>OX244029.2:70548460-73048460 GCA_945859785.2 Tridacna gigas
CCCCTCAATAAAACTCATGGTAAGTTTATAAAAATAACAATTTTTAAGTAGAAAAATACACACAATATTCTTCAAATTTCATATGTTGGTCTTGTATTTGCGTACAGTTCATCTTTATTTGCTTCCATTTTGGTTCTTGTAGTTACTTTGCTTGCCTTCATCTTTGCTTCTTGTATGTATTTTGCTAGACTTTAAAATTGGTTCTTGTATGTACCTTGCTAGACTTAATACATGTATTTGGTTGTAATATATATTAATAGACTTCATAATTGGTTGTAGTATTTGCTTGGCTAAACTTCATATTTGGTTCTTTCAGTTACTTTGCAAGGCTTCATCTTTTGTTATTGTATTTGCCTTGCCAGGCTTCAACTTTGTTACTTGTTTTCACTCTATTAGACCTCATCTTTGGTTCTTGTATATGCTAACTTTGATGCAAAGTCCCATTTTTGACTTGGATAAAGATCATCACAATCAGATATGACAAGCCCCACCTCAGCTTTGTGACTGTCTATACATAAACTGGTATCATCTCTTGTGATGTGGCCATTCTTGTAATGCCATTTCTGAAAAAGTTATGACAACTGATAATTATAGTCTTAGTATGCTAGGTAAGCTGTTGGAGTTGTTATCACAAACTTTGTTCAATCACTGCTGCTGGCCTTTGTAATGTTTAGGCTTTCTTGGGCAAGGCATTGCAGAGCCCCAGCATGGTACTCATGAAACCAAGAAAAGATATGAATTTATGTGATTGTTATGGGTCAATATTTGATTGATGGATATATTCCCACCAGTTGGTGTAATAAAACTTACAATTGAGCCAGGCTTTGTAAAAAGGAGGCTTAATGCATCTGCGAAAAGTATCGACCCAGGTCAGCCTGCGCAGTCCGTGCAGGCTGACCTAGGCCGAAACTTTTCGCTACAGGTAAATTTTCTTTAAGTCCAAGGACCAGTCTACCTCATGGTTAAGTTGGTTGTTAAAAAAAGTGGCCATTAAGGATCCACAATTATGTGATGAATTGCTTGGTATCATGTACTGCAGAGATGCATTAAACCCCGTTTGCCAGAGCATGGCCAAATTCTGCTGTTGAAAGTAATATAAAGCCATCTTCAGAGGCTTTCATGCGCAGTGTAACTGAAGATCAGGCTTTGTTGTACTCTTCTCCAAATTGCCTTGAATCAGTTACCATTTGGACAAAAATAATTATCTAAGGTTTTATAAATGTATACAAGTGAAACATTGTGGCTAATGGAGAAAATGCTTGTAACAATTTCCCATTTTCACATATACTAAAGTAAATTCATCATTTCTCAACAGATCTTAATGAGCTGTGCCAGTAATGAATTCGCACGTTTTAGGATCAAAGGGAGGAAATCCTCTGCAAGGAGGAAAAAAAAAAATCCCTCTGCCTGTGTAAGGGAGATAATACAATAAAATACACATTATTTCTACAGCAACAGAAGTTATCTTGCTTGAGAAAAATGCTGTGAAATACAACCTCTGATTTGCAGTACTTTACTGGTCAGCATTTGAAAATATCAGTTTATTTGGTATTTCACTCTATTTTCAACATTATTTCAGACATATCATGGCAGCTAGTCCAGCTATCCATGTGCTCCTGGAAATTCTTTGTTCAAAATTATTTTGCAACAAAACTCTTTCCAAGCCACTTGCCACCTTCTCACATAAACACTGGTGAAAGAATGGTCAGCAGACAGAGAGGAATTTAATTCTGTCCCAATGACTGTCATCAGTTCTAGATACAAGTTGGGCCTAGTTGGAATTTGAACTCACAATCCAAGATAACTACATGCACTATACAGTGTACAGTGACACATGTCCAATATAGATAGATGGTTGCCTTAAAGGCCTGGTAGTGGCCAAAAGTAAACAACTGGTTGCCAACTTTTGTTCTAATTTTACAATTCAGTTTTCTGCCAGTGACTGAAACTTTGACAAATTGCACTGTAACACATTATCAGACTTACATTGATATCCATAGTTTTAAATAGTGTGAATTAACCCTTTCCCAAACAAGCCCTGGTTTTCACGTGTCTGCAGCACATGTCTTTTGAAAACATGTGAAAAACTCGTAACGAGTAATTTCTCCTTTTCCCACAGTGTTTTCTACCCTTATTGAGAACTTTCTACCATTTTCATCAAATTTAATATTGTTGTCTGCAAACTCTTTCAATTTGGATCAGTCCAAATTTTGTTGTCTGGGAAAGGGTTAAATGTCTCCACTTTGACTCCCATTTTTTACATTTGGAAGCTAGTGTGCCTTTAAAAGAAGATTTTTTTAAAATAAACAGTTGCCAAAGAAGAAATGGCATATTATTGTCTGTAGAGAGTCTCATTGTATCAAAAATACAGTATTTTAGGTTTAAAAGTTGGAGAGAATGATATTTGAAGAAAAGCCTAATTTTTGTCCATAGTATAGTTGCAATCTAAGCTATGGCCATTTCTTCTTCTCCAAAAATGTTTCCAAGTATTAAATCTTAACCCTTACTATACCATCCGAGTTTTAATGACTCTGAGAAAAGGAGCCTTTTGAAAACATTGTGGGAAACGGTGAAAATGCTGGTTACCAGCATTTTCTCCATTTCCCACAATTTTTTTTACCCTATTGAGAACATATCTTGTCCACTGACTCACCTTTAATTTGTCGTCTGCAAATGCTTTCAATACAGACAAATATAGATTTTATTGTTGGGTAAAGAAATAAGTTAAGTTGTTTTTCATTACATTACATGGATGTCTTTAGAATCATATGCTGCAATTTTAGGAGGTAATCTGCTAATACAAAGTTACCATGACAGGAAAATTCAAGCTAGTCATAAAAAAGAAAGTAGGATTCAAACCTGGGAAATATCCCCTGTACAAAAATGGACCATGACGTAGCCATGCGTTTCTACAGCGTCGGCCGTCAAACACATTCCACCATTAGTTATCTCCCCTGTCTTCTTCAGCGACCAGTCCTGAAGGTAGGAATAAGATTTCACCATCTCCAGACAATTTCATTTGATTGAAGACAACTCTTTTTAGAAATTTGAGGCAATACGAAAATTTGCTCTTAACTTTTTACCACATGACATAATTTTAGACTTGTCCAGAATGAAAGCATTTGCAGACAACTTTTGATAATTGTGAATCAAAATTTAAAGTTTGCTTCTGGCAGGGTAGAAACCACCAGCATTTTTCTCCTTTTTTCACGATATTTTCAAAAGCTTTTACCAGGTTGTAAAACTTGGGATTGTGTAGTAAAGGGTTAAAAAGCAAGCAATTTCCCTTTTAACAACAATATTTTCAGAGGTATAACTATAATATCAAGGCATAACCCTTTACCAAGAGCTCCCGAACTTTAACAACCTGTCACAGTAAGATTTCTTTTTAATTTACCGGTATTGGAATTTTCTATTCATTCTTTTTTTCTGTTTCTGTTTACCTTAATACCCCAGGTTTATAGGTCAGAGAGAGAGTTCAGGGCAAATCAAGGCAAGATAATGAGTTAACCCTTTAATAACACAATCTGGGGTTTTAGAAACCTCTAGAAAAAAAGCTTTTGAAAAAATTGAGGGAAAATCACTCCTTTCACACTATCAACAGATTTGTGGCAAAACAGATAATCAGTCCCTTCATTTTGACAAATTAACGTCTGAATATATAAAAGGGAAAAATGATCGAACTGGAAACCTAGGCTATTACAGACAGTGCATGGCCTATTTCTACTATACATTCCTTCCCTACTACTCTCCACCTCCTTGCCCCCTCCCTGCATCCATCCCTCCACTTACCTGTGTACCTTTATCCAGTTCACAATGACTTAGTTTTGCTATAGCTGGTACATGGCCTATCTCTATATCCACACATAGGTTTTCTTGTTTGATGTTGCCAAACAACACTTCATCTGTCTGTGGAGGTCTGCGGGAAATATACAGAGATCATGTTTATTTATCACACTGTATGATTATTTTTCTAATTCTAAATTCCTAGAAATCCCAAGTTTTAACCTTACGAAGGAGGCTTTTGAAAGCATTATGGGAAAGCATTATGGTGACCAGAATTTTCTACTTTTCCCACAATGTTTTCTACTCTATCAAAGACAGAATTCATTATTTGAACTATATTTAATTTGTTGTCTGCAGATGCTTTCAACTTGGTGAAGTCAAAAATATCATAGTTTGGTAAAGACTTAAGGATGGCTGATGAATACGGTCCAAGGTTGGCTGAGACTTTTTGCCTTAAAATTTTGAATAAGAATTGTTTTCTTCTTTAGAATGATTGGTGAAAATGGCTCAAGAATATTTCTTGCTATTTACCAATTATGGGTATTGCAAAAAATATTTGATATCCTTGACATGACTGAAATAATGTTGAAAGCAGCTGTTGCTCCTTTTCCACCATGTTTTTTTCTACATTATGCAAATAAAGGGCATTTTACCTTTATTTAACCATTTCTCATGTGTGACACCTATAGCATATAAAATGGTGTAACTGAAAATGACAGCAGGACCAAACTCTCCATCACTCCTGAACATTTTTCAAACAATGTTAACCCTTAATGGGCCTTTCACAGCTATAGTTGTATTTGTGGCCAGTGTAGATTATGATCAGACTGCACAAAATATGCAGTCTAATCTTTGACCTCCACTGTCCACTATCAAGAGACATTCTGGACCAGAGAAACGTTGAAATTCCAATTATTATTTAGTCTGTTTTCTAGACTGAAACTGTTGGTTTATTTGGCACTCTACCTGTTAATGTGGGAAATCTAGACTTTGCTTAGAACAATGTTGACTGCTTAAGAACTTCAGTTACTTTAATGGTTTATTCATTCATTACAGTGTTTGTCTTGAACAGGAGCAATCCAACTACCTCATCTAATGTTGAAAGACTCATAGTTAGGTTATGAAAAAAGTTGTGCCAAGATGGAAGTATCTGACTTTTTGCCATCAATGGATGCAGAAAATGCAACACTCAAGAAACTGACTGCCTTATGTGACAGCAGTTGATTAGATCAGTGACTGAAGACATGTCTGAAGCATCCTACACTTCATTGAAATGTTTTAACCCTTTACCACACAATCACGACTTTTAACGACCCTAAACAGGAAGCCTTTTGAAAACAATGTGGGAAAAGGAGAAAATGCTGGTAACCAGCATTTTCTCCTTTTCCCACAATGTTTTCTACCTGTCCTATAACAAATTTCGCCAAGCCCCGTAGCTCAGTTGATAGTGCACAGGACTTGAGAAAGGAGGTCGCTGGTTCGATCCCCGGCTTGGCCAATTTCTTTCCGAGGATTGATGATAGTCATTGCGACAGGATTCATTCCTCTCTCACCGCTGACCATTGTTTCGACAAAGGTTATGTGGGAAAGCAGCCAGTGGCTTGGAAAGAATATTGTGCGGAGTACTGGTAAAAGAAACTCCAGGAAAGCATGGATAGGTGCACTGGCCGCCATGATATAACTGAAATAATGTTGAAAACGGCGTTAAACACCATACAATCAATCAATATAACAAATTTCAATTTTTAAGTCATATTAAATTTGTCATCTGCAAATACAATTTGGCTGAGTATACATTTTCATCGTGTGGTAGAGTTAATAAGGGGGGGGTCTCGCATTGCTTGAGGGTTAACCATTTACCACACAAATCCAAGTTTGAATGCTCCTGAGATGGAGGTATTTTGAAAACATTGCGGGAAAAGGAGAAAATGCTGGTAACCAGCATTTTCTCCTTTACCCACAATGTTTTCTCCATTTTCATGAGCAAAGTCTGTCATATTAGTGGCATTTAATTTGTCATCTGAAATATCCTTCAAGTTGGACGATTCTAAAATTGTGTAAACTCGTAAAGAGTTTCAGTAGTGGACTTGTTACTAAGAAATTTTCACTCATAACACCATTTTTTTGTGGGTGTGTCCTTGAGCAAAGCACTGCATGCAGAGCCCAGAGACTAGCATTAATGAAATTCAGGAACACATGAATGAGTGAGCTGTTGATGTGATATGACTAGAAGCATGTGGATCAACATTTTCTCTATCTTACCGTAGTTCAGGATATACGTTGTCCATGTACCATTTAAAATTTTTACACTTTAGTCTGTTTCTAAATGATTTTCTCTCTGACAAACTGAAATGATAGAGGACAAAGATAAAGGTGCATATCAAGCAATGTGTTTTTGTATATTTAATTTTGTGTTGCAAATTTTAAACAGCTACATCTAAAAAAGAAATGAAATGGCCCTTAGGAAGACAACCCTTGAAAACATGGAAAAAGGAGAACATGCTAATATCCAGCATTTTCTCCTTTTCTCATTGTTTTCTTTCTTCCCATCATTTGAGGTAGAGTAAATTTGTTGCATGCAAATGCTTACAGGATGGATGGGTGTAAAATTTTGTATGTAATGTAATGTTATTCCATTTGTCTTCAGCTGACCAGATAGGATGCCTACATCTTGCCTTATAAACTTTTCCAATCCAAGACACCGAACACCTATTCTCTACATATCATAACATTTCTAATAAGCATTCTTATCATTATTATTCTTGCTGTGATACTTTGTACATCTGTAAACTTGAGAAGAACTCTATAAGATAAGTTCGTTCTGATCTATTCCAACAGTGTTGACTTTGTTATTTGACTGAATATTCTAAACTTAAAAGAATGTTGTAGTCTGACCTTCCAACACTTATCATTCTGGCTGAGGGTTTTGTATGATAGAAAAATCTTTTATAATCATCCATCCAAACTTCTACCACTCTCTTGACATTTCTGTAAAATAAAGACAAAATTTGTGTATACAATTGAATCATAGTTGACACATTAACAGACGACTAAATTAAAGACTTGTCTAAACTGAAGGATTTTGCCAATGTCCATTAAATGTGGTCCAAATGATGCAGTTTTTCTCACAATGGGTAGATTAACACCATTTACCTACAATGTTTTCCATAGCTGTATTTCTCAGGGTAGTAAAAACATGGGATTGTTTAATAAATGGTTAATTCTTTACCAAACAACATATTTTAGACTAGTCCACAGTGAAAGCCTTTGCATGTGACAACTTAAAACATGACTCAAAAACCAAATTTTGCCTTTGGAAGGGCAGAAAGCAATTTCAGAGAAAATGCTTTTTACCACCATTTCTTTTTTTCCCATAATGTTTTCAAAGGTTGTTAACCCTTTCCCAAACGACAAATTTTAGACCCTTCCAAACTGAAAGAGTTTGCAGACGACAATTTCAAATTTGATGAAAATGGCGGAACGTTCTCCAAAAGGGAAGAAAACACTGTGGGAAAAGGAGAAATTGCTCGTTATGAGCAATTTCTCCTTTTCCCCACAGTGTTTTCAAAAGACTTGTACTGCTGACACGTGAAAACCAGGGCTTGTTTGGGAAAGAGTTGAAACATGAGATTATTTGGTAAAGGGTTAAGCTATTTTTTTTGCGTGATTTTTCTTTTCTTACATTCAACTTATGTTAGTCATATTCACAAAACATTCAAATTTATTCTTAGTGTTTTTTTTAAATGTTGAAAGAAGTCTGACTGGCAATATCAAGTCAGATATTGCATTACTTTGACACTTAACTCTTTACCAAACGACAAAATATTGGCCTCAACCAAATTGAATGTATTTGTAACCAAGACATCAAATGTTGTCCAAAGGATGATTTCTGCCTTTGACAGAGTAGAAAACATTGTGAGAAAAGTAGAAAATGCTGGTGACCAGCATTTTCTCCTTTACAGAGAATGTTTTCAAAAGCCTTCTAATATATGGTCATAAAAACTTGGAATTGTGAGGTATTAGGGTTATAGAGTAAGTCTAAGAACAGTTCTCAGAATGGTTAGTATATACCACTCCAGGGGTTAATGATAGTCTGTTTCTGATGCAAGGGAAAACCTAATATACAAAATCTTGCAACTCACTTGTAGAAAATATTTTCTTTCTCCAGTGGGTACCCCAGCAGTTCTGACTGTAGATTCACTTGTCCAACACGACTGCAGGGTAAAATCTCTACATACCCATTACACAACCAGGTTTTAAATGATAATTCTGCAACAAGAAAAGTCATCTGTCTGCAGAATATTTTTAAAACCTTCAGCAGCTTCTAGTTTTATGTGAATTTTGCAGTTCAAATACCAAAGACATACCTGCAGTCTGGTATTTGTAGTCATAAACAGTGTACTTGCAAAAACAATCTGAAAGTTGCACTGTCTGGGTCTTTTCTTTTTTGAACCACTAGTAATTAAAGGCCCAATAGCAGCCAAATAATCAATGCAGGTATCAAATGTATGTAAGTTTAAATCATACCATTTAAAAGTGTGGAAAATATTGATCTGTCATAGTGTGGTCGGTCCATGTGTTAGTCTTGCAGAAAAATGAATTTTAACATCAGGCAAAAAGTAAACAAAAGATACAGAGACCTGCCAACTTTAAACCTAGTTTTGAAATAAATTTCTCTGCCATGTCCAACATTTGGACTGACCATACAATAACAAATTGTCATCTTCACAATATTAACACCCACATTGTTTACTTTTTGCCCCTATTGGGGCTATAGGGTTGCTGCAATGATTCCCTGCCAAATTCTTTCTGATGATAAATGATAGTTATTTCCTCTCACCACTGAACATCATTTCAATGATCATTATGAGAGGAAGCAGCCTGAGGCTTGGAAAAATGTGCAAAGTATAGGTGAAAGAAACTCCAGAAAAGCATGAATGGGTACACTAGCTGCTGCCATATAATTGAAATAATATTGAAAATGGCATTAATCCTTTCCCAAACAACAAATTTTAGACCCTTCCGAACTGAAAGCATCTGCAGACAACTATTTTGAAAGTGGTACAATTGAACTCAAGTGTTTTGATAGGGTATAAAACATTGTGGGAAAAGGAGAAAATGCTGGCTACCAGCAGTTTCTCCCTTTCCCACAATATTTTGAAAAGGCCCCCTTCTCAGGGTCATGAAAACCCGAAAAAATGCATGATGAAAAATTTGAAAATATTCTTGTAAAACAAGGATAATCAACACAATTAGAGAAAAATACACAAATCCATGTGAAAACATTGGGACAAATGGATAAATTGCTCATCATGAGCAATGTCTCCTTTGGCCACACTGTTTTCAAAATGATCTGCCACAAGACAAGTGACATTCATCTGCACTGGGTGATGTGTTAAAGCTTTTACCACTCAGCAAAACTTTTTGACTCGTCCATATTAACTCTTTACCACACAATGCCGACTTTTAACAAACCTGAGGAAGAGGTACTTTGAAAACATTGTGGGAAAAGGAGAAAATGCTGGTAACCAGCATTTTCTCCTTTTCCCACAATGTTTTCTACCCTTCCCAAAACAAATTTCAATTTTTCAGTAACATTTATTTTGTCATCTGCAACTGCTTTGAATTTGGACCAGTCTAAAATTTTGTCGTATGGTAACGAGTTAAAAGAAATTTACAGACAGTGATTCAATTTTTTTTCCAAATGATAGTAGTTGTCCTTGAATAGGCAGAAAACATTGTGGGAAAGGAGGAAATGCTCGTCATCAGCATTTTCTCCTTTTCTGACAATGTTTTCAGAAGCCTTTTTTCTCAGGGTTGTTAGAACTCAGGACAGTGTGGTAAAGGTTAAATAACAAATCAGTTAACCCATAACCTGCTAAATAAGTTAACCCTTTCCCAAACAAGCCCTGGTTTTCACGTGTCTGCAGTACAAGTCTTTTGAAAACACTGTGGGAAAAGGAGAAATTGCTCGTAACGAGCAATTTCTCCTTTTCCCACAGTGTTTTCTACCCTTTTTGATAACTTTCTGCCATTTTCATCAAATTTAAAATTGTCGTCTGCAAACTCTTTCAATTTGGACCACTCCAAAATTTGTCGTTTGGGAAAGGGTTAAGTCAAAGGTAAAAACCTGAATGTTGCTATTTCAAAACATTTTTTGGTTAAAAAATATCTCCTTATCGAACAGTATAGATACAAGATTAGACTGCACATTCTGTGCAGTCTGATCTTGATCTATATTGAACGCAAAAGGTCTCAGAGTCATGCTTAGCAGTCTAAGGGTTAAGAAAGGAAACATGTACAAAGTCTTTATGAGTAACTTCTCAATAGCTCGATCAGCTGTTACTTGTTTGCAATAATGGCTAATAAAGGCAATGTATTTCTCATTTAAAGCCACAGTACATCAATACTTTAGACTTTTCCATATTGACAGCATTTGCAGATGGCAAATGAAATCTGGGTAAAATGATTGGTATTTGCATGTCTTTGAGAGGGCAGAAAACATTGTGGGAAAAGAAGAAACTGATGCTTACCAGCGTTTTCTCCTTTTCTTACAATGTTTTCAAAATCCGTCTTGCTCAGGGCTCAGGTAGTATTGTTTGGTGAGTGCTAACCCTTTATCAAAAGACAAAAAATGTAGATGTTCATCAAGATCAGATTGCCTCATAATCAGACTGCATAGAATATGCACTTTGATCTTGGATTTACTCCCCCAGCATTGTTGAAACGTGGACTTGTTTGGTAAAGTGTTAATAAAATAATACACATTTCTGGTTGGCTTGTTTTTCTAGCCATCCCTTGGTATGCCATGCAGACAATTATGAAACCTACAGAGTGATCTCTGATCTGAGTTTCCCTACATTTCGCTTTAACATACTTAAAATATGTCTCTTATACAGACATAGAGAGATCCCTATGTAGCAGGATTGGTCATCTCAAAGAGCAGTTAGCTTGCTCAAATTATAAAGATCCCTGGTTTGAGCCCAGGACCTGTTTTCACCAACCATTCTGGATTGCATCCTTATTCTTATTCTAGATCTAGAAAGTAACACAGTTTCTGACTCTACTGGTTTAGCCAATGGGAAACTGTGTTACTTTGAACCTTAGAAAATTCTTCAGAATTACACCAAGAATGGTATTAAGAATGGTTGGTGAATACAGGCTCAAGGTTTAAGTGCATTTTTAGCTCATCATGCCATTTTATAGGAAGGTTCAATTAAACATACCTATATTTTCTGCACCATACTCTATCAACCCTGGGTCAAACATACCAAGGGAGATAAATCTGTCTCTAGACACACTGAGTACATGGCCTATGTACAGAGGTGACCTGAAATTAACACAAAAAATTATGTCATTTGAGTATCAACATGTCTACATTGTTTTTGGCTAAAGCACAACATTTTCATTATAAAAAAACAAAAAACATGCATTTCCATAGTTGCCATGCATTTCAATTTGACTTCAATCCTTTACCAAACATTTCTGATGACCCTGAGGTTCACATATCATTCCATAGTCAATGTATTCTACTGTAATTTTAGACTAGCCACTTGATGGATGAGACAAAACATCAAAGCCAAACAAATGACAGTCTTGGAGTATAAACTAAGAAATGGCTTCTGAACCGTTGATGACAGACCTGAAATATTTCCTACTATTTTCTGAAGAAAAGAAAAAGAATTTCAAAACAGAAAAAAATCTGTACCTGATGATTGTGTTTTCACTTCGACCTATTGTTAATTTATCCCACTGAAACTTCATGTCCCAATAAAAACCTGTAAAAATAAACCAAGACCAAATTAACCTTTTAGCAAACAATCCCGAATTTCAACAACACTGAGAAAGAGGCCTTTTGAAAACATTGTGGGAAAAGGAGAAAATGCTGGTAACCAGGATTTTCTCTTTTTCCCACAATGTTTTCTATCCAATCAAAGACAAACCCCATCAATTGCGTAATATTCAATTTGTCATCTGCATATGCTTTCAATTTGAGCCAGTGTAAAATTTTGTCATCTGGTATACAGCTTTCTCCTTCCTATATGTACTTTGTTATGATTTCTTGACATTTATGACATTTGCAGACAACAAATAAAGGGTGACACATATGTAGGGAGTTGTCTTTCAAAGGGTTGAAAAAAAAAGGGAATAGGAAAAAATGTTGGTTATTAGAATTTTGTGTCTTTTCTTTAATGTATCGTAACCCTTTACCACACAATCCCGACTTTAAACGACCCCTAAGAAGGTGGCTTTTTGAAAACATTGTGGGAAAAGGAGAAAATGCTGGTAACCAGCATTTTCTCCTTTTCCCACAATGTTTTTTATCCATTCAAAGACCAATTCTGTCATTAGAGCCACATTTAAATTGTCCTCTGCAAATGCTTTCAATTTGGACAAGTCCAAGATTTTGTCATGCGGCAAAGAGTTAAACACTCTTCCTTAGGATCATTAAAAAAGGAGAGCATTCAGCTAATTCTAACCAATAAAACAAAGATTCAAACCCACCTCCTCTTTGCCACATATAGGATGGCATGTATGTCAATGACTTCTGGTCAATGTTGTCCAGTACCGGAGTGACCACTGCTGTAGGTATTTGTGTCAGTCTATGAAGCATGGGCTGCAACCAGCCAACATTCACCTCACAGGTTGCATGTACAAGTGTGATGATGGATGATGTTGCTTGAGTAACACCACAGTTATATCCATTTACCAAACCTAAAAAGAACACACACACAAAGGAAGCTTATAATTATGTTATAGGAAAGAATGTCGTAAACAAAAAATTGCTAATACTGAGGGATTCTCCTTTATTCTCACAATGTTTTAAGTCCTTTGAACCCTCAATCAAACAACTGACCCTGAGAAAAAAGCTTTTTAAAAATACTTTGGGAAAAGGAGAAAATGCTGGTAACCAGGATTTTCTTCTTTTATCAAAATATTTTCTCCTCTTTCAGAAATTAATCCTATGATTTTAGCCACATTTGATTTTTCATCTGCTAATGCTTTCAATTTGGGCAAGTCTAAAATTTTGTTGTTGCAAAAGATTAAATTTGTTTTGTAGAGGGGAGCAAAAACATTAATTTTCTATCTGCCTAGACAATTATCTATGAGATTATGATTGCTATAAAGATAATCCCACTTTACAATTTTGTCCATGTCACAAATGCACATTTTACAATGGGCACATTAGCTGCTGGCGTAATGGTTGAAAGCAGATTTTAAAAGCAGAAAGTTCTCCAGTAAAACTGATGAAAGTGAAAAGAGGAGAGAAAAAAAAAAACATTTATTTTAATGGAAAGAAAATCTACCATTTTCGATGAAAATATATTTTGTAAGGCTTTACTTTTTTCCTGATAGGGTTTACACAAACTTTTATTTCAACATCTCTTTGAGTGTATTGAGGAAATGATGGTTACCAGCATTTTATCCTTTTGTCACAATGTTTTCAAAACTCTTCTTCCTCAGGGTTGTCAGAGGAAATTGTTTGTAAAGGGAAAATCTATATTGATCTTAATTGTCTGTATCATTTGAGGATTTCTGAAACAAAGCTTTCTCTGGCTAGAAATATTACCTGGTTCATTTTCATTCTTCATCAACCTTACTAAAGGTATCTTGGATAGATATTTCCCTGTTTCTTCTACAAAAGAATGAATAAATAAATGAATGAATACATGTCAGTAAATACATGTAGATAAATACAAGTGAGTGAGTGAGTGAGTGAGTGAGAGAGAGAGCAAGTGGGATGGAGTGAGTGGGTGGGTTGGTGGGTGAGTGAGTGAGTGAGTGAATTAGTGAGTGAGTGAGCTAGCAAGTGAATGAGCAAGTGAGCAATTCAATAAGTACATAAATGTTCCAAGTAGAAAATCATACTGTGACAATCATGATCTTTCCCTTCAAATATAAAATATTGCATTTCAAACTGGTGCATGTTTGCATACTGTTAACAAGTTATTTTTTTCACCTCGAGCCCAGATTGCAACTTTATTATCATGAATACACAGACAAAGCAGTTCACTCATTACCAAACCATCCAGAGTGAAAAAAACCTTGAGGAAGAGGGCTTTTGAAAACATTGTAACCAGCATTTTCTACAATGCATCCAATGCCACTGGGACAAATCTAAAAATTTCACACCTGGTAAAGACTTTAACCCTTTCCCAAATGACAAATTTTGGACTGGTCCAAAATTGAAAGAGTTTGCAGACGACAATTTTAAATTTGATGAAAATTGCAGGAAGTTCTCAAAAAGGGTAGCAAACACTGTGGGAAAAGGAGAAATTGCTCGTTACGAGCAATTTCTCCTTTTCCCACAGTGTTTTCAAAAGACATGTACTGCAGACACGTGAAAACAAGGGCTTGTCTGGGAAAGGGTTAAAGGTAAATCCCATCCTAGGAACCAAGTAATTCATTGTCTGCAATGCTTTCAATATGGAAAAGTCTAAAATTTGTCATCTGGCAAAGAGTAATTGTTTGTTTATTTGTTTGTATGATGTTTAACACCCTTTTCAACCTTATCTAAATTCTCTTGTGGCAGCATGCAGTGCATCTATCAATTCCTTTCCGGAGTTTTGATTACCAGTATTTTACACAATATTCTTGTCCAGCCACTGGCTACTTTCTCAAATAGCCATTGTCAGAGCAATGATAACCAGTAAGACAGGAATGAATCCTGTTGCAAGGACTATCATCAATCCTTGATAAGAAATTGGCTGAGCTTAGGATTCAAACCAGTGATCCCCTGCTTTCAAGCCCTGTAAGCTACCAACTACACTTAACCCTTTACCACACAATCCCGACTTTTAACGACCCTGAAGAAAATGCCTTTTGAAAATATTGTAGGAAAAGGAGAAAATGCTGGTAACCAGCATTTTCTCCTTTTCCCACAATGTTTTCTACCCTTCCCAAATCAAATTTCAATTTTTGAGCAACATTTCATTTGTTGTCTGCAAATGCTTTCAGTTTGGACCAGTCTAAAAGTTTGTTTGTTTGGTAAAGAGTTAAGGCATGGCTGGCAAAAAGTAAAAGACAGTAACCTACCGTTTTCACTATGGTCATCAACTAATATTATCTCTTTTACCAACTCTGGTGGACTTCTTAACAAAATACTGAAACAAAAAACATTAACCCTTTCCCAAACAAGCCCTGTTTTTCATGTGTCTGCATTACAAGTCTTTTAAAAACATTGTGGGAAAAGGAGAAATTGCTCGTAACGAGCAATTTCTCCTTTTCCCACAGTGTTTCTATCCTTTTTGAGACCTTTCTGCCATTTTCATCAAATTTAAAATTGTCGTCTGCAAACTCTTTCAATTTGGACCAGTCCAAAATTTGTCGGTTGGGAAAGGGTTAAGTCTCTTTTTTAAGGTTAACCGTTAAAGTGCCTTTCATGACTTTAGTTGCTTTTGCAGCCAGTGTAGATCAAGATCACACTGCACAAAATGTGCAGCCTGATCTTTTATCAACACTGTTCGCTATACTGAAACACTGTAGACAAAAGCGACCATGAAACTGCAATTATTTGGGTTGTATTTCTTGGATGAAAATGTCTGGCAGATTTATTTAGTGCTTTAACAGTTAAGAAGAGGACTTTTTTGCTCAGATTGTGGCAAATATGGGGGAAAACTGTGGCAAATATTGTGGTAAACAGAGAAATTACATGTAAATAGCAATATCTATTTTCCCAAAGTGTTTTCACATGCCCGTATATTAAAATTCCATTATTGTTAATCTTCCTGAGTTTTTCATGAATATTTTCCAAGTTGTCCATTGTAAGTCTGTTGATGTAAGAAGTGAGGAGGTAAGAAAGTTTAGGAAATAAATTCAAGGTTTTGATAGAATGGTTTAATTAACATATATCATTGATTAATTGTTTCCACACAATGCCTAGTTTTAGTGACCTTCAGGAAGAAAGCTTTTGAAAATATTGTGAGAAAAGTAGAATATGCTGGTACCCAGCAGGTTAGATAGGTAACATATGTCTCAGTTTTTGAATGGCATTTATTTTTCATCTTCCGATCCTTTGGATTTGGACAAATCCCATCATTTGAACCACACTTACTTTTGTGGTCTGCAAAAGCTTTCCATATATATAAGTTTAACTCTTTACCACAACAAAATTTTAGACTGGTCCAAATTGAAAGCATTTGCAGAAGACAAAATAAATGCTAATGAAAAATTAAAGCTTGTTTTTAGAAGGGTAGAAAACATTGTGGGAAAGGGAGAAAATGCTGGTTACCAGCATTTTCTTCTTTTTTAACCAGAAGTTCCTTTGGTGGGAAGGTGGAGACACCAGTAAACGTCCCATAGTATACCATATGATTGTTCACCTGTTCGGCTCATCATCTTCACCAAGTTGCGCAAACTTTGCATTGAGGAAAACGGCTGAGGACCAACAAGATCATTTCGATGAAGAAGTGGTGGAAACTGTACGAAGAAATTCCTATGTAGATGACTGCCTAAAGTCTCTCCCTTCCGTGACTAAGGCTCAGAATACGGTTCAAAATTTAAAGGCCATTTCAGCTGGTGGGGGCTTCCATATTTCAAAATGGGTAAGTAATAACAGAGAAGTTCTCAGTACAATACCAATTTGTGACAGAGCCAAAGAGATTAAGGACTTAGATTTGGACAAGGATGATTTTCCGTTAGAGAGAACCTTGGGAGTAGCTTTGACATACGCTATTGGAGCTGGAATTACCGCGGCTGCTGGCACCAGACTTGCCCTCCAATTGAAAATGCAGAAATAATGGTTATCTAGCAAACATACCCCGTATACATAATTTACAAAAAATCATGTATCGATAGCTTACCTAACGAGTATTCTTTCTTGGCAAACAATACCATATTTTCAGAACAGTTTTCGACATGTCTTCTCCCATTGACGTGGAGCTTGAAAAAAATACAGTTTTGTCAATTTTCAAGTCAATTTCTTGTTTTAACATTCTGTCACAACGAACAGCCAAAGTTGCTGCGGCTAGTTCTAGGCGCGGAACTGTGATTTTCTTTAGTGGAGCGACGCACGATTTTCCCAACACAAAGGAACAATGCACTCTGCCTAAAGCGTTGGTGAGTCCGAGGTATGATACTGTCCCATAACCTGCCTCACTAGCATTATTTTGGACAGATAGTATGTCTGTTTCTCAGGGTCGTTAAAACTCAGGATTGTGTGGTAAAGATTTAAGCCTTATCCTGCTAAGTAAGTTGAAAGAAACTTTCAAGCTAACAGTAAACACCAGAATAATGCTAATCCAAACCTATTTTTAGGAGAAAAATATCTCCTTATCTGACAGTGTAGATCCAAGATCAGACTGCAGGTTCTGTGCAGTCTGATCTTGATCTACACTGTCTGCAAAAGGTCAGTGGGTCACACTTAGCAGCCAAAGGGTTAAAATTTTGTTTGGTAAAGGGTTAAACATACTTACCTAAAGACAGTCCTCAGTAGCAAAATCCTTGGTTCATTTCTAAATACAATGATTACACTGGTGGTGGGGAGATGAACTACACTGTGAAATGTCCGGCATCTGTCAATAAAGCTATCCTTAACCCTTTACAATACAATCCTGAGTTTTAACGAACCTGATGACAGGTACTTTGAAAACATTGTCGGAAAAGGGGAAAATGCTGGTAACCAGCATTTTCTCCTTTTCCCACAATGTTTTCTAAATTTTTTTTAGATAAATTTTATCCTTTGAAGCACATTTAATTTGTCGTCTGCCAATGCTTTCAATTTAGACAAGTGAATGGCGTTACCTCCTGGAGATGATTTTTTTTTTTCCATTCAGTGCCAGTATTCAACAATCATTTTTAAGAAGATTCCCAGTCCAATTTTAAAGATTTTTCTAAATTTGAAAGTAACAAACTTCTGATTGGCTAAAGCATTTGGTTTAGCTAATCAAAAGTTGTGTTACTTTCTAAATCTAGAATTAGACTTCGAATGAAAATAAGAATGGTTGGTGAATACAGACCCAGCTGTTTGCAAAGACTGTGAAATCTTATTACACCATCATTATGTCATTAAATCCAAACTTTAGTTTGCTGGAATATGATGTATAGATGGATCAATTAAAATGAGACGCAAAAGACCAAAAAATCCCTATCATTTCTTCAAAATCCCACCATTTTGCCAGGCAGCATATCAAAACAAAAAACAAGTGATTTCCCGGCCTAAAAATACCACAGTTTTAGAGGGTTACTGTCTAAACCTGTGACATATCTACAAAAATTAATTGATTGATTGTATGGTGTTTAACACTGTTTTCAAGATTTTTTCAGTTATATCACGGCGGCCAGTGCACCTATCCATGCTTTCCTGGAGTTTCCTTTACCAGTACTCCGCACAATATTCTTTCCAAGCCACTGGCTGCTTTCCCACATAACCATCGTCGAAACAATAGTCAGCGGTGAGAGAGGAATGAATCCTGTCGCGATGACTATCATCAATCTTCAGAAAGAAATTGGCCAAGCCGAGGAACGAACCAGCGACCTCCTGTTCTCAAGTCCTGTATGCTACCTACTGAGCTACAGGGGCTTGGCATATATCTACAAAAAAGATGTATCTGAAACATAAGTATTAGTTTTTCAAACGGTTAGATTTACAGACCTAAATTTCAACCTCTCCCATAACAACATCAAAATAGAAACAGGTATTTACAATGCAGGTCTAGTATCTGGTAAAGGTCTGTCAAATGCTGCGGCTGAAATGTTTTCTGAGACCCTGACATCATTCAACATGTTCCCTCTTACATCTGGCTGGCTCTTCCGTAAATAATCCTCCATGTCAAACTGGCCCAACATGACCACATACTCCTGAAGTTATACAAGCCAGTTAACCCTCTATTTCACAATCCTGACTTTAAATGACCCCGAGAAAGAAGCCTTTTGAAAATATGGTTGGAAAGGAAGAAAATGCAGGTAAAAAGCAAATTCTCCCTTTCCAACTATGTTTTCTACCCTTCCCAAAACAAATTGCAATTTTTCAGTCATATTTATTTGTTGTTTGCAAATGCTTTCACTTTAGACTGGTCTAAAATTTTGTCGCTTGGTAAAGAGTTAATGCATATCTCCTTTCCAGAGGAAAAATTTGTAGACCAATCCATCTTTACTCTATACCAGCTGACAAAATTGTCCAAACTGACGCATTTGCAGATGACAAATTAGATGTAATTCCAATGATGGAAATTGTCTTTAAAAGAAGAAAAAAATTTGGAAAAGACAGAAAATGCTGTTTACTAGCATTTTCTCCTTTTCCCACAATGTTTTCAAAAGACTTCTTCACCAGGGTCACGGTTCTTCCTCAATCAAAATTCGGGACTGAGTGGTAAAGAGTTAACACTATTTGTGGATGATGAGTTACTTTTGGCTCAAAAGATGGAGTATGTTTAGAAAGAACTGGCAAAATTGTGGAAAAGGAAAATGTGCTAATCACCACCATTTTCTCTTTAGCACAATGTTCTTAGAAGACTTCATCCCCTAAACTATGGGATCATTTGTTATAGGGTAAATTCATCTATCAATATTACTATTGCCATTGCCATCTGTGTTGATTAAGATCAGACTGCACAAAACATGCTGACTGATCCTAGATCTACACTGTTCTCTATGTGGAGATACTCTGGCAGTCAAATGCCACCTTGTGCCCTGATAATTCAGTCTTTAGGCTACTTTTTCAGTTTTCATTTCCTTGACTGGAATTATCCACTTTCATATTGGAGACTATAAAATTGAGCTATATTTAACACTTCACCAGACCACAAAATTTTAGATTTGTCTAAATTCAGACCATGTAATTATCAATGATAAGTTAAATGTGACTTAACCCTTAAAGCACCTTTCACTGATATAGTTGCCTTTGCGGCCAGTGTAGATCAAGATCAGGCTGCACAAAAAGTGAAGCCTGATCTTTGATCTACACTGTCTGCTGTGTTTAACTCTTTACCACACAATCCAGACTTTTAACAACCCTAAGACAGAAGCCTTTTCCCACAATGTTTTCTACCCTTCCCAAAACACATTTCATTTTTTCAGTCACATTTATTTTGTCGTCTGCAAATGCTTTCAATTTGGGCGAGTCTAAAATTTTGTCATTTGGTAAAGAGTTAAACACTACAGGCAAAAGGTACCATGAATTTGCTATTATACGGGTTTTATTCTAGTATGAAAATGACCATTGGCTTTAATTGGCGTTTTAAGGGTTAACTCTTTACCAAACGACAAAATTGTAGACTTGTCCAAATTGAAACCATTTGCAGACAACAAAATAAATGTGACTGGAGATTTGAAATTTGTTTTGGGAAGGTTAGAAAACATCGTGGGAAAAGGCGAAAATGCTGGTTACCAGCATTTTCTCCTTTTCCCACAATGTTTTCAAAAGGCGTCTTTTTTCAGAGTTGTTAAAAGTCGGGATTATGTGGTAAAGGGTTAAATGATGAAATTTTTCCATAAGAGTATTGAAAACATTGAGGAAAGAGGAGAAAATACTGGTTACTAGCATTTTCTCTTTTATGCCTCTTGAAAGCATTGTGGGAAAAGAGTAAAATGCTGGTAACCAGCATCTTTTCCTTTTCCCATAATGTTTTCTACAGAGAGAAATCATCACTTCAGCTAAATTTAATCTGTTGGTTGTAAATGCTTTCAATTTTGTCTTGTCCAAAATGTTGTTGTTCAGTCATGGGCATAATTTTCCACACAAGAATGTAACTTCATTTTGACAGTAACGAAAACAAGGGGGGGGGGGGGGGGGGCAACCTTGTTGAAAATGAATTGATTGCTAGTGACAAGAAATTGCTCTTTTTGAAAAACTATTCTATTTTCCAAAGTTGTTCAACAGATGGGTGAATACATTTAATCCTTCAAATATATACATTTAGTCCTTCAAATATCTGTCCTGTGTTTTCATAGCCTTCAGGGAGAAGATTTTTCTCCCTGAGAAAAAGACGAAATGCGGGTAACATTTTTCCCTTTGCTCACAATGTTTTCTTACATATAAGTTTCAGACAAACTCCATCATTTGAGGCACATCTAAATTGTTGTCTGTTTCACTTTGGAAGAGTCTAAAATTTTGCAGTCTGGTAAAGTCTTTGAGGCATTTGTAAACAGATGGTGTAAACCCATAAAGCCCTGGAATCAGGGTTAAGTCACTTTTGCAGATAGAGTAGATCAAGATCAGACTGCACAGAATGTGCAGTCTGATCTTCATCTATACTGTCTGCTACTTTCTTACAAATTCTGGCCAAAACAACTTAAAGCTAGCAATGTTTCAGACATTTTTCCTTATTGGAAAGGCCTACTGCATGAATTAGGCACACTGAGAGTTAATGCTTTGGATGCTAAATCAACCCCTTACCAAACAATCCCATATTTTACAGTCTGGCAGAGGGAGGTCTGTAACAGCATCATGAAAAAAAACAACATGTAGTGCTGGCTACCAGCATTTTCTTCTTTTTCCACAATGTTTTCTATCTATTCACTGACAAAATTTATTTTCAAATACCTTAAACTGAACATAGTTTGTTGAGATCAAGTTAACTCTTCACAATGCAACAAAATTTTAGCCTTGTTCAATTTAACTCTTTACCAAACAAGAAAATTTTAGACAGGTCCAAATTCAAAGCATTTGCAGACGACAAAATAAACCTGATGCAAAAATTATTGTTGCTTTGAGAAGGGTAGAAAACATTGTGGGAAAGGGAGAAAATGCTGGATACCAGCATTTTCTCCTTTTCCCACAGTGTTTTCAAAAGGCTTTTTCCTGAGGGTCGTTAAAAGTCGGGATTGTGTGGTAAAGGGTTAAATGCAATTGAAGATCTTTGTAAGGGTAGAAAACACATAGTGGGAAAAGGAGAATATGCTTATACAAGCAGTTTCTCCTTTTCCCACAGTATTTTCAAAAGTGTTACTCTTAAGAGCATGAAACAAGTAAAATGGCATTTTCAGTCCAGGAAAATTGCTACAGACAGTGGTAAAGGCAGAGGACAATGATCAGACAACATTTTCTGCAGCTGATCTCGATTTACATAGACCAAAACTTGACACCTGTAGTGGTGGCCACTCAAAAAGGAAAAACTGTACCTAGCCCTTTATCACACAATCCCGAGTTTTAATGACCATGAGGAAAAGGCCTTTTGAAAACATTGTTGGAAAAGGAGAAGATGCTGGTAAATAGCATTTTCTCTTTTTCCGGCAAAGTTTTCTACCTTTTCAAGGACAAATACTTTCATTTAACCCTTTCCCAAACAAGCCCTGGTTTTCAGGTGTCTGCAACACAAGTCTTTTGAAAACACTGTGGGAAAGGGAGAAATTGCTCGTAACGAGCAATTTCTCCTTTTCCCACAGTGTTTTCTACCCTTTTGGCAAACTTTCTGTCATTTTCATCAAATTTAAAATTGTCGTCTGCAAACTCTTTCAATTTGGACCAGTCTAAATGTTGTCGTTTGGAAAAGCGTTAAAAACCATTTGATTTGTTGTCTGTAAATTCCTTCAATATGGATGAGTCCAAAGTTTTGCTGTGTGGTAAAGGGTTAAACTGATCCTTACATAAGTATTTTGATACTACAATATTTTGTGTGATTCTAAACAGCTAAAAACTTGTATAAGGGAGTAGGAAGATAAATTCTCGAAAATTCACTTCATAAATGCATTTTTAAAGGCTATTTTAGTTTCTATTCCTGGGTTGCAAGCAATGTTCATATGAGATCAGACTGCACCAAGAATGCAGTCTGATCTCACTGTCCATAAAGGTACCTCAAGTTCTGCTCCAACTCTGAGCTTAAAATTTGCTCGACTGTTCGAATATAAATCGCAAACTATCCTCTTACCCCTGGTCGAAGTTTTGCCTTCAGCTGTGTATACACATACAGTCCGTGCAAGTACTTCACTCCGTACATAGTAACGATCACAGAACAAAAGCCTAACATCCATATCAGTAAGTTACGTCGTTTTCTACACAGCATGTCGAAGTAACCTTGCATTTACATGTGATTTCATTGACGACAAACACGCCTACTTTAATTAAATTTACTTCTTCAATTAGTTAAGATTAATTAGACATACAATCATTTGATTGCACTCGCTCGTGTCGGCATCTCATTGACACGTTTACTAACTGGCTTTTGTTTACGATTTCTTTGCAACGTGGACATCTTGGCGGGAGAAGGG
This sequence comes from Tridacna gigas, assembly GCA_945859785.2. Taxonomy (NCBI): domain Eukaryota; kingdom Metazoa; phylum Mollusca; class Bivalvia; order Cardiida; family Cardiidae; genus Tridacna; species Tridacna gigas. Next base: position 70,571,393 of record OX244029.2, read on the forward strand.
AAGTAACTGAGAGATGCTGAGAATCCTTTTGGTCCAGCGTCGATCATGGTTATTTCCCTTGATTTGTCCTCTCTTCTCTCTCTTCGACCACCTTTCAGAGCACGAAATCGACGAAAAACAAATTGAAACAATGTTTTCCTATGAATCCGTGGATTAGCTTAATTTTGAGTATCGAGTCTAATTCACAAAGATTAATCCAAAATCTTCTGTTGATTGTTGATGAGTTACCTTAGAAAAATCACCGGACTTAAGCTCGTGCCTATGTCCTACTGGCAGTTCCGAAGGTTGAGACTGGTCATTACCGAATTCGAACCGAGAACCTCTAGTATGAGAAGGATGTGCTCTTCCCCTACACCACTTAGCCCCTCCAAAAATGGGTCAAAAATTGGCGGTAAACGAGAATAGATGTGTTTTAAACTTCGCAGTCTATCCCTCTTAACCAGTTTTAACCCTTAATGCGCCGAAACAAAAAATGGACATTTGCAGTGTAGAATAACACCAAGATAATTGCAATTTCATGGTTGCTTTTTGTCTGCAGTGTCTCAGTCAAGCGGACAAGGTAGATCAAAGATCAACCTGCACGTTGTGAGCAGTCTGATCTTGATCAACACTGTCCGCAAAAGGTCATTTGGTCGCGCTTAGCAGCCTAAAGGTTAACCCTTTCCCTGGTTTTCAGGTGTCTGCAGTACAAGTCTCTTGAAAACACTGTGGAAAAAGGAGAAATTGCTCGTAACGAGCAATTTCTCCTTTTCCCACAGTGTTTTCTACCCTTTTGGAGAACTTTCTGTCATTTTCATCAAATTTAAAATTGTCGTCTGCAAACTCTTTCAATTTGGACCAGTCTAAAATTCATCGTTTGGGAAAGGGTTAAGCAACCTGGGACCTTATGAATACTTTGTGAATTATATACGATCCCAGGTGACATACTCCCACTTAGATATTTTTGTACTTATTACTAGTATGTAACAGGTAATTGCTCCTTTTCTCGTGGCGTTAATATTTTTTTCTCGCCGTGTGAATATTTTCCGGGGCCATTAACAAACGATATTTTCATGCTTTGCTTTTTCTTGGCGTTTTCCGAGCAGGCTGACCCGGTTCGAAAATTTTTGCATCAGGTAAATTTTCTGCATCTCCAAGGACCAGTGTACCTCGCAATTCAGTCGGTTGCTAGACAAGATGGATTTTTATGGATCCATAATTATGTGATGACTCACTTGGTCTAATACATCACGGCGATGCATTAAACCCCTTTTCACAGAGCAAGAATCATAATTCATTTAGTTTCTGAAATAAAGTTTGTTTTTACCTGGACGTTTTTTAATTAAACTTGTCTGCAGACTGAGATCATAAATGGATCTTGAAAGGGAAATTCCAACCTTTCCTAGACACAAAAATAATTCTTTCGACAGGTGAGCTTAAAAGGACAGCCGATTAACCAGTGGTGTGGACTTTTAAAAATGTTAGCCCTTACACCTGATAGATAAGTGAAATGAAACTTCTTTAGAAACCGATATAAAACCCCAAATTTTGCTATTTCATATGTATTTTTCGGAGAAAGATATCTTCTTCCCAGACAGCGTAGATCCAAGATCAGACTGCACGTTTAGTGCAGTCTGATCTTGATCTACACTGTCCGTAAAAAGGTCCTTGAGACGTGCTTAGCTGCCTTAGGGTTAAAAGTATAACAACGATAACCTTTGCAGCCCTAGCACATGTATCTATTTTGCGGTATCTTCGCGGACAGTAGTATAGTGTAGATCTAGATCTGACTCTACCTTGCGGTCTAATCTTGACCTGCATCACCCGAAAATGCATCTGACACTCGCCTTTGGCACCGATTGTGTCAACCACTGGTTGGCACCGGTGTTTATTAGGTTAGGATACATGCAACAGTTTTAAATTAAGGTCGAGTGCCTGTGGTGTCCACGAAAGACTTCTTTAGCGTTCTATTGAAAAGCAACGAGCATGCAGTACTTTGATTATTCTGATCATGAGATCGTTACTATTTTAAGAATGTTTCCGTTTACGTCCCGATGTCGCCCCTGTATTTCTGACAAGAGACTTTTTCGAGCTTCGGCTAATTTCGATAGTTTACGTATTTATCATCTATTTATTTATAGCTACAAGTGGGGCGAATGAAATGTTTTTGTGATTATGTAATATCTATACAAATTTACAGACAAGAAAGTGCGGAATTGTTTGCTATTTACTTCAAAATACAACTTAAAATTCCCGTTGTAATTTTGCGACGTTCCCCTTAGTCTGGTACCCCTCCGTACTTCAAGAGTAACATAGTGGTAGGGGCAGGTAATCCAGACTACGTTCCCCTTTGTAGAGAGTACAGTCGTTACCAGCTTGTATTTGCGCGAGAATTCAAAATGGGACCCAGTGTTTAGAAAAAGTTCATTTTGCGGATCAGTTCGAAAAATATGCGGGTTTTTGTTTATTTCGGAGCCCTGCTAGGCTAGATGCACTCATCGAGGTTTTCTTTTCTACCCCCCCCCCCCAAAAAAAAAAAACAGTTGAATTAGCAAATACGGGAAAAGTGCCAACTAATATTACTGAAAGATAAGAATCGTGCTAGATACTGATACCGACGATCATGATGATAATCAAAGTTCTATGGATGATTAAGCTGGGGTAAACACATGAAATTAACCCATATTTCGACGAATCTATACTTTAAACCAGAACCTATTGTCACAAATATACAGTATCAGCTTATACCACAATTTTTTAATTGAATATGGTTATGTCTGGTATGGTTCTTTTGAGCATTATGTGGCAGAAATTCTCACTAAAGAGGAGGTGCATGTCTTCCAGTAGTGGCTTATAATGATATCCAGACATTATAGATTTCGATTTTCTGGAAGGGCAGATCCCGGGGATTCTCACTGTAGACATACCGTTCTGCTCTCTCCATTGCCTACGATTAGAGGAACTTACAGTCAATTCCTGTGTCGTTAGGTCGTGTAACTCCACCATGACAAAGCGCTAAATACAATAAATAGTCCATGAGAAAAAAAAAAAAAAAAATCCATTAAAATAGTAGTAGTATATATTATACCAGTTTGCCGCAAAAACAGTTTTATACCATCTCATACCATCTCATACCATCTCATACCGTCTCATACCGTCTCATACCATCTCATAACTAAAATGTTCTCTAAAAAAGGTTCCTAAAAAATTTAAAAAAAAAATTAAAAAAAAAAAAAAAAAAAAAAAAAAAAATTAAAAAAAAAAAAAATTTAATTTTAAAAAAATTTCATCATCACGCGTCATTGCTTCAGATACTGAGTTACTAAGTCAATGAGTCAATGAGTTACTGAGTTACTGAGTTGCTCAAGACAATCACTTACATCAGTTAATCGCTTAACCTCCCCATCAACCAACGCGTCATTGCTTCAGATACTGAGTTACTCAGAGATACCGAGATATTGAGTCAATGAGTCAATGAGTTACTGAGTTACTGAGTTGCTCAAGACAATCACTTACATCAGTTAATCGCTTAACCTCCCCATCAACCAACGCGTCATGCAATGGCTAGCCAGTTTATGAGTTAGTGAGTGGGTTGGGATTTTGGTGAGAATAAAAAATCGCTTGCCATGATTAAATAAAAATTGAATTTAAGATTTTAAAATCCAGGGTAAAAGTAGGTAAAATAATAATGGCAAGTTTTACTGAGACTAGTGAAAACATGAGTGATAATAATGATAACAAGGGTGTAATCATACGATCACAAGAAGAGTTTGACGACTTGTTTTATGAAGAGGCAAGCATCATCAACGGTTTGTTTGAAAGTAGAGCAGAGGATATAATAGCAAAAGTAGAAAGAAAGCTTACCCGTTACTTTAACGCTGTGAAAGACGAGGATCTTCAGTTTCGGTTAGATGATTTAAAAAACGATATAGCTTTAGATACAGATGTTGATGAGATAAGAGAACGGATGAGTGAAACTTTAGACAAAGTGTTTGAGGATATAGAAGATGATGTTAAATATGCTTTAAATGATAAACATTCATATTTAGACAAGGATTGTGATGTATTTAAAAAACAAATAATAGAGGAAGTAGCTGAAGTGTTTGTTGAATAAGGCTATAAAAAAAAAAAATTTTAAATTTTTTATTCCTTCGATAGAAATAGAAAATTGAATTTACTCTTAAAAGTTCTAGCACATAGTTAGTTAAAGAACCAGAGATATATAAAATATGGAAAAATTAAAGGAAGAAATAGAAGCAAGTAAAACTGTAGAAGACAAATGGGAAATAGACCAATTCCTATCAAGAGCATCTATAGATATTGATCATAAATATGAGTTATTTAAAGAAACAACAAATAGAGCATGTGAAGCATTTTCCGCAGAGGATGAAGAATACGAACACGTGGTAGATGTGATAAAAAAATATAGAGAACTAGAAAAGTTTTATGAAGAAATAAATTGTTATACTTACTTCCTAACCCACAGCATATATGGTGGTATAATGCAAGAATGGTTTGATAAAAATTGTGAATTTGCAAACGAATGTTTCTATCTAGATCATCTAATATCCGAAAGAGAAGAACTAGAAAACGGTTTAATAAACATTGAAAGAATTGATTGATGAATAAAAAAAATATTAAACAAAAATTTTCATAAAATAAAATGCTAGAACTAGAGCCTGATTTTAAACATAAGTTAAGTGACCTACTTAGGGATAAATCAAATATTTATCCTATAAACACAAACAAAATCATTTACACAAATGGAACCGGGCTAATGCCCTATAAAAATCCAAGATGGTTTAGCGATATCTACTATTACTGCAGTAAAATGCTTTATGAACAACCTAAAGAAGATACTTTAAACATAACATTTTATGCTGGTGGTAACAATATACGCGTTAAACATTGTTTTTACAGTAAAGATTTAACCAATTTGCTATCTCTCTTTAAACAAAGATTTATAGATTGCCCAAACGAACACAGTTTCCTTGAAAGTTGTATTAATGATATTGAAGAATACAGTATAAACTTTAAGTTTATATAATCTATAAATTTTGAATTGAAATTTATAGATTCCTATAGTTTACAAAGATGAACAGAGGAAGAGCCCTTGGAGCTAATAGAAAAGCACAAATCTCTTTTACGAGAAACAATAATAATTTAAGAGAAGTCAAAACTGAAGACCTTAATAAGAATGCTAAATTTTTTGTAGATTTAATTGAACAAATTTTAGCCACCGAGAATATTTCTAATGCAACCTTTTATGATGTATTAAAATTTATCCATTTTCCTAAACCTAAAGGAGAGGATAAAAATCATCAAATGAAGTTAATAACGGTTTCTTATGTTAACAGTGTTTTAGATGAAATTGAAAATATGGTTAAAAGATATCCAAACATAAGAAGAAAGATTTTGTTTAGAAGAGCGATACTAGATAAATTTGATATACTGTGTTTGATTAATAACACATTAACCAAAACAAATATTATTATTTCTTAACCCAGTAAAGGGTTAAAAAATTTACAAGTCTAACTCTATCAGTATTGTTAAATATGCATTTTTAGCATTAGGATTATTTGTTCTTGTTATAAAGTTTATAACATCACATTGGTCTAATTCTAAAGGCTGTGGAAAAACTACACAACTACAACCTTCTCCTTTCTTTTTTATTATAGAGTAGTCAATCTGTTCAACTCCATTTACGACTATATTAACTTTTGCCTCTTCTTTTAGAATACCGGTTCCCTTAACAATCATTAAAGTCCCTCTTATAATTCTACCAGAAGCAGACATACAATAACCACCCATCCCATGACTTACTCCGGCACTTCCATTACCAAAAGAAAACTCATAACTACCGTCTGATAAAGAACCCTGCTCCTCGGCACACACGCTTATAATTGTTTTATGAAGCGATACCCTTCCATCCACATAGGATTTTGTTACTAAATCACTCTCATCTAAAGGCATCGCAGCGTTTTTTATAGAAAAACCTTGAAAATCTACATCAGATATTGCTGTAAAGCTTCCATTTGGATTTTTTACAATGGCACCACCATTATCAACATAATTTTTATTAGCAGCAGCGTTAAGATTTATAGGATTTGGTAAACCAGTAATTGAGTTACCACCCATATCTATTTTACCAGCCACTGAAAAAGACCCGTCTTGGTTTTTTGTTAAAGCCTTTTCACCTGCGGTAGCCATCTCAATAACACTATCTACGTAAAGCTTATTTGCTGCATGACTATTTTCAATTGGAGGAGCAACAAAATGAATTCGCCGGTTACCCATAGATATTTCTCCTATTGCAGTATAAAAGTTATCAATGGGGTTAAACAAAAATGGTGAGGATTGACTATCAACATACCCCTTTGTTGCTACATCATCAGGTTCAGCCGGTGACAGGACATTAATTAACCCATAATTCCTCATATCTATATTTCCTGTAGCAACAAATCTTCCATCATTACGTTTAACAATGACACTTTCTCTACTAACCTTATCCACATAACTTCTTGTAGCAGCATCATGTGGTTCTTCAGGGTCATGTAGATTATGTATTTTTTTAAAACCCATATTGAATGGAGCAGTAGCAATAAAATTTCCATTTTCTTTTAATAGTGGTGATTCATGGTTTCCCCCTGCTGTATTATCAACATAATCCTTTGTCGCAACGTCTTGTGGATTTACTGGATTACTAACCCTCGTTAATGTGTTGCCATTCATATTTATAGAACCGACAACAGTGGTTGTTCCATCTTTACGTAAAAAGTTGTTAGTAATGTAAGCAAGTGAAACACCATCACCGCTTGTTTTAACATCATCCATTTTTCCAAATTTATCAACAGGCATCGTTTTTTAATATTACTAAAAAAGTTTATTTAAAACATTTTGAAATTCATTATCATCGCATAACTCTTTAAGAATAAACAAACATAAATGACCACAAAATACTTCACCCGCATGTTGTAATTGGTCAGTATTGTAGTATATAGGTTGTTTTAAATAATCTATAATTTCATTAGGTGGTTGAATACCATAACTATCAAAATAAATTTTTTTCTTACCATCTTTAAACCATGCAACCCAATGAGTACCAGGACCGCTAGAATCATCAAGGTTTAATATACCACATTCATTTTTTTTATTGTTTTTTGGTAGGGTATCTCTTAAAAATGTTCCTCTAAAATTTTTTAATTTTAATTTTTTTGCAGCATCATTTAGTTCAAAATTACTTAAAGGTTTATTTTTTAAAGTTACATTATCAATTTTTATATCTTTCATTTTTTTATATATTTAAATATTTATAATAGCACTGTTGTCAACCCATGAATTAAACTCATCAGAATAACCTTTCCACTTTACAAGAGATTTCTTTTTCCCCTTTTTAATAACCTTTTCTATCCTATACACCTCTTGACTCGTTTTTTGTAGTTCAGGTTCATAAAATGAACCTTTTATTTCTTCACCATTTAAATCCTCAATTTTATATGTTACAGGTGATGTATGTTTTATTTCTGAAACTGTAAATACCTCTTCAGTCCATCTTGTGGTATAACCTTTTTCAAAAGTCTTTTTCTTTTTACTTATCCTTACTTTGTCTCCAACAGAAAACTTTGGTTTGATATCTTTTTTTACTTGATTATAATCAGGATACAGTGTTCTCCAAACTTTATTTTCATTCTTCTTTTTACTTGCTTCAGTTGGTGTCATCTTAATAGAAGAATGCCTCGTGTTGTTATATTCTTTAACAAGATTTGGTAACACGTTAATATAAACATTTGTTGAGTGAGCAGAGAAATACTTCCACATTTTTTCTTTCATTGTTCTAATCCATCTCTCAACAACGCTTGATTTTTCCTCGTTTTCAGTGGAATATAATTCAATCAAATCTTTAACATCTTTGTTATAAAACTCTTTACCTTTATCCACCCACATTTTATCAGGTTTTCTTTCCTTAAAAATACTCTTCAATGCAACAGAAACAGATTTTCCTGTTTTGTCTTTTAAGGGGATCAGCCAACCATATTTTGAAAAAATGTCAATGACAGCAAGAAGATATTTTACACCACGATTAAGTTTAGAAAATGCTTGCATATCTACTAAATCTGCAGCCCATATCCTATCGACACCCCCTACTCTAACTCTTCTTTTCTTAAATTTTCTTTTTACAGGTTTATGTAGTTCTTCTGCTAATGTTATATTTTCTAAATTTTTTTTTTATTTCCCATTCCAAATCTTTTCTTGGTTCCTATTAATGAGGAAACCAATCCTCTTTCCATTCTTTCCTTAATAGTAGGATTATAGATACCCTTTAACTCTTTAAGCATATTAGCATCACACACATCATTGCGTGTTTTAGTATCATCATGTTTAAGATAACATATATCATGATGATATGCTGCTTTATCAACACGATTTACAGGCTTTGACCATTCTTTAGGTGTTAAATCAGGCTTTAATCTTTTATTTAACTTAGTACCAGGACCAGTAAAATTATGCCCAGGTAAATGCATTTCAAAAGGTAAGTTATTAATTGCCTTGTTTAACAATGAACCACCTTCTTTATCCTTTTTAATAAACTGTGTTTTTGTTGTTCCACATTCAACACATTTACCCCTTTTCATATTTCTACCATTTTTACTTACACCATAACTTAAATCATTTGTTTCTGTTTGTTTTTTACACTTAACACAATACATTTTTTTTATTAAAATAAAATTTTTAATATAAAATGGATATTGTTAATTTATCATGGAATGAAGCTTTAGCAAAAAGATTTAACCATCCCCTTTTACCAAGAAGTATCAGAGGTTTAATAGTAGGTAAATCAGGATGTGGTAAAACTACACTTTTACTTAACCTTTTGTTAAGACCTGATTGGTTAGATTATGATAACTTAAGCGTTTTTGGTAAAAGTTTGTTTCAACCAGAATATCGCATATTAAAAAAAGCTTTTGAAGAAGAAATACCAAAAGAATATATATTAAGATTATTTTCATTTAAGGATGAAGTACAAAAAAATGATATTTCTCCTTTAGCATTGGTTGAAGAATGGGCTAAAACAATTAAGGAAAAATCTGATATTAAGTGTGAATTTTTTGAAAATGCTTGTGATGTACCCGACCCAAGAGATTTAAACGGGCAAAACAAAAACTTAATGATTTTTGACGATTTACTCTTGGAAAGGCAAAACAAATGTGAAAACTATTATGTTCGTGGAAGACATAGTAACGCTGACTGTTTTTATCTATCACAAAATTATTTTAGATTACCTCGTCAAACTATTAGAGAGAATGCAAATTTTATTTGCTTGTTTAGACAAGACTTAAAAAATCTTAATCATATTTATAGTGACCATGTGGGGGATGATATGACAAAAACCGAGTTTGTTAATTTTTGTAAAAAATGTTGGGAAAAACCTCATGGTTTTGTTGTAATTGACTTAACCAACAACAAAAACAACGGAAAGTATAGAAGTGGTTTTGATAACTTTTATATTCCACAAAATTACAGCAACTATTATTAAATTTTTATAAAAAATATATTTTTGTATATAAAATGGAAGAAGAATTACTAAAACAAATAGTAAAAAACACTGATCATAAAACATCATTTCAAATTATAGTAAGTGACAACAAAACAGAGTTTAGAACAAGATTTACTCCACCACTTCAATTAGAACGAGATAAAAAATATGAAATAGCTTTAGTCAATCTTGAAACATATTATTCATTTCCAAATATTGATAAAAGAAATGGCACTTTTGTTTATTCACCAGACAATGGTAATACATGGGTTAAGTTAAAAATACCTGAAGGTAGCTATGATTTAGTTGATATTAATGATTATATACAATTAGAAATGAGGAAAAGGGGTCATTATGATTTAATTAATGAAGAATATTATTTAAACATATCCGCTAACACTAATACATTAAAATCTGTTCTTAATGTTGAAAATAATTATCAGGTTGATTTTAACCAAAATAGAAGCATTGGTAAAGTATTAGGGTTTAACAAAGCAAAATATCTACAAGGATTTCACGAATCAGAAAAAGTAGTAAATATCTTAAGTATTAATAGCATACTTGTTAATATTGACTTAATTTCAGGTAGTTATGTTAATGGTTCTCAAAGAAACACAATTTATAGCTTTTTTCCAAATGTGGCGCCGGGTTATAAAATAATAGAGTCTCCAGTTAATCTGGTATACCTACCTTTAACATTAGATGAAATACATGATTTAAACGTAACGCTAACTGACCAAGATGGAAACGTATTAAATCTAAGGGGTGAAACATTAACGATTAGATTTCACATAAGAGAATCGCGTTAAATATAAAATGACAAATTACATTACAGTTAAAGTAAATATAACAGAAGGGCAAAAGAAAAAGATACAACATGCTGTTAAATCAAGTTGTCCTGTAAGTATTAGATTAAATCATGATGACCTAACAGGTGAAGATTTAATAGCGGTAACCGAGTCACAACTAAACAAATTAAATAAAGCATTAGAGGGAGGTAAAGGGGTAACCATTAGAATGACTATTAAACAACTTAAGCACAACATGAAAGTAGAAGGTGGATTTTTACCTTTGATAGCAGGGTTAGCTTCATCAGTTCTACCTACATTAGCAAGAACCGTATTACCTGCTATAGGAGTTGGTGCTCTATCTGGTTTAGCATCAACAGGAGTTCAAAAAGCAATGGGTAACGGGCTTTATCTTAAGAAAGGGGGTTGCGTATGTCAAGTAGAAACTGATGGAGAAGGGCTATATCTTAAACCATACAAAGGTAAAGGGTTAAAAAATAAAGGTGAAGGATTGTATTTAAAACAAGGTGGGAAAATTTATGATGGAAAAGGTCTTCTTTTAGGACCAAATAGCCCATTTGCTAATATTCCTATATTAGGAGCAATATTATAAATTAAAAAAAATGAATGTACATAAATTTGGAAATGGAAAACATAAAATAGTTCAACCAAAAACTATTTTTTGGAAACCTGTTGAAGGTAAGTATCCAGCTAAAAAAGTTAATCCTGTTTCATGGGATATTTTTACTCAACAACCGTTAGTATTAGAAGGAGGCAAATCTATAACGATGGCCCTAGGTATGGGTTTTAATATGAGTAAAGGTTTTGTTTTAGTTTCTCTATCTTATAATCTAAAACTTAATCAAATATCTATAACAAATGAAGTTTCATTAGAAGAAGTGGATGACATGGTTACAACAATTACAAACAACTCTAGTAAAATAAAAATAATAGAGGAAAACACCTTTTTGTGTCGTCTTTACTATTCAATTTAAAAAATAGTTATAATATAATAAAATGGAGCTAAAAGAAAAGATTTATCCAGACTTACCAGAAGCACGAAATATACCAAATGCACCAATATTAGAACCAAATATATCAGCAGGAGACAATGGTCAATCATTCAGACTTAAGAAGATATCAGAGATTCAGGATTTTCTTGAAAATGAAGTAAGAGTTAGAGAACAGTTAAGTAAAAAGTATTTAAAGATTAGTAAGACTGTGGATAATGTGGAAGCAGCCTTAACAGTTGGAGCACTAGGAGCTGGAGCTGGAGGAATCGCTTTACTATCAACTGTGGTAGCGATCCCCGCAACGATAGTCCTAGAAGGATGTGCTTTAGTTGTTGGGTTAGCAGCATTAGTAGGTAAGTTTGTGGTTAGAAGAACCAGAACAAAATCAGAAAAACATCTTCAGATTAAAATGTTGGCTGATTCAAAGTTAAATACACTACTTACACATATATCAAAAGCAATATCAGACAATAAAATAGAACATGAAGAATTTAGTTTAATTATGGAAGAATTGGAAAAATACAAACAAATGAAGGAAGAAATTAGAAGTAAAACAAAGAAAAAAAGCAAGCTAGAGGATCAAGAGAGTTTAATAGAGAAGGGACGAATAGAAGCACGGGAGGAATTCAGGAGACTTGTAGAAAGGCACAATGGAAGCCATTCAAATTAAAAATAAAACCGCCTAAGTTTAAATTTTCTTGCGCATGTGAGATAGGTAATAGTGATTAAATTAATTAAAAAAAAATTTTTTTTACTTAAAAATGCCTTTTATAAATGTTGATTATAAAACAAGAGATAAGATGGTAAAAGATTATCTTGTAAGAAAAAAACAGGTTCGTGATAGGTTACTTGCAGAAAGAGTAGGTGATATTGAATTGCAACAAGACTTAACTAAGTTTTTTAAACCCTTAACTAAAGCACAAAAGGAGATACAAGAAGAAGCAACTAAAAATATTGGTGCGTATCAACTAGAAGCAGCTAGAAGAATCACTCAGGGATTGACACCTATTAGGGAGGGGATTGAACAATTACCAGGAGTAATTACAAAGGGATTAGCACCTATTAGGGAGGGGATTATTCAATTACCTATTCAACTTTCTAAAGAAATGATGCCTAGTCAATTACCAACTGCGGAACTTCCTTCTTATCACAAAGTTGAGATAGAAAAAAATAAAGAAGAAATTATGCATTTTGTTGAAGTTTTTAATGAAAAATTAACAAAAAAATATAAAGATGATTTTGATAATATCTATAGAATAGTTTTTGATAAAAATTTTGGTATATTTAAATTTGGTAATAAAGAAATTTTTTTAGACCCGAATGATAAAGGTTTTTTTTATTTTGAAGAAAAAAAATATCCTGCTAGTGATGGGTTATGGGAATTGATTTTATCAAAAAATCCGAAAAATTATAACAAAGAAGATTTAAATAATTATGAAGAAATGCTTATTTTAAGTGATATTATGTTTGAGGGTAATGATCAAAAAAATAAATTAAAAATGTATAATAGATTTAGTGAAAAATGGAAAAACATAATTGAACCTGTTTATGAATTCATTAAAGAAAAAACTGGTAAAGGATTAAGAAAAAAGAAAAAAACAACCACGGTAATACCATCTGACCCCAACGCACTATTAGAAAGGTTTGACCTTTTAATGTCTAGCAAGGATGCGGGTCATACAGGTGTAAAAAATGAGTTGGTAAGTATTTGTGATGAATTAAAAAGACAAAAAGTATTAAATGCAAAGAGCTATAAAAAGTTAATGTCTATATTATAAAATGATTACATCACAAAAGAGAGGAGTTAAAAGAACTTATGCTTATGGTGGAGCAGGTATATTTGATACCTTAGCTAATTTTTTAAGTAGGCTATTTACAAGTGGTGCGGTTAAGCAAATTGCAAGTTCCGCAGTTGATGTTGGTAAAAGTGTGGCTAAAGAAGGAGCAAAGAAAGCTTTAGAGGCAGGTAAGGCAGCTGCAGTTGATGCTGGAACAAGATTAGTTAAAAAGGCTTTAACACCTAAATCTAAAAAGATTATTGAAAAATATAGTCAAGTTCCAACCATACCAACAATACAACCTGTTGAACAAAATGTAAGTTCATTGATTGATGGTGGTGCCGTTAATATACAAACAATGGTTAAGAAGTTAAACAAAAAAAGAGGTAAAGGGATAAAAACAATATAATTTTTAATTTAGCTTAAGTAATTATTACATTAAATAAAAAAAAAATGTCAAAGCTAAAATTTAATTTAACACATTATGAAAAATACAACACAAAAAGGGTTAATATCCTTTATGGAAATCTAAAACTTAATGATGATTGCGAAGTATTAGATAGTAGTAATACAAAATATGACTATAATAAAGCTGTTTTAAAATTGTCACCTGAAAAAGCTGATATCATTAAGGAATTTGAAGAAGATGTAAATCAATATTTAGAAAAAAATGGTATGCCTAAGGTAACCATTCTTTATGGAAATAAAATTTATCCAAAAGTAAGAAAAAATGTTAATGTAGAAAAACTTAAAAATATTAAACTTAAGGGTGTTTATGTAAATGATGAAAACAAGTCATTCCCCCAACTATGGTTAGAAAATTAAAAACAAAACACAATTATAATTTTTAACTTAAAAAATTATGATTGTATATAAAAAAATGGACATTTTAAATGTTAAAGCACCAATTCTAAAAGATGATAGTATTGATGAATATGAATACTTTGAGTATGAACCTACCATAGGAACCAATTTAAACAACTCAGGGGGTAATATTAGGATTGATATTGGAAACAAGGATGTTTTTCTTCATCCTTCTGAGAGTTATTTAAGTTTTGAGGGTAATTTGTTAAGAGAAGATGGTGTTAATAATGGACGTTATGATAATAATATTAATAATGCAAATGATAATTTGGTGGCGTTAACAAATAATGCAATAATGTATTTGTTTAAAAGTATTAGATATCAACTTGAAGAACAAGATATTGAGTATATTAATTATCCAGGTTATGTTAGCACGATGTTGGGGTTGTTAAAATATCCTGATGATTTTTCTAAATCACAAGGTTTAAACCAACTATGGTATAAAGATACCGGACTTAGAGCAAGTCGTGAAACTAATAGTGGATTTAAAGTAAGAAGAGATTGGATTTTTAGTTCAGATCCGGTTGGTTCATTTAACTTTTGCATTCCGTTAAAACACATATTTGGTTTTTGTGAAGATTACAACAAAGTGGTATATGGTATGAAGCATAGTTTAACCTTAACAAGAACAGGTGATGATAACGCAATTTTTAAAGCTGCTTCAGACCTAGATGGCGCAGGAAATCCAACTAATAATTTTAGAGGAAAAGTTGTTTTAAGTAAAATAACTTGGTTTATGCCACACGTAACACCTGAACTTGGTAATAGATCAGAACTTTTAAAATTTATTGAAAAGAAAGAAAGATTTCCTGTTGGGTATAGGATGATACAATCAGATACAATAGCGGTACCAAACAATACTAACTTTGCTTGGAGACTAGCAACTAAATCATCACCTGAGGTACCACGTTTTATCATTGTTGGTTTTCAATCAAATAAGCGTGATAATCAGGAAGCAAACCCGGCTATATTTGACCACTTAAATGTAAGAAATATTAAAGCTGTGTTATCCACAAAGCAATATCCACATAATGAACATCAAATAAATTTTGATACTAACCTAATTGGAAGAATATATGAGGAAGCTGCTTCATTTAGAAAAAAGTTTTACAACATGGATGAACTAGTTTCAAATCCAAATATTAATCCTGATGATTATAAAAAACTTTTTCCCTTGTTTGTATTTGATGTATCAAAGCAAAGTGAAAGAATTAAGTATTCTGTAACTGATATTCATATTAGAGCTAGCTTTACAGCTAATCCAGGAGCAGATGTTGAAGCATATGCTGTTTTGCTTAGTGATAGGTTAATTAACTTTCAGAGTGATGGAAATAAAATGGCTGTAGTATATTAAGTAATTTTTTGTTTAATATAAAAAATATGCTAAAGATTGCTGATTTTAAAAAGATACTAACAGATAACAATATTAAGTTTTATTCCTATTGGAACAAGAAAAAGTTTATTGATGTCTTAAAAGAGCATGGATTGTATCCTGAAGAAGCTATACCACTTAAAAAAGAACCTAATTATGATAGACTAAAGGATATTAGTAAAAATCCTAAAACGGTAATATTAAAGGATGTTGAAACTGAAGAAGTGATTGAATTTCCATCAATTTACAAGGCTAGTAAATACATTGACCGTTGCCCTCAAACGATTGAGAATTGGAATGGTAGAGTATGGAATGGTAAATATAGAATTGATATTCTTTAATTTTATTATTTATGAAAAAAATAATAAAATTTGACTTAAGGAAATTTTATTTATTTTAAAAATTATAGCGATGAATTCTTTTTCACGAAGATTTATCAATAGACTGGTAGATGCTAGTCAGTCAATTGCATCTAATTTATATAGTGGTGCTCAAAGGGTTGCCTCAGCAGCAATTCCTCAGAGTGTTAGAAGAAGAGTGTCTAATTTTACCAATTGGATGACTGGTAATGTTCCAGAAGAGCAAATTCCGCAAGTTATAAACGAGGTTTTAGAAAATGTAGAAGAAGACTTGCCAAGAAGAGAAATGCCAAACTTTGTATTAAGACAAGAAGCGTCTGCATTAAGAGAATTTGCAACACAATATGTTATAGATGGAGTAGGGGGATGGGGAGCAAATGATTTTTTAGAAGTATGTAGAGAAAGCATAACTAATTTTTTAAGAAACAATAGAAATACAAAGGTAAAGCTAGAACTAGTATGTTTATTTTCAAGGGAAAAAAATGATGGTGATATTGAATATAAAAACGTTAAACTTTCTTCAAGTCATGAAATTATATTAAGGGAACGTGATGTAAATGACGCTTATGATGACATGGTAGAACGAGTTATGTTTAATTTCGAAACTTTTTTAATACAAGGAACTGGTTGGGTATTTGAGAGGGTTATAAGCTTAACATTACATGTTGTAGAAAATAGACAATCATGGGAGGGGCTTGCAGGTTCATGGATGCCTTTACCAGCAGGATTAAAAAGAGCAAATAACAGAAATGGGCTTGTTAATATTAAAAACGAAGAAGATTATAACTGTTTTTTATACTGTTGTATGAGGGTGGTTTATCCGAAAAAAGAACATCCAGAAAGACTAGATAAAAAATTAAAAGAACAAATCAAAGAATTAAATATGAAAGGAATCGGATGCCCCGTTAAATTGTGTGATATTAATAAATTTGAAAATCAAAATCCAGATTTTTCTATCGTTGTTATAGGTTATGATGAAAAAGATGGGTTATATCCTCTTAGAAGGCAAAGAAAAGAAACTTTTGGTAGAAAACATTTAGTGATTCTTTTGTTAATAAAAGATGAAGATGAAAATAGCCATTATGTTTGGGTAAAAAATCCAAGTGCACTATTAACATCAAAAATATCCAAAGATGGACATAAACTTTCTTTTTGTTGGAGTTGTTTAGGACATTTTACGAGTGAAAGAGTTTTAGAAGATCATAGAGTGTTTTGCTATGAAGAAGATGCTGTAAGAATTAAAATGCCATCAAAAACCCAGAGTACAGTAATGTTTAAAAACTGGGTTAAAACACAATGGCATCCTTTTGTTGTTTATGGTGATTTTGAAACGATGCAAATACCAATACAACATGCAAAACCAGATCCAAGTAAAAGTACAACAACAAAAACTCATATGCATGTCCCAACAGGTTATGCTTTCTTTTTAAAAAGTTTTGATGAAAATGTTCTTAAGTCTAGATTGTTGCTATATCGAGGACCAGATGCTGAGAAAAAGTTTGTGGAAGAAATAGAAAGTCTGACCAAAGAGATTTTTAAATTGCCAAAAAAAGATATGATACTTACCACAGAGGATGCAAAGGATTTTAATAAGGCAGATACTTGTTATCTTTGTAATAAGAAGTTTGGGGAGGAAGAAGAAAGTGATGAAGAAGAGGAAAGCGATGAAGAAGATGGAGTGGAAGAAGAGGAAGAAAAAGAAAATAAAAAGAAAAAAGATGAAGATAGATGGAAAAAAGTAAGAGACCACTGTCATTTTAGTGGTAGATATAGAGGAGCAACACATAATAAATGTAATCTTAAATTTCGTAAACCAAACTTTCTCCCTGTTTTCTTTCATAATTTGTCTGGATATGATACACATTTGTTTGTTAAAAATCTTGGTGTTAGTGAAGGGGAAATTAATGTAATTCCAAATAATGAAGAAAAATATATAAGCTTTACAAAAAAGACTTTAGTAGGTCAGTGGAAAAATAAAAATAAAACAATAGATATTTATAAGGATATTAGGTTTTTAGATAGTTTTAAATTTATGGGTAGCGGTTTAGCAAAACTAGCAGAAAATTTAAAAGATTATCAATTCAAAAACTTAAAAAGTGAATTTCCAAAAGAAGAAGAGTTTAAACTTCTTCGTAGAAAGGGCGTTTATCCATATGAATATATTGATTCATTAGAAAGACTTAATGAAACACAATTACCACCTATAGAAGCATTTTATTCAAAACTTGCTGGGGAAGGAATTACAGAAGAAGATTATAAGCATGCAAAAAAGGTATGGAAAACATTTAAAATTAAAACTCTTGGTGAATATCATGATTTATATTTAAAAACAGATGTTCTTCTTTTGGCTGATGTGTTTGAAAGTTTTAGAGAAGTTTGTTTTAACGTTTATAAATTAGACCCTGCTTGGTATTTTACTGCACCTGGTTTAGCTTGGGATGCTGCATTAAAGTTAACTGGTGTTAAGTTAAAACTGAGTAGAGATGAAAATAAAATCCAATTTATTGAAAGGGGGATCCGAGGTGGAATTTCAATGATTATTAAAAGGTATATAAAAGCAAATAATAAATATTTAGGTAAAAAGTATAATTCAAATATGCCTTCAGTATTTTGTAAATATTTAGATGCTAATAACTTATATGGTTGGGCAATGAGTCAGAAGCTTCCAATTGACGGATTTAAATGGATGACGGAAAAGGAATTAAACAACTGGGAACGTCATCCCTGTTTTTTAGAAGTTGATTTAGATGTTCCTAAAGAACTGCATGATTATTTTAATGAGCTTCCTCTTGCTGCGGAGAGAAAAAAAGTAAATAAAGTTGAAAAGCTGGTACCAAATTTACATGATAAAAAGAAATATATTATACATTATAAAAGTTTAAAACAATGTTTAAGTCTTGGTTTAAAATTGAAAAAGATACATAGAGGGATTAAGTTTAAGGAGAGCGATTGGTTAAAACAATACATAGATTTAAACACACAGCTAAGAACAAAAGCAAAAAATGATTTTGAAAAGGATTTTTATAAGTTAATGAATAATTCAGTATTTGGCAAAACTATGGAAAATATAAGAAAAAGGGTAAATGTTAAGCTTGTCAGAAGTAGGAAAACAGCAAGGAAATTTGTAAACAAACCAAACTTTAAGCATTTAGAAATATTTAATGAAAATTTGATAAGCGTTCATATGGGAAAAACACAAATAACATTTAACAAGCCTATTTATTTAGGGTTTTCTATTCTTGAGTTAAGTAAAACTTTGATGTATGATTTTCACTATAACTATATTAAAGCGAAATATGGAGATAGAGCAACTTTAGGACTTACTGATACGGATAGTTTATTGTATGAAATTAAAACAGAAGATTTTTATAAAGATATTTCAGATGATGTTAAAGAAAAGTTTGATACAAGTGACTATCCAAAAGAGGGTCATCCTTCGGGTATTCCAGTTGGTATAAATAAAAAGGTGATTGGTATGTTTAAGGATGAAACAAGTGGGAGGGAAATAGAAGAAACTATTGGATTAAAACCAAAAATGTACAGTATTAAAATGGATGATGGGGTGGAAAATAGAAAATGTAAGGGGGTTAAGAAAAATATAATTAAGAAAACTATAACGCATCAGGATTATCTGAATTGTTTAGAAAAAAATAATATACAGCATAGAACAATGACAAATTTAAGAAGTTATAAGCATCAAATTTATACGGAAGAAATTAATAAAATAGCATTAAGTGCAAATGATGATAAAAGGTTTATTTTACCTGATAGAATTCATACACTTGCTTGGGGCCATCATAGGATAGAGGAGTACAAAAAATAAATTTTTATTTGTGTTAAGAACAAATAAAAATTATAAATTTTTAATTTTACCACATGTTATACATTCTTTGGCACTGTTTTTATAATTAGTGCCTGTTAGATAATTTATTATTTTATAAAGTAAACCTTCTTTGTGTATAATTTTAAATACGCCATAGCAATCATTTTCATGATGAAGATTGTTGTAACATTCTTTAAAAAGACCGTATTTTTTATTTTCAAAAATTGTATATTCTCTCCAATTTGTTAATTCCTGCATTTTCTTACATAGCTCACTTCTTTTTTCATTATAATCTGATATTAAGTTATTAATGATGACTACTTCTTCATTTATCTTTTCAATTGTCTCTAAATCCTCTTTTGTTAAAGTATCTCTATATTTTTCTTTTGTGTTAAGTAAAAGAACATGATTCTTTAATTTTTGTAAAAGTTTAATATAAGTTTCTTTTCCATATTGTATCTTTTTCTCTGTATCATAGTTTATTCCGTTTTTTAATTTTTCATATTCTTCTTTTAAAGTAATAGCTTTTTCTAAATTATAATATAAATTAAAATCATCTATACTACATTCTATGTGTGTTAATGAATATGGTATAAAATTTCTTGGATAAAATGAAACTGGATATTTTATTGGAGGTAGATACCTTTTTATTTTATCTTCCATTATTATTTTTTTATCTTTATAAATTTCTACTTAAATCAATTTTTTATTCTCACCAAAATCCCAACCCACTCACTAACTCATAAACTGGCTAGCCATTGCATGACGCGTTGGTTGATGGGGAGGTTAAGCGATTAACTGATGTAAGTGATTGTCTTGAGCAACTCAGTAACTCAGTAACTCATTGACTCATTGACTCAATATCTCGGTATCTCTGAGTAACTCAGTATCTGAAGCAATGACGCGTTGGTTGATGGGGAGGTTAAGCGATTAACTGATGTAAGTGATTGTCTTGAGCAACTCAGTAACTCAGTAACTCATTGACTCATTGACTTAGTAACTCAGTATCTGAAGCAATGACGCGTGATGATGAAATTTTTTTAAAATTAAATTTTTTTTTTTTTTAATTTTTTTTTAAATTTTTTTTTTAAATTTTTTAGGAACCTTTTTTAGAGAACATTTTAGTTATGAGATGGTATGAGACGGTATGAGACGGTATGAGATGGTATGAGATGGTATAAAACTGTTTTTGCGGCAAACTGGTATAATATATACTACTAATAGTTTTGAAAAGGAAACTGTCTTTTTGGTTTTTTGTCTTCATTTTTCCAATTCGATTAAGTTAAGACAGCAAGTTGTCTATAGATGAAAATCAAACTACAATTAAACTGATATTAATCACTCAAAACCTGGAGAATATGTATTAATCATCCTTATTTATCTATGTCTGAACACAGGAAAGAATAAGATTTTCAGCTTTTAACCCTTTGCCAAACATTTTTTTGTTTACAACGACCTTGAGAAAGAGCATTATAAATATATTGTGGAAAAATGAGAAAATGCTGGTAACCAGCATTTTCTTAGTTTCTCAGTTTCCACATTGCTTTCAACCCTTTCAAAGATATTCTATCAATTTGTCTTCAGCAAATGCTTTCAATATTTAAAAAAAAAAAAAAAAAATTGACGTTCTGTAAACTGTTGACCTTATCGAGCGTCATAGAGGAAAACAGAGACTTTTGCGGACGTCATCATAGATCAAGGGCAGACTGCAAAGAATGTGCAGTCTGATCTAAGATCTTTATCAGCTACTTGTATAGTAAAGGCTTTGAAATAAAAAAAGTCACTCTGAGTTTTTGTGGATTGAATCTTCAGCCGTCGAAAGAGGTCGAAGTAACCATATAGCCCTGAAACTCCACTGGTCTATTGCGGGATAACGAAATTTTCCTTAGCGGACACCGTTACTATAAGCAGCACATTGGTGACTTCCTCTATATTGTATACAGGTCATTTCAGGTCAAGGTCATTTTGCACAATAAGTACAGTCTATTACATGCTCTAAAGAGACCGCCGATATTTTGTGAGATGTTCAGGGTAAAACAAATTTGGAATTTCAATATTTGGGTCTCTTTTGAATGGCTTAACTTATCCACGGACCCGCCGTTTAACGACCCTGAAGACGAAGCTTTTGAAATCAAAACCGGTAACCAGCATTATCTGCTTTACCCTCACTGTTTTTTTTTCCCATACCTTTTGAGTGAGAATTCAATCTTGTAAGCAACACCAATTTATCGTCTGCATGTTTTCTACATTGACGATTTCAAAATTTTGTCGTCTTAAAAAAAAAGTAATTTCATGGTTATAAAACTTTTATTTCAGTATATCTTGATGTCTTCTGTCTGAAGAAAATTCTAGTTGAGTAACTCTTTCACCGCAATAAAAAAACTGATTTAGCATTTTCTCTTTTTATCTATACTTCTTTTGTCGCACTATATACCGCCCTGTACAGCACTATTGGGGAACGGAGAAATGGACAGCTTTTCCATTTGCGACAATACTTTCTCATTCACGTTGATTGTAGTATACATGTATATGAGCCGTGCCCTGTGAAAAAGGGGCATAACGCATCTGCGAAAAGTATCGACTCAGGTCAGCCTGCGCAGTCCGCGCAGGCTGACCTGAGTCGAGACTTTTCGCTACGAAACTTTTCGCTACTTTTCGCTCGTATTGGTCAATTTTCTGCATGTCAAAGGACAGAGTACCTCAGATGGATTTTATGGATCCATAACAATCTGATGACTTGCTTGATATCGTGGATCACTCAGAGATGCATTAAGTCCCCTTTTGCCAGAGCATGGCTCATATGTATACGGATAGTTTCAAGGTCATCTATTGTAAATTAGTTTCAGCTTCTCCATTTGTAACGATTCTGTCTCATTCGCTCGTGTATTACCCATCAATTTATGTTTGCTTAAGTACATGTATATAGGGATAGCTTCAAAGCCGTCTGCTGCAAATTTGTTTCATAATGCATCACTTATGTACTGTTCACCAATACAGGTTTACTTTGTTATAACGCAGATTGTTTCAAAGTCGTCTGATGCATGCTAGTTTCGAGATGCATTTCTCAGATATCAGTCACCAATTTATGTTGACGATAATATATGATAATAAATACGGATAGTTTTTAAGCCATCTGCTGAACATTGGTGTCACGATCAAACAAAGTATATTTCATTCTTCAATTATATGTGTGCACGAACTTTGACTTGATGGAATGATCATGTATGCGTAGATTATGATATACATGTACTTGTAAGTGCAGAGTGAATTATAACAACCCCGACTTAATTGTGAAAAAATCAACCAACCTACGTAATTTCTGCAAATCAAATTAACTTAAATTAAATCAAATTGAATTAAACTTTGGCCAAATCCCTGAATTTTAGATCAAACAAAGTTTTCAAATCTGTTGGGGTCAAATCCTAAAGTTTTTGTCGCATTTTATTTGTCTTCTATAGATGCTTTCAGTTTGGACATGTGTACAATTTTGTCGTGTGTTAAAGAGTTAAATGGTTAGGTCATGAATAAAACTGCTATAGACGACTTTGAAAACATCCTTGTAAAATTCATTGACCAAAAAAAAAAAAAAAACAGAAAGATAAGGTTAGTAGTGCTCTTACAAAAGGGGGTTTAATGCATCACCGTGATGGATTATACCAAGGATTTCATCACATAATTATGAATCCATAAAGTCCATTTTGTCCAACAACCGACTGAATCATGGGGTAGATTGGTATTTTGATACCACGGCAGAAAATTGACCAATAGCAAAACGTTTCGACCAAGGTCAGTCTGCGCGGACTGCGCAGGCTCATTCGGGCCGATACTTTTTGCAGATGCATCAAACCGCCTTTTCACTGAGCGTAGCTCATATGTAATAATACAACGAAATTATTGTGGCAGAAGCAATTTGTCCTTTTGACAGAATGTTTCCAAACGTGGTTTACTTTAAGACGATAAAAGACGGGTATAGGGAGTGGGTATATGTTAACCCTTTTACGTCCATATTAAGAAATTACATTTTTTCAGTGGATACACATATAAAGAAATTATTGGGTCATAATCTAGAATAAAGTCGTGGACAGTGTTGATCAGAGATCAGACTGCATGTTCTGTGCGGTCTGATCTTAATCTACACTGTCCACAATTGCTTATTGTGTCTTCTATGGTAGGGAAGCATCAGCTTACATTTGCTTTTTGTATCCAGTAATTCCGTTCAGTTCTTTTTTCCTACGCAGGTTTTTCTATGGTGGCACAGAAATACCGTTATTTACCAGATACATGTAGTATGATGGTGGACATAGTCCTGAAAATTATGTCGAATTTTACGTTATATGAGGAATATCCTGAATACTAGTACTTTTTACCACATAACGATTTCGACTTGAAAAATTTACGCGATGTCCTATAAACTTTTACCACTTTATTAATCAATATTGATGAAAATATCCCGAAAACATTTCGTTTAAAGTATTACTTGAAAATTAAACGAGACGGCAAACACATTTTCATTATTCCAGATTCTAACAACAGATACAACGTGCGGAAAAGTTCGTTTGAAAACAAAACAATTATAAAACGCTATGAACAAAGGATACCGCAGTATGTAGCTGGAGGTGACAGCGTAGTCCAGCAACAAGGAAACTTAATCACGGCAAGTAACTTATCTGTAATCTTGATTAAAAAATGAGGCATGCTCTGTGAAAACGGAGCGTACTGCATCCCAGTGTTTCATGATACCAAGCAATCATCACATTATTATGAACCTTCTCAAATCCATTTTGATTAACAACCGACGGAATCATAAGGTAGTCTGGTCCTTTGACATGCAAAAAATTTAAAGATAGCAAAAAGTTTCGGCCCTTGTCAGCCTGCTCAGTTGGTGCAGGCTGACATGGAACGATAGTCTTTACCGATGCATTAAGCCCCCTTTTCACAGAGATGGCTAAAATGATTAAATAAAATGTATAATGTTATTTCTTAAGATAACGCGTAATCAGCCAATATTTTCCAGAAAATATCTACCCTAATTATCTGGTAAGTGGTGGAAGTTCTAAGTCACCATAATTTCTATAATTAATGTTCAAACAGATTAGAAGCCACTTGAAAACACTAAAAAAGACAGAAAATTGTTTATATCTTGGTCTACACTAGCCGCACATTCACTGTCGCGAGTGGCAGGGACAAGGGATAGAAATGATGGCGTATGTAGACTAATACACTTTTGCTGCTGTCGATAAAGTGAGTTGTTTATGATTTTTCACAAGATGTACATAGCACTATTTCGATCACAAAGTTTTTGTCATTTAGTTCTTACAGCTAAAGGAAACTGGTGAAAACGCCGATGACCCAGCATGCACTGCGTCTTTGAATGGTGAAAACGAGGCTGTTGACTCCGCCCTACTCATCCTCCAAGTGCTTGTAGAAGTTGACGTCGTCGAGGTGTATGCGACATTCTCGTCTGTCCTTGGATGATCCAAATCTGTACTCAAACGGCGCTTCGCATCTCGATCGCGGCGCTCCCTTGCCCGTCTGTTTTGGAACCATATTTTGACCTGAAAAATATGTATTCATGATATGGAACAAAGATAGGCTCTCCCTTACATATTTCTACTCAGAACTAATATGATAATATTCAAAGTGGGTCCATAATTATATGATAACTTGATATAATGCACGAGAAGATGCATTAAGTTCCCTTTTGCCAGAGTTAGCTCACTTCCATATTTCGGGCCAGCATTTTGCAATGGTTTGTGGGAATGTCACATCAATACACTCGCCGACTATGTGGGATCGTATGCAAATTGGTGCGATGACGTCATATCTGATACCATAGAAATAGACGGAGTTACCGATTGTAACGCAACTATATCACATTATTCAAAGGCCTAAAATGCATCTCCTTACTGAAATTAATCGGCCATTTTCTTTACTTTAGTGAATAAAAATGATGTGCATCTGCGAAAAGTATCGACCCAGGTCATCCTGCGCAGTCCGCTGACCTGGGCCGAAACTTTTTGCTATTGGTCAATTTCTGTATGTCCGAGGACCACGCTACCTCATGACTAAGTCGGTTGTTAAAAAAAGTAGTTATTATTGATCCATACTTATGTGGTGGCTTGACTAGTACAATGCATCACGGCGATGCATTAAGCCCCCTTTTGCCAGAGCGTGGCTCAAATATATTTAGAAATATTTATCAGTTTTTAAAAAAGTATCTTTTTAAAATTGTTCCCTCTAAAAGTGTCAAATAATATTATAAAAAAAGCCTTCTTTCAAAATTATACGTCGTAATTGAATAAATTCAGTGAAAACGTGTTGAATTTTCTTCAAACAGATGACTTGTCGGTGCCCCTTCTGTCGATCCTAGTTAACTGTATCATTTTATCGTGAGGCTCGAGGCGAGAACCCCACCCCCTTATTGTCCCTAATTATCAAGGAACCCAATAAGGTCGGGCTTAACTCTTTCCTTCACGTATTCAAACTTTGGTATTTGTAAGGAAGAAATTTCTGAAATCGCTGTGAACAAATTACGAAAACTTGACACAAGGAGAAATTCAGCTTTTTCTATGGTATCTTATTTGCTTGTTTATCTGAATCTCGTTTCTTTCTTCACCTTTCTATTGTCATTGACTAACAGAATATAGTCATATACAGGGCAAAGAAATTCTAGATAGTTGAATTTTTTGTGACATAAAATCAAACAAATTATCTTCACAAAGCGCACAATATACATCCAAGATCAGACTTCATTTTTTGGGGGTCTGTAAAATATTAACTCTTTACCAAATAGCAAAATTTTGGACATCAAATTGAAAGCATTTGCAGATGACAAATATAGCTCAAAAATGACTTTTGTCTTTGGTAAGGTAGAAAGCATTGTGGCAAAAGGAGAAAATGCTGGTTACCAGCATTTTCTCATTTTCCCCACAATGTTTTCAAACGCTTTATTTTTCGGCGTCGTTAAAACTCGGTATAGTATAGTAAGTGGTCAATCTACACTGGTCGCAAATAACAACCTAAGTTGTGACAGGTGCCCTGAGAATTAAGCCAAAGATATTTAGAAAGGTTATGATGATATCGTATGGATCGAAGATGTCAAAGTACGCCTGTGTTATGACGCCCCGCGTATTTCTACGTCTTCATCTTTTTATAATTATCCCCCACAAACATTGGGAAACTAATAGAGCAACTGTAAAGAGAAAGATTGCTAGTAGCTATTCGTTTCCCCTTCCCCTAATTTTGAACTGTCTTGGACAGTTCGTTTGTTTTGTTTGTTTCAATCACGGATGTTTATATAAACGCAGCTTTCACCAGCAGTCCACTTTTTTCGTTACGGCGACAACTCACATAGGTATCGGTTTCATGAGCACTTGACCGGCTTTTTGCCTTACCCAAGGGCATTCAATTGACCAGCGTTTCAAGTCGGAATCAAACGCACAAGTTCCAAATCACAAATAAACCCTTGACCAAACTATCCCGTATATTGACGACTCTGAGGAAAAAGCTTTGCAAACATTGTCGAAAAACTAGAAAATGCTGATACCAACATTTTTTTCTTTCTCCCACAAAGTTTTCTACCCTTTCAGGGACAAATGGGAACAATTGAACCTACTCTAATTTGTCGTCTGCTTGCAAAATATAACACTCGTGAAATACTGCGATCTGGTTGAGAGCCCCCCCCCTTTTACCCCCCCTCAAAAAAAAAAAAAAAAACAGAGCTAATTCATTATTAATGTATATCAGTTTGTTTCTTTTCTTCATTTTGAGACGAAAAAGTTCGAGAACTTCATTGGGGATATGGGTTAAGTCTTTGAATGCCCAAGGAATGACTTCTGGACATTGTTAATCCAAACCTAACAACGAATGACACAACAGGGAAGACTGGATGGAAATAAAGAAGTGAAATCTCCCGAAACGATTGGACAATATTGTAGGAAGAGCCAAAATTGTGTCGAAGTATACAACTTCTGCTCTTTCTGTGATATTTCCAAAACATTTGAAAAAAGTTTGCTTTTCTATCGTATTTGTGTAGTGGAGTCCAAATAAATCCCGCCGAATTCATTGAAAGCGCTTTACATATAAGAAAGAGGTTTTAAAGAAAACTTTAATGAGATATGTAATGATTGGTTTTTTTTGCAAGTTTACCATTTTTATCGTTTATACTGGAAGAATTTGCAGACGACAAATTACTTGTGACTTAAATGATGGGAGCTGTCTGCCAAAAATCTTTGTGGCAAGGAAAACTGTATTTCAACAGCATTTTTCATTTTCCCGCGATGTCTTCAAAAGTTCTCTCTTTTTTTTTTTTTTTTTTTAAATTGTTTTGTTAAAGAGAAAAACAAAAATTTCCTACGAATTCTCAAAATTATAGTTGATCATTCCAAAATATCAGATATCAGATTTGAGTCATTTTGTGTGAAAAGGCGGGTTAAATGCATCTGTAAAAAAGTATCGACTACTGTCAGACTGCGCAGTCTGACATTGGTCGACAATGTTTGTTAAACGTAAATTTTGAGCATGTCCAAGGACGATTCTAGCTCATGATTCAGTCTGTTGTTAGACAAAATTGATGTTATGGACTCATTTATTGATCATGGATTCATAATTATGTGATCACTTGCTTGGTATAATTTGTTACAAGGATGCATTAACCATGTACCACACAATCATGACTTTTAACGAACCTGAGAAAGAAAGCCTTTGAAAACATTGTGGGAAAAGGAGAAAATGCTGGAAACCAGCATTTTCTCCTTTTCCCACAATGATTTCCAACTCTCCAGAAACAAAATTCAGTTTCTGAGTAATTCATGTTGTCGTCTGCAAAAGCTTTCAATTTGGACAGGCCCACAGTCTTTTTCGTTTGTTAAAGGGTTTAACATCCCTTTTCCTAGAGCGCTGCACATCTACCTGTATATGAGCTAGGCTGGTAAAGGGAGATGGCATAAAACTGAATTAGACAGTAAAGCAAAACTACGCTGATAAAACTTTGACACCATCTGCATTCAAACTGTTTAATTTCTAGAAATTATAGCGCATTTCGTCGAGGACTATAATTTCTTGGAGATACCTCACGGACAAATTGGAAATTCAATCGCCGTCTTCAATATGCGATGGCTGGGCGTTTTATTGTGATAAATGATATTAAACACAAATTAGATCTGGATTGGTCGCCTATTCGGAGAGGGGGAAAATCTAGAAGGAATCGTGGTTGAAATAATAATTTTGAATTTTGTTGAGATGAAATTTCTAATTGGTTTTATAAGAAGTGAAAAAATAATGATAAAATGAAAAAAAAGTGAAATGCTTATATACCCCCTCTACCTCTCGCTCTCTCCATCTAAGTTTGTTTATCTGTCTGTGTGTCCGTCCGTCTGTCCGTCTTTCTGTCCGTATGTATGTATGTATGTATGTGTCTGTCTCTATCTGTCTGTCTCTCTCTCTTCTCAACAAAGTATTTAAAAAAAAAAACCCTCAATAAAAACGGTCGTAATAGAATCAGGAAAGGGTTTAATATGTTTTTTTTTTCAAAAGGTTCTATGGTAAGAATCGGAGTCAGAGGTAAAACAAAATTTCAAAGTAATTCATAATGAATTCTTTCGCAGGTTTACAAGTCAAATTTGGCTTTGAAAGGGTTGGAATCATTGCGGTAGAAGGAAAAATATGCTGATTACAAACATTTTCTCCTTTTCCCACAATGTTTCAAAAAACTTTATTCCCAGGATCGCTGGAATGCAGAATGGCTTGGGAAACTGTTAAATAAATTTACGAGTTTCCACCTTCAACGATTTTCGTCTCACCGCTGACCATTGTTTCGACGATGGTTATGTGGGAAAGCAGCCAGTGGCTTGGAAAGAATATTGTGCGGATTACTGGTAAAAGAAACTCCAGGTGCACTGGCCGCCGCGATATAACTGAAATAATGTTGAAAACGGCGTTAAACACCATACAATCAATCAGTCAACGATTTTCATGTTTTTCAGAGATGTCCTAACCATTTTGTAAAAAAACAAAACAAAAAAAAAAAAAACCTCATGCTCTGGCAAAAGGGGTTTAATGGAACTCCGTGATGCATGATACCAAGCAAGTCATCACATGATCGTGGATCCCTGAAGTCCTTTTTGTCTAATAAAAACAATTTTATTGGTTGCAAAAAAAAAAAAGAATCTTTAATTCTTTACAAAACCACAAAATGTTTTGCCCTTTCTAAATTAAATTTTGCAGATGACAAAATGAACGTGGCGCAAAAATTAAGATTAATTTTGTTTTTGGAAAAGTAGGAAAAATTGTGGGTAAAGGAGAAAATTTTGGTAACCAGTATTTTCGCTTAACCCTACAATATCTTCTAGCCCATGAAAGACAACTCCGAAAATTTGAGTCACATTTAGTTTGTCGCCTGCAAATGCTCTCAATACGGCCGAGATTAAAAAAAAAATATATATATATATATCGTCAACTGTTAACCCCAAAAATTCTATGCTTTTACGACTCTGGCAGAATTTTCTACGGTTTTTAACATCATTGTGGAAAATAGAGAAAACGCCGGCAACCAATGTTTTCAACCTTTTTCTAACAATATTTTATATGCTTTCAGAAATTTCAGCTCATTTCGCACCAATGATTACTTTCTTAATTGTCGTCTGCAAATGCTTTCATTTTCAAATGGTCTGAAACTTATTGTTTGATAATGACTTAACTCTTTACCACGAGATCCCGATTTTTAATGACCCTGGTTGAACGTGATTTTGAAAACATTGTGGGAAAAGGAGAAAATGCTGGTAACCAGCATTTTCTCCTTTTTCCCACAATGTTTTCAACCCTACCAAAGACGAATCCTATCGTTCGAGCCACGTTTTATTTGTCGTCTGCAAATGCTTTCAATTTGGACGCTAAAATTTTGTTGTTTGGTAAAGAATTAAAACCCTCTGAGAACCTCATCGTGTTATTTACAAATTGAGAAATGAAAGAACTAATATCAGGTAGAACCAGATGAAACTCAACTTTGAAATAGTACCCCTCTTTTCAATGACGGTTTGCCAAGAAGGAATATCGTTCATTGAATTGTCATCAAATTCACGAAGAATCACGGCTCCTGGAAGCTTCAAGACATTATCAACAATAGAGCTTGCCTCGAATTTCACCGGAATCGCAGTTAATCGCGATTTAATTATAGTTCTACAGTTTTTTCCTGGTTTCTAGAAAACAAGTCTAAAGTCTCATTTTAACGAAATTAATTGGCCTTTGGTTTTTATGAGAGCGAACAGCGATATTACACTATTTATTGATATATAACCTCAGCTAATAACATGTTTTATTCTTTTTTTTTTTTTAGAGAAAAAGCCGTTAACCGTATGCTGCTTTAAAAACGTTCGTCTTTAAGGTTTTATATAGCCAAATGAATTGAATAAATTCGTCATTTTTTTCAGGGATTGAAATAGAATTTCGTGGCAAATGAATATATCCTTGTGTAGATCTACGATCAGAATGAGAATTACCAACCTTATCACAGATACCTGTTTGAATGTGAAATTAATAAAATATAAATATGTTGTTTGTAATTTCGACCAAATTACTTCGATTCTTACACTCCTTTGGCACAAAGGAACAAAGATATCAATTTGCCCTTTGCCGCTATGTTTTCTAAAGTAATCTGATGTAAAACGAAAAGGGTTGTCTTCAAGAAATAATGTGTTAAATGAGAGAAAAATTTATCAGAAAGTTTTTAAGGTAATTCGATGGAAATATGAATAATTTTGTTTTTTTTTAACCCCTTAGCTGCTAAGCGCGACTCACTTACCTTTTGAGGACAATGTAGATCAAGATCAGACTGCACGTTTTGTGCAGTCTGATCTTGAATCTACACTGTCCGATAAGGAAAGTTTTTTTCTCCAAAAAATAAGTTTTAAATAACATTATTCGGGTTTTTCCTGTCGGCTTGTGAAAGTTTTATTTAACTGATTTAGGAGGATAAAGGTTAAAGATAACAAAAACAGATAAAACCGGAATGATTAGAATCGTAATTTATTTCCTCGTGCTTAAATCCACAGACTGTAAAATAAATGGAATTAGTTTCATAAGTCGATTGATGAAATGTGTATGCTTGTTTTTTTTTTAACGTCATTTTTAATATTATGACAGCTGCCAGTGCACCTATCCATGCGTTCCGTTAGATTAATTTGTTTTTATTAGAGTTTAAAGCCGTTTTACTTGCATAGGTCATATCTCGACGGTCAGAGCACCTACGCATGCGTTTCCTGGCTTACTCACACCAGTACTGAAACAACTTTCTTTCCGAGCCATTGATTAATTTTCTCATGTATCAGATGTGACAGGCGAAAAATCGCTGGAAAAAAAAAAAACTTTGCCTCAATCGAGTATCGAGCCTGCAACCACCAGGTCAAGAATCAGATACGCTTACCACTGAGCTACCCGGCCGGGTCCATGAGTTTACTAAATCTGTACTTCGCATGACATTCTTTAAAAGTCGCTGCCTGCATTCCCCTCATACACATCGGTGACAGAAAGTTTAGTAATGAGAAAAGAGGTAAAATGTGTCACTATTAATATCATTAATCCTTGATAAGTTTCTGCCTCGCTCGGATTTAATCTCGCGGCCTCGGAAATACAGACCATGTCCGTTACTGACCGCACTAATGCGCGTGCCGATGACAAGAAAACTTTAACATTTCATAATAGTGATCATCAATTTTCTTCACTAAAATATCTAATACAGTGTACATGTAAATGAAACAACGGTCGAAAATGCATCTTATGGTACCCATTGAATCCCAAAGGGTCCAAACAATCCCATATTTTAACGATTCGGAAGAAGAAAAAGGGCATCTAAACACCTTGTTGAAAAAAGGAGAAAATAAACGTAACCCACCTTTTTCTCCTTTTCCATAAGGTTTTATACGCTTTTAAAGGCACACTTCATTATTTCAGCCATAATCAATTTGTCGTCTGTAAATGCTTTTAGTTTGAATAAGTTTCGTCAAGCAAAGGTTTAGAAGCCGTTTTGTAGTCCAAGCCTATCCCCTTTTACTGTATGAGCTATACCATGCAGAAAAGTTCAGTACTAGAATGTAGAAATAAGCTTCTCAGTTGCAACATGGTAGATGTACAAGTCTGTATTCAGTGCCCAAGCCAGAAGTTGGCGTCATACTTGGCCAGATGGTTGTTTGACCTATGAAAGTAGTGTAGCTATTGGTTTAAATATTATGATTATGGTTTTTAAGACTATGAAATTTATGTGGCTCTCGGTCATATAGTAATGTTCTTTAACCATGAAATAAATGTGACTCTCGGTCATATGATTATGGGTTTTTCTGAGCTATGAAATTTATGTTGCTCTTGGTCAAATGATTATGATTTTTTGAGCTATGGAATCCATGATGCTCTTAGTCAACTGACTATTATTATTATTTTTTTTTTTTTTTCAGTTATAAGATTCTTTTGGCTTTAAGTTATGTGATTTTTTTTTTCAATTGATGAAATTTATGTGGCTCTTGGAAATATGATTATGATTTTTTAGCTATGACACTATGTTGATTTTGAAAATATGATCATATTTTTGAGCTATGAAATTCATGTGGCTCTTGGTCATTTGTTTGAGTTCTGACATTTATGTAGCTCTTGGTCATGTGATAATATATTTTAAACAATGATTTTTTTTGGCTCTTGGTCATATAGTTATGGTATTTTGGGTTATGAAATTCATTTGGCTCTCGGCCATATTATTATATTTTCTTAGCTAGAAATTTATGTGGCTATTGTTTGTATGATTTTGTTTTTTTGAACTATGCTGTTTATGTGGCTCTTGGCTATGTTGTCAGGATTTTTAGCTATGAAATTTATGTCACTCTTTCTCATACCTTAATGTTTTTTTAAGCTATCAAATTTCTTTTGGTAACGGTAATATGACTATTGTATGTGTACCATGCAATTTATGAGGCTCTGTGTCAAATGATTATGGTTTTTTGAGCTATGAAGCTCAATGGGCTCTGAGTCATTAGATTACAGTTTTTAGCTATGAAATTTATGTGGTTCTTGGTGATATTGTTATGCTTTGTTAGCCATAATATTTATGTAGCTGTTGGTCATACGATTATTTGCTTTTTTAGCCTTGGATTTCAATGGCTGTATGTCATATGACTATAATTTTTTATTTTTCAAATTTATGTGGCGTTTGGTCATATGATTCCATTTTTAGCCACAAAATTCACGTTTCGTTTGGTCATATGATCATGGTATTTTTATCTATGAAATTATGTGGCTCTTGTTCATATAAATATGGGTTTTTTATTGGGGGGGGGGGGGGGGGGGGCTATGACATTAATCTTTTATTGATAATTTCGGGGAAATCAATTTGACTCTTGGTCATATGAACACGGTTTTTAAGCTCTACATTTTATGGTGCTGATGGTCATTTGAATTTCCTTTAGCTGTTAAATTCATGTTACTTCTGGTCGTATGATCATTTATTTACTTGAGCTATGAAATGTGTCGGGATCTTTGTCATTTGATTATGGCTTTTTAGCAAATATAATCTATTTGTCTCTGGGTCGTATGATTCTTTTTGAGCTATGAAATTTATGATTCTCTTGGTCATTTGATAGTTTTTAGCCGCTAAAATTCAAGTTGCTCTCGGTCAAATGAGTATAATGTTTCTTCAAGCTATAGACTGTTGGTGGCTTTTGGTCATTTAATTGTTATTTATTTTTTTGAACTATGAAATTCATTTGGCTCTCGGTCATATGAGAATGTTGTTTTCCTAGCTATGCAATTTATTTGGCTCTTGATCACATGATTATGTTTTTCGATCTGTGAAATTTATATACATGTGGCTCTTGGTCATACAACTTGGGCTCGTGGTATACATTTTCTGGTTCATTGTGTCCAATACTGGACTCCCTTACACAGTTAAGCACGGAGAGGTTACGATTGACATCATAAAAATAATGACCGTATTGAAGAGAAGTGTGCTACTGTCCAGGCCCTTGTCCACTTTTACACTTTGCATATTTTCTGCAATGTTTTAAAAATGAATAGAAGCTCCCCTCAAATAGAATGAGGCTGTGCAGTACGGCAGGTATCATGAAAGTTATCTACAGTTAGCTGACTAGAGAAAAGAGAAATCAGCTGATGCTAACATCCTACCTACTAGGAATGGTATGCAGATAATAGAAACAGATAAACCTATTTTGTATTTTATCGCGTATTTGAAACTGACAGTGAAACTAAAACAGAATGCAAGTACATCAAGCTAATTTTCAAAAAAAAAAAAGTAGGGAGGACGGTAGATCAAAAGGTTTCACCTTCACTATCAACTAAATAAATTTATCTTTTTTCTCGTGTCTAAAAGATGTTGACAGCGGTTTATCTCTTTACCACATTAAAAAATCTTTGGCTTATCCAAGTTGAAAGAATTTGCAGAAAGCAAATTAAATATATCTCAACAAATGAGCCATGCTCAGTGAAAAGGGGGCTTAAGGCATCTGCGAAAAGTATCGAACCAGGCTGGCCTGACCTTTTCGCTATTGGTCAATTTCCTGTATGTCCAAGGACCAGTGTACCTCATGATTAACCCTTTACCAGACGACAAAATTTTAGTCTTGTCCAAATTGAAAGCATTTGCAGAAGACAATTTTAATGTGGCTCAAATGGTGCAATTAGCTCTTGATAGGGTAGAAAACATTGTGGGAAAAGGAGAAAATGCTGGTTACCAGCATTTTCTCCTTTTCCCACAATGTTTTCAAAAGGCTTCTTTCCCAGGGGCGTCGAAAGGCGGCATTGTACGGTAAAGAGTTAAGTCGAATGTTAAAAACAAATTGCTACAATGAATCCATAAGTATGTGATGGCTTGCTTGGTATAATGCATCACGGAGATGTATTAAGCCCCCTTTCGCTAGAGCACGGCTCAAATATAAGTTTTGTAGTTAATGGTAGAAAACATTGTTGGAAAAGGAGAAAATCCTGGTTTCCAGCATTTTCTCCTTTTCCCACAAAGTTTTAAAAAGCCTCATTTCTCGTAGCGTTTAAAAATCGGGATTGTTTGGAAAAGTTAAGATGATGAATGAAATTGATTATGGTTATATTACAGCGTCAGGTAAGTAGCGGGCGGTTTAGATACAAGATAAAAATGTGCATTCTGATCTTGATCTATGCCGCCCGCAAAAGGTCTTTAACTCTTCACCAAACGATAAAATTTTAGGCCAGTCCAAATTGAAAGCATTTGCAGACGAAAATTTAAATGTGGCTCAAATGCTGGAATTTGTCTTTGATAGGATAGAAAACATTGCGGGAAAAGGAGAAAATGCTGGTTACCAGCATTTTCTCCTTTTCCCACAATGTTTTCAAAAGGCATATTTTTTAGGGTCGTTAAAACCCAGGATTGTGTGGTAAAGAGTTAAGCTGCCACTGGCAGGAAAAGCAATTTATTACATACATGTAAACGTTATACTGTATACACCATTAAAAAGGTGAAGGGTACATCATATACTACGGAACCCCTAAAGTGACATGCTCGACTTTTTTTTTTATATGCAAATTTCTCATTTTATTTCGTTTTTACGAAATAATATTTCGTATTTACGAAATAGTATTTCGTTTTTACGAAATAATATTTCGTATTTACGAAATAGTATTTCGTTTTTACGAAATCATATTTCGTTTTAACGAAATAATTATTTCGTATTTACGAAATAATTATTTCGTTTTTACGAAATAATTATTTCGTAATTACGAAATACTATTTCGTTTTTACGAAATAATATTTCGTTAAAACGAAATATTATTTCGTTAAAACGAAATATTATTTCGTTAAAACGAAATAAAGTGAGAAATTTGCATATTAAAAAAAAAGTCGAGCATGTCACTTTAGACAAAAATCATTGATCAATTAATAATGCTAAGAATTGAACCTTGTGACCTTACCCTTGTTTCTGTAAGGTTCAATGCAGTCGACAGTTCGGCGACATCCATACTGCTCAGATAGTGAGTTCGACAGAATTTCTGTTCGAGGGCAGCCACTTGTTGTTGACTAAAAGGCACGCGAGGATTTCGCCCCAACTTCCGTTTCTTGCCGCCATCTTTCTTTCGCATTCCTGCGGGGAAAAAAACGTGAATATGAATATAAATTTGAAAAGTTCTTTACGATCAGAACTGAGATATTGAAGACACGAATGATTCGTTTATTCTGATAAATAAGTTTATTACTATATATTTGCTTTATTGGCATTTAAAGGGAGGGGTACTTTATTGAATATTAACGTCAAAGAATATGATAATAATACATGTATTATACAAATATTAAACATATATGAATCAGTTAATAAAGAGTCGTGGCTGATATTTTCACCAGAATTATAGGCATTGACTTTCCAGACGGTATCTGTCATAATTTAAACGCCATTCTGTAAACACGTGTTCAAAGACTAATTAGAATTGATAGATTGATTGATTGAATGGTGTTTTACGCCGCTTTCAACATTATTTCAGTCATATCACGGCGACAGCTCACATATTCACGTATTTCCCGGGTTCCACCAGTACTGGGCTAGGGCTCTGAACGTCTTGCCCAAGGACACTCCCACGAAAGAACCCAATGGATCTAATGAGGCTCGAACCCGGGGCTTCCATGTTACCTGTCCTACACTTTAGCATTGAGCCACGCAGGACCCCTACTAATTAGAAAAGCGGGTTTTAATATACTTGAACCATGAACATATTGTAGTGTAACATGCACACTGCTCAAAGTTTGTTAAGTAACAAATATTTCGCACAAGATTGGATATGTTGCGTGAAAATGTAACTGTGATGATATTGTTGTGTATTGTATATATATATAATGAAAAGATAAAGAAACTTTCCAAAAGATTCTGGGTAAGATGCCGTTCAAAATGTTAAATGATTTTAGGTAGGAATGAAGAATAGTCCATACTGAATGAACTGCAAAAGGACGACTTGTATCTAGTAAGTGATTTAGGAATAATTGAATGGAATAGAAAGGCATCCCTGTAATCTGAAATCAAACTGTGCTGGAATGTTAAAGGGTCTAGCTGCAATAAGGGGACAACATGGGGGTCGGAGGATTTTAACCGTATACCTTTAAGCAGTGAAATTGCCCTATGGTACAAAAAGTGGTGATTAAACCCCATATGAGATTTCTCCCTCCCGCACTCCCCCCCATAACTGATCCGCCCCAAAACCTATCCTTCTCTACAACGCAAAAGTAAGTAAATCGTTCCCTAATAGTCTGTATACCCGACCTGAACCGTCTGCGCGAAACAGGGAGAACCGGGACTCATCATTAACCCTTTTAGCGCCATAGGCGAAAACAGGGAATTTTGCGGACGGCACAGATCAAGATCAGACTGCACAGAACGTCAAGTCTCTGCGATAAAAATCTTTCTGGGTCTCTGTGGATTGCATTTACAGCCACCGAAAGAAGTCGAGTTTATTTATTTGGCGCCGAAAGAGTTAAACATGACTTGCTTCCACTGCCTCAACAGGGATATTCTGGATGTACGTGCCGCCAACCGAGGCATACGACGCTGGCGACGGGCAGCGGTAATGGACAGACCAAGGTACGGACGACGAGCCCGACAACCAAATTCTCGCAATCGATTCCTAATCATTTTAGTATTGATAGGATGGTTATGAATACTCACTGTATTAACTCTTTACCAAACAACAAAATTTTAGACTGGTCTAAATTGAAAGCATTTGCAGATGACAAAATAAATGTGATTGAAAAATTGAAATTTGTTTTGGGAAGGGTAGAAAACATTGTGGGAAAAGGAAAAAAATGCTGGTTACCAGCATTTTCTCCATTTCCCACAAGGTTTTCAAAAGGCTTCTTTCACAGGGTCGTTAAAAGTCTGGATTGTGCGGTAAAGAGTTAAGGGCTGATTCAGCGGCAGTCAGGTGGCAATTGTGTAGATCTAAATACGCGAGACGAATAATTCTTTCCTGACGTAACGCGCGAACACCCAGA
This sequence comes from Tridacna gigas, assembly GCA_945859785.2. Classification (NCBI taxonomy): domain Eukaryota; kingdom Metazoa; phylum Mollusca; class Bivalvia; order Cardiida; family Cardiidae; genus Tridacna; species Tridacna gigas. The sequence continues at coordinate 70,609,901 of OX244029.2, forward strand.
CCTAGGTCTGCGACTTACCCACCTGTTAGCATCACCAGGGAATAAGGGTCTTAGTACTCATACATAGCTATATGTATATCTAGATTTATTTCTCCATATAGACTGAAAGCTGCCAATTTCATTAATCGAAGTTTGTTATACTGTAACACGATTAATTTTGACTAATCCATCAAATCCATCTCGTCCAACAACCGGCTGATTAATGAGGTAGAATGGTCCTTGGACATGGAGAAAATTTACGAACAGCAAAAAGTTTCGACCCATGTCAATCTGCGCGGACTGCGCAGGCTGACATGGTTCGATACGTTTTTTTTTTCCAGATTAAACCCCCTTTCACAGAGCTCGTTTGAAGTATATTTACTCTTCTCATACCAGCTAACATCAAAAACCTAGTAACATAGTTCTAAGCCTTTGTCAGACGACGATAAATCCGTTTTACAGGCTGCTTTTCTGTACATACATTGCTTCTAGCATTTTTCCTTGCATACATGTATTAAATAATAGACAATGGCACGAACATGACATTATTTTGATGTTGTCAGCTGGAACGTATACTGCCAGATTATGCTGATCAAAACTAAATTAAAGTTGCATGCCGTTTTTAATAAAAAAAACCGGGCAAAAAAAGAAATTAGAGTAAGCTAATAAATAAGTAAACAATAGTTCGAAACAGGATACCAATGTGGCCATCTTTGTAGATGACCTTTGACCCGAAATTTGTACTTCACCGATTGAAAATAACGGAACGCGTTTACAGGTCAACCAAAAGTGACAGTGAGTTAATTAGCTAATAATTATTGGAGACAGTGTGATAAAATACACCGTGCTCATCTTTATGATGAAATAATGATATATGACTCAGAAATACGATAGTACTAATATCGTACTGTGGATTAGTTGACCACACACATTCTAAAAATAAAACGAAAACAAGTGCCATGGCCAAACTTCACTGTTTTGTTTGTCGTTTTAACTAAGCACTTCTTTCAGCCGACTTGTTTCGATTTATAGAAGACCAGGGAGAGTAATTCACCAACCAATCTTAACATTCTTGGTCTAATATATGGGTTTTGAAAATAACACAACTTCTGATTGGCTAAACCATTTTGTTTGGCCAATTAGAGGGTGTCTTACTTTCAAATTTAGAAAATTCTTGAGGATAAAACTGAGGATGTTCTTAAGAATGGTTGTTGAATATGTACCCTTTTCTCCCAAGCCGTTACCACACAGTCTCAAGTTTTAACGACCGTAAGAAATATGGCTTTTGAAATCATTGTGAGAAAAGTAGAAAATGCTGGTAACCGGTATTTTCTCCTTTTCCTACAATGTTTTCTATTCTTTTAAGGTCAAACTTTACAATATGAGCAACATTAAAAGTGTCGTCTTCAAATTCTTTCAATTTAGACAAGTGTAAAATTTGTGGACAAAATGTTAATTCTTTACAAGACGACAAAACTCTAATTTTAGACTTTTCCGCACGGAAAGCATTTGCAAGTGATAATGTATGGATTAAATATGTTGCTGAATTATTATGGTGCAAATGACGAATTTTGCCTATGAAACGTTAAAAATATGGTAGGAAAAGCAGAAAATACAGGTTGCCAACATTTTCTCACTTACCCACAATATTTTCAAAAGGCTTGTTTCTCAGGGTCGTAAAAACTTGAAGCTATTAGATGAAAAGTTGAACTCGCCATTTCACATTTTCTCAAGATATTTCCATCTGTCAAGAGAAAACTTTCTTCATTTGAGCTACGTTTGATGTTTTGCATTTCCCCCAATACATGAACGAATCTATCGTAGGACGAGGAGAGGAGGGGGGAGGTTGAGTTGAAGTGTGGAAGTGTTTATTCTTATTTTTAAACCTTTGCAGAACGACAAAATTTAGACTCACCCAAATGAAAAGCATTTGCAGATATCAAATAAGATATGGCTCAAATGATTTGATTAGCTTTTAAAAGATTGAAATCATTGTGAAAAAGGGAACCAAAAAACTTGTTATCAACGTGCTCTCCTCTATCACTCAATGTTTTCAATAGCCATATTCATAAAGGTCGAACAAAATGGGTTGACTCTTTTCCAATAATAATTATAATGAAAATGAAAATGATAATAATAATGATGATGATGATGATGATGTTGATGATAATAATAAAAGTCCTTTGCTCGTCTTATAAATAGTCCTTTGCTAGTCTTTTGAATAAAATAAAGAAAAAAAAAAAAATGGTCTGTGTCAGAGTTGCTTAGCCCCTTACCACACAATCCCAGTTTTAACGATCCTGAGGAGGCAGACTTTTTCGGTCGTGACTTTTTCGGTCAAGATTCCTGATAATATATCAGTTTGTTTTTTATCAAGATTGGACCACCCATCAAGAGTCGTCTGATCCTGAGCAAAACTCTCTGCTAGAAAGCCAAAAACCGTGCCTGGCGCTAAAGGATTATAATTTTAATAAATACATAATTTCTTATTACGATATGTTTTTGAAACTATAACAAGTAAAGGTGATTTTTTTTTTAATGAAAGTTAGAAACTGTATTTTCTCTTGTTGCAGCAAAACTTAATATGAGCCACGTTATTTATTGTTTTTGTTGACTTAAAACTCATTAATGATTGAAATTTATTGATAGTCGGCCATTGATGATAATATTTTTTCAGATACTGCTTACGGAGTTCAAAGTATTTTGTGCAGGTGAGAAGGAAATGGTATTTATTTTCGACCATACGGATCAAGGTTTTCAGGCAACACCTAGGACGATCTGGGTGGAACTTTAGCCCAAAATTCGATTTTCGCTTTCAAAGCTCACATTCCGAGTATGTCCTGTGACCGAACTTAACCCTTATTCTGCTAAATAACTTAACCCCTTTACCAGACGACAAAATTTTAGCCTCGCCTAAATTGAAAGCATTTGCAGACGACAATTTTAATGTGGCTCAAATGGTGCAATTTTTCTTTGATAGGGCAGAAAACATTGTGGGAAAAGGAGAAAATGCTGGTTACCAGCATTTTCTCCTTTTCCCACAATGTTTTCAAAAGGCTAATTCTTCAAGGGCGTTAAAAGGCGGCATTGTGCTGTATAGGGTTAAATAAAACATTTCAAGCCGAGGGTTAAAAGCCGAATAATGTTATTTCAAACTTATTTTTTGGAGGAAAATGTCTCCTTATCGGCCAGCGTAGATTCAAGATCAGACTGCATGCTCTGTGCAGTCTGATCTTGATCTACACTGTCCGCAAAAGGTCAGTGAGTCGCGCTTAGCAGCTTTAGGGTTAAGAAGTCTTGCACAGAATATTTACCTCCGTTTTATTTTCGATTCGGCAGTTTACTAATAAACATTAATAAAGTCCATTTCCTTTAGGATCAGTCGTATTCTGTTTATACCTTCTGTAATAGACGATATATTTTTGTACAAATCTTAACCATCTTTGCGGCATGTAGACAAAAACAGGAGATTTTGCGGACAGTATGGATCAAGATCAGACGGCACAGAACGTGCAGTCTGATCTTGGATCTATACCGTTCGCTTTTTGGTCAACTCTGTAAGACGGAAATCTTTCTGAGTTTTAGTGGATCTTTTCCTACCTTCGAAAGGAGTCAAGTTTACTGTGTTTTATTTGCCGCTGAAAGTTAAAAAAAAATTCTATTCTGTTCTGTTCTGATATGTCATTTTTTTCTGTATCACATGTTTTAAAATATACAGACATGATTAGGGTTTCAATTTGAATTTGTTAGTGTTTCAAAGATTACAATTTTTGAATTAATACAAACTTACTCTGTAATTTTGGCGGCTTGTAGCGCGTACAATTTAACCATGAAAAATTCATTTCATCTTCCGGCGAGAATTCCATCATGTTAATACCTTCTTCTTTAACGCGAACAAGACCTGCTTCCTCTTCTCCTTCTTCCACATTGTCTTTCGTGGTTTCTCCACTATCACTTTTACCCAGAATTCTGTCAATAGAAAACTTAATCTCTGGTGACATTCCTTTCCGATGTGAGGTTTTTGATTTTCGTTTAGAACAGCTTGATGTGTCCACGGGTACAGAATTACCCACGTTGTGACCACACCCGGCAGTCCTCGTGGATGTTCCCACTTCCGGCAGATTAAGGTGCGACTGAAAACAAACACTGGGTATAACGAGATTTGTACCGTGTTGCTGATACTGATTAGCTATGGCATACATAGCATATTGTCTCGCCAAATATGATGCCAACATATCTATTTCATTTAACTGAAGGTAAATAATTCTCAAACTAATTAAGAACACGGAAGGATAAATTTGGTAATTAGTATCATTCAGAATGATATCGCAGGTTGTGTGTCTGTTAATATAGTAGACTTTTTGCCAGGTAACTTTGAACTTTTATAGAGTCGACAGAATAGTTTTTCTCTGTCCTCATTGGAATGAGACAATAATAAAATCGTTAAATTGGTTACCTGGATAAATGATTGCTCAGTATTGGTTCAGCGGCAGAAGTGGGAGGTGTCTGGATGCGAGCATGCGCAGCGGGTACCTGTCATTGCTTGAAACTTACAATAAAAATCAAGGTGAGAAGCCAAGGTTGTGTACAGAAGCAACACAACTCCAGTTTCCGACGTAATAATAATTAATAGATTTAATTATGGAATGAAAAGTTTTTGCAGTTTGGGTTACGAACAGTTTCACCCTTATCCTACCATTTGAGACCCAAGTTGTATTTTGCGGACAGTGTAATGCAAGATCAGCCTGCACACACATGCATTCTGATCTTGATCCACTTTCTCCGCTGCTCTTTCAATCGACTCGGTCTTGTAAACGCATTTCATTGTCAAATAAGGTAACGCAGTTTAAGTTTGTTATTATCAACGCTCTAAATTCGGCAGGCTAGGGGTTAAAACATTTCTCAGCATTGGTCCTCTGCCAAACAATACTGTGTTTTAACATCCTCGCGGATGAAAGCTATTGAATTCATGGTGGGAAATGGAAAAAAAATACTGATGACTAGCATTTTCCGCTTTTCCCGCTTTGTTTTCTACCTTTTTAGAGACAAATCCCCCTTCGCGAGCCATATCTAACTTGTCGTCTGCAAATGCTTTCAATTTGGGTAAGTATGAAATTTGTTGTATGGTAAAGAGTTAGCGCCTTTCCTTCTGCAGACTTCTGGCGTCTTGCAGCGGATCACTTTAGGATAAGGTGTGACAAAACGATAACTTGTTCGATACGAGTATTTTTCCTCTTGACACATTTTTATTTATTGAGCGAAGCTCTGGCAAAAGGGGGCTTAATGCATCTCTGTGATGCATGTTACCAAGCAAGTCATAACATGATCATGAATCCATAAAATCCATTTAGTATATCAACCCCTTGAGGTAAACTGGTCCTTGGACATGCAGAAAATTGACCAATAGCAAAAAGTTTTGGCCCAGTTCAGCCTGCGCGGACATGGCTTAATCATATACATAAGATAATACGTTAAACTCCAATTCCTAAAGGTTATCAATTTTCAAAAGATTTTTTTCAAACTTTTACGCTGCATTTTTCCTGAATGAATGCATTCAGGAGCTATATGTAAAAAAAAAAAGTCTAGTTTTTGTGGCATTTGTCGAAGACAAATGAGTTCAATACGGCATTTTGAAAATCATGCACTGTAGTTTGTGCAAACCGAAGGAAGTAAACCCATTTAAACTCAATTTTTCTGAGACAAATAAGTGTTTGGAATGCACTCAGATATAAAATTGAAAATGGTGTATTGAAATAAATTGGATTAGGCCATCGATCATACTTCTTTCTTTTTATCAAAAATAGCTTGATCTGCTATGGCCTTCTATTGGCGTAATGATACGCACAATCTTTGTTTCCTGACCGCCCGATTCCTTGCCTGTTCGTCCCAAAACCAGTTCGTTCCGGGGATTAACCGGGCTTGTTCGACCGGACTTGTTCGTCCCACAAGATTGCAGACCACTCTATTGAATTGTGCATGACTATACAGTAGGCTGACTTTCAGGCGAATATTTTGAAACTATTTCTATTGTTTATTTTTCAAATTATTAATTCCTTACAATGGCTCTATTGACAAATGCCACGCCAGTGTTTCAACGCTTTGATTTTGTAACATAGATTTTTATCGTTTTTAGAAAACAAAGAAAAATAGTTCTAGTGTACATACTCGCACCAAAATGAAAGTGTGCATTCATTAGGGGGATAAGTTTTATACTTAAAGAAGCAAAATATAGACAGATTTGATATCAAAATGTGCAGAGATGAATTGGCTTTACTATGTTTTACTTTTAATTGAAATTTGAAAAATATTGAACAATGTCGTATGAATGACTTAAAAGTAAATGTTGCCAATTTGCAATCCAATGGAACTGCTTTTTTTTTGCGTTGAGATATTTTCAAGTATCACTTAATCAGGACCTGTTATGGCCTGTTATGGCCTCCTCGTCTACGGATCAACGCAAGCATTTTTGGCCACATGGACCGGACGTAACGTCTTATGACGTTATCGGGAATAACGTCGCGAGGAATGATCTCGTTAGACATGACGGTAACACCTTATCTTGGCCGGTTCTGCGGACATGAATCTCATTGAATATTCGTGGGATTTAGTAAGGGGGGTTATAATGTGTTACCATTTTTATAAGGGGTTCAGAATAATCATTGTGGATGGTAGTCACTTGGAGACACAAAATGTACAGGTGCTGTTGAAAAGTCTGATTCCCTCGTCCGGAGGTTTCGAACCAGGAACCTACTCCATAAGAATACAAGCAGTGCTTCAGATTGAGGGAGTGATTTATTTTCAAAGTTAAAGATATTAATTACTCTCCACTAAACCCTATGTTATGGGTACTCATTAGAATCGTCTCATTGAGACGATTCTAATGAGTACCCACAACATAGGGTTTGGAGAAGAAATAATGCATTTAGAATACCATCACTCCCTCTTATCTGGGGCTCCGATACAAGGAATTGTTCGTTTAGAATAGCTTCTCCTCTTGTATCATCTTCTAACCCTTAGGCTGCTAAGCGCGACTCAATGAACTTTTGCGGAGAGTGTAGATCAAGATCAGACTGTACAGCACGTGCAGTCTGATCTTGGATCACAAAAGGAGATATTTTTCTCCAAAAAAATAACTTGGAAATAGGAACATTACGATTTTTACGATGAGGCTTGAGTTTCATTTAACTTTTTTAGCATGTTAAGAGTTAAATTATCATTAACCGTTTACCACATTATCCCAGTTTTAATTACGTAGAGGAAAAGGGCTTTTGAAAACATTGTGGGAAAAGAAGAAAATGCTGGTAACCAGCATTTTCTTCTTTTCCCACAATGTTTTCAGTGCATTCTGATCCAGATCCAATCATTTGTGACACATTTGGTTTGTCGTCTGCAAAATGCTTTCAATTTGGACCAGTATATAATTTTGTCGTTTGATAAAGAGTTAACCCTAAAATACTGTTGATTATGCACATTTACGAGGTTGTTTTCAAAGTTGTCTGCTCCCATTTTTTTCAGCAGATAATTTCTTCAGTGATCACACGAGACCACACGAGAAAATTTCACACCTGTCCAAAACTGAAAGGATTTCCAGAGTCTGACGACAAATTAGATATTGATCATATGGTAAGATTTGTCTGGTTACCGAATGCTGGTTACCAGCATTTTCTCCTTTTCCCACAATGTTTTCAAAAGGACCTCTTTCTCCGGGTCGTTAAAAATCGGGATTGTGTGGTAACGGGTTAAAACGATGCTCTCCTGTTAGATAAGCGTAATGTTTCTCGTCATAACTGGATAACTCGATAACAGTGTTTGTTGCTTAGTGTTGAAACGTCTTTGGCTCACCTGTTAAAGTATTGGCTTTGTCATCAAGAAATCCTTGTTAAGTTCCAGCTGATAACCAGCTAGTGTTCTTTCGTTTGTCAGTTCAGAGTTCCAGCCCAGCTCTGATGAAACTCAGAAATGTGTCTTTGTACAAGAAAAGGAACCTTTTTGGTAAAGAGTCCATCTAAACCGGCAAGCCAGGCTGACGGAGTAAAACCTTCATCCGACGGACGGATAAATTTCGAACATGACTAGCGGTCCTCCGTAGGTCAAATCTAAAGCGTAGCACTCGTAACGTGGGGCGCAGGTTCGAATGTCGCTAAAAACACTGGTTTAAGTTACTCAATAGCCTTAGCATGTAAAGATGAAACCCAGGACACACATGGATATGTAACCTGTCGCCGTGATATGGGTGAAAAAATGTTGAAAGCGGCGTAAAACAGCAACCAATCAACCGACCGACAGGCCGACCGACCGACCGACCGATCGATCGATCAATCAATCCATCCATCCATCCATCCATCCATCCATCCATTAATCAATCAATCAATCAACTTAACTGATTATCAACTTAAACAAAATTGCAACAGACGATTTCGACAGAACTTAGGTTAGTGGATCGGACTGGCCTTTCCCGACGCGCAATAACCTCTCTGCAGGTTAGGCATTCACTGTGTCCTGATCAAGGACATAAACTGGTACCCGTTGTATCTCCCGTAGCCGTCCGATAGACAGTTGATACGAAGATCGATAACAGGCTGCCAGTTTATCAAGGACAAGGATGTCTGATGGCCAGAGCAGCTGATTCCATCCCAAACCATGATACAGCTGTGCAAAGCAGACATGTTCAGATGTGGATGCATGGAATCTGTCTTTGCCTTTCGCCATACCACAGCACACCTGTCTGTGTAGTTTATGCAGTACATTAACTCAGCACGAAACCATGGTCCAACCAACATGGTTCACGGTCCGCTATTACGCGAGCTGTCAGTGGTTCCGAATGCATACAATCGGTTTCTTCGACCGAAGACCGCACTGGGTTGTTTGTGTGGTTACGGTGACGAAACAAGATGCATTCTGAAGGTCCATACAAAGCTGTATTGCCGTCGTAAAACAGTTTCTTCCATCGACGATCATCATAAAAAATGCCCTCATCTGCAGAGGTTTCACTTTCTTCTCTACCATCATAACGCCTGGCAAGTATGGTATATAGTAGAAATTGATTGATTGATTGTATGTTGTTTGACGCCGTTTTCAACATTATTTCAGTTATATCGCGGCGGCCAGTGCACCTATCCATGCTTTCCTGGAGTTTCTTTTTACCAGTACTCCGCACAATATTCTTTCCAAGCCACTGGCTGCTTTCCCACATAACCATCGTCGAAACAATGGTCAGAGGTGAGAGAGGAATGAATCCTGTCGCGATGACTATCATCAATCCTCGGAAAGAAATTGGCCAAGCCCGGGATCGAACCAGCGACCTCCTGTTCTCAAGTCCTGTACGCTACCGACTGAACTACGAGACTTGGCATACAGTAGAAAGCTCAAACAGACTTTGGTGATATGAGTATGGCGCCAACATAACGATTGGCTTTGAAAACATTGTGGGAAAAGGAGAAAGTGCTGGTACCCACCATTTTCTCCTTTTCAAACCATGTTTTCTACCCTATCAAACACAAATTTAATCATTTGGACGACATTTTAATGGTCGTACGCGTGGTAAAGTGTTAGCTAATGAAATGAACATTTTCGGCCTTAAGGGAAAGATAAATGATGTCATAAAAAGGCTTTTCAGCCAGAACATTTGACAAGAATTTAGTAAGTAAATGTCGGTCCTTTAGTATGAGGCTACAACATTCGTGCATGCAGTTTGGTTTTAATATACTCTGTAAACCAGAGGAAAATAACGAATGAGCCATGCTCTGACAAAAGGGAGCTTAATGCATCTCCGTGATGCATGATACCGAGCAAGACATTACATAATTATGGATCCATAAAAGCCACTTTTTTTTTTTTTCAACAACCAATTGGATAATGAGGTAGATTAATCCTTTGACACGTAAAAAATTGACCGATGACGAAAAGTTCCGACCCAGGTCAGCCTGCGCGGACTGCGCAGGCTGACCTGGATCGATACTTTTCGCAGATGCATTAAGCCCACTTTTCACTGAGCATGGCTCAAATTATTAATGAAATTCATCTCAGTATTGCACATAAAATTATAGATAAGCCTTTTAGCGCCATGGGCGACGCAAGAAGCTTTTAACGACGGCGTAGCTCAAAATTAGATCGCAAATGACCTAAAGGTATCTACACAGGCTGTCGAGTTTGTCTTTAAACAACCGACAGGCAACAGAATAAACTGTCTAAATTTGCGAATTCCAAACTACACAAGGGAGGTAAATCTTATTATTTTAAGAAATCAGTTCTTTGGTTACTTCCCTTGTTTCTGGCCTCGCATTTCTTGTACTAACGTATAGATTTCAGGAAACTGTATATCAAATGTATATTTTTCTGTCTGTTAAAAACAAAAATGAAATAAGATTTAGTTGTCAAATTATCTTTTATTACAATTTATCTTGTGTTCACATTTGTGGTTCTCTCTGATCTTGCTATACTCTGTACCAAAGCTGAGCCCAAAATAAACCAGTCATTATGCACATTGCTTGCAATCAAGAGGTACTGAGCACGAATCCCAGCTTGGCCGAAAGTTTTTCCGATGATTGATGATAATCGTTGCGACATGATCCGTTCCTATCTCACAACTGCACAATGTTTCGGCTTTGTTTTTGCGGAAAACCGTCCTTTCGCCTGCACAGAGTGTCGTGCGTAGTGCTTGCATAGACACTCCAGGGTCCACCATTCTTAAGAACATTCCTACTCTTAGGAAGCAAGCAACTGAAAATGTTACCTGCATAGTATTGATGAATGGCTTGAGAAACATTTCTTTGACTTAAATGATTCTTTACCAAAGCAAAACTGAGCCCAGTTTTGGACAGACATTATGTATACAACAGTTATCTTCCATGAATATCTCTGTCACGGAATAATTCTCTCTGCCTCGGGGAGTTAATGTATTGGTCTTTTAAACCTCAATAAATGAAGATATTTGCCGCACGGGTTCGAATCCCAGCCTGAGCGGTTTGTATTTGAGCTATGCATTTGTTGCGAACTTTCATGTTCGTAAGATTGGGGCTAGTCCGGGATTGGCCTTTGTGCAATTTGTTGTCTGCCCGTTGTTGCCATTAAGCCATTTGTTGTCGAAATAATAGACTTCCTGCCTAATAAGGCTTTCCATCATCAAAATGATGACTTCTCTTAAGAGTGGATGTGTTACGGGAGAATTCTCTTTAGCTCAGTGGTTAGTGTATTGGTCTTTTAAACCTCAATAAACGAGGATATTTGCCGCACGGGTTCGAATCCCATCCAAAGCGGTTTGTATTTGAGCTATGCATTTGTTGCGAACTTTCATATTCGTAAGACCGCAAAACCATAAATGAAAAAGGTCCCAAGGGCTCAGTATTTCTAGCTTTAGATGACATCCTGGTTTAGTCTCTGTTGGCGGCGCTGGTAGGCTAATGTGGCCGCATATCCCATGGACAAGGTTTGGTGGATTGTCGTTGTGAAATACTGTTGTCAACACCCTGACACAAGAACTTCAACAGTGTTAAAGCTCTTGTAGCCAGGTTGTTTGAACCCTTACAGTGCTGATCATTTTCTTTTTCCGATACGGTGGATCCACGCCTCCCATTATGTGTACGGTATATAAAGTTAATCTTCCATGATTAACTTAAAAAAAAAATAAATAAAAAATATTGATGTCCCCAGGGATCATTATTTTTAGCTTTAGATGAAATTCTGGTTTGATCCCCTCTTGCATCACTGGTGATGTTTTTATGTCCTTGGGTAAGTCATTGAAATACCCTGCTACAGAAACTCAGCCAGGAACGACAAGGCTTGGTAGTTTAAACATATTTTATTCATGAAGTGAATGGGGTCGGGCCACAAGTTCCTAGGTGGGCCACAAGGCTTGGTGGGCTGTCGTTGTGACTTTAGTTAAATATAGTTGAAAGTATTTATAATGTCAGGGTGTTTGAACGTTTACATTGCTGATAATAACTTTATCTACATTTTGTAGATACGTCCATTCGACATTTCGCGCTTTGGAGATATTTTTGCATAATCTGCCCGAAATACGATATTGTGATGCGTTCTTCGTGCTGACAGTTAAGGCTGTTCTAGTTTAACTCTTTGACAAAAACGACAAAATTTAAGACAGGATCCAACGTAAAAGCATTTGCAGATGACGAAAAATGGCCCAAATGACGAGTTTTGTCTCCGATAAAAAAAAAACATTGGGCGAAAAAAGAGAAAATGCTGGTTACCAGCATTTTCTCCTTTTTCCCCAATGTTTTCAAATGCTTTCTACCTCGAGCTCGTTAAAATACAAGAATCTTTACAAAAGTGTTAAATAGCGGTCTGTCGCTAAACGGCCCCCTCGCTGTTTCACCTTCAGCCCTTGTAGATACATTTAATCCGTCACCTCTTGTAAAGGAATTATTTGCGTCTGGCATCAGATTAAAAAAAAACATGTCATAAAAAGAAAAGGAATCGCCTGTACTGGGTAACTTGTTCGTTTGCCCCAATGTTTTGTGACGTATTTACTTATAAAAGCTGTTTTGGTTTTTTATACGCATTATACAGAGGTGTTTTTAAAGACTAATTTTGGAAATTTCTTCTAGAAAGCGAGCCATCAGTCAAAACAGGTCTGCGTCATGTTCCTTTTAAACATTTTGAAACTGGAAATTTCCAATAGTTAGCATTATTTTTTGTTTACTTGTCACGCTGTCTTCATTCACAGATCACGTTTACATAAATTTTCCTTATAATTCACTTCTTTTGAAAGATACTTTGCATACATATAAAACATGAATAGTCTGCACATGGAGAATGCATCTTCAGGCTCATTTTCGATCTTCATGCACAAAAAAAAAAAAAAAACTGTTGCACATTTGAACAAAGGAAAAAAGGTGAAGAAAGAAAATGTCAATTTTTAGCAGAGCAGAAACATGGTGGGAAACGAAGCAATTACTAGTATCAGTCCCGATTAGTCCTTTCTCCACAACGTTTTACAAAGTTTATAACAAGTCGTGTTTGTACAGTAATGGGTTAAAAGAACATTGTATCCGTGTCTAGGTCAATAAAACATATGTGAAACTTGTTAACTGATAGGTCAAAACGGCTTATTTTCCAAGCCACGCCATCATAAATCTACCATGACATCTGCTTGAAATTGTTAACCTTTTTTTGCCAATTGAAATTTTCAACTCCATTTCAGAAACTTTCATATTTTAGTCGCGCTAGAAAAGGGGACTTAATGCATCTCTGTGATGGATGATGCCAATCAAGTCGACATGTTATTATGGATCCATAAAAACCATTTTGTCGAAAAACGTCCAAATCATAAGGTAGACTGGTCGTTTGCCATACAGATTGACTGTGTAGGCTGACCTTGGTCGATACTTCTCGCAGATGCATTAAGATCCCTTTTCACAGAGCACGGCTCATTTATATTTGATACCGATATGATCGAACAATTAGTTATTTAGAATATCCTAACAGATTTATTGAAACATCTTTATATACATTTTTTTTATCATAAACCATTGACGTTACCTGATCAATGTTGAAAACATTATGGCAATAGGATGAATTGCTTGTAACGGGCAATTGATCCTCTTGCCACAAAGTTCCCAATATTACTACGTTTTCTTTGCCATTTTACAGGGATGGTTCCATACACGACCACGGCAGTTTTGTTCCTAGAGGGAGGCGGGGTCCGGCTAAGAAGTCCTGAACAAGGAGATAGGCCTTTAATACGTCCATTTACTGAAACTGGCCAATTTATATTTTGAAACAGTCTGAGCCGGTATAAAGTCAAGCACACTTGAAATAGAAATCATTTATTGCAAATTTGAGGGCGACAACGTCAGTCGCATGGAAAGGAAACCAGTTTGAATTGCCTCCCTTTGACATTATTTCCCATGTCCATGTCGCCGCAGAGAACTTTCTCAAAAGTTCTATATTGCAGTCATAACATGGCGATCAGTGAACATACCCGCACGTTACTTGTTTGGAAACTAATGTTACGAACAACACCAAAAGCCATCGGCTACTTTCACAGGTTAACAAATTCGAAGCAGTGAGATAGTGACAGCGGTGACTATCAACGCGTTCGTGCTTTATTTATGCAGGGGCTGTGAGTTCGAATCCAGGGACAAACACTTGCTTCGGGATACCAAGACAGTTTTGAGCTTTGAGCAAGAAACCAATTATGAAAATGTTGGTATACACGTGGAAGTTGATGGTATCAATAGGTTTCTCCCTTTGCCACGATGTTTTCTCTATACTTTACAAGATTGTTTTTAAAGTGATAACTCGTCGACTGCATAGTTGACCTCTTGCCAAACAATCCTGGGTATCAAAGAACCTGATAAGGAATGCTTTTTGAAAACATTGTGGGAAAAGGAGAAAATGCTGGTTACCAGCATTTTCTCCTTTTCCCACATTGTTTTCTTTCCTATCAGTAATAAATCTCACTATTTGAGCCACGTTTCATTTACCGTCCGCAAATGCTTTCAATATCGACGGGTCTAAAAATGCCGTTGTCTGGTGAAAAGTTAACTCTAAGGTTGCTAAGCGCGACTCACTGACCTTTTGCGGACAATATAGCTCAAGATCAGACTGCACAGAACGTGCAGTCTGATCTTGGATCTACACTGTCCGATAAGGAGATATCTTTCCCAAAGATTACCTTTGAAATAGTAAAATCTTGGTTTTTACTATCGGCTTGAAAGTTTCATTTCATTTATGTAGCGGGATAAAGGTAAGAGGGATTTATCCGACAGGCTTGGGGAAAAAAAAACAGGATATAGTTAATGGGACTCTATTATCGTCCCAGTATATCACAGTGGTCGCTATAGTCAAGGTCGGACTAACGTTCTGCCGTTGTATAAAAAACAGATGTCCGTGCCGTGATTAATGGGAGTCTGGATCAGGGCCCCTTGACCACAGGATAGTCGGTGGTCAGTCTCACAAACAGATACACTTCCCGGTCAGGTTCAGCGATAAAACCTAGTGTGTTTGGCCAAACAGACTATAGGAAGGCTGGGGGTAATTTTTGTGCTTTTGGCTTGAAATTAGATGGACTACTATGAACTTTTTCAAGTTCCTTACCTCCTGTTTGGTCAATATTTTCCTAAAATTATAATTTGCATTCTAAGTCAAGATTCTAGGTTTATAAAGAAATGCAATTTCTGATTGGCTAAACCATCTGTTTGAGCAAATCAGAATATATATTACTTTCAAATTTAGCAAATTCGTGAGAATTGGACTATGAAAGCTATTAAGAAGGGTTGGTGAACACGGGCTCTGAAATTTACATGCAGTGAACGGCTTTGAAATCGTACTTTTAGAAAACTGAAGAATCAACATGACTTGGAATTTATTGCATCAACATGTATTTGAAAACAAACTGGAGAACGGAGCCATTGCTCGAGCAATTTCTCCTCCCTTTTAAACGATATTTTAATAGCATATCTTTACAAAATATATCATAGTTCGATTTGTTTCAGTTATATCACTTTCAAATTTCTTCGGGATTATATTCAACACCCTCTCAAAATTCTAATTTTAATTTTTAACACTGGCCATCTGCAGACCGTATGAAGTGTGGGTCAGCTGCACTGCAAGAGTTATTTCCCTTTGACCAAAACTTTTTCAATGTCCATCCAGTGTCAAAGGATTATGTATTACGACAAGCACTTTAGATCCAATGGTGGCGTGGCCGTCCTTCTTTCATTTTCTCAAAGCTTGCTTTTTTTTTCTAAAAAATATGAAGATAAGTTCTATGCCGTGAATCAAAATAAATTTTGTTAAGCGATCCATTTTATTTCTTCTTTTTTAGATTTAAGATTAACATATACATGTATTGTGACTGAAGATGTTTGATATTTAATCACCGAACTACAAACCAAAAACAGCCACCTACAGCATCGAGGAAAAAAAATGCTCTTTTTATAAAAGCCGATTTCGCAAGAATATTAAAAGAACAGTGATTCAGGGGATAATCATTTGAACAGATACGTTTTTTGTATAAAAGACGCAAAGTTTAATTGCACTGTAAGACCTCTTCCTTTTGAGTATTTTTCTTTGTCACGTAACCCTTTCGGCGTAATATGCAAAACTTGGGGCTTTTGCGTACGGTATAGATCCAAGATCAGACTACACAGAACGTGCAGTCTGGTCTTGGATCTATATCGTCCGCTTTCTAAGCCTGGCCCATCAAAGAATTGCTCTGAATTTTAATGGGTTGTATTTTCGGTCGTCGAAAGAGGTCGGGTTTATGCATTTTCTACTGAAAAAGTTGACTGTCAAAATAATAATAGGTTGTACTTTGAGTAAAGGCAAACACACGCACACACACACACACACAGATATCAGTGAAAGTTCAACAATTGACCTTTCCCGTAAAATGTTATTTTATTCCATTATAAAACATTATTAGAGGTTCTTGAAATTCAAACATACACACCAGAAACGTGAAAAAAGAAAGGATTGTTTCCATGCAAGCGCATTTAAGTCAACTAAAATAATTATTATTCTTTATAGGCATAAAACTTTTTATGTCTTTTATTATAAATAGTTGGTTTTTTTTTTCTTAATTTTTCAAAATATTTCAATCAGCCCTGTCGCAATTCAAATTTGAATAGAACTGAATGAGTCTTACACAAACGATCTCTCTCTCTCTCTCTATTTGTGCGTTAGTGTTACAAAGAGGGAGAAACACCCACGCAGAGAAAGAGAGTGAGGGAGAAATGGATAGGTAGGTAGGTAGGTAGGTCGTGCAGACAGACAGACAGACAGACAGACATTCGATCTGTTACATGTTTGACTTATTCTCTGCCAAATAAATAAGTTGTACTCTCTTTTGGAAGTCCAAAAGTAGATTTGCACAGAAACTTAAGATGGCTTTGATCATAGATAAGCATCAGATATCGGACGGTTGAGATCAAAGATCAGACTGCACTTTCTGTTCAGTCTGATCTTGATCTGCGCCGTCCCAAAAAGCTGTCAAAGTCGCCATCGGTAGCAAAAATTATTAGAATAAAAAAAAATGAGATTTATTAATGTTTCCTTGGGTTTCAGCTAATTATGACGCGAACTTTGATTAGTGTAATCTATAACGCATGATTTTCCCTGCTTTACGAAAAATGTAAGGCGTGGACTGTTGAACATTTGAGCAAATAAAAGGTAGTTGCACACAAAAGCAGCGACGTTTGAAATATTCGTCATACGATGAGCAAACGCTGTCACACATACTTGAGAACTTTTTTTAAACTCTTTACCATACAATCCCGAGCTTTAACTATTTTAAGGAAAACGCCTTTGGCAAACATTGTGACAAAAGAGAAGCGGTGTTTGGTATTATTTTCTTCCTTTCCCACTATGTTTTCTATCCTTTCAAAGGCAAACACTACCCTAGGTACAGTTGATTTGTCGTCTGCAAATGCTTTCAAACTGAACCAATCTTAAATTTTGTTGTGTGGCAAAGGTTTAATAGGATCGCATGTTTTTGTAACCCTTAGTCAAGAAAACGTTGTGGTAAAAGAAGAAAATGCTGGTTGAAACCAGCATTTTCTTTTTTTCCCACAATGTTTTCTATACTGTTACAGACTAATTCCACCATTTGAGTCGCATTTAAATTGATGTTTGCAAACGTTTACAATATGTACGAGCCTAAAATGCTGTCATCTAATAAAGGGCTAAGAATTTCTTCTCGTCCTATGGTAGCATCGTCCATACAGTTAAGAGGTTTTACACGTGCACCATCGGGAAACTTGGCCTTTGTGTAATGTTTCCAAACGTGAAGCACAGTGCACAGAAGTTTTTCTTTCACTTTTTTTCAGTAGGGTCTATACCAAATACTGTCCGATCTTGATCTATGCCGTCCACAAAAGCCCCTGTTTTCGCTCGCATTTCCCGAAGGTTTTTATCGTTCTTTTAGGCGATAGATTAATTTCTCACCACTTTAATACCTTATCAACTCCACCATGTCTAAAACCAAGCCCGGGCGAGAAAGGTGGTAGGCTCTGTGCAGGGCTACCGACCCTACCTAGTCAATCAAAGTCCTGGAAGGCGGATTTGTGGAGTAGTCTAAAGCTGTACTATGTTGTAATAAAAAATCACATCACATGCAACACATTGTGCAATCATTTTAAAATGGAGTTAGCAAGGGCAGGGAAAGTCAAAATTGTTCTGGCGAGCGGGCCGCGCAGTAACTGTTATTCTATTACTGTTTAAGGAGTGGTAATTTGATCCGTCAATCTTACGTAGTGTTTTTGCTGGTATTAGATTTCGGACTATAGGTATGTATACACGTGTAGGACAGTATATACGGTAGTGACAAAAGCGAGGTTGAGGTGTATCAGCTAAAACTGAAAGTAGAATGGGAGCAAGCGTGAATGACAGTATATTTGGTTCAAGTCAAACAGATATTACTGTACAGTGTGAGCGCGCATGCTTCGTTACGCATGATGTATTTGGTTCCGGTCAGAAAGATCACAGTAAGCGGATTTGCTGTACAAATCCGCTATAAAGCAGATTTGCTACAGAAAATATTATCAGAGAACAAGAATCGGAAGGGGAGGAAAAGAAGTTGTCCAAGAAGATGGATACATGACGGATTGCAGTCGAGGCCAATCGGAAACTGTCACCCTGAGAGCGAACATTCTTCATCCCAAACAAATATGCAAAGTGAGGGCTGGGCCAAGGATAGATCAAAGTAGAATGCTCTAACTAGTAGCAATCTTACTTACATCCAAAAAAGAAGAGGATTAAGTTTGTAAGTTGTCTAAATACGTTATTCTGACGAGTTTTTTTGTCTTGCAAAAGATCACTGATGCAAACGTTTTGACAAACGTAGAACAAATACTAGTAATGCTCGTTAATCGCAAAAGAAGAAAATGCTCATAACGAGCACTTTGTTCTTTTGACAGTGTTTTTATATGTATCAAAGTGTGAAACCCTTAATCCTTGAACTCTAGTTATCCATGTTTTACAGAGTTATTTTTTATACTTTATTAGAGGGCCATATAAGATATATATGATTGTCTTAACATGCTACCTTCTATAAATAAAGTGATTATTATTATATTATTATTATTATTATTAGTTCTTCATCGTCGTCAGTGCAACTTTGCTGTGAAGGAGCGTAATAACGAAAGGCAAAAAAATACTTTATTTGACACGACCTGAGTGCGTGCACCGACAAAACATTGAGATGGATAGATAATCTGGTCTGAAATATAATTCCGCATTTTTTTTTTGACATTGCAGATTGCGTTTCGACAGAGTACTTTTTTGACCCTGTACCAAAGAATCCCGAGTTTCACCCAGGAAAAAGAGTTTTTGAAAGCATTGTGGGGAGAGGGAGAAAATGCTGGCGACAAGCATTTTCTCCCTTTCCTTCAATGATTTCCAACGTTTCAAAGACCGAATTTTCCTTCATTTGAGTAACTTCTAATTTGGCTTCTGCAAATGCTTTGACTTTGGAACATACGAACAATTTGTGGCCTTGCAAGGACTGAAATACTCAGATTGCAAGGCAGTTTTCTTGATGCAAAGATATGTGAGTCTGGGAACTTTACTGACAGAGCACTGTTTGTTTTAGAGCTAACAAACGGTAGAGTCTCTCTTTCTCTCTCCATCTCTCTGTCTGTCTGTCTGTCTGTCTGTCTCTGTCTGTTTCTCTTTCCTTCTTCATTTTTCAAGACATAAGAAAAGGAATGATATAATTGTTTTTACGGAGTACAGGAATAAAGAATTAAAACATATCAAGTTATACTTAGAATACAAATCATTTATAGAAAAATCAATTAAATCAATAATTCGAAAGTTCGATACCATCATTATTGAAAATTTCTTTATTTTTATCGGGTTTCAGACCGGGTTGCAGGGTACAGTTTCCGTAATCTTTGATCAGTTTTGATACACCATCACTATATCAAATTAACTTTCACTTTTGTTCGTATAGAGGGGCGGATACGAAAATTCATGATGGCTGGAGAGATAACAAGACTGTTAAGTGCATTGCAATTGCATGTGAGCCATGCTTTGGCAAAAGGGGGCTTTATGCATCTCCGTGACCTAAGATAGCTAGCAATTCATTGCATAATTATGGATCCATAAAATCCATTTTGTCTAATAACCGACTAAATCATGAGGTACTCTGGTCCTTTGACATGCAGAAAATTTACCGAAAGCAAAAAGGACTGCGCAGGCTGACCTGGGTCGATACTTTTTGCAAATGCATTAAGTCCCCTTTTCACAGAGGATGGTTCATATATTCGTCCTCGCCTGCATGCATTGCACCACATATTATCACAAATAGACTTGTTTTGGTGACATATTTGTATAATAAGCTTAATCTGCGTAGTCTGTAATTCTATAAGAGAATGGCGTCATATTTTTGGTTTTATTATTTTTTGTATGTTTGTACAAATTGATTGATAATAATTGTATGTAGATGTGAGATAAATAGGCAAACAGATAGTGAAATATGTAAATTGACATTATTTCTTTTCTTCTTTTAAATTGTGTAAATTATAAAGATAAGATTTAATTAAACGAAAGTATTTTACACTAAACCATGCTTATTCTTTACTTGCAAGACACTCCTTAACTCACCATCAAACAGATCATAGTTTGAACGATCCTGAGGTGAAAGGCTGGCTTACAGCATTTTCTTCTTTTCAAACAATGTTTGTCAACCTATCAAAGGCAAATCCCAACATTTCCGCCACGTGTAATTTACCTTCTGCAAATGCTCTCAATTTGGAGAGGCCTAAGTTTTTGTCGTATTGCAATAGGGTGAAATCGTTAGCCTTAGAATTAAACTTGCAGTAGAAGTTTTGTGAAAAATCTCGTCTTAACCCTTTACCACGCAATCCCGAGGTTTAACGACCCTGAGGGAGAAGCTTAAAAAAAAAAGAAGAAAAAAAAAAAAAACCATTGTGGGACAAGAAGAACATGTTGGTAAACAGCATTTTCTCCTTTTCCAACAATGTTTTCTACCTTGTTAGACAGATATCATCATTTGAGCTACATTTATTTTGTGGTCTACAAATGCTTCGAATCTTGACCAGTATGAAATTTTGTTGAATGGTAAAGCCTTAACTGTGAACAAGTTACATGGATTAATGTTTCATACTGCACTAAATGTGAAAATATTGTGGCAAAAGGGGAAAATAGCACAATGTCCTCAGAAGTTGTTCTTTAGGGACAAATTCACTGGCCTATGTTGAAAAACATGGTCCGTATTCACCAACCATTCTAAAGAACGTTCTTTGTCTTATTCTCCAACATTTTCCAATTTTGAAAGTAATACAACTTCTGAGTGGCTAAACCATCTGGTTTAGCCAATCAGAAGTTGTGTTGCTTTCAAATTTGGAAAAATCTGAAGAATAAGACTAAGAATGTTCTTAAGAATGGTTGGTTAATATGGATCCAGATCGTCTGACGTTACAGGAAGTACCTCCAATGGCAAGAGTCTCTGTTGTTTTGTGATAAAGAATGCCAGATAGACAGCGAAAGACAAAATTGGATTTGATTTTCGTTTATTTATCGTCGCCAGCGGTTGCCCATATGAGCGACCACGAGAAGGCTGTTAGTTATGTTAGGGCAGGATAGTACAAGATACAGGACGAAATCCATCCTAAATCACGCTTGGTGCTCGGTGTTTAGCACCGAGTATTAGTAAATTTAGTTGGCCAGGAGGGGGGAATCGAACCCACACCCTCAAGAAGCCCGAGATTTATCGCTGTCAAGCCTTATTCATTACCACTTGAGCTATTCGGGCTGGTCAGAGAGGGTGGAGGGTGTGGGCTAGTTTTACGAAATATCCACAGGAACAGCATAGACCAATAACCTTGACTTAACTAATACGTTGTAACGAGGTCTTTGTTTCAGAGTGACAAGGCGTAAAGTTCACGGACAGGGAATACATGAGACATGCTCTGGCAAAAGGGGGTTAATGATGCATTACAAAAGTAAGTCATCACAAGAGTACGGATCCATAAAATCCATTTCGTGTAATAACCGGCTAAATCCTGAGACACAATGGTCCTTGGATATGCAGAAAATTTACCAACAGCATAAAGTTTCGACTCATGTCAGCCTGCGCGTATTGCGCAGGCTGACATAGGTCTGAACTTTTTGCAGATTCATATCAACCCCCTTTTTCCACAGAGCACGGTTAATATATTGTCTTTACTTTATAAGCATAGACATACACTTGAGCCATACTCTGTGAAAAGGTGGTTTAATGCATCTGCAAAAAAAATATCGACCCATATCAATCTGCGCAGTCCGCGCAGGCTGATATGGGCCGAAACTTTTTTGTGATTTACAAATTTTCTGCTTATATGTCAAAGGACAATTCTACCCCATGATTCAGTCGGTTGCTGGACAAAATGAATTTTAAGGATCCATAATTATGTGATGACATAATTTGTATAATGTATCACGGAGATGCATTAACCCTGAAAGTGCCGAATAAACCCAGTACCCCTCTCCATTCTAGAATAAGACCCAGACAATTGCAACTTCATTGTTGCTTTTTGCCTGTACTGTTTCAGCAAAGAGGTCAGTATAGATTAAAGATCAGACTGCATGTTTTGTACAGTCTGATCTTGATCTACTCCGGCGGCAAAGGCAACTAAAGTGGCGAAAGGCGCTTTAGAATTTTAAGCCTTCTTTTCCCAGAGCGTTTCTCCCAAACATTTTTGTATACGAATCGCGGATAAATTTTGTAAACACTTCTTAGAATAAACCAAAAAAAAAAGAAAAGAAAAATCAATGCATGTTTAAGACCTATTTCTCTGTTCAGATTAATATTTCCTTTTTTTCTCTTGAAAGTCATTATTATTTTCAATACGGTCTAGTTATATAATCTTCATGTCGTCTGTTATCGCAATAAAACGCGCAGTCTGATCTTTAGTCTACAGGCATAATTCATAAAGATCCCAATCCCGCGTTTTAACGACCCCAAAGAAAAGGACTTTTGAAAACATTGTGGGAAAAGGATCTCCTTTTCCCACAATGTTTTCTACCGTTTCAAAGATATGGTTAATAATTTGTGCATCATTTATAATTTGTCGCCTGCAAATTGCTTTCAATTTGGACCAGTCTAAAATTTTGTCGTTTGGTAAAGGGTTTAACATTGAAAAAAAAAAAACAACCTTTGATATTTATATTTTAACAAAAGACCGTCCATATCTTTTTTAAAGTATAGAAGAAAAAATCCTGTTTGATTGGACTGTTTTTTTTTTTTTCTTGAGGAAGAAGAATGAGCCAAAAATGTATTTATCTATCTTAGTCTTTTAAAAATAATCAATATCAACAAAATCACAAGGCCAGGTGAGTCAAAAAAAAAACAGTTCGCCCTTTTGACCTTGTTTGTCATTTTAAACTCTTCACCTCGTTAAATATCTTTGCTGCAAACCACCGTTTGAAAACAACATGGGAAATAATGAATAATCAAAAGAGATAAGATTTAATACAAAAATACACAAAACAATCAACTTTGTGGCAAAAGGACAAATAGCCCGTCACGGGCAATATCTCCTTCAGTTACCACAATGTTTTCAATCGTGATCTAATGCAAAGCACAAAAAGTCGTCTGCAGGATGCAATGGGTTAACCCTTTACCAAACCATTTGGAGTACATCTATTAACGACTCTAATAAAAAGGCTTTTGAAAACACCACAGAAAAAAGGAGAAAATGCGGGTAAACAGAATTTTGTGATTTTTCCAGAATGTTTTCTTCCATTTTTAAGGCAAATCACACAATTTCATCCACATTTAGATTTTCGTCTGCGAATGCTTTGGATCTGTACGAGTATCAAATTTTGTCGTCTGGTCTGGTAAAGAGTTAACCCTTTCCCAAACGATAAATTTTAGACTGGTCCAAATTGTAAGAGTTTGCAGACGACAATTTTAGATTTGATGAAAATGGCAGAAAGTTCTCAAAAAGGGTAGACAACACTGTGGAAAAAGGAGAAATTGCTCGTCACGAGCAATTTCTCCTTTTCCCACAGTGTTTTCAAAAGACTTGTACTGCAGACACGTGAAAACCAGGGCTTGTTTGGGAAAGGGTTAAGAGAACGTAGAAGCGGTACACCGACGCTCATCTTGTTGCAATACGATCTCAAAAACACGTCTGTATTATTCTGCTGCATAATGGGCGCGTCGTTCTGGTCCGGCGACGGCCGTGGGTCAAAATGGATGAATGGTGGTCCGAGTGACCATCTTGAAATAACAGACGACAATTCAAGCTACGCGTCTGAAAAATAAAAAGCCACCGAAATGCACTACTTGTTGTGCTCTTTGATCCTACATACATATCGAATTTCAGTTTTGAAAAGTTCAAGGCTGGGTCGCGTTGGGTACTCGTTACAACCCTTCATTCATTATTTTAGCCCGGTTCAGTCTGAACAATGGATTGTTCATTAGAATCCTACGTGCACAGAGATTAAGGAGCAATTCATTGTTGTACTGATCGATTGATTATATGGTGCTTAACGCCAGTGCACCTATTCATGCTTTCCTGGAGTTTTTTTTTTCACCATTACTCAGCACAATTGTCTTTCCAAGCCACTGGCTGCTTTTCCACATAAACATCGTCGAAACAATGGTCAGCGGTGAGAGAGGAATGAAAGCAATCCATTGTAAGGAACCTTGACTTTTTCTGTCCATGTTTTCTACAGATTTTCATTTTATCAAAATATTTCTCCTTCGCGTCAACTCTTTACCAGGCAACAAAATTCTAGTCTGGTCCAAATCCAAAGCAGTTGCAGACGACAAATTGAGTGTAGTCAAAATGATGAAATCTGTCCTTGAAAGAGTGGAAAAACAATTGTTGGAAAAGGAGAAAATGCTGGTCACCAGCATTTTCTCTTTTTTCCTCAACTTTTTCAAAAGCTTTCTTTCTCAGGGTCGTTAAAACACGGGACCGAGTGGTAATAGTTATTTCAATAGTTCTCTTCGGTAACGGGACACTTGACTCACTACTTACTGAAACAATACTAACGCGAAGATCGTATCAAGATGTTGTGACAAAAGGAGAAATCGCCAGTTGTTTTGCTGTATTGTATTGTAGCTGTGACTCGGAATGAGTGCTGTGTGCACTACTGGTAACAGAAACTCCAGCAATACTTTAGTCCTTCGTGTGATTTAACCCTTAGGCTGCTAAGCGCGACTCGAGGACCTTTTGCGGACAGTGTGAATCAAGATCAGACTGCACAGAACGTGCAGTCTGATCTTGGATCTATACTGACCGATAAGTTGACATCTTTCCCCCCGATAATACCTTTGAAATAGCAAAATTTGGGTTTTTGCTTTCGGCTTCAAAGCTTTATCTCACTTATTTAGCAGAATAACCTTGGGTTTATTATTGTAGCAAAAGGCGTGTTTACACCAATCAAAGTCTTCTTGCGAAACAATTAGTGTCATTCGAGATAGCCTGGGTCCGTATTTACCAACCATTCTCAGGAACGTTCTTAGTCTTACTCTCCAAAATTTCCTAAATTTGAAAGTAACACAACTTCTTATTGGCTAACCCATTTGGTTTAGCCAATCAGAATTTGTGTTACTTTGAAATTTAGAAAATCTTGAAGAATAAGACCGAGAATCATCTTATGAAAGGTTGGTGAATACAGACCCTGTTTCGTTGCAACACGGGATCTTATTCTGGGCCATCAAGGCTTAGACGCTTACTCATCTCTTAAATGTTTAGATTCAGCTCTAAATTACGACTCTTCGTTCTCCAGATTTATAGACATGAAACCCCAAGTTCAACGAAAAGGTTTGTTGAAAAATTAAAGCTTCTGTGTTCGAATTCCGGAAAGAAGCGGCCTATCTTACGAAACCCCCCCCCCCCCCCCATCATGGAGCCCCAAAAGAAACGTTAAGAAGACATGGAAAGCACTTGCTACCCTCTGCGTTGGAACGATGTAAAGAGATCAGTACTAAACAAACGAAAGTTAAACGTCTGCGATCCACGACTGAAACACTAGTCATCCCCTTTTCACGACAACTTGCCTT
Source organism: Tridacna gigas (assembly GCA_945859785.2). Taxonomy (NCBI): domain Eukaryota; kingdom Metazoa; phylum Mollusca; class Bivalvia; order Cardiida; family Cardiidae; genus Tridacna; species Tridacna gigas. The sequence continues at coordinate 70,635,864 of OX244029.2, forward strand.
TTTACGACCCCGACGGAGAGGGTTTAAAAAAAAATCAAGAGAAAGGTAGTAAATGCTGACAGTCAGCATTTTCTTATTTTCTCTTACAATTTGTGTTCTGCAAGTGCTAAATTATAGAAGGGGGTGCCTATATGGGCGACGCCCAAGAGGGCTGTTAGTTACGTTACGCGAGATAATGCGAGATGCAGGACGAAACCCAGCCGAAGTTACACATGGGGATGTATTCACAAACCATTCTGAAGAACATACTTAGACTCGTTGTCATTTTTTTCTAAATTTGGAAGTAACAAAACTTCTGATTGGTTAAGCCAATTGGTATAGCCAATCAGAAGTGTTGTTACTTTCTAAATGTGGAATAAAACTAAGAATGAGAGTAAGAGTGGTTGGTGAATACGGACCCTGGCTCTTTAACGTGCTTAGTTTAAAAGACTATCGCACAATATCTAGATTTATCGTCTCATCTAAAGGACTATTGGTAATTTTAGTTGTTCAGCCGTGGGAATCGAATCCACATCCTCCAGTAGTGCGAGAAGACTGGTATCAGTCCGTTAAATAGGACATTTCCATTAAAAAAAAAAAAAAAAAATCATGCTCTGTGAAAAAAGGGCTTAATGCATCTGCGAAAAGTATCGACCCAGGTCAGCCTGCGCAGTCCGCGCAGGCTGACCTGGGCCGAAACTTTTCGCTATTGTTCAATTTTCTGTATGCCAAAGGGCCAGTCTACCTCATGATTCAGTCAGTTGTTAAAAAAAGTGGCTATCATGGAGCCATAATTATGTGATAGCTCGATTGGTATGATGCATTACGGAGATGCATTAAGCCCCTTTGTGCCAGAGCATGGCTCAAATCATAAAGTAAAACTGCAAAACAAATACACTGGTAAAATGTTCTCAAGATCTGGTTTAACCCTTGACAACACAATCCCGCATTTAAGATAAAGAGCAAGTTAACAACATAATATATTTTTGAGTCTACAGTAGTTATGTACCTTGTTTAGTACAATGACTCAAATGCAGGGCCTGAATGCCAGGCTAGTGGTGCGAGATTTGTTGTTCACGAATCCCATGCTCTACCACCTGAGCTATTAGGGCTGGTCTAGGCTATTTTGTCGTGTTTAACTCTTTACCAAGCGACAAAATTTTGTCTTTCCCTAATCTAAAGCATTGGAGGACGACAAATAAAAAGGTGCTTCAAGTGATAAGATTTGTCCTTGAAAGGCAAGAAAATGCCATAGGACAAGGACAAAATGCTGGTTATTAGCATTTTCTTCTTTTCCCATGACGTTTTCAATAGCCTTCTTTCTCAGGGTTGTTGAAACCCAGGATTGTGTGGTAAAGAGTTAAAAGGCCTTAAAACCACCAAATCATTATCAAATTAATCAAGAGAGAAACGAAATGGCTCTTGGTCTGTAAAAAAATTCAAGTCTATCATTAATTTAACCCTTATACTGTCTTATCAATTAAATGAACATTTCAAGTCGATAGGAAAAACCCAAATTTTACCATGAGTTTAAAAGATCCTTTCTCCGGAAAAATCTTCTCATATCGGACAGCGTAAATAAAAGATCAGTTTGCTTTTTCTGGACAATCTGATCTTGATCTACACTATCCTGAAAAAGACCTCTAAGAAGTCAAAGGGTCAATGATTCATGTCCGGTCCATGCACCGACTGGTCAGTTTTTATAAACGCGTGATTTTCATAGGAAGCTACTATTTAAATTAAGGAGGTCTCAAGTTTACTCATTAAAGTGTATCTTCTTTCTGTCTTCGTTTAAAACTCGTTTATTTATTAATCTTAGGGCAGTTTAGCGCGACTTAAGGCGCTTTTGCGGCCAGTTTAGATCAAGATCAGACTGCACAAAACGTGCAGTCTGATCTTGGATCTGTACTGTCCGATTAGGAGATATTTTTCCCAAAAAATAACTTTGAAATTGCAATATTTGGATTTTTACTGTAGGCTGAAAAGTTTCATTTATCTTCCAAAGCAGGTTAAGGGTTAACACTTTGTGTAATAGGGACAATTTACATTGCATTTGCGGACGACGTAGATTAAGATCGGACAGCACAGAAGGCACAGTCTGATCTTTGATCTGCACTTTCCGATATAGTAAGGGGTATCTTGTGCCAATGTTTGGGTCTATTATATTAAGTACGTTCATTTCATTCTTCTTACAGTGCAATAATTAATTCGTTGCTTCCTAAAACAAATTTCTAGCAAATGAGTTTGAAAGCATCCTTGTAAATCGTGGGTTACTTTCACGAATTAGAGTTTTGGTACGGCGGTACGTTAGAAACATGGTGGCAGAAAAAGAAATTGATTAGCAAGAAAAATTTGCCCATTTGCAACAAGGTTTTAAAAAGTAGGCAAATGTCCTTTGCGGGGGCCAACTACGTTTCAAAATGCAATGAATCTGATGAAATGAAGGGGAGAAAAGTGGAAGACTTCAAAACATTGTGACAAATAAACAATGATCTCCAGAGGCAAGTTCTACCTTGGCGACAGTGTCGTCAAAAGATTATACAGAAATTTATAAATGAGCCATGCTCTGTGAAAAGGGAGATTAATGCATCAGCGAAAAGTATCGACCAGGTCAGCCTGCGCAGTACGCGCAGGCTGACCTGGGCCGAAACTTTTCGCTATTGGTCAGTTTTCTGTATGTCCAAGAACCGGTCTACGTCATGATTCGGTCGATTGTTTAAAAAAAGTGGCTATGATGGATCCATACTCATGTAATGTCTTGATCGGTACAATTCATCACGGAGATGCATTAAGCCCCCTTTTCACAGAGCACGGCTTAAATATAGCAGACGCTTTACAATCATTTTTACGGGTATACATAGCGAAGAAAAGCGTCTCAGGTCATATGTAACTCATCTGAGTTGACGTTAAAAGCTATCTTCATGTACTCTCGCAATGTCCAGCACGGACAAGCCTCCGGACACATTAAGATCGAATATCTCAAACTCTTAACCGTTAGGGAGCTAAACACGATTTCGAACAGTGAAGATCAAGATAAGACCGTGCTGACTTGTGATTGTGGTGTTTTTTTTTTCAGCGTTGTTAAGATCTGGACCATTGTATAGAACCGTTTCATCTCAATTTCACCTTTACATTTTCGCTCTTTTCGCTGGGAGGGGGGGGGGGGGGGCGCCTTAGGTACAATGTGCAAAAACAACTTAATACGATATCACGTATGCTTGAAAGCTTTAAGCTAAAATTAGTTTGCCTTTTATCGGACAGCGTGGTTCAGGTTCAGACCGCACGGAAGGCGTAATCTGATCTTGGATCTATACCGTTCAGTCTTTTGCCAGATATTTTGACAAAACATCTCTGAAATTTACTGCTATTTAGATCTTTTAACTGCTGGAAAACAGTTATATCTCTGAAATTTTATGCATCGATTAAAAAAAACAACAACAACAAAAACCGCAATATGTCTATACCGAACGAACCGCCGAGCCCGGAAGTGCAGTCGGTGACGTGCAGGACTTAAATCAGTTAGTCGATTGTTCGAATCCTAAGCTCGGCCAATTTCTCTTTCTCCTGGATTGATCTGCAGGATTCAGTCCTGTCTCACCGCTAATTGTTTCTCCACGACTATTATGTGGGAAAGCAGCCAGTGACTTTGTTAGACTATTTTGCGGAGTACTGGAAAGAGAAACTCCAGGAAAGCATGGATAGATGCACTGGTTGTCGCGATATTTAACTGAAATAATGTTGAAAACAGCGTTCAACACCATACATACAAGTGAAACAAACCGAACGAGCTCATGATTCTAGGAAAACGGCTTTTGAAAATAATAATGGAAAAAGGAAGCACTTGGACCAACATTTCCTCCTTTTTTCCCCGCAATATTTTCTATCCTTTACTTATATGGCGTGCAACACGCAAAAAGGGGCCTTCGGACATACGCGTAAAAGTGTGACGTCCCAGATCAGCCTGTTTAGTCTGTTACTAATACGAGACGACACTTCCCGTTTTTGTGCGATTTTCTGTTTCACGAAAGTCTACTGTATGAAAAATTCTTATGTAGTCGTATAGTGCCGTCTCGGATTAGCCTCGGACTGCGCAGGCTAATCCGAGACGACACTTTACGCAAATGTCCGAAGGTCTCATTTCGCATGTTGCGGGCCATATATCCCATCATTAGAACAGCATTAAATTTGCCTTCTATAAGCTATATTCATTGGTGACAAGTATAAAATTTGTTGTCTGGTAAAGAGTTAACCCTTTGCCAAACAAACCAGAATTTTAACGACCCCCAAAAAGAAGGGTGATAAAAACATTGTACGAAAACTGGAAAAAAAAAAATGATAACCAACATTTTCTCCTTTTTTCTCACACTTTTTTCAGCCATTTTAACGACATACTACAATGGCTTTCGTTTTAAACCAGACTTCTGAATTTCGTCCCCTGGTGTAGAGTTAATCAGATGTAACATCTATGTATCAATGAATAAGTAACAACATGTTTTCCTGGTTTGAAATCAAAATCCCCTGCTTATTTTGACAAAAATCGGCCACCCAAAATATCACGTATCAAATATAGTTGTACGGCATTAAAATGTCTTAACCCTTCCCCAAACGACAAATTTTGGGCTGGTCCAAATTGAAAGAGTTTGCAGACGACAATATTAAATTTGATGAAAATGGCAGAAAGTTATCAAAAAGGGTAGAAAACACTGTGGGAAAAGGAGAAATGGCTCGTTACGAGCAATTTCTCCTTTTCCCACAGTGTTTTCAAAAGACTTGTACTGCAGACACGTGAAAACCAGGGCTTCTTTGGGAAAGGGTTAAATCTATAATTGAACGGCGCTCTGTTAAAGGGGGTTTTAGTACATCTCCGTGATACATTATATCGAGCAAGTCATCGTATAATTAGGGATCCATAAAAATTAACACTTAAGCTGCTGAATAAATAAAACGCAAATTTCTACTCAATACTAAAAGCCCAAAGATTGCGGTTTCAAAGTTGATTTCACCGGAAAGAAAATACCGTATCGGACAGTGTAGATCAAAGATCAGACTGCACGTTCTGAGCAGTCTGATCTTGATCTACACTGTCCGCAAAAGGTCAGTGGGTCGCGATCAGCAGCTTAGGGGTTAATTTGTTCTAACAATTGACTGAATTTGGAGGTAGAGTGGTCCTTAGGTCTACATGCAGAAAATTTACAAATAGCAAAAAGTTTCCACGCATGTCAGCTTGCGCTGACTGCGCAAGCTGACATGGATCGATACTTTTTGCAGATGCATCAAGCCCCTTTTTCGTAGAGCAGGACTCATTTATAGATAGTTGAAAGAAGACCTTTAATATAAACAAGGGATTCTATTACACACTAAAAAGGGATACAACTTCATCCCTGAAATGCCGAAGAAAATTTCAGAAAGCTTCGAGTACAGAGTAGCTCAAGATCAGAACCAAGATCAGATTAAACAGTCCTGAGCAGTCTGTTCAGTCTTGCATCTTGACTAACATATTTTCCAAGATACCATATCGAAAACACCACTCGCATCGCAACAAACAGACTTTTGACTGAAAAGACTGGTTTCATTTCTCTTGTAGTTTACCTCTTTACCACACCACCAAGTGTTGTGACTGCCCTTAGGAAGAAGACTTTTGAAAACATTTTGGAAAAAGGAGAAAATGCTGGTAACCAGCATTTTCTCCTTTTCCCACAATGTTTTCTACCATTTTAAAGTCAGAAATAATGTTTTGAGCATTATAAAATTTGTCGTCTGCGAATGCTTTTAGTTTGGAATAGTCTATTAATTCGTCGTTAGGCAAAGCGTTAAGTGTCAAGACCACAGAGTAATAAAACTGACCAAACGCTGTATTGGTTTATCATCATAGATTCTTATTGTTCAACTATGTTTCAAGTATTTTCTTGTTGGTTTGTTTGTTGCTGTTGTGGATGGGAAAAAGCGGTTAATTACTGTACTTTTGAACTGATGCTTTGTTTTCGTTGAAACACAATATTCTGTTTACTCGAATTTGATATACAGGATCATTTTCTGGGAGATTTTTTTTTTCTAATTCTTAAAGTGCCTTTTACAACTGTAGTGACCTTTGCAGATTGTGTAAATTAAGAACAGGCGAAATATAATGTGCATTTCGATATTTTTCATGTACACTGTCCGCTTTGATGAGACATTCTGGATATCAGATTATCTAAATTGCAATTGAGCCATGCTCTGTGAAAAGGGGGCTTGATGAATCTCCATGATGCATAATACTAAGCTATTCATCACAGTACTACGCATCCCTAAAATCCGCATTGTATAGCAATCTACTGAATCATGAGGTACACTGGTCCTTTGACATACAGAAAATTGACCGAAAGGAAAAAGGTTTCGGCCCAGGTCAGCCTGCGAGGACTGCGCAGGCTGACCTGAGTCGATACTTTTTTGCAGATGCATTAAGCCCCCATTTCACACAGCACGGCTCATTTATTTGAGTCTTATTTAAAGACAGAAAATGCCTCTTAGGTATTTTTTCTGGCACTCTAAGGAAGAAGTTCACATTGTAATACAGAAGCAGAGTTACCTTTATCTCGCCTAACCCTTTATCGCATAATCCCGAGTTTTAACAATCCTGATGGAGAATGCTTTTTAACCCTTTACCACACAATCCCGACTTTTAACAACCCTGTGAAAGAAGACTTTTGAAAAATATTGTGGGAAAAGGAGAAAATGCTGGTAACCCACATTTTCTCCTTTTCCCACAATGTTTTCTACCCTTCCCATAACAACTTTTAACTTTTCAGTTACATTTATTTTGTCGTCTGCAAATGCGTTCAATTTGAACTAGTGTAAAATTTTGTCGTTTTGTAAAGAGTTAAAACATTGTGGGAAAAGGAGAAAATGCTGGTAACCAGCATTTTCTCCTTTCCCAACAATGTTTTCTACCCTTTAAACGAAAAATCCCATCGTTTGAGACATGTCCAATATGTCGTCTGCAACAGTTTCCACTTTGGACGAGTCTAAAATTTTGTCGTCTGGTAAAGAGTTAAATTCATCAACTCCTGAAACGAATGGGCAGTAGATTACCTCCACAGTATAATAACTGCATTTGGCCGATCAACATAAAATTAAAATCTGGTAAAATTGAGAGCATAGTTTAATTAGGAGATCCTATTTGAATGGTATTAAAATAAGTATAATGACGTCATATCTGGTTACACAGAAATAGAGCGCCCAGAATGAAAAACGACCATCCTGATATTCAAACATCTAAATTGCGCTTTCTTGTCGTGTTATTCTGCCAGTTCTGGTTCAAGCCTAGAAACAAGAACAATGAAATCAAACCCGGTTCAAAGGCCCACTACCTCGCCCGACGTTTTGTCAGCGTTCTGGAAAGGCAACCAGTCAGCTTACCAGGTAAAAATCTAGCAAGTTGGTGAATCCATCCATCCATCCGTCCGTCCATCCATCCATCCATCCATCCATCCATCCATCCATCTGTTTCCGTAAAACAACCAACCAACCGACCAACCGACCAAACAACCAACCAAAAACCAACCAAACACCAACCATCCATTCGTTTATGTCGATTATACCAATAAATGAAATGTTTATATTAGAACAGAATTTGTCGTTAAAAGCAAAAACTTTTAATTTTTTCACATTTCTCTGAAAATAAATCTATTTAAAATTAATTCAAATTTATAGTGATGCCCCGGGATTACTTTTTATCGGTGCCCGAGGAAAAAAAAAACTCCTAATTACTTAATTCTGGGATGATGATTTTTACATCTATATTTCTTTTACTGCTTATGCTAACTTCTAACTTGGATTATTCGACTGTTTGAATACAGAAATACAGAAATTCATGTTGAAAAACATTTTTTTTTTTTGAAAAATTGATCAGTGTTTACATATCTTTTTGTCTGCTTATTCCCATAAGATCTTGAAATATATATTACAGAGCTTTCTTTTGATTAAAAAAAGTTTGTAATAAAAAAGAAAGAAAAAAAAAAAAAAAAAAAAAAAAAAAAAATTCTTGAGTTCCTGCTCTTTTGTGTCCGCAAGAAAATATCAAATTTGTAAATACAGTCCGTGACGATTCCAATATAACGCCCTAGCTTATTTTTGCACCCATGAGAACTGCTAAAACATAAATAATGATTCATTCTTCAATGTCTTTGAAATAATAATAATAATAATAATAATAATCATCATCATCATCATCATCGAAACATTTTCTTTACTTATTCAGTTCTTTCACCCTTTACTAGACGACAAAATTTTAGACCTTGTCCAAATTGAAAGCATTCGCGGTCGACGAATTAAATGTTACTAAAAAAAAAAAAATAGAAAAATAAATGTCTTTCATAAGGAAAACATTGTGACAAAAGGAGAAAATGCTGGTCACCGGCATTTTCTCCTTTTCCCACAATGTTTTCAACAGCCGTCTTTCTCAGGGTCGTTAAAAGTCGGTATTGTGTGGTAAAGGGCTATATTCTACTTTCACCCACCCAGTTTATAAACGATTCTGGCTTCCCTTGTAGTCAGCTTGTAGACGGTCCAACAATTTTCCTTCTAAAGTAGTAATCTGGAATAAGATTTTGAACTATTGATTTAAAAAAAAAAAATCTCTGTGACATATACTTAACCCTCAAGTACCTTTTGTGGACAGTGTAGATCAAGATCAGACTGAACAGAACGTCACTTATCTAGCAGGTTGAGTGTTAGCTATTTAGCAAGTCACTAGAACGAGTAAAGTCACACATATCTTTAGTTTTATGACTTCGTCTGCAAATGTGATGCTTGTAAAGAAAATCTTTATAGTTGATCCACCAAAGAATTCGCTAGAATCCACTAATTCATTGAATTTATGTCGTGCTCATATCTCACAGCTGGGGATCTCTTTATGATTACCATTAACCCTTAAGATGCTTATCGCGACCCGCTGACCTTTTGCGGACAGTGTAGATCAAGATCAGACTGCACAGAACGAGCAGTCTGATCTTTGATCTACACTGTCCGATACGGTATTTTCTTTCCGGTGAAATCAACTTTGAAACCTCAATGTTTGGGCTTTTAGTATTGAATAGGGATTTGTGTTTCATTTATTCAGCAGCTTAAGTGTTAACCCTTAAACTGCTAAATAAGTGAAACGGAACTTTCAAGCCGATGCTAAAAACCAAGATTCTGCTGTTTAAAAGGGTATTTTTTGAGGGAATGATACCTTCTTATAAGACAGTGTAGATCTAAGATCAGACTGCACGTTTTGTGCAGTCTGATCTTGATCTACACTGTCCGCAAAAGGTTAGTAGGTCGCACTCAGCAGCCTAGGGGTTTACAACTTACTGGTTATATCTGTTTCCTCTCTTTAAATTGTATACAGGGATTGGTATTCTTTTTTTTTGGAAACAGTTACTACCAATGAAGAAACATGCTACTTGGAACATATTTAAGTAGCAAATATAACTACTTTTCTAATGCAACATTCCAAAAAAAAAAAAAAGTTTTTGGTATATTAGTGCCTAACCATTTTTCACGTTCGAGATGCTTATCTTGCATTTTAGAACTTTACATGCAATCCAGACTAGTCTGTGAAATACATAATAAACTTAAATTACAAATCATTAATTCTTAACATCGTAGCTCCGTTTAAATTCAAATTCATATCATTTGGTGGAACCCTGAAAAAGACCTTCTCGGGAAATTGGAATGCAGGGTCCGTATTAGACTGGTATTACCGTTAAAAATCATAAAATAAAACTGCAAAAAAATCACACATATATAATGCTGTCAAGGTCTGAATTATCCTGTATTTTAGATACAGAGCACGTAACAACGTATATTTCTGAGTCTACAATAGTTGTGTACCTTGTTTATTAGAAGGACTCAAATGCAGGTCCTGAATGCCAGGCTAGGTCCGTATTCATCAAGAATCATTAAAAATCATTCTTAGACTTATTTCTCCAGAATTTTCTAAACCTGAAAGTAACATACTTTCTAATTGGCTAAACCATTTGGTTTAGCCAATCAGATGTTGTGTTTCTTTCTAAATTCATAATAAGACTAAAAATGAAAGTAGGAATAATTGTTGAAGGCGGACCCTAGCCTTACATTGTAGACACTCTTCCGAAAACTTTGCCAAAAAAGCTATACAATAGGGTATATCTTGTCATGGTTTGCATTTGTCCTTGTTTGTTCTATTAACCAACTGATAGATTATGCTCCGTAAGAGTTGTCATAAGGCCCCCGGTAGAAATGTAAGCAAAGACTGATTAAGAAGGCTAGTGAAACGATATGGACAAAGCCATAACTGTCTTAAAGTGTTGCGGTTCGTTTTATCTTCTTAATACCATAGTGCATGAAATTAAGTCTTTCAGACCCATAGGGGAAAACAAGGGCTTCTGCGGGCGGTATAGATCAAGATCAGACTGCACAGAACGTGCCGTCTGATCTTGATCTACCCTGTCCTCTTGTCTAGTCGGGCCTATAAGATAGGTGTCTGTCGGAATTTCAGTGGATTGTATTGTCAGCCGTCGAAAGAGGCCGAGTTAATCTGAGCCATGCTCTGGCAAAAGGGGGCTTAATGCATCTCCGCTATGCATTATACCTATCAAGCCATCACATAGTTATGGATCTATAATAGCCACGTATTTTTATCAAACGACTTCACCGTGAGGTAGAATGTCCTTGGACGTACAGAAGATCGACCAATAGCGAAAAGTTTCGGCTCAGGTCAGCCTGCGCGGACTGCGCAGGCTGACCTGAGTCGATACTTTTCGCAGATGCATTTAGCCCCTTTTCATAGAGCATGACTCATCTATTTAGCGTTGAAAGGGTTAAGAAGATAACACGAACCGCAACACCTTAAATCAGTTATGGCGTTCCAAGAAATTCCCGTCTTATGGTACGTTGAACATAGAGGATCTTATATGAGTATTTATGTATTATCATTTTTATCAAACGAGTTGACTAAAAATGTATGACGCGAGCCTTGGCGAGCATCAAATCCATTTTAGTCAACGAGTTTGATAAAAATGATAATACATAAACACGAATGTGAAATTCTTTTTATCACATAAAACAAATGAAAAGCAAAAAATATTCTGCATCATCACCTTTAGCCTACACAGCATTCAGGGGTCCATGTTTACATTTGTAGTTCGGTTTCAAATGTGTACATGCACAAGTAGATAGATCTTTGACATAAACTCCGAAAGTAGAATGAAACGGGTTCTAGAGGGGTTTAGTCTACTTATTTCCCCAATTTTCTTGTTTTAAAGGACTTTCGCTGCATTTTTTGGTTTTTATGAGACATGAAAATCAAACACTTTCCACGCGTAGGTATACGTCTTAGCAACAATGACGTCATTTCTCCGCGAAACGGCGTAGTCGTACAAATTTCGGCATGCGCTGTGGTTGGTTTCTCTGGCTTCACGCGCTTATGACTAAAAACTGATCAGAACCCGTACTCAAAAAAATGATAATACACTAGTGTATTATGAAAAATAAGTCATGGGTTTAATACACTGCCGGAGGAGGTTTTATGTGATAAAATGTATTATACTTTCTATGCCCGTTACAGAGGTACGATGGTACATGTTATTCAACTGAAACTGCGTGCATTCAATGTTGACTTTACGAGGACTCCTGACTTACCTTTCCTTGATAGTGTAGATCAAAATCAGGCTTACAGACAGCCTCTTAATTCTTGTATCTAAACCGCCTGATATTCTGAATATACTGGCCACTAACAGACTAGGCACATTACGGACTATGTTTTGCTCTGGGGTACTCGACCATTAAATCCTTTTAACGCAAAAGACGGTTGAGTTCGTTTCTGCTGACAGTATGCGTTAAATTTAGACCTTACAGAAAGACTTAGTACAGATTTTTCAGATGCTTGTGAAACAAAAGACTACGACCACACAACCTGTGCAACCCGATCTTGATCTATATTTTGCACAAAAGCAAACTTTCTTGGGTCATCTCCAAGAATAAAAGACCGCTAAAAGTGTCTCGGCCAATAGGAAAGGCGAATCCTTGGCCATGATATCTTGTAACATTGATCCGTGGAAATCCAAGACCAAACAGAAGATTTTGAGTGGTCTAATCTTGATTTTTCCAAAAGCACACAATTCTTTAAACGTTCATTGAGGTCAAAACATTGAACTAAGATAATCCTTAACCTTTTTACTACACTACAAAATTTTTGACTTGTACCAAATTGTAAGCATTTACAGACGGGAAATGAAATATGGCTTCAATGATAGGCGTTTGTCTCTAAAACGGTACAGGAATTGCGGATAAATAAAAAAAAAAAAAAATGCTGCGTACTTGCATTTTCTCGTACTCCCACAATATTTTCAGAAAATGTTCTTCCATCAAGATCGTTAAAACATAAACTTGTTGTAGTAAATTGTTAACCCTTTATTTGACAATCCCGATTTTTAACGCCCCCGAAAAAGAAGCCTTTTGAAAACATTGTGGGAAAAAGAGAAAATGCTGGTAACCAGCATTTTCTCCTTTTCCCATAATGTTTTCTATCCTTTCTTAGACAAACTAAATCATTTGGGTCACACTTTATTTGTCGTCTGTGCATGCTTTCAATTTGGACAAGACTCAATACTTGTCTTTTGTAGAGTTAAATCTGTTAGAAACGCTGTAAGCAGCGTTTTTATAGAGCAATTAATTAACTTTAATACCCCGTATTTAACGTGTGGGGCTCATTGAAGCACCTGATTTTGACATATACGAGAATCCGTGTACTTTTATATCATTTTGATTCCCTCGTAATACCCCAAAAGTACATATATCCCTGATAAAATGGTAATTAATCCTTGGGCTGCCAAGCGCAACCCAAGGACCTTTTGCGGACAGTGAAGATTAAGATCAGGCTGCACAGAAGGTGCAGTCTGATCTTGGATCTACGCTGTCCGATAAGGAGATATTTTCGCCCCAAAATAACTTTGAAATACCAATGTTAGGATTTTACTATCGTCGTGAAAGTTTTTTTTTTTAGTTATTTTGAAGGATAAGGGTTAAAAGGTCAAAGAAATTATTATTTTTTTTTTAATTCGAAGAGTTTCTTTATCCTTTACTAAACAATCCAGATTTTTACTTAATCCCGGGGAAGAAATTGCCTACAAAGACTATAGGAAAAGGAGAAATGCTAGTAACCAGTGTTTTCTCCATTTTTCCAACAGGATTTACCTGATCAAGAACTGCATTCCCAATTACGAGTACTTTCCTAATTATAGACCTGACACTGAGCCACAAGTAATGGTCTAACACAATTAGACCGACTGACTTTTGGAGACAGTCACGTGGTCTAAAACCGAGGAGAGCAGTCAACATCACTAATTACCGAGCTAAACCACTCAAGTGGACACCATTGATTTAGGCGACGCCCTCTGACCTCAAGTGTACTTCCGGTTTCCAGTGCATGATTGCCATGTATAGTTTTTACGCAGATAGTATTGTTTTAACGCTGATCAAAGTGGTTTTTCTTGAAAGACGAGACGCGTCTTGCGATACTGTCGTGCTGGTTTTGTTTGTGGAGACGGATGATAATCAGGTCCGAGTTTGTTTCGAACAAAAGGCTAGATGGGGATCTCTGAGTAATGTTTGTATCGAAAACAGAACCCGCCCACGGCGCTATGATAAAGATAAATGCGTGACCTTTATCCTTTCTTGTTTGTATACGTAACCCATGGGCTGCAAAATGAAATTCAAGACCCTCTTACGGACAGCATAGATCAAGATCAGATTGCACAGAACGTGCAGTATGATCTTGATTCTACACTGTCCCATACGGTACTTAAATTCAGTTTATTTAATAGTAACAGGTTTTTAAAAGCATGTCCTCCGTCTACTGTGCCTTTTGTTTACCCTCCGCCATTTATACTTCGGCAAAACGTATCTTTTGAGAGTATACTCGAATCAACCTGAATGCCTAAACTGTTTGTCTGTTGCATGTGCGGATATTTTTTATGTCGCTACTTTACTCTTTTGGTTTCGTTGTATTGAAGCTTTCCACAACAAGAACACGAAGATGTGCAAGATACCATTTTCGGTAATCTCACAGGAAACGTTGGAGATCTAGTATGTCTGCCCTTTGACAAGAACGTTTTTATGTATAATGCAGGTTAGCCTTAATTATCTCGTTTTTCTAACAATGCACATGGCTTTGTGTGTGCTTGGGTGGGGTGGGGGTAGATCAAGTATTTTTTTTTTTAAGTCTTTCCTTTTTTGCGAGGATTGATGTAGAAAACAACTAACGGATTGAGTCAAAATCAATCAAAACCCGAGCACTTGTATATGAGCCATGCTCTGGCAAAAGGGGCCTTAATGCATCGCCGTGATGCATTGTACCAGTGAAGCAATCACATAATTATGGATCCATAATGGCTACATTTTTTTAACAACCTACTAAACCATGGGGTAGACTGGTCCTTTGACATGCAGAAAACTAACCTACAGCTAAAAGTTTCGGCATACCCGCAGAAGGAGAAAATGTTTGTAACCAGCATTTCCCCCTTTTCCACTTTGTATTCTAACCCCATCAAAGACAAACTCCATTGTTTGAACCCCATTTCAATTTTCGTCCTCAAATACATTTAATGTCTAGTAAATATTCAACTCTTTCAGTGCAGCACCAAAGGCGAAAACACAAGCGAAAGGCGTAGATTAACATCAGACTGCATGGTGCAGTCTGACCTTGGTTATCTACCGTCTACATTTTTAGACAGGCCTGTAAGACAAACCTAACAATTACGAATGTACTTATTTCAATAAAGTATTAGTTGAAAGGTCAGAATTGTTTCTAAAGCCGAGAAAGTGCTGTAAATCATTGTGTCTGCAATTGTATCGAAGCAGAAACGTCGCCAGTCACGTGACCATGAAATAAACATATTTATTGATAAGTTAATAATTGGCAGCGTTTGTTCCAAGTCATTTTGTAACCTGTCTTGAGATGTTATCGGTACCTTAACTCTTCACACCATGAGACAAGCTTTTAAGCAGCCGGTTTTGAAAAACTTCTTTAAAATCTCAACCATAATCAAAAGGAAAAAGTAATGTTTAACCGATCAAATGAAGCTGAAGTCTTGAATGCATGTGAAAATATCATCGCAAAAGGAGCAAATGTCGTTTCAAATGTGGTTTGGCTCAAGACACAAAAAAGCTAGTCGTTTGCATGGAGTAATAATTTTCTTCCGTACCATTCGACCCTGAGAAATAAAGCTTTGAAAAACATCGTGGGAAAAGGAGAAAATGCTGGTTTACCAGCATTTTCTCCTTTTCTCACGATGTTTTCTACCCTTGCAAATACGATCATTCGTCATTCGAGCCAAATTTGATTAGTCGTCTGCATGTGATCTCAATTTGAAAAGGTTTACCAGTGTGCAGTGTTGTAAAGAGATCGGTGAGATAACGATCTCCAAATTATAAACTTCACAAAACAGATTTTAACTACTAGTATTATTATACTAGTTTCGTCCCACAAAGAAACTCTTTCAATGAAATGATTGCTTCTGCCAAGAGTGATTTTGCATTGATTATTTTGGTCACCGAAAAATGACCTTCGTTGTATTGACTCTTTTATGTTAAATCGATTGATTCCTTTTTCGTTTTCTTAGCCCATTCAACCTTTTACTAACCTGTCTTATTATTTCAAACTCGAGAGAGCTTTGAAAATATAGTGGGAGAAAAAGGGAAATTTTCTCATTTTTTTTCACAATGGTTTCTACCCTTTCAAAGACAAATCACATCATTGGGTCACATTTGTTCTTTGTCCTGCTAAATCAGTGATATGAAATTTTCAAGTCGATATTAAAAACCAATTTTTTTCTATTTAAAAGGTATTTTTTGCGGGAAAGATATCTCCTTATCGGACAGTGTAGATCCAAGATCAGACTGCACGTTCTGTGTAGTCTGATCTTGATCTACACTGTCCGCAAATGGTCCTTGAGTATCGCCCAGCAGCTTCAGGTTTCTTCTTTCGATCTAAGCAAGTCTGAAATTACGTGAATTCTTCTGGTGTTTTGTGTAATTCAGCTCTTTTCAACAGTAATTTATTCAGATCATGGAAAAAGCATCTTTTGCTAGTACTTTCATTTCTTTGCTGAGTTTTATCAGTACAAGCCTGAAGCTTTGTAATGTCGTTCTCAAGGACACTTAAATATAGGTAGAATAAAAAATAAGGGAACCCCTGTGTTTCCTCTTGAGGTAATTCTTTATTTCACCTAAAACATACAACAGAATATGGAATCCAAGTCAATATCGGGTGTGACCATGTGCAGCAACACCTGCACGATACCTTGCTGGCATACTGGAGATGATACGGCATAAAGTTGCTCTTGGAATCTGCTAAAAGAATGAGAGGTAAAGTCACCCTGTCATATCATGCCGTGAGAAACAAGTAACAGGGTTCCCTTATTTTTGGGGCTACATATATGACCAGGGGATCGATCTTAAGCCTAAAATCTTTCAGAGCCAAATTCTACAAAGTCGACCCTTTTCAGTGGCTGAAAATATAATCCATTGAAGCTCAAGAAGATTTTTGTCTCACAGGCCTGACTAAATAAGCATCACTATAGACACAAGATCGCAATGCGTGTACTGTGCTGTCTGATCTTGATTTATGCAGCCCGCAAATGCCCGTTTTCGTCTGTAGCGGTAAAATGGCTTAATAAATCAAAGTACTGAAAGTACTAGTGGAAGGTAGAAATTTGGTAGCAGTGGACCGTTTCATTAAAAAGTCATACATTTGACGGTTGACAACATGTTTTTTCTAAGGTTGATGGTATCATTTCACGACTAATTTCCATGAAATAGTGTAATAGTATCTAAGCGTTTTGCATGCGTTTCTCGGGTTTCATGGAAGTGGCTGGGGTTGTAACAACGGTGGTTTGGGGATGTTTTAGGTGTTTCTTTCACTTATCCATCCACGATGTAGACTTTATAAACTAGGTCATGTCAAAGCTGCGAAACGAGGCTAATTTTAGATCTAGAGCTAATTCTATGATATTTAACTCTGAATTTCATTGGCCTGAGTAATTCGCTTGCACAGTCTTGTAATCCGCATGTCAGTTTTACACATCACATGACACAGACACGTCTGTTCATTGATCTGTGCGCATCTATTTTTCATGAAACAGAGGTGTGATTCGTCGTCGCAGGATTTCAGTTCCAAGTTTGACATAAGAAGGTTAGTCCTGAAAGGTCATCGCTTTCTAATAAAATGAAACTTTCCAACCGATTATAAAAACCCCAACAATATTACTACATCAAAGTTCTTTCAGTCGGACAAGTCTAACCATATCGGACAGTGTAGATCCATGATCAGACTGTGCGCTCTGTGCAGTCTGGTCTTGATTTACAATGTCCTCAAAAGGGTCTTAAATCCTGATTAATAACCTAAGGGTTGAGATTGACAGATTACAAATCCAGCGAATTACTACGGTGCCACGGCTGAACCCGAGTGCTTGTGCATTTGTACACACGTTTTCAAGCGACTCCTCTTATATGAGCCATGCTCTGTGAAAAGGGAGCTTAATGCATCTGCGAAAAGTATCGACCCAGGTCAGCCTGCGCAGTCCGCGCAGGCTGACCCGGGCCGAAACTTTTCGCTACTGGTCAATTCTCTGTATGTGAAAGGACCAATCTACCTCATGATTTTGTCGGTTGTTAAAAAAGTGGCAATTATGGGTCCATAATTATGTGATAGCTTGATTAGTATCATGCATTACGGAGATGCATTAAGTCCCCCTTTGCCAGAGCGCGGCTCATATACATATTTTTCTTCCAGAACACTGCCATTATGTGATCTACATTCAACTTGTAGCTTGCAAATGCTTTCAGGGTCCGTATTCGATAACCATTCTTAAGAACATTCTTCATGCTATTCTCAAGAATTTTTTAAATTTGAAAGTAACACAACTTCTGATTGGCCAAGCAAAAGGGTTTAGCCAATCAGAAGTTGTGTTACTTTTTACATCTATAGTGAGACTAAGAAATTTCTTAAGAATGGTTCGTGAATACGAACCAGGGTTGAATGAGTGTAATCTAATTTCTCATCTGCAAAGGCTTTTGATAGGAACTTTCAAGAATGAGTTAAGTCTGGTAAAGATTTATTCCGGGTCCTAAAATTGAGTAGGGAATAACCTTTCTACGATCACTGGCAGTGCCTAATGATATCGAAGGATTTTGTTAATCAGAAACAACACCAAGTGTGTGGAAGATTTGAAAGTTTGATTTGAACTTGGTAGGTTTTGTTTGTTTGCTTGACATTATTTTCAACTGGATACATGACGGCCAATGTACATATCCGTTAATTCCTATATCTTTACTGGCAGAACAACACAAGCTCTGCAAGTGATATCGAATTCTCATTACTGAGGGAATCAAAACTCAAAATGAGAATTTTTTTTTATCGTCACATCTCTAACAGAAGTACAAATGCAATCTTACTTTACCGAATTTCGAATGAGTCCGACATTTACGTTCAGCAAACGACCTTTTCACCGTCGGGTTCAAATTTGTCACTTATACAATTATGATATAGTAATAACATATAATTAGATCGTGAAAGAAAACAATTGCCGGTCATTGGATAGTTCAGGGTCACGTGGTTGAAGGGATTGACATTTCAGATATGTCATTCAATCTGCTGACGCAATTGTCGCTACATCGGATACCATCCAAGTACACACGACAGTAAAGAAAACCATATGTAACCCAGTACCTCATTTCGAGTCTAGCCCAATAGCTCAGAGGTAACGCAAAGGCCTAGAAATCCGGGGTCAGTGGTTCGATTTCCAAGCTAGGCCAATATCTTTCCGAGAATTGATAATATTCATTGCTAGACGGTCCGTTTCTTTTTTGCCGCTGATCACTGTTTCGACAATGGTTGTGTAGGAAAGCAGTCAATGGCTTGAAAAGAATATTGTGCGAAGTAGTGGTAAAAGAAACTCCAGGAGAAGCATGGATAGGTGCAGTGGCCGCATAATAAAAATTATGTCGAAAACGTTTTAGCACACATAAAAAACTAATTTTTGAACGTATGAGCCTTTTCCAAAATTATAACATTTGAAGGTTTCAAAATTATAACATTTGAAGAAACAAGGAGTCTGGACTGACAAATACAGACCTAACACAGACTAGATCATCCCTTCACCAAACAATTGCTTTTTTATGAAGCTTTTAAAAGTAGTATGTGGGAAAAGGAGAAAAAGCTAGTAACTATCATTTTTCCTCGTTTCACGATGTTTTCCAACCTTTCAATGAGGAATTCCATTATGATATTTGAGCCACATTTCTCTTGACGCCCAGGAGTGCTTTGAATTTGGACAAGACTAGAATTCTGTCGTCTGGTAAAGAATTAAACAGGATGAGTAATTGAGAACTACAGCTCCATTGTACCACTTTCGACATGCAAGTAGATTTCTGCAGTTTCTTTAAAGTTGGAGAAATAAACAAGGGCATCGCATGCGGGTGCCAACGTTCGACAGCAGTTGCTTGATTTTCAGTGAACATTCTAATTCAAAAAAGGGGCATAAATGTATCTGGAATACTTTGATGGCTACCTGCCCTTTCCGTATGGGTTACCCTTTTGATAGTTAATAACTTATCGCTATTGGCTAATTTTCTGTATGTCTAAGGATAAGTCTACCTCATGATTTAGTCGGTTGTTGAAAAAAGTGGCTATTATAGATCCGTAATTATGTGATGTTTTGATTGGTACAATGCATTACGTAGATGCATTTAGCCCCCTTTTTGTCAGAGCATGGCTCATATCTTCTGTAATAAAGAGATATTATAAAATGTCCAAGCTTTTGCACGAAGACGACCATGACGC
The DNA here is from genome assembly GCA_945859785.2 of Tridacna gigas. Lineage (NCBI taxonomy): Eukaryota > Metazoa > Mollusca > Bivalvia > Cardiida > Cardiidae > Tridacna > Tridacna gigas. The sequence continues at coordinate 70,655,683 of OX244029.2, forward strand.
GGACGACAAGGCTATGATAAGAACCGGACATTTTCTTCGAAAACAGCCGAGCTAAAATTTTGGTTTTGTCAGGGGTAATGCTATTTGTTGTTTATTTAAGTCTCATTCAAATACAACTTTTTTCATAAAAAAAAAAAACAATATAAATAAAACAAATTAAAAAAAGTATTTGACCATTCTGAAAAAGAGAATTATATGAGACTATACTTATACTCAATCTTATCGGAAGAAAAGAAAAAAAAAAAGTTTGCATCAGTCCAATCACACACACACATACACACGCACGCAATGAGTAAATGAAGAAAACCATTTTAAATCGAATCGCGTGTCATTGCTACGCTCAAGCAGTTTCAATTATAATGACTAATTCAGTTTCATGACACTCAATCCTTGCACGTCAAATATCATCATATTACATTATTTACGCTTTGTTAGAATGGGAAACGTGTCAGGAAAAACAAATAGTAGGCTATGGACTGTTGTATTGTATAATCACATCGTTTGAAATATGATGTCGTTTTTTTTAACTCTTTCACTACCATCGTCGCCTTGGATAGCTTTTGCGGACGGCGTAGACCAAGATCAGACTGCACAAAACGTGCAGTCTGATCTTAGATCTACACCGTCCGCCACTTGATGCTTATCTTTGACCAAAAATTAGCGTCAAATGCTCCGAAAAGAGACCTATTGGCCTCGAGAGAAGTCGAATCCATTTAGATTAAACAATTAAAACAAGGAAACTTGAGCACAAGAAATCACAATTATAATTGAAAATTTTAATTGAAAAAAAGGGAGTTTTAATTTCAAACCGAAATGTTATGTATAACAAGTTGATCTTAGACGCACATTGTCCGATATTCTGCAATATAATCTAGCTAAATGCTAATAGCTGGGACTTAACCCATATCCTGCTCAATCAGTAAATTGAAACTTTCAAACCGATAAAAACCAAGAATTTGCTTTTTCAAAGGTATTTTTTGGGAAAGATAAATCCGTGTCGGACAGTGTACTTCCAAGATTAGACTTCGCGTTATGTGCAGTCTGATCTTGATCTACACTGTCCGCAAAAGCTCCTTCAGTCGCGCTTACAGCCTAAGGGTTAAAACATTTTGATCTTGGACGCACATTGTCCGATAGTCATGCAATAGCTTGGGCTTTATTGAAACTTTGAATCCTGGGTCTTCTAAAGCAGGCGTTCATTTCGTCTGTTAAAGACACATCTATCCTCTGTTCCTTCAGTTTTTAACTGATTTCATCCTTATTTTATGAACTACATTCGTTCTTGTATCTTCATGCCAAATGTTGCCCCTGACGGTTGGAAGGTTGAACAGATTACAACGGATAGAAAATGCATTTCATTTTTTTGCAGCCTTCAAAGAAATCAAGAAATCACTTTTGTCGTTTCCGGTTTTAAATGAGGACAAATTCCTTGAGTTTCTCTATTCCTTACACAATATATATTGGTAATTTATCCATGTTTACACAGCTGACCGAATTCTGAGCCATTCTATACACTTTCAAGTTTTAACGGCGTTTTTTTTTCCCCTCTCTGGCTGAAAGGATTTATCTTTAAATGACACCAATACAACATTTATGACCAAGATTTATGACCAAGAACACTTTAACCGTACAGCTGATCGATGCTGCATTTGAATTATTTTTCAACAACATTAGAATGTTTGTTGGTGATAGATAGAGACCCCATTTGATGACAAGAAATGCGCAAAACATCTTTGCAACCACAATGGCAAACCATTAATGCAACTCAACGGTTGAAATCGAGATTGGAGTGCAGTCTATCAGATTACAGATTAAGGTCTCGATTCCGTTACCGAAACCCGTGTCAAAGTTTATGTATTATTTAGTTACAGTTACGAAAAAAAAAACCACCTTTACATAGATATATGCCATGCTCTTGCAAAAGGGGGCTTAATGCATCTCCGTGAAGCATGATACCAAGCAACTCATTATAGATCCATAGAATTAATCTTGTCTAACAACCAACTGAACCACGAGGTACACTGGCCTTTTGACATTCAGAAAATTGATCAATAGCAAAAGGTTTCTACTCAGGTCAGCCTGCTGGGACTGCGCAGGCTGACCTGGGTCGATACTTTTTGCAGATGCATTATGTCCCTTTTTACACAGCATGGCTCATGTTTTTTTTAGCATGAGTTTAGTAATTGAATACCCAAACAAAGCAAGGCACACAGCTGAATAGGAAGTCGTCAAGTGATATAGTATGGTGAAAATGCTGACACACTTTCCCCCCTTTATAAAGAAAAAAAAACAGACTTACCCATTCTTACGTATCGCCATACTAGAGAAAAGCAAGGTACAAATTAACTGTCCCAGTGCCAAATATTTGTGCCATGCTCTTTTAAAAGGGGGGCTTAATGAATCTGCAAAAAGTTTCGACCAAGGTCAGTCTGCGCCATCCGCGCAGGCTGACTTGGACCGAAACTTTTCGCTATTGGTCAATTTAATACATGTCAAAGGACCAGTCTACGTCATGATTTCATTGGTTGTTATACAAAATGGGTTTTATGGGTCCATAATTATGAGATGTCTTGCTTGATATAATGCATCACGGAGATGCCTTAAGTCCCCATTTTTCCAGAACATGGCTTACATAAATTCGACCTCTTTCTACGGCTGAAAATACAATCCACTGAAACTCAGGAAGATTTTGTAATCTCTCGGCTTGACTAGACAAGCGGACAGTATAGATCCAAGATCAGACTGCACGTAAAAGGCCCTTTGTTCGCATATGGCGCTGAAAGGGTTCGTAGTGTTTTTTACCAACATGGTGAGGAAGAATTTTCGGGACTATGAAAGCTGAATGGAATCACCAACCCCTTCGTTAGGTGTATGTAATATGGGGATGGAACGTCCGGCAATGAAATCAGAGGTTCTTGTTTCGAATTCCGTACCTGTAAGAGGGGTCAATCTTCGAACCTTCATCGTGCGAATACTGTTTATAAGATGATAACTATTACACGCGAATGATCTAAATTGTAAGAACCTTTTTCATAAAAGGTGTAAAATAAATAGGTTTATTTCGTTCAACACCAGCGGTGACTTGAATAGCTTTTGAAGACGGCGTAGATCAGGATCAGACTGCGCGGAACGTGTAGCCTGATCTTGGATCTACTCCGTCCGCTGCCTAATGCTAGGTTATGACCAAAATCATATTCATTTGCCCTAGACAGGTTACTTTTCGATCTCGAAAAGAAAAGGGATGCAGGCAGTTGGCGGCGAAATACTGAGCTGGACTAAATCAAATTATATCTATAGTCTTCGATTGAAGATGGTTACTATATAATTCGATCAGACTGAAATTCGGTACATGAGTCCCTAATGTACTTTTATAATGTTTAGGCCCCAAAAAGTATTTAATGTCTGTCACCTCACATAATTATACTTATAAATGTAAGATGACAGACATTAATACCTATAATTGGTTGGTTGGTTTGTTGCAAGTCGAGCTAAGTTATAAACTGTAAACTTGTATGGGCAGACCAGGAAATCGTGTCGTGTCTGATAGTCTTTGTTTTAAAAAAAGAAACGTGCTCCTAAACTAATAAATAATCCGTGCTCTGGCAAAAGGGGGTTTAATGCACCCCGTTGGACACACTATACCAAGCAAGTGATCATGTTTATGGTTCCACAGAATCCATTTTGTCTCACAACTGACTGGATCGTGAGATAGAATGGTCCTTTGACATGCAGAATATTGACCGAAGGCAAACAGTTTCGACCCATGCCCGCCTGTGCGGACTTCACAGGCTGACATGAATCGATACATTTTGCAGGCGCAATAAACCCCCTTTTCACAGAGCCCTTTTCACAGAGCATGGCTCAAATATGTTTTTCTGTCCTAAAACCTACTGGTACTTGTTTTCAACTTAGATTTCCAACACACATAATTTTTCGTGACGCCCAATTTTTCTTTTGCAACAATGTCTTCATATTAATATTTGTAGATGGTCCGCTTTTTATTCTGATATTGGCAGTTGATATGACGTTGATAACGCACAGTGTCTGTAATCAAGGGCTGAAGGTTTGAACCTCGGGTCAGCCAAACTCATTCACAGGAGTTTGTAATCTGTGCTTCAGCACTTCCTTTCACAGAATGAATACCTGAACGTTGTTTTATGTGGCAAAGTAGCCAGTGGCATGGACACGGTGTTATGAGAAGTACTCGTTTAACCCTTTCCCAAACAAGCCCTGGTTTTCACGTGTCTGTAGTACAAATCTTTTGAAAACACTGTGGGAAAAGGAGAAATTGCTCGTAACGAGCAATTTCTCCTTTTCCCACAGTGTTTTCTACCCTTTTGGATAACTCTCTGTCATTTTTATCAAATTTAGAATTGTCGTCTGCAAACTCTTTCAATTTGGACCAGTCTAAAATTTATCGTTTGGGAAAGGGTTAAAGAAACAACAGGAACGCATGGATAGTTACACTGGTCGCCATGACATGACTGCAATACGATTAAGCCGTTGGCTGCTGAGGGTGTCTCAAGGACCTCATGTCGACAGCGTAATTCCCAGATCAGATGGCACAGAACATACTCTGAGATGTTATGCCGGTAAAATGACATTTGAAATCACGAGGTGTTTGTTTTAACTATGGGCTGGAATTTGATAATATAATTTAGTTAACAGTTCAACCCTTTCAGCGCCAAAGGCGAAAACAGGGACTTTTGCGGACGGCATAGATCAAGATCAGACTGCACAGAACGTGCAGTCTGATCTTTGATCTATACCTTCCGCTTGTTTGGTCAAGCCTATATGATAAAAATATTTCGGAGACTCAGTGGATTCCATTTACAGCCTTCAAAAGAGGCCGAGTTTGTTTATTTGGCACCGAAAGAATTAAGGGGTTAAAAATACTTAACCCTTATCCTGCTAAATAAATGAATTAAAACTTTCAAGCCGATAGTAAAAACCCAAATTTTCCTATTTCAAAGGTGTTTTTGGAGGAAAGAACTCTCTTTATCGGACAGTGTAGATCCAAGATCAGACTGCACGTTCTGTGCAGTCTGATCTTGATCTATGCTGTCCGCAAAAGGTCAGCGAGTCGCGCTTAGCAGCCTAAGGTTATATACCATACAATCTAAAATCCACCGCAGGACTAATAATCGCCGTTATTGGGTTATATCCCCTACACCGTAAATCATCGAATTCGTATAAACGGCCACCGCTCGCTGAACCATTAGGTCCCTGTCATGTTTATATGACTTTTATTCATCTTGTATTAGATCACCGGTGAAAACATTGTAGGAAAAGGAGATGTAAAGCTTAACAGCAATTTAACCTTTTTTTTCATAAATCATTCTATATGCAGATCTATACAAAGATATTTATCTAAATGGGACATGCTGCGGCGAAAGGGGGGGGGGGGTTTATATGTAACTCCGTGATCCATGATACCAAGCCAGTTATCACATAATTATGGATATATGAATACACTTTGTCTAACAACTGAGTGAATCGTGGGGTGGAATGATCCTTTGATATGCAGCAAATTTACTAATAGCAAAAAGTTTCGACCCGAGTCAGTCTGAGCAGAGGACGTTACTTTTTGCAAATAAATTAAATCCCCTGTTTACAGGCCACGGCTCGAATTCATGTTGAAAATCCGTTTTTTTACAACGACACTTTCAAAGTCGTCGGTTGCATACTTTGCAGAATTTAATGATTGCTATTGCTTTGTTGTTGTTCCCTTTCTTTTTAAAATCTGATCAGTTCATTTCAAAATTAATGAATAATTGATTACAATTGAGTGCATAAAAGTCTCAAGCCTTCAAAGAATCATGACAATAAATCGACCAATAAAATAGTATTGACCTTACAGGGATCCTATGACGGGACTTTGGCTAAGCCGGGATTCAAACATTATACCTCTTGGATACGAGATTTGTAAGCTTGGTTTGACTGGCGATTTGTTAGTCGTTAAATCCTTCAGCAACAAAAACTCGATTGATTTCGACGGAATAAATATGGGCTTTGAAACCGAGACAGATGTTATCTCATAGGCTTGACAAAAAAAAAAAAAGGTCGGTACAGAATCAAGACCAGACTGCACGTTCTGTGCCTTTTGATCTTGATTTATACTGCCTGCAAAAGCCTCTGTGTTCGCTTATTGCGATAAAAGGTTAAACTGCTTGATAATTCAGATGTAAGATTCTATCAAATGACAAAATCCCGAACATTGCAAATTCAAAGATGTTTCTCCGAAAATTCTCATTTTATAGGACGATGTAGATCCAAGATCGGACTGTACGTTCTATGGAGTCTGATCTTAATCCGCACTGTCTGCAAAAGTGCACCGAGGAGCCCAAGTGTTAATGTCACTTTTTTTCTACTAAGAGCAAACAATCGATTCATAATATCAAAACCTGTTTAACTTGACAGTCTTGGGTTATTTCCCTTACACCGCAAACCAATCGTGAAGATGGGGAATTCCAAGTTGACGAAAAGTAGTTTTTTCCCATCCATCATTTGGCAGTCCAATGGGTAACTGGCAGCTAGCAGCTAGTAACTTCAGACACATTAAGTGTCAGTGGCCAATTTATAATTGAGCCATGCTCTGTGAATAGGGGCTTTTGATGCATATGCAGACAGTATCGACCCAGGTCAGCCTAAAGTATCGACCGAGGTCAGTCTGCGTGGCGCGGACTGCTGACCTGGGCCGGAACTTTTTGCTATAGATCTGTTTTATGTAAGCCCAAGGACCAGTGTTCTTAGATAAAATGGACTTTAAGGACGCCCGATTACGCGATGATTTGCTTGGTATAATGTGTCATAGAAATGCATTAAGCCCCCTTTAGCCCGAACATGGCTCATCTCATTTAGGCACGTAGTAATCTTTTAGGTGATTTTTCACTTGTTTAGCCCTATACCAAACAATCCCGTGCACGGACCTGAGGGTGAAGCCTATTTAAAACATTGTGCAAAAAGGAGGAAATGATGTTAATTAGCATTTTCTCCATTTCCCGCCATGTTTTTACCCTTTCAACGACAAATCGCAGCATTTTAACCCTTTCCCAAACAAGCCATGGTTTTCACGTGTCTGCAGTACAAGTCTTTTGAAAACACTGTGGGAAAAGGAGAAATTGCTCGTAACGAGCAATTTCTCCTTTTCCCATAGTGTTTTCTACCCGTTTAGAGACCTTTCTGCCATTTTCATCAAATTTAAAATTGTCGTCAGCAAACTCTTTCAATTTGGACTAGTCCAAAATTTGTCGTTTGGGAAAGGGTTAAGAGACATGCAATATGTCGTCTGCAAATGTTTCCATTGTGGAATTCGAAAAGTACCCGATTTAGAATCCAGTGCTAGGGAGGGTGAACCTCAGCTCTGCTAGAGCCTTTGCGAGTATTAAAAAAAATTGCAACAGGATTCTTTCCTCTCTCACCTCTGTAATTTGGTACAGATATCTATACGTAGAAAAGCAGCCAGTGGCTTCGAAAGAATAGACTGTGTATATGAGTAGGCGCTATACTCGTACCGGTACCCGGAAGCAATGAAATGTTGCTATTTGACGCAATATTCTATCATATTGCGTGAAACAGAAGAAGCTGCCAGGATATTTCCGATAATGTTGAAAAACTATATAAATGACTAATCAATCCTTAATCTGCTAGGTATGTGAAATGAAACTTTAAAACCGATACTAAAAACCCTAATTTTGCTATTTTAAAGATATTTTTGGGAGGTAAAAAATATCTCCTTATCGGATAGTGTAGATCAATGATTAAACTGCACGTTCTGTGCAGTCTGGTCTTGATCTACACTGTCCGCAAAAGGTCTATGAGTCGCGTTCAGCAGCCTAAGGGTTAAAATTCGAAAAGACGAGAAGATATATCACGTTATTGCCACCTTGCTATGAGAATTTAATAACTCTTAACTTTTCACTAGAAGACAAAATTTTACACTCGTCCACATTGGAAGTATTTGCAGACGACAATTCAAAATATAGATCTGATGATTGGAACCTTCTTTGAATGTTTAGAAAACATTGTGGGATAAGGAGAAAATGCTGGGTAACCAGCATTTTCTCCTTTTCCCACAATGTTTTCTAAAGCCTTTTTCTCAAGGGTTGTTAAAACTCTTGATTGTGCGGCAAAGGCATAAACAGGTGAATAAACATTTTATTAGTCGACAGAATTTCAGATTTTATTCAAAGCATTTATAGACAAAAAGATATTGTTCAAATGAAGCAATTTGTCATTGAAGTCTTGGAAAAGATGGTAAACATTCTTGGAAAAGAAAGAAACGCTGGTAAGAAATGGAAAACAACACTTGTTACCAGCATTTTCTCCTCTCTCGACGATGTTTTCAACAGCCTTTTTCCATCGGGGTCGTTCACACTTGGGAATGTGTGATTAAGGTCTAAATCACGGGTACCTTTTGCTTGGCACAGTCATCTGAAAAAAAAGATAAATCTCACAGGAGTCGTGATCTGTGAAAATGAGGATTCATGCATCTGCAAAAATGTATCGTGCAGGCTGCGCAGGCTGACATGGATCAAATTTTATGGCCATTCTTACGTTATGATTCAATTGGTTGTTTGACAAAACGGCTTTTTATGGATCCATAATTATGTGATGATCTGTTTTGTATGGTGCTTTACGGAGATGCACAAGACCCCTTTTTGCTAGACAGCTGCCCATGTTCTTTTGAGCATTAGCAAGCATCACGTATTTCACCACATCTTTTATCCGAAAACCTGTATATTGCAGCGTCTGGCCCATTTAACCCCCCCTCCACGATAACCCTTTTCCAAACAACAAATTTTAGACTTTTCGGAGCATCTACATGCAGCGAGTCTGAAAGTAGTACAAATGAACTGATGTTCTTTTACAAGGTAGAAAACATTGCGGGAAAAGGGGAAAATGCTGGTTACCAGCATTTTCTCCTTTTCCCACAATGTTTTCAGAAGGCCCTCTTCGTTAGGGTTGTGAAAACCAGTGATTGTTTGGGAAAGGGTTAATGAATGCAAATTAGATAAACGAGACAAGTTGTTCGGGCGTTTATGTAGGTATATCAATTGAAGATAAACGGTTGTGAAATGGCGGATTTTTTTGCGTTGTGTTTCCTTGCCAAGTGCAAGAGTCTTACTTGTCCAGCTCGTCTCGCTCGTTCTAAGCTGGGACCTTGCAAACTGTCACATAATTATAAACTTTTATATTGGTATATTACATCACTGAATATTTCAAGCCCGTAGTTAAAGCCCAAATATTGTAAATACAAAATCTCAACGTATGTAGATCCAACATAACTGAACGCCCGAGGTTTCGTATTATAATTATCTTGCTAAACTCGGGTACCTTTTACAAAACTGTGCAGATTTACGCACATCATTTTTAAAGGATTGAATACACACACACCTGACCCCTACTTTACCAAAGGTATGTGCTGGGGTAAAGTTATACAAATATTTACTCAAATCGTACTGCTATGCACTTCAGTGAAAGTTGTTTTCAGACTTGATACTTGCGTACCTAAACTGCGTACGCAAATTTCGTGCGTACGCAGTTTGGAGAAAGATACCCCTGAGGATTACAAGTTAAAATGTCAAACTCGACAGAAGCTTAGATTTGGCATTTGAAAATTTCGTCATTATCATGGTTATCATTTCCACGGTTTGGTAATCATAAAATAACAGTTAATGACCAAATGGGATTAATACGTCAATATCACACTGACCTAATGGCACACACGCACTCGGGGGAAGGACAAAGTAATAATTAGCCCTTTACCAGACGACTAAATTTTAACTTTGTCCAAATTGAAAGCATTTGCAGACTACAATTTCAATGTGGCCTAAATGGTGCATTTTTTCTTTGACAGGGTTGAAAAAATTGTGGGGAAAGGAGAAAATACTGGTTACCAATATTTTATCCTTTTCCTAGATTGTTTTCAAAAGGCTTCTTTCCAAGGTTCGTTAGCAGACGGTATTGTGCGGTAAAGGGTTAAAGACCAAATTTGGAGTTAACTCTTTTTTGCCACTGGTAATATAGGTAGCTTTAGCGGAAGGCATAGATCAAGATCAAACTGCACATAGCGTGCAGTCTGATCTTTGATCTACATCGCTCGCTCCTGTAGTGAAAAATAATGATGAAAATCTTTATTTTTAACAGGGATAGCATCAATAGCCGTCTAAAATGACATTTATTTATATATTTGGCAGTGAAAGAGTAAAGACGTCAAAATCACAGTTGTCCAGAAGCCTACGTATATTCTACACTCTAAAAGTGTTCGTTTATTACAGTGTCATCCCTCTTTAAAGGACCGGACAAGAACTTAATTATCTCTTCAACGAATAACCCCGTGTTTTAATGACCCTATCGAAGAAAGCCGTTGAAAACATTGTGGGAAAGGGAGAAAATGCTGGTAACCAGCATTTTCTCCCTTTTCCACAATGCTTTCTACCCATTTAAAACCAAAGTCCATCATTTGAGCAATTTACGATTAACTTCCCACAAATGATTTCAGTTGGAACAAGTCTGATTTTTTTCCCTTGTAGGCCATAAAGGGTTAATTAACTGAAACTGTACACTAAATTTTCCCTGAAATGTAAGTTTGAAATTACATTTTTTTAGTCCATAATCTACCAGAATCATATGGGCGAGGGGATGCCATGACGTGACAAAGAACTACGGAGATTGATGATAGGCAACTTACCAAGATCTATTTCAGAATTTATAAAAATAGGTTTTTTTTTTTACAAATAAGCCACGTTCTGGCAAAAGGGGGCTTAATGCATCTCTGTGATTCATGATACCAAGCAAGTCATCACATAATTATGGTTCAATAAAATCCATTTTGTCTAACAACCGACTGAATCACGAGGTACCCTGGTCCTTTGACATGCAGAAATTTGACCGATAGCAAAAATTTTCGACCCAGGTCAGCTGCACTGACCTGACCTGGGTCGATACCTTTTACATATACATTAGGCTCCTTTTCACAGAGCAAGGATTAAACTATTTATTCTGTATAAGATGTTCGCAATGAGTTTGTTTCAGGAAAACTGTAATGGGTTACGTATATCAAAGTATAAAATACCTGATCTGGCAACCGCGCCCCCACTCCCTCCATAGTTTCGCTGGTCTATGAAAGAGTTGGTCCCGTATTCGCCATCCATCATACACTGCATTCTCTGTCTTTGTTCTAAATTTAGAAAGTAACACAATTTTTGATTGGCTAAAGCAAATTGTTAAGCTATCAGAAATTGTGTTACTTTGAAATTTACAAAATAATACTGTCCGGTCTGAACTCTGTCTGCACTGGATTAATAAAGGCTGGTACTTAATGAAGGAAACTTAAGTGAGATAGAGCAATATCTAAACAAGAACTATCTTTAAAAAAGATAGACGGCGTATGCCAGCAAATAGGCAGAGGCTCTTAAAATAAACATGCCTACAGCTTTGACCAATCACAAATTTCTATTTATTCATTTGTTATCAGTACCAAAAATTAGGTCAAAAGCAAGCACATTCAGCTACGCCGAAAATGAAAATCATTGAAAGGTTCGAAAATCGCCCTTCGTGCGAGCAAGCAACCTATGACAACCAATGCTAAAATAAAGCAATAAGTATATTTAAAGTAAAATTATCCTATTTTCCCCAGTTGATTGACGCTAAACACGAAAAAAGTTACATTGATGTTTACGGTAATGTTTCCTTCAGAATGTACTGGATGACCTCGCCTATGATTTGTAAAACATCTTCGTTTTTTTTTAATGTCACTGTAGTAAATAGGGATGTCAGGAGAACATGGGCCTTTCACCCCCGAACAAACAATTCTGTTTTAACCCTTTGGCCGCTAAGCGCAATACAAGGACCTTTGCGGACAGTGTAGATCAAGATCAGACTGCACGGAACGTACAGTCTGATCTTTGATCTATATTGTCCGATAAGGAGATTTTTCCCTTGAAAAAAACACCCTTTCGGTTTTTCACTTTTGCCTTGAAAGTTTCATTTCACTTATTCAGCAGATTAAGGGTTAACGACCGTAAAGAAGAAATCTTTTAAAACATTGTGGGAAAAGGCGAAAGTGCTGGTAACCAGCATTTTCTCCTTTTCTCATAAAGTTTTCTACTCTTTCAAAGACAGATTTATTAACCTGATTCAAATTTGATATGTCATCTGCAATTGCTTTAAATATACAGAAATCTAACCTTGGTTTTGTAAAGTGGCAATGAGTTTATTCTTTAAAAAAAAAAAAAACACTTGCAAAAATATTTCGTTGGACCAGTTTAGAAGTTTGTCGCCTTTAAAAAAATCAAGCAACAGGATATACGATTGTTCGGGAGGGGTTTTCCGGGGATCATTGGTCTAATTGGGTTAATCCCTGTTGACGTCACGTGTCACGTGAGACTGTTCTTTGGCAAGACACTGTAGAGCCGAGTAGTAGTGAAACATAGTTAACACATGAATACGTGAGCTGTTTCCTTTAAGAATCCAAATTGATGTAAAAATCTGAAACCAATCCAACCTACCCCCCCTCCACCAAAAATTCTAAGAGTACAGTCAAATCTGTGAACAGCAGCCACTGAAGGGAAGTTCTGAAAGTGGCTGCTGTTCACAGATTGGCTGTTGCCCTGAATATGCACTTCTTGCACTATTTTGAGTTGCGAATATGATGGTTTCAATAGGTAAAGGTTTGTTTGCAATGAAGTTTCAATCTATTTGTATTTAAAGCACAAAAATAAACTACACAAATAAAACTTTTTTTTTCATTTAGATCTATTTCAAAAGTTTGTGTGGCAAATAAAACATAATTTAAACATGTACATGTATTTGCATTTGTACCTCATGATCATTTTTACCAATCTGCATGGACACTGGACAGTTCACTGTACTTGTACATAAAAAAAAGTTTTTAACTACATTTGTAAAAAAAAATTAATAATAAAAAAAAAAAAAACATTTCATGAAATGAAAATGCTGCTTAAAGTTAAACATTTTGTAGCTTTAGCAATATCTTTAAACACTGTGGAAAATTGTACCTCATAATCATTTTGGGCCAATCTGCATGGACACTGGACAGCTCATATTTGAATTCAATAACGGATGATTTTTCAAAGTGTTAATAATAATTAATTCAATCAAACATTTAGATTTACATGTGTGTATCTTTGATTAAAACACCGACAGGCATTAATCAGCTTTAATCCTTTTATCATAATAGTAATTATTGAATTTTCCAAGTACACACTGTGTGAAAGTGTGATAAAGGTGGCTGTTGTATAGGTGTCATAAACAGTTAATTCATTTCCAATTAAGCTGGGGGCTGCTGGCTGCATTAAAGAATAAATATGCACGTGCAGACTTGTGTTGGCTGCTGCACACAGATTGGCTGCTGTTCATGTGTGGCTGCTTGCACAGATTTGACTGTGTAATAAACTTGGAAGAATCGATTTTTCAAATAAAAGAGTATGTTAAATCTTTACCGCACAACACCGCCTTTTAACTACCCTGGGAAAGAAGCCTTTTGAAAACATTGAGGGAAAAGGAGAAAATGCTGGTAACCAGCATTTTCTCCCTTTCCCAGAATGTTTTCTATCCTATCAAAGAAAATGTGCACCATTTGAGCCACACTGAAATTGTCGTCTGCAGATGCTTTCAATTTGGACAAGACTAAAATTTTGTCGTCTGGTAAATGGTTCAGATAAGACTGGACAAGGTGTGATCTTGGTCTACCTTCATGAGTCAGCTTATATTCTAGCCTCTATTTTGTATCGTTGATGGCCTATCCTTCTAAATAAGTTAAGTTAACCCTTTCCCAAACAAGCCCTGGTTTTCACGTGTCTGCAGTACAAGTCTTATGAAAACACTGTGGAAAAAGGAGAAATTGCTCATAACGAGCAATTTCTCCTTTTCCCACAGCGTTTTCTACCCTTTTTGAGACCTTTCTGCCATTTTCATCAAATTTAAAATTGTCGTCTGCAAACTCTTTCAATTTGGACCAGTCCAAAATTTGTCGTTTGGGAAAGGGTTAAACTTTCAGGCCGATAGTAAAAACCCGAAAAAAGTTATTTCAAACTAATTTTTTTGGAGAAAAATATCTCTTTATCGGACAACGTAGATCCAAGATCAGACTGACTGATTTACACAGCATATCAGTAAGATTTTTCATTGCCATTTATAAACGGAGTGGATTGCTGAAATTGAATGAATGGTATTTTGGGCCGCTTTCAACATTATTCGAGGCATATCACAGCAGTATTCTATGTATTCATGTGTATTATGGGTTTCTTCATTTCTGAGCTAGGGCTCAATGTCGTTCTCACGAAAAGCCAAATACATGTACCTCGAATTCAGGGTCGAACCTTCGACCTCCATACTGTACATCGTACACGACCACTGTGGCACTACGGAATCCTGTTTCCGCCATCCACTTTTCGACCTACGAGGAACTCGAAAAGTGGAAATTAGGCACACTAACTTCCACTTTTCTAGCAAAAAAGTTACCTCGAAAAGTCGAAAAGTTGAAGTTTTTGACCTGACAAATGTCAAAAACTTTTCGACTTTTCGACCTCACGTTTGTCTAGAAAAGTAGAAATTAGGAAGTACTAATTCGACTTTTCGAGGTAACTTTTTTGCTTGAAAAGTGGAAGTTAGTATGCCTAATTTCTACTTTTCGAGTTCCTCGTAGGTCGAAAAGTGGATGGCGGAAACAGGATTCCGTAGTGCCACCCTGGACCACTGGGTTGTTCAGAGATTAAAGACTTTCCTGATCTATTTTACCACAATGCCTTTGCCGAGCCTGGTCCATTAGTCGATAACGTAGAACCCAGGGGGTTGCTGATTCGAATCCCCGGCTAAGTTAATTTTTTTCCCGAGGATTGGTGATAGTCATTGCGACAGGATTCATCGAAAAATCAGCTGGTAACTTGGAGGAGAACATTTTGAGAAATACTGGTGAAAGAAACTAAAGGAAAGTATGGATAGGTGCTCTGACCGCAGCGATAAAATGAAATAATGTTGAAAATCGTGTAAAACACCAAACAAATAAACACACAATTATTCTACAATATCTTGTTCATTTAGAATCAGATGTGAGTGTGCGGTAGGGAAAGAGGGGAAAAAAATGTAACAGTTTAAAACCTCATGTCAAAATTTGCTGACAGTAAATCAAAGTGTCTCCATTTTCATGATGCTTGTTCAAAACGGTAAATATCATTGCGGTTCAAAGGTTTTGCGGTTTTAATTCAGCCACGGTTTTCGGGGAAACTCTCGAGTTTTCTTCGAAGTTGTCTATTTTGATCAGCTGTCCTTTCCATTACGTCTATTCAATAAACAGTCACTTCATAAATAGCTTGTACCTCCAAATGTATTAACCCTTTACCACACAATTCCGAGTTTCAACGACCCTAAGAAAGACGCCTTTTGAAAACATTGTGGGAAATGGGGAAAATGCTGGTAACCAGCATTTTCTCCTTTTCCCACACTATTTTCTTCCCTTTCAAAAACAAAGTTTAATTTTTGAGATAAATTTACTTTGCCATCTGCAAAACCGTTCAATTTGGACAATTCCAAAATGTTGGTAAAAGGTTAAGATACATTCCTACAGCCAGAGAAGCAAAATGCTGTTAGAATTTGATAGACTGTAGAATGGTTCAGAAGTTAGTCAGCTGTGAAAACAGATAAAATTACCGATATATAGGGTATATTGGATAAATATGTACACATATATGGGAAATCTGATTTAAAACCGGAAACATCAAGACAGTAATTTCTTTGATGTCCTCCAGAAAATGAAATGCATTCTCTATCGGTTGTAATCTATGCAGCCTTGCAACCGTTAGGGACAATCTTTGGCATGAAGATATATGAATGATAATAGTTTGATAAAATAAAGATGAAATGCGTAAAAAAAAAACTGGCTGAAAACGAGTATAGATGTATCTTTAAAGTTTGAACGTTCGGCCCTCAAAACCGCAACCTTTTACCAAACAATCAAGTGTTTTAACGGCAATGAAGAAACAGTCTGTAAAAATGAAACATTGAGAAAAAAGATGAAAATGTTGGTCACCAGCATTTTCTCCTTTTCTCTCAAAGTTTTCTGTCCTTGAAAAGACGAATTTCATCATTTGATCCACACTCAATTTGTCGTCTGTAATTGCTTTCAATTTCGGACATGTTTAAACGTTTGTCGTCTGGTAAAGAGTTCAGACAGATTATACAAATGAGCCACGCTCTGTGCATCTGCAAAAAGTATCGACCCATGTCAGCCTGCGCAGTCCGCGCAGGCTGACATGGGTTGAAACTTTTTGCTATATGTCAATTTTCTGTATGTCAAAGGACCATTCTGCCTCATGATTCAGTTGGTTGTTAGACAAAATGGATTTTATGGATCCATAATTATGTGATGACTTGCTTGGTATCATGCCTCTCACAGGTGCATTAAGCCCCCTTTTGCGGAATCACGGCTCAAATGTCTCTGTCGCAGAACTGTAAAGCAGCCTAGATTTTTTTTTAAATGTATTTCGTGACA
The DNA here is from genome assembly GCA_945859785.2 of Tridacna gigas. NCBI lineage: Eukaryota > Metazoa > Mollusca > Bivalvia > Cardiida > Cardiidae > Tridacna > Tridacna gigas. The sequence continues at coordinate 70,672,196 of OX244029.2, forward strand.
AAGACGAGAATAGGCATGTTCTAGCAGTAGATTCATTTGATATCCAAAGGTTTGCTGCCGAATTTTCTTACTATGTTTCAGAAGTGTAACAGTTTCGATTTTTTTTTTTAAAGTTCCATACTCAACGGATTGGGCTGTATAACGCAAACCTGAAGAAGTTTTATACACTCCTTATGTCAAAAGTGATCTATGAATGTCAAATCTCTCAGGCAACTTTTAGGCGTAGGTTCGATCCTCACGGCTGAACACATATTTGCCAAACTACTTGAAAGTTTTTCGGATGAGACGTTAAACCGAGTTCCCTTGTGATCGTGCCACATACTGGGCACATGTAGATACAACTTAGAATGGGTTTCATCCTTCATCTTGATCCATCCCCCGAAACAAAACTAACAGCTTTAAGGGCCGTCGCCCATATGGGCAACTGTTGGCGACGATAAATAAATGAAAATCAATCAATCAGATTAACTCTTTCGGCGCTGAAAATGTCAACCGCCATCCTCTTTCAGTGACTGAAAATGCAATCCATCAAATCTCAGAAAGATTTTCTTTTTAACCCTTTTCCTGCTAAATAAGTTAAAAAAGATTTTCAAGACGAAATAAAAAAAAAAACGAATAATGTTATCTAAAACGTACTTTTTGGGAGAACAATACCTCCTTATCGGACGGTGTAGATCCAAGATCAGACTGCACGTTCTGTGCAGTCTGATCTTGACCTACACTGTCCGCAAAAGGTCAGTGAGAAGCGTTTAGCAGTTTAAGGGTTAAAGGGCTTGTCTTAACAAACATGCAGTCAAGAACCAAGATACATTTTAATCTTGATCTATGCCACAGAGACCGTTTTCGCTCATGGCCCAGAGAGGATTAACTCCTTACCATACAAGAAATGTATACTTGTCCACAGTGAAATCATTTGCAGACGACAATTTAAATGTGGCTCAAATGATCGATCTCATCTTTGATAGGGTTGAAAACATGGTCTGAAAAGGAGAAAATGCTGGTTACCGGCATGTTCTCCTTTTCCTACAATGTTTTCAAAAGGCTTCTTCCTCAGGGTTGTTAAAACTCGGGATTGTGTGGTAAAGAGTTAAAGATAAAAACTGCTCAAGTTAAATAATACTGTAGTAAATGGGAGTGTCAGGAGAATATGCTCAAGGTTAACTTTGGTTGCTTTTGTTGAAATGTTTTCAGTAGATGCCTGTGGGGGATGCATCCATGTAAATTCAGATGAACTTGTAGATTTTTATATGATTTACCAATTTAGAGTTGTTGGACTGTTTCAATATTGAGTTGCTGTACAGAAAGGTCCATCGGTCACAAACATAACGAGTCATGCTGCGTGAAAAGCCGGTTTTAATGCGTCTGCAAAACGTTATCACTTCATGTGAGTCTGTGCAGTCCGTGAAGGATAACATGGGTCGAAACTTTTTGTTGTCGGTAAATTTTCCTATTATAGAAGGAAAATTCTACCTTATGATTTTGCCGATTTTCTTGGCAAAATTTATCCACATTATGCGGTAATTTGCTATGTACAATGCATTCTGAAGATGCATTAAAGCCCCCTTTCCTAGAGCGCTGCTCAGTTGATATAAAGAATGATCCCACTGTCAAAAAAACTGATAAATCGAAACATAGTTTGTGTAGGTTTTTGAAAGCTGTTTGTCTCTTTTTTTTTTTAACAGTAGAAAAAAAACTTGTATTCATTCATACGCGTTTTTCTTTGAAAGGTGAAAAAAGCAACAGGATTTCAGTAATGTACTATTCTTAAAAAAGGTTTACAAACAAAAATATTTATTCATGTTAGTTTTTTTTTTAGTTAATCAGCGAAGCATTTTCATAAAAAAAAACCATTGTTGTTTATTTTTTGAAAAAAAAAAAGAAAAACATTTATCTTGATTCAGCTTGTTTATCTTCCGCACCAAGTGTGGTAGATCGGAGATTAAACGTGCTTTAATTGATGGTTCAGTTTATCATTTAACTCTGTCCATACCATAGACGACATCAGAAGCTTTTGTGGACACTGTAGATCAACATCAGACTGCACAGAACGTGCAGTCTGATCTCTGATCTACACTGCCCACTACACGTACTTTATTCTAGATAATGACCTAACTATCTCTTGATCTTGGAGCGGAATCGTATTGTGCCCATTTAGAAAAAGCAATTTATTTATTCCGTAGTGAAAGAGTTAACCCTTAGGCTACTAAGCGCGACTTACTGACCTTTTGCGGACAGCGTAGATCAAGATCAGACTGCACAGAACGTGCAGTCTGATCTTTGATCTACACTGTCCGATAAGAAGACATCTTTCCTCTAAAATTATCTTTGAAATATGGAATTTTGGCTTTATACTATCGGTTTGAAAGTTTTATTCATTTTATTTAGCAGGATAGGAATTAATACATTACATCCGGAATTAACATTTGCAGCAGACGACGTGGAAACCGTACCTCGTAAAATATGAATGATCAACATAAAGGACAATAAATACATGATACCATAGTGACAAAAAGAAAAATTGCTCTGGACGAGCTTTATCTCCTTTTGCCATTTCGTTTACAACGGTTTGCCCCCAGCAAGACGATAAAAAATCGTTTATAGGAGATAATGGGTAAAAAAAAGTGTGGTTTTCAAATAAGCCTAACTAATCCAACAAATGGAACATTTCGGGACTCATCATTCCTTAAATACAAATTAATCTCCCGGTTCGAACAAAACAAGCCTCTTGACCAACTGAAAAGATTGAAAACATCATGGTAACATACTGTCTTGCACCACTCGACAATGTTTCGGGGTCACCCCTTTGTATTCGACACGATAATGGCATAATATCCAGATTTTTGCCATTTTTAACCCCTTAGTTCATGTTGTCTATAAATTTAGTGAAGAATCTGATCAGCATGAGGTGAATATTCATCAACCTTTATACAGAGCAATCGTAGTCTAACTCTTGATTTAGAAATAAACACACTTTCTGATTGGCCAAAGCATTTTGGTTTAGCTAATCGGAATAGTGTTTCTTTGAAATCTAAAAAGGTTGCTGAATTAAGCTCGGAAAGCTATCTATAACGGTTAATAAATACGAGCCCTGGTTCCAAAGAATGCCCAGGTAATACTGCTAGCATCTGTAGTCTAACATTTATTTATCTATGATGACTATATATACTGAAAATGTATTAAACTTGGAACAAGATTTGTTGAAACTTATTTGTATGTTTGGCGTTGAATGCCACTTTTCAAAGTAATTTCACCAGTCATTATCACGGCGGCAAGTGTACTTATCAATACGTTTCTGAAATTCCTTTCGCAAGTACTTTAACGCGTAACAGCAATCTTTCCAGGCCACTGGATTCTTTTTCCACTTTGACATCGTCTAAACAACGTTCAGCGGTGAGAGAGGAATAATTTTTGTCGAAACAGTCATCATAAATCATCGGTGAAAAAAAAAAGAAAAGAAAAATGAAAAAACTAGTATTAGACAACATTGTTCTTAAATCCTTGCATGCAAATGACAAATATCGATAAGACAAAGTTTCTATTATTTGAATAATCTAAAACTGCTTATATATATCTCAAAGGATTACAAACTTTGATGACATGATCTGTAGATTTATCTAATCAAGGTGAATGGTTCGCCTATCACTGTACCAGTGTGACTCGATGTCACTAGAGTTAAAAAGTTTTTGGAAACCATTGTAGGGGAAAGAACAATTGCTTGAAAACGCGCTATTGCTCCCTTTTCGACAGTTTTCCCCATACTATTTAAAGAAAAAAAATCGAATCTTCCTTTACGTCTATTTTTGTTATCTTTTGATATTATTTCTATAGCTGCTGATCGGTTGATTAATTGTCAGTATACAGTTATGGGTAAACATTCTGACAGATTGACACGGCCTTGTGAAAGAACATACTAGGATGAAGAAATGGGATCGCACCTGGGCGATCTGAAAAAACGATGTTGTTGAGTGTCAAGTTATTGTAAATATACATTTGAGCCATGCTCTGGCAAAAGGGGGCTTAATGCATTTCCGTGATGCATCGTATCAGGCAAGTCATCACATAATTATGGATCCACAAGATTAACGTGGTCTAAGAGCTGACTGAATTTTGAGGAAGTGTGGTATTTGAATATTCAGAAAATTGATAAATTGCTTCGGACCAGGTCAGCCTGCGCGGAGTGCGCAGGCTGACATGGGTCGATATTTTTCGCAGGTGCATTAAGCTCCCTTTTACAGAGCACGGCTAATTTTATTTCGACATTTTTAAGATCTGTTCCTGTCTCTAACCTAACCACTATTCTAACGAAACCTAAAGCCCTTTATCTAACAATGCACTGGTTCAATGAGGAACGGACGGCTTTTGAAAACCTTGTTGAAAAAGGAGAAAATGCTAGTAGTCAGCCTTTTCTCCTTTCCACACAATGTTTCCTACATCTTAACAAGAAAACTATCATCGTTTGGGCAATATTTATTTTGACGTCTGCAAATGCTTTCAATTTGGACGTCTAAAATTTTGTCGTTTGGTATAGTGTTACAGCAGCAAGTTAGCCCCTTAAAATACAAGTAGTAAACGTTTTCCTTTCATCTTTTGCACTTTTTGCTGCAAGAAATATTTGGACCATGCTCTGTGAAAAGGGATTTAATGCATTGCAAAATGTTTGGACCCATGTTAGCCTTTGCAATCCGCTCAGGTTGACTTGGGTCAAAATTTTTTGCCATTGGTCTCTCCTGACTCAGTTGATTGTTCGACAAAATGGATTTTATGGATCCATACTTATGTGATGACTTGCTTGGTATCATGCATCACGGAGATGCATTAAACCCCCTTTTTCCAGAGTATGGCTTTTTTGTTATTTGTCCACTTGTTGCCCGTAGCATGCAGGACAAGAAATCCAGGGGTCGTGTGATCGAATCCCAGCTCAGCATGAACCTATTCCGGTATTGATGACAGTCTTTGCGACTGGATTCATTGCGACTAGTAGTACTAATAGACGTAGAGTAGTACAGGTAGATCTGGTAGATACATGTAATTCTGGTAGATGTAGAGTGGTACTGGTGGATGTGGATCAGTACTGGTAGATTTAGAGTTCTACATGTAGATGTAGCGTAGTACAGGTAGATGTAGAGTAGTACAGGTAGATGTGGAGTAGTACTTATACATGAAGAGTAGTACTGATAGATGAAGAGTAGTACAGGTAGATGTAGAGTGGTACTGGTAGATGCATAGTAGTGATGGTAGAACTGCTCTATGTAGAGTAGTACGTGTAGATCTGGTAGATGTAGAGTATAACATGTAGAGTATTACTGGTAAATCTTGTAGATGTAGAATAGTGCATGTAGATGTAGAATAGTACATGTAGATGTCGAGTAGTCCATGTAGATCTAGAGTAGTAGAGCTTGATCTGGTAGATGTAGAGTATTACATGTAGATGTAGTATTACTGGTAGCTGTAGATGTGGAGTAGTACTGGTAGATGTAGAGTAGTACATGCAGATGTAGAGCCATTTTCAACATTATTTAAGTTATATCGCGGCGACCACTGCGCCTATCCATGCTTTCCTGGAATTCCTTTTACCAGTACTCCGCACAATATTCTTTCCAAGCAACTGGCTGCTTTCCCACATAACTATTGTCGAAACAATGGTCAGCGGTGGGTGAAGAATGAATCTTGTCTCAGTGACTATCATCAATCCTCGGAAAGAAATTGGGCGAGCCGGGGATCGAACCAGCGACCTACTGTTCTCAAGTCCTGTACGCTATCGACTGAGCTACGGGACTCGGCTGTACAATAGGTAGATGTAGAGTAGTACTGGTAGATGTAGAGTAGTACTGGTAGATGTAGAGTAGTACTTGTAGATGTAGAGTAGTACAGGTAGATCTAGTAGATGTAGAGTAGTACTGGTAGATCTGGTAGATGTAGAGTAGTACTGGAAGATGTAGAGTAGTACATGTAGATGTAGAGTAGTACAGGTAGACGTATAGTAGGACAGGTAGATGTAGAGTAGTACAGGTAGATGTAGAGTAGTGCATGTAGATGTGGAGTAGTACATGTAGATGTAGAGTAGTACATGTAGATGTAGAGTAGTACATGTAGATGTAGAGTAGTACTTGAAGATGTAGAGTTGTACTGGTAGATGTAGAGTAGTACAGGTAGATGTAGAGTAGGACAGGTAGATGTAGAGTAGTACAGGTAGATGTAAAGTAGTACATGTAGATGTAGAGTAGTACAGGTAGATGTAGAGTAGTACATGTAGATGTAGATGTAGAGTGGTACTGGTAGATGTAGAGTAGTACATGTAGAAGTAGAGTAGTACTTGAAGATGTAGAGTTGTACTGGCAGATGTAGAGTAGTACAGGTAGATGTAGAGTAGGACAGGTAGATGTAGAGTAGTACAGGTAGATGTAGAGTAGTGCATGTAGATGTGGAGTAGTACATGTAGATGCAGAGTAGTACAGGTAGATGTAGAGTAGTACATGTAGATGTAGAGTAGTACTTGAAGATGTAGAGTTGTACTGGCAGATGTAGAGTAGTACAGGTAGATGTAGAGTAGGACAGGTAGATGTAGAGTAGTGCATGTAGATGTGGAGTAGTACATGTAGATGTGGAGTAGTACAGGTAGATGTAGAGTAGTACATGTAGATGTAGAGTAGTACATATAGATGTAGAGTGGTACTGGAAGATGTAGAGTAGTACATGTAGATGTAGAGTGGTACTGGAAGATGTGGAGTAGTACATGTAGATGTAGAGTAGTACATGTAGATGTAGAGTAGTATAGTAGATCTGGTAGATGTAGAGTAGTACAGGTAGATCTGGTAGATGTAGAGTAGTGCTGGTGGAAGGAGAAATGCATGGATAGGTGCATTAGCAACTGTGATACACCTGGTAAATATTGAATAAAACGATGTGACGCAGTCTTAATTGACAAGAATTAATACTTATCATCGTTCGTCCGATAGAGTTATTTCTCTTTGAGCACTCTTCTGCAAATTTGGTACGAACATGAACAGGTCTCGCGAGACAGTGCGATATTTTAATGTTAGTAACGGTGGCCGTTACGTAGAGAAAACATTAACAATCCAAATGAGAAATAATTTAAGTCTGGATATACTTATAAGACACTGTATTGCAATGAAATATTTCTCCGTTAGTGAAGATAGTTGCAAATAATTGTGTTGCACATTTGTTGCCAATGAATTTCGTTTACGCTTGGTCTCCGGTAATAGGTCAAAACGCGCCTTCAACTTGAAGATTTCTACTAATGGAAATAAGAGAGACATCTTTATATTCCGTGAACTCTACTTTGGAAAGTCTCGGTTCTTGGGTTAATATATTTACCATAACCATTATTACAATATCCCATCTGACCTGTGTTAAAGCACATAAATGGAAACGAACGAATAGTTTGCTGAAATATAATTTCTCCAATTTCATTAATGCCGCACGAAACACATAGCTGACATTTAGTTTTTAGGCGTTATTGCAGCTCTGTGAAAGGACAGAACATGCGAGCCTGAAATTAAATGTTTCATGTAAAATGATCAAATAAATGAATATGAGCCATTCTCTGTGAAAACGCGTTTAATGAATCTGCAAAAGTATCCACCCATCACAGGCGTTCGTTTTGTGATGAACTTTGCCAGGCTGACATGGATCGAAACCTTTTGCTTTTTTGTAAAATTTCTGTATGTCCATGGGGCCATTCTCAAGAATCCTTCGGTTGTTTGACAAAGTGGAAAAATTTATTGGATCCATAGCTAATGTAATAAAAACTCCCATCGCTTTAACCCTTTACCACACAATCCCGACTTTTAACGACCCTGCGGAAGAAGCCTTAAGAAAACATTGTGGGAAAAGGAGAAAATGCTGGTAACCAGCATTTTCTTCTTTTCCCACAATGTTTTCTACCCTATCAGAGAAAAATCATTTCATTTGAGCAACATTTAAATTGTCGTCTGCAAATGCTTTCAAATTGGATGGGTCTAAAATTTTGTCGTTTGGTAAAGGGTTAATATATTACGGAGATGCAGTAAACCCCCTTTTTCACAGAGCATGGCTCATATCTATCGCATGTCCAACAGCGAAACCATTCTTGGATCAATAGTTTGACAAGTAAGAAATCAACACGAAAATGGGTTTTACTGGCAAGATTATGTTCCCGAGCATTCACTGATAATTATAGGCCTCGCTTTCACGTGACTTTTATCCGAATAGCATTTCCGCTTGTAAACAACCATCTTGGCCTTGTAAATGAACATTAATTCCAAGGTCAAACTGACCGCTTTCATTGTGCGCTGACCAGTGACTAGTACGGCTTAAAACCCTTTACCAAATGACCCTGTTTGTTTGTTTATGACCCTGATTAAAAATGCTTTTGAATACATCGAAGTACACCCAGAGTATGCTGGGATGTAGCATTTTCTACTTTGCTCACACACGTTTCCTACCGTTCCAAAAAATTTCATCACACACGCCTTGTTTGTTTTTGTCGTCTGCTAATGCGTAAGATACAGACGAAATAAATATTTCGTCGTTTGGTAGAGAGTTAATGACCAGCAACGAAGTTGTACCGACACAGACGCTACATAAACGTTTCTCTCTTTAATGACAACTTAGATTTTTCTGGTTTTCGACCTATTGTTGAATAAGCACTCCGCAATCTACCTGCCCTGATACATATAAAACATATTCATTGCTCGAAAGACCGTAAAGCCATCCACGATTTTCAAAAGAGTATAATAATATTTTTTAGAGCAATGGGTCTACTAAAAACGGGAATTTTACGTGCATTTGTGGGAGTGAAAGGTTACTTGTTTTTATACGCTGTGCGACAAGCAAATTGAAATGTAACACTCAGCGACAAGGTGACCTTTTCGCACCTGAACAATTAAGTCTTTCTACGCCTTTGGCGAAAACAGGAGCTTTTGCGGACAGCGTGGATCTAAATCAGCCTGCACAGAACGTGCAGTTTGATCTTGGATCTACAACGTCCGCTTGTTAAGTCAAGAGACTGAAATAAAAGTCAAATTTAGTTTCAATGGACCGTATTTCTAGCCATCGGAAGAGATTGGATTTATGTATTAGGAGCTGAAAGAGTAAACAGGCGTATTTGATTTACTTGAACGATGGCATGATAGCAACGCACGTCCAACATGAAAACAAACATATGTGCCATGCTCTGTGAAAAGGGATTTTAATGCTTCTGCAAAAAGTATAAACTCAGGAAAGCCTGCGCAGTCCACGCAGGCTGACCTGGGTCAAAACGTTTTGCTTTTGGCAAATTTTCGTCATGTCCAAGGACCATTCTGCTTCAGGATTCTACCGGGTATTGGACGAAATGGATTTTTTTTATCCATAATTATGTGATGATTTGCTTGGTATATTGCATCACGGAGATGCATTAAGCCCTTTTTTCAAAGAGCAGAAAACACATTTATTTACGGTTTTTAACCATAGGTTTTAATATTGCTGTGCTGTCACAAATAGAAAAGCCAGCTGTAGCCATAGTCCAGATCTAGCTCGAGAAATTAAATCTTTTTGCGCTAAATTTATACAGCCGCCGTGATATGACGGAAATTATGTCGAAAACTGAGTTAAACACCATACAATCAATCAATCAAGATAAATATATACGGGTACACTCGACATTTTCGACGTATGAAAATACATTTAACTGAAACTCAGAGAGATTTTCATTCTATAGGCTAGATTGAACAAACGGACAGGATAGATCCAAGATCGGACTGCACATTCTGTGCAGTCTGATCTTAGATATATACCGTCCGCAAAAGTCTGTGCTGTGCAGTCTGAATTTGATCTATTCCGTCTGCAGAAGCCCGTGTTTTTGCCTATGGCTCTGAGAGAGGAACTTGTTACACCCAGAAAGATATTTAGAACAAATATCTCTGTTTGAAAATTCATTGAAACTGAAATATGATGATAACCATCAATGATGAATTAATACATTATTTGTAAAAATAGTGTCACAAATGGAGAGATGGCACGGTACACTTCAAGACGCAACCGGTGAAGAGCCTAAGGGAGGTAACAGAGATATAAATGTAATGCGTCAGCCAGTCATTGTAGTTTTCAAGACTTCTTCGATCGGAATATTTCATTGTTCTAAACGATCTGATCTTGATCCTCCCTAATAGATGAAAGGTTTGAGTAACGTCATTGCAAAACAGATACTAAATTAAATCTTTATCAGAAGATAGAATTTTAGTCTGGTCTGTATTGAAAGCATTTGCCGAGGACAAATTAAGTGTGTTTTAAATTAGTAAGATCTGTCTTTGAATGGCTGGGCTTTAACATCATTTTGCAGGTAGGCCTGTTCGAAAAGGAATGCGAAAAAGAGAAAATAAAATATTATAAAATGCTACAACATTGTATTACATCTTCAAAGTTTCTCCTTGCGATGGGGGAAGGGGGGGGGGGAAAAGGTGGAGTGTTGCCCGCCTTCGTGCTTTCTCTGGCGCATGCACTCGGCATTTGACCTACGTTTTCAGTATGGACCTCGTGTCTCATTTTTTTTTTTCCTGACTACGTCCCTGGTCTAGCGTTACATGCTGATCGGACTGTTCTTAACAAAAGTCAATATTGCCAAGGGCAGACAAAGAAATGGATTAAAGAAGGTCTTTGTCAAAAATTCAGATGTATTAACCCTTATCCTGTCGAATTTAAATTGTTGCCGGTTACACAGATTTCAGTTGGTTAAATGGCAACGGATTGGGTTTCGTTGACAGAAATTAATGATAGAGCACCGGACAGTGCAGAGCAAGATCAGACTGCACGTACACGCAGGCTGATCTTGCCCTACACTCTCCGTAAAATAAACCCATTGTTGCAATCGGCAGGATAAGGACTAATGCGCTAATCTTCTTATATTTCGGTTATATTTCTACAAACAGACAAGTTACCCTTTCCCCCACAACAACACACAGATTTAAGGATCTTAAGGAAGAAGGCTTTTGCAAACTTTGAGAGAAATAAGAAAATGCTGGTAACCAGATTGCAAAACAATCAGTATTAATTAAAGATCAGACTGCATATTTTATGCAGTCTGATTCTCAGAGGTCATTACATGGCTGATGAGTACGGAATACCGTTGGGGCAATCGCCTTTGAATGTTGAATGATTGATTGATTGATTGATTGATTGATCGATCGATTGATTGATTGTATGGTGTTTAACGCCGTTTCAATATTATTTCAGTTATATCGCGGCGGCCAGTGCGCCTATCCATGCTTTCCTGGAGTTTCTTTTGCCAGTATTCGCACAATATTCTTTCCAAGCCACTGGCTGCTTTCCCACATGACCATCGTCGAAACAATGGTCAGCGGTGAGAGGAAATGACTCCTGTCGCAATGACTATCTTTAATCCTTGGAAAGAAATTGGCAAAGCCGGGGATCGAACCAGCGACCTCCCGTTCTGTACGATACCGACTGAACCTTTGAATGTGTATGCGCATGTGCACCGGAAGGCCATAGTACGATGACGATAACGCCATAGTACGATGGTGATGATGCGACAGTACGATGATGAAAACACGATAGTACGATGGTGAAAACACAATAGTGCGATGATGGTAACGCGACACTACGATGGTGATAACGCGATACAACGATACTACGATGGTGAAAACGCGACAATACGACAATAAGATGGTGAAAACGTGACAGTACGATGGTTAAAACACGATATTATATCGCACTATCATCATCGTACTATCGTATTGTCGCGTTTTCGCAATCGTAATATCGCGTTATTGTCATCGTACTATCGTGTTTTTGTCATTGTAGTTCCGTGATTTCGCGTTATCATCATCGCACTATGGAGTATCGCGTTTCAAATTAACACATTTAAAGGCGATGGCCCTAACGGTATCCCGTAGGTCTGGGGCCTTGTGTACGTTTTATCCACGGCCGTACACTTGTTTGCCGTAGAATTTATCAATGACCTGTTTTTTTCATAGGCTAATCACCGATTATTTAGCGCACGCGTAAGAAACTCGCCCTCAGTCAGATCGTACCGTGATTCATGATCGTACGATTTTCTCTTATCGTGCGACATCTTTCGTGAAACAGGCGTAAGTTTTGTCGTAGGGTGATCGTAGTAAAAAGATTTACGATAAGAATGTCATAATCGTACGACCATTGATAAAATGCACCCCGATATGGCTTTGCAGGAGGCAATGAAACAAGTATGATCCTACTGAGATATTATATATTTGTCCTGGATGACCCAGAACTACCAATAATTGCAGAATCAAACGCAACCTCTGATTGGCTAGCCCGTGTTAATTGTTTGGTCATGTCCACTGCGTTCAAATCATGTTTAGCACCAGCCACCCCCGGAAATACTAAACCTGTAGATTTCCATGGGAACTATGACGTCCGACTGATCGCTTAGTGCATTACTTCTTGCGGGCGCGTTTTCTTTCCATCTTGAAGCAAGCCAGTAACAATCATAAGCATTTTGGCAAGAGAAAAAAGTGCTCATTATGTAAAATTTCTCCTATTAGCCATAAGGTTTCCCCACGTATCCATGTATCAAAACTTAACCCAGCTTGATTAATTTGTTCCCAAACAACAGAATTTTAGACATGTGCAACCTGGAATCAGTTGTGGACGACAAATTAAATGTGCCTCAAAACATGCGATCTGTCTTTGAAAGAGTAGAATGCACTGTGGGAAAAGGAGAACATGCTGGTTACTAGCATTTTCTCCTTTTCCCACAATGTTTTTGTACACTTCCTCCTTAAAACCGTTTAAAACTCGGAACATTTTAGTAAGGGTTATTCATAATTCACCAGACAGCTTTCACAGTCATCTACTGCAATATTTCAGTACGAACCATCGATCCTATAATTGGCGTGCAACACACGAAAAGGGGCCCTCGGACATATGCGTAAAAGTGTGTCGTCCAAGATCAGCCTGTGCAGTCTGTGACTAATCCGAGACGACACTTCCCGTTTTTGAGCTATTTTCTGTTTCACGAAAGTCTACTGTATGAAAAAAATCTTAGGTAGTCGTAAAGTGCCGTCTCGGATTAGCCTGCGCGGAGTACGCAGGCTAATCCGGGACGACATTTTACGCAAATGTCCGAAGGTATCATTTCGCATATTGCAGGCCATATGTGTCCTCAGTGACATTACAACATGATAGGGTAAGCAGAAACTTGAGGTAAGTCTCTGATTGGCTATATAGCATAGGGCCGTCGATAACTTCGCCACCTTCAAAAATCATGATTAGCACTTGATACGAGAGGTCTCCAATGTTTGGAAATGCGAAAATTGTAAAGTGTATTTCCATAGGAACTATGATGACAAATTTAACCTTAGCGCCTTGTACCAAATCTGTGGTACCATGGCAAGCATCGACCTTTTCCTTGTTGAGTTGACAAAACTGAGTGGGCCAACAATCCTTTATGAATAGCTAAAAATACGAAAAAGTAAGGCTTGACTCTTTACCATACGAGAAAACTTAAAACTTGTCTGTATTAAAAGCCTTTAAAGAAGACAAATGGAATGTGGCTCATATGGTGGAAATTGTCAATGAATGGTTAGAAAACATTGTGTGAAAAGGAGAAAATGCTGGTTACCAGCATTTTCTCCTTTTCACACAATTTTAATAAAGCCCTCTTAAGGGTTAAAAAGTCTAAATGTATAGGAGAGTTAATATTTAGACAACATTGCAACGTCACGCAGTCTGATCTGAACCTATTCTCATCGTGTGCTTATTCGTGTTTTGCGCAATTTCAAACATTATTTTCCTTATATCGTGGCGGCCAGTGAACCTATTCGTGCGTTCCTGGGTTCTTTTTTTTTTATCTATACGTGTTTTACTGAAATAATATCGAAAAACGGCGTTAAACACCAAATGAACGTACTAATTAACATTTTACCACGTGTCATGACTCGTCGTCCATTAACGCTTTACCACAAATGTTTTTGTTCTTAGACTTATCCAAACTCAAAGAATTTGCAAACGACAAATTAGGCCTGTTCAAATCGTCGGACATGTCTTTTTAAAAGGTAAACATTGTGGGAAATAGAGAAAATACTTTTTCTCAGTATTTTCTCTTTTTTTCCATAGTGTCTTCAAAGGCGATTCTCCTCCGGGTCGTTAGAACTCGGGAACATTTGGTAAAGAGTTAAACAGAGACAACATTAAGATAATAGAAAGCAAAAAGCGTGAAGATCTGTCATGGTTGATGTTCATCATTAAGTGCTGTTAAGATTAAAATACCGATACGAAAGTGCTTTTTCAATCATTTTCCCGCGTCTTTTTGCTGTCAAGGTTTTCCTGATGCGTGAAGGTATTATAATGTGACTGTCCACAAAAAGTAGGGGATATTTACTTTAAATGGGAAAAAAAAATTAAAAATGTGATAAGTTTTACCTGTTTACAACATAATATTTGGAGGTATAATTAAGATGCATTTATAGATATGCAAGGTGCCATCGTAAGTCCATGCCCCATATAGGTCTAGTGCTGATTTAATAAAGAAACAACCACTTACGAATACGTAAATTTAACGTCAACCAACGTTAAGTCGGTACCGGGATGGATCACCGCGATTGTCACTGCATACATTACAGAAACGTCTTATTTGGCGTAGCTGAATGTGCTGGCTTTTGACCTCCCTTTTGGTACTAAGAAAGAATGAATGGATAGTAATTTGCCATTGGTAAAAAAGTGCATACGTTTCTTCGGCTGGCTTCTGCGGGCTTTTTTTGCTCACGCATCTATGAAACCACTACTAATAAGCGTTGCTTCTGCTAATCAATTCAATATTCATATTCCAGTACCTCTTACGCCGTGTATTTTTTTCAAAGATATTTCTTGTACTCCAAGTGAGAAGTCCAACAGTGTTCTCTTGGATCTGCTACCTTTCCTCTCGTAATGCTCTACCGGGCTTACCCAACGTTTACACTGTCCGTATTGCATTGAACTAACTCTTTATCAAACTACAGAGCTTTTGACTGGTCGAACTCCGATGCATTTGCGGACGACATATCAAAATTTACTGTGGTGCCGATTGTGAGATGTGTCTTTAGAAAGGTAGAAAACATTGTGGGAAAAGGAGAAAATGATTACCAGCATTTTCTTCTTTTCCCACAGTATTTTCAAAAGCCTTCTTCCTCATAGTCATCAAAACTCGGGATTATGTGATACAGGATTAAGCTTGGAAGCTCAGTGATTAATATCGATATCCCTACATGCGCCAAGAAAGAACGGAGTGAGCCGACAATAGGATCGAACCTTTGCTTATGGCTCGGTCAGTAAAAGAAGAAAATGTAGTTTGCAGAAGATAGAATAAATCTTTGATACCACTGATAGGGAGTGAATCTCTAACGACATGACCTAATCGCCGTACAATGTAAATCGATCTCATTTTAGTTGAAACAAACAATATTATCTTACGTAAAAAGTAGCGAATTTTGATACAATCTGTTGTTTTACGGAGTTGGCAGTGTGACATTCAGATTTAAATCAAGCCGCACTTAAAGACGATCGCGTGCCTTTTTCAGTAAAAATTCCAAAACCGTTCGCTTTTGTAAAGGCCATCTCCATCTTTTTTTTATGCAAATCTTTTGTGCTGATAGGTTACCCGACATACCATCATGCTACATTGCCCCTACAGATTGAATGCTTGTAAGTCTATCTTTCATGCGAGTTTCATGTTCACCTTTTTGCAACAACATTTTTTCACCCAGTTAACCCTTAAGCTGCTAATCGCGACTCACAGACCTTTTGCGGACAACGTAGATCAAGATCAGACTGCACAGAACGTGCAGTCTGATCTTTGATCTACACTGTCCGATACGGTATTTTCCTTCCGGTGAAATCAACTTTCAAACCGCAATGTTTGGGCTTTTAGTATTCAGTAGAAATTTGTGTTTCATTTATTCAGCAGCTTAAGTGTTAAAGAGAGAGAGAGAGAGAGAGAGAGAGAGAAATCTTTTGAAATGAGCCCCATCTTGATTTGACACCTGTGAATCGTTTTCATTATGGAGGGGTCTAAACCCCTTTTTCCTCGGGTAAAGAAGTTAGTCACGATAACGTCATAACAGCGAAAAAACACAAAAACGCCATACCAAAAACAAAAGGAAATCTTCAAAAGTGTCAATAGACAAATGCCTGATTATTAAGATACAAACATCTTCAAAAAGTGTCGATAAACAAGGGTTCGATTATAAAGATAAAAAAAGAACAGTTTCAATGTAGCATTTCACGCCTCGAACAGATAGCATCAGACGCTGTCATCCACAAGTTCTAACCTTGTTCACTATGCTATCGATAGATCTGTCTGAAATGACGCGCGCGTGGACAAGAAAGACAGAGTTACTCTTGTCATATTCACTTACCCTATACATAATGGATACCCAGTATGCACTCCAGACAAAAATAGTGAACAAAAAAGTATGGCAAATTGAGGAATTGTATGTTATTTTCATTAACGTTACTATTTCTCTGTTTTTTTTTTCATTACTTTTATTGGCAATAATTGACTGTCTTTCTTACGCTGTGCTACTCCCTGAACCCATTATTTGGTCTGTCTTGTACCCTTCTGTATATGGTGGACAGAAATCTCTAGATTCAATCTGTCATAAATCGGGACAAGTAGAGCTTATTCTTAACTCTTTTCCAAGCGACATTTTGTTTACTCTTCCAAAATAAGAATATTTGCAGACGAAATGTTCAAAAAATGGCACAAATCAGCCAGCCAAGGATCTCTAATAGGTAGAAAACATTGCGGGAAAAGGAGAAAATGCTGATTACCAGCATTTTCTTCTTTTCCCACAATGTTTACAAAACCCTTATCTGTTAGCATCGTTGGCTGAATGAATTTAATGAAAACTATATGGCAAATAAGACCCATATACAATTTGGTTCTGCTATTTCATATCCATCCACACCAAAATTAATAAACCTTACCATATCGGACAGTGTAGATCAACCATCATATTGCACCTTCTGTGCAGGCTACTGTCCACAAAAAGTTAAAAAAAGTAGCGCTTGGCTGCCTAATGTTTAAAATTGTTGCATTGTATCCAAAAAAAAAAAAATGTATGGGCCCCCTTTCTTTTTTGTTTGACTTTGTTTCAGAACCACGTTCATTGTTTTTGTTAAATGAAGCCTCAGGTTGAGATACTTTGACTAAAAAGTTCACCAAGTGTAGAGGTGACGACAGTTCGCTGGCACAAGGGATAGAAATTGATAAAAAAAAAAACCTGTCAACAGCATGCATTTTTTTTTCTGTCTGCCAATCATCATCATCATCATCATCATCATCATAACAATTATCATAAAGATCATCATCATCATCATCATCATTATCATCATCATCGTCATTGTCATTTTTCCTCACGAGAAAATATCAGTGAGAAAAATAGATGAATGAAATGTTGATACCATAGCGATCAAAAAAGGAGTGACCAAACACGGAATTGGATTTAACACCTATGTCACGGAATTAACCCGAAAACCGCGAAATCAATGAAAAAAAGTACGTTGATTCTAAAATTACCTGATATTGCAACTTCATGGTGCTGTCAAGGTGGGGAAAAAAAAAACACATAAAAATGTCAGACACTGTAGATCAAAGATCACAGTCTTTTTTTTTTTTGTACAGTCTGATCTTGATCTGCACTATCCACAAAAAGAACCATGACCTTTGACCCATAAAGGCTTAAATACTTTCCCCGTGATTGATTCAATATTTTCACAACTCTGCTTTGACTTTAAACTCTCTAAATCCAACTATACGGCAACATTTTAGACTCGTCCGTATTGACGGAATTTACTGACGAATTTTAAATGTTTTTCAAATGAGAGTATTTTGTCCTTGAATAAATAGAAAACGTTGTGGGAAAAGGAGAAAATGCCGGTTTCCAGCATTTTCTCCTTTTCCCACAATGTTTTAAAACGCTTTCTTTCTCATGGTTGTTAAAAAACTCGGGATTGTGTTGTAAAGGGTTGGGTGTATCTGGCACTCTTATGGGTAAGAAATTTGCCTGTTTGCTTGCAACTGTTTAACATTGATTAAAGTTTCATCAGCAGATTTGTGATGTCACAGCAGCCGGTTTCTTTACCAGTACTAAGCACGGCGCCCTTTTCATGCCATCGGCTACTTTTCCGCCCATGAACAAAATAATCAAAGCGCTGAAGGCCTGAGCATCAGAACGGGTGAAGAGGTAGGAAGATGAGGCCCAGAATCTCAAAGTTGCTGTCACATTTGTACAGACTAATAAAAATATCTACATGTCTCACACTGACAGTCTGTGGAGTTGACAACAGAATGGAAAAGCATAAATTTGTTAAGGCCAGTATAATGAGTATTGTTGTATGGCCTTGGCCTCATGGTCTTTATGGATTGAAAGGAGATAATTTTCAAAGGATTTTCTGTTTCCTATTTTCTTCCTTTACTTTGCTTTGGCAACAAATCAAAATGGTTATAAAGCAAAATGAGCAGCGTGCAAAAAAAAAAAAAAATGCTGACAGAGGACAATCCAGGGAGCATTTCTGGAAAGAGCAAAAATCCACAGTGGCCAAGCAATGAATCATATTTTTCTTTCATTTTACCACATTCAGTCCATAAGTAACCATGTCCTTTGAGCAATGACAAGGAAAAACACAAAGCTTTTAAAGGCTAATATCACAGAGCATGATTTGGTGATTGAGAAGACAATTTTTTAGGTATTTCTTTTTATTTTTGCATTTTGGTTTCTATGGCAACAAATAAAAAGACGTCCGCATTCGGGCGCCAATGCTCGGTTGATTTTCAATGAAAACACAAAGTAGAAAAAGGGGCATAAATTGATAGTCATTTACCCTTATTATGTTTCCTTTTTTATAGTTAACTACTTGTCCAAATTTGAAGTGCCAAGTCCCGTAGCTCAGTCGGTAACGTACAGGACTTGAGAACAGGAGGCCGCTGGTTCGATCCCCGCCTTGACCAATTTCTTTCCGAGGATTGATGATAGTCATTGCGACAGGATTCATTCCTCTGTCACCGCTGACCTTTGTTTCGACGATGGTTATGTGGGAAAGCAGCCAGTGGCTTGGAAAAAATATTGTGCGGAGTACTGGTAAAAGAAACTTTAGAAAAGCATGGATAGGTGCACTGGCCGCCGCGATATAACTAAAATAATGTTGAAAACGGCGTTAAAAACCATACAATCAACCAAGTTTGAAGTAAACATCTTCAGTAAACAAAGATATTGTAAAATGTCAAAGATTTCGCATGGACCATGACCATGTCTCTAAAAACAGCTGAGCTAAAAGTTTTAGTAAAAAAAGGGGGCATAACTAATTACTTTGCCAAAAATATTTTGATGGTTACCTGCTTCTGTTGTACTGATATAAATCCCCTTTTAATAGTAAACAAAATATCCAAGTTTGAAGTAAGTATCTTCATCAATGACAGATATGACAAGATGCCAAAGATTCTGAAAGTTCAAAGTAATAAGGAAGGGCGTAACTGTGTCAAAAATATGTTGATGGTTACCTGCCCCTGTAATATGGAAACTCCTTTAGACAGTAAATAACTTGTCCAAGTTTGAGGTAAAAACATGTATCTTAAGGAATAATAGAGATATTAAAAAATGTCGAAGTTTTTGCAAGACGACGATGACGCAGAGGCTTTGACAGTAGCTTGACGTTTTCTTCGTAAACAGCTGAGCTGAAGACTACCAGTTAAATAAAATCATATGGGTGATAGAAGTCTGCTAAAGGAACATTTCTTTAAAAGTTTTGTCAGAATATCTGCTGTAAATGCCACTTTTCAATTTTCACAGTCATCTAGATTTGATAAATTTGAAGAGCTCCTGGTTGTGATGATGGAAATACAAATGAGCCATGCTCTGGCAAAAGGAGTTAATGCATCTCCGTAATCCATCATTCCAAAAAGAGCCGTCATAAATTTATGGATCCATAAAATCAATTTTGTCGAACAACCGACTGAATCATGAGGTACACTGGTCCTTTGACATGCAGAAAATTTGCCAAAAGCAAAAAGTTTCGACCCACGTCAGCCTAAACACCTATGGAGATCAAGATCAGATTGCACTGAATGTCAAGTCTGATCTTCGATATAAAACGCCCACCAGTTACTTCACTCTTTACCACACAATCTCGAGTTTTAAGGACTCTAAGGATATAGCCACATGAAAACCTTTTGGAAAAAGAAGAAAATGTTCTCATTTTTCCTGCAAGGTTTTCTGCACTTTCACAGCCAGTAACCAACATTTTGGCTAAATCTAACTTGCTCTCCGCAAATATTTTCAATTTATGTAAGTCTAAAATTTCATCGTTCTTTTTAAAAATTAACGGGTTTTCAATGGCTCATGTTACAAACTTTGATACATATTTGATATTCTATACGCCGAGTTTGCTATGGGTCGAAATGGTTGTGGGCCGAGATGTCATATCTGGACAACTCTGATAGGAAGAAATCAGGCATATATACCAATCAAATACATAGTTATAACTTCAGACACGAGCAATTTTACACAGCAATGTAATTGCACAGTAATTTTTACGAAAATCAAAATCTTACCGAGCTTTTGAGAAACCTTTTTTTCAGAGAAAGAGCACACTGTCTGCGTAAAATATGCTATTATTATTTGTCATTCACATGGTGTCTAGAAAAAGGATAAACGAACGATCCCGATTAGCGCTCGGTAACAGTACTCGTCACAACTCGGTCGATTGCGTACCTACATCTAAACATTTGATCAACGATCACCCAAGGTTTGCTAGTTGTTTCTTTCACTGTTAAGCGCACGAATTTGCAGTTATGAATAACCTCACCAGGGCCCAAAATTTTCAGTCAACACTTTCGTATAATTAACATCGCACATCTATCAAAGTTTTTTGTGAAATTAAACCTTACTTTGGTTTTTGAATCGGAATATTTTTTTCATTTTTTTGAGGGGTGGTTTCTTTCAGCGTAGTGAGATGGATTGAAGGCGGTACTTTTCACTTTTACCAGGGTTTTTTCTGTAAATGCTTGGATGGGGTTGAAATTTTGGTATACGATTTCTATGGCAAGCCAAGGCCAGGCCAAAAATAATGTTCAGCTGCGAGAGGGGAATAATTTCTGCCCCGATGAGTAATGCCAGTCCATGAAAATTGTTTTGTCGTGCCGAAATTCGATTCAAACTAAAATCCACTTGATTATAAGTCATATGCATTTCCAGTGAATTACCGGAAGCCGTATTCACCAACCATATCACAAGATTATTCTTAGCCTATTTCTAGATCTTAAGACATTTTAAACTTGTGCCAACTTTTGGGATTTAACTTTGGAAAAGTAGAAAACATGAAAACAAAATGACAAAATGCTGATTACCAGCATATTTTCATTTTCTATAATGTTTTCTAAAGCATTCTTTCCAGAGGTCATTAAAACTCGAAGTTGTTTGGTAAGGGGTTCAGAACAGAACGGAGCAGACATCTTATTCAGAGATACTGATTCATTGTATTGATTGTATGGTGTTTAACGCCGTTTTCAACATTATTTCAGTTTTATCGCGGGGGCCAGTGCACCTATCCATGCTTTCCTGGAGTTTCTTTTACCAGTACTTCGCACAATATTCTTTCCAAGCCACTGGCTGCTTTCCCACATAGCCAT
Source organism: Tridacna gigas (assembly GCA_945859785.2). Taxonomy (NCBI): domain Eukaryota; kingdom Metazoa; phylum Mollusca; class Bivalvia; order Cardiida; family Cardiidae; genus Tridacna; species Tridacna gigas. The sequence continues at coordinate 70,693,836 of OX244029.2, forward strand.
TGTCGAAACAATGGCCAGCGGTGAGAGAGGAATGAATCATGTCACAATGACTATCATCAATCCTCGGACAGAAATTGGCAGAGCCGGGGATCGAACCAGCGACCTCCTGTTATGCATACTCGTAGTAACCTACATGTACATTGTCTTGTCAATATATAAGATTTTCAAGGGATACTGTCACATGTAAATATTAGCCGTGCTTTTGAAAAAAAGGGGGGTTCAATGCATCTGCAAAAAGGATTGACCAATGTCAGCCTGCGCAATCCGCGCAGGCTGACCTAGGTCGAAACTTTTTGCTATTAGTCAATTTTCTGCTTGTCAAAGGACCAGCTTTCCTCATGATTTAGTTGGTTGTATGACAAAATGGATTTTATGAATCCATAATTATGTGATGTCTTGCTTGGTGCAATGCATTGCGGAGATAAATTAAACATCCTTTTGTCAGAGCTCGACTCACATTGAAGATGAAGTGACAAAACTGTAGGGAAAAGGGTACACCTATGGCTACCAATAAAAGAAGAATTGAAAGGAAAAACAAAAACTTATCTTTATTACTCGGAAAATACCTCTTACTTCTGAAACCAGACAACACGGAAAGAATATGAAGAGAAATAAGAATGGCTGGTGGATACGGGCCTAGGGCTCGGCCTAAGGGTTAAGAGAGGATCTTTTCCCTCGTCATGTGTTGAATATATTGCAATGGTAAAATACCAACATTTTATGGGTTTGCACTGTATGCTTAATGGTTTAACTCTTTACTCAGCTGCAAAGTTTTAGACCTATCCTTTTTAAAACCATCTGCAGACGACAAAATTAGATACGGTGCAAATGACAGGATTTAGCTTTGAAAAGGTAGAAAACATTGTGGGAAAAGGAGAAAATGCTGGTTACCAGCATTTTCTCCTTTTCCAACAATGTTTTCAAAAGCTTCTTTTTTCAGGGTCTTTAAAACTCGGGATAGTTTGGTGCAGATTTAATCTGTATCTTAAAACAATAAAAAGAGATTAATAGAATAAAAACAGACATATAAAACCTTTGCATCTTAATTGCATTAATATCAAGTTTGTTATGAAGCATCGAGACTGTTTATTAACTGACCTTCCAAAAGGTCATTAACAAACATCATTTTTTGATGCTGAAGAAATTAACGTGTCCCTGTGGTTTGGTGTTGCAGATCAAACCGGGACCCGTATGCACCAGCCGTTCTTATGGCCATTAGACTAATGGATCTGGGTTCAAAGTAATTTAAAACATTGATTTTGACTCTGTGCTTGGCCACGCTAGAGGGACTGTTGCTGTGGAGAGTCCAATGCCAAGGCACTGTGCTGTCCCCGCCCAGAACTGATGAGGGCTAGAATTCGCCGTGATGAAACTGAAATTCTGTTGAAAGCAATTCGGATACCTTTCATAGACTCCCTTAGGGTAAAGTCAAAAATTTGAAGGCCATAGAAACCGGGCTTTATGATACTTCATACCACAACAAGCTAAACGAAAGCTCAGTCACTGTATTTTGAAAGTTCGTAACTTTTTCACTAGTTATTACTGATCTTTTATCCGAGAAGAAGAATTTCCATTTATATTCGATGTCACTTATTTCTTTACTTACCCCCCGTTCACACATAGATGCCGCTTCTACTACGATCAAAACGTGGCCGAAAACGTGGCCGATCGTGACAAATCGCAGAAGAAACGTAGCGGAGTCTTCATAAGCGCAGTATGATCGGGGTAGGGTCTTCATGATCGGGAAGCTCTACGCTCTCGCCACGCTTATTTTGAACATGCTCAAAACAAGCGTAGAGGGATCGTGGCCAACAAGAATCGGGGTAAAGTCGTAAGAAGAGCGTGGTAGAAACGCCGTAATCGTACAAGAAGCGTGGAAGCATCGTGGAGAGATCTTCATGATCATAGTACAAGCGCAGTGACATCGCAGTACAGTCGGGAACAAACTTGGGTCATTTCGAGTACGCTTCTACCACGCTCCCACTACGTTCTTACTACGTTCCCACTACGATCTCTCTACGTTCGTGACGATTCTACGACGACCTACCATGACCTTACGCCGATCATACCACGACCTATCAGGCAGCAGTTTGTTTTTGACCAGTCAGCATCTGCCAACTATTTAATATATTTTAGCTTGACGATCATTTGCAATTGAGACTTCATACTAAGCAGATCTGTAAAAAAAAATAACTGTTTTCGAAAAATTAAAAATGCCGCGTAAACTCCGTACTAAAGGCCGAGAAAAATCTGCCGTAGCAAACTCGAGACTCAGGAACTTGAAAATCCTGCAGCTGAAAATTCCGGGGTCGGAAAAAAGCATGACGAGCCTTCGTCCGTTGAAGCTTATGCCCTTCCTTCCAAGGAAACTCCTCAGCCTGAAGACCCCGCTATCGATTCTTAATCCGATGTAGAAGACGTTCCAAATGTATCTTTCTTCTGAATCCTAGGGCCAACTCTCTGGAGCAGCTCATCGAACATCGCTGGTTCCATCCTCAAAAAAGTGAAGGAGGAAGTGGTGTCTTCCATTCGGAGCTCTCTCAACAGTGTATCATACTGTCCAAACTGGAGTCTCCTGTCTGCAGATAGCCACGGCCGTACCTAGTATCTCTTGGCCTCCTTCTCCGCCTCCGCCTGTTAAGGATCTGCACAATTTCAATTTCAACCAACAGTCGTTGTTGCTGAAGTAAAGCCAGATCAGCATTAATAGGTCTGTTCATGTTTGAAGCTTGGAAAAAATTGAAAAATAATGTTTGAAACCCAAGATATATATACTCATCATCGCGAAAATCGTACTAGAAGCATATTACAAGCGTGATATGATCGGCAACATCGTAGGGATATCGTCGTACAGTCTTCTAGGTCTGTATAGCATCGTAGTATGATCTTTAATGTCGTAGCGGCAGCGTAGTATAAACGCAGTAAACGCGGCCGCTGGTCGTCGTTGGTCTGCGTAACATCGTAGTAGAAGCGTGTCAGCAGCGCGTTGGACGTAGGGGCATCGTAGTATGGTCGTAATGAAGCCCATAATTTGCCAAATTGCTCGATTACCACGCCGATCGGCCCCGATCCAATACTTTTTCAGATCGTGGCTGGATCGGCATGATCTTCCTAAGGTCGCAGCTCTGTGTGAACGGGGGGTTACATCTCATTGGTAATGGACAAGGATAGTAAAGCATATGATAGTTCGAGTTCTACCTTGGCCATACTCTCCTGGACAATTAGTAAGGACCATTGCGACAAGAACCGATCCTGTCTCACCGCTGAATATTGTTTTGATGATGCTTTATGGGAAAGTGGCCAGTAGCCTAGAGGTGAGTGCAAAATAGACGTAAAAGAAACTCAGGAATGCATGGATAGGTACACTCGCCGTCGCGATAAGATTGGAAATGCATCGTTAAATCCAAAACAAACCTAAAAAGCATATTCTCTATACCATTGCATTTTGCACACCAATGATCCGGTGATCAAGTCCCTCGGCTGTATCACGTAGCTTAAAATGCACCTACAGGGTACATCATTTCCTTCCCGGTCACATCTTACTAAATTGACCGTAGTGGGGAATGACTATAGTTGGCCGCAGTTGAACGTATTAAACGTAGTTGAACGTAGTTACATGTGGATAACCGTAGTTCAACGTAGTAATGAACGTAGTTTGAACTTATGATTTGCCCGTCGTAAGCACAAAAATTGGTTACGGTTAACTCCGATGTTGTGACCCTACTGTGACCGTAGTTTGAACGTAGTTGACCTTACTTAACCGTAATTGACCCTACTTAACCGTAGTGTATACTTAGACCATAGTACCTGCTAAACACATCAACAAGACATCGTTTCTTCCTAGGCAGCATGGCATTATAAGCGATCAGCAATGTAGGCTCGTCAACTTCCTGGTTGACCGTAGTAACACTACGGCAGGCTACATTTGAAATGAACTACGGTCAAGTACGTGCATTACCGTAAATGTGACCATGGGATTATACAGACGAGATTAGATGTAGGTACGGAACTGGCCGAGTTGTGAGTAGTGTATATTACTGGTAGACACCGATCATTACCCGAGTATTTCACTTTGCTAGCTGACCATATTCTGTCCTACGCATATCTAAAAGATTTGTATCGCAATCTTGGCAGATTAATACAATACAAACTTCTGAAACAAAATACGATATTTGTAATTTTAGAACGATCGTATAACACTGAATCATGACTGTATTGTCTGATATTTCAACAGTTTAACACCCTAACAGTTCAAATAATAGATAAATGATAACATGTTGTCACGGTAACCTGTAAATAGACGCGGTGAGAAATATACGTAAGCCATGTTCTATGAAAAGCGGGCTTAAAGCATCTGCGAAAAATATCTACCCAGGTCAGCCTGCGCAGTCTGACCTGGGCCGAAACTTTTCGCTATTGGTCAATTTTCTGTAAGACCAGTCTACCCACCTCATGATTCAGTCGGTAATTAAAAAAAAGTGACGATTATGGTTCCATAATTCTGTGATGGGTTGATTGAAACAATGCGTCACGGAGATGCATTAAGCCCCCTTTTGCCAGAGCAAGGCTCATATGTTACAGTAACTTTAAGTTGCAGAGACTACAACTGGACTTAAAATCCTTTACCGAACTATCCCATCTTTTACGTCCCTAACGACCAAGCAGCTATTAAAAACATTGTGGGGAAGGGGAAGATGCTGGTATCGAGCATTTCCTCCTCTTCCCAAAGGTTTTTGTATCCTCCAAAATCAAACGCCATCATTTTAGATTTGTTGTCTTCAAGTCCTTTAAAATGATGGGGCGGGGGGAACCTATATCTTGTCCTTTGATGAAGAGTTGAACTGAGTAGCTGGGACAATACCTTTGCAAGATATCATTGTTTTGAATAGACTTTAACCCAGACATTTTAAGACAAATTAATTCAAAGGTTGCCCAGTTGACACACAAACGAGCAAGAGTTTCATGAAAGTAAATCTATGCCTTTCTTGGACTACAGGGTTATAAGCAACACACTGTTGGGATCTCATGATGAGCGAAGCCAAGCTTTCGAACAACCCAGTTCACTACGCCAGTACTGGGTCCGTATTCACCAACCATTCTTTATAACATTCTCAGTCTTATTCTCCAAGATTTTCCAAATGTGAAAGTACAGTAACTTCTGACTGGCTAAACCAAATGGTTTAGCCAATCAGAAGTTGTGTTACTTTCACATTTAGAAAATTCTGGAGAATAAGAGAAATACCGTTCTTAAGAATGTTTTGTGAATACGGACCCTGGTTAATATGGTTTCAAGACAGCAACAATCGAGAGTGATTAATATAAGCTGTAAGAGGTTATGCAACAGTCGATATAAAGATAGTTAAGTTTCAACTACAGAGTCACAATAAAAACGTTATTACAAAATACAACAGCCATAAACGCAATCATTCAGGTTTACTGTTGTTGTTTCTGTTGTTACGGATTCAGCTGGTGCCTCTCTTCGTTGTCTTTTTGCCAAGCCCCCGTAGCTCAGTCGGTAGCGTACAGGACTTGAGAACAGGAGGTCGCTGGTTCGATCCCCGGCTTGGCCAATTTCTTTCCGAGGATAGATGATAGTCATCGCGACAGGATTCATTCCTCTCTCACCGCTGACCATTGTTTCGACGATGGTTATGTGGGAAAGCAGCCAGTGGCTTGGAAAGAATATTGTGCGGAGTACTGGTAAAAGAAACTCCAGGAAAGCATGGATAGGTGCACTGACCGCCGTGATACAACTAAAATAATATTGTAAACGGCCGGCGTTAAACACCATACAATCAATCAATCAATAAATCAGTCAATCATTCATTGTTTTTGTCGCTCTAGTGTTTTGTTGACTATATGGCGTGCAACACAAGAAAAGGGCCCATCGAACATATGAGTAAAAGTGTGTCGTCCCAGATCAGCCTGCGCAGTCTGTGACTAATCCGAGACGACACTTCCCGTTTTGGTGCGATCTTCTGTTTCACGAAAGTCTACTGTATGAAAAAATCTTATGTAGTCGTAAAGTGGTGTATCGGATAGTCCGCGCAGGCTAATCCTGGACGACACTTTACGCAAATGTCCGAGGGTCTCATTTCGCATGTTGCGGGCCATATCGTAGAGTAGAGGATCCAATTAGACCAGTTACACAGGCATACAAAACATTTTTCTATTAGGAAACAATTCTGTTTGTTGACTAACGGATTTAACTACTGTATCTTCATTGCTGAGCAGGTGTTCCAACTATTGATGACGTAGGCTCAGTTCAACGCGTCAGTGATCACATGGTTTTTTGAAAATTGCACCTGATGACTGACAAGATAGCTAAATGGGCAACGCTGCCTTTATTTTTTGGCTCCTTGTTGAATCTTCGTGTCACAACGAAAGCGTTGTTTGTACATTTTAATTAATTTCTTACCAAGCGACAAAATTTTACATTTGTCCTGAATGAAAACGTTTGCAGACGACCGATGAAATGCGGCTCAAATGATAGGTATGTCTTTGAGAGGATATACAACGTTGTGGGGAAAAAAGAGAAATGTATGCTGTCTACCGGCATTTTATCCGTTTACCATCAGTGTTTGCAAAAGCCTTTCAGAACAGGTTCTTTAAAACTCGGGATTGTTTGGTACAGGGTCAAGGTGGGAATTTGTCCCTTTTCCCACCATGCTTTTTTCCCCCCGAAAGCCAAAGCACGGAATAGATTGATAAAGGATAAATTGTAACAGTCTGAACGTCAAGCTGGTACTTTATTTCGGATTACTCGTGAATATGCAAATACAATACATGACGATCTATATTCAAACTTAGATTAACAGACTAATTATATCATTACAGTTGTCATTTATGCACTCCTTTCCTAAACGTCGTTATTTTTTTTAGCGATTTTAAAACAAGTGCACCATGGGAAGGATTCGACATTGTACGTACGTAATTAAGGTGCAATTAGGAATTAATTTGAACACGGTGAAATGTCTTTGAATGTCCATTAAAAAGTATCTAATTGGTAATAATGCCTTCACCACACACAATGGAAATAAACAAGTACAGAGCAGTTAACGAATCACGAAGCACATCCTGTCTACCAAGTCTAAAGTCTGTCGACTTTATTTAGCTGTTAATTAACCATTGTCCTGCTGAATAAATGAAATGAAACTTTATAGTAGATAGTAGAAGCCAAACACTTTCTTCTTTCAAAGGTATTTTTGGAGGAAAGATATCTCCTTATCGGACAGTGTAGATCAAAGATCAGACTGCACGTTCTGTGCAGTCTGATCTTGATCTACGCTGTCCGCAAAAGGTCGGTGGGTCGCGAAAAGCAGCCTAAGGCTTAACACTTAAGTTGCTGAATAAATGAAACCCAAATTTCTACTCAATACTAAAAGCCCAAACACTGCGGTTTCAAAGTTGATTTCACCGGAAAGAAAATACCGCATCGGACAGTGTAGATCAAAGATCAGACTGCACGTTCTGTGCAGTCTGATCTTGATCTACACTGTCCGCAAAAGGTCAGTGGGTCGCGATTAGCAGCTTAAGGGTTAATCTTTATCCTGCTAATTTAGTTAAAAATTTTCAAACCGATAGTAAAACCTGAATAATGTTATTTCAAACTTATTTTTTTTTTGAAAAAAAGATCTCCATATCGGACAGTGTAGATCCAAGATCAGACTGCACAGAACGTGCAGTCTGATCTTGATCTGGGCTATCCGCAAAAGGTCAGTGAGTCGCGCTTAGCAGCTTAAGGGTTAAAATTCATTGTCTTATACTCTGTGCTGAGCCCCGCTAGCGCAGTCGCTAGCGTACTGGACTTGAGGCCAGGGGCGTCGATGATTCGAATCCTTAGCTCTGCCAGTTTCTTTCCGAGGATTCGGATAATCGGATTCGGATTCGCGACAGGATTATTTCGTGTATCACCGCTGATCATTGTTTCGACGATGATTATGTGGGAAAGCAGTAGGTGGCTTGCGAAAAATATTGTTTGAAGCAGTGGTAAAAGAAACTCACGGAAACAATAGATAGGTGCACTGACCGCCGCAATGTAAGTGAAATAATCTTGAAAACGGCGCTAAATACCAAACAAACGAACGAACGAACGAAAGAGCGAGCGAGCGAACGAACGAACGAGTTAACAATCTTCAACCTTTTACAAACTTCATATCTATAAGGAAGTCTGCAAAGTTCTTTGCTTAAACTTGTACCAGGAAGACATGAATTAGATCTGTGTGAAATATTTAATTTTTTTAGGAAAAAAAAAAGTGTGTTTCACTGTCTTTCCATTTCTTTATATCTAATAAATTTGTGACTGTACAAATAGACTTTTTGCTTCGCTTTTGATCAACAGTTTTTTTTTTGGAAGATATTGAGACAGCAGCAAACACGTGCTACATTTCACACAATGCTCTCAATAAATTTTTCTACTATAAAAGGCCATATTGTGGCTATTTCTGTCATATTTACCGTCATCTATTCACCAGCCATTCATAAGAAAATTCCTAGTCTAATTTTAAATTTAAAAAGTAACACGACCTCCGATTGGCTAAAGCTTTTGGTTTAGCCAATCGGTAAGTGTGTTACTTTCAAATTTATAAAACTCTTTAGAACAAGATTATATAAGAATATTCTTAAGAATATTAAGTGAATACGGACCCTGGTTTTCAGTTAGTCCAAAACTCGACGATACGAGTACAGGACTGAGTAATGTCGTGTTTACTTTTACATGAGCAAATCAACCTAATCAGCGGATGGAATCCGAAATATTCTGCAATGGAGCTATCTGCATGTCAACTTCGATAACATTGAACCGATGATTTTGATGACTAATTCTGTTTGACAGCATTAAAATATGCAAAATTTAACGGGGGAGGGGGGGGGGTCCGTGACTCAGAGATTGAAGGTTTGGATTTGTGATTAAGCCCGTCTTCACTAACCATCTTTAAAAGCAATCTTCATCTAATTCTCAAGAATGTTCTAGATCTGAAAGTAACGCAATTTCTGACTTAAAACCAGCAAATGAATTCAGCCAATCAGAAATTGTCTTATTTTCTAAATCTAGAGTAAGAAAATATGAGCAATGCTGTGTAAAAAGGGAGCTTAAAGCATCTGTAAAAAGTCTCGACCCAGGTCAGCCTGCCCAGTCCGCGCAGGCTGACCTTGACTGAAACGTTTTTGCTTTTGGTATTTTTTTCCCTTGTCAAAGAAACAAGGTAACTCATGAATTAGTTAGTTGTTAGGAAAAAAAAAAATGGATTTTATGGATCCATAGTTATGTGATGACATGCTTGGTGTCATGTATCACGGAGATGCATTGAGCACCCTTTTGCCAGAGCGTGACTAGTGTTGATGTAATCGTGCTTCAATTTTCGTAGGAGGCGCTGGTCAAATAAGAGATTTCTTGTGCAGGGCCCTGTAAAGTCCCAGTCTAGTACTGGTATCAAAAACAGGAAAGGCACGAACAAATGAGCTGTCTCCTCGAGGTGACTGGAATACTTTTGAGAGCAGAGGATAGAAATTCCGTTTCAGCATATTTAGAACTCTTTCAGTTAGGACGATATCAGTGTGTAAAAGGAAGACTAAAAGGGTATGTGAAAAAAAGACAAGATTTGATTAAAAGAATGGTATATTTCGCATCATCTTCTTGTTTTCTTTTGTTGAGGTGAGGTGCGAAGCATCCCAACTCAGATTTACCATGCGGGAAATTTAACCTAAAAAATCTGATTCTGGGGTACCCAATATTGCAAAATCATTACCCGGAAAAAATAGCACTATTAAGAAAGCATTTCATTCACTTTGGCATCAAGGCATGACTAAAACTTTAACAAAAGGGGAACTTACATGACTTGGACGATAAATATGTAAACAAATACACTATTATCTTAACTCAATTTAAAAAAAAAAGGGAGTGTTAGAACAGACTACCATGAGGCATGCATATGTATACGCGTTTATGTATCAGGTCCACAAAATAGCGTCAAGAAGCGTCAAAAAGTGCCATGGAAAGCTTAGAAGCATCATGAGAGCTCTCATGCTAATTTCTTTGAATAGGATTGCTTTATTTGTCCAGATATTGCCTAATTATACTTCCCACGTCGTTGTATTTTGACATTCTATTGAACTACCCTCCCCACAAAAAAGAGAGAGAAATTTGTAAGTTTGCTCCGAGATTTATCGGAGAGATACCTCTTACCTCTTCAAATGTCTGCTTGCTTTTACTCAACTCTTTCTAGCAGCACTACGTGCTTATCATTTGGTACAACAGTTGGATTTCAGCTTGGGCAGAATTAAACGCACCCCATCTCAGCAGCGCTTTTACCGCTTTGATTTTTTTCCTGAGTAATGGAAAGTGTCTCTTTTATCCTGGGTACGTACTCACCAACTATTCTTAAGAATAGTCTAATTCTAGATTTAGAAAGTAACAGCGCTTCTGATTGGCTAAACCATTTGGTTTAGCCAATCAGAAGTTATGTTACTCTCAAATTCACAAAATTCTTGAGAATAAACTAAAAATGTTCTTTAGAATGGTTGGTGAATTCGAACCCTGCTGTTTTCATTTCATTACAAAACAAATTTTACTTTTCCTAAACTGATTTAGCTATGTTTTAAGAAGGGTAATCAAAAGGCATGTCTAAAGTAACCTGTACAATAATAGGTTGAGCAAATTCGTTATTTTTTTCTTTCAAAATTTGTCTGAACAGCAAAGAACATCAAAAGGTTACCCGGATGGTGAAAGAGAAATGATTTTCAAGTCGATTATCGGTATTATCAATGAATGACACTTTAGCTACGAAGTATCACCCAGTTGTTATTGTTGCGAATTGTATTGTATTGTATCATTCATTCTTCAACACAAAAATATTCAAATCTCCGCTGATTCTGAAGTTTTGTTGTCCGAAAAACCCAGAAAGATTTATTTGACAAGGTGTCGAGTGGTGTCATTTATTAACCCTTTTCCAAACAACCGCATGTGTTAAAGACCCTGAAACGGAGGGCTTTTGAAAACATACTTGGAAAAGGAGAAAATGCTGGTTACACCAGCATTTTCTTCTTTTTTCATTATGTTTTCTACCCTTTCAAATGATTCCGGCCATATCTCATTTTGCCATCTGGAAATATTTTTAATTTGGACCAGTCTAAAACTCTGTTATTTGGTAAAGAGTCGATCTTTACTGTGGAAAAAAAAAAACAAAATGGGTATTTTCTATTAAGACCAATAGACTCAAAGATGAGTATTTAAATACCAGTTTTGACTAGAATATCTCAAAATAATGTAAGACAGCGGGGTTCTAAAATCAGACTGCATGTTCTTCCTAGACTGACCTTGATCTAAACTGTATGCAGAAGCAAACGTACGACTTATTCTGGTTTAGTGGACATTGTAGATCAAGATGAGACTACACAGAACGTGTAGTCTCATCTTTGATTTCCACTATTCGAAACGATGGTGAGATCTAGACGTTGTAAAGACTTTTGAAATCGTTATGTTTGGATTTGTACTATTGACTGGAATTTTCATTTGAACTAGATTTAGAACACAGAAGCAGACGGTGTAGAACCAAAGTCAAAATGAACGTTCTTTAGAATCTGCCAGGGGTCCTGCGTGGCCCAGTGGTAAAGTGTAGAACTCGTGACCTGGAGGCCCCGGGTTTGAGCCTCACTGGATCCACTGGGTTTTTCGTGGGAGTGTCCTTGGGCAAGACACTTCAGAGCCCTAGCCTAGTACTGGTGAAACCCAGGAAATGCATGAATATGTGAGCTTTCGCTGTGATATAATTGAAATAATGTTGAAAGCGGTGTAAAACACCATTCAACAACAACAACAACATTAGAATCTGCCATTAAAATAGGCCCTTCTTAAAAATTATGTATGACGCCCATGGCCAACAAACGTCAGTTGGAAAATGCTGCTAAAACATAATTAAATTTGTATAAAAAAAAAATGTAGAAAAACTCTATACTCTGACAGATTGCAAAATTGATTGTTTAGTGGATTTTTATCATTTTGAAAAAAAAATGTAGCAATACAGTTTTGTCTAAAGGCATTCATGAGAGGGAAATCGGTCAAATCAATGGTACTTCTAACATTTAAGAAAATTCTTTGATTCCTTTTCATTCTGGATCGGTAAAACTTCCCGTTGCCAAGTGTGAGAAAGTCTAATGAAAAACATTCCAAATGAGATTCTTCCGGTTAAATAACCGGATGTTGTTTCACCCATTTGCATAAAAATACCAGTGATTGTCGATCTTTCGAAGAAAAATGAGTGAAATGCAGTAATTTCTTGTTTAAGAAATGTTATTTGTCCCCTTTATTTTTTTAATATGTGAAAAATAATACATTCGTTGTTCTTTTTTTAAAATGATAGTTTTACGTATTACTTGGGAAAGTAAGTGGTTTGTCTATACATAGCATATTTAGTAACAGTTAAACTCTTAACCTTACATAAATTTAGACTTGTTCAAATTCAAGTGTTGCTCTAATGCCGGTAGTTGTCATTGAGAGCGTAGAAAACATTATTGGACAGGGAGAAAATGCAAACGTCTTTTAATGGGTTTGAAAGCAAGGGATTGCTTTGTTAACCCTTAGGCTGCTAAGCGCAACTCAAGGACAATGTAGATCAAGATCAGACTGCACAGAACGTGTAGTCTGATCTTGAATCCACACCGTCCGATAAGGAGATATTTTTCTGAAAAAGATAAGTTCGATCTAACATTTTCGGGTTTTTACTATCAACTTGAAAGTTTTATATAACTTATTTAACCCTTTACTATACAATCGCGAGTTTTAACGACCCTGAAGAAAAAGCCCTTTGAAAACATTGTGGGAAATGGAGAAAATGCTGGTAACCAGCATTTTCTCCTTTTCCCACAATGTTTTCTACTCTGTTAAGGACAAATTTTGTCATTTGAGCCACCTTTAATTTGTCGTCTGCAAATGCTTTCAATTTGGACCAGTCTCAATTTTTGTCGTTTGGAAAAGGGTTTTCAGGATAAGGGTTAAAGTTTTATTCCAATCCCTGGCTACGACTCCTTCCATCGATTTTATCTGTGAAAGCTTTGCAAAACATTGTGACAAATTAAACGGAAATGTTTGGGAGGGGCACTTTTCCCATAATACTCCCACATTTGTCATGACTCTTTCCGGGTTATTTCTCCATCAGACTTTCATTTCTCCGCACACACAAAAAAAAAATCCTCTCTTTAAAGATGAAATATGCGGGGATGGATTTAAATATTTCAATTTGGAGTAGTAGGCGGAGCCCAGTCTCTCTTGGTCACGTGATAAATCAACAGGCTAACGTCAAAGGGCCCTTAATTAAGGTAATAGCCAGATTATAAAAGTGAATAAAAGACGAGGTCGGGGCAAACGGTGATGAATTGGGGGAGTTACCCGGTCTGAGAAAAAAAGCAGCAGGTGGGATTCAAAAAGAAATTAGTCGCGGTATGATACAGCTTTTTCAATTAAATAATATCAAAACGAGAAAGGTAATTGTATCTGTGATTCAAATACAAATAGGAGAAAAACTGGTTCGATTCATCAGAATTTATGGATTATTCTAAAGCTCAATGAAAACTCCTAAACGCTCTAGAGAGAGTGTTTTTCCTTGTCGTGTAGGAGAGAAAAATACTCAACAAAACTTATGAACCGCCACTTTATAAAATATGATTTATCGGCAACTGTTGATATACATGGAAAAGTCATATAGCAAATACTTATTTCTTAAACTCTAAACAGGTAATATATTTAGAATAAAATATGCAACTTTCCTCAAAAACAATGTATTCATCTTAATCATTGGTATTGCCGTATTTATTCAAAACGGGTGTTGGCGGTTTGTAGCCCTTACTCAGTGTGTAAATACCTACTGACTATCCTGGCTATCCCACTGAACTTGTTTTCTTTGAAAACGGCGGCACCACTCTTGCTGTTATAAGTGATTATTCATTTCTTTATTTTGTTTTCATTCAAAAACAAACTTCATATATCACTTAAATGCAAAAAACACGATTAAAAAAAAAAAGTTTTTTTTTAACCATTCTAGAGACAAATGACCTCGTGGCGAGCGCTCTGACCTCTAAACCACACAGGTACTTCACTCACTATATAAGAATGAGAATGCCTATCAAAGACCAACGGTTGCAAAAGTCACAAGCGACAAAACACGACCACATGGCCTAGCTAGAAGACTGAATGCAGAAACAACCTGAAGCGCTCCATGTTTTGAAAGCAATATGGCAGCCTCAACGGTATTTTAATATGAATAATCACTTTACCACATAATCCCGACTTTTAACGACCCTGAAAGAAAAGGCTTTTGAAAACATTGTGGGAAAAGGAGAAAATGCTGGTAACCAGCATTTTCTCCTTTTCCCACAATGTTTTCAACCCTATCAAAAAGAGAAATCATCATTTCAGCAACATTCTATTTGTCGTCTGCAAATGCTTTCAGTTTGGTCCATTCCAAAATTTTGTCGTTTGGTAAAGAGATTTATACACATTCAGTGACTATAGCTCTCTGAAAGGTTGATCTCACAGGCTGAACATTGAAAGGGTTTGCATAAAGTGAAGGAATGTTTGCAGCATTGGGGCCAATTATTCGACCCTTTATCAAACAATCCAGTATTTAAACGATGAAGAAGGCGTTTGGGAAAAAAAAAAATGTTAGAAAAGGACAACTTAGATTTGCAGGCGACAAACTAGAGACTCAACTGATGGGATTTGACATTAAAAGATTAAAAAGTCGTTGGAAAAGAAGAAAATGCTGGCAACAAGCATCTTCTTCTTTTGCAACGCTGTATTCTTTTGATGACAATGGACTGACTGATACAATCCATACAACCAAGAAATATTGCCCATCATGTTTATGGTAAAATTGATATTTTATATTCCACTCGTACTTCCCATGAAGCAAATGAATATATGATCTGCCGTGATATAGTAGATTGATTAATTGATTGTATGGTGTTTAACGCCGTTTTCAACATTATTTCAGTTATATCGCGGCGGCCAGTGCACCTATCCATGCTTTCCTGGAGTTTCTGTTACCAGTACTCCGCACAATATTCTTTCCAAGTCACTGGCTGCTTCCCTCTTCCTACGCATATGATACGTTGACAGGAAGTAGAACTCAGCCGGAAACAATAAAATTTTATCGGAAACTTACAAGAGACTGACAACCGTCGTATGATAATATTCAGTCTTAATCCCGCTTTACAGAAAAAGAAAAGACAAACGACACTACATGTACATGTAAATGTGACATACTCTGGCAAAAGGGGGCTTAATGTATATCCGTAATGCATCATATCAAGCAGCAGATCACATAGTTAGAGATCCATAAAATTCACATGTCTAACAACCGACTGTATCATAAAGTAGTCTAGTCCTTTGACACACAGAATTTTGACCAACAGCGAAAAGTTCCGGCCCAGGTCAGCCTGCGCGGACTGCGCAGGCTGACCTGAGGTCGTTACTTTTCGCAGATGCATTAAGCCCCCCTTTCACAGAGCACGGATCAATTGTTTTTGGCCATTTTGTGAATAAAAAGGTTCACATTTAATGAGACCGTACACGCCGGCCATCTTCTTTTATCTTGTAACTAAGATCAAACATTTGCCCGACCCGGATTAAAAAGAATACGGTGTCTAAATCCCGAACAAGGGAATTAACCGCACCATTTATCTGCGTTATTGAAAACTCACGTATAAACAGGGTCGTAAATTTTGAGAGCACGTAGTCTACTGTCCGTATCCGGGCATGGGCAGTGGATTGAGGAAACCAGTAATTTATCTTACCCTTTACGGAACATGCTATTTCTAGACCTGATTAACCCAAATAAAATACACGACAGGGAAAAACACTTACGAAAAAGAAACATCCTTCTGAAACAGTAAAGGGAAAAAGGGAAGAAATTTGGGAAAAGAAGCAGTAACCTTTTGCTTGTTTTAAGCAGTCGAACCTCCCTACATAATTTTATCAAAATCTCTTATCTGCAGGGTCTTAGCCCTTTACCACACCATCCTGTCTTAACCACCCTGATGTAAAACCCCTTTGAAACATTGTGGGAAAAGGAGAAAATGCTGGTAACCAGCAATGTTTTCTATCCTATGAGAGACAAATCCCAAAATGTGAGCTAAATTTGATTTAACCTCTGCAAATGGACTCAATATGGACGTGGCTGAAATTGTTTCGCTTGGTAAGGAGTTTTTAAAAGGTCTTCGTTTGTTCACCAATGAGAAAAGGCCTACTAGCCGGAAAAAAATTAAAAGATTCGGGAGTGAAAATCCAGGCAAGTTCATTCATTCTGTTGAAAAGTGTGGATATCATTATCAATCTGATAATATCTTACAGCGAGGTCTGCCAAAGTTCTAGTCACTGGCACAAAAATTAAATGTAAAACTAGAGTAAACGTTGCCAATTTTAATTCTAGATCAAGTTTTCTACCAGGTAATGGAATTGTTTACTTTTGGCAGCCTTTGAATATTTCTCAACGAAATAAATACGTTCTATTTTTCTATGATGGCTGAATATGCACTTCCTCTGCAAATCGAACTGTATTATGACTCAGGACGAAGCAAGCGGTGTAGATTAACAACAGGGCTGTACTCTCTGTATAATCTGATATTGGTCTGTACCTGTGTTGTTACTCTTGAGGACGGCAGTGCCGAGTGCCCTTGTCCATGAATAATCGTCATACATACGGGTAAATGTGTTGTAGTGACTTACTTTCCTGAGGCTCGTTTTAAGGCCCGCAACATGCGAAATGAGACGTTCGGACAAGTGCGTAAAGTGTCCTCCCGGATTAGCCTGCGCAGTCCGCGCAGGCTAATCCGAGACGGCACTTTACGACTATATAAGAATGTTTCATACAGTAGACTTTCGTTAAACAGAAAATCGCACAAAAGCGGGAAGTGCCGTCTCGGACTAGTCACAGCCTGCACAGGCTGATCTGGGAAGACATACTTTTACGCATATGTCCGAAGGCCACTTTTCGTGTGTTGCACGCCATATTTGAAAAGTTTCTTGCACTGTGAGTCTAAAACTTTGCCATCTGGTAAAGAGTTGAGTCGATTGTTAAGCGAGAGGAAAAAAAAAAAAATTCTGTTGGCAGAAAAGATCCCCCTCCTCCTCCCTCTAAAAAAGAATATCAAGGATCAGATGGTATGTTATGTGCAGCTTTATCTTGATCTACATTACCTGCGGTAACAAACAGTGTTACCCTCGGCGGGCATAGACAGATCCATTTTGTTAGATACAGAATTATAACTCAAAAAAGTACGCATTGTTCACAACAAACAATGACCTTGATGAAACATTTATAATGAGAAGGTATGAGTTATTTTCGTTTTGAAAATCGGCTTTTTTGACCATTATGGAGCCAGAGAAAATTATAGGTGCCACTGGAAACCATGCAGATCAAGTTTAGAGGGCTAACCATTGTAATTAATACAGAATTATAGACCAATCAGCCCATATTGTTATGGACAAACAACCAACACGACGTTTGAAACATCTTGAGGTGTCAGGAGAGATTTGCGCCTTCCCTTACCTTTTATCAACCAGTCCCGTGTGTTAACGACCATTGAAAACATTAAAGAAAAAGAAGAAAATGCTGGAAACCGGCATCTTCTCCTTGCCTCGCAATGTTTTCTTCCCTTTCACAGAAAGATCTCATAATTTCAGCCGAGTTTATTTCGTAGTCTGCAAATGCTTTGAATATGGGGGACGTCTCAAACTTTCTGGTGTGATAGAGGGTTAAGACTAGCATGAAAGGCAAGTGGAGTTGTACCTGATGAATTCTACAGAGGCAAGTTTTTTTTTTCTTGGATCTATCAAAACATGTTCATTTCTTTCCCCATTGCTGGACATTATGTTGCCACCGTGTAGCGCTTAGAGGCCGTACAACCCCAATAGACATTTCCAAGTCTTAAAATAAGATCCAAATAGGTAAAAGTTCAAGACTGCTTTTGTCTGTAGTGTTTCAGCTAAGTGGACCGTGTAGACCAAAGAGTAGAAAGCTCTTAATGGCAACTGAAGTTGTGAAAAGCACTTCAAGAGTGACTTATGCTTAAGCAGCCTTTTTATGCAACTGGCTGCTTTTCCAGACAAAAATCGTCGAGCACTGTTCTGCGGTGAAAGAGGAATGAATCCTATCTTGTTATACATCGATTGTGAAACAAGTTCTTAAAACTAAAATTAACCCTTATCCTGCTATATGAAAGAAATGAAACTTTCATACCAATAGTATAACGTCAGATTTTCCTATTTCAAAGATACTTTTGGAGGAATTGTATCTCCTTACCGGACAATGTCGATCAAAGTTCAAAATGCACGTTCTGTGCAATCTAGTCTTGATCTACGTTGTCCGCAAAAGGTCAACGAAGCCTAAGGGTTAATCACTCTTGATTGCTTCCTGGAAACCCTTACCCAGTACCCGAACCGTGATGTGGGTGGTGCCAGGTTGACTCGCACATCATGGGATTCGAACCCCGAACCTTTAGTATGTGACACTCTACCGCCACATCACTGTCTTCCACCTTCAAACCATTGAACATTTCCACTATGTTTAGGTGGGAAAGCAGCCAAAAACTTGTAAAGAATGTTGTGCGAAGCACTGGTAAAAAACTATTGAATAGTTCTAGTTTGCACCGTGGTATTACTGAAATAATGTTGAAATACGCATTGAATAAGAAACAAACTAAGGAAAAGGGGTGAGTGGTCTTCTGAAAAGGGCATTAACATTTTGTGAAAAAAAAAAACGGTAATATGCCAATTCTCTTTTCTCATTGTTTTCGTCTAAGTTCATCTTCAGGGTCTTGAAATTACGGGATTGTTTGGTAAAGTGTTAATACAGCTACCCATGTCCAAATGCAAAATGAAATTATCTTTGTCCATTGAACTATAGGGGGCGTCTCCTGACGAACACATTTTCTTCATTATTTCTTTAAGCAAGCCCCTCTATCTAAACAAAAATTCCATCGATGAATCAAGATACCCAATATTCACCGATAATTCATGCTAACAAATACAACCCCAGTCGCAGAGTCTTGTGAAGTGGTTGGCTACAATCAGTGGGTAGTTGAAAAGTGTTGTCCCCTCGGAGGATTCCCATCTAAATAACAAACAAACATCTAATTGATATTTATGACTTTCAATACAGACGGGGATAACCCCCTATCAATGGCCACTTCAGAGGTTTCTGATACCACGAATCAATTTAAATCAACAACGGTTTGAGCTATGCTCTGAGAAAAGGGGGCTTAATGCATCTGCAAAATGATTCGGCCCATGTCAGCCTGCGCAGTCCGCGCAGGCTGACATGGGCCGAATCTTTTTGCTATCATTATATTTTCTGTATGTAAAAGGACAAAAAGAACATTCTACCGTGTGATTCAGTCGGTTGTGAAACAAAATGGATTTTATGGATCCCTAATTATGTAATTACTTGTTTGGTATAAATACAGCATGGAGAAGCATTAAGCCCCCTTTTGCCAGATTGTGGCTCATCTATAAACTCTTTACCTGACAACAGACCATTTTAGATTTTCCAAACGGCAAACTGAATGTGGCTTTTTAAGATGGGATTCCTCATTGAACGAGTGAAAATATTGCGGGAAAAGAAAAACATATGTCCAGCCTTTTTCTCTTTTTTTTTCCAAAGATGTTTTCAGGAACATTTTTTATTCTTTCCTATCAGGGTCGCAAAAAAATGGCATTGTCTGGTGAATAGTTAACATCTGGTATAATGAGGATAGCACTGGATACCCTGTAAGAACGGTGTAGACCCATGATCAGACGGCACAAAATGTGCAGTCTCGCTCTGGATCTATATTATCCACTATATAGTAAAATCGTCTGGTAAAAATATTTTACTTGAATATTTTGTGTCTTTTCAACCGTTTGAACACACCTGTTTCATTTAGTTAACAGCGTGAAGCGTTAGGGCTTTAATTGTCAAACATATGATAAAACTAATTGTCGTGAAGTAAAAAACTATTTCACTGCAAATGAGCAAGATTCTTGGTATAAAAAATTCGAATCAAACAGCTGCATGCGTAGATTCAAGATCAATCTGCAGGTTCTACGACGTCTTATCTTGATCTTCGCCGTCCGTATAGCTACTACAGACGCACATAGCGTCAAGAGTATTTATGGTCCATTTTGACCAACTGGGACTATGTTGTCATAGCGTAAGTGGAAACACTCATTGTAAGCGTTATTTGGTCTGGAAAACCTGGATAGTTCTTTGGGACACAAGGTTTAAAACTGCTTTATATTGTAAAGTTCGTTTTCATTTTCAAATTAGATTTCACAGCCTAGATCTTAAGCTTAACATGGGCAACAACTATTTGTCAGCTCTTATCGTGGTATAGGCGTGGTATAACCAACAGGTGTTTTTTTTGTGGACAGTTAAAATCGAAGCCTCTAGATAGTTGTTTCAGGATATTATCATGAAAATAGACTTAAAATTGTAATATATTGAGCCATGCTTAATGAAAAGGGGGTTTAATGCATCTGCAAAAAGTGCCGCAGACTGCGCAGGCTGACATGGGTCGAAACTTTTTGCCAACGGTCAATTTTCTGCATCCCCAGATCCAGTTGATTGTTAGAAAAATGATTTTATGGATCGATAATTATGAGATGACTTGCATGATATAATGCAGCATGGAGATGCATTA
The DNA here is from genome assembly GCA_945859785.2 of Tridacna gigas. Taxonomy (NCBI): domain Eukaryota; kingdom Metazoa; phylum Mollusca; class Bivalvia; order Cardiida; family Cardiidae; genus Tridacna; species Tridacna gigas. The sequence continues at coordinate 70,714,506 of OX244029.2, forward strand.
AGCCCCCTTTTGCCAGAGCATGGAATAAGATAAGAATAAAATTTAGAATGGTTGGTGAATACCTTTCCTGGGTCTTTCGTGGTACATCTGTGATCATATTTTTTGAAACAATTTGAACTTGACGACATAAAATCTAGTTGGGAATCACTTTCACCATGAATTGCAAGTACCAAATGTCATAGCTGACAACTGGACAGACAAGACTTTGTGTGCACGGTGTCCAACGCCATTTTCAATATTATTTCAGTCATATCACTGTGGTCAGTACAACTATCTGGTGTGCTTTTTTAACATAGCTTTGCACTCGACTTTTTTAAGCCACAAGCCGCTTTCCCGTAGAAAAATTGTCAAAGCATTGCTCAAAGCACAGGCCTTTGAAGCTCCATTGGTTTATCACGGATCACTAATATTTTCCTTGGTCGAAAATCGAACACTTACATAGGGACAATTGTGCATCGTCTGTATATATAACGGAATACTGAAATTGTCACTAACACCGTTACTATAGATAGCACACTGACGACTGCCTCTATGTTGTATATAGTAAGACTTACTATATAGGATATTGAGGCAGTCGTCAATGTGCTATTTATAGTAACGGTGTTCGATAAGGAAAAATTCCGTATCCCGTGATAAACCAATTGAGTTTCAGTGGCCTTTGCTCAAAGGGACTGAAAAGCGAACTAAATTCTATTGAAATGAGTATCATCAGTCATCAAAAAGAGTAGATGTCGAGCTGGGAAAAGGGGGGTTAATTCATCTCCGTATTGCATTATACTAAACAAGAAGTAGCCTAGTCTTGATACATTGTGTTTAGAAACCGACAGAATCATGAGGTAGAATAGTGCTTTGTCTTGCAGAAAAGTGAACAATGGCAAACAGTAACGACACAGGTAAACCTGCGCGGACTGCACAGTCTGACTTGGGTTGATACCTTTTGCAGATGGATTAACCCTTTACCAAACGACAAAATATTAGACTAGTCCAAACTGGAAACATTTGCAGATGTCAAAATAAATGTGCTTGAAAAATTGAAATTTGTTTTGAGAAGGGTAGAAAACATTGTGGGAAAAGGAGAAAATGCTGGTTACCAGCATTTTCTCCTTTTCCCACAATGTTTTCAAAAGGCTTCTTTCTCAGGGTCGTTAAAAGTCGGGATTGTGTGGTAAAGAGTTAAATCACATTTTCTCTGGGTATGACTCATTTATTGGGCAGTTTTATGATCAATTGTCAAAAAAGGGTTGTCTTTAACAAGTCCTTAGGCCTCTTGAAAGAATTGTCCACGACAAAATTCGGTTTGGCTCAACTGATTATGGGATTTGTATTTGACCACACAGAAAACATAGTGGGAAAAAGACGGAATGCTGATTACCAGCATCTTCTTTCCCGCAGTGTTTTCGTCCTAAGTATCGTTTAAAACGAGGAATCATTTTATGACACCAAAATATCAAGCAGCGTCCATCGACATGTTTGACATTGATCGTAGATGGATAACAAAAGCCCAGCTGATAGTAAACAAAATGTCATCACAATTCAGTGACTCCTGACATCGTGTCAGTCGTTTTGGTGAATCCCCGATGCAAAATGCATGTAATTTCTTTAGAAGTAGATCTCCAATATTCATGGCCAACCCATTGTCGATGGCTACGCGGCCGGGAGGGATTCAATACGGCTATACATGACGGCGGTTACACTGGGTGCAATGCAATGCATTATGGGCAATTAGTCGAGTGCATTATCGGCACATTAACATTCTCTTACGCTTGCAATCTTTTGTTTGTCAAACTAAAAGGTCCCAATGGAATTTTGATATATGGTTTATTTTCTTTATTGCAAACCGTGACCATATCGAACCTTTCTATCGATCTCTGCCGCGACCACCCTTTCTCTCGAGTAAACCTATGACTCCGAGCAACGGTATCTTAGTTGGTAGCGCCCAGGGCGACTAATCCAAGAGTTTTGACATGGAATCCCGGAATTTACGCTTCGAGGATCGGTGATACTTAATTGCCACGACATTCATTCCTCTGTCACTGCTATTCATTGTTTCCAAGATGTCTACGTGGGAAAGAAGCCAGTGACTCGGAAAGGGTGCTGTGTGAAGAATTGTTTAAAAACAATCCACGAACGAATGGAAAGATTGTATGGCTACCGTGATATAACTGAAATAATGCTGAAAACGAAGTTAAACTCCATACAAATAAACAAATCAATCAGCGGAAACGTGCAGTTTTCGTATTACGGGGGTTATATTTTCTAGCTCCAAGTCGACAAGAAATAACTGAGGAGTAGTTCGATTCAATTTTTTAATCGTCCATACTGAAAACATTTGCAAACTAAGAAAAAGTAGCTCATTGTGATGGTATATGCCATTGAAAGGGTGGGGAAAAGTAGGAAAAGGAGAAAATGCTGGTCACCAGCATTTTCTCCTTTTCCCACATTTTGTTTCAAAACTCTTCCTCTTTTGTCATCAAAAACAATGGCCTAAATCGTACAGGGTAAATAACACGCATTGAAAGAAGCAAGCGTATCGGGTGTAGGATGAGTTGACCCACCCATACCGTTAAACCCTTAGGCCGCTAAGTGCGACTCAAGGACCTTTTGCGGACAGTGTAGATCAAGATCAGACTGCACAGAATGTGCAGTCTGATTTTTGACCTACACCGTCCGATAAGGAGATATTTCCGCATAAAACGACTTTTAAATAGCAACATTTGAGTTCATACTATCGGCTGGAAAGTTTTGTTTAATTTATTTAGCAGGTTAATGGTTGAAGGGCCGGGAGATGCTCATAAATATGGCAACAACAATACAATCTTAAGATACTTGTCAAGTTTCGAGATTCCATTCAGAGCTTTCACATTTCACTGAAGATGATTGCGTTGCTATGGGAAACCTTATAGAATATAAACTTTTTTTGCCCCTTTCTTAATAGAGTCTGATTATGAAACAGTTTGTTTGTCTGTTTGTTTGCTTGTTTGTTCTAGATCTTTATTTTTTCTTTGAACACTGTCTGACGATGAATCATGCTGTTTATTCGTCTATTTTTATCGCATTTCTTTACAATAATTGTAATGCTAAATATCGCGTATATTTTTAGTCCTTTTCGAGAGATAACAAACATGAATCCTCACGTCCTTCAGATTGATCTTTGTTTCTTAAGGTTGTCGAATTAACGAACTTTTTACCGCAAAATGCCGACTTTCGACGACCCCGAGAAAGACGGTTTTTGGAAACATTGTGGGAAAAGGAGAAAATGCTGGTAACCAGCATTTTCTCATTTTCCCACAATGTTTTCTACTCTATGAAAGACAAATCGTATGTTTTGAGTAGCATTTAATTTGTCATCTGCATAAGCTTTCAATTTGTACAAGGATAAAATTTTGTCGTCTGGTAAAGAGTTAAAGTTTGTTTTTAGCTAAAAACGCTATGTAAATTCAAAACGATTGCTGATTCCGTTATCATTTTAATTCGTCATCTAGACATGTGTTTGTATAGTGACATGCCTAAACAATTTGAGCGACGCTCTGGCAAAAGGGGGTTCAATGCATTCTGGTGATGCGTTATACCAAGCAAGCCATCACATTATTACGGATCCATAAAATCCATTTTATCTAACAACCGCCCCTGAATCATGATGTAGGCTTGCCCATTGGTATGCAGAACATCGACCAATAACAAAATGTTTCGACCAACATGGACCTGCGCTGACTGTGGAGGCTGACCAGGGTCGATACTTTTTGCAGATGTATTTAACCCCCTTTTTAAAGAGCATGCTCAAATGTATTCAATACGTTTCAAGTCTATTATAGTTACTGTTCTATCATGATCTAGCCATTCCGGTAAATTGTTCCTGCACTCATACAAGTAGCTTAGTCGATCACATACAGAACTTGAAACCAGGGGTTAGCTGGTTCGAATCCCCTGCTTGGCCAATTTTTTTCCCAAGGACTGATGATAGTCATTCCGAAAGGATTCATTCCTCTCTTACAGCTGATCATTGTTTCGACGATTGTTATTTGCGAAAGCAGGCAGTGGCTTTGGGAGAATATTGTGCGAGGTACTGGTTTCGGGCAGTCTGATCTTGATCTAAACCGTCCGCAGACGCTACTTAAGTCACCATTTTGCAGTGACGGAAGTAAAGGCCTTGGGAAACCCACCTTAACAAGTGGACTCAGTTAGAGCAAAAATCGATCAAGAACAAGTCTATCGTATCAATTGAAATATTGAAATATTCCCTAAAAGACTACAATAACTTTATGAGTCAGTTTGACATTTTTATACATGGCCAAAAAGTTTTTTCATTACAGGTCGAAAATCCCGTTTTAATAGCTTTGCACTCAATTTTAGTGGTGTTCAGATGTTGATCTTTCATTTAAAGGTCCCGTCAACCATGAAAACTGGAAAAAGAGGGCAAGATGGACTTTGATTGTATTTCCCCCCTTTTTGGATATTTTTTGCACTCTTGATAAATGTTCAATTAGCGCATACTCAGTCAAATCCATGTCGTAGTTGATAGCGATGAATATTTATTTTTCGTGGTGACATCGTGACTGAAACCATCAACAGCGTTACGGAGGGGATCTATGTTAAGATCAGACTGCAGATATATGCAGGCTTATCTCAGTCTACACCGTTCTCTGCAATATGCATGTATGTGAACCTATGGATTGGCAAGTGTTAAACACCCCATCTACCTTTCAGCGTAAACTGACATGGTCATTTCCAGTCAACAAAAAGGGCCCAGAATCTTGAAATTTCATGAATATCTAAAGTACTGGTCATAGAAAATCTTAGATAAGACTACACAGAATAAGCAGTCTGGTCCTAACTTACACTCTCGTGGAATAAACATTGTTCTTGGTTCTGAAATGCTTGAAGAACTTTGGGACATTGGGAAAGACGCATATTTTAGGAATGTCTGTGCTCTGTTCATTTTCTTTCGGTTTCGTGTAATTACATATTATTGTAACCGAAAGTATTACCTGTGATAGCTAGGTGCACTTTTCGTTTTAGCACGTCACATCTGTTTCTATTTTCGTTTTCGTTCTAAGCTGTTTTACATTAAAAAAAATGCTGGTTTCTACTTCGTTTGCTTTACTTGAAATTATCAGAATAGAAAGAAGGGTTTTCTGCAATCAGTGAGGCATGGTTCAATGGATATCAAACAAAAACATCACAAATCTGATAAAAAACTTCAAAAAGAATTTGTTTCAATGTACAACTGTATATAGTTTTTTAGGTGTTATTTCTTTATTTTACCCTTGACCTCTGAGTACTGCCGTATGTGCGTGAGTTTATTTTCGGACAGTGAAGATCAAGATCAGACTGCACAGAACGTGCAGTCTGATCTTGGATCAACACTGTCCGATTTTCGTGAGACAGGTGTTATTTCTTTATTTTACCCTTGACCTCTGAGTACTGCTATATGTGCGCGAGTTTATTTTCGGACAGTGTAGATGAAGATCAGACTGCTCAAAACGTGCAATCTCGTATTCTAATTTTGACTTTCAAGAATTTGATAAAAAACTTCAAAAAGAATTTGTTTCAATGTACAACTGTATATAGTTTTTTAGGTATTATTTCTTTATTTTACCCTTGACCTCTGAGTACTGCCGTATGTGCGTGAGTTTATTTTCGGACAGTGAAGATCAAGATCAGACTGCACAGAACGTGCAGTCTGATCTTGGATCAATACTGTCCGATTATCGTGAGACAGGTGTTATTTCTTTATTTTACCCTTGACCTCTGAGTACTGCTATATGTGCGCGAGTTTATTTTCGGACAGTGTAGATGAAGATCAGACTGCTCAAAACGTGCAATCTCATTTTGAATCTACACCGTCCGATTTTCGTGAGATAATTTGGAGACTGAGCAGCATCGACACTTCGAGGTTCTTTTTGCAGCAAAAATGTTTATTTCATTTATATTTCGCCTAAAGGGTCAGAAAAAAAAAACAAGTGTACAGATTTGACTCATAAGTGCTTGTGAGCCTACGTAAAATTATTTATTAATCGACTTAGTAATCACTGGTCTCTTCATGTATTATTTAGGGTGGTTTTTTTTTTTTTTTGAGGGGGGGAGGCGGGCTTCGAGCTTGAGGGTTTGGATATTTAGCAAGGAAGTCCTGGCTCGATTGTCTTCCTCTGACTACGTTGTCATACAATACCCAGTCTCAGCCTAGACCTGGTGAAACACCAAGCTTTGAAAGAACATGATAAAGTGTGCTATTGCCTTGATATTGAAATAATGTTGCACGCATCGTAATAATTACATCATTCAAACTCTGCATCCATTGACCCCACTGCATGCCGACAGCTTGTCAGAATCAATATCGACCATGCTCGTTTTTCCAACTAATCCTCATCGCCCCTGAAGAACTGGTAACCTCAAGCTCGGACGCTTTCACGAGGGATTCGAACTGAGATCCAGCCGTATTAGACGCCTGGAACTGAATGACTAAAACTGTGCACTGAGTACTTTAACAAAGATGTTTTTTTAGAAAAAACATGCAAACATTCAAACCCTTTTTCTTTGTTTTCTTTGAATTTCGACCTTTCATAAAAGTACTTACGTGTTTATAAACATACCAACACTTAGACTGCGATAGGAGAATTGAACATTTTGCAGTCAATGATAACAGTTTTATATTTTCAAACAAATGACCATTTTTGTGTGAACATCGGAGATATATCTGTCAGGAAGAGTAGATCAAGATCAGACTGCACGTTCTGTGCAGTCTGATCTTGATCTACACCTTCCCTATAACCAACTCAACCTGTACGCAGGACTCGAAGGGTGTAATTCGCCCACAATCGTAGAAATTACTAATTTTAGTCCGTCATATGACCACAAGATTAGTAGAGAGGAAATTTGTTACATTTATGCCGGCTCCGCACTGTCGGGCCAAATGATGCGAGAAAGTGAATCAAATCATAAATGAATACATTTTATTGTGTATTGAACCCGGGTTTTGGTGAGCGTGGGTACACGCTTCGATGACCTAAACAGAGCCCATCTTTGCTTGCAATTTACCACAAATTTGGTGTTTGTGGTTTTTCCTTTAAACTCCTCCGGGCGAATTAATACACGGAAGATTTTTTTTCAGTCGACGAGCACATAATCAACTGAAAATTATTCTTAGGCCAGGAATATTTCTAAAACTGTTGAACTGCAGAGACTAGCAGGGACCGTATTTACCCGCCATTCTTGAGAACATTCTTAGTCTTATTCTCAAGAATTTTTTAAATTTGAAAGAAACACAGCGTCTGATTGGCTAAACCAAATGGTTTAGCCAGTCAGAAGTTGTGTTACTTTCCAAATCTATCATTAGACCAAGAGAATGTTCCTGTGAATGGTTGGTGAATACAGGCCAAGAGTCTGCTTTCGTCAATCATTTTATTTTGCATTCCAAGTCTTATTCTCCAATTTAAAAAAAAGGTAGCACAACTTCTGATTGGCTCAACCATTCAGTATAGCCAATCAGAGACTGTATTACTTTGAAATTTAGAAGGAAATTCTTGAAAGTCAAAATTAGAATACGAGATAGAATATTTGGTAAATACGCCCTAAAGTCACATAACTGGCGTGCAACACACGAAAAGGGGCCTTCGGACATACGCGTAAACGTGTGACGTCGCAGATCAGCCTGTGCAGTCTGTGACTAATCCGAGACGGCACTTCCCGTTTTTGTACGATTTTCTGTTTCACGAATGTCTACTGTATGAAAAAAATCTTAAGAAAATTTGGTCGTAAAGTGCCGTCCCGGATTCGCCTGCTAGGACTGCGCAGGCTAATCCAAGACGACACTTTACGCAAATGTCCGAAAGTCTCATTTAGCATGTTGCGGGCCATTATAAAATGATACGCAACCTAATCTTGATATGTAAGTCCAGAAAAGCAAGAGGGTTGCGCATCAGATGGCTAAAACTTAAAGCCTTGCGCTTCGGTCGTAAAGGCCTTAACCTTTATCGTGCCGAAAATAAACTGTAGATACCCGGTATTACAAAAAGAGATTGCGTTGCGTTTCTTGGCACTGAATAGTATGTAAATGACCGAAACTAAAAAGCAGCGGAGAGCGTAGAGCAAGATCAGGCTGCACGTATGTGCAGACTGATCTTGCTTTACACTCTCCGCAGTAAATATCCATGGTCACGAACTGCAGGAAAATACGAGTTAACGATATCTATAGAAGAGAACTGACTTGAAGAAAATACATGCGGTTAAATACATGTATATCAAGATTTACAAGGGAGCAAAAAGACATTGCGACGAAACGAAAATTTGCTCTCAGCTACCATTTCATCGTTTTGTTATATTTTCATGAACCTTTTTTGGACAAATGCGCGAACATGTCTTCTACATAATCTGGTCGAATTAAAAGGATTATTTTTCCAAACCGCAACTCACCTTTTGTCATCGAGGTGAGATATCGCGCTGATAAATCAACCACAAGTCTTTGCGGTTTGTACCGTGTACTTTTCTTAATTCTCTTTCAAGAAGGATTGTTGACTTGGATCATGTAGCCAGGTCTCACCACTTTAGTATATGTTGATGTTTTTCCCGAAAATATCCCATGTTTCTTAAAACTCTAAAGAAGTGAATTCTTTAGAAAATATTGTAGGGAAAAGATGAATATACTAGTAACCAGCATTTTTTTCCCTTTTCTCACATTGCATTATAACCCTTAGAAACAGATCTAATCCTTCGAGCCGTATTTCATTTTTTAAGTCTGCAATTGCTATGGACAGGTCTAAATTTTTGCAGTATGGCGAAGGGTTAAGACCTTGCTGTGCAAAAAGCACGGTTTGATTTGGACAGAACCTTGTCGCCAGTACTGATTAGCTGGTTAGAAAACATCGGACACCCATTGGTGAAGTGTACTAAACGCTGCGGTAAAATCGAATTACTGTTAAACCCATACGAACTTCGGACTTAATTTTTGGGGGTATCTACCACAGGGACTAGCTTTTTACATATTTCACTCCATAGCACCTAATATACAAGACAAGCTGTTGAACTGTATTTCCTGTCAAATGCCATCCCAAGTCATTTGTCAGTATCTGTCACATGAGTCAAAAATGGAATGAAAAATTAGTTATTTTTAGTTCTAGTTTTAGTTTTTTGCGGTAATTTGTCTTTGATCTGGTACATAGAACCAAAAGAAAAAAAAAAATGGGTAAAATTAAGCTGCTAAATAAATGAAACGAAAATTTCCACTTGATAGTAAAAACTCAAATGTTACGATTTCAATGTTGATTTCACCAGCATAAAATACCGTGTCGGACAGTGTAGATCCAAAATCAGACTGCACCTTTTGTGAAAAAATGAAAAGCAAGGGAGATCAATCGCTGAATAATTCGTTTCACACTTTTCAGTTCTATAGGCGAAGACAGGGGCTTTTGCGAACGGCATAGATTATGATCAGACAGCACAAAAAGTGCAGTCTGATCTTGGATCTATACCATCTATTTGTTTAGTAAAGTCTGTAAGAAAGAAACATTTCTGAGTTTCAGGGGATTGCAGTTTCAGCAGTCGAAACAGTTCGATTCTGTATGTGTCACTGCTCTGGCTAAATGGGGCTTAATACACCTCCGTGATGCAGTATACCGAGCTAGCTATCACATTATTATTGAACCATAAAGAACACTTTTGTCCAACAACCGGTTGAACCCTTAGGTAAAATGGTCCTTTGACATGCAGAAAATTGACCAATAGCAAAAAGTTTCGACCCAGGTCAGCATGCGCGGATTGCGCATGCTGACCTGGATCGATACTTTTTGTAGATGCATTAAACTCCCTTTTCACAAAGCACGGCTCATATATATACATTTGGTGATGCAAGAGTTTTAAGTCTTCCAGATATGATGTACATCCATAATTTTCAAGGTCCATGGAAGTCAAAGAAGCGACTGAAAATATTATTGGAAGTCAAAGAAGCGACTGAAAATATTATTTCCTCTTTCTCTTGTTCTAACGTCAAATAAACCCAGACCAACTTTATAGCAGTCGAATTCAAAATTTAACCCTTTACCAAACAATGCCGGGTTTTAACTGCCCTGAAGATGAAGCCTTTTTAGGTAAAACATATTTTATTCAAGAGTATAATATACAATTTTACAACACATAGTACAACACAATCATATGGCAAATAATTTATAATTTATTTATAATAGTTTATTCAGAATGCATAAGGCCAGCGGCCCAAAATACAAAAAAAAAAATCAGAAATGTCATATATTTAGAGTGACTTTTAGATAATAACATAATATGCACTATAACTTTAGAGTATCGATGGTTGTTAAATATTTTCTGATGTCAGGGGATAGTTTGTGTAAGTTGTCTAAATATTTATACATCCTATATAATATATTACAACACTTACTTGATTATGGCATTGATTCGTACAAAAGGTATATGTACTTGTAAAAAGGGGGCTTTTGTAGAAGGCATAGATCAAAATCAGACCGCACAGAACCCGCATTCCGATCCCGAATCCAAATATACTGAGGGAAAGGATAAGAGCGAAAGCTAGGCTTATAAAGTTGTAAGAAGCCTTTCGACATCAACGTGGGAAAAGGAGGAAATGTTAGTTTCCCTTAATGTTTTCTACCTTTTTCTAGACAAATTTTAGCATTTCAGCTACATTTAATTTGTCGTCTGCAGAAGCTTTCAAGAGGGCGAGTCTAACAGTTCGTCGTTTGGTAAACAGTTGAAAGCGTTCCAAAATTTGGACAATCAATGAATCCGGGTTAAGATACATAACTATATGAACCACGCTCTGGCAAAAGGGGGCTAATACATCTCCGTGAACCATGATATCAAGCAATTCATCACATAATTATGGATCCATAAAATCCATTTTGTCCAACAATCGACTCTATCATAAGGTAGATTGGTCCTTTGACATACAAATAATTGACCCATAGCGAAAAGTTTCGACCCAGGCCAGCCTGCGCGGACTGCGCAGGCTGACCTGGGTCGATACTTTTCGCAGATACATTAAGCCCCTTTTTTCACAGAGCATGGCTCATATGTTAAAACATCTTGGGAAAATGATGGATTGCTCGGCAGAAGCTATTTCTACTTTTGGCTTGACGATTTCAAACGTGTTCTGGTGCAAGACGAGAACAAAACATTGAAAGCAACTGGTAATGCGTTAAAAAAACAATTTTACAGTCATCCAACTCGTGATGAAATAAAATGAAATATAGCCAAATTTGGTAATAAATCAATTTTTATACGGTGATGAAGATTACATTCGACTTGCGGTCGGATTACGGATATAATTTCTAAAACCCTTCGGATCTGTAAATAAATGAAATTGGCATATCGGTTGTGAGGAAAGATCCAAATATTGCAAAACCAGTATTGTTTAGGCCTGATTTACTAACAAAATATTGGACAGTGTAGATATCAGATCAGACTGCGCATTTCGTGCAGTCTGATCTTGATCTATGCTGTTCACAAACGCAGCCTAGGTGAATCAAACCTGATAAGCGTTACACTCACGCAAAAAGTAACTCATTCAGATATTTCTTTGCATTATTGTCATTGCGAAATTTTGCTGAGTTCATTTCGTCCATCTTGTCTTTGTCGCTTTGTGCATTATGCGGCTCTCCGCCTCCGATTTAGAGGGTTGTCAGTTCAGTCGTCGGTTCTGTCATACCAACCTATTTGATTTATGTTGTATAATTCAAATATTGCATCGAATCAGCCCTTTTCTAGTGTCAAATTGTTCAAACCAACAGCCAGTGAATAACTTAGTCTTTGCCAAGAGCCCGGTAGTCGGTAACGTACTGGGCTTGAAATACTTTCACTTTTAAAACCCCAATGTATTAGAAGGTGCAGACCTGTGATCAGACTGAACTTTGAGTTCGGCCTGATCTTGGCCTGCACTCTCAGCACCCAAAGTATAGGAAAGTGTGGGCCTGTGATCGGACCGAACTTTGAGTTCGGCCTGATCTTGTCCTACACCGCCATACTACAAGAGCGCATTCAGGCGCGTTTCGCAACAAGGGGACTTGAAGAATTACCTTGTCTCTTTTCTTCATGGTTTGACTGTTTGGTCATCTCTCCCTCTTTATATTATATTATTTCTCTTCATACATATTGTTTCTTGTTGACTAGGTTTTTATGTAATTCCTATTATTTCTGCTTCTGATCGTTAACTCTTTCTTTTTTCTACAGTTTGGTTACTTCACTTTTGATATGTATATACACATGTGACATCATTCATTGAAAAACTTACATTCTGACAAGACAATGTACTATGTATACGTCTAAATAAAATGTCTGTTCTGTTCTGTTCTTGAAACAAAGGATCGCTGGTTCGAACCCCCAGTTCGGCCTATTTCTTTCCGAGGATTGGTGATGGTCAATTTGACAGGATTCATACCTCTCTCACACGTGACTGATTGTTGGTTCGACGATGGTTTTGTATGAAAGCAGCCATTAATTGGGAAGAATATTTTGCGAAGGACTGGTAAAAGAAGCCCTAGGAAAGGATGGAATGTTGCAATGGCCGCCGCGATGTAAATAAAATAATGTTCATAACGGCGTTAAACACCGTACAAACCTACAGGCTTAACCATTACGTAACCAAGCGGGTTTCATCGGATAAATGGACGGACATTCCCTTCCATACATGTACTTTATCACTCCCACACAGCCCAATACCCTACCTTATATTGAATGATTTACTTCCTTATTTGGAAATCACCTCATTCAGTGACACACCCATTGCACTGGGCGATAAAGGTAATGCCTTGAGAATTCATCATGATCAGTAATCAAAATATTAAGTGGGTGCAACCCTCTGTGCTCAAACCATTGACTCTGAGCCGTTTTCATGTGTTGCCTGTACTCAAACTAAATTTGTATCAAACTAACTGTGACAAAAGATTTAACGACCCCGAAGAAGAGGCCTTTTAAAAATATTGTGGGAAATGGAGAGAATGCTGGTAACCAGCATTCTCTCCTTTTCCCACAATGTTTTTTTCATCATTACTAAGAATAAATCATGTCATTTGAGCCATTTTTAATTAATCGTCTGGAATTTCTATCCAAACTTGACAAGTTTAAAATGCTGTTATGTGATAAAGAGTAATAATATCTTATTCAGATAATTTTTTAAATCTTTTTTTTTTTTCTTTGCTTTATTAGCCTCGTCAATGGGTATACATGTAAGGGCCGTGACCATCCCTCATCATGACTAACAATTCCATAGATATGAGCCATGCTCTGGCAAAAGTGGACTTAATGCATCTGCCAAAAGTTTCGGCCCAGGTCAGCCTGCGCAGTCCGCGCAGGCTGACCTGGGCCGAAACTTTTTTGCTTTTGGTCAATTTTCTGCATGACCAAGGACCATTCTAACTCGGGAGTCAGTCATCTGTTAGACATAATGGCTATGATGGATCCATAATCATGTGATGACTTACATAGAATAATGCATCATGGAGATGCATTAAGCCCCTTTTTGCCAGAGCGTGGCTCCTTTATATTTATCTATGACAATGTATCATAAGTGGAAGAGAAAGAGAAAAAGCAAAAAAAAGAAAACCGGAAAATTAAAAAAAAAAAAAAAAAAAAAAAAAAAAAAACATTTGCCGGAAATGTAGATCTCCATCCTTTGGCTCATGAGAGGTTTTGTAGTTATATTCAGCAACTGACAAGCTGCTCTATTAAATTCCAACTTTTCTGTTGATTTGTCGACGTTTAAGTGAAAATTTAGACTGCTTATCAGCCATTTATAGAAGTTTTATATGATTTGTTTCTACAGCAATCTATGTTTTTTTTTTTTTTATTTCTAAAGATAACACGTCTAGTTTATTATTTATTCAGACAATTCATTTATGCATCCTCCTTGATATAATATTCGGCAAAAAGTTTAGACATTCGTTTGCTTCTGTTGTTTTGTTGGTTTTGTGGTCAATAGTTTCCAACGGTAACTCAGTTGTGTATGACATGGTCGACACTGCACCTACCCATGCGTTGTTTACCACACGACTTTGAGTATTAACGATCCCGGGAAAAACGCTTTTGAAAACATTATGGGAAAAGGAGAAAATGCTGGTAACCAATATTTCATCCTTTTTCCCATAACGTTTTCTGCCCTTCCCAAGAGAAATTTCAGTTATTGAGTCACATTTAATTTGTCGTGTGCAAATGCTTTGAATCTGGACAAGTCTAAAATTTGTCGTTTGGTAAAGAGTTAAAACTGAATACAATATCTTTTTTAGAACACATGCTTCTGTCATAAATAGCCAGAAAAAAAAATGGCCGTGTTACAGGAAGTCTCGGTTTGTTTCCGGCTGGTCACGTGGGAGTGTCTTTAGAAAAAGCACTGAAATACCCTAGTACAGTGCTGATGAAATCTATGGAAGGCATGAATCAGTAACTGTCGCTAGGATACGAACGATTGTTTAAAGCTTTACTTAACAATCCTGTCTTTTAACAACCCTAGGTAAGATGGCTTTTGAAAACACTATGAGAAAAGGAGAAAAGGCTGGTAACCAGCATTTTCTCCCTTTCCCATAATGTTTTCTACCTATTCAATGATAAAATTCGTAGTATGAACTACTTCTTATTTGTCGTATGCAAATGCTCTCAATTTGGACAAGTTAAAAGTTCTGTCGCCTGGAGACGGCTTTATCCAATTTCCAACAAATATTATCAACAAACCATGGCATTACTGAGCTCAAAAGTCTGCTATCACATCGGCTATATAACTTTTCAAGTTTGATTTCTTAGCGAAATTCCGTACACAACCTTACGCTTGTTACAGTTTTTTTTTTTTTTTGTTGCTGTTGTTATTGTCGTTATTGTTGTTTCGTGTTTAACGCCGTTTTCAATATTATTTCAATTATGTCCCGGCGGCCAGTGCACCTGTCTATGCTTTCTAGAAGAATCTTTTACCTTTGTTTTGCACAAGTTTCTTCCAAAGCCACTGCCTTCTTTCCTCACATAATCATTGCGGAAACACTAATCAGCGGTGAGAGAGGAATTAATCATGTTGCAATGCCTACCATCGATTCCCAGAAAGAAATTTGAGGAAGCGGGATTCGAACCTTGATTTTAAGCCCCGTACATCACCGACTGAGATACCAGGCTCGGCATAACGTATACTTACGTCACTTGGAAAGACTCTGATAAACTGTTCGTGAAGTTGGCAGCCTAGCAGCCTAGCAGCGTGAAGTTGGCAGCCCAGCAGCCTAGCAGCCTAACAGCCTATTTTTTTTTTTTAATTTCTTAATGATTTTCATATTGACCTGAACTTTTATATAGGACCGTTTGCAACCATTGAAACTAAATTTCAAGAGATATTATCCCGATATTAAGTTGCCTCGGACAATTTAATTTCTTAAACTTATTTCGACAATAATGTCGCTAAACTACGTTTCCATGTATCAAAATAATCTTTACAACGATTTGAACGTAAAAGTTAAAGAAATTTAGGTTGTTGTCAGTTTACGCTGCTGGTAGTCTAGCAGCGCGAAGTTGGCAGCCCAGCAGCCTAGCAGCCTAGCAGCCCAAAAGTATTCTTATCTCTTAGTAATTGTTATATTGACCTGAACTTTTATATAGGACCGTTTACAACCATTGAAAGTAAATTTCAAGAGATATTATCCCGATATTAGGTTGCCTCCGATAATTCAATTTCTTAAACTTATTTCGACAATAATGTCGCTAAACAAGGTTTGCATGTATCAATAAGAAATAAAAAAAAAAGAATTTAGGCTGCTAGGCTGCTGGGCTGCCAACTTCATGCTGCTAGCAGCCTAAATTGACAACCACCCAAACTTTTTTCAACTTTTACGTTCCAGTTGTTGTAAAGATTATTTTACATGCAAACCTTGTCCTATATAAAAGTTCAGGTCAATATAACAATCATTAAGAAATAAAAGACTTTTTAGGCTGCTAGGCTGCTGGGCTGCCAACTTCACGCTGCTAGGCTGCCAGCAGCCTAAGGCTGCCAACTTCACGGACCTTCTTATAAAGACAATAAGCAAAGGACAACACGTGAAACTGTACACGCACTGACATTGAAAACAACTACAAACTTCTAAGAAGTAATACGTAATAGGAGACCGATGACATCGTCGGGTTTTTACAACAGAGAGGCTGTGGTGTCGGGAAAAGACCTCGTAAATTTTAAATCTTTATTTTTCAATACACTTTATCAACCCTTATCCTGCTATGTAAGTTCAAAAGAACTTTCAAGACGATAGTAAAAACCCGAATAATGTTATTTCAAACTTATTTTTTGAGTACAATATCTCTTTATCGGACACTGTAGTTCCAAGATCAGACTGCACGTTCTGTGCAGTCTGATCTTGGATCTACAGTGTCCGTAAAAGGTCAGTGATTCACGCTTAGCACCTTAAGGCTTAATCAATAATTGTACAGGCTAATTCGACACATCTATTATCTGGAAAATAGTGTTGTTAGGAACAGAAAGGGACACAAAGTATCTCTTAGGCATAACAATAATAATAATGAAAATAACAGAGAAAATAAAAAAAAAAAGGTCCCATCATTCACATCGAAGCAGGCTATTCAATGAACGTGTTAAGTCGATTTTTTATGGTAAAGGGTTAATGGATAGATTCAAATATGATGTTGTAATAAATCATTTTTACATTAATCAAACTTTTGCGCAGTTTTCGGATCACTCTTCTTAACAATTAGAAAGCTGAATTCGACTATAGATGTAATTTTGCAGGGCAATGTAGATAAAGATCAGTATGCACAAAACATGTTGTCTGATCTTTGATGTACACTATCTGATATATCACACTATAGCTTAACCCAAAACTGACTGGAAATAGAGATAATTGGACCTCTCTTTCTGACTGGAATGTTTATTTTTAGACTGCTTAGCGTTTTTGCTGACAGCATCAATCAAGATCAGACTGCGCAGAACGTACAGTCTGACCCCGAAGCTACGCTCTGTGTAATGATGAGAACTCTGAGGTCTCATTTGGCCATGTGCTGGAAATTACATTCATTTTTCGCAGTGTCAAGGTTAGTTTAAGTTCTTTTGTGCTTTTAGAGTAGCTCTACCCTGTTCTGAACAAGCAATCAAAAATGGTCAAGCAGAGTTTTCTACGATAAAAGGTTATTAACGAGGGTATAAATGCTAACAACAAGGAAAAAAAAAATGCACGGGTGGCTTTTCGTTTGCTTTCTTTCTGTGGTGTTTTACACTTCTCTTCACCCGTTACAACATAAACCCGAGTTTTCAAAAACCCGAGAGAGAAGACTTGAAACTATGATGGGAAAATTCTGATAGCCAGCATTTCCTCCTTTTCCCCGTATGTTTTATAACCTTTCAAATACGGTCGAATCGTTTGAGTCACATTGAATTTGTTGCATTCAAATGCTTTTAATTTTAACAACTCTAGAATTGTGTTGTCTTGTTAAGAGTTAACCCATTACCACACAACCCCGACTTTTAACGACCCTGAGGAAGAAACCTTTTGAAAACATTGTGGGAAAAGGAGAAAATGCTGGTAACCAGCATTTTCTCCTTTTTCCCACAATGTTTTCAACTCTTCCCAACACAAATTTCAATTGTTGAGTCACATTTATTTTGTCGTCTGCAAAAGCTTTCAATTTGGACCAATCTAAAATGTTGTCGTTTGGTAAAGAGTTAAACAAAACTTAAGTTATATCAAGGCGACAAGTGCACGTTTACACGCGTCTCCGATGTTTACTTCTACAGGTATACGCAAAACACTTCTTTAAAGCCAATTGCTGCTTTTTTCATGTAAATACGAGTACATTTTACATCGATGACAGAAGAATTTATCATGTCGCAATAGCTACCATCAGGGAAAGATTTTGGCCAAGCTGGTATCCGAACTCACGACCTATTGATTAGTATTGATTGTATGGTGTTTAAGGCCGTTTTCAACATTATTTCAGTTATATCACGGCGGCCAGTGCACCTATCCATGCTTTCGTGGAGTTTCTTTTTATCAGTACCCCGCACAATATTCTTTCCAAGCCATTGGCTGCTTTCCCACATAACCAGCGTCAAAACAATGGTCAGCGGTGAGAGAGGAATGAATCTTGTCGCCATGACTATCATCAATCTTCGGAAAGAAATTGGCCAAGCCGGGGATCGAACCAGCGACATCCTGTTTTCAAATCCTGACTGAGCTACGGGGGCTTGGCATACTGGTTACTAAATATGTACGTTATCGACTAACTTCAAGAATGGCATCTTTGATGTTTTCTTAGGCTATAACAGTGCACTCTTTTTTTCTCATCGTGATCGTTTACCACATATGTCATTCGAGACGTATTTTTCTTTTATAATTAAAAACTAGCCCTTAAGTTAAATAAACTAAACTAAAGATTCCCTGCCAAAAGTGAAAATCCATAGTTTACGATTTCAAAACTTTGCTCGGAGGGGTAATCTCACTGTTTCGGACTGTAGATTCAAGATCAGACTGCACGTTCTGTGCAGTCTGATCTTGAATCTACACTGTCCGCGAATGTTAACATACCCCGTGTCTTTTTATCTTGAGGGAGAGATATTTTGTAAAACATCGTGTTAAAAGGAGGAAACGCTGGCTACTAGGCTTTCTAGGTTTCCCACCATGTTTTCTGTTATCGAAAAGACAAATTCCGCCATTTGTGCCACATTCAACTGAACGACTGCTAATCCTTACAATTTGGACAAGTCTAAAATTGTAGAGTCGGGTTCATGGGGAAAATAACCTTTTTTGCCTCTGACGTCATATAAACGTTTGTGTTATTCTTAAAATTGGCCCACAACAGCGAAATGAGGCCTTCGGACATTTGCGTAAAGTGTCGTCCAGGATTAGCCTGCGCAGTACGGCACTTTACAACTAGAGTGGATTTTTTCATACCGTAGACTTTCGTGAAACAGAAAATCGTACGAAAACGGGAAGTCTCGCCTCGGATAAGTCACAGACTGCACAGGCTTATCTGAAACGACACACTTTTACGCATATGTCCGAAGGCCCCTTTTCGTGTGTTGCACGCCATATCTGCACTTGAAACATAGCGTAAGACTTACGTTTACAAGGAGCAGTCTAGTATCTTTTGAGTACTAGGTACAATAATATCAAACTATGCAGAAATAGTATCTGATATTGGATAACGTAAATGTTGAAATGACGTTCTGCCTCTGACGTCATATGAACGTAGAAATAACGTTTTGCTTATTCTAATTTGTACCCGCAATTGACACAAAAATAATATAGCTTACGCCTTACTGCTGCAGTGAATATTCTAGTAACCTTTGAATACTTTGTAGAATAAGATCAGCCTATACAATATGTGTAGTTTGATCATGTGTCAACACTGTGTAATATTTTTCTGTGTCATTCCAACCCAGAAAAACGCTTTGAAATTGACGTATATGCGTCTTTTTTTTTTCTTCAGTGAAATATATATGAGCCATGGGAAAAAGGGGGCTTAATGCATCTCTCTGTGATGCATTAAACCGAGCAAGACATCACACGATTATAGATCCATAATAGCCACTTTCTTTCACAACCGACTTAATCATGATGTAGGCTGGTCCTTAGACATACAGAATATCGACCATTAGCGACAAGTTTCGGCCCAGGTCAGCCTGCGCGGACTGCGCAGGCTGACCTGAGCCGAAACTTTTCGCAGATGCATTAAGCCCCTTTTTCATAGAGCATGGCTCATAAATATATATATATATTTTTTTTTAGAAATAAAACTGTATTTTTGGATCTCGGAAGTTATCTTTATCTATTTAGCGACAAAAAGCTTTGAAGAAGCTTACTATATTTATTTGTTGCATTGTGTACCAAAATTATTCACATTTTATGTGTGCACTTTGATACTTGCGTCAGATCATCCGCTTTGTCAATTCTAACTGCACCCATCTAACTCTGCTGTCCTTCCTTTCCCTTTGTTGTACTACCGTTTTATTTTCTTACAGAGTCAGCTCTTCATTAGCTCCACGAATACACATAATCAACAGCTGAAAGTCACATAGACGGAATCGTGTAGATTCAATTTTAGGCAGAACATTCTCAGCAGTTCGATCGTTTGAACCATTTAAGTTGTTACGAGTTTTAGTATTCCAAGGGTCAAACTTGTCAAATCCGTCCTATCATTTCTAGCTTTTTGCTTTCGTTAGAGATTATGCCCGGAGACATAATTTATCAATATTATAATTTTGTGGTTTTAGATATTGAACGTTTCATTGTATTATGCATCTCACGACCGACATCTATGCAAAAATAAAGCGCATCGGTAACGCCAAGCTAAAACATAGACTGCGGTCAAAAGACTGTGGCTTCCGCCAGTTTCAAAAAATCCCATGTCATAGCCAAGCTGGAGCGCTACATATAGACCAAAGACAACAATCATGTTACATTTAAAAAGAAATGGTTATTCATTTATATGCGACCACATATTATAGCACCATGTGCCGGTTGGACTCATTTACCTACGCATAAAGGGACGTATAAGGGTGCAGAGAAACACTTCATTTCTTTTATAAAGGGTCATCGTATTCGTTATGACGTCTTATTTAGTCGACATAAGCCATTATAGGCCTTCAATTTTTAGAGTCCGTCCAATGAAGCAACGAAATATGTTGTGTATATCCTAGACGAGTCCTCTCCTTTCGACCGCGGGACGCAACAACAGAAACAATAAGGAACCACCCATCCAATTACGACTGCATCGCACCCATAAAGCACTGAATGCATACAACAGACTAAGGTTAGTGACATTTCATGATAAAAGTTTCAACCTCAGCTCTTATTCTCATCCAAAGACAACGACACTCTGTACTACTTGAACTTTCTGTCTTTGCTATAAACAGACCCAGAAAACAAACGGATGTAACTATAGGCGTTGGCCGTATGTGGCAAGCGGTCTAAAGGGCTGGCAGATTACGTTTCACTTTTGAAAACATTGTGGCAAGGGGAAATATGCTCATGAACGAACACTTACTACTTACGACAAAAAGACTTTTCTGGATAATTGTACAAAACCTTAATTTATACTTATCAACAGAACTTGTTTTCATACTCGCAAACAGTAAATTTGTTTTAGGTGGTGATGATTTAACTCTTTACCAAACAATCCCTAGTTTTTACGACTCTGGGAAAGTAGCCTTTTGCAAACATTGTGGGAAAAGGAGAAAATGCTGGTACCTCCCCCCCCCCAAAAAAAAAAAAAAAAAAATACAATTTTTGAGTCAAATTTATTTTGTCGTCTGTAAATGCTTTCAATTTGGACGAGTCAAAAATTTTGTCGTTTGGTAAAGAGTTAAGATGTGTTTGTCGGTGGTGATTGTTTTAAATTATTTCGCCTTTTATCTCGTATCGTTTGAAGAACAGTCGTCATCAATGGGAAACCATAATGTTTGAGACAATTAAGGAATATTGACATTCTTAAAATAGCATTTAATTCATTCTCTAAGTTCTTTTTTACGCACAACCCTAAATAGAATTTTGCTGAAGATCAACCTTCAGTATCGCTGAAATTTTAGTTTATTCCAGTTGATCCAATGTTTTAAGATCTTGAGAGAAAAGTGTTTTTGAAAACATCGCAGAACAATGTTTTATATCCTTCCTGAGACAATTTCAATCGTTTTATCAATATCTATTTGTTGTCTTCACATGCTCTTTTTATCACAAGCCTTAAATTTTGTCCTCTATGAAAGAGTTTTAAGTCAAAGCGAAGTTCACGTGATCATGATTATGCGACTTATGAGCCCGTATTCTCCAACCATTTTTTTTTTATTCCATTCAGGTCTAATTCTAGATCTAGATGGTAACACTGCTTCTGATTGGTTAGATCATTTCGTGAAGCCAATCCGACGTTGTGTTACTTTCAAATGTAGGAAATTCTTGAGAATTATACCAAGAGTGCTCATAAGAATAGTTGGTGGATACGGACCATGGTGGATACGGACATAGACTAAGAATGTTCTTAAGAATAATTGGTAAATACCAACCATGTTGGTTAAGGACCATGGTTTCAACTTGTATGGTAAAATGTTAATACTATTTTGCAGTTCAGAGTTGTGCTAGAGTGTTACAGGGGATCCTATCAACCCCTGGATTTTATCCATTCTGGAGGGTAATATTTCAACAAACATTAAATGTTTGCCATTCATCTACTGGACGCTTTCAGAATCTTACAAGAATAAATGAGCATGCTCTGACACTGACTTATATGAAATGGGCTAAAGTTCTACAAGGTTATTACTATCATCTATATAATATACAACATGGAGAAACCCTGGGCATTCTGGGATGATCTGATGTGTTTTATTTTGTCAAATGCTGCAAAGAAAAAACGTTTAAATGAAAGGAATCATGCTGTTTGGGTTAGAAAAAAATATTAGTAAAACACGTCGGGAAAAGCAAAAATTCTTAGTAACAAGCAACCAATGTACTCAGAAACTCTCCTCTGCAGATGCATCAAGTTTCAACCATGCTCTGTGAAAAGGGGACTTAATGCATCTGCGAAATGGTATCGATCTAGGTCGCAATCCGCTCAGGCTGACTTGGGCCCAAATTTTTCGCTGTTGGTCAGTTTTCTGTATGTCACAGGACAGCCTACCTCATGAGTCAGTCGGTTGTTAAAAAGTGGCTATTATGGATCCACAATTATATGATGGCTTGATTGGTAGCATTACGGAGATGCAGTAACCCCCTTTTGCCAGAGCATGGCTCATTTGTATTTGTATAGAGGTGAACGTAATGAATTGTTTGTTGGCATGACTGAGGTTCAGCCCGTTTTCTACAGTTTTCGTTCATATCAGGGCGCCAAGGGCATCTGTCTTTGTTCCCGGTGCCTTTGTTACCAGTACCTTTGAACCACTCTTTTCGAGCCATTGAATGCTTTTCGACATAGACAGGGTCGAAACAATGTTTAGGGGCGTCAAAGGAAATGTTGCATGTCCGCATTGTACCTGCAAGTGCTGTGTTTTAAAATATCTTGAATGAAAATTGGCTAGAAGAAAGCATTCTGCCGAGTAAAAATCAAGTGCTTTCGTAAGCGTATGTTCATTCTTCTACCTTTGATTTTCTTTTATGAAGAAAATGTTGGTTTCTTAAAGTCCGTTGTAAATGAACTTCTTTCTAAGTGAACTGAAAACGCACTTTCCTACCTCTTTATGCAAACTTTAGTCTTTGTAGCATCACTATTTTGCGTGTACGTTATTTCTGTATGTGGTTTTAACCTTTTTGGTGTCATAGGCGACTGTATGGAAGCTGTTGAGGACGGTGTGGATCAAGATCAGACTGCACAGAATGTGCAGTCTAATCTTAGATCTATACCGTCCATTGGTTTTGTCCAGCCCAGAGGATAAAATTGTTTCAGTGGATAGTGTTTGAGTCTTCGAAGAGGTCCAGTTGATGAACTTGGCGCTTAACCCTTTCCCAAACGACAAATTTTGGACTGGTCCAAATTGAAGAGTTTGCAGACAACAATTTGATGAAAATGGCAGAAAGTTCTCAGAAAGGGTAGAAAACACTGTGGAAAAAAGGAGAAATTGCTCGTTATGAGCAATTTCTCCTTTTCCCACTGTATTTTCAAAAGACTTGTACTGCAGACACGTGAAAACCAGGGCTTGTTTGGGAAAAGCTTAACTCTTTCGGTACCAAATAAATATACTCGGCTTCTTTTGATGGCTGTAAATAGAATCCACTGCGTCTCCGGAAGATTTTTATCATATAGGCTTGACCAAACATGCGGAAGGTATAGATCAAAGATCAGACTGCACGTTCTGTGCAGTCTGATCTTGATCTATGCCGTCCGCAAAAGTTCCTGTTTTCGCCTATGGCGCTGAAAGGGTTAAAGAGCCAAACCTCACAATAATGAACGCTTTTACTTTGTGTCTATACATTGAACTCGTGAACCACGTTTTTCATATCACTCAGAAAAACAATTTCCTTTCCTTGACCCTTATCCTGTTGAATAAGTTAAATGATCCCTTCAATTCGATTGTAAATGCCCAATGTTGTTATTTCAAAGTTATTTTTCGGGGAAGACTATCTCCTTATCGGACAGTGTAGATCCAAGATCAGACTGCACGTTCTGTGCAGTCTGATCTTGCTTGGATCTACACTGTCCAGAAGGTCTTTGAGTAGCGCTTACCAGCCTAAGGTTTAATGTAATGTCATTTTAAAGTCATTTATGCTAAACAGTTGCACGTCTGAAAATAAATTGTAAGCTAACAGACTAACAGGCTACAAGAAAGAGTGGTGTCTCTTGAACCAAGTGCTTTCGTATATGTATGTTTATTATTCCTTTGAATTTTGTAAAAAAAAAAAAGCAACGTTGCATCTTCTGTACCTTGTATAACTAGTCTGCAAGTTCGTTAGGAGCATTAAGGTCCCTTTTCATGCAGTCAAAACGTACTCTCCTACCTTGAAGTGCATATCTTGTTTCTTTGTAGTATTACTATTCAGGTTTGTGTGTTCTTTTATTTCTGCACGGTTTTTACAACCTTGAAATTTCTGAAGGGTTTATGGCTGTAGTGTTTTGTCTATAAATGGGATGTCTTTGATATTTTTGTAGTGACTGTGAACGTGTGCTGTCTGCCGGAAAAAAAAAACAAAGTTAGTCTGTACTAAATGACAGTATGCCTTGACGTTTAACCAGGCGACACAGTTTAGACGCCTCTGTATTGAAATCACTTAGATACAGCAGTTTGAACATGGCTAAAACTATGTGATATGTTTGTGGAAGGGTAAAAAACATTGTGGAAAAAAGAAGAAAATGCTGGTTTCCAGCATTTTCTCCTTTTTCCACAATGTTTTCAAAGCGTTTTTCAAAGCGTTTTTCTCCAGGGTTGTCAAAACAAGGGGGTCATTGGTAAAGTACTAACTCTTTACAACACAAGACCTGAACAAATATAAGACTTCTTATTATCGAAGTCATTTGCAGACACACAAACTGAATGTTGTTAACACTGGCAGGATTTGTTCATGACAGAGACGAAACTCTTGTTGGAAAAAGGGAGAAATGTATTTACCATAGTTTTGTGTCTTTCATTTTTCGAATGTTAGAAATAAAAAAAAACTTCTTCAACAGGATCGTTACTGTGCGCACTCGTTTAGATCAGGGTAAATAAAATACACGTTTCCCATTTGGTTGTTTGTCTGGTCATTCCTTAGCATAACTAGCCTATATAAAACCGATGCACTGTGTGATCTTGATCTGCACTCTTCGACATTTCGGGAGTTTATTCTTGCTACAAACAGGGTCCATATTCACCAATCATTCTTAGAACATTCTTAGTCTTATTCTTCGATTGTTCCAAATTAAAAAGTAACACATCTTCTGATCGGGAAAACCAAGTGTTTTAGCTAATCAGAAGTTGAGTTACTTTCAAATTTGGAAAAATCTTGGAGAATAAGACAAAGAACGTTCTTAAGAATGGTTGGTGATTACGGACCCAGATTTGTAATTTAGATAAATTTTGCCTTTCTTCTTTCTTTGTGTGTGAAGCTTAAGGTTTCCATTTTCATATAAGCGGAGCTCCGGTAAAAGGTGTATTATGCATCTCTACTATGTAATGTGCCGAGGCAAGTCATCACATAATTAGGGATCCATAAAATCCATTAGTCTAACAAAAAAACAAAGGAAATCAAGAAGTAGAACGGTCCATCAACATGCACAAAATCTACAAGGATCAATGACATTAGACCATATCAGCCTGCGCGGACTGCGCACACGGCTGACATGAATCGATACATTTTTCGGACGTATTAGAACCTGTTTTCACAGAGAATGACTCATACATTTGTAACGATTGAGAAAATTATTTTACGTCTGATGTAGAAATTTAACCTTGAGAAAATGACCCTTTAACATTTAAAACGCTGAGCTTGCGAGATGGGTTTACAAATACTAAAGTTTTAAAGCTTCACCATGAGTATTGGGACAAAATAATAGATGTGCAACACATAAAAATCAGGGTCTAAGTAAATTAAAATTGCAGACAGTCTACATAAAAAAACAGGGGTGTATTCATCAAGATCTTATTTTTTTATGTTCTTTCTTTATGTTCCAAGGCTGGCAATATGATTGGCCAGGACGTTCTACTTCAACAGCCAAACAAAACGCTTGTCTTTGAATTAAGAATTTAGCTCGTAGAATAGAATTTTGAATACTGCCACTCAGTGCTTTAACTCTTTACCAAACGACAAAATTTTAGACTTGTCCAAATTGAAAGCATTTGCAGATGACAAAATAGATATGACTCAAAAACTAAAATTTGTTTTTGGACGGGTAGAAAACTTTGTGGGAAAAGGAGAAAATGCTGGTTACCAGCATTTTCTCCTTTTCCCACATTGTTTTCAAACTGAGGCCTCTTTCTCAGGGTCGTTAAAACTCGGGCTTGTGTGGTAAAGGGTTAAACGTTTACCAAACAACAACATTTTAGACTGGTCCAAAATGAGAGCATTCGTAGACGACAAATTAAACGTGACTCAAACACTGAAATTTGCCTTAAGAAGGGAAGAAGACATTGTGGGAAAAGGAAAAAATGCTGGCTACCTGCACTTTCTCCTTTTTCTCATATTTTTTCAAAAGGCTTCTTCCTTATGGTCGGGATTGTGTGGTAAAGAGTTAAACCTGTAGTGTATATCAGAATTTCTGACAATGTTTATCAAGATCAGACAGCACATAAGCATATTCATTGTAGACAATGAACTTTGAACAAGATTTTCTATAGCATGCAAACGATTCATCGATCTTTGTAACAACCCTTTTCGTAAATGATTAATGAAAGAAATAGAATTGTGTCTTCAAAAGACATAGAGAATAGTTTTCTTAATTGGTAGGCATCAGTTCTACGGTTGAGCCTGTGCAATTTTAATGCCTTCGGTTCAAAAGGTGAAGGGTTCAAGATCAGCCATGCAAGCTTGTACGCGTTCTAGTAATATTTTGCAACATTTTAAGCAGTATTCCCTCAATATCTGGGAAACTATAGTAACTATCCATGTACATGTATCTTACACTTTTAGCGCTAAAGGCAAAAATACTGGGCTGTTGCGGACGGTATAGACCAAGATCAGACTGCACAGAACGTGCAGTCTGGTCTTGTATCTATACCGTTCCCTTGTTTAGACATGCCTTTAATATTAAAATCTGTTTCAGTTTCGACGTGTATTAATCTCAGCGCTCCAGATAAGAGGGAGTGATGGTATTCTAAATCCATTATTTTCCTTCCAACCCCTATGTTGTGGGTATTCATTAGAATCGTCTCGGTGAGACAATTCTAATGAGTACCCATAACATAGGGTTTAGTGGAGAATAAATAAACTGTTCTATTTTGAAATCAAAATCACTCCCTCTATCTGGAGCACTGTATTATTATATATTATTATTGTTCTTTCGGTCGTCGAAAGAGGTTGAATCTATATGGGCTATGCTTTGATGCACAAATCCAGGATAGTTGTCTCTTGAGATAAAGTCATTTTAAATAAAACCCGGTTGAACCTCACGGTGCAATGAGGTAGAAAAAATGCAGAAAGTTTATCAGTAGCAAAAAATTGTGATCCATTCAGCCTGCGCAGTCCCCGCAGGCTGAACTGGGTGGATACCTTCTGCAGATGCACTATACCCGCTTTTCAGGGAACATGATTCATATGTCTGAAAGAGTTAAAAGCCTGTACAAACAATCCCGTATTCAACGTCCCTGAAAAAAGAAAGCTCTTTAAAACATTACAATAAAAGGAGAAAGTTTTTGTACTCATCTTTTTCTCCCGTTTTTCTCCCTCCATGTTTCTACCCTTTTGAAAAAAAAGATACCGTTACCTGGACCACACTCAATTTGTCGTGTGCAAATGCTTTCAATTTGGAAAAGTCTAAAACTTTTGTCGTTTGGTTAAGAGTAAACTCAATACATCTTAACCCAAAGGCTGCTAAGTGCGACTCAAGGACCTTTTGCGGACAGTGTAGATCAAGATTAGACTGCACATTCCAAGTCTGATCTTGGATCGACACTGTCCGATACGGAGATATTTTTCCCCAAAATATAAATGAGCCATGCTCTGTGAAAAGGGGGCTTAATGCATATGCGAAAAGTATCGACACAGGTCAGCCTGAGCAGTCCGCGCAGGCTGACCTGAGCCGAAACTTTTCGCTAATGGTCGATTTTCTGTATGTCCAAAAAGCAGTCTACCGCATGATTCAGTCGGCTGTTGAAAAGAATTGGCTTTTATGGATCCATAGTTATGTGATGGCTTTGCTTGAGACAATGCTTCAAGGAGATGCATTAAGCCTCCTTTTGCCAGAGCACGGCTAAAATTTAAAATTACAACATTTAGGTCTGTACCATCGGCTTGAAAGTTTCGTTTTATTTGTTTAGCAGGTTATTCCTTTCCCGAACGACAAAATTCTAGACTGAACCAAACCGAAAGCATTTGCAGACAACAAAATAAATGTAACTTAAAAACTGAAATTTGTTTTGGGGAGGCTAGAAAACATTTTAGGGAAAAAAAAGAGAAAATGCTGGTTACCTTTTGCCACAATGTTTTCAAAACGCTTCTTTCTTTGGGTCGTTAAAAGTCGGGAGTGTGTGATAAAGAGTTAAGGATTGAAAGAAGTCTGCAGGACTGATGGACGGTTCTGATAAATCCTTGCTAAATAGGCATAATCAAAATCAATTAATGTTTAACTCTTTACCAAACGACAAATTTTAAGACTCGTCCAAATTCAAAGCGTTGGCAGACGACAAATAAAATGTTGCTGAAATGACTGGATTTATCCATGAAAGGTTAGAAAAGATTGAAGGAAAAGAAGAAAATGCTGGTTCTCAGCATTTTATTCTTTTCCCACAATATTTTCAAAAGGTTTTTTCCTGCCGAGTCGTTGAAATTCGGGATTGTGTGGTAAAGGGTTAACTCTTTACCAGACGACAGTTCTTTTTTACGTTTATAAACTGATGCATCAGCAGACGACAAATTATATGTGACTCAAATGATGGGATTTATCGATTCAGAATTCGAACTCACAACCCTCTTGATAATAAACCGATCAAGTTATCAACGGGTTACCGGGACTCGGTGCAGATCCCTGTCACTCAGCAACGGACAAGTCTTGAAGCCGGGACGATCGATGGTTCGAATTCCCAACTTGGTATAATCCCTCTCCTATGATTGATGACACTCATTGCGACAGGAATCATTCCTTTCTGATCAGTGATCATTGTTTCGCCGATGGTTTAGTTTATTTATTTAACATCGACAGAGAAACAAGTTCATACACATTATACTAATCTCTCTCGATTCTACTTCCTGGGAACTACACCAGTACTTGCGCCAAACGTGTGGGCCAATGAACAATCCCAAAGTTGACACTCGCTCCCAGGTATCGAACTCGGGACCTTATGGCTAAGAGGCCGATGCTCTACTTCACAACCCTGGACACCACAAGGTTAATGTCGGGAAGCAGCCATCGGCTTGAATAGAATATTAAACGACGTATTGGTAAAAGGAACTTCAATTATTTATGGAGGGGTGCACTGACCAGTATAAATATTGTTGAAAACAGCGTTAATCATCAATCAAACGAACGAACGAACGAGCGAACGACCGAACGAACAAGGAAAAATAGTGGGGCTCGGCGTGACAGTCGGGGTAAAGGGCAAGTGAAGCATACATGTTTACTTGGCTTACTACGAAATACTCACGACTGATCTATGGAGTGACAAAACAATAAATTGATGTACCGAGCGACCTCGCCGTGATATTAGATCCCATTATAAATAATTGAGCTGTTAAACTTGTTGTATTGAATGAGAAATCGCTCAATGGACCAATGAATTGTCACTGCCGAAAATATAATTTCTTTTCTGGCGTTTCTTTTTTACGTTGAACGTAGGTATATGGATCGTAATTCAAACCCTTATAGAGCGTTAGGCATAATGAGAGACGCTGTACATAGCGGGCATTGTAGATCCCAGATCAGACTGCACAGAACGTGCAGTCTGATCTTGGATCTACTCTGCCAGGTATCCTATTATATGTACTTAGCCAAAAAATCGCTTGCATTACATTATAATATATGGAAATTATCTAGCTTCTTGGAATTGAAAGAATGATAATTGATTTCATTTCCCTTACGCTCAAAAGGGCAACCTCTTTGTCAACATCTTGTAAAAGTACAACTCGATCATAACAGGACTTCATCTTTTACAAAACAATTTCGTAATTTGATACCCCTGAACAGAAAGATTTTTGAAACATTGTGAAAAGAGAGAAACAGCGGTAAACAGCATTTTCTCCTTTTCTCAGATTTTTCTTAACACTCTCAGAGACCATTTCTATCATTTCAACCACGTCTAGTTTGTCCGCTGTAATTTAGACAAGATTAAAACTTTATCGTTTTGTATAGAGTTAAGAAATAAAATTGATTGTATGCAGTCAATTGAAAAGACTTAATTAATGCATTGTAATGCGTTTTCGTCAAGCATTTCGTACAAAGTAGCACACGGTATAGACCCCATCATCTGGTTGCACGTTCTATTTCCATGTAGTCTGATCTTGATCAATGCTGACTGCAGAGAGGTGAAGTTCTTTCCTGGCTACTGAAGACTTAACCCTCTCAGCGCCAAATATATTAGCCCTTAAGCTGCTGAGCGTTCAATAATCCCCACATAGAGATTTTTATCTTACAGGTATGACTAGAAAAGCGTACAGCATAGATCCAAGATCAGACTGTTTTCGCCGACTGCTCTGAAAGGGGTAAAAATATTAAATTTTGATGTCATATTCAATTAGCTACTCTTAGATCTTCCTGATACACGTTTTAAAAACGCACAGCGTATTGGTTTGTTTGACCTCGAGCTAAACAATCCCATAATTCCATGTGTTTACGGCCTTTCAGAAGATGGCTATTGGAAACATTTTGAGAAAAGAATAAATTTCTAGCTACCAGCGTTTCTTCTATTCCGACAATGTATTCTACCCTTCAAAGACACATCCAATCATCCTAAGCTACAACCCGTTTGTCGTTGGCAAAAATTTCCAATTCATACCATTATTATTATTATTATTACTATTATTATTATTTTCTTGACTGGTAAATGGAAAAAAAGTCAGTGGTCATTGCTTTGGGTTTGCAATTCAGATCTCTTTGTTCCATTCCCCTGATTCATCCTCATAACAGAATTATAGATCCATAAAACCCATCTGGTCTAACAACCGACTGAACCACGGGGTAGAATCGTCCTTGAACATGCAGGCTGACATGGGTCAATACTTTTTGCCGACTGCATTCTTTTCACAGTGCATGGCTCATTTGCTATATCGGTTTTACTATCTATAACATGCAGTAAAAGGTTGCGACTAGTATCATTGATTTCATGGGCATTGTGGAAAGATAGAGTTGTCTACCTTAGACCACGATGTATATTTCTCCAAGGTGTCACACCAATTGTTTTAGCAACATTGAAAATAGAGTGAAGTTCGCGTTTTTTTTAACATCTGCTGTACTTTAACTGACAAACATTCTGCTTTACTGTTGTTTATTTCCACTGGGCTACAAATGAAGCTGAGAGAATTGGCACCTAGACTATGTTCCTTTAAGTGGGCACAGACACAAAATAGTACCAAAAGAAATCACAAATTTGCGGTCATTTTCCACAGAAGATACCAAAAACACATTTTAGATCTGTCTTTCCATTTTCTCTAATGAAACAGTGCAACAGAAAATATTGTTATCAAATTTTCAAACAGAGCTACTGTTGACTAGTACGACCCTGAAGGAGTTCGAAGTGGTGCGACACCTTCAAAATCCTCAGAAGGATCAAGTGGGCGGGTCTTGGTGTATCAATACGTCATATGATGTCGGATGTCAAGATCAGCCTGCAATTCTGGTGATGCTGATGCTGATGCTGATGCTTTAGCATTCAAAAAGAGGATTTTCAATAGAAGTTAATCTTCACTGACTGCTTTTCTGGCCTAAAGTATCTTGCAAAGCTGTTTTCTGTTTAGACTAAGAATGCCCTTTCTGGGTCCGTATTCACCAACCATTCTTAAGAACAGTCTTACTCTTCAAGATTTTCTACATTTGAAAGTAACACAACTTCTGATTGGCTAAACCAAATGGTTTAGCCAATCAGAAGTTGTGTTACTTTCAAATTTAGAAATTCTAGAGAATAAGACTAAGAACGTTCTTAAGAATGGTTGGTAAATACGGACCCTGTTGATTCGGTGTTCTGATGGCTGATACTTCTGCAGAATTTAGTTCTTTACTAAATGACATAACCTCATACTTCTCCAAGTTGAAAGATTTTGGTGACGACAAAGGTGGCTAAAACGCAGGTTAACAGCATTTCCTCCTTTTCCCCACAATGTTTTTAAAAGGCTTATTTTTCGTGGTCGTCAAAACACAGAATTGTTTGGGAAACGGTTAAAGCTTGTTTAGTCCTTTTTTTAAAGACTTTTTCTGCTCTCTCGTAGACCCTACTATGAAACAAACAACGTCTTTCATATTTATTTTATGTATGGATTATTCAAAAGCTCACTATTATTTCTGTCAATGAATTATTAGTCATACTCCATACTATCTAAAATTTAATTCATTTCCGCCGAGCATATGCAAGTCTTTGAAGGTCTAGCTTTGAACTACGTTGGTGAAACGCAAAGTACAGTGTTTGATCTCTCTCTCAGTCTCTGTCTGTCCTTCCGCCCGTCCGTCCGTCTGTCCGTCCGTCTGTCTGTCTGTCTGTCTCTCAAAATGTAGCAAAGTAGAGGAGTTGGGACATCGTCTGCAATGTTTAGAGATGTCCTTTCGTTTTAGGCTTGCAGATCACCTGTAAGTATATATTGTACTAACGTTTGATTGCCTTAACCATTTTCGTTTAGCCAGTCAGAAGTTGCGTTTCTTTCAAATCTAGAACATTCTTGGAGAAGTAGACAAAGAATATTCTTAAGAATGGTTGGTGAATGCGAACACATATCAGACCCCACGTCCTGTTCTTTTTATTACTTATAACAGCTGATATTATTTCCCTGGATTATTTTTTGTAGACAATTAGCATAAATGAGCTCAGTTCATAAACAAGTCTTGAATTTTACGCGAGTCTGGTACAGTGACCTTCAAAGATCAGCCGACAATTAAACGATTTCTGAAGCAAAATGTCAACTACTCTTTTTCTACACTGTAATTTCTAAATGTTAACTATTATAGTAATTATAAAAAAGGAGAATGAACTCCCTCCCTCCAGAGGAAATGAAATCATAGTGGAGTAATTAAAGCACGTTAACCTTTTAACCCTTTCCCAAACGACAAATTTTAGACTCTTCCAAATTCGAAACATCTGCTAACGACAAATATCAAAACTGGTACAAATTAGCTTAATTTCTATGATAGGGTAGAAAACATTGTAGGGGAAAAAGGAGAAAATGCTGGTTACCAGACAAACTTGAACAAAACAACAACAACAACAAAAAAATCCATTTTAGATATGAATTCACGATAAGAATTCATGTTTTACAGACGAAAACAGTGAAAACATAATGGCATTAGGATAAAGTGCTCGGTAAAAACATCTTTAACTTTTGTTCTCAATGTAAATGACTCTTTACCAAACATGAAAATTTTAGACTGGTCTAAAATGAAAACATTTGTAGATGACAAATCAATATTGGCTAAAATTAAGGGTTTTGCATGTAAAAGGGTAGATAACATTGTGGAAAAGGAGAAAATTCTCTTAAATAGCATTTTCTCCTTTTTTCTCGATGTTTTCTCAGTCCTTTTCGGTCAGGGCCGTTAAATATCGGGATTATATGGTTAAAGAATAAAAGAGGTATGCTTAAAAATGTCGTCTTGTTAAGATACTGTGTTAACATTTAAGCTGCTGAATAAATTGAACGTAAATTTCTACTCAATACTAAAAGCTCAAACATTGCGGTTTCAAAGTTAATTTCACCGAAAAGAAAATACCGTATCGGACAGAGTAGATCAAAGATCAGACTGCACGTTCTGTGCAGTCTGATCTTGATTTACACTGTCCGCAAAAGGTCAGTGGGTCGCGATTAGCAGCTTAAGGGTTAAACTGCAACATAGTTATTCGTTCACAGCAAATTACAACTATCGTAGATAGCGTTTGAGAGCAGCGTAGATCAAGATCAGACTGCATCGAACGTGCAGCCTGATCTTGGATCTACACTTTCTCTCTACCCCTCCCTGATGCTAACTAATGACAAACATCATCTTCAATTGTTTGAGAAATGTACTACTTGGCCTCGAAAAAAGTCTAACTTATTTGGTTCACAGCTACAGAGTAACTGCACTTTAAAATCAGATTCACTTATGGTAATTCTGAACGGGGATCCAGAGCTCCAGATAAAGAGGGCGTGATGGTATTCTAAATCCATTATTTCTCTTCCAAACCCCATGCTGTGGGTACTCATTAGAATCGTCTCGATGAGACGGTTCTAATGAGTACACACAACATAGGGTTTAGTGGAGAATAGTTAATATTTTCAATTTTGAAATCACAATCACTCCCTCATTCTGGAGCTCTGGGGATCGTATAATAATTGAGACATGCTCAGTGAAAATCAAGTTTGATGCATCTGCGAGAAAAGCATCGACCCATGACAGCCTGCGCAGTCCGCGCAGGCTGACATGTGTCGAAGCTTTTTGCTATTGGTGAATTTTCTGTATTGTCCGCATGCCAAAGGACCATTCTACCGATTCACCTGGTTTGTAGATAAAATGGATTCATAGTTATGCATCGACTTTCTTTGTATAATGCATAACAAAGGTTCATTGAAGTCTCTTTGTCTAGAGCGCCGTTCAAATATATGTATCAAACACAGTGTATACGATCCTTGTTCTGCGGAAGCTTGGACTGCATTGCCTGGCAAGATATGGGACACCCAAAGATTGAAGATCAGCCTGCTCGTGCCTGGCATCTTTGATTCTGACTCATGCTTTTGGCAAATGCTCAAGAAAGGCTTCATGCAATAGTAATTGCATGTCAAAGCTTGGTCTTTAAGCTAACTCTGCTTCAAAGATGAAACGATATTTTCTATATAACATGTGTCTATAATAATCAAGGAAGGTAAGGGTAATAGTCTGTAATGGCGCTGAAAAATCGGACTCTGTGGGTAGTACGCAAGCAACATCAGATATCTGCTCGGGTTCAAAAACAGGTACCTAGAGGAAAAGCACTTAACTCCCTATAGAAGTGTCCCTAGCCACACGTGCAAGACGTGATCCAGTCGTGTTACATGATCTATATGTTACTACCTGGCACCGCCTTTCAGATACATTCCCGTGATGAACAACAAGGAGCTGAGAGAGAGAGAGACAGACAGACAGACAGACAGACAGACAGACAGCATTTTTGCAAATTTGTATGACCACTATCCTACGCCGCATGCAACAGTGTTGCTGTCATTTCGCAGCGAAAGGTCACTTACATATCCCGCCTGGTTTTCATTTGACCGGAACTGGGCCTGGGATCTGTAGTACTTTAGGGAAGAGCACTGACGTGTGATCATTGCAGCCTGCGAAACAGTACAATACAATTATTCATTGCCTTCTTGTCACTTCTAAGATACTGAATAGTGCATATAACATATAAGAAAACCGAGTAAGATTAACAGCAACTCTGTGAGCAAAAAATAATTATATTGGAACAATCAACAACGTAAAATGGTGAAGTTATGATTACATGCCTCTATTAGATGAATAGCTGCAATAGTTCATTCCGCATTATTATACAGCAAAGAAATTTCTTGCGATCTGGCTGGATAAAGATCCCGAACATAATTGCTGTACACTGGCAAGCGCAAGGGAAAATAGTTCAAATCGATTGTAAAAACCCAAATATTGCTATTTCAAAGTTATTTGTTGGGGAAAAATAAATCATTATCGGACAGTGTAGATCATGATCAGACTGCACGTTCTGTGCAGTCTGATCTTGATCTACACTGTCCGCAAAAGGTCCTTGAGTAGCGCTTAGGAGCCTAAGGGTTAATCACTATTGCTTGTCTTTTTGTTCGTTGACTCGGTCGACAGAGGGACTGACTTGCAATTTTCAGGTGGTGGGTTCAACTCCAAGAGACTGCCTTTTTTGTTATGTGTTTCTCTCCATTGATACAAAATAGTCATGTCTCAAACGGGGACATCAAGATTTTTTTTTTCATGCACAAATTTCAATGATCTTGTAGGCTGCTTCCATCTATAAATCAGTTATAACCTGATAGTTCTAAAGCCAGTTGTAAGTTGAATCATTAATTCGAAGCTAAATGGTTTAAAGGCGAAGTCCGCTGTAAAAAATGTGTTCTGATTTTAAAAAATGTAAGTCTTTAAAAAAGGTTCATATAAAGTCAGTATACACAAAAAATATTACAAGGGGTGCTTTGAATCTTTAAGTAGTGTCAAATGCATATAAATCATGCTCTGTGAAAAGGGGGTTTATACATCTGCAAAAAGTATCGACCAGTGCAAGCTTGCGCAGTCCGCGCAGGCTGGCACCAATCAATACCTTTTGCTATATGTAAATTTCCTACATGTACAAAGACCATTTTACTTCATGATTCAGTCGCTTGTTAGACAAAATGGATTTTATGGATCCACAATAATGTAACGACTTGCTTGGTATAAAGTAACACGGGTTTTGTGCGTATGTGCATGATTCGTTTTTTAACCCTTTACCAGACAACAAAATTTTAGCCTTGTCCAAATTGAAAGCATTTGCAGACGACAATTTCAATGTGGCTCAAATGTTGCAATTTTTCTTTGATAGGGTAGAAAACATTGTAGGAAAAGGAGAAAATGCTGGTTACCAGCATTTTCTCCTTTTCCCACAATGTTTTCAAAAGGTTTCTTTACCAGGGGCGTCATTGTGCGGTAAAAGGTTGAGGCACACGTGCTATGTTAACCGTTACCCTACTCATCGTTGCCCTGTGGCACGAAAGGCATCGACTGCACTCTTTTACCTGTTGTTATTAGTAACTTTTATTGTCGTCTTTCTCAAGCAATACCATCTTGCGTCATTCATATTCTCCCCACCTACCCTGTCCATGTCAGTTATTAAACTAAAGCATTTTAACCCTTTACCAAACAATCCCGAGTTTTAGCGACCCTGAAAGAGGGGGATTTTGAAAGCATTGTTGGTAAAGGAGAAAATGCTGGTAACCAGCATTTTCTGTTTTTCCTACAATGTTTTCTATCCTATCAAAGACAGAGTCATCATTGGGGCTATATTTAAAATGTCGTCTGCAAATGCTTTCAATTTGGTTTAGTCCAACATTTTCTTGTTCTGTAAAGAGATAATTATTTTAATGTCTTTTATTTTTCACCAGTACTAGCTTGTGCACTGGTAGATGCATTGTGTCAGGAATCTCTTTGAAACTCTTTGATACACGGTCTAAATAAAACAACTGCTTTTTTACACCTTTGTCAGGCCTACGAATACAAATAGGTCACGTTGAGCAAATTTGTCGAAATGGCTTTGGCTTAATTCTGACATATTCGCACCGTTTAAGTGCAAAATGTCAAGTAGATAACTGGGTTAATTTGACGTTTGTGTGGGTTAAAGCAAAGATTAAAGGAAAGATCAAGAGTAAACCTTTACAAAGCTCAGACTGCACAGAGGGTTACGTTTGATCTAAAGAGCTCTATTCAGATTTTCATTACCTCACCGTCCTTAAAAATGAGCCATGCTCTGTGAAAAGGTGACTTAAAGCATCTTCAAAAAGTATCGACAAATTTTGCAATTGGTCAATTTCCGCTTCTCCAAGGACCAGCCTACCTAATGATTGTTAGACAAAATGAACCTTATTGATGCACGGCTATGTGATGCCCTGCCTATTATTATGCATCATGGAGATGCATTTAGCCCCCTTTTGTCAGAGCATGGCTCAAATTATTTGTCTCCTTGAATTAGGTAAGGCGATAGCTGGCAAATCATCAGTAAAGAAGAAAGACAAAAGTGAGAAAAAATATTTTTCAAACGTGTTTCCTTTATAGGATAGGTGACTTCCATAGGTTTTTTTTTTTCAGGTTTCGCGCCAGACTTTCGCGAAAACTTGTGGGAATGTCATATTATGATCAATAACACGGGTCGACTGCGAGGATTCGTATCAAAACCAGGGTCCGTATTCACCAACCATTCTTAAGAACATTCTAAGTCTTATTCGTCAAGATTTCCTAAATTTGAATGTAACACAACTTCTGATTGGCTAAACCAAACGGTTTAGCCAATCAGAAGTTGCTTTACTTTCAAATTTAGAAAAGTCTGGAGAATTAGACTAAGAACGTTCTTTAGAATGGTTGGTGAATACGGACCAAGGTTAATGACGTATGAATATCTGGTATAATAAAAAAAAAGACCGTATTATCGATTACATAACGACCACCCTGTTATTTAATCGCACAGAGTTGTGCATTTTAATTGAATGTATTATTTGATACGATTGCAGAGAAAAGTATGTGAGGCATGTTCTGACAAAAGGGGGCTTTATGCATCTCCGTGATGCATGATACCTATAAAGCCATCACATAATTATGGATCCATAATAGCTACCGACTTAATCATGGGGTAGAATGGTCGTTTGACATACGGAAAATTGACCAATAGGAAAAAGTTTCGGCCCAGATCAGCCTGCGTGGACTGCGCAGGCTGACATGGGTCGATGCTTTTCGCAGAAGCATCAAGTCCCCTTTTCACAGAGCATGGCTCATTTCTAGTTTTATTTGTCGGTATTTTGCAAGGAATTTTGATTTGCGGCATTAAAACTTACTAGGGTCCTTTTGAACTCCACCTTCCTTACATTCCCATACTAAACACAAACACAAACCTTCATGAAATAAGAAGAAAGTCACTTTATTAATTGTATAAAAAAAGTTAAACAAAGAATAACGTGACACATTCTAAAAGAGAAAACGAAACTGACATCATTAGCCATATTCCGGGGCCTTACATGGCTTTTTGTTAGAGGATTGGGAATTGAAAAAAAAAACAGGCAATCCCGAGCTAAAAAAGAAAACGAAACTGACATCATCAGCCATATTCCGGGGCCTTACATGGCTTTTTGTTAGAGGATTAGAAATTGGAAAAAAAGAACAGGAAACCCCGAGCACGTTTGCGGCTGTTATCCCTTACGGATGAGGTCACTACTAGTTAGGCACTTTTTGCAAGCTGTAGTACCGATCGATCAGTCTGGTAACTTTGATAGCAATGTTTTTTCAATCATATTTAGGGCAAACCTATCATTTTGGCCACGTTTAGTTTGTCGTCTGCAAATAATTTCATTATGGTCAAGTATAAAATTTTGTCGTCTGGTAACGAGTTAAACCTGCTCCAATGACATAATTCATTCTCGAGTACGGTTCACCATAGTGAGAGCATTACATTAGTCCTTAGGCTGCTAAGAGCGACTCGGGGACCTTTTGCAGACAGTGTAGGTCAAGATCAGACTGCACAGAACGTGCTGTCTGATTTTGGATCTAAATTGTCCGATAAGGAGGTATTTATACTTCCTTTGAAATGGCAAATTTTGGGTTTTTACTATTCGCCTGAAAGTTGCATTTCAGTTATTTTGCAGTTTAAGGGTTAGTCTGGTACCCCGCCGTACTACACGTCAGGCAAAGCGCAATAATGGCGGACCCGGTTTGTAATACGCAGAGGGGACGGGATATTGTTATTTCACATGATCAAATCGGATCATAGCTGAATTCAAAACAGATTGCTTGCAATAAAGTAGTGGCAGTGAGTTTTTCAACATGTCGTTCTTATTTAGCGAGAAAAACTACATATCAGAAATGCTTTAAGTATCCGAAATGTCAATGGACCTATATAACGTCCGAAAACAGGGCTACTTTTAAAATGATTCGTAGTCAAGTTTATATTTAAACCACACCCCAACAGCACGTTTTAGATTCGGTAATGTATTTTTTGTACAAAATTGATCTCATTTTATTTCCTGATCAAACTGGATCACATGAAATTGGGGAAAACGTGGAAGCATGTAGGGGTACGCTTGAGGACACCTAGGAGGCCGCCATTATTACGCTTTGCCTGACCCGATAACGAAGTGGTAGGGGCAGGTAATCCAGACTATTTAAGGGTCAACCCTATACAAGACGAGGGCTGTAAGACATTTTATGTAGTAGGGGACAGTGCAAGGTACAGGATGAAACCCATCTTAACCCTTGGGCTGCTAACTGCGACTCAAGGACCTTTTGAGGACAGTGTAGATCAAGATCAGACTGCACGAAACGTGCAGTCTGATCTTGATCTACACCGTCCGATAAGGACATATATTTTTCCTGAGAAACATCTTTGATGTAGTATAATTTGAGTTTTTACTATCGGCCTAAAAGTTTCATTTTACTTATTTAACAAGGTAAGGGATAAGTTACGCCTGGTTCATTAATGTGCTCGGTGTATAGCACCGTAACACTGGACCTAGATTTAAAGTCTCATCCGAAAGACTGTTTGTAATTTCAGTTCGCCAGCCGTGGGAATCGAACCCACACTCAAGTATCCCGAGATTGCAAATGGCTGGCTCTGACGCGTGAGCTACTTCGGCTGAGGTCTCAGTTGAAAGAGTCTAAGATAGATTTTATGGAAACTGTCCAGAAATACAGAAAGCAACGTTTTAATAGTAATGACCTATTGTTCACCAGTATCAATTCCAGAGAGCTGACTAACCTATAATGATAGGTCGTATCCTATAATCTGTGAGTTTAGAAAGGAAAATGTCAATGGTCGGATTAAAAAGTCCTATCGAGTTACTTAATAAGGTCTCTGACATTTTGCTCAAAATATGAAACCAACTTTTACCTTTTTACCTTTTGACATATGAATGTACCGGAGAAGTTCCCCATACATGTATCTAGGTTGAGAAGGGATTAGGATCAACCAATTTAGTTTAGCCAATCAGAAGTTGTGTTACTTTCAAATTTGGAAATCATTGGAGAATAAGACTAAGAACGTTCTTAAGAATGGTAGGTAAATACGGACCCTGTACTGTATATTATCTGGGCCCGTTTTCTCATTTTACGTCAAATGCTGAAGAAATTTCTCAATTTCAAAGTGACGCAATACATGATTGGCTAATTCCAATAGTTCAGCCAATCAGATATTGCCTTACTGCCTAAATCTAGAATAAGACTGAGATTGTAGTTTGGAATGGTTAGTAAATACGGGCCTTCACGTTGACGAAGTGCTGAACTCTTTCCCACATAACAAATTTTAGACTTTCCCAACTTCAAAACATTAACAGACAAAAAATTCAAAATTGACAATAATCAACTTAAGTTCTCTGATAGGATGAAAAAAATTTTGGAAAATGAGAAAATGCTGGTACCAGCACTTTCTCCTTTTCCCACAATGTTTTCAAAAGGGTTCTTCTTCGGGGCCCTTAAAACACGGGATCGTGTTGAAAAGGGTTAAAATGCAATAAATGACTTGCTCGAAAGGATAATGTGTATGAAGACCAGATTGCTCCGAACTTGGACTCTTATCATGATAATTGACTGCCCAATCTGTTAAACCTTAAAGCGCCTTTCACGATCACAATTGTCTTTTGGGCCACTGTAGATCAAGATTAGACAGCACAAAAAGTGGCCACTGTAGATCAAGATTAGGCAGCACAAAAATTGCGCGCTTTGCTTGGACATTTTGGACAAAAGCACCCTGAAAGGTGCAATTATTTCGGTCTTATTTCTGGACTGTAACTGTTTGTGGTGTTAATGTGGCGTTCTGAAGGCTAAGTAACTATAGTGTTATACTTTAGTGTTAACTGTGTGTGGTGTTAATGTAGAGCTCTGAAGGCTAAGTTACTATAGTGTTATACTTTAGTGTTAACTGTTTGTGGTGTTAATGTGGCGCTCTGAAGGCTAATAGCGTTATACTATAGTGAAATACTTTTCTCTCAATGGTTGGCAAATAAAATACATACGAACAAATCACAAAGCACATTGGCCATGATGAAAAAATATGAATGGGTCATGCTCTGTGAAAAGGGTATTTAATGCATCTGCGAACAGTATCGATTCATACCATACCGCGCAGTCCGCACAGGCTCACATAGGCTGGATGTTTTTGCCATTTGTAAGTTTTCATGCATGTGCAAGAACCAGTCTACCTCATGATTCATTTGGTTGTTTAACAAAATGGGTTTTATAGTTCTATGATGATGTGATGAATTGCTTGATATCATAGATCACGGAGATGCATTAAACCCCCACATCCCAGAACGCCGCTCAAATGTAGAATGTAATATAGAAATGTTGAAATCTATTTGAGCCATGCTCTGTTAAAAGGGGGCTTAATGCATCTGCGAAAAGTTTCGATCCAGGTCAGCCTGCGCAGTCCGCGCAGGCTGACCTGGACCGAAACTTTTCGCTATCGGTCAATTATCTGTATGTCAAAGGACCAATCAACCTTATGATACAGTCGGTTGTTAGATATAATGAATTTAATGGATCTATAAAACTGCGATGACTTGCTTGATATAATGAATGCATCACAGAGATGCATTAAGCCCCCTTTTGCCGGAGCATGACTCATTTATTTTTGTGAAAGTCTGTTATATACATGTAAATTCGATACGATACTTACCGAAAAAACGTGACTTTTTGTTAGCACCTTCAGCAGTTTGATTCCTATCGATTCAGTTCTAATTAACACTTAGGATGCTAAACGCCACCCAAGGACCGACTGCAGACAATGTAGATCAAGATTAGACTACACAGAACGTGCAGTCTGATCTTGGATTTACAGTGACCGATAAGGAGATATCGTTCCTCGAAAACAACAACTTTGAAATAGCAATATTTGGATTTTTACTATCGACTTCAAAGTTTCATTTCATTATTCAGCATGTTATTTAACCCTTTCAGCCCAAATATATGAACTGGACCTCTTCCGACGGCTGGAAAATAGATCCCGCTGAAATTCAGACAGATTTTTATCTTATAGGCTTGACTGAACAAGCGGGCAATAGAGACCCAAGATCAGATGGCACCATCTGTGGAGTCTGATCTTGATCTATACCGTCCGCAAAAGCCCTGTTTTGTATGAAATGCGCTAAAAGAGTAAAAACGACTATCCTAGTAAGAAGGTCATCGCTCGTCATTTAATCAGAAAGTACTTATCGGGAATATTATAAGATGCCTCGGACAGTTTTTGCTTAGTCGTCGGAAAA
This sequence comes from Tridacna gigas, assembly GCA_945859785.2. NCBI lineage: Eukaryota > Metazoa > Mollusca > Bivalvia > Cardiida > Cardiidae > Tridacna > Tridacna gigas. The sequence goes on from OX244029.2 coordinate 70,757,675, forward strand.
GGTAAAACTGGAGAATGTTCTGCAATGAATGGCTGCCTGTGTATTGCGGCCGAAATTTTAAATTGCAAAATCCTGAGTTGTGTTTAACTTTAAAAAAAAAAAGACATGTTTCTGCTATTTTCCCCCTTTTATTAACCCTTAGGCTGCTAAGCACGACTCAAGGAGCTTTTGCGGCCAGTGTAGATCAAGATCAGACTGCACATAACGTGCAGTCTGATCTTAGATCTACACTGTCCGATAAGAGAATATTTTCTCAAAAAGTAGCTTTGAAATAGCAACAGTTGGGGTTCATACATAAATCCTTTCATCTTATAACTTCTCTTGAAGTACTCAATGCTTAGCATGGGTTATAGAAATATCATAAAAGGAAAACGTAGTGCTTTAGGTAGTAAATGGACCTAGAGAAATTTAAAGACAAACAATGGCACTAAGTACTTTGTACTCATTGCTTAGCATGGGTTATAGAAATATCATAAAAAGAGAACGTAGTGCTTTAGGTAGTACATGGACCTAGAGAAATCTAAAGACAAACTATGGCACTAAGTACTTTGTACTCAATGCTTAGCATGGGTTATAGAAATATCATAAAAGGAAAACGTAGTGCTTTAGGTAGTAAATGGACCTAGAGAAATCTAAAGACAAACTATGGCACTAAGTACTTTGTACTCATTGCTTAGCATGGGTTATAGAAATATCATAAAAGGAAAACGTAGTGCTTTTAGGTAGTACATGGACCTAGAGAAATCTAAGACGAACCATGGCACTAATTACTTAGCGTTTTTAATGTGATACTAATCTGAAGCTAAAAAAGATATATAAAACAACGGGAAATTCAAAGTTTTAACAAAAAGTCTCAGTTTCTCTCCTTAAAATCGATGATTGGATAGAAAGACAGTATAGAATTAAAAAGTAGACAGTCCAGGTGTTAAAATGTATTCGGATTTAATGATTGATTGATTGAATGGTGTTTTACGCCGCTTTCAACATTATTTCAGTCATATCAGGGCGACAGCTCACATATTCATGTATTTTCTGGGTTTTACCAGTACTAGGCTAGGGCTCTGAAGTGTCTTGCCCAAGGACATACCCACGAAGAACCCAGCGGATCAGGTAGGGCTCGAACCCAGGGCCTCCAGGTTACAAGTCCCACACTTTACCAATGAGCCACGCAGGACCCCTGTATTCGGATTTAACCCTTTACCACACAATCCCGACTTTTAACGACCCTGAGAAAGAAGTCTTTTGAAAACATTGTGGGAAAAGGAGAAAATGCTGGTAACCAGCATTTTCTCCTTTTCCCACAATGTTTTCTACTCTATCAAGGACAAATTATGTCATTTGAGCCACCTTATTTTGATGTCTGCAAATGCTTTCAATTTGGACCAATCTAAATTATTGTCGTTTGGTAGGTAAAGAGTTAAATCATACTGTTTAAAAGTATGGAAATAATTGCGAAGATGACAATCTGTTGTTGTAAAGTCGGTTCACGTATTGGTCGTTGGCAGCCAAAAAAATTCTAGAAACAGGTTAAGAGTTAACAAATGATAGAGCGACCTGGCAACTTTCGACCTACTTTTAAAATTTAGTTTGTTTCTGCCGGCGACGAACGCTGGGACCGACGGTATAATAACAGATTGTGGTCTTCACAATAATTTCCATACTTTTTAATCGTATGATTTAAATTTAGATGCAGTCTGAAGCTCCCATTGTTTACTTTTATCCGCTGTTGGGGCTTTAAGTCCATGTATATCAAAAAGGTCAATGTACTTAATACCCTGTCATGATGGGTTCAAATATGACAAAGTTAGGCAGAATCCGTTACAAACTGTTTCTTTGAAGATAGATACTTTTTAAAGGTAACCGAGTACTGTCATTCAAGATATTAACACAAGCCTGAAACGGAATTAGAGATGATAATGCCAATAAAAACTGACAAAAAAGGAACCTTCTTTTATAGCATTTTAACCCTTTACCGCACAAAGCTGCCTTTAACGACTTTAATGACCCTTGGATTGAAGCATTTTGAAAACATTGTGGGAAAAGGAGAAAATGCTGGTAACCAGCATTTTCTCCTTTTCCCACAATGTTTTCTACCCTATCAAAGAAAAATTGCACCATTTGAGCCACATTGAAATTGTCGTCTGCAAATGCTTTCAATTTGGACAAGGCTAAAATTTTGTCGTCTGGAAAAAGGTTAAAGGTAGGTTTTATGACTTAAAATATACCGTAATAAGTATTATCCAAATCTCTAATCCCTGTAATTTATTTGTGTTTTTTTTTTTTGTCGTTTTATTCGTGTGTCTTCTTAGGCTGCAAAATTGCTGAAATGGCTTCGACCCTCCCACTCACATTGTTTAATAGATGGTGCACGTAATTATGAAGACGTCATAAGAAAACAGGTTCAAATAAGTATAAAAGATGTTGAGTTGAAACTGTGACTTAAAGATTGCGAAATGCGATGAAAAGTTTCTTATATATTAGTAAAAAAAAAAACTGTTTTTGGAGGAGTGTAAAATTGTGTCGTCTCGTAAGTGAGTCATGCTCTGTGAAAATGGGTTCAATGCATCTACAAACAGTATCGACCCATATCAGCTCGGGTCGAAACTTTTTGCTTTCGGTCAATTTTCTGCAGCTCAAAGGACCACTTTACCCCATGATTCAGTTGGTTATTGGACTAAATGGATTTCATGGATCCCTAATTACGTAATGACTTGCTTGGTATAATGCATTAAACCCCCTTTTGCCAGAGCATGGCTCGCTCATTTAACTCTAAGATTCCCCTCTTTTAACCTCCCACCCCCAGCCCGCTGGTTGTTTGATGTGTCGCCAAACAGGGGTGAACGCGGGGCAGCTACTGAGTGTCTTAACTCTCTGAGACCAGTAATGGCTCAAACGTCATCACCATTGCCGTATATCTATTTAACGTAAACCAGAATTTAATATTCCCGTGTTTTAACGGCCATAGAAAAGAAGGCTGCTGAAAACGATGTGGAAAAAAAAGAGAGAAAATGCTGGTAACCAGCATTTTCTCCTTTTTCCCCTACTCTTTCACCGAGAGTCCCATCTTTTATGCCACATATTTCAACTGTCGTCTGCAAATGCGGTCAACATGGACACATAAATTACCGTTTGGTAAAGAATTCAACAAAAATCGAAGCCGGGTAGATTATAGTACCGCGGTCCAAATTTGATTTTGACGTGTGGCCGAACAGGGGTGAACCAGGGCAATGGGTGTCGTAAACCACTGACTCGAAGGTCAAGGAGACAAAAATACTGTAATGACTTTCACGATTGGCTGTAACGTATTATTGTTGGACATATGATACTTTCATTTGGCCGACCCAAAATTAATTAACAACATAGTGCAAAACTTTTGCACGGCGTAATTTGAATAATGAACGTCTACGTATTGACTTTAGCCCATAGAGGGACGAATAAACAGAACAGATGATTTCAGTCCAGAAATAAGATGCAAATGAGAACAATGTCAGGGCTGCTTTTGTCCAGAATGTTTCAGCAAATCCGACAGTATAGATTAAATGTCAGGCTGCACGTTTTGTGCTGTCCGATCTTGATCTATTTCGGCGACTACAACAGGCAGCAGAAATTTTGGAAAGCACTTAAATATTTGATTGATTGATTGTATGGTGTTTAATGCCATTTTCAACATTATTTCGGTTATATCACGGCGGCCATTGCACCTATCCATGCTTTCCTGGAGTTTCTTTTACCAGTACTCCGCACAATATTCTTTTCAAGCCACTGGCTGCTTTCCCACATAATCATCGTCGAAACAATGGTCAGCGGTGAGAGAGGAATGAATCCTGTCGCGATGACTATCATCAATCCTCGAAAAGAAATTGGCCAAACCAGGGATCGAACCAGCGACCTCCTGTTCTCAAGTCCTGTACGCCACCGACTGAGCTACGGGGGCTTAGCACTTAAACATTTAATTTGTATATACATGTATATAAAAAAATAGTCAGGGGTAAAAGCTTGATCGGGTAGATAAAAGTGAGGACCAGGATCATATTGCGCTGACATGCCGGCTGATTCAAATGTACATGTTAACTCTTCGCCAAAGACGGCCATTGTCGCAGTATAGTAATGTACTTGAACTTTTATATTCTTTCTTAAACTCTTATTGACAAAGTTGTTTGTTACCCTGTGTTTTGGGCATCTTATCTGTAAACCAGAGGGTTTGAAATTCAGTCCCTTTCAAGCCAAAGAAAAATGGGCATGAAGCAAAATCATCTTTTACTTATCCAAGAATTTGCTTGAAAAAGAACAACTTTTTTTGTCTTCAGAAGCAATAATTGAAACCTCGATCATTAAAAGAAAGGACAAACGTAGTTCGATTACATCAGTTGATCCGAGAGCAAATATGGGTTGCAACTCAATCAATCAGATGGCGAGTATCGGAGTCAAGAATGTGAACAATATTTAGAAAATTTGATGTCTACAATTTTATATTGGCTTGAATCGTTGTAGAGGTCAGGTTGGCGTGGGGGGGAAAGAAAAAAGTAAACCTGGGCATGCATTCACAACCATTCTATACATGTATATCATTGATGTCTAATTCTCATGTCTTTTTTTTTTATTTCAGAGTGATGTAATTTCATTTCATCTGAACCAAATGACTTATCATTTAGTTGGTCAGAAATTGCTTATTTTCGAAATCTAGAATAAGAAGAAAAGTGCATTTTCGAATGGCTGGTGAATATGGGCCGTGAATTGTTTCTTCAAGCCCATCAAGGGCAATTCGATTTCTTTCAAAAAATGAATTAGAAAGAAAAAAAAAAAAAAGTTTTAGTGCTATTATGAGGGTCAGTAGACAATTAAAGACGTTATTATTGGTTTGTGTTTTTAGTTTATAATTCACAAAAACTGTGGGTTCGTTAATTATTGTATTTAAAGAAAATCCCAGACAGTCTGTCTATGTCACTTAGTGCATCGCTTTCTGCGTTTCTTGTTTTGGAAATGCTGTCAGTTCTGTTCAATGTTTATGTGCAAAACACCACCTCTGATTCGCGTCCATTCTACTTGTCAAAGGAATTAAGAGTGGAGCGGCACTCTTGGAAAAAAGGGGGTTTGATGCATTACGAAGCATTATACCGAACAAGTTGTCGCATAATATTGATCCATGTTGTATAAACATCGGCTGAATCGTAAGGTAGAATGGTCCTTTGCCATGCACAAAATTTACCATTAGCAAAAGGTTTCGGCTCAGATTAGCCTGTGCGGACTGCGCAGGCTGACATGAATCGATACTTTTTGTAGATGAGCCACCTTTTTTACAGAGCATGAGTCAGATATTTGTCGTCTCAACAGTAATGTATTGTATCCTCATGTCCCACGTCTAAATACTAACGATAGCAATACTCTCAAAGCCTTCAAAGGAAAAGATCCACTGGACGCTATAATATTGTTATAAAACTGAAATATTGTGGCCAACAAAGCAAGATCAATTAAATACTAAACTAGCAATCGAAGGAACTTTATCTTTTATCACATAGCTAGCTTTTTTTCAGTGTAATACAGCCCTTGAACATTTTCTTGTCTTGCAGACGTTTAGGATGAGCAAGTAGGGCCGTATTTGGTCAAAGCTCTGTAATCATACGCTGAATTTCGAAAATGCCAACTCATGTCAGATCCTATATATATCTAATGCACAGCTTCTAACGTACTTTTGCGTAAAGACTGTTTTTTTTTCGGCGTAGGTGTGTATGTGCTAGCTTTTGACCTGCGTCTTGGTATTGATGACAAATGAATAAATAGAACTTTGTGACTGGTCAAAGATGTTTATTTTAACCCTTTACCAAACGACAAAATTTTAGACTAGTCCAAATTGAAAGCATTTGCAGACGAGAAAATAAATGTGACCCAAAAATTGAAATTTGTTTTTGGAAGGATAGAAAACATTGTAGGAAAAGGAGAAAATGCTGGTTACCAGCATTTTCTCCTTTTCCCACAATGTTTTCAAAAGGCTTTTGCTTTAGGGTCGTTAAAACCCGTGATTGTGTGGTAAAGAGTTAAAGCCCCTGCCGACCTTGCTGGCAGATGTACGCCGTCTATCTTTTTTTGAAACATATTTCTTGTTTGTTGCTCATCGCCATTTCAACCGTATTTAATTTTGGTTACGGCGGCCATTGCAACAACCACGGATTCTTCTTAAATGGGTCTGTGAACGATAACCTGTCCATGTCATTGACTACTTCCCCTTAATAAGCAGATTTGAAACTATGTACAACGATTCGCGATCGGGAAATGGAATTATTATATGTTGCTTTCAGCAATATCCTTCGTTAAGGGAGCCAGGGTTCGAAAAATGCTATTCCATAGTGAAACAAATTCCGTAAATGTGATCATTATACGATGGAATTTACATCCTGTTTACCTCAATTTGTTTTTGTGAAATATAGAGGCTTTAAATTACTTCCCCCAAGAAGATGTGTCCTATTGCAAAAGCATAAATGTTTTCGCAAATCAAACCAAGACTGATTAGAGCACGCCAGTGCAGAGTTATCATTTAGAAACAATTCTTTGTTTATTTGTAATGGTCAGCATCGTCATTAATCTTGTACATTTTGAAATGTTTGAGATTTTTTTCTATCATTTGTCATAGTTTTGCCTCCCATCAGATGTGTTTCACTCCACTGGAAAATATAACTATCTTGTTTCGATAAAACAGGACTCATATGTAATCTTGCGACGGAAATAGATACAAAAAAGGGCATGAAGAATGATATACATAGCACATCACGTCGTTTGCGATCGTGTATCCGTTGAAATCAAGCTGGTTCAGCCGGCTTCTGGAACGCTCACGTCTGTGCATTCCGGGAGTTTCTTTTATAATACGCATAACACTCTATTTTAAGCAACCGGTGGCTTTTACAAACAAAGTCGAAAAATAATCAGCTGTGTGTTAAAAAAAAAATCCCCTTGCAATGACTAATAGCAACAGATAGGCCAAACAAGGATCCTTAAAAACAACTCTGGGAGCACTAGCCTTGCCAGTTACCATCGAGCTCTCGTTACTTGGCATAGGTTGTTAAGATGGACAACAAAAAGAATTCAAAACACAATAATTCAGCTGTTTGGACAAATGAAAAACGACACCCAAAATCCTCGTTACAAACCCAAACTTTGATAAATGAACGTGAAATTGAGTAAAAGTGGAAATTTATAAAAAGTGACAATCATATCATTCCTTTCAATAGATGTAAAACTATATGACTATTTTTATAGATAAAAACTATTAATCAATAATGGATCAATAAGTTCAATAGACACGAGGATGATCGTTAAGGTATCGTTATAGTATTCAAGTGTAACATTAACTGATAATAATGCAGAATAAATCGTCTTTAGATCATAGGCAATGACTCCCTCTTTAAGCACTTGTACTTTTTAAACGGTTTTAAAGTAGCAATTTAGCACTTAGTCGCCTTGTTGGCAATTTCAGGCATTCTTTTCCGAACATTATAGATCCAAGATTACCCTGTGGAAAACGAGCAGTCTAGTCTAATATATATATATATATATATATATATATCTACTTAAGTCTTGTCATAAGATCTTGAAATTGCAACCTTTTGGTATGCTGCCTGAATAATTTACCGTTCGACAGCTTTTATTTTCTTCATTCTAAGGGTAATCTCTTTCTTCGCAATGTAAATACATTCGAATATTCTCTTCGCCTTTAAACATAATGCCAATCGAAGTCGCAAAAGATTTGGGTCAACGTTTAGAACAAGGTAGATGACGACGTACATCAAGATCAGACTGCACATAACCCACAAGCTGATCTTGATCTACGCCTCCGCAAAAACTATCATTATAACACATGGCAGCAAAAGGATTGCAATGATAGTTATTACAGTAATTCACGGGGACACAGTGAAGGTTTTTTGATGCGGTAAGAAGATATCCTTTATCTGGGCTCGTCTTTAAACCAACGTGGGTTTATTACTAGCATAATTCTAAAGGCTAGACTGAACGTCTTTTAACCTTTGATGTAGATGACCCCCACCATATACCTTTTAGAAATAACGTAAGTCATAGTTTTGCATCGATTTCCTATATATGTTTTGATATAGAGTATGACTAGCACAATTACGTCCCTTTAATTGATGTAAATAAAATAGCCTTAAAACAAAATATTAGGGTGCTTGCGTAGATATATTACCTGAGACTGCAGCAGCTCTATCATAATTTTTAATATCTCAGTCTATAAACCTGCTTAAATTGGCTAAAGTAGGTGCCATCTCCCTTTTCTCTTTATTGCGACATGTTGGACGTAGAGCATATCATTGACTGGCATATATAAAAAAGGTGCATTAACCTCGAAAAATGAAAGAAAACAAATGTTCAAGAATCAATTAGAAAAACACAGAAGATAATTCTTTGTTTCGGTGAAGGATCAAAATATAAATTTATTGGTTGGACAAAAAAATGATAGTTTTACTTGAGGCGAAGTCACGCATGAAAATATTGAAATTTGGTCCTCACGAATGCACGTCTATATTTGAATGTACATGAAACCAAATAATGGCTCATTTGTTACATTCTAATAAATGACATCAGTAAAAATTGGCCAATCATATTTAGTGTTTTTTATTTAATTGCCATGACGACATTTGCGTGACGTCATCTACTTTAACCCAGCGACAAAACAGTCGAATTTAAACTAACTTGTGTTGTATAGGGATACAAAACTGCATGAGCAGTGAAGTTACAACAGCGAATTTATAGCAGCGAAATGATCAGGTTATATAATTTACTATTGTTTTTCTTTGAACTATAGACAAACTTGTGGTAAATAACTTAGCCTTTTCTATAATCAGTTCAAAAATGTATTTTGTAAGGACGATTTAATACATAGCCTTTGTCCAGCTTTATGCAAAAGGGGTCAGTTTTTTCTTAGGATCCAGTTCTGGAAATCAAATAAGTATGAAAAAGCGTAAAAAGTTAACACTTTACCATGCAATCCCGATAGTCATGAGGCTACTAATGTTTATGTCATTAAATTTAACTCTTTACCAAACAAGAAATTTTAAACTGGTCCAAATTGAAACCATTCAGACGACAAATTAAACGTGACCCAGATGACGAATTTTGTCCTTGATAGGCTAGAAAGCATTTTGGGAAAAGGAGAAAATGCCGGTTACCAGCATTTTCTCTTTTTCTCACAAGGTTTTCAGAAGCCTTCCTCAGGGTAGGTAATAAAAGTCGGAATTGTGTGGTAAAGGGTTAAAGTCAAGTCGTCATAGTTATGTAAGCCTGTCTGTAGGTTTTTTTTCTGGGACAAACACACCTGTCAAAGAGGCGAATAGGTCTCTTTCATGTAATTTTCAAGACACATGCATACAGTGAAAATGTAGGATTAGGTTTTCACCAGGGATCGCCTTTATGCATACCATAGCAAAATAATATAGTAAAGAATGATTTTTTTTTCTTCTGCTATCTGGAAATGTGATATTTCCATAAGCGTTACCCAATAACCCAATACTACTTTTCAACAAAAGAGAAAAACGGTAGGGAAAAAGAGGCAATGCTCGTGAGGCTACTTTTCGTTATTTTACATCATAATCATAGAGACAGAGAAGATTCATATTCCAGTATATCTTACGCCGTCTATCTTTTTTTAAAGATATTTCATGTATGAACTCCTGAAACATCAAGACACAGAGCACAGTGACTAAGACGGAAAAAAGGTATGTTTCGTAATTGTTGGCACCCTATTTGATACCAGACTTATAATCTCACAAAGCATCAATGATTTCATATCCTGTGGCTCACACTTTCCCAAGTTCTAATGTTCTAAATAACAGGATCACAAGCATGTGTTGATTTTTCAAGCACGTTTTTGTTGAAACTGTGATCGAAAGAGCTTCAATTTCTTCGTTATATATTTTATATTTCAATTCTTAACCATGTGACAACATCTTAAGTCTTTACGAAACGACAGCTATGTAGACTTGTCCACAATGAAAGCATTTGCAGACGACAATTTAAGTGTGAATTAAACGATAGAACCTGTCTTCAATAGGATGGAAAACATTGTGGGCAAATACTGGTTATCAGCATTTTCTCCTTTTCCCACAATGTCTTAAAAAGGCTTCTTCCTTGGACCGTTAAACTCCGGGATTTTGTGGTACAGGGTTGGTCTAGTCACTATTTAAAACTTTTGCAGACGACACATAAAATATGGATTGAAGGATTGAATTTTCAGTGGAAAAAGTAGAAGCACTGTTGTTCCCAGCATATTTTCATGTGCATTGTTTGTTTTTTTCATTGGCGGACGTAAGACCATGGAGTTGTATGGAAAAGGTTCAAGCCAACTTTTCGACACAAATTAAAATAATGTAGGATAAAATCTTTAATTTATGCAATTGAGCTTTGATTAAGTTTATGTTGGTCCCTGAATATTCTTATGTGTCTTGACACATAATCATTTGAGTCATGCTCTGTGAAAAAGTGTTTAATGCATCTGCAAAGGGTATTGACTCAGTTCAGCCTGTGTCCACTGTGCAGGCTTACCCGAGTCGATACTTTTTGCTTTTGGTAAATTTTCTGCATGTCCAAGTACCATTCTACATGCCGGTTGTTAGACAAAATGCATTTTATGGATCCATAATTATGTGATGACCTGCTTGGTATAATGCATTACGGAGATGAATTAAAACCCCTTTTGCTGGAGCATGACTCGTCTGAAGATGAAATTCTTACAGCAGTCTAAACGTATCTTTTAAACATAAAAGCGAAAGAAAAAAAAAAAATGTTCTTAACTCTTTACCACACAATCCCGACTTTAAACGACCCTGTGAAAGAACCCTTTGGAAAACATTGTGGGAAAAGGAGAAAATGCTGGTAACCAGCATTTTCTCCTTTTCCCACAATGTTTTCTACCCTTCCCAAAACAAATTTCAACTTTTCAGTTACATTTATATTGTCGTCTGCAAATGCTTTCAATTTGGACCAGTCTAAAATTTTGTCGTTTGGTAAAGAGTAAATGTAACCATTCGAATGAGAATATTCCCCCGAAGAGAAGAGAAAAGCAGCGTTGACGTCTATTTGAAAAAAAAAACAAGAGTCCTGCAGCCAGAGATTTTGACACGCCATTGTTGGTCCGAAATACTTTTCTACAGGCGAAATGCGAGTATTAAAATTACTGGATGCCTAAATGACTATGACTTCTTTAACTGGCAATTTTTATCGTAGAAAAACAAAACAATTGCGGAGAAAAAATCTAAAACACTCAAATTCAAGAATGAAAATAGTGACATATCATTTTTACTTTTTCTAATATCAACGTCAGAGTATCACTATGACCTTTCTGACCTTTAAATACAAATGCATTTACATCTGGGTGTTTAATGGGGTGAAACATACATGAGAAATGACAAACCTCAATTACTGTTGAAATTGCTCGTAGTCAGATTGCTATCTTTTGTTATATAGACACAATATGGATGAACCATGTTCAGAGAAATGGTGGTTTGATGCATATATTTGTTTTCTTGTTTTATTCAATGTAACTCCGATTTCTACTGTATTTCATTCATATCACAGCTACAGCTCACCTACGTGTCTTTCCTGAATTTTACTCGTACACGGCTGGGGCTCTTCATTGCCTTTCCTAAGGCCATTTCGATGTGTCCAGCGACGTCAGTAGGCATGAAGATCCGAGCCTGTATTCACCAATCATTCTAAAAAGCATTCTTATCCTGATTCCTGATTTGAGAAGTAAAGTAAATTCTGATTGGCTAAATCATTTGGTTTAGCCAATCAAAAATTGCTTCCCTTTGAAAGTTGGAAAATTCTTGCGTATTTAAGACCAAGAATGCCATTAACCCTTTAGCTGCTAAGCGCGACTCACTAACCTTTAGCGGGCAGTGTAGATCAAGATCAGACTGCACAGAACGTGCAGTCTGATCTTCATCTACACTGTCTGACACGGGGATATTTTCCCCAAAATATACCTTTGAAATAACCACTTTTCGGTTTTTACTATAGGTTTGAAAGTTTCATTGCATTTATTTAGCAGGATAAGGGTTAAGAATGGTTGGTGAATACGGACCCTGAAGTGACAGACGAATGGTTGGTGAATACGGGCCCTGAAGTGACAAAAACTGGAGACTGAAATAAGCAGTTTCGTGTGCACTCATTGATGCTCTGATTGACAGATCAACACATTAACTCGTTAACACTTCAATAGACAACAAAAATTTAGATTCGTCAATTTTGGACGCATTTACAGATGACAAATTAAACGTGGCACATATGATAAAATTTACGTGTATCCTCGTTCATCCTTGAGGGGACGGAATATTGTAGGAATACTACTACTGCTACTACTACTACTACTACTACTAATAATAATAATAATAATTATAATAATAATAAGATACTGCGCAAAAACTTCTTCTTCCTTTTCAACAATGTTTTCGAAACGTCATTTTCCTGTCTATCGTATAAACACAGAGATCAAATCATTTGGTAAAGGGTTTAACTACGTGTAAATGACGAATTTAAACAATTTTTTCTAGAATATTAATAATCAAAATGCATCAAGAGTTAAAACGTTAAATGCTTGTGGAAAATATTGTAAAAAGAAAGAAGTTACACGCCTTTTACCATATCTTTTTCAAATTGTTCAGGTAAAAAAGGCGCAAAAAGTCATACATATTGGGTAATGAGGTATTGGGCGTTCTACATGAACTATCTTTAATTTGGCAAATCTGAAAAAAATGAAAAATGATAGCCCGTCCCGTTATCAGATTTGTTGATACTAAAGGTGTCATTATTTTTGACATCAAGATTTTTTTCCCATGCACCTCGATTTTTTTGGATAGAGATAATTTGTTTATGCATTGTAAATTTGACTTGTTTTTCGACGGCCATGGGTCAAACTGGTCCGAAGAAATTGCAGGTTCCGGTTGTCATGAAAACCCGGCAATACTCTGCGTGTCTCGACCCCTGACTTTGAGATAGTGACACGCGGATTAATAGACTGATTGATCAAATGGTGAATTAGGCCGCTTTCAACATTATTTTCGGCTAATCTGGGCGACAGCTCACATATTCCTGTATGTCTTGGGTTTCACCTTTCTCCGAAGTCTTTTGAAGTCAGGGCTCTGAAGTCTCTTGCCCAAGATGCATTCCCACAAAAAAAACCAGTGCTACATACGCAGAACATAAGCTAAAATGGGTTTCTGTGGACGACGTGTAGGATCTTGTAACAGGCCACTGTTAAAAACATGGTGGCGTAAGAACAAAGAGTCAAACTCACCTTATTTGGTCACAATATTTTCTCGAGCATCTATGTATATATTAAAACCACTTGCCAACACGACTAAATTTTAGCCACATCCAATTTGAAGGCATTTGCAGACGACAAATGTGACACTACTGATGGGATTTGTGTTTGAAAGGGTGGAAAACATTTTGGGAAAGGGAGAAAATGCTGGTTACCAGCATTTTCTCCTTTTCCCAAAATGTTTTCAGAAGCCTTCATTCTCAGAGTAGTTGGAATTTCGTGTTGCTTGATAAACGGTTTATACATATTTCATAACGGGTGTTTTCAGTTTCGTCTGATGTACATTTATTTCAGAAAATTTCGTGCTGAACATACGAAAAAACTTAGGGAGAACAGTATCTTTGATGATCAAAACATGTTTTACGAACTCAAGCCTCTAGATTCAATCACACAAAAGGTAAAAGACAGATAATTCATCAACCTCGGAAAGCTCAAAAACTCGTAAGTTGTACGGGGTATTATGCTGTATTGTCAAAGCTGATTGAATTTAGAGAAGACGTGAAGGCCAAACTGACTCTATGGCATGTTCATTGATTTTCCTTTTAAAGAGAGAGAGAGAGAGCGTACACAAACAGACAGCGGTACAAGCAGACAGACGTACAGACAGACAACAGCAGAAAAGACAAGAGACAGACTGTGTCTTCGGTAAGACTAAATGACTGTGCATGCTCGTATATAACGTCTATTCTATGACGACAGTGATACAATTATACCATAATTATTATGGTATGTCACAGTGTCATTCATAGTGTTCTTCTGTGAATTTGCTGAGCCCCGACGGTTCAGCAGTAATACAAAGGGCTTGTAATTCAAAAGTAGCAGGTTCGAATCCATTGTTTGGCCAATCTTTTTTAACTGGACTATTGGCAGTCATATGACCAGGATTAATTCTCCCTTACCTCCAAACATAGGTTGTTTCGATCAGTAAAATGGCAACTGGATTGCAAAGAGTAGCGGCTAGAGTACTGATCAAAGACACAGTGACAAGAACACTTTGATGGATGAGCTGGTAACCGTGATTTAAATTTTTCACTGCCAATATCGCCTTGGAGAGCTTTTGCGGACGTGTAGTCTGATCTTGGATATGCACCGTCCGCTTTGTGATGCTAGACTTTCAGCAGATACGTAGAAATTGATTTTGTGGCAAAGGTTGCCATTTAACCTTTAAGGAGTTTAACCATTATTTTCTCAAAAAGTGGCAAAACAGACAAAAAATCTTTTATTGACGGGCGCATGTTTTGAATGAATGCATGTTTGTGTAAGACGGGAACAAGCTTTGGAAACTTAATCTTCTAAATGGTTTTAAACTCGTAAAACGAGACAAACTTTTTTATCGTAAAACATTAATAAACTCATTTCTTTGACAGGTTGAATACAGTTTCACATAAACATATCAATTTACCTAATCATATGTTGTTTGCACACCAAATTATTTCTTGTCGCTTTTAAAGTAATATGAGTTTAAACATTTTGAAAGATTTGAAAGATGTTATCTGTTTGTGGCAGGCTTTTTCAAATTATTGCAGATTTATGGACACCTCAGTGCAATTTCAATCATTGGAAAAGCTGATTCAACTCTTAAAGGGGGCTATTTAGATTCTTAAAAACTCATCAAACTTTAAAAAAAATATATTCATTGATTCATCGATCTATGAATTCAGTAGAGCGGTATCATGCAAACCATCAGTAAAGAAAAAAGAAGAATGTAAAGAAAACAATATTTTCAATGGCATTTCCTGAATGGGCTTCGTAGCCACTTTACGTACTTTTAAATTTCGCACCAGAACTTTGCAAAGTTTTGAAGTAATGTTACGTGATCGCTAACATGCGTCGATTATGTAGGAGCGTATTCAAATAAGATGACGTCATACTTCATCTCATACAAAAATAGATTGTGCACAAAGCTACCAAATCATGATTTGAACGCCAATTTGTGTACCTTTTTTTGCTGCACGTAACCGTCCAGTTTCTTTTCATTTGCAGGAAAAAAATACATTGAGTAGAAATATATTTATCATTGTTCAACTAAAAACCTGAATTCGTAGCTAAAAAAGTCTAGAAAGGCCCCTTTGACGATGTCTAAATGAATGATACGGACTTCCTCGATCAGTGAAATAGACCACAGCATGGTAATTCTAAAAATGGTTTTGTCAGAATACTTAACAAAATGGCTGGCAGCGTAGATCCAAAATCAGACTGCACGTTCTGAGCAGTCTGATCTTTGATCTACACCGCGCGTAAAAAGGCAGTCTGTTATTGATCTTCATTTCCCAAGATACTTACCGGTAATTCGTACCGAGTTCTAAGGTCTAACGGCTGTCACTAAATCTTTTCGTCGAGCTTTTCAACTTATTCGACATCATCCAGGGCTCACAATCCAGGGGTCGTAAGATCAAATGACGGTCAAACTGTTCTTTTCAGGGATCGATGCTTGTCCTTGATACAGGATTCATTCTTCTCTCATACTTGAGTACAGCTTCGACGACAGGAGTGTGTGGAATCAGTAAATGGCCTCGAAGATTGTTGTACAATGGCCTGGTGCACGGAAACTCTAGGACGGCATGGGTAGGCGCGCTGGCCGCTGTCAAAGCACTAAAATAACGTAAAGAGATGAGTTTCGTCGTCTGGGTTATTCGTTTGTGTGGTTGTATTATTACAGCTATGTCGCGGAGACCATTACCGCGCTCTCCAGTGGTTTACTTTACCATTATTTCGCAAGACATTCTTCTCAAGCCACTGACTGCTTTCCAACATAACCATCGTTGGGACAATGATCAGCGGTAAGAGAGGAATGAATCCTTATCGTAATGTTCTATCATCCAGCATCGAAAAGAATATAGCCGAACTGGCAATTCTAACCAGATGCATCCAGGTCTAACCAGGTGCACCCAGTTACCGGGCTGGCTTTTTTACCCTTAGGCTGCTAAGCGCGACTCAAATACCTTTTGCGGATAGTGTAGATCAAGATCAGACTGCACAGAACGTGCAGTCTGATCTTGGATCAACGCGGTCCTATAAGGATTTTTTTCTAATAAAAAAAAAAGTCTAAAATAGTAACATTATGGTTTTGCTATCGGTTTGAAAGTTTCATTTCACTTGTTTTAGCAGGACAAGGGTTCAAATGCACGCAACTTTTGGATTGTTCATTGGCCCACACATTCGGCTATGGAAGGGGATATCCGCCAATTCAATCATTATTCATGATGAGACTTTCATTATTCCTGATGAAATTTTCAACTATGTTTTACAATTTTAACGTTGACTTGCAATTACGTTTTGCCTATTATATTGTCTATGTTGACATTTAAATTACTTTTTTGTTACTTCATTTTACAACAAACTATTTTGATCTAATTCTATCATTTTTAATTCTTCATTTAACCCTTCCTAATATATTTGAGACATTTAATTTCATATTGACATTCTTAACACAACGAAAAAGATCGATGTTTAAATTATAAATTATCAACCAAAAGAGTTTTACTAAAAATCATTTCAAAAGTTTCAATTTCCAATTTATAATGACAACAAGGACAAGTAAATGACAAACGACGAAATTGAATTCTTCTTTGCGCTGAAATTTGGCCCTTCTAAAATATGGGAGGTAACTCTTAAAATCAAAGTACTGATAGTACTGAAGACCAGGAAATCTAGTGATCTGTAAACTGTAAAGAACGAAGGATACGAACTCACACGAGACCTCATTTTCTAATTATCACTACCATACAGACAGTCAGGCCAATTCAATTATGCCAAAAGAATTCATTGGTAAAAGGGTACTGTCACGTATAATATGGAATAATACAATAATCAACAGGAAAAATTAAGTTAATGCAAAAAAAAAAAGCAGTGCTCAGAAGCCAGATTCTATAATTAAACCGAAGCAAATAGTGGATACCAACGCTCGGCTATAGGGTGTATGATAATGGCTTTAAAAAATTCTAAGTCGAAAAGGGGCTTAAATCAAGCAAATTTATTTTTGAGTTATTTGCCTTATTGGTTAAGGTTGGTCTTTATGATAACGCACATATATTCCAAGTTTCAAATAAATATCGTCAGTGATAAGAAAGATAAGACACAATTTAAAATTGGACACAATGCGAATACCAATGCTTAATATCGCGAATGCAGGGCAGGGTGATGTCAATACATGGCAGTTTTGTTCTCAAACAGTCGATCTAAATCTATTCTTTTGACTGTATCATACAAAGACGTCCACTAGCCCTTCTCGTCCCATTAGAGAGAGAGAGAGAGAGAGAGAGAGAGAGAGAGAGATTCCAACGACGGCTTCTGGCGCTTAAAATGAATTTGCACATTTGGGATGTATTTCAAAACAAATATTTTTAAACTTTCATTTCTCCTTTTCAAACAATGTTTCGGAAACTACCAGTTATGTGAATGAAACTCTAGGTATGTAAATGTGATGAATAACTGATAATTTAAAACCTAATTTTTTAAACACACCTTTTATTTTCAAATAATTTTGTTTGAAAGTTAAAAAATGTCCAAGGATCGCACAACACTTTCATGATTTCTAATCAATCAACAGTCGTCACAAAAAAAGAATATAAGCAGATAACATGGTTGATTATCGGAAAATGTAGATAGAACAAAAAATTCTTATTTTTCCATAATGTTTGCCTATTCTTCTGACAAAAAGAGAGATGTTTTAAATCGATTCACTCAGAAAAAAGAGAGTATAATTTCTTTTAATTTCTGCATATTTCTTAATTCTATCGATTTTTTTTCTAAACATATAGAGAAAATCAAGTTCAGTTCTAAATGATTAAAAGAAACTGATAATAAATGCAGTTAATACACCAATAATCTCATTCAACTATCGACATTTCCATGGAAAATCGTATATCTCAATCTTTTCACCAGGCAGTCAAAGGAGATGCGGCGTGCGGTTCCCCTTGATCTTTATTTGAAACGCGGACAGTAACTAGCAAGTGACAATGGAAACTAAAAATAGAAAACTGGTTCTCGGGTTTTTCCCTCGCGCTAGTACACTAGAAAATGATATCAGGGGCTGTAATCATGTCTATAATACGAGAGGATTTCAGTATCCAATCACAGTGATGGAAAAGTTGGTAGAGGTTAAATGTACACCGAATAAGTCTGTACACCGAATAAGTCTGATGTCAGTCATAATACGGCAATGCCTTAATTCACAGTTCCTGACAAGATTTGTGTAACTATAAACTCCGCCCATAGGCTGTATCGGATAAAAATAGACATCAGACTTAAACGGTGTACAGACTTATTCGGTGGACGTTTAACTTTTACCTGGAAAAGTTATTGACCGTCTGTTGTGTATTCAACAGGGACACAACCCTTAAAACACACTCGTCGGTTATTAAAGGGCTGTAATACCCTTGCAATTCCATAGCACTATGCAGATGTCGGAAAGCTTTGAGGAAAGGAAAACATTCACGCCGTGTGATAAGCGATCTCTGTACTTACGAAACTAGTTGTTTTGGCGGACTCAGCGATATAGAGTGGACACACCGTTCAACATTTTGTCTGAAAGTAGTCCGGAAAAGTCAGCTTACGATAGCTATAGGCAAGGGAATCCCTTGAGAGGGATTCCCTGGCCTAAAAACGACTGCTCCCCTGAATGGTGCTACGCTTTATTTTTCCCAAGGAAACAAGTCCGCCTGTAAGCAGATGCGTAGTATAAAGGTCCGCGGTGATATGAATCACTTTGACAGAGAAGTAAAATACCGGCAGGCGTGTAGGTTTTTCGGCCAGCAGGGTCGCAATTTTTTGCGACTTACGCCACTTTCAAATACTTAAATCTAAGACCATACTTAAGTTAGCCCACTTTCAATTTGTGGGTTATGATCAGTATAGCTGGAAGTTTGTGTGTGCCAAATTTGAAGCAATTAAATTTGACAGTTACCTCCCATTGACCGGGTCGCACCTCGGACGTTTGGGTTTGAAAACAGATTTTTTTTTTTTGGGGGGGGGGGGGTGTCGAAACCCATCGAATTGGGTATCAAAATGTTCGTCTTGATCCCCTGAGTCCGCCTATGTCAAAGAGGAAGAGATTGGTGCATATATGAGCAGTCTGCACTATACAGAAGGATTATAAAAAAAAGAAAAATAATTAAAGACGGACTGTCTGTAGGTGCAGTCTGATTTTGGGCTGCACTTTTATTCAGTAAAGAGTGGAGTATAAGGTCCGACTGCATGTATGTGCAGTCTGATCTTAGGCTGCACTCTCCACAAACACCATAAGAAATATGTTGAAAGATATTGAAGGTTCGAACTTTAGAACAAGACTGCATGTATGTGCAGTCTGATCTTGGGCTGCACTTTCATTCAGTAAAGAGTGGAGTGTAAGGTCGGACTGCATGTACGTGCAGTCTGATCTTAGGCTGTACTCTCCACAAACACCATAAGAAAAATGTTGAAAAGATATTGAAGGTTAGAGCTTTAGAACAAGACTGCATGTATCTGCAGTCTGATCTTGGGCTGCACTCCCATTCAGTAACGAGTGGAGTATAAGATCAGACTGCACGTTTTTGCATTTTGCTCTAAGGCTGCAATTTTCAGTGTCATGAAGTGAACAAAATGTTGAAAAGGTTGTAGAGCAGTCTGATCTTGACCTGCACTATGTACAAAGATCATGAAGGAAAGAAAAATAAGTAAAGACAGACTGACTAAGTGGGGCTGCCCTTTCATTCAGTAAAGAGTGGAGTATCAGGTCAGAATGCATGAATATGCAGTCTGATCTTAGGCTGCACTCTCCACAAACAGCATCAGAAAAATGTTGTAAAGATATATTGAAGAGTGGAACTTTAAAATAGACTGCACGTATGTCCAGTCTGATCTTTGGCTGCATTCTTATTCAGTTAAGAGTGGAGGTTAAGATCAGCCTGCATGTTTGTGCAGTCTGATCTTCAACTTCAGTCTTCAATAACATGAAGGGAACCAAATGTTAAAAAGATTTGTCCTTTGAAAGGATATGGTCCTTTGAAAAAAGATGGGAAGTTGTAGAAGAGAGTGTAGGTTAAGATCAGCATATATGAGCAGTCTGATCTTGGCCCACACTATCTGCCCTCTATTCTTCTAAGTATATTGCTGGAATGGTCTAAAATTTGTCGTTCCAGTCTGATTTTGGGCTGCACTATCAACATTCTCAATCAGTTAGGACTGGAGGTTAAGATCAGCCTGATGTTTGTGCAGCCTGATCTTACATTGCAAGAATAGAAAGAAAATAAAAACTATTAAACAGCCTTTATTTGCTGAAAATTAACATTCTCTTCATAACTTTTTACCAGATGAACCCTTTACCACACAGTCACGACTTTTAACGACCCTGAGAGAGAAGCCTTTTGAAAACATTGTGGGAAAAGGAGAAAATGCTGGTAACCAGCTGCTAGTAACCAGCATTTTCTCCTTTTCCCACAATGTTTTATACCCTTCGTAAAACACATTTTAATTTTTCAGTCACATTTATTTCGTGGTCTACAAAATTCTTTGAATTTGGACCAGTCTAAAATTATGTCGTTTGGTAAAGAGTTAAAGATTAACATTTGAAAATCAGACATTTTAGTTTTTTTTTTTTTAACATCAGACATATTAGACTTGTTTCTTTCTTTGAAAGCATTGTGGAAAAAGGAGAAAAAGCTGTGTTCTACCCTTCTCTTAACTTTTTTTGAAAACATTGAGGGAAAAGGACAAAATGCTGGTAACCAGCTGCTGGTAACCAGCATTTTTTCCTTTTACCACAACGTTTTCTACCCTTCTCAAACTTTTAATTACCCTGAGAGAGAAGCCTTTTGAAAACATTGTGGGAAAATGAGAAAATGCTGGTAACCAGCTGCCGGTAAACAGCATTTTCTCCTTTTCCCACAATATTTTGTACCCTTCTCTAAACACATTTTAAATTTTCAGTCAGTTGTGGTCTACAAATGCTTTGAATTTGGACCAGTCTAAAATTATGTTGTTTGGTAATGAGTTAAACATTAACATTTGAAAATCAGACAATTTAGATTTTTAACATCAGACATATTAGACATGTTTCTTTCTTTGAAAGCATTCTGGGAAATGTCCTAATGTAAATGTCAAGGTCCTGTCTAATAATGTCAGTCATATCCTGGGTCATAAATTGTAGTTTTCTCTGCCTCATCTGCTCGAGCACCTCATCCTGCTGAGCCTGGACCCTAGCCTGTTCCTGCCTCCTGAACTCATACTCATCCATTTCCCTTCTAAACTGAACTTGTTCCTCTGATGGTCTAGGGTCCAGGCTCTGCAGGAGGGGTGAGAGAGATGGGGTCGAGACCGTCAAACCATCACGTTCGTCCGTCGTCAGGGACGCGTCAAACTGGTTTGCAATCAGGGCAAGCACCACTGTCAGGAAGTCCATCTGCTTGTTGGAGGCCCCCAAGTCAATCAAGTTCGACACCATGCTAACTACGTCCATTCCATATTTCTTTTCAACGCCAGTCCTGAGGGCCTCCGACAAGTAGAAGGCTTCCGTCATCATCTTATGTTTTCTGTCAGTCTCGTCTGCCTGGGCCCGTCTCAGTATCCGAGACTGGTCCAGGTCAGTCACAAAGGTCAAAACTGTCTTATAAAAGTCCGTCCTCTTCTCAGGTAATTCTAGTCTTGAGAGCAACCTTTGCGTCAGTCCGGAATTGTCACTGAAATTAGAACCGTCCGTCACAATCATCTTCGTGGAAGTCTGATTTGGGCCTGGGGTCTCGCACGTCACAGTCTGGTTCGAGGAAGTGTCACTGTGAGACGGGCTCGTCTGGGTTGGGTCAGTCACAGTCAGGCTCCACGGGTTCTTGTCAGTGTCTGTTGTCGTCCTTGAGACCTTCTGTCCACCCCCGTAGAAGTCCTGTATTTTCGTTACAATCCGGATGGAGGTCTCAATCTGTTAGTCTGTAGTGTGCGTCAGCCGTCGCCCGTGTATGGCAGAGTAGTTCTGCCAGGTCGTCGGCGATCAGGGGGTCGTGCTGTTGCATGTCGGTCGTCAGTCCATTCCTGTTGATGGTACAGGAAAACCGTCCGCACTTAGAGCATCCGCTAGCAGTCCATGCTCGATTTAGACATGGTTGACCAATGAACTGCTAGCAAATGCTCTCCCCCTGTTCGTAAACAGTCGGTCAGTGTCCGGGTGTAGCTGTGTCTGAAGGTCCTCAAGTCGTCGGTACAAGGCCTCAGACACCGTGACCACCTCAGAGCCCGCGGTGCCTGAGGTCTTGTGCATTGTAACCAGGATGCAGAAGAACGTCCTGTCATCTTTCGTCTCTTCCATCGTGTCTTCTAAGGCTGTCAGCGTCATGTTGATAACGACGGACGGCCTGCATCCGTTGGTCATATTGACCTCCATCACCAGCCAGTCCGTCAGACGGTCAAGGTGGTCATGTCTGTCCTCGTCCGTCATCTAGTCGGCTGAGGTAACGTCATCGTAGTAGTCTGAAGTCCAGTATGTCCGTCTGGCTTCGGGTGAAGGAAGTGGCGCCAAATCCCTTGCCGCCACTTCTGCCTTCCGTTCCGCTGCCCTTTTCCTGAGGGACCGGCTGAAGACCTGGATGGTGAGGCAGGTCCAGTTCCACCAACCCTGAATGCCTACCACCTCTAAGAAATCCAGAAACTTTAGGAGGGGTGTGAGGTGGGACTTCAAAGTTTCCACAATCATCACATCCCTCTGCCTCCCCATCCAGGCCGAGACCGGTCCTTGCAGGAACGCGTCCAGTCCGTCCGTGCCCGTTTCTGTCTCGTCTGTCGTATGTGGTCGGCTGCATTTGCAGCTGTAATGGCTAACCCCACGTTAGAGGTTAGCCAATGTCTGAATCTTCATGTATTCTCCTGAAAGGGAAAGAAATAGTAGTTAGCCGATAAAGTCAATGCAACAGGACGCAATCCTGGCTCATGTTAGAAAGCCGCCAGCGGCCTGGAA
Organism: Tridacna gigas; assembly: GCA_945859785.2. Classification (NCBI taxonomy): domain Eukaryota; kingdom Metazoa; phylum Mollusca; class Bivalvia; order Cardiida; family Cardiidae; genus Tridacna; species Tridacna gigas. The sequence continues at coordinate 70,780,915 of OX244029.2, forward strand.
TGAATATTGTGCAGAGCACTGGTAAAAAGAAAATCCAGGACAGCATGGATAGTTGCACTGGTCGCCAGGGCCTAACTGAAATATTGTTGAAAACGGCGGGTAGGGAAGCCACCAGCGGCTTGGAAAGAAGAATGTGTTGTGTACTGGTAAAAGAAAATCCTGGAGAGGATGGATAGGTGCACTGGTTGCCAGGACATAAGTGAAATAGTGTTGAAAATAGCAGGTGTGCAACCCGGCAGCAGCTTGGAAAGAATATTGTGCGGAGTACTGCTAAAAAGAGAATCCAGGAGAGCATGGATAGTTGCACTGGTCGCTGGGGCATAACTGAAATAGTGTTGAAAATGGCGGGTAGGGAAGCCGCCAGCGGCTTGGAAAGAATAGTGTGCGGAGTACTGCTAAAAGGAAATCCAGGAGAGCATGGATAGGTGCACTGGTGGTCAAAAAGGGAAAAATTAGACGAGTAGAAGACAGGTTTTCAGGTTGTCAGACTAATAATAACTGCTATATATCTTAATACTTTTTGTACTGGCATTCAACCAGTTCTCGCCAAGTACCAGTTCTCGCCAATTTATGTCTTACACGGCTTTACAAAGGTCCATTTTCTGTAGTCTAAGGTGCAAATCCCTATTTTTGCTTCTCTGAGTATGTGCAGGCTTTGCCCCATTTCTACATGCAATAAACAAAGTGTCGCTACGCCGTGTTTTCCAAGTCTATTCCGGTCTTTTCCGGTCCATTCATGTCTATTCCGGTAATACACCGGTCTATGCTTGATCCGGTGAATTTTACGTACCGGTAAAAAAATGCATTTTTTTCAACGGGTTAATTCTGTATACATGTAACGAAATTGTGGAAAATGGAATTCAGCTGAAATTTCTTTTTTCCCCTTTTCTCTTCACACATAAAAAAATAAACAGATGAGAGTAGATTGAAAAAGGGGAGTTTATTTGCCAAATCCGTCCCCCCTATTTTGTCCTTTAACCCGCATCACAATTTACATGTCCCAAAAATATTTTAACCACAACAAACCAGCAAACCAACAAACCCATGCAAAAATCAACACACTTAACAAATCCCACCACCCTTAACCAACTAACCAACGCTTAAGCATATGGCTAACCATTAAGCAATATAACAATTTTATGTAACATTATCATGCTCATAAAATTATGTTATAAATGACTTATCATACCCATCACATTAAGCTCATAAAACAAATTAACAAAATCTTTTTTATAAACATTTTTTACTTAAATCAATTTTATTTATTTTTTTAAAAATTTTGATTAAGAAAAAAACCAATGCATAAGCTAGCCAGTTACTTAAACATCAAGCTAACCCTTACATCAGACAATTGCTTAACCTTTTATCCAACCATCAACCAACGCATGACGCATCAGCTAACCGGCTTATGTGTTTGTGGATGGCTTAAGATGTTGGTAAAAAAAATTTTTTAAAAATTAAAAAAAAATTTTTAAAAATTTTAAAAAATTTAAAAAAATTTTAAAAAAATTTTTTAAAAATGTAAAAAAATCTTTACATGCGTGCATCAATAAAAAAATTGAATTTAAATTTAAAAAATCTAGCATAATGTTATAAGATGGAGCATAATTTAACAGTGTCTGAACAAGAAATAAAAAGCTATATAGAAGAATATACAGAAAAGTATATGGAAGGAATAATGAAAAGACATAAAATAGACCCGGCTACCATGCAAAAAAGAAAGGAGCATCTAGATGCGTGTGGAATTGATGTTGAAAATGATAAGTGGCCTGATTATATGAATGGAAGCCTTGAATTACCACCAGTTTTATCAATGGAGAAAGAGACACTAATAAAACGTAACCTTGAAAATTTTAAAAAAAGTGAAGAGAAGCAACGTTTGGAACTTAAAGGAACAATTAGTGAAGAACGTATAAAAAAACGTATGGAAGAAATATCTAGATGTAGGGATATTGACATGGATACCTTAAGAGAAAGAAAGGAGCACCTAGATGCGTGTGGAATTGGTTTTGATAATTTCGCATGGGAAACATTTATGTTAGGGGATGAGATGGATCTACCACCAATAGATGACCAAATAGAAAAATTAGCACTAGTTAAAGAACAAGCTTTAAAAGAGTTTTCAGACATGATAGAAACATATCTTCAAGAAGTAGATTGTGCATTACGTCAAGAAGAGGAAGATTTTGAGCTTTGCATAAATCAAGCAAGTGATTTAAATGAAGTAAATGAAATAACACAAAAATGGACTAAAAGTCTTTTTAAAAGATATGGTTGTTCTGCATCATAAACAATAATTATTTATAAATTAAAAAAAAAATTATTTTTATTTGTTGCTGTAACAAATAAAAAAATTTTTACATACCAATGAATAATAAAAAAATGAATTTAAATAAAAAAAATCTAGCAAATATTATAAGATGGAACAAAAAGGATTGTCAGTTGTTGAAGCAATAGAACTTATTTTTAAAACTCCTAAACATACTATGGAGACAGATGTAAGAGAAAACTATATGAAAGAATGTATGAAAAAAATATCTGAGATGTGGAAGATAAGTATGCATACCTTGATAAATAGAAAAAAACTATTTAGAGTCACATAGAATCCATTTTGAAAATAACATGTGGGTGGATTATATGAATGGAAGCATTGCTTTACCAGTAAAAGGAAACATTGTTAATAATATGAATAAAGATGATTTTAGAAAACAAGAGGTAGATATAGCTTTTGCTCCTGGAGAAAAACTTATGATTAATGTACGTGAGGTGGAAACGCTTAAAAAACAAATTGAAAATTATATAATGACCATGTATGAAATAATAGCAACTAATGTAATATATGATGATTGTTATACTATGGTAGAAGGTAATGTAATGGAAATTAAAACAAGATGTAAAGAAAGTGTTATTGGAAAAATAGATGATATTGTTGATGAAATGAGAGAAGAATTAAAAAGAGACATAAAAAATAAAACTTTTAACAGTAAAGAAGAAGTAAATTTATTTTTAGAAGAAATAAAAGGAAGACTGAGAAAAATGTTATATTAAATTTTTTTTGAAAAATAAAAAAAATTTAAATTAAAAAAAATAAAAAATTTTTAAATATTTAACCCTTTACTGGGTTAAATATTTTTTTTATAAGTCTAACTCTATTAAAATAGTTATGTAAGAGTGGCGCACGTTATCGTTGTTTGATCTTGAGATAAAGTTTATGACACCGCATTGCTTTATTTCGAGTGGTTTAGGAAAAACTACACAACTACAACTTTCATCTTTCTTTTTAATAATAGAGTAATCAATCTGCTCTATTCCATCTACCACAATATTAACTTTTACCTCTTCTGATATGTTTTTATCATCTTTTACAACCATTAAACTACCCCTTATAATTCTACCTGACACACTCATACAGTAACCACCCAAACCATGACTAACACCTGAATTACCATTACCAAATGAAAACTCGTAATTACCATCTTGTATTGAACCATTTTCTTCGGCACACACTCTTATAACAGGTTTTCGTTCTAAAAGAGAAGTGATTGGTGATACTTTTTCATCCACATATGATTTTGTTACTAAATCTTTCTTACTTTTCGGAGTTGCCGCATTTTTAAAAGAAAAACCTTTGAGATTTACATCAGATACTGCTGAGAAACTTCCATCTGGATTTTTTCTAATAGCGCCTCCATTATCAACATTATTTTTATTGGCAGCAGCGTCACGGTCTATTGGATTTGGTAAACCGGTGATTGAGTTACCGTTCATAACTATGTTGCCAGCTGCTAAAAAAGACCCGGCATGGTTTTTTGTTAAAGCTTTTTCATCAGCGGTAGCCTCATTCACAACTGTATCTACGTAAAACTTATTTGCAAAATCCTGTGGTTCTGTAGGTTCCGTAACATCCGTTAAAGTATATCCTTGCATATTTATATTTGCAATAGCGGAAAAACTTTCATCTAGATTTTTTTTGATAGCTCCTTTATTATCTACGTAAAACTTATTAACAGCTTCACTCGGCTCCATAGGTTCGCGTACGTTTCTTATTTTATTAAGACCCATGTTTAAATATCCTGTCGTAATGTATCCACCGTTTTCTTCTAAAAACCCTGAGCTACTACCATCAACGTAACTCTTAGTAGCAACATCTTGAGGATTTACTGGATTACTAAACCGTGTTAGCGTGTTACCATTCATATTTATAGAACCGGTAACGGTGGTTGTTCCATCTTTACGTAAAAAATTATTACTTATGTAAGCGAGTGACACACCATCACCGCCCGTTTTAACCTCATCCATTCTTCCAAATTTATCAATAGGCATTTTTTAATATTACTAAAAAAGTTTATTTAAAACATTTTGAAATTTATTATCAGCACATAACTCCTTAAGAATAAATAAACATAAATGGCCACAAAGTACTTCACCCGCATGTTGTAATTGATCTGTATTGTAGTATATTGGTGTTTTTAAATAGTCTATAACTTCAATAGGTGGTTGAATACCATAACTATCAAAATATATATTTTTTTTACCATCTTTAAACCATGCAACCCAATGAGTACCAGGACCGTCGGAGTCATCAAGGTTTAATATACCACATTCCTTTTTTTTTATTATTTTTTGGTAGGGTATCTCTTAAAAATGTTCCTCTAAAATTTTTTAATTTTAATTTTTTTGCGGCATCATTTAGTTCAAAATTACTTAAAGGTTTATTTTTTAAAGTTACATTATCAATTGTAATATCTTGCATCTTTTATATATTTAAATATTTATAATAGCAATATTATCAACCCATGAATTAAACTCATCAGAATAACCTTTCCACTTTACAAGAGATTTCTTTTTTCCCTTTTTAATAACCTTTTCTATCCTATACAACTCTTGACTTGTTTTTTGTAGTTCAGGTTCATAAAAGGTACCTTTTATTTCTTCTCCATTTAAATCTTCAATTTTATATGTTATAGGTGATGTATGTTTTACTTCTGAAACTGTAAAAACCTCTTCTGTCCATCTTGTGGTATAACCTTTTTCAAAAGTCTTTTTCTTTTTACTTATCCTTACTTTATCTCCAACAGAAAACTTTGGTTTGATACCCTCCCTTACTTGATTATAATCAGGATACAATGTTCTCCAACCTTTATTTTCATTCTTCTTCTTACTTGCTTCAGTTGGCGTCATCTTAATAGAAGAATGCCTTGTGTTGTTATATTCTTTAACAAGATTTGGTAACACGTTAATATAAACATTTGTTGAGTGAGCAGAGAAATACTTCCACATTTTTTCTTTCATTGTTCTAATCCATCTCTCAACAACACTGGATTTTTCCTCATTTTCAGTAGAATATAATTCAATCAAATCTTTAACTTCTTTGTTATAAAACTCTTTACCTTTATCTACCCACATTTTTTCAGGTTTTCTTTCCTTAAAAATACTCTTCAATGCAACAGAAACAGATTTTCCTGTTTTATCTTTTAATGGTATAAGATAGCCGTATTTTGAAAAGATGTCAATGACAGCAAGAAGATATTTTACACCACGATTAAATTTAGAAAATGCTTGCATATCTACTAAATCTGCAGCCCATATCCTATCAATACCATTTACTCTAACTCTCCTTTTCTTAAATTTTCTTTTTACAGGTTTATGTACTTCTTCTGCTAGCGTTATATTTTGGTCATTTTTTTTTTTTTTTTTTTAATTCCCATACCAAATCTTTTCTTGGTACCAATTAATGAAGAAACTAAACCACGTTCCATTTTTTCCCTAATTGTTGGATTATAGATACCTTTTAACTCTTTAAGCATATTAACATCACAAACAGAATTTCTTGTTGCTGTATCATCATGCTTAAGATAACATATATCATGATGATATGCTGCTTTATCAACACGATTTACAGGCTTTGACCATTCTTTAGGTGTTAAATCAGGATTTAATCTTTTTTTTAACTTGGTGCCAGGACCAGTAAAATTATGACCAGGTAAGTGCATTTCAACAGGTAAGTTATTGATAACCTTGTTTAACAACGACCCTCCTTCTTGTTGTTTAATAAATTGTGTTTTGGTTGTACCACAATTTACACATTTTCCACGCATCATATTTTTACCATTTTTACTTACGTAACACTCGATATCAGTAGTATCAGTCTTTTTTTACACTTAACACAATACATTTTTTTTATATTAAAATTTTTTTTTTTAATATAAAATACGGATATTGTTAATTTATCATGGAATGAAGCGCTAGCAAAAAGATTTAACCACCCCCTTTTACCAAGAAGTATTAGAGGGCTAATAGTAGGTAAATCAGGATATGGTAAAACTACACTTTTACTTAACCTTTTGTAGCGTCCTGATTGGTTAGATTATAACAACTTATGCGTTTTTGGTAAAAGTTTGTTTCAACCAGAATATCGCATACTTAAAAAAGCTTTTGAAGAAAAAATACCAAAAGAATACTTATTAAGGTTGTTTTCACTTAAAAATGAAGTTCAAAACTGTGATGTTTCACCTACAGCATTAGTTGAAGAATGGAGCAAAACAATTAAAGAAAAATCTGATATCAATTGTGATTTTTTTGAAAATGCTTGTGATGTACCAGACCCAAGAGATTTAAACGGGAAAAACAAAAATTTAATGATTTTTAATGATTTACTTTTAGAAAGACAAAACAAATGTGAAAGCTATTATGTCCGCGGAAGACATAGTAATGCTGACTGTTTTTATCTATCACAAAATTATTTTAGATTACCCCGTCAAACTATAAGAGAGAATGCAAATTTTATATGCTTGTTTAGACAAGACTTAAAAAATCTTAATCATATTTTTAGCGACCATGTAGGGGATGATATGACAAAAACCGAGTTTGTTAATTTTTGTAAAAATTGTTGGGAAAGACCTCATGGTTTTGTCATCATTGATTTAACCAACAACAAAAACAACGGCAAATATAGAAATGGATTTGACAACTTTTATATACCTAAAAATTATAGAGATTACTATTAAAAATATATCTTAAGCAAAAAGATATATTTTTACACATATAAACAACCTTTTTTAGTAATATAAAAATGGAAGAATTGCTTGAAAAAATCGTAAAAAACACCGACCACAAAACGTCATTTCAAATTTTAGTAAGTGACAACAAAACAGAGTTTAAAACAAGATTTACCCCACCACTTAAATTAGAAAAAGATAAAGAATATGAAATAGCATTGGTTAATCTTGAAACTTACTATTCATTTCCTAATATTAGTGATAGTAACAACATTTTTGTTTATTCACAAGACTGTGGTAACACATGGGAAAAGATAAAGATACCTGAAGGAAGTTATGATTAGTTGATATCAATGATTATATACAACAAGAAATGAAGAAAAAAGGACATTATGATCTATTCAACGAAGAATATTATATTAGCTTATCAGCAAACACTAATACATTAAAATCAGATTTAATTCTTGAAAATGGATATCAGGTAGATTTTAATCAGAGAAACAGTATTGGAAAGGTATTAGGATTTAACAGAGCAAAATATGTTCGAGGGTTTCATGAATCAGAAAATTTAGTTAATATCTTAAGTATCAACAGCATACTTGTTAATATTGATTTAATCTCAGGTAGTTATGTTAATGGTTCGCAAAGAAATACAATTTATAGTTTTTTTCCTAATGTATCACCAGGCTATAAAATAATAGAGTCACCAGTTAATTTGGTATACCTTCCACTAACATTAAATGAAATACATAACCTCAATGTGTCAATTACTGACCAAGATGGAACGTTACTAAATCTTAGAGGTGAAACACTGACAATCAGATTTCATATTAGAGAAGCAAGATAAACAAAAAATAAAATATATATAAAATGACAAACTACATTAACGCTAAAGTAAATATATCAGAAGGGCAAAAGGAAAAGCTTCAACATGCTTTAAAAAACAATTGCCCAGCAAGTATTCGTTTAAATTATGAAGATTTACATGGTAAAGATGTAATAGCATTAACCAAGTCCCAAGTAAATAAACTTACTAAAGCTTATGAAGGTAAAAAGGGAACCACGATTAGAATGACAGAAAAGCAACTTAAACATAACATGAAAATAGAAGGTGGATTTTTACCTTTGTTAGCAGGATTAGCTTCATCAGTTCTACCTACATTAGCAAGAACCGTTTTACCAGCTATAGGAGTTGGTGCCCTATCTGGGTTAGCCTCTTCAGGCGTTCAAAAAGCAATGGGTAACGGTCGTTACCTTAAAAAAGGTGGTTGTGTATGTCAAGTAGAAACTGATGGTGAAGGTTTATATCTTGGTCCAGCTAAAGGTAAAGGGTTAGGTGCTGTTGGTGATGGATTGTATTTAAAACAAGGGTCAAAAATTTATGATGGAAAAGGTCTTCTTTTAGGACCCAACAGTCCATTTGCTAATAATCCTATATTAGGAGCAATTTTGTAAATTAAAAAAATATGAATGTGCATAAATTTATTAGAGATATACCAAAAATATATCAACCAAAAACTATTTTTTGGAAACCTATAGAAGTTAAGCACCCAGCAAAAAAAGTTAATCCTGTTACTTGGGATATTTATACTCAACAACCACTAACAATAAAACCAGGTGAAACTAAAACTTTTGTTTTAGGTTTTGGTTTTATGATGAGTAGAGGGGTTGTTTTAATATCACTATCTAACAACTTAAAACTTAAGCGCTTAAGTTTATCAAATGAAGTTACTCTTGAGGATGTCATTGATGTTGTCATTACAATTACTAACAACTCAAATGAAACAGTAAAAATTAAAGAAAATGATTTTTTGTGTCGTCTTTACTATACTATTTAAAAAATAGTTGTAATTAATAAAATGGAACTATCAGAGAAGATTTATCCAGTACTACCAGAACCACGAAATATACCAAATGCACCATCATTAGAACCAATACTATCAGCAGAAGACAATGGTCAATCCTTCAGGCTATAAAAGATATCTGAAATTCAAACTTTTCTTGAAAATGAAGTAAGGGTTAGAAAACAACTGTCTAAAAAGTATTTAAAGATTAGTAAAACAGTTGATAATGTAGAGGCAGGACTAACAACTGCAGCAATAGGAGCCGGTGCAGGTGGAATAGCACTTTTAAGTACCATTGTAGCAATTCCTGCAACGTTAGCCTTGGAAGGATGTGCTTTAGGTGTTGGTCTTCTTGCAATAGTAGGAAAATTTGTGGTAAGAAGAACCAGAACAAAATCTGAAAAACATCTACAAATTAGGATGCTTGCAGATTCAAAACTAAACACACTATTTACACATATATCTAAAGCTGTAAGTGATAACAAAGTAGAACATTCAGAGTTTAACTTAATATTAAATGAATTAGAAAAATATAAAACAATGAAGGAAGAAATTAGGAGTAAGTCAAAGAAAAAGATTAAGAGTGAAGAACAAGAAAGTCTGATTGAAAGGGGGAGGCAAGAAGCGAGGGAGTCCTTTCGGAAGCTCGTTAAAAGAATCACGGCACCACTACGTTTTAAATGTCCTAAGTTTAAATGTTCTTGTGCTTGTGAGATAGGTAATACTGATTAAAAAATAAGATAAAAAAATTTTTTACTTAAAAAAATATGTCATTTTTAAAGATAAAAGACCCTGTGAAAAGGGACCAAATAGTAAAAGAATATCTCGCAACAAAGAAAAAAATTCGTGATAGTCAGCTTGCAGAGAGAACAGGTGAAATTGAATTACAAACAGACCTTTCAAAGTTTTTTAAATCTATTACAGAAACACAAAAGGAAGCAGCAACGAAAATTACAGAAGAACTTAAACCTATTAAAGAGGGGATTGAACAATTGCCACAACGGTTGCCTCAACAACAATTAATTCCTAAAGAGGAAGAGGAATATGTAGGATATTCATTATTAGATGAAAAATATATACAATTAAAAGAAGAATATGAAGAAAATATTGATAAAACATTTGGTATTAGAAGGAAAGGTATTAATTATTATATAGGTGATAAAATGATTGATTACGATGGTGATTATATTTGGGTTGGTGCAGATAAATATCCAGCAACGGATGCATTATGGGAACTTATTATGGCAAAAAATCCAAATAAAAAACATAATTTTTTAAATCGTGATCTTAGTAATTATGATAAAATATTAATGAATTCCAATGTTATTTTTGTTGGTAATAATCCAAAAAAAAAAAAACCCTAAAAGCAGTGGTGGAGTGAAATACAATGTTTTTATTAAACCTATTTATGCTGAAATCAAAGCAAAAAGAGAAGCAGAAGCAAAAAGAGCAGCAGAAGCAGAAATAGCAAAAAGTGGAGAAGGAATTACCATTATCCCATCTGACCCTAACTCACTATTAGAAAGATTAGACCTTTTAATGGCAAGTAAAGAAGCTGGTAACACAGGTGTAAGAAATGAGCTTGTAAGTATTTGTGATGAATTAAAAAGACAACGTGTATTAAATTCAAAGAGTTATAAAAATTTAATGGCTATACTATAAAATGATTACGTCACAAAAGAGAGGATTTAAAAGAAATTATGCTTACGGTGATGCAGGTATATTTGATACCTTAGCTAATTTTCTTACAAGGCTTTTTACAAGCAGCGCAGCTAAACAAATTGCATCTTCAGCAGTTGATGTTGGTAATAGTGTTGCTAAGGAAGGAGCTAAGAAAGCATTAGAGGTTGGAAAGAGTGCCGCGGTTGATACAGGTAAAAAGTTAGTTAAAAAGGCTTTAACACCAAAATCTAAAAAGATTTTAGAAAAATATACTCAAAAGCCTACTACAACAACTCAACCTGCAACGCAAAATATTAACACTTTAATAGATGGTAGTGCCATTGCTATTCAAGATTTAGTTAAGAAATTAAATAGTAAGGGTTCCGGAGTTCAAGTATTATGAAAAAAAATGAATTTAAGTTAAGCAAATTATTACATTAAATAAAAAAGAATGTCAAAGCTAAAATTTAAAGTAACAGAATATGAAAAATACAATACAAAAAGGGTTGGTATCCTTTTTGCAAACCTTAAGATAAATGAAGATTGTGAAATTCTTGAAGTTACCAATACAAGTTATGATTATAAAAAGGTTGTTTTAAAATTGTCACCTGAAAAAGCTGATATCATTAAGGAATTTGAAGAAGATGTAAATCAATATTTAGAAGAAAATGATATACCTAAGGTAACCATTCTTTACGGAAATAGAATTTATCCTAAAATGAGAAAAAAGCTTTCTGCAGAAAAACTTAAAAATATTAAACTTAAGGGTGTTTTTGTAAATGATGAAAATGAATCATTCCCTCAACTATGGCTAGAACACTAAAAATTCAACTCAATTATAATTTGACTTAAAAATTATAATTGCATATAATAAAATGGATATTTTAAACATTAAAGCACCGATTTTAAAAGATGATAGTATTGATGAGTATGAATATTTTGAATATGAACCTATTACAGGAACCAATCTAAACAACTCTGGAGGAAATATTAGGATTAATATCGAAACTCAAGATATTTCTTATCATCCTTCTGAGTCATATTTACAAATTATAGGCGAATTAGTAAAAAATGATGGAACGCGTTATGGAGCAGCTAATGAGGTTACCATAACAAATAATGGTCTGATGTATCTGTTTAAAAATATCAGATACCAACTTAGCGGGCAAGAGATAGAATCCATTAATTATCCTGGTCAGGCTAGCACAATGCTCGGGCTGTTAAAATACCCGGATGACTTTTCTAAATCACAAGGGTTAAACCAATTATGGTATAAAGATACAGGGGAATTAGCTAATGCTGCTACTAATACCGGTTTTTCAGTAAGGAGACAGCATATTTTTAGTTCAAATCCAGTTGGAACCTTTAGTTTTAGGGTACCCTTGAAACATATATTTGGTTTTTGTGAAGATTACAACAAAGTCTTATATGGTATGAAACAAACTTTAACCTTAACACGAAATGATGACAGCGACGCAATTTTTAGAAGAGGTGTAATTGCAGGGGCAGGGTCTGGTGGAGGAGATATACCAGCAGTTGATGCTGGGCGAGTTAATTTACTAAAAGTATCATTGTTTATGCCTCATGTAACGCCAGAAGATGGTAATAAGTTTGAACTTTTAAAATGTATTGAGAAAAAAGAAAAATTTCCAGTTGGGTATAGAATGATACAATGCGACTCTATTGCAGTTCCAGAAGCAACAGGTTTTACTTGGAGACTATCAGCTAAATCATACCCTGAGGTACCACGTTTTATTGTTGTCGGTTTTCAAACTGGTAAAAATGGTAACCAGGAACAAAATCCAGCTATATTTGACAATGTAGGAGTTACAAATATTTATGCAATGTTAGGTTCAAAAAAATACCCAGCTTATGGTTATGATATGAATTTTGTCACTAATCAATTTAGTAGAGTATATGGTGAAGCTGCTTTGTTTAGAAAAAAGTTTTTTAACATGGATGAATTAGTATCAAACCCTAATATTACTCCTTCATATTATAAAACTCTCTTTCCTTTGTTTGTGTTTGATGTATCAAAGCAGAGTGAAAGGTTAAAGTATTCTGTAACTGATATTCATATTAAGGCAAAATTTTCTAGAAATCCTAATCCAAATACTGAAGCATATGCGGTTTTACTTAGTGATAGGTTAATTAACTTTCAGAGTGATGGGAATAAAATGAGTGTAGTAATGTTATATAAAAATATGCTAAAGATTGAAGATATTAAAAAAATATTAACAGATAACAATATAAAGTTTTATTCCTATTGAAACAAGAAAAAGTTTATTGATGTTTTAAAGGAGCATGGGCTGTATCCTGAAGAGGAAATTAAAAAACATTTTAAAAAAGTTCCTAATTATGATAGATTAAAAGATATAGGTAAAAATCCTAAAACGGTTACCTTAAAGGATGTTGAAACTGAAGAAGTAACAACCTTTCCATCAATTTACAAGGCTAGTAAGTTTATAGATAGATGTCCTCAAACGATTGAAAACTGGAATGGAAGAGTTTGGAATGGTAAATATAGAATTGACATTCAATAATTTATTATTTTTTAAAAAAAATAATAATAAATTTAAAAAAAAAAATGAGTTAAACAAAAATTATTTGTTTTAAAAAATTATGGCGATGAATTCTTTTTCACGAAGATTTATCAACAGATTAACACATGGTAGTCAATGGTTAGCATCTAATATGTTTTCTGGTGCTCGAAGAGTTGCCTCAGCGGTAATTCCTCAGAGTGTCAGAAGAAGAGTAAGAAATTTTACTAATTGGATAACCGGTAATGTTGAACCAGAACAAATTCCACAGGTAATAGATGAAGTTGAAAGAAATATAGAGGAAACAATACCAAGAAGAAGACCAGAAGATATACGTGTAGAACTAAGTAATTCAGCATTAAATGGTTTTGCAAGACAATATAGAATAGAAGGTTTTCCAGTTGAAGATGATGATGATCCTCCTACAGGTTTTTTAGAAAAAACAATACAACCTATGATAAATATCTTAAGAAATAACCGTGAAAGAAAAGTAAAATTAATTCTTAAATGTTTGTTTTATAGATATGAAGATATTGATCAAACAGAAGAAGCACATTTTTATTCAAATATCAAAAGAAATAATGAAGCAGATGATGTATATGAATTGTATGATGAAATGGTTCAAGAAATTTTAGAACAAATTAATACCTTTGTAAGAAAAGGTAGTTATGCTTTACATAGTGTGGTTTATTTAGATTTAGATTCATCTGTTTATGATCCAATAAGAGCTTCATCATTTATTCCTCTTCCAAAATGGATAGCTGATAAAAAAGCATGTATCAATATGAAAAAGTAAGATAATCAATGTTTTAAGTGGTCTATTTTAAGAGCATTAAATTCAGTAAATAACCATCCAGAAAGAATAGATTCTGTTTTAAAATTAAATAAAGATGTTTTAAATATGAAAGGAATTGAATATCCTGTTTCATTACAGGACATTAATAAATTTGAAAAACAAAATCCTGAAATTAGTGTTAATGTTTTTAGCTATTGTTGTACTTTTGAAGAAGAAAAATTTTTTAATAAATTTTATCAATTAAAAATTACTAATGAAGAAAAAAGCAATCATGTTGATTTACTTTACTTAACAAATGAGGATGTCTGTCATTATGTGTTAATAAATAATTTTAGTCGTTTAATGTCAAGTCAAATATCAAAACATCATGGTAAAAAATATTTTTGTAAAAGATGTTTAAATGCATTTGGAAAAGAAGATCTTTTAATAAAACATAAAAAAGATTGTGATGAGCATGCACCAATTGCTTTAGATATGCCAAAACCTGGAGAGGTATTAGAATTTGTAAATTATCAAAGAAAAATTAAGGTTTCTTTTGTTGTATGTGCTGATTTTGAATGTGTATTAGCTCCTATACATACATGTCAACCTAGTAAAGATAGCAGTTTTACTACTCAAACACAAAAACATATTCCTTGTAGCTTTAAATATGTTATTAAATGTTTTGATGATGAAGTTTGTCAACCTATAAAGAAAGGATATAGTGGAGAAAATTCTGAAAAAGTTTTTGTGGATATAATAAGTGAGGATATCAGAGAAATTCATAAAAAATATTATCAAAAACCAGTAGCAATTAAGATAACTGAAGATGAAGAAGAAAAATATAATAAAGAAAAAAAATGTTGGATATGTAATGGTAAATTTACTAAAAAAAATAATAAAGTAAAAGATCATTGTCATTTTACAGGTAAATATCGTGGTGCTGCTTGTAATAAATGTAATCTTAAAGCAAAAATTCCTGATTTTACACCTGTTTTCTTTCATAATTTAAGTGGATATGATAGTCATCTTTTTATAACAAATCTTGAAAAAAGTTCCGGGGTATTAGATGTGGTTCCTAACAATGAAGAAAAACATATTAGTTTTAGTAAGTATTTAAAAGTTGATACAAACAAAACCCATAAAATAAGATTTTTAGATAGCCTTAAGTTTATGAATGAAAGTTTAGATACACTTTCAAAAAATTTAAGTGATGAACAGTTAAATATTTTGTTAAAATATTTTACAAAAGAACAGTTACCATTAGTTAGGAAAAAAGGAATTTTTCCTTATGAATGGTTAGATAGTTTTGAAAAATTAAAAGAAGTTAAACTACCACCTAAAGAATCGTTTTATTCAAGTTTAAATGGAGAAGGTATTAGTGATAAAAAATATAAGCATGCATTAAATGTTTGAAAAAATTTTAACATGAAAACTTTTAAAGATTATTTAGAGCTTTACAATGAAATAGATGTTTTACTTTTAGCTGATGTAATAGAAAACTTTAGAGATATTTGTCTTAAACATTATGAATTAGATCCTTGTTGGTATTTTACTTTGCCTGGGTTAGGATTAGATGCTATGCTTAAAACAACAAAATCAAAGTTTGAACTTTTTACAGATGAAGATATGCTATTGATGACTGAAAAAGGAATTCGTGGTGGTGTTTCAATGTGTAGTAAAAGATATGCAAAAGCTAACAATAAATATATGAAAGATTATGATCCAAGTAAACCTTCAAAATATTTAATATATATTGATGCAAATAGTCTTTATCCTTGGGCTATGAGTTTACTTTTACCAACTAAAGGTTTTAAATGGATGAATGAAGATGAAATAGAAAATTGGAAACAGATACCATGCTTTTTAGAAGTTGATTTAGATTATCCAGAAAAGTTACATGATTTACATAGTGATTTTCCTCTTGCACCTGAACAATTAAAAATAGAAAAAGTAGGAAAATTAATTCCTAACTTAAGAAACAAAGAAAATTATGTAATTCATCATGAAACTTTAAAGAAATATTTAGAATTAGGATTAAAAATTAAAAAGATACATCGTAGTATTATGTTTGAAGAAACATATGCTATTAAGGATTATATTGATAAAAATGTTGAATCAAGAAAAAATCCAAACAATAATGAATTTGAAAAAAAAAAATTTTGAATTAATGATGAACTCAGTTTTTAGTAAAACTATGGAAAATGTAAGAAATAGGATTAATTTTCATTTAGTTAATGGTGAAACTAGTCATCGTTATAAAAAGCTTACTGCTAAACCAAACTTTCATCATACAACAATATTTGATGAAGATTTAGTTGGGGTCCATATGAAAAAAACATATGTAAAATATAACAAACCTGTTTATTTAGGTATGAGTATATTAGATTTAAGTAAAATACATATGTATGATACTTTTTATAATAACTTTAAAGTAAAGTATGGTGAAAAAGTAATAATGTTATATATGGATACCGATAGTTTTATTCTTGAAGTAGAAACAGAAGATTTTTATGAGGATATGAAAAAAGATGGTAATATGATGTATGATATGAGTGGTTACCCTAAACAGCATCCATTGTTTGATAAAAAAAATAAAAAAGTATTAGGTATGTTTAAGGATGAATTAAAAGGGGATATCATGACTGAGTTTGTTAGTTTAGGAGCAAAAACATATGCTTATAAAACATATCCTATAAGAAGAGAGGAAAAAACAGAAGAAAATCCTGATCCTGAACCAATTTTAGATAAAAATGGTAAATTGCAATGGGAAAATGTGAGTGAAGATAGAAGATGTAAAGGAATAAAAAGCTCTGTTATCAAAAATGAGTTAAGATTTGAACATTATAAAAACTGTTTAGATACAAAAAAAGATTGTAATAGAATGATGCCAGTGTTAAGAAGTAGGGAACATAAAATGAATACTGAGTTGGTATATAAAAAAGCATTAAGCTTTGCAGATGATAAAAGATATATTTTACCTAATGGTATTGATACTTTAGCTTGGGGACATCGTAGGATACCTGTAAATTAAAAAAAAATATTTGTTACAGCAAAACAAATAAAAATAATTTTTTTTTTATGAATAAAATATCAAATATTTATTTTATTATTAATCTTCAATAAAATTACTATTATCAAAATGAAGTCCAAGAGCTAAACCATATTGAAAAAATTTTAATGTACGTATCGATGATTTTATATAATTTTTAAATTCTTTAGAAATATTATTATCTTTTAAAGTAGATAGTGAAGAACCAATAGATTTAAGTTTTTTTATTTTCAAATTTAACTTTACATTTAATTGTTATACAATAATTAAAAAAAATAATTTGGATTTTCTCTACTTAGCAAAAAATAAACTACTGATTCTAAACTTTTATATATTCTTTCTTCGCTTTTAAAACTTACATCATTAAAACAAAATATTACTTGTTTTGAATCATTATTTTTTCTAATACTATTTTTTACAATATATATTAAAAAAGCTCTATCTTTCATACACCTATTTAACGTTTCTATTTCTTCTTCAGAAAATCTTTTTAGCACACTCATTTTATAATATATGCAAACAAGAATATTAAAAAATTTTCAAATTTTTTTAAATTTTTTTTTTAATTTTTAAAAAATTTTTTTTTTTATTTTTTTTAATTTTTTAATTTTTTTTTATTTATTTATTTTTTTTTAATTTACCAACATCTTAAGCCATCCACAAACACATAAGCCGGTTAGCTGATGCGTCATG
Organism: Tridacna gigas; assembly: GCA_945859785.2. NCBI lineage: Eukaryota > Metazoa > Mollusca > Bivalvia > Cardiida > Cardiidae > Tridacna > Tridacna gigas. Next base: position 70,798,479 of record OX244029.2, read on the forward strand.
CGTTGGTTGATGGTTGGATAAAAGGTTAAGCAATTGTCTGATGTAAGGGTTAGCTTGATGTTTAAGTAACTGGCTAGCTTATGCATTGGTTTTTTTCTTAATCAAAATTTTTTTTTAAAAAAATAAAATTGATTTAAGTAAAAAATGTTTATAAAAAAGATTTTGTTAATTTGTTTTATGAGCTTAATGTGATGGGTATGATAAGTCATTTATAACATAATTTTATGAGCATGATAATGTTACATAAAATTGTTATATTGCTTAATGGTTAGCCATATGCTTAAGCGTTGGTTAGTTGGTTAAGGGTGGTGGGATTTGTTAAGTGTGTTGATTTTTGCATGGGTTTGTTGGTTTGCTGGTTTGTTGTGATTAAAATATTTTTGGGACATGTAAATTGTGATGCGGGTTAAAGGACAAAATAGGGGGGACGGATTTGGCAAATAAACTCCCCTTTTTCAATCTACTGATGAGCAACATTCATGTGATCAATGCGGTCGCCTACGGCGGTAGCTCAGTCAGTGGTACATCGCTCACTCCGTAATACCCGTGTTCGAATCACAAACCTGTCCCACCTCTCCCAAGTTGATTCAACATTAAATCAATGAGAGATAATGTTATTTATACATACCCGTCCAATACTTGGTAGTTATCATCAGGGCCTGCCACATCTAAGGTTCCAGAAGTCTGAGTAAAGTAGCGCAGCACCGTTAGCCTTGAGAGAGAATTTAGTTTCTCAGTGGCGACCCCTGTCGTAATAATGAGATGAGGTTCCCTGCTTCATATTATCCTTATTTGCATTATGCTTATTTAGATTGTGCTTATTTGTATTACACTTGTTATCTTGTATTGTTGAAGTAACTGTTGTTAAAATAATTACAATGTTGATATGAAATTAAATATCTCAAATATTATTAGGAAGGTTGAATGAACAATTAAATATGATGGAATTAAATAGAATAGTTGATTGTAAATTGAAGTAACAAAAAAAGTAATTCAAATGTCAACATAAACAATTAAATAGGCAAGACGTAATTGTAAGTCAACGTTAAAATTGTAAAACATAGTTGAAAATTTCATCAGGAATAATGAAAGTCTCATCATGAATAATGAGTGAACTGGCGGATATCCCCTTCCATATTCGGCGCGAGTACTTGTGTAGTTTCCAGGAAGCAGAATCGAGAGAGATTAGTATAAGTTGTAAGAACTTGTTTCTCAATCGATGTAAAATAAATATGTTTAAATGCACGCAACGCTTTGGGGAGTGAAAAAAGAAAATCGATAAAAGGATTACATTCGAAAATATGAACTGTTTGAATCTGGCACCAAAGGGTCGGCGGCTCGTTAATTTGCGTCACCATGAAAATGAGGTGCTAAAGTATTGGGTAACCGAAGCATCATGTCAGGCGCTATTTATCATTATGAAATAACTACATATTACATTAACTGTCAATAAATTTACCCCATGGAATAATTTCGCTACCGATCTTCGTAAAAATGATAACCCAACTCAATTAACCCTTAGACTACTAAGAGCGACTCAATGACCTTTTGCGGACAGTGTAGATCAAGACCAAACTGCACAGAACGTGCAGTATGATCTGGATTCTGCACTGTCCGATCAGGAGATACCTTTTTCCCCCCGGCTTTGCCAATTTCTTTCCGAGGATTGATGATAGTCATCGCGACAGGATTCATTCCTCTCTCACCGCTGACCATTGTTTCGACGATTGTTATGTGGGAAAGCAGCCAGTGGCTTGGAAAGAATATTGTGCCGAGTACTGGTAAAAATAAACTCCGGGAAAGCATGGATAGGTGCACTGGCCGCCGTGATATAACTGAAATAATGTTGAAAACGGCGTTAAACAACATACGATCAAAACCATTTCCCCCAAAACACCTTTGAAATAGCAAAGTTTGAATTTTTGCTATTCGTCTGAAAGTTTTATTTCACTTATTGAATAGGAAAAGGGTTAAGATTTCACTCTTTCCTTGCCGTAGACGACGCAAGAAGATTTTTGTTGACAATGTAGATGAAGGGCCAAAAGCGTACAGTCTGATCTATGATCTAGGTTGTGACCAAACTGTCTCTCCTCCTTGCGGCGGAACTCTACTTGTAGCCATTGGTGGATGTATCCTTGCTACCGGTCGCCCATATGGGCGACGCCCCTGAAGGCTGATACATATAGTTACGTATGTTACGGGGGATAGATCGAGATACAGGATGAAACCTATCAGGAATTACACCTGCTGCATTCATGTGCTCGATGTATAGAAACGCTACACATTACCACAATATATTACGTCTCATTCGAAAGACTATAACAAATCTTTAACTGGCTCGAACCCATAAACTTAAGTGTCCAGAGATTTCTCTGTTACAATTTCTCACGGCCTACTACTTGTGCTATCCGGGCTGGTGTCTGTGCCCATTGAAACGCTGGAACGTATATGAGCTGTTGTCTGGAAAAAGGGAGGTTAATGCATCTCCGTGATGCATTATACCAAGCAAGTCTTCACATAATCATGAATCCCCAGTCTAATGATCCAAATTGACAGAGTTTGCAGATGACAATTTTAAATTTGATGAAAATGGCAGAAAGGTCTCAAAAAGGGTAGAAAACACAGTGGGAAAAGGAGAAATTGCTCGTTACCAGCAATTTCTCCTTTTCCCACAGTGTTTTCAAAAGACATGTAGTGCAGACACCAGGGCTTGTTTGGGAAAGGGCCTTTTTTTAGATTTTATTGCAGTGAATTAAAATATTTTGTAAAACATTTTATAAATGCTATAATAGATAGAGATGTCTTTCAGGTGCCTTTTTCCCATCAGGGCTAGAGAAAACACACGATTTTTTGTTAAAGGGTTAAAGATGAAAAGACGCGAGGACATTGTGACAAAAGGAGAAATTACGCTTAATGGCCAATGTCTTATTTTGCCTCAATGTTTTGAAAATGGTTTGAAGCAGGGAGAAAAAAAATAATAAGAGTAACGGGCGTCGTTCTTAATTTGCCCTCCATTTTGACAGTTTTAAAGGAAATGGATTGCAGTTAGTAAGGGAAAAAAAAGCAGATCGAGCAAGGATACGTAGTTCTTTATGAAGAGAGAGCGTCATGCATATAGAAAAAGAAAAGAAAAATCGCTGTTATAAATGAGGATATTTAGCTATGCTATATTCGTCACAATGTTTCTAGACAATGTCCATTTTGTCCACTTGAAAAGTGTCTTAAGGATGTAGAGGGTGAAAACGAGGAAGATTCAGTGCAGACGTGTTAACTTGAGAAGCATGACAATACTAAATTTGATATGAAAAGTGAACAATTTGAAAGAGAATATGAGCCATGCTTCGTCAAAAGGGGACTTAATGCTCCTGAAAAAAAAGTATCGACCTAGATTAGCCTGCACAGTCCAAGCTGACCTGGATCAAAACTGTTTGCTATTGGTCAGTTCTTTTTCTTTTTTTCATATCCAAGGACCGGTCTACCCCATGATTCAGTCAAGTCTTAGATCCATAATTGTTTGATGACTCGCTTGGTATTATGCATCACGAGAATGTTTGGAACCCCCTTTTGCCAGACCGTGGCTCATATAGCTTTGTTCGATACAGTCGCCCGTTCTTCGCAGTCAATTGTTAGTTGATATTCACTTATATTTCTCGTGCTGAATAAGATGTATTGATTTATTGTCTACCCCCTGGAACATTTGCAGCAAACGACCTAAACTCCTTACCAAACGATAAAATTGTTGCACTTGTCCAAATTCATGGCATTAGCAAACGACAAACTAAATTTGCGTCATATAATGGTTTTTGTCAAAGAAAAGATATAAAACGTCCGGGAAAAGGAGAAAATGCTGGTAACCTGCATTTTCTCCTTTTCCGACCATGTTTTCCTTAAGGTCGTTAAAACTTGGGATTTTTTGGTAAAGAGTTAAAAGATGTATTTGAAATCTAGATTTTCAACATAAATGTATGCTTTTGACGTGAAATAGTTGTAAATGTGTAATACATTTTGATAATAATTGAACTTGCTTTTAACGAACGATTTCTGCTTTTACCATACTGGGTCCGTATTCATCAACCATTCTTACGATCATTCTTAGTCTTATTCTTCAAGATTTTCTAAATTTGAATGTAACACAACTTCTGATTGGCTAAACCATTTGGCATTTGGCTTTGAATTCGATTAGGCATCCGCATTATCTGTCTGATCTTGCTCCTTCCGACTCTCATCTATTTCCTAACAAAGGCCATATTTTCGGTGCCCACCTTTGGTCAGTTGATGACGTCATACATGCAGTTGGGGACTTTCTGAACAGTCAAGAAACGGACTTTTTCTAAAAAATGGCATTGAGACCCTTAAACAGCTCTGACCAAAAGTGTATAGATACTGAAGGGAATTATGTTGAAAGATAATGCAATATGTCAGCCAAATATCATACCCTTACATAGAGGATCTTATATGAATGGTCATGAAATACCAAATTTATTAAACGAGTCATCTAAATACAGATAAAAACGAGGCTTTGCCGAGTTTTTATCTGTATTTAGATGACGAGTTTAATAAATTTGGTATTTCATGAACATGAATGTAAGATTCTATTTATAATATGACAAGAATTTTTCCGAGAAAACCACAAAATTTAAATTGTCTGGCCTTCCTGACCTATATAGGAATGCCAAAAGAATGACACAATAGAACCTAACCACTGTTTAAAAAATGTAAAAAAGTAGTTCCATGTTTTTCTTTTGATTTCAAGATTAAATCTGACAATTGTGGGTTGTTTTTGAACAAATTAATAATTTTCCTCTAAATACTAGAAACACTGAAATATTTGCAAATAGAAATCAATAACTCTTCAACGTCAAAAAGTACCATATGCAGAACAAGGTCATGACGTCACTATAAGTAGAAATGCATATGGATTTTTGAACTGTGTAATAGTTAGTGACTGTCACTATCAATGCATCTTAAACGCCTCTTTTTTGGTGAAGAAGTTTCCTTATGGGAAGCATCTTGGTGAACGTTAATATTAAATGTTCCTCCATATATTGGGGCGTTGAAGATGTTTTGAAAACCACCAGATACGTGAACATCACACTTGGAATCACTTGTGACAACAGCAGCGGTGTGTTGACATGAAGGAACACTGCTATTCGGACAGGATATTTGGCGTTTTTCGTTGGAATTGGAGTGTAGGATTTGTGATATTTGTCTGTGTTCATGATCATTTATGTGGCTGTAGTTATTAATGGAGGCTGTATTTTTATGGCCGGATATCTTGACCCTTGATTTGTCGTCTGGTACATTTCGGTACTCCCATCTACGACAGTCAATCTCTCGCTCCAGTTCTACTTCAAACGAACTGTCTAGGAGCCGTACCATGTAAAACGTAGCAAAACCCCGAAATACCACCTCAGTAACGATTCCGTAGCCTTGTCCATCGATTTGAACCGTGTCGTTGATAGATATGTCGTTCGACGCCATTGTTTTGGTTTTTATTTTTGACAGCGCGTATAAATATAATTCGGCTCATTCGCATAGTTATTACACTAGTTTATTATTGGTCCATGTCATACGCAAAAACATTGAATGGGTTTTCAACACTCCCACACCGTAGGTCATATTATAAATAATACTATGATGCTCATAACTTATCAATCAGCCCCAGTACCTGTTGCAGATGCGTTAATCCTCCTTTTTTCAGAGCATGGCTCAAATATATTGATAAAATCTAAGTGAACGACACCAGAAACTGAAACCGGTAACTGTTTTTTACCATTACTCCACATAAAGTTATATTACCTTATGAAAATTTAAAGATTTTTATCTATTTCTTCAAAACAGCCCAAAACAGCAATAAAACAGACTAATGGGTGTTATGAGCATTATACAGTTTATGATCTTTCGCACATAATGTCGTTTAATGTTTTTACTCTTTACCAAACGACAAAATTTTGGACCGGTCCAGATTGAAAGCATTTGCAGACGACAAATTGAAAGTTGCTGAAACGGAGGATTTTGTTTTTGATAGGACAGAAAACATTGTGGGAAAAGGAGAAAATGCTGGTTACCAGCATTTTCTCCTTTTCCCACACTGTTTTCATAGCTCGGGTTTTTTTAGTAAAGGATTAAATAACCCGTAATTGCGACATTGAACCTTCCATTTTTAAGTCAACTTTTTTTGGCAAATTGTTTACACTTGGTTAGTCTTCCATGGGGAAAGAAATAACTGATAAGCCAGCGAGGCATTTCATTATATCTTGAACATGTAACTCTTATCCTGCTAAAAAAGAAAAATGAAATTTTCAAGCCGATAGTAAAAAAGAAAAAACAATTTGCCATTTCAAAGGTATTTTGGGAGGAGAAAATATCTCATCGGACGGTGTAGATCCAAGATGATTCTGCAAGTTTTATGCAGTCTGATCTTGATTTACACTGTCCGCAAAGGATCCTTGAGTGGCGCTTAGCAGCCTAAGGATTAAAAAAGTTTTTAAGACTGTTGGTAAAATCTTTCAACTTGAATCAGTTACTGGGATAGATATATCGCAAGACGTTTGGGAATCAATGTTCTGAATGTCACGAACTATTATGTCAATCGTGAAGAACATAGACAAAGATCAGACGGCAAATCCGTACATTCTGGCCTAGGTCTGCACAGTTCGTTACTGGAGTATCTTGGATAAGATCGTAAATGATAGATACTTCTGATGATTGGTTTTTTTTAATAGGCTAAGATAATGATTCATTCTGGGGGGCAGTGAAATAGGTTTAAAGCGTCAGCCTCCTGCATTACAAGTTCCGGTTTCGAATCCCGTGATGAGCCGGTCAACCCTTGGAGCTACCAAAAACACGGCGCTAGTACTGGTTGAAGATACATCCTTACAGCCAGAGAGGAAAAACGCTGTTAATACTTGAAAGTATGTAGAATGGATCAGAATTAGGTCGGCTGTGTAAAAATAGATAACTTACCAATCTATATGGTGTAAGGGATTGAAAAACTCGAGGAATCTGTCTATTTAAAACCGGAAACGACAACCGTGATTTCTTTGAAGGCTGCCAAAAATGAAATGCATGTTCTATCCGTCGTAATATGTGCAACCTTGAAGCTGTCAGGGAAAACATTTGGCATTGAAATACAAAAAAAAAAATGATTAAAGTTTCATCAAATAAAGATGAAATCGGTTAAAACCGGCCGAAAACGACTGTAGATGTATTTGAGCCATGCTGTGTGAAAAGGGGGCTTAATGCCTGTCCGTAATGCATGATACGCAAGTCATCACATAATTAGGGACTCATAAATCCAGTATGTCTAACAACCGACTGTATCATGAGGTAGACTGGTCCTTTGACATACAGAAAATTGACCAATAGCGTAAAGTTTCGGCCCAGGTTAGCTGCGGAGGCTGACCTAGGTCGATACTTTTCGCAAATGCATGGTTTTCACAAAGCATGGCTCATTTTTAAGGTTTCCATGAAGCAATTATCTCGAGTGATAATGATTGATACAAGTTGTAAGAACTTGTTTCGCAATCAACGTAAAACTAAATATGATTCATTCCTTTTTTATAGCAGAACATTGCTCGACGATGTTTGTCTGGAAAAGCAGCCTGTGGCGAGGAAAGATGATGTAGTGAGAGCGGTAACAGAAACTCTAGGAAAGCATTGGTCGACCCATTGGAGACAGCGATAAATTAACGCTAAAATCGGCGTTTTACACCAGCCAGCCAGCAAGCAAGCAAGCCAGCAGGCAAGCCAGCAAACAAACAAACAAACAAACAAACAAACAAACAAACAAACAAACAAACCGACATCAGTTTTCTTATAACATTTTAGACTTCTCCAAATTAATGGCATTAGCAGGCGACAAAATAGACTATGACTCAAAAACTGAAAATGGATTTTGAAGGGTAGAAAGCATTGTGGGAAAAGGAGAGAATGCTGGTAACCAGTATTTTCTCCTTTTCCCCCCACAATGCTTTCAAAAGTATTCCTTTTTGGGATCGTTAAAACTCGAAATGATTGGCTACAGGGTAAACTCTCAGGTGCCGTAAAAATCCTAATCTTACAGTCATCGTCAGTCTAAAAATAAGAACCAAATACATGTAATTGCAATCTCTAGATTCTTCTTGTACAAAATGTCAAAGCAAAGAGGAGAGTGCAGACTAAAGACCAGACTGCCGCGAAGGCAACAAAAGGAATTATAACATGTAAAACATAGCAGGTAGAAAGAATCCATTGCTTGTGAATAGCAGACTTCCCCTCCACCCCTCCCCACACACCTGTCTCCCCCTCTCCCAGTTTTTGAATGGATGTCATTTTGAAGAGACGTGAAAAGTGTTATGCATGTGGTAAGTGAATTGAATTCACTTACATAGCTTAGGGTGTTACAAAATTAAATTGACATTTTAATGCAGTTTAAAAAAAAAAAAATCGAAGTTTTCCAATTGCAACGTTTATTTTGTCCAAATTATTTTATTGCGTGGGACAGTGTGGACTAAGGATGAGGCTGCACGTTTTTACAGCCTGATCTTTATCTACATCGTCCATAATAGAAAGCAAAGTAGCACTAAACCATTATTAAGGGTTAGAGGATTCAAAAAATCTGTTTGAGGAAGTGAATGTGTAAATACAAGGTCAGTTAAAGGTCATCCGTAAATATTTTCTGCATTAAATATTTATTGTATTTTCTTTTTCAACGTTTCATTAACCTTCATCTCCATGGATCTTCCCTTTACAATAAACCGTCTTAAATCCTTACAAATCTGAAGGGTTTGTTGATTTCCTTTGAAAACAGTGTCGATCAAGATTAGACTCCACAGAACTTGCAGTCTAATCTTGTATCTACACTGTCCTATACTTTGCAAGGTATCCGAATAAAAAAGGGTGGCCAAATTGTAATATACACGTCTATTTCACTGATTAAAAATGTCTATTTGCTTTATATGGTGTTGACAGGGTTTCGGTAAATATTGAATCTATACCAGGTCTCAAAATGGTGTAAAATCGCTATAAACACAACAAACAGTGCGGTAAAAACTGCATTAATCCCCTTAACCCCTGAAGACGATGTATTTTGATATGGTTGAAAACGTTCGGAACAAAATATTGTGACAGATGTGGGATATTGCTTGTCTTATGCAATTTCTATAGGAGCCATGCTCTATGAAAAAAGGGGCTTAATGCATCTGCGAAAAGTTTCGGCCCAGGTCAGCCTGCGCAGTCTGCGCAGGCTGACCTGGGCCGAAACTTTTCGCTGTTGGTCATGTTTTTTTTTTTGGTATGCCCACAGACAACTGTACCTCATGAATCAGTCGGTTGTTATACAGAATGGATTTTACGGAGCCATAAGCCCGTGATAGCTTACTTGATATAATGCATCAGGAATATACATTAAACCCCCTTTTGCCAGAGCATGGTTCAGATAATTTCACGCCATTGTCGGGACTATTTTCTTTTGTAAAATCAGAGCTGAATCCAAACAAATTTTATTTCGTTTCTTCCCGAAATTTTGAAAATGAGTCGCCCGGAATGTTGCAAAAAGAGGGGATGAAGCGTTAATTTGGTTTACTGCCGGAGTAAATAATGTTAGATATTTCTAAAATTGTAGGAGTAAATATTAAAGCCAATAATTACGGTTCAAAGTCAATAAATGCAGACTGTAACACGTAACTGTCAACCTTTGAATAGAAAGAAAAAAAAATGTACTATGTGATTGAAAATACGGGCAGTTTTCTTTTTCATTCGACCCCCTCCCCGAAATTTGGCAACCATTATGTTGTCATGAATGGAATGGAACTGATTCAAACGCTTTCCGCTATTTGCACATAATTGAGAAAACACTACTGCAAATAATCTTTTCATTCTGAAAATCCTGTTTCCTACATTTTAGTGCCTTTTAAGACAGTGTAGATAAAGATCAGGTTGCAAATAAAGTGATGTCTGATCTTAGATCTACTATGTCCGGATATCTTGAGAGAGAGAAAATGCCTCAAACGGCCTTAAAATTGCAATGCAAGTGTCTTTAAACAGAAGAAAATATAAAGTTCATGAACGCAGTGCTAACTTCTAGATTTCGGCTATACAAGAGAAATAAATACAGAAATGTTTTAATGTCTGTCACTTCAAAATAATTTCGTCGTCTGTCACAATGTCCATCTTTCATACCCAGTATTACTTTTCATCGGCCCACTATCTGCATTTCTCGATTTTTCGAAAAGTCTCAACTTTAACCCTTTACCGCACAATGCCGCCTTTTAACGACCCTGTGAAAGAAGCCTTTTGAAAACATTGTGGGAAAAGGAGAAAATGCTGGTAACCAGCATTTTCTCATTTTCCCACAATGTTTTCCGCCCTATCATGGAAAAATTGCAACATTGGAGCCACTCTCATATTGTCGTCTGCAAATGCTTTAATTTGGACAAGGCTAAAATTTTGTCGTCTGGTAAAGGGTTAAAAAGGTTGGAAGCACTCATGAGGCAAGTGGAGTCAGGCTTGATGAGAAGAAAGGCTTTTGTCGCCCCGTGTGCAATTGAGGCTGTAATTACATGTCAGATTATTTCAATTCAAACATTTCACCCTTAGGATAACAGTAATTCGATGGAAACCGCGACTTTGTGTTACTCTTGCGGACTGTGTAGACCCAAGATCAGACTGCACAGAACGTGCAGTCTGATCTTGGATCTACACTGTCCGAATATGACTGTGTGAGGTATCTCGATGAATAAAGCCTTGAAATGGTAATGGTTGTTTTTGACGAAATGAAAATGTAAATTTTATTCATAAGACACCCTGACATTTAGTCCCTCTTATAACTTCCCTGAGCTGCCATGCATGACTCATTGCACTTTTACGGACAGCGTTGATCAAGATCAGGTGGCACAGAAGTTACAGTCTGATCTTGAATTCCTACCAGCTGATGCTATGAGATTTTTTTATTTCGAGAAGAACTTCGAAACTGCAGTATTTCGGGTTTTCAGCACTGGATGGCGACTTTCATTATTTCACAGATAATTTATTCAGCAGTTTAAGGGATGTACAAAAGATTTTCCCTTTTGAATTTAATCTGAAAATAACGATCGAATAACATCCCAATGAGAACTGCATTTGCAAGATCATGAAAAAAAAGAAGACAATGCACATGAGCAGTGCTCTTGGAAGGGTTTGATGCACCTCTGTAATGCATTATACGGACCTTATGTAGGACAGTGTAGATCAAGATCAGGCTGCACAAAACGTGCAGTTTGATCTTGATCTACACTGTCCGATAAGAAGATATTTTCCCAACTCCTATAACTTTGAAACACCAACATTTCGTTTTTACTAACAACTTCTCTTTAACCCTTTACCAAACGACAAAATTGTAGACCAGTCCAAATTGAAAGCTTTTGCAGACGAGAAAATAAATGTGACTCAAAATTGAAATTTGTTTTGGAAAGAGTAGAAAACAGTGTGGGAAAAGGAGAAAATGCTGGTTACCAGCATTTTCTCCTTTTCCCACAATGTTTTCAAAAGGCTTCTTTTTTTCCAAGGTCGTGAAAACCCGGGATTGTTTGGTAAAGGGTTACGTTATTTAGCAGGATAACGGTTAAATCATAGGGTAGACTGGTTCTTTGACATGCAGAAAAAAATATCGGACTGCGCAGGCTGATATGGGTCGATACTCTTTGTAAATACATTAAAGCAACTTTTCACGGACCACGGCTCATATAATTATATGAGCCATGCTCTTTGAAAAAGGGGCTTAATGCATCTGCAAAAAGTATCGGCCCAGATCAGCCTGCGCAATCTGCGCAGGCTGACCTGGGCCGAAACTCCTCGCTATTTGTCAATTTTCTGCATGTCCGGTTGAAGGACCAGTCTAACTTATGATACAGTCGGTTGTTTAAAAAAAAAAATGGCTATAATGGATTCATACTTATGTGATGGCTTGATTGGTATCATACATCAAGGAGATGCATTCAGCTCCCTTTTGCCAGAGCATGGCTCATATTTATATGAAAAAATAACCTACACGTATATGTTAGCAAAATATATGTCATTTACCCTGATTCTAAGCAGCGAATGGACTTTCTGCAAGAATAGACCGGAATCTCAACGTATAATATTCTTTACGAAGAATGAAGAAAAAGATCAGCCTGCACCCCTGTTCAGCTTGATCTTGGTCTTGATTTTACGATAAATTGTTTAAGCTCAACTATACCCATTTAATCTTTACACCCCCATATTAAATTAAAAGTTTTTTTTTTTTCGTGCAATTCAATAAAAATCTTAACTCTAACGAATTTTAAAGACATTTTGCGGGGAAAAAGAAAACAATCTCAACTTATCGGACACGGTAGATCTAAGATCAGACTGCAGGTTATGTGCTGTCTGATCTTGATCTGCACAGTTCGCAAAAACATTATCAGTCTCGCTAAGCTGCCAACGGCCCAACATCTTACTCAGACTACTTGAAAATAATATGTTGTGGCTTAGAGATATTGCTAATAAAGAGTATGTTTTACTTTTGACGCAATGTTTCCACATGTATCAAACCGTAGTTACCCTTAAAGCGCCTTTCACGACTATAGTTGCTTTTGCGGTCACTGTAGATCAAGATCAGGCTGCACAAAACGTGCAGCCTGATCTTTGATCTACACTGTCCGCTTTGCTGAAACAGTGTAAACAACAGCAACCATGAACTGCAATTATTAGGGTTGTATTTCTAGGATAAACATTTCTGTTGGGTTTATTCGGCGCTCTAAGGGTTTAAAGTTGATTTTCCGGAGTTATTAACCCTTATGCTGCAGGCGCGACTCACTGACCTTTTTCGGACAGTGTAGATCAAGATCAGACTGCACAGAACGTGCAGTCTGATCTTTGATCTACACTGTCCGATGCGGTGTTTTATTTCCAGTGAACTCGAATTTGAAATCGCAATATTTAGACGTTTACTATTGAGTGGAAATTTTCGTTTCATTTATTTAACAGTTTAAAGGTAAACGATGTTTTGTAATTTCTGCGGCAAGTTTGCTTCATAATAAGTTGATCGGTTAATTCACCATAATAAAAAAAAGATTACTAACTCTATTTACAGAAAAAGAAGGGGGGAGGGGGCGTCGAATCCTTTTATGTTTGGACTGAGACTCAACACGCTTTTTTCGCAGCAAGTGTTGGACAAGTTTTGACTGCTTTGAACGCGCAGAGTGATCTTTATTCCACACTCTTCGATAAGGTGAAGTTTATCCAGCGAAAGGAACTTGTACATCTCCACATTTGGATTTTTGTCCATTTTTAATCAAAATAATCTTTTCTGCGGGTACAGGATTAAAGTACATTTTGTGAATCAGGGAACGATGCAATCATCGAATATTTTGTGACAAAAGACTTGCCAATCCCGATGTGGGGTGTCTTCAGCCCCGAATTGAATGTTACATTGTATTTCATGTGCATAAGTGGCAGCTTGATTAGATAGTGGCTACACAATAGAATTATACGTTTTTATTTGTGGAATGTCTTCAGACCCTTTCCTTTTTAGTAACTCTTTCTTTTCAAAATATATAAACTAGAACTTCTTTCGACCGAGATAAAATCCACTGAAACTCAAGCATAGTTTTATCTTATAATGTTGACAAGTACATGTTAGCGGATGGTATAGATCCGAGATCAGACTGCACACAAAGTGCAGTCTGATCGTGGATATAAGCTGTCCGCAAAACCCTCTGATTTCGCATGTGGGGCTGAATTGTTGAAAATTAACTTTAACAACAAATAGATTTTTATGTTAGGGTATGGGTAAATATTGTACAGCGACTGTTCAAAACAGAGGTCTTTTCTTACAAAGACCAATTTTCCTTCGTGCAACATAATTTAGATCCCACTAAATATGAATAATAAGCAATATATACCACTTTATTTAGTAAATAAGCCTTTGAAGATTTGCAAATATATTTTATTGCTTTCATTTCCTTTCTTTTTTTCAAGCGACGCTAAGTGTCTGTGGCAAAGGAGGAGAATTCGCAAGGTCCATAGTTTGATATCCATTCGGGGGATTTTTTCTGGGGTACCCTTGGGAAAGACACTTCAGAGCCCTGGTCGAGTACTGGTAAAACCAATTTCAAGAAAGAATAAGTAAGATGTTGCCATTAAAATGAATGACAATGTTTAGAAAGCGGTGCAAAGCAACAATCTGTCAGTAAGTCAGCTTCTTAACGCAACCCATTGCATCTTTACGGAAAGTTCAGACAAAGCTCAGAGAGCACAAAATGCAGTGTGATATTTCATCTGCACTGTACAGTGCAGTAAGATTCTTTTGACCAGAAGACATTAAATTGCGAAAAAGCAACATAGCTGTTTTTACAACTGGCTCGATTTTTTCATTTAATTAATTTAGCAGTTAACACCTTTTTATCTGCTGACTACTTTTTGTGTCTTGTAGCTCACCGCTTTGGAAGAAATTGCAGTAAGAGGATAAATTACTCGTAAAGGACAATGTCTTCCTTTCCAAAGATCTTTTCACGTGTTTTTATGTATAGAACATTAATTCACGTTGAATATTTATATCTTACAATGATGTATTTTTGTTTGTTTGTTTTTTTTTTTCAAAGTCGTCCGCTGCAGATGTGTATCAGAGGTATAATGAACTTGACTTCTTTCCACGGCTGAGAATACAATCCACTGAAACTGAGAAAAAACGTTTTATCTTAAAGGACCGCTTTACTTTTTTTTTCCTGAAATCAAAATCATTTTTTTTTTTTTGTATAACACCGATAAATACTACTACAGGTATATCTTTAAAATGCACGGTTACCTTGGGAGTGAAAAGATGCAATTTTGGACGTTTAAACAACAGAAATAGTCGTTTTGCAATCGGCCACTCCGTCTGTCTTTATGACTTCAGATATGACGTGTTCGTACTGATTTTTAATGGACGCATATTTTAGATTATTTGGCCTTCCGACAAGTCTTTGCGAAACTCTGGTGCGAAATCTAAGAATGCTTCAAGGGGCTGGGTAACCCGTTCAGGAAACGCGATTGAAAACTATTTTTTCTTACGTGTACATATCTTTTTTAAATGATGGTTTGCTACCTCTCGCCTTACTTTGTTCAGTAATGAGTCAAATTTAAAGTTTAACGAGATTATAAAAATCTGAATAGCCCCAGCTAAAGGCATAACTACACAAGCGTACGACATAGTTCAAAGATCAGACTGCACGTTCTGTGCAGTTTGATCTTGATCTGAATCGTCCGCAAAAGCCCTTGTTTTCGCCTATTCCGCTGATAGGGTTAACCCTTTGCCACACAATCCCGACTTTTAACGACCCTGAAAAAGTAGCCTTTTGAAAATATTGTGGGGAAGGGAGAAAATGCTGGTAACCAGCATTTTCTCCTTTTCCCACAATGTTTTCTACCCATCCCAAGACAAATTTCAACTTTGGAGTCACATTTTATTTGTCGTCTGTGAATGCTTTCAATTTGGGCCAGTCTAAAATTTTGTTGTTTGGTAAAGGGTTAAAGAGTCGATAATTTGTACAAATGACTTAATGCACAACTGTTTGTACAGAAGAAAATTCTTTTAAAACCTTTCCGTCAATAAAAAGCACAATCCCAAGGTTTTATAGTTTTATGGGGTTTCTTTTACGAAATGTTATTTCTTCGGATTTGACTCTTTCTCCCATATCCTGTGTAACTAGCAGTGAACAACTTTGA
Organism: Tridacna gigas; assembly: GCA_945859785.2. Classification (NCBI taxonomy): domain Eukaryota; kingdom Metazoa; phylum Mollusca; class Bivalvia; order Cardiida; family Cardiidae; genus Tridacna; species Tridacna gigas. Next base: position 70,814,163 of record OX244029.2, read on the forward strand.
ACCAAACATTTTACAGGCTTGCCACTGGGACAAAATGGGAAGGTTAGGAATGCGCGTGAAACACCAACACAACACTCTCAGAAGTTCACTTTTTGTTCGTCCAGCTCCAACAGACCATGTTTGGATCTATTTTGATAAAAGCTGAAAGTGCTCAGAAGAAGCAATTTCTCCTTTTGCCGTAATACGTTGATGTATATTTGAGGTGCGCGGTCTGGCAAAAAGGGGGCTTGTAACATTTCCGTGATACATTATACCAAGCAAGTCAACACATAATTAGGGGTCCATATAATCCACTTTGTCTAAAACCTGACTGAATTTATGGGGGTGGGGATGGTTTTTGGACATGCATGAAATTCACAAATAGCAAAAGATTTCGACCCGTGTCGGCCTGTGCGGACTGTGCAGGCTGACATGCGTCGATACTTCTTGAAGATGCGTTAAGCCTCTTTTTACAGAGGATGACTCAATTATTTTCATCTTAAATTATCGATTGTGTTATTCGGCTGATTTCAATTGATCGAGGAAAGGATTTACAGACACTGTTCTGTCAATAAGCAGCCGTGTTTAAATTTTTAACTATTTACCACATAATCCCGACTTTTAACGACCCTGAGAAAGAAAACTTTTGGAAACATTGTGGGAAAAGGAGAAAATGCTGGTAGCCAGCATTTTCTCCTTTTCCCACACTGTTTTCTACCCTTTCCAAATCAAATTTTGATTTTTGAGTCACCTTTATTTTGTCGTCTGCAAATGCCTTCAATTTGGAGCAGTCTAAAATTTTGTCGTTTGGTAAAGAGTTCAAGAGATTGTATATAGTTGTGAGTAGGCGTAATTCGTTACCTATTAACCCTTACCTTCCTACCAAACGGCCAAAATTTTGATTCACCCAAATTAAAAGCATTGGCAGATGGGAATTCATGTTTCGCTCAAAGGATGATTGCTGTCTTTGAAATGATTGAAAACATTTGTGGAAAAGGGAAAAAATTGCTGATTAGCAACATTTTCTCCTTTTTCCACAAGGCTTTCAAAAGGCCTGTCCACGAGGGTCGTTAAAAGACACAATTGTCGGTAAAGGGTTTAACTTCTTAATAAATCAATTGAACATTTTATGTCAGTGCTAAAAAGCAAAATAATGCTAGTTCAGAAGGTCTTTTCGCCTCCAAAATCTAATGGGACAGCATTGGTCAAGATCACACTGTACGTTCTGTATTCTTTCCGAGGGTTGGTGAGTCATCATTTCTTTAACCCTTTTCCACACAATCCAATGTATTAAAGACCCTGAGGAAGAAGACAATTGAAAACATTGTGGGAAAATGAGAACATGCTGTTATCGACAATGTTCTCTATCCTATTATATAGACAAATTCAAGCATTTTGGCTACGTGTAATTTGCCGCTTGCAAATGCTTTGAATATGGCCGAGTCAAACATTTTGTCGTCTGTCAAAGAGGCACAGTTTCTTTACTTTGAAAACTGTGACCAGTGTCTTTTAAAGAAAAGTGTGTGTACTTGATAGTAAACTCCGGGGTGGTATGCTTTTGTAGGGTTTCAATCAATCAATCCATCAATCAATCAGTCAATAGCTCTTTTCGCCTATGAACATCGTCGAAACTATGTTCAGCGTTGATGATGTAATGAATCCTGTTGCAATGAATATCAAGGATGTTTGGAAAGAGAACTGGTCGTGCTGGGAATTTATCCAGCGGATATCTGGTTTCAAGCCCTGTATCGTACCAAGCGAGAAACCTGGCTAGACTCTCCTAAAAGAAGAAAGCCCGCCGTCGAAATACTGTTCAGCAAGGAGACGAGAATGAATCGTGTCGAAATGACTATCATCAATCCTTGGAAAGAATTTCGGCACGCATAGGATCGAAACATCGACCCCTCGGTTTGACGTCCCGTCCGTCGCCGATAGATTTACTGGGCTAGACTCCAAGATGGCATCGATAGGTACAGGAGCTAATGCCGAAGTGCAAAAGACAAACACTCCTCCACGGTAACCCTATGACAATGAATTAATACTTACTTTGTAGTAATCTTTTTCATATTGAACAGAGTAAATATATATGAACCCTGCTGTGACAAAAGGGGTTTAATGCAATTGCGTGATGCATCACACTAAGCGAGTTGTCGTATGATTATGAAACCATCAAATCCAGTATGTCTAACAACCGACTGTATCATAAGGTAGACTTATCCTTTGACATACAGAAAATTGACCCATAGCGAAAAGTTTCGGCCCAGGTCAGCCTGCGCAGACTGCTCATAAGCCCCCTTTTCTCATAGCATGGCTCAATTATTAAGTTTTATAATGAAAGAGTAGGAACCAACGAATTAGCGCACACGGTTGGCGGTAGATGTATAAAGGAAGAAAAGTCCAAAGACAAACATTTGTGCTTCTGATCTAATCCGATGTGCAAAATGTCCAGACTTTGTTTTCATATCCTAGACTAGATTCGTGGATTTAAATCCCCATTACCCCACCAGGCTGTTTTCAGGACTTCACTGTATAAGAAGAATTTAGCAAACAGAAGAAACGTGATTTTGAAATTTTGAATGAAGGTTAAAAAGTTGTCGTTTTTGGTTGATACAGAAAACATAATAGGAAAAGGAGCAATTGCTTGCCATTTAGCAAAAGCATTTCGAAAACTGCGATCTGAAGGTGTTTACAGTAATCGCATTTTGTTGAAATGGGTTTAAGCCCCTTGAAGCTTTTAACAAACAATCCCACGCTTTAACGACCCTGAGAAAAGAGGCTTCAGAAAACCTTGCGGGAATAAAACAAAATGCTGGTAATTAGCATTTTCTCTTTTTCCCACAAAGTTTTCAAAAGATAGCTTTCTCGGGGTCGTTAAATTTCAGGATTGTGTGGTATAAAGAGCTAACTCATAAGCAGACGTCGAAATTTTGGAATATCCAAACTGAAAGCATTTGCAGACGACAATATAAATGTCTCTTTAATGATGATTTTTTCTCTTTTTTGATAGGACAGATAACCAGAACCTTCTCATTTTTTTCTGCAAAGTCTTCTGTCCTATCAAATAGTCGTTTGCAAAGTGCTTTCAATTTGGACAAGTAAAAAATTTTGTCGTTTGGTTATGAGTTAAGCAAATATAGGAATATCCTTGTGGGGCCATTTGCTGGTGGGATAACCCTTAACCCTTAGGCTGCTAAGCACGACTCACTGACCTTTTACGGACAGTGTAGACCAAGATCAGACTGCACAGAACGTGCAGTCTGATCTTGGATCTACACTACCCAATAAGGAAATAGTTTTCCCCCAACATAACTTTGAAATAGCAACATTTGGGTTTTTACTATAGACTTGAAGCTATCAATTAACTTACTCAGCAGGGCAAGAGTTAAGATGTAGTCAAAAGTTTAGAACAAAAAATGCGTAAGTGGTTTGTTGGTAACCGTTGGAGAGCCAAGTTAGCTAAGTTACTTTTGTGGGCTGTATAGACCAGTATCAGACTGGAAGACACGTGCAATTTAATCTTTTATCTATGCTTCGGATGTTTTCTGGGATTTTTTCTCACCCAAAGCGCCATTAAAATGAAACTTTTTGGCCTGCTTTCGTCCTGATACATTCTGATGCACTTCACGGGGTCGATTGCAAAGTTTGGGCTGTGTTGTAAATGCCTCGGTCGCGTATTATGCAAATTGACTTTACGCTGAAAAGGGGTGCGATTTGTCATCGAAAATTGGGTGTTTGGGGTAGCCAAATCCCCGGGGGTTAGATTACTGTTATCTTTGGTTTTGTACGAGACAGATTAATGTCATACAACAAAGGTGTGCCCATGAAATAAATGGCATTGAAGAAATAAAATGAATACTCAATCACGTTGTATTTAACCATGTGATAATTCGAATATAACAGTATCTTTTACTTGGAAATATTTGCTGTAATGCGCATGCGTCCGGAAAATGATGTAACAGCAGTACTGGTTGCTTCTTTGGGCTGCAGCTCGACCACTTACGTAGATAAAGTCATTTAACCCTTTACCACACGACAAAATTTTACACTTGTCCAAATTGAAAGCATTTGCAGACGACAAATTAGATATGGCTCATATTGTAAGATTTTTCTGCAAAAGAACAGAAAACATCGTGGGAAAAGTAGAAAATGCTGGTTACCAGCATTTTCTCCTTTTCCCACAATGTTTTCAAAAAGCCTTTTCCTCAGGGTCGTTAAGCTCGGGATTGTGTGGTAGGGGGTTGAAATGCATGGAGCTACAAGTTACCTCGGATTATCCTTTTCCGAAACGGTCCCGTAACACGACCCTGAAAAAAATATTTCATCTAACAGTTTTTGGCACACATGCTGAAACGGGCATTCACTTTGCAGCATTTCCACAGTGCTGTGTGCCATTTTAAATCTTTACCTCACAATCCCGACTTTTAAGGACCCTGAGGAAGAAGGCATTTGAAAACATTGTGGGAAAAGGAGAAAATGTCGGTAACCAGAATTTTCTCTTTTTCCCGCAATGTTTTCTTACCTATCAAAAACACATTTCAATTTTTGAGTCACATTTACATGTATTTGTCTGTAAATGCTTTCAATTTGAACTAGTCTAAAATGTTGTCTTTGGTAATAGGTTAAAGAAAAATCATAACATTTTAGCTACGTTTTAACTGCGGTCTACGAATGCTTTCAATTCGGACGAATGTAAAAACTTGTTGTCTGAATAAGAGGTAAAAGATACCTGTGTACTAGAATGATGTCATAAAAAAATAAAAAGGTTTGAACTGACTGAAAACGGATTCATGCATGTCAAATCATGGCATGTACAAGGTTTTGTTTTGAATTTAAAACTGCGGTAGGGTGGCATTGAAAACGAATAAATGAATGAAGACTGCTTGCCTAGACCTTCGACAGAACTGTATATTTTTCTTTTGGTAATATGCATTTCGTCCTCGGGTCTTCTGTTTGTCATGTAATAACGCAATATATCCTGAAAGACCGTTTCCGTAGTCGATGTTGGTAACATGTGGATTAATAAGATGAATTCAAGTTAAAAAGTTGTGAAAAAAAAAGAACTAGAATTTGCTCGTTCGATTGATTTTATTAACTTACCCTTTACGGACACAATCCCGTATTTACTCGATCCGAGGGAAAATAAAGGTGTTTCAAAGACATTTCTCATTATTTCAGCCACAGTTAATTTGTCGTTCATAACTGATTTCAATAGGGGACAGCCTAAAATTTGTCATTTGGTAAAGAGATAAGCGGTCTGCAGTAAAAAGCAACAAAGTGCCTGCAGAAAGCAATGAGTCAAAAGGCTTATGATAATTTAATAGAATCAATCCATTGACTCAAACACGTACATGTTGCATACATGTACAACTTACCAACACCCAAGAGATTACATGTAGCTTGAGAGAAAGGCAACTATCCTTCTCGACTTACAAAGTGACATTTAAACATTAAGAGAAATCATTGCTCTTTTTTCTTTAATGGTTTCAAAACACTTCAGTGGCAGCTTCAAAAACATGTCCGACTTCGGTTTTGATTTGTTAGAAATTGTTGTTGTGAAAGGACAGACTGAGTGCATGGCGTGAAGAATCAGACCGATAGATACAAGAGTTATTTCCCTTCGACCATAGAGATTCCATTTCACTTGCAGAGTCATGGACATAAAAACTATCGTAAAGACGACTGGATTTGTATTGCAATCTACCACATTTTTGACAGTAGAATGTATCGGACATTCTATGCAATTTGGTCTCGATCTTCATGATTTACAACAAAGACCAAGCTCGTATTCAGCACTACGGGGTGAGGGGTTAAGGTACTTCGGCACAGGGCCGACCCAGAATGGAAAAGTCAAGAATTGATTGATTGAATAGCGTTATACGTCGCTTTCAACATATCACGGCGACAGCTCACATATTCAGGTGATTCATGGGTTTTACCAGTACTAGGCTATGGCTCTAAAGTGTTTTGCACAAAGACACACTCACGAAAAGCCCATCGGATCAGGTGGGGTTCGGGTTCGAGCCTCCAGGTTACGAGTCCCACACTTTACCACTGAGCCACGCAGGACCCCGGAATAATCAAGAAACCTCCCTTATATTCATTTTTCTAAACTTGGTTTTAAGTCGCTTTTCAATATTTAAGTGATGTTAAAGACGCACATCAAATCCAGTGCATTCTAGGTTTCAGCAGTACTGGGCTTGGGTTCTGCAGTGCCCTGCCTTAGGAAAATCCCCCTTTGACCTACTCCACAAGCATGGATCGAACCAGGTTTTACTGGTCACAAATCCAACACTTTAACCACATAACCAAGGAGCTATTCATATACTGAGATGAAGGGACCGTTGTTGATCTCAATTTATCTCTTTACCAGGTGATAAAATTTCAGATCCATTCACATAAAAAAAAAACACATTTTGCAGACAATTAATTGCAGCTGGCTCAAAAGGAGGGAATTTTGCTTTAAAAGGGAAGAAAACATTGCGGGAAGAGGAGAAAATGTTGGTTATCGCCATAATCTCCTTTTCCCATAATGTTTTCTAAATCCTTCTCTGCCAAGGTCATTAAAATCGGGAATTATAGTCTAAACGGTTAACTCTTTACCAAACGACAAAAAATTAGCTGAAAGCTTTTGCAGAACACAAAGTAAATAGGAGCTCAAAAAATTGAAAATCGTCCCTAGAAAAAAACAGAAAAAAAGCTGGAAAGAATGAGAAAGTGCTGATTACCAGTATTTTCTCCTTTTCCCAAAATGCTTTCAAAATCCTTCTCCATCAAGGTCGTTTGACCCTTTACCACACAACCAGGAGTTTTAACAACCCCCATGGAAAAGGATTTTTGAAAACATTGTGGGAAAAGGAGAAAATGCTGGTAAACAGCATTTTCTCCTTTTACGACAATGTTTTTTTAACCATTTCATAGAAAAAATACCTAAGTTTTGCGACATTTATTTTGTCGTCTGCAAATGCTTTCGATTTGGACAGGTCTAAAATTTTGTTGTTTGGTAAAGCGTTAAACCTGGGGATTATGTCGTAAAGGGATGGACAGGAAGGGATAAAAATTAGGATTGACAGTTATGATGACAAATTAATTGAAATGGGAAAAAATGAAATACGAAAAAAGGAAACTAACCCTTATCCTGCTAAATGAATGAAATGAAACAATTAAACCGACAGTAAAAATCCAAATTTTGCTATTTCAAAGGTATATTTTGGGGAAAATAGTATCTTTTTATCGGGCAGTGTAGATCAAAGATCAGACTGCACGTTCTGTGCAGTCTGATCTTTGATCTACTCTGTCCGCAAAAGGTCACCGAGTCGCGGTTTGCAGCCGAAGGGTTAAATCATTCCAAGTTACTCCTCATTATACGCATTTTCGGCAGAGAATGAGGAGAGAAATTTATTATAATACGACGCGCTTTTTCAGATCTTTATGCAAACACTTGCTATTCAGTAAACATCCGGAGTGCGGCCCCCCCCCCCCCCCCCCTCCTTTCCCGTTCCCCGTTCACGTCTTTGACCTTAACGCCTTAACTCTTTACCAAACGACAGAATTTTAGACGTGTCCAAATCCAAAGCACTTGCAGTCGACAAAAGCTGGAGTCTATCTTTTAAGGTTGGAAAGCATTGTGTGAAAAGGAGAAAGTTCTTGTTACCAGAATTTTCTTCTCTTCCCAACGATGCTTTCAAAAACTTTCTCCCTCTAGGTCGTTAAAACTCGGCAGTGAGCGGCGAATAGTTAAACTGCTAGAAAGAATAAAGGAAAATTCCAAGTGAAAATTTAGAAACAGAATTAATGCGATTTTACAGTGTTCTTTTCCCCTTTTTTGCAGGAAAAATGTAAATGTATTGGACAGTGTTGATCCAAGATCAGACTGCATGTTCACCACAATGAGCCACGGGGAAGGGGGGACTCCCAGCTGCAAAGATACAATGCTTTCATCTAAAAAGTATTTCAAGGAACGGAATCGGTTTTTATTCAGAAAAGAAAGAAAGGAAATATGACTTGGATAAGGGAATTTATAAGTGCATAGACAAAAACAGAAAAAAAATATACTTCGACCTTTATAACACAGTCCAGAGTTTTAATGACCCGATTCAAAAGGACTTCTGAAAACATTGTGGGAAAAGGAAAGAAGTGCTGGTTACCAGCATTTGAGCCGTGTGCTGTGAAAAGGGGGCTTAATGCATCTGCGAAAAGTATCGACCCAGGTCAGCCTGCGCAGTCCGCGCAGGCTGACCTGGGCCGAGACTTTTCGCTCTTGATCAGTTTTCTCTATGTCCAAGGACCATTCTACCCAACAATTCAATCAGTTGATAGACAAAGAGGATTTTGTGGACCCCTAATTATGAGATGTCTTGCTGGGTTATAATGCTTATACGGAGATGCATTAACCCTTTACCAGACGACAAAATTTTAGCTTGTCCAAACTGAAAGCATCTGCAGACGACAATTTCAGTGTGGCTCAGCTGGCGCAATTTTTCTTTGATAGGGTAGAAAACGTTGTGGGAAAAGGAGAAAATGCTGGTTACCAGCATTTTCTCCTTTTCCCACAATGTTTTCAAAAGGCTCCTTTCTGAGAGGCGTTAAAAAGCGGCATTGTGCGGTAAAGGGTTAAGGCCCCTTTTGCCAGAGCACGGCTCATTTCTTTTCCTTTTCTCACAAAGTTTTCTGATCTTTGAAAGACACATGCCATTTTTTCAGCCCATGCATATATAATTTTTCGTCTGTACATGCTTACACGGGACAAGTCTAAAACTCTGTCATTCGCGAAGAGTCAAACACCAACAATATCTGGGCCATGCTCCGTAAAAAAGGGGATTTAATGCATCTGCAAAAAGTATCGACTCAGGTCAGCCTGCGCAGTCCGCGCAGGCTGACCTGGGCCGAAACTTTTTGTTTTGGGTCAATTTTCTGCATGTCCAAGGACCATTCTACCCCGTGATTCAGTCGGGTCTTGGACAAACTGCATTTTATGGATCCATAATTATGTGATGGCATGCTTAGTATAATGCATCACGGAGATGCAATAAAACCGCATTTCCCAGAGCATGGTTCGTTTTCAAAGGTATCTATTGCAGAGTAGCGAAAGGACGAAGAACCACGTCCTTGCTAATGGGTTTGGTTTAAAACCTAATGTTGCCGGCGATGTATATCAAGATCAGAGTGCATATAACGAACAGTCTGATCTTGGGTCTACATCGTCCGCTATCTTGTTGTAATTCATGGCCTAAACGAGCTTCTATTTCGCAGAAGAATTGCTCTTTAAGCTCGATAAAATGTCGAATTTATTCATCTCTACAGTACATGTATATTAGGAAGGGGAAAGGTTAGTCAAAGAAAAAGGGATAAGGATATGGTTATTGATTGGCCCAACCTGTAAATAGATCCCTTTTTTGGCCCTTGTCTTTTTTACCAAATTTTCAACCCTTTACTTTTACGACGCATTATTTGACCAATCTGCCACGAGAGGCGTTTTAAAAATATAACAGATAGGGAAATTCATCAAATGGAGAATTTTTTACAATTTATAACTTTTTATTATCATTTTTGTCTTATTACGGCCTATGCTCTTACCTTACTGTAGTGGTAGATTCTCGTATGCAAATTACTTCAACCAAAACAAAGTATTAGAAGTATGTGAATATATATAAGAACTATAAGTAAAGCTTTTGCATCGAAGCTGTCAGATATCTCAATCTCATCTTAGCATTCCATAATGTTACAAGGCAATACTTCTTTTAGTTGTTGGTTGATGCATCGACAGTAGTTATGTACATGTAGTCTCAAGCCGGTTATCTATTTTTTTTAAGTTTCGGTTTGATCAAATAGCAGAAAAATGCATTTGATAGTGAGGCTGTAGGGACCAGTTTTTCAGCTGCAAAAGGGAAAAAAGTGATTGATAAGGAATGAGATTGTGAACGCTGCCAAACTTAACATAAATTCAAAGGTAAATAACACATAGAATTGCTTTGCTCATATCTCTACCACAAAAGGTTTCTGTCTTGAAATACTACCTTTTTCCGAAAGGAAACAATCCTTCTTCGTAAAGGTGCACAATGGTTTAACCCTTAAGCTGCTAAGCGCGACTCACTGACCTTTTGCAGGCAATGTAGATCAAGATCAGACTGCACAGAACGTGCAGTCTGATCTTTCATCTACACTGTCCGATACGGTATTCTCTTTGCGGTGAAATCCACCTTGAAACCGCAATGTTTGGGCTTTTACTATTGAGTAGAAATTTGGGTTTCATTTATTCAGCAGCTCAAGGGTTAACCCTTTCCCAAACAAGCCCTGGTTTTCACGTGTCTGCAGTACAAGTCTTTTGAAAACACTGTGGGAAAAGGAGAAATTGCTCGTAACGAGCAATTCTCCTTTTCCCACAGTGTTTTCTACCCTTTTTGAGACCATTCTGCCATTTTCATCAAATTTAAAATTGTCGTGTGCAAACTCTTTCAATTTGGACCAGTCCAAAATTTGTCGTTTGGGAAAGGGTTAATAAGGCCGTCACGGGAAAACGGTAATGCTTTTCGTCTTGCGTCTAACTTGCTGTCATACATCTGTTTAACAAAACCGATGTTTTCACGTTGAAAATAATTTAGAATGAAAGATATATTGAGGAAATAGAAGCAAAACTCTCCAAATAAGATACAATGTATTCACCATTCACAACATTTTTCTCTGCATGGGTGCTAGTATCACGACCAACATGCTATTTCGTTCTAACTTAAGAAGGCAATTGAAATATGAAGGTAACACCGACAAGGGTATCCTTTATAAAAATCAATAATTTTGTTTAAAAAAAAAATTGACATCTCAATGAATTCACAGCGGAAATTGATATAGAGATAAAAAAAAAAAGACTGAAGTTATCTATTTTAGATATGCCGTATAAAAACGTTCGCTTTCCAGGTCAGCCAAGGTATTAACTAATATCCAACTTTATTGGGACCCCCTGAGGTCTTTGCAAATAGAGTGGACAAAGATCAGAGGTTGTATTTACTAGCAATTCTAAATTGCATTCCTTTTTCCAATCCTCAAGAATTTTCTAGATTTGAAAGAAACGTGATTTCTGAATGGCTAAGCCATTTGGTTTAGCCAATCAGAATGTGTGTCATTTTCTTAATGTGAAATTAGAATCTCTTTAGAAAGGTTGCTGCGTGACATTCAATTGATTACTGAAGGCTGAAGCTATACCCGTTGACAATAAATCAGCCATGCTCTGGCAAAAGGGGGCTTAATGCATCTCCATGATGGATTATACCAGGCAAGACATAATATAATAAGGGATCCATAAAATCCACTTTGTCTCACAATCGACAAAATCAAGAGGTAGAATGGTCCTTTGACATATTGATCGATAGCGAAAAGTTTCAGCCCAGGTCAGCCTGCGCGGACTGCGCAGGCTGACCTGGGTCGATACTTTTCCCAGATGCATCAGGCCCCCTTTTCACAGAGCATGGCTCAAATAATTTGTTCCTCAATTGGTAGATCCGAGCCCCGGTAGCTAAGTGTATAGGCACAATGCTAGTACACAAGGATTGTGGGCTTCTTAAAATTGATAAAGGTCTTTGCAACAGCAGTCAGCTTTCTATCATCGCTAACCTACTCCCTTTTCTTTCGCCCTATTTCAAAAGTAGTTTTGGAGGAGAGATATCTCTTTATCGGACAGTGAAGATCCAAGATCAGACTGCACGTTCTGTGCAGTCCGATCTTGATCTACTCTGGCCGCAAAAGCTCAGCGAGTCGCGCTTAGCAGCCAAAGGGTTAACATATTGTTTTCTATAAGGGGGTGCTGCAAAGGAGTTTGTTTACAAATAAAAAAAGGAGCCATTTAAACTCTTTACGCACCATTTAGGATTACGTATGTAAGAAAGCCTTGTCAAGTACTTTCAGCGTCATTGACAAAAGCAGAGGCGTTTGTAGACGGCATAGATCACAGTCAGATGGCATAGATCACAGTCAGACTGCACAGAACGTTTGGATACATACTATCTGCTTTTTTATACAAGCTTATAATACATAGATTTTCCTGAAGATCAAGTGATTGCATGTTCAAACGTTAAAAAGGTCGAATATACTGTATATGTTTGAGCGGCCTCTGGCAAAAGAGGGTTACATGCATCTCCATAATACATTGAACCAAGCAAGCCATCATTTAATTATGGATCCGAAAAGTCCATTTGTCAAACAAGCGACTGAGGGAGAATGGTCCTTTGACATTCAGTAAATTGACCAATAGCAAAACGTTTCGACCCGGGTCAGCCTGCGCAGACTGTGTAGGTTGGCCTGGGTCGATACTTTTTGCAGATATATTAAGCCCCCCCCCCCCCCCCGCCACTTTCACAGGGCATGGCTCACATATTTGAGCAACACTCTGACAAAAGGGGGTTGGTTACATGCATCTCCATAATGCATAAAACCAAGCAAGTCATTATATAATTATGAGTCCATAAAGTCCATTTTGTCTAAAAACCGACTGAATCGGGAGGTACAATGGTTCTTTGACATGAAGTAAATTGACCAATAGCAAAACGGTTCTTCCAGGTCAGCCTGCTCAGACTGTGTAGGCTGTCATGGGTCGATACTTTTTGCAGATGCAATTGAACCCCTTTTCACAGAGCAAAGCCCATTTGAATATTACAGACCAAAGCCCATTTCAAATATTAACCTTAAAAGACATCTAGTTGTACAAAAGATATGAACCATGCTCTGTGAAAGTGGGCTTAATGCATCTGCAAACAGTATCGACCCAGGTCAGCCTGCGCAGTCCGCGCAGGTTGACCTGGACCGAAACTTTTCGCTATAGGTCAGTTTACTTTTCAACGTGGTCAAAAGACCATTTTACCTCGTAATTCAGTTGGTTGTTAAAAAGGGGGGCTATTATGGATTCATAATCATGTGATGGCTTGCTTGGTATGATGCATCACAGAGATGCATTAAGCCCCCTTTTACCAGAGCATGGCTGATATAAAGATGGAGCAACAGTTAACAAGATTACAAAGATCAGCCAGCATAAATGCCAGGTATTTCAAAGTATACTGCAACCTAGAGGTCCAAACCCAAGATCAGGAAAAAAGGTCTATCAAAGGATAGATGCAAGTTTTTGTGACAGAACTCATCCCTCTCTCTCCGTTGAACATAATTTCGTCTGTTTTTATGTGGAAAAAGCAGCCAGTGGTATGGCAAAAGCGTCGTTCGAAGTAGTTTTTCCAAGAAAATTCTGGACTGGTTGAATAAGCGCACCAGCCGACGCAACAGTGTGTTACGTCTAGCATGGCTCGTCAAAGAGGAAACGGTCCAAATAGACTGAAGCATGCCATAACACGGAACACCACTTCAGCCTCGCGTAATATACTAGCAAAAGCATCCAAACACTTTTGCCTCGGCTATCTCATTTGCATATATTAACCCTTTGCTGTACAATGCCGCCTTTTAACGCCCCTGGGAAAGAAACTTTTTGAAAACATTGTGGGAAAAGGAGAAAATGCTGGTAACCAGCATTTTCTCATTTTCCCACAATGTTTTCTACTCTATCAAAGAAAAATTGCACCATTTGAGCCACAATGAAATTGTCGTCTGCAAATGCTTTCAATTTGAACAAGGCTAAAATTTTGTCGTCTGGTAAAGAGTTAAAGGGAGGCAATCATACAAGCCGAGACTTCTATTGAGCTACTGTTAAATACAGCATCACCAAGGAAAGTATTTAGAGTGCTAATGCCTTAGCTGTACTGAACTCGGCTATGAAATGTATCTGTAAGTACAATCGTACTCAATAAAGAAAAAGGGAGGGGGAGAAGGGAGGTGACATCTAATTTGCATATATGAAGAGAGAAAAAAATGTAGGTTAATCCTCTAAGCCAAGACTTATAGAATAAAGCGGATGTTATTTAGATGTCTATCCGCGCGGTTGTGAGTATTTTCGCACATATAAACCCACAATCCTTTTTCAGATGTCAAATTCTTATACTCATTTCAAATTGAAAGCATTTGCAGACGACAAATATAATGTCGCTCAAATGAGTTATTTAGCTTTGCAAGGGTAGAGCACATTGTTGGAAAAGGGGAAAATGTTGGTTATCAGCATTTTCTCCTTCTCTCACAGTGATTTAAAAAGCTTTCTTTCCAGGGGTCGTTGAAACACGGGATTGTTTAGTAAAGGCTTAAACTTAAGTCGAGCGCTAGAATAGGTCATACCATGTTAAACATTGTAGACACAAAATCAGCTGCACAGTCTATGAAGACTGATCTTGATCAAAATTGTCCTAAAAAAGTCCTAAAAAGAATTATAATTATGATCACAAGTTATGATGGTATATGTGCAATTTAACAGCGTTCCAAAATCAGGCTTTATGAATGAAAATGAATACGGAATGAGATCAACGAAACAAAGAGTTCTAACGGAAAGAAACGTACAGTGGCAAATGAAGAGACTGTTCTTTTGAGAGATATCTTCACTTTGCCTTGTTCTTTAATGTCTTCTCAAGCTTTTTTATCTTTTAAAAGGTCATGCTTGTAAGTAACGTTTACATATAAAGCCATAAAATGTATTTCATATTATGCCTTTCTTCCTTGACTATGATTAACCATTATCTAAACTTTTTACAAACGACAAAAATGTGGACTGGTCCAAATTGAAAGCATTTGCAGACGACAATTGAAATGTGAATCAAATTATGTAAATTGGCTTGGATAGGGTAGAAAACATTGTGGGAAAAGGAGAAAATGCTGGTTATCAGCATTTTCTCCTTTTCCGACAATGTTACCAAAAGGCCTCTTTCTCGGGGTCGTTAGAACTCGGGATTGTGTGGTAAAGGGTTAAGTGACCGGTCTTTTGTTTGTACAATAGTTCTTAATGTGATAATATCCATTGGGGTGCACATACTTGCAACCTTTAAACAAAGTTTTAATCCAAATCTACGAAAGCGAAATCTATGAAGGACGCTATATTGGTTTTTCCCACATGAATATTAATTTTACTGGTATGCTTGTAATATGACAGTTAAATTGATTTTAACGCGTATTAAAACCGAGCTTTTAGCGGAAACGACAGTAATAAAATTAATGGAATATTACGCACGCATAAAAGTACTTATACCTTTTCATTGCCAATTGGCGACACATGTGACTTAATCCAGTTGCTTCAAATGCGGACGGCGTGGATCAAGATCAAAGAGCTTAGCAGGGACAGTCCGATCTTGTATCCACAACGTACACTTGTTTATTCTGAACCATGACATAAACCCTTTCCATCTAAGGAGAAAATTTATCTTTATAGTTACTTTTAAGGGCCGTTTTAAAACGGAAATTCTCAATGATTTTTGAGATTCCGTAACTCTTTGTCAAAAGTCAAAATCCTAGATTTCTACGAAACAAAAAAAAAAAAGCAGTCGGCACATCAAATGTGGCTTAAATGGACTTTGTTGAGTGTTTGTTTTTTCGACAGGGTAGAGAACATTATGGAAGAGGAGAGGTACTAGCATTTTTCTCATCTTCCCACAATGTTTCCAAAAGCTTTAATCCGCGGACCCGTAAAGAATAATGCACTAAAGAGATGTTGGTCGTGTAGTTTTAATTGCATCCATAAGACAGAGGTTCGACTCCCACTTTATCTGCTGCTCATGTTTGTATTATGTTCAAGCCAATGTTTTTGGACCTACGATTCTACTGAAAAAGGCATCCGACAAACGTGTGAGACGATGTGAGTAGCCATGCACAGTCTGTACACTCCTTTGTGTCTAATATAGTTGTGCAACCAAAAATATAGTGTAACATCGTTTTGACAAATTCCTCTCTGTTCCGAAATGTTTACAATACTGGACTCCTGCTAGACGAAAAGTAAAAAAAAAAACCGAAAAAATAGCCGTCTACGAGTGGCAGAGTGTTAAGCGTCATCGGCATTTTTTCTAGAGTAAACGTCTCAGAGATTAGATCATTTTCAAAGAAAAAGCTTTATCCGTTTTCAAAAGCGAAGTTTCAAAGCCCTACAATTTACCCTAACAATAATAAAAAGCAAAAGAAGTATTGATTGAAAATGAAAAAAGAAAAGTCAAAGATCGTTGCCATGGTGACGCATTTCAAGTGCATGTCATTGTCACCATGACAATAAATTGTACAGGTTGCATTGTTTGTTTGTCAAGGTCATTTGACTCATCCTTTTGTCATTGTAATCCCCCGAAATATTTCTAACCCATTACATTTTCAATTCTTGAAGGCTTTGTAAGACAGTTACAGGTAACGTCATGACTACAGGTTCTTTGATTTTGATACACTTTTTTTCCAGCCAATGGAAATGCTTCGTTTTTCTTTCAAAGTTTAACGACTTCGTTGTCTTTGTGTGTGTGTTGCATGTTTTCTTGTACATTCCGAAGTAGACAAAATTATGGTCGTTATCATTTGGGATATTTTGGCAAGCTCAACTGATAGATTGGCATACATTCTAAGGAAGGGGGTGTCAATCTGACCGTTAAAACAGTGTTAAAACATTCATCCTCTATCATTTAGATATTGACAATAGCATAATTATTAGGCGTAACATTAATGGGCATTAGAAAAGAATAAGATGTAATTAAGATCCCATAACTCTGCAAAGAATTTGAGCTGGCGACGTCTCTACAACACCACTGGCCCATCGACCCACCATACGGCGTAACAAATAGTCCTTCTTCAAAAAAAAAGATATGAGCCATACTCTGTGAAAAGGGGGCGTAATGCATCTACAAAAAGTGTCGACTAAGGACAGCGCAGGCTGACCTGAGTCGAAACTTTTTTGCTTTTGGTAAATTTCTTGGATGTCAAAGGACCAGTGTACCTCATGATTTAGTCGGTTGTTGTGCAAAATGGATTTTATGGATTCATGATTATTTTGACGACCTGCTTGGTATCATGCATCACGGAGATGCATAAAATTCCCTTTTACCAGAGCATGATTCATATCAAACACCTTCGCCGTGTTTTTAAGCAAAGATGGAAAAATGGCTTTCACTGAAAGTTTAATGCGCCAAAACGTTGCACCTTCGTGACACCATATGTTATGGATTCTAAAGGTTGCAATAAACAGTCGGGAGTGGGAAAGATTCGAAATGGCCATCACCAGGGAAACAAAAGCATTGGGGAAAAGAGAACTTTGTTTAACTGCAAATTTATCAAGCAGAGTTTAATTGCAAATTTATCAAGCAGAAAGCAAACAGCCTTCGGATATCAGATTTTCTTTTTTCACATGTAAAAGCAGCATACAATTTATTTATGCTAGTAATGTCTCGCGAATTCTGTTCTAAATCTTCACGGACCAGCCCAGTCTTTTGCGCTGAAAACAGGAGGGAAGTCGAACGCTACAAGTCATAAGAAAAATAAGACAAAGGACTCGTAATTATAATCTGCTTTCAATATGGGTCAAATTAATATCTAAAACTTTGTAATCAAACTCAATAGAAGCCACCTATTAGAGATTTTGACACCTTAGTTTCAAAAACGCGATGTTACAATGAGGCTTGTCCCCTGAGTACGGATCTGGTGCATTTCTTTTATCTATTTTAAATGAAAAGGTTTTTTTTTTTCGTGTTTCTTTACCTTGCCAAAAGCTCGTTAGTACGCAGAAATTTTGTATCTCATGGCTTCGCGTAAAATGTAAAATTTACAAGTATTAGGTTGGTCCTCGGCCAGGGAAAGTGAGATCAAAAGTCACCACCGGTAGAGTCCAAAACCCCAACTGTGTATTGCAGTCTCGCGTTAACCCTTAAGCTGCTAATCGCGACCCACTGACCATTTGCGGACAGTGTAGATCAAGATCAGACTGCAACGTGCAGTCTGATCTTTGATCTACACTGTCCGATACGGTATTTTCTTTCCGGCGAAATCAACTTTGAAAACGTAATTTTTGGGCTTTCAGTATTGAGTAGAAATTTGTGTTTCATTCATTCAGCAGCTTAAGTGTTAACAAACAATCCTGAGTTAAACAACCTTGAGGAACAAGACTTTTGAAACCATCGAGGACAAAAGAAGAAAATGCTGGTAAGCAACATCTTTTCCTATATCCACAGCGTTCCGTGTGTGTGTGTGTGTGTGTGTGTGTGTGTGTGTGTGTGTGTGTGTGTGTGTGTGTGTGTTTTCTTTTACCCTTTTAAGAAAAAATTTAGTTTGTCGTCTGCAAATACCTTCAACTTGGACAAGTCTAAAGTGTGTCGTTTGGTAAAGACTTAAGGAACTAGAACGACGCCTATTGTCACACGAAGTAAACACTTTAACAAAATTTTAGACTTGTCCGAATTGAAAACTTTGCCGAAAACAAACTAAATACGACTCAAAAGATGGGATTTGTCTTTGAAAGGGGATAAAACTTTGGGGTAACCAGCATTTTAGGCTCCTTTTCCCACAATGCTTTCTAGTGGCTTCTTCCTCAACTCGGGATTGTGTGTTAAAAGGTTAAGAGAATACATGACCCATATTTAGAGATCCTCGAAAAAAGGGTTGACCCCTTGAATAATGCAATAATAAGGCGGATAAATTACGGTGTCCCATCAACTTTATTTTCATTTCATTTCAACACCCAAGTATCTTAACCCTGTCCTTAATTCAGATACCTCTTGACGAGTCTTTGTCTGTCGTTTCTCTACAAAAATTAATTTTAAAATAAAAAAAAAAGAAATACGTTTGCCGATGGTCCATCCTTAGTTTTCTAAACTCGTTATCATACTTATCTTCTATCAGGGTTTACAAGACAATTATTATTATTAACAAAAAAAAATAAACATTTTCCTTTCCTTTAAATGTTTGTACTTTTGCGTCATTTGTACTACATGAAGTTAATGATACATATGAGCCATGCTCTGGAAAAGGGGGGCTTAATGCACCTCCGTGGTGCATGATACAAAGCAAGTCATCACATGATCATGGATCCAAAATGTCCATTTCGTCTAACAACCGACTCAATCAGGAGGTAGACTGGTCCATGGACGTACAGAAAAATTGACGGATCGCGAAAAGTTTCGGCCCAGGTCAGCCTGCGCGGACTGCGCAGGCTGACCTAGGTCGATACTTTTGGCAGATGCATTTAGCCCCCTTTTCACAGAACATGGCTCATATACAATATTATGTCTTCAGCATGCATGGTGTTCTTTGTTTACCCCCTTCAGCGCCAAATATTATAAACTCACTCACTAAAAATACGATTCACCCAAACTCAAAAACATGATATTCTTATATGCTTGACTCAATATGCTGACGGTATAGATCCAAGATCAGACTGCACTTTTTGACGAGTCTGATCCTGATCTACAATGTATACGGTCCGCAAAAGCCCCTGGTTTCACCAATCACACTGAAAAGATTAGATGGTAACTCGGTGGCGGCTTAAACGTGATCATAATGTTAAGGGGTAAAAACGTGATCCGAAGGCAGATTCCGGAAGTTTTTAATAATAGATATCGTATTACCATGGAAACTGATTACAGAGTAGATTGATAATTTCGCCATCGTTATGGTATAATTTGGGTTGTAAATCAGCAATGAGGTTCAGGTCACCCATTTTTGACCTTTTGAACATAATGTTGTTTGTATAATAGAGCACTAAAAACAGTTAGTCGCAAAGGTACTTTGATCATAATGGTAGGTCGACCCTTAAGCCATCGAAAACCGTCAAGAATGATACTATAGTCTAGTAACTTTTGTGCACAATGAAGATTCATGATCAGCCTCTACGAAATGAGCAGCCTGATCTTCAATCTACAGTGTCTGATATTTTCTGAGATCACCTGAACTAAAAAGTCTGGATATTGGAATTGCATTGCCTTTCATGCAGATTGAATTTTATCTATTTCTTTTACAGAGGACAATTTCTTACGCAAGCAAGGAATGTATGAGCTATGTTCTGTGAAAAGGGGGGTTAATGCATCTTAATGCAAAAAAAAAAAAAAAAAAGAAAACGCAGTCCGCGCAGGCTGACATTGGCCGAAACTTTTGCTAATGGTCAGTTCCGTGCTTGTACCATGTCTTGTCTACATCATGATACAGCCGGTTGTAAGTCAAAATTAATTTTATTAATCCATAATTATATGATGACGGAGATGCACGAAAACCCCTGTTGCCAGAGCACAACTCAAATGGTTTATCCAACCAGGAATTGTTTACTTTTAAATCTAGAACTAGACTAAGACTGTAATCTAGAATGGTTGCTGAATACAGTCCTTGATTTTCCCAAGATCAGATTCTTATATGTACATATTTTGATTTTCTTGTCTGCAGAAGGCTTGGACTTTGGGGAAGTTAAAAAGACTGCGTAGTAGGTAGGTTATCAGAAAGAAGTTGAAATAACAGGCAAAAAAGGAAACGGAAAAAAATAATCAGTTCACAATAAGATGCTTACTTAACTTTTTACCACACGACAAAACTTTATACTGGTCCAAATTGAAAGCATTTGCAGACGACAAATAAAATTTTACAAAAACATAACACACGTCTTTCATTGGGTAGAAAACATCGTTGGAAAAGGAGAAAATGCTGATTACCAGCATTTTCTCCTTTTCTCGCGATGTTTTCAAAAGCTTTTTTTCTCAGGGTCGTCGAAAGTGGTGATTGTGTGATAAAGGGTTAATGAAGTCGGGTATTGTTTTAACAAAAAGCTTGAATTCGTTAAATGTTTCATTCGCAACATTTGATTTTCAACCATATACTTTACCAACCCAGCTACTGGGCAGGGCCTGCAAAAAATAAGTGCTTATGGGGTTACGTTTAAATAGCCAATACATCAAAGACGACAGCAGTTAAAGGGGGGCTTAACCCTTTACCGGTTGGCAAAAGTTTTTAACTCGCCCATATTGAAACCATTAACAAAAAGACTAATCCAATATGGCTCAGCTGGTGGAATTTATTTCAATAAAAATCAGCAAATACTTTCGGAGAGGAAGAAAATGTTGGCTATCAATATTGCTTGCTTTGTCTGCAACAGTTTTCAAGCGTATCTTTTTTAAGGGACGCTAAAAAAGACGGGATTCGTTTTATTAAACGGTTTAGTCTTTTACTAAACAATCCAGAGTTTTAAAGATCCTGAGAATAAAGACTTTGGAAACCATAGTAGGAAAAGGAGAAAATGCTGGTAATCAGCATTCTCTCCGTTTCCTATAATGTTTTCTGCCCTTTTAAAGACAAATCTCATCATTTCAGTCACATTCCATATGTAGTCTGCTAAAGTTCTCAATTCGAATACTGTCCAAAATTGTATCATTTTGCTAAGGGTCTAATCGTGGGTCGAGCTTGAAAATACGGCTTTGTTAACTGCTCTAGCTCGGGGCCAATTTGAAGATTGCAGCAAATTATCATTTTCACATTATGCAAATTAGGGACATCCCTTGCCCTAATGATATATTTCAGCACGACATTTACTCCCTCTGTGCCAAATATATAGCCAGACCTCTTTCGACGGCTGAAAATATAATCTGCTTTAACTCAGAAAGATTTTTACCTTAGAAGCTTGACTTAACAAGCGGACGGTATAGGTCCAAGATCAGACTGCACGATCTGTGCAGTCTGATCTTGATCTATGCCGTGCGTAATGACTCATCTTTTTGCCCATTGATTTGAAAGTGTCAACTATTCCTATGTTTAACCCATTTACCCCATATACTAATCTAAAGTTTTCGGGACTGCTCTAATTTAGAAA
Organism: Tridacna gigas; assembly: GCA_945859785.2. Lineage (NCBI taxonomy): Eukaryota > Metazoa > Mollusca > Bivalvia > Cardiida > Cardiidae > Tridacna > Tridacna gigas. The sequence continues at coordinate 70,835,791 of OX244029.2, forward strand.
AAAGGGGGACGTCCACCATAGCCCGATTGTTAAGGGGCTTATTTGTTTCCAGAAATCCTGCTTAAATTCCATCTGGCGTCGCTAGTCAACTGGAAGTGTCTTAGGACAAGGCACAACAGGGCCCAAAAAGACTATTGCAGATGGTCCATCCTTTGTTTTCTAAACTCGTTGTCAAACTAATCTTTCCATCAGTGATGCTGACGAATAACAAAGACATGAAAACAAAAGCTGTTCCCAAAATGAGACTGGTATTTCTGCTGAAAACTCTCAAGCATACGTTATGATGGCATCCGAGGATAAATAGAACGGGCCTCAGACGTTTCTCATCACACCAAACTTAATCCTTATGCTGCTAAGCGGGCGTCAAGGACAGAGTAGTCTGAATCTACATGTACACTGTCCGATTAGGAGATAATTATTTCGTCCAGAAATACATTGAAAATAACAAAATTTGGATTTTTACTATCGACTTGAAAGTTTCATTTCACTTATTAAGCAGGATAAGAGTTAATACGAATAAATGTCTGTTATGTTCTTATTTATTACAGCTAAAGCTGGTAGGTTATCAATGAGTAGAAAGACTACATGTTGTAAATAGTAACCAGCATTTTCTGCTTTTTCCACAATGTTTTCTGCCCTATCCATAACAGAAATCATCCTTTGAGCTACATTTAAAATTGTCGTCTGCAAATCGTTTCAATTTGGACCAGTCTAAAGTTTTGTCGTTTGGTAAGGAGTTAAGCGAGTTGGTATTCAAAAAGGTAGTATGACGTCACATCTGGTCCCATAAAAATAGACGGAGTTACCGATTACAAAACGAGCATTCCGTTATTCAGACGCCAACAGTGCACCTTTGTATTAAATAAGCCATGCTCTGTGAAAAGGGTTAAGGCTTCTGCGAAAAGTATCGATCCAGGTCAGCCTGCGCAGTCCGCGCATGCTGACCTGGGTCGAAACTTTTTGCTATTGGTCAGTTTTCTGTATGTCCAAGGACCAGTCTACCTCCGGATTCATTCGGTTCTGAAAAAAAGTGGCTATTATGGATCTATGATTATGTGATGGCTTGATTTGTACAATGCATCACGGAGATGTATTAAGCTCCCCTTTGCCAGAGCGTGGCTCATATATATTTGTCCAGTTTCTTTACATAGGCAAAGGAAAATATATCTTGTAGTATTTATCAGAGTTTCACTCGGAATTTTTACTCACGCCAAAAAATCTAAATGGGCCCCTTCTGAACACGAAGAAATATAACTTGGGTATGTAGTCAAATCAGATTGTGAGAAAAACTATGAAAAAAAAAATATATATATATAGAGCTACTGCCAAGCGCCGAGTGGTTTTGGAACCCAGGGAAACATGTTAAAAACGTTAGATGTAGCAATGATATGATTAAGATACTCTCTCAACAAACAACAAATTAAATAAGTTTTAGTTATCTTATTTGGCCACATTTTCCAATGCCGCGTCTTTCAAGGACGTGTTGACCCTTCTGTCCGTGAAGATGACTTTGTTTTGTTGGTGAAATTTGAATTTGCTATTGGACAAATGACGTCTGATTCTGATTTAGATAAAACTTACCATTTATCTTGAATAAATGAATCATATTGAAGACAGAGAAGTGTATATCCTGAATATAGCAATGTTAACTGTCAAAGAACGACTTGAATGACAGTTTTTTTTTTTCATGTAAATTTCTCAGAGATAGCGCCCGATGGTTCACATATTCAACGATAGGTCGCGGTAGACAACTGTGCATTTGCGCTTCTTTCGCAGATAACATAGATCAATATCAAACTGTAAGCCCAGTGCTGTCTGATCTTTAATATACAGTGTCAAATATTAAAGTAGATCTATTTTTAATAAAATTACCAAGACTTTTCTTTCTGATGAAACTACATAATAATCTGTGTGATTCTGACTCTAACTCGTTGCCTGTGGAAAGTTTTCCACTTAAATCTTACGACATTGTTCCTGCTTACAAGGAATGTGAAATATCCACCTTGACATTGTGGAATAACATTTATATTAATACGTGGTATAAATAAAACTTGTGATCGAGGTGCTCTTTGTTTCAATCCCCGCGCTCGATGCTGGTTTCGTTTTGGAAAAATGCAGCAAGCACAGCCTATTTCTGGTGGAACCAAGGACTCAAGTGAATGATCAAGTTGTCGACATGATGACAAAACAGAACAGAATAGACATTTTATTGAGATGTAAAGATATGTACAAGGTCTTGTCAAAATCTTAAGTTTTGATGGGATACTACCACATGTGTGTATACATATTTATGACAGTTACATGTATAACACAAACGCCATTGAAGACGTATTGCAACGAAAATGTAAATAATTGCGTAACATAAAAAAACAACCGTTCAGAGATGTATCTTTCAGTGGTATCGAAGCCATATAACGGCGATAAGCCAGTTTTGCCTTTTATTAATTTCAACAGAACGAGGCTTTGGGCTCTGTAAAATTCTGTTAATGGTCACATCACTCAGGAACAACACTGCAAACCCATTTTTTTTTTCAAAAAAATCAGCAGGCTCCGTACTCACCAAACATTCTGAATAGTTTTCTTAGTCTGACGGAGTGATTCTCAAAAATTTTCGAAATTTTAAAGTAACGCAATTTCTGATTGGCTAAACCAAATGGTTTAGCCAATCAGAAATGGCGTTACTTTGAAAATCTATGATAGGATTAAAAAGTTAATTTAGAATGGTTAGTGAATACGGGCCAAAATTACAAGTCCAACACCTTCATCCCTTAACCGCTGAGAGTCTAAAAGCGGTAAAAGTGAAGGGGTGTTCAAGGTCGTTTCTCTAATTCAGACTGAAAGGTCAGCTCGCCCTTGACTGCCCGTCTGAAGTGGTCATGCTAATTTTTCCAGGGGTTTTCCTATCAGACCGTTCTTTGAACACGGCAATATTGTCCAGCGGGAATCGTCAATACACTGACCATTAACATGATAAAGGAGAAAACAGATTTACAACCCACCACCGACCCTTTCTTTTATACTCGTAGTTGCTTATTGGGGGCTTCATTGCCTCGTGCTGCCAAGCCCTGTTGCCCAGTCAGTAACGAACAGGACTGGTAAACTAGAGGTCGTCTGTTCAAATCCAAGATTAACCAAACTGTTTTTGAAGACTGATAATGGTCACTGTGGCAGTATTTACCACTCTGTCACTGTTGAGCACTGTTTCGACTTCATTGGGGTGGAAAAACAGCCAGTTGTTTGGAATGTTATGCACATTAATGGTAAACGGCATGCAAGAAACGCATAGACAATTGCATTAGCTCCCATGATATAACTGATGATATTAGTTTAAACATATTTATTTTACATCGATTGAGAAACAAGTTCTTACAACTTATACTAATCTCTCTCGATTCCGCTTCCTGGAAACTACACCAGTACTCTCGCCGAATGTGTTGGCCAATGAACAGACCCAAAGTTGACATCCGCTCCCGGGTATCGAACTATGGACCTTATAATTACAAAGCCGACGCTCTACCTAACAACCACGGACACCACACGATGACTGATGATATGTTAAAAACGGCATTAAGCACCAAACAGCAAAATATAGATGTGCCCAGACAACGTGCGTGGTTCTAATGAAATTTAGACCTTGGTGCGCCAAAATAAGCAAGAACAGAAATTTTCAGTTAGAAGGAGGAAAAAAAAAAAAAGGGGGGGGGGGGGGGGGCGGAACGTAACACCAAAAATAATTTTCAAAGTTGCTCATAGCCAGAGTGTATCAACATATCGATTAGTGTAGATCCAAGATCAGATCACTCGATTTTTAAGATAGTGTACCATTCTCGGGGAAACCTTTAAGGGAAAGCACACCAAGCAAGAAAGGGAAACAAGGTATTATACATTAGATGCCGGAAAGGGGTGGCAAGCATTATTGCGAAGCTTGACGCCCTCGAAACATCTGATTATACAAGCTTAACGCCCATCATTTCTTCCTGTAACAATGTCTCAGTAAATGGTTTTTACAGTATCTTTTGAAAATATGGATAATAAAGCATGACTTAAGATATGAGCCATGTTCGGTGAAAAGGGGGCTTAATGCATCTGCAAAAAGTGTCGACTCATGTCAGCCTGCGCGGACTGCGCAGGCTGACATGAGTCGAAACTTTTTGCTGTTTCTAAATTTTCTTCATGTCCAATGACCTTTTTGACCCCATGATTCAGTCAATTGTTAGATTAAATGGATTTTATGGATCCATAATTATGTGATGACTTGCTCGGTGTAATGCATCACGTAGATGCATTAAACCCTCCTTTTACCGGAGCATGGCTCAATTACATCTGAGCCATGCTCTGTGAAAAGGGGGCTTAATGCATTTGCAAAAATGTATCACACCGAAACTTTTTGCATTTGGTCTGCACGTCAAGGGACTAGTGTGCCTCATGATTCAGGGGATTGTTATTCAAACCAGATTTTAGGGATGTATAATACTGTGATGACTTGCTTGGTATCATGCCTCGCGGAGATGCATTAAACCCCCTTTTACCAGAGCATGGCACATATGATACACGAACAGGTTTGAAAACATTGTGGCACAAGGAGTAATTCCTCCGTTTGCTAGATTATTTTCGAAAGTCGTCCACTGCGAAACGGAACACGCCGTCTGCAGATGGAAAAGCGCCAACTACATGTAATTATTCACCAATGACATCTCAAGGTCAAGTATGGCTAACCGATTTTCGCCAGTTATTCATAGTTCTGCTTTTACGGGCTTGAACTCAAAGGGGTAAAACTAAAAATACTGGAGAGGAAATAAAGGGAAAACACTGTTCCGAAAAAAGAAGGGCATTACCATTTTTGACAACTTGTTCCTTCCAGTCAATGATTTTATCCAGTAATCCTACATAAATTAATAAAAAATACGAGTTGTTGAAATCATTTTACGAAATGACATAACTTGCATATCTATTGAAGAACTCCCGCGTCAGAAGGAATAACTCTTCGCCAGACAAACTTTTGGATTCATCAGTATTGAAAGCATTTACAGACGACATGTTTAACTGTCGCTAAAATGATGCGTCGAAAGCATAGAAAACATTGTGGGAAAAGGAGAAAATGCTGGTTACCAGCATTTTCTCCTTTTCTCGTAATGTTGTCAGAAGCCTTACTCCTAAGGGTCATTAAAACACATGGTTGTGAGGTTAAAGGATAAAGGTTGGGTTTTTTTTCTAACATTTCGAATCCAATCTGTTTTGAAAATTAACAAATGAGGCACACATCCTATCCTGCCCCATGTTGAATTACATAACATCCTTATAATACTGTTATTCTGTTGACGGATTTAGATCGGAAATTGCAGTTCAAATCGAATTACTTGAAGCAGCGCTTTGTAAAAATTCAATACAATGAAAAGCAAGGCTAACCCTTAAGGTGCTAAGCGAGACTCAAGAACCTTTTGCGGACTGTGTAGATCAAGATCAGACTGCACAGAACGTGCAGTCTGATCTTGATCTACACTGTCCGATAAGGAGATATTTTTCCCCGAAAATACCTTTGAAATGTGAATACTGGGTTTTGCTATCGGCTTGAAAGTTTTATTTCACTTTTTTACCAGGATAAGGCTTAACCGATCACCTTCTTATTCAGTTTTGTTAACTTATATAAGTTTTAAAGGTTTCTGAAGTTATGACATTTAAATTCGTACAAAAACAAAAAAAACATGGCACGTGATTCACCAGTGGAAAAGTTGTTAAACTTGGAGAGATGGTCCTATTTTTTATTTTTTTCCCTTTAACCCTTTACCAGACGACAAAATTTTAACCTTGTCCAAATTGAAAGCGTTTGCAGACGACAATTTCAGTGTGGCTCAAATGGTGCAAATTTTCTTTGATTGGGTAGAAAACATTGTGGGAAAAGGAGAAAATGCTGGTTACCAGCATTTTCTCCTTTTCCGACAATGTTTTCAAAAGGCCTCTTTCCAAGGGTCGTTAAAAGGCGGCATTGTGCGGTAAAGGGTTAAATGTTTTCAATTGCCTTTTTCTGTATAGCAGTTGTTCCATGGAAGAAAGAATCAATCCGTCATCTTTTTTAAATTTCCCAGCGCTAGTGTCATTTGCACTACTTCGAATTATTGGTTAATTCGGTTTACCTTTCACCCCAGTTTTAACGACCCTGAGGAATAAGGCTTTTTGAAAACATTGTGGGGAAAAGAGAGAATGCGCTCTACCCGTTTAAAACGTAACCGGTACTATTTGCGTCTCATATGATTTGTAGTTTGCAGTTGCTTTTAACATCGAGGAGTCTTAAAATTAAATTTTGATCATTATGTAGAGAGTTTACTGACTTCGCCAAAGATCCCCCGTTTAAGGACCCTGAAGAAAGCTTTGGAAAGCATAGAGGGAAAAGACGAAAATGCTGTTATTCAGCATTTTCTTCTATTTCCCACAACGTTTTCTACAACTTATTAGACAGCTGCCATCATTTGAGACACTATTCAGATGTGGTCTGCAACTTCTTACAATATCGTAGAGTCCCAATTTTTGTCGTCTGGTAAAGGGTTAATACAAATTCGGTTAATGATCAATCTAAACAGGTGACTCTGGCGCCCTCTCACGGGGAATACACCAAAGTTAATTAGACCTACTTATCAAGTATTACATAAGTGCAAGGAAACAATTTATCCCGCCGGCTTTTTTCCTTTGATTAAAGGTGATATAAGCCCTTCATGGCTTTACGACACTATGAATGTAATGCCTTTACAATCATTGGGAATGGAGCGTGAAAAATGATTGAAATGTTTGCGCTGTTCTAAATAGAGGAAGTCCGGTACTATAGGGAACACCCCGTAAAGAGATGTTAATATGATTTTGATGGAAAATTTAAGTGGAAACAAATTGTAACAGAAATGGTTAAAAGGTGGCTCCCGCTGCTTTGACCACTTTCTTGGGTTCCTGTCCTTTTTTCATTCCCGCAACCAGATTTGAAAAGAAAAAAAAGAGAAACTGTACGCAGCAGGGCTACCTTTCACTAAACTGTGTACGCTCGAAATTTGCATACGCAATTTAGGTAAGCAAACAGTTTGGGTAAGTCTGACAAGTTTCAGTAAACTACATAAGTTTACCATTTGAGTAAACCTTTGCATATTTTTACGCAAGCTCACATCTTTGGATAAAGCAGGGGTCGTATATGTGAATATATGATCCCAAATAATTTTTATAGATCTATGCAGTTAATTGAAGAACAGCACTAGCCTGTATACACCAAACATTCTAAATACTTATTCACATTCTAAATTCTAAATTCCAATGATAATAATCGAATCAAATGAGAAACTAAAATTCAGATGGGTAGTCTTGGATTAGAATGGACTTAAAATTCGTTACCACACAATCTCGAGTTTTAAAGACACTGGGGAAAAAAGGCTTTCGAAAACATTGTGTAGAAACGAGAAAAATAACAGCAGTTTCTCCTTTTCACACAGCGTTTTCAAAAGCATTTCTCTGTCAGGGTCGTTAAAACTCGGGATTGTCTAGGAAAGGATTAATGCTGGTAAAATCCGTTTTACAAAGAGACGTTCAACAAAGAGTTTAAATCGGCTGTTACAGTAAATTGCCTTCTTTTTCACGTAAAAGGTGTGATATAACATGGCGTTGTGGAGAAAGGTGAAGGTCACAACAAGACAAATAGACATAATACCGGTAAATAATGGGTTCCTTTCGCATAACACCTGTTTTTCGAGGGGGTGGAACTGCACCCTGATTTGATTTATTTGTCAGCGCTTTGTTCGGTTTAAGAAAAACGTCCTACAAAAGTTTCTCCTTTCCACGAAGGGCAAGCTTTCAGCGAAATTATTATGAGGTTTTACCAAACAGTCAAGAATCATCTTGAAATAACGGTTGAATCTTAGCAATGGCCATATTCCGGGTAGCGCTATATTCCGGGTCGAAAGGTGCTTTACATAATAGCATCAGTCGTGGGGGTTAAACCGAAGATCACATATTAGACTCTCAGCCTTGGATGGAATATTCAAGAGACCCATTTTGTTTCTCACCCAACAAATACGAACAGTATAGCTTGCTATGTATCAGGGTTCCACACAAACCAAAGGTTCTTGCTTGGTATTATGTATCACGGAGATGCGTTAAGCTTTTCCCATAGCGCAGCTCAAATTTAGTATATTTGCTTTCTAGCGCCATGGCGTAATGTCGAATGGCAACGTTAAACAACACCATTGAAGCATAACCATAATGAACAGGCTTTACCATTCAGGGTCCGTATTTAACACTGCTAAGTCTAATCCCGAAGAATTTTCCCAATTATAAAGTAACGTAACTTCTGATGGACTTTACTTACAAAATACGTTACTTTCTGAATCTAGAATAAGTCCAGGAATATAATTTAGAATGGTTGGTGAATACTGTTGACGTCTGACTTCGGCATGATTCGCTTGGCAGCCAAAATGCAATTGCTATTCAATGGTAATTTGTCCTTGTGTCCGCTAAACATGACCATTTTTGTGTTATTAATCAAGTAGTTTTGCAATGGCCGAGTTATAGGTTCTTGGACCAAAGGCCTCGAGGTGATATCGCAGGCCACAGACCTATAACTAGGCTTCGGGCTAATACCACAGACCTTGGACATGTAACTCGGCCATTGGCCTCGGGCTGATACCGCAGATCTTAAGCCAATAAGATATTTCAATTATTTGATTAATGACATTTTTATAATTAACAGCCTGAACTTGTGTCCATTTTGGAATTGATATTGGTCGAGTCATATTGGAGGTGTTTTTTATAGTAATGACAGAGTTATTGGCCGAGTTTGTCGTGTGATATTGAAAGGACCGGTTTCGTCATATAAATGCAATACCACTGTTTATTAATTCATACATGAATATATAGCTCGCCGTAAGCTTTCTAAAATATCAGCTAACTTATACAGCCGTTTAAGCTGTATGCCATGCAACACTGCAGGTACAGGGTGATCTTTGTTCAACATTGTCGGCAAAATAACTGGAGTTGTTGATTGGTACTCCATTGGGGGTAAGATAGCACCCCTAACTACTCTGAAATGATCCTTGTATTACAGCCATCGTTGCATAGTGGTAAAGATAAAAGAAATATTTGGGAACCTGTTATAGTAATCAAAGTCTAATTAGAAACCCTTCATTGATTGGTCTGCGGGACTGATCAGCCGTCCCAAGGGGCAGATTATAAGATTACTTACATTATAATGACCGTTACCACTCTCCCTATTGTAACTCAATTGAGTTGCTTCTCCTGTACATTTGTATGTTTGGCTCGACGGTGTTTTACGTTGCTTTCAACAATAGTTTGGTAATGTCACGGCCACGGCTCACTTATTCGTGTCTGTTGTGCTTCACCAGTGCTATAATGAGAATTCTCGGTGACCTCTTTCAAGGACAATTTCTCGTGACTTACAGAAGCAACGGGGATCGAAGTAGGATTTCTTGATACATCTAGTACATTAATAGCAGGTAGGAAAGTCATAAGTGTCTCAAATTCCATGGCCACGTAGCGGCGGTTGAAGAATGTCGGGTCGAATGATCAATATTCAACTTATTGTTTGCAGAAGCGTCGTCGGACCGAGCGTATACTCCATTCCTAGTGAAACTTTGCCTGCTATATTTGTTTTCATCAGTATTCATGAGCTAAAAGAGGAACGGTTCAACCTTCATGTTGTATCAAAGCTAGATTTTCAATGGAAAGCTCTTCCACATTGAGACAAGCGTTGACCATAAGTTTGGGATTTTGTTTCCAAAGTTTGGGATATTGGTTGTTATTAACATTAAACCGGGGAATCCTTCTGATTTGTGACGTGGGTATCTAATGGTCAAATATTTCTAAAAGTGCCATTCCGGAACCAATCAAATGCTTCAAATTACCATTCAAGGTTATCAATTAATTATTTATTATTTCTTTTTTTTTTTCTGCCAAAGGTCTCATGGTACATGTTCGGTAATCAAAGTTCCATCGGTAAGCCATGATGATGCAGACCGCGCCGTCAACTTTTTTGCAAGATACCGTGGCTAAAAGCTTAATTGGCCTATGTCCTTTACCCCATAATCCTGTGTTTTAAGGACCCCGAGGAAAAAAGATCTTTGAAAACATTGTGGGAAAAGGAGAAAATGCTGGTTACCACAATGTTTTCCCACAATGTTTTCTATCCTACAAAATAATTAAAAAATCACCGATTTTAGGCACATTTGAAATGTCGTATGCAAATGCTTTCAATTCGGTCGTCTTAAAATTTTGTCGTTTGGTGAAGACTTGAAGTTGCAACAGTTCTTTGCATTAGGATAATGAGAGGAACGGTTCCGTTGATATTTTAGCCCTGTGGTCAACAGAACCGACATATCTGATAAATGTATTCTTTGAAAATGTTTACAAGTCATCTATGCCTATCTGCTGGACTGGCCAGTTCGTACATTTATGATATTTCCAGATGTCTGATAAAGTCAAGATAGATAAACACATAAGAATTACTTTCGCAACTTATCTTTCCTATCAAGTCAGAATAGCTCAAAACGGTGCATTGGCAGTCAGGGTAGGTCAAGATCAGACTGCATAAAGATGTAGACTGATCTTGTATCTTTGCAATACACGCTTTGTAGCAAACATGACTTTAATAGTGATATGAGCTATGCTATGTGAAAAGGGGGCTAAAATATCGACCTGGGCCGAAACCTTTTTGCTTTTGGTCAACTGCATGTCAAAGGATCAGTGTACCTCATGATTCAGTTGGCTGTTTGACAAAATGGATTTCAATGAATCCATTATACTGTGATGACTTTCTTGCTACAAGGCATTACGGAAATGCATCATTAAGATCCCTTTTGCCAGAGCATGGCTCTATTATTTATTTGGTCATAGGCTTAGAGTTCTTATCTTGATCTTCGCTGCCAACAACAAAATGCACCGGAAGTAGTTCCCAGCGCCCTAAGGGTTTATCGATTGCTGCAGTTTCATTGTAAATTAAACTTTAGAAGTAAGGACAATACAAATTTAATGTGGTAATTGGACAAAGTGCTCCTTTTGGTTTATTCCTCTCTCTTATTCTGATATGTTAGTCTTCATTTGCAGAGGATGTTTAACCTTTTACCAAACAATCCCGTGTTTTAACGACCCCTGGAAAGAAGCTTTTTGAAAACTCTGCATTTTCTCCTTTTCCCTCATTATTGTCTACCTTTTCAGCGAATTTTAGTTCATTTGCACAAATTTCGAATTTGTCATCTGCAGACGCGTTCAATTTTTAATAGTCTTAACCTTAACGTTTAGGAGAAGGTTAACTCTTAGGCCACTCACTGACCTTTGGCGGACAGTGTAGATCAAGATCAGACTGCACAGAACGTGCAGTCTGATCTTGGATCTGCACTGTCCGACAAGGAAATATTTTTCTCCCAAAATTACCTTTGAAATAGCAGAATTTAGAGTTTTACTGTCGGCTTGAAAAATTCAATTTACTTATTTAGCAGGATAAGGGTTAAAGGAGTTTTCATAGCGAAAAAGGTTACTACGTGGTTTGAATCCCCGCTGAAGCCCTTAATCACTTTCTGTAAACATGGTGGGGGCCCAGTATATTGTCCTCCTTTTTCTCCCCGGTCAAGGTTATTTTGACTCCAATAAAACTGTCGAGGTCACTTTACAACTGAGGTTGAAAGGATCAAATCACTTTTTCGGTGACCCATGCCTTGTTTCTGTCACGCATTAATAAGTTAACTTGGAAAGGAGAAAGGTTACGTTGTAGAACTCTATGCCGCCACCTAACCTCATTCATAGAATTTCGGATGGCAAGAAAAAAATATGAATCGAGTCTGTTATGATACTCAAACTCGGCTCTCGTTTTCATTTAATTTCAATTTCAAATACGCTGTATGGAAAAAAGAAGGGATTTTCAATTATAGACTGCCCATATTGCTTAACTGTTATAGCAAATGTCATTCGTTACATTTCTGCGAAAAGCTTGCACCTAAGCAAAACACTTAGCCGCAAAATGTTGCACAAACCACAGTTTACATCGTTCTATGTATCGGTTACAAAGTACTAAAAAGAAATTGTGACTAAAGTGTAGATTCAATGAATTTATCCAACAATTATATAGTTATCAATTCGTCCAACATTTTGGATCCAGGGATCAGATGAGATTCATCGTCAGTTGTAAAGTAACCCGGAAATCGTAATCGAATGTTTGTCAAGGTCTGCTGAAAAGTACAAGTCGTCCAGTGACTCATTAAGATAGAGGAAGTGTTATTAATGAGAAAACATGATAAAATGTCCGGGTTAAACTGACCACCAGACCTCTAATTGACAATGAGGGTCATCACACTATCTGCCATTACAAAATCAACATTGCCAACAGCAAATGCATTGCTGGATAAATCATCATCTAGCAGGCTAAAGAAAACACAGCGTGCTGTAGCTGACTGTACAGATTAAAATGAGACTACAAAATCCTGTCTGATCTTTGATATTCATGTTGCCATGTAATTTGGGATCTACCAGCCATTATAACCTGGGTCCCTATTCACCAACCATTCTTGATCTTATTCTTAAGAATATTCTGAATTTGAAAGTCACTCAACTTCTTACTAGCTAAACCAAATGGTTTAGCCAATCAGAAGTTGAATTACTTTCTTAAATCTAGAATAAGACCAAGAATGTTTTTAAGAACATTAGAATGGTTGGTGAATACGGACCATGGTCTTTCCAACTAATTGATAATTGTTTTTTTTTTTTCCATTTAATTTTAAAGTAACTCTTTACCAGAAGACAAACCTGTAAACTAATCTAAATTCAGAGAAGTAAAATTTTCAGAATACAAATGTAAAGTTGTTCTATTGATGAAAAGTTCATATGTTCGAAAATATAGAAAACATCGTGGGAAAAGGAGAAAATGCTGGTTATCAGCATTTTCTCCTTTTCCCACGATGTTTTCTAAAGTCTTTTTCCTCGGGATCGTGAAAACATGGGATTGTTTGGAAAAGGGTTAAAGTACTCATTATTTCATTAATATCGCGGAGACAGTAATGCAACCAATCAGCCCTAATCTAAGCTAATCACAGAGAGACGCTAATCTTGGTTTATTGACTAAAACCATGGTATCCCATTTTGACGCCATATCAATCCGAATATCAAAGGTTCGATTCCAGACCTGACCATGAATTTTCAGAGACATTTTGAGTTTCCCACCAAAGTAGAGGTCAACTGAAAAAAAAAAAAAAAACAGAGGTAGCCTCACGTGCTTTAGGATTCAAGTATTTTACAAACTCTCTGTTTTTCGCGGGAGTGTCCTTGGGTAAGACACTTCAGAGCCCTAGCAAAGTTCTGCTGTCGCCTTGATATAATTGAAATAAAGTTAAAAGCGGCATTAAACATCAATCAATCAATCAATCAATCAATATCTTACTAACGGCCCAATCAAAATATGTGTACGTGGATATTCAAAGCAGGGTTGGTTCACAAGTTTGGTCATTTTCATGTTACCCACAGAGCCCGAAAAGACATATTCACTGTAAATATCTTTATGGTAACCCTTTCCGCTTAAATAATACCTTAGCACGACAAAGTGCGCTTAAGTGGATATTGTAAATTCAGATCAGACTGCACAGAACGTGCATTCTGATCTTGGATCTACTCTGTCCGATACCTTGTGATGGGTCTTGGTACAAGGAATTTCGAAATCAAAATACTTATTTTATTTTTTTTATATTGGATGGAACCTTTTACCTTATATTTATTTTGTAGTTTAGGGGTTTCGATATAGAAAGTGTTACAAATGGATTGTTCAGCTAAAAGAAAACAGACAAATTTCTTCACAGTTCAAAGTTAGATCTAATTAGCTGAACATCTCTACCAGATAACCGTGGAAATTATCTGGACAGTGAGGGTCAGCCTTGACCAGTAGAACATCTGACCCTTTCTCCATACTGTTCATTATTCGGTATACTTACAGCACACCCAGGTTTCATGTGCGCGCGCGCATGTGTGTGTGTGTGTGTGTGTGTGTGTGCATCGATATTGGCCCACAACATGCGAAATGAGACCTTCGGACATTTGCGTAAAGTGTCGATCCGGATTAGCCTGCGCCGTCCGCGCAGGCTAATCCGAGACGGCACTTTACGACTACATAAGATTTTTTTCATAGAGTAGACTTTCGTGAAACAGAAAATCGCACAAAAACGGGAAGTATCGTCTCGGATTAGTCACAGACTGCACAGGCTGATCTGGGACGACACACTTTTACGCATATATGTCCGAAGGCCCCTTTTCGTGTGTTGCACGTCATATCACGATGCAATTTGTATACTCTGAAAGGGTAGGAAACGTTGTGAAAAAAGAAAAATGCTGGTTACCTTCATTTTCTTCTTTTCGCAAGACCTATCTAACAGCCTTATTCTACAGAATCGTTAAGATACAGCACTATTTGGTAAAGCATTAAGCATCTCGCATCTCTGTTTTATGTATGTCTGGTATTGTAATAACGGGGTGTTAATTAAAAGAGATGAGTTATGGTCCGAATTTCTTATCAAGGAAAAGTACATGTGCATTCGATCCAATCGACAATGCAAACATAATTGTTTTGTATGGTCCGTTACTTTTGCTTTTATCAAGCCATTTCGCCTCGGCTCTTTTAGCATCAACTATAATTGAGCCACGTTCTGTAGAAGGGGGTGGGGGCTTAACCCTTAAGCTGCTGATCGCGACCCACTGACCTTTTGCGGACAGTGTAGATCAAGATCAGACTGCACAGAACGTGCAGTCTGATCTTTGATCTACACTGTCCGATACGGTATTTTCTTTTCGGTGAAATCAACTTTGAGACCCCACTGTTTGGGCTTTAAGTATTGAATAGAAATTTGCGTTTCATTTATTCAGCAGCTTAAGTGTTAATGTATCTCCGTTATACATTATACCAAGGAAGCCATCATTGAAATATGCACCCATAGAGTCCATTTTGTGTAACAACCGACTGAATCATGAGACAGGCTGGTCCTCCTTTCATATGCAGAAAATTGAAAGATAGCAAAAATTCTCGGCCCATTTCAGCTTGCGCGGACTGACGTGGTTCGATATTTTTTGCAGATGCATTAAGTCCCCTTTTCACAGAGAACGGGTTCAATAATAATGACGTCCACCTCGACGTTGGAAAAAACAAAAACTTTGATAGATTTTTATTTAATAGGCTTGTCCTGAATAGGCGATAGGTTTAGATCCAAGATCACACCACGCGTTCTATGTAATCTGATCTTGAACTATGCTGTCTGCAACAGACGCTGTGTTTTTCATATGGAAGACAAAGTTGTATTCACAGACAGTGTTGTCGATAAAAAAAATCAGTAAACAAAGCCTTAAACTTATTTTGAACTTTCCCCAGCGGCAAAATTCGAGACTTTCCCGTATTGAAAGCATAAATAAATGACAAATTAAACGTTGCCCAAATGAAAAAAATCTGTCTTTTAAAGGGTAGAAAACATTCTGGGAAAAGGTGACATTGCTGGTTTCAAGCATCTCCTCCTTTGGCCAACAAATACATGTAGTTGTTTTGCTCAGGGTCATTAAAACACGGAATTGTTTGGAAGAGGGTTGAGACTTTTTTTCAAAGTTTTTGGAAAAAAAAAAGAGGGTTGGAACTTTGCCAAACATGTACAGTCTGATCCTAATTCAGGACTTTTAAAAGCATCATTGGAACATTTTTTAAATCGCATTTCCCCCCTTTTTCCGCGGTGTTTTCTATCTGTCCATACGTAAAAGACAAATCCTTTCATTTACTTTATCGTCAACAAAATGCCTTCAATAATGGACCAGTCTGAAACTTTACAGCTTGGTTAACCTTTTACCGCACAATATCCCGAGTTTTAAAGGTCTCGAAGAAGACGACTTTTGAAAGTATTGTGGGAAAAGGAAAAGAAGGCTGGTAAGCAAGATTTTTCCTTTTACTACAATGTTTCTACCCTTCCAGATACAAATTCCATCATCTTCAGTCTCGAGTCACATTTATTTTGTCGTCTGCAAAAGCTTTCAATTTGGAACGGTCTAAAATTTTGTCGTTTGGTAAAGAGTTAATTTGTAGTTTGCAAATGCTTTGGATCAGTACATGTCTAGAATTTACTCATTTGGTATTTCAAGCGTTAACTTTTTCCGCGCCAATTTTATAAACTCGGACTCTCCCGAGGTCGCTAGACTAAACAAGCGGACGGCATGGATCCAGGATCAGACTGAACGTTCTGTGCAGTCTGATCTTGGATCTATGCCGTCCGTAAAAGCCCCTATTTTCGCCTATTGCACTGAAAGGTTTAAAATTAAGGTGAAGTTTTTACTGTTTACCGTCTCAATCGTATTATATCTTTTATAAAATTAAAGACTGTTTGATTCAAGTATTTGGCAAATTCTCTGTTTAAACAGACGACACGAAGAAAATTATCTAGGCCACCACAAAAGGTGCCACGGATAACAATGCCTAAAGGCCAACCACATTAAATCGCCAACAATCAGACCAGTACGTGGGATTTTGCACGGCACGTACTCAATTTGCATAGTGCAATACATTATTTGGAAGCGCCATGTAACATGGTCGATTGTTGTCTTCCGGTGGATGGAGCCGTGTTGTTGTTGTTCAACACAGGAAAACCAATCCGAAGGTTTCAGGTTCGATTCCAGGCCTAAGCAATGTGGAGTGGCCAAACCTAAGTTGTGAGAATATGTGGCCAGACCCACTTGCCAGTGTACATGTATCATTCTATGTATTAGAAATTTTGCTGTATGTATCTTTTATGTATCAATGGCAATAAAATATATTTAAAATTAACTTGGGCAAGGGTTTTTCAGGGGCACCATGTGTTTCAACTGGGCAAAGTGGTAAGATGTCCAGAGGTAGCCTCATGTGTATCAGTGCTTTTTCGATTCCCGGCGTGGACATAAATCTTTTAGGGACATTTTGTGATTTCCCGCAAACTAGATGTGAACTGGCAAGAAATTCAGAGTTGCCTCACGTGCATCACTGCTTTACGCTGGGCATGTTAAGAACCAATGTGGGTCTTTTCGTAGAAGGGCTATGGTCTGAGCTTCCTGGAATCCGATGCTTTCACTGTAGATTCTAACATGTCAAGAGTACAGAGGAACCTAAATCCTACAAGTTCATCATCATCATCATCGCCGTCGTCATCGACATTGTCATTGTCGACAGTCCAGTCTTTCTCTCTAGGTGTAGACAGAATCCGGATAGTTCAATGGTAACAGGCATTGCTCCTTTTCCAGCAATGTTTTCAAAAACTATCGTCATAAGGACCGTTAAAAAACGGAATTGTTTGGTATAGGGTTGACTTAGTTGACAGTTATTTATCTTACGTCGACTGTGGAACAAGGTCTTATAGCTCGGATCAGTCTACACCAAACCAGTACAAGAACCGTGATAATGGCAGTCCAAAAGGTTGATATCGCTGATCAAAGTATCCGAACCAATAACCTCAGGTGTGACAGGTCAACACTCTGTCCCTATCATTCTGTCTCCCACATTGCGTGTAAAATAGCTTTGTGCCAGATAGTCTGCAAGCGAACTGCTACATCGTGTGTCCGCCGTCAAATACATGAGATAATGTCTGAAGCGGCCTTAAAGATACTGGCTTACAGCCAGAGAGAGAAAACGCTGTTAAAAACTTGATAGTGCGTAGAATAGTTCAGAATTTAGTCAGCTGTGTAAACGTAGATAAACTACCGATATATGGTGTAAGGGATAAAGAGAGTCAAGGTATTTGTCCTCCAGTCAAAACCGGAAACGACAACTGTGATTTCTTTGATGGCCCCGAGAAAAGGAAATGCATTTTCTATCGGTCGTAATCTGTGCAACCTTGCAACCGTCAGGGGCAACATTTAGCATGAAGATATAAGAATGATTATAGTATCATAAAGTAAAGATGAAATGGGTTAAAACTCGCTGAAATAGAGAACTGGTAGATCTTTAAACACTATATTAACAAAACTGCCGTGGAGTGAGGAAATATGAATCATGTTGTACAGCTTGGATCAAATGATACATATTAGGTTTGGAAATGCCTCGGTTTAAATTTAAAGTTTATTCCTGTTTAAATAACGCCATTGTATGACAAACAACAGCGGTAAGATAAGTGTTTTCTAACTTCTTTCACGCTGTTTTTTGGGTCGATACTTTTGCAAATTGTTATGAGACTGTTAGGCTGTATCCCCCAAATTGCTATTTTCTTGAACAAACACAGTCAGTGGATACTTTTGTCGCGATTTCTATGTAACCACTTAGTATATTCAAATAATCGCTTCTTACGTTCCTTTTGTATAGTCATTGATAACAATGGGAAAAGGAGAAAAGCTTGATGCAAGCAATTGCTACTTTTTCCATATGGGTTCCTATGGAAGTCAAACATTATTTTTCCTTCCGTTCATGAAGTTTCAAATTTGTGCCACATGTGCCAGTGTTTCGGTCGGTGTTAGATTAGTCTGTGATGTAACTGAAGAATTGCGGGTAACCGTTCTTTCGCTCAGTACCAACTGAATAAACTTGATTTTTTCCCGAGGTCTAAAAGAGAATTTCAACTGCAGTTGAATATGATTTTTGTCAAAGTTTAGCACCAGGTAGCGGATGGTGTAGATCCAAGATCACACTACACGTTCTTTGTAGTCTGATCTTGATCTACGCCGTCCGCAAAAGCTAATGAAGAAGCCATAGAAAGAATGAAACTTTGTCCCGAAAAGTTTCCTTTTCACTTTAAACTTCATCAGTTTACTTACCCACCTCGTTTCGCTTGCACTGCCAGAATATGTGGTTCAAGTAGGTTTGGGCTCTACCCACCTTACCCGAGAATGTAAACAGCTAAACTGGCAGCTTGTTATCGACCTCCGGATGAACTATCGAACAGTCCGCGGAGAAACAACGGGAACCAGGGTCCGTATTCACCAACCATTCTTAAGAGCGTTCTTTGTCTTTTTCTCCAGAATTTTCTACGTTTGAAAGTAACACAATTTCTGACTGGCTAAACCATTTGTTTTAGCCAATCAGGAGTTGTGTTACTTTCAAATTCAGAAAATCTTGGAGAATAAAACTAAGAATATTCTTAAGACTGGTTGGTGAATACGGACCCAGATTAGCTCACAACGCCAATGTTGGAGGAATGCTTTCTCGGAAAAAGGTTGTTTAGAAAAAGAGGAAATGGGTGTGAAAAGAAATTCCTTCTTGTCTGTCAATAATTTTAACCTTTTAGCACACAATCTCAAACTTAGAGACCATGAGAGAGAGGACCTTTCAAAAATATACACCATATTTTACTCCTATTTTATTGGTCAGCAGTTAATACTTTCAATTTAGACAAACCTGAATGATTTTCTCCTTTGGTAAAGAGTCAAAAATCTGTCCAGGGCATGTGAAGACATCAAAAATAAGAAATGAATGAATGAATGAATGAATGGATATTTATGTCCATTCGACACAGGAGGTCATATCTAGCGCAATCACTATTTGCATTGATACTGTGTAGTCAGGGGCGCAAACAGTCGATTGTACGTGATAATGGGTAATTCAATAGAAAGAAAGTTTATAATAAATAGAGGCAATAACGGCTTTAACAAGAGGATGCCAATGAAAGGATTTCTTTCCCCACAGATTTATGCACCATTTTTGAAAGGTCAATATTTACTTTGCATCAATACAGGATGTTCGGCCTCTTGAGAAACAAGGGGCCCCTTCATGTCAATAACAGAAAAGCAAACAAACAGAGGGGGTCCCCCACAAGTGTAATTACTGCTTGTATCCTTTCACTCTTACCCTACCGTTTGCGATTTTGGATATATTGTGCGGAGAGTGTAAAGCAAGATCAGCCTGCACATACGTGCAATCTGATCTTGCTTTGCACTCTCCGCTGTTCTAATGGTGGTTTCGGTAAAAACTCAAAGTCAATACCAATAAACTTATGAACTCTATATTTGAATTCGCCAATAATTTAAATTCGGAAGGATAAGGGTTGAGGGGTGTGCAATTTACCCGTACACCAGATACATTGTTAAGCATTCTCTTTACTTATGTATTGCATTTTTAATACTTTTATCACACATCAAGACAGAAATATTTCATGAATCAGCATGGATTTTTTTTTCTCTTACTTGTCAGCCTCGGACTCTGCAAGCGTTGAAGTCTTTGTGGAATGGCTTATATAACCAACGATTGCTTCCCATCCTACGGTGTTTTCCGGTACCATTTTCTTTTACAGCTGAACGGAAATAATTTTATGATTGTGATAATAAAAGTCGACAGGACATAGAATATCAATCCGGTTGAAAATTGGGTAATTGTTTTCCTGCCAATAATGAATCCAACTCTTTCGAGGTCCAAGAGAAGATATCCACGGCAAGCTGAAGATGATTTTGATCCTGTTTGTGCATAAGTTGTCCGATGGTGTAGATCCGATGGTATAGATCTAAGATCAGACTTTACATTCTATGCAGCTAAGTCTGATCTTGATCTATAGCATTTGCAAAAGCCAATGAAGATGCCATTAGCAGTGAAAGAGTTGGCATTAACAGTCGACCTCTTGAACCTCAAGCTTGGACTTTATTCCTCTAGGGTGTTTCAATTAAAAGAGACTTTACAAAGGTACACAAAGCTGAACTCCTGAATTTGTCAGCACAGATTTCCTTTTGATAGAAATATTGACTAAAATTACACGTAGAAATGGGGTGAGTGAAGTATGGTACAGTTGTCTTGTACTCCGTTCTTGTACCCCGTTAGTATGGTAAGGTATAAATAGACTCAAAAAAAAAAAACATCCAATATCAAATAGCTTATTGGTTCAGCCGAAAGGGGTGCAGAATGATACTATAGGGGTTGTTAGTTAAAGTCCAAAGAGGCAGCATTTGATATATTTCATTTTTCGTGCTTTTAAACTATACGGTTATACGACAGACTGATAGAGGTGGCATGCAAGAGGTGAAAAATGATCTCCTGGGCAAAGACTTTATATCTCGTGGCCACGAGATCGTGGCATAAGATAATAACCTATGAAAATTTCATGGAGTGGCTCTCAATTTCGTATCATAATCATTTCATGGCCACAAAATATCATGTCATGGCCACGGCTTAATAACTTGTGTCCACGACTTAATTATCCCATGGCCACGACATAATAAAGGCGTGACCACTGGATCCTTTTTGCATTATGTCCCCTCTTGCTGCCATACATTATTATGTTAATAAATTTACGTGTACTAATCCATGCGAAATAAAACGTTTCTGGAAATGGCTGAGTAATGATGCAAAATCTTTCTGTATGTCGTTTCAAACAACTACGGTATTGCACGGCATTCATAGTTGATGGTCAACGAAATATCAAATAATTGCGTGATTCAGATCCTGTAGTTAGAGGAAGACGGCCTCGAAGATAGACAACGTACTAGTTTAGATACAAACGAGAAATTGGATAAATAATTAGTTGGAGAAACTTCTCACTGTGAATGCCTTCGTTTGCCCTAATACGGTACTTTCGAAATATCATACAACGTATGAATTTATACGTCTCTGTAACAGTTTTATGGTTATATGAATTTAATACTGTATGATAAGCAAATACTTGTGTCTATATTTGTTCAGACAATACATCATAAAATCGTTCATCATGTACTAGTTCGTGTGGCAGTGTATCATTATGGCCATACTTAAGATCAAGAGTAGATCTATTTGTTATATATATGGACATGGTTAACCCTTTCCCAAACGACAAATTTTGGACTGGTCCAAATTGAAAGAGTTTGCAGACGACAATTTTGAATTTGATGAAAATGGCAGAAAGGTCTCAGAAAGGGTAGAAAACACTGTGGGAAAAGAAGAAATTGCTCGTTACGAGCAATTTCTCCTTTTCCCACAGTGTTTTCAAAAGACTTGTACTGCAGACACGTGAAAACCAGGGCTTGTTTGGGAAAGGGTTAAAAGTCTTTGTTTGACAGGTGGTTCACGCAGCTTTCAACAAGGTTTCATTTATAAGGACAGCTCACCCGTTTAACCCTTATCCTGCCGAATTTAAATTGTTGACGATAGCATAATTAGACTCCGCTTACTTTATTGGCATTGAGCTGAATTTATGACTAAAACCACAAATAAAGCTGCGGAGAGTGTAGAGCAAGATCAGACTGCACGTACGTGCAGGCTTTTCTTGCTTTACACTCTTCGCAAAATGAACATACGGTCGCGAACGGCAGGAATCGCTGGTAATGAAAGCGTTAAGTGAGTAAGAAAATATACTGACACGTGCATAAGCAGCAAATGAAACTGACAAGATTGATAATGTTA
This sequence comes from Tridacna gigas, assembly GCA_945859785.2. Classification (NCBI taxonomy): domain Eukaryota; kingdom Metazoa; phylum Mollusca; class Bivalvia; order Cardiida; family Cardiidae; genus Tridacna; species Tridacna gigas. The sequence continues at coordinate 70,858,094 of OX244029.2, forward strand.
AAACCTAGCCCCATGAGCCTGTATGACACTTTTATACTTTATTTCACTCAAGTTCACTCAAGTTCAGACACTCGAGTGAGTGAGTGAGTGAGTGAGCGAGCGAGCGAGTGAGTGAGTGAGCGAGCAAGTGAGCGAGTGAGTGGTAGGCTGGTCCTCATTATTACCTTGATGGTGGACCTTTTGTGACCGCAAGAGTATTCTTCAGTGCCAAATCCATGAAATTTTGAAAGATAAAATAGTGTTCACCAATGTACATTTCTGTATATTCATAATCACGAAGCAAAATGCGACAGCTATAAATATTTATTTTGTACATGAATATTTCGAGCAAATGAGTAGACTTGTCTGGCTTTGGAATATACCCTTTATCGCGCGTTTCCTATTTTTAACGACGCTGAGGAAAAATGCTTTTTACAACTTTGTGGAAAAGGGAGAAAAATGCTGGTTACCAGCGGTTCCTCCTTTTTGAACAATGTTTTCGACCCTGTTAAAGACAAACCTACCTTATTGAAATACCTTAAACATGAGCTAAAGGTATTGAAAATGAAAAAAATTCCATCTAGAGACAATATAATTGAGTCATGCTCTGTTAAAAGAGGACTTAATGCTTCTACGAAAACGATCAATTAATATGAGCCTCCACAGTCCGCGAAACTTCTTTCGGCGTAGCTGAATGTGCTGGCTTTTGACCTACTTTTAAGCACTGATAAAAAATCAATGGATAGAAATTTGTGATTGTAGAGATGTTTATTCTAAGGGTCCCTGCCTATTGGCTGGCAGATTTACGCGCTCTATCTTTTTTTTAAGATATTTATTGTTACCATTGGTAGATGTTCTGCGTGTCTACCCAATGATTCAGCCGGCTTTTCGACAAAATCGATCCATTATATTCGACGACTTGCTCGGTCTAATACATTACGACGATGCATGAAAACGCCTTTTTCCAGAGCGCCACTCATATTCATCGACCATAAACCCTTAAGCTGCTAAGCGCGGCTCACTGACCTTTTGAGGACAGTGTGGATCAAGATCAGACTCTACAAAACGTACATTCTGATCTTAGATCTACACTGACCGATAAGGAGATATTTTTCTCCAAAAAATAAGTTTGAAATAACATCATTTGGGTGTTTACTATAGGTTTGAAAGTTTCATTTAACTTATTTAGCAGGATGTGGGTTAACAGCGTTTTGAAAAACTGAATTTGACAGAGCCGTCTACAACCCCTTTACGAGGGGGGGGGGGGGGGGGGGGGGGGGGGAGGGGGGTTTGGTGGAAAAATGCCAGGTTTGCCGGACATAGGAATTTTATGATAGCCCTGTGAAATATCACAAGTAATCACTAATTGATTTTACACCTTGAGTGTCCATTTATCAGCATGTCCATTTTCCCTGGATAACCACATAAATGCTATCCCACCCCATAAAATGACGTAAAACGCCCAGTGGTCGGTAGGAATGGTTAATTTGACCCGTGACTTCTTGTACAAGTTTTGACTCTTGCGATGGGACAGAACTGAGCAACAGATAAACGCCAGACATAAATAAAGACGAAAACACGCCGTCGCAGAAGTTGAGTTCTACCAGTGAGCGATTTTCTCTCTTGCAATAACGTTTTCGAATTGACCGTATCGTTTTAAATGTTAACAATGGTCTAGACGAGAGAAGGGGTTAGATTGACCCCTATAAAACAATCACATCTGTTCAAGGAATTTAGATAACCCTTTTCTCAAAACAAGTCTTCGCGTTAAATTCTGAACATCAACATGCCAGGCAGAATCTAAGATAGCTTTGTGCCCAAGAGTAGTTTACTTTGTGAGTACGCAGGCAAAGAGCCTACAATCAGGCTACGTAATCCCAAACCTCTCTTTTATTAAACACTTTATAATTCTCTAAAATTTTCTAAATTTGAAAGTAACACAATTTCTGATTAGCTACACTAAATGAGTTAGCCAATTAAAAATTGCAAATACTTTCTTAATCCAGAATTAGACAAAGAATGGTAATTTATAGAATTGGGCTTAAATACGGGCCCTGCGCAGGCTGACCTGGGTCTATAATTTTTGCAGATGCAGATACTGAACATTGCAGCATACAAGTAGTTACTTTACGGGCAAATTTACTCATCGACTTTCAAAATTACTTGTACGAGATCATATAAATTGGAGGACGCACGAAGCGTCCTTATCAGACTTAACATTTTTGGTTTCGAACTAGCGAAGCGTCGTGACTTGTAAATTGTAAACTAAGGTTCTTGTAGATGGTAGTTCCCTTACAAGCTGAGTATGCATAATTACGTTAGAAGAGGGTAAGTTATACAGTTCCAAGTATTAGAGTATGTGACTGTGGAAATAACGTTGGATTAGATACATTTTGCTAGATTTGTCGGATGCTCCAGTCGGTTGTGTGAATCCAAAACTCTAGCTTTGAATCAGTTGTTGGATCAATCGTTGTATTTGTCAGTTTTGTTTCTGCAGATATGCAGCCACCTCTGTGTACACTAGCATAACTATCAAAAGCACGGCAAGGTCACAAAACAGTTATTGTACACATATAAAGATCCTAGGGGTGTTTGGTATTAACCTTAAGCTGCTAATCGCGACCCACTGACCTTTTGCGGGCAGTGTACATCAAGATCGGACTACACAGAACGTGCAGTCTGATCTTTGATCTACACTGTCCGATAGAGTATTTTCTTTCCTGCGAAATCAACTTTGAAATCGCAACGTTTGGGATTTTAGTATTTAGTAAAAATTTGCGTTTCATTTATTCAGCAGCTTAAGTGTTAATAGGAGATGGTAATATGACTCTTTCAGTTCCAAAATGTATGAGTCATGCTCTGGGAAAAGGGGTTTAATGTACCTCCATGATGCAATATACAAAGCAAGCCACCACATAATTATGGATCCATAATTTATTTGTCTAACAACCGACTGACACATGAAGTGAAATCGTCCTAGGACATGCAGAAAATTGACTGCGCAGGCTGACCTGGGCCGATACTTTTTTTTTTTTTTTTTGGCGGATGCATAAAACCCCCCTTTTCACAGAGCATGACTTAATTATAAACTCGACCGCTTTCGACGGCTGGAAATACAATCCACTGATACCCAGATAGATTTTTATCATACAGGCTTGACCACACAAACGGGCGGTATAGAGCCAAGATCAGACTGCACGTTTTGGGCAGTGTCTTGATCTATGTCGCTGCAAATGCCCCTGGTTTTGCCTATGGCGCTAAAAGGGTTAAATCCATGGACAAACTTTCGTGCTTTTGCATTTTGGGCCTACCATTTTCCATAGGGCTGTTCATATGTGTCTTTTTACGATCCCTGGGTCCAACGAATCGCCATCTAAAATTACCAACAGGCTTTCGGATGAGACGTTTACCCTTTACCAGACGACAAAATTTCAACCGTGTCCAAATTGAAAGCATTTGCAGACAACAATTTCAACGTGGCTCAAATAGTGCAATTTTTCTTTTATAGGGTTGAAAACATCGTGGGAAAAGGAGAAAATGCTGGTTACCAGCATTTTCTCCTTTTCCCACAATGTTTTCAAAAGGCTTCTTTCCCAAGGTCGTTAAAAGGCGGCATTGTGCGGTAAAGGATTAAACTGGTGTGACGGTTCTATACACGAGCACGCTCAAGAACCATGCGTAATTTATGATAGGATTCGTCCTGTATCTTTCACTATCTCCCGTAACATGACTAAACAGCCTTCAGGGGGCGTCGCCCATATGGGCAACCGGTGGCGACGATAAATAAACGGAAAATCAATCAATTCCTGGAACCCAGCTCTACAGAATCAAGCACTGTGTTGCTGGTAATTTATTCTTATCAAAAATCACGACCGTCTTTAAAATTAAAAAAAAAACGGAAACAGATTTATGCATGGAACTGTGTGAATTTGTAGGGACCTTCAGCTGTAGGACGCTGCTTACAAAAAGCGAGTCAAAGTTCGATAGATCGGGTTTTATAAATATTATTACAATTAAAAGTCCTGTTGTTCTCTCTGATATCACTACCCTATTATGTTCCAGACAGTATAAGCCGTCTATATTGGTCTTTGTTTATGTTTTCTATTGTACGCTGGATTCTTATTGGCACCCGTATTATGGTCGTTTGTACAACTGATCACCCTTAATGGGTTGTACATGGCTGAAGTTGCTTTTGCCGACAAGGTAGATCAAGATCAGACTGCACAGAAAGTGCAGCCTGATCTTTGATCTACACGGTCCTATATTTCGCAAGACGTTCTGGCTAAAGTGGTATCAAAACTGGATAATTTTTGGTGATTTTTCCCCAATGATTTCATATGTCCATGTGATTTGTTTAAAGCTGTAAGTGTTACGGCCTTTATCTCTTTACAAATCTTAAGCTTTATATAGGTTTAGTCTCTGATCCTAAGCCCAATACCTAGTAAATGATTTGCTTACCCTTAAACTGCTCTACACATTTCAGGGAGATTGTAAACTAGAAGGAAAGATTCGAATATTCCAGTATTGAAAGTTATTTCAGAGATTTTATCCTTCCTGGTTACCACCATCAGTTCTCTTTTTCCAACAAGCTTTCTTCTTAAATGTTCCGATAACACGTGATTGTTTAGTGAATAGCTGGGAGAAATATACGACAAAAATCCAAATAAAGGGGAGTATTATACGATCACCCAAAGAGCCCACGGGTGAGGGGATTTATTAATCTGACAGGTTCGATTCTGTCTAGCACGTGTGAGAGAGTGAGTGACCGACTTCTGTCATCAGACTAAACAAACAGTCAAATAAATCGGGTTGTGCCCTAGTTCAGTGTATTCTCTGTGCCGTTTAATCGTAAAATCCGTAATACTACCCTTCTGGTTTGTCTTATTCTCCAGTTGGTTTAAACCAGTTGGTTTAGCCAATCAGAAGGTGTGTTACTTTCAAATTTGGAAAAATCTGAAGAATAAGACGGAGAACGTTCTTATGAATGGTTGGTGAATACGGACCCTGGTTGACTAAGGACCTTTCCTTTTGGTTTTCAAGTATAAATTAAGGCCTTCCTAATCTTACGTCTGTAAGGAAATGAAATGTGCGGTTTACAATAATGAAGGGTTCAAGAACCGAGAAAACAAAAACAAACAAACAAACAAAAAATAGATAGATTTCAGACTCTCGTAAAACAGAGTACTTCAGCTCTTTTAACAAATTTTAGACTGGACCTTAATTGAAAGCATTTCCAGACGACAAATAAAATTGGTCCCCAAATTATGGGATCATTCTTTCAAAGGTTGAAAAACAGAGTTTAAGGAAAGGAGAAAATGATGCACATGCCTTGAATAGGAACAAGTCTAAGGTTTTGTCATTTGGCAAAAAGTTAAAGCCCCTAGACTACTAAAGCTGTAAGAAATCGACGTGGCCGCCTTGGCAGATCCACGAGAAATCGCTGTAGCAACGACTATAATCAATCCTCTAAAAATGCCTTGCCGAGCTGGGATTCAAACTCACTGTGCTTGGATAACTAGCCTTACAAGAACGTTACCAACTGGGCGGGCCTGAGCTTCAGAAGAGGTCGCTGTCGCAATGACCTCTATCAATCCCCTAAAAATGTCTGGCCGAGTCAGAATTCGACCTCACGGTTCTTGGATTACTAGTCTTAAAACTGTTCCGATCTCACATGTTCCGATTACAAGTACTGGCGTTGCAAGTTATCAGCTGTGTCCGGTTCAGCCTCAGGAGAGCAAAACAGCTAGAATACGGGTAATGTACATTGCCGACTGGGCAAACGGCTTTACATTGTACAGAGGTTGGGAAGGAGGACAAGCTGCTAAAGAGAATGCAGTAAGAGTGTTTACTATCGTAATAGAAAACAAGTTTACACAATGTACAGCAATGTTTACAGTGTCAAGAGCTCTAATAGGCGATTAGTTTATACCCAATTACGAGATTGTAATCCTTCGCTTCTTCAGTTCTTGAAACCATTCTAATGTCAACTTAATAGACAAACCTACGGTAGTAAAATTAAACAAATACATGTAGTAACATGTAGATTTAAACTGTGCGGATACACTTACAGAAATCAAATCAATATGACAAATGCAGAGATGGTTAATTGAATGGTCCATTCTGAACTGAGCATTCCATGGAGTTGTCACTACATAATTTAGCAAAGAAGAGTCTAACCTCTGCTAAAGTGAGGTAACAGATTAAGCTTACATTAAAGGATTATTTGTTTAGAATGGTGTCCCTTCACTACCCGGTTTAACCGGAAGATAACTATCGAGTTTTAAGGTCATCGGCCGCTATCAGAGTAGGTCAATTATATTCCATAATCCTCTTAAAACAGCATGCAAATCTTAAGTTGCTGAGCGCAACTCGATGTGCTTTTGCGCACATTGTCTGATTAAGATCAGAGGGCACGGAACACACAGTCTAATTTTTGGATCTACAGTGTCCGATATGGCGAGATTTGTTCCGACAGAGAGAAATTAAAAAAATGATAATTGGGGTTTAATTCTTAACTTAATTTGAATCTGATTTCTTTAGCAGCGAAAGTATTAAATCAAGGCGATGTCATGTACGGTGACTTTGTGGCACTATGTAAACCATTGTATTTGACCAAATGCTTCTATTTCCATGACGAAGGTATGCTCTCAGCAAATGTTTATCTGTTTGAAATTCACATGAAATGGCTTCAAAGAAAAAGGTAGAGAAAGCAGGCATCATTTGCTCTTAACGTTTTGCATTTCTTCTTCAAATATAACTACCTTTGGAAAAGCACAGCTAAAAGGAGTCCTTGATAAAGACACTCTTTTTTAGCTCCACTGGCCGAAGGCTAGCGGGCTTATGTCATGGCCCGGTGTCCGTCGTCCGTCCGTCCGTCCGTCCGTGCGTCCGTCCGTCCGTGCGTTAACTTTTATTTCAAACATCTTCTTCTCTGAAACTACCCATCCAATTTTCATGAAACTTCACAGAAATGATTCTGCCATGGTCCTCTTCAGAATTTCTTGAAAGAATTTGATTCCTTCAAAAACTCTGGTTGCCATGGCAACAAAACTGAAAAATATTGGAAATCTTTAAAAATCTTCTGTCTGAAACCATAAGGCATAGGGCTACCAAATTTGGCATGTAGCTTTATGTAGTAGACCTCTATCAAGTTTCTTCAAAATTATAGCCCTGGGGTCAAAATTGGCTCTGCCCCAGGGGTCACAAGTTTTACATAGGCTTATATAGAGAAAACTTTAAAAATCTTCCTGTACCTAGCCATAAGGCCTAGAGCTACCAAATTTTGCATGTTGCTATATCTAGTGGGTCTCTACCAAGCGGGCCAAAATTTTAGCCCTTGAGTCAAAATTGGCCCCGCCGCAGGGGTCACAAGTTTTACATGGGCTTACATAGTGACAACTTAAGAAATCTTCCTGTTTTGATTTTTTTTTTTTTTTTTTTTTTTTAAATTAGCCTTGCATCAGGGGTCTTATGTTTTACAGAGGCTTCATATGGACAAAACTTGAAAATCACCTTATTTATAACCATACACCATAGACTTGTATTATTTTGGCACGTGGCTTTATCTTGTGGACCTCTACCAGGGTTCAAGTAATTATAGCTCTGGGATCAAAAATGGCTTTGCCTTGTGGGTCTGAACTTTCACATGGGCTTTTACAGAGAAAACTTTGTAAGTCTTCATTTTGAAACCATTTGGCTCAGAATTGAAATGTTTAGTATTTATGGTTTATATTTATAAGCCAGTGGAGCGATACAGGGCTATCATGGCCCTCTTGTTTCATGTGGTTACAGGCACCAAAGGGTCCCAAAAGGAATAAGGAGTAACGTTCATTTTACCAAACCAACATAGGAAAGACAATTTATACCTGCCCCAACATATTTTCTATTAAAACAGCCTAGCAGAGTAGCATGATATTTTACCTATGTAAATGGAACTACTTTCCACAAGAACGACCCGGAAGCACTCCATTCCGTTGTTAAATCAAGTCCTACAGAGACCATGACATTCATTGCACTAACTCCACAAGACAACAGTATTCCAGACTTGTCCAAATTCAATTTATTTGCAAAGTTTGTCTAAAATGATGAATATTGCCTTTAGTAGGGTAGAAAACACTATGGGAAAAGGATAAAATGCTGGTTACCAGCATTTTCTCATTTTACCACAATGTTTTCTAACCTTCCATACACAAATCTAGATTTTTTAATCACATTTATTTTATCGTCTGCAAATGTTTTAAATTTGGGCAAGCCCAAAATTATGTCATCTAGTGTATAGGTAAAACAGGATTAAGGAGAAAATATGCACTAACAACATTACAGGCTTAACCATAATTGGACACCCTGCTGGTATGATGATCTTGGGCTATTTTTAAATCCAAACGATGACATAATGTTGATGTCATGTTTTTATTCTCCTCATATTAGTAAGTATTTTCTTCTTTGTGAGAAACTTGCATACTCATTCGTGTCACAGAGATTAGACAGTTAGTCTAAAACCAATAATAAAGAGTGCGGGTTTGGAATACCACAAGGTTAGGTTCCCGTCCAATTATACATCTAAGCCTTGCACTACATTATTAGTCTCTATAATCCAGATTTTTTCTACTGTGTCATTTATTATAATAACTATTACAACTGCTGCCTGTGACTTCGTTTTGTACTTTTACCGACATAGCTTTGTACTGCCCTGACGACTTTCAAGGAAGAGTGGGTGGGGTACAGCCTGGGTCCAGGCGGTAATAATCTTTAATCGCTCCTTATAGCGGTCCATACAGATCTGTGGTAAAAAGATTCGTCGCCCCCGTAATGAGGGCGATTCTTGAGTTATTTCCCCTAATTCCTCTCCAGTGCTACATTAGTCCTGAAAAGGGGATTACTTGGATTTTATCCTTGATTTTCTTGTACTACGCAAATATGTTTTAGAGATAATGTCTCGGCTAATTCTGGTTAGATAGTTTTACAAATCGATACATACGCTTTTCTCTGGTGATTGAAAACATAATCTGCTTTAAAATTATATGGGATCTTACATATAATCGTAAATCAAATTATATTTATCGCAACATCCCCAAGGGAATCAAGGATAAAAACAAAAGAACACAGGTAAAAGGACCAATCTGTGATCTAGTTACCTTTAGTCTTTATCTGGCAAGGGAGATAAACTGCCTTACAGGAATGGCCCTCATTAGTACAAGTATCGTCCGAATAACGTAACATCCGAATACAATATAAAAGGACAAAGTGATCGGGCCGGATGGAACCCAAGCTAGATTGGGTAATGTGATGTCTCACTGTCTCCTTAGTTCAATAATATTGGTATAAGGCTTCTTCAGAACACGTTGTGGTCACTGTGTTTTTATGGAACATACTTCTTTATCGGGATGTTCTGAATTTATACAATTATGGCACGAATTGTATTGTTCTTCTTCGAAATAAGTCTCAGTACCCATTAGTGTTTACAATCTATAGATCGAAAACTTACAGTGGACTTTAATCCATTGTCATAGAAATACTGTTTACGTTCTCACAGCTGTCAAGTTTTGAAACATTGAGGGAAAACAATAATTTAATCGTTTAACCTGTATCAATGTTTTCATTGTGGTGTCCGTTTTGTTATGTAAAGCCACGATCTTGTAACTATAAGGTTCCGAGTTCGATACGATCCGAGCGGATGTCAACTTTGGGACTGTTCATTGACCCACACATTCGGCGCGAACACTGCATCCGTATTCACCAAACGTTCTTTTTTGTCTTATTCTCTTGAATTTTCTAAATTTGCCAGTAACACAACTCCTGATTGACGAAACCATTTGGTTTCGCCAATCAGAAATTGTGTTACTTTCAAATTTAGAAAATCTTGGAGAATAAGACTAAGAATGTTCTTGAGTTTGCCGGTGAGTACAAAGTCTGGTGTAGTTCCCAGGAAGCAGAATTGAGAGAGATTGCAAAAACTTGATTCTAAATCGATGTAAAATAAATATTTTTAAAAAAAATTTTTTTTTTCATGGAATTTAAGAAAAGATTTTTTTTTTTTCCTTTGCCTTGAAATATTTCAGGTTCTATTGTGTCACTTACACAAGATTTTGGTTCGTCCAGTATTAATCTGTACAGTGAATAACAATAAAAGATGTCAATATTGTGAATCATCTCACACTTAAAATAGAGTATGGCAGAATAATGAGAAATATTTCACGAGTCTTTCTGTGATATTACGATATAAATCATTGAAATAAAGTATTGTTAAAGATTTATTTCGCGACATTTTGTAAACAAATATAGTGTCAATGACCGTAATGGCCGAACTCCACTGTCATTTCATAACCTGCTGTCTTCTCATTAATTCAACTTGTACAGAGTACATCGTTAAAAGGACGTAAATAATAATACATCCATTTATTTCAACACCGTTAATGAGCTGACAGCACGGTATGTTGAAATCTTTGGCTGATTACATAATGATATTCAATGTAGAAGTACAGAGCAGTCGGATAAGGACGAGCCCCTTGGCTCAGTCGGTAACGTACAGGACTTGAGAACAGGAGGTCGCTGATTCGATCCCCGGCTCGGCCAATTCTTTTCCGAGGATTGATGATAGTCATTGCGAAAGGGTTCATTCCTCTCACTGCTGACGATGCTTATGTGGGAAAGCAGCCAGTGCATTGGAAAGAATATTGTGCGGAGTGCTGGTAAAAGAAACTCAAGGAATGCATGGATAGGTGCACTGGTCGCCGCGATATAACTGAAATAATGTTGAAAACGGCGTTAAACACCATACAATCAATCAATCGGATATATTTGTATTGTACTTTGGTTACTGTGGATGAAACATCCCGAAAGTTTTCACAAGTAAGCATACTTGCAGTTTCAATTCTCGTTGGTAGTCATTGTTCTACAGGAATACTTTCAAGATCGTTGCAGCAACTTTCCTGTAGAAGGTAGAGAGTTAAATGGGTTTCCTTAGTCATCATTGTGTTGTATATTAGAACCAGAAATTTATAGAGGGCCATTCTTTAAACGTGTTGCGGCCCTGCTGATTTAATAGTAGCCTATAACGGGAAGACATGTTTTTTTTCTTTAACCCTTTTCCTGCTAAATAACTGAAATGAAATTTTCAAAACAGTAGTAAAACCCCGAATAATGCTTTTTCAAACTTAATTTTAGGAAAAAAAGTCTTGTCGGACAGTGTAGATCAAAGATCAGGCTGCACGTTCTGTGCAGTCTGATCTTGATCTACATTGTCCGCAAAAGGTCAGTGAGTCGCGCTTAGCAGCCTACGGGTTAAATTACTTACCAAGACATCGCGACGTTGCACCTTTCGTTTTGGAAGGAAGAAAATCCTAATATTAGTATAATGACAGTTTATGTAATATAGTTTTGACAGGTACTATTTTTAAATTTGAGTCATCATTGACAGTTAAAGACTCGCCAAACGTCATCGTGTCAGTCCTTCCGATAATAAATATGTAATAACTGGAACTTAAAGTTTTGCCAATAATCAAATTTATTTATGAAATATTTACAGAGTAAAATAGAAGTTGGTTTTAAATTTTAACACTCTCAAGTAATTGTTTAGTTTCAGTTGTGTTTAGAAAGTAACTATTGATCCAAGATGTTGGTATGGCTTTAAGAAGGTAAGAGTTTGGAGGGAAACAGTGGCCATTGCTTTAGATTTTTCTGTCTGAGACATTCTTTCACATGCTTTATGAGAAGTGTTGACAGTTCTCTCCCTTTCGACCATGAAATAATTGACTGTAATGTACAAGTTTAGATTGTGTCAAAATGGTTCCTCGTTATCACCTCGTAGTATTTTATTCTTTCGCTTTTACAATAGGCCATACCTTTACAATACTGCTTGACAGAATAATGATAAGTGCTCCACAGACTGTACTGTTATGTTACATCATCTATTTTCAGTTATTATCAATTGAATATCGAAAGAACTGTCGACATATATGAATGTCGAAAGAACCTCTTCGCGTCCTCTGGACAAATTAGGGTATTTTTGTGGACGCTCTAGATCGAAATCTTTCTGTACAAAATATGTAATCTGATCTTAAATTTACACTGTCCAATATTTTGGAAGATACTAGTATTCAGGTCAAGACAAAACTGTTGAATTTGTGTTATTATAATTATTATTATTATCATTTTATTTTTATCTTTTTATCTAAATGAAAATATCCATGAGGTATTGCATCAAATGATAGTGCAGATCTTTCTTTATTTCATAATTTTCATTTATACAAACTATATCTGATAGTCTTCTTTCTAAAAGCTGTCACTTTTTGACTCATTAGTTTACCATATTTAGGCCTTTGTACTTTTTAATAGAAATTTTACATCATGGGCAACTGGCTATGAATATGGCAAAATTCCTTTTGATAAAGCCGTGCTTGTAGGACAGCCAAGGCACCTGCTTGGTTTTTCCGATGCCGTCTGCCAGATGTATATTTACCGAAATGATATTAGATGCAGTTGCAACATATTTTGAAATCAGACAGTAGACTTCTAAAGTTGGCTGCAATGTCTTACGGCTCGTTTCAAATTTGCTTAGGTGAGCACTTGACTAGCTTTCATGCTGTCAGCATTTAGTGTAGCTAACTACAGAATAGCCCTCACCGTTTATTTCACAAAATTAGGACTATAAAAACAGGGTCAAAGGTTTCTTCAGGTTCTGCGTTATCAAGTTTTAGGCAATGTTCATTTCATAAGAAAACTGACTACATTGCGTCACTTGTTCTAGACAGTATCTATAAACGGATTTTGAAAAATGGGTCGGGCAGAGAAGGGCTGAAAAGCTTTTTCATTGTCCCTTTGGTTTAAGGGTGCTGTTGCTCGACGAGCCATGCCTTTCGTGTCTAAAACAAACTTTAACAGTTACATACATGTACATTGAAATATCTCTGTCGTGTTAGGGACGTATCAGATGTGACACTCTATTACTGTCAAACTGCCTTTTGAAGTGCTAACTATCGCTGGATCACGTGATATTGATGACGTAATCATAATTGCAGTTTTACCTGGTTATCACTTGGAAAATTGCTGTGCTATCTTGATCAACAACAAAATACTGGGCGATGTAAAAATGTCTTGAACACTATCCGTCATTACCTCCGTAGATGAAACTGCAGCATGTCAAAACTTTGCAGCAAAAGAAGAAACTCGTTACAAATTGATTCCTTTTGCCACAGTGTTTTTGAAAAGCGGTCTGTTGCAAGGGGTAAATGTTCTCTGGGGCTGGGTATATTGAATTTATGATTGCAATTTGTATTGCATTCCCTTCCGCCATATTTCTTTCACTTACTTCTAACATCGTTTTCTGTACCACCAATAGCAACTCGATAAAAAAAAAATAGACTTACGCTGTTTTCCTTCAGTATGGTTGCTGTGGCGATGCTAGCCAAAAATCAAATTCAAATTAATTTAAAATAAGAAAAAAAGGTACCTTTGAGAAAAATTATTACAACTACGCGTTTTCTTTTGTGGTTGGAACTGAGAACAGTTTCGTTGGATATGAAACAGTTCTTTTATACGGGTCTTTCCTAGGCTTCTAGACACGTGTGCAGAGCAGGAGTAGCTTTTAAGCCTCTCGAGTCGGAGATTCTCGGTTTGGGTGCCACGATGAACGAGATCAGTCTTTGAAACTACCCACACCTTGGCCCGAGTACATCGGAAATGAATAGTACTAGTTGTAGAACTTGTTTTACGTTCGCTTTGAAATAAATAGTTTTAGACCTAAATCAAAAGTATGGTTTGCAGAAAAGAAAGGACCGGCCCTCGGACACAGGCAAACGTGGGTTTAATGCAACCTCGTAAGGAATTGTACCAAGCAAATCGTCGCATAAATTTATCTATGTCGTTTAACCCTTTACCAGACGACAAAATGTTAGAATTGTCCAAACTGAAAGCATTTGCAGACGACAATTTCAATGTGGCTCAAATGGTGCAATTTTTCTTTGATAGGGTAGAAAACATTGTGGGAAAAGGAGAAAATGCTGGTTACCAGCATTTTCTCCTTTTCCCACAATGTTTTCAAAAGGCTTTTTTTCAAAAGGCGGCATTGTGCGGTAAAGGGTTAAAAAGCGGCTGAAGCATCAGGTAGAATGGTCTATTGACATACAGACAATTTAGCAATGGCAAAAGGTTTCGACCCAGGTCAGCCGGTGCGGATTGCGCTGGTGGACATGGCTTTTTACTCTTACCGATGCATTCAACCATCCTCTTCACAGAGCATGACTCAACATTTCAATACATTCTCTCTTTCTGAACTCACATGTTTGATAGAGTGTGAGATAGTCACGTGGGAAAGGGTTGCACTGAGACCCGGAATTAATCTCTCCTCTAACAGTAAATGTAAATAAAATGGTGTCACTTCAGGCCGACTAGGATATGGCCCCTTATTTCAGTAGATCCCCTTCAATGACCCCATTAGATATGTGGCGTCATAATAAAGATACTTTAATCGTGTCAAGATTCATACTTTACCCTCTCCATTCAAAGTTTACTATGCTTCTACACTGTATTATACACTTCCATAATTTTTTACTTCCCTGAACATGAAAGCCGTTGAAAACATTCTTAACGCAAATCATCGCCTGTGCAATGCGCTCATTTTTCCACTATCGTTGTCTTACCAGACAAAAAAATGCTACTTTCCTCTGTTTCGAAACGATTCTTTTTAAGATATATCAGAAGGAAAGTATAAAATGGTGAAGAGGATACAGTTGTAGTCCGACTTCATGATCTCAATAGGCACTTATGCGTGTGTCACACAGATAGTAAATTATGCTGTCTGAAAAAGAGGGTTAAATGCATCTGCAAAGAGTATAGACTAGGTTAGCCTGCGCAGTCCGCGCAGGATGACCTGGGTCGAAACGTTTTGGTCTTGGTCAGTTTCAGCATGCCAGAGAACCAGTATACTTTATGAGTAAGTCGGTTGTTAGACAAAATGGATTTTATAAGGATCTATAATGATGTAATTATGTGATTGGTATAATGCATCACGGAGATTCATTAAACCCATTTTGCCAGAGCACTGCTCATATCTATATATCCCCAGTCTGGTTAGAAGTACATGTATTAGTATGTCTGTGTGGGACGGTAAAACACCAATCAGACTGTCTGCCAAACTTTCTGTGAAGTTTATTACACTAGGGTTTAGACAAAAGTACTATGTTACAAATATTCATGAATATTATCATAATTATTTTCAATACACAGGAAAATAGTAGAAACATTAGTTACATGTATATCAGAAAAATACAAACATTTTGAAAATCATGAACGTAAAGATATGTCACATAATTAGGGCTTGTGTACATTATTATTCAAGTCACACATCCTGGGAGCCATGATAGCATACAAACTGCACTGTGTGGTGTGACCCAGCTAACAAACTATTGACCACTCACCATAATCGCCATGGCTGAGCCATGGTAGCTCAATGGTAACTCATAGAATAAGTTACCCGAGGGTTGTGTGTTTAAATTCTGGCTGCGTCAAAACTCTGTGTAGGGATCTAAGATGGTGTGGCAACATCCATTCCTTTCCTTCCAGTCCGCTCGGTGTAAGTGGGGAAGCAGGCATTGGGCAATATGACATAACTTAGGTATTATTGGAAAGAAGTCTACGTTCAAAATGACAAACCATCCACCAGACCTCGTTTGAAAAGTCCCATAAAGTGATACTATAAACATTAGTTACTGACTGCCTGCGAAATAATTAAAGAGCATTTAATGGCGGCCATTTCGTTGTTGCCCTTGGCCACAATTTTATACTGGACACTAAGTAAGTGTGAAATGTCCTCTTATAGATATGTAAATTAATTGATGCCCCTGGACAACTTTGAATAATTATTGCATAGTAAATGAGAAATTTACTGCAGCCACAAACTGTCAATTGACACTCTTGCCACTAGTCAGTAAATTGACTTGTTGTTTATTTGGACTAAAGATACGTTTTAACTAAAAATGAATTAACGATTTGGTCAAGAATCAAGTAGCGGACAGTGTAAACACGTTCTGATAACTGTTTGCAAAAGTTACTTATGACTCCAGTAGTAAAAGGTTAACCGTTTACCAAACGACAAAATTTTACACTTGTCCGAAATGAAGGCATTTGCAGACAACAAATTAATAATGGCTGTAATTATAGAATTTGAGAATTTGTCTATGAAAGGGTAGAAAACATTGTGGGAAAAAGAGAAAATGCTGGTTACCAGCATTTTCTTCTTTTCCCATATTGTTTTCAAAAGGCTTCCTTTTCAGGGTCGTTAAAAGAAGTGATTGTGTGGTGAAGAATTAACTGCAGATTGCAGAAAGATTAATCGCAGACTCTAACTTGTTGCATTGTATTTTTAATGTCCTTACCTCTGTGACAATGGATTTAGTGTCCCGCAGTAGTATGAAAATAAATAATAATGATAATAATAGTGATAGAAAAGCAAATTATTCATTTAAGTGAATATAATATGCCGTTCAAATGAATGGTGTATAATACATGTACGAAAGAGAACTGTAGCTTATTTTTCGATAATCAGGAACGCTGATAAATTCAAACCAATTTCTGACGGAAACAGGCACTTTTGTGGATGACATAGATTAAGATCAGACTGTACAGAATGTACAGTTGATTGAATTTTTTGACGTCAAAAAAATGTCTATATTTAACTCTTTACCACACAATCCCGACTTTTAACGACCCTGGAACAGAAGCCTTTTGGAAACATCGTGGGAAAAGGAGAAAATGCTGGTAACCAGCATTTTCTCCTTTTCCCACAATGTTTTCTACCCATCCTACAACAAATTTCATTTTTTCGGTCACATTTATTTTGTCGTCTGCAAATGCTTTCAATTTGGACAAGTCTAAAATTTTGTCGTTTGGTAAAGAGTTAAGCTAGGCTCTGGCAAAATGGAGGTTTAAAGCATTTCCGTGATGCATTATGATAAGCAAGTTACCACATTCCTATACATCCATAAAGACCATTTAGTCTGAAAATTCGGATGGATCATGAGATAGAATGGTTCTTTGACATGCAGAAAATGTATAAATAGCAAAAAGTTTCGAAACGGGTCAGCCTGCGAGGACAGCGAATGCTGACCTGTGTAAATACTCTTTGTAGATGCATTAAATTCCCTCTTCACAGAGCATGGCTGTTATATTTGAAAGAGTACATACGTTACTAATAAGATGTTTACAAAGTCTTATAAAATCGGTCGCAACAAACAGCCCGAGAAACCTACCGGCAGATTAAGATGACACCGCTAGCTGCAGTTATAAATGCACACAGGTGACCGAGGCATCTGGCCTTTCGACAGAAAAGTGCCATTTTCTTGGATATCTGCAATTAGTTTTACAATTTGTTCCAGTCTAATCTAAGCTAGTAATAATCGATCTTCGATGTACAAGCTAAGTACTTGACCGACATGAACCACTTCTTCAAACTGGAGAGGAACTGCTTACCGCACTGTGGCCCAGTGCGAACCTCTTACGCTTGAATTCGATATTGTATGTCTTAGACCAACATTCAAACCACTTATTTGTCGCTTAGCTAGGCTGAGGAAAGATACAGACTTGACGAAACTGAAATGGTGGCTATTACTTTTTTCTTGAATGTCCCCGGAAAACATTGTCTCTAATTCTTTGACTCTGAATTAGACTGGAAATGTCCAATGACGTGGTTCAATATGGACTTGCTACGCCGACACAGTGGCTATCAGTTGGATGTTGGATGTTGGATGGACACTATATAAACTGTTCCGGGAACTGCCACCCAGTGGGTTCGTATCCCCGGCTGGCCAACTAAAAAATTACTCATAGTCTTTCGGATGAGACATTAAACCGAGGTCCCGTGTGATGGTGCTATACGCCGAGCACGTTAAAGAACCAGGCGAAGCTCTCAGTAGTTTCGACCTGTATCCTTGCACTATCCCCCGTAACAACTAACCGTCTTCTGGGGGCGTCGCTCAGATGGGCAACCGGTAGCGACGATAAATAAACGGAAATAACCAACCAACCAGCCACCCAGTATAGTCAAAAACGACCTTACAACACAACCACACGTAGGTATCTATCGAGTCTTCAGTGTCTGGGTTCAACACGAACCACTTGACATGTTTGACACTCGAGTGCCTTAGTAACAGCTGGCCTGTATCGCTAGTTAGACAAAAAAAAAAGCGGCTATATATTCGATCTTAAATGCCTTGGTTAAAAATGGATCACTTGTTTGACATCGGATTGGAAGGAGGACCGCATATGTACACGTATATAAAAGCGTGCCAGTTCTTTCTTGGGCTTTTTGGTCAACACAAATCGTTAAGCACAAGATTGTGCTTAACGTTAGATATGGCACTGCCGACTGACGTGGTCCAATGCGGAATCCAGCTAAAATAACGGCTATCAAATACATCTTGAATGTATTTGACAGCCATGGTCTAATGTACATTTACCGTTATTTTTGGCCTTTGAAGTAATTATCTTTCCGATCTATAATTGACTTTTCTCTGATCCTTTACAATAACGGTCATCTACCTTTCTTCCTCTGTCGATTCTCGGCCATCCTCTTTCTATGCCCCATATTTTGATCTACTCCTCCCCTTGCTCGCTTTCTCTCCCTCTATCCGTCGTCGGTTCTGCCTCCCTGCCTCCCTCTCTGTCTGTCTGTGTGTCTGTCTGTCTGTGTCTGTCTGTCTGCCTGTCTCATAAAAAGGACCATACAGTTTTCGGGCTTTTAGTATAGACGCAGACCCTTAATACGCTTGTCTCAGACTGAACCATTATAGACACATGATTTAAAATGTCTGCCTGCGGTATGTTTTGGATATGACAGTAAAGAAAAAGCCTCTCTACTAGCATAGAGACTTATTTTTACCAGAGTCTCAAATTCAGCCTTGGTTTAGAAGTGAATTACTAGTATTATAAACCACGGTGTACAATCTATGATAGATACTGGATAAATTACCAGTTATTATTAGTATTATCACCATTATTATCATTAAAAGTAGTGGTAGTAGTAGTATCCTCATTATTATTATTATTATTAACAAGAAATATCAGATATTTAAACCACATGTCAATATGCCTCAAGGTGACCCATTTAAGATCAAAGCCATGTACAATATTATGTATGGATTGGCTTCTGGCGATATAGAACATCCGGTGTACGCCAAAGACGGTAAAACAAAAGGATCTCTTTAATCTGGCCGGCTGCGTGATTTTGGCTGCATTTGAGAGTTTGTTTCTTCTTGAATTCACCCCTATCCTTTTTTGATACGTAAAATAAAATGTTCAAGGCAATAGTAAAAACCCAAATAATACTATTTCAAACTTATTTTCTGGAGAAAAATATCTCCTTACCGGACAGTGTAGATCCAAGATCAGACTGCACGTTCTGTGCAGTCTGATCTTGGATCTACACTGTCCGCAAAAGGTCAGTGAGGTGCGCTTAGCAGCCTAAGGGTTAAATAGATTTTCAATAAATCACATGATGAGATTAACATCGCATACGTCCATCAGTTAACTCCTTCAGCGACAACTATATACACCTGTCCTCTTTCTCCGGCTGAAACTACAGTAATCCACTCCACTGCATCTCAGAAAGATTTCCTAACACTAATCCTGCTAAATAAGTAAAATGAAATTTTCAAGCCCCAAAACCCCAAATTTTGCCATTTCAAAGTTATTTTTTGGAGGGGGGGGGGAGGGGGGGAAGATATCTCCTTGTCGGACAGTGTAGATTCAAGATCAGACTGATCTTGATCTACACTGTCCGCAAAAGGTCAGCGAGTCGCGCTTAGCAGCCTAAGTTGTGTGCTGTCTGATCTTAATATACACTGTCCGTAAACAGTCAGAGAGTCGCGCTTATCAGCTTAAGGGTTACAGGCTTGACTACACAGGAAGGCGGTATAGATCCAAGATCAGACTGCTCGTTATGTGCAGTCTGATCTTGGGGCCCTATATGCCTTCCGCAAAAGCCCCTATTGTCGCCCATGACACTGAGAGGGTTAATTCATTAACGCCTGATTTCCCATTTCCCCGCCCCCCCCCCCTCCCCCCAACAAGAAAAAGAAGAAGGCAACTTTGAAAACTTTACTCAAAAATACGGATTATCAATATAAATTAAGTATCAATACATATATACAGACGTAAATATTGTAGACAAAGTAGAAATTAATAGTTGCCAAAAGTTTAATGTTGTGTCAAAATTATTTCAGAAAGTCCGCAATCAGTGACGACAAAAGTTAGGCGTATTAATTTTGCAAGCTTCAATTAGTCAATATTCTTACGAGTCTCTAGAGCTAACTGACAGAATATTTTATGGTACCAGGGTGTCCCAGAAGTCGTGTACCATCAAGGTTTCCTTAAAAGGCATTAGAAAAAAAAATACAACTTTATTGACGATAATCACAATAAAAAGTGATTCAACTTTTTTTCTTGTGTTGGTTTATTAACCATGTTAAGCCCGAAACAATTTAAATCAGTATCAAATCTGAAATACGAAAACAAAAATGAAAATCTCGATGGTGCGCGACTTCTCGGCAACCTGTACAAGTTTGATTGAAGAATGGTATTTTAACTATTTCGAAAGCAGGCCCATGTTGTTGGCACCTTAATAACAGGGGACTTTTACGAATATCGTCACGGGCAGAAGAGATTCGTAGCAATTCCTCCTTTTCCCAAGGTGCTTTTTTTTTTTATTTACCTGTCGGTGATTACTCCCATCACTTCAGCCATATTTAACTTTCAACACGGACGTGTCGAAGATTCTGTCGTCTCATAGAGAGTACAGATTTGGCACCATATTAATTTGACGATGAAGTAAATAAGTAAAGTTTCAGGTACAATTGCAATATTTGGGGGGAAAACAATTTGACACATTATGTTCCATGATCCGAAGTAGTCTGTGACCAGTAGAATATAACTCTTCACAAAACAGCAAAAATTTCCAAAATATTTCAGACGACTTAGTCATTGCAGCTCAAGAGATGACATCTGTCTTTGAAATGGTAAAAACTTTGTGGTTAAAGAAGAAAATGATACCAGCATTTTCTCCTTTTCCCACAATGTTTTCAGAGGTCTTTCTTTTTTGGGTCGTTGAATCTCGGGATTAATTTGGAAAAGGGTTGACTAAAGGAGAGCAGATTCAACAAAACATACATTTTCAGTCTAGTAAAATTGGCCAAAATATTGCATTTTCAAAACTGTCATTCTTAGTCCACGCTCGTTTCAGAATCATCGAAATGTTTTCTATGTTTTTCAGCATTCTCCGGACGGAGATGGTCAGTTGATACAGTTGATCATGAGGTAACGGGTAGTGCCCTGATCAAAGTAGAGAACCGTATATTGGTTTGCCTTGAAGCGTATTGTGCCGACAATGTTTAATATTGGGGTTTGTTGTTAAAATAAACACGCCATGTTTATTTTCGTATGATCGGGAGGCAGAAAGATACGGCCGTATCCTTTCCTTCATACCCATTTAATCCTTTACCGCATAATGCCGCCCTTTAACGCCCCTGGGAAAGAAGCGTTTTGAAAACGTTGTGGGAAAAGGAGAAAATGCTAGTAACCAGCATTTTCTCCTTTTCCCACAATGTTTTCTACCCGATCAAAAGAAGATTGCACCGTTTGAGCCACACTGAAATTGTCGTCTGTAAATGCTTTCAATTTCGACAAGGGTAAAATTTTGTCGTCTGGTAAAGGGTTAATCACCCCTATAAAAGACAGCAAAATTTTGGATTTGTCCAACTTCAAAGCCTTTTCGTTTAAAACAAATTAACTATTGCTCCAATGATAGGACATGTTAGTGAAAGCGCAGAAGTAACTGGGACAAATGGCTACCAGCATTTTCTCCTTTTCACAAAAGTATATTTTCAAAAGTCGTCTACGTCAGAGTCGTAAAAAAAAGATAAAGTTTTACTTTAAGCAATAGGTTTATACATGTACTTTGTTCGGCATATATTAACACTCGCAGTTAATGGTAATTTATATATATAAACATCGCTCTGACAAAAGGAAGTTTAAAGCATTATACCAAGCAAGCCATCACATAATTATGGATCCATTAAATCCATTCTATCTAACAACCGACTAAATCCTGAGGTAAAACAGTCCTTTGACATGCAGAAAATTGACCAAAAGCAAAAAGTTTCGACCCAGGTCAGCCTGCGCGGATGCGCAGGCTGACCTGGATCGATACTTTTTACAGATGCATTAAGCCCCTTTTTCACAGAGCATGGCTCATATATTATAATGTGTCCATCAAGATGACCATAATAACGATACCAGAGCCGCAAACCAACATCCCGGATCAGATGTTATTTTTGCCGTGTGCAGAGGATATATCCCCCATCCCAAGTTAAATTAACATAACACTTTACCAAACAAGAAGATTTTAGACTCATTCATATTGAAGGAAATTGCAGACAATAAATCAGACGACAATTTAAACTTGGCTAAAATGGAGTTATTTGTCTTTTAAGGTATAAATAAACATTGTGGAAAACGGGGAGAAAATGCTGGTTACCAGCATTTTCTCCCCTTTTTTCACGATGTTTTCAAAGGTCTTCTTCTTTCTCATGGATCGGGACTTTTGGTAAAGGGATAATGGGCATAAAGAACAGTATCTATCGCTATTATCAAATGGAAAATGGAAGGTTGATTGAATTTGTTAATAAATCGCCCACTATCTTGTTCCTACATCACGTGAAATAGTACCAATTTTATTCGATGACCTTCGGGTAGCTATTTCAAGAAAGTTCAACTTGACATTCTCGTCTTTATCTATATGAGCATCTACCATATAGGCAGCATCCTCTTTCTGAGTCACGATAACAGCAACTATTCACTTCTTCGTTTCTCTCCCGAGTTATATTTAGACTTTAGGCTGGTGATCTGCAATACCTTGCCCAAAGACACTTTCACATGCCGTGAGCCGGGATCGACTGGTCGATTAGATTGTGTTTTATTCCGCCTTTAAATGCTATCCGTATTTCAGTCATATCACTGGAACAGCTCGCTGGTTAATTTGTTTCCTGAGTTTCATTGACCCAGTAGTTTAAGGCTTAGCCTCTCCGGTGACTTGCCCAAAGACACTCCCAAGACCAGAATCGCAAACGGGGATTGATTGGTCTATTAATATCTGTTTTACTTCACTTTCAAAAGTACATGTATTTCAGTCATATTATGGCAAAAACTCGCTAATTATTTTCTCTTCCGGATTTTACCGTCACTTGCTAGGGCTCTGTAGTGCCTTGCCGAAAGACACTTTCACGAGACCAGCGCTGCGAGAGAGAGAGAGAGACTGGTCGATTTTCTTGTAATTTACTCCATTTCCAACAGTTTTTCAGTCGCATATCGGCCACAGTGCAGTTATTCAATTTAGGTCTTTTAGGGGTTTCAAGAGTACTGGACAAAGGCTTCGCAGTGCCTTGCCCAAGCACACTCCCATTGGACTTGCGCAGCTAGCGGAGATCGAACCTGTGGTTATTTGTTGACAAGCCTTACAGACCTGGCATCTTTACACATTACCAACACATTTTCTATCTTGTATTTTGTATATCCAAATTCAATGCATTTGCAGACGGCAAATAAAATGTAGCCAAAAGTTTGTGATTTGTCTTTAAAATGGTAGAAAACATTGTGGGAAAAAAGAGAAAATGCTGTTTAACAGCATTTTCTCCTTTTCCCACAAGTTTTCAAAAGCTTTCTTTCTCAAGGTCGCTCGGGATCGTGTGTTAACCCTTAAGCTGCTGAGGACGACTCACTGACCTTTTCCGGACAGTGTAGATCAGGATCAGACTGCACACAACGTGCAGTCTGATCTTTGATCCACCCTGTCCGATACCGAAATATCTTTCCCCAAAAAATATCTTTGAAATAGCAGACTTTGGGCTTTTACTGTCGGCTTGAAATTATTCATTTAATTTATTTAGCAGGATAAGGGTTAAACGGTTGAAAGGATATTTACCTCTTTGGCTGCAAGTTTGTTACAGTAAGTGAAGAGTTTAAAGGGTTTTTATACAATATTTAAAATCTCACAAATACACTTTTTTTTTTCTCCTCATATTTTACTTGAGAAAAATATCTCACACTTTCCTTTAAAATTAAAACACGTTTAAAAACGATAAAATCTGAAAAGCACATCAGTCATTTTTACCCCCAAAAAAGTGTCTTTTATTTGCAATGAATTAGCTTCAAAATTTGCGAAGTTTAAAATAAACTGAAGTAATGTGTCTTCAACCCTTTACCGCTTGAGAAACTTATAGACCTCTCCGACTGACTGACTGACTGACCGACCAACCGACCGACCGACGCACGCAATTTTCAACATTATCTGTCATGTTGCGGCGGCCAGTGCCCCTATCCATGCTTTCCTTGGATTTTTGTTATCAGCAGAATATTTTTCAAAAGCAACTAGCTGCTTTTCCACATAACCATTGTCGAAACAATGATCAGCGATGAGATAGCAATGAATGCTGTCGCAATGACTATTATAAATCCTCGGAAAGAAATTGGCCGAGCTGTGAATTCGAATTAGTCACCCTGTTCTCCAGTCGTGTACGCTGTGGACTGTGCTACGGGAGCTCGGTAGATTTCTTCGACACGAAAGCACTTACAGATAGCAAAATAAATGTGGCTCCAATGATGCGATTTGTCTTCGAAAGGGCAAAAAAAAAAAACATTGCTGGCTACCAGATTTTCCCCTTTTCCCAAACTGTTTTTAAAAAACCCTCTTCGTAAGCGTGGAAAAAGCACGCGGCCGCTTGGTATGGGTTTATTCCCCATTACCCTGCAAACGCTACTTACCTATGCCCACGCAACGATTATTCTTTAGAAAAAAATGAAGGAAAAGGAAGAATTGAATGAAATACTCCCTTGGTTTCTTTCTCTCAATGTTTCCTAAAAACTTAGAGATAAAAAAAAACAAAACTTCTTTTCAATTTGTGTTTCTTATTTGCATAAAATGTTTTTCATTATTTGAGCCATGCTCTGGCAAAAGGGGGCTAAATGCATCTCCGAAATGCATAATACCAAGCAAGTCATCACATAATTAGGGATCCATAAAATCCAGTATATCTAACAACCGACTGTATCACAAGGTAAACTAGTCCTTTGACGTACAGAAAATTGACCAATACCGAAAAATTTCGTACCAGGTCAGCCTGCGCGGACTGCGCAGGCTGACCTGGTCGATACTTTTCTCAGATGAATTAAGCCCCCTTTTTCACAGAGCATGGCTCTTTTTTTCTTTCTAAAAGTAGCCCGTAAATCAATTACATCCTGAAGCAGTTTTGCGGCACCGCCCTTGTAGAATAATGATACCTAACGTGAGAAAAAAAATGTAGAATACACAAATGAATGTAGGGACATTGTAGCCGAAGAAGAAGTTTTTCGTTACAAGAAAAGTCTTGCTTTTCTTTCAGCTGGTCTGCAGCAAGACGCATGAAAAGTGTTTGTATGAGGTTAACAATTTTAAACCACAATTCGCATATTGCAGCCGGCCGCTTTTAAAACATTGTGACATAAGGAAAATTTGTTCTAACAGACTTGTCCCTTGTTTTGCCAGAATATACATGTGTATTCATGTATAAAACCTAAATTAACCCTTTACCAAACAATCCCATATTTTTTTAACTCCGAAGAAAAGGTCTTTTTAGAACAGTATGGGAAAAGTGGATTTTTTTTTCTTCTATTTTTCACATTTTTTTCTATCCTCTCACAGAACGAATGTCATAATGTGGGCCATATTTAATTTGTCGTCAGCAAATGGGTTTGACTTTGACCAGTCCAAACCTCTGTCAAAGGTAAACAGGTTAGTATGTAATGTACGGTAATGGGTTAAACGCGGCTTTTAACCCTTTCCCAAACAAGCCCTGGTTTTCACGTGTCTGCAGTACAAGTCTTTTGAAAACACTGTGGGAAAAGGAGAAATTGCTCGTAACGAGCAATTTCTCCTTTTCCCACAGTGTTTTCTACCTTTTTTGAGAACTTTCTGCCATTTTCGTCAAATTTAAAATTGTCGTCTGCAAACTCTTTCAGTTTGGAAGGGTCTAAAATTTGTCGTTTGGGAAAGGGTTAAAAGACTGCACCTATTACGTTGCATTCCAGAATCAACTAAGCATAAAATATATTCATATATTTCATCAGTCGCTCATTAACTGTATAGCAACATCTCATTGACATTGTAACAGCCTCCAATGATATTTTGCACCTTGCAGACGACCCCTTTTGAAACCTTGTGATAAAAGGAAAACTTGTTCCTCCTTTTCCTGTAGCGTTTCATGTGTATATTTGTGTAAAAGCTAGGTTAACCCTTCAATGAACAATCCGTCATTTCATGACCCGCAATAAATTCGAAAAAAAATCGTTGGAACAGGCGAAAATACTCGTAAACATACTAAATCGGGCTCAAATGATACACTTGTGGCCGAAAGGATAGAAAACATTGTAGGATAATGAGAAAATGCTGGTTACCAGCATTTTCTCCTTTTCCCTCAACGTTTTCAGAAACCTCTGTCCCCAGGGTTGTGAAAACTAGAAATTAAATTAAAAAAAAAACGGGTTTACTTAGCTGTAAAGTGAAGGTATGTGCAAAATCTGCATATCGAGATTTATCACTATGAAAAGTTTCATAAACCTAGCCCATAAATTGTTAGATGCATTCCAGATATGATTTTTTATTCGCAATGACCTTGACCTTGACCGCAGCCTTCGATGGAAGATACTTGCAGTATCTGATCACAAAGTGAAGTTTCGGGACAAGGGCAATGATTAACCCTTATCCAAAAAACATGAGTAAAACGAAACTTTCAAGTCGACAATAAAACCCCGAATAATGTTATTTCAAAATTATTTTTGGAGAAAACTATCTCCTTATCGGATAGTGTAGATCCAAGGTCAGGCTGCACGTTCTGTCCGCAAAAAAGGTCAGTGAGTGGCGCTTAGCAGCCTAAGGGTTAAGATTTTTTTTTAAGTATCACAAAATTTGTGTTGAGGGATGGAGAGACCAACACGCGATCACACTGAAAGACAGACGGAAAGTATATACTCAATTTTGAGGAATGTAATGAGAGGCAAACCTCCGGACGGAAAAAAGGCGAACATGTAGCCGCTCTCACCTCTTCCGGTAAATTGACTGTTGTACGCTGCTTTCAAAATTATTTCATCCATATCACGGTGACAACTCATGTGTTTTATGTATACTCTGGGTTCCGCCAGTACCAGGCTAGGTTTCTGAAATGTTTTATCTGGGGACAAGTGTTTTACCCAATGACATTCCAACGAAAAACCAAAACGCCCTGAGAAAGAATTGAGCCTGGGACCTCCGGCGCACAAATCCCAACCCTTTACCACACTCGTCGCATCTCGGCCGATCCCGTATCTACATCTGACCTCGTCTGTATCAAGGGGTTTCTATTTTAAAATACTGCCAGTTACATGATCTTAGGCATGATGTCAGTATGAATCGAATGGCCACGGCAACAACAGCCACGGTGATAAGGAACCTGTCGCTGAAATATGCCTACGAAATTGATAGACCAAGATAGAAAATAAATGCACAAACTGTTAGTCAACGGAAATGTACTTACAAAGATTCTAGCAGAAAATTCTAACCAGCGTTTTCTTTTTCTAAGCGGAGTGTTACGATTTAAGAATGGTAAAGCGGTGTGTTTCCGGCGAAGAAATGTACCGTGTAGGTGCATATCATGCTACGTGATACAGCCGAGGGACATGGTCAACGGATCAACTTAAGTTTCCCGAGCGCTCTTTACCACTGAGCCACTCTCCCGATGCAACCGCCAGTTGACTAAAGATGTTGAAAACGTGTTATCACAGTAAAGGGTAGAAATTTTATACCGCTCAAAAGGAGTGTAAGGTAAACAAAAGGATGGTATCCTTTTTCTCAAAATGCTGTCATTTCAGATGTCATTCATTTTAAATTGCATACATTTTATGTATGGTAAAATTACATTTTCACAATTTCCATACATTATCTGATACGATCAGCAGCATGCGGCAAAAGACAGATGTATCAAGTGAACTCGAGTGTGTGGAAAAAAATGCTTAACTCTTTACAAGAAAATGCCATGTTTTATCGACCCCTGGGGAAAAGGGACTTTGAAAACACTGTGAGAAAAGGAGAAACTGCTGGTAACCAACATTTTCTCCATTTCCCACAAATGTTTTATACCTGTATCTGGGCCGTATTTAATTTGTCGTTTGCGAATCCTTTCAAGAAGGGCTAGCCTTAAGTCTAGTTGTCAGGTACCCAAGAAGTTAACTAAGGTACGTTGTATCACGATTTAATGCTTGCCGTCGCCGACGACACCTGAAACTTTTGTGGACAATATAGATCCGAAGGTACTGAATTTGCTACCACAGATTAATACTGATTCGACATTGTATAATGTGAGAATGCAATACCATGGCTTCACGAGAGTGTTGTGCAATATACAACTGTTTAAGTAATTCCAGGAGAACTTCTATAGCCTCATTTGATGACGTGATATTACTGAGATGCTTATGAAAAGGGTAATAAACACAAAATAAGTAAAACACAGTGGTATCATATTCGATTGGCCTTATCCGGTTGAATTTTGACTGGGTGTGATGGGACATAACGAAATGAAAATCTGACAAGACGAAGATATTGGTCATCAACACAGGCTCTACTTCCCATTGTACTGAGTACAAAACAAAAGCAAAATAGACGGTTTGACCTCCATGATTTTTGTACAGAGCATGCTCCTGGCTACAACAAAGTAATTTACTCCAATTGAATTAACATACCATCCCACAAATATGGCCTTTTATATTCGGACAGTTGACTGTATTTACAGACAGCTTGAGAAAATGAACTTGAGGCAGACTCCATGACGTTTTACCACAAGCGATGGCTTGTTATACGCAATTCTTCCATTTTACCAGATCATTTTTCTGTATAATTCTTAAACTTTTATATTTTCGAGCTCGTGATGACAATTTTCTTCCCTTCAGATGTTTCTCCTTTGTGTTATGTGCACTAGATTTCGATTGGCAGATAATATCAAGTATACATATGAGCCGTGCTCTGTGAAAAGGGAGCTCAATGCATTTGCGAAAAGTATCGACCCAGATCAGCCGGCGCAGTCCGTGCAGGCTGACCTGGGCCGAAACTTTTCGCTATTGATCAATTTTCTGTGTGTCAAAATACCAGTATACCTCATGATTCAGTCGGTCTTTAGACAAAATGGCCTTTATGAATCTATAATCAAGTGACTTGCTCGGCATGATGTATCATGGAGATGCATTAAGCCCCCTTTTGCCAGAGCATGGCTCATATGTATGTGAGTTGTCGAGACGTGAATAATCGTCTCATTCCACGGACCACTAGAATTATCTGTGCTTCTTTCTTCTCCAATGTTTTGTTTTTCATCATGGTGTATGTGATGCTTTGACTTTCTTGTGAAATGTTAGCTTGATACATTACGATGTTTCAATCTGTACCCTCTGTACCCATTGCAACTTTCAACTTGTAATGGATCGAATCAATTGGTCTATAAAAATGAGCCATGCTCTGGCAAACGGGGCTTAATGTAAGACATCACATAATTAGAGATCCATAAAATTCAGTATGTCTAACAAGTGACTGTATCATCAGCTAGACTGGTCCTTTGACCTACAGAAAAGTAACCAATAGCGAAAAGTTTCGGCCCAGGTCAGCCTGCGCGAACTGCGCAGGCTGACCTGGGTCGATGCTTTTCGCAGATGCACTAAACTCCTTTTTCACAGAGCATGGCTCAAATGATTATTCGAATACAGAAATTGTGTAATTTCTGTTGTTTTTGGTTGACGGCCATTGACAATTTATGATTTGGGGGAGGGATTCGACAGCTGCTTTTGTTTACACCTATTATCACCGAGAAATTTGGAATGTTTACTTTCGATTTCGATTTGTCACAGAGATTCTACATGACTAGATCTTATAATTGGCTTTAGTTTACGATGGGATTAGAGCATACCATTAGAAAGGTGCAATGTGGATATTTGGGGAGTCTACTGCCTACAGTGTTATCACCGTTAAATAGCTCATGTACCGCAGGCTTAAGCTCAGGTATCAGGAATCTAGATTAACGTTTTCAGGGCAATGAAATAGAACAAAGGGCATTTGCGGACGGCATAGATCAAGATCAGACTGCACAGAACGTGCAGTCTGATCTTTGATCTATGCCGCCCGTTCGTTTAGTCAAGCCTGTAAAAAAATCTTTCAGTTTCAGCGAATTGTTTTTCCAGCCGTGGAAAAAGGTCGGACGTATGTATGAGTAATAATTGGCTTTGAACGAGGTAATGGTGTTATCCTGGTAATGGTCACAATATAATTATGCGTATCTCAAAAAACTAGCCTCTCAAATACAACGACACTGCCCTAACTACGCCATCAGCTATTTACCAAACGATAGACTATAATTTTCGACCGGTCCAAATTGAAAGCAGTTGCAGACGACAAATTAAATGCGGCTCAAATGCTGATATATGTCTGTGAAAGCATTGTGGGAAAAAGAGAAAATGCTTGTTACCAGCATTTCTCCTTTTCCCACGATGACGATATTTTCAAAAGCTTTCTCCTACAGGATCGTTAAAACTCGTAATTATGTGGTAATGAGTTAAATACAAAAATGCTTAGGGCACCAGACGTTTGGGAAAAAAAAAAAATGTTTTAACTCCAGCTTTAAGTACAGAGGTCCTGCGATGTTCCCCATTAAAGTCTTGAATTGTAATTTTAAGAGTCCTGCGTTCGATCTTCACCAAAAGCACTTCATTTTTTTGTGGAATTGTCATCAAACAAGATACCTTAGAGCCACAGCCCAGCACTTGTACATTCCTGGAAAGACATAAGAAAAGGAGTTCTCACCTAGATGAATCTTCCTAGGCTTTTCAAGCAAGATCAAGGCAGGGACTCCGCAGTGTCTTGCCAAGGAGAACTCTTTACTAAACCATTACTGCCACTGGGGAATGAGCAAGAATTTTCAGATAACAAATTCATTGCCTAAGCCACAAATCCACTATGGATCCTAGAAAAGAGATATTCTTGACAAAATATTTCGGAAAATTTCTTTGCCTAGAAGGATAGGCTTTATTTTTAACATTACTGCCATCGGGAATCGAACCAGACTATATCACTTCAAAATTATCGTGTGAACCACTGAATCACTTTAACCCTTTACCGCACAATGCCGCCTTTTGACGCCCCTGGGAAAGAAGCCTTTTGAAAACATTGTGGGAAAAGGAGAAAATGCTGGTAACCAGCATTTTCTCCTTTTCCCACAGTGTTTTCTACCCTATCAAATAAAAATTGCACCATTTGAGCCACATTTAAACTGTCCTCTGCAAATGCTTTCAATTTGGACAAGGCTAAAATTTTGTCGTCTGGTAAATGGTTAAACCAAAACTAAATACTTCAGCAAAATATTTCCACATTTACGTATTATAATATTACAAGTATTTACATGAGAAAATTGAATGGAATTTTTTGATCTGCCATTTACATGCAAAGGAGGTAGACGATTGACGTAATTAGCATTAATACACACACTTATCAGTCACTATCAATAACGCTTAGT
The DNA here is from genome assembly GCA_945859785.2 of Tridacna gigas. Taxonomy (NCBI): domain Eukaryota; kingdom Metazoa; phylum Mollusca; class Bivalvia; order Cardiida; family Cardiidae; genus Tridacna; species Tridacna gigas. Next base: position 70,889,671 of record OX244029.2, read on the forward strand.
AAGTAATTTTTTCCCCCAATTATTGTTCTAATGAACGTTCGAATAGGCCGTAAATTGGTGTCTTTCGTGAGATTTTGATAATCATTTAAGCCATTTGAATGCTAATCGAGAGTTTCGAGGCTCTTTGCAGACAGTGTAGATGAAGATCAGACTGCACAAAACGGTTCAGTCGGATCTTCAGCTATACTGTCTGCCGTGTTAGTTTATTCTAGCAATGCATTATAGCACTGAAATTGTTGCACCATTGGGTTTTGTTCTTTTTTATTTATTCAGTAGGCCAAGGACGAAGCTATAGCCCTATTCTGCATATCATAGGCGTCTACCTAATTGGTTTAATCTGTGTATATCGCTGTTATTATTTCAGCGGCGCCATGTGCACCTATTCAAGCTTTCCCCGGGTTTCTTTTTGCCGGTACTTCGAAAAAAAAATTTCCAAGCCACTGGTTAGTTTTTCATCAATGATCATTTGAAAGGCAGATGCCAAAAACATCCTGACAATTAAAGAAATCGCCCTGAAAGAGCAATTTCTTTATATGTCACGCTGTTTTTAAAAGTCTCACGCCCCAAATACATCACTAATAATGCCAGTATGCAAAAAGGGGGATAATAGATTTGAATATTTTCTTTATTCAGTGTCACAAACAAACGAAAGCGATGTCAGCTATTGCTATCCAGCAAATTTGCATAGGTATGCGTCTAAAAGAGACGAACGTGTTTCGCCAAGCCATTATCAAATGTCAACGATGGGAGAGTCAAAGATGCCGTGGAGACTAGGAAGCGATTTCTCACAATATCAGTCTTTGGCTTTGTTTCGGGCGGTTAGGGCTTATTTTTGGAAGGGACATTTTGAAAGCAAAATTATCATTGTATTCTACTTGAGAGAGAAGGAGAGAAAGACAGAGACAGAGACGCACAGAGACACAGAGAGGGAGACGGACGGGCGGATGGGTGGACGAGCAGGGGGCGGGCGGACAGACAGACAGACAGACAGACAGACAGACAGACAGACACCCCCTGCCATAGTTGGTATTATGGCACAGATATAAAGTTAAGTATCCCAGGACTTCGGAAAAATTGTGCAGGGTCTGTATTCACCAACCACTCTTAAGAACGTTCCTTGTCTTATTCTCTAAGATTTTCCAGATTTGAAAGTAACACAACTTCTGATTGGCTAACCTTTTGGTTCAGCCAATCAGAAGGTGTGTTACTTTCAAATTTGGAAAAATCTGAAGAATAAGGTTAAGAATATTCTTAAGAATGTTTGGTGATTACGGATTCTTCTCTTTCGTTTCTCTTGTTACATTAGTCTGACTACGACTTCCTTTGTATGTGAACCGTAATCGTTTTCTGTACGTGAAGACTTTAGTGCAGACATTGCTTGGCAAGCTACGTTTCAAAGCTCAATGTCAGTGGTAGCGAGAGATAGCCAGAGAGCTGGAGAGTCAGTGAGTAACATTGGGTCACGATTCACCCTCATAGCCCCTCTGTATGAATAGCTTCAAAGTGTTCGAATGAGATCAACCTGTCCAAAGTGTTTGGGTATGTAGATGTAGGTATACATTTATCACACAATTTCGCTTTTTAACGATCCTGAGAAAGATATTGCATTTGAAAACATTGTGGGAAAAGGAGAAAATGCTGGTAATGTTTTCTATCCTTCAAAAAAAAAAACAAATTTCAATTTTTGAGTCGCGTTTATTTTGTCGTCTGCAAATGCTTCTTTGGACAAGTCTGAAATTTCGTCGTTCGGTAAGAAGGTATGAAATAAAGGGTAAAACATTTAGGCAATACCCTGTGAAAAGGAAACTTTATGCATATGCAAAACGTATCGACCCATTCCAGCCTACGCAGTCCGCGCGGGCTTACCTGGGCCCTAACTTTTTGCTATTTGTAAATTTTCTGTATGTCAAAGGACCATTCTACCTTCATGATTCAGTCGGTTAACAAAATGGACGTTATGGATCCATCATCATGCGATGACTTGCTCGGTATCCGGCATCACGGAAGCCCCTTTTTGCCAAAGCAGTGCTTAAAAGGAAAAAAAAAATGGCATTTCCGTCTGTTGCCGTTGTTCATTACTCCAACAAGGCGACGTTGTCGCGTTTGGCCGGTTGGTCTCCCAGGGTTTACGTTTGTTGTGACGGTTGGTCGTGAGAATGGACTCCATGTGAGATTTACAGTGTGCTAGATACTTGTCAAAAGAATTCTTATTCTAATCTATTCTGTTCTGGGTTTGGCTGGTTGGTCTATTGAGGATTTGTGAGATTTGTTGTAACGGTTGGTCGTCAGCATGGGCTCCATGTGGGATTTACTGTGTGCCACGTACTGGTTAACCCTTTCCCAAACAAGCCCTGGTTTTCACGTGTCTGGAGTACAAGTCTTTTGAAAACACTGTGGGAAAAGGAGAAATTGCTCATAACGAGCAATTTCTCCTTTTCCCACGGTGTTTTCTACACTTTTTGATAACTTTCTGCCATTTTCATCCAATTTGAAATTGTCGTCTGCAAACTCTTTCAATTTGGACCAGTCCAAAATTTGTCGTTTGGGAAAGGGTTAAAGGAATTCTTATTCTGTTCTATTCTGTTAATGATTTATGGAAATTACCTCACAGTTTATGTAAATCGATTAAAATTCTATTCTATTCTGTTATCTAATATACTGACTGGGCTGACATGTGGATTTCGAAGGACACCCTAATAGGTGGGCGTTTTCGATGCTCGTCGTTGCCATGGTAACTGGGTCGGGCAACGGCGTAACAACCGGTTAGGAAGGGGAATTGCTCATCAAGTGATAATTAGTTCTTGAAAAACCTGTTGAATACGAAAACAATTTTCAGTTTGGGTTTCCCTCGCTCCCCAGGGGTGATTTTTATTGGGCTTGCTTGCAGCGAATGCTTTATTGGCCATCCGTATCAACGTGTCATGCTCTGGCAAAGAGGACTTAACTCTTTCATTACTAACTCCGGAAATTCCACTTTCTTTCCGAGCTCTAAAAATAGATTTCCACTTCTATTGAAAACGACTTTGGTCATAGTTTAAAAATAGAGTAGCGGACAGTGTAGATCAAGATCAGACTGCACGTTCTGTGCAGTCTGATCTTGATCGACGCTGTCCGCAAAAGGTAATCAAGTCGTCATCAGTAGTGAAAGAGTTAATGCATCAACGTGATACAGTATACCATGTTATGCAGTACATAATTAGGGATCCATAAAATCCATTTTGTATCACAACCTGTTGAATCATAAGGTACACTGGCCTTTTGACATGTAGAAAATTGACCGATAGCAAAACGATTCGGCCCAGATAAGCCCAGGCTGACCTGGTTCGATACTTTTTGCAGATGCATTCAGCACCCTTTTCACAGAACATGGCTCATTTAATAAGGTAACCAGGCCGATCCTTTCCAAACAAACCTGTCCTGTATTTTTTCTATCTTGACATAGACGTTTTTTTTCTGTTAACATCTTGGGAAAAGGAGAAAATGCTGCTAAACAGCATTTTCTTCTTTTCCCACGATGTTTTCTACCCTTTCGAAAACAAATCCATCACTTTGACCCACAGTTGATATAGTCGCTTACAAATACCATCAATTTGGACAAATCTGGAATTTCGTCGTTCGATAAATAATCAATTATTAACTGATAAGCGCAACTGACATAAAGATTAAAATCTACTAAACTTAATGACCACTGACTTCACAAGTTACGTGAAAATAGCCCGGGGTAGTCCAGTCGCATTTTCAACGATGTTTTCTTTCCATTACAAATTCGCTCATGTGATTAAATCCAATAACGAGATTTTGAAGTTTTGGTAATTCAAAGATTGTTGATAATCAATTTTTCCTGGTTTGGTTTGTCAATATGGCCACAATTCGATTTGTAAAGGCACTTGAAAACCGCTGTACTAAAATATACATTCTGCTTGTAAACAAGTATTATACTTTCCGGTTGTTGAAGTTTTTTGAATAGAAAACTATTGCATAACTTTGCGGTCTTAAAATTAATTTCTATCAAAGAAACACAAATAATTTGTTTCCTTTGATGATTGATGTCAACGTAGCCAAGAAGTCGAAAAAAAAAAACACATCGAAGCAAACACATTTATTGCTGGGAATCTATTTCTTTGTTTGCCAAGTGTTGTTGTTGTTGTTTTTACCCTTTATCAAACAACGCTGAGTTTTAAAATAATGTTTTTAAAGACAACGTGGCAAAAGTAGAAAATACTGGTAACCAGCATTTTCTCCTTTTTTCCCACTGTGTATTTTACCCTTTCACAGACAAGTCCCATACATTCACGCCGCCCGGGTAGCTCAGTGGTTAGCGTGTCGGACTCGTGACCTGGTGGTTGCGAGTTCGATACCCGGTTGAGGCAAACTTTCTTTCCGGCAATTTTTCGCTTCTCACCTCTGATGCATGTGAAGAAAGTAGCCAGTGGCTTTGGAAAGAAAGTTGTGTCAGTACTGGTGTGAGAAAGCCAGGAAACACATAGGTGCGTCGCTGACCGCCATGATATGACCTAAGCTGTTAAAATGGCGTTAAACTCCAATACAAACTAAACCAAACCCATACATTCACGCACATTTAATAATTATGTCGTCTGCAAATGATTTCAATTTGGACAAAAAATTTGTCCGCTCGTAAAGAGTCAATCTTTTTCTGAGCGATCCACAGTTCGCCACAATGGTTCCATTGTAGAAGATATGTCTCTGGAAGAGGACTATGTGGGTGAATAATGGCGATACAGGTTTACAGATCACAAAGTACATGTACATTGCTACCTTCTGTCGTGCTTCAGTTGCGGCTGAAAGTTTATGGGCATTGCTGAGAAAAACTGAAGTTTCATCTTAGGTGCAACTCATGTGCGAACCGAATATTTGATCTAGACTCGTCGTTACTGACGACAGATATAAATGGTTGATTGATTGATTGATTGATTGATGTTTTCGTTTTCAACATTATTTTAATTATATCGCAGCGGCCAGTGCACCCATTCCTGCTTTCCTGGTGTTAATTTTACCAGTACTTCATACAATATTCTTCCCAAGCTACTGGCTGCTTTCCCACATGATTATCGTCGAAACAATGATCAACAGTGAGAAATGAATGAATCCAGTCGTAATGACTATCTTCTATCCTCCGAAAGAAATTGGCAGAGCTTTGGATTCAACCAGGGTCGACGACAAATTAGAAGTGGTCAGAACCGAGATATGTACTTTGATCTGGTAGTATGAAGGCGTGTCTAAAAGAGGTAAAACTGCTGGCTGCAATCATTTCCTGCTTTTCCTACAGTGTTTTCAAACGCATTTTTTTCCGCTTGGTTGTAAAAATACTGGAATATTTGAAAAGGGTAACCTTAACCCTTAGGTTGCCAAGCGCGGCTCAACGCGCTTTTTTGGCCTGTGTAGAACAAGATCAGATTGCACAGAACGTGCAGTCTTATCTTGAATTTACATTGAACGATAAAGAGATATTTCCCCCCAAAAATAGATTTGAAATTGCAATACTGTACATGTTTTTTTTTAACTGGAAAGTTTCATTTAGCGGTTTAACCCTTTACAACACAATCCCGAATTTTGAACGGGTTTTTAAAACTAATATAGGAAATGGAGAAAATGCTGGTAAACAGCATTTTCTCCCTTTCCCCCACTGTTTTCTACTCTGCCATAGAAATTCAGCTAATTCGTACAAATTTCGATTTTCTGGTCTACAAATGTTTTGAATTTTTGAAGAGTCTAAATGGGTAAAAGATTAAGGGTTAAAGAAAGAGAGAAACGATAACTATCCCCGAGGGTATTGTTACACTTTTATACGTGAGAGAAAAGACGGAGGGAGGGGAGAGAAGTACCCATTGTGGCTGGGATTTAATTAGAATTTTCATGAAAATGATTGACGAAATATAGATTGAAGATAACCGGGCCATCTTGAGGGTTATATAACGGCCAGGATGTTAAGGGATTTTTTATACAACTTGAAACGGGCGATTGATTCTCCCCAACCTGTAATTAGGTCCATCCTTGTGACAGTTTGATAGAGAGATAGCCCCTTGTTACAGTCAAGGATTTGGAGTTACTTAGCCCTTGGGCTGCTAAGCGCGACTCACTGACCTTTGGCGGACAGTATAGATCAAGATCAGACTGCACAAAACGTGCAGTCTGATCTTGGATCTACACTGTCCGATAAAGAGCTATTTTCCCCACAAAAAGTTAGTTTGAAATGGCATTATTCTGGGTTTTTTTTTTTACGATCGGCTTGAAAGTTTTATTTAACTTATATAGCAGGATAAGTGTTTATTCTCCTTCGTAACCCTTAACTCTTCACCAAACGACATAACTTTTTAGACTTGTGGAAATTCAAAGCATTTGCAGACAGCATTTCAAATTTGCCGAAAATGAAATTTGTCTTGGATACGGTAGGTAGAAAACATTGTGGGTAAGGGCGAAAATGCTAGTTACTATCATTTTCTCCTCTTCCAACTATGTTTGCAATAGACTTCTTCTTCAGGGTCGTTAAACTCGGGATTGTGTAGCAAAGGTTTAACTCTTTCCCACACAATCCGGACTTTTACCGACCCTGAGAAAGAAGCTTTCTGAAAACATTGTTGGAAAAGGAGAAAATGCTGGTAACCAGCATTTTCTCCCTTTCCAACAACGTTTTCTACCCTGTCCAATACATAGATCATCGTTTAAGCAACACTTGATTTGTTGCCTGCAAATGCTTTCAATTTGGTCCAGTCTAAGATTTTGTCGTTTGGCAAAGGTTTAAACTTCTAAATAAATAAGTTAAATAAAACTTTCCAGCCAAAAGTAAAAAGTCTAAATGTTGCAATTTCAAAGTAATTTTTGGGGGGAAAAATATCTCCATATCGGAGAGTATAGATCTTAGATCAGGTTCTATGCAGTCTGATCTTAATCTACACTGCCTGCAAAGCACCTTAAGTCGCGCTTAGAAGCCTAGGGGTTAAAGAAAACTTTACCAATCGGTCCCTTGTTTGTTCGACCCTGAAGAAAAGAGCTTTAGAAAACATTCTCAGAACAGACAAAAATAGGCTAACCAGTATTATTTTTTTTACCTTTTCCCCCGAAAACAAAACATTTTGAAACAAAAATTCACATTCCTAAAGCAACATTTCAGTCACATTTAAATAGTCGATTGCCATTGCTTTTCAATTTAGACAAATCTAAAAAAATAAGTTTTCATCTGGATAATGGGCTCTGCCCCCCTCTAAAGTAATATCCGCGTTTGGTGACGAAAAGCCCCGTCACCTCATTTTGGTAACAGTAAATGTAAATTTTCTGCCTCACTGAACAAACATTTTAGGGATTGAAATTCGTACTATTCAAATTTCCTCCTTCATCACTAGTTATCACTTTTCACCCTTAATGCGACCCTGAAAACCCTACTGTCTTATTTCCATCGAAAATGCGACTTTCAAGCCACAGCATATACTTTAAGGAGCCTTCTATGATCATTAAGAGAACAGGATTGAGTGAATGGTGGTTTATTTTGCTTACAACATTTTTTCAGTCATATCCCGGCATCAGCCCACTTACTCGTGTATGTACCAGGTTTCACAAGTACGAGGCTATAAAAAAAAAAAAACCCAAACCTTCAACTTAGATTCGAATCCGAGGACTACAAGTTCGAATCATATAACCTCACCACTAAGCTACACATGGCTCTTTCAGAGACAAGGACGATATCAGGAAAACTCTACGATTGATTCCAGTTGGCTGTACTGGTTACGTGGACTTTGCTTTGAGCCATGCCTATTTCAAAGTAACCAAGGGAAAGCGACATGAATTGAGAGTTGTCGGCGTAATATGACTGGAATAAGGCTGAAAATACTGTAATGAAAGGGAGTGCTGGGGAGGGACGATAATTTATGTCGTTTATGTAATTTTCTTGACCCATACGTATTGGTCAGGATCACATGACCTGGGACGCCATTGTCCTTGTGTCACGTTGTTTACAACTCCAGCAGTGTTATATACTGCTATCTCCGGATGGAGATAGATTTATGTCCCCGTGGTTAATCATGAAAGATCGAAGGTACCAATTATAACTCTATGACCACTAGATATATAAAATCCTACTATTTCTGTCGCAGAAACCCCACTTTTTACCAACTTCAAAGTTGTTTTAAGCATTTTGACCCACACGAGCGGACAGTGTAGATCAATGATTAGACTGCACTTTTGCTGCTTACACTGTCCGCAAAGGCAATTTCATCAGTCCACGGAGTAAAGATCAGAACTCGGAGTAAAGAACCTAATTTAGCGAAAGTAATGAATGCTTTGTAAGAGTACATCTTCAATTTATACGCTCGTTGGGCTGATACAAACTTGTAATCGACTTTGAATGTTGAAAAAGAAAAGTGGATATAATGAAAAGTCGTAAAATCGCGATGAAATATTTTGAAAATATTAACCTATATTTTACTTTAGAAGAACTTGCTTATGATTTGTAATTGGGTAAGACACTCATGACCATCTATCTCGTGGCTGGCGGTATTACGCTCATAACCCCCTGAAACAGGTTTACGACAGAGGACTTTCAAAAGATTTTTTTTCCCACAAAACTACTCTTTTTGTATGTGTAATACAAACAATACGACAAGCAATCTCGGAGAGGTATCAGGCCCCCTTTTGCCATAGCGTGGCTCAAATAGTTTTTTGTTTGTACTGGGATATGACATTCACGCATGACCATCTATCTCGTGATTGATGGTATTACGCTCAGGACCTCCTGTAACAGATTTGTAGTAGAGGACTTTGAAAAGATCATTTTATCTCAAACTACTCTCTTTGTGTGTAATACATGCAATACGACTTAATCATGAGGTAAACTGGTCGTTGGACATACAGAAAATTGACCAAGAGCGAAAACTTTCGGCCCAGGTCAGCCTGGGCGGACTGCACAGGCTAATCTGGGTCGATGCTCTTCGCAGATGCATTAAGCACCCTTTTTACAGAGCAAATATAATATTTGGAATGATTATCCAATACGGCCTCTGATCAATGGAGCAAAGAAACCGCTCACTTATTACAGTACGAGTTTACCGCTTATTTATTACAGTACGGGTTTGCTGCTTACTTATTACAGTAAGTGTTTACCGCTTACTTATTACAGTACGGGTTTACCGCTTAACTATTACAGTACCGCTTTGCTTCTTACTTATTACAGTAAGGGTTTACCGCTTACTTATTACAGTACCGGTTTGGTGCTTACTTATTACAGTAAGGGTTTACCGCTTGCTTATTACAGTACCGGTTTGCTGCTTACGTATTGCACTAAGGTTTTACCGCTTACTTATTACAGTACCGGTTTGCTGCTTACTTATTGCAGTAAAGGTTTACCGCTTACTAATTACAGTAACGGTTTGCTGCTTACTTATTACAGTAAGGGTTTACCGCTTACTTATTACATTACGGGTTTACTGCATACTTATTGCAGTAAGCGTTTACCGCTAACTTATTACAGTACGGGTTTACCGCTTATTTATTACTTACCATACGGGCTTTATGACCCCTTTATAATCTAAGATAGAGGTCTACATGGTGATTTGGTATTACTTCTGATCGTAAAAAAAATGTAGCTTCATAGATAGACACCTATCATTTCTTTTACTATACGCCATAATTTTTTCTTTCTTTTTTTTTTCCTTACGAGAGTAGTTTAAAGGCGAATTAGGTCTTTACTGAAGATGCAAAATTACACATTATCTTTGGAATATAAACTTATCATCTCTGCTTATTATGGCAATGAGCCATGCCCTGGCAAAAGGGGGTTTAATGCATCTCTGTGATGCATTATATTAAATAAATCATCTCAGGATCCATTTGGTGTAAGAATTGACTGGATCTGGAGGTAGAATCGTCTTTTGCCATGCAAAAATTTGACTGATAGCAGAAAGCTTCGACCCTTGTCAGCCTGCGCGAACTGCGCAGGCTGACATTGGTCGATACTTTTTGCAGATGCATTTAGCCTCCTTTTCACAGAGCATGACTCAAATGTAATTTCATACCTGACGAGGGATGGGCAACGAAACACATGCCTTAGAATCCTTTCAAAGGAAGTAAGAATAGAAATCCCTAGACCTTTATTTACTTACTTAAAAGTCGCTAGCAATGGTCAGTAGCTCAGTTGCTAACGCAAAGGGTTTCAAACCCAGAGGTTGCCGGCTCGATTCCAAACTCTTCAAAATCAAATTACATGCAGTTTTTTTTTTTTTTTTTTTCGACGGCGAAGAGTGCAGTCCACTTGAACTCAGAAAGTTTATTCAAGTATTCTTTAGGCTTCACTAAACAAGCGGTCGGGGTAGATCCTAGATCAGCACGTTCTGTGCAGTCTGACGTTGGAGCTACACCGTCTGCAAAGCCCCTATTTTCGTTTATAGTGATGAAAATGTTAAAATAAAAGAGCCGTGCTCTGGCAAAAGGGAGGCTTTGTAATGCATCCCCGTGATGCACAACACAACCAAGTCAACACATAATTGGGGATCCATAAAATCCATTATAACTAACAACCGACTGAATCATGAGTTATACCGGCCCTTTGACCTGCAAAAAATTTAGCAAAAGCATAAAGAAAAAGACCCATGTTAGCCTGCGCGGACTGCACATGCTGACATGGGTCGATACTTCTTGAAGATGCATTAAACCCCTTTTCACAGAGCATGACTCTTATACGTCAATACATGTGGAAATAATGCATGGAGGGGAAAACTTACTCGTTACTAGCCATTTCTTCATTGCCTACAATGAATATAAACGTGTTCAGGACGATAAAAAATGTATTATGTGCCAAAGGCTCTGAACTTGCTAGTTTCTTAGATTGTAACTGTGGCGTTCACACCACTTTCAACATTATTTCAGTCATATCGCGGCGGCAGCTCACTTATTCGTGCAAAACTTTGGTTCCATCAATACTAACTTGGGGTCCTGAAGTGCCTTGCCTAAGGACACTCTCACTAAAAGTACAGCGCGGCAAAGCCTTGAAGTTACAAAATCATGTAGGTACCTACATTTTGCTATATTTGACTCATTTATACACGCAGAAGCAATAGTATACTGTTGTTTTTATTTTTAAATAATATGTAAACCTTCAAAATTTGAAAAGAAAGAAAAAAAAAAACGTTTTGCTTGTATAAATAAAGGCATGGTTTTTTAAAAGGTAAACAAGAAAATAAAACCCCAGAGATGTTCCGATAACATTGCAGAATGATAATACTTGGGTTTACGTGATGAATGGGCTGACATCTTATCTTTCTGAATAAAGGCATTGTTGATTTGAAACCGTGTCTATTTTCTTACCTTTCCTTCTTTCTTTTCTGTTTACACTTCACATTGATTTTATTTTTGTCTTGATGCAGACCGCTTTTCTTTAAACATCTTGGCAAAACATTATCGGACCACTGTGGTAAGATAAAGGCAAAATATTGTCGCTTATCGAAAACTTTGCAGCAGAAGGAGAAATCAGCAATTTCTCCTTTTGCAACAATGTTTTCTCAAGTACTGATTTATATGAATCTTAATTCATGTGAATTATCCCAGTTTTAAATGAATGTTTTCAAAATGGTTTGTTGCGAAGTTGTTTCAAGGTATTGAACCAAAATACATAAATGTTCCATGCTCTGTGAAAAGGGAGCTTTATGCATCTGCGAAAACTTTAGACCCTGCGCAGTCCGCGTAGGCTGACCTGGACCGAAACTTTTCGCGCTTGTTCAATTTTCAGTATGTCCAAGGGCCAGCCTACCTCATGAATAAGTCGGTTTGTAAACAAAAATCTGGCTGTTTTGGATCCATTATTATGTAACGGTTTGATTGGCAGATGAACGACGGAGATCTATTAACCCTTTACCTCACAATCCTGACTTTTAACGACCCTGAGAAAGAGGCCTTTTGAAAACATTGTGGGAAAAGGAGAAAATGCTGGTTACCAGCATTTTATCCTTTTCCCACAATGTTTTCTAACCTATTAATGACAAATTTCATAATTTTTGGCCACCTTTAATTTGTCGTCTGCAAATGCTTTCAATTTGGACCAGTCTAAAATTTTGTCATTTGGTAAAGGGTTAAACCCACTTTTTTTGTCAGAGTATGGTTCATATACATTGTGCTTCCTCATGGATACGATGGTTTTTGTCACTAAAAACGACGTCTTTAAATACAAATAAAGATGTATAAAAAAAAATAACAATTTCGTGTTACAAGCAATTGCTTCTTTTCTCAGAAAGTTTTTTTTTTTTTTTCTTAATTCAATGTTAGAGAAATATTCACCGATATTAAGATAATCTAAATGTGTGAAAGCTTTGAAAACACCAGTATATACTGAATAAAACTGCCAAGCAGCATCTTTAAGTATAACGTAGTATACGAGTAGTCTCCCTTACACTATAGAAATTTGTACACGCACATGGCTTTCCGTATACTCAGTGTTGTATTACTTTAAACCCTCAAAGCTCCGACTACTGGATCAGACGGAGTTTCCATTAAAGTCTAATCATAATCTTCATTGTCAGTAGAATCATATCTTTCCTCGAAAAGTCCTTAGCAGTTTACAAAATTTTAGATTCGTTATTTATAGAAAGTACATCAATTTGAAGGCGGCAAGTTCATTGTGGCTTAGATGGAGGGATTTGCTACTTGAAGGGGTAGAAAACATAATAGGAAAACGAGAAATTGTTAATGATTATGATTTTCTCCTTTTCTTGCAATATTTCTTTCTCTTCAAAACTCTATTGCTATACAAACTCGTAAAAGCCCGTACCCATCTTCGCAAGCCAAGGGTACTAACTCCATTTTGTTCGTTACGTGCCCTTGGCCGCTCGCCTCTTTAAAAATCGAAACTCCCGCTGCGCCACCTATCGAATATCACGAGTTGCTTAACCTTTGCTGATGTTATTTCTGACCAATCAAAATGCTCGTAATAAAATTTGTTAGGCTATGCATCAAATATGGCTGCCCTTTCGGATTCATCACAATTTTCTGAAATTAATCAGACATACTATGATTCGCAATCATTTGGCTGCGGAATTGATCATGAACTATAAAAAACTCATTAGATATCGATCGTCTACTCTTTTTTGGCAAATTTTCGTCACAAACACGACAACTTTCGTTTTCGACGGGCGCCGCCATTATTGTTTTCTGTTTCGCGGAAGATTTCATGTTACGGACGGTTTGATTAGACGCGATGAGTTTTGATCGTATCCAATGAAATGGCGCAGCGGGAGTTTCGATTTTTAAAGAGGCGAGCGGCCAAGGGTACTACCTTAGTATCCTCGGCTTGCGAAGATGGCCCGTACCCGTCTGTTGGGAAATTAAATTATTGATCGGACTGTGCTTCTTTCAGAAAATATAGTAGAGTTAAGATCAGAGATCCAACTATTCGGTCTGTACAGTCTGGTCTTGGGTCTATCCTGCTCACAAAAGCGCCTATCGTGCACAGAATTTGAAAGATACAATCAGTAATATCAAATCATTCAACAAGTGTGAAGAAAAAATCATTCATGATAATTTGATCGCTAGCAGGTGATTTACACGCTCGGATGCGTCTAAACCCTTTGGCTGCTAAGCGGGACTCAATGACCTTTTGCGGACAGTGTAGATCAAGATCAGACTGCACGGAACGTGCAGTTTGATCTTGGATCTACGCTGTCCGATAAGGAGATTATATTTTCAAAAAAAAAGTAACTTTGAAATAGCAAAATTATGGTTTTTACTATCGGCTTGAAAGTTTCATTTCACTTATTTAGAAGGATATGGGTTAACTTTATTTCACATACAAGTCTTGATGTTTCACTTTCACAACCTATTTCAAAATAACTACTTTCGTTACCTGTTTCATCCACAATAGCTCAGACGGTAGAACATGAGATTTGTGCACGTCAAATTTCTCGGCGCTTGAGACTGTGAGTTCGATCCCAACGGTTTGCCACCGAAAATTACTAAAAACAAAAGGAACCTTCGGATGAGACATAAACCTAGGTCCCGTGTAACGGTGCTATACAATGAAAACGTTAAAGTGCCAGGCGTAATTTGGGATGGGTTTTGCCTGTATTTTGCACTATTCCTCGTAACATCACCAACAGTCTTCTGGGGGCGTAGCCCATATAGGAAACGGGTGGTGACGATAAATACATGTACATGTAAATGGAAACTCAATCAACCCTAAGGCTGCTAAGTGCGACTCACTGACCTTTTGCAGATAGTGTAGATTAACATTAGACTGCACAGAACGTGCAGTCTGATCTTGGATCTACTCTGTCGGATAAGGAGGTATTTTTCTCCAAAAGGTAAGTATGACATAACATTATTCGCTTTTTTTACTATCGGCATGAAGGTTTTATTCAACTTATTTAGCAAGATGAGGGTTAATAAAAAGCTTTGGTTCCGTGCAATCTGATTGTGATATACATTGCCTGAAAAAAGCATCTTAAGTAATACCTAACATTTTAAAAGGAGATGTCCAGAGCTTAGTTAAAGCTTTAACCCTTATCCTGCTGAATAAAAGAAATGAACCTTTCAAACCGATGGTATAAGCCCAAAACTTTCTAGCTTCAAAGGTACTGTTGGAGGAAAGATATCTCCTTATCGGAGAGTGTAGATCAAAGATCAGACTGCACTTTCTGTGCAGTCTGATCTTGATCTACGCTGTCAGCAAAAGGTCAGTGGGTCGCGATAAGCAGCCTAAGGGTTAAAAAGCTGTGTTGTTGTTCGTTTCTATTCGGTTTCATGCGCTAAACCTTAATCAAACAATCTCGTATTTTAATGGCCCTGAGTTTAAGGCCATCTGAAAACATTGTGAGGAAATGATAGAATGCTGGTAAGCAGCATTTTATCCTGCTTCGAACATGTTTTCTATTGTCTGTAGGATAAAGTATATCCTTTCATTCATGTTTAGTTCGTAATCTCCAAACCCTCTCAATATGGAAGTCTATGATTTTTGTTGTCTGGTATACAGTTAAGCTAACGTGAAAAAAAAAAAGTGAGCGGTGCTCTCACAAAAGGGGACTTAATGCATTTCCGTGATAGATTATAGAACGCAAGTCTTCACATAATTACGAATCCATAAAATCTATTGTCTGAAAACTGGCCGAATCATGAGACAGGATGGTCCTTTGACCTGCAGAATATTTACAAATAGCAAAATATCTCGATTCATGTCAGCCTGCGCGGACTGCGCTGCGCAGCCTGACACAGGTCGATACGTTTTGCAGGTTCATTAATTAACCCTTTACCACACAATCCCGACTTTTAACGACCCTGAGAGAGAAAGCTTTTGAAAACATTGTAAGAAAAGGAGAAAATGCTGGTAACCAGCATTTTCTCCTTTTCCCACAATGTCTTCTATCCTTTCCAAAACAAATTTCAAATTTTGAGTCACATCCGATTTTGTCGTCTGCAAATGCTTTCAATTTGGACCAGCTGAAAAGTTTGTCGTTTGGTAAAGAGTTAAACCCTCTGTATGTATATTATTCTTGCAGATCTCTTGGAGTGGCAATATAAAGTCAGGGCTGTACAGAACCTACGTAGCCTTGAGATATTTCGTATAGAAGTCAAACCATGAACATATCTAAATACACTCTAAGTAGTATAAGCATTTCACAGATCAGAGGCTGATTGGAAGCATTGAAACATGGGAAATCTGTATTATTTACGAAAAATCATGATTTCTGTCTCTTAAGGCAAGCGCATCTTTTTACACCCCAATCTGTGTACTAACCTTTTGAATAAGATATTGGAAACAGAAACAATTACTGGTAAAAACCTATTAAAGCTTTTTCCACAATACTATCCATGCTGTGAAAATTATGATTTCTTCAAATGTATGAAAGATCTGTATAAAATTTTGGTAGGTCTAATTAAACTCAGTCACATCACAAGATTTCGATGATATCTATTCCGGGAAGGCAGTAAAGTTATTTGAAAAGAGTGTTGTCTGAAATGCTCATAAAAATCTAAGAAGACAGAGTTGCACAAACCGCTCAGTACATAATAAAATTACTATATATTATCAATCAGCAAGTAAAACTCACTTGTTGCGACGTCAGGGGTGTTTCTACCAGAATACTTACCCAAATATCGGACAGTGTGGAGCAATGATCAGACTGTACGTTCTGTGCAGTCTGACCTTGATCTTCACCGTCCGCAAAAACCACCGTAGTTTACCCCTCGCAATGCTAAGAGTGAAACAGGTGATATATGGCCCGCAACATGCGAAATGAGACTTTCGGACATTTACGTAAAATGTCGTCTCGGCTTAGCCTGCGCAGTCCGCGCAGGCTAATCCGAGACGGCACTTTACGACTACATAAAATTTTTTCATACAGTAGACTTTCGTGCAACAGAAAATCGCACAAAAACGGGAAGTGTACTGTCGGATTAGTCACAGACTGCACAGGCTGATCTGGGACGACACACTTTTACGCATATGTCCGACGGCCCCTTTTCGTGTGTTGCACGCCATATAATGGTTGGATGCGTCTGGATTTATTACACAAACAAGTATGGATGTTTCACAACCACAGTTTATTTCACAAATAACAGTTTCTGTCTTTCGTTTCCATTCTTGCAAATAGGTCACCTGGAAATTGCAATACTGTAGGTGGGTTTGAAACCCGCCCACTTGTTGATGCACTGGATCAGTAGAGACGCAGCTGTTTTTGTTTGTAGCTGTTGGTTTTTACCAAGGTTTTTGATTGAATTCAGTTTTTTTCATGGAAAGTCTCATCCGTATGTGTTCCGCTAACTATTCGTAACGGAGACATGCTCAGTTGTTGTCAAAATATGAAATGCCCCCCCCCCCCCATATTGTTATCATTTTTAATTAGCCTCTGATCTGTGTAAGCAACAGTTAAAATCACTTTCAACAGTACTTAGTTACACATTTTGATACATTGATTTTATAGGAAATAGCCTAGTTTAACCATTTACCATATGACAAGATTCTAGACATACCCAAATTGAAAGCTTTTGCAGAGGACAAAATAATTGTGACTCAGAAATATAAAAATCACCTTTGGAAAGGGTAGAAAACATTAGAGCATAGATTAGGCTGTGTGTTCAGTGCAGTCTTATCTTCATCCACACCTTCTGCAAACGCTATTAAGGTCGACATTGGCAGTGAAAGAATTAAAAGCCTTTACGAATTACATATTTAAGCCTTTCGTATCGGTGGTTTTAGGTTGAATCCTTCTACATCCATGAGATTTCTGTATTTCTACGCTATACATGTAGTGAGTACCGACAACATACGTTTTAGTGAAGAAAAAAGGTGATAGTACCATTTTGCACCTTTAACCCTTTCCCAAACAAGCCCTGGTTTTCACGTGTCTGCAGTACACGTCTTTTGAAAACACTGTGGGAAAAGGAGAAATTGCTCGCAACGAGCAATTTCTCCTTTTCCCACAGTGTTTTCTACCCTGTTTGATAACTTTCTGCCATTTTCATCAAATTAAAAATTGTCGTCTGCAAACTCTTTCAATTTGGACCAGTCCAAAATTTGTCGTTTGGGAAAGGGTTAAATACTCCTTGCTTTCGTACTTCTGTATGTTTAATGATAACTCGAAGTTACTTTGTTGAACTAGACCTAGGTGGCTGTATATTCGAATAGCTTCAAAGACACATTAGTTTTTCTATTTCTCACACTGTTTAGAGGACGGAGGTTGTGAAAACTCGCTCATAAGGTAACGAGTTACCGAATGAAATTACTGGTGAAACGCAGGTGGTATAACAATTCTTTCCAATTATAAACGGATTACCTCGGACATGTTAGTTATAGTGCAATTTTCATCTTTCCTCTCCATTGATTTTGATACTAAGGGAAGAGAGGCCTGTCTCCTTTGCCCTTTTACACAATACCGACAAATCGCAAGATTTCGACAATGTTTCTTCATTCATGTTAGTCATAAGGTCGAATAAATTTCAGAGCAGGAGCGAACAGACAAGCAAACTTTTAAAGAAAAAGGAGATTTTTTTTAGATCTTATGTTAAATTCAAACAGATCTAAACAGTTTACTCTGTGATAAAAAGAAGAAACAATTTTACGAGTGAGGATAACAAAATGAAATAAATAAATGTTGGTGTTCACGAATGAAATGCATGTCGACAAAAAACTTGAAAACATTTTCCCGTTTAGACTTACATGCTAAAACAGTCACAGAAAACTTTCACCCTGGACTCAACTTCTTTCCGCGAGATACAGGGGTGTCAGTGATTGCGAGGCAGAGCGTCGGCCTCGTAACCATAAGGTCCCGAGTTCGATACCCGGGAGCGGGTGTCAACTTTGGGATTGCTTTGGCCCACACATTCGGCGTGAGTACTGGTGTAGTTTCCAGGAAACAGAATCGAGAGAGCTTAGTATAAGTTGTAAGAACTTGTTTCTCAATCGGTGTAAAATTAATATTTTTAAGATACTTATTATAGTCACGTAGAAGTACATGACATCAAGTGTTGGCTGTTGCCGCATTCTTGACTTGAAAAGTATGGCGGCGTTTTTTTTTTTTTAAACAAAGCCTTTAAAACAAAAACGAACACCAAATTACGATGACCAAGGGTAAAAGATCGCAAAGGGCTAGATAGGTCAGGAAGTGGTCATTAATACTTGAGCCATGCTCTGTGAAAACTGGGCTTAATGCTTCTGCGAAAAGTATCGACCAAGGTCAGCCTGTGCAATCCGCGCAGGCTGACCTGGGCCGAAACTTTTCACTACTAGTCAATTTTCTGGATGTCCAAGAACAAGTTTGCCTTATTATACAGTCGGTTGTTGAAAAAAAAGTGGCTATTATGGATCCATAATTATCTGATGGCTCGAATGGGTCAATGCATCACGGAGATGCATTAAGCCCCCTTTTGCCAGAGCGTGGCCCAGTCATGTATATCATCTCAGTCCGAATACCGATTGACTCACATGTATTTGCAACTTTGTTTCATAATATATTGTGGATTAAAAACTGAAGCTAAGAGTCTTTTCTAACGAATAAAGCAAAATGATTTTTACAGTGAAATATTTCTCCTCAAACTCGGCAAAATGTAATATTACATACATACAGCTGTTTAAACTGTGATCAATATTTTCGAAAAAAAAATTTTTTTTTTTTCTTTTTTACATTGACGTCAATGGCGAAGTCGCCAAAATTTAGCAGAAAAATAACAACACTGTTTAACCCTTTACTCGACAATCCCGACTT
Source organism: Tridacna gigas (assembly GCA_945859785.2). Lineage (NCBI taxonomy): Eukaryota > Metazoa > Mollusca > Bivalvia > Cardiida > Cardiidae > Tridacna > Tridacna gigas. The sequence continues at coordinate 70,908,861 of OX244029.2, forward strand.
TTAACGACCATGAGAAAGAGGCCTTTTGAAATCATTGTATGAAAAGGAGAAAAAAATGCTGGTAACCAGCATTTTCTCCTTTTCCCACAAAGTGTTCTAGCCGATCAATGACAAATTTCATCGTTTGGGCCACCTTTAATTTGATGCCTGCAAATGCTTTCAATTTGGACCAGTCTGAAATTTTGTCGTTTGGTAAAGAGTTAAGAGAGCTACTACATGTACAACTTTGATGTCAGGCGACGAACACTAATAGCATATTTAACCCTTACAGTGCTGAATTTACGAAATGGGCCTTTTCATTGAAGAAAAACGTCCAAAATATTGCCATTTCATGGTTGTTTTAGCCAGAAAATGTAATGAAGTAGCTGACAGTGTAGATCAAAGATCGGACTGCACGTTCTGTGCAGTCTGATCTTGATCTACACTGTCAGCAAAAACAAGCTAAGTTGGTTCCAGCACCTTAAGGGTTAATGTAAATAATAGCTCCAGCAACCTGACTTCCTGCCAGTGTATTTTTACTTATGATCGAATGATCAGAGGTGACAGCGTAATTAATTTTCTTGCACAATGAAAAATGCTTGTGTTTCAAGTCAATGGAAATTCGGAATTCGATGAAATATTTACTATGGCACTTACTGTGGATCCAACATCTGTGTTTAGCTTTATTTCGAGTACAGTCGCATGATGAGGTGCGCCTGTCGCGGTATTAGAACAGAATAGAATAACACTTGACCCATTACCTTATGGACAAATTTTCTTTTTTTTTTGCAGCGGACCACTTTTGAAAACAGTGTGGATAAAGAGAAAAATGCTCATAGATCGAAAATGGGCAACGTCTTGTTACAAACAATTACAGCCTCCATTTTCCCCATGCTGTCAACTACGGGGGATGTAAAACATCGCTTTTGAATAGTAATGCTGGGAATGGATTTAAACTAATGAGCCATGCTCTGGCAAAATGGGGTTTAATGCATCTCTGTAATGCATTTTACCTTGCAAGTCACCAAATAATTGTGGATCCATTTTGTCCTACAGCAGGCTGAATCCTACGGTAGAATTGTCCTTTGACATAAAGACTCTTGAAATTTACCAAAAGCAACAAACTTCGACACAGGTCAGTCTGCGCGGATTGTGCAGGCTGACCTGAATCGATATTTTTGCAGATGCATTAGACCCCGTTTTCACAGAGCATGACTCACTGAAATTTGGCCGATCAATCACTGTTAGGGGTTCTGATAATTAACGCCGAGGTGGTAGGTTAATTAAATTTACGGACGGTCGATACGTCAACGAGTGGTCTCTCCAATCCAGTACCCCAAATTTCTCCTCCTTCAACCCTTAGGCTGCTAAGCGCGACTTACTGAGCTTCTGCGGACAACGTAGATCAAGATCAGACTGCACAGAACGTGCAGTCTTATCTTGGATCTACACTGTCCGGTAAGGAGATATCTTTCTTAAATAAATACCTTTGAAAGAGCAAGAATTCGGGTTTATACTGTCGGTTTGAAAGTTTAGTGCCTTTAGTTTAGCAGGATAGGGGTTAATGTCATTTGAGAAGAAGATGGGCTCCCAGTAGCAAAATCCTCCATGCAGTCTGATCTTGCTCTGCTCTATTCTATCAAATATTTTGATCATTAAGTTTTATTATGTCTATCTTAAACCAAACAGTGAATCTTTCAATAGTGGTTGAGTGCGTTGTTTTAGTCAATGCAAGGCAATACAAGATACAGGAAACTCTATGTAAGTTTAGAATTGCCATGTACATAGATGCTTTCATGGGAACTATTGATCAAGATCAGACAGTACAGATCGGACAGTCCGATCTTAAATACACGGTCCAGTTTTTTCTTTGATAATCGGGCAAAAACAGCCCTGAAATAATCGCAACAAACATGCTTTATTGTACCTGACTAAAGATGCCAATTGGGTTTATTTTGGTATATAAGGGTTTAGGCTATGTCAAGGCCGAACAGAAAATGTCACGCAAGGAAAAATGTAAATTTTTCATATTTGCTTCATTGCGGTTGAAAAGGTTGAATTGTACTAGACTGCCCTGTCATCCTGACCATCCATAAAATTAGCATAAAATAGCCACTGTCCAGCGTCGTCTTTGGCCCCTTAGCCCTTGAAGGTCATTACATCTAAATTCAGTCCAGTTTTAAAACTGAAAGAATTATCTGAGTTAAGTAAATTTATCTATTTAGAATCACATATTAGACTGTAATGTACCACAGGTATTTCATACCATAAATGCTCGCAAGTTTCTTTACCAAATATTAACGTGAGTCGTTGACAAATATTGCGTATCTGGTGCCGTTAGGAAGCAGTTTTCCCATCCCCATAAAGTTTGCTTAAACCTTTACCACACAGTGCCGACTTTCAACGACCGTGAGGTAGACGCCTTTTGAAAACATTGTGGGAAAAGGAGAAAATGCTGGTAACCAGCATTTTCTCCTTTTCCCACAATGTTTTCTATCCTATCGAAGAAAAATTGAAATGCAAATGCTTTGAATTTGGACAAGTTTAAAAGTTTGTCGTCTGGTAAAGGGTTAAGCCTTATAGCGTTAGAGTGCACTCTTAACCTTCTACAAAAATGAAAGACATATTTTTTAAAATAAGTAAGACTCAAAACTGATTTTTTTTCATAACAAAAATATTGTGATTAAAACTAAGATCGGACGTCGTAGATCATAGATCAGACTGCAAGTTCTTTGCAGCCTGGTCTTGATCTATGACGTCCGAAAAAGCACCATAACTTATCCCAGAGCATTTGAAAGGATACTGATGGAATAAAGTTTAGGACGGAGACAAGTTTAATTGAAAACCCAATGTCAAAAATGGCCATTCACAAGAAAATGACCGAGATCCTGTTGCACCGGTAACAATGGCTCCGGGGAGATTTTTCTTTTCTTAGTAGTTCTGTCCGAAATATGCATTATTTGTCACAAAACAGATAATAATCTCTTATTTTCACATCGGTTGTCATGTAAACAGTGCCTTTTTTTCTTCGGTGCGTTCTCTATTTTTCCCATAGAAACGTCATAAATCATTTATGTGACAGTTGACTGTCTCATTTTTTCCCCCAACTACACTACTTTAATGTTGTTTGATTTGCTTGCATGGCCATACGATGACAATAATGTAAACGCTTGATCACTGAGATATAGAATATTCATTTTCGAAAACATAAATTTGACAGTACATTCTTTTTTGAACTTTAGTTTCAGTAAGGCAGAAGAATGTTTGGTACTATGAGCGATGAGGAGGAGAAGAAGAAGAAGAAGAATACCATGATGATGATGAAGAAGAAGACGAAAAAGAAGAAGGTAATGATGATGATGATGGTGATGAGTAGACGACGATGATGATGATGATGATAATGATTTAAGAAAGGGTGGAGAATAAGTTAATCCAAGGATTGATTGATTGTATGGGGTTTAACGCCGTTTTCAAAATTATTTCAGTTATATCGCGGCGGCCAGTGCATCTATCCATGCTTTCCTGGAGTTTCTTTTACCAGTACTCCGCACAATATTCTTTCCAAGCCACTGGCTGCTTTCCCACATAACCACAGTCAAAACAATGGTCAGTGGTGATTGAGGAATGAATCCTGTCGCAATGACTATCATCAATTCCTGGAAAGAAATTGGCCAAGCCGGGGATCGAACCAGCTACCTCCAGTTCTCAAGTTCTGTACGCTACCGACTGAGCTACGGGGGCTTGGCTTAATCCAAAGAAGTTTAATAAAAGCTTAAGCAACAACTGACTGACTGACAGCCTGACCGACCGACCGACCTGGGCTGGGCGTGGCTGGGCTGGGGTGGGCTGGGGTGGGTGGTTGGTTGGTTTTTATCCCGCTTTCAATAAGTTTCAGTTACATCACGGCGACAGTTCACAAACCCGTTTCTTTTCCAGGTTTTATCTGTAGTAGGCTAGGGCTGTACAGTGCCTTAAAAACGAAAAACTTGCCCCACGGACGGCGACATCGAACCCATGACCTCTTGACTACTGATACAAGTTTTCTTTTTTTACTAGAGAGCCATGTAGGACCCCTACTAAAAAGGACATTCGTACAAAAATGTCAATAAGGACGGAAGAAAAACCGGCTTATTTCTTTTCTATCCTATAAGCTTTTCATTGAAAGAAAGAACAGTCGATACATAAACCCATTACACTGCTGCACGCTACACAAGGACCTTTTGCTGACAGTGTAGATCAAGATCAGACTGCACAGAACGTGCAGTCTGATCTTGGATCTACACTATCCGATAAGGAGCTATTTTACACCAAAATAACTATGAAATAGCAACATTTGAGTTTTTACTACCGACTTGACAGTTTCTTCTAATTTATTTCGCAGGTTAAGGGTTCATACTGTAGCGTCGGTCAGTATTTGAGTACAGTGTATTTCTGTCAATTCATGAGTAGACAAAAAAATATACAGAAAGAAGATTAACAACAGGATTGAAAAACATGGCACCATGCTGTGTTTTTATTAACCCCTTATCCTATAGATAAAGTTCAATACATTTACATGGATCTATAGACAGATAGCGCATACTGTTAGAAAATTCAAACCTGCTGTATGAAAGCATGCAGCTAAATTTGAGTCTTTTGGTTATTTTCTGTATATGCTAAAGTTTATGTTTATTGTGACTAATTATCTCTTCAGCTTCGTCTGTCCGTCCGTCCGTCTTTCCGTCCGTTCGACCGTCTGTCCGTCCGTTCGACAGTCCGTCCGTCGCTCCGTCCGACGGACTCTCTCTCTCTTTCTCTCTCTCTACTAAGATCAGGCTGCATGTATGTTTGGGCTGATCTTAATCTACACTCTTTGCAGAATGCCACCATAGTCACGTGCGGCAGAAAAAAGGTTTAATGATTTCAGATGCCCTTTTATGGACATTTCTTTACAATGTCCAGTCTCTAATCGGATCAAGACGAATTTATTGGTGAGCTGGTGCAAGATACCTGTATTTTTTACCCTTTGAGTACCTCAAGCGAAAAATTGAGTGTTTGCGGACGGTATAGATCAAGGTCAAACTGCACAGAACGTGCAGTCTGATCTTGGATCTATACCGTCCGCTTGTTTTGTCAAGCCTTTCAGATAAAAATCTGTCTGAGTTTCAGCTAAAACTATTTTCAGCTTTCTAGAGAGCTTGAGTCTCTATATTTGGGGGTGAAAAATGAGGTTCCCGAAAATAAAAAAAAAAAAAAAATCATAAGAGCCATGCTCTGGCAAAAGGGGGCTAAATGCATCTCCGTAATGCATGATATTAATCAAGCCATCTTATAATTATGGACCCGTAATAGCCACTTTTTTTTAACAACCGACTTAGACATGAGGTAGAATGGTTCTTGGACATACAGAAAATGGACCAATAGCGAAAAGTTTTGGCGCAGGTTAGCCTGCGCTGATTGCGCAGGCTGACCTGGGTCGATATTTTTTCGCAGATGCATTAAGTCCCCTTTCACAGAGTATGGCCCCTAAAACATTTATCCACAACCCTTTGGACTTGATTGGGCGACAGGTGACTTTTCGAACGCTTTCGGACATTGTTCTGCAAGCGTACGAACAGAATTTTCTCATGTAATAATTACAAAGAGAAACATTAGGTTACACGAAAACAACTTCACATAAAGACATTTACCGTAGGTCAAATAAGTTTTCTATCGACGGAGTAATAACACCAATTTTCTGAACAATTGGGCTCTATTGGCGCAATTATCGTCAACTGCAAATGTCTACAAAAAAAAAAAAACTATAAATATTCATGAGAAAAAAAAATAGATGTAACTAAGCCAGATTTTAACGCAAAAAATATGTAAAATGTGAACCTTTTTATATGAGCAATGCTCTCGTACAAAGGGGTTTAATGTATCTCCAAGACGCATGATACCATACAAGTAATCACGTTATAATGAAGCCATAAAATTCTTTTTTCCTATAACAACCGACTGAATCATGAGGTAGATCGTTCCTTTCCTTTAACATGCAAGAAATTTTACCACTAGTAAAAAGTTTTAACCCCGGTCTGCCTGCGCGAACTGCGCGGGCTGACCTAAGTAGATATTGTTTTTCTGATGCATTAAAGCCCCTTGTCACAGAGCATGGCTCATATATATTTTTTTTTATACCCATAGCTTTCAATGACATAGTTTTTTTAGGCATTTGTCGAAGACAATGCCACTACGAGTTCAATACTGTATTTTGAAAATCATGTATCGCATTTTGTGCGGAACCGAAGGAAGTAAACCCAGTTACACTCATTTTTTCTAAGACAAATAAGTGTTTCGATTGTACTCAGGTATGAAAATGAAACTTAACTTCTCCAGTTGACGGTTGAAATGCGAATGAACGGATGACTTTGATCAGTAAACCCCGAAACCCAACCGCGATCCCTTCCTGGCAGTGGCAACTTTGAGACTGTTAAGTCGGAATAGTGTGAACTCTTGATCAGACTGCTCATAACGTACATTTTGATCTTGCAGTAATCTGGCTGATCTGGGTCGATACTTTTCGCAGATGCATTAAGCCCCCTTTTCACAGAACACGTCTCAATTATAATTGTTCTCGGCGCCGTATGTATTAATGAGAATGTTGCATAATAGGTACTATTAACAGTTAAAAAACCTTGAAGGTTTCCTTTAGAGTTACATGCACTGGCGCCATATTGGGCTTTAGATGTAACCTTTAGCAGATCACCTTTTTTTTTCTTGTTTTACCGCAGACGACGTTTGGAAACATTGTGACAAAAAGAGAAATACTGCACGTCATGAGCGATTTCTTTTTTTTTTTGTCACAATGATTTTATGTATTAAACCTCACTTTACATGGTTTTGTAATGTTTTATAAAGATAATTTGGCATTGGTCAGCTCAAAATTTATTTCACTTGGTAACGAGTAAAACACTTTCAAGGCCGGTAGGCAAAAGAAGGAGCTTTTGCGGACGGTGTAGATCAAAGATCAGACTGCACAGAACGTGCTGTCTGATCTTGGATCTATACCATCCTTTTATCAAATCAAACCTTTATCATTAAAAAATCTTTTCTGAGTTTCATCGGATTTTAAGTCTTCGAAATAGATCGCTCTTAAAGATCTATAAAAGTTTTGTCACGGAAAGAATTATCTGCCAGTCATTTACGCGATATGAATACGAAACCTCTCACCCGAAGTAAAGTGCAATTATGTCACAATGCATAACATTATTGAGCCATGCTCTGTGAAAAGGAGACTTAATGCATCTGCAAAAAGTATCGACTCAGGTCAGCCTGCGCAGTCCGCGCAGGCTGACCTGGGCCGAAACTTTTTGCTTTTGGTAAATTTTCTGCATGTCGAAGGACCAGAGTACCTCATGATTCAGTCGGCTGTTAGACAAAATGGATGTTTATGGATCCATAATTATATGATGTCCTACTTGGTATCATGGATCACGGAAATGCATTAAGCACCCTTTTGTCAGAGCATGGTTCAATGATATCGAGCTTTTGATTGATTGATCTTGCGTTTATTTACCGCCTCCACCAGATGCCCAGATGGGCGACGCCACCTGAAGGCTGCTAGTTCTTGTTACAGGGGATAGTGCAGGATTAAAGTCGAAACCCATACTAAGTTATGCCTGGTTCTTTAACGTGCTCGGTGTATAACAACGTCACACGGGACCTCGGTTTAACGTCTTATCCGAAAGACTATTAGTATTTCTTAGATGGCTGGCCATGGGGCTCGAACCCACACCATCAAGTGACCCTAGACTTAATGTTTAACAAGTTCCGCGTTCTACAACTTGTAACAGACTGATCTCAGCTGGCTCTCTTTAAAAAAAAAAAGACATAAAAGTTCAGCGAACGCTGAATATGGCCTTAATTACGCCATTATCAATTTTAACTATACACCAAACGACATATTTTAGACTTCACATTGAACGCATTTGCAGACGACAAATTGAATATGACTTAAATGATAAAATTCGTCTGTAATAGGGTAAAAAACAATGTTGGAAAAGGAGGAAATGCTTGTTACCTTCATTTTATCTTTTTCTCACATTGTTTTGAACAGATATTTTCCTCAGGGTTGTTAAAACTCGGGATTGTATGTTAAGAGTTTTAAAAACCAACAAAAAGTATCCCATAAGCGGATTTCCATTTCAGTACTATGCCGTATATTTTCTAAAACTAATGGTCTTGTCACGTTTCTCCTGCAATGTATTCAATCACGTGATTCACAATAGGAAATGGTGATGACAACGTCATTAACTCATCTATTCCTGCAGGCAACTTTTCCACCGTCGTTTAGCTTCAGACTATTTTTTGAAAACATTGTGGTTGAAGGAGAAATTGCTAGTGTTCAACGCAGCACCATCATCTCAAACCAGTACTCAACCGCCTGTTTTAAACTCTGCATGTACCGTAATCGACTGGTACAAATAACACGAAGAATGGACATTGTGACTAAGGAAAATGTCCCGACGGCAGGCGAGAAAAAGAGTAACAGCAGTTACCGGGGTATTTTAATATCTGTCTTGTTTGTTTGAAGTATGGTGTTTAACGCCGTTTTCAACATTATCATTGATATCGAGGCTGCTATAGTGCACGAATCCGTACTTGCATCAAGTTTCTCTTACTAATACTTCGCACAATATTCTTCCACAGCCACTGACTGCTTTCCCACATAACCATGATCGAAACAATGATCAGCGGTGAGAGAGGAATGAATCCTGTTGGAACAACTATCGTGAAACCTAGAAAAGAAACTGACCTAGCTACAGATTTGAACCACCGACCACCTGGGTCCGTATTCACCAACCATTCTTACTTTCATTCTTAGTCTTATTCTAGATTTAGAAAGTAACGCAACTTCTGATTGGCTAAACCATTAGGTTTAGCCAATCAGAAGTTGTGTTACTTTCAAGTCCTGTACAATACCGACTGAGCTATAAGATTCGTCTTTGAAGTTTGTAACTGAGTGGGCGTAAATTCATGTTTTTTCACTGATGGGTTTTATGCGACTACTATGTAAGATTGCCTTTATGTACATTATGACATAATATGGAAATTAACGCAACAGGAAAGAAAATGGTATGCATTTCTTTTTACTTACCCTTTACAAAACAGTCCCATGGTTCAACGACCTTGAGAAAAGAGGCTCTGGAAAACTTTGAGTAAAAAGGACAAAATTCCCGTAGCGAGCATGTTTTTTTTTTTTCTATTTCCCATAATGTTTTCTATCTTTTCAAAGATAAAGTCAGTCATTAGAATTTTAATCAAATGCTTTCAATTTGGACCAGTCTAAAATTTGTTGTCTGGTAAAGAGTTTATAGACTGGTTGCTTTCTCTTTGTCCGACATTTTCTACCCGGCTCGATCCCAAGCTCTGCATGTCACCAAAATGATAAGGAAAAAATGAAAGCAACAGGATTCATTCCTCTTCACCATGGACCCGGAGTCGGTAGCCTAACCGTTGACGCACAGGGCTTGTAAGCAAGGAGTCACGAGTTCAAGCTTTCCTCGCTCAGCAAAGCTCTGGTGAGAATTGATGGTTTTCATTGTGACATGATTTTTTTCTGCTCTCCTATCTGAGCATTTTGTCGACAGTGCTCATGTTACATAGTAGCCTGGGCTTGGAAAGTGTGTTCTTCAAAGTTCTGATGTATTTAAATCCAGAAACGTATGGATAGGTGCACTTGCGGCCATGATATAACTAAAACGATATTGTAAACCAGCTACATGTACTTACGAGGGACACTTTTTAAGTTCGTAGAGTAGGGCGGTCTTTTTAAAACCGCTTGAAATATCAAAATTTTATTTATCTAAGACTTTCGAAATGTGCCCCGTCTGCCTCCACACACATTTTACACCGATCTACCCATTTCCGGAACGCCGCCCGGTAGTCCTCTTTAGGTATATGTTGCAGACACCGGTAGACCGCACTGCCTATACCACAACGGGATTCAAAACGGTGCCCTGCCAGCATTTCCTTTAGTCTTGGGAACAACCAAAAGTCACAGGGGGACAGGTCAGGGCTGTATGGGGGATGATCTAAGACATCGAGCCCAGATTCTTTCAGATATTCCTGTACCGTAGCGGATTTATGGGCCGGTGCGTTATCATGGAGTAATTTGATGCCGCGGACACCGGTGCGCGGTCTGCGTTTCTGATAGAAATCAACAAGTTGAGTAAGAACACTTTCTCTGTAAAACTTTCCAGTGACAGAACTACCTTTCGGGACTGGAATTTGAAGGACTGGACCTTTCGAATCAAAGAATATCGCATACAACATGCGATTTGATGTTTTGCAACGGCGCGCATTGACAGGTCTGTCGCCCTCAGATGAAACCCAAACCTTATTTTTAGCCTTAGAATCGGGTTGAAAATGATAGATCCAGGTTTCATCACCTATAACTATCTCTTCCAAACGACGTGGGTCACATTTATCATATTTTTCTATAACTTGCGATGCAAGTCTAACCCGACTTTGTTTCTGCTCGTCAGTGAGCAAATGGGGCACCCAGCGCGCGCAGATCTTACGTAGCCCAAGTCGTTCACGTAAGATCTTCAAAACACTTGACGAATGAATGCCACTTAATTCTTCTATCTCTTGCACGGTATAACGTGCGTCTTCCTCAATTAACGTTTTCACAGTAGAAACGTTCTTTTCCGTCAAAACGGAAACCGGCCTACCCACCCGAGGGTCATTTTCAATTGACTCCCGACCATCATTAAAACGACGTACCCACTTGCAAACTGTAGCATATTTTAAAGCACCATTCCCATAAACTTTTTGCAAATCAGCATGAATTTCTGTTGGCGGAAACCCGAGCTGTGCTCGAATCTTACGATATACCCTCTGTTCAGAGATTTTTCCATCCATATTGAACGCTATATTTTACTATAGTGTATAAAACCACGCGTTGAAAATACCCAGCGCAGCGCGCACGTGGACCTCGTGCGCCGCATACCGTGACACCGTTCGAGAGAGAAATGATTACGCAAGTTCTGTGTAAAAAATCGTGCAACTTCATAATCGCGTTAAAAAGTTATAGGCTTACTCTACGAACTTAAAAAGTGTCCCTCGTACAATGTGGTAGCATTGACTTAACGTTGGTTGGTTCAGTTCTTTACCACTTGAAAAGAGCCATGCTCTGGTAAAAGGGGGGCTTAATGCATCTCCGTGATCCATCATACTAAGCAATTCATCAGATACATTAAATCCATTTTGTATAACAACCGACGTAATCATGAGGTAGACTGGTCGTTTGACATACAGAAAATTGACCAATAGCAAAAGGTTTCGGCCCAGGTCAGCCTGCGCAGATTGCGCATATTATATAATATTTTTAGACTAGCGAAGCTAGTCTATAGGCATCAAGATTGACCTAGAGTCAAGGTAAACAAAAAACCCCACAGTTGCCAAATACTGCCTCACAGAAAATACTTCTTTCTGTTATAAATCTTAATTCTGTTATATATGACACAAAACCACTAAATCTCTACCACTCCAATTTGAACATGTCGTCTTACAAAGTAATAAACTGAACAAGATGTCATTTATAAGGTACAAGATCTTTGCTTATATGTAAATTAAGTGACCTATGCAAAACAGAGAATCACTTTTTCCTACACCACTGTAACATTATGAATGAATTTATTAATAGATACACCTAGGTAACTTGTAGCAAATCCCAGTTAGTTAACCCTCACTGGACAGGGAACCCCTGTTATTCCTTCAGTCATTTATTATTTAGATCATAGTGTACAGTTAAACTGTTATGTTAAACTGTTATTCTAGTCTTGAATATTAACCCTTTACCAAACAGTCCTAAGTTTTAACGATACTGGGAAAAAATCCCTTTGAAAACATTGCGGGAAAAGGAGAAAATGCTGGTAACCACCATTTTCTCCTTTTCCCACATTGTTTTCTGTCCTTTTGGAATCAGGTTTCATCATTTCTGTCACTTTTAATTTATGGTCTGCAACAGCTTTGAATTTGGACTAGTGTAAGAGAGTTAAATACATGCAGTTAACTATATCTTGTGCTATTGGATACTGACTACATGTAATTGATTGCATGGCGTTTAACGCCATTTCAACATTATTTCAGTGATATTGCTGCGGCCAGAGCACCTAGCCATGCTTTCCTGGAGTTTCTTTTACCAGCACTCCTGCGACTCAATGACTTTTATCGGACAGTGTGGATTAAGATCAGACTGCGCAGAGCATACAGTCTGATCTTGGATCTACATTGTCCGATAAGAGGATATATTTTCTCCAAAATGTAACTTTGAAACAGCAATATTCATGTATTTACTATCGGCTTGAAAGTTTCATTTAATATTTTTAGCAGGTTAAGGGTTAAACTTAAACTGGATTATAGTTAACCAACAGCACGCATAGCCCCGGCAGCTCAGTCGTGACTTGGGAACAGGAGATCGCTGGTTCGATCCCCGACTCGGCAAATTTCTCTCCGAGGACTGATGATAGTCATCGCGACAGGATTCATTTCTCTCTCACGTTTCAACGATGGTTAATTGCTTATAATATAAATGTGGGAAAGCAGCCAGTGGCTTGGAAAGACTATTGTGCGGAGTACTAGTAAAAGAAACTCCAGGAAAGCATGGATATGAGCACTGTCCACTGCCACATAACTGAAATAATGTTGAAAACAGGGTTAAACACCATACAAACAATCAATCAATCAAATTCGCTAGTCTGTCAGTACTTTAAGTACTTTGATTGGATTTGCCCAAAGTCAAAGGATTTGCAGACTACAAATTGAAAGTGGCTCGAATTCGGGGACTCGTCTGTGAAAGCGGTAGAACACAATGTGGGAAAAGGAGAAAATGCTCCTTGCCAAGCATTTTCTCCCTTTCCACAATGTTTTCAAAGCTTTCTTCCACAGTCTTTAACACACAGGATTGTTTAGTAAAGTAAGAGCAGTCGAATATTTAACCAACTACATGTAGTCGGAGTATTGATTTTGTCCTATTTTTTAGTTTGTACAGTGTTTTATGCTGTTTTCAACACTATCCCAGTTATATCTCGCTTGCAAGGGCACCTCAGTATCCACGCTTTCCAACAGTTTCTTTTACCAGTACTTCACACAATATCTTTCAAAAGCCACTGGCTGCTTGCCCGTATGACATTGCTGAAACAACGATCAGCGGTGAGAGAGGACAATCTTTAAAAGAACTTGGCCGAGCTTGGGATTCGAACCAGCCACTTCCTGGTTTTACGCCTTGTACGTTACCGACAAAGCTATCGCGCTCGACACGAGTATTTGTTGAAAGAAAAGTGTTATTTTTGATGATATGGAAAACACTGTTGGAAACTGAGCATTTGCATGTAGACCGAAACTAGAAAAACCCAGTCCCACACCCCTCCCCTCTAAATACCATAATTATAACGATACACAAAAAGCATAAATCTTTGTCACCCTCTCCCTTTCTTGTCGTAATCCTGACTTAACCTTTTACAAAGAAATCCGAGTTTTAGCGACCTTTAGAAAGAAGGCCTTTGAAAACATTGTTGGAAAAGGAGTCAAATGTTGGTAACCAGCATTTTTCTCCTTTGTATCCACAGTATTTTCTGTCCTTACAAAGACAAATGCTGACATATAAGCTACAGCTAATTTGTCACCTGCAGGTTCTTTCAAACAGACAAATTTATATTTTATTGCTTGGTAAACACTTAAAATCAGAGCAGTTCGCAATAATTACTCTACAAAAATATTGATTAACGCCATATCTCAAGAAAACAAGGCCCGGCCTGGTAGCTCAGTGGTTAGCGTATCTGAATCGTAACCTGGTTGTTGCGGGTTCGATACCAGGTTGAGGCAAGCTTTCTTTCTTGCGTTTTCTCGCCTCTCACCTCAGATGCATGTGAGAAAAGTAGTCAGTGGACTGGAAAGAAAGTTGTGTCAGTACTGGTGTGGGAAAGCCAGGAAAACATGCGTAGGTACACTGACCGCCATGATATGATCTAAGCTGTTAAAACGGCGTTATACTACAGTACAAATAAGAAAACAAATAGCAAGCTGAGGATTTTCGGGAAAAAAAATCCTTGTAAAGTATCCATAATCATCAATGAATAAGGTTGTATACCTAAAATTACAGGTTAAAGCCTTGCGGAAAAAGAAGAAATTGCTCGGAATTGAAGACATTGTGGCTAAAGAAGAAATTGCTCGGAAAGAGTACAGCTTAAAACATTGTGGCAAAAGAAGTACAGGCTAAATCATTGTGGCAAAAGAAGAAATTGCTCTGAAAGAGCAGTTTCTTCTTTTGCCACAATGTTTTAACATGTACTTCTAGGTATACTCTATTTTCTGTTTTCAAAAGTCGTCTGCTGCAAAACGCCAGAAAGAGAGTCATCTGACGGGAGAGTGAAGTGTTAAAATATGGTGCAACACTCAAAACGCTCGTCTAAATCTCAGTTGACAGGATGCGTAACACAATAGGCAGGAAGTAAGCCCTTCAAGGTACTTTATTGTGTTCATATGAGGACTTTTAAAAAGGGGAAAAGGGACCTGGCCGTCATAAAATGGGCGGAGGGGAGTTGTTTCCAGAGATAATCCGAGAATTATCCTTCTGCGGCTATTCTATTTTTCCACACATGCACCCATACCTTTTGGCCGTTTGACCTTTGACAGACGTTGCTGAAGAAGGAACGTTTCCCATCATAATGTAGATTTGGATTCAGTTGACACTTTTGCGAGAAAAGAAAAAAAATGAATAAAAAGACTTGATTGTATGGTGTTTAACGTCGTTTTCAACATTATTTCAGTTCTATCACGGCGGCCAGTGCACCTATCCATGCTTTCCTGGACTTTCTGTTACCAGTTCTCCACACAGTATTCTTTCCAAGCCACTGGCTGCTTTCCCACATAACCATCGTCGAAACAATGGTCAGCGTTGAGAGAGGAATGAATCCTGTCGCGATGACTATCATCAATTCTCGGAAAGAAACTGGCCAAGCCGGGGATCGAACCTGCGACCTCCTGTTTTCAAGTCCTTTCGCTACCGACTGAGCTACCGGGGCTTGGCATAAAAAGACTCGAGCCATGCTTCGTGAAAAGGAGGTTCAATGCATCTGCAAAATATATCGACCCATGTAAGCCTGCGCATTCCGCGCAGGCTGACATGAGTCGATACATTTTGCTATTTGTTAAATTTCTGCATGTCCAAGGAACAATTTTCCCTCCAGATTCAGTCAATGCATTTTATGGATCCATACTCATGTGATGACTTGCTTGGTATAAGAGCTGTAATGCATCAGGGAAACCTCCCTTGTCAGAGCATGGCTCGCTTCTATATTTGTTGTTTGTAGCATATACATGTAGTGTATATTTCGTAGTTTCTATCACTGTCTTCTGACCCTCTAGACGAAAATTAGCAGAACAAAATGAAATAAACAACCAGGCCTTTTTGTCAAAGAAGCATTATGATTGGTTCGTCACTGTAGGCAACTCATAAAAGAGTGGCTCCGTGGCCAAATAGCCCTGTCCTCTGCTGACTCCTGGAGAACTTCTAGCTTACTTTAACTTTTTACCAAACGACATAATTTTAGACATGTTCAAATTGAAAGAATTTGCAAACGACAAAATAAATGTGACTCAAAAATTAAAATTTGCTTTAGGAAGGGTAGAAAATATTGTGGGAAAAGGAGAAAATGCTGGTTACTTGCATTTACTGCTTTGCCCACAATGTTTTCAAAAGCTTCCTTTCTCCAGTTTCTTAAAGCTAGGGATTATGTGTTAAATGGTAAAAATAGGTGAGAAAACACCACGTTGCCACATGCCGCGTCTTCTACTTGCCTTAGCTAATTTCTTTATATTCATTTATTCGATCATTTCATATTTTGTGAAACTGGAAAGACAAACAAACCTTTCTTCTGTAAAATGAATTGAAATAAAGAAATTCAAGGGTACACCTACACGAAGACAGTCCAAAAATTGGCAATGAATTTAGCTATTTGTCGTAGTGTTTTTCGATAGTGTTTTTTTTTTTGAATAAGGCATGTTTGATAGAATGACTTAAAACAAGGGAAAAGGTTATAAAGATGGTGTAAGTTATCGTTGTGGTTAACACTTTACCAGACGACAAAATTTTAGACTGGTCCAAACTTAAAATCATATGCACAATGTAATACAAACGACTTTTTTTTAAAAAAAAAAAAAAAAAAAAATTAAAAACATTGTGGAAAAAAGGACAATGCTGATTACCGGTATTTGCTCTTTTCTCCATAGTATTTGTGAATGTTTTATTTCTTACGGTCGTTAGAATATGGGATTGTTTGGTAGAGGGTAAACAAATTGAAAACCACCATGATATAATCCTGTATAAAGATATCACTTGTAATCCTTTGCGTGCCAAGGGCAACAACTGCTGCTTTGACGAACGGCTCAGCTCAAGATTAGACTGTAAATTATGTGCAGTCTGATCTGAAGCTATAAACTGTCCGTTACAGCTACGTAAGTTCTTTTGAACGCAGCTTTAGAAATCGCAACATTTTGGTTCCTTCCTTATGATTGGCACAATTTATTTCTTTTCCAAAACGGCCCTTAACTCTTTACCAGACAAAATTTTAGGCTGGCCCAAATTCAAAGCATTTGCAGAAAACACATCAAATGTGGCTCACATGATAGTTTTTATTTCTGGAAGGTTAGAAAATATCGTGGGAAAAGGAGAAAATGCTGGTTACCAGCATTTTCTCTTTTTCCCGCGATGTTTTCAAAAGTGTAATTTCCCAGAGGCGTTAAAACTCATCATTGTGTGGTAAAGAGTTAACCCTTTACCACACAGTTCTTATTTTTAACGACCCTGAAAGAGAAGGCTTTTGAAAACATTGTGGGAAGAGGAGAGAATGCTGATAACCAGCATTTTTCTCATTTACCCACAATGTTTTCTATACCCTATCAAAGACAAAAATCATAATATACGCTACATTCAAATTGTCGTCTGCAACTGCTTTCAATCTGGACCAGTCTAAAATTTTTAAGAGTGAAGGGAACAGGAAGAAAGGGTTATCTATAAGAGTACTATTCATAATGCAACGATAGCTGCTTTTCTCAATATTTATATCAACAGCTACTGACCCATTGTACTCCTTTCCCCATTTGCAATTGCTAGGGGAACTCGCCTCAGCTAAGCGGCTCGAATAGAAAGAGTGGACAATATAAATACGTAAATGATACATGTGGGTATAGGAAGGTAAAAATATTTTGTGCCCGGTGCCTGAAATACATTTTAGTTATTCGTCTGTCTGTATTTTTTTTTTTTTTAGTTTAGTTTAGTTTAGTTTAAACATATTTTATTTCATAAGTTGAAATGGGATTGGACCACAAGTTCTATCAACTTAGAAACGGTCCTTCCCCTACAATACAATTTCGAAAAATCTTTTTAACAATGGCAAATGCAATGGTTTGTTATTTTAAGTATACACAAAACATAAAGATACATCCTTACAGTCAGACAGAAAAAAAATCACTGTAAAAATTTGATAGACTGTAGAATGGTTCAAAATTTAGTCAGCTGTGTAAAAACGGATAAAATATCGATATATATTGTATCAGGGATAAAATCCGGTACATCATAACGAAAATCTTTTATTTGAAACTGGAGACGTCATGACAGTGACTTCTTTGATGGCCCCAAGAAAATGAAATGCATTTTCTATCGGTCGTCTCGACCCTTTTCGATGCTGATGAGACAATCCACTAAAACTCAGAAAAAATGTTTTCAATAGGTTTCTTTAAACAAGCGGACAGCGTAGATCTACGATCAGACTGCATGTTGATCTATGCCGTTCGCAAAAGCCCTGGCTTTCGCCTAGTCCGCTGAAAGGGTACAGATTGATTTATGATATTTAACGCCGTTTTCAACATTATTTCAGTTATATCGCGGGGGTCAGAGCACCTATCCATGCTTTCCAGGACTTTCTGTTACTAGTATTTCGCACAATATTCCTCCCAAGACACTGGCTGCTTTCCCACATAACAATCGTCGAAACAATGAAAAGGGTAAAGAAGGACATGTGTGTTTGTAGAAATGCTGCTTGGACAAACCATATTGAATGACAGCACAGATAATTGCAGGGGTGTTTTCAATATCAATAAGAAGACGATGGATTCACACTTCCGACCAATGGAGACCACAAATGCATATCGCAAGAGACCGGCCCGCTCAAGATGACGAAATCGCAAACGCAGATAACAGACTGACGATTCGAACATTTCTAAAGATATGTTTTGACGCTTTCACAAACGTCAAAATTTTGTACATGTACTCGATCGAATTGGAGGCATTTGCAGGCGACAAATTAAAGGTAGCTCAAATGATGTTTTCTGGTCAGTGATGGGGTAGAAAACATTGCGGGAAAAGGATAAAATGCTGGTCACTAGTATTTTCTCCTTTCCCATATTTTTTCAAAACCTTTCTTCTCCAGGGTAGATAAAACTCGGGATTTTATGGTAAAGGTAAAACGCATCCTCTACAAAATACGAAAAGGACACAGAAAGTGTCATCTCGTGTAGATGATGTAGATCTATAAAGAAAAGAAAGGCAGTAGCTGAGACGGAGAATACACATGAAGTTTTACAACTGTCGAAGAAAGTGAAGCCAGGACTGCTCCCACCCATGCGACCCCTGTGAGGATAACTAAAATTGGTGTTTAATTCAAAATTTCCCTTTAACCCTTTATCACGCAATCCCGAGTTTTAACGACTCTGAGAAAGCAATTTAAAATCATTGCGGGTAAAGGTAACTAGCATTTTCCCTTTTCCTACAATATTGTCTACCCCATAAAAGATAAATTCCATCATTTGGGCAATATACAATTTACCATCCGCAATTCTTTTCAGTTTGGTCAAGTGGTCACATTTATATTTCTGTAGTGTTGTAAAGGCTAAAACTAGCGCACTTATTTATCTCTTTCCTGGAGTTCTGTTACCAGTACTTCGCACAATATGCTCTCCAAGCCACTGACTGCTATCCCACATAACGGTCGTCGCAACAATGAAAAAGGTAAAGAATAACATATGTTGGTCTAAAAATGCTGTTTGGACAATTCATATTGAATAAAAGCACAGGCTATTGTAACCAGCAATGAGTTGGAACTCTGAAGCACCTTGCGTACGGACCGTCAATTTAAGGGAATATCGTCACCATCGAGCTTTGGACTTGCATGCTATAACGCTCACGTATCTACGAAAGACAGCTTTTGAAGCAACAATGAGCTGCTTACATAAATCCCCAATGCATGAAGTGACACTGTTGTGAGGATGAAGTGACACTGTTGTGAGGTCACGGAATTTCCTACCAGAACATTCGGGGTGGGGAGCTTTGGGTTTACTTGCAAAATAATCGTCGTTCCCATTAACCCTTTGGCTGCGAAGTGCGACTCACTGATCTTTTGCGGACAGTGTAGATCAAGATCAGACTGCATAGAATGTGCAGTCTGATCTTGGATCTACACTGTCCAATAAGGAAATGTTTTTCTTCCAAAGAACAAGTTTGAAATAGCATTATTTGGGCTTTTACCATCGGCTTGAAAGTTTCATTTAAATTATTTAGCAGGATAAGAGTTCATTGCAGTTTCAAAGGTAGCTGAAATCGATATGGTTTGAAACAAAACGGAACGCAATACTTCCCCCATACGCACAAACACCCATTGCAAATGAAACTTAAAGAAAATATGGTGGTTTAACAATGGGAACAAGAAAAGTAGACAATTATACTTAGGGAGTGCAATGTACGAGCCCAAATTCTTTGAAATACCCAGAAATCAGCAAGAACAGTAATGTTGTCCCACTCCCTGGTACTTTTCGTATCAAAAGCACCGGTTGACTCAAAGCTAATGACCATCTCACTTTAGGGCTCACAGTATGACACAAATATACCTGCGTTTTTGATATAAAAGTTTGCAAAAGTACAAGTGTCCTAAAATATAGGGACGGAAGTGGGCGTTCGCTTGAACAAATGACTGTAAAAAGGAATACAGTTTTGTGCCATTTGAAACTGCATGTACATGTAATTTCTTTGATAAACAAACGAGGTTAATGGTTCCTTTATCTAGGTTTAGACGAAAAAATTTCAGACCTGTTTATATTTGACCCTTATCCTGCTAAATAAGTGAAATGAAATTTCCAGGCCGATAGCAAAAGCCCAAATTTTGCTATTTTAAAGGCATTTTGATTGAAGAGATATCTCCTTATCGGACAGTGTAGATCCAATATCAGACTACCTTCTGTGCAGTCTTATCTTGATCTACACTATCCGAAAAGGTCAATGAGTCGCACTTAGCAGCCTGAGGATTAAAGTATTTGCGGACCTCTAATAACTTAAATGACTGAATTGGTCTTTTTAAAACGGGAAGGAAAAATTATGGGAAAACCATCATTTTATCCTTTTTCCATAATGTTTTCAAAATAATTCTTCATCAAGATCATAAAATCGCTCTCGTCTATTAAAAGTTTAACCCTTTCCCACATAATCCCTGGTTTTAACGACCCTGAGAAAGAAGCCTTTTAAAAACATTGTGGGAAAAAGAGAAAATGCTGGTAACCAGCATTTTCTCCTTTTCCCACAATGTTTTCTACCCTATTAAAGACAGAAATCATCATTTCAGCTACATATAAATTGTCGTCTGCAATTGCTTTCAATTTGAGCCAGTTTGAAATTTTGTCATTTGGTAAAGGTTTTAAGCACTGACATATGACATAAAACAGCTTCAAACCTTATTATACGTTTATCATAGGGATCGTAGCTTCATATACCAACGGATCTGCCGTCACTTCCGCTTCCGGGCAGGCATAATTTTTGTCGACTGTCATCAACACGAACTTAACTGTTTAAGGTTGGCTTTTCATATTGTTATAATATACTCATTTACAAATTTGCAAAATTAAGTAAGGCAAAAAGTGGCATATGATTGATATATGAAAAGGACAAGTATATCTATTACAAGATGATACAACATTAATTATAGAGATAAGTATCCGCTAAAGGTATCTTTCGACATCTCGCCAGAATTTCGAAAATGTTTGTGAGAATTTCAAATGGCCAATAACACTCGTCGATTACGCGGGGTAGTATTATCCCTTAAGCTGCTTGGCGAGACTCACTGACCTTTTGCGGACAATATAGATCAAGATCAGACTTCACAGAACGTGCAGTCTGATCTTGGATCTACACTGTCCGATAAGGAGATATTGTTCTGCAAAACAATGAGTTTGAAATAACATAATTTGGGTTTTTGCTATCGCCTCGAAAGTTTTATTTAACTTATTCAGCAGGAGAAGGGTTAAAACACATGGGATGACGTCATATCTAGTCTCGAAAAACAGAGGGAGTCCCCAGTCCCGTTGTCTAAACGCAAAAAAAATGCACATTTTCAGTGACCGAACCCCTCCAGTTTCTTTACGCTTACAAAGAAAGAAAAAAATGTTAAGTACTAGTTATCGGAGTATATTACAAGATATTTCTTAACATGGCAAAAAGTCTAAGTACGCCTCTTTACTCTTCCCAATAAAGATGAAAAAAAGTAGATCCTGCTAAACTGGTAAATTTCGTTACTCAATTTGAGTTAAGCTAGATGAAGGTTAGGTCTCACCTGCCTCACCAATTTTAACCCTTATCCTGATAAATAAGTGAAATGAAATTTTCAAACCGCCTGTAATAACCCAAATTTAGCTATATCAAAGGTATTTTGAGGGTGAAAGATACCACCTTATCAGACAGTGTAGAATCAAGATCAGACTGCACGTTCTGTGCAGTCTGATCCCGGTTCAACACTGTCCGCAAAACGTCAGTGAATCGCACTTAGCAGCCTAAGGGTTAAAATGTTTATCAGTAGAGCGATTAGATTCTTCTCGGGCCCACTTGTGTTATCATGCCAACATTGGGCAGGTCGGTCTATTTATAGACTATTATGGAAAACTGCAAAGACCTCGACCAATGAGAAAACCAGTGTTTAACCTCTTTCCTGTGACACGAAGGTGCAAAAATTTTATGTGTGTAAATAACCTTTTACTCTGTTATCACTACTCTGTAACCCCTCCCCCCCCCCCCCCCAAAAAAAAAAAATCTTGACTCATCCATAATGAAAGCACTTGCAGACGACAATTTAAACGTGACTCATATGATATGAATTGTCTTAAAAAATGATAGAAAACATTTTGGGAAAATGCTGGTTACCCTTTTTCTCGAAATGTTTTTGAAAACCATCTATCTAAGGGTCGTTAAGACTCTGGGTTTTGTGGAAAAGGGTAAACTCTTTCAGTGCTGAATAGATGCATTCACACTTTTTTGACGGCTGAAAAAAACAATCCACTGAAACACAGAAAGTTTTTTTTTTTCCCTTATTATGATTGATTCAGCAAGCGGGCGGTATAGATTCAAGATCAGACTCCATGTATTGTGCAGTCTGATCGCAATCTATGTCATCTGTAAAAAACCCAGATTACCCAGTGGTACTGAACGGGATAACACTTTACCACACAATCCTAAATTTTAACGACCCTGAGAAAGATGTATTTTAAAAACATTGTGGGAAAAGAAGAAAATGCTGGAAACCAGCATTTTCTTCTTTTCCAACAATGTTATCTACCCTATCAAAGACAATTTCGATAATTTGAAGTGTCGTCTTCAAATGCTTTCAATTTGGACAAGTAAAATTTTTTGTCATTTGGTAGAGTAAACTCCCTACAAATTCTTGGTACACCACTTTGAAAACATACTTGTAAAAATTTTGCATATATAACGTAAATTTAAGTCGAACACACGAATTTATAAGAAAAGTTTGTGACAAAAGGATCATTCTTTTTTTTTTGTCTTTTTGTCGTAATTTTATCAAAAGCTTTCCGTTGCAAAACGCAGAAAGTCGTCTGCAAGGCTTAAAGTGTACATGAGCCTAAATTTCGTTTATCCATGACATGAAACCATTTCACGATTTTATCCCTTTACCACATAATGCCGAGTCTGAGCGACCCTTAAAAAAGGAAGTCTGTGAAAACTTTGTGGGATAAAAAAAAAGAAAATGCTGATAACTATCAATTTATCCTTTCCAACGATATTTTTCGCCTCAAGAAAGCAAACCAATAATATTAGTCACTGAATTTTTCTTTAACTGTAGATGCTTTCCATTTGGTAAAGAATTAGTTTGAAATGTTGTCGTCAGTTAAAGGATAAAATTTAATGATAAAAATAAAGTGCAGCGATTGCATGTGACATGGGTTTAAGTAAACAGACACGAGGTCAAGGCCAAAAAAATCTTGGGTTGCACTTGCATGTGATGGGTTTTGCCAGGGCTTTCCGTTCGGGGCGAATATGATACTAAGATTTGGGGATTTGTTTACCTAGACGTTTTTTAAACCAGAGGGAGACAATACACGGATGACTAATATCTTGCAAACAACAGCGCAGGTAACAGATAAAATGTTCGTGCTTTCACCCCCTCCCCCCCCTCAAAAAAAAAAATCGTTTTGGAGATTTGGACTTTTTCTGCAACCTTGAAAATCTATATTTTTGGGAAAAAAAATAATCGACGTACCGAAACTGAAAAATATGCACAGATGTCAAAACCATCTGACAAAGGTTTCACATAATCAAATGAAATCCTCCTAAAACAGGAAATCAAGCTGCAGTTCCCTCTGCGCTTGCGGGACCCTGTCCGAGTCAACACTTATTTCCTATATAGAAGTTCTTTTTTTATGTGTGCACGGTATAAGGAATATATTATTGGCAAAGAATTAAAGTCGGTGCCCCAAACAATAGATTCGTAGAATTTACAAATGACAATTCATTTTTTTTTTTTTCCCAGATGATAGTAGTTGTTCTTAAATAGGTAAAAGGTGCCTCAAATGATGAAACTTGACCTTGATAGTGTTACCAGCATTTTCTCTTTTTCCCACACTGTTTTCAAAAGGCTCCTTCTTAAAGGTCTTTAAAATTCGGTACCGTGTGGTAAGGGCTTAATCCAAACTAGATACATGCAAACATGAAGGACGTGTGTTTGGGCATTGCATCGTTCCGAAGTCAGGCACTGGTACCATAGATAAGAGTTAATTCCAGAACAATCAACAGCTTCCCTTCAACGTTTTCCATCTACGTAATCCAATATACTTTCGTTTGACTGCAAGGAGCTCGAGCTCAGTCAGTGATGCACAGGGTTATAAACTAGCGGGTGAAAATCAGCAAGTGGCATCGTAAACGTTTAGCCCTTTACAACACAATCCCGAGTTTTAACGACCCTGAGAAAGAAGCCTTTTGAAAACATTGTGGGAAAATGAGAAAATGCTAGTAACCAGCATTTTCTCCTTTTCCCGCAATGTTTTCTACCCTATCTAAGACAGTTTACATCATTTGATTCACATTTCAATTGTCATCTGCAAATGCTTTGAATTTGGACCAGTCTACATTTTTGTCGTTTGGTAAAGAGTTAGCGAGTAACACCAAACAAACAATCAGTCTTAGGCCTAAATTTGGTCGCTCTACTCTCTATTTCATAGGTAAGTGTAGGGTCGCCAGTGGCTCTCTGATATAGGCAAAGTAGATCTTCTGGGTTATATCCCCATCTGGCAGCGCTGGCGTGAGAATTTCCATTGGCAATGCACGGCTAAGTCCCTACCTAGTACTGGTTAAACTGCAAGTGTTATACTCTCAAACCAGCATTTGAATTACCGAGCCGACCTATCAAATAGATATATTCCTAAATCTATGAGCCATGCTCTGGCGAAAGGGGCTTTACTGCATCTCAGTGATGCGTGATACCAAGCAAGACATCACATAATTATGGATCCACAAAGTCCATTTTTGTCTAACAACCGACTGAATCATGAAGTAAACTGGCAAATGGACATGCAGAAAAGTAACCCATAGCAAAATGTTTCGGCCCAGGTCAGCCTGCGCGGACTGCACATGCTGACCTGGATTGTTACTTTTTGCAGATGCGTTAAGCTCCCTTTTCACAGAGCATGGCTTGTATTATTATTATTTTTTTTTAAATAAGATTTTGTGAAGGTTAGTTATGATATAAATAAGCAATCCTGACTCAAAACCAAAGCGGACAGTGAAGATCAAGATCAGGTTGGTCTTTGATCTTTACTGCCCGATAGTTTTTTTAAACAGAATAAACGATCTCAAAATTACATTGCTTATGGTTTTTCGAAAGGAGTAAATGCCCTTTTATTCAATATTCCCTGAATTAACCCTTTATCACACAATTCTGAGTTTTAACAACGCTGAGGAAGAGGCAGTTGAAAACAATGCGAGATAAGAGAAAACGCCGGTAATTAGCATTTTATCCTTACCCAAAATTGTTTTCTACACTATCAACGACAAGTTCCATCATTTGAACCACATTTGAATAAAAACGTCTGCAAGTGATTTTAATTTGACCAAGTCTAAAAGATTGTCGACAATAATTTATACCTTTTCTCATAAATGCATTTCAAGATGACAGATGTGATGAGGCTCAATGGGACTCAAAGACGAGACCTGCCTTTGAATGGATAGGAAACTCTATCTGAAAATGAGACAGTACATGTTATCAGCATTTTCTACTTTTCCAACGATGTTTCTAAAAGGCCTCCCTTACAAGCTCAATCAAACACGAGATAGCGTAAGGTATAGATTCAAGATCAGACTGCATGTTCTGTGCAGTCTGATCTTGATCTATACCGAAAACAGAAGCCTCTGTTTTCGCCTATAGATGGCCCAGACAGACTTGAAAAAAAAACTACAGTAGACGATCATGAAACATCCTTGTGAAATATAGATAATTCAAGATGATATAAGGTTTTATCAATCAATGCACTTGAAAATATTGTGACAATAGGAAAATGTCTCTATCATATTTATCCTTTTGTCACATTGTTTTTCAATGTCCCTTAACCCTTTACCACACAATCCCGACTTTTAACGACCCTGCAAAAGAAGCCTTTTGAAAACATTATGGGAAAAGGAGAAAATGCTGGTAACCAGCATTTTCTCCTTTTTCCACAATGTTTTCTACCCTTTCCGAAACAAGTTTCAATTTTTTAGTCACATCTATTTTGTCGTCTGCAAATGCTTTCAATCTGGACCAGTCTAAAATTTTGTCGTTTGGTAAAGAGTTAACTGACGTAAAGAATCTGTGTGCAGGTAGTAAAGAGACTGGTTTGCAATTGAATAATATGTTGACAATACTTCATGAAATAGAGTTCAAACTGTTTTATCAGGCCGGATTTCCTGTGATAGTAGACACTCCCTCCAAAATAAATTGGCAACCCTTTCTGTGGTAGGAAAATTCTTTGGAGAGAGAGACTGACGGACAGACGGACGATCGGATGGACAGTGAGACAGACCGACAGACAGTGAGACAGACAGTAAGACAGACAGACAGACAATTGTCTTCTATTCGAGTATTTTTTTTAAAAAGTGGTTGGCTGCAAGAAAATGTCTATTGCAGGAGGAAATGTGTCCAAGCCTTTTACCAACAAAGTTTCATGATCTCACGGCGACCAGTGTATCTATCCACGTGTAATTTTCTTCAACATTACACGCAACACGTTGTGCCTACATCTGTCTGCGAATGCAAACAAATTCTGTGCTATGATCACACACACACACAAAAATAGACTTTTCCAAATTGAAAACTTCTGAAGCTCATTCGATAAGGTACATGGCCAAAGGATCGCTGGTTTTATTCCCATCTATGCAAAATTCTTTCCCAGAATTGATGATATTTTTAGCGGTGGGATTCATTCTTTTCTCACCGTACAGCATTATTTCGAAGATCCTTATGTGAGAAAGCAGCCAATTGTTTGCGGTTGACTGATAAATAAAAACTCCTGGAAAGCATGTTTAAGTGCACTAGTCACTGCGATTAAACTTGGATGATGTTGAAAAGGCCTTTAGACGCATAAGAAACAAATACTGTGTAAATTAATCTCAACTTCGCTTTTTAACGATAGATCCAAAGAAGATCCCGGGCCCTCATTCACCAATCAAAAATAAAGTCTTAATGTCTTAAATTCAAAGTAACGTAATTTCTAATTCGCTAATGCAATACAGTGACGCCAACCAAGACTAAGGATACAATTTAGAGCAGTTGGTGAATACGGGCCCCGAAGTATTTTAGAGAACTTCTGAGAGAGGAAAGAAAAATATGAGTCATGCTCTGGCAAAAGGGGCTTTAATGCAACTCTGTGATGCATTACACCAAGCAAGTCATCATATAGATATGGATACCTAAAATCTATTTTGTCTAACAACCGACTGAATAATGAGGTAGACTGGTCCTTTGACAGGCAGAAAAATGACCAATAGCAAAATGTTTCGATTCAGGTCAGCCTGCGCGGACTGCGCAGGCTGACCTGGTTCGATACTTTTTGCTGATGCATTAAACCCCCTTTTCAAACAGCATGGCTACTATGTACGAAGGGTGATGGGACCGTTGACCCACAGGTGTCCAGATTACGATTTGGAAAAAAAGAAGTAATTTGCTCAAATCAAATTCATTGTCACAACCCTCGTAATCTTCCCGTCAGTCGAATATCCTCAACGAATGTGTTCGCTCTTTACCAGACGACAAAATTTTAGACTTGTCCAATTTCAAAGCATTTGCAGACGACAAATTTAATTTGACTCAAATAATGAGGTTTTTCAGTGAAAAGGTAGGGAACATTGTGTGAAAGAGAGAAAATGCTGGTTATCACATTTTTTTTTTTTTTCAAAAGCCTTTTCCTGGAAACACTGGATTCTGTGGTAAAGGATTAACTCTTTACCAAACAATAAATTTCACAGACATGATATTACATTGAAAGCATTTTCAGACAAAAAATAAATATTGCTAAAATGCGGATTGTCTCGGGGAGATAGAAAAATTGGATAGAACATCTGCGGGAAAAGGAGGAAATGCGTGGCTGGTTACCACAATGTTTTCAGAGGCCTTCCTGCTTATGGTCGTTAAGACACAGTAATGTGTGGTAAAGGGTTAACTATTTTATCGTCATCCAGTTTGAATAATTGGATCCTTGTTACTATTCCTTCTTCACTGGCCAAAATTTAAAGTAACAATCGCCTCCGAAAGTAAACAAAGCGGATCATTAAATGCATTTGAATTAAAATCATATCTTTCAAAAGTATGGAAATTATCGTGAACATGACAATCTCTTATTGTACTGTAGGTCCAAATGTTAGTCGCTGGCAGAGAAATTAATTTCAAAACAAGGTTAAAAGTTGCCAGGTCACTCTATCTTTTGTTTATTTTTTGCCTGATCTTAAAATCCCTTTTTCTGCCAGCGACTAACACTCTTACCAACTACACAGTAACAAATTGTCATCTTCATAATATTTTTCATACTTTAAAACGGTATGGCTTAAATTCAAAGGCATGTTAATACCTGCATTGTTTTTGGCTGATATTGGGCCTTTGAAGTATTGATTAATTCTCTACTCTTTGAAGACCTCAATATTTTTATCTATTTGCAGACCACGAAATGAAATGGGTAAAATGGTCATAGATTACTGTTCGAAAGGATAGAAGACCTTGTGAATGTGAAGCTGATTATCAACAATTTCACCTTTTTCCACGATGCTTTCAAATACATTTTTGGCATGGTGTGGAAAAGGGTTAGGTATACGACAACAACAACAATGATCTATGAGCAATGCAAGGCCGCTGGCACAAAATACAATCAATTTTTACATTTAGATAGAAAGCCTGTTTAACCCTTAAGCTGCTAAGCGCGACTCTATGCGCCTTTGCGGACAGTGTGGATCAAAATCAGACTGCACAGAACGTGCAGTCTGATCTTAGATCCACACTGCCCGATAAGGAGATATATCTCTCCCAAAAATACCTTTGAAAAAGCAAAATTTGGATTTTAATTGTCGGCTTGAAAGTTTCATTTTACTTATTTAGTAGGTTAAGGGTTAGCACTACCAGTCTGGGGTCACCATGGCTGCCTTTTATCACCACTCAGGCTTTAACTCGTTCCCAAACAACAAATTTTTAGACGTTTTCAAATTGAAAGCATCTGCAGACGACAAATCTGAAAGTGGTATAGATAAGATGACTTTCTTTGAAATGGTATAAAACATTGTGGGAGAAGTAGAAAAAGCTGGTTACCAGCATTTTCTATTTTTCCCACAATGTTTTCAAATTGAAAGCATCTGCAAACGACAAATCTGAAAGTGGTATAAATAAAATGACTTTCTTTGAAATGGTATAAAACATTGTGGGGAAAGTAGAAAATGCTGGTTACTTTTCCCACAATGTTTTCAAAAGGCTTCTGCCTCAGGGTTAAAACTCGGAATTGTGTAGTAAGGGGTTGAGCATATTATGGCCAGTTATCCAACATTTTTTTTTTTTCAATAGATAGTAACAGTTTTCTAATAAATAATGAGTGTCGATACA
Source organism: Tridacna gigas (assembly GCA_945859785.2). NCBI lineage: Eukaryota > Metazoa > Mollusca > Bivalvia > Cardiida > Cardiidae > Tridacna > Tridacna gigas. The sequence goes on from OX244029.2 coordinate 70,938,245, forward strand.
GATTAGATGGTTTGTAATGAATATCTGTTCTAGATCCACATCATGTTAATGTCGTTGGAGATAACACATTGGACTTAAGATCTTAATAGATAGCCAAACAGTGGACAACTCTAAGTGCTGGGCAAGATCAGACTACCCGAAACTGGCAAACTTCTCACACAATATGGGGCGAAAAGGAACTAAATTTGTGTCCAAAGATAATAATAATTCTAATACAAAAAAAAAATCAGGAGAAAAACTGCAAATAGTGGTTTTTGAAAACATTGTGAAAAATAGAAGTAAGTAACTTCTATTACATTTTCCAAAAGCTTTTATCTGGTCGATTCGTCAAACAGTAAAAAAGGGATTAAATTTGAAATGAACTAGGAAACAAATACATCCAGCAAGTGTCTTTTACGGAGAATAAATTTGTGCCATGCTTTATGAAAAAGGGGCTTAATGCATCTGCGAAAAGTATCGACCCAGGTCAGCCTGCGCAGTCCGCGCAGGCTGACCTGGGCCGAAACTTTTCGCTGTCGGTCAATTTTCTGTATGTTAAAGGACCAGTCTACCTTGTGATACAGTCGGTTGTTATACATACTGGATTTTATTGGTCCTTGATTATGTGATGACTTGCTTGGTATCATGTATTACAGAGATGCATTAAGCCTCTTTTTGCCAGAGCATGGCTCATTTGGAAAAGGCCAGCATTGGCTCATTTCTATCAGAGGTCAATCAGATTGCGCGAAAATTGGCAAGTGAGGGGCGATTTTGATTCGCACCTCTCGACCATCTGGGAAAATAACTCAACGAGTTTGTTTATTATTTTTGAAAAACAAACTCGGGGATTTACATTCTGTAGAATGACTTTGATGGTCAAAATCCGGGGGAATATAACTCGAAAACTGTTGTTGATTTGTCCATATTTGTCCATATATACCGTTTGTGGGCACACATATCTCATAAAGATTATTATAAACAGAGATTACGATGTTTACTCGCTCCCTCTTCACAACAGGGTAGCTGTCAAAATGGTCCAACCATCTGAACTTTGTTCATAACAAGATAGTTATTTGTACCCATTTCCCAATACAGAGTATTCTAATCCATCACAGGTCAAGTTTAGTAGCTCTAGATACCTTTGTCGGAAACATACAGGGAACTTACCCTATTTCTCAACAATTTTGAAATTTTCAAAGTAACTCAGTTTCAGATTGGACAAACCAAATAGTTTAATCAATCAGAAATATTGGTCCTTTCTAATCATTCACAATTTTGTAAATTTCAAAGTAAACTCGATTTCTGATTGGCTAAACCAAATGTTAAGCAATATTGGTTCTTTCTAAATTACGAATTAGACCAAAAATGCTATTTAGAATGGCTATAGGATATAATACTCGGGTCGTGAAATCGAATCCCAGCTCAGCTGAACTCTATTCGAGAACTTTGTGATAGGCAATGCAACAGGATTCAATCCCCTCTTACCTCGTAACATTCTTTCAAGGGTGATTTATATCTGTCTATCTGCCTGCCTGCCTGCCTGCCTGTCTGTCTGTCTGTCTGTCTATCTGTCCGTCCGTCCGTCCGTCCGTCCCTCTCTCTCTCTCTCTCTCTCTCTCTCTCTCTCTCTCTCTCTCTCAATGAGGTATGTTCATTTTACACATCAAAGTCATTCACACGTAATTTAATCTCATGACCTGTTTCATATTCCACATATTATTTAGTCGCTCCTGTTCACTTTGGCGCCTGTAGGCTCTTATTCTAACGGAAACGCCATAAACCTAAAACGTCTCAATGTTCTTACCGAAAAATCCCAAGCTTTACCGACCCTAAGGAAGAAGACATTTGAAAACATTGTGGGAAAAGGAGAAAGGAAAAGGAGAAAATGCTGGTAACCAGCATTTTCTCCTTTCCCCACAATGTTTTCAACCCTTTCAAAAACCAAATTCCATTATCTCAGTCATTTCTTTTTTTTGTTTTTTGTCGTGCAAATGCTTTCTGTTTGAACGAGTCTAAAATTTTGTCGTTTAATCAAGGCTTCCTGTTTTGCTCCGTCTTTATGATACGGAGTGAATTTTGTACTGCTAAACTATTTTACGAGTCGCAGATCAACCTTTAAAAGGTAAAATAGGGAATAGTGTAGGTTAAGATCGGGCTGCAGGTTCGTACAGGCTGATCTCAGTCTAAACTCTTCAGGAAGGAGATCATAGATCGCAAATGTTAAGATACGATATTTGATAATATGATGAATATTTATATGACTTATAAATGCAGTCAATCTATGAACAAAAATGCTGAAATGTTATTCACTTTGTCATCTTAACCCTTTACCAAACAAGCCCTGGTTTTCACGTGTCTGCAGTACAAGTCGTTTGAAAACACTGTGGGAAAAGGAGAAATTGCTCGTTACGAGCAATTTCTCCTTTTCCCACAGTGTTTTCTACCCTTTTTGAGAACTTTCTGCCATTTTCATAAAATTTAAAACTTTCGTCTGCAAACTCATTCAATTTGGACCAGTCTAAAAATTGTCGTTTGGGAAAGGGTTAAACCAACGAATTTCCTGTTATTTTTCTCGTAGGGGTTTCAGATAACAACACACCGTTTCGTACATCAGGGCCCGTATCCACCAACTATACTTAAGAACAGTTTTAGTCTAATTATAGATTTAAAAAGTACCACAACTTCTGATTGGCTAAACCATTTGGTTTAGCCCATCAGAGGTTGTTTTACTTTCAAATTTTGACAATACCTGAGAATAAGACTGAAAATCGTTGGTGAATACAGATTTATTGATTGATTGAAAAGTGATTTACGCCGCTTTCAACTATCTTTTAGTCATATCACTGCGACAGCTCACATATTTATGTATTCCTGGGTTTCACTAGTACTAGGCTAGGGCTCTGATGTGTCTTACCAAAAGGAAACCCCGGTGGATCCAGAGAGGCTCGAACCCGAGCCTCCAGGTCCTTCACTTTACCACCGAGCCACGTAGGACCGTGAATACAGACCCAGTTAAAACTCAACTGATCAATATTCACAGACGCAAGGAAAAGGGATAACAGATCTTTGATAAAAACTGATTAACGAAGATTGACAGTATCATGTTCGATCTAATACAACCTCTTCTTTTTTTTTTAAACTCTATTCTAGCTTTTTAAAGTTGGATAGTTCTTGTGTAAATATTTAACCCTTTTAAACTTTCATTATTATGACTGACGTAAGTGGCTTTATTCTGATTCTATAGATCACGATAAGTCTGCACAGAAAGTGCAGCCTGATCTTGAATCCACACAGTTTTACTTTTTGAAACTAACGTATTACACTAAGTCACCCCATACCCAGTAAAATCGTATTACATTATTTGACCTCGAAATATGCTGAATTATTTTATTTGAAGGCGAAAGATCGAACCTTTTTGAACAGCGCTGTAGAGGCGCTTTTCCTGATATTGTAGATCAAGTGCAGATCGAAAAGAATGAGCAGTCTTATCTTGGGTATACACTGTCAGATATTCGATAAGCCATTTCGACCAAAAAGCCTTGAACTTGATTCTGTGCAGTCTGATCTTGGATCTATGCCGTCCGCAAAAGACCCCTATTTTAGCCTACGGAGCTGACAGGGTCGATATATGACGGGTAAATTACCGTCTTTCAACACAAGTGTTTTTGAACGATACCCTTGAACTCGAGACTCTCAGATCTACTTCAGAGAGAAATAGACCGACCCCCACCTAGACTGAAGAGCTACATGTATAACAAAGTCGATCTGTATTCATTCTTTTTTTCTTTCGAGTTAACGAATTTACTACCACCAGATCAATGTTCGTGTTGCTGCAGGTCCCAACTGAAAAATATTGTGGCAAAATGAATGATATCTTGTGACGAGCTATTTCTTCTTTTGCCACAACGTTTTGATTCACAAAAAGTGTTAAATACGAGTTTATCGGAATTTTCTCTTTTTCATTTGGACGTTTCAAAATCGTCTGCCAAACATTAGTTCCAGGACGTGCTGAGTTGAAATAATCTTCGAAACCTTATCACTATTAAGAATTCATTTGATCCACTTGTTGACTTGTGTGAAATCATTGTATACAGTATAGTAAAGTTTAAGACCGACCGATTGACCCAATATAGTAAAGTACACGACCGTCTGATCGACCCAACAACCGACCAGTTGACCCACTCACCGATCCACCGACCCACCGATCGAGTCTACAACCTACCGAGCCACCATCCGACACACCGACCCAACCGACGATGCACAAACGTACTGCTCTTAAAAAGAGGACAGTCTAATATGGTAAAGTATACGACCGACCGATAGATCGATCGACCCAACGACCGACCGACTGACCCACTCACCTATCGAACTATCATCATTATTATTATCATCATCATCATCATCATCAATTCAAGCTTTTAACTTATTGACTAAATCATTGTAACGAATTTGCATTTGACGATTTTGAAAATATAGACATTTTTGAGAAATACGAATAGTTAATATGAACTAAAGTCTAGTTTAGATATATTTATTTTACATCAATTGAGAAACAAGTTCTTGCAACTTATACCAATCTCTCTCCATTCTGCTTCCTGGAAACTAAAGCAGTACTAGCGCCGATTGTGTGGGCCAATGAAAGGCCCAAAAATTGACACCCGCACCCGCGTATCAAACTCGGGACCTTATGGTTACGAGGCCGACGCTCTACCTCACAACTACGGATACCTATGATTTCTGATTCATGAAACATGAAAACATTGTGACAAAAGTAGAGATTTCTAGTCATGATTAGTTTTTTTTTTTTCCTTTCGCCACAGAGTTTTATTTTTTAATTGGTTCGTTGCAAAAAGCAAAGAAAAAAAATGTCAGTATATGAAAAATGTCTTTACGTTTGTGAGCTAAAGAGAAGAAATATAAATGAAGCGAAAAGAATGATAAAGTCGGTACCTTTATGTAGTTTAAATAATCTTTTATAAATTCTATATGTTAAAAAATGAATAATTGGGCGGCGCTCTGTGAAAAGGGGTGTTTAAAGCATCTGTGCTATGCGTCATACAAAGCAAAGCGTAGCATAATAAGAATCAGTTTAGTATAAAAATCAATCGATCCATGAAGTAGAATGACCTTTTTTACATGCAGAAAATTTACCAAGGGCAAACAGTGCAAAAAGTTTCGACTTATGTCAGCCTGCGCGGACTGCGCAGGCTGACATGAGTCGATACTTTTTGCAGATGCATTAAACTACCTTTTCATAGAACGTGACTTAGATCTTTTTTGCACAGGGATGTCAGAAATTTGAATTGCATTATTTGAATTGTGACGGCAGTCTTCCTTTGAAGTATAAAAATAGACTTTATTTGAATTGATTTGCCTTATTTAAATAAATCAAGATAATTATTTGATGAAAAAAAAAATATCTTTAGAACTTAAATGAAGACAGAGTATCAAATATCGTGGCAAAAAGGGGTTTTATTTTGTCTGTATGTGCGTGATTCTTGTTCTCTTTCTCAGACGACAAATTTAAGTTTTTATTGATATCAGTAGTAGACAATATGACAAATGTGGCTCAAACTGTGCAATGGTCTTGAAAAGGGTCGAAAACATTGTGGGGAAAGGAGAAAATGCTGGTTTTCAGCATTTTCTCCTTTTTCCCACAATGTTTTCTGAAGCCTTCTTCCTCAAGATCATTAAAGCTCGTGATCGTTTGGTTAAGTATTAAAGAGCTTTATATTGCTAATGCGGACAGTATACATGAAGATCAGACTGCACAAAACGAAGTCAAATTTTCATATCCGCTATCCGCTTTGCTAGGATTTATGACCTTAAGTATTTTTGAAGTTGCACCTTTTTTCAAATATGAAAATGTTCTTTTTTTAAGTCTAAGTTACACTAATGGGTTTATTTTCGCTATATAAATGTGATTGAATATCAAATGACATGAATGAAATGAAAGATAGAAATAAATTTCATCATAATAACTATTTCTTAAAGTATATGAGCCATGCTCTGGCAAAAGGGGGCTTAATACATCCCCGTGATCCATGATACCAAGCAAGTCATTGCATAATTGTGGATCCATAAAATCCATTTTGTATAACAACCGACTGATTCATAAAGTACATTGGTCCTTTGATATGCAGAAAATTGACCAATGGCGAAAAGTTTCGGCCCAGGTCAGCCTGCGCGGACTGCGCAGGCTGACCTGAGTCGATACTTTTCGCAGATGCATTAAGTCCCCTTTTCACAGAGTGCGCCTCATATATAAATAGAATGTTATATAATATCTAAAAGAAATATAATTTATAACCCTTACAAAAAATATAAAGAATTTGCAATTAACGTTACTAGAAAGCAACATGCATTTGAGTCATGTTCTGGCAAAAGATAGTTTTATGTATCTTCGTGACGTATTATACCAAGCAAATCATCATATAATTATGGATCCATAAAATCCATATTGTGTAAGAACCCGCTGAATACTTAGGTAGACTCGTCCTTTGTCTTGCAGAAAAATGACAAATAGCAAAAGGTTTCGACCCAGGTCAGCCTGCGCGAATTGCACGGGCTGACCTGGGTCGATACTTTTTTTGCACATGCATTAAACACCCTTTTCACAGAGCATGGCTCATTTGTTGTATGAAAGTGAGTAATTACTTATTATAAGCAATTACATTCTTTGGGAAGAAATTTCCATGCAAAAAAAGAAATTAAGAAAGAAAGAAAAAAAGTTGTTATATTCAAAAATCAGTCTACTCTTTTCTGTTTTCCCTTGACCAAATGATTGAGTTCTTCAATCATCTTAAGAAGGTATTTTTCTGATAACAATTAGGGAAAAGGAGGAAATGCTGCTAACTACCATTTTGTCTTTTTCCCACAATTTTATTTAGTCTTTCAAAGACATTTTTTTTTCAAATGATCTAGTTCTTCAAGTATCCTAAGAAGGTATATTTCTTATAACCGTGTGGGAAAAGGAGGAAGTGCTGCTAACCAGCATTTTGTTCTTTTCCCACAATGTTATCTAGTCTTTCAAAGACATTTTTGTTTTCAAATGATCTAGTTCTTCAAGTATACTAAGAAGGTATATTTCTTATGACCGTGTGGGAAAAGGAGGAAGTGCTGCTAACCAGCATTTTGTTCTTTTCCCACAATGTTATCTAGTCTTTCAGAGACATTGTTTTTTTCACTTGAACTAGATAAAATTTGTCGTCTGCAAGCCCTTTTAATATGTACAAGTGTGACATTTTTTAAACCGTTAATTGAACTTGCAAGTGGTAGATCTATGTTTCTTTTAATGAAATTTACTTTGCTTTCAACTTTATTTCAGTTACTACTATATGGCATCGTCAGCCATGCTATTCATATCTTTCCTGGGCTGAGCAGCAGGAGGCTGGGACTCTGTAATTTCTTGTCCTAGGACATGTCCGCTGGACTAATAACACGAGGCGGAATTGAAACTATAGAATTCTCTCTTTATAAGTCCGTCGCCCTTAACGATACCTTAACCCTTTCCCAGACGACAAATTTTAGACCCTTCCAAACTGAAAGAGTTTGCAGACGACAATTTTAAATTTGATGAAAATGGCGGAAAGTTCTCCAAAAGGGTAGAAAACACTGTGGGAAAAGGAAAAATTGTTCGTTACGAGCAATTTTTCCTTTTCCCACGGTGTTTTCAAAAGACTTGTACTGCAGACACGTGAAAACCAGGGCTTGTTTGGGAAAGGGTTAAACTTTTTTACTTATGCGACTGAGGGTGTCAGATAGATGAAAGTTTTACTGTTGTTGCTCTTGAGATGCTTCTGTAAGAATACAAAGAGCGCTGTGGATCAAACATCATACATATTCCGTGTAATTTGATCTTGGGTCCACAGAGTTCGAAAAAGCAGATAAATTGATCAGAGTCATTTCAGAATGGGGACGAAACTCGTTCGATCCAGCAATTGAATAAAATGATTATTTTAATCATAAAAAAAAAAGTATCACTAATTAGGATTAAAACCTTCCGCAAACATTTCATGCTGCGATTTTTACTCGATAGTCGTCATTCGGTGTACCTCTTTTCTTTTTCTAATGTCACGATTGTGAAATAAACCATGACACTTCACTTATTTAACCTTTTCCTCGTAAGAAATTTTCATATGTGCCATGCTCTGGTAAAAGGAAGCTTAATGCAATTCCGTGATGTGTGATACCAAGCAACTCATCACAGTATCATACATCCCTAACATACGTTTTGTATAACAGCCTACAGAATCATACGGTACACTGGTCTTTTGACGTGCATAAATTTGACCAAAAGCAAAAAGTTTCGGTCCAGGTCAGCCTGCGCGGACTGCGCAGGCTGACCTGGATCGATGCTTTTTGCAAGTGCATCAAGCCCCATTTTCACAGAGCATCATTCACATTGATTACAAATTCGACCTATGTCTGAAAAATAACATCCGCTGAAGCTCAAACAACAGTTCTATATTTTATAGGCCTGACTAAACAAGCGGACGGAAGACGTTCTGCAGTCTGATCTTGGATCTATGCCGTCCGCAAAAGCCCCTGTTTTCGACTTTGGCACTGAAAAGGGTATAAACTTGTTTGAGTCCTATTCAAGTACTCTTCATTTCTCCTCCAATCTTTAATTAACCAATTATAGAGTTTTTAAGCCTCTTTTGATATTTCCGAAAGAACAAACATGTGCCTTTTTAGAAAACAGTGTAACAGTTGTTCTGCTGGCTCTGTCGACCAATCAGAACAATTGTTACACTGTTTTCTTAGGTGGCTCTGTACTTAATTACACATTGATACTCATCCAAATTATGTGATATCTAAAAGATGTTAGTCATACTCTGTGAAAAGGGGGGGTTAATGAATCTATTAAAAAGAATCGAATGATATGAGTCGAAACTTTTCGCTATTGGTAATTTTTCTGTATGTCAAAGGGACATTTGACCTCATGATATCTGCAGAAAATTATTGACCAATAGCAAAAAAGTTAAATCTGTGAACTGCGCAGGCTGATATGAGTCGATACTTTTTGCAGATGTATTAAGCCCCCTTTCTACAGAGCATGCCTCATAAGAATGCGTCAGCAGCCAAGGCACTAGTTCTTTTTACAAACTTTCGACCCTTTGCAACCAAGTACAGTGTGGTATTACAGAACAGTGACAAAAGAAGTTGGCTTCTTTCAAAAAGAAGCAAGGAGAGGTCAGCATCAACGACTGAAAATAGTTAGACTGTTAAGAGGGACTCATTGACCTTTTGCGGACAGTGTAGATCAAGATCAGACTGCAGCCAGAACGTGCAGTCTGATTTTGGATCTACACTGTCCGATAAGGAGATATTTTCCCCCAAAATACCATTGAAATAACAACATTCGGATTTTTACTATCAGCCTCTTCCCGAGTTTTCAAGTCGCGTAATCTGTTCCTGCGCTGTTCTTTCTCCTTTTTTTTTTTTTAACGAAATTCTTTTTATTTTTCCTTCTTTTTGTTTAGATTTATTTGTTTAATGAAAAATTACAATCATTGGAGGGGTACTTCGTAATCAAACCAATATCAAAAATCTTTTTTTTTTTTTGAAAACCGTCCTATAAAAACAAATCAGGTCTTTTCCTATTTCAGTTTTTTTTTTTTCACTTCTGTTTATTTATTAAACAATGACAAAACCGACTGTGTGTTAGAACAATTTCGCAAAAAGACTGGATTTAGACAGCAGTTTCTGAGGAAGTCTGCCTTTTAACACTTAAGCTGCTGAATAAATGAAACGCAAATTTCTACTCAATACTAAAAGCCCAAACATTGCGGTTTCAAAGTTGATTTCACCGGAAAGAAAATACCGTATCGGACAGTGTAGATCAACGATCAGACTGCACGTTCTGTGCAGTCTGATCTTGATCTACACTGTCCGCAAAAGGTCAGTGGGTCGCGATTAGCAGCTTAAGGGTTAAACTCACCACTGTTGGAGAGGTCTGATGACCTCCCCAATTATTGACTTCGGCAAACTCTTCGTCCGTTTCTGTAAAGACTCGTTTTGTGTGGTTTTTAACAGGATCAGATAGGAAATTGTAACAATAGTCGACGTAAACTGGTCATTTCGAGTGACGAAGTGCACCGAAGTTGGATTCACAGAATATGCAGATGCGTGGGAGGTCACTGAGGGCGGATTTTGTCGAAAACAAGTGTCTGTGGTCAACAGTCACGAAAGTATTGTCCATAATTATTGGAAAATTTCCTCCAAAATCTTCCAGACCTGCAACAAAGGCGTAGAAAACCAAAAGATGATTTCAAAATTTTAACCCTTACCTCTTTACCAAACGCCACAAATGTAGCCTTGTCCAATTTGAAAACATTTGTAGACCACAAAGTAAATGTGGCTCAACTGATAGGATTTATCTCTGAAAGGGTAGAAAGCATTGTGGGAAAAGGAGAAAACGCTGGTTACAAACATTTCTCCTTTTCCCACAAGGTTTTCAAAAGCCTTCTCTGTCAGGATCGTTAAGAAACGGAATTGTATGATAAAGGGTTAAGCTGCCAAATGCGACTCTATGCGTTTTTGTCGAAAGTGGAAATAAATATCAGACGGCAAGAAAGGTGCCATCTGATCTTGGATTTACACTGTCCAGTTGGCGAGTTGTTGCCGGTGATAAAAACCTGAATATTGCGAGTTTGGCGTTTTACCATTGTTTAATTAATTTATTCTAGCACTTTAAGGTAAAACGATCAAATTCTGTTATTTCCACGTATGACTGTAAAGAAGTGGGCGGATCGGGGTCTTATTTGTTTAAAGTCTACTCGATTGAATTACACTCATGTAAACTACTCAAAAAATCCCACTTCAAAATTCATCAAAAACTTTGTAGTTTGTTTGACTGGTGTTTCACGCCGCTTCTAACCGTAGACTTCACTGTCAAATCACAGCGACTGCTTAATTATTGAACCACGGCTAGGTCTGGGCCTTACAGCGCCTTGCCAAAGGACAGATCCACGGAAAAACCAACGACGTGGGTAAGGATCGAACCCAAGACATCTGGTGCACTTGTACAAATCCATATGAGGAATGTTCTCTGGGATTCATCATGTCAAGCAAGTCATCACCTTAAAATCCATTGAATACCTCGCAACCGACTGAATCATGACCTAGGCTTTGCCTTAGGCAAGTAGAAATTCTACCAATAGCAAAATGTTTCGACCCAGGTTAGCCTGCACGAGCTTTCATGGGGCATTAAACCCCCTTGCTGGCTTATATTTTTTGTTTCTGAGGCACGCGGGGTGACTTAACCCTTTACCACACGATCCCGAGTTTTAATGACCCGGAGGAAGAAGCCTTTTGAAAACATTGTGGGGAAAGGAGAAAATGCTGATAACCAGCATTTTCTCCTTTTCCCACAATGTTTTTTTTACTCGTTTTAAAGACAACTGTTGCCATTTCGGTCACATTTGATTTGTAGTCTGCAAATGCTATCAAGAAGCCTTTTGAAAACATTGTGGAAAAAGGAGAAAATGCTGGTAACCAGCATTTTCTCCTTTTCCCACAATGTTTTTTTTTTTTACTCGTTTTAAAGACAACTGTTGCCATTTCAGTCATTTGATTTGTAGTCTGCAAGTGCTTTCAATTTCAACATGTCTGAAATTTTGTTGTGTGGTAAAGGGTTAAGCCGGTTGTCTTTTTATGCCGAACGCGTTTCTTTGCGATGAAAAGCTTTATTTTCCCCAAGCGCACATTCAAATTTTGTGTAATTCCGTTATTTTCAGTGTAAATCCCATAATTAGCAGGGTTCGACCCTGGGTATTTTCTCTCTCTTTTGTTTCTAGCACAAAATGAGCCGTGTAAATATATTCAGTATAAGAGGAACACAGAAACACCCGGAAGTGTGGGAGCATTAGAGCTTCTCGGTTCAAATCCCATAATGAGCGGGGTTCGACCCCGGATATTATTTCTTTGATTTCCGGCCCAAAACAAGCCGTGTAAACATTTACAGGAAGACCGAAGAATTCTCTCCATTTTCTCTTAGCAAGCAATTTTTCAATCTTCAAAATGTTCTTTAGAATTACTTTTTCACGCCTTATCGCTCTGTCTGTATGTCTGTCTATCCGTATGTCCATCCGTCCGTCCCTCTGTCCGTCTCTCTCTCTCTCTCTCTCTCTCTCTCAAAAGTCTTCTACATTAGGGAATATCATAAACGGGTAAATAGGTTTATAAGGTTTTAGATAAAATACAGGTAATTGTATACAGCTCTTTTCACTGATTAGGCCATTCGATACACTAATCGTTAGAAAACCAGTCATACGTACAGAACGGAGTGACGTCAATCTGAAATGACGTAAACATTTAATTCTAAACAACATGTTGACGGAGAGATATGACCCGATTTTGAGACAAAACCAAAGTAGGGGGTAAAATTTATGATGAGGAATGTCATACGTACGCTCACTGAGTCATGTTTTTTTCACCTTCCCTTTCATGGAAAAAATATACAGGTAAACATAATTAGGACCTTTAAAACCAAACTGACTACTCTGAATTCCAAAAAAATGCTAGGCAGGAACATTGTGTCGCAGCCAATGAGATGGCTAGTCTTGAGATTTAGAATTTGGAATCAGATTTGAGAACAGAATTAAAGGTTACGTAGGACCTGTACTCCCCAACTACTCTAAACTACATTACTAGTCTTGTTCTAGATTTAGAAAGTAACGCAATTTCTGATTGGCTAAACCATTTGGTTTAGCCAATCAGAAATTACGTTACTTTCAAATTTAGAACGTTCCAGGGAATTTGACCATGAATGTTATTAGGAATCGTTGGATAAATTTAGACCATGGTTTCATTATCTTCAGCGTTGTGGTAAATCATTGCCAAGTTTCAATGTTCGTTGCTTTCTTAACTAATTCTAATTCTAACGCACTGGAAATATGCAGTTTTCGAAAACACCGCGGGAAAATAACAGAGACAATATGACCTGCGAAACTAGATTTTTCCTTCTCGCTTCTTGCTTTCTATAGAAGGAAATAAAAAATATGTTTTTCGTCGCATTCAAAAACAAAAATTCTTTCTTTCTTTCTTCCTTCCTTTCTTTCTTTCGTATACCTAATGATTACTACTGTCATCTTTCACTTACGATAAAGATAAAAATACAGATTTGGCGATGTTTGTAATTTCACGTGACACGATGTAAACGTTTTTGAAGCATTCAACTTCGGTCATATCTCGTCATCGCACCAATCTACGTTCTTTTTCTTCGGGACATTTAAAACATTTTGGCGAAACGAGCAAGTTATCCATTTTCAACAATATTTAATGTTTTCTTGCTTTTCCTGCGTCAGAGATGAATATCTTGGATTAAATTTATTTTTATTTTTGGAAATCTTTCCAATATGAGTTGTGGAAAATTGTAGCGCGATAAAAGGATATCGGGCGATAGGTCAACTCAAGTTTGAAGTATATCTTGATACGGAAATTTAGTCATCGTGGAAAATCCAACATCCTCAGGGGTCAAGAGCACTTTTACCCTTTACCAGACGACAAAATTTTAGCCTTGTCCAAACTTAAAGCATTTGCAGACGACAATTTCAATGTGGCTCAAATGGTGCAAGTGTTCTTTGATAGGGTAGAAAACATTTCCCGCGATGTTTTCAAAAGGCTTCTTTCCCAGGGTTGTTAAAAGGCGGGACTGAGCGGTAAAGGGTTAACTCTTTACCATACGTCAAAATTTTAGCCTCATCCAAATTCAAAGCATTTGCAAGACGACAAACTAAATGTAGCTCAAATGATGGAATTTGTCTTTGATAAGGAAGAAATCATTGTGGGAAAAGAAGAAAAAGCTGGTTACCAGCATTTTCTCCTTTTCCCAAAATGTTTCAAAAGCTTCTTCCTTGGGGTTGTTACAACTTTAGGTACCATCATTAAGAGAAACTCGTGGGTTAATTCGGACGTTTTAGATCAGGATCGGACTGCATGTTGTGTTCAGTCTGATCTTGGGTCTAGATCTTTCACTGTTTTAATTCTTAATTTACCAAACGCCAAAATTTTAGACAGGTCCAAATTAAAAGCAGACGGCAAAAGAAATTATACTCAAAAATTTGAAATTCTTGTTTGGAAGGGTAGAAAACATTGTGGGAAAAGGAGAAAATGCTGGTAACCACAGTTTCTCTTTTTCCCCATAATTTTTCAGAATAGTTTTTGTAGGTATTGTTTGGTAAGGGTTAATTAGGACTAAAACGTCTCGTTAGAATAAAGATTCGAGGTTTCAGATCTGGGCCCGTATTCACCAACCATTTTAAACTGCATTCTTAGCTTTATTCAAGATTTAAAAAGTAACGCAACTTCCGATTAGCTAAACACTTTCGATCAGCCAATCAGAAGCTCCGTTACTTTGAAATTTGGAAAATTCTTGATTATTACATTAAGGATGCCATTAGCCCTTAAGCTCAATAGCGCGACTCACTGACCATAATTGGAAAGTGTAGATCAAGATCAGACTGCACATAACGTGCAGTCTGAACGGGATCTACACTCTCCGATAAGGAGATTTTTTTGTCCAAAAAGTAAGTTTGAAATGACACCATTCGGGTTTTTACTATCGGTTTGATAGTTCTATTTAACTTATTTAGCAGGATAAGAGTTAAGAATGGCTGGTGAAATGTGGATACTGGAAAAGGTCAAATCAAGCTTTATTTGGGCCGTGCTCTGGCAAAAGGGGTTTAGTGCATCTCCGTGATGCATTATTCCAAGCAAGTCATCACATAATTATGGATCCATAAAAATCCATTTTGTCCTATAACCGATTAAATCATGGGGTATACAATGGTTTTGGAAATTCAGAGAATTAACCGAAAGCAAAACGTTTCGACTTAGGTCAGCATGGGCAGACTGCGCAGGCTGACCTTGATCGATACTTTAGAAGTTGCATTAATCGCCCTTTTCACAGGGCATGGCTCATTTACTGAATGACGAATTTATATAGATAGAAAGTGGGAAGTTTGGAGAAATATCCTTATATTTAATATTTCATTATACATGTACATCCCCTATCAGCATGATAACTGAAAACCGTGAAATAGTTTGAGGACGGCATAGATCAAGATCAGAATACACAAAACGTGCAGTCTGATCTTGGATCCATACCGTCCGCTTGTTTAGTCAGGATATTTAAACACTTTCTGTTTTTCAGTGGGTGGTATTTTCAACCGCCGAAAAAGGTTGACTTTATTGTCATATTTGGCCTAGCCATGTTATGTGGTAAAGCAGCCAGTGGCTTGGAAAGAATTTTATGCTGAGGACTGGTAAAAGAAACTCCAGGAAAGCATGGATAGGTGCACTGCCCGCCGCAATATAACTGATATAATGTTGAAATGGCGTTTAACACCATACACTCAATCAATTGTCATATTAAGTGTTGAAAGGATAAAAGCTACATGTATTTTGGGACACCCTGTATTTCATTTCACAAATGAATAAAGCCTTGTGCAATAGGGATTACTGCATCTGCAAAACATATCGACCAATGTCAGCCTGCGCCGTCCGCGCAGGCTGAGCTGAGTCTAATTTGTTTGCTATTTGTAAATTTTCTGCCTGTAAAAGGACCATTCTTCCTCATGATTTTGTAGATATATAGGGTTTATCTTACGTGACAACTATCTTGGTAGAATGCATCACGAAAATGCATTATATGTTTAACACACAATCACAAGTTTTGACGACCTTGAAGAAAAGGCCTTTTGAAAACATTGTGGAAAAAAGAGAAAATTCTGGTAACTATCATTTTCTCCTCTTCCCAAAATGTTTTTCTTTGTCCTTCCCAATACGAATTTTATTTTTTTGAGTCGGGTTTAGTTTGTCGTCTGGAAATGCTTTTAAATTGGACTAGTCTCAATTTTATCGTTTGATACAGAGTTTTTTTTCCCCAACAGCCCTATTCATATGTGATCATTCAGCCTTTTAATGCAAAGGAAAAGGTCATGCGCTTTTGCAGAAGGCAGGACTATAGCTCAGACTGCGCAGACGGTGCAGTCTAATCTTATGTCTAGACCGTCCGCTACTTGATTTAACCCCTATCCTGCTAAATAACTGAAATGAAACTTTTAAGCCGATGGTAAAAATCCGAATAATACCATTTCAAACTTATGTTTTGGAAAAAAAAAAAACCTCCTTATCGGACAGTGTAGATCCAAGATCAGAATGCGCGTTTTGTGCAGTCTGATCTTGATCTACACTGTTCGCAAAAGGCCATTGAGTCCCGCTTAGCAGCCTAAGAGTTAAAACCAAGAAAGCCTCTGATCCCAAAATCTGTTCTTTGGAATTATTATTTGAACTTTCATATCTAGAAAAGATCGATTTTTTCTGTTTATCGCCGTTTCGTCAGCAAAAAAGAAAATGGAAAGTTGAGAGAGAGATTTCCGAAATGAATTCCGAAACGGATCGAAAACGAGGAATCCCTGTTGTGAAATATTTAGATAAATATCGAGGAAAAAGAGCTATGGAAAATAAAATTTCAATCATTTTCCCATTTTCATTCTGAAGAAAACCTGAGAGAGTTCAAGGGGCAAAGGGTTAAAATGTTAAGTGCAGAGTCAAAGTACTATTGTGGAATTCTTTACCCTTAGCTTGCTTGGAACAACATTAAGAGCAGATCTTGATCAAACTGCTATAGAAATGCAGTCTGATCTGATCTCAACGCCGTCAGATACATTTCCAAAGTTATTCGATAGCAAAGTAGTCTAGCAAAATAAAAAAGAAAAAATGCCAGGGTTTCCCTACAGGAATATATATTTGAACCATGCTCTGGCAAAAGGGGTCTTAATGCATCCCCGTGATCCATGATACCAAGCAAGTCATCACACAATTATGGGTCCATAATAGCCATACTTTTTTAACAACCGACTTAATCCTGAGGTACACAGGTCCTTGAACATACAGAAAACCAACAGCGAAAAGTTTCGGCCCAGGTCTGCGCTGGCTGACCTGGGTCGATACTTCGCAGATGCCTTAAGCCCCCTTTATACAGAGCATGGCTTGTTCATCTTTATCTAAGTATTGCGTTAAGGGATTAAAAGTATCTCTTCATCTTGTTACTATAAATAGTATCATTATTATCCTCGTTATTACATTGTGGTTTCCCATTCACTCATTACTTCCTGTAACATACATGTACTTGTGGCAGATTAACCCATATCCTGCTATATAAGTTAAATAAAACTTTCAAGTCGACTGAAAAAACCCTAATAATGTTCTTTCAGATGTTTTTTTTTTTTAGAAAGATATCGCCTTATTGGACAGTGTTGGTCCAAGATCAGACTGCACGTTCTGTGCAGTCTGATCTTGATCTACAGTCTGTAAAAGGTCAGTAAGTCCCACTTAGCAGCCCAAGGGTTAACCCTTTACCACACGACAACATTTTAGATTCGACCAAATTCAAAGCATTTGCAAACGACAAATTCAGCTCAAAGGATGATTTCTGTCTTTGATAGGGTAGAAAACATTGTGGGAAAAGACAGAGAAAAGGCTGGTTCCAGCATTTTCTCCTTTCTCCCACGATGTTTTCAAAAGCCTTCTTACTCAGAGTCGTTAAAACCTCGGATTGTGTAGTAAAGGATTAGTGTATCTGCATGATCCATCATACCAGGTAAAATGTCACATAATTATGGATCCATAAAATCCATTCTATCTGTAGATGCTTTAATCCCCCTTTTTTCACAGAGCACGCCTCAATTATGTAAAGATAAATAATCAACAAAAGTAAAAGTTTAACCCTTTACAAACCAATCTCACATTGTAGAGACCACGAAGAAGAAGGCTTTTGAAAAAAAAAAACATCGTAGTAAAAGAAAAAAAAAATGCTCGTTACAAGCATTTTCTCCTTTTCCCACAATGTTTTCTACCTTCTTAAAAAGGCAAATTCAATCACTTGTGACAATTTTCATTCTGTCGTCTACGAATGATTCCAAAATGGACGGGCCTGAAATTTGTCGTCTTGTATCGGGTCAACAAGTCAATACTTGTCTTGCACCACAATGTTTTATCAAGGGAATTTCCTTCACGACGAAATAAAGTTATAAGCAAGGTTTTTTTTTTTTAATGGCGTCCCATTTTTGGAATACAATCATTATATGTTCTATATATAATGACCGACTTCTTGACCTTATTAAAACGAAAATGAAAATAGAATTTTGGCAACTCATGGTTTCAGTCTACAAACAATTGAACATGTAATTGATATCATGTACATGTGTATTATTTTACGATACGACAGACAGACATACAGACAGGTAAGCAGGCAGACAGACAGACAGATATTCTAAAGTTAAAATCTTTAAATGGGAATATCTGCATCTCCTTTACCGATGAAATATTCTACTCAACTTATTTAATTCATAAAGACGTAGGCAACGTGATAATATAAAGGTTCTTTGAAATACAAGATATTTTCTCGATATTGAAACACGCAGTGCTAAAAAAACAAAGTTTCGATGTCCCCTGCATAGACTTTGATAATGAAAAGTAAATAAGAAATGAAAAAGTCACTGACGTATGTTAAATTCTATCGAGTGTACGTGATCGACATTATTTGTCGTTTGACGAAGATCTAAGATTATTGACGCATCATTCTTACAAACATATCTTGTCTTTGTTCATTGTTGCAATGTTTACAAAACCCTTACCTTCTTAAAATTAACACTGTACCACCTGAAGACGATGGGATTGGGATTTTATTTTTGTGTGTTTTTTGTTTGTTCATTCAGGAGCTGAGGAATTTTGAAAGCATTGCAGTAATTGCAGAAGTTGCGCTGATGAGCTGTGAAGTTGAAAACAAATGAGCCATGCTCTGGCAAAAGGGGGCTAGATGCATCTGCGAAAAGTATCGACTCAGGTCAGCCTGCGCTGTGCGCGCAGGCTGACCTGGGCCGAAACTTTTCGCTATTGCACAATATATCTGTATGTCCAAGGATCAGTCTACCTCATGATTAAGTCGGTTGTTAAAAAAAGTGGCTTTTATGGATCCATAATCATGTGATGGATTGCTTGGTATCATGGATCTCGGGGATGCATTAAGCCCCCTTTTGCCAGAGCATGGCTTAATCTGTCTCCCTAAATATACGAAATTGACCTCTTTTGATAATTGTCAATACGATTCACTGACACACAGAAAGGTTAAACTGATAAAAAGGCTAAACAAGCGGACGGTATAGATCTAAGATCAGACTGCACGTATAGTGCAGTCTGATCTTGATCTATGCCGTACGCCAAAGCCCGTGTTTTTTTTTCCTATGTCGCCGTAAGGATAGAGAAATATACTTTCAAGCCACTTCAGGCTCCGTTATCTAAAGCATGATGTATCCCTAATTCATTACAACTTTATACGACTTTTGGGACCCTGCTGTTGATGCTTTCCTTGGACAACGTGCACTTTCCTCGCAGTCGGAATTTTGGTTTACACTGTGAACGAAAACACCTTGTGTCGTGTTCAGCTTCTTTTTTTTTTTTTAATTCCTTGCTTCCTGTAGATGACATATTGTTTCTTCCATTGCCACATATTGCCACATATTGTTTCTTGCATTACCTCATCTTTTCCCCTTTTCTATCTGTACTTCGCAGTCTAACTCTTAAATTTTCTCGTTAAAACATATCTCTCCTCTATAGCTAATCAGTTATTAATTTTCCTCTCGATGTTTAGTATTAGCTTAAATGATTTGTACTCGTTTAAACCACCAGTTTAGAGAAGAACACTATAAGCTCTGCTTTCATTCTGATCCATTTTGCAGAAAAAAAAAAAAAAAAGTTGAATTATTTGTAAATTATTATGTGCATTTTATAAGAATATGAAAATAAAATATGTTTAAACTAGAAGACATATTATGTGAAGCAGACCACATTTTAAACCATTGTGACAGGAGATGACAATGCTCATAGCAAGGACCGAACCCTGTACCTTTTGGTTTCAAATCCTTCATCTTCAAGATCGATCTAGACATTGACCCCTATTTAGCAGTGTGAACGTTAATATTTTGCTATGACCATAACGATGAGAAAATAAATGAACCATGGGCTGTGAAAAGGAGATTCAATGCATCTGCAAAAAGTATCGAACCAGGTCAGGGTGCGCAATCCGCGCAGGCTGACCTGGTTCGAGACTTTTCGCTATTTGTAAATTTTCTACATTCGAAGGTCCATTTTGTCCCAGATTCAGTCGCTTGTTTAAGAAAATAGATTGATCCATATCAATGCGCGGATTGCGCACGCTGACCTGGTTCGAGACTTTTCGCTATTTGTAAATTTTCTGCATTCGAAGGCCCATTTTGCCTCCAGATTCAGTCGCTTGTTTAAGAAAATAGATTGATCCATATCAATGCGCGGATTGCGCACGCTGACCTGGTTCGAGACTTTTCGCTATTCGTAAATTTTCTGCATTCGAAGGCCCATTTTACCTCCAGATTTAGTCGCTTGTTTAAGAAAATAGATTACATTGATCCATAATTATTCGATGTCTGGCGTAGTATGATGCATCAGTCACGGAGATACATAAAATCCCCCCTTTGGCCAGAGCATGGATTAAATCTTTACAGTACATCAAGGTACAACACAGTACGTATATTTCATTGTTGTAACCACAATGAATCTCTCTATACTTTAGTTGCTTGTAAATAAACGTGCCACGCTCTGTGAAAAATGGGTTGCATCTCCATGATGCAATGTACCAACCAAGTCATCACAGATTTATGGATCCCTAAATCTTTTTTTGTCTAACAACCGCCTAAATCTCAGGTTAGAATGGGAGATACATAAAATCCCCCCTTTGGTCAGAGCATGGCTTAAATCTTTACAGTACATCAAGGTACAACACAGTACGTATATTTCATTGTTGTAACCACAATGAATCTCTCTATACTTCTGTTGCTTCTAAATAAACGTGCCATGCTCTGTGAAAAATGGATTGCATCTCCACGATGTAATGTACCAACCAAGTCATCACAGATTTATGGATCCCTAAAATCTATTTTGTCTAACAACCGACTAAATCTCAAGTTAGAATGAAGAAAATATACAACTAGCAAAAAAAAGTTTCGACCATGTCAACCTGCGCGGACTGCGCAGGCTGACATGGGTCGAAACTTTTTGCAGATGCAGTAAACCTCTTTTTCACAGAGCATGGCTCACATATTTTGGGGACCATGTTATATTTACCAGCATGCCAACCATATTGTATACTCACAGTTTGTGCAAACAACCGCAAAAACAAACTTCTTGAATTCAGGTTTACAAAGGTTTTGTCATGTTGCTTTATGATAAAAGATGACATGTAACAGCAAGGATCTGTTCGTCTCGATATGTCAGATTGTGAGAATAGTCTATGGTCAATCTGACCAGGGTACGTTTTTTTTTTTGTCCAGCTTTCAACCTTTCATCGAACAAAACCGTGTTTTGACTTTTGTTAACAAGCATGGTGTTTAACGCCGTTTTCATCATAAGTTTAGTTATATCGCGGCCAGTCCACCTATCCATGCTTTCCTGGAGTTTTTTGTCCGTATTTTAACTTTTACCGGACAATACCGTGTTTTACTTTGCTTGTTTTTTAATATGGTTTTACACCGTTTTCAACATTATTTCAATTATCACGGCGGCCTCTGCATCTATCCATTCTTTCCTTATGTTTCTTTTTTTCCAGTACTTTGCACAGTATTCTTCCCAAGCCGCTGGGTCCTTTCAAACAAAACCATCGTCGAAGGATATGATAAGTCATGAGAGGGAAATGAACCCTGTCTCAATGACTAACATCAATTCTTGGAAAGAAATTGGCGGAGTTGGAGAGTTCGAACCAGCGACCCCCTGGTCTCGAGTCCTGTATGCTACCGGGCTTAGCAGAGCGTGTTTTGAGTACCTCTGAGAGAAAAGACTTTCGAAAACATTGTGAAAAGAGGAGAAAAAGCTGGTAATCACTATCTTCACACTGTTTTCTATGCTTTCAAAGATAAATCCCGTAATTTGAACCACATTTAATTTTTCTATTTACAAATGAGCCATGGTCCGGCATAACGGTGTTTTATGCATCTCCGTGATTCATTATACCAAGCAAGTCATCACAGAATTATGAATCCATAAAACCCTTTTAGTCTAGCAGTCGACTGGGTCTGTAGGTAGAACGGCCATTTGACATACAGAAAATTTACCAAAAGCAAAATGTTTCCACTCTTGTCAGCCTGCGCAGGCTGACATGGGTCGATATTTTTTTGCGAATACATAAAGCCCAATATTGAGAAGGGAACCTACAAGCATATGTGACTCAGAGCTTAAGGTATTGAATTTGTACAGATTAACATCGTGGTACGAACCCCCAACGGTAGCACTAACCCGATAATGATTCCAAACAGTGTCAGCTGCAGAGGCATAAAATGCCAACTTGAAACGAAACTGAGGTTGTGTTAAATTGGCATTCGGTAAAATTTTGGCAGCCGACAATGAAATGGGAAAAGGTTTCCATGTGAACTGTCATGTCAGCGGTTATCCAATTTGTACAAATAATCTACAAAAAATATTAAGTCAAATAACCAGATGGCAAGGTTGTTATGAAAAGATTTCTCATTACGTCAAAGACAACTTAGCTTCTTTGTTTAAAAGCTCAGAGATGGTGTGCATGTAGATAATCCCGTTCTTACTCACAATACCATATATGGAGACATACCTTGGACGGTAGGATGATATCAGTGTTAGCTTCATGACAGTTATATGTTGACACTTCACCACACAGTCCCGAGTTTTAACGACCATAGAGGACAAAGCTTTTGAAAACATTGTGGGAAAAGAAGAAAATGCTGGTACCCAGCATTTTCTCCTTTTCCCACAATGTTTTTAATCTTTTCAAACAGAAATCCCAATATTTTGGCCACTTTTAAGTTGTCGTCTGCAATAGCTCTCAATTTCGACAAGTCTGAAATTTGTCGTTTGGTAATGAATTACTGACGCTTAACCTCTTAGAGATACATGTGGGTTACTGAGATAGTATTGGGGGCATCTTTATTCTAAAACACAATCTGGGCTATTACACCTATTTTGTGGGTATTAACCCTTAGAGCGCTAAATAAACCCAACATGCTTTTTCATTCCAGGAATAAGACCAAAGTAAGAACAATTTCCAGGTTATCGCTGTCCAAATTGACTCAAAAAAGTTGACAGTGTAGATCTAAGATCAGGCTGTACGTTAATGTGCAGTCTGATCTTGACCTACACTGGTGGCAAAAGCAACACTAGTCGTGAAAGGCGTTTTAAGGTTTAATTGCAATTGTTTCATTGAAGAACTTAACAAATTATCATCAATTTGGCAGAGTGACGTTCCGTGATAATTTCATCAAAGACCTAAAAAATATGACCATTCAATAGATTTGTTATTTCACTGGTCAGTCTGCTTTGAATTTGGGCCAGTCTAAAATTTTGTCGTCTGGTAAAGAGGTTAAGTATGGACATAATTACGAGTCCGATAATGTGTTATGGTCTGTCAAAGTTTCAGTTGCTGGCAGAAAAACATTTTGTTTAACCCATTACCACGTAATCCCGACTTTTAACGACCCTAAAGGAAACACCTTTTGAAAACATTGTGGGAAAAGGAGAAAATGCTGGTAACCAGCATTTTCTCCTTTTCCCACAATGTTTCCTACCCTATCAGAGACAGGAATCACCATTTTAGCAACACTTAATTTGTCGTCTGCAAATTCTTTGAATTTGATCCAGTCCAAAAAATTGTCGTTTGGTAATTCAGGCAAAAGTTGCCATTTTTCTTTCTAGTTTTTCTACACAGAAATTAAAATCTAACTGGCCACAGCAGCTTCATCAAGATTATGTCGGCTTTAGTGGATGATTAAACGTCCAAAACTGAAATCGCCCAGGCCAAAAAGCGCGCGCACATAATAAAAAAAGATGATAACAGAACTCATAGTTCATTGTTTGTTGGTTGGTTTTTACGGTGTTTTAACACCGTTTTCAAGCTTATTTCAGCTAGGTCGCGGAGGCAAGTGCACACATCCATGCCTTCCTGAAGTTTCTTTTGACATGTGCTTTGCACAGTAGTCTTGCCAAGCCATTGGCAGCTTTCCCGCATTACCATCGTCGAAACTGTGATCAGCTATCGGAGAGGAATGAATCCTGTCGCAATGAACTTAATAAATCCTCGGAAAGAAATTGGACGAGTTCGGGATTCGAACTAGCGAGCTCCTTGGTGAGTATTCACCAGTAATTCTTAACAACATTTTAAGTGATATTCTCGCGAATTTTCTAAATTTGAAAGTAACACAAGGTCTGATTGGCTGAAACAAGCGGTTTGGCCAATCAGAAGTGTTACTTTTTAAAGGTATAATTAGACTAAGAACGTTCTTTCGAATGGTTGGTGAATAAGGACCTAGGTCTCAAGTCTGCTGTACGCTACCGACTGCTCTACCGGGCTGGGCAGAATTTACAAACTACAGGGATAAGGCAGAGTGGTTGTGATTGTTATAGTTTAGTCAAGTGTCAGGTTATATGATCTGTAATTTTTCTATCACTAGTTTTGTTATCACAGACCTCAGTGATTGAGTGCCATGAAACCGTTGAGCAATTTTAAGTGTGTGTTTTATGATAAAGAAGAAAATAATTAGAGATGATAGTAGACTTCCCCCTCTGATTAAAACTGATAAAAATTCTGATATAACTTGATAGGCGACAATATGAGTAATATGGTATTTTTCTATTCTGTCATGTTTCTGACCCTTTGCTAAACAATCCAGAGTTTCAACGTCCCCGAGAAATGAACAGACATGTTTAAAGGGGGTTATTTAGTTTTTATCCCGCAAGTCAAAATTTCTTGTAAATTACCGATAAAGTAATACGACTTTTTTTTTTTGCAATCGTATACAATTTATGATTATATTAAATAAAAATATGCAATTTGGGGATTGATGATGGGTAAATGGATTTTTCAGGACATTCAGTACTGAAATAACATTGGTTCGACATTTAAATACGACTTTATTAGGTGGTTTAGGTCGACAAAAAAATTGGCTCCATCATATCTGTGACTCTTCTTTACTCTTGATAAGAGGTGATTAGCCTCTTCTTCCGTTGTTGGGAATTCCGTCTGTATTTTTTCATCATTCAGCAGCCACCATGGCTGCGGTTAAATGGTTTGCTTTGTTTATTTGATGTTAAATCTTTTGCACACAATCTGGAGTTTTAACGACCCTGATGGAGAACACTATGAAATGAATGATTGCTTGTATGTTGTTCAACGCAGTGTTTTCAACATATCCTCAGATACTAGTATATCGCGGCGACCAGTGCAGAATTCATGTATGCTTTTATGGAGTTTCTTTTACTAGCACTTTGCACAATAATCATCCCAAGCCACTGGCTGCTTCCCCTCAGAACTATCGTTGATGGTTATGATAAGCCGTTAGAGAGAAATGAATCTTGTCGCAATGACTATCTGCAATCCTCTGAAGGAGATTGGCTGATCTTGGAGTTAGAACCAGCGACTTCTTGGTCGCAAGTCCTGTGTGCAACCGACCAGGGCTACCAGGGCTCGTAGAAGACTTTTAAAGACATTGTGGGTAAAGTAGAAAATGCTGGTAGCAAGTTTTCTGCTCTATCAAGGACTTATCTTGTCATTTTAGCCAGTTTTAATTTGTCGTCTGGTAACCGGAATTTTCTCCTATTTCTCACAATGACTTTGCCCTATCAAGGACATATCTGACATTCTAGCCATCTTTAATTTGTCGTCTGCAGATGCTTTCAATTTTGACGTGTCTTTATCAAACGACAAAATATTAGACTAATATTCGAAAGCGTTTGCAGACAAGAAATCAAATGTGGCTTAGATAGTAGAATTTGTTTTGAGTGATTAGAAAACATTGCGGGAAAAGGAGAAAATACTGGTTACCTGTATTTCCTCCTCTTCCCACAATGTTTCCAAAAGTGTTTCTCTTCAGGGTCGTAAAACATTGGATTATTTTGTCAAGTGTTAAGACAGGCGCTTGCTAAGTACAGGTACATTTCAACACTGTGACATACTAGTATGCATTCGCCGAGCCCCGGTAGCTCAGTCGGTAGGGTACAGGACTTGAAAAAAGGAGGTCGTTGGTTCGATCCCCGGCTCGGCCAATTTCTTTCTGAGGATTGATGACAGTCATCGCGACAAGATTCATTCCTCTCTCACCGCTGACCAATGTTTCGACGATGGTTATGTGGGAAAGCAGCCAGTGGCTTGGAAAGAATACTGTGCGGAGTACTGGTAAAAGAAACCCAAGGAAAGTATGGATATAGTGCACTGACCGCCGCGATATAACTGAAATAATGTTCAAAACGGCATTAAACACCAAACAATCAATCATTCAATAGTATCCATTCTCTTGGACTTCAATTAACGTTTGCTTAATACAGGGTGTTTGCGCAATAGAGATGGCCTCTTAGACCGGCTTTAGTTTATTAAGCATTATTTCTGAGCCGCAGGCTGCTCTTCCACATAAATATACTACACAAGGGTGAGACACTACGGTTCTAGGACAACTCATATCCGGACAATTGGTTTCCATGGCAACTCTTACCAGAAAAAATTCGTACCGGACAATTGGTTTCCAGGTCAACTCGTGCCTTGGACAATTCGCACTCAGGACAAATCGTATCTTGGGCAATTCGCACAAGGACAATTGCTACGTGGGACAATTATTACCGGGACAGTTGGTATCCCGGACATTTTTTATCCGGGACAATTCGTACTTTAGACAATAATACCGATCCTTTACAGAATCCTTGGTTTTATCTTATCATCACGCAATGAACTCTCCGACTGCAGGCATTTAGGGGAAGGATAGCGTTTACAGTATACAAGATGGCAAGGGAAATTAGAATCATGGCTAGTATTTATGAAATATTAGCAGCGATTGATTTTCTAAGGGGTCTTGTGGTGCATTCGTATTTGGTCTGCCAGTGCAATTTTAGGCATATAAGCATTGCTAGCATTTCAACATTCCTTGGCTTTGTATTAGCTACTTGAGCATAGAATGTTTTTTTTTTCTAGTTGTCTCAGGCACAAATTGTTTTAAGTACCAATTTCCTTTGTACAAATTGCTCTAGATACGAATTGACTTGGGTACCAGTTGTTCGACACTAACAGTTTTGGTACGAATTGTCTGCGTGCGAATGGTCCGGTAACGATTGTCCCGTCACCAGACACACTCGTCACCACTCGGCCGTATGTACATCTGTCTTGAAGGCCGGATCACCCGAAGTTTGCCGAATGCACGGAGTCCCGGCCACGTACCAGTGAAACCGAGGTAACACATGAATGTATGAACTGTCTCCAAGATGAGAATGAAATAGTGTTTTAATCCCCTGAAAAGAAAGCACAATTCAGTCAAAGCTACTTGCCTGCTGTCTCTGGTATATTTGAAAATGCTGATAATAGGAAGAATATAATTTGAGTGCAACGTAAACACGTGTAAAAGTGTAATAGACATTGATTTTGCTCTTTATAAAGCATTAAGACCTGTCAAATTTGGTGATTATACCCTTTACCAAATAATTCCGAATTTTAACGATCCTAAGAAAGAACGCTTTTGAAACGTTGTTAAAAAAATAAGAAAATGCCGATAATCGGCATTTTCCCTTTTGCGTGTAAGGTGTTCTACGCTTTTAAAGACAAATATCATTATTTGAGCAAAATTAAATAAATTTAATACGTCGTTTGCACATGCTTTCAGATTGGACTTGTCTATCATTGTGTTATTTGGTAAAGGATTAACCTTTACTATGCCGACCGCAAAGATAAAAGTATATAGCACGGGGTAAATATAACGATCAGCCTACACATACGTGCAAACTGATCGTGATCAACACCCTTCTCTTCTCTTTTTCTCAGACATATGCAAATGTACCAGCTATTCCCTTTCAGTACCATTGAAACCAGCCGAATCTATATTTTGTGACAGGTCGATAAATTAGGATCCGAAGAATAAACGTTAACTAATAAAAAAATATTAGCCGTGCTCTGTGAAAAGGAGCCTTAATGCATCTTCGAAAAGTATCGACCAGGTCAGCCTGCGCAATCCGCGCAGGCTGACCTGGGTCGAAACTTTTCGTTATTGGGCAATTTTCTGTATGTCCAAGGACCAGTCTACCTCATGATTAAGTCGGTTGTTAAAAAAAAATGTGGCTATTATGGATCCATAACTATGTGATGGTTTGACTGGTATCAGGCAGATGTATTAAGCCCCCTTTTGCCAGAGCATGGGTCATATTTTGGTGGTTGCACGATTACATAAATTAAAATTTTCAGAGCCAAAAAACATAAACTCGGACTTTTTCAAAGACTGAAAAACAATCCACCGAAACTCAGTAAGATTTTTTTTTTTTTTATAATCTAACATTGACAAAAGAATCGGACGGTATAGAACACAGATCAGACTGCACGTTTTATGCAGTCTGATCTTGATCTATGCCGTCCGCAGAAGCTCCTGCCTTCAAATGTCGTCCGCAAAAGCCTCTTTTATCATCTATGGCCCTTAAAGGGTTAACGATATTATACATTTATTATGGAGATTCAGATATTCTCTAATCCAAAATTGATTAATTGGCAGAGGGTTCCGGGATTAAGTTGACAAAAAAAGACGAGTGTACTGGCACCTTATTTTTTCTTCGTGATTTTTTAAACAGAATCAATCCTGCTTATATTAAATGATAAATGTTAGTTCTATCTATGCAAAATATTGAAGGTCTTTTTCTCATTATGCTTAAAAACCTAACTCCTTAACACTTTTCCAAACAATCCCAATTTTGAACGACTTTGATTAAGAAAGCTTTTGAAAACATTGTGGGAACAGGAGAAAATGCTGGTAACCAGCATTTTCTCCTTTCCCCACAATGTTTTCCAACCGTTTAACACAAATACCATAATTTGAACCATACTGAATTAGTAAACTGTAAATGCCTTTGATACAGATGAATCTAAAATTTTGTCTGTCTGGTAAAGGGTTGAGACAAGGGGAAACTTTTTGGGAGATAAACACTTAATTGACCATGTAAATCAATGCCGTATTACCAATGTAATTCCGATGATCCAATGCGAACAACCGATGAACTTTTTTTGCGATAAGGGTGACATTGAACGGAGATAACTAGAGTTCTGACCCATATCCTGCTTGCCCCGGGATCTGAGTGGCGAGTCCGGTAGCTCAGTCAGTAACGTAAAAAGCTTTGAGCCAAGGGGTCGATGGTTTGATTACCCAACTGGGCCAAATTCAACGGAATCGTCGGTTCATTTCGGTCAACATGCATCTAAGCACAAACACGTCATATGAATTTGAAAATGTGATCTTAAAGGTATTGAAAAGCGCAGACCGGAATCATACTGCACAGATCTGTAGGCCTGATCGTGGTCGACAATTACCGAATTGGGATTTAGAGGTACCGGTTCGAAGCCTATGGATAAAGAAACTCTGCTACAATGTTAGATTTCGGCTTAACCCTTATCTTACTGAAAACAAGTTAATTAAAACGTTCAAGACGATAGTAAAAACCCGAATAATGTTAATTCATACAGTACTTATCTTTTGGAGAACAAAATGTCCTTATCGAACAGTGTAGATTCAAGATCAGACTGCACGTTCTGTGCAGTCTGATCTTGATCTACATTGTCCGCAAAAGGTCGGTGAGTCGCGCTCAGCAGCTTAAGGGTTAAAGCATTTATGAACACTTTAAGCTGATAGCTATGTGAATAGAAAAATCTTACTGAATTTTTTGTAACCGTCATTTAAAAAAAGGACCCAAGTAACACGAAGCATTTAACACACGACGTGCAACCGTTGTAAAAGTCAAACCACGTTTACTATTACCAAGTTACAGTAATTTTTTTTTTTAACATAATTTACTAAAATGATTACAAATTACACAAAGGACAAAAGTGAAGAAAATATACAATTTTTTTGTTAATCGAGTTGGAGAATAGTGTGAGAAAAGAAGTATGTGTTTCTTAGTAATACACTAAATTTACCATCACTCAATTTACTATAGATCTGTTTTCTTTATTCAATAATAGAAGGGACATAGCTAAACTTGTTTAGCTCGGAGAAATATTAGCGGTGCATAAGGAAAAATATACATGCGCCATGCCCTGTGAAACAGAGGTTTAATGCATCTGTTAAATGTATCGACACAGGTCAGCCTGCGCAGTCTGCGCAGGCTGACCCGAATCGATATATTTTGGAATTTGTACATTTTCTGCATGTGCAAGGACCATTCTACCTCATAATCTAGTCGGTTGTTAGACAAAATGGATTTTGTGGATCCATGATCATATGATGATTTGCTTGGAATAGTGCATCAACGAATTGCATTAAACTCCCTTTTCCCAGGGCGCGGCTCATATTTAATTGACTGCTTATTTGTCTGACAAGATATTTATGCAAACCGCAATTCAATCTGGACTTTGTATGTAATTCACAAAATTTTCCCTCTTATTCCTTAACGATGCATATTTCAAAATCGAAATAGAAATATTTTATAGAGGCGGAAGAGTGGGTGCACTAATTGTTAAGAATGTATATTCAAAAAGAAAACTTATCACCGATCAGGCAAATTTAAGACACATAATTGCTCTGCCCAAAATGTTTTCCATATCACCCCAAAACTCCCCCTCCCATTTGAAATATCTCTCCACGTAGCACCTGTACTAGTGAATGATTTCTCTAGAAATGACATTTTTTTTTTTGTATTTTCTGCACCCTTTACCAAACGGCCAAGTATTATCAGGACCCTAATTAAAAGGCTTTTGAAAACATCGTGATAAAGGAGAAAATGCGGGTAGCCAGCATTTTTACCTTTTCTCACGGTGTTTTCGATTTGGTCGAAAGCAATCCCCATTTGTCTTCTGCAAATGCTTTCAGTATGGACAAGTCGAAAATTTGTGAGTCTTGATAAGTTTAAACCACTTTAAACAGTTCTGTAAGCTTGAATCCATCCTCGCTGACCCAGCCGCTTTCAACAATATTTCAGATATATACATGTAATAAGAACAGCTTGATTCTTAAACAAACGACTTAGGCTTGGCAAAATTTAAAGTATATGCAGTAACAAAACATGTGACTCAAAAAATGAAACTTGCTTTTGGAAGGGTAGAAAACATTGTGGGAAAAGAAGAAAATGCTGGTAACCAGTATTTTCTTGTTTTCCTACGATGTTTTCAAAAGGCCTCATTCTAGAGTTGTTAAAACTCAGGACTGTGTGGAAAAGGGTTAATACTCAATTTCGTCTGTAGTTTCATCAGTGGTAGGCTTTGGGCTCTCTTGTACCTTGCCCGAAGGCAATCCCACGTGACCAGCGTCGCGAGCAAGAATCAAACCAGGAATTCCTAACTTCGATTTCAACACAATAACTGAGCAACGGGGGCCTCGAATCCAAGATCTATAGTGTTAGTATTGCTTGTCACTGAAACTGAATTTCTTTTTTCAATAACCCAAACAGACCATATAGATAAAAATACAGGATGTACTGGAGGACGTGCGCCATTTTGGTTTAGACTGGATGCAATGACACTCTGGCTGCCAAAAGATAGCCCCTGAAACATTCGGACTGTGATTCAGAGGGTATAGATGCATATCTTAGTGCAAGAGCTTAATGTGAGCATTTATTATGACTATTATTGATAGAGGGTTTTGTGTTTGTGTTGTCTTTTTTTTTTTGAAAATCAGAATGGTGCGTGTCGATTGAGACATACTGTATATCTACAGGGTCTGTCTGAGGTTTCAGGTTTCTTGCAAAAAAAAAAACCGCAAGACTTCAGTGACGAAGCATCAAACGCTTAACTCTTTACCAAACGACAAAATTTTAGACTCGTCCAAATTCAAAGCATTTGCAGACGACAATATAGACGTGACTCAAAAATTGAAATTCGTTTTAGGAAGGGTAGAAAACATTGTGGGAAAAGGAGAAAATGCTGGTTACCAGCATTTTCTCCTTTTCCCACAATGTTTTCAAAAGGCTTTTCCTTCAGGGTCGTTAAAACTCGTGATTGTGTGGTAAAGAGTTAATACAGTAGATCTTAGAATCGACTCTATTCCTACCGGCAACGTTGGCCACAAGAAGGCGTCATTGGCAAAGGCACCACAGAGCCCAAACCTGATCCTATTGAAACCAAGTGTGGACCTGCAAATTTTGCTGTAGCTGTTATGTTTGACTGTTGCCATTTTTTGTTCGTTGGTTGGATGATTGGTTGGTTGGTTGGTTGGTTCGTTCGTTCGTTCATTTGCTTGCGTGCTTGTTCGTTCGTGTTCTCTTTGCTGACGTTTTCAGGAGTATTTCAATTGTATGAGGACAGCTACTGCCACTACACAAGTACCATAGGCACAACACTCTTTATATACCATTAGTTGCTTAAACACATTTATAGAAACATGTTAAGTTGGATACAATGTCTAAAGGTGCAGATAAAAATCTGTTATTGATGAGAATGTGGTTTTTGTTTCATTTCATCGAACTTTTTATAAAGAATAATGATACTATAAATCACCTTGTCTTATTCATGATCACATGTCGTGAGTTTCATCTTCCTTAAACGCTTTCACTGCCCAATGGCGATCATAAAATTGCCTTTGCGGTCGCCATTGATACAAGATCAGATAAGACTGCACAGAACGTGAAGTCTGATCTTGGATCTACGCAGCCCGCTTCCCGATGTTAACCGATGACCAGAATCATTTAGTTTACCTCCGATTGTGGTGGAACTGTACTTTTAGACCTAAATAAAAATTTGAATATATTTCATTCGTCTCAAAAGAGTTAATCATCCTCCACTGATAGATTATATGTTATACGGTTTACAGTAAAATTGGCATATCAAAATATTTTAGGATTAAAAGAGAAATTGCTCTGCTGGATCAATTCCTAAATTTTGCAATTTTAAACCCACTCTCCCACCCCGTCCATCCACCAACCACCAACCCCATCCCATCGTTCTGTGCAGTCTGATCTTGATCTGCACTGTCCGCAAAAGGTCAGTGAGTCGCGCTTAGCAGCCTAAATCCATGGGCTATTTTGACCAGAAAATTTCCAGCAGTAGAAAATCATACACTTCTGGTCAAGACCAGACAGTAGATTTTTGTTGTCTAATCCAAATGTACAAAGCCCTGAAAAGCACCATGTGCTCCACAGAGCAAATGTAGCTTTAAATGGTACTATTTAGATTTGATTGCCGAGAATTAACCACTGGTAAATATTACTAATTTATAATTTTCTTTCCAAGAGGAAATAGACGATTATTTTAACTTAAACGGTGAATTTTCTGCGTAAAATAACGCAATGTTGTTTTGCTATCAGAAACTCCTCCTATTTTCATGAGGTCAGATATGACGTCATCGTGCCTACGTTGTATTTGAATACGATTCCGTATCATCGATTTGTTTTCACTTTAAGGGTATACAATAGATATTTTTTTCTTACATTTCTCTTTCGTACTTGTCCGTGGTTTGCGAATTGTTAGTATAATGAATTCATTGATGAAACAGTTTTGAAGTTTTATATGATTTTACAAACCTCAACAGGAGTAGTATAGGAGGGTAGACCTCGGACAAAACGCGTTTTGTCCGAGGTCTACCCTCCCTGAGTGCCATTTTGTCCGAGGTCTACCCTCCCTGAGTGCCATTTTTGTCCGAGGTCTACCCTCCCGAGCAGAAAAAATGCCGCATCACTGCAATTTTGGCGTGATTCGGTTTCCGCGACATATGAATACAATAATAAATAGTCCGTTACTAGTCTCGGGAGGGTAGACCTCGGACAAAAGTAGTTCCGGCAGTTGGTTCAGGTAGAAACCCTCGTTGGACTTAGTCTTTTTTGGAGGGTTGATCTTTCTCTCTCTATTACCGTCGGACTTAGTCTTTTTTCCACAATTGGATTAAAAAAGTAGTTCCGGCTGATGTAAACAAGTAGTTCCGACTGATGTAAACAAACGTAAACAAACGTTTTGATTGGTCGAGACGTTTTCCCGCCAAAATTCGATGGGTTATTTCCCCTTTTCAGCTTGGATCAACCCAAAGACCCTTGTTGGACTTAGTCTTTTTCACAATTGTATTAAAAAGTAGTTCCGCCTAATGTAAACAAACAGGTTGGTTCAGGCGGAGTCTATCGTTGGACTTAGTCTTTTTTCCACGATATGGATTATATTCTCTACTTACGCTGGGCCAGGCAGAGAGCATCGTTGGACTTAGTCTTTTTTTCCGTCTTTGTTTCTCTATCACCGTGTTGGACTTAGGCTTTTTCTCTGTCATCGTTGGACTTAGTCTTTTTTCTCCGTCTTTGTTCGTCTTATCCTTTCTCTATCAACGTTTGACTTAGTCTTTTTTCACCACAATATGGGTTATTTTCCCCTCCTCAGCTTGGTTCAGCCAGAGATCATCGTTGGACTTAGGCTTTTTCCGTCTTTGCTCGTCTATCTTTCTCTACAACCGTTGGACTTAGTCTTTTCTTTGGCTCCTAGCAATATGATCTTTAGACATTACCTAACTATATGATCTGAGTGTGGGTTTTTTCCGACATTTCCCGGAAATCACTTCGTCTAGACTTACCCAACCTTAGGTTTTATTCGTCCCTAGTTTCATTCGTCCCTAGTTTTTAATCTGCAAATCTTTTTAAAAATTGTAAAAATTTTTATCCGAAAATTTTTATCCGAAATTTTTAAGCGTAAAAATTTTTTCTATCGCTAAAATTTTTTCTATCGCTAAAATTTTCTCTGTAAGATTTTTTTGAAAATTTTTTTCTCTGCAAGATTTTTTATTTGAAAAATTTTTCTATCGATAAAAAGTTTTTCTCTCTGCAAAAAGTACAACAACACATCTACAAAATTGACAATTGTTAAAGATAGATTTTTTAAGGTTTTGGTTAGTCCTGAAAAGGACTGTTTTTGGAGATTAGACTGTCTTTTTCCTCGTCTAATGACAGCAACCAAAATTTGCATGACAGATGGGACAACTTCCAGTTCTTCTTGTGATTGTCATTGTACCATCCTTCGTGGTGATCTTTCTCCCGAGTTCAACGTCAACTAATATGAGCTCTGGAGTTGTTGTCTGCATAAACAGCTCAAGTAATTTTTCTCCGAGCTCTCTGTATGGGTGTGTTATCTGCTCTAGATGTCTTTGAACTGCTATGAGTTGTCTTCTTAATACCAACAGATCTTCACCAGCATTTAAATAGTCTTGGAGAGCATCAATTATTTGATGGTTTATCTGTTCCATATTTTGAATTCATTTTTTCGCTTTGGTTACTTTATGATTTATTCGTCTTACTCGAGAGAACGAGAGTCGAATGACTATAGAAGAAGTTCACTGATTTTATAGCTTGGCAGAGGGATTGACCTACTTTGACTTGGAATTAACGTTAACCAATCGTTAGTTTCGTTACATTTTTTTGGAACTGATACTCTTAGACATTGTAGATAGATCATATAGTACATTATGTTCTATCTACATGCTCTCGCCCACGTTCGCGCTTTTAATTCTAACGTGAAGTAGGTCAATCCCTCTGTCAAGCTATAAAAGAGCCAGCATTTTTATTCTTGTATTAACTCATTTCACGATGAAGTTATCAAAATTCTGCTGTGGGCTGTTTGCCAGCAAGAAGAATAAGAAAGAAATGAAAGAAATGAAAGAAAAATGGGAGCAAGAGGCCATGGAAAAGAAAGAAGACGAGGCAGAAGAAAGGAAGAGCCTAAAGCATAAAGCTCTTCGGGAGTTCTTCGCAAGACGAGGGTATGAGTTTTATACTCGTACCCCAATCGTCAAGATGGGTAATATTTACCCGGACTTATCAGAACTGATACCGCCAACAGAGCATCGCGGTTGGCAGAATAAATTAATGAGAATGTATCCTTCATTGAAATGGTGAAGAATACGTTCTCTTTAATTTTAAAAACAGTCCTTTTCAGGGCTACCCAATACCAAGAAAGTTTTACTTTCTTCAAATTGTCAAAAACAAAAAAAGTC
Source organism: Tridacna gigas (assembly GCA_945859785.2). Classification (NCBI taxonomy): domain Eukaryota; kingdom Metazoa; phylum Mollusca; class Bivalvia; order Cardiida; family Cardiidae; genus Tridacna; species Tridacna gigas. The sequence continues at coordinate 70,974,190 of OX244029.2, forward strand.
AAGTCCTATATGTTTTTATATCTTTTATTTAAAACTTTTTTATTTAAAACTTTTGTACAATAATCATTACAATGAAATTTTTATTTAAAACAATAAACTGGTAAAATATATACAATGAAACATTGAACTGTAGAAATATTTGAATCTTTTTTTGAAAACAGTTCTTTGAAACAGTTCTTTGAAAATGTTTGCACATTTTTACAGACACGTTTTTCTTTTTTTCTTCGGGATGTCAGGCTCACATTCACTCTTGCGTTTCCTCTTACTGTTTCCATTATTGTGTTCGTCATTGTTATTTTTCAACACAATATCTGGACAGATTTTTGCGCCATGTTTTTTTGTTTTGCAGAAGAAACAGTTCTTCTTTTTCTTTTCTCTTTTCTCGTTGATTTTCTTTTCTTCAGATCCTGAAGATTTCTGAGATATCTGTTCGTTGTTTTGCTCCTCTCCAGACAGCGAAGAGGGTTCATTGTTTTGATCGAGTATAAGAGTATCCTCTGAAGAAAGTTTATTTTTTTGCGAACTTTGTTGCGGCTTATCATGTATTTCTACTTGAATTCTACAGATTTCTGTGTCGTTGATTTCTGTGTTATCATGCTCCATATTTTCGATCTCCTGCTCGATCTGATTTCCTATCAATGAAGTTGTAGTCTGTGACGATTTTGTCTTCCATTTATTCTCGTCTACTTTATAGGATAATAGAGCCCCAACGTATTTCATATGTTGGAATTCTCTCCCGGTTTCCATTGTTGGCGAAATTTTAACATCGTGACTGTAGGGGTCCACGAAGACAGAGACGAATCTCCACATCATTTTTTCTTTTTCTGGACATTGTCTAGCCCAATGTCCTGATCTGTTGCATGTAAAACAGATATTCGTTGTCATATCACTCACTCCATGGCGCTTGTCGAATGTTGCTTGATCCAGGACTCTGGTGATACGATAGGTATCTTTTTCTGCAAAATGTTGGTGGGATAGAAATGATCCCACGTAGTTCCCAGTATCTTGACGGTATATTGGTGATCTCATAGTCGTGAGTGTATGGGTTAACATACAGGTACATTCTCTTTGGTGTTGTACTTTGTAGCTTGAACCCACTCATTTTTCTACCAGTTGTCCTGTTTGAAATCTTTCCGAAGAATGATGAAGATTTCAATCGTAACGTCTCTTTTTATACACTCTTGGTCTGAAAAAAGATATAAAAAGGCTACGATTTTTTGAGTTCTGGGACATTACTTGACTCGCAATCGGTCATAAAACCATGTCTAAAAGGTTAGTACCGTATTCAGACAGTACAAGTGACGATGAGACAATTCAGCCGATGTCAAAGAAGAGAAAAAAATTACTACCGGCAAAGAAAAGAAAAAGAATCCTAGTCTATCCAGATAGTAGCAGCAATGGTGAAAGCGATGATGAGAAATTTCCACCCAAAAAGAGAAAAAGTTTACCATTGAAAAAAGAAAACGACGGTGAAGTCAAAAAATCTTTGAAAGAAGAAAACGATGAGAAATTTCCACCGTCAACCAAAAAGAGAAAAAATTTGAAAGAAGATAAAAAATCTTTGAAAGAAGAAAGTCATGCTGGGCTATTTTTACCCAAGAAAGAAGAAAGTGGAGACAAAAAATCTTTGGATATGAAAAGTCTATACGCCTTAAAAGAAGTGGGAAAAAAGAAGTCAAGAAAATTCAATACAGATTCCCGTGTGCTGGAGGCGTGCTTTAAGAAATTCGATGAGTTACAACCCCAGCAACTGACTGCCTTATTCGACGATGTTATCCAACAAATCGTTCAAAAGTTAAAGGCTGAATCGAGGGATATGATCAGAATTACCATCAATCACCGTTCATTGGATATGGGGATTCATATACCCTTTCTATATGTGGAGGAGTTGGAGAGTCATACTATATTGGACGAGATTGAAAAAGTTCTACAGTCGAATGAGGAATTCATCTTGAACGATGGTCACATGACATTCGATATCACACATACGGTACCCCCAAGTGGATGTGGTAAAAGAGTTAGGGGTACAGAAATATTGGATTCAAAAGTTTTCGCAAAGAAGAAACAATCGATTATTGAAATTAATAATGAAGATCATCTATGTTTTGCAAGAGCTGTTGTTGTGGGAATTTATCACCATGAACGTGAAAACACCCAAGAATGGAATCGAAGATGGGATATCATCAAAAGATCAAACAGACCACTTCAAAAGATTGAAGCCGAGAAATTGATGAATGAAGCTGGAGTTTCGTCAACACAAGCTGTAGGGCCTGAAGAATACAAAAAAATTCAAGATTTCTTGTATGAAAAAGACTATGTTATTAAAGTCCATCAACAGCAATCGAGAATGGAGAAAGTGTTTGAACATCCAAAAGTGAAAGATAATAGTAAAATCATACATTTGTACTTTCATCAAAAACACTATGACTACATCAAATCCATTACATCATTTCTTGATTGTGGTTATTATTGTGAGTTCTGTGATATACGTTACAGGAATCGGGAAGACCATGTTTGCTCAAAGATCTGTAAAGGTTGCTTTCGTACTGGAAAATGTCCATCGAAATCAAAAGAGTATGTCTGCTCAAAGTGTCATAGATGTTTTTTCAGTGCAGAATGCTTGGAAAAACACAAAACACTTCAAGGCAAAGAGAAGAAGACCATTTGTGAATTAGTGAAACTCTGTTCAAAATGTGGAGGTCAGTTTTTTGTCAGAAAGAAAAATCATGTCTGTAAGGGAAAGAAAAAGTGCCATCTCTGCAAGAAAATAGTTGACTTCTCTCATCGGTGTTTTATTCAGCCTTACCAGAGTAAGATGAAGCATGACAGTGACGATGAGACGAGTTCTTCTGTAGTCAAAAAACCTTTGTTCATTTTCTTTGATTTTGAATGTCAGCAAGATACAGGGATACATATCCCGAATTACTGTATTGCACACCGAGCCTGTGCTGAATGTATCGATAAACCACTTGATTTTCATTGTTCCACATGTAGTGAATTCGAAGAAGGAAGAGAAGTTATTTTTCAAGGAAAAGAAACTTTGAGTCAATTCTGTAGCTGGCTCTTTACAAAGCATCATAAAGGAATCATAGCTATTGCCCATAATCTCAAAGGTTATGATGGTCAATTTATTCTCAATCATATTATCAATGTTGGAATGAAAGAACCAGAACTGACTATGAATGGTAATAATATTTTGAAGTTAGAATTGAATGGTGTGTGTTTGATTGACTCCTTCAGTTTTATGAACTTTGGTCTGGCAAAATTTCCGACTACATTTGGACTTCAAGAAATGAAAAAAGGCTACTTTCCTCACTGGGCAAATACAGACGAATTCTGGGATTACGTTGGGCCATACTTGGATATGTCTTATTACAAACCCGATTCAATGTCTGAAGAGGCTCGATCGAAATTCATAGTCTGGTATAATGACAAAGTTCAAAATGGTGAGGAATTCAATTTTCAAAAAGAGATGGAGATGTACTGCCGATCGGATGTTGATATCCTAAGACGAGGATGTGGTGAATTCAGAAAGTTGTTCATCGAACAGAGTGGAATTTGTCCATTCACAGAGGCGTTTACTATCGCCGGCGCCTGTAACAAGATTTGGCGAAAAGATTATTTACCAAAAAATCAGATAGCCATCATTTCAAGCAAAGACCCAGTCAGACGCCGGTTTTCTATGAAAGCAATACGATGGATTCAAAGTATTGCTAGGGAAAAAGGGATTCATATTCAACACGGTAAAAATGGTGGTGAATTTCAAATAGGAAGATATACTGTAGACGGTTTTCACCGTCAATCAAACACTGTCTATGAATTCCTCGGGGATTTATTTCATGGTTGTCAGACATGTTTCAAGGATCGAAAATATATCAATCCCATCAATGGAAAAACAGTGGATGAATTGTACAACAATACCATTGAACGATTAGAAACCATCAAAAGAATGGGATATAACATCGTGACCATATGGGAGCATGAATTCGATACCAAGATGAAGAAGGACAAAGACTACAAAAAAACCATTGAAAGTCTATATCCGAACTGTGACCCCATCGAACCAAGAGAGGGTCTGGCTGGAGGCAGATGCAATGCAATAAAAATTGTTTATGATGTTGAGGAAAGCAGTGAGAAGGAAATCAAGTATATCGACATCTGCTCTCTGTATCCTTACGTTTGCAAACATAAATTCTATCCTGTAGGTCATCCCACAATCTTGACTGCTGAGAGTATTGATATGAAGAATATTCGTCAGTATGAAGGCCTCATTAAATGCAAAGTTCTACCCCCAATTGATTTGTTTCATCCTGTTCTTCCAGTTCACTGTAACAACAAGATGATGTTTCCACTCTGTATGAAATGTGCACAAGAAAGCTCAAACGTTTGTAACCATAAAAAAGAAGAGAGATCGTTGGTTGGAACTTGGGTTACATTTGAACTGTTCAAAGCTCTCGACTGTGGTTATCAGCTAATGCAAGTGTATGAAATCTGGCATTTCCACTCTGTTTCGGATCAATTCTTTAAAGGTTATGTGGATAATTTCTTGAAAATTAAGCAAGAAGCCAGTGGTTATCCCAGTTGGTGTCAGACAGACTCGGAAAAGAATCAATTCATTCGCGAGTATGAGGAAGCTGAAGGGATTCGACTCGACCCCAAATGTATTCAAAAAAATCCTGGTAAAAGATCATTTGCTAAGATTATGCTGAACTGTCTTTGGGGGAAATTAGCACAGCGTGAAAACATGAGCAAGACGAAATACATCAGAGAACCATCTAAATATTTCGACTTGATTACCGACCCGAAATATACGGTAAAACATGTGGAAATCTTTGACAACGAGTGTCCATTCATTTTAGTCAACTATGAAGAAAAGATGGACTTTGTCGAAACGCATGCAACAGCCAATGTTATTGTAGCATCCTACGTAACAGCTTATGCAAGGTTGGAACTGTACAGTGTTCTTGAAAGATTGGGGGATAGAGTTCTGTATTTCGATACAGATAGTTGTATGTACATTCATGATCCTGAATTGTGGAACCCACCCATCATTAACAGTAGGTTAGGAAAATGGACCGATGAAGAACCTGATTGTAGAATAACTCATTTCAGAGGATTAGGCCCCAAGAATTACGCTTACAAAATGAGAACAAAAGATGGAAAAGAAAAAAGCAAATGTAAAGTCAAGGGAATTACTTTGGATTACAATACAAATCAGATGGTAAATTTCGACACCTATTCAAAATGTGCTTTGGATCGTACAATAGAAATCAAAGTTCAGTATGACTGCAGAATCAAAAGGCATAAAGACAGAACAGTGACCAGTGAACCACAGACAAAAACCTTTCGCTCTGTATACACCAAAAGAGTGATTGTAAACGATACTGATACTGTCCCCTATGGTTATAAAAGTTTGAGGGTATAAATATCTGTAAGAAACAATATCGTGTTACACTGTTTTGAAGTGAACGATCGAAGTAAGACGTTTTTTAAAAACAGTGAAAACCATCAAAAAGTGAGAAATCATGTCAAACGAAATGCTACCTTTACCGATAGAACTACGTGAAAAAGTTTATAGAGATTTCATCCATCAGCACACGCTCGATGAACAAGTACAGTTTGATATTAAATTCGCCTGTGTGAAATTTTGGATAGATAAATTGCATAAGGGAGTTGTAAAAGGAGAAACATCCTGCAAACTGTATAGAATACACAGCTTTATTGTGATGATGGTGGATGATACAAATTTCGATCTTCCTCTCCAAGCTTATTTAGCAATTTGTCTGTTGAAAGACAACTATGTTGCTAAACAGATGGATTCCACAAGTCGGTGGCAATTCATTATCGTAGGAAGAACTGAAGAAAGTTTTCTGAACGTTCTGAAAATGAAATCGGTTCTGTTTAACTTTTACTTACGCTACAAAAAAGGATCTATTCAAGACAGTGAGGAAACAGTGGATACCTTGGAAGGCTATATTCTATTTGATAGAGATGTCACAGAAGAAGTCGTATATTCAACTCTTTCGACAAAAGATATTTCAAAACATATTTTTCCATTTAGTGGAGTACGTGAATATAGTGAAATGGATAGCAAATTTCCATTGTTTTTGGGTAATGATCAGTTGCATAAAGTTATTGTGGAACATGAAGACAAGTGGAAAAATCGAGGTATCTGTGAATTTGCATTGTAACGATACTGCACTCTATGACCTATAAGATTTGAGGGTATAAATAACTGTAAGGGACAATACCATGTTACACTGATTTGAAGTGAACAATCAAAGTAAGACGGTTCTATCGAAAAGTGGAAATCATGTCAAGCGAAATGCTGCCTTTGCCGATAGAACTACGTGAAAAAGTTTATAGAGATTTCATCCATCTGCACACACTCGATGAAGGAACACAATTCAACCTTAAATTCAGATGTGTGAAATTTTGGATAGATAAATTGCACAAGGGAGTTGCAAAAGGAGAGACATCCTGCAGAATGTATAGCATGCACGACTTTATTGCAATGTTGGTGACTGAGTCAGACTTTGATATCACCATCAAAGGCTATTTGACAGCTTGTTTGTGGAAAAGTGACTATTTCGCTAAGAAGTTGCAAGCCACAAGTCGATGGCGATTCATCATCATAGGAACACCAGAAGAAAGTTATCTGATCATGCTGAAAATGAAATCACTACTGTTTAACTTTTACTTACGGTATACAAAATCAAGAGATAATGCAGAAGGAGTGGATATCATGGAAGGGTATCTCCTATTTGAAAGAGATGTCACAGAAAAAATCGTACTTTCAACTCTTTCGGCAAAAGCAGTATTCAAAAACGTCTTTGAAATTAGAGGAACGTGTGAATATAGTGGCTTGGACAGTGTATATAGTTTGTTTTTGGGCAATGAACAATTGCACAAAGCTGTTGTGGAACATGAAGACAAGTGGAAAAATCGAGGTATCTGTGAATTTGCATTGTAAAAATGTTCTGTCATTGTTGTAAATAAGAACTGTATTGTCAATGCTTTGTATATAAAAATGTGCCTTCATTGTTTTTGTATATAAATTGTCTTTGTATATATAAAATATAGTGTTAGAACATTTGGTTTGTTTTTAAACGTTACTGTTTTTCATGATATTGTTAAGAACTTTTGAATGAATAAAGAAATGATTTTAAAAAGGTCGTCTGTTTTGATTTCTTCCCAAAACTTGAATAAAGAAAAGTTCAGACTTAGAAAGATGTAGCTAGATCATTACATTCTATGTGAGATCATATAGTACGTTATGTTCTATCTACATGCTCTCGCCCCCGTTCGTGCTCTTAATTCTGTATCAAAGTAGGTCAATCCCCTACCAAGCTATAAAATGTTGACAGAAATTTTCCTATCTTTTATTCTTTCTCTATCTTTTTATCCTAGCGATATGTCCGTGAGACAGGGTTTTGGCACTCCGCCTCAATCTTATTATAGTGGGCAATATTTACGCTATAAGAAGTACTTCAATCATGAGCATTTCATTAGAAAGCATTATTTCGATGCAGAACGATACTTGGATGAAGCTCAGCCTAGTTTGTTCTCTAGAAGATTTTCCGTTTCAGAAATTTATGAAATGGTAAAATCTACTGTAGAACATAGCGATAGTATTAAATTGCAAGGTTTCAACAAGATAATTTTTGAAATGAAATTTCCTGTTGAAATCGGAAAAGATGCAGATGGTAAAGAGGCGTATGTTTGTAAAGTCGTCGCCTGCTATGATGGATTTGAGTTGCCGGATGTAGTCAAGTATAAAGATCTTTCTGTCATCACGGCATATCCTGTATAATGGATAAAAAACAATGGTTCTTTTTTAAGAACCACTCTCTCCTTCTTTTTTAGGATTGAGGGCTCTTTTCAGAGCCAACCAATACCCAGGAAGTCTGCTTCTTTGAATTGTCAAAAACAAAACGTATTTCTCAGATCTAAAGATTGGTTGTATCAGACTCGAAAAAGACTAAGTCCTATCCGAAGAATCGTCGTTTTTTCCCCAAACACCCGCCAAGATCAACCGTTTTTCCCACTCCCGCCATTCCTTTTCTACAAAAGAATATAACAAGTCTGACGATTGGTCTACGTTAATTCTGAGTCAGAAAAAAGTAGGTCAATCCCTCCACTAAGTTATAAAAATTCAGTGAACTTTTCCTATAACCATTCGACTCTCGTTTCTCTCGAGTAGCACGAATAAGAAATCGTAAAAGTATACCAAGACGAGAAAAATGCTTATATTTTTTCCTTATTGTCCACAGTGTGATAGACCATGTGCAATAGAGTGCGGAAAATGTTTTCATATCCTACAACATCTTGGAGAAAAGCACAATTGTCCAGAACCAGATGAGGGATTCTATGACTATGATGAAGACTATGGTGTAGTGATTTGGTGTCATCATTGCTGTCAAGCTTTCATTGTGGTACAGTTTGAAGAAGAAGAAGAACATCTCGATCGCAGCCAGTGAAGAATGAATCTTCATAAAAACAGCCCTTTTCAGGGCTAACATGCAACAAGAACGTTTTCTACTTTTCTTCAAATTGTCACTTCAACTCAATTCTGAATTAAGAAATATAACGAAACTAACGATTGGATAACATTAATTCCGAGTCAAAGTAGGTCAATTCCTCTACCATCCTATAAAAGACGGGGCTCTTTTTCTTTTTAATCAGTTTTTCCCTCTCAGAACTCAAAATGAAGACCCTCGACAAACGGTTCAAATTGATTGAAGCAGAGCGACGATTTAGAAAGGGATGCAAACAGATCGAATTGCTTAAAATTCGTCTGAGTGGGATAGAAAAACGATATGATAAGTGTAAAAGCAGAGCTGTGCAATATAATCTGAAAATTCAACTTTGTTCAATCAAAGGAGTACTCATTATGTATAATGAGTATGTCCAAGGCAAAGTTGAAGAAATCAATGAACTTCGGTGTGAGCTATTCCCCGAAGATTCAGATGAGGAGGTTTAGAGTCCTCGATCTTTTCTCTAGTTTTGAAATTAAGTTAACCGATAGTTAAATTAATTTCATTACAGAGAATAGTGAAAAACAGCCCTTTTCAGGGCTAACATACACCAAGAAAGTTTTATCTCTCTTCAAATTGTCAGACCAAATCAATTCTGATTTTAAGAAAAGGTTAATTTTTACTTCAACTTATCAAAAAAAGACTAAGTTTATCAGAAAACCTTATTCCCTACCACATCGTATAGACTTGTTTTCATCTATCTTTTTACTTATTCAAAAGAGAATATAACAAAACTAACGATTGGCTAACGTTAATTCAGAGTCGAGGTAGGTCAATTCATCTGTAAAACGTATAAAGAAAGCCGGTCAAGTTCTCATTTAACCATTTTTACCTCTCAATACTCGAGAATAAAAAATGTTTTGTATGTTCATGTTTGGATCAGTGGCATATTATTCGATACTGAACTGGTTAGAAGATTGGTTTCATCGACAGCAGATACGTCATAACCTAGCACTACTTATTATGTTACTTGATGAGTTAGAGGCTGCGAGAGATAGACGAAGAGGCTAAAAAATACAAATCTTCGAAAAACAGTCCTTTTCAGGACTACTAAAACGTTAAGAAAAGTTCTATCTTTTCAAATTTTGTCAAGCAAAATTCTGCATAACTCTAAGAAAAATTTCATCCCAAATAATATTTTCTAATATAGTATAGTTCATTCTTTTGCAAGTAAGCAGTATAACTATGTAAAAACGAAAGATTATCATTCCTGCTTGACTAGAATTCAGTTGTTTTCGTTCAATCATAGGATATGTTACATTCACAATAGAGCTCAGATCAATCGGTTAGCCAGTACCCCAGATTTCTATTATTTCTCTCTGTAAGTGTTATAATCATTCGTGACTGCTTCCGACCGGGTCCGCGCTCTTAATTCTTTATCAAAGTAGGTCAATCCCCCTACCAGCCTATAAAACGTTGACGATATTTCTCTACAATCATTCGGCTCTCGATCTTCGAGTAGTACGAGTAAAAACACACTGTTAACGGGAAAGATGAATCTCAACTTAGCCGATTACAACTTAACCGACTACATCTTAGACAACTCCTTGCCACAGAGTGGAAACAGTGGAGATATTCTAGCGTCAGCCATGAATTCGACATTCATTGAGCCAATGGCAGCACCAGTTAACAAATTCGAGGAAGAGATGCGACAGATGATCTCAAAACAAGATGCTACAATAACTCAGATTTTAGAGGAATTGAAAACGTTGAACAGAAACATCGAGACAATATGCCAGCAAAGACAGTCAACTACGCCTGTTATTGTGAAGATTCCGGTGGAGTTCGACTTTGATAAAACCAGCCTTCGAAGACTAACAGACTCCCTTGTATCAGTTGTAAAAAAGAAAGATCAGAAGTCAAAGGAAAATCAGTCGAAGGAAAAGCAACACTCAAAGGAAACACAACCAGAGAAAGATCATCACCCAAAGGAAGAGAAGATAAAAAATAAAAAACGAGAAATAGAGAAAGACGATGATGAACAACTTCACAAAAAACAACGATACGAGCCCACCTATGTATCACCGTCAAAAATAGGACTGGGAAAACATGGGAAAAATATTGACAACTTCAAAGACTTCAAGATCCCAAAGATTCCAAAACTCAAACTCAAAAAGATACCCAAAGAAACAAAGAAAAGTTCTCAATAGAGAAAGAAGACAAAAAAGACAGTTCAATTTCCAAAAAACAGTCCTTTTCAGGACTAATCATTCCCCAAGAAAATCTATCTTCAACAATTGTCAATAAGTAAGTCAACTCGCCTCCAACCGTATAAAAGGCGATGATATTTCCAGTACATTAATCATTCGGTTCCCGAATAGATGACAGCTAAAGAAATGGTGATGGACTATAGTGTACAATTTCTACTTCTCTCGATGACAAAATGGTATCTGACAACCTTTCTACTGGCCATGATGCATGACTCCACTTTGCCTATACATAAAATAAACAAAATAAGAAGGTTAATAGCAGATCGAAGAAGACCCGTGGAGTGTCCTATCTGTCAGACAAACTTTGGATACTATCATTAGAGGAGGAGGAAAAACAAACTCCAAAACAGCCCTTTTCAGGGCTAACCATTCCCCAAGAAAAGTCTATCTTTCTCAAATTGTCAATATCGGTAAGACCAATAGAAGAGTCTTTCATCTTTGGAACCATATCGTGGAAAAAAGACTAAGTCCAACGATAGACTCCGCCTGAACCAACCTGTTTGTTTACATTAGGCGGAACTACTTTTTAATACAATTGTGAAAAAGACTAAGTCCAACAAGGGTCTTTGGGTTGATCCAAGCTGAAAAGGGGAAATAACCCATCGAATTTTGGCGGGAAAACGTCTCGACCAATCAAAACGTTTGTTTACGTTTGTTTACATCAGTCGGAACTACTTGTTTACATCAGCCGGAACTACTTTTTTAATCCAATTGTGGAAAAAAGACTAAGTCCGACGGTAATAGAGAGAGAAAGATCAACCCTCCAAAAAAGACTAAGTCCAACGAGGGTTTCTACCTGAACTAACTGCCGGAACTACTTTTGTCCGAGGTCTACCCTCCCGAGACTAGTAACGGACTATTTATTATTGTATTCATATGTCGCGGAAACCGAATCACGCCAAAATTGCAGTGATGCGGCATTTTTTCTGCTCGGGAGGGTAGACCTCGGACAAAAATGGCACTCAGGGAGGGTAGACCTCGGACAAAATGGCACTCAGGGAGGGTAGACCTCGGACAAAACGCGTTTTGTCCGAGGTCTACCCTCCTATACTACTAACAGGCTCCTTTAACGCTAACGACAAATTTCGTCGAAATGGATAAAGATGCTATGACATCTTTTGTGCACACTCTCATAATTCATATTACACTCCTTCGTCATGCATGTGACTTTGAAAGATGATATAAGTTTGTAAGCAGCTGCCGGGAAAAACCCGAATGTAGTTTTTGAGTCATTTTGGTAAGGTGATGAAATTAATCCTTTATTATACAACTTCGTAATTTACGGACCCTTTAAAAAATAGGCTTCTGAAAACATCGTGTGAAAAGGAGAAAATGCTGTTTACCAGCATTTTCTCCTTTTCCCACAATGTTTTTTATACAGTCGGAGGAATCTAGTTCGGTTTTGTCGATTTCTAAAATGTCTTCTGCGGTCGCCTCCAATTTCGAAGGGTCCAAAAAATTATTGTCGTTTGGAGAAGGGTTTAAGCCGATCTCCGAGGTTTTTTGGGACACCTATCCATTTTCTTGGATTTTCTTTCACCTGCACAAAAATTTTATGCCGGAAAACATGTTGATTTTTGTCATAGCCAAAGTCGAAACTATTTTTACTGGTGAGAGAGGAATGTGAGTACAACTGCTATTACTTTTATCACTCCTCAGAGATAATATTTGTGCAAGTTGAGATTCGAACTAACCAAAGCTGGATGACTTAACCATTACCTTATCACTGATCTTCCGAGGGCTCGGCGGAAGTGGGTGACTTACCATAGCAAGAGGACTTTGAAAAATGCTGAAACGGCGTCAAACACTCGAGGCTCAACTTTAACAACGATTGAAAGCCAAGAAAATAGGAATTACAGATTGGTGAGGTTTAATCAATTTCTGCACAAATACGGCTTTTCACACCCCCGGCAATTGACATCTTATGAAGACATTTAGAAAAAAAGGGAGTAGCCTATTGACTGAGCTTCCGGGCTGAGCATTATGCTATCATCTGAACCCTTATCCTGATAAATAAGTTAAATTAAACTTTCAAGACGATATTGAAAACCCGAATAATGTTATTTCAAACTTATTCTTTTGTAAACAATATCTCCTTATCGGACAGTGTAAATCCAAGATCAGACTGCACGTTATGTGCAGTCTGATCTTGATCTACAGTCCGCAAAAAGGTCAGTGAGTCGCGCTTAACAGCTTAAGTGTTCAATCTCGACTCTCTCATATTGTAAAATATGTGGTAATTTTCTTCCCGGCAGAAAATGTCACTTATTCAGTACACTAAGGGTTAAAGAGACCAATTTAGATGGTATGGCCCGAACCCACATTTCTTGTGAAATACTGATAAATACTACCAAATACATCGTTCTTTGCAAACGTAAAGAAAAGTGACGGTTACAATCGGTTAAAAAAATACAATTTGACGTAACATTATGGCACGGTAGTTTTGAAATCTGTAGCTCTCATGGTCTACTTTTACGCGGGTCAAGCTCAAATATGACGTCATCAAACTCATTTGAATATGATCCTACATAATCAACGCGTGCTATCGATCATCTGACCTTCCCATGAGCCTTTACAAAGTTTTCATGAATTAAGTCTTTGAAAAAATAATAAAAACTAGGAAGCTACGTTTTACTTTAAGGTAATGACATTGGAAATAATATTGTTTCTTACACTTCTCTGTCTTATTTACTGATGGTTTGTAAGCTATTTCCGCACTGAATTTACATTATTTTTAGTACTGTATAGTTATAAAAAAACATCAAAAGCAGCGTTTAACCATTTCTATATTCAATAGCTGACCCTTTGAAAAACACCGTGTGAAAAGGAGCAATTGTTTACAACAAGTAGTTATTCTATTTTTCACAATGTTTTTCGTGCTATTGAAATAAAATGTTAAAAGTTCCTTTAGCGAATTTTCTTTGTGTTGTATGTAATAGTTGTTTCGAAATTCCTTTTTTACGGTGACAGGTTAATAAACGTTCATTTGCAAACAGGTGAACGTAAATTCAATGGGTGAATCCAAGGATGAACACGTAAATAACATTTGTCGTAATATGTAAAATAGTTTATACGATCCTTAACACTTTGTTGCACCATCCTGTTTTTTTTTTTCGGGTTTCAGAGAAAGACACCTTTTGGAAACATTGTTGGAAAAGGGGAAAATGCTGGTAACCAGCATTTTCTCGTTTTCCAGCAATGTTTCCTACAACTTGAAAGATAAACCCCATCGTTTAGAGGAAAGATTTTTTTTCTCGCCGGCAAATGTTTTTAATCCGGACAAGTTTTTTTTTTTTCCCATCTGTTAAAAGGTTAACTCTTTACTACACGAATACATATAAGACTTGTCTATACTGAAAGTGTCTCAAGATAAAAAATAAATCGTCGTTCATATACTAAAATCTGTATTGTAAAGGGTAGAAAACATTGTGGGAAATGGGAAAAGTTTGAAAAAAAGAGCAGGATTTTCTCCTTTTTCTGAAATGTTTTCTGAAGCTTTCTTTCTTAAGAGTGTTGAAAACACGTGGTCGTTTGGAAAGAGGTTAACCCCGTGATAATAATTGTACATTATTATTTTTATTTTCTTCTTCCCTTTTCATTGTCCAACTCAAAGGTCAATTTTTACGGTTCTTGTGGGTCAAACTTCAAACTGAATTGAAACAGAGAATAATTAGTTAACCTTTGGGATGCTAAGCGCGACTCAACGACCTTTTGCGCACAGTGTAGATCCAAGATCAGACTGCACAGAAAGTGCAGTCTGATCTTGGATCTACACTGTTCGATTTGGGTTTGTAACATCGGCTTGAAATTTTCATTTACGTTATTTGGCAGCTTAAGGGTCAAGTGGATGGATGGATGGATGGATGGTGGATCGGTGGGTTAGTTCGGGTGGATGGATGGACGGATGTATTCGAACGAAAAATGATAAATTTTATGACAGATAGCTTAACCAATCTTAGCCAAACCTTCACGTATGTCGTCTGTTGAATCTACAGTGTTCGCTTGTATGTTTTCATTGATTTTGGAAATATTCGTGTCTGTTCTGTTCTATTCAATTTGTGACATATATCCAAACAAAACTATTTTGAAATTGTTATTCTTGCTGATTTGAAATACATCTTGTGAAGGCATAACCGAAAAGAAACAAATACGATTGTTCCGCATCCCTGTCGGAGCAGATTATGAAAACACCCCGACCAATCTCTAGAGCATTCTTAGTCTCATTCTTCAGACTTTTCTAACTTTGAAGGTAACACAATTTCTCATTGGCTAAATCCTGGAGGATAAGACTGAGACCGTTCTTAAAAATGGTTGGTAAGTACGAGCCTAGATTATGAAAACAACGTGGCAAAAGGGACGTAAGTCCTACTGATGTTTGTTACGATAAAATAATCCTTTTCAGAGAAAGAGAAAATCTTATAAATCTAAACAGATAGTTTTATTTATCTTAAATTTTATCCTGTGTGATCATTGCATCAGGTTTTGAACTTCTACAAGCCTACGTGGTAAAGGTTTGAAAAAATGAGAAATAACAAAAACAGAACTCAACCAACAATGTATAGAAACAAAACTATTTGACCTTTTTGCCTAATAAGGGAAGAATGTCATTAATTTTCAGCCAATCCCTGATATGTTTATCACTTCCCGTCTCTTTTTTTTTTAATTTTGAACAGCAAATTATTTTTTTCTTTTTCAAAACATTTATATTTTATGGTGCAAACATTTTCTATTTCTTAATCCTTATCCAGCTAAATAAGTGAAATGAGATTTTCAAACCGATAGTAAAAACCAGATTCATCCTATTTCAAACTTTAAGAAAAAAAATCTCTTTATCGGACAGTGTAGCTCCAAGGTCAGACTGCACGTTCTGTGCAGTCTGATCTTGACCTACACTGTCGGCAAAAGGTCATTCAGTAGCACATAGCAGCTTAAGGATTAAGCTGATTTGCTTTGCCTATTTCTTAACATATACTTTTCATGTAAAAGGGGCATAAGCCCTTTCAGGGTCTGACGTGAAATTAGAGGCTCTTTGCCGACCGTACAGATCAAGGTCAGCCTGTACAGAACGTGCAATCCGATCTTAAATTCACATCTTCACATCTTCCACTTGTCTAGCCATGCCTGTAAGATAAAGATATTTCTGAATTTCAGTGCCGTATAAGAAGTCGAGTTTTTATTATTTGGCCCTGAAAAAAATCAAGCCCATTTTAAAACAGTGTGGAAAAAAGATGACAAGCAGATGCTCCATCCCACAAAGTTTTTCTTGTACCACTCAAAAAAAAAAAGTATAATATAAACCAGTCTAATGATGAGATTCTAAGAAAAAATTCTGTTACAGTGATTTTTGTAACTACTTTTCCCCGAAATTTTCGGGGAAAAGTCTAAGGGATGCACTGCTGCACGGCTGAAAGAACGGGATAAAATGTCGTTAGAAGATATAAGGTAATGGTAATCAACGTTGTGGTATTTCGTGACAAAAATATGACAAAAGAAACCAGCCATGCTCTGACATAAGGGGTTTAATACATCTCTGTAATACGCTGTACTACACAAGTCAACACGTAATTGTGGGTCCATAAAATCCATTTTGTCTACAGCTGACATAATCATGAGGTACACTGGTCCTTTGATATGCAGAAAATTTACATGGAGCAAAAAATTTCGACCCAGGTCAGCCTGCGCGGACTGCGTTGGCCGACATGGGTTGATACTTTTTTCAGATTCATTTTAGCCAGCTTTTCACAGAGTATGGCTACAATGAAATTAAACGTGATAGGTTTCACTTTAATTGAGATAATGTGTAATGTCACGTCTCTGGCGTGGTCGTTCGAACATGACTTACATTGTCTAGTGATCAAAATACTGGGCTCTCTCGTTCTAGGATAAGGTGCACGGTTTCTAAGCTTTGATTGGGGAAAATTTACAGTTTGAAGCTGAATCAGAAGTTTAAAAAAGAGAGGAAGAAATGAAAGAAAGACACACAGAAAGGAAAAAAAGAATTAGATGTATACAGTATCGTGGAAAGCAGTTTACTCATGCCAGGAATGTAGAAAAAAAATATATTTGAGCCATGCTCTGCCAAAAGGGGACTTAATGCATCTCCGTATTACACGATACCAAGCACGTCATCACATGGTCATTGATCCAAATAATCATTTTTTTCTAACATCCGGCTGAATCATGCGGTAAACTGGTCCTTTGACACACAGAAAGTTGACCGATAACGAAAAGTTTCGGCCCAGGTCAGCCTGCGCGGACTGCGCAGGCTGACCTGGGTCGATACTTTTCGCAGATGCATTAAGCCCCCTTTTCAGAGGGCACGGCTCATTTCCAAAATACGTGCAGTGGGCAAATCAAGTTTTTAACCTAAATATCGAGTTACTGATGAGAATTAACCTATATAATAAGTTTCATCTTTGATCCAGCCAAAAACTAGTACAAGTTGCCGTGCAAAAGACGTTTTTGTTAGTATCGACTGGCTGTCGCAATCAACTTTATCAAATCAGACCTCCAGATAAAAGGGAGTGATAGTATTCTCAATCCATGATTTTTCTTCTAAACCCTATGTTGTGGGTACTCATTAGAATCGTCTCATCGAGACGATTCTAATGAGTGCCCAAAACATAGGGTTTAGTGGAGAGTGATTAATATTTTCAATTTTGAAATCAAAATCACTCCCTCTACCTGGAGCTCTGTCAAATGTTTTGCAACCCATATTCATCTTTTCAGGCGTTATTTTATGTTTGAATAGAGGGTGCAAAAAGATTTGTTTGTTTGTACTGGAGTTTAACGCCGGTTTAATAGCTTAGGTCATATCACTGCGGTCAGTACACCTACACCTGTGTTTCCTGGGTTTCTCAAACCAGTACTGATACAACTTTCTTTCCACGTCACTGACTACTTTTGTCACATGCATGAGAAAGACGAAAAATTGTCGGAAAGAAAGTTTGCCTCAACCGGGTATCGAACCCGCAACCACCAGGTCACGAGTCAGATACGCTAACCACCGAGCTTCACAGATGGGCGTGCAAATAGAAGAAGGGGTGTAAAGTGGTGGCTAAAATGCCCTTTTTGTACAATTATGGTTGAGTTGTGACCTGTGTCCGTATTCACCAACTATCCCAGAGAACATTCTTAGTCTTATTCTCAAAAATACAAGTATATTCTAAATTTGAAAGTAACACAACTTCCGATTGGCTAAACCATTTGGTTTAGCCAATCTGAGGTTGTGTTACTGTCTTCATCTGGAAGACTAAACATGAAACTAAGACTGGTTGGTGAATACAGACCAGCTGGAAATTATTTAAGGTCAATACAAAGGCAGTGACTGGACATATCAGCTTTCAGCATTCCATCACGCGTTCCATTGTTACCCGTACGTCCTCCCACCTATAGCCACGTCAAGCCCATTTATACCCGTCACTCAGTTTATCCACCCACCATCTCTAACAGGCATTACTAATGATGGTACCTCACGGCATATAACGCTTTGCAAGAACACTAAACTTGACTTGGACGAACTCAACCCTCAGGCTGCTAAGCGCGACTCACTGACCTTTGGCGGACAGTGTAGATCAAGATAAGACAGCACAGAACGTGCAGTCTGATCTCGGGTCTACACTGTCCGATAAGGATTTTTTTCTCCCTCCGAAATACCTATGAAATAGGAAAATTTGGGTTTATACTATTGCTTTGAAGGTTTCATTTCTTTTATTCAGCAGGATAAGGGTTATGGCATGTTACAGTCGTAACATAAAATGTTGCTCCAATAAAGAATTTCTCTGAGATAAGATATAAAGCATTGTAGGAGAAGGAGAAACGCTGGTTCCCAGCCATTTTCTTTTTTCCCCACATTGTTTTCAATGCTTCCTTTTTTCGTAAAAAACAAGCTTTTGTTCTGTAAAGGATTTTACAGCGTAACTACGCATGAGGAAGATTTTAGAAGCCATTTATTTGATTTGTTTGCTTCCTTAACCCTTAGGCTACTAAGAGCGACTCACTAACCTTTTGCGGACAGTGTATATCCAAGATCAGACTGCACAGAACGTGCAGTCTGATCTTGGATATACACTGTCCGTCATGGAGATATTTTTCCTCCTCAGAATAAGTTTGAAATATAATTATTCTGGTTTTTACAATCGGCTTGAAAGTTTCATGTAAGTCATTTAGCAGGATAGGGTTAATGGTTCAAGCCTTTTCTGGAACTTACGAAAGTTCAGTTATATCGATGAAGCCAATTCAGGAGTTCTCAGTATTCATTATACTATTGCTACGCCTGAAACTCTGTCTAAGCCACTGTTGCCCTCTAATATACATAGTTCGAAACCACGGTCAACGCTGAGAGATAAATAATTCCTTTCACGTTCACTTGCAAAACTCCTAAAACATCAAGTTAAGTAGAGCCAAGCTATCAGCCTCTAAGTTACTTACGTTGTAAGTACCGACGGAGCTATGTCAGGATCCAGTCAGGTGCATTTATTGACAGTGTAGACCAATTTACTAATACACAGAGCTTGCAGTCTGATCTTCAATCTAATCTGTCAGATATTTTGACGATGATTTTGGCCAATATTGTCTAGGAAGTGCTTTTTCTTTTAATTCTGACTGATTTTGTGATTGGCACTTGCCAACCAGGATCCGTATTCACAAAGCATTCTTAAGAATATTCTTAGTTTCATGCTGAAAAATTTTCTACAGTTGAAAGTAACACAACTTCTGATTGGCTAAACCAAATGGTTTAGCCAATCAGAGGTTGTGTTACTTTCAAATGCAGAAAATTATGGAGACATAAGACGAAAGAACATTCCTAAGAATCGTTGGTGAATACGCACCCAGATTGCCCAGTCTCTTCTTTGATAGATACCGTAAGTTGGTTTAGTCAAGCCCGTAACATAAAACATCTTTCTGAGTTTCATTTGATTGTGAGCCATGCTCTGGCAAAAGAGGGCTTAGTGCATCTCCGTAATCCATTATATGGAGCAATTTGTCACATAATTATGGATCCATAAAAGCCAATTGTTTCAATAATCGACTTAACCATGAGTTAAACTGGTCCTTGGACAAACAGAAAATTGACCGATAGCGAAAAGTTTCGGCCCAGGTCAGCCTGCGCGGACTGCGCAGGCTGACCAGGGTCGATACTTTTCGCAGATGCATTAAGCCCCCTTTTCACAGAGCACGGCTCTTGTATTTTCAGCCATCGACAGAGGTTGGTTTTATACATTTGCATCTGAAAGAGTTTTTCAGTCCTTGAAAAGGTCTTTGACCTTACCCGGAATTCCAACTCACGAAGCTTTGTATTGCCTTTTACGTTACAATTGGATTACTGGACACATGCTGTAGGTCATTGTGCTATAGGCTACGAACTAAGAAAAGCAATAAATATCTTTTTAAAAGATAGACCGTGCAAGAGATAATGGAATACGAAAATTGAAATTTGTGGCTCAGTATGAAATAAAACAATGAAAATTTACCTCACAAGAAATTGCCTCTTTTTCCTCACCGTTTTTCATTTTGTTGAAAAGTTATTGGAAAACGCTTATGAAATATTAAATTTCCAAAGAGAACAAAAAAGAACCATTCTCTACTACATTAGTTTGTTATGGTCTGAGTCTCGGTCCCGGGGTACCGATTAGCGGTATCAACGCTTGTGAATAGTGGTTTCATAAATGTGCGAGCATACATGCCAGCAGACACCCACCGAATAAACATGTTCATATTTTTAACCAGTTGCAAATTACCATCTTCTGATTCTTTATCAGTATCAAGATGTGGGCCAAAATCCAGCGCAATCAGCTACGCCGAAAAAAGATCTGTGTCACACTTTGTGAAAAGGTAGTTTCATGCATTTGCAACAAGTATCTACCAATGTCAGCCTGGGCAGACTGACCAAGGTCGAAACCTTTTTGCTACTGGTGAATTTTCCACACGTCGAGGGATCATTGTACATCATAGTTAAGCCGATTTTTTGTCAAAAGAAAAAAAGGGATCCATATCATGCGACTGCTGGCTTCGTTTAATTCTTTATAAAGATGCATTGAACCCCTTTTTCACAGAGCGCCCTATCTACTCTTATGTCTCTAAAGACGGTTGCAATAACTGGGGGAACCAACGAGAAATAGCGATATCAGTAAGGAGACGAATTAGAAGGATGGTGTTTATCATTGCCGTAAGTAATTTTCATGGAAGTGTGATTAATACAATTTATAAAGTGTCTGTCAAATATTTACTGAACCCTTCCCTCCGTATCAATACTTAATCTCTACAATGGACAATGAAAAATATTATTGCAAATGATCAAAATGCTCATTACGACCAGCCTATCCTTTAATTTTTTTGAACATTTTTACTGGGGGGGGGGGGGGGGGACAGGGGGTGATTCCTGTCTCTATAGCACTATTCCAACTCATAGTCTTAAGTCTTTAATTCCTTAACCCTTTACCACGCGGTCCCGAGAATTAACGACTCTGAGAAAGAAGCCCGTTGAAAACACTGTAGGAAAAGGTGAAAATGCTGGTGACCAGCATTTCATCCTTTTCCCACAATGTTTTCTAACTTCCAAAGAGAAATATCAGCTTTTCAGTTACATTTAATTTGACCTCTGCAGACGCTTTCGATTTAGACTAGTCTAAAATTTTGTCGTTTGGTAAAGAGTTTGTTTGTTTGTGGATTTCACTCATAAACTGCGGAAATTAAGTTGTTATTGCGGACAGTAAAGATTAAGATCAGACTGCATAGAACGAGCAGTCTGATCTTGGATCTACACTGTCCAACATTTTTTTTTCCTTATTCTGGCCAAAGCAAAGTTGAAATAACAACAGTTTTAATATATTTCCTGATCGATAAGGTCCATTTCATTAAATCAGTGCCAAAAGGGTTAAGAAGTTTAGACACGAGGTAAAGCGTCGACCCAAGATAAGAACAATGACATAGTTGTACGAGCCAGGTATTTCCAGACGCTTGCCCACCAACCTATTCATGTGGCCAGATTGTCCCACTGCGTATGTACAATCCCATCTTCGTTTTGTTTTAATTTAACTCTTAGGCTGCTAAGCGCGACTCGGTGTGCTTTTGCGGACAGTGTATATCAAGATCAGACTGCACAAAACGTGCAGTCTGATCTTGGATCTACACTGTCTGATACGGCATTTTTTTACGGTGACATTAACTTTGAAATCGCAATATTCGGGATTTTGCTATCGAGTGGAAATTTTCGTTTCATTAATGTAGCAGCTTGAGCGTTAAATTGGAAAAGGTATCTTTCGTTTGACCGGGTATTTCCAAGCACTTGCCCAGCAGATTCTGATACTTGGAAAGTTCAACACTGAAACTTCAACACAATATGTATTTTCGATAATTATATGTAGTTAGAAACTACACATGTGTTCTTCCCTAACAGTGGTCAGAAATTGGACTCATCGGACCTTTTTTCTGATATTCTTGGTGCTAATGTGCCTGATATCGTTCGATGCATACCCTCTTTATTTGAATATGCTGTGTGCTATTTTTAAAACTGTATTGTGTTCATTAAGTGGTTAAATAAAACAATAATAATAATAAAAAATAATAATAACTGCTCACTATCATCGTCTGCTTCTCTGTACGCACGTGGACGTGTAGGTCATAATAATCAAAGTACGCGCCAATGAACTCCACGAAATCTATTTTTGTAATATTCCAAAATACAAATTCGTCTCTGAAACGGGTTAAACTTCGGTCTGTCAATCCTTCCCCAAAGCAACAATCTGTCAGTGACCGGAGTTGAACCCTCGGACAAAAAGGAATTGTCTTCCTTATTAAACCATTTATTTACTTTATTTATTAGGTCTGCATTTACCCTTTACCAAGCAATCCCGAGTTTTAACTGCCCTGAGAAAGAAGGCCTTTCGAAAACATTGCGGGAAAATGAGAAAATGCTGGTAACCAGCATTTTCTCATTTTTCCACAATGTTTTCTATCTTGTCACAGACGAATCTTACCATTTGGTTAATATTTAATTGTCGTCTGCAAATGCTTTCAATTTGGACCAGCGTAAAATTTTGTCGTTTGGTAATGAGTAAACCCTTCATTTAATAGACCAGCTTTATCCTGTTCAACCCATAGCTTTGACTTCCGGTATCTGAAATATTCAATTTCCTGACTCTGTTGGTGTGGCATTGGGATAATTCGACGGAAACAATAAAACTGAAAATGGAGAGAGAAGACCAGGATCAGACTACAAGTACAGTCTGATCTTGATCTACTGTCTCCAAAAAATACATCCTTTCACAGACTGAAATAATCCTTACTAAATCCGAAAGTATCGACCCGAATCTGGTGAACAAGAACTTATCTTTTAACTCTAAGACTGCCAAGCGCGACTCAAGGACTTATCTGTGGACTGTGAAGATTCAGATCAAACTGCACAGAACGTGCCGTCTGATATTGAATCTACAGTTTCCGATAAGAAGATATCTTTTCCCTAAAAATATGATTGAAATAGCAAAATTCGGGTTTTTACTATCTGTTTGAAAGTTTCCTGTCACTTATTTAGCATGATCACGTTTAATGCTAAAGGCACTGCGATTGGCAGCATTAGCAGATTTTTGGACTATGTAGATCAAGATCGGACTGCATAGAAAGTGAGGTCTACATTGTTACGACTTGATTTTAAACTTTGTCCTCAAACAAGCTTCTCCATTTAATGTGACGCTGTTTTTATTGCACACCGAATATAAACGACGAATTTGTTTATAGTGTGGCGAAACTGAACAGCCTTGCAGGAAATGAAAAACATAGAATTCAGTATTTGAAAATATCAGCAATAAGTATAAAATTTAAGGTCTCAAAAGCTTGGGGGTCAGCTGACAGTTATATCTGATTCATAATCTTCTTTTTTTAAGGAATTAAAAGGTGAATCGCCTGACATGTGAACGCACTGCGATAGGCAACATAAGAAGCTTTTTACAAATGGCGTAGATTACGATCAGACTGCACAGGCAGTGACGTCTATATCGTCCCCGACTTGATTTTGAACGTTGCACAACCAGTCCTCTCCGTTGAGATCTGTGTAAATGTCTGCGTGGACACCGAATTGTGACGAATGTGTTTGCTTTCACAGCGAAACTGAACAGACTTGAGGAAAAAGAAATGCGTTGTAGAATTTCACCTTTTAACCCTTATCCTGCTAAATAAACGAAACTTTCAAGCCGATAGTAAAGACCAAAACGTTGGTATTTCAAAGTTATCGGGGTGGGAAAATATCACCTTATCGGACAGTTTAGACCCAAGATCAGACTGCACGTTCTGTGCAGTCTGATCTTGATCTACACTGTCCGCAAAAGATCTGTGAGTCGCGCTTAGCAGCGTAAGGGTTAAAGTATCAGCAAAAATATACATTTTTAGCATAAAAAGGTTTCGGGTCGGCTGACAGTTACATCTGACTCATAATCTTCTTTTCCTATGGAATTAAAAGGTGAACCGCCTGATATGTGGACAGCAATGAACTTAAATATTGTCTTTCTGCAGAAAGTTTTAGCTATTAGGAATTCTACCTTTGTTTCCGAAATTGAATCACCGATATAACTCGTACGCTGCCAATGGTGACTAAAATGGCTTTTGCAGACGGCGTAAAGATCAAGATCAGACTGCACAGTACGTCAACTGTAATATCCTGTCCTGCCCTGTTTTGTATTGTATTGTATTGTATTGCATTGTAGCAAACAGGGAATCTTTCATCATGCTGCAGACCTTATTTCGACCGTCCTTAACTCTCTGTACATCATGCAACATCGTTACTTAATTCAAATACTCTGCACAATACCGGTATGGGGTGCGAGCCATAAAATGCTGAAACGTATGCCAAGCAAAGTTCTTGTAACGCAGATAACGTTGAAGGCTAGTTTTCAAGTTGTGAGTTCGAATCTCGGTTCAGTCAAACCTTTTCCCGAGGACTGATGAACCTCACTGTTACAAAATTCATAACCCTTTCATTGCCTTAACCCTGTAACACACGACCCCGACCTTCGGGAAAAAGGCTTTTTCAAACATTGTAGGAAAAGGAGAAAATGCTGGTAACCAGCATTTTCTCCTTTTCCCACAATGTTTTCTAAACTTTCAAAGACAGATCTCACATTTTACCCACATTTAATAATATTATGTTGTCTGCAAATATTTTTGGTTTGGACCGGCCCAAAACTTTGGCGCCTGGTAAAGAGTTAAATCGGTCCTACATTGTTTATTCGAAACAGCAGTCGTGTGCTTATAGCGAGCATTGTTCGAACATGTAGCAAAGGTTGAAGAAGCATAAAGAACGTATGGACAGCAGTCACCGTTAAAAACATAAATACTGTTTAAGTATTTAGGCCACATTCCAAGCTTCGGAACTCTATGCCTGCCTGCCTGCCTGCCTGCCGGCCTGCCTGCCTGATGGCCTTGGAACAAACTCTATCCTGTATTTGAAATGATAATATCAGAGGATGGTCTGTGTGGTTTGTGCGTGATCCGAAATTTTGAAACAATAAATATCACGATATTGTTTTCGTACTAAAAGCTTGGTGCACAATTTAAGGGGCTTTAGCGGACAGTGTAGATTAAGATCAGACTGCACAGATTGTGCAGTCTGATCTTGGATCCACACTGTCCTATATCTTATTAGTTACTCTAGCAAAAACAAGCTTTTCATCTGACTTAAGATATCGTTTCCTTTATTTTAGCAATCAAAGGGATAAACAATAAACACACTGTTTTCTACAATGGCGACATATTTTCAAAAGGACGATGTTGCTGCGATACGTTGATAACAGACCCTTAGCCTGGGATATATCCTTGTTTCCCTTATGCGTTTGACTTATTTAATCCGATTTCATCCGAGATATTTGTTGGCAAAATGTAGTAAGAGAGGACATTTTTTATTTCAAAAATTGCTGAGAACATTTTAAGGATATTACAGTTCTTGGCACATCGGGTTTTCTAGACAACAGGTAGTTGTAGTTTTACACAAAAGAAGAAGACTTTAGCATTGTCCTGTTGAACTTGAAATTTAACCCTGCACCACACGACAAAATTTTAGACCCGTCCAAATTGAAAGCATTTGCAGACGACAGTTTCAATGTAGCTCAAATGATGTGATTTTTCTTTCATAGGGTAGAAAGCATTGGTTACCAGCATGTTCTCCTTTTCTCAAAATGTTTTCAAAATGCTTCTTCCTCAGGACAGTTAAAAGTCTGCATTGTGTGGTAAAGGGTTTTAAAGATGAGAAAAACAAGTGCCCAATTTTGAAGGTTTGGTTTATCTGCTCTTAATAAACATCTTGAAGGGTCTACCCTCATGGCTTGGTTGCTAGACCAGTTAACCCTTAACACTACGGGCTAACTTCGGACCAATTCAAAATCGGTACTAGTGATACAAATTTAATCGAAAAACGTTTGCGGGAATAGAACCAACATTCTCAGTAGTATGGAAAGCATTAAGGGAAAAGAAACAGTTACTGGAAACATGCAACTTTTGCATTTTTCCTCGATGTTTTCCAATACTGCTTGCGGTGGGTTTGTAATAGAATCTGTACAGAAATGGTGTGAGTCTTCCATTTAACATTTTACCATGCGACAAAAATTCAGACTTGTCCGAAGTGAAATCATTTACAGACGACAATTTAAATGTGGCTTTTGAATAATGGAATTTGATTTTGTATGGGTAGAAAACATTGTGGGAAAAGGAGAAAATGCTTGTTACCAGCATTTTCTCCTTTTCCCACAATGTTTTAATAAGGTCTCTTCCCCAGCGTCGTTTAACTCTTTACCAAACGACAAAATTTTAGACTGGTCCAAATTGAAGGCATTTGCAGACGACAAAATAAATGTGACTGAAAAATTGAAATTTGTTTTGGGAGGCTAGAAAACATTATGGGAAAAGGAGAAAATGCTGGTTACCGGCATTTTCTCTTTTTCCCACAATGTTTTCAAAAGGCTTCTTTCTTCGGGTCGTTAAAAGTCGGGATTACGTGGTAAAGAGTGAAACTCGGGATCCTGTGGTAAAGAGTAAAATAAAAAGAAAAAACTTTGAAATACATAAAGAGAGAGATTTTCGACAATGCTACGCCAGAAAGTGACATTGGAAACCATGTGCAAAATATCCATTTGCGATGTTACCATCTCCACTGCCTGGATTTCTTTTCTTTAATCTTTTGCCAGACGACCAAATTCTACACTTACCAAAACTCAAAGCATTTGCAGACGACGCTTAAAATAATTACAGTGGCTCCAATTATGAAACTTGTCCTCGAAGGGGTGATAAAAAGACAGTGGTAAAAGGAGAAAATGCTAGTAACCAGCATTTTCTCGTTTCCCCACAATCTTTATAAAAACCATCTTCCCCAGAGTCGTTAAAAGTCGGGATTGTTTGTGAAATCTATTTTTGTGATATTCCAAAATACAAATTCGTCTCTGAAACGGGTTAAACTTCGGTCTGTCAATACTTCCCCAAAGCAACAATCTGTCGGTGACCGGGGTTGAACCCTCGGACAAAAAGGAATTGTCTTCCTTATTAAACCATTTATTTACTTTATTTATTATGTCTGCATTCACCCTTTACCAAGCAATCCCGAGTTTTAACTGCCCTGAGAAAGAAGGCCTTTCTAAAACATTGCGGGAAAATGAGAAAATGCTGGTAACCAGCATTTTCTCATTTTCCCACAATGTTTTCTATCTTGTCACAGACGAATCTTCCCATTTGGTTAATATTTGATTGTCGTCTGCAAATGCTTTCAATTTGGACCAGCGTAATTATTTTAGAATTACTGGTGCCCTTGAACCCGTTGGTTTCCTCGAAAAGATATTTTGACAGGGAAAAGTTAACTCTTTACCGGAGGACAAAATTTCAGGCTGGCCCAAATTCAAAGCATTTTGAACAAATTATATGTGACCCAAATTATATGTGACTAAAATGGTTGGATTTGTTTCAGAAAGGTTAGAAAACATCGTGGGAAAAGGAGAAAATACTGGTTACCAGCATTTTCTCCTTTTACCACGATGTTTTCAAAAGTCTATTTTTCAAAAGGTATTAACACTCGTCATTGTGTAGTAAAGAGTTAAGCAATCTGTATTAAAAAAAAAAAAGAGTTAATGTTGATAATCTACTATACGTTCCAGTGTGATGTGAACCCAGGTTTGCCTTGTGTTGTGGTTCAAATCACAGCGGCTGGCTATCTTGATGTGTTAGACCTTGGCTGCTTGCCTATCTTCTTGACTGTCTGACAGACTGATTCACGGGCTCACCGATTGACTCACTGACCGCTGGTGGCTAGACGGAGGGACAGTCAGGTCGGTACGTAGCTCTGTTGGCTGTCTAGTTTACTAGAATGTTATCTTGGTTTACCAATTTATTACAAATGTTCGTGGAATACGTACATTTACTTCATGTTTAACCCTTTCCCAAACGATAAATTTTAGACTGGTTCAAATTGAAAGAGTTTGCAGACGATAATTTTAAATTGATGAAAATGACAGAAAGTTCTCCAAAAGGGTAGAAAACACTGCGGGAAAAGGAGAAATTGCTCGTAACGAGCAATTTCTCCTTTTCCCACAGTGTTTTCAAAAGACTTGTACTGCAGACACGTGAAAACCAGGGCTTGTTTGGGAAAGTGAACAGGAAGCCAGTAAAACACTATAGAGCCGTGCTCTGGCAAAAGAGGGCTTAATGCATCTCCGTAATGCATGATAACAAGCAAGTCATTACATTTTTATGAATCCATAAAATCCATTTCGTGTAACAACTTAAAGTATCTGGGGGTAGACTTGTCCTTTTACAGACAGAAAATTTACTAATAGCAAAAAGTTTCGGCCCAGGTCAGCCTGCGGGAACAGCACAGGCTGACCTGGTTCGACACTTTTTGCAGATACATTCAACCCCCTTTTCACAGAACATGGCACATTTTTTTTCCCAAGGAACACTATCAATGGTAGATATCATGAGGCGTGGAAGGGCAAAGGGATTACATGCAGTTCAGCTTTTCATGAGGCTATACAACGATATAACCATGTGAGAAAGGGTAAATTGACTACATAGTATCGCTCCCACAATAATATGACCTTAAGGTCTTGGTAGGATGATGAAAGACATTTATAGAACATTACGACAACCCCAGCACGACCAGAGTGTACATCCACTTACTGGTATAAGGTTAAGCGCCTTCGAGCAAGGGCATAAAGAATACATGAAAAACAAGCACCATGAGACCACAATAAGCCAGCACGTATATGATATGGGGCTTACACCAAGGACACTGGGCTTACAACCAGGACCTGGGGCTTACATCAACGACATGGGACTTACACCAAGGACATGGAGCTTACATCGAGGACATGTGGAGTACACCAAGGAGATGAGGCTAACATCAAGAACATGGCGCTTACACCAGGGACGCGGGGCTTACACCAAGGACGTGAAGCTTACACCAAAGATATAGCGCTTACACCAAGGACATGAAGCGTACACGAAGGACATGAGGCTTACACCAAAGACATAGAATTACACCATGGACATGGAGCTTACATCCAACACAAAAGATCACGGAAACCATATGATTTTAGACTGTGTCTCAAAACTAAATGTAACTTAAATCTATATTTGAGCCATGTTCTGTGAAAAGGGGCCTTAGAGTGTCTGCGAAAAGTATTGACCTAGGTCAGCCTGCGCGGTCTGCACAGGCTGACCTGGACCAAAACTTTTCGCTACTGGTCAATTTTCTGTATGTTCAAGGACCAGTGTATCTCATGATTAAGTCGGTTGTTAAAAAAGGTGACTTTTATTGATCCATAAAATTTTATGTGATGGCTTGCTTGGTATTATGCATTACGGAGATGCATTAAACCCCCTTTGCCAGAGCAAAGCTCATATTTGTATTAAACCAAGTGTACTTACTGTTTGAATTGTTGCTATTATAGGGTTTAATGATCTGAGAGTTATTCACGGCCAAGCTTAGTTTGGCTTAGTAACCACTAAATTTTGGCTTCTTGTTAGATATAGGGGTTTTCAGATGGAACTTTCTGGCAATCTGGGCACGTATTCACCAACCATTCTCAAAAACGTCCCGAAACAAATTATCAAGAAGTTATCGAATTTCAAAGTAACACAATTTCTAATTGGTTAAACCAAATAGATCGGCGAATCAAAAATTGCGTTACTTTCAAAATTTAACACTAGACGAAGAATGTCATTTAGCATGTTCTGTAAATACGAACACTGTCTATTTCTAATGATATTTCAAACTAATTTCCTGGTATTCGAATATTAAAGATTTTAATGTCTCTCGGGAAAAAAAATAAATGCAAAACTAAAAAAAATAAAAGAAACTTTAAATTTAATAATTCAGTGCAGCCAATCACGATGCAAATTAATTTTGCCGTTCTCTTATTTGTCTCTTTCTTGTT
Organism: Tridacna gigas; assembly: GCA_945859785.2. NCBI lineage: Eukaryota > Metazoa > Mollusca > Bivalvia > Cardiida > Cardiidae > Tridacna > Tridacna gigas. The sequence goes on from OX244029.2 coordinate 71,004,343, forward strand.
CTATTTTGGTGTTCAAAACATCAGATATAAATTTTACGATAGGTGAACAACCTTGAAGAAAGAATACAAGGCCACACAAGGTTTAACTCTTTTTCTGCCAATTCCGATATATATAAGTCACTTTTGCGGAAGGCGTAGATTGAGATCAGACTGCATAGAACGTGCAGTCTGATCTTAAATCTACGCCATCCACTCTTTGATTCTATAAAATGACCAAATCGCTACTTTCTTCGAAGTTGGATGTATTTTTAGACCTGGAAAACTCAAATTCATTTATTCTGCAGTGAAAAAGTAAGAATGGAATAAGTAAACAGACATTTATTTGTTAATGTTAGGCTGACGTTTATCACGAACAAGTACGAAACAAACCCAGTCTTGAGTAAAAGATCATTTTGAACAAAGAGTATAAAAATACAGGTTTAGTTGAATGTTCGATGTTATGTTTGATTATTGAAAATCGAACACATTAATTTTGATTTAAGGACTGAACTTTTTAAACCCACTTACGCACAAATCTTTTTTTCTTTTTTGAAGAAACCTGAAAAAAACAAGGTTTACTGTTTCGGCCGATTTCGACAGTATTTCAGTCATACCACGGCGACAAGTACATCTATCCATGCGCTCGGAGTTTCCGTTGCCATTGCAATTGCACAACTCCATTTCATGTCATTTGCTGCTTTTCCACAACATTAGCATGGAAGAAACTATGTTCCGTGTTCGGTGTTAAATGAAGAATGAATCCTCTCGTAGTGGACATCATCAGTCCTAGAACTTGAAGAGTTTGGTCGAGCTGGGATTTAAACTCACGACCCCTTGACTACAAGCCCTGGCGTTTACCGGCTGAGATAACGGGGTCGGTGGCATGAAATACGGCGTTTGCACCGAATAGGTTAAGGCTGCCTTATTGTATGAATAAAGATAAACATGTTTGTTAGTTTCAATGTCATTGCACTGTAGTCACCATTTATAGAAACAAAGCACAAATTCTGCTGAAAATAAAAAGAACATCAAAGCGTTTATATTGAATGGTTGTGGGTATTCCCCCCACCTTGCCTGTTTAGTCTGTTAATGTAATCACTGTAATTGTGAACAAATATAGATTTATTGCCGTCATCAGAGTGCAGATTGAATACTATCAACTCCTTGGGTCCCCATTCCATCAACACACGGTAAACTCTTAAAGTGCCTTTACCGACTATAGTTGCCTCTTCGGGCAGTGTAGATCAAGATCAGGCGACACAAGACGTGCTGATCTTGGATCTACACGACCGTTTTGCTGAGACATTTTGGACTGTAGAAATCATTGAATTGCTCTTATTAGGGCTTATTTCTCGAATGAGAATGTCCTTTGGATTTATGGTGACACTGTGCTCTAAGGATCAATCCTGTACCAAACAATCAGGCCGTGTTTTTGACGACCCTGGGGAAGTAAGGTTTTGAAAACATTGTGGTAAAAGGAAAAAGTGTTGGTAACCAGCATTTTCTCCCTTTACCACAAAGTTTTTTGTCCTTTTATGGAAAAATCCTATAATTCTAAAACAAGTGTACTCTATAGTCTGCAAATGCTTTCAAATTCGAAAAGTTTAAAATTTTGTCGTATGGTGAAGAGTGAGTGGGACGAAATAGACATCTGCTTTCTGTAAAAACTGTAGCTAAGTTCCTTACTACATAATAATTATTATGCTTTGAATCGTAAAACTGTTCATATGAAAGCAGTCAATACATCTATCAAACCTTAGGTTTTTCAATGCGAAAGACAGATATATACAAACATTGTTACAGGTGGGTTAAGTTCTTTCGAGGAAAAAAAGGGGTATATGAGTTTTTAACGATAAGATATGGTCCAATCATAGTGGCTATGGTGAGCAAAGTTAGTACTGTAGGTCCAACCTATCAAAGCTTTGAAATAACCACACGGTCCTTTTATGGTCATTTGACGAAACCGTATCAAAGAAACAATTGTATGATATTATTTCCTCACCTTTAACCTTTAGTCTGCTAAGCATGACCAAAGGACCTTTTGCGGACAGTGTAGAGCAAGGTCAGACTGCACAGAGCGTGCAGTCTGATCTTCGATCTACACTGTTCGTAAAGGAGATATTTCTCCCTAAAGAATGCCTTGAAATAGCAAAGTAATGGGTTTTACTATCGGCTTGAAAGTTTCATTTCACTTATTTAGCGGGATAAGGGTTAACATGATTCTCTACTTTGTTATTCGATTGATCTAGTCACATTAACCCTTTACCACACAATCCCGACTTTTAACGACCCTGAGAAAGAAGCCTTTTGAAAACATTGTGGGAAAAGGAGAAAATGCTGGTAACCAGCATTTTCTCCTTTTCCCACAATGTTTTCTACCCTTTCCAAAACAAATTTCAATTCTTGAGTTGCGTTTAACTTGTCGTCTGCAAATGCTTTCAATTTGGACTGGTCTAAAATTTTGTTGTTTGGTAAAGAGTTAATTCTTTATAGGACGACAAACTTTTTAGACTCATCCAAATTGAAGACATTTGTAGACGACACATTATTTTGACTCGAAAGTTTTTTTTTTAACAGAAAAAAAATACATTATTGGGAATAGGAGAACTTATGATAACCAGAATTTTCTCCTCTACAGACTATGTTCTCATAGTCTGTCCGTGCTGTGTTTGTCTGTTCTTGATATTTGCCGTCTACAAAAGTTTTTTTTTTATATCATCCGTAGTTGATGAATTGGGTGAATAGTGTTTACGCCGCTTTCAACATTATTTCAGTCATATCACAGTGACAGCTCACATATTCATGTATTTCCAGGTTTCATGAGCACTAGGTCGGGGCTCTAAACTGTCTTGCCCAAGGACACTCCCACGAAAATCCCACTGGATTCAGTGAGGCTTGAACCCGGACCTACAGGTCACGAGTCCTACACTTTACCACTGAGCCACGCAGAACCCCTAATCATCCATAGTAGTGGGGGGTGGGGAATTAAACTGTTGCCAAACAATTCCGTATTTTAACGACTCTGGTGCAGGAATCTTTCTGATAGCATTGTTGCAAAATGAGAAACTGTTGGTAACAAGTAATTTTTCCTTATTTTTCAAACAATATTTTAAACCTTTTGCAAGACAGGTCCTGTCAATTAAGACCAGTAAATTTATCATCTTAGAACTCTTTCCGATACGGCCATGTCTAAAATTTTGCCACCCGGTAAAGAGTTACATAATAAATTATTCGTCAGCAGAAATGAAAGTCTATTATGTCATGAGATTGGGAAAACAGTTATATACAAAGTGCTTATCTCTTTGCCAAACAATCCCGGCTTTTAACAACCCTGAGGAAAATAGCTCTTGAAAACATTGTGGAAAAGGGAGAAAATGCTGGTAACCAGTTAAGTAGGAAATTATTCGTCAGTTAAAATCAAAGCCTATTATGTCATAAGATTGGGAAACCAGTTGTATAAGTAGGGCTGATCTCTTTGCCACACAGTCCCGTGTTTTAATGTTGGGAAACCAGTTATATAAGTAGTGCTGATCTCTTTGCCACACAGTCCCGTGTTTTAATGATCCTGAAAAAAATAGACTTTTGAAAACATTGTGGAGTAGGGAAAAATGCTGGTAACCAGTTAAGTAGGAAATTATTCGTCAGCTAAAATCAAAGTCCATTATGTCATAAGACTGGGAAACCAGTTATAAAAGTAATGTTTATCTCTTTGACCCACAGTCCCGTGTTTTAATGACCCTGAGGAAAATAGCCTTTGAAAAACTTTGTGGAAAAGGGAGAAAATGGTGGTAACCAGTTAAGTGGGAAATTGAAATCAAAGTCCATTATATCATAAAATTGGGAAAACCAGTTATGTAAGTGGTCCTTAACTCTTTTCCACACAGTCCCGTATTTTAATGACCCTGAGGAAAACAACCTTTTGAAAACATTGTGGAAAAAGGAGAAAATGTTGGTAACCACCATTTTCTCCTTTTTCCACAATGTTTTTATTTTTTATCATGGCAGAGAACTTAATCACATTTTACTAACTTCAAATTTATCGCGTGCAGCTGCTTTTAAATAGGGAGAGTCTAAATTTGCCGTTTGGGTAAGGGTGCAAAGGAAAACGAGGAGCCTCGGATATGATTTATATCAAACGATGTGTAACAACATTAGAAAGCAGGGATACCAAATTTTGTGATGAAATGGGAATACAACATAATGGCACTCTGGAAAAAAGGGATTTAATGCGTCATTGTTATGCAATTTTTTCCATGAAATCTTTTGCGTAATATCTATCAATTTTGTCTAAAACCAGGCTGAATCATCATGATGCAGAATGGTCTTTTGGTAAGTTGAAAATTTCCCTAGCTGAATGAAGTTTCTGTCAAGGTCAGCCGGTGCGGACAGAGCAGATTTACAAGTCATTTTCTTTTGCAGATGCATTAAACCACCTTTTCACAGAATATGAATCATAATATTTTATGATATATAATTAATGATACAGGATACCAACAACGCACCATCAAAAAAGGCGTTCGTTCTGAGTTCTCGGTATTACGGCCCATCTTTTTCCTACCGTAAATGTATGGCTTTGTTAGATCTATAAATATTGAAGACTCCTAAAGTATTTTTTTTTTTTAATGACAAATCTTGGGTTTATTATCAGAGTGGATCTAAAGAAGATTTTCCTTTTATATGTCGAATGCCTCAGTCTGGAGCCTAAGTTATGTTAGAGCCCGGCCGGGTAGCTCAGCGGTTAGCGTATCTGACTCGTGACCTGCTGGTTGCGGGTTCGATATGCGGTTGAGGCAAACTCTCTTTCCGGGGATTTTTCGGCTGTGACCTATGTTGCAGGCTGACATGAGTTGAGGGTATTTGTAGGTGCATTAAACCACATTTTCACAGAGCGTGGCTCATTTACATTCTCATAATATATACCTGTACGATGATCTCTGCTCAAAACAAATTCTTTCGGTGTAGAATTCTTGTTTTATATGATGGCCACCATAATTACCTCCCTTCTATTTATGCAAATTGAAGGGGCTATGAAAAGTGTTGCTGTGCTTGTGTAGGTATATCAGCTGAGGGTAAAGCATTTGCATAGAATGTCATATGCCTCTGTCTGTATGTTGGCATAAAATTCTCCGGCTAGGCGCGTTCGTCAGATTAGTGTGGATTATTTCATTTATGTTTTGTTGCGACATAGTCAGACGTATTAACCCATTCGATAATGTTTATATCATCAGAAAATCTCATTTCAGTCATACAAGTATGCAGATGGCTATTTTATTAATTTTATTGATATGGATTAACAAACTTGGTAAAATTATCTCATCACGGTACGTGATTTTAAGCCTGTACCCCTAAATACAAACAAAAATAAAGAACAGAACAGAACATATTTTATTATGACTTGTACAAAGTACATCGTCAGTTGCATATACAATATACAAAGTGATAATGAAAGTAAAATAAAGTAATAATGAAAGGTTCATCGCGTGAGAGCTACACTGGTTGTAATGCTGATAATTGCATGAACTATACAAAAAATGTGTTTTAATAAAACGTTCACGATAGGCAGTTCTGACAGAGCCTGTGCGGTAAAGCGACTGTTCACTGTGAAGGGTGGAGAATCATGAACACGGGTTCAATGTTTGTATATTGCTGCATAAGTTCCCATAATTCTTTAACCATTCTTTGTTTCAGGTAATAAATTCAACCCTTTACCCTTATCCTGCTATATAACTTAAATAAAAACTTTAAAGTCGATAGTAAAAACCAAAATATTGTTATTTCCAACATCTTTTTGGAGAAAAACATCTCCTTATCGGAAAGTGTAGATCCAAGATCAGACTGCACGTTCTGTGCAGTCTGATCTTGATCTACACTTTCCGCAAAAGGTCAGTGAGCCGTGCTTAGCAGCCTAAGGGTTAAGTTATCACAAACAAACATAACATCGAACATTTCCAGTCAGCCGTTGAGACAATGAATTGCGGCCGAATTCAGACCTCACATTCTGCAGTTTGATCTTGTCTACGCTGTCCACAAAAGCTCCAGAAGTAGCGCTTAGCAGCCTCGGAGTTAAACATTTGAGACATTTACACGGCACTAGTTAACTCTTTCACTGCCAATGTCGCCTTAGAGAGCATTTGCGGACTGCGTAGATCAAGATCAGACTGCACAAGACGTGCAGTCTGATCTTGGATCTACACTGTCCGCTATTTGATGCTTATCTTTAATCAAATACAGGTTCAAATGAAACGAAAAAAGTCAGGTCCATTTAGTTGGCAGTCTCTGATTTAAACATTTGAGAGACATTTATACGACACTAATGAAAAATCTAAGGCATTTACACGGCACTTGTCACAGTTTGTAAATCATGTCAACAGGCCCCTGATAATGTTGTAAAATTGGTGCATGGAGGCATTTAGTTGTTCATAATAAAAAAATATTTTTACAACCGCTTTTCTCGTAAAGCGTCATTGAAATGTCGATTGTTCAAACATACAAAACTTCGATCATATTGTAGCCAATTCGAATTTTGAATTAGTCTCAGATGTCACGAGAATAGTATAAAAAAAAAATGCTCTCCGATTCTGCAGAGTTTTAGGTCGAATAGAATATCGTTAACATTTATATACAGAAAAAAGGGACCTAATACATTCATTAAAAATCTTTTAAAATACGTGTGCATATATTCAAGTGCAATGTTAATGATTCAATTGACTTTTCCGTCCGGTCATAAACGTGCTTACCTCCCTTCACACACATCGCATAATATGGACATTAGTTCAGCTAGTACAGCGTTTTATAATTATTCAAATGTATATAGTAGCGAAAGTCAAAGGTGTTCTTTTAAATTTCTTGTGAAACACTTGTAGATACTACATGTTTTCATTGCAAAAGAAATAAAGGGTTCTGTTCAGTAAAACGGTTCAGTTGTGGATGGTGGAGGTGCACAATGACTTTTTCCTGCTTCAGAAAGTCTTGCACCTCTAACGAAAGACAATGTCTGAAACTGATGGTTTACACACATTGAAATAGAGTTGACAGGAAATGAATGTGTCTTCATAGTATACCTAAACAAGACTATGAAAATACCTTCAAAGATTGGAGACTAATATTTTTTTTATATTTGTTGGAGGTGAATACTTTGAGGGAACAAAATAAAAAATTCAGTGAACCTTTGAAGAATCAAATTTTAGGTGCTTAGATGCATTCATATTTGAACACTCCTCGTAATAATCTGAACAGATCTAGCACCTATCATTGTTTTCACACGGATTGTGTTTTTACATGGATTGGTTTCAATTTGGAAGAATTCAAAACTTGCGCAGCGGGAAAGGATTGGGAAGTTGGGACAAACTTCACAAAAAAAAGTTGTATTGCTTTATTCAAAGATTACTGGGATTACTGGAAATGAAGTAATAAATGTCATCCCACTTACATTAAAAGAGAATAATTGACTTATTTGGGAAAACTGGTTCTATTCTAAGTGTAAGCCGGACCCAAAAACGTTTTGAAAATGTTATCTTATTCAGTTTCCTAAAAAAAAAAAAAAAAAAAATATGAGCTTTGCTCTGTGAAAAGGGGGCTTCATGCATCTGCTAAAAGTATCGATCTGTGTCGGCCTGCACATTCCGAAACTTTCTGCTATTTCTAAGTTTTCTACATGTCAAAGGACCATTTCACCTCCAGATCCAGTGGATTGTTAGACTACAGGGAGTTTATGAATCCATAATTATGTGATGGCTCCTGTAGTATAATGCATCACGGAGATTCATGAAACCCCCTTTTGTCAGAGTATCGCTCATATGTTTGTAATGCGATGGATGGAACCTTAACTGAACGATCCTGTTTTGTTACAACAATGAGAAAAAACTATTTTGAAGTCACCGTAGAGAAAGGAGCAAAAATTGAAACAACACTTTCCTTTTTTTTTTTCCGGCATAACTTTTCCAATCCGTTTTAAAGACACAATCCATGAAATGAGACAAATTCAAGTTTTCGTCTGCAGATTCTTCTGTATATGGTTATGTCGTCTGGTTTACCCTTTGAGCGCCGAATAAACTTAAAAAAAAAAATATTCTCAGTCTAGAACTTGAATAAAACCAAAATTATCATAATTTCAGTTTCTTTTGTTGTGAAAAATATCAAAAAGGGTAGAAAACACTGTGGGAAAAGGAGAAATTGCTCGTTACGAGCAATTTCTCCTTTTCCCACAGTGTTTTCAAAAGACTTGTACTGCAGACAAGTGAAAACCAGGGCTTGTTTGGGAAAGGATTAAAAGAACTGACTGCACGTTTTGTATAGTCCAATCTTGATGTACATTAGCCGCGAAGGGAGTAATAGTACGTAAAAGACGCTTCATGGGTTAGGAGACAAAAAAATTTAAAGATACAGGTTTGAGCTTGATGCAGAAGTTATCAACGAAACACACCAGGGTGGATGTTTGACTCACAGTAAAGATCTGTACAAAACGCGAAACAGTGGGTGATTATCTTTGAAATGTTTTTTATGACTCATTTGAACGTCTGAAGCAAATTTGCAGCCTACGAATTTCTAAACGCCACAGAAAAAAAAAAAGTTATACTATATGTAATATGGCCCGCAACATGCGAAATGAGACCTTCAGACATTTGCGTAAAGTGTCGTCCCGGATCAGCCTGCGCAGTCCGCGCAGGCTAATCCGGGACGGCACTTTATGACTAGATAAGATTTTTTCATACGGTAGACTTTCGTGAAACAGAAAATCGCACAAAACCGGGAAGTGTCGTCTCGGATTAGTCACAGACTGCACAGGCTGATCTGGGACGACACACGTTTACGCATACGTCCGAAGGCCCCTTTTCGTGTGTTGCGCGCCATACATGAGCTGTGGCTGAATACATGTGAGCCATGCTCTGGCAAAAGGGGGTTTAATGCATCTCTCCGTGATGCATTATACCAAGCAAGTCATCACATTATTATAGATCTATAAAATTCTTTTTGTTTGTTTGTTTGTTTGTATTGGAGTTTAACAGCTTAGGTCATATCATGGCGGTCAGTGACGCACCTATGTGTTTCCTGGCTTTCTCACACCAGTACTGACACAACTTTCTTCCAAAGCCACTGACTACTTTTCTCACATGCATCAGAGGTGAGAGGCTAAAAATCGCCGGAAAGAAAGTTTGCCTCAACCGGGTATCGAACTCACAACCACCAGATCACGAGTCAGATACGCTAACCACTGAGCTACCCGAGCGGGCCTATAAAATTCATTTTGTATAACAACCGACTAAATCATGAGGTACGCTGGTCCTTTGAGATGCAGAAAATTTACCAAAATCAAAAAGTTTCAACCCAGCTCAGCCTGCACGGACTGTGCAGGCTGACCTGCTTCGATACTTTCTTGCAAATGCATCAAGTCCCCTTTTCACAGAGCTCGGCTCATACTCTTTACAACACAATCCAATGTTACGAACCCAAGGAAGATTGAGTCAATGTTTCCAGTCTATGAGGAAAGGGAGAATCTGCTGGTAAGCAGCATTTTCTCTTTTTCCTGAAATGTTTCTGATCTTTCAGACACACATCCCATGATTTGAGCCAGGTTCAAAATGCTGCCCCTAAACGATTTTATTGAAAGTTGAATGAAGTGCCGTGTCGTAGATCCATCCGCACCGTCAGGTGACCTCTCTATGAGACGAACTGCGGCGTCGAGTGACCACTTTCTTGGACCAAACCGCAACTTCACGATTTTTAAAGCTGTTCTATTTACAGAGCAGGTGCTCCAAAGGTCAAATATTATCATTTTACGCTGAGCCCCGGGAATCCGTTGGGTTTTAGTCTCTGTGGTTGCAAGTTCAGTAAAAATTCTTTGGTAGGATCGGTGAATGTCATTGTAACAAGGCTCTATTTCTCTCTCACTGCTTATCATTGTTCGTACATTATTCCATCTACATGGAAGATAAGTCAGTGGTCTGTAAAATGTATTGTCTCCAGGTCTTTCCAGGAAGGCATGGATATGGTACTAAACGTCATGATGTAACTGAAATAATCTTTAATTCTTTACCACACAATTCCGACATTTAACAACCCTGAGAAAGAAGCCTTTTGAAAACATTGTGGGAAAAGCAGAAAATGCTGGTTACCAGCATTTTCTCCTTTTCCCACAAAGTTTCCCATAGCCTTCCCCAAACAAATTTCATTTTTTAAGTTACATTTATTTTGTTGTCTGCAAATGCTTTTAATTTGGACTCGTCTTAAAAATTTGTCGTTTGGTAATAAAGAATTACAACACCAAATAATCGACGAATGTGTAAATACTTTCAGACAAAAAGTTCAGTGCCATATAAAGTCAGTCTGTGATGGTCGGCGTGCACAATCTTGATACACAGTACATCCAGTTTTTCATTTTTTCATGTCTGCATTATATCATGTGACCCGGGTCACGTGGATGATCTGTCCAATCAAATTTTGACTCTGATTTTTAACATATAACGGCGTCTTTTCATCCTCTAGTTGACAAATAGACACTTAGAGGAGGTTTTTGTATTATTATTTCTCCATAAACAAGCAATACTTTACAGTAAACGAAATATATATGCAGCAGCCTAACCTTTTCTGCACCAGCGAAAGACAGGGGCTTTGCAGAAGGGAGAGATCTAAGATCAGACTTCACAGAATGTGCCATCTTATCGTAGATCTACACCCTCCATTTGTACAGTCAAGCCTATAAGATGAAAAAATCTTTCAGAATGTTAGTGGATTATATTTTAACCCTTTACCACACAATCCCGACTTAAAACGACCCTAAAAAGGAAGCCTTTTGAAAACATTGTGGGAAAAGGAGAAAATGCTGGTAACCAGCATTTTCTCCTTTTCCCACAATGTTTTCTTCCCGTCCCATAACAAATTTCAATTTTTAAGTCGAATTTAATTTGTCGTCTGCAAATGCCTTCAATCTGGACTAGTCTAAAATTTTCTTTCGTGTGGTAAAGAGTTAAGCCATCAAAAGATGGCGAGTTTATAGATTTGGCGCCAAAACAAATGAGCTATGCTCAGTGAAAAGGGGGGCCTAATGCATCTGCAAAAAGTATCGAGCCATGCCGGCCTGTGCAAGTCCGCGCAGGCTGACATGGATCGAAACTATTTGCGATTTGTAATTTTTCTTCACGTTCAAGGACCATTCTAACTCAAGACCGAGTCTATTTTTCCACGACACTGATTTTATAGATCCATAATTATGTGATGACCTGTTTGGTGTTGTGCATCTCGGAGATGCATTAAGCCCCCTTTTGCCAGAGTGTGGCTCAAGTATAGCATCGCTTAGATGCTCTATTTGGACGTAAGGTAAAGCCATATCTTTGTGCAAGTTCGTTCGCTATATAGAATTAAGCCTATACAGTTACGAGAGAAAAATAAAATGAGGGTCTATCTTTTCCTAATCTCTGATTAAAATCTTGAATCATCCTAAGGTCATTTTTTTACAAAGTCTAATATTACATTAAATAAAAAAGGATTGCATAATACTGATATTCTTTTATTACAGAAAGAAAGCCGGAAATCTATTATGGTAGTTTTGTATACAATCTGAGACAGCATGTCTCGTACATTTTGATACCAGTTTATCTCCCATTGTTGGATTGAATACAAATCTTGTTAGGCGAACATGCTTCACTCTTGATAGACTTCTACAATGACAACTATTTTGCGCCATGCTCTATGATAAGGTGGATTAATGCATCTGCAAAAACTATCGACGTACTTGCTGACCTGAAACGATATTTTTTTGCTATCGGTGAAATTTATGCTTGTCAAAGGACAAATGTATCTCGTGATTCAGTCGGTTTTAGACAAAAAAAAAAAGTGATAGGTAATCTCAGAGCTCCATATAGAGGGGGTGATTTTGATTTCAAAATTGAAAATATTATTCACTCTCCACTAAACCCTATGTTGTGGGTACTCATTAGAATCGTCTCATCGAGACGATTCTAATGAGTACCCACAACATAGGGTTTGGAAGAGAAATAATGGATTTAGAATACAATCATTCCCTTTTATCTGGAGGTCTGCGGGTATGATGCAACGACTTGCTTGGTAAAATGCATTATGAGAAAGCCTAAAAGCTCCTTTGCCCAGAGCTCCGCTCATGATATGGCGTGCAACACTCGAAAAGGGGCCTTCAGATTATGCGTAAAAGTGTGTCGTCTCAGATCAGCCTGTGCAATCTGTGACTAATCCGAGACGACACTTCCCGTTTTTGTGCGATTTTCTGTTTCACGAAAGTCTACTGTATGAAAAAAAAAACCTTATATAGACGTAAAGTGCCGTCTCGAATTAGCCTGCGCGGGCTGCGCAGGCTAATCCGAGACGACACTTTACGCAAATGTTCTAAGCTCTCATTTCGCATGTTGAGCGACAAATTATCTATCTGACCGGTGCTCTGGCAAAAAAGAGTTTTATCGCATCTCCGTAATGCATTGTACCAAGCAAGTCATACAATTATAGATCCACAAAATCCATTTTGTCTAACAACCGACTGAATCATGTGGTAGACTGCTGCTCATTTGACATGCCGAAAACTGGTCAATAGCAAAAGGTTTCGACTCATTTAAATGCGCAGGCTGATCTGTGTCGATTTTTTTTCTTTTGCAGATGCATTATGCTCCTTTTTTACAGAGCATGGATCCGCTTGCTTCCGTGGACAGTGTAGCGCAGGATCAGGCTACATAAAACATACGGTCTGGCCCTAGATCTACATTGTTCGTTATTTTGTGTGGTGTTCCCGCCATACCGACTTTGAGCACTGAACATTGCAAGAAGTGGACTGTATAAAGCGTTGAAAAGAAACAATATAGTTCATGGTTCATCCATTTGAGCCACGCTCTGGCGAAAAGGGGGTTAATGCATCTCCTTGACGAATTGTACCACGCAACTCATCACATAATTATGGATCCATAAAATCCAGTGTGTTTAACAACCGACTAAATCCTGAACTAGAATGGTCCTTGGACATGAAGATTGATTGATTGACTGTATGGTGTTTAACGCCGTTTTCAACATTGTTTCGGTTATATCGCGGCGGCCAGCGCGCCTGTCCATGCTTTCCTGGAGTTTCTGTTACCAGTACTCCGCACAACATTCTTTCCAAGTCACTGGCTGCTTTCCCACGTAACCATCGTCGAAACAATGGTCAGCGGCGAGAGAGGAATGAATCCTGTCGCAATGACTATCATCAATCCTCGGAAAGACATTGGTCGAGCCGGGGATCGAACCAGCGACCTCCTGTTCTCAAGTCTTGTACGCTACCGACTGAGCTACCGGGGCTGGACATGCAGATTATTTATATCGACTCATGTACTCGTGTCAGCCTGTGCAGTCCGCCAGGGTTTTGGAGGTTCACTAAACCCCGTTTTCACAGAGCATGACTCATAAATTAGAGTTTTTTTTTTGTTTTTTTTAAATCGGCATTTTATCATCATTGTTATTATTATTGTTGTGGTTGTTGTTTTCTTCTTCTTCTTCTTCGTTTTCGTCTTCTTATTCTTGTTGTTCTTATTCTTGTTGATCTTGTTCTTGTTGCTCTCGTTATGTTTTTCTTTATACATTATTTAATTTTCTTTATTATTTTGCGTGATTGCAGAGAGTTTATGCCATTTTCAACAGTAATTTAGTAATTCTACGGTGACAGCTCATTTATATATATATATGAGCCATGCTCTGGCAAAAGGGGGCTTCATGCATCCCCTTAATGCATTATAGCCAGCAAGTCACCACACGATTAAGGATCAATAAAATCCATTTTGTCTAACAACCAACTGTATCATAAGGTAGAATGGTCCTTTGACAAACAGAAAATTGACAAATAGCGAAAAGTTTCGGCCCAGGTCAGCCTGCGCGGACTGCGCAGGGTGACCTGGGTCGACCTGGATCGATACTTTTCGCAGATGCATTAAGCTCCCTTTTCACAGAGCATGGCTCATATAGTCTACCCAGTGTTCCGCTGAACTCAAACGTGACCTACGCCCCCAGCGGGAATCGAACCAGGATTTCCTGATAACAAATCCAACGAATTAACCTTTGTCGCTTGCAAAACCCCACATGGAAGTACATTTGTTCTCTTTCCCATCTTATTAAGTCTTTGCAAGACAAAGGAATTTTATACTCGTCCAAAATGAAAGCATTTGCAGACGACAAATAACAAGTAAGCTCCAAGTTGTGTTTAGTTACCTTTGAAATGGTAGGAGGCATTGTGGGGAAAAAGGAGAAAATGCTGGTCACTAGCATTTTATACTTTTCCCGGAATGCTTTCAAGAGCTCTCTTAACTCTTAGGCTGCTAAGCGACTCAGTGACCTTTTGCGGACAGTGTAGATCAAGATCAGACTGCACAGAACGTGCAGTCTGATCTTGGATCTACACTGTCCGATAAGGAGATACTTTTTTTCCTAAAACTCGTTTGAAACTTGAATTATTCGGAATTTTTACTACTGGTTTGAAAAATTTATTTCACTTATTTAGCAGAATAAGGGTTAATAAGAATAATTAAAACAAGGGAATATGGGAATGGTTAACCGGAGCACGTAAGCGGCATTAACTTGTAGACTTTACAAGGACATGAAAAAAAAATTGAAATAACATGACAGAGGACAAAATAATTGATTGGTTTACCGTGAAAAGTGCTGACAGGGATATACCTTCGATTCCCCACCTGTGACATAAGTAGCTTTTGTGGAAGGCATAGATTAAGATTAGACTGCATAAAAGCTGCAGTCCGACCTTGAATCTAGACTTTCCGCTTATATAGTCTAAATCTTTTTTTTGAAAAATGTACACATTTATAAAAGTGTTGAATTTTAAACCCTAGTGAAAAAAATCAAATCTAATTTTAATGCTGCGAAAAAGGTTACCCTTACAGCGAGAAAGGAAACAAAAATGGACGTTTGCCAGAAAGGATAAAAAAAAATATTGAAATGTCATAATTAATTCAGTTGGTTGTTTTTGCTATAATGCCACAACATAGCTGAAAGCGCAGATCAAAGTTCGTCCAGAATATCTCGACAAAGCCGACAGTGTGGATCAAAGATCAGAGTGCACGTTTTGTGCAGTCTGATCTTGATCTACACTGTCCACAATAGCAGGTGTGTAAGGCACGACGAGTGAAAGCATACAGCAAAAAATAAAATCTTAAAATCTTTTTTTTATTATTTCCATTTTTCAAGGAGGGAATAAAAATAGGAAAGAGCAAGATCTAAAGAAATGACAGGAAATGCGCTAAATGCCTGTGACATTGACAAGTAGAATCATTTACATTGCACGTCCGCTTTACAAAAATAAAACCGTTACCATGCTATGTCGATCCCATTTAACCCTATACGAAACAGTCCCCGAGTTTTATCGACCCTGACTGAGAGGGCTTATGAAAACATTGTGGGAAAAGGAGAAAATGCTGGTAAACCAGCATTTTCTCTTTTTCCCACAATGTTTTCTACCTTTTCAACGATAATTCCGATAATGTGAGTCCAATTTTGTTTATTGTCTGCAAATGCTTTGAAAATGGGTAAGTCTAAATTTCTGTCATCTGGTAAAGATTTAACCCATTACCATATGTTTAACTCCCTGCATCTTGACAGGGTCTAATGACGAGATGTAAAATACTGTAAGACGAGGAGCAATTCTTTCATTGGCGTAGGAACAGAGGAGAAGGGGTATCCCGGCCCGGGGAAGGGGAGGGGGGGGGCGCCAAAATCTCTTCCCCCAGTTTTTGAAGTGTTTTTCATTTTCTTATTCACTGAAAATGCTTTTTTTTTTCCTTCTGTAAAAATAAGCTTCGAGATTTCCCCCCACCCTATTATATCGCAAATTTTCTAACATCATGCAATGCAACTTACGACCATTTGTTTCTGTTCCTACAATGTATTCTGTACAGTTCAAAAATACGGCGTTTGCCTCACCCATCCTTACATTTTCTTATTTCTTCTTTCTGTTATAGTTATACGAATCTTGGTCGGGCTGAAACCAGCCTGCACCGTTTTGAATTAAACACTAGGCCTCCTATATGTTTTTTTTTTGGGGGGGGGGGGGAAGGGGGTAAGAAGGGAGGCAGATTTGAATGTTTTTAACTTCAGATACTTTTAAAAGTATTACAGATTGTGTTACAAGATTGGTAAACTTAACCCTTTCAGCACCATAGGCGAAAACAGGGACTTTTGCGGACGGCATAGATCAAGATCAGACTGCACAGAACATGCAGTCTGATCTTTGATCTATGCTCTCCGCTTGTTTAGTCAAGCCTATTTGATTAAAACCTTCCGGAGACTCAGTGGATTGTATTTACAGGCATCAAAAGAGGCGGAGTTTGTTTATTTGGCGCCGAAAGAGTTAAGCATGTGTGTACTGGATTCAACGATCAGCCGTGTCTGTCTAGGCGGTCAGTGCTTTCAGCGGTGATCGAATCCTAAAGAGCTGGATAAAAAGATAATCCAAACCACTCAGCCAAGGATCCAGCGCAAACACATGGGGGGAAAAGTTAGGAGACAGACAGATGGAGTGACAGAGAGCACAAAGCATGAGCCGTGCTCTGTGAAAAGGAGGGCTGAATGCATCTGCAAACAGTATCAACCTGGGGATTGCACAGTCTGACCTGGGTCGAATCTGTTTCCTATTGGTCAACTTTTTGCATGTCAAAGGACCATGTAAGTAGTATAGGAGGGTAGACCTCGGACAAAACGCGTTTTGTCCGAGGTCTACCCTCCCTGAGTGCCATTTTGTCCGAGGTCTACCCTCCCTGAGTGCCATTTTTGTCCGAGGTCTACCCTCCCGAGCAGAAAAAATGCCGCATCACTGCAATTTTGGCGTGATTCGGTTTCCGCGACATATGAATACAATAATAAATAGTCCGTTACTAGTCTCGGGAGGGTAGACCTCGGACAAAAGTAGTTCCGGCAGTTGGTTCAGGTAGAAACCCTCGTTGGACTTAGTCTTTTTTTGGAGGGTTGATCTTTCTCTCTCTATTACCGTCGGACTTAGTCTTTTTTCCACAATTGGATTAAAAAGTAGTTCCGGCTGATGTAAACAAGTAGTTCCGACTGATGTAAACAAACGTAAACAAACGTTTTGATTGGTCGAGACGTTTTCCCGCCAAAATTCGATGGGTTATTTCCCCTTTTCAGCTTGGATCAAGCCAAAGACCCTTGTTGGACTTAGTCTTTTTCACAATTGTATTAAAAAGTAGTTCCGCCTAATGTAAACAAACAGGTTGGTTCAGGCGGAGCCTATTGTTGGACTTAGTCTTTTTTCCACGATATGGTTCCAAAGATAAAAGACTCTTCTATTGGTCTTACCGATATTGACAATTTGAGAAAGATAGACTTTTCTTGGGGAATGGTTAGCCCTGAAAAGGGCTGTTTTGGAGTTTGTTTTTTCCTCCTCCTCTAATGATAGTATCCAAACTTTGTCTAACAGATAGGACACTCCACGACTCTTCTTCGATCTGCTATTAACCTTCTTATTTTGTTTATTTTATGCATAGGCAAAGTGGAGTCATGCATCATGGCTAGTAGAAAGGTTGTCAGATACCATTTTGTCATCGAGAGAAGTAGAAATTGTACACTATAGTCCATCACCATTTCTTTAGCTGTCATCTATTCGGGAACCGAATGATTAATGTACTGGAAATATCATCGTCTTTTATACGACTGGAGGCGAGTTGACTTACTTATTGACAATTGTTGAAGATAGATTTTTCTTGGGGAATGATTAGTCCTGAAAAGGACTGTTTTTTTGAAATTGAACTGTCTTTTTTGTCTTTTTTCTCTATTGAGAACTTTTCTTTGTTTCTTTGGGTATCTTTTTGAGTTTGAGTTTTGGAATCTTTGGGATCTTGAAGTCTTTGAAGTTGTCGATATTTTTCCCATGTTTTCCCAGTCCTATTTTTGACGGTGATACATAGGTGGGATCGTATCGTTGTTTTTTGTGAAGTTGTTCATCATCGTCTTTCTCTATTTCTCGTTTTTTATTTTTTATCTTCTCTTCCTTTGGGTGATGATCTTTCTCTGGTTGTGTTTCCTTTGAGTGTTGCTTTTCCTTCGACTGATTTTCCTTTGACTTCTGATCTTTCTTTTTTACAACTGATACAAGGGAGTCTGTTAGTCTTCGAAGGCTGGTTTTATCAAAGTCGAACTCCACCGGAATCTTCACAATAACAGGCGTAGTTGACTGTCTTTGCTGGCATATTGTCTCGATGTTTCTGTTCAATGTTTTCAACTCCTTTAAAATCTGAGTTATTGTAGCATCTTGTTTTGAGATCATCTGTCGCATCTCTTCCTCGAATTTGTTAACTGGTGCTGCCATTGGCTCAATGAATGTCGAATTCATGGCTGACGCTAGAATATCTCCACTGTTTCCACTCTGTGGCAAGGAGTTGTCTAAGATGTAGTCGGTTAAGTTGTAATCGGCTAAGTTGAGATTCATCTTTCCCGTTAACAGTGTGTTTTTACTCGTACTACTCGAAGATCGAGAGCCGAATGATTGTAGAGAAATATCGTCAACGTTTTATAGGTTGGTAGGGGGATTGACCTACTTTGATACAGAATTAAGAGCGCGGACCCGGTCGGAAGCAGTCACGAATGATTATAACACTTACAGAGAGAAATAATAGAAATCTGGGGTACTGGCTAACCGATTGATCTGAGCTCTATTGTGAATGTAACATATCCTATGATTGAACGAAAACAACTGAATTCTAGTCAAGCAGAAATGATAATCTTTCGTTTTTTACATAGTTATACTGCTTACTTGCAAAAGAATGAACTATACTATATTAGAAAATATTATTTGGGATGAGATTTTTCTTAGAGTTATGCAGAATTTTGCTTGACAAAATTTGAAAAGATAGAACTTTTCTTAACGTTTGGTAGTCCTGAAAAGGACTGTTTTTCGAAGATTTGTATTTTTTAACCTCTTCGTCTATCTCTCGCAGCCTCTAACTCATCAAGTAACATAATAAGTAGTGCTAGGTTATGACGTATCTGCCGTCGATGAAACCAATCTTCTAACCAGTTCAGTATCGAATAATATGCCACTGATCCAAACATGAACATACAAAACATTTTTTATTCTCGAGTATTGAGAGGTAAAAATGATTAAATGAGAACTTGACCGGCTTTCTTTATACGTTTTACAGATGAATTGACCTACCTCGACTCTGAATTAACGTTAGCCAATCGTTAGTTTTGTTATATTCTCTTTTGAATAAGTAAAAGATAGATGAAAACAAAGTCTATACGTTGTGGTAGGGAATAAGGTTTTCTGATAAAACTTAGTCTTTTTTTGATAAGTTGAAGTAAAAATTAACCTTTTCTTAAAATCAGAATTGATTTGGTCTGACAATTTGAAGAGAGATAAAACTTTCTTGGTGTATGTTAGCCCTGAAAAGGGCTGTTTTTCACTATTCTCTGTAATGAAATTAATTTAACTATCGGTTAACTTAATTTCAAAACTAGAGAAAAGATCGAGGACTCTAAACCTCCTCATCTGAATCTTCGGGGAATAGCTCACGCCGAAGTTCATTGATTTCTTCAACTTTGCCTTGGACATACTCATTATACATAATGAGTACTCCTTTGATTGAACAAAGTTGAATTTTCAGATTATATTGCACAGCTCTGCTTTTACACTTATCATATCGTTTTTCTATCCCACTCAGACGAATTTTAAGCAATTCGATCTGTTTGCATCCCTTTCTAAATCGTCGCTCTGCTTCAATCAATTTGAACCGTTTGTCGAGGGTCTTCATTTTTGAGTTCTGAGAGGGAAAAACTGATTAAAAAGAAAAAGAGCCCCGTCTTTTATAGGATGGTAGAGGAATTGACCTACTTTGACTCGGAATTAATGTTATCCAATCGTTAGTTTCGTTATATTTCTTAATTCAGAATTGAGTTGAAGTGACAATTTGAAGAAAAGTAGAAAACTTTCTTGTTGCATGTTAGCCCTGAAAAGGGCTGTTTTTATGAAGATTCATTCTTCACTGGTTGCGATCGAGATGTTCTTCTTCTTCTTCAAACTGGACCACGATGAAAGCTTGACAGCAATGATAACACCAAATCACTACACCATAGTCTTCATCATAGTCATAGAATCCCTCATCTGGTTCTGGACAATTGTGCTTTTCTCCAAGATGTTGTAGGATATGAAAGCATTTCCCACACTCTATTGCACATGGTCTATCACACTGTGGACAATAAGGAAAAAATATAAGCATTTTTCTTATTCGTGCTACTCGAGAGAAACGAGAGTCGAATGGTTATAGGAAAAGTTCACTGAATTTTTATAACTTAGTGGAGGGATTGACCTACTTTTTTCTGACTCAGAATTAACGTAGACCAATCGTCAGACTTGTTATATTCTTTTGTAGAAAAGAAATGGCGGGAGTGGGAAAAACGGTTGATCTTGGCGGGTGGGAAAAACGACGACTCTTCGGATAGGACTTAGTCTTTTTTGAGTCTGATACAATCAATCTTTCGATCTGAGAAATACGTTTGGCTTTGACAATTTGAAGAAGCAGACTTCCTGGGTATTGGTTGGCTCTGAAAAGAGCCCTCAATCCTAAAAAGAAGGAGAGAGTGGTTCTTAAAAAGAACCATTGTTTTTATCCATTATACAGGATATGCCGTGATGACAGAAAGATCTTTATACTTGACTACATCCGGCAACTCAAATCCATCATAGCAGGCGACGACTTTACAAACATACGCCTCTTTACCATCTGCATCTTTTCCGATTTCAACAGGAAATTTCATTTCAAAAATTATCTTGTTGAAACCTTGCAATTTAATACTATCGCTATGTTCTACAGTAGATTTTACCATTTCATAAATTTCTGAAACGGAAAACCTTCTAGAGAACAAACTAGGCTGAGATTCATCCAAGTATCGTTCTGCATCAAAATAATGCTTTCTAATGAAATGCTCATGATTGAAGTACTTCTTATAGCGTAAATATTGCCCGCTATAATAAGATTGAGGCGGTGTGCCAAAACCCTGTCTCACAGACATATCGCTAGGATAAAAAAGATAGAGAAAGAATAAAAGATAGGAAAATTTTTGCCAACATTTTATAGCTTGGTAGGGGGATTGACCTACTTTGATACAGAATTAAGAGCACGAACGGGGGTGAGAGCATGTAGATAGAACATAACGTACTATATGATCTCACATAGAATGTAATGATCTAGCTACATTTTTCTAAGTCTGAACTTTTCTTTATTCAAGTTTTGGGAAGAAAATCAAAACAGACGACCTTTTTTAAAAATCATTTCTTTATTCATTCAAAAGTTCTTAACAATATCATGAAAAACAGTAACGTTTAAAACAAACCAAATGTTCTAACACTATATTTCATATATACAAAGACAATTTATATACAAAACAATGAAGGTACATTTTTATATACAAAGTATTGACAATGCAGTTCTTATTTACAACAATGACAGAACATTTTTACAATGCAAATTCACAGATACCTCGATTTTTCCACTTGTCTTCATGTTCCACAACAGTTTTGTGCAATTGTTCATTGCCCAAAAACAAACTATATACACTGTCCAATCCACTATATTCACACGTTCCTCTAATTTCAAAGACGTTTTTGAATACTGCTTTTGCCGAAAGAGTTGAAAGTACGATTTTTTCTGTGACATCTCTATCAAATAGGAGATAGCCTTCCATGATATCCACTCCTTCTGCATTATCTCTTGATTTTGTATACCGTAAGTAAAAGTTAAACAGGAGTGATTTCATTTTCAGCATGATCAGATAACTTTCTTCTGGTCTTCCTATGATAATGAATCGCCATCGGCTTGTGGCTTGCAACTTCTTAGCGAAATAGTCACTTTTCCACAAACAAGCTGTCAAATAGCCTTTGATGGCGGTATCGAAGTCTGACTCAGTCACCAACATTGCAATAAAGTCGTGCATGCTATACATTTTGCAGGATGTCTCTCCTTTTGCAACTCCATTGTGCAATTTATCTATCCAAAATTTCACACATCTGAATTTAAGGTTGAATTGTGTTCCTTCATCGAGTGTGTGCAGATGGATGAAATCTCTATAAACTTTTTCACGTAGCTCTATTGGCAAAGGTAGCATTTCACTTGACATGATTTTCACTTTTTGATAGAACCGTCTTACTTTGATTGTTCACTTCAAACCAGTGTAATATGGTGTTGTCCCTTACAGTTATTTATACCCTCAAATCTTATAGGTCATAGAGTGCAGTATCGTTACAATGCAAATTCACAGATACCTCGATTTTTCCACTTGTCTTCATGTTCCACAATAACTTTGTGCAACTGATCATTACCCAAAAACAATGGAAATTTGCTATCCATTTCACTATATTCACGTACTCCACTAAATGGAAAAACATGTTTTGAAATATCTTTTGTCGAAAGAGTTGAATATACGATTTCTTCTGTAACATCTCTATCAAAAAGAATATACCCTTCCATGGTATCCACTATTTCCTCACCATCTTGAATGGATCCTTTTTTGTAGCGTAAGTAAAAGTTAAACAGAACTGATTTCATTTTCAGGACGTTCAGAAAACTTTCTTCTGTTCTTCCTACGATAATGAATTGCCACCGAGTTGTGGAATCCATCTGTTTAGCAATATAGTTGTCTTTCAACAAACAAAATGCTAAATAAGCTTTGAGAGGAAAATCAAAATCTGTATCATCCCCTATCATTACAATAAAGCTGTGCATTCTATACAACTTGCACGATCTTTCTCCTTTTGCAACTCCCTTATGCAATTTGTTTATCCAAAGTTTCACACAGGCGAATTTAATATCCAACTGTACTTGTTTATCGAGCGTGTGCTGCTGGATAAAATCTCTATAAACTTTTTCGCCTGACATGATTTCTCACTTTTTGATAGTTTTCACTGTTTTTTAAAAAGCGTCTTACTTCGATCGTTCACTTCAAAACAGTGTAACACGATATTGTTTCTTACAGATATTTATACCCTCAAACTTTTATGACCATAGGGAACAGTATCAGTATCGTTTACAATCACTCTTTTGGTGTATACAGAGCGAAAGGTTTTTGTCTGTGGTTCACTGGTCACTGTTCTGTCTTTATGCCTTTTGATTCTACAGTCATACTGAACTTTGATTTCTATTGTACGATCCAAAGCACATTTTGAATAGGTGCCGAAATTTACCATCTGATTTGTATTGTAATCCAAAGTAATTCCCTTGACTTTACATTTGCTTTTTTCTTTTCCATCTTTTGTTCTCATTTTGTAAGCGTAATTCTTGGGGCCTAATCCTCTGAAATGAGTTATTCTACAATCAGGCTCTTCATCGGTCCATTTTCCTAGCCTACTGTTAATGATGGGAGGGTTCCACAATTCAGGATCATGAATGTACATACAACTATCTGTATCGAAATATAGAACTCTATCCCCCAATCTTTCAAGAACGCTGTACAGTTCCAACCTTGCATAAGCTGTTACGTAGGATGCTACAATAACATTGGCTGTTGCATGTGTTTCGACAAAGTCCATCTTTTCTTCATAGTTGACTAAAATGAATGGACACTCATTGTCAAAAATTTCCACATGCTTTACCGTATATTTCGGGTCGGTAATCAAGTCAAAATATTTAGATGGTTCTCTGATGTATTTCGTCTTGCTCATGTTTTCACGCTGTGCTAATTTCCCCCAAAGACAGTTCAGCATAATCTTAGCAAACGATCTTTTACCAGGATTTTTTTGAATACATTTGGGCTCGAGACGAATCCCTTCAGCTTCCTCATACTCGCGAATGAATTGATTCTTTTCCGAGTCTGTCTGACACCAACTGGGATATCCACTGGCTTCTTGCTTAATTTTCAAGAAATTATCCACATAGCCTTTAAAGAATTGATCCGAAACAGAGTGGAAATGCCAGATTTCATACACTTGCATTAGCTGATAACCACAGTCGAGAGCTTTGAACAGTTCAAATGTAACCCAAGTTCCAACCAAGGATCTCTCTTCTTTTTTATGGTTACAAACGTTTGAGCTTTCTTGTGCACATTTCATACAGAGTGGAAACATCATCTTGTTGTTACAGTGAACTGGAAGAACAGGATGAAACAAATCAATTGGGGGTAGAACTTTGCATTTAATGAGCCCTTCATACTGACGAATATTCTTCATATCAATACTCTCAGCAGTCAAGATTGTGGGATGACCTACAGGATAGAATTTATGTTTGCAGACGTAAGGATACAGAGAGCAGATATCGATATACTTGATTTCCTTCTCACTGCTTTCCTCAACATCATAAGCAATTTTTATTGCATTGCATCTGCCTCCAGCCAGACCCTCTCTTGGTTCGATGGGGTCACAGTTCGGATATAGACTTTCAATGGTTTTTTTGTACTCTTTGTCCTTCTTCATCTTGGTATCGAATTCATGTTCCCATATGGTCACGATGTTATATCCCATTCTTTTGATGGTTTCTAATCGTTCAATGGTATTGTTGTACAATTCATCCATTGTTTTTCCATTGATGGGATTGATATATTTTCGATCCTTGAAACATGTCTGGCAGCCATGAAATAAATCCCCGAGGAATTCATAGACGGTGTTTGATTGACGGTGAAAACCGTCTACAGTATATCTTCCTATTTGAAATTCACCACCATTTTTACCGTGTTGAATATGAATCCCTTTTTCCCTAGCAATACTTTGAATCCATCGTATTGCTTTCATAGAAAACCGACGTCTGACTGGGTCTTTGCTTGAAATGATGGCTATTTGATTTTTTGGTAAATAATCTTTTCGCCAAATCTTGTTACAGGCGCCGGCGATAGTAAACGCCTCTGTGAATGGACAAATTCCACTCTGTTCGATGAACAACTTTCTGAATTCACCACATCCTCGTCTTAGGATATCAACATCCGATCGACAGTACATCTCCATCTCTTTTTGAAAATTGAATTCCTCACCATTTTGAACTTTGTCATTATACCAGACTATGAATTTCGATCGAGCCTCTTCAGACATTGAATCGGGCTTGTAATAAGACATATCCAAGTATGGCCCAACGTAATCCCAGAATTCGTCTGTATTTGCCCAGTGAGGAAAGTAGCCTTTTTTCATTTCTTGAAGTCCAAATGTAGTCGGAAATTTTGCCAGACCAAAGTTCATAAAACTGAAGGAGTCAATCAAACACACACCATTCAATTCTAACTTCAAAATATTATTCCCATTCATAGTCAGTTCTGGTTCTTTCATCCCAACATTGATAATATGATTGAGAATAAATTGACCATCATAACCTTTGAGATTATGGGCAATAGCTATGATTCCTTTATGATGCTTTGTACAGAGCCAGCTACAGAATTGACTCAAAGTTTCTTTTCCTTGAAAAATAACTTCTCTTCCTTCTTCGAATTCACTACATGTGGAACAATGAAAATCAAGTGGTTTATCGATACATTCAGCACAGGCTCGGTGTGCAATACAGTAATTAGGAATATGTATCCCTGTATCTTGCTGACATTCAAAATCAAAGAAAATGAACAAAGGTTTTTTGACTACAGAAGAACTCGTCTCATCGTCACTGTCATGCTTCATCTTACTCTG
Source organism: Tridacna gigas (assembly GCA_945859785.2). NCBI lineage: Eukaryota > Metazoa > Mollusca > Bivalvia > Cardiida > Cardiidae > Tridacna > Tridacna gigas. Next base: position 71,029,919 of record OX244029.2, read on the forward strand.
GTAAGGCTGAATAAAACAGCGATGAGAGAAGTCAACTATTTTCTTGCAGAGATGACACTTTTTCTTTCCCTTACAGACATGATTTTTCTTTCTGACAAAAAACTGGCCTCCACATTTTGAACAGAGTTTCACTAATTCACAAATGGTCTTCTTCTCTTTACCTTGAAGTGTTTTGTGTTTTTCCAAGCATTCTGCACTGAAAAAACATCTATGACACTTGGAGCAGACATACTCTTTTGATTTCGATGGACATTTTCCAGTACGAAAGCAACCTTTACAGATCTTTGAGCAAACATGGTCTTCCCGATTCCTGTAACGTATATCACAGAACTCGCAATAATAACCACAATCAAGAAATGATGTAATGGATTTGATGTAGTCATAGTGTTTTTGATGATAGTACAAATGTATGATTTTACTATTATCTTTCACTTTTGGATGTTCAAACACTTTTTCCATTCTCGATTGCTGTTGATGGACTTTAATAACATAGTCTTTTTCATACAAGAAATCTTGAATTTTTTTGTATTCTTCAGGTCCTACAGGTTGTGTTGACGAAACTCCAGCTTCATTCATCAATTTCTCGGCTTCAATCTTTTGAAGCGGTCTGTTTGATCTTTTGATGATATCCCATCTTCGATTCCATTCTTGGGTGTTTTCACGTTCATGGTGATAAATCCCCACAACAACAGCTCTTGCAAAACATAGATGATCTTCATTATTAATTTCAATAATCGATTGTTTCTTCTTTGCGAAAACTTTTGAATCCAATATTTCTGTACCCCTAACTCTTTTACCACTTCCACTTGGGGGTACCGTATGTGTGATATCGAATGTCATGTGACCATCGTTCAAGACGAATTTCTCATTCGACTGTAGAACTTTTTCAATCTCGTCCAATATAGTATGACTCTCCAACTCCTCCACATATAGAAAGGGTATATGAATCCCCATATCCAATGAACGGTGATTGATGGTAATTCTGATCATATCCCTCGATTCAGCCTTTAACTTTTGAACGATTTGTTGGATAACATCGTCGAATAAGGCAGTCAGTTGTTGGGGTTGTAACTCATCGAATTTCTTAAAGCACGCCGCCAGCACACGGGAATCTGTATTGAATTTTCTTGACTTCTTTTTTCCCACTTCTTTTAAGGCGTATAGACTTTTCATATCCAAAGATTTTTTGTCTCCACTTTCTTCTTTCTTGGGTAAAAATAGCCCAGCATGACTTTCTTCTTTCAAAGATTTTTTATCTTCTTTCAAATTTTTTCTCTTTTTGGTTGACGGTGGAAATTTCTCATCGTTTTCTTCTTTCAAAGATTTTTTGACTTCACCATCGTTTTCTTTTTTCAATGGTAAACTTTTTCTCTTTTTGGGTGGAAATTTCTCATCATCGCTTTCACCATTGCTGCTACTATCTGGATAGACTAGGATTCTTTTTCTTTTCTTTGCCGGTAGTAATTTTTTTCTCTTCTTTGACATCGGCTGAATTGTCTCATCGTCACTTGTACTGTCTGAATACGGTACTAACCTTTTAGACATGGTTTTATGACCGATTGCGAGTCAAGTAATGTCCCAGAACTCAAAAAATCCTAGCTTTTTTATATCTTTTTTCAGACCAAGAGTGTATAAAAAGAGGCGTTACGACTGAAATCTTCATCATTCTTCGGAAAGATTTCAAACAGGACAACTGGTAGAAAAATGAGTGGGTTCAAGCTACAAAGTACAACACCAAAGAGAATGTACCTGTATGTTAACCCATACACTCACGACTATGAGATCACCAATATACCGTCAAGATATCAAGTCTACCATACTGGGAACTACGTGGGATCATTTCTATCCCACCAACATTTTGCAGAAAAAGATACCTATCGTATCACCAGAGTCCTGGATCAAGCAACATTCAACAAGCGCCATGGAGTGAGTGATATGACAACGAATATCTGTTTTACATGCAACAGATCAGGACATTGGGCTAGACAATGTCCAGAAAAAGAAAAAATGATGTGGAGATTCGTCTCTGTCTTCGTGGACCCCTACAGTCACGATGTTAAAATTTCGCCAACAATGGAAACCGGGAGAGAATTCCAACATATGAAATACGTTGGGGCTCTATTATCCTATAAAGTAGACGAGAATAAATGGAAGACAAAATCGTCACAGACTACAACTTCATTGATAGGAAATCAGATCGAGCAGGAGAACGAAAATATGGAGCATGATAACACAGAAATCAACGACACAGAAATCTGTAGAATTCAAGTAGAAATACATGATAAGCCGCAACAAAGTTCGCAAAAAAATAAACTTTCTTCAGAGGATACTCTTATACTCGATCAAAACAATGAACCCTCTTCGCTGTCTGGAGAGGAGCAAAACAACGAACAGATATCTCAGAAATCTTCAGGATCTGAAGAAAAGAAAATCAACGAGAAAAGAGAAAAGAAAAAGAAGAACTGTTTCTTCTGCAAAACAAAAAAACATGGCGCAAAAATCTGTCCAGATATTGTGTTGAAAAATAACAATGACGAACACAATAATGGAAACAGTAAGAGGAAACGCAAGAGTGAATGTGAGCCTGACATCCCGAAGAAAAAAAGAAAAACGTGTCTGTAAAAATGTGCTAACATTTTCAAAGAACTGTTTCAAAGAACTGTTTTCAAAAAAAGATTCAAATATTTCTACAGTTCAATGTTTCATTGTATATATTTTACCAGTTTATTGTTTTAAATAAAAATTTCATTGTAATGATTATTGTACAAAAGTTTTAAATAAAAAAGTTTTAAATAAAAGATATAAAAACATATAGGACTTGACTTTTTTTGTTTTTGACAATTTGAAGAAAGTAAAACTTTCTTGGTATTGGGTAGCCCTGAAAAGGACTGTTTTTAAAATTAAAGAGAACGTATTCTTCACCATTTCAATGAAGGATACATTCTCATTAATTTATTCTGCCAACCGCGATGCTCTGTTGGCGGTATCAGTTCTGATAAGTCCGGGTAAATATTACCCATCTTGACGATTGGGGTACGAGTATAAAACTCATACCCTCGTCTTGCGAAGAACTCCCGAAGAGCTTTATGCTTTAGGCTCTTCCTTTCTTCTGCCTCGTCTTCTTTCTTTTCCATGGCCTCTTGCTCCCATTTTTCTTTCATTTCTTTCATTTCTTTCTTATTCTTCTTGCTGGCAAACAGCCCACAGCAGAATTTTGATAACTTCATCGTGAAATGAGTTAATACAAGAATAAAAATGCTGGCTCTTTTATAGCTTGACAGAGGGATTGACCTACTTCACGTTAGAATTAAAAGCGCGAACGTGGGCGAGAGCATGTAGATAGAACATAATGTACTATATGATCTATCTACAATGTCTAAGAGTATCAGTTCCAAAAAAATGTAACGAAACTAACGATTGGTTAACGTTAATTCCAAGTCAAAGTAGGTCAATCCCTCTGCCAAGCTATAAAATCAGTGAACTTCTTCTATAGTCATTCGACTCTCGTTCTCTCGAGTAAGACGAATAAATCATAAAGTAACCAAAGCGAAAAAAGAATTCAAAATATGGAACAGATAAACCATCAAATAATTGATGCTCTCCAAGACTATTTAAATGCTGGTGAAGATCTGTTGGTATTAAGAAGACAACTCATAGCAGTTCAAAGACATCTAGAGCAGATAACACAGCCATACAGAGAGCTCGGAGAAAAATTACTTGAGCTGTTTATGCAGACAACAACTCCAGAGCTCATATTAGTTGACGTTGAACTCGGGAGAAAGATCACCACGAAGGATGGTACAATGACAATCACAAGAAGAACTGGAAGTTGTCCCATCTGTCATGCAAATTTTGGTTGCTGTCATTAGACGAGGAAAAAAGACAGTCTAATCTCCAAAAACAGTCCTTTTCAGGACTAACCAAAACCTTAAAAAATCTATCTTTAACAATTGTCAATTTTGTAGATGTGTTGTTGTACTTTTTTTGCAGAGAGAAAAACTTTTTATCGATAGAAAAAATTTTTCAAATAAAAAATCTTGCAGAGAAAAAAATTTTTCAAAAAAATCTTACAGAGAAAATTTTAGCGATAGAAAAAATTTTTACGCTTAAAAATTTCGGATAAAAATTTTCGGATAAAAATTTTTACAATTTTAAAAAAGATTTGCAGATTAAAAACTAGGGACGAATGAAACTAGGGACGAATAAAACCTAAGGTTGGGTAAGTCTAGACGAAGTGATTTCCGGGAAATGTCGGAAAAAACCCACACTCAGATCATATAGTTAGGTAATGTCTAAAGATCATATTGCTAGGAGCCAAAGAAAAGACTAAGTCCAACGGTTGTAGAGAAAGATAGACGAGCAAAGACGGAAAAAGCCTAAGTCCAACGATGATCTCTGGCTGAACCAAGCTGAGGAGGGGAAAATAATCCATATTGTGGTGAAAAAAGACTAAGTCAAACGTTGATAGAGAAAGGATAAGACGAACAAAGACGGAGAAAAAAGACTAAGTCCAACGATGACAGAGAAAAAGCCTAAGTCCAACACGGTGATAGAGAAACAACAGCTCTCAGCCGAACAAAGACGGAAAAAAGACTAAGTCCAACGATGCTCTCTGCCTGGCCCAGCGTAAGTAGAGAATATAATCCATATCGTGGAAAAAAGACTAAGTCCAACAATAGCCTCCGCCTGAACCAACCTGTTTGTTTACATTAGGCGGAACTACTTTTTAATACAATTGTGAAAAAAACTAAGTCCAACAAGGGTCTTTGGCTTGATCCAAGCTGAAAAGGGGAAATAACCCATCGAATTTTGGCGGGAAAACGTCTCGACCAATCAAAACGTTTGTTTACGTTTGTTTACATCAGTCGGAACTACTTGTTTACATCAGCCGGAACTACTTTTTAATCCAATTGTGGAAAAAAGACTAAGTCCGACGGTAATAGAGAGAGAAAGATCAACCCTCCAAAAAAAGACTAAGTCCAACGAGGGTTTCTACCTGAACCAACTGCCGGAACTACTTTTGTCCGAGGTCTACCCTCCCGAGACTAGTAACGGACTATTTATTATTGTATTCATATGTCGCGGAAACCGAATCACGCCAAAATTGCAGTGATGCGGCATTTTTTCTGCTCGGGAGGGTAGACCTCGGACAAAAATGGCACTCAGGGAGGGTAGACCTCGGACAAAATGGCACTCAGGGAGGGTAGACCTCGGACAAAACGCGTTTTGTCCGAGGTCTACCCTCCTATACTACTCATGTACCCCATGGTTCAGTCGATTGTTATACAAAATTGATTTTATAGTTTCATAATTTTATGATGACTGGCTTAGTATCATGCATCATGGAGATGCATTAAGCCCCTATTGCTAGAGAAAGGCTCATTATTATACAAAAAGAAAGTCATGAGGAGAAAAATGCTCTTAGTGAGTAATTATCTGTTTTTTACTTTTTTAAATCCTATTTCAGATGCATGTTGAACGAAGCCTAAATCTTAGGATCGGCCGCGGTATCATACGGACGCCGAAACTAATCAATCCAACTCATTTTCATAAGGCGTGATACAAACATTACAAACTAGTAAAAGAAACACAAAGAATAAACATTTGAAGGAAAAGAATTATGCTTATTGAATGATTATTAAAACATTATGAGAAAAGCAGCGATTAAAAGTGAAAGAACAGGTTTTGATTGATTGATGGATGGATGGATGGGTGGATGGATGGATGGATGGGTCGGTCGGTCGGTCGGTCGGTCTGTCGTTTGGCTTGTTGACTGACTGACTGACAGACTGTATTATCGGTCGGTCGGTCGGTATTGCTCCATGTCGTGTTTAGGAAAAGCAGTTGTCGAGAGCTCTTTAAATAAGCTGCAGTTGGACTTGGTTGGCGTTTTCTTATTTTTAACTGAATACACAAAAGTTTACGAACCAGATAAATATTCGAGCTCAATACCAACCTGATATGTTGGCACTGAACTCAAATACCTATCTGGCAAGTATAATGAGAGCCATTCTTCAGTTATTTCCCTTGATTCCTCTCCAGTACTACATTGGTCCTGATCAGGGGGATTACTTGGATTTTATCCTTGATTTTCTTGCACTACACAAATATATTCTTGAGATAATATCTCTGGAAAATCGGGCTAGATTGTTTTACAAGTCGAGATGCATTTCTCTGATGATTGAGAACATGATTTGCTTTAAAATTACATGGGGACCTTACATAATGTCATAAATCAAAATAATTTTATCGCAACATCCCCAAAAGAATCAAGGATAAAAACAGGAATACAGGTAAAAGGAATACAGGTAAAAGGACCAATCTGTTATTTGGTTACCTTTAGTCTTTATCTGGTTAGGGAGATAATTTCATTTACAAGAATGGCCCTCATTGAGCTATGCACTGTGAAACGGGGGGGGGGGGGGGGGGGGGGGGGGCTTAATGCATCTCCGTGATACATGATACCAAGCAAGTTATCACAGTGTCAATCCGTTTTGTATAACAACCTACTCAATCATGAGGTAAACTGCTCCTTTGATATGCAGAAAACTGACCAAAAGCAAAAAGTTTCGCCTCAGGTCAGCCTGCGCGGATTGCGCAGGCTGACCTGAGTCGATACTTTTTGCAAATGCATAATGCTCCCTTTTCACAGAGCATGGCTGAATTTCATTTTTCTGCAGCGCACAGTTTCAGTTTTACGATAATAGTCACAGTTGAGACAGATTCGTGCCAGGGACTTAAGAAAATTTACAAGGCTTGAGCTGGTTGTTAGGGCCACCCAAAACACCTTTATGCAATCCTTACCAAATTACACATCTACGTTAGGCCTAGTTTCAATTTACGATTTCAGCTACTCTTGTTCACTTAATCTATTTACATCATAAATGACAAAAAAGAAAATATGCGAAAAAGAAGTCACAAATTAATACAGTCGATGATTTTCTTTTTCCTCTTCCACGATGCTTTCCAGATATTATAAAGATTCAATAGGACATTAAGCCAGACAATGGCATCTTCTATTGTGCCGCAGAAGAAATTGATTCGGGATTTTTCGAAGGCTCTAACTATAAATCACTAAAATTGAGGATTCGTTTTGTACATAATTTAGAGTCAAGAAGCGGACGGCGTGGATTCAAGATCAGGCTGCACGTTCTGTGCAGTCTGATCTTGATTCACGCCGTTCACCCATAGATGTTTTTGTAGCCCAGGGAAGCGAAAAAGGTTAATGGATTTAAGCATATCATTTAAACCGGGCAATTGATCTCTTCGCAAACAATCACGGAACGGGGGCGAGCTATTAGCCCCTCTTTTCCTTTCTTTACCTTAGTTAACCCGTTATTATTAACTCTTTGCTAGACGACTAATTTTTAGTCTTGTCCAAATTCAAAGCATTTGCAGACGACAAATTCATTTTTTACCATGAATATGAAATTTGTCTTTCATGTGGTAGAAAACATTTCAGAAAAAGGAGAAAATACTAGTTACCAGCATTTTCTCCTTTTCCAACAATGTTTTCAAAAGGCTTCTTCCTTAAACCCAGTATTGCGTTCCCTAGTTTAAAAGACCATTATGAGGACGGCCTTTGTAAACGTGGTGGTAAAAGGTGTAAGTGCCGGTAACCAGCATTTTCTTTTTCCAGTAATGTTTTCTATACCTTTCTTGTACAAGTCCCATCCATCGTTCATATCATATCCTATGAGTATGAATTAGACGACGTTTTATCGCCTGATATCAGACCACTTTCCAAATCATTGTGGCTAAAGGACATATTGCTTGCAAAGAGCATTTTTCTCCATTTAGGTATCTAACCTAATTCCAAGTAACGTTGTTACAGTTAATCTTTCTTTGAAAATTAATAGAAAAAGGAAATGGGAAATCGAGAGAGCACCCAACCTCCACCCAAAAGCCTCACCCTCTAATATGCGTGTGTTATGAACAAAACTTTATTTTGCCTCAACATTTTCAAAAGCGGTTTTGCTGTCAAGATTAAGAGAGTTAACTCTTTACCAAACGACAAAATTCACGACTTGCCGAAATTGAAAGCTTATGCAGACAACAAAATAATAATAATTGTGAATCACAAATAGAAATTCACCATTGAAAGGCATTTTGAAAACATTGTGGGAAAAGGAGAAAATGCTGGTTACCAGCATTTTCTCCTTTTCCCACAATGTTTCCAAAATGCCCTTTTCCTGAGGGTGGTTAAATCTCGGGATTGTGTGGTAAAGGGTAAATGAGTAAACGGTCCTCCATATCGAGCCAAGAGTCGGCATTAAAAATAATCCATCGTGGAAAAATAACAGGAAATAGGGGATAGACAGTGTCCCCTTTGATGTACGGACGTTACTGGTAAATCTTCTATTTGGCTATCTCATATCTATTAACCCTTAGGCTGCTAAGCGCGACTTACTGGCCTTTTGCGGACAGCGCAGATCAAGATCAGACTGAACAGAACGTGCAGTCTGATCTTGGATCTACACTGTCCGATGAGGAGATGTTTGTCTCCATAAAATAAGTTTGGAGCAGCATTATTTGGGTTTTAACCATTGCCTTGAAAGTTTCATTCAACTTATTTAGCGGGATAAGGGTTAAATAGTTCAATAAACTTTTACCCTTTAGAATGCTTGACACAGTTTTCAGTAATTTCGCTGACTGTGTTAGATCAACAATTACAATAATGCTCTCCTTGTCCCACAATGTTTTCAACAGCCTTTCTATTAGAGTCATCAAAATGCGGGCTTTCCTGGTTAAGAGTTAAAATTCTAAACGATTTACATTACATTTTTTCAGCCAATAGAAAAATTAAAGAGAAAAATGCTCACTCCAAGTTTTTTTTTTTTTTCACCGGGAAAAAGATCCATGCATCAGACAGTGTAGATCTAGGATCAGACTGCGTGTTCTACGCATTCTTATCTTGATCTACGCAGTCCGCAAAAGCGCGCGTAGCGCCATCGAGTCGCGAGTTTGTTAATTGTCACTATAAAGTAAGGGAAATACTACATAATAATTATTGACTTACAGCTATGCAGAGGGTATTATACACGTATCAAGATAAGACTGTTTTGATGTGTAGTCTGATCTTGGTCTAACCTCTTCTCAAAGGACAATTAGATGTCGTAATTAGAGGCAAATGGGTTAACTCAACTTTCACAGTCTATCATCTCACATTTAGATAGCTACTCGTATATGAATCTTTACCCGTACTTTTGAGTTAACTCTTTCCTAAACAGCAAAATTTTATACACCTCACGATTCAAATCATTTGCAAACGCAAACGTAAATATAGCTCCAAGTAGGGTTTTTGAAAGTGAAAAGAAAACGAATTTTGAAAAACGAAAACGTGCAATCAGCATTTTTTCCTTTTCTCAAAATATTTTCAAAAACCATGGTCCTTAACACCCGGGATTCTCTGGTAAAGGGTTCATATAACCACGAACACTGATGCCCCTTGCGAATTGTGTATGCTAAGATCAGCCTCCACATCTTTGCAGCCCGATCTTTCCTCACTCTCCGACATACGTTTGACTATTTCTAGAATGTGTACTTCTATGCTTCGACAGTCATAATTATAGACCCAAGGAGTGACGAATAAAGCTATAAGACATTTCCAGTCTAGATCAAAATATTTGCAGTTTCATTTACTCTTGACCAGAATGTCTTAGCAAAGCAAACAGTGTAGATCAAAGATTTACCTGCAATTTTTGTGCAGTCTGATCTTAATCTTCATTGGCCAAAAGGGCAAATAAAGTTGTGAAAGATGCTTTTATGGTTAGGAAGATTCTATAGGATTACCAATCAGGTACGTTGATCATTTACGACAAAGGATAATGGGTAACTGTCCAGTTATGAATATACATGTACAGTACAATGTTTGTTTGTCTGTCTGTCTGCCATTGTAGTTTTATCAGTCGTGTTTTCTAGCCTGATAAGCGAAATCAGATCACGCCACTGTAACCCCAATGACCTTGTCTGTCCCTTAACATGTATAGCTCAGCGAGAAACCACGATCATTGGGACATCTGGTTATTCGAATATAACAGTTATTCAAGATATTCTTTGTAACAGTTAATTACTAAGAAAAAAGTGGAGCAGCAGCTCTGATTATTCGCCACACTATTTTTGCTCCAGAAAATGAGCACCGAAACTTAAGACCTTATCGATTTGTACAATGATCCTTTTAAAACATAGTTTCCAGGCAATTATCGATAGCTCGACAGCTATGAGATTTCAACCCAAGGTATTGTTCCTTAATAGTTCTCTTCGACTTATCGAGGTTTTTGTGTGTGTAGGAATCGATCTGGATGTACATTCACGGCATCTGAATTTCATCAAAATTTCATCGTACGTATATAGCCTCGGCCTCCCTGTGCTTTGAAAGTAGGTATAAAAAGAAGCCCAGTCATGAAGATCGTCCTGGCACAAGCAATTAGAAATGCAGACAATATTTTTGTTCCAAACTGACAAGTCCCTTCGAATAAACTGTCCTTCCTGAGACACGACACTTCGAATAAACAGGTGAGTTTAATAAGTGCATTTCGGATTATTCCTTACCAAAGAATCCTGTCTTTAACAATCCTGAAGAAAAGGGCGTTTAAAAATATGTTGGAGAAGCAGAAAGTGCCAGTGACCGGCATTTTCTACTTTCCTCACAATGTTCTCAACCCTTTCAGGGACAAATCATCCATTGGACCACATTTAACCCTTGGACTGCTAAGCGCGACTCAAGGACCTTTTTGCGGACAGCGTAGATCAAGATCAAGATCAGACTGCACAGAATGTGCAGTCTGATCTTGGATCTACACTCTCCGACGAGGAGAAATTTATGCTCCCAAAAATACCTTTGAAATACCAAAATTTGGGTTTTTGCCATAGGCTTGAAAATTTCATTTTAGTTATTTAGCAGCTTAGGGGTTAAATTGTCATCTGCAAATCCTGTCAATATGGACAAGTCTAAAATTTTGTCGTCTGTTAAAGTTAGCTTGTTTTCTCCTGCAAATAACTGATTGTGTCTTGTAACAGATAATCTTTTGAAGTCATTGTTCTAAAAGAGAAATAATACGATGCTTTAATTTCAGCCCCAAATATATCAATTCGATCGTTTACGACGGCTGAAAATCGAATCCAGTGAAACTCAAGAAGATTCTATCATAATTATTCAAAAATAGAAAAAAAAAAGTCAAAATGAGCCATGCTCTGTGAAAAGGGAGCTTAATGCATCGGCGAAAAGCATCGAGCCAGGGCAGCCTGCGCAGTCCGCGCAGGCTGGTCTGAGTCGAAACTGTTTCGCTATTGGACAATTTTCTGTATGTCAAAGGACCCTTCTACCTCATGATTAAGTCGGTTGATAAAAAAAAAAAACGTAGCTATTATGAACCCATAATATATATGATGACTTGATAGGTATCATCCATCACGTAGATGCATTAAGCACCCCTTTTGCCAGAGCGTGGCTCAAATACTTTATTAATCTCAAATCTTAACAATGAAAGATACATGTATATGAGCATTACCATCATTTCATATTAATTTTTGTGTGACGACGAAGGGTTTCTTTTCTACAGTAGGGGATGTTTGAATGAGCAAACTATAAAGAATTTTTCCATGAGACACCATAATCATAAATAGACTTGACTGAAGAAGCAGACGGTATGGACTCAAGATCAGACAACACGTTCTGAGCATTCTGATCTTAATCTATGCCGTACGCAAAAGCCATTGACTTTTTTTTTCTTTGGCGTCGGATGGGTTACACATATTTACTGGTTTATAACTAGGTAAGTAACTAAATACACATTGCATCATCAAAAACGATCAGACCACTCTGTTTATCAGACAGACGGATGGACTTATGACCAGACTGTTGCTTATTATCGATGAACACAAATAGATAGGCGTTATCTTAGTGTCTGTCTATACGTAAATATGTAGATTTATGACAGCCTTTTAACCCATTAACTGTTGAGGGCGATTCTATCCTCTTTTGCGGACAGTGTAGATCCAAGATCAGACTGCACGGAACGTGCAGTCTGATCTTGGATCTACACTGACCGATGCAGGATTCTTTACGACGGCAAAGAAAGTTTGAAATCTCAATCTTTCATATCGGTTGGACATTCTTTTTTAGCATTTTAGTATTTTACGAATAAAGTCCGTGTTTTGACCGTCGACATTCAGCAAAAAAAAAAACCCTAATTGCTCATGTTTTATCCTGATTTTAACAGAATTTTAAACATATCTAAGACAGCCCTTTTTGTCCCTCTGGCATTTAGTCTCGAGTAATGCTGTGGACAAATGTTTTTATCCAATAAGCAAACACTGTAGACTCCGATTGGACTCCGATTGGACCTTAAGTTTTGGACTTGCTATCCTGCCCTCTCCGTTTTATTTTACTTTTTTGGTCCAGCAGAAAGTGCTGATTTTTTACCTACTTCTTGACTTTAATATATTCGAATTAATAAAATGTAATTTGCGATTGGTAAAAAATGTAGACATGTTTATTCTGCGGGCCCCTGTGGGCCCCTGCAGATCTAATTTAGAGCCTGGTTACTTTTCACTATATCTCTTTATGCTGAACTACAAAGAAGTGTATATATTCATATTCAAGTATGTTTTACGCCGTCTATCTTTTTACAAAAGTCATTTCTTGCTTCCGGTCTTCAAGATTACAAATCAACACTATAAGCACTGAGACATGGGGGACATCTATGATGAAAAAAAGAAGCAATTGCTTGCTACAGATGGTAGTTGATTTCCCTAGAATGTTTTAAACGCCTATCTATTGTAGACACAAAACAAAAAAAAAACGCTTTTCGTTTTTTAGTGATGCGTGAAACTTCCTAATTTAGATAAATTGAATAATGTTTCCTATTTCACACAATGTTTTTTTTTTACCAGCTTTCCATTATGGAGACAAATAAAAACTTAGCCATTTTTGGTGATAGATTGCTGGTGGCTTAACTCTTTACCAAACGACAAAATGTTGGACTGGACTAAATTGAAAGCATTTGCAGATGACGAAATAAATGTATCTCAAATGAGGATTTCTGTCTTTGATAAGGTAGAAAACATTGCGGGAAAAGGAAAAAATGCTGGTTACCAGCATTTCTCCTTTTCCCATAATGTTTTCAAAAGGCTTCTTCTTCAGGGTCGTTAAAACTCGGGGTTGTAAAGAGTTAAAAAACGATTTTGTAAGTGTTCATGTGAAATAAATGATGAAACAACACTGTGGTTTACATAAGTTCTCCTTTACTTACATTGTTGATAACACTTGTCTCCTGTCGACCCGCAAAAACTCGTTTTTCTGTTTTAAAAGGTTGAATGAAAAAGCAAGTGTAAATGGTATTTCACAAAGCACCCTGGTTAGACAAAATGAAAAAAAAAATGAAAAAAAAAACCTTTTCTAGAAATTCTTGCTTACCAGATCTATTTTAATTAGCTTATTCGTTCGTTCGTTTGTTCGTTCGTTCGTCCGTCCGTTTGTTTGCTTCTTCGGTTAAATGGTGTTTAACTCTGACATGAAAATTAACTCATTATTGCGGCGACTAGTGCACCTATCCATACTATCATAGAGTTTCTTTCACTAGTGCTACGCACAATATTGTTTTAAAGTTGTTGGTTACTTTCCCAAATAACCATCGTCGAAACAGCGATCTGCGGTGAGTGAGGAATGAATCCTGTCGCAATGGCTATCATCAATCCTCGAAAACAAAATGGCCGAACAGAGGATTCGAGCCAACGACCCCCTACTTTCAATCCCTGAAAAGGGGGGGGGGGGCCTCGGACTCGTTTTTTGTGTTGAATCATAAAAAGAATGTATCTATATGTGTCTATATGGTTATAGTTTTGGGGAAAATAATTTGATAATTTTTGTTTAATCATGGGTCATGCTCTGGCAAAAGGGGGTTTAATGCATCTCCGTGATCCATGCTTCCAAGCAGGCATCACATATTTATGGATCCATAATAGCCACTTTTTTGAACAACCGACTGAATCATGAGGTAAACTGGTCCTTGGACATACAGAAAATTGACCAGTAGCGAAAAGTTTCGATTCAGGTCAGCCTGCGCGAACCGCGCAGGCTGACCTGGGTCGATACTTTTCGCTGATGCATTAAGCCCCCTTTTCACAGAGCATGGCACATTTATATTTTCCGTTTCTCAATGTTTAAGTTAGCGTTTGACCTGAATATACCACAGTAAAACACATCAGCGTCCAGCCACAGGAATTGTGAACAGTACAGACATTTATTTAACAGAACAATTAAAAGACTATGTACCGACCGTGCAACCCTGAATGCATAAGTATAACTCCGTGTACTCCAAGAGAAGCCAGATATCTTTTGTCAAGATGCTTTAACCCTTTACCACATAATCCGAGTTTTAACGACCCTGCAAAAGGTACTTTTGAAAACATTGTGGGAAGAAGAGAAAATGCTGGTAACTTTTTCAGGAAAAATGCCATCTTTTGAGCTACGTTAAATCTGTCGTCTGCAAATGCTTTCGATTTGGACCAGTCTAAATCTTTACCAGACGATGTCCAATGGTTCAAAGTTGACCAAGTTGAAAGATTTTGCATACAAAAAAATTAGATATGGCATAAATGAAGGGATTGTCTTTTTTTAAAGATGGAAAAAATGAAACACTGGTTTCCAACAATTTATCATTTTCCCACAATGGTTTCATAAGTCTTCTTCTTCATCGTTAGTAAAGAAATAATTCATGAATAAAGAAAATATAAAGTATAAAGAAAAAAAAACTTAGTCTAGAGTATTGAAAATCAAAATTGGGGCAAAATCACGAAATTTCTGAAAAGGGAAGTGTGAAGTGGATGATGAAAAAAAAAACATCCTGATTTACATAAAATGAATAAAATCTAACTCTTATCAAATAACCAACGACAGGGAGAGAGGTGTATAGTTTTTTTTTCACCACTTTCTAAATTTATCGTGTGAATGAACCATTCAAACGTATTAACCCTTTCCCAAACAAGCCCTGGTTTTCACGTGTCTGCAGTACAAGTCTTTTGAAAACACTGTGGAAAAAGGAGAAATTGCTCGTAACGAGCAATTTCTCCTTTTCCCACAGTGTTTTCTACCCGTTTTAAGAACTTCCTGCCATTTTCATCAAATTTAAAATTGTCGTCTGCAAACTCTTTCAATTTGGACCAGTCCAAAATTTGTCGTTTGGGAAAGAGTTAATTTAGATATACAATTTCAGTCGACAACTTGGGAAATTATTGCAGGGAAAGGAACGTTTGCTTGTAACAAGAAATTACTCCTTTTCTGACAATGTTCCTGTTCTCGCTGTAGTAAATCCCATTTTCCCCCCAATTTTTCAATTGCTTGAAACGTGTGTGAATTTCAATCTTTTACAACACGATCCCGAGTTTTAATGACCCTGAGAAAATGGGCCTCTGAAAACATGGTGGAAAAAGGATGAAATGCTTGTAACCAGCATTTTCTCCTTTTTCCACTGTGTTTTCTACCGTATGATAGCGTAAAACCATTATTTGACGTACATTTGATTTGTCGTTTGAAGATGCTTTCAGTTTGGAAAATTGTAAAGTTTTGTCGTAATGTAAAGAGTTTACCGGTAAAGTGCTGAACCCGGATCTAATTGCTTATGTTGACGGTGTAGATCAAGATCAGACTGCTCAAGCGTGCAGTGTGATCTTTGATCCACACTATGGGCCTTTTAGCCAGATATTCTGACTAAAACAGCTTTGAAATTGCATCAACAACATCGACTGTTCATTTGATTTATAAAGCACCAAAAAACTTAGGATTTTGGAAGGTCTAAAAAGTACTCTTAATGGGTAATCGTTTTTTTTTTTAGCTCCTTACGAAACAACATTTTTGACTTTTCCGAATTAAAAGCATCTGCAGACGACAAACTAAACGTTGCTTACATGACGTGAATTTTCTTTAAAACACTGGGAAACATTGTGAGAAAAGAAGAAAATGCTGGTTATCAGCATTGTCTCCTATACCCACAATGTCTCCAAAAGCTTTTTTTTTTTTCTCAGGGTCGTTAAAAAACGAGATTACGTTGTGAAGGGTTACACCTAAATAAAGTTTGGTTGCCAGGCAGATATCGTCACGTGTTACGTTTTAACTCTTTATAAAACAACACAATTTTAGACCAGGCCAAACTGAAAGCAGTTGCAGACGACAAAATAAATGTGACTGGAAAATTAAAATTTGTTTTGGGAAGGTTTTTGACAACATTGTGGAAAAGGAGAAAATGCTAGTTACCAGCATTTTCTCCTTTTCCCACAATGCTTTCAAAAGGTTTCTTTCTCAGGGTCGTTAAAAGTCGGGATTATGTGGTAAAGACTTAAACATTTCGTTTTTTCCTTTTTATCTATGAATGAACCCATCCTAGCTTGTTTAAATCAGGGAGCCTACGTGGCTCCGTGATTAAGGTGATGGATTGGTAACCTAGAGGTCCTGGTTTCGGTCCTTATACGCAGCTTTTTTAAATGGGAGTGTCCTTTGCAAAGGCATTTCAGCGACCCGGCCTGATACAGATGAAACCCATTGAGACATACGAATAAGAGAGCTGTCGCCCTGATATATTTTGGGAAAAGGAGAAATTCTGGTTACCAGCTTATTCTTCTTTTCCCAAAATGTATCAGGGCGACAGCTCTCTTATTCGTATGGGAAAAGAAGAATAAGCTGGTAACCAGCATTTTCTCCTTTCCCCAGTGTTTTCTAACCCTTCTGAGACAAATGCAGTCATTTGAACAACATTTCGCTGTCGTCTGTGAATACTTTTAATTTAGAATAACTCTAAAATTTTGTCGTCTGGTTAACCTTTTACCGAACAATCGTGAGTTTTAACGACCCAGAGGTTAAAAGACTATTAAAAACATTTTGGGAAAAGGAGAAAATGCTGGTAACCAGCATTTTCCCCCTTTTCCAAAATGTTTTCTACCCTTTGTAGGACAAATTCAATGTTATGTGATACATTTAATTTGTTTCTGCAACTGCTATCAATTTGGACAAGTCTACAATTTTGTCTACGTAATGAATTAAAGAGTTTCTTTTGATAGTGGGATGATCCGAACGAATTTTAAAATGGAGGGAAGAACATGACATTATTTCTTTGAACATCCTGGTTCTTCAAATTTTTGAACATTTTTATTTGATGTCAAAATTTTCCGATTCCCGGAACGAGGCTTTCAACCGTGTCTGGGTTCCTGTTTTGTCATAGAAATGGAGAGAATTATATAATTTTACAAACCAGGACATACAGAGAGAAGGAACTTATAGTCACGATAAACAGTTCCGTTTCATGTTACAGTTAATTGCATTTGCGGTTATAAGAAGAATAATTTGGAGTGATTTGCAAGTTATCACATAAATAACCCTCTCCCAAACGACAAATTTTGCACTGGTCCAAATTGAAAGAGTTTGCAGACGAAAATTTTAAATTTGATGAAAATGGCAGAAAGGTCTCAAAAAGGGTAGAAAACACTGTGGGAAAAGGAGAAATTGCTCGTTACGAGCAATTTCTCCTTTTCCTACAGTGTTTTCAAAAGACTTGTACTGCAGACACGTGAAAACCAGGGCTTGTTTGGGAAAGGATTAAGGATCCATAAAATCCATCTCGCCTGACAACCGACTGATTCATGAGGTAGAATGGTCCTTTGACCAGCAGAAAATTTACATATAGCAAAGAGTATCGACCCACGGACTGCACAGGCTGGCATGGGTCGATGTTTTTTTTTTGCAGAAACATTAAACCACCTTTAACAGAGAGCGTGATTAACACTTTTGTCCCATGGCGGAATCAAAGCTGGGCCATTAATTTTAAATTGGCCTTAAACCTTGGAGCATTGAATGCCTTTTTGGTTTCGTTTTTCTTCCCGAAAAACTTTTCTGATGTATCTACTATCGACGATGAACCTTACGAGCTGTAGTTGTGATCTTGAATAACTCTTTACCACACAACAGAATCTTAGACCAGTCCAAATTCAAAGCGTTTGCAGACGACAAATAAAATGGGACACAAATGACAGTATCTGTCGTTCAGATCGTTGAAAACATTGTGGGAAAAGAAGAAAAAATGCTGGTTACCAGCATTTTCTTCTCTTCCCACAATGTTTTCAAAAGCTTTCTTCGTCAGGGTCGTTAAAACTCCGTATTGCGTGGTTTAGAGTTAAAGCTTGTATTCGGTCCAGTTCTGTTTTTCACAGTTTGGTTTAGCCAATCAGAACTTGTGTTACTTTCCAACTTAGAAAATGTTTTGAGAATAAGACCAAGAATGTTCTTAAGAATAGCTTTTGAAATCAGACCACGGTTTCGCAGGGTTAAGAGCAAGATCAGACTAGACAGTAATAATTTATCTGACATTTTGTGTTAACTATGACTTTGATTATTAACGGCCATTTCAGCTGTATTATGGAAAAAACGTTGTCTAAGCCAATGGCTGCTTTGTCATATAAAAAAAATGTCGAAATTTCCTCTACACTTTGCAGGCCTTGCTATGTTAGATACTCCCCCTTTAACCCTTTCCCAAACGACAAATTTTAGACAGGTCCAAATTGAAAGAGTTTGCAGACGACAATTTCAAATTTGATGAAAATAGCAGAAAGTTCTCAAAAAGGGTAGAACACACTGTGGGAAAAGGAGAAATTGCTCGTTACGAGCAATTTCTCCTTTTCCCACAGTGTTTTCAAAAGACTTGTACTGTAGACACGTGAAAACCAGGGCTTGTTTAGGAAAGGGTTAAAAGCTTCTCTCCGGGGTAGAAAATAGTCATTGCTGCAGGACTCAGTCATCTCCTGACACTAAACATTGCTCGACTATGTTTATGTAGGAGAGCAGCCAGTGGCTTACAAAGACTGTTGAGCGAATCACTGGTGAAAGAAACTCCAGCATTCCATGGATACTTACCGCAGCGATATAACTGAAAGAAAAAAAAAATGTTGAAATCGGGGCTAAACACCAAACAATCCACCAAAGAGATTTGCGTCATTGGTCCTTGGCTGATCTAGAATTAGCGAGGGGTCTTCCACAGCTCAGTTGTAAAGACTTTTCATGTGATTAGATCAGGAAATCCTGCCAGTTCGATTCCCGCTGGCTGCGATTTTCAAGTGCA
This sequence comes from Tridacna gigas, assembly GCA_945859785.2. Classification (NCBI taxonomy): domain Eukaryota; kingdom Metazoa; phylum Mollusca; class Bivalvia; order Cardiida; family Cardiidae; genus Tridacna; species Tridacna gigas. Next base: position 71,049,022 of record OX244029.2, read on the forward strand.
CTGGAGAAACTCAGCCTAACACCGGTAAAACCTAGAAACGTTATTTAAAGGGAAGACTCCTTGCTTTGAATGAAAACTAAAAGAGTGGCGAATAAACGTTAAGTCGTTACCAATCGACAAAATTTTAGATGTACAAATTGCAAGCACTTGCAGACGAGAAATTTCATATAACTCAAGGAATGGAATTTTGTCTCTGAAAGAGGTACAAAACATCGCGGGCAAAGGAGGAAATGCTGCAGTTACCGGCAGTTTCTTCTTTTCCTACAATGTTTCTATTAAGCTTTCCTCATAAGGGTCATTAAAACAGGCAATTATTTGTTAATCATTATGCTGCTAAGCGCGACACAAGGACTTTTTGCGGACAGTGTAGATCAAGACCAGAATGCACAGAACGTGCAGTCTGATCGTGGATCTACACTGTCCGATAAGGAGATTTTTTCTCTCCCCAAAATAACTCTAAAATAGAAACATTTGGTTGTTGATTGATTGATTGCATGGTGTTTAATGCCGTTTTCAACATTATTTCAGTTATATCACGGCGGCCAGTGCACCTATCCATGCTTTCCTGGAGTTTCTTTTACCAGTACTCCGCACAATTTTCTTTCCAAGCCACTGGCTGCTTTCCCACATAAAGAAAAATTTGGACTTTTTACTATAAGCATGAAAATTTCATTTAACTTATTTTGCAGGTTAAGGGCTAACCTTTCACCACGCGATCTCGACTTTTAACGACCCCTGAGGAAGAAATCTTTTGAAGATATTGTGGGAAAATGAGACACTCATTGTAACCAGCATTTTCTCCTTTTTTTCCCACCATGTTTTCTACTTTTTCCCAAAACAAAGTCAATTTGAGGTCACTTTTTTTTTGGTCGTCTGCAAATGCTTTCAATTTGGACAGGTCTAAAATTTTGTCGTTTGGTAAAGAGTTAAAAAAGGCTTGCATTAGCGCGTTTAGTAATGGGTGAGATAGTACTGTCCTATACGAGGGTTTCAGAACATAGATAATTTAGTATCAACGAAATGATGATAATAAAGCGCTTCATTGTCCTGAATTTCGACTGCCGTTGAAAATAGGTATATATAAAATGTATTTTTTACCCTTAAGGCTTCGAATGTTTGAAACGGGCTAATAAACCTTTCTGCTTGAAAAAAATATATATCCTTGGTATCGCGGAGAAGCATGAAGCCCTCTTTTGCCAGAGCAAGCCAGCAATGCATGTTACAAAGCAAGTCATTACATAATTATGGATCCATATAATCTATTTTGCTTTATAACCGACTGAATCATGAGGTAGTCTTGTTCTTGGACATACAGAAAATTGGCCAATAGCGAAAAGTTTCGGCCCAGGTCAGCCTGCGCGGACTGCGCAGGCTGACCTGGGTCAATACTTTTCGCAGATGCATTAAGCCCCCTTTTACACAGAGGACGGCTCATACATTTGGGTTATGTTCAGTGAAAAAGGAGGCTTAATTGATCTACAAGAAGTATCGACCCAAGCCAACCTGCGCAGTCCATGCAGGCTGACCTGGGTCGAAACTTTTTGATATTTGTAAGTTTTATGCATTTGTAAGTTTTATGCATTTGTAACTTTAATGCATTTGTAAGTTTTATGCATTTGTAAGTTTTATGCATGTCCAAGGACCATTCTACCCCCTTTTCAAGTCAATTGTCAGACTAAATGAATTATATGGATCCATGATTATGTGATGACTTGCTCGGTATAATGCATTACGGATATGCAGTAACCCCCCTTTTGTCAGAGCATGGTTTATTTTCTTCGGCTCATCATCGGGCGAAATTCAGAGTTATCCAAACTGGAAGCATTGTAGACACAAAATTTAAAAGAATGTTCGAAAACGTTGCGGGTAAAGGGAGAACAGTATGATAACCAGTATTTACAAATACATAAGATCGAGATCAGCCAGCATACGAAGCCTGATCTTGCTCTTAACCCTGCGAAACCGTGGTCTGATTTCAAAAGCTATTCTTAAGAACATTCTTGGTCTTATTCTCAAAACATTTTCTAAGTTTGAAAGTAACACAACTTGTGATTGGCTAAACCATTTGGTTTAGCCAATCAGAACTTGTGTTACTTTCTAAGTCTAAAATAGGACAAAGAATGAAACTATGAATGGTGGGTGAATACGGACCCAGATAAATATGTGACCGAACCGCTACTTGTTGGGAAAGGTCTGTTAAAAACAGTGTAACTTTCAGAGCTAGTAATCCAGGGAAGTGTGTTTAGGTATATAAGTTTACTCTTTCCCAAACAAGCCCTGGTTTTCACGTGTCTGCAGTACAAGTCTTTTCAAAACACTGTGGGAAAAGGAGAAACTGCTCGTAATGAGCAATTTCTCCTTTTCCCAGTGTTTTCTACCCTTTTAGAGAACTTTCTGCCATTTTCATCAAATTTAAAATTGTCGTCTGCAAACTCTTTGAATTTGGACCAGTCCAAAATTTGTCGTTTGGGAAAGGGTTAAATGACACCTCCCAACCTATGAAAAAAAAACCGACCCATATACTACAATTTCAAACTTACATTTTTGGGAAAGTATCTCCTCATCGGACAGTGTAGATTCACATCAGACTACACGTTCTGTGCTATCTGAACCTCATCTATATTGTCCGCAAAAAAAGTCAGATAGAATTTTCTCTTATTGACTTAGATAAACAAGCGAAGGGTATAGATCCAAGATCAGACTGCACGTTCTGTGCAGTCTGATCTTAATCAATGCCCACCACAAAAGCCCCTTTTTTCGCCTACAGTGCCGAAAGGAATACGCAGAAATCGAGAAAAAGGGTTGCGTATGAATACAAAAGATCGTGAAAAGGGTTATTGTACTTATTTAGATATAGGAAGATAATTCTGTAAGTGGATGCTGGCCTGTCACAAATGGTGATATGAGATAGCAAGTACTTATTATGTGGTTATAAAAAAAATTCTCATCCCTTTTTGCTGTCAGTTTTTGCATCCACGACCGGGAACTATCACTGTTTGACAGCGTTTTTTTTTTCCTATCTGGTAGACGTCTCCATTTTCTGTCTGGCAGTTTTACCTATTTTGAAAACATTGTGGCAAAAAGAAGAAATTGCTCGTGACGAGCAATTTCTTCTTTTTCCACATTGTTTTCATCAGTATTCTAATTGCGTAAAAAGACTTTTAGTAAGGTCATACACTCTTTGATTGTCTATTTGCCATTTCGTAAGTGCTAAAACACTTGAGTCATCCTCTGGCAAAAGGGGGTTTAATGCATCTCCGTGACGCATCGTACTAAGAAAATTCTTCTCTTCTATTATTATGGCGATGAATCCAGAAATTCCACTTTGTCTAAAAACTGACTGAAGCATGAGGCAGTCTCGAGGAAAATTTACCATTAGCAAAAAGTTTCTGCCGATGTCGATACTTTTTGAAAATACATTAAGCCCCTTTTTCCCAGAGCACGGCTCAATTGTATAAATTGTATATTAACCCATTCAATGTTTTTGATATGGAAAACTCCACTTTGTCGATGGTAAAGGGAAAACATTCTTTCGTTTAGTTTGTTTTTTGTGTACCAAGAACTCTTAACCTTCCAGCTTCTAAGCTGCTAAGCGCGACTCAATGGGTGTTTTGTGGACGGTGTAGGTCAAGATCAAACTGCACGTTCTGTGCAGTCTGATCTTGCTCCCCATTGTCCACAAAAACTATACTGATCTGTACTTGATGAATCGTCAGTTTGCCTTTTTTTGTTTTCATACTTCTTTTGTATATCTGTTCGGGTATAAAACAGATATCAACATTTTTGTCGAAGTATCGATTTTCAGAATTCATTTCAGCCATGCTCTGTGAAAAGGGGTCTTACTGCATCTGTAAGTCCGGAGCCTGCGCAGGCTGACATGGGTCGAAACTTTTTGCTTCTGGTAAATTTATCGCACTTCCAAGGACCATTCTATCTTGTGATTCCTTCGGAAATGGAATTTATGAATCCCTAATTATGTGATGACGTGCATCACGAAGGGGCATTAAGCTCCCTTATACAGAGTGCGACACATTTTTTCCTGCTTTCTTTTTCGTATACGAGTATTTATTCAAATTGACAAAAGCTACCACCCGCTTACTTCTCTGAACAAAGAGTTGTGCCGGTTACCCTGCCTAATATAGATCGGAGGGTAACCAAGGTCATTGAAAAACAGGAAATCTATAATTTGACGAGAAACCTCAATTTTCCCCCTTTAATCCTTAGGCTGCTAAGCGCAACTCACTGACCTTTTGCGGACAGCGTAGATCAAGATCAGACTGCACAGAACGTGCAGTCTGATCTTGGATCTACACTGTCCGATAAGGAGGTATTTCTCCTCCAAAAATACCTTTGAAATAGGAAAATTTGGGTGTTTACTATCGGCTTGAAAGTTTCATTTCTTTGATTTAGCAGGATAAGGGTTAAAAGTCGTCTGCTGTCAAGTTGTTTGTGGATGTCATTATGTGCATAGAACACCTAACTCTTTGACCAGACAACAACAAAATTTTAGACTTGTCCAAAATGACAGCATTCGCAGGCGACAGATTGTAAATAAATACTTGTATTTCTCAAATGGTACGATTCGTCTGCGAAAGATTGAAAAACACGGACGGGGGAAAAAACAGAAAATGCTGGTTACCAGCATTTTCTTCTTTTCCCATAATGTTTTTAAATGCCTCCTATCTCTGGTTCGGTAAAACTTTGTATCGTTTGGGAAAGATGTAATACAGGTAAGAAGCTGACTAAAACGTTGAACAAAAACAGGAAATCCATACTTTGACGAAAAATCTGAATTTTCCCCTTTAAAAGTCATTTTCTCCGAATTTGAGCACGTGACCATGTGAAGTGACCACTTAATAAAGAACAATCAACCACTGGCAAATGTACTTCTTGGGGTTATCGGGTACCTTTGAGTGGTTCTAACATACGTGACTAGGTGAACTCGGTTCTTATAACAACCAACAGAATTTTGAATTTCCTGTCTAGTTTATCTTGTGCTTCTTCTAATTCTTTAGCAGATGACAAATTTTAGACTTGTCAGAAGTGACAGGATGGCGACAAATTGTAAATAGTTCTCAAACGGTGTGATTCGTCCCCGAGAAGATAACAAACATTTTGAGAAAAGGAAGAAAATGCTGGTTAGCAGCATTTTTCCGCTTTATTCACAACGTTCTCAACGACCTTTTTTGTCAGGGTCGGGACTTTTTTTTTTAAGGAGAGATTCAATACAGATAAGAATCTGACTAAAGCGTTGATCTAAACACAGGAAATTTATATTTGACGAAAATCTCAATGTTCTCCTTTAAAGGGGATTTTCTGCGAATTTGAGCGCGTGACAATTTGAAGTGACCATCTAGTAAGGCATAACCAACCACAGGCCAATGTACCACTTGGGGTTAATGGGTACTTTTGAGACCATGTCACTAGGTGAACTCGATTCTTTTAACCCTTTATCACACGATCCCGACTTTTAACGACGATAAAAAGAAAGCTTTTGAAAACATTGTGGGAAAAGGAGAAAATGCTGGTAACCAGTATTTTCTCCTTTTCCCACAATGTTTTCTACCCGTTCAAGTACAAATCTCATTATTTGAAATACGTTTAATTTATCGTCTGCAAATGCTTTCAATTTGGACCAGACTAGAATTTTTTCACGTGGTAAAGAGTTAACAACCGACATGATTTCGAATTTCCTGTCTAGTTCATCTGTACTTCTTCTAACTCTTCACTAGACGACAAATTTTAGACTTGTCCAAAACGACAAAATTGTAAATACTGGTATTCCTGAAATGATATGATTAGTCTAAGAACATATCAAAAACAGTGTGAGAAAAGAAAATGCCGGTCACCAGCATCTTATTCTTTTCCCAAAACGTATTCAACGACCTTCTTTCTCAGGATCGGATTAACTGAGCATTGAGCTACAACAGGAAATTTAGTCTTGACGAAAAATCTCAATTTCTCCCTTTTCTAGGCTATTTGCTGCAAATTTGAATGGGGACTTTATAGTGAGAAGTGACCGATTTTAAGGAACAACCAACTACAGTCCAATGTACTTCCGGGGATTAATGGGAAATTTTTAAGACCATGTCACTAGGTGAACTCTGATGTATTACAAGCAACAGGATTTTGAATATTTTTTGTCTAGTTCGTCTGTGCTTCTCCAAAAACTTCAGCAGACGAAAAATTTTAGACTTGTCAGAAATGACAGCATCGCAAGAAATCGTAAACATTTCTCAAATGATATGATTCATCCGCAAAAAGATGAAAAGCATTTTGAGAAAAGGAGAAAATGCTGGTTACCAGCATTTTCTGCTTTATCCACAACGTCTTCAACGACCCTCTTTCTCAGGGTAAGCAAAACTCGGGTTCATCTGTTCTTCTCGCAACTCTTTACCAGACGAAAAGTTTTAGAAGTGACAGCACGGCGAAAAATTGGAAATATTTCTCAAAATGATATGATTAGTCTGCGGAAAAAAAAAGAAAAACATTGTGAGAAAAAGAGAAAATGCTGGCTACCAGCACTTTCTTCTTTTCCCACAATGTTTTCAAAGGCCTTCTGCCTCTGAATGGGGATTGTTTTGGAAATTTTTCATACAGATAAAAACTGACTATAGCGTTGAGCTAAAAACAGGAAATTTATATTTTGACAAAAAATCTCAAATTCTCCCTTTTTAAAGTAAGTTCCTGCCAATTCGTTTGAGGACCTGACAATGTGAAGTGACCACTGATATTAAGGAACAACAGACCGCAGACCGATGTACTTCTGGGAGTTAATGGGTATATTTGAGACCAGGTCACTAGGTGAACTCGGATGTCTGACGAACGACAAGATTTTAAATTTCCTGTCAAGTTCATCTGTGCTTCTCCTTACTCTTCATCAGACGACAAATTTTAGACTTGTTAGAAATGACAGCATGGCGACAAATTGTAATTTTTTTCTCAAAATGATGTTATTCGTCTGCGAAAAGAGAAAAACATTGTGAGAAAAGAAGAAAATGCTGGCTACCAGCATTTTCTTCTTTTCCCACAATGTTTTCAAAGGCCTTCTGTCTCAGAATGGGAATTGTTTCGAAAAGTTTTCATACAGATAAAAAAACTGTCTATAGTCTTCAGCTAAAAACAGGAAATTTAAATTTTGACGAAAAATCTCAAATTCTCCCTTTTTAAAGTCAGTTCCTGCCAATTCGTTTGAGGACGTGACAATGTGAAGTGACCACTGATATTAAGGAACGACCGACCACAGACCGATGTACTTCTGGGAGTTAATGGGTATTTTTGAGACCATGTCACTAGGTGAACTCAGATGTCTGACGGACGACAAGATTTTAAATTTCCTGTCAAGTTCATCTGTGCTTCTCCTTACTCTTCATCCGACGACAAATTTTAGACTTGTCAGAATAGACAGGACGGCGAAAAATTGTAATTATTTCTGAAATGACATGATTCGTCTGAGAAAGAGTAAAATGTGTGGAGAAAAAAGAAAATGCTGGTTACAAGCATTTTCTTCTTTTCGCAGAACGTTTTCAACGGCTTTCTTTCTCAGTGTCGATAAAACTCGCGGAATGTCTTGGAACGATTTAATACGATTTAATACAGATAAGTAGCTAAAAATTGAAATAATCCAGGAAATTTATATTTTGATTTCAATTTCTCCCATTTATAGGTCATTTGCCGTCAATTTGTTTAAGGATGTAATGATATGAAGTGACCACTAAACCGGAACAACCAACCACAGGCCAATATACATGTACTTCTGGGGTTTAAGGCTTAACAAACGATAAAATTTTAGATCTGACAAAATCCAAAGCATTTGCAGACGACAGAATAAATGCGAGTCAAAAAATTGAAATTTGTAAGTAGATTTGTCCAAACTGAAAACATTTGCAGACGACAGGACAAAAAAATGTGACTCAAAAATAAAAATTTATTCTTGGAAAAGTAGAAAACGTTGTAGGAAAAGGAGAAAACGCTGCTGACCAGCATTTCTTCCTTTTCCCACAATGTTTCCAAAAGACTTCTTCCTCAGTGTCGATAAAACTTGGGATTGTCTGGTAGGGGTTTAATGGGTAATTTTTAGAATATGTAACAAGGTGAACTCTGATCTTTAACAACCAACAGGATTTGAAATACCTGTCTATTGCATCTGTGCTTCCTTGTCCGAAATATGTGTCGTGACCTTTATCCTGGAAAATAAACCCTTTACCACACGCCAAAGTTTTAGACTGTTCGAAGTTTGACCGAATTGAGGGAATACAAGTCAAATGTTTTCAAATGATGCTATTTGTCCTTGAATAGATAGAAAACATTGTGGGAAAAGGAGAAAATGCTGATTACCAGATTTTCTCCTTTTACCATAATGTTTTCTACCCCATTAAAGAAAGAAATCATTATTTGAGTTAGATTTTCTTGTCTACGTCTTCAAATGCCTTCGAGTTGGTCTAGTCTGATATTTTGTCGTTTAATAAAGAGTTAACCATTTACCAAACAATACCAAAATCATAGAAAATATTGTGGGGAAAAAGGAGAAAATGCTGGCTACCAGCATTTTCTTCTTTTCTCACAATGTTTTCATAAGGCTTCTTATTCTGGGTCATAGGAGCTCGGGCTTCTTTGGTAAAGGAATAATTCCTAAATGCTATACCAGACAAAAAATAAGACTTGCCAGTGTATAAAGTACACGTGTATGTAGACGAAAAACTCGATTTAAATTTAAAAAAAAAGAAAGGAATTTATCAATGAGATGGCAGAACGCATTGTGGAAAACAGAGAAGAAAATGGTGGTTGCCAGCAGTCTTTCCTTTCCGCACGATAATTACAGAATCCTCTCCTTCAAGATGGTAAAATAATACCTGAATTTTTTTTCTAACCGGGGTTATAGACAGTAGCGTTACACTTGAAATAACGTTAAACATATGTTTTGATTGATTGACTGAATGGTGTTTTATCCGGCTTTCAACATTATTTCAGTCATATCACGGCGACAGCTCACATATTCATTATTTCCTGGGTTTCACAGTGCTAGGCCAGGGTTCTAATGTGTCTTGCCCAAGGACGCTCCCACGAAAAACCCATTGGAGTGAGTGAACCCGGGGCCTCCAGGTCATGAGTCTTACACTTTACCACTGAGCCACGCAGAACCCCTATTATGTTGTATTGTGGGCCGGAGGCCTTATATTTTGAATAAAGGATAATAAATACTGAATATTTGTGTCGTTCTTCACTTTTCACTAAGGATGCTAAAAGGTCATGCAGTGCAGAAACTTCAAAAATATTGGTTATTGGGTTATTGGGGTTTTTTTGTAAAATAATGTCAGTAAGTGACCACTAATAAAGATCGACAAACAATCGTCTTTAATTTCCTTGTCTACTTCAAACGTTCTAATTTGCCCTTCTTAATCATCCTATTTTTAACCCGCTGACTGAAGATAATCAACATAACCATTGTTTCACAATAAGGTCAACAAGTACGACTTCATGCGCTTTTGCGGACTGTGTAAATCAAGATCAGACTGCACGGTTGGTGCAGTCTAGTCTTGAATCTACGCTGTCCGAAACGGCCAGCATGATTTTTCCAGCTGAAACAACTTCGAAATTGGAGTATTTGAGTTTCTACTATTCATTTCGATAGCGGTTTGCGGGTTGATATCCACGTGTTGAAAAGCATTTATAAGCAATTGACAATTGATAAGGTATCGATGGGAGCAGATACAGATCAGAAAAGTTGTACAGACTGATCTTATTCACAGATATATTCGGAAGTCTTCGACCGCGGGATAGGGGTTAAAAAATTCCCTCAAAGTCACGTGAACTTTTTAAAAGTTCCTGATTGAAAGGGTACCGACAAATATTTCTTTTTTAATTGTAGTGTGCGAATTGGTTAATTTTCTCTTTAGTGTTAATTTTTTAAGCTGTGTGGGTGGTTTTTTTTTTAAAGTTCCTTCAAGACGTAAGTTTAGGGTAAAGTGTCTGTCTGTCTGTCTGTCTGTCTGTCCGTCCGTCCGTCCGTCCGTCTCCTGATTGATTTCTTGGATTTATCTATCGATCTACTGACTGATTGGCGGGTGTTTTAGGACACTCCTAACACCTCAGTTTTCACCAGGACGTGGCTGCGACTCAAAAGTACCTTGCCACGGCTCCTAAATGCCTTACCTAGAGAAAAATCCGGTGCCTTGTGTGAGGACCGAACCCAGACCCTCTTGATTACGATGCGTCCACCTTGGCAAGCGTGAGGCGAAAGTTTTCTGTTAACCTTTAACCAAACATTTCCATGTTTTCACGACAATTATAAAGGGGCTTTTTAAACTTCTCGTTAACAATTTGAAAAAAAAATATTACTATGGTACCCAAATTGACGTCGAGTATAGGTCACCCACAATGGTCTTTTTAACCCTTGTCCTGCTAAATAAATGAAACAAAATTTTCAAGCCGATAGTAAAAAGTAATCTTTTGCTATTTCATAGGTATTTTGGGAGAAAAATATCTCTTTATTGGACAGTGTAGATCAAAGATCAGACTGCAGGTTATGTGCAGTCTGATCTTGACGTACACTGTCCGCAAAAGGTCAGTGAGTCGCACTTAGCAGCATTATGGTTAACACACTTATCCCGTTTCCTTCACATGCAGTATATAAATTCGGTAAATAAAAGTGAGAAATGATTTTTGTTGTAAGTCGAACATTGCTTCGATCTCGAAGTAACTAAGTGTATATATGCCAGATACCCTACAGATTTGCAAAGCACCATTCGGCTATGATGGCAGAAGGGTTCCTAGTATCGCACAGTGTTTGCCCATTAACTCTTTATCGAGCGTCAAAATTTTAGACTGGTGCATATAAAAAGCATTTTTCAGACGCCAACTTTAATGTGGCTTAAATGATACGAAATGTCTCAAAGGGAAGAAAACATTGTGGGGAAAGGAGAAAATGCTGGTAACCAGCATTTTCTCCTTTTCCCACAATGTTTTCAAAAGGCTTTTTGCTATGGAGTCGCTGAAACAAGGGATTGTGTGGGGTTGAACTAAAGGAGTATTAAGATAAAGTCCGATCTCCGCCAATTTTTGACAGACAGTTGTCTGACCTTTAGGATGTAGATGCGGAAGCCTCCAGCCGGCGTTATTAATGAAGCAAGCAGGCCACCAGCCAACCCAGCCCAACAGACTGTCGGCTTGTTTCCTTACCTCATTACCAGGGGACAAAAATGATTTTAGACTAGTCCAAATTACAAGCATTTGCAAACGGCAAATTAGATAAGCAAAATATGATTGGATTTGTCTTTTGGAAAATGGAGGCTACATTATGGGAAAAGGAGTTAATATTGGTGACCAACATTGTCTCCTTTTCCCTATTTTTTCCCCCAAAAGCCATCTCCTGCAGTCTCCTAAGAACACAGGATCTTTGGTGAAGGATAATTTCATTATACCTCCTGAAAAAAAAAAAATACACAACAGAGAGTGCTGACAAATGTCATTGTAAAATGGCAAACTACGGGTTGTCAATATGAACACTGGTCAAATACATACATACATACATAAATACATACATATATACAGACATACAGACAGACAGACAGACAGACAGACCGACCGACTGACCGACTGGTTGGTTGGTTTGTTAGTTATTCATTCATTTGAAGGTATTAAATGCGGGTATGCAATAACATTTCAATCAGTTCGAAGGCACTGTGGCTTTTTGGGTCATCTTCTAGTAATGGTATGAGGTACAACGAAATGTCTTGCTTATGGGCATTCCCTTCATGACTGGCTTCAAAGTGAGTCCAATCCGGGAAGCCTGGTATACAAATCCAGGTTCTAGATCGCAAGCCCACTGAGGATCTAGCCTGGGTTGTAGTTTGATAATTTTTCTATAACCCTTAACCTGCCCAATAAGTAAAATGAAAGCTTAAAGCCGACAGTAAAAAAAAACCAAATATTGCAATTTCAAGGGTTTTTTTTTTTGCAGAAAAAAATATCTCCTTATCGGACAGTATATAACAAAGATCAGACTGCACTTTCCGTGCAGTCTGATCCTAATCCACACCGTTTGCAAAAGGTCTGTGAGTCGCGTTTATTAGCCTAATGGTAAATACTATTCTGATGTTGTTACGCCAAAAATGACAATAATGGACAGATTAACAGTTTATTGCTACAGACCTATATAGACCGTAATAAGAATACCGCGATAAAGAAATTATTTCGCCTTGACCCAGGGTTGCCGAAGATACTTCTGTGATTCAAATCCCAGCAAATGTGTCCCCAACTCGGTACCCAAGTGAGCCACCGAGAGGTGCCTTTCGTTGTCAAGTCATACTGTTAGAGCTATCCAATGATCTGATCTTGAAAACAAGTCACCTATATAGAAGTATTGAGGGTTTCAATAATTGCTTATTGCCTGTTATAGCCGAACTGACGAACGAACGAAAGAAACGAACGAACGAACGAACGAAAGAAACGAACGAAATACTGTACAATAGTTTATAGCCATTGATGCTTGTAAATGCAAATTACATAATGTGAAGGCATCGTGCTTTAGCGGAAAAAGAAAATAAGTATGTGAAGGAGAAGCTGGACATTCTCAACCAACAGCTGGGGTCAATGGAAAACTCTGGCTAAAAAAAAAACCACTCATTACAAGAGAACACCATTTTACCACGCGACACAATTTCAGACTGGTCTAAACTGAGAGCGTTTGCAGACTAAAGGCAAAATTGTTGGATTTTTCTCTGATTTGGAAGGACACATTGTGGGAAAAGGCGAAAATGCTAGTTACCAGCTTTTTCTCACAATGTTTCCAAAAGCTTTGTTCCTCTAGTTCGTTAAAAGTCGATATTGTGTGGTAAAGGATTAATAATGTACAAAGTACATAGTTAAACGGACATATTAATACTGAACAAGTTTTGTATATGAAGATTATATAAAGATTTTAGAGAAAAAGAAATGTAGGAAAGAAATAGGTTCAGAATGAACAGTATGAATTCTTAACCGTTAGGCTGCTAAGCGTGAATCAATCACCTTGTGCGGGCAGTGTAGATCAAGACCAGACTGCACAGAACGTGCAGTCTGATCTTTGATCTACACTGTCCGGTAAGGAGATATTTTCCCGAAAAAGAATCACTTTGAAATAGCAAACTTTGGGTTCATAGTATAGGCATGAACGTTTTATTTCACTTATTTGGCAGGTCAAGGGTTGATGAAGCTGTAGAGATTGAACAAGCTGTAAATTGTTCCCTAACCCAACAATGCCATCAGTATCACGCCAATAGCTCCTTTCCCTTCAACGCTTTTACGAAGTTGACTACAGCAGGGGCGGAAAAAGTCACATTTATGCACTTATAACATTAACTTTTTTAAATCATTGCTGAGCAATGACTGTAAAGAATTTTTATCCGATGTGTGATAAACAGGTTTCTGTTACCAGCCTATCTGGTTTATTTCTCAGAAACCTGCCAAATTAAAGTCAGTTTCTGGGCTTATTTATGCACTCAACAATGAATCGCCCCCTTTTTCCATTAACCCCTTTTTTTCAAATAATCAAGGACTTTGATTTCGTGTGAGAAAAGTGTGGATCAAGATCATCCTGCACAGATGTACAGTCTGATCTTGATCCACACTGTTCAATTCCCCGTTAGATGTTTCAGCTTGTTCAATATGAGTTTAAAGTCAGGGGTCCTTATCAATTATGGGTTTCGTTGATTATATTACTTCAACGGAATAAAAATTTAGTCTTTACCCGATGATAAAATTTTCGACTAAGTCAAATTGAAAACATTTTGCCTACAAAACAACTCATTCCCTCCCAAACGATGGAAAATGTCTTTGAAATGGTAGAAAACATTTTTGGGAAAGGAGAAAATACTGGTAACCAGTATTTTCTCCTTTTCCCACAATGTTTTCGAATGCCTTTTCACCCAAAGGTCATTAAAAGACGGGATATGTACGGTAAAGGGTGAAAGAATTCGTAGCTTTATCTAAGGTAATTGTTAAAAAAAAAAAACAGCCTCCAGAAATATCGTGGAAAAAACGAGGAGAATTACAGGCTAATATTTTCACATGAAATTTTCAAATTTTCTTCAAGTCTCGAAATTGAAAAAAGAAAAAAACAATATTTTCATTTAGAAAAAAAAATTATGAGCATTTTATCGGGCTATAAGGATAAAACGTGTTTACCCATTACGTAACGGACAAAAAGGATTTTCACAATGACATAAAGGAAATATTATGAAATGAATGAAAGAATCTCGTCAAGTAATAAGCCATTGCTTGCTTTCTCCCCCGTAGGAACATTAAAATTCCAATTTCGTTATGCTGATAATTTAACCCAGTATTATTTCAACCTTAACCCTTTCCCAAACGACACATTTTGGACTGGTCCAAATTGAAAGAGTTTGCAGATGACAATTTTAAATTTGATGAAAATGGCAGAAAGTTCTCAAAAAGGGTAGAAAACACTGTGGGAAAAGGAGAAATTGCTCGTTACGAGCAATTTCTCCTTTTCCCACAGTGTTTTCAAAAGACTTGTACTGCAGACACGTGAAAACCAGGGCTTGTTTGGGAAAGGGTTAATTTTGGAGAAAAATATCTCCTTATCGGACAGTGTAGATCCAAGATCAGACTGCACGATTTGTGCAGTCTGATCTTGATCTACACTGTCCGCAAAAGGTCAGTGAATCGCGCTTAGCAGCTTATGGATTAAATTTAACACCGAATTAGGTCTTACATATGAGCGGCACTCTGGCAAAACCGTTGTTAATGCATCTCAGGGATGCTTTATACTAAGCAATTCATTTTGCCAAGCCCCCGTAGCTCAGTCGGTAGCTTACAGGACTTGAGAACAGGAGGTCGCAGGTTCGATCCCGGCTTGGCCAATTTCTTTCCGAGGATTGATGATAGACATCGCGACAGGATTTTTTCCTCTCTCACCGCTGACCATTGTTTGGACGATGGTTATGTGGGAAAGCAGCCAGTGGCTTGGAAAGCATATTGTGCAGAGTACTTGTAAATGAAACTCAAGGAAAGCATGGACAGGAGCACTGGCCGCCGTGATATAACCGAAATAAAGTTGAAAACGGCGTTAAACACCATACAATCAATCAATCAATCAACCAAGCAAGTCATCTCATGAGTGTGGATCCATAAAATCCACTTTGAAGAACAACCGACTGAATCGTGAGGTAAACTTGAAAATTAACGAAATTGACCAATAGCGAAAAAGTTTCGATCCAGGTCAGCCTGCGCGGACTGCGCAGGCTGACCTGTGTCGATATTTTTACAGATGCATTAAGTCCCATTTTCAAAGAATATGGCTTATATCTGATGAAATGCTTTTATAGGAAAACAATTGAAGTTTTTCAGTGCTAAAACGATAAACGTGACCTATTTCTACGGCTCGAAAATACGAACTCATTGCAACCTGGCTCAACGAAAAAACAAGCGGTACGGTATATACCCAGCGTTTGACAGCACTTTCTGTGCAGCCTGACCTTGATTTTACCCGTTCTCAGAAACCCCAGTTTTCGCCCATGGCGCTAAAAGGGTTAAACCGAAATAAACACGGTTTCGAGATTGTTCTGTTTTCAAAATAGTTTCTGGTTTTCCTTTCAAGTAACCCTTATGCTCCAGAAACTTAATTGTTGACTATTATAAGAATAGATTTCGTAACGATTATTGGATCTGGTTTTGAGTTCACATGAGCAAAAGCACTGACAGAGAAGCGGAAAGTGTAGAGGAAGATCAGACTGCTCGTATGTGCAGGCTGATCTTGCTTTATACTCTATGCAATTGTTTGAAACAATACTTGATTGTGCATTTTGCATTTTAGGAGCTGAGCATTAAGCAAACATTTTACCTTGTTTTCTGGAAAAGAGAAAAAAATAAGAAAATGTCGCTTTTAGATTTTAATCCTTCACCACACGATAAAATATTCACTCGTACATACTGAGAGCATTTTCAGACTACAAATGAAACATGGTTCAAAAGATGAGATTTGTCTTTGATGAGGTCAAAAACATTGTGGGAAAAGTAGAAAAAGCTGGTTACCAGCATTTTCCCCTTTTCCGACAATGTCTTCGAAAGGCCTCTTCCGAAAGGTCGTTAAAATACAATTTTGTGTGGACAAGGGTTAACGTGGATCAACGATTACACTGTATTTTTTGTACAGTCTGATCTTGATCTACATTGACTGCAAAGGCGACTCAAGTTCTGAAATAGTAAAGACAGACTGTCTTCAGTCACGTAACTTTTGATAACATTTTAACCTTCAAACCGATTTCTCTCTCTCTTTATTTTTACGCTTTCAGCCAACCCGTTGGGCAGCGTGTGGTAATCGACCGAACAACTTAGGTCAAGATGAGAAAACAACGAACTCGTAAGTTTTACTCTACACTGTACGAAAAGACTTCATCTGCGACGATTCGTTCGTTTGTAAGGTGTTTAACCCTTTCCCAAACGACAAATTTTGGACTGGTCCAAATTGAAAGAGTTTGCAGACGACACTTTTAACTTTGGTGAAAATGGCAGAAAGTTATCAAAAAGGGTAGAAAACACTGTGGGAAAAGGAGAAATTGCTCGTTACGAGCAATTTCTCCTTTTCCCACAGTGTTTTCAAAAGACTTGTACTGCAGACATGTAAAAACCAGGGCTTGTTTGGGAAAGAGTTAATGCCGTTTCAACGTTACTTCAGTTATATCGCTGCTGCTGATACACACCTATCCCTGCGATCCTGGAGTTTCTTTTACCGGTACTTCACACAGTATTTCTCCAAAGCTGCTTACTGCTCCCCAAAATGACCATCGCTGAAACAATGATCAGCAGTGGGAGAGGAATGAATCATGTCGGAACGGCTATTATAAATCCTCGTAAAGAAATTGGCCGAGCTGGGGATTTGAACCAACAGCCCCCTATCTCCAAGCCCTATGCTCTACAGACAAAGCTACCGAGCTCGGCTAAAGTGCAAAGCAATTAGATTAGAAAACCGAAAAGGGCGGATATACTGGATTGGGGCGAAGCACCAAAAGGCTTAACCTACACATTTTCAGTCGAAGAAAGTCATCTACACGTAAACTTTCGCATTTCAAGGGTGTTTTAATATCTTACACTAGGGATTCAAGATAACACTGAATTTTCAGTGCAGTCTGATCTTATTCTACACTGTCCCCACCAGGAGTTCAGTTGTGCACAGTGCTAGTTTCAGTAACTTGAATTTCACTCCAGCACAACCCAGCAACTGTTTGCTACCTTAATCAGGACCTGAGGGCGGTTGAAGGAAAGAACACATAATTATATTATACTAATAGAAAGAATTCTGTACGATGTCTTCTTTTAGTGAGGGCAAGCTTTTGAATATTTCATTATGTAAAAAATAATGCTACAGATTTCTTGTCTAATAGAGTAGATCAAGATCGGTCGGTACAAAACGTGCAGTCTGATCTTGAAACTCAATACCGTCCGAAATGCTGTGATTTTCTAGCCCGATATTGCTCTTGATTGACTAGCGAAGCTAGTCTATAGGCATCAAGATTGACCTAGATTCAAACTAAACAAAAACCCCACAATTGCCAAATACTGCCACGCAGAAAATACTTCTTTCTATTAGATATCTTAATTCTGTTATATAGACAATTTAGACAAAAACCACTAAATCGCTATCATTCCGATTTGAACATGTCGTCTTACAAAGTAGAAAACTGAACAAGATGTAATTTCTTTGCTTACATGTAAGTTGAGTGACCCATGCAAAGCAGAGAATCACTTATTCCTACACCACTGTAATTTATGAATGAATCCATTAATAGATATACCTTGGCAACTTGTAGCAGATCCCAGCTATATTAACCCTCACTGGACAGGGAACCCTTGTCTTTCCTTCAGTCATTCATTATTTAGATCATTGTGTACAGTTAAACAGTTACTGTTATATTAAAGTGTGATTCTATTAACCCTATACCAAACAATCCCAAGTTTTAACAACACGGGGGCAGAATCCATTTGAAAACATTGCTGGAAAACCACCATTTTCTCTTTTTCTCACATTGTTTTCTGCCCTTCTGGAATCATGTTTCATCAGTTTAGCCACATTTAATTTATGGTCTGCAACAGCTTTGAATTTGGACGGGTGTAAAATTTTTCGTTTTGTAAGGAGAGTTAAATAGTTAACTACACCTTGTGCTATTGGATATTGAATAATTGACTGCATGGTGTTTTAAGCCGTTTTCAACATTATTTCAGTGATATTGCGGCGGCCAGAGCACCTGTCCATTCTTTCCTCGAGTTTCTTTTACCAGCACTACCGCGACTCAGTGACCTTTTGCAGACAGTGTGTGCAGTCTGAACTTGGATCTACACTGTCCGATAAGAGGATAGATTTTCTCCAAAATGTAACTGTGAAATAGCAATATTCAGGTGTTTACCATCTGCTTGAAAGTTTCATTTAACATTTTTAGCAGGTTAAGGGTTAAACTTAAACTGGATTATAGTTAATCAATAGCACATACAGCCCCGGCAGTTCAGTCGATAGCGTACAGGACTTGAGAACAGGAGGTCGCTGGTTTGATCCTTAACAAATTTCTTTCCGAGGACTGATGATAGTCATTGTGCAGGATTCATTTCTCTCTCACGTTTCGACGATGGTTATGTGGGAAAGGAGCCCGTGGCTTGGAAAGAATATTGTGCGGAGTACTGCTAAAAGAAACTCCAGGGAAGCATGGATATGTGCACTGGCCACCGCCACATAACTGAAGTGATGTTGAAAACAGGGTTAATAAACACCATACAATCAATCAATTAATCAATCAAATTCGCTAGTCTCTCAGTACATTCAGTACTTTGATTTTTTCTTTGCCAGAAAGGAAAGAAAATGTTGAGGTTATTTATCAGCTGTGGTGTTTAGACAGTACCTCTAAAGACAACAAAATTTCAAGACTTGGCCAAAATTGAAAGCGTTTGAAGACGACTTAATATCAAATGTCATTCAAATTAACTGTAGAATTTGTCTTCGACAGGGTAGAAAACATTGTGGGAAAAAGGAGAAAATGCTGGTTACCAGCATTTTCTCCTTTTCCAACAATGTTTTCAAAAGCCTTCTTCGTCGAGATTGTTAAAACACGGAATTGTGTGGTAAAGGATCAGAAGGTCAAGTTCAGAAGAAAGTAAGTAAAGGTCGGGGTGATAAGGCTCGTTCGACATTGACATTGTCATACTCGAAACATTTTCTGACGAAATACTTTGGAACATTTTTCGTTCTAGGGAGTGTCAAGGTCAAACGCCAATGTTTATTTCCCTACTAGACAACACAATTTTAAACTTTTCGAAGCTGAAAGCATTAGCGAGGGTCAGAATTGAACTTAGGTTGAAATTATGTAAACTGTCCTTGAGGGTAATGAAACATCTTGGGAAAAGTAGAAATGCTGATTACAAGCATTTTCTGCTTTTCTCACAATATGTTTAAGAGGATATCTTCCCTAGCTTAGAACTATTTTCCTCGGCTTCGAAAAACAACGGGTCAGCTGTTAAAGTACAGTCGACCCTGATTCAAGCAGTCTTTAGGAAAACGAACGAAACCAACGAAGACAAGTTACTGGCTGCTGATCACAGACTCCATTTACGAGTTCTTCTAAGAAAACCTACAATTTAGGAACTCAAAAAATGGTTGCTTAATACAAGGTGATTGCTTAATACAAATGGTTGCTATACACATACGGTCGAATACAAAGGTTTGATTGTACATGACAACGAACTACATGTATATCCAAGAAAAAGCCCCAAGAGCTGCCAAAGGTAAACAAAGCGGTTGTAAAATACATATGAATTTAAATAATTCCTTTTAAAAGTATGGGAATTATTGTGATGATGACAATCTGCTATTTTACAGTTCGTCTTAGTGTTAGTAGCTAGTAGAAAAATGAAAGTAAAAAGTAAACAAAAGATAGACTCACCTGACAACTTTTGACCTACTTTTAGAATTCATTTTTCTGCCAGCGACTAGCATGGAGGTTTAAGTCTTTACCACATAACAAAGTGGCAAAGGTTTAAGCGTCCTTAGTTTAATTTAACCTTATTTACCTTACGAATGAATATGACCCATGCTCTGTGAAAAGGGGGCTTAATGCATTTGCGAAAAGTATCGACCCATGTCAGCCTGCGCGGACTGCGCAGGCTGACCTAGCCGAAACTTTTCGCTTTCCGTCAATTTTCTGTTTGTCAAAGGACCAGTCTACCTCATGATTTAGTCAGTTGTTAGACGAAAGAGACTTTATTGATCTATGATCCATGTGATGACTTGCTTGGAATCATGAATCACGGAGATGCATTAAGCCCCCTTTCGCCAGAGCATGGCTCAAATGTATATGTGCCATGCTCTGTGAAAAGGGGGTTTAACGTATCTGCGAAAAGTATCGACCAGGGTCAGCCTGCGCAGTCCGCGCAGGCTGACCTGGATCGAAACTTTTCGCTATCGGTCAATTTTCTGCATGTCCAAAGACATTATACCTCGTGATACAGTTAAAAACAAGTGGCTATTATGGATCCATAATTAAGTTATGGCTTGATAGGTATCACGCATCACAAAGATGCATTAAGCCCCCTTTTGCCACAGCATGGCTCATATCGATTGTGAAACAAGCTTTTTTTCGAACTTGCACTTGATCGATCTCGATGAATGCTTCCCGGAAACCGTGATCAGTACTCGCATCTTGGTGTGGGTGGTTTCAATGGGTGACCCCACTGACCCCACTGAACAAGGAACTGTTGATGTGAGAGGTCAACAATCTATCCCCACCTCACTATCACCCACTTGTCTTTTTTTATTGGCATTTTCACGCTACAAAGTTAATTTGGCTAAAAAACGGGATTCGTCTTTGATAGCGTAAAAAAAAAAACAGAGTGGGAAAAGGATAAAATGCCGGTAACCAGCATTTTCTCCTTTTCCCACTATGTTTTTCGATGCCTACATTTTCAGGGTCGTATAAACATTGGATCAGTGGTAAAAATTAATAACCCTTATCCTGCTAAATGATTTAAATGAAACTTTCAAGCCGGTAGTAAACATCCACCTTTTATTGTACTAACTAAATGAAACATGACTTTCCAGCCGATGACAAAAAAAACAACAACAAATAATGCAGTTTCAAAGTTATTTTGGGGGAAAGATGTCTCATAATCGGACGGTGTAGGTCCAAGATCAGACTGCACGTTCTGTGCAGTCTGATCTTGATCTACACTGTCTGCAATATGTCATAGAGTCGCGCTTAGCAGCCTAAGGGTTTGTCATTTGACGCCTTGATTCATTATCTTCTGTAGACAAATATTTACGTCTTACAGAAGACTACTTTTCAGACATAATATTGTGGCAAAAGGACAAATCGCTTGAATCTATCAATTCCGACCTTATTTCCCTTGAATTTCTGTACAACAACTTACGTTAAGAAGTTTGATTGTATAAAATCTAGTTTCCAAAAATGTTTTAACCCTTAGGCTGCTAAACGCAACTCACTGACCTTTTGCAGGCAGCGTAGATCAAGATCAGACTGTACAGAACGTGCAGTCTGGTCTTGGCTCTACACTGTTCGATAAGGAGATGTCTCTCCTTCAAAAACACCTTTGAAACAGAAAAAATGGAGTATAAACTATCGATTTGAAAGTTTCATTTCTTTTATTTGGCAGGATAAGGGTTAAAAATTGAATGCAAGAAGTTTTATGCACGAGATAATAAGTCAGCGATACCGATCTAGATCCTTGTGAGTTTCAAGCTAAACAGGGAAGTCATTACCGGTAATAGTGTAAAAAGGAAGTTATTAACCTTCATTAGAAACGTCCGGATTCATTTTCCGTTCTAGATCTAACTGTACCGAGTAGTAATAGGAAAGTATGGTAGGAAAGTACGATATGAGCCATGCTCTGTGAAAAGGGGGCTTAATGCATCTGCGAAAAGTATCGACCAGGTCAGCCTGCGCAGTCCGCGCAGGCTGACCTGGGCCGATACTTTTTTGCTGTGGGTTGATTTTCTGTGTGCCCAAGGACCAGTCTACCTCATGATTAAGTCAGTTTGAAAGAAGAAAAATAAAATGGCTATCATGGATCCATAAGTATGTGATGGCTTGCTTGGTACAATGGACCACGGATATGCATTAAGCACCTTTTTGCCGCAGCACGGCTCATATATTTGTTTATCGGTTTATTCGTTCATTCGTTTGTTCATTCATTTGCTCTTTCCTACGTTCGTTCATTCGTTTGTGTGATTTGTTTTTACCTTCAAACGTATCTCTGGATTAGAACGGCGATATGTATCAGCTTTTCATGATTGTTGCCTTATATTGTATTTTTTCCAAAGCAAATTCTTGCATGACCAGCGAAGATCGATCCCGGATTTCCTAACCAACAAATTCAATTTCCTACTCACTGCGACACAGGGTCTTTTAGTAGGAAAGAATGACGTGAAGATAGACACATAAATGCCCATACATATATACGTGCATTAACCTATGCAGGCATACACATACATGTATGAATACATAATAATGAGTCACGCTCCTTGAAAAGGAGGCTTAATGCATCTGTGAAAAGTACTGACCCATAGCAGCCTGCGCGGACTGCGCAGGCTGACATGGGTCAATACTTTTCGCTGTCTGTATATTTTCTGCATGTCAAAGGAACAGTATACCTCCAGATCCAGTCGATTGTAAGTCTAAACGGCTGTTATGGATCCATAATTATATGATGACTTGCTTGGTATGACGGATCACAGAGATGCATTTTCAACCCCCCTTTTCTCAGAGCATGGCTCATAACTTACACATGAAGATTCGTCAATCTTCGAGACAAAAACAACATTTTCGGGTTAAGTAACTGAAGGGTCTAGTCGTGACCGCAATGAGGTCAAGTTCAGCACATTCGCCTTTATCATTTGACTTGACTTGACTTACATATATAGTTGATTGACTGATAAGAGATAAGAATTTCAAGTTTCCTAAACTATCAACCCTTAAACTGCTGGAGAGAAAATGAATGAACATTTAAAGCTCATAGAAGACATCCAAATATTGCAATTTCAAAGTCCTTTTCGCCGAAAAATTCTCAACGTATCGCACAGTATAGATCCAAGATCGTTCTCTAAACTGTCCTCAAAGGCGTGTTTGTGACTAACTTAACAGTCTACAGGTCAATACTTTCAGTACAGAATAAATTAGATTGCCTTTTATTGCAATTTCAATGCTGTTTCAGTCAAGATATGTCACAATGACAGCGGCTAGTGTACGTACATCCCAGATCAGTTTGTTTGTATTGGAGTTTAACGCCGTTTTAACAGCTCAGGTCATATCATTGCGGTCAGTGACGCATCCATGTGTTTCCTGGCTTTCTCAAACCAGTACTGACACAACTTTCTTTCCAAAGCTTCTAACTTCTTTTCTTACATGCATCAGAGGTGAGAGGCGAAAAATCGCCGAAAAGAAACTTTGCCTCAACCGGATATCGAACTAGCAACCATTAGGTCATATCCCAGATCAGTCTAAATGTTTTGTGCAGTTGAATGCGAGCGTAAAAAATATACATGTACTTGCATCAAACCTGTCTACGTGATCACTCCAAATGAATAACCAAGTTGTCGTCTGTATAATACTCGTTTGTGAAATCAAAGCGTTGAAAACGCTGGTGTGGCATTTGTCAAGGGAGCCATTGTGTGGAATTAATAATTTGAAAAATAAACAACAGAAACAGTTTCAAAATATTCGCTTGAAAGTCAATCTACTATATAGTCATGCAAAATCCGATAGAGAAGGTGCAATCTTGTGGGACGAAGAAGTCAGGGCGAACAATCCTGGAACGAATAAGCCCAGGAACGAACTGGGTTTGGGACGAACAAGCACGGTATGTGTGTGTCATTACGCCACTATAGAAGGCCATAGCGGATCAAGCTATTTTCGATAAAAAGGAAGTATTTCCACGATCGTCGGCCTAATCCAATTTATTGTAATACGCCATTTTCAATTTCATATCTGAGTGCAATCGAAATACTTATTTTTCTCAGAAAAATTGATTCTAATTTGGTTTACTTCCTTCGGTTTTGCGCAAAATACGATACATGATTTTCAAAATGCCGTATTGAACTCATAGTGGCATTGTCTTCGACAAATACCACAAAAAGGAGGAAGGGCGTCGGGGCGCAATTCAAGCACGATTGTACCGAAAATGTCTCAGAATATCCTTAACCCTCGGGAAGCTTTGTAGTATGACTTGTTACAATGACAAGTGTGTACACAGGGTCAATATTCACCAACCATTCTTAGAAATATTTTTTGTCATAGTCTCAAAAAAATCCTGAATTTGAAAGTAACCCAACGTCTGATTGGCCAAACCGTACGGTTTAGCCAATCAAAAGTTGCGTTACTTTCTTAATCTAGAATTAGACTTAAAATGAAATTTTGAATGATTGGTGAATACAGACCTTGGGTCCGTATTCACCGACAATTCTTAAGAACGTTCTTCGGCTAATTATGGATCTTTGAAAGTTACACAGCTTCTGATTGGGTAAACAATTTGGTTTAGCCAATCAGAAGTTGTGTTACTTTCAAATTTAGAAAATCTTGGAGAATAAGTCTAGGAATGTTCTTAAGAATGGTTGGTGAATGCGGATCCTGGTGTCCTTTTTTTAGGTCTAGCAGGTAAATTATCGTAAACCATTAATAAATAGCCAATGCAATTGACATTACACGGTATGCATACGTCTTTGACGCTTCACCAGTTGTCAACATTTTGAGACTTGCCGAGTTTCTTACGAAACCGTCTCTCGTCAAACCTTGCGAAGCTTTGAAGTATGACATGTGCAAATGACAAGTATATGCACCACGTGTTCTATGTTTCCGGTTCTACAACAAAATGCTAGTAGGTCAAAGACAAATTAAAAATAGCGAATATGTTACACGAATAACAACTTTATTTACGAGGCGACACAAATTTAAGACTTGTCCATTTTGAAGGCATTTGCAGACGAAGTAAATGAAGTAGGTATAGTATTGTACATCTTCGTTTAAGGGGTAGAAAACACTGCGGGAAAGGAGAAAATGCTGACTGTCAGCATTTTCTTCTTTCCCACAATGTTTTCTTCATCTGGCTCGTGACCTTGTGGTAGCGGGTCCACACCTGGTTGAGGCAAACTTTCTTTTCGGCGATTTTTCGCCTCTCACCTCTGATGCATATGAGAAAAGCAGTCAGTGGCTTGGAAGGAAAGTTCTGTCAGTACCGGTGTGAGAAAGCCAGGAAACACATGCGTAGGTGAACTGACCGCCGTGATATGACCTAAACTGTTAAAATGGCGTTAAACTCAACACAAACAAATAAACAAATCTTCAAGTTCGTAAAAACGAGAAATTGTGTGACAAAATGTTATTGTACTTTGTTGTGAAAAAAGGCAAAATAAATAAACTGGGACTATTATGAAAATAGCTCCCATAAAACCTTGGCGAGACGCTGCTGCCTCAGCCTTTGTGAAATTCGAAATGATGGCTACGAAAAGTGGAAAACGACATGCGCACTTTAACTCTTTACCAGACGACAAAATTTTCGACGCCTCCGAGATGACAGCGTTTGCAGACGACAAATTAGATGTAGCTTAATCGATGCACCCTTTTTTCTTTCAAGTGGTTGAAAACCATGTGAGAAAAGGAGAGAAAATGCTAAGTATCATCATTTTATGTTTTTCCCATTAGCTTTTTCAAGTCTTTTCCTCGAGGGTCTTTAAAACTTGGCATTGCTTGGTAGAAAGGTTGTTACATTACCTACTGACATAAATTTGTCGCAGACGGCTTTGAAGATATTCTGGTAAAGTATAGATAATCTACATAAAGCATCGTGAAAATGGCAACCGCACTTTAACCCCTTGGCCTCTAGCACATAATTTGAAGCGTGTGCGTCTCTGGCGTCATCCAAGTAGGATTTGGATTATCAAAAGGAATTAACCCTTCTCCAAATAATCCTGTGTTTCAACGATCTTAAAGAAACAATGCGTCTGAAAACATTGTGGGAAAAGAAGAAAATGCTGGTAACCTGCATTTTCTCTTTTCACCGACAATGTTTTCCACCCTTTTAAAGACAGATCTTATCATATGAGCCTGTTTTGATTTGTCGTCTGCCAATGCTTTCAGTTTGAACAAGTCCAATATTTTGTCATCTGATAAAAGAGTTAATGTTAAGCCGCGCATAAATATGAAGACAATGTGGCAAAAGGACAAAGTGCAACATTCTTCTTTTCTTTTTAAGGTGCCGAGCCCCGGTAGCGCATTCGATAACGTACGGGACTTGAAACAAGGGGTTCGTTGGTTCGAATCCCTAAGCTCGGCCGATTTCTTTTCTTAGAATTGATGATTGTCATTGCGACAGACTTCAATGCAAATATATGATACCATGATCCATGATACCAAGCAAGCCATTGGATAATTTTGGATCCATAAAATCTATTTTGTATAACAACCGACTGATTCACGAGGTACACTGGTCCTTTGACATGCAGGAAATTGACCAATAGAGAAAAGTTTCGGCCCAGGTCAGCCTACGCGGACTGCGCAGGCTTCGCAGATGTATTAAGACCCCTTTTCACAGAGCGCGGCTCATTTTTCTTTGCGATCATATGAACTGTGCGGTTATATTCCAGAAAAAGGAACACTTTTCCAGCGTTGAAATAACGATATAGCCGTTTTGCAATCGGTAACTCCATCTCGTTTTTATTACATCAGATATCCTCGTAATCGACGCGTGTTATTGATCATTTGTCATTAGGCTGGTACCCCGCCGAACTTTGAGTAG
The DNA here is from genome assembly GCA_945859785.2 of Tridacna gigas. Classification (NCBI taxonomy): domain Eukaryota; kingdom Metazoa; phylum Mollusca; class Bivalvia; order Cardiida; family Cardiidae; genus Tridacna; species Tridacna gigas. The sequence continues at coordinate 71,075,806 of OX244029.2, forward strand.
ATCTATCCGAATTGTCAATGGACCTATATGACGTCCGAAAATAGGGCGACTTCATAAAATGATTCATAGTCAAATTTATATCAAAACCATACCCCAACAGCATGTTTTTAGATTCAGTAATGGACTTTTTTTTTTTTTCAAGATTGATCTCATTTTATTCATTAATCAGACTGGATCTCATGAAATTGGCCCCCAAAAAAACAGCATGTACAGCTACGCTTGAAGCCACCGTGGAGGCCGCCATTATTGCGCTTTGCCTGACCCGATAACATAGTGTCAGGGCATGTTATCCAGACTAACTTGTCATTGCCATTTTTTTTTTTGGGAAACCCTGTTTCCTAGACTGAAGTAAGTTAACATTTCATTCAAAGACCTACGTGTATCGTGACCTTCATTTCTGATTTCTTTTGCGACAAGAGCAGACCAAAGTCAGTCTAGATGTCCCTTTAGTCTGATCTTTGTCTTCACTACTACGCCATCAATTGTTCGAAGTTTAACCCCTCTAGCACCATTATGCGAAATCGGGAAATTTTGCGGGTGGCATAGATCAAGACCAGCGTGCAATCTGATCTTAGATCTATACCGCCCGCTTACTGGTTCGAATTCCCGGCTCGGTCGATCTCTTTTCGAAGATCGATGATAGTCTTTGCGACAGGATTCATTCCTGTCTCACCACTGATCATTCTTTTTATGATAGCTTTTTTTTAGGAAAGCAGCCAGCAGTTTAAGAAGAATTTTGTGCGAAGTACTAGCAAAGGATCTCCAGAAAAGCATGGGCATGTGCACTGGCCGCCGCCATATAACTGAAATATTGTTGAAAGCGGCGTTACACGCCATACAAACACATATTTAACCAAACTATGCCGAGTTTTAACGAGAAAGAAACCTTTGATAAACTTTACAGAAATCGAGAAAATGCTGGTTTCTAGCATTTTCTCTTTATTCCACAATGTTTTCTGTCCTGTCAAGGACAAATTCCATCATTTAAGCCGCATTTAATTTGTCGTCTGCAAACGATAACAATATGTGCAGATCAAAAATTTTGTCGTCTGGTAAAGAGTTGTGGTTCTTTATACACGCAAATGCAACTGTGAAAGCATAAAGACACTTAAAAAAAGGTAGAAAATGATTGATTTCGTGAGATGGACGTAATTCATGAAAAATAGCATATAGCGTCGACATGTCACAAAAGTAAGGAGCCCCTAAAGTGACATTCTACATACATGTCTTTTTGCAAATTTTCAAAACTTTTTCATATTGACGAAATACTGTATAAATCAAATTTACGTAAATAGGGAGTAATTTTTATGTTAAGGTAAGACCTGTGTAATGGAAAACAGCTATTTCCACTAAAATATCATCCTGCAAAATTAGCTATAATTAAAAATGAGTATTATTGAACTACTTTCACCTTTTCATTTTTTCCATTTTTTCCTTTTTTGAATTATCATTTATAAATTTAAAACCGCTATATTCTCAATTGAAAAAGAGATAATAATTACCTCCCTTTTTAGAAAACAAACAAAAGTATCAAAAAAAAGTTTCAAGATAGACATAAACGGAATTTCTGATCCATTAGAAATGTGCAAAAATATTATTTCGGCATAAATCCTTATTTATCCTTATTTAACTACCAATTAGAATTTTTGCCCAATGTTCACCGGAAGTGCATTACACAGGTCTTACCTTAATACGAATTAGTTTCCGTAGACACGAAAAACTATTTAGTAAATGTGAAATGCTATTGCTTAAATAAGGACTAGATTTGAACATTTGCATAATAAATGATTTTAAGAATGTATCTTTGGTGCTTCATACAAAAAAAAAAAAAGGAAAGTGAAAAATTACCTTGCATTTCAAAGATATGACAATTTTTTTTTATATTTTTTCCCTTTTATGTATTATGGTGTAAAATTTACCCTGGATTAACCCTTGGGCTAAAGAGCTTTATTGCGAACAGTGTAAATAAAGGTAGTGTGCACAGAACGTGTAGTGTGATATTGCATCATGAATCGTAGTTTGTGCAAAACCGAAGGAAGTAAACCCAAATAAACTCAATTTTTCTAAGACGAATAAGTGTTTCGATTGCATTCAGATATGAAATTGAAAATGGCGTATTAAAATGAATTGGATTTGGCCATCGATCGTGGAAATTCTTCTTTCTTTTTTATCGAAAGTAGCGTGACCCGCTATGACCGTCTATAAGCGTAATGATACACGCAAATCTTTGTCTCCTGACCGCCCGATTCCGTGCTTGTTCGTCCCAAAACCAGTTCGTTCCTGGGCTTATTCGTCCCCGAGCTTGTTCGCTCGGACTTGTTCGTTCCACAAGATTGCACACTACTCTAACGGATTGTGCATGACTATATTGTAGGTTAACTTTTAATCGAATGTTTTAAAACTATTTCTATAGTTTATTTTTCAAATTATTAATTCCACACAATGGCTCCCTTGACAAATGCCACACCAGTGCTTTCAACGCTTTGATTGATGTACGTACTTATTGTGTAGCTTTTGGTAAACTAAAGCTCATACTATTCCATGGGTATCGAAAAGTGTAAACCAAGATCAGACTGTTCGAAGGTGCAATTATCAAAATATCGGTTAAGAGCAATCGTTTGAACCTACAAATTACCTTACTTCCGTCGACTCAGCAAGAGACAAAAATAAAACTAAAACGGTACAGAACAAATTGCCTTAATTTGGGTTAATTGACTGAAAAAAAAAAGAAGGTTATTTTCTGTATAGAAGATTTCTTATAGAACATGGAAATAAATTCTGCATCGACATTCAGTCCCTTTCATGTTTACAAACCTCAAGAGTTCTGTCAATTATTGCATAATTTATAAGTACAGATGATCTTTCGATATTGTTATGCTTTTCTGTACTTTTTTGTACTTTTCCGACTACCTAACTAGCGAGATTTAACCCGTTACCATACAATTCCGAGTCTTAACGAGTCTAAGAGAATGAAGCCTTTTGAAAACATTATGGAAAAAGGGGAAAATGCTGTTAACCAGCATTTTCTCCTTTTTCCACAATGTTTTCTACACTATCAAAGCCAAAGACAGAAATTACCATTTGAGCTACATTTGAATTGTCGTCTAAAACTGTTTTCTGTTTTGACTAGTCTGAAATTTTATCCTTTTGTGAAGAGCTAATTTCATTTCGGGGCAATTTATAGTGGGAATGTCCTTATGCAAGGTACAGGCTAGAACTCTTAAAGGGGCATTCAACCAGATTTTTTTCGCAAATTCTTCAGAATTTTCTCATCAAAGACGCCTAACTGTGATTCGCTTGCAAAGAAGGCTGTAAAATTAAAACATAGAAAAACATGTATAAAACATGAGAAATTACCGACAGTTTTGTACGTGTGCCGTAACGTTTTTTTTTTTTAATACCGTTAGCAACAGTATACCCGTTATCGCTCAACAAAAGATGAATACATTTTAACACAGATAAACTTCAATAAGGTCTATGGTTTGAGTCCGACCGAAGGCAATTTTTCTCAGGGATTTTCCTTTTCTTCCGATGTTTCTCTCGTATGTTAAACAAACCCTTTCAGAAACAATTCACAACCCCTAGGTAAAGGATTTCCGAAAACACTTCGAGAAAAAGAGAACTTAAATGGAAACAATCCCCCCTTTTTTTCCAAAATGTTTTCTTGCATTTCCAAGACAGATATCATCATTAAAGTTACATGTATATTAATATTTCCTCCTAAAATGCTTTCTATATATTATGAAGAAATCTATTTCTTTATTTGATAAAGAGTTAAAATGTCGTTTCGGTAGGTCTGTAAATTTTTCGGTGTGATATTAGCAAAGGTGAAAAAGTGAAATACAAGTTTGTTTTCGTCGAAACGGTTTGATTTATATATTTTTAAAGTGACTTAAATTTGGCTTTCAGAAATTGTAATTATTTGCAAGGATGGTATATGATTATCAGATCTGTTGATGTGTGAATCTTCAATGGTTTGTGACCTTCCAACCCTTTACTAGACAACAAAACTGTAGACTTGTCCAAATTGAAAGCATATGCTGACCACGAATTTAAATGTAGCTTATACAATGCAAATTGTCTTTGAAATGGTAGAAAACATTGTGGGAAAAGGAGAAAATGCCGGTTACCGGCATTTTCTCCTTTTCCCACCATGTTTTCAAAGGTTTCTTTTTACTCAGGGTTGTTAAAACGTGTGATTGTATTAGTAAAATGTGAATTTACCCACCCAAGTCATATCGAAATATTGAGTGGATTTAAATGACATCGTAAAAAGTGTGATAGCATCTCCTAAGATGTTTTAACTATAATGACTGAATCGCTCCAGTGTTAGAGTTAACCCATTGCCCCATCATTTCGTATCATCATCATCATCATCATCAACAACATCATCATCATCATGACAACAACAACAACAAAACCTGCCTAGGAAACCACCTGTATTAACTGACTGTCCGATCTTTTAACGATCCTGCAGGGAAAAAAAGCTTTTGAAAAAATCCTGGGCAAAATCCTGCCTTGCTACCAGCATTTTCTGCTTTCCCCATAATGTTTCTTTAACTGCCCATCATCCACAGTTACTATGTCGTCTGCACATGCTTTGAGTTTGGACAAGTCTAAAATACCGTCGTCTGGTTTAAAAGTTACGCAACTTTCTGCTTAAGCTTTAAACGCTATACATCCCTTCTTATATAAACTTAGTAGTGCCTACATTTAACGGTCACCTGCTGTAAGAATCTACCTCTTCTTTTTTTCTATTGGATGATCCCTGAATACAAGTTTGGCCGTACCGGAGGCGGTGGACAAACGGACTGACGCACAAGAAAACGGACGGTTGGACAGATGGATGGATGGATGGGTAAGTGGGTGGGTGGACGGATGGACGGACAAAAGGACGGACGGAGGGACGGACGAAAGGACAGATCGATGGACTAAGGGATCGATCGACCGATTGAGCGATATGATTGATGGATTGAAACTGTGATACAACTAGAACATTATATTTTATATTCGTTCATACGACTGAGAGCTGTCGGTCTGACTCATGTCAATATAGAAATCTATCTGTCCAACCGAAAACGTTTAAAATGAAATTTTTGTCGTTAAGTAGTTTATTTAATGAAGTCTGCCAGGCGTCACATCATAGCAAAAAAATAAAACTCATTCATGACAGTTAAGGATTGAGAAAGTAATGAAATTTGTGGATCTTCTTTATTCTGCGTATGTCAGTCGGTAAGAAAGTCACTTATTGAAGTCAAGTCGCCATGAAATTGACAAAATCATTCGTTTATAACATTTCACATTCGTATAAATAACTAAAATTAACCCTTAACCTTTGGCGAACGATCCCGTATTTTAGCAAGTTTGAATAAGACACATTTTGAAAGCATTGCGGGAAAAGGAGAAAATGCCTTTTTCATTTGTCGTCTGAAACTGCTTTCAGTTCAGCCGAGTCCAGAATTGTGTCGTTTGGTTAAAAACAAAGATGCGACGGACGACTTAAAGTACCGTTTGCGAACAATATAGATCCAAAATCAGACTGTACAGAACTTGCAGTCTGATCCTGGATCTTCATTTTGTGAGATTTTGTGAGAGATTTCCGTCAAAATTGCAATAAGATTTCAATATACCGGGCTTCAACCGACACGAATTTTTGTTGCGTTTACGTAGCTCCAATGGTTAACGTGGCAAGCTTTTTAACTCTTACAGCTACAAAATGTATCCCCTATCCTGCTAAACAAGTTAACTAAAAACCTTCCAGCCGATAGTAAAAACCCGAATAATGTTATTTCAAACTTAAATTCTTTTGGAGAAAAGTGTATATCGGACAGTGTAGATCCAAGATCAGACTGCACCTTCTGTGCAGTCTGATCTTGTTCTACACTGTCCGCAAAAGGTCATTGAGTCGTGCTTAGCAGCTTAAGGGTTAAAATCGGCTTCTTTCGAAGACTGATTACACAATCCACTGAAACTCAAAGACATTTAACTCTTTACCAGCCGAGCCCCCGTAGCTCAGTCGGTAGCGTACAGGACTTGAGAACAGGAGGTCGCTGGTTCGATCCCCGGCTCGGCCAATTTCTTTCCGAGGATTGATGATAGTCATTGCGACAGGATTCATTCCTCTCTCACCGATGATCATTGTTTCGACGATGGTTATGCGGGAAAGCAGCCAGTGGCTTGGAAAGAATATTGTGCGTAGTACTGGTAAAAGAAACTCCAGGAAAGCATGGATAGGTACACTGGCCGCCGCGATATAACTGAAATAATGTTGAAAACGGCCTTAAACACCATACAATCAATCAATTTAACTCTTTACCAAGCGACAGAAATATAGACTTGTCCAAATTCAAAGCATTTGCATACGACAATTTAAATTTGGCTCAAATGATGGATTATATCACTGATAAGCTAGAAAACATTGTGGGAAAAGGAGAAAATGCTGGTTACCAGCATTTTCTCCTTTTCCCACAATGTTTTCAAAAGGCTTCTACTTCAGGGTCGTTAAAACTCGGGATTGTGCGGTAAAGGGTTAAATCCTCCGGTTTGGCCTTGAGCGCCGAAAGGGCCAAAAGTATCTTCTAACCCTTATTCTGCTAAATAAGTGAAATGAAATTTTCAAGCCGATAGTAAGAACCCAATTTTTGCCAAAGGTTGTCAAAGTTTTTTTTTTTTCTTGCAGAAAGATGTCTCCTTATCGGACAGTGTAGATCCAAGATCAGACTGCACGTTCTGTGCAAGCTGATCTTAATCTACACTATCCGCTAAAGGCCTGTAAGTCGCGCTTAGCAGCCGACGGGTAAAAAGATTTTTTTTTAAATATGGTCGCTAAAGCACAAATTCCTCGTAGACAGCAATCTTTCCTAATACTACCGAATGGTAATGCTTTTTTATTTACAGGTTAAATCCCAGTCATTTCAATAATTCCTATTTAAAAATGGTATTTACAAAGTCGTCTGCTGCAATTTTGATTCAATAGGCAAAGAGTTAAGCATTAAAGTCTTTACCAAACGACAAACGTTTAGACGTGTCCAAATTGAAAGCATTTGCAGACGACATAGTAAATGTAGCACAAATGATTAAAACGTTCTCGGAAAGGGAAGGGAAGGGAAGAAAACATAGTAGGAAAAGGAGAAAATGCTGGTTACCAGCATTTTCTCCTTTTCTCACAATGTTTTCATAAGTTTCCCTGCTAGAGGTCTTTACAACTCGGGATTGTTTGATAAAGATTTAATAGAGGTGAAACCTTTTAAACGAACGATTTCACTACATTATAATAATATTTTTTCAGAAAATTTAATCATATTTAGGCCTATGTAGCTCAATATTCGTATTATCCTATTTATTGATACTTTAATTTGGCATTTGAAAAACAATTGCGGCTTAATGCTTTCTACGACATCAACAGATGCTCGTCAAGTATCAGTAGCTGTGTACTCAGTGTTAAGACGTTGAGCTACATACCTAGGAGTTACAAATTCAAACCCATGCTCGGCCAAAATCCTTTTCGAGAATGAATGTCACTGCGACAGGGTTCATGCCTCCCTTACAGTTTAACATTGTTAAAACTTAATCTAAGTGAGAGGCAGCTAATTGCTTGAAAATGGTATTGTGAATAGTGCTGCTAAAGAAATTAGATAAAAATAAACACATGAAAAGGTGCACTGGCCTACAACCAGTGGTCGTTACATCAATAATGTCTGAACAAACTTAGTCCATTATACAATACAGATAGAGTAATTTTAAGACCGGCAGGGCAAGGCAGGCAGGAAAGACAGACAAAAAAGTCAGACTGTAAAGACAGACGGTGAAGACAGACAGAACAGACAGACAGTAAAGTTAGACAGTAAAGACAGACAGACAGTAAATTTAGACTGTAAAGACAGTCAGACAGACAAGTTAGACAGTAAAGACAGACAGACAGTAAAGAGAGACAGAAAAGACAGACATGTAAAGCAGAATATTAAATTTAAGTGGAAGGATTAGGTATGGAGAGGAGACAAAACACTATGTCTGTTTTTTTTTCGTCGTAATTACTTCGGTCAATGCAGGGGAGAGAAAATCTATTCTGCAAACAAAACGTAAAGACGTTTTTTTTTTTTCAATAAGATAAGACTGTTAGAGATTTATATTCTGATAAATCTTCATTGTATTTGAAAATCAATGTAAGTCTTCACCGATATCTGCCTTATTACACGTTAAGTATCAGTGTTTGATCGAATGTTTAGATAACAGATTTCGATAGCAAAATATCGGTAATTCCAAAATCAATGAATATAATAAAGAAAAAGATTTTTTTTTTTCTTATTTGCCTTGGTTTAGTTCTGTTTGAAACTCTAGATGAAATTGGCAATTTTATTTCATTATCCCCTAACCTTTATCCTACTTTACGCGATCTTGGACTTATTTTTGTGGAGACGGTAGACAAAGTTCAGGCTGCACATAAGCACAGTCAAATCTCGGTCTACACTCTCCTTTTCTCCCTTTGCAATTAAAACTGTAGCAATATTCGAACACAGAAGGCAAGTTTTCAATCTAATAGTGAACGGTATGAAATCGGCAGGGCAGGAGTAAGAGTGCTCTAGATTATCATTCGATCTTTTGTATTTCTTTTTCCTTTTTTCATATTCGGACGTAACTATGTCAGAAACTAAGGAACTGAATATCAGTTCATTGCCAAAGATAGGTGTACAAATCATGAAAGGAGACCGCGATAAGGATTGATTTAATTAAGCCATGTTCTCTGAAAAGGGGGCTTAATGCATCTGCAAAAAAGTATCGACCCAGGTCAGCCTGCGCAGTCCGCGCAGGCTGACCTGGGCCGAAACTTTTTGCTATTGGTCAATTTTCTACTCGCCCAAGGATTAGTTTACCTCATGTTTTAGTCGGTTGTTAGACAAATTTGATTTTATGAATCCGTGATAGTGTAATGTCTTGCTTTGTATCATGGATCACAGAGATGCATGAAGCCCCCTTTGGCCAGAGCATTGTTCAAATTTATCACCGCCTGAAGCAAACAATTTATTACCGCCTGGACCCAGGCTATGGTTAGAGTGTCAAATCAACCAAATGCGCTTCTCTGACAAAAGGGGACAACCAAAATATTACGATTTACTACTTTCGCTGCAAAATAGAGAAAATCCAACCCTTCTCTGGGTCTATCAGCAAGCTTCAACTGCAGCTGACAATGATTTTGGTGGTAGCACACGTAGTACATACAAGACAAGAATGCACGTTTATGCACTGACTAATTTTGATCTATGCCGCCTAGAAAAGGACAACTTTTTCCGTCTTTCGCCAAGGCCACTGTTGAAAGCAACAACAAACAACAAAAAATACACTTTCTCATGCCATTCAGTTTTGCTGAAATTTGATTTTTCATTATTACATGTATATGCTCTATGTGTCCGTCCGTTCCCTAAAACACCTCTCTCTCGCTCTCTCTCTCTTTCTCTCTCTATCCCCCTACCCTTGTGAAGTTATATACAATATTTGCCGCGCAAAAGAGTTAGAATTACGATTTTATTTAGCACTTTGTAACATGATACTCTTTTATGGATGGACTCAGCCTGACAGGCACTGTTAATCTATCCTGTGTTACTCGGAAAATGATGATAACAGAGTCTCTTTACACGAATGAGGAGGTCATTTTGCAATAACGTCTCATGATAGAAGAGTAAATAGCTATCTGTTCATGGAGCTCATCAAAGTGGCTCCCATTCCGTAGACTGACGGTCCTGAAGCCCGGTGAAAAAATGCTTCTGCTAAAAAACATCATAGAAAATGGAAAGAATGATGGTCACCAGCATTTTGTTCTTGTTCAACTATATCTTCCACACTTTTAAGCCAAATCCAAGCCATTTAAATCCCGCAGAATTCTTCACCTTCCGCCACTTTCGACATGGAAGGAGTAAAAATAAAATGTCATCTGGTACAGAGCCCACCCTTTACCAAACAACCCCGAGTTTTAACGATTCTTTAGAAGAAAGTCTTTGAAAAAGATGTAGAAAAAGAAGGAACTGCTGATAACCAGCATTTTGTCCTTCCAACCACACTGTTTTCTACCCTAATCTCATCAATTGGGACACACGTAACCTGTGGTCTGTAAAAGCCATTCAACATGGACAAGTCTGACATTTTGTCGTTTGATACAGTTAACTCTTAACCTGCTAAATACATGAAATGAAACTTTAAGTCGATCGTAAATACCCGAATGTTGCTATTTCAAACTTATTTTTTACAGAAAAATATCTGCTGACTGGACAGTGTAGATCCAAGACCAGGCTGTACGTTCGGTGCAGTCAGATCTTGATCTACACTGTCCGCAAATGGTCATCGAGTCACGCTTAAGAGCCTAAGGATTTAGACCTAGTTGTAAGAGAGCCTGTATGGAAACAGATCCTGTTGTTTATTTCTGGTTATGACAGGTGTCAATTTCACTGTTGTACTTTTCCAAGATGGTTATCACTGTTATACAATACTAATGGATGCCCATTTAATTGTATTTCTATGGATTTTTTTGTAACGATCTCCCTTTTCTTCCTGTTGGCGCTATCACCGCTAGACATTGCTTCGGTGATTTTTATACGAAAAAGCAGCCAGTGGCGAGAGAGTTGTAAAATGTGCTGGTCAAAGACATTCCAGAAATGCATAGCTAGGTGTAGTGGCTACACTGGTAGTTTGGATACTGTGACTAAATTTACGTTGTAAGTTGACTTAACTGTGAAAAATGAAAACATAAAAATGGACCCCTGTTTCCTCACGCTTACACTCTAACGAATATTATATTGCTACACCAAAAAATGTAACGATTAACTCGCAATTTGCAGTCTAAGTAGTTTTCCTGGTCCGCGTAATCTGATTTTGAATCTACTCCGTCCACGACGTGAATGGCTATTTTAGCGGTTGTTAAGTTACAGTTAACACAATTTAGTTAAGAATGCGAAAAAGAATGATTATAAAACGTAAATAATGTGGACAAAGTTTCTAAACACTCACCTCCTAGCAAATACTCTAGTCCAAAGCAGCCTGGCATCCTGAAAAACGTAATTCATAAGTTTTTGATAGCACATTTCATTCAGGTCGCGCGTCAAGGATACATTTAAATGTTGCACAAAAGATGATATATGTCTTTGAAATGGTGAAAAAAAATGTGGGAAGAGGAGAAAATGCTGGTTTCCATCATTTTTGCCTTTGCCAAAATTGCTTACAAAGAGATCCTTTCTCAAGGTCGTTAAAACTCCTGGGCCCGCATTCACCAACCATTCTTAAGAATGTTCTTTGTCTTGTACTTCAGAATTTTCTACATTTAAGAGTAACACAACTCCTGATTGGCTAAACCATTTGGTTTAGCCAATCAGGAGTTGTGTTACTTTCAAATGTAGAAAATCTTGGAGAATAAGACTAAGAATATTTGTAAGAATGGTTGGTGAATACGGACCCTGGACTGTGAGGTCAAAGGTTAAAGGACGACAATCTTGAATCTGCACCGTCCGATACTGTCTTCAGATTTTTCTGCTGAAGAAAACTTTTGAAGTTGTAATATTTTGAGTTTTGACTATTAACTTGAAATTTCCATGTAATTCATTCAACATTTTAAAAGTGAAAAGAAAAGAAATTACGTGTTGCTAATTGCCAGGAAAGTTAAAGAGGCAGCAGAAAAAAGAAGGTAATTTGTAGGTCATCGGAGTTCACCTATACTTAACGACACCATTAAGTATTCAGACAAACTTCTATTTCTAGCGTGAAGCCACAGACCCTTTCAAGTCCCAGAGAGATGATGAATATTATGATTATGAATTATCATAATTACTGCTGTCAATCTTAATCCTTTGCCTCACAATCCCGACTTATAACAACTCTGAGGAAGAAGGCTTTTGAAAACATTGTGAGAAAAGGAGAAAATGCTGGTAACCAGCATTTTCTCCTTTTCCCACGACGTTTTCTACCCTACTAAGGACAAAGTTTGTCATTTGGGGTGGCTTCACTTCGTCGTCTTCGAAAGATTTCAATTTAGACGAGTCTAAAATTTTGTCGTTTGGTAAAGAGGAAACACGTGTTGAATCTTTTTGGACTTAACTCTTTCCCATACGACTAAATTTTAGCCTTGTTCAAACTGAAAGCAGTTGCAGATCACAAATTGAATTATAACCCAAAACATGAAATTCGTTTTTCAAAGGGTATAGAAAACAGAGTGGGAAATGAAGAAAATGCTGGTTACTAGCATTTTCTCCTTTTCTATGTTTTCAAGAACTCCCTCTTCCCAAGGTCGTTAAAAGTATGGATTCTTCACTCTTACAGGCTGATATTAGACTAACACAAAGCTATTACATGTATAAAGGACAAAGCAGAAAAGTGTTGTTTTTAAATGGGTATTTAGGAGCGGGTGTGGGGAAATTGAGCATTGGCTTGTTACGAGTAACTGCACCCTTTTTCACAATGTTTAAAAAGCTGTATACTATAGGGGAGTGAAATCTCGTATTTGTACAGTAACGACTTAACTTTTATACTGCTACATAAATTGAATGAACATCTCCAGCTAATCATAAAATCAAAGTACTGAAAGTACTGACAGTCTAGCAAATGTGGAATAAGCGGCCTTGGTAAAGATAAAACTTGGTTGGTCAACACAAGATTAAAGAAAAATGATACAATCTGATTATTAACCCTTAGGCTGCTTATCGCGACCCACCGACCTTTTTCGGACAGCGTAGATCAAGATCAGACTGCACAGAACGTGCAGTCTGATCTTTGATCTACTCTGTCCGATAAGGAGATATCTTTCCTCTAAAAATACCTTTGAAACAAGAAAGTTTTGGGCTTCTACTATCTACTATAAAGTTTCATTTCTTTTATTCAGCAGGATAAGGGTTAAGTCCAATCTGGTCCAATCCGGTAACTAAGTCTGATCCTTTACGTCACGGTCTATTCGGGTTTTTGAGTATGATCCGGTTCGATTGGTTGGTTGTATGGTGTTTAACGCCGTTTTCAACATTATTTCAGTTATATCGCGGCGGCCAGTGCACCTATCCATGCTTTCATGGAGTTTCTTTTACCAGTACTCCGCACAATTTTCTTTCCAAGCCACTGGCTGCTTTCCCACATAACCATCGTCGAAACAAATGATCCGATTCGAACCGCCGACTTTACCCACCCCTCATAGCCATTTACATGTCACAAAACGAATCACCATGGAAACATTATGTTTGTTGATATAGCGTTGGAAAAAAGCAAATAAAGAACGTATCAATTTGATGATTTTGGCATCAAATTCTGCGAAAAACACGAGGATGAAAAAGTCTGCGTAGGGAAATATGGGCCTGATTCGCATATGTCAAATCGCATACTGGTCTTTCAAAGGCTAGAAAACATTGTAGGAAATGGAGAAAATGCTGGTTACCAGTATTTTCTCATTTTCTCACTGTTTTCTACCCTAATAAGGACGAATCTCAGCATTCGAGTAACATTTAAATTGTCGTTTGCAAAAGCTTAGAAACATGTCTAGCCAATCATAATACGTTGCAATTTCGAATGAGAGATAGTCTCACCGTTTGGGACAGTGCAGACCAAGGATTTGGCTGCACGTTCTGTACAATTTGATCCTGATCCACACATTCTCAGAAAACGCATCGAATCGCTCTTAAGAGAGTACAGGTCAACATCGATATTTACTGTTATGCATGTAGATCCCGATTCTCCAATATGGAATAGATAACCTGGGTGGCCCTGGTTTCTAGCTGACCCCAGGTGTTGGAAGCCTGTGGGTTTAACCCTTTACGACACAATACCGAGTTTTAAAGACTCAAAGAAAGAAGTCTTTTGAAAACTTTTCTGGAAAAAAGGGAAAAAAATGCTGCTTACCAGAATTTTCTCCTTTCCCCACAATGTTTTCTACCTTGTCAGAGAGCCTGAGCTCATTTATATTTTATACCGATTTTAAATTTGACGTCTGTAGATGTTTTGAATTTGGAAGAGTCTGAAACTTAATGTGTGGGAAAGGTAAATCTTAAAGACAGTCTATCTTTGATATGGACTTAACTGTCTTAGTCAATCAGATAACCAGTCTTGGAATCCAGAGTTAGAATTGAACGTAGAACTGTTGGTTAACACTTCCTTTCAGCACCATAGGTGAAACTAGGGTTTTTTGGGGACATACAGATTAAAACCAGAGAGCATAGAACTGAAGCCTTTCGCGTTGACATTTATCAATCTTCGAAAAGATTTTGATCGAGCAAGCGTTCGAGCTCACAACCTCTGGATTGCTAGCTAGCTCTGCGTGTAATCGCTAAGCTACCCGGCTTACTCTTGCCGCTGTAAGCAGTGCTTTCTGTCCATGCATACCTTTGGTTTGTATAACCACAACACTGTTTCAAAGCCACTGGCTGCTTACCTGCATGAACATTTTCCAAACAGCTTGAGCGGTGTGATAAAGAGTCCTGCCCCATTGACTAGGATTTGATCTAACCACCCCGAGATTACCAGCCCCATACGTTACCGTCTAAGATACGGGGCGGCAAGGAAAATAACTGGAATGGCACTCAAAGCGCCGTAGTAAAACGACCTAAAAATCAAAGAACGAATCGTTTTTTTCCCACAGAATATTTTCGTATAAGAAAATCTTACTTGGTGAGTACTTTGAGATTACTCTTCTGAAAACAAGAGATAAATTGCCTTGACCTTAACGATAAGATACTGTATTTTATGACATTCCTTCCAGTATATTATTTATGTATCCATAAATTCATGATTAGAAAATTCTATAAAGAAGCTGACATACTTAGAGTAATACCACGCTTATTTGAATATATATTCTCTGCCTGGCTTCTACAAAGATTGTTAGGAAAATGAAACAGCTGCCTGTAGCAAGCAATGGTTCCCTTTCCCACAATATTTCGCGAAAAACGGTTTCTCCGGTTCAAAAGTCTCTGTTTCGCAGGACCTATCGGAGATACTTTTTGATCTAATAACCTTTTCAGTATCACAGGCGAAAATAGGGGTTCTGGTAGTCGGCATAGATTCAGATCAGACTTAACAGAACGTGCAGTCTGATCTTGGATCTATATCATCCACTTGTTTAGTGAACCTTATGAGATAAAAGTCTTTCTGTTGGTCGTATTTTCAGCCTTTGACAAAAGACGAGTTTATGTAAGCCACGGCCTGGCAAAAGGGGCCTTAAAACATCTCCGTGATGCATTATACCAAGCAAGTCATCACATAATTATGGATCTATAAATCCATTTCGTCTATCAACAAGCTGAATCCCGACGTAGAATAATCCCTGAACATGAAGAAAATTCACCAATAGCAAAAAGTTTCGACCCACGTCAGCCTGCGCGACCTGCGCAGGCTGACATGGGTCGATACTTTTTGCAGCTGCATTTAGCCCACTCATCACAGAGCACTGTTCAATTATATTTATGGCTCAAAGAATTAATAGTAGGTGATGTAGTAGAAAATGTAGATCTAGGTTGTTAGGTACAATCTTCATTTCTTTACTGCTGATAGAAAATAGACGGATAATATAGATTGAAAACGATTTCAGGATAATTTTTTATGAAAGGTTTCTCACTAACCCTCTACCAAATAATTCCGTGGTTTTACGACATAGGCTAAGAAAGCTCGTTTTGACAAGATTGTGGGGGAAAACGAGGAAATGCTGGTAATATAGCTTTTGCTTTTTTCACGACATTATTTTCTACCCCTGTTTGTTAGAGAATGTGACAAAAAAAGGTTATCTGTCTGTATGTACGTCCGTCCGCCCGCGCACGTACACCGAGGTACCTACCCAACTGCAAGCCCGTTCGACCGCCGTCCCATCCGTCCGTCCTTCCGTCCGCCCGCCCACTCGTAGGCTTATCCATCCGTCCGTCCGTCCGTTGGTCTATCTATCTATCTATCTATCTATCTATCATTTCATTTTGAAGCCCTTTATTTATTTAAATTCGAGCAAACACTCAAGATCCATACTCAAAATGATATACTCTACTGACGCAAATAAAGTCATTATCTATCCACGTATATAACCAAAATCAAAACAAGGCTATCGAACGCTTGGCAATATTTGCCGGACAATTCAGTTTAATATACTGTCAAGTCGTGATTAATTGATTTGTATAGACAAAAACGAGGCAATAAATGAAACAGATAAGCAAAATTTATACATACAAGTAAACAATGTAATGCAACAGGTGAAACATTGGCGAAGTTAGACTTTCAATAACATGCCATACCAAAGAAATGCTGATTTTAAAGTTTGCCTTCCCCCACCCTCCCCACCGTCTGTTACTGATAAACCCTTCCACATATGACTAAATTTCCGACTGGCTGATTGATTGAATGCTATTTCACGCCGCTTTCAACACTGTTTCAGTCATATTACGGCGACAGCTCACATATTCATGTGTGTCATGGATTTCACCTGTTCTAGGTTAGGGTTCTGAAGTGTCTTGCCAAAGGGCACTCGAAAGAAAAACCCAGTGCTTCGAAACCGGAGGACTACAGGTTACTAGTCCTATACTAGTGTTAACCACTCAGGACCCCCTGAATTTCTGACTCTTCCAAATTGAGGTGTTGATATGAAATGCATCTTATGTTGCAAGGGTAGAAAACATTGTGGAAAAGGAGAACATGCTGGTTACCAGCATTTTCTCCTTTTCCCACGATGTTTTTAAAAACTTTATAAATCAGGGTTGTAAAATCACAGGACTGTGTGGTAAAGGGTTCAAGAAGGAAAAAAGTCTCTGTGACTCAATGGTGAAAGTGTTAGATCTGTAAACTTGAACTTCGGGGTTAATCTCCACCAGTCGCACCGGTAGGGAGACGTGTTATTTGGCACAGCACTGCAGAATCCAGTCCTTGCACGTACTAAGAAGGGGCAGATAAGCGAATAGTTGAGCTATTTTCCTACTATAGTGAAGTACTTTTGTAGGTGGTGTAAAATATCATTAAAACTTCGAAAAGGTTGCCAGTAGGTCTGGAGAAAGAGCACTTGGATTTTGGCACCCTTCACCTTCTAGACCCTACTATGAGTTTCATATGGGCCATACTCTGTGTAAAGGAGCCTAATGCATCTGCGAAAAGTATCGACCCAGGTCAGCCTGCGCAGTCCGCGCAGGCTTACCTGGGCCGAAACTTTTCGCTATCGGTCAATTTTCTATATATCAAAGGACCAGTCTACCTCGCAATTTATTCGGTTGTAAGAAAAATGGATTTTATGGATCCATAATTATGTGATGGCTTGCTTGGTATAATGTACTACGGAGATGCAGAAGCTCTCCTTTTGTCAGAGCATGGTTTATATATAACGTAATAGAAGATGAAGACTGTCAAAAACTAAGCGCCTGTGGTCTTTAAGTCCAGCCAACTTTTGTCTAGATGCAAAGTTACAACTTGCACCATGAGACACTGCCAAATGAAATGAAACTGAACTTCCAAGGACTTAAGTTCTCTTGTATAGAAGTCAGTAATTGCAATGGCCATTATTTCTTACACAGTATTGGACTGTTATGATCAAGATCAGACTGCAAAGAATGTGTAGTCGGATCTTTGATCTACACTGGCCGTAATAGCAATGCTGATTGTCTTTAGAATTGAATGCCTATTGGCGTCGTGACGATTAACCCTGTAACCTTAAACCATACAAACCTTCACAATCCTAGCAAAGTAGGCTTTTGAAAACATTGCGGGAAAAGGATAAAATACTGCTAATCGGCATTTTCTCCCTTTTCACTACTATGATTTATACCTTTCCAAATACATTTCCTTCATTTTGTTGTCTGCAAATTCTTTCAATTTCGACCCAATTTGCCGTTTGGTAAAGGCTGTGCTGATACCGGCGTTAGTTACTTCTGTGGACAGTGTAGATCAAGTCCAGCTGCACAGACTGTGCAGTATGATCTTGGATCCATACAGTCCGCTACTTTGTATCATAGTTTGGCCAAAGTAACCTTGACATAGCTATATTTTTGGCTGTTTTGGCTATTTGTTAAGGTCAATTTTCTTAATTCAGCGCCCGTAGGATTAAACAGCACAGCAAAACAAAAACAAAGTAACAATAAATAAGTTGAAACCGGACCAGAGCGCCATTCTGAACAATATACACTATAAATAAATGAACTCCGTAGAAAAAAAAAGCCTACATCCATTAAGTCCCAAAGTGTACCCATTAACACCGTTAATTGCTACAGTTTAATTGGTGGCTATAGTTTAAAATCAGTGAATCCTTTACGCAATGTGTATCAAGTTTCCATGGTTCGCGTCCAGAAGGACGTAAAAAAATAAAACTGAAAAATCAAAGCACTGATACTGAGAAACTATCTTTATGTGCCCTTTGTTTTGATAGAATGGTGATCTACAACTTTTACAAAGGTATGTTGGTTATATCACGACAACCAGTCCACCTTTTTGCGCTAAACTTCGGTTCTTTTTAACAGCACTATGTGCAGAACTCTTTGAGAGCCATTGGCTTCTTTCCCTCTCCTTCAATGTGACAAAACGGTCTGCAGTAAGAGAACGAATCCTGCTGCCATGGCTTTAATCAATTTTGGGGGAAAATTGATCAAGCAGGAGTTTGTACCGAAACATTTTGTTCACCAGCCAGTCATCTTGCGAGTGTGCTGTTTATAATCCCACACATACAAGTGGGCTTTGCCTGTTGTTGGTATAAATGGTGTTTTACGGTACTTTCAATTGTATTGTAGTCTGACACGGCAACAAACGCAATGTTTGCCAAGATATATTACCACTATTGCTGGTAAGGATCGAACCAAACTTCCCTTATGACAAATCCATAATCTCAGCAAATGAGCTACGGCGATTCCTCTGTAGTGTACTATTTTTTAGAGGTTACCAAACACAAACCCAGTTTACCAAAAGGCCAAAAATTAAACAAAACACACACACACACACACATTAAAAGTAATAAGAGTGAGTGACTGTTACAATTAACTTGTTGCAAGCAATTGTCTCTGTTTCAACAACATAATATCAAAAGCTTGATTGAGTTTAGGTACATCGTCGCTTCAAAATTCTTTTCCTACCACGGTGATAGCTCATCTATTCGTGTCTTCTGATTCTCACCAGCGCCTAGTCTAGGGCTCCTGAGTTCGTTGCCCATGGAAACTCACGCCCAAACCGTTGTTCGTGTATCTTTACTATAATGAGTTAAGTCCCAACAGTTTTGTCATTGCAGGTAATGGGACGTTCCGTTCGAGTACCTCTTTAGACCTTTATTGTTCAGGAAATAGTCACAAAAGACGCTGTGTACTATTTGATCTTTTAGATTTTGGAGTCAATACAATAGTGTGTACTCACTTGACAAGTGCAGTGATGAAATAAACATGAGCAAACAGAATGGGGTTGGGGTACCATAGGGCTTTGCTTCAAAAGGTACTATACAGAAGCTTCTTGCTATGGGTGATTGGTCATTAACAGAATAATTAATTGTCACTAATTAACCTTATACATTAAGGATTATCGCGTTGATAAACTTTAAGACAAGATGTGAAGAACCGATAGTTATTTTACAGCTGGGTTTTTTCCCAATGTACGTACATGTAGCATCAGACTAAGTAACGATAGAAAGTTAGGCCTAGGTCTGCCAAGTGCGACTCAGTTAACTTTAGCGGACAGTGTATATCAAGATCGGACTGCACTGAGCGCGCAGTTTGATGTTGGATCTAAATTGTCCGATACATATGAGATTTGTCCGGAGAAATGAATTTAGTATAGCAAAGGTCAGGTTTTATTATTTGCTAAAATAAATTCCATTCGTTTTATTTTGTCATTTTAAGTGTCACTTTAACCGAGTAATTTTCGCTTTGAGTGGGGAAAATCGAACATGAATTATCTTCGGTAGGCATACGATGAAGTCTTTGTATGAGTTGATAGCCTCAGTGCCAAACGGTGGAAAGCAAGATTAAACGCCTTAGACACGTCATAACCGATAATTTAATACGAAGTGTCCCATAACTGATCATGCAAACTAGGTGTAAGCAATTACCGGTATATAAAACAGATGTTAAGTATATTTTCTTTGCCTTCCATCCACCACAATGCCATTGACATACATCAGAGACCTTAGAGTACACGCCTTTGCCACAACATCCGAATACCGTACAAATAGCTGATAATAATAAAATAGGTTTTCCAGATGTTAATATCATTTAGACCATATACATGTATTAAAAGAAAGCTGAAATCTCGTAGTAAATGAACAGATACATTTTTTTGTCAAGACACCGTGGGACTTCAAGACAACGATACAGTAGTGTCAAAACATTGTTTTTTTTTTTTCTTCTTACTTTGAAAATTGAGTGTAAATCACTATCTTTGGCCCTTTGCTGTACTTTTTATGTCAAATCCAGAGATCTTCTGTTTGTTTAAATCACATATAAGTCCATGGTTCTAAACAAGAATCTAAAAAATGGTACTGCAACAAATTGCGTTTTTTGTTATTCCACCTCAAACATAACAACCTTCTAAAATGCCAGTGGAAAAAATGTCCATATTGGATGAAGACCATGTTCATTTTCTGCGGTCATGGGAAACAAATAGTTCCCAAAGAAATAACAGATCTGCTCTCAGTTTCTACTGAAATTCCAAGACCAGAGTCCATATTCACCAACCATTCTTAACAACATTTTTGTCTTATTCTCAAGAATTTTCCATCTTTAAAAATACCACAAATTTCTTGTTAGCTAAACCAAATGGTTTAGGCAGTTAGGTGTTTTACATCCTAATTCTAGAATTAGACCGAGAATGTTCTTAAGAATGGTTGGTCAATACGGACCAAGAAATTTAGGCTCGATTCTCTGATGCACACAGGTATCCGTAAGAAGCCATCGTAGGGCTACAGTTTGGTACTGTTGAAAAAGGAAAACAAGACTCGTATACGCTGTGCTATGTCTTAACTACTATAAAAGAGGCTTCAAGCCCAATTCGAGCACTGTCTGTCTGTCTGTCTGTCTCTGTCTCTTTCTCTCACTTAAGCAAGCAAACGAGAAAAGAGGAGAGGTTTAGAAACGTAAATTAACCCGTTTTGGACAAGAGACAGTTAATTGTTTACTCAGGTTTCCACTGCAAGGCCTTTAACCCTTGGGCTGCTAACCGCGACTAAAGGACCTTTTACGGACAGTGTAGATCAAGATCAGACTGCAGACTGCACAGAACGTGCAGTCTGATCTGTGATCTACACTGTCCTATAAGAAGACATCTTTCTCCCCGAATTGACGTTTAAAGAGCAAAAGTTGGTTTTCACTATGGGCTTGAAAGTTACATTTGACTTATTTAGCAGGTTAAGAGTTTATGAAAAGTCTGTCAACAAGGACATGCATAAAGGTCTTTACCATTTAACCGAACTTATCGCCGTAATTAATAGTTTTGGCGAACGGTGTAGATCAAGATCAGACTGTACATAACCTACAGTCTGATCTCTGATCTATACCGTCCGTAGGCATGAAAATA
The DNA here is from genome assembly GCA_945859785.2 of Tridacna gigas. Lineage (NCBI taxonomy): Eukaryota > Metazoa > Mollusca > Bivalvia > Cardiida > Cardiidae > Tridacna > Tridacna gigas. Next base: position 71,097,265 of record OX244029.2, read on the forward strand.
AGACCTTTTGAATTCCACTTGAGTTGAAATTTGCTGATTTTTATATGTCGAGAATGAATTAACCCTGTACCCAGCGGATTTCGAGAAAAAATATTTGGCAAAGGCAGTTTGGGGGAAAAAAAAGAACGCTGGTGACCGGCACTTTCTGTTTTTTCATGTTTTCTACCTCTTAAAGCCTTTAAGTCAGTCCCACTCATTCGACTTGATTTGTCGCCAGCATTTGCAGGCAATATAAACAAGATTAAAACTGTTGACATCATGTAAAAAACGCAACAAATAAGGCATTCAAAAGGCCATTCCTGCTTATAGCATTTGATCCCTGTTGAAGCCAGCTATAAATCCAACTTACTGAAATCCCATCAGAAGCCGGGTAGTGTAATGCATATGAGCCATACTCTGGCAAAAGGGGGCTTAATGCATCGCCGTGATTCATTGTATCAATCAAGCCATCACATGATTATGGATCCATGATCGCTGATTTTTTTTAACAACCGAATTAATCGTGAGGTAGACTTTTCCTTGGACATACAGAAAATAGACCGATAGCGAAAAGTTTCGGCCCAGGTCAGCCTGCGCGGACTGCGCAGGCTGACCTTTGTCGATACATTTCGCAGATGCATTAAGCCCCCTTTTCACCGAGCATGGCTCATTCTTTTTCCGATCACTAGTCATTTGTCATTTCTAAGACCTTTCACACCCCCTCCCCCCTCCAAAAAAAAAAAGAGAAACAGAGGACGCGATTGGTTATCAAAACTTCAAATCTCTAATTTTCTTTTAATTATCTCCGAACATAAAAAGGGGATGTTAAGAGTGCAAACCCTACAAAAGGTAATTGGAGCTTAGATGATCGCTATATAATGATTTTTCTCTCTCCAAGTTTATTGTAATCGGACTCGAATGAAGACATGGGCTCAAATATCCTTTTTTGCGGCTTAACAATAGAATGAAAGGACGCTAGCCGCTTGACCCGAGGTTATGCATGCATCAGCCTGGGCTCTTGCTGTGCCCACTTGTCCTTGACTCTTTCTCAGTCCGAATACATTTTATTTTCGGTAAAACAAATGCCCCTTTTTCTCTTTAATTTACGGCAGAAAATGTCATTCCATGTTATAAAATACATACTAGTATATCGTTAGTACCCGAGATTCCGTCGTGGCAATATCTCTGTTTATTTGGATTTTTTCTCATTGATTTCTTCGAATTTTTGTCCAAATAAGAATCTTGTTTTCCAAGACAGAAGAAGGGATGGGATTAAAATTCTTGTTTTGCTGTCAAGTGCGCGGTTCACACCAATTTGATTTTTTTTAATTCTCTGTTTACAGTTTCTTTCAGTTAACACTTTAACCAAATATCCCGTTTTAATGACCTTCAAAGGGCCCTTTTGAAAACGTTATGAGAAAAGGAGATAATGCTGATAACCAGCATTATCTCCTTTTCTCATAATGTTTTTTTTTTTTACCATCTCAAACTTCAAATTTATCAGTACAACGTTCGGATTTGTCGTCTGCAAATGTCTTTCATACGGATAATTTCAAAAGTTTTGTTTTGAGAAGGGTAAACATGCTTGGACATGATTCTCATATGTAGTATTTGTGCAGGAATGTCAGAAGTTATTTTCAAAATGTTTTTTTCTGATAATTAATAAACTTAAATACTTGATTTTCCACATTCATTTCAATGGCATTTGTGATCTTATCATGCACGTGGGAAAATCTTTTTTTTTTGCTAGCAAATTAAGTTTTAGAACAGGAAGACAATGTGTATTGCTTTTTTTTTTTGAACCCATTACCACACAATTTCGTGTTTTGACGACCCTGAAGTGTTCTTTTTAAAACAATGCGGGAAAAGGAGAATAGCATTTTGTCATTTTCCCATATTATTTTCTACGCTTTCAAAGAAAGAAATCTTTTCGACAACACTTGTCCTCTGCAAATGCTTCTTTCAGTTTGGTGCAGTCGAAAATTTTGTCATTTCTTAAAGCATTAAATCTACAAAATCTCAGACATCTGCGTACGTAGTATATGAAAATCGATTGCAGACTACGAATTGAAGATGGCATAAATGACGGTCTTTTTTTTTTCCTTGAAATGGGGAGGAGAAGAAGAAAATATTGCAGAAAACGGAGAAATTGATTGTGGTTTACAGCTCTTTTATCTTTTTTCCACAATGTTTTCTACCCTTATAAATACATGTCTCGTTATTGAAATCACATTTTATTTGTCGCCTGAAATGCTTTTGATCTGAATACTTTTTTGTTTTGTAAGGAGTAAAATGGAAACATCGAGCAGTGGCTCTGGAATAAGGGGGGGGGGGGGGGGGGGGTTGGAGTCTAATGCATCTCTGTGATTTATTACATCCGGCAATTCATCACATATTTATGGATCCATAAAACCCATTTGTTTAGCAATCGGCTGAATCCTGAGGTAGAATAGTTCTGTAACATGCAGAAACTTTAGAAATAGCAAAACTTTTCGATTCATGTCAGCCATCGCGGACTGCGCAGGCTGACCTGAATCGATACTTTAATAGATGCATTATGCCCCCCTTTTCACAGAGTGTGGCCCATATGTGTGGCAATGAACTGATAACAGGTTTCCTAACTATTAAATGTCATTTTTGACAAAGTAACGTCTCAGGGTATAAAGGAAAAAAAAACTATAGTACTGGAACCCAGGCTGTATGCATCCATGAAAGGATCAAAAGGCTACCTATCACTTTAGTCCTTATCCTGCTAAATAACTGAAATGGAATTTTCAAGCCGGTAGTAAAACCCCGAATAACGCTATTTCAAACTTAAAGGAAAAGAATATCTCCTTATCGGATAGTGTAGATCCAAGATCAGACTTCACGTTCTGTGCAGTCTGATCTTGATATACACTGTACGCAAAAGGTACGTGAGTCGACCTTAGCAGCCTAAGGGTTAAAGTTTATGGTGCACACTGTATAACTCAAAGGCAATCAACTTTTAGCAAGAGGAGTCAGCAGAAAACGGTTTTTGTTTGTAGACATGATACATGAAAAGTATTAGAACAAATTTGACTATCGCTTTTCAAAATGTTGACATATTTTTCCTTTAAAAAAAATTGCCATTTTTCATTGTCCGAATATTTTTTACAGGTACTAGTATTTGCTTCTTTCGAGGTGCAATGTTAGCATTCAATTGTCTATCGAATGTTGACTTATGAAACTATATATGTGACAATATTCATTAACATGTTTGTATCTCACACCGTATACGTTCACCAATATTTCCTGGTAATGACGTCAATGTCAGAGTTTCATTTCAGTTTGCCACTTCTACGTGTTCATGTAATTTGATCGTGTTTTTCAGGAACCCTTCCGGAAAACGTATCTGACTTCTTTCAAAATTTCAGGTTGAAAAAAGACCTAAAATTTTGAAAGATCGGATACGTTTTCCCGATGGCACACCACCACCCCCATCAACACAACCATCATCAACAACAACAACGGTTCAGCATCAGTCCCCTTCAATGGGGTTTGAGCCCAAAACATTTCTGCCTCTGATCAGAACGTCTGTGCAGCCTGGTCTTAATCTTCTTCGTTTTAAATAAAACAAAACAAAACAAACAAAAAACATGTACCACTATTATTGCTCGGTAATTGTGAAAGAGTTAAATGTGTTTAAATTATCTAGTTTACATCTAAAGTGAATCTGTATTGCGTTTGTAGACGGTTTTACGCTTATCTTTGTAGTGCGATTATCAGTGGGCTGTTTTTATTATACACATATTCATGAGCGATCATATTGTGGATTTTTAAGAATCACACCCGGAGAAAGGTGGCACCATTTTCGCTTATGGGAACATCTATAGTAAACTAAACAAGCATAAATTTTGCCATACAACAACTGCAATATGCAATTTTACGGTAAGGGTTTCATTATGGAACGACCACTAATAAAAAGGGGAAAAGGGCTTTAACAACTTGGATCAATCTGTCATTGATGATTTTGCTGGAAAGCTAACCAGGTCCCGTATTCACCAACCATTCATGGTTTCATTCTTCGTATTACTCTAGATTTAGAAAGTAACGCATCTTCTGTTTGGCTAAACCATTTGACTGGTTTAGCCAATCAGAAAGTTGTGTTACATTCAAATTTAGAAAATTCTCGAGAATTAGACTAAGAATATTCTCAAAGCCCCAATAGCTGGCAAATGCAAACAGGGAGGATGTTAATTGTATTTAGATTTAAATAATACCATTTAAAAGAATGGAAATTATTGTGAATGTGACAATCTGCATTTGGACAGTACCTGGCAGAAAAAAAATAAATAAATTTTAAAACTAGGTCAAAAATTGTGAGGTCGCTCTATCTTTTGTTTACTTTTTACCTAATTTTAAAATTCATTTTTCTGTCAACGACACCGACCGCACAAACACAGACTGTCATCTTCTCAGTGATTTCCATGCTTTTAGAAGGTAAGATTTGAATTCAAATGCATTTTAACTCCCGCTTTGTTTGCTTTTGGCCGCTACTGGGCCTTTAAGAAAGGTTCATGAAGACGGACACCTTACTCGTACCATGCTGCGGGTAGTTTCAAAAGTTGATCACGTCTTTTGAACGTGGAACCTCTGATGTGAGAGGCTGGTACTTTCAGTGTATTTCCCATTATGGTAAGCAATTCTATGGCTATTTTGAAAAAGATGAAATTGCATAATCTAAAAACGGGTGATGTTCTTTTTTTCCTTATATTTCGTCGGGTTAAGTGTACACAAGTGTTGAAAGTGTTTTAACCCTTTTTCCATAGTTTTAACGACCCTTAGGAAAAAGCCTTTTGAAAACATTGTGGAAAAAGGAGAAATGTTTTCTCCTTTTTCCACAACGTGTTCTACCATTTCATTTCAATGACAGAAATTATGTTTGGGCTACATCAGATTTTTCGTCTGCAAATGCTTTTAGTTTGATCGAGTCCAAATTGTTGTCGTTTGGTAAAGGTTTAAGTGGCTGCTTTAAATCACTGTATAGGAACAGTGATGTAAAGTACATGTAAGTACATTGTAACCCAAACAGTCATAAAGTATCTATGAGCCTTGCTCTGTGAAAAAGGGGTTTGATACATAATCATGCAAAAAGTAGCGACTCAGGGCAGACTGCGCAGTCCGCTATGGCTGACATAAATCGAAACGTATTGTTATTTCTAAATTTTCTGCGTGTTACAGAACCATTCTACTTCAGGATTCAGCCGGTTGTTTGACCAATTGGCTTTAAGGATCCATAATCATGTGATGACTTGCCTGGTATAATATTTCACAGAGATGCATTAGACCCACTTATGCCAGAGCTCGGCTCACAAGCAGACGTTCAGAATATTGGCCCTTTCTTACAATATGTAATGGAAGCAGTCTCTTAGCAGCCGAAGGGTTAAAGGCCTTGCAGTGGAAACCTGAGTAAACAATTAACTGTCTCTTGTCCAAAAAGGGTTAATTTACGTTTCTAAACCTCTCCTCTTTTCTCGTTTGCTTGCTTAAGTTAGAGAGACAGATAGACAGACAGACAGACAGAAGGGCTCGAATGGGGCTTGGAGCCTCTTTTACAGTAGTTAAGACATAGCACAGCGTATACGAGTCTTGTTTACCTTTTTCAACAGTACCAAACTGTAGCCCTACGATGGCTTCTTACGGATACATGTATACATCAGAGAATCGAGCCTAAATTTCTTGGTCCGTATTGACCAACCATTCTTAAGAACATTCTCGGTCTAATTCTAGAATTCTAGTCTCAATACATCATTTGATAAAAATAAGCATTATCTGGCACGCAAAATGCGAAATGAGACCTTCGGATATTTGCATAAAGTGTCGTCCCGGATTAGCCTGCGCAGTCCGCGCAGGCTAATACGAGACGGCACTTTACGACTACATAAGATTTTTTTTCAAACAGTAGACTTTCGTGAAACAGAAAATCGCACAAAAACGGGAAGTGTCGTCTCGGATTAGTCACGGACTGCACAAGCTGATCTTGGACGGCACACTTTTACGCATGTGCCCGAAGGCGCTTTTCGTGTGTTGGACGCCATTTACATTCTAATATGATCTTAGCATAAAGAAGTCATATGACTCAGGGGTACAACAGACAATTTTCGTCGGAGTGTCCTTGAGCAAGACACTTCAGAGCCCTAACCTATTACTGGTGAAATCCAGGACATACACGAATAAGTGAGCTGTCGCAGCGATACGATTGAAATACTGTTGAAAGCGGCATTAAACACCATTCAGTAAATAGATAAACAATTATCAAACGACAAAGTATTCAAACTCTCCGACATTGAAATCACCGACATAATAATGGCGTGTAACACACGGAAAGGGGCCCTCGTACATATGCGTAAAAGTGTGTCGTCCCAGATCAGCCTGTGCAGTCCGTGACTAATCCGAGACGACACTTCCTGTTTTTGTACGATTTTCTGTTTCACGAAAGTTTACTGTGTGAAAAAATCTTAATATGTAGTCGTAAAATACCGTCTCGGATTAGCCTGCGCGGACCGCGCAGGCTACTCCGGGACGATACTTTACGCAAATGCCCAAAAGTCTCATTTCGCATGTTAAGGGCCATATAGGGTTTGTCCTTGTAAAGGTTAAAACACACTGGACATTAGGCAATGTATAAAGATTGTGGAAAACAGTCTTTTCCCCTTTTCACTTTTTTTTTTAATTTTCTTGCCATAGGGTCGTTAAAACGTATGATCGCTTAAAAGGGCTAACCCTAAATCGTGGACCAATGTTCAACTCTTCTTGTATGATGGAACCTTTAAGTTCTTTGAAGATGTCTGACGATAATCTGACGATTAGATAGGGTCCTTTGAAATATGTTCAATTGGATTAAGGTACGAGCACCTGACAGGCCATGGCAGTTGCTCAATTTTTCTCGTACCGTTATGGCACAACGAAATTTCTATGGTAGCAGTGCGTTAAATTAAAGCGGAGAGATGAATTCCACATAACGTTCTCAATTTCGAAGCGATCCAATCGTTTCTAAATTCCTTTGAAATAGTGTTCTATGGGGTTTAGGCACGAGGAACCGGCAGGCTCAGTTCTCCTCGCGCCAAGTACTCGTTAATGAGACGTGCATTTTGTAGTCGGGCGCATATCCTAGATAAATAATTGAGCCATACTCTGGCAAAAGGGGGGCTTAATGCATCGCCGTGATGCATTGCAACGATCAAGCCAGCACATACTGTAATCATGGATCCACAGTAGCCACTTTATTTAACATCCGACTTAATCGTACGGTAGACTGGTCCTTGGACATACAAAAAATTGACGAATCGCGAACAGTTTCGGCCCAGCTCAGCCTGCGTAACCTGGAGGCCCCGGGTTCGAGCCCCACTTGATTCGCTGAGTTTTTCGTGGGTATGTCCTTGGTCAAGACACTTCAGAGCCCGAGCCTAGTACTGGAAAAACCGAGGAAATACATTAATATGTGAGTTGTCGCCGTGATATGACTGAAATAATGTTGAAAGTGGCTTAAAACACCATTCAATCAATTAACTTATGACTTATCAGACAGTTTAGATCCAAGATCGACCTGTACGCTCTGTGGAGTCTAATCTTGATCTACCATGTCTGCAAAAAAATTTAGAATAGCCGTAATATTCTAAGAATTAACCGTTATGACACAATGATATTTGAATGATAGCAGTGCGTTACATTAAAGCGGCGAGAGAAATGTTAATGACGTTCTCAATTTGGAAGTGAACCAATCGTTTTCAAACTCGGCTGAAAGGCCAAGTTCAACCCTTGAGCTGCTATGCGCAACTCAGTGAGCTTTCACAAACAGCGTAGATCAAAATCAGACTTCCCAGAACGTACAGTCTGATACTGGATCTACACTATCAGGGACGTTTAGATTTTTACGGTGAAAAGACATTCGAAATCGCAACATTTGGGGGGGGGGGGGGGGTGTTACTCTCTGTCTGATTGTTTAGTTTGTTCAGCATTTTAACGGTTAACCCTTTACTACAAGATCTCTAGTTTTAACCCTTATCCTGTTAAATAAGTAAAATGAAATTTTTAGACCGATAGTAAAAACCTAAATTTTGCCATTTCAGAGATATTTTTAGCGGAAAGATATCTCCTTATCGGACAGTGTAGATTCAAGATCAGACTGCACGTTCTGTGCAGTCTGATCCTGATTTACACATTCCGTAAAAGGTCAGCAAGTTGCGCGTAGCAGCTTAGGGGTTAAAGACCAAGAGAAAGATATCCTTTGAAAAATAAAAATGAGTCGGAAAAGGAGAAAATGCTAGTTACCAGTATTTCTCCTTTTTTCCACTGTTTTCTGTTTTATCACAGACAAATTCTATCATCCAATTCACAGTTAATTTGCAATCCGCGAATACTTTGAATCTGGACAATAACTTTGTCATCTTGTTAAGGGTTAAATGTTAACACTTGACATTTTACATATGGTACAATGAATTTCATGCGGCAATTGCCGCCATTTATAATTGAGCCATGCTGTGTGAAAAAGGGGTTTAATGCATCTGCGAAAAGTCTCGACCCAGGTCAGCCTGCGCAGTCCGCGCAGGCTGACCTGGGCCGAGACTTTTCGCTATTGGTCAATTTTCTGTATGTCCAAGGACCAGTCTACTTTATGATTCACCCGGTTGTTTAAAAAAAATGTGATTATTATAGATGCATAATTATGTGATGGCTTGATTGGTACACTACATCACGGAGGTGCATTAAGCCCCTCTTTTGCCAGAACATGGCTCATGGCTCATATTTTTCCGTGTATGCCCTGACAAAATACATTCAGAGAATAACTTCTCACTTTTCAAGCATGTAAAAATAGCTTGATCACGCGCCGTAAAATGTCTATTTCCCCTAATGTTAGGGATATTTATAGAAAAGTGGAATAAGTAAATTACACACATCACAAATTGTAGAAATTACACAAATTCCGTAACCAACCCTCATTTTCCCTGTTCTAGGAAATCATTTAATGAGTCTACAAATGGTGAATTTATGTAGTAGATTCTGAAATTATACCTACATATATGTGTTTTCCATTTTAACGCGAAGTAATTCACTAAAGGCACAGGAGCGGCCAAAAGCGAACACCGCGGTTGCTAAAATACGTTTAAATTGACATAATACCATTTTAAAGTATGGAAATTTTTGTGAATGACAATCTGTTGTTGGACAATCTGTGACACTCTTTCTGAAGTCCCATAACGTCATTTGTTTCGACATTTTTGATTATCAAACAGCTAATTAAGTTAAAGTTTCTAGACAAAAGTAATGACCGAAAAATTGCGATTTAAAAGTTCATTCCGGTGAAGAGTCCCATGACGTCATTTGTTTCGACATTTTTGATTATTAAACAGATAAATAAGTTAAAGTTTCTAGACAAAAGTAAAGACCGAAAAATTGCGATTTAAAAGTTCATTTCGCTTAAGAGACCTCGCCATTTCGGAAATTATATACAGTAGATCGAAGACCAGACAGCATGTTTTGTGCAGTGTTGTCTTATTTTACACTGTCCTTAAAAGGACATTGAGTCACTCTTAGCAGCCAATAGATTAATAAAATACAAGGCAGTAAACGAAGTAAAACTCACTGACGAAATCTTAACCCCAAGGCTGCTAAGCGCGACTCACTGACCTTTTGCGGACAGTGTAGATCAAGATCAGGGTCCGTATTCACCAACCATTCTTCAGAACGTTCTTAGACTTATTCTTCAAGATTTTCCAAGTTTGAAAGTGACACACCTTCTGATTGGCTAAACCAGATGGTTTAGCCAATCAGAAGGTGTGTTACTTTCAAATTTGGAAATTTGTGGAGAACAAGACCAAGAATGTTCTTAAGAATGGTTGGTGAATACGGACCCAGACTGCACAGAACGTGCAGTCTGATCTTGAATTTACACTGTCCGATAAATGATATATTTTTCTCCAAGAAGTAAGTTTGAAATAACATTGTTCACGTTTCTACTATCGGCTTCAAAGTTTTATTTGACTTATTTAGCAGAATAAGAATTAACCCTTAAGCTGCTAATCGCGACTCATTGCCCTTTCGCGGACAGTGTAGATCAAGATCAGACTGCACAGAACGTGCAGTCTGATCTTTGATCTAGCCTGTTCGATACGGTATTTTCTTTCCGGCTTCTACTATTGAGTGGAAATTTTCGTTTCAGGATAAGAGTTGAGGTCAGACGCACGATTTTACGTCATTGAGGTAGTATACTGAAGTCGCCTTTATGCTGTCGGTGACCAGAACTTGTAAGTCCATGACAATTTATAACTACGGAATCCTGTTTCCGCCATCCACTTTTCGACCTCACCTTTTTCTAGAAAAGTAGAAATTAGGAAGTACTAACTTCAACTTTTCGCGTTAAACTGCTAGGTCGAAAAGTAGAAAAGTGGAAGTTTTTCACATGACAATTGTCAATAAAACTTCCACTTTTCTACTTTTCGACCTAGCAGTTTAACGCGAAAAGTTAGTACTTCCTAATTTCTACTTTTCTAGACAAACGTGAGGTCGAAAAGTCGAAAGTTTTTTGACAATTATCAGGTCAAAAACTTCAACTTTTCGACTTTTCGAGGTAACATTTTTGCTAGAAAAGAGGAAGTTAGTGTGCCTAATTTCTACTTTTCCAGTTCCTCGTAGGTCGAAAAGTGGATGGCGGAAACAGGATTCCGTATATAACTGTTCGTGTATAATTTCAATGCGAAAGATGTGCATCTTCTCATAGCTGAATATTCTTTTGATATTCGGTTGTTTCGGAGAGCAGCCAGCGACGCGGAAGATTGTTGTGCGTGGCACTGATCAAAAAAGACATTATTATACAGCGCCCCAGATAAGCTGCGAATTTGCTTATTTTACGCTATTTGGAACAGCAAATACGCAACAAAACTTATTTTAAAGCGTAACAAATACCCACATGTTTCTCAAGATACGCAATTTGACTGATTTTCATTGCGTATTTTGCTGACAACCGAGATCGTCATCTTGATCGGCTGTGTTGTCACTGAAAAGCTCGCATATCATTTTCTGAATGAATTGCAAGCTTCTTAGATCAGCTGATTATACCACTCGTCACAACTCGGCCGACTCCATACCCACATCTAACTTGATCAACGGATCACCCGAGGTTTGCCGAATGCTGATTATACGTGTACTTGGTTTGGCATTTGGCAAACTTCGGGTCATCCTTTGATCAAATACCTCGGCTGTATCACGTAGATTGATATGCACCTGCACAGAACATTTCTTCTAAAAAAATATGCCGCTTTACCGTTCTTTAATCGTATAACTCCACTTAGAAAAAGAAAACACTTGTCACAATTTTCTCTTAGAATCTTCCTTAATACATTTCCGTTGAAAGATAGTTTGTATATTAATTTTCTAACTTGGTCTATCAGTTCTCATTGACGCTTGGAAATTTGAAATAACCTGTTTTTTTTTTTATGCTCAAAAATAATCTGCCTAAGGGTCAATCTGACACATGAGATCATCGGCTAAAGCTTCATATAAATTACCTTGCGAGCATGTACCCGGCAGATATATGGGCTTTAATAAGTTACACAATCAGTGTCAAATGTGAAGTACGCACACGGCTCTGTTTATCGCAGCTAATCAAACTGGCATTTTATGAAAACGTGATAAAAGTGTTCGTTCCTTTATTTAGTGTAAAATGACAGGTTTTAGTGTTACCTGCTACTCTAATTGAAAAATTCGTGTCAAATGATGCAGAAATACTTCTCCCAAAATTAACTGACATGAAAAATCGGACACTAAAAAAAAAAAAAAAAACGCGAAAACCCATGACACAACAAAAGTCAGTTTGATGTTCGATCAGAGGCACTTTAATCTGCCTTATAGTTTTTAATAATGAATTTAAACAGCGAATTTACACAAACATCTGTATAAATCACAAAGTGGAAGCCAAAATATGTTTTGTAGTGAGTAAACACCCTTGGTTGAGTTATGAAATAAAATTACATGACAACCTACAAATTAGACGGGGAAGGGTGGAAGTTAGGCCCTCTTGTTTTACAGTGTTAGCACCGGAACAAGTGTTAAAGAAGGTATTGGTCTTACAAAGAAAGAACATGAGAATGAAAGAAACCTTAAATGATGGTGACCTTCTTTTCTCCCTTTTCCACTATGTTCTGGTATGCTATATCAAAGACAAAACCAGTCATTCAAGCCACATTTGAATTCGTCTGCTACTGCTCTAAATACGAAAGAGTCTAAAATCATGTTGTTTCGAAAACCGTTAAAGCCTTGTCTGTGTCCATTTATTCATAATGACAACTTGCATGCTTGGGCTGCAAATTAAAATTCATCTCTCCATCTTTCTGGTAATCAAGTACTTGGAATTACTAAACAGTTGTAATCAAGGTATCCATATTTCAGCAACACATTTTCTTTTCATGCCATGCTCAGCATATAAGAGACAGAAATAATAAAATAAAATTGCCATATTCTTCAATATACCATGCTCAGCATATAAGAGATAGAAATAATAAAATAAAATTGCCATATTCTTCAATAAATCTTATTAGCTGGACGCTATATAAAATAAAACAAAAGTTAACATTGATTTAAACATACTATGTTCAGTTAAGGGGTAAAACTCGATTTTTACGCTACCATTATAATTTTCTTGCTTAAAAATTTGCTACTGAAGCAATGTCATTTGATTTTACCCCTGCCATTAAAAAATTATGCTTAAATATTCCTTGGCTCAAAAAATTATCTGGGCTCTGGACATAGACACTGGGATAGGTGGATTTGGAACCAACTAGATATAAATGAAATGCTCTTAAAACAGTATAAAACATCGAACAAACTAGAAGACCCTTATTGTCTCCCATATGAGGAAGTCGACGGTTTCTTTTTTTTTTTAATTCATATGAGGGGACGCTCTGGCAAAAGGAAGTTTAATGAATCTCTGTGATGAACTGTACAAAGCAAGCCATCACATAATTATGGATTCATAAAATCAATTTTAGTCTCAAACCGATTGAATCCTATGGTAGAATGGTCCTTGGACATGCAGAAAACTTACGAAAAGCAAAAGGTGTCGACCTAGGTCAGTCTTTGCGGGCTAACCTCGTTCGATACTTTTGCAGATGCATTAAGCCTTCTTTTCACAGATCATGGCTCATATATGTATATCGCGTCAATTGATCTACAATGTGTATTTAGAAATCTGAACAGGCATTGTATTCCTGTCTGATAAATTCACTCACCCTTGCCTCGTGGCGTCTTCAGTTTCATTTGTTATCTCTCATAAAACAGATAATGTAGCAATGTTGCCGAATTATTTTGTAATTCTAGGCGATGAGTCAGAGGGACGTTGGTACACTTAAAGCCACCATAAAATGGTGCTTTGTTCGTTTGAATGATGTTTTACGCCGGTTTCGACGGAATTTCAGTCATATCATAGTGAAAGCTGACATATTCGTGTCTTTTCTCGAGCCATATTTTATACTTATTCTAAATTCGTCTCTACCTGTACATTTCAAGACCAGCTTTCTGATTGGTTAATACCTTCTGTCTAAGCCAATAAGGTGTCAAGTCTTTAAAGTTAGCGTAAGAATTGAATTTACAATGTTTTTTGGTTTGTGGATATTCACTCAAGATATGACAGTCCCGGTCTGAAGACCTTCCGTGCCGTGCCCAAGGGCTCTACCTCGTAACTACCGCCACCAGCCGGGATCAAACCAGGATATTATGCATATGCTTTAACCTTTTACCACCTAATCCAAATATTTACCGACCCTGGGGAAGATTCTTTTAAAAACAACGCAGGAAATGGAGAAAATGATGGTAACCAGCGTTTTCTCCTTTTCCCACAGTGTTTTCTACTCTTTCAAAAGTAAATCCCATCATTTCAGCTACAGTTAACTTTTTTCCTGCATTTTTTTTTTTTTCCAAATTGGGCATGTCTCAATTTCGTTTTCGAACGCTGTATAAAGATAAACATTGAGTGTTGAAGGACCCTACAACGTGACACTTGCTGGATATTGTAACGCTTGTAGTGCTATGAAATAAATGTTCCACGCCTAATGCATCTGCGAAAAGTATCGACCCAGGTCAGCCTGCGCAGTCCGCGCAGGCTGACCTGGGCCGAAACTTTTCGCTGTCGGTCAACTTACTGCATTTACCTCATGATTCTGCCAGTCGTTAAAGAAAATGGATTTTATGGATCCATAATTGTGTGCAACGGTAAATGCTAACGTACACAGTGCAGATGAAGACCAGAATGCACAATTTGTGCAGCCAGATCTTTGATATACATTCTCCGATATACTCTGATATCTACCGATCTCATAATAATTTTTTCCCAGTCTTTCGGTCGTTTGATATTGGCAAAACAAAAACGTTAATTTCATTGATTTACGATTATTGAGATGAACTACTATCCCCAATGACAAGCTATTTCTCCGCCTGTTACAGTGTTTTCCATGCAGTATTTCAATAATTCGAGGATACTACATGATAATTTTGATTTAACCCTTATCCTGCTGAATAAAAGAAATGAAACTTTCAGGTCGACAGTATAACCCCAAAAGATTCCTATTTCAAAGAGATTTTTGGCGGGAAGATATCTCCTTATCGGATAGTGTAGATCCAAGATCAGACTGCACGTTCTGTGCAGTCTGATCTTGATCTACACTGTCCGCAAAAGGTCAGTGAGTCGCGATAAGCAGCCTAATGGTTAAAAGAGTCGCTATCTCGATCATTACCATAAATTAGAATATTGGATAAGTGCACGTGCTTTTAAGCAAAATTCCGCCAGATCTATAACCCTTATTATCTAACTCATTACACCACAGAAGAAATTTGCAGCAGTTTGAGGGGGCTGATATGTGTGAAGACTTTTTGGCGGATGCATTAAACCTGTTTTCACAGAGCATCACACATACTTTATACAAAAATACTAACGTGCTTTTGGTTCAGATTTCTTATATCATAATTAGATCTATACAAACACGTGTTTTAGTTTTTCATTTCTACAATTCCTGATATGTTTTTTTTTTTTCGCACTGGAAATAAAATCTATATCGTTCATAATTATAAGGGTCTTGCTTTTTGCTTCGTTCGATGTTTAACGACTTTTGCAACAGTATTCCAGATACATCACAGTAGCTATCACCTTTGCAGGCCCACCCATTTTTTTTTTTTCTTCAAACAACTCACAGCGCTCCTGCACATGCTGCTTTTCCACATGAGCCAATTCGAAACTAGAGTCCAGCAATAAAAGAGGATAGAATCCTGCGTAAATGGCTTGCACTCCAATCAGGTATTCAAACTCACAACTTATCGATTGGTAGCCCTGAAACAGTACCACAGACCTTCTGGTGATCTGCGGTTCATCTTTCACCCTTAACCAAATGACAAATTTTGAAAATTTTGCAGCGCTATTTTGTTTATCTAAATGCTGTACAACACTGTTCAATCAGAGCGGCCATTGCACCTGTTAACACTTTTCTGGAGTTTCTTTTACCGGTATTTTGCACCGTGAATATTCTTCCCATGCCACTGGTTACTTTCCGACATAAACATCGTCGAACAATACTCAGTAGTGAGAGAAAAATAAATCCAGTCGAAATGGCTATCGTCAATCCTCGGAAAAAACTGGCCGAGCTTGGGAATCGAACGAGCAACCCTAGGATGTCAAGGCCTGTCATTCAACGATAGAAACAATTAAGAATTAAAACAATTAACCCTTAGGCTACCAAGAGCTACTCAAGGAACTTTTACAGACAGTATTGATCAAGATCAGACTGCACAGAACTTGCAGTCTGATCTTGGATCTACTCTGTCCGATAAGGACATATCTCCTCCCCCCCCCCCAAAAAAAAATAATACCTTTGAAATAGAAATAATTGGGTTTACACTGTAGGCTTGAAAGTTTCATTTCACTTGTTTGACAGGATAAGAGTTAACCCTTAAACTGCTGAATAAATGAAACGAACATTTTCACGCAAAAGTAAAAAATCAAATATTGAGATTTCATAGTTGAATTCACCGGGAAAAAAAAACACCCTATCGGACAGTGTAGATCAAAGATCAGACTGCACGTTCTGTGCAGTCTGATCTTGATCTACACAGTCCGCAAAAGGTCAGTGAGTCTCGCTGAGCAGGATAAGAGTTAAGAACCTTGTAGACGTGGCATTCATCTGTTCACTCATTAATTCTTATCACCCACATAATTATCATGATGCCTTTTTAGAAAAATTAAATTTATTTCAAATATCATGTTCATGTTGTTTAAATTACGTTTCATTTCAATGTACTGAATGACACATTAAAATATAACAAAACGTCTAAAGGTTGCTTTATATTGCTTTAAATTGAGGGCGTATTGCGGCTTTAATTCGATCGCCGCTCTCGCAGGTGCACGATTTCAGGTCCGTATTCACCAACCATTCTTAAGAAAGCTCTTAGTCTTATTCTCCAGATTTTTCCATATTTGAAAGTAACACACCTTCTGATTGGCTAAACCATTTGGTTTAGTCAATCAGAAGGCGTGTTGCTTTCAAGTTTGGAAAACCTTGCAGAATAAGACAAAGAACATTTTAAACAATATGGTTGGTGAATACAGGCCCAGTAAATGTGTCAGGCTGAATTAGGATCATTTTCTGGCATCAACATTTTTACTTTTACAGTTTGAAAGCAATTGCGGACCAGACTCTCAAGTGCGGTCCATAGGGTGAAATTTTTAGAAGAAGAATGAAAAGATAACAACTAAGTGATACTGAAGTTGGTACAAAAACTCCACAAGAGGTTTTCACATATAGTAACCGAAACAGAAAGCAAAACAAAGACTTGTTCTTTAACATTTGACTTGCTAAATGAACGAGACGAAACTTCCAAGCCGATAGTAAAAACTCAAATGGTGCTATTTTAAAGGTATGTTTTGGGGAACGATATCTCCGTATCGGACAGTGTAGATTCAAGATCAGACAGCACGTTCTGTGCAGTCTGATCTTGATCTAGACTGTCCGCGAAAAGGTCACTGATTATTAGCGTTTAGCAGCTAAGGGTTAATGTCAGAACTCTGTTAAATGTTAGCATATCTAATTCCTTCTAGATTTTTTTCTGTTTTGCTCTAAGCTTTTATTGTAAATAAACCACAGACTGCGCGACAAATTCCTGCAAAAACAAGGTTGGAACGTTGGAAACGTATGCCATTAACTAGTCCCCAAAATTACTTGTGGGGCCAACCCGTGCAGCTGCAGTAGCAATAATTATAATTATGTTCTCTTTATTTTTCTTTGTATGGAAATTTCTTATTTTGTAGTGGGGGGGGGCGCACACAGTGCCATTCTTGTTTGATCTCAAAGTAATAAGACGACAACAAATGCACTGTGCAACGACGGAGCATGCGCAGAGTTCCGAGAAATGTCAAAGTGTAGACTACATTAATATCTATCTCTTCTGGCGTTGTAGGCGAAAACGGGGGGGGGGGGGGGGGGGGGGGGGGCTTAGTCTGCACAGAATGTGCAGTCTGATCTCGGATCTATACCATTCGCAAGTGCAGTCAAGCATATAGTACAAAAAGCTGAGTTTCAGTGGATTTCCTCGGAAGCGGTCGAGTTTATGTATTTGGCGCTAAAATCTACCAATTCGCATTATTCATGCTTTCAGCGACTAGATCTATTGGCATCGTAGAAGTATGCAATTAAACCCAAATCAAACAAGCCCGGGTTCTAACGACCGGTTTTTGAAAACATTTTGGAAAAAGGGAGAAAATGCTGGTCACCAGCATCTTCTGCTTTTCCCATTTTTTTTTTTTCTTCCATTAAAAAGGCAAAAAACGACATTAGAGCCCCATTTATATTTGTCGTCTGTAGCTGCGATGAATATGGACAAGTCTAAAGCTTTTCTCTTATTTAACCCTCAACTTGCTAAATAAGTGAAACGAAATTTTTCAGCCGATAGAAAAAGCTCATTTCTTTTCTTTTTCAAATTCATCTTTAAGGAAAAATACATCCTCATCAAACAGTGTAGATCCAAGATCAGACTGCACGTTCTGTGCAGTCTGATCTTGATCTACACTGTCCGCAATGGGTCAATTCAGTCGCGCTCATCCTAAGCCAAAGGGATAATATGGACTTGAAAAGGGTTGAAGACCATCCACGTTTTTCACAGGTAAGCCACGACCACGATAGGTACACCAATAATGTAGTTTGTTCAAGATAAACCACTTTCCGATAAGCTTTATCATTTTGAAAGCTGTATATATCTACCTTTAACTCATTACCTACTGCAGACCACTTTTTCCCGCCTTGCAACAGACGACTTTCGAAAAACACTATGGGCACTATGGGAAATTGCAAGTAACGAGCAAATTCTCCTTTTGCCACAATATTTTTCACATGCACGTATTAAACTCTAACTCATGTCATTCAGCCATAATTTACAATGGGGTATTTACTTTTTTCAAAGTCGTCTGCCGCATTATTTTTTTTTTCATTCTGGTGGCAATGAGTTAACTCTTTACCAGACGACAAATTTTCGAGGAAAACATTGTGGCTCAAATTTGAAACAGCGTCATGTAAATGGTAGAAAACGTTGTGGAAAAAGGAGAAAATGCCGGTAACCAGCTTTTTCTCCTTTTTCTACAAGTTTTTCAAAGGACTTTCTTTTCTATCAGGATCGTTTAAACTCGGGACTGTAAGGGAAGGAGATAATGTTGTATATCTACCTTTAATGCCTGTATCAGAAAATATGCCAGGTTTCAGGTTGATCCTTTTGTTTATTTGAAGATCTCCTTTAAATTAAACTCTAGTGACCTCATTCGCTGACATCTATATTGCACTAGTTTCAAATTTGTTAGCGGTTAAATCTAAAAATCGGTAGATTACGACCACCACCGTTTTGTGACGATAATTATGACGTTATGTAGTATGCTTGCGTTTTGTAAGCACTATTTTCAGCTCGTTTAGAGGAAACCCGGGAAGAGTTACTGCACTTATTCCCGGCGTCGGCGTTAACTAGCGTCAATCTTAACGTTGGCGTCGGCGTTAGAGTCGGCGTCCACCTTAACGTTGAAGTTTTATAAGAGCTCACAATTTCCAACCCATATGATGGAATTGGTTCATATTTGGTTCGGTGATAGATATGGGTCCAAAGTTTCCTTCAACAATGCCCACGACCTTGATCATAAGGTCAAGGTCGTCGACTTTAATATTTTAAATCAAGGGTTTACGTTAAAGTTTTTTAAAGCTCATATTTTCCCAAAAATGATGGATTTGTTTCATTGTCGATGACAAATAAAGGCCCAAAGGTTCATGCAGCAATACCTTAGCCACACCATCGATCTTAAGGTCAAGGTCAAAGATTTTGAAAAATCAAGTTTTTCTAGAGTTCTTATTTTCCAGACTGAATGATTGCAACCCCCAACAGTTAGTTTTTCCAGACAGGCTGTGCTGTCTGATAATAGGCCTTGTTTAGCCGATTATTGTATCTTCAGGTTTTTGAGTGACCAATGAGTTAGTTATGGGTACAGTATTCCAGAATTCCTCACTTGTGACGCTGTTTCTGCGCCGATTTCTTTAGGGTTGTCCTAGTTCAAGGCACTTAGAACCGGTGACACCAGAGGCGCACATGAGTTTACAAGTGAGCTGGGAACTTGCTATGGCAGAGAAAACGTCGAAAGCGGCGTAAATAACAATTCAAACTACTTCTTAATCCTGTCCACCTTAGATACCCCAAGAATAAAAATATGAGGACTGCTCTGTGAAGAGCGGGCTTAACGTATCTGCAAAAAGTATCGACCCATGTCAGCCTGCGCAGTCCGCGCAGGCTGACCTGGGTGGAAACGTTTTGCTTTTGGTCAGTTGTCTGCGTGTCAAAGGAGCAGTATACCACAGGATTCAAGTCGGTTGTTAGAAAAAAAAAAACGTTTTTTATGGACCCATGGTAATGTGATGACTTGAAAGTTATAATATATCACGGAGGTGCATTAAACCCCCCTTTTCCATAGCATGGTTCATATCTATTTGCAGCATGAACAAGATTTATTAACCCTTTCCCAAACAAGCCCTGGTTTTCACGTGTCTGTAGTACAAGTCTTTTGAAAACACTGTGGGAAAAGGAGAAATTGCTCGTAACGAGCAATTTCTCCTTTTCCCACAGTATCTTCTACCCTTTTAGAGAACTTTCTGTCATTTTCATCAAATTTAAAGTTGTCGTCTTCAAACTCTGGACCAGTCTAAAATTTATCGTTTGGGAAAGGGTTAAGAGTAGATGAAGTCTGATGCCCCAATTATGTCAAAATTATAAACTCGTCATATTATCGGAAACAAATATGCAGACGATGTCGTTTATGCTGAAATTTGCTATGAAAACGTTACAGTCATACTTTATTGTTGTTTGAAAGTCCGCTTGAAAGGAAGAAACGAAGAAAGACAGAAAGAAAGATGGTAGAAAGAAGGAACACCCTCATAGACATATATACTCGTAATCATGTCTAAAGAGAAATGAACTACGCTCTGTGAAAAGGGGGCTGAATGCATCTGCGAAAAGTATCGACCCAGGTCAGCCTGCGCAATCCGCGCAGGCTGACCTGGGCCGAGACTTTTCGCTAATAGTCAATTTTCTGTATGTCCAAGGACCAGTCTACCTCATGATTCACCCGGTTGTTTAAAAAAAAAAAGTGATTATTATAGATGCATAATTATGTGATGGTTTGATTGGTATCATGAATCACGGAGATGCATTAAGCTCCCTTTTGCCAGAGCAAGGCTCATATATACTCGTAGACATATAAAAAAAAAATGTATATTTTAAGAGAAGCAAATCAACCCAATTAACCAATAACAGGGAAAAAAAAAGAATACATGAAGTAGATTTAACTCATTTTCTTTACTGTTGATTTCTAACATTGTTTAAAGCCAGGCGCATATTTGCGAAGTAGACAAATTGGTCCCTGATTTGAATTAAACAAAGGTATTTTAATACAAGTCTGGTTTTGCTAACTTCTCTATCCGCACCAGCGAATGAGCCAAATCGTACCTTTTTGAAAATGGAGAAATAATGGTAAAACTTCCAACCCTTTCATCACTATGGGCGAAAGCAGGGACTTTTGCGGAAGGCAACTTTTCCGTGCAGTCTGATCTTGAGTCTATACCGTCCTCTTGTTATGTCAACCTGGTAAGATGAAAATCTTTGTGAGTTTCAACTGGTTTTATTTGCGAAAGCCTTCGAAAGAGATCGAGACTATACATTTGGCTATGGAAGAGTTGGCAGTTTGAGCATCAGCTGGATCACGTGTGCATGTAGTCAATGAAAACGACAAAGTGGTTGTATTCGCCAATAACTTTTAACTTATTCTTATATTCTTAATTCCAAGATAAGCGTTCTAATTAGATGTGATGTTCAATGCAGTCTGATTACTAGTCTGCGTTGCCCAATATTTTGACAATTACAGCTTAGAAAAAGTGACAAGTTGGATTTGTCTTTGTGTTTTAATTACTACTTGTAAATGACACATCCAACTATTTAGTCAAAATTACTTTTTCGTCAAAAAATCTTTTTGAAATGAAAGCGCCTAAAACTTTGCCGGCTGGTAAAGAGTAATTTGAACTTTTGCCGCCACCAAATTACCGTTGAAAGCGGAATAACACGCCATTGAAACAATAAAGTATTCATTTTGTGTTCATTATGACGATTTTTCCAATTATTCTGTAAAGACCTGGATTTTAGACAACAAAAAAAAAAAACGAACAGGGAAATAAAACCTATGGTATTAAAAGATATAAAACAATGTCGGAACAAGCAAACATTCATTTGATTTCACCATGATAGTGTTTCCGATAACTCTGTAAAGACCCATTTTTTGGACGAAAAAAGAAACGTATGGCAAGGGGAAAAACGTCCATGTCGGTATTTGAAGGCCAGGAAGGGAAGACACACATTAACAAAAGAACCTAAAATATATGAAAGTAATTCCTTCAATTATTTAATAAACTCGTGTCTGCCAGATTTTAACTGTTTAAACGAAACACACGTACGATCTTTTAATTCTTATGGACGGCGAAACGAACCCAGCCCGTATCATATTTTAATCTTCTATCTTATGAATGAGTTTTTAACCCTAAAAAATGAATACGCCCGAGGCAGACACAAATTAAGGAAAGATGAATAGAAGGTACGAATTTCTGTTATACTTCCACTCATAAAAACATCGTGGCAAGTGAAGAAATCGCTTATGATAAGCGATTTCTCATTTTCAATGTTAACAATGTTTTCAAAAGTAACATTTGACAGAATCAGCAGATTTTTCGCATAGGATGGAATTGGTTAAACTCAATTCCATATCTGTTTTAAATGTTGCGTAAATTAGAATGTTGGCAGAAGAATACCTACGATCTGACTGGGGTTTTTTTTGTTTATTTCAAGGGCTGTGGTTGAATGTTGGAATCATGAGCCTGTGAAAAGTTGAATTCGTACACCATAAGGTTGAAAACCCCTGAGACAAGGCCATTTCCCATCTCTACCCGTGGTAGTTTCATACGAGCGTTCTTTGTCCTATTCTCCAGAATTTTCTAAATTTGAAAGTAACACTACTTCTGATTGGTTAAACCATTTGATTTAGCCAATCAGAAGTTGTGTTACTTTCAAATTTAGAAAAAAAAACTTGAAGAGTTAGACCAAGAACGTTCTTAAAAACTGTGCAGTCTGATCTTGATATACGCTGTCCGCAAAAGGTCTTTGAGTCGCGCTTAACAGCCTTTGGGGTAAGAATCAATGGTGACTACAGAACCTGATATTCTGTCAATGTAATTGCAATCGACATAGCTGTTAAAGAGTAGCGAAATGCACTCGAATCTAATCAGCCAGTGGCTTGGAAAAAATATTGTGCGGAATACTTATAAAAGAAACTCCAGAAAAGCACAGATGGGTGTACTGGCCGCCGCTATGTAATTGAAATAATGTTGAAAATGTCTTTTAACTCCGAACAAAACAAACAAAATAAACTTCTTAAAAGTTCGTTGTCGATAAGGCATCTTTCTTTGGAGGCGTGTTATCGTTTTAAGGTTTTCTCGGAACATGAGCAACTGGAAGTGGAAAAGTTTTTTTCTCGTGTTTTTTCAGATAAAGCTGTCCGTTTGCAATGGAACAACAAACCTCATTGCTACGCCCTTGTAAATTAATATGTTACATAATTAATTAATTTGTTACAGTGGGGTTTTTTTTACGTGGTTAGGTTTTCCCCAGTCTTTCGTTACGTCATCAGATGTAATATCTTGAAAACCTTATTTTCATATAGGCCTACAACCAGCCGTCCTCTCTATTCAACCCTTTGCAATACGATTACATGTGAGCCATGCTCTGTGAAAAGGGGGCTTAATGTATCTTGGTGATGCATTTTACCTAGCAAGACCTCACATAATTATGGATATATAAAATCCATTTTGTCTAACAACCGACTGAATGATGCTGTACACTGGTCCTTTGACATGCAGAAAATTGGCTATTAGCAAAAAGTTCCGACTCAGGTCAGCCTGCGCGGACTGCGCAGGCTGACCTGGGTCGATACTTTTTGCAGATGCATTAATCCCTCTTTTCACAGAGCATAGCTCATGCATGTACGACTTTTGAGGAGAAAAACTTTTGTAGGCATCTTGGGAAAAGGAGAAAATACAGGTACCCAGCATTTTCTCCTAGACCTTTATCGTAATATACCTTTTAAACAAAAACTCATATCGTTTAAAGGCACAGTAGCGGCCGACGGTAAACACAACCGTTAAAATGCATTTGAATTTCAATAATACCTTTTAAAAGTATACAAATGATTGTGAAGATGACAACCTGTCATTGAACGGTCGATCTAAGTGTTAGTCGCTGACAGAAAATGAATTTTAAAATCGAGGTAAAAGTACAAAAACGAAAGAGAGAACTGGCAATTTTTTACCTGCTTTTAAAATTCTTTTTTTCTAAGGAGGAGGAGCAGGAGGAGGAGGAGAAAGAGGAGGAGAAAGACGAGGAGAAAGACGAGGAGAAAGAGGAGAAGGAGAAAGAGGAGAAGGAGAAAGAGGAGGAGAAGAAAGAGGAGGAGGAGGAAGAGAAGGAGGAGAAAGAGGAGGAGGAGAAAGAGGAGGAGGGTAGTAGTTGTGATGATGATTGCAATGATGATATTGATGGTGTTAATGATGTTCATTATGATGATGTCTATTCTAAGTATTGGTGCGAACTCGAGTTCTTTTGTACCACGAGAGACCCTCAACCGTTACAATTATACCTACCATTCAGATCTATTGCTCTGTACAAGTTCGAACATACTTAAGTGCTCCTTCAGATAAGTTAATCTTAATCTTGCTCAATTACAATAATCAGCGGTACAAACAATTCGTTGTTAACCCTTAGCCTGCTAAATAAGTGAAATGAAAATTTCAAACCGATAGTAAAAACCCAAAGTTTCTATTTCAAAGGTATTTTTTTAGGATGGAAAATCCTTTTTTAGGAAAAAATACCTCCTGGTCGGACAGTGTAGATCCAAGATCAGATTGCACGTTCTGTGCAGTCTGATCTTGATTTACACTGTCCGCAAAAGGTCAATGAACCTCGCTAAGCTGCCTAAGAGTCAACACATACCATTTGCAGAAGACATTTTCAACTTGCAGCAGATAAGACAAGATCTTTCCCAGGAGCGTCAAAAGGCGGCATTGTGCGGTAAAGGGTTAACCCTTTTCCGCACAATGCCGCCTTTTGACGCCCCTGGGAAAGAAGCCTTATGAAAACATTGTGGGAAAAGAAGAAAATGCTGGTAACCAGCATTTTCTCCTTTTCCCACAATGTTTTCTACCCTATCAAAGAAAAGTTGGACCATTTGAGCCACATCGAAACCATTTGAGCCACATCGAAATTGTCGTCTGCAAATGCTTTCAATTTGAACAAGGCTAAAATTTTGTCGTCTGGTAAAGGGTTAAACTTTTGAAAGCACTGTGGTTAAAGGAGAGTTAATCGTAAAGATTGGTTGTATGGCGTTTAACGCGGCGGCCAGTGCACCTATCCATGCTTTCCTGGGGTTTCTTTTTAGCAGTACTTCGCACAGTATTCCTCCCAAGTAACTTACTGCTTTCCCACTTAACCATCGTTGAAGGAGGCTTTTGAAAACGTCAAGAGAATTGGAGAAAATTATAATAACCAGCAATTTCTCATTTTTCCGCACTGTTTTCTACTCTACTACAAACAAATAACGCCATTTAAACCACAATTAATTTGTCGTCTACAAACCCTCTCCATTTGTATAAGTCAATCGTTTTGTCGTCTTGTGAAAAATTCGCTATTTACCAAACGACAAAAATTTTAGCTTACCCAAAATTGAAAGCTTAAATTGCTGACGATAAAGTAAGGTTTAATGTGACTGGTTACCTGCGTTTGTCTCCTGTTCCCAAAATGTTTTCAAAAACCTTCTTCTTTCGAGTGGTTATAATTCAGCATAAGTTGGTAAAATGTTGATAGGATATGGAAAATCATAATTCTACAAGTTGTTTCGGTATCGAAGAGGGTAGAACAAGATCAGACTGCACGAACGTGCAGTCTGATCTTGTTTCATTCTCTTCGCAAATGACGTCATGTAATGACAATACATACTTAGGATTGCTCGTAAATATTGCTCAGACTTAAGAGAGATAGTCGTGTTTGTAAGTAAATAATACGCACAGTCCAAATAATTGATAAGATAACGGACAGACGATTTCAGCTGGGCTGATAAACCAAGAATACGTCTCATTACGTCAGGGATTTGTGGTCGGCAAAATAATTCAATTATTAATACTGTACTTTATCTATTTTCGACGCCAACGAAGATCGGGATGGTATCTTGGCTAAAACAGATCTGATGCATTGTTTTGAAAAGGGACCTTAATGCATCTGCAAAAAAGTATCGACCCATGTCAGCCTGCGCAGTCCGCGCAGGCTGACATGCCCCGAAACTTTGTGCTTTTTGCTCTTTATTAATTTTCTGCATGTCCAAGGACCATTCTACCTCATAACTCAGTCCGTTGTTAGAGAAAATGGACTTTGTGGATCCAAAAGTGATGTGTTGATCCGCTTGGTATGATGCATTACGGAGGTGCATTACACCGCTTTTGGCCAGAGCATGGCTAATCTATATTTGTTTGTCACTCTTTCCGTCTATCTGTTCGTCCGTCCGTCCGTAGGTAGATTGATTTCGATTCACAAACACAGAAAACCTTACCACACTGCATACATGCTTTTGGTCGGACTCAAGGAAAAATACAAGCCTGGGTCAAGTCGGTAATATTTGTTTTAATCACTCCTCATAGCGGTCTCCCTTCACGGCCTGAACAGATCTATGGCAAAAACTATTTATCGGTTATGTAATAGTTACCATTTTTGACAAAGCAACGTCAGAATATAAAAGATGAAAAAAATTATCAGACTGGAACCCAAGCTAGGATAATGAGAAATGCATGAAGAAATTAAGCGGCATCCAACAGTGACTAGCTCGAATATTATTGAGGGCCTTTCAGGTGTTATCTTTGCTTCCTTGACTGGTTT
The DNA here is from genome assembly GCA_945859785.2 of Tridacna gigas. Classification (NCBI taxonomy): domain Eukaryota; kingdom Metazoa; phylum Mollusca; class Bivalvia; order Cardiida; family Cardiidae; genus Tridacna; species Tridacna gigas. The sequence goes on from OX244029.2 coordinate 71,123,782, forward strand.
GTCAAGCTAGGTATTTCTGTTACTGCAATATTATCATTATTATTATTATTATTATCATTATCATTATTATTATTATTATTATTATTTATAGAATTAATGGAATAAAGATGAAAACATAGACTTCTAAATGTGTGCATCTTCCTTTAACGTTGATGTCCCAACAATCATTGCCACTGACAATCAAATCAATACGTTGACAAGAGAAAATCACAAACAACGTCCATGGTACACTTTTTTTTTTGGAATGGGGGGGTGGGGGGGGGGGGAAGGGGCAATGATTCCTCATATGAATCACAACCCGGACGTGAATATCGATGAACGCGAATTTAAAGAAGAGACCAAATGCTCTTTGACCTAAAAATGGACGTCAGTTTGAACATTGGATGTAAATTGGTGTATGTGTTGAAAAGCGCTAATCATCTTTATAGTTTAATATTACTAGTACCTTTTATACTGTACATGTCATAAAACTATAGTCTTGATTTTACTAAATGGTATATATTTATTTTTCTTTATAAACAATATACCTTAGACATGTTTGAAAGGGTAACATATACATGTAATTTGAACCACCCTGTATTTGCAAAACGAAATTTACACGCAACAACCTCTGAAATGCATCAAACGGATCGAAATAGTGATCTGATGAATTTCGATGAAGATATTCTACCTAAATATTTCTAGATAATTAAGAGGATGTTAACCCATAAGCTGCTAAGCGCGACTCACTGACATTTTGCGGACAGTGCAGATCAAGATCAGACTGCACAGAACATGCAGTCTGATCTGGGATCTACACTGTCCGATATGGAGATATTTTTCCCCAAAAATACATATAAAAAAGCAGAAATTGGGTTTTTACAATCGACAGAAAGTTTCGTTTCATTTATATAGCAACTTAAGAGTTAATGGTACAGTGATACCCGAAGCAGGACTCAATCAGCATGTGAGCGGAACCATTGGAAGCAACAGACTGTTGTCTCCAACTGAAACCCTGCATCACCACAAAGTTCCCTTAAAATAGTTCTTTGCTTTCATATTTTCTCAGTTATCGCTCGGTGTTTTATTTTCTAAATTTCACCAGCATTGGGCTAGGCTCCTGCGGTGTATTGCGCAATGTGTCACTCTCAGTTTATTCACTTTAGTGGGATCCTTTGTTGCTCAGTATTTAGGGCGTTTAATCCCCTCTGCAAGGGATGGACACTTGGGCAAGGTATTGCCAAATCTCAGTCTAGCACCCGTTAACCCAGAAAAGACGTAAATAGGTAAGCATCGCTGTATTATGCTAAAATAGTTTGGCGTAGAACCGACATAGTATAAAAATATCCAAGTTTAAACTCATCAAATTACACATCTCATTCATTTTTGTTTGACTAGTAATGATTTTTTAAATTCTTTTTATTTTTGACGTCATGATGTTATTTTTGAGTTGTCCAACTTTGAAGTAATGATCATAATTAGTGATAAAGTTGTTTGAACAAATCATTTACGTCATAGTACTTAACCCTTTACCACACAATCCCGAGTTTTAACGACCCTGAAGAAGAACGCTTTTGGAAACATTGTGGGAAAAGGAAAAAATGCTGGTAGCCAGCATTTTCTCCTTTTCCCACAATGTTTTCCACCCTACCAAAGACGAAAATCATCATTTGAAATACAGTTAATTTGTCGTCTGCAAATGCTTTCAATTTGGTCGAGTCCAAAATTTTGTCGTTTGGTAACGAGTTAATTACACACACATATTTCGAATAATTACAATTAAGATCCCACTGCTGTTAAAACTAGATTTATCTCATTGCTTTTAAAACTAGATTTTTTAGATTCCGTACGCGTAGATGCAGGGTAGGGTCATTTTGCAGCCCCCCCACCCCGCCCCAATTTAAACTAATTTTGACCTTCCTATTCAAGAAAATGTCCCTTTTCAGACCTAGAGATGAGTATTAACCCTTTACCACACAATGACGCCTTTTGACGCCCCTGGGAAAGAAGCCTTTTGAAAACATTGTGGGGAAAAGGAGAAAATGCTGGTAACCAGCATTTTTTCCTTTTCCCATAATTTTTTCTACCCTATCAAAGAAAAGTTACACCATTTGAGCCACACTGAAATTGTCGTCTGCAAATGCTTTCAATTTGGACAAGGCTAAAATTTTGTCGTCTGGTAAAGGGTTAAAACACTGCGTCTCCCTCCCTCAAAAACTGCAACCATACCACTCTTTAGAACGTTCTTAGTCTCATTGTCAAAGATTTTCTACATATGAAAGTAAAACAACTTCTGAATACTGACCGAGACAAATGACTTTCCTTTTTCACAACAGAAGTTCTTATTACCGAAGTCGTCACTGAACAGCTCCAAATCGCCAGTCATTATCATCCTTATTCCTAACACAATTATGTAAAGAATTATGTGTCATATATTTTGCAGGTAAGCGATGAAACAGTGTACAATCAATTACTTGCATGTATACCATTTCGGCGGCAGCTACAGTATTTGTGAGAGGCGCTCTGGTAAAAGGGGGTTTAACGCATCTCCGTAATGAATTATAACAGGAACGTCATCATGTACATGTAATTATGGATCCATGACATTCATTTTGACTAACAACCGACTAACCCTTTACCAAACGACAAAATTTTAGACCGGACCAAATTAAAAGCATTTGCAGACGACAAATTTAGTGTAGCTTAAATAGTGATTTATGCATTGGATAGGTTAGAAAACATTTTGGGCAAAGGAGAAAATGCAGGTTACCAGCATTTTCTCCTTTTCCCACAATGTTTTCAAAAGGCTTCTTTCTCAGGGTCGTTAAAAGTCGGGATTGTGTGGTAAAGCGCTAAATCATGAGGTAGACTGGTCCTCGGACATGCAGAAACTTGTCCAATAGCAAAACGTTTCAACTCGTCGTGTCAGCCTTCGCAGGTTGATCTGGATCGATACTTTTTGCAGATTTATTTAACATCTTTTAGCAGAGCATGGTACAAGTACATATAGTTCAAACTGCAATCCAGGTCGGACAACGAGTTTCGAGCCGTTCTATCTGAATAAAGTTTGCCATTGCCAACTCATATACACAGCTGACTAACAGGGCTATATTGGTGCTAGAGAAGGTAACGCTTTCGCTGTCAATCAAATAAATTCAAATTGTTTTCGAGTTTCGAAAGTAAATTTTCATTGTACGTAAAGATGATTTTGGTTGAAGATAAGTGTCAGGTAGTTGACGGTGTATATCAAAGATCAGACTAGAAATATTATTTGCAGTCTGATTTTGTCCTGTGACAATTCAAGTTGCCATTTGCTGTCGACGAGCTAAGCAAACGACAAAGATGAAAGGGGGTTACCTTATTATGACATCAGGTGTTCTTTACCAGACGACGAAATTTTATATCCACCTAACTGAACGCGTTTTCAGACTACAAATAAGTATGACTCAATAACTGAAATTTGTTTTTGGAAAGACAGAAAACACTGTGGGAAAAGGAGGAAATGCTGGTATCATTTTCTCCGTTTCCAACTTAATTTTTCAAAAGCTGTCTCTCTCCCTGGTGGATAAAACTAGGGATCGTTTGGTAAAGGATTAAGGTCAATTCCAGTGTTGCGTCGAAAGAACATGTAAACAGGCTGTTGACGCAGAAAAGCAAATAGTTGCTAGTCATAACAGACGGAAATGTATTTACTCTTAGCATGCTTAAGCCTAACTTAGTTATGCATTTTATACTATGCATTATTATTTTGCATTCATTGAAGATCAAGATCAAGCTGCACAGTGCTCAATGTTTTAGAAAAGAGGCGTGTGATTACTGAGCTCTTATCAATATTGCACTATCTGCTTATTTCAAACGTGTGTAAGAAACGAAATTCGCAATGGGCGTAATAAATTGAAAACAAGAGCACAGCATGCGGGTGCCAGCGCTCGGCTGCAGTTGCTTGATTTTCAGTGAAAATTCTAAGTCGAAAAAGGGGCATAACTGGGTCAAAAATATTTTTATTGTTACCTGCTCCTGTTGTATGGGTTCGCCTTTTGAAAATTAACAACTACTAATAGACCAAGTTTGAAGAAAATATCTTTAAAAATGTCATAGTTTTTGAAAATGTCAAAGTTTTCGAACGACGATAAGAACGACGACGACTCAGCCGACGGCGACGACGCCAGGGCTATGACAATACCTCGACATTTTCTTTGAAAACAGTTGAGCCAATAGTTGTGTGATAAAAATAGTTATCGCTACAGTCCAACACACCTTTTATCTAATTCAATGTATAAATATTCATCTTCACGAAATGTAGTGGTTAAAAACAAGATAGCATTGTATTTTTATGTCAATTAGATGCAAAACTGGTTGGTTTTCCTTCCCTATTTTTTGCTATTATGTTAAATAGCGAGATTAGATTGGATTCCCATCGACTATAAGAATGCAAAATGAATGAAGTGTTCCCTTCTAAATAAAAATATTCTTAGTTCGCACGTGATTACACTGGATCACAAAGACAACGTAAATCCAAGATCCGACTGTACCTTCTATGGAATATTTTGGCATGTGAAAAAAAATACAGATAATATTATAAGCATTGTCTATAACTTCCACAATATTTTATTTTTCGTTTTATGGGCCTCTATCGGGGAAAGATTTTTATACAAATTTAACACGTAGTTACTAACTTATTTAAATGACCTCCTTTTTTCACCTTTGGAACGTTTTATACTGTTAACCCTTATCCTTTCAAACGCGACCATTAGCGCAGATTGACAAGATCGTAAACCAACACCAGACTTGTCCGTTCGTGCAGTTTGATCTTTGCTTTCAATCTCTGCTTCTTATCTGTTGATCGTTTCAGTCATGCAGCCCTTTTACGGTGACAATAACCTTGCCAGAAATCTATTTCAGTGAGAGTCAATGAGATACAATAATGTGTACAAATCTCACTGTCAATTCAACATGATTTGGTTTAACCCTTTCCCAAACAAGCCCTGGTTTTCACGTGTCTGCAGTACAAGTCTTTAGAAAACACTGTGAGAAAAGGAGAAATTGCTCGTAACGAGCAATTTCTCCTTTTCCCACGGTGTTTTCTAACCTTTTTGAGACCTTTCTACCATTTTCATCAAATTTAAAATTGTCGTCTGCAAACTCTCTCAATTTGGACCAGTCCAAAATTTGTCGTTTGGGAAAGGTGTAACGCCAATCTTAAATTCATCCCTGAACTATATCAACCCTTAGGCTGCAAAGCGCGACTCAATGGCCTTTTGAGGACAATGTAGATCAAGATCAGACTGCACAGAACGTGCAGTCTTGTCTTGGATCTGCACTGTCCAATCAGGAGATATTTTTCTCTAAGAAAAAAATCTTTGAAAATAGCAGCATCCGGTTTTTACAATCGGCTTGAAAGTTTCATTTCATTCCTTTAGCGTATGAACGGTTTGAATTAGACATGTATTTCGGTTTGATTCCTTTAACATTAGAAGAAGCTCATGGATACCCCCCCCCCCCCCCCAAAAAAAAAAAACATGTCACTCGTTTAAGCTCTTAGAATATACAAAATCATAGATTTAACAGGTAGTTCCTTTTTGTGTATTCCATCGATTGAAACATAGTCACCTTCAGTTTTTCACTTTTTTTTTTAGATAAAAACATTGTGACAAAAAGGAAAAGTTTCTCGTAATGACCAAATTCTGCGTTTGTCACAATGTTTTCACATGTGTCCTGTGTTACACTAAATTTCAGGATGATTGTCCTATGTTCTACAAGTTTTCATATGTCTTGTGCTGGTGAAAAATAAGTTAACCCTTTCCCAAACAAGCCCTGGTTTTCACGTGTCTGCAGTACAAGTCTTTTGAAAACACTGTGGGAAAAGGAGAAGTTGCTCGTAACGAGCAATTTCTCCTTTTCCCACAGTGTTTTATACCCTTTTGGAGAACTTTCTGTCATTTTCATCAAATTCAAAATTGTCGTCTGCAAACTCTTTCAATTTGGACCCGTCTAAAATTCATCGTTTGGGAAAGGGTTAAGGGTCAAATGAATTTAGAGCGTCAGACAATAAAGATAAGGATATATATGAACGCCATAAACGCTCATTTTCTAAAAAGAAAAAGACATTTCCATAAAAATAAGGATGTGACATCGAATTAAAATCAACCCTATGTTCATATACTGTGCCTTGATAATACACCGCCTCATATAGTAGTAGTACACATATTTTGGAAACGTTGTAGGGAGTCGGGATACTTGTTGTGAACAGAAAGAAAAATCCAAAAATGTTTTACTTGTCACACGATAAACTTATTTTCTTTTTAATCCAGATATATCTGTCATTTGTCACTGTAATCAGTAATGGGTAAATAGGTACTAGGGAAAATAGATACAAGCAATTAATGGTATATTCATAATTATGCACCATCATCAAAAAGTAACATTTCTCTCCTTGTTACCAAAGGTCGTCGAACGTCTTTGTACGATCCCGAAAATAACAGTCCTCCTAATTTAAAATAAAATGTGGGATATAGTGCTGTAGGGTAGAGCGCAGCATTTCACGACAAAAACGTAACTTTACGCGTAAAATGGGGTAAATCTTTGGAATTATTCATATGATAGCGTGAATACTGCTAAAGCTTTCAGGAAGCAAGCATCGAGAGTTTGAATACAATTTATAATGTAAGAACTTCTTTACCTATCTATGTAAAATAAATATGAGACATGCTCTGTGAAAAGAGGGCTTAATGCGTTGGCAAAACGTATCGATCCAGTCAGGCTGTGTGCAGTCCGTGCAGGCTGACATGGACAGAAACTTTTCGCTGTTGGTAAATTTCTGTATGTCCAAGGACCAGTCTACCTCATGATTCAGTCGGTTCTTAAAGAAAGTGGTTATTATGGATCCATAATTATGTGATGACTTGATTGGTACAATGCATTACGGAGAGGCATTAAGCCCCCTTTAGCCAGAGCATGGCTCATATCTATGTTTAACCCCTAGGCTGCTACGCGCGACTCAAAGACCATTTGCGGACTGTAGATCAAGATCAGACTGCACTGCATTCTGATCTTGGATCTACTCAGTCCGAGAAGGAGATATTTTCCCCCAAAGAGTACTTTTTGAAATAGCAAGCTTTGGGTTTTTACTATGGGCTTGAAAGTTTCGTTTATTTCAGCAGAAAATTTGAATACAAATCAAAACTTACGCCGTACATGAATTTGAATATGCAGCCTCTGGTTGTAGCTTGTCAACAGAATCAATATGATGTCACAATATAGATTTTTTTGAATATCTCGGAAAAAGGAACAATCTACTTATAGACAGCCGTAGGTTTCTTTTTTCCATGATATTTTTCGTTTAATGAGATTGGCTCTTTTTTTTTTTAAATAGACAGAGATTTTGAAGATAACGAATATGTAAAGATATTATCTGAGAACATAAAATGACACCAGTTTCACACGAAGAAAATCGTAAAAGATAGGAAATTTGTATTGAAATGATATTAACCCTTAGGCTGCTGAGCGCGACCCGGGGCATTTTGCGGATACAAAACGTGCAGTCTGATCTTTGATCTACACTGTCCATTTCAACTTTGAAATCGCAATACACTGTATTTGGGTTTTTACTATCAGTGGAAACTTTCGTTTCATGTATTTAGCAGTTTACAGGTTAACTAGCATTAACCATTTATTCAGACAGTGATACTGGGATACGTTTCTTGTTTTGGGGTATTTGGCTTATTGTCTAAGACGTTGCGGTTGCGGTGGTCATTCTTTTCCTCTTCAGACTTCAAAATGGCTGGAAAAGATGGCAAACGTCAAAATTTCCGTAACCCTTTACAAAAAATCCTCAATTTTAACGACCATGAGAAAGAAGGCTTTTGAAAACATTGTGGGGAAAAAGAAAATGCTGGTAACCAGCATTTTCTCTTTTTTCAACAAAGTTTTTTGTCCTTTCATGGACAGATTTCAACATCCTAGCCATATTGAATCTGTCGCCTGCGAGTGCTTTCATCAATGTAACCACACTGAATCTGTCGTCTGCAAATGTTTTCAATTTGGGCGAGTCTATTATTTTGTCGTCTGTTGCGAAGTTAAATCGACGATGTAGAGTGTAAAAGATCATAAATAATATATACGTTCGCGCATAAACTTTATTTTTTATCAGCATTTATCTTTATTTAATATCTTTCACGTAACCTACCGTAAAATACACAACTCTTCTCCTTTTCTTCATTACTTCAGTTGGGTTTGCAGGCGACGTAGATCAAGATCAGACAGTGTGAAACGTAGTGTTTAGTATTGGATGTACAATGTGAAATACTCTTTGAGATATTCTAGTCTACCTTGCCCTAAAAATGTAGTATTCGGGTCGCTTTTCCTTTACTGTTAACCGTCTTTTTATGAACGTAGAGCTGAAGGGGTTAATGTGTTTTTCGTGCTAATTTTAGCACACTTCGCGGTCCATGAATTGACTTTATTCAAATTACGTTGTAAAATTTCATTTTTCGAGAAAGAGAGGCAGCGACGCAAAGAAATGCCATGAGAAGGCGACGACGAATAAGTAATTGGCCGATCTTGGGGAATCGAACTAGAGACCCTTGTTTTAAGCCCTGCACGTTACCGACTGGGTGACCGGATTGGCTGTTGTCCTTGGTCATATAATTGTAGTATAATGACTGTTGACACGTGACTCCTTCATGCTGCTGAGACTCCTTCCCTTTGAAAATATTGTGATGTTTGGAGAAATTCCGCCATGATTAATTTCTCTATTTACACTGGGATAGAATTTTTTTTTTTTCAGTGAAAATTCCGTCATAAAAGGAGCGTAACTGTGTCTGAAAATATGTTGAGGGTAACCTGCCTTTTTGGTACAGGTTCCAGACACCTTGCCCAAGTTTGACGTAAATACAAGTATCTGCAGAAATAGTCTAACAAAGATATGAGAAAATGTCCAGATTATTGATACGACGAGGAAAATGCAGACAACAACAACAACGACAGGTACAAGGTGTCAGAATTATAAAAAAAAAATACATGCATAGGGTGTCGTGTATAATTGTGTCATGCTCTGACAAAAAGACGGTTAATGCATCTCCGTGATGCATTGTACCAATCAAGCCATCACATAATTAGGGATCCATAATGGCCACTATTTTCGACTTCCGACTAAATCATGAGATAAAATGGTCCTTTGACATACAGAAAATTGACCAATAGCGAAAAGTTTCGGTCCAGGTCAGCCTGCGCGGAGTGCGCAGGCTGACCTTGGTCGATACTTTTCGCCGATGCATTAAGCCCCCTTTTCATAGAGCATGGCTCAATTATATTTTTAGATAATTATATTGACTGTCTCAGAGCAGTGTACTGATAAATACGTGACAAAAATCATTAATAACAAAGCGGAGAGTGTAGGTCAACATCAGCCTCCACGAATGTGCAGGCTGATCTTCGTACACACCCTCCGCAAACTACTTACAAATTACTTACTCATTACTTACAACTTACTTATAAAAAAAAAAGGAGGCACGATGAAGGATAAGGGTTGAAACAGACACAAACTTTGGTTAGGGGAAAAAAACAGCGGGAAAAAAAAACGGGTATATAAAGGCACATGACATCACGTTTTTAGATTTTAGATGCCTGAATAAAGTCTCCAATGTCCAAAAAAGGTAATGAAAAAATGCCTTAGAAAATAAGACATGTAACATAAAACCTACCATCAAATGATGACTATCTTCTTACTTCATTTGAATACGGCATGCAGGCGTATACAAAAACAGCATATCGTTAAAATTGATACTGGGTATCTTTTTGGTTATCCTACACGTTTATTTAGACGTCCATCTACGGTAGCGCTGTGGGGACAAAATGTGGGGACAAGTGGGTAAAAAAAATGAGTAATGCCCAATGAAAAGGGGGCTTAATGCATTTGCAAAACGTATCGACCCATGTCAGCCTGCGCAGTCTGACATGGGTCGAAACTTTTTGTTATTTGTAAATTTGCTGCATGGCTAAGGACCCGTCTACTTCCAGATTCAGTCAATCATTAGACTAAATGGATTTTATGGATCCATAATTATGTGATGACTTGCTTGGTATAGTACGGAGATGTATTAAGCCCTCTTTTCCAAGAACATGGCTCAAAACTTTTTTTTTTTTTTTTTTTGTCTTTTTTTATTTTAAGGGTGAATATCTTTTGCCTATGATGTAAAAATCTTGCTACCATGACCCTACTGATTGAATGACCTTGAGAAATTATCCGATGCAAACAAATTCCATGGATTATATCACTTTTTCATTGGGTGGTTATTTCATGGCGACGAAGTGTATGAGCCATACTCTGTGAAAAGGGGGCTTAATGCATCTACAAAAGGTATCAACCCGGGTCAGCCTGCGCGGACTGCGCAGGCTGACCTGGACCGAAACCTTTTTCTTTCGGTCAATTTTCTGCATGTCAAAGGACCAGCGTACCTCATGATTCAGTAGGCTGTTATACAAACCGGAATTTATGGATCCATACCTATATGACTTCCTTTGTATCAAGCATTATGGAGATTCATTAAGTCCCCTTTTGCCAGAGCATGGCTCATATAATGTATAATCAATCCTTTACCACACAATCCCGAGTTTTAACTACCCTGAGAATGAAGACTTTTGAAAACATTGCGGGAAAAGGAGAAATGCAGTTAACCAGCATTTTTTTTTTTTTTTTTTAACCAGCATTTTTCTCCTTTTCCCACAATGTTTTCTGGCCTATCAATGACATCATTTTAGCAATATTTAATTTGTCGTCTGCAAATGCTTTCGATTTGGTCTCGTCAAAGATTTTGTCGTCTGGTAAAGAGTTAAACTGTGGGAACGAGACGGTCAAGTCGTTGTCACGGGTTATTTTCTCGTGGCCAGGGTTTTTTTTTTCCCCTTCGCATATTCCGTCTTAAATGTGCCAACTCCACCCGTGTCTCGCTATCTTTCACACGGAAAGAGTATAGGGAAATCTGTAAAAAAACAAACATAAGTGTATTAAAACAGCGACTGTATCAAATATATAGCTGAAGTAACCAATCCCCCTTACACGGCGCCATCAGCTATTTTGAGCACCTAACATTTCAGATAAAAAATGATGACCAAAAATTCTTACGATTTATGTTCTCTCGTGCCCTAGGCATACATGCACAGTATATGGTTTTAGCCTGTAGAGAGGAGGAACTGGCTGCAAGGATACCTTTGCTCTTCTTGGAAGAGACCTTTAACTTGTTCTATTACGTGCCCATAGTAATGCGTCGATCATATACTCTAGACTACCAGTTGGTTTCATACCAGTTTTCAAACTATCGCTAAAAACTCCTCTCAGGGCGAGAGTCGAACCCGGGACCGTCGTATGCGTAGTCATGTAAAGTTACCGCTACACCCTCGCTCTATCCTAAATGCAGTTAAGTTGCTCGAGTTAACCTTAACTATATAAATCCAAATTTACAGTACTCTATACTGGGGAATCTCATTTACATAATTCGACTCTATACATACACAGGATTGCTGGTATTGTCTGCGTATCAATGACCCAGAAATCATTGTCATTCATCAAAATTAAGCAAACTTCTGCCTCACGAATTCAACAAACCCCAAGACAAGCCATATGATTGGCAGAGACAAAACGTCGTGTCACGTGACGGTTTGTCTCAGCCAATCAGATGGCTCGTCTCGGAATTTGGTGTCAAAAGGAAAGATAGAAAACGACATACAAGCAAGAATAGAGGTACAAACTAATAAATATATACCAGGGTCAAAAGTCACACACGTTACTGTCACTTTATATCTGAAATATGATGTAAAATAATTAATTGCATTTCATGCATTGAGGAGAAAAGCTTGTATATTCATATGTCATTGTCATAAGATTGCATTTTTTTGTATGTTTTTTACGTACTTAATATGAACCAAGTAAAATCCTTCTCTAGCGCTATCCTCTTACCTCTTTCTCAATTCTACCTGCAAATACAAATGCTGTAAAGGAAACTGGTATTGGTCATGAATTCAAAAGTGCAAGGCAGAATGCTTTCACACTGAGTCCCTCATTCTGTCATATATTTGAATTGCAGGACAAGAAAGACGTATTGGTGCAGAGTGCTTATTTTTTTACGTCAAAATGTTCAACTACCTCTCTCTCTCTCTCTCATGTGTATGGATATCAGAGGACCCTAAACACAGCAGTACAATGATCGTCCTTGTGAAGATGGTAGGCCTACAACCATTACGTTTGCTGGACTGTCTGATTTGAGACTGCACCTTTCGATACCCAAGACATTGTTTAAATTCAGTTCACATATGTGTCATGCTTGGAGATAAGGGGATTTATTGCATCTGCAAAAACTACTGACCCATGTGAGCCAACGCAGTCACGTAGGCTGACACGGGTCGAAATGAGTCGAAATGTTTTGCTATTTATAAATTTTCTGCATGTCCAAGGACCATTCTATCTCATGATTCAACCGGTTATTAGACTAAATAGATTTTAGGGATCAATAATCATATGATGACATCCTTGGTATAATGCATCACTAAGATGAATATAGAACCCCCTTAACCAGGGTGCGACTCATATCATGGTTGTTCTTGTTGTTGTTGATGGTGTTGTTCTTACTGGTACTAATGTTGTTGTTTTCATTTTGTAATCTAGAAAATTTGGCGGGACTCAAGTACAGGTTCCGTCCGCTTACACTGAAGCAAAATAAGATTACTTTACATAGTTTACAAACCATAAATCATTATGCAATGACAAAATAAGAGGAAATAAAACATTAGATAGGTAAATAAACACCAGTTCATGCGCTATAGTATAATGGCGATAGCGTGTCACTCAGTCAGGGTTGTACCGCTTGGTTTTTCGTAGGATACTTCTTTGGTAAAGATTATGCCGCTTGGCTTTTAGGTAAAATACATAAAACAACACTTAAACAAACCTTTAAAAAAGATTAATTACGTCATACCTCCATTCCACAGACCGGCAATTCCACTGCGGTCATGGCGTGCATGGCACTTTTCCAAAATCTTCCAAATCGCGGCAGAAGCGCCGACCTGGGTCCGTATTCACCAACCATTCTTAAGAACGTTCTTTGTCTTATTCTCCAAAATTTTCTACTTTTGAAAAAAAAAAAACACAACTTCTGATTGGCTAAACCATTTGGTTTAGCCAATCAGAAGTTGTGTTTCTTTCAAATGTAGAAAATTTTGGAGAACAAGACTAAGAATATTCTTCAGAACGGTTGGTAAATACAGACCCTGTGCAAAACGTTGGGACTGATGCATATTTCCAGTATGCTTATAGTACACTTCAATAAGGATCTCGCTGCGCTGGTCACGATCCTGTCGTGCTGTTGTTGCGCTTCTACGGCGCATGAGGTCTCTCCAAGACGCTTCTACTATGCTTCCAGTAAGGCACTGGATTTCAGGCTACGCTAAGTCTACACTTCCTACTTTGTTGCAGCGACCTTGCTGCGACCTGAGCTTAGGAGGTGCCCTTCTGTTGCTCTTTTGGAACGTTTCTTTATAAAAATCGGCGGTTTAAGTGCTTTGGCAGCAGATGACTATCAGCTTTTGAGGACAGTGGGTCGAATTGTTCCAGTTGCTGTAGCTTGTGATTATGAACAATAGATTAATAAGGTTACGTATTGAGAGTTTGGGGTTCTGCTTGGAGTTTTGAAGGGGATAGGTCGGGTCCGGCTTGACGACTAGGACCCTGTGGAGCAGAACCTTGCGATTCCACTGCCGGAGGCTCAGGCTTGGTGACAGTAGTCTGTCCAGGGCTTAATTTGGTCTTTCGTTTCTGACGGGGTGGTATTTTGAACCATCGGTGTTGATCGTTTTTAGTGCGAGCAAGTGATGGAAATAACGGTGAAACTGTTGCATATGTATACCCTGATCGGCAAGCGACTGCGCTTGCGATACGTTACGCGCTGCAGCTACGGTGCTGCTGGGTTCACGAATTTCTTGCTAAGTTTTAACACGCTTTGTTGCGCTTCGAGACCACGGCGATTCTGCTACGTAAATTTTGAACAAGGTCAAAACAAGCGCCGTAAAGTGGCGATCATGACGCTTTGGCTATGCTTCTACTACGATCAATGAGTTTCTACCGCGCTGTTGCTGTTCCCGCCATGATTTACACCGTTCTGACCAAAATTTCGAAGGGTAGCGGAATCGTCGCTCAGTGGAATAAGGGCTTAAACGAAATATACGCAAACAAAATTCCGATATCCATAATACCCGTCGTGTAATGCTGTGTTGGACTATTTGTATGTATATGAACTAAAGGGATGCTTAATGGATCCCCGTGATGCATTGTACCAATTAAGTCATCACATAATTATGGATCCATAGTAGCCACTTTTTTTTTTAACAACCGACTGAATCATATGGTAGACTGGTCCTTGGACATACAAGGAATTGATCAATAGCGAAGAGTTCGGTCCAGGTCAGCCTGCGCGGACTGCGCAGGCTGACCTGAGTCAATACTTTTCGTAGATGTAACAGAGCATGGTTCAGTTATACAGTCAAGTGACACAACATCGTCGTTGAAGTTTACTATGAAGGTTGAAAGTTGTTTATGCCGTTGGCCGAGATAACACTACCTTGCACGTCAAAGCTTTTGAGGAAAAATGGAATGCGAATCTTAATGTGATGTTAATTGTTCCTGCGTTCATTCAGCTTGAAGAAGATTTATCATTCAATTTGACGTTGAAAGGACAACGTTTATGTGAATTTTACGTACAATAGAGCTTCAAATTTAGACTGAAAAGATCGTGCAGTCTGATCATGGGTCCACACATTGCTCGGTATTTTGTGAGATACCATTGATTTCGCCTTTCAGTGCCATGTGTGTAAACGAGGGTTTGTGTGGACAGCATAGTCAAGATCGGACAGCACAAATTATACAGCCTGATCTTGGATCTATACCATCCAATTGTTCAGTTACACCTATGAATAAAAGATAAAAAAAAAACCAATCTTCCTGTGTTTCCGTGGACTGTATTTTCACCCATCGAAAGAGGTCGAGTTTATACATTTGGTGCTGAAAGAATTAAGCAGTCCTGGTATTTATAAAACTGCGAAGTTTATAATCTGTGAACGGAGCTGCAACAATTCACAATGAACCTGTAAATGGAACTCGTATTTAAAGTCAACCACACATAAGTTGTAAACGTGCCTTATAGCCTGAGAACGGTACTGCGACAACCGTATATCCTATAAAGTTTTAACGGAACTGTTACAGTTAACCATATAACCATGGAAATGCGACAGTTAACCATATAACCTATAAACGGGACAGTGACTATTGACGATATGTCATAAAAATAAGGCTGTTACAATTAACCCATATAACTCATAAATGAAAATGCGACAATTTACCATGTAACCTATAAACGGGAAAGCGAGAAGTAACCGTACAAGCTTTAAATGAGACGCAAAATTTTCAATTTGTTCATATTTAACCTTTACGAATATTTCAACTTGTAAACGTGCCTTATATCATATAAACAGAGCTTTAATGAATAACAATGTAATCCGTAAACGGAACTCGCCAAAAAAAAAAACGTATTACCCGAAAACATACAGTATAACCTGTCAACTGAACTGCGAGAACTAGCCAGAAGCTTAGATCGGGTTCAGGCGGTAATAATTTTGAATTAGTCCGTATCATGCTCTCCCTAGAATCGTGGTCTGCTATTAATCTTTCTAGCTATCTTTTTATCGATTCGAGGGTCTCTCCATGATTATCAGTTGTGCCGATAATCTAATTATAGTTTTGTTTTTCGCGTGACGTCACAACGTTAATAACGACGGATTCGCGCGTTTTTCGACGAATTCATCGCGACATTCAACAACACGAAGTCTTGTTACAGTATCCTTTTGAAAAGCTTTCATACAAACAGTCGAAACGATGAGCAGCTATTGTAATCCTCCGACGTCACTGTGAATAACCTGTTTGAAATTTTTGTGTCAATAGTTTCAAAGGTGGCTCACAAACAGGAAGAGATCAAACCAAGGCCATTGGAATTTCGGTATCTATTTTTAGTCCTTTATATTCGAAAACCGATTGCAGCCACATCTAGTTTACCCCATTGGGATAAACTAGATGTTGCTGCAATCGGATTTCGGATGTCCCAGGCCGTCATTTTTGACAAAGTAACGTCATAATGATAAAAAAAAAATGAACGGACAGGAACCCAGGATACAGCAATCTATGGACGGAACTCAAAAATCTAGGCTGAAAACAGAATAAAGTTGGTACAATTCTGACATAAAACTTGTAAATGGAACGGTAAAAGTATAACCATTTAATCGGTAAACGGAACAAAAAAAATCAACCATATTATACACAAATGGTACCTTGAAGTTTGGCAATTTACAAATGCACTGTAGATTTCATTATTCCTAACTAATATAGCTATTATCAATGAGTTCTAGGAAAAAAATCTATCGCATCTATAACCTTATTTGATGAGATTATTCTAACAATTTATAGAAACGAGGCTATTTGACAGGTTTTTTTTTTTTAAATCAAAATACACGTACGTGTATTTTGAAAAATACATAACAACAATGATTATTTATTTCTATTCTAATGTTAAAAATATCACACGTTGTATGATATTCCAGTTCTCCCAGTCAACATTTTCTATCCTATATTATAGTCTGTAAATGGAATTGAACAATAAAAACTCAAATGTCTAACCAAAAGATAAATAAAAGTAAAATTATATCTAATGTATTAAGATAAAACGCTTTACCAACCAACCTCATATTTTAACCAATCCAAAAAGTTTTGAAAAAAATGTGGGAATAGGAAAAAATGCTTTTTTTTTTTTCTCCTTTTCCCGCATTTTTTTACCTGTCAACAATAAATTTAATCTTTGATTTCAGCCACTTTAAATGACTAAGTCGTCTGCAAATGCTTTCAAAATGCACGAGTCGAAAAATTTTCGTTTGATGATCTGGTTATGCGGTAAACGCCCTCTGTACCATCTTAACCCTATATCACACAGTCCCGAGTTTTATCAGCCCTAGGTAAAGCGGCTTTTGAAAACATTGTGGAAAAGGGAGAAAATGCTGGTATCCAGCATTTTCTCCTTTTCATACAATGTTTTCTGCCATTTCTACGACAAAAATTATCTTTTGAGCAACATTAAATTTGTTGTCTACACCTTCTTTCAATTTGGACGAGTCTGACCTTTCGTTGAAAGAGAAATGAGTTAATGCTATTATGCCCTTTTAATAATTCATGAACGTTATACGTCATCATTTCTCAATATTATAATTTTTTTATTTCGATATTTTACTGTCAGAGTCACACTTCCATGTCAATGCAGACTTGAAATATTTTACATGAATTAAAATTTGCTGACGATGAGCGCTACCATACCGTATATGAAGTGGGCGGAATCTTTCTTATAGCGTATGTATTCAGACCTTATACCTTATGATTCATGAGATAGATGGCTTTAGAAAGCATTACGGGGATGGGGGCGGGGGGGGGGGGGGGGGGGCGCATGCTGGAAACTAACGGTTCTGCTTTACTCACTATGTTTTCAACCCTTTCTCAGGGAAATCTCGTCGCTTAAGGTACTATCGTCTGTGAATGCTTTCAACATAGACGAGTCTAAATTTTTTGTCGTCAAGTGAAAGATTTACTCTTCATTTATATAACTCTTGACCAAAGGACAAGACTGGTCCAATTGAAAGCAATTGCAGACGACAATTTAAATATTGCTCAAATAATGATATCTGTCTTTGATAGGGTAGAAAACATTGTGGGAAAAGGAGAAAATGCTGGTTACCAGCATTTTCCCCTTTTCCCACAATGTTTTCAAAAGGATTCTTTCTCAGGGTCGTTAAAAGTCGGGATTGTGTGGGAAAGGGTTAAGGACGCTTGAGCCATTACCGCTTTGTCTTCTGACTTACCCTTTACCAAACGACAAAACTTCAGACTTGTCCAACATGAAAGAGTTTTTTAGATGACAAACGGAATGAGGCCCAAATGATGGGCGTGGTTCTGAAGAGTTCCTGAGAAAAGGATACATTCCGGTTACCTGCATTTTCTTCCTTTCCCCAAAATGTTTTAGAAAGAGTTCTTCCAATTGTCGTAAAATCAAGGGATTGTCTGATAAATGATAAAACTTGTTCAAATTACACAACAGCGAAATATTTCAAGGAAAGTAGCCTATATTTTAAATTTAAAGTAAAACCCTGGTGGAAAAGGGGCACTTTGCTAATAATTGGGATATATATATATTTTTTGAAGGAGGGGGGGCAGTGTGGTTAAAGAGCAGACTACACAGAAAGGGCAGTCTGATTCTAGGTCTACGTTGTTAGTTAAAGAGTGAAATAGCTACATTTCAGAGTAAACGATTTAAGACTTTTAACTCACTCAAAATGTATATTTCATGTATATATATATATATGACTTTGTCGGATGTATTTGAGCCATGCCCTGTGAAAACGGGGCATAATGTATCTCCGCAGGCTGACATGGGTCTAACTTTTTGCTAGGTGTAAATTTCCTGTCTGTTCCAAGACTATTCTAACTCATGATTCAATCGGTTGTTAGACAAAATGGATTTTATGGATTCATAATGATAGGATGACTTGCTTGGTATAGAACATCACGGAGAGGCATTAAAACCCCTCTTCACAGAGCATGGCTCATTTTTTGGGAACTAAAAAGGGTTATCATGGGTGTAAACGGAACAACTAGCTTTTAATCAGAATGTGGCAGTTGACATAACGACCTCCATGTTAATTTCTAAATGACGTTTTTATCTGTGATTTGAATTTTGCGTATGTAAATGAAGATTTTTTATGTTTACCATTATGTTTATTTCAAATGCCTTTCGATGCTAAAAATAGCGTTGAACAGTGAGGCGGGGAAATTAATGTCATTCTGTATAACAGGAAAATAAAGCGTCTCGTCGTTTTATGGCTGTCATATAAGCTAATGTATATTCCTAGGACAAGTAAATAAATGAACCATGCTCTGTGAAAAGGAGGTTTAATGCATCTGCGAAAAGTATCGACCCAGGTCAGCCTGCGCGGTCCGCGCAGGCTGACCTGAGCCGAAACTTTTCGGTATTAGTCAATTTTCTACATGTCTAAGGGCCAATGTACCTCATGATTCAGATGTCTGTTAAAAAAGTGGCTATTATTGATTAATAATCACGAGATGACTTGCTCGGTATAATGCATCACAGAGATGCATTAAACCCCCTTTTGCCAGAGCGTGACTCATTTAATATAATGGGACATTTCCCTCAGTAAAAAGCTGTTGTAATGCAGCAATTTCAAGGCTATTTCTGAAAAGAATAATCACGTTTTAGTTTAAACATATTTTATTCATCAATTAGTTACAAATATTTAAAGACAATTCAATAGAATAACAAAAAATAAATGACGAAATGGATCAGAACGAAAGCAAAGCTTATATGGTTCTTCTCCAAAATTCCAGGTACACAGTTACAGGTTGATATTAATGTATAACGTAGAAAAAAAGATAATAACGGTATTTGAGAAGCTATTGAGAGAAAACCGTGGGAATAAAATAGAACAGGAACATAAGCAGATTGATGTGGAGTGTTTAACTGGGGGAACATAACTGGAGGTAAATTTTCACAAGCTATTGACATTCCTCCATGACCATCACAGATCAGTAGATACTGGATGCTATCAATAAAAGAACATGCAGTTACTTATTTAGATACAAGCATTTAGACTGAGTTTTGGAGGCAGGATGTTCACATAAAAAAAAAAGCCATAATTATTCTAAGTAAATCTTATGCTATGACTAATATAAGTATGAACTGCTGCAAATATTTTTTCATTATCAGGTTGATTGAGATCTTCATCACCATATAAAATGACTTGAAGAGTAACTCTTGTAATTGTACTTATATCATCTTATAATCACGTTTTGATAATCACTGTCAGCAAAGGTATGCAAGATTATCTCCATATCTTACCTGGATCTCTTTTCGACAAATGACGATACAATCCCCAGAAACACAGAATTTATTTTTATCCTGTCGACTTGACTAGACAATCGGATGGTATAGATTCAAGGTCAGGCAGCGCGTTCTGCGCAGTCTGAGCTTAATCTAGGCCGCCCGCAAAAGCCCCTGTTTTCACCCAAAGCTACTTCGTCCACAGGGATATATTTGCCCAAATTTTCAATTGCAGCAAAATTCTCATAAATTTTGTTTCAAACTTTCTTTTCATCTATTAATTCCACAGGACAAACAGTAATAACTTGCTTACTTTTTTGGGATGAATCACTTAACTGTCACAATTGTATGGGGTGTTCAAACAGCCTAAACGGGATAGGTAGCCTTTACATATTTTGAAGTAGAAGTCAATCCCTGAAAATGACATTACTTAGCTATAAACATTTACCATTCTTCATCATGGTTTATGAATCACAAGCCAAGTAAAAACATTGTTAAACAGGAAATTTGTTCTTTTATGGATACATGTATATATGTGCTCATATTTCTTGTCATGGTGTGAAAATCATAAACCCTTATTCTATACACAGTCCATGGAAGATCAGCCCTATACATGTATATACAAAATGTACTTCTTGTATGAATGAAAATTTTTCTCAGAAAACAGAACGACAGTTTTGTCAGTCAGTAGGTCGGCCGGCCAGCCAGTCTGTCAGTCGTTTCCTTTCATTTATATACATACAGGGTACTCGTATTTATAGGTTTAGTAAAGAAATTAAGATTTCGCTATTCAACGCCGACAGCGGAAAAGTGAGAGAGAAAACGGACTTAGAAAGAGCAGAGACAGACACATAGACAGATGGGCAGACTTGTCGATAGACCAATCGAACGGCCAATCGACTGATAGTAAGAATCGGGTAAACAGACGGAGTGGAGATTGGGGTCAGAATTGTTTGCAAAAAAGCATTTGTTGTTTGTTCATTTCTTCTTTTTCGATGAAATGGTGGAACTATATAACGCAGACTTCTAACCTTGATCGAAAGGTGTTTTTTCTTTGTTTTCACAGCCATCAAGAGGCACACATTTTGAAACATCGTAGGGCAGATTGATTCATTGATTGATTGTATGGTGTTAAACATTATTTCAGTTATATCGCGGCCAGCAGTGCACCTATCCATGCCTTCCTGGAGTTTCTTTAACCAGTACTCCGCACAATATTCTTTCCAAGCCACTGGCTGCTTTCCCACATAACCATCGTCGAAACAATGGTCAGCGGTGAGAGAGGAATGAATCCTGTCGCAATGACTATCATCAGTCCTCGGAAAGAAATTGGCCAAGCCGGGGATCGAACCAGCGACTTCCTGTTCTCAAGTTCTGTACGCTACCGACTGAGCTACGGGGCTTGGCTCGTAGGACAGAGGGAAAATGAATATTAACCAGTTCCCCATGTAACAATTTTTTAAAACCTGGTTAAATCAAAAAAAGCTTAATTCATCGTCCGCAAATGCTTGATATGGGTGCGTCTAGATTTTTGTCGTCTTTTTAAAGAGTTTACCCTTTGCCGAACATTCCTTGAGAAAAGATCTTTTGAAAAACGCTGTGGGAAAAGGAGAAAATGTTGGTTACCAGCATTTTCTCCTTTTCCAGCAATGCTTCCGACTGTTTCAGAGCCATAACCCCATCATTTGATCCCCATTTAATTTACTGTCTACAAATGCTTTCATTTTGGACTTGTCTAAATTCTGCGTTGTCTGGGAAAGAGTTAAACCAAAAGACAATCTACCAACGCTTAAATCACTTTCTGAAGATTAAATTGACAAGTTCCTGATCACCCGATATATGCAGTGTATTTGAGTTGTTGTCCCGGGTCACCGGATTTTGACATTTAACGTAAACGATACACCCCAATCCCACTTCTAAATAGCCCGCAACATGCGAATTGAGACCTTTAAACATTTGCGTAAAGTGTCGTCTCGGATTAGCCTGCGCAGTCCGCGCAGGCTAATCCGATACGGCACTTTACGACTACATAATATTTTTTCATACAGTAGACTTTCCTGAAATAGAAAATCGAAAACAGAAAACGGGAAGTGTCGTCTCGGGTTAGTCACAAAATGCAGAGGCTGATCTAGGACGACACACTTTTACGCATATGTCCGAACGCCCCTTTTCGTGTGTTGCACGCCAAATGGTAATCCAGAGGGCGTTCTTGAATGTACACAAAAGAATTCGATTCCTAAGTTTTTTTTTACTGCTGCTCTTTCTGTTCCTGGTATTGTTACATGTATTTGTGTTGCAGGACTTGGTCGATGTCGTTTTAGTTGATGCCTCCTTCCCCCTGTTTTTTTTTTCATAAATCCTTCTGTTAGTTGATATTTACAGTGTGTCAGCAAGGAAGAGAAAGAATAGATAAGCTCTCCCCCTCCTTCACCTATACAACTTCCACATTCTCCTCTTCCTCCTGCCCCCGTCCTCTTCGTCCTCCTTTTCTTTTTCCTCAAGCAGTCTCTCAATGGATATCACAATTTCTCAAAAAGATTGAAAAGGAAATGAAGATGCCTCCGTGCAGAGACTCTCTTTACCTATGTCCAAACGATGAGTTATTTTTCTCACCACTGATTCTCGAAACCCCAAATTCATTTTTTTTTTTTATGTCTCAAAAGAAGATTTTCACTGCTATTGAAGGTGATTTTGTTCATTGCACAGTATCAGGAAGCCGACAGTGTAGATCTGATATCAGACTGCACATTCTGTGCAGTCTGATCTTGATTTACTCCATACGCGAAAGCTACTTAAGTCATCATTGGTGTTAATGGTGAGCATCTACTTCTAGCATGAAATAATTATAGCACTCAATCAAACTGATCTGTGAATTACCAAACATAGTAATATATGGAATTTTAATTGAATGGTCAGATAATACGAGTTCACTCCCTTTTAAAGTCCGTATTAAAACATTATTTGGATAAGCCAATAAAATTGTGTACTGGGTTTGTCTCACATGATGGTGATTGAGCCATTTGATTGGTCAGTACTTTATACTGTGTTATGTCGAGAAACATCGCTATTGCTATAAATACGAACAGAGGCTGGGTACGGGAGCAGGAAGGGAGACTTTATATAAACCAACTGATTGTACAGATGCTGTTGAGAGAACAACGATGTGAACCTTCTACTACACAAGCCCGTGTTTTAACGACCATGAGGACACAAGGTGTAGAAAACATTGTGGGAAATAAGAAATTGCACTTTCCCGCAATATTTTCTATTCTTTCATAGACGAATCCGATCATCTAAATCAAATTTCATTAGTCATCAGCAATACTTCGAACAGTCTGGGCGGGACAAGTCCTAGGTTTAGTCATCTGGTAAAGGACGGTGTATATTCCATAGAAAATCCTCATTTTGAAAAATGTTTCCGTAAGTCATGATGTTTTCAAGTATTCAGTCTACTATAGATGAATCTAAAAACCAATACTATGTGGGAAAAAGAAAGTAATGCACTTTTAAAAGTAATTTATAGGCTTGTCCTTGTTATTGGTAGTGTATATTCATAACGAACGTTACGGTACAACACTTTCTTTGTTAGCCCCCATAACCCTGTACCACACAAACACGAGTGTTAGCGACTCCAAGGAATAAAGCTTTAAAAAGCATTGTGAGAAAAGGAGAAAATGCTGGTTTCCATCATTTTCTCCTTTTCCCACAATGTTTTCTACCCTTTCAATGATAACTTCCAACATTTGGGTCTCATATAATTTTCTGTCTGCAAATGGTTTTAATTTGGACAAGTCCAAAATTTTATCTTTTGGTAAAGAGTGAAATCTATTCTCTTTTTTTTTTTTTTTTTCAAACCCTTGACACCTAACGTCCCACAGACGACTTCTCCGAAATGCAGCAGAACACTTTTAAAACCATTGTGTTAGAAGGAGGCATCGCTCCTTATACAACTGTGTTTTAACATCTATCGTTATTCATGTTGATTACTTAACCTTTAAACTGCTGAATAGATTAATTGATACTTTTCAGTCGATAGTGATAAAAGAATCAAAGTACTGAAAGTACTGACATACTAACGAATTTGATCGATTGATTGTATAGTGTTTAACCCTATTTTCAACATTATTTCAGTTATGTAGCGCCGACCAGTGCACATATCCATGCTTTCCTGGAGTATCTTTTACCAGTACTCCGCACACTATTCTTTCCAAGCCACTGACTGATTTCCCACATAACCGTCTTCGAAACTTGAGAGAGGAGTGAATCCTGTCGCAGTGACTATCACCAATCCTCAGAAAGAAATTTTGCCGAGCCGGAGATCGAACCAGCGACCTCCTGTTCTCATGCCCTGTATGCTACCGGCTGAGCTACCAGGGCTATGCATGCTTTGGTTAACTATAATCCAGTGTAAGTTTAACCCTTAACCTGCTAGGAAAAAAATAAATGAAACTTTCAAGCCAATGGTAAACACCTGAATATTACATTTTGGAAAAAAATATATCGTCTTGTTGGACAGTGTAGATCGAAGAACAGACAGCTCGTTCTGTGCAGTCTGATCTTAATCCACACTGTCCACAAAAGGTCATTGAGTCACGGTAGTGCTGGTAAAAGAAACTCAGGAAAGCATGGATAGGTGCACTGGCCGCCATATCACCGAAATAATTTTGAAAACGGCGTTAAGCACCATACAATCAGTAAGTCAATATCCAATAGCACAAGATGTAGTGAACTATTTAACTCTTTGAAACAAAATTCAAAGCTGTCGCAGACTACAAATCAAATGTGGCTGAATTGATGAAACCTAATTCAAAAAAGGCATAAAACAATGTGGAAAAAGGAGAAAATGTTGATTATCAATGACTCTTCCCCAGTGTCATTAAAATTCGGGATTGTGTGGTGAAGGGTTGATATTCAAGACGTAAAAAAAATGTTTAATTGTACACAATAATCTAAATAATGAATGACTGAAGGAATGACAAGGGTTCTCTGTCCAGTGAGGGTTAATGCAGCTGGGATTTGCAACAAATTACATAGGTGTATCTATTTTTAGATTCATTCATTACAGTGGTGTAGGAATAAATGTTAATAGCCTGCTTTGAATAGGTCACTTACTTTACATATAAGCAAAGATTTTGTACCTTATAAATGGCATCGTGTTCAGTCTGTTACTTTGTAAGAAGACATGTTTGAATTGGAGTGGTAGAGATTTGGTGGTTTTTGACAAAATTATCATTTATAACAGAATTAAGATTTCTAACAGAAAGAAGTATTTTCTGTGAGGCAGTATTTGGCAACTGTGGGGTTTTTTGTTTACTTTGATTCTGGGTCAATCATGATGCCTATAGACTAGCTTCGCTAGTCTAAAAACCAAGTATTGCCATTTCATTTGGGGGAGGGGGCGGGGAGTGAGGGGGGATATCGCCTCAACGGATAGTGTAGATCCAAGATCAGACTGTACGTTCTGATATTGATCTACACTGGCCGCCAAACCGCCTTGAGTCGCGCGTAACAGCCTAAGGGTTAAATATGGCTAGGATATTTTGGATGTCGTCTGCTGCAATATATTTCTTAAAGTAAAGAGTTTAATTATGGTTTGAACATTTATGTGCAGATTTATTTTTTGTTTCTTCGGTATGTTTATCAGTTTCACTATCAAAGGCAACATAAATAACTTTTGCGGATGGCGTAGATCAAGATCAGACTTCACAGAACGTGCAGTCTGAACTTTGATCTACACCTTCCGCTGATGCAATCTAAACGACGGTCAAAATGATTCTTCAATTAAAATAAAATACATGTACATGTAGTTAACCCTTAAGCTGCTTATCGCGACCCCCTGACCTTTTGCGGACAGTGTAGATAAAAGATTAGACTGCACAGAACGTGCAGTCTGATCTTTGATCTACACTCTCCGATACGGTATTTTATTTCCGGTGAAATCAAATTTGAAACCGCAATGTTTGGCCTTTTAGTATTGAGTAGAAATTTGCGTTTCATTTATTCAGCAGCTTAAGTGTTAATAGAGCTGACGTAAAAGTTTAACTCAATTTATTCAGGCAGCGAAAGATTTAACTCTTTACCAAACGACAACATTTTAGACTCTTCCTAATTGGAAGCATTTGCAGACGACATATCAAACGTTGCTAAAATGATGGGATTTGTCTTTTAAAGTGAAGAAAACATCGTTGGAAAAGGAGAAAATGCAGGTTTCTAGCATTTTCTTTTGCTTTTCCCACAATGTTTACAAAAATACTCTCTTCGTCATGTCTTTAAGAAATATTTAAAAATATTGAGGAAAATGGATCAACAGGGAGTCGTTAATTAACCCTTTACCACACACTCCCGAGTTTTATCCAACCCTGACTAAGAAGCCTTATAAAATCATTGTGGGGAAACGAGAAAATGCTGGTAACCAGAATTTTCTCCTTTCCCACAATGTTTTCTACCGTTCTAAAAGCCATTTTTTACTTTTGAATCACAGTTATTTTGTCGTCTGCAAAAGATTTCATTTTGGGCATGTCTAAAGTTTTGTCGTGTGGATCTCGGTATTCAGGATTAAACAGTACTAAGGAAGGAGCGGTTCCTTTCTATTGAAACGAGGCATACAAGTCTACTCGCTTCATGGGACTACAAGAACGTGACAAGGAGCAAAATAATTATGTTAACGTATATTTTGTCCTCTGCTCATTTCTTTTTGCGTGTAGTAAACCATTTCTCTTTTTTCTTGATCCCAAATTTTGTAGGCCGCAAATTTGTTTCAGGAGGTAAGGTGTCCGATCCTTTGACTAGTATGTACTTTGAGTACTTTGAACTTTTGCCGCCAATGAACTATAATGTCATTGAAGAGTCGTAAAGCACCTAACGAAACGAACAAACCGAAAATACTGTGAGAATGAACCGTCAGGTTCTTGTGGTGTCCATGGTTGTGATGTAGAGCATCGGCCTCGTAACATAAAGTCACGAGTTCAATTCCCGGGAGCGGATGTCAACTTTGGGACAGTTCAAAGGCCCACATATTCGGCGCTAGTACTGGTGTAGAACCAAAATCGAGAGAGAATAGAATAAGTTGCACGAACTTGTTTCTCAATCGATGTAAAATGAATAAGTTTCAACTAAACTAATGGACAGAACGAAATTCTCCATTGACAGAAAACTTGATAAAAAACATTGAAGTCATTTATAAACAACAAGAGAAACAAGAAAGACAATAAAACGTGTATGAAGTCAACGTGGTTTGGCGGGAACCTTGCGTGTAAATTGTAAATAACTTCTTAAGGACTAGAGAAAGATTACTTATATGTATGAATAACAAACAATCCTCAGAGATATTCAGTTGCAAGTAAGGAAGATTATAAAACAAAAGATGTACTTATATTTCCCGATCACGCCTCGATCAAAGACTAAGGCCATTATTATAACCCTTATACAGCACAATGCCTCCTTTTCACGACCCCGTGAAAGAAGCCTTTTGAAAACATTGTAGGAAAAGGAGAAAATGCTGGTAACCAGCATTTTCTCCTTTTCCCACAATTTTTTCGATCCTATCAAAGAAATTTCAATCCTATCAAAGAAAAATTGCACCATTTGAGCCACATTGAAATTGTCGTCTGCTAATGCTTTCAATTTGGACAAGGCCAAAATTTTGTCGTCTTGTAAAGGGTTAAACTATTTTAATCCTTAACCTGCTAAATAAGAGAAAAGAAACTTTCACGCCAAAAGTAAAAACCAAATTAATGCTGCTTTTTCAAAGGGTGGGAGAGGGGAAAATATCCCCTTGTCGGAGAGTGTAAAACGAAGATCAGACTGCACGTTCTGTGCAGTCTAAACTAGATCCACATTGTCCGCAAAACGTCCTTGAGTCGCGTTTAGTAGCCAATGGGTTAACTCTTACCTGGCCAAATCAATATCATTTGCTGTTAGAAATAAATGGATAAACATTTCACTCAACAATTTATGACTGAAACCATTTACGGAAGTGGAGTCTGTTGTTTAAGACCAGACTGCATGTATGTTCATGCTGATCTTGGACGATACTTTCCGCAAAATACAGCAACATTCGCCAACAAGAGTATATAGAGGTTAAACATTATCACACGTCATCGAGATAGTCTTAACGTCGAGTGTAGACTTACAAAAGACTACATAAACGTGCAGTCTGATTTTGTTCCACACCCTTCAAAAGTGAATACGTTATTTAACCCTTTCCCAAACGACCAATTTTGGACTGGTCCAAATTCAAAGAGTTTGCAGACGACAATTTTAAATTCCATGAAAATGGCAGAAAGTTGTCAAAAAGGGTAGAAAACACTGTGGGAAAAGGAGAAATTGCTCGTTACGAGCAATTTCTCCTTTTCCCACAGTGTTTTCAAAAGACTTGTACTGCAGACACGTGAAAACCAGGGCTTGTGTGGGAAAGGGTTAAACTTTACCATGCCTATTAAAAATCAATAGAAGCGTCCAGTAACACGGCTTGGATTACATAGAATGTATCTGCCAACGGTGGCGTAAAGAGTGTATCTCCTGAACTGGCACTGAAGTTTTAGAACACTCGAAATTGAAAGCAAAAGTAGACGACATCGCAAATGTTTCTTCAATGATGAGGTTTGTCCTTAATAGAATAGAAAACATTGTGAGAAAAGGAGAAAATGCTGGTTACCAGCATTTTCTCCTTTTTTCACAATGTTTAAATGTCTTTTTTCCTCAGGGTTGTTTAAACGCCAGATTGTTATGTGAAAGGTTTAGGTGTAACGCAGAGCCGTGAAATTTTCCGTCTGCAAAACCACTGAGTGTTACAAATGTCTGTTGTCTAAAACAAGAACTGCGAAAAAGTCTGCCTTAAACCTTTCCCAAACAAGCCCTGGTTTTCACGTGTCTGCAGTACAAGTCTTTTGAAAACACTGTGGGAAAAGGAGAAATTGCTCGTAACGAGCAATTTCTCCTTTTCCCACAGTGTTTTCTAACCTTTTTGAGACCTTTCTACCATTTTCATCAAATTTAAAATTGTCGTCTGCAAACTCTTTCAATTTGGACCAGTCCAAAATATGTCGTTTGGGAAAGGGTTAGACAAATTATTTAAACTTGACTGATTAATATTTATTTCATAGTACACCAAAACCTGTCTTAGTGATCTTCCTTATTGAACCTGGGACCTGTAATAAAAGGGGATTGGATCTCTCCCTGTCTCTCTCTCTCTCTCTCTCTCTCTCTCTCTCTCCCCTCTCTCTGTCTATCTCTCTGTCTGTCTGTCTGTCTGTCTCGCTCTCTCTCTTAAAAAAATACATAAATCTCTCTCTCTCTCTCTCTCTCTCTCTCTGTCTGTCTCTCTCTCTCTCTCTCTCTCTCTCTCTCTCTCTCTCTCTCTCGCTCGCTCTCCCTCTCTTAAAAAAATACATACCTGGTTTAAATACCGACAGATAAGCAAGTTCCAGCTTCAACCTTAGGCTAACAAATCAGCAACTGGACTCGATCGAAATAAAGTAGATTTAAATTTCGCAATGTAACATTTTCTGTTATCAGAATATCTGTACAAAAATAATAGATGGTGCAGATCCAAGATCAGACCACGTTCTCTGCCGTCCAATCTTGAAACTAAACTGTCCATGAAAGAATCTAATGTTCTCCACTGCATGTTAAAGGTTTTTAACAATCCCTGTCAGAAATATGCATTCAAACTTGATAAACTTCAGCCAAACATTTAATCGATTTTGGCAAAACACTAGCATAGAAATGCTTGTACAACAATAACGAAAAAAAAAAAGGAAGATCTTTAGAAAATAAAGATAGACGGGCAAAGAGTTACTGTAATATGAATATTGAAACTCTTTTGTGGTTCAATAAGAGAAATGGTGAAACGTAACCACAAGCTGGAAGTTATGGTTTTAAATAAAAGAGGCCCGCAGAATAAACATGTCCTGATTTTCAACCAATCACAAATTAGTAATTATTCATTCGGTACTAATACCAAGAAGTAGGTCAAAAGCCACCTTATACAGCTACGCCTAAACCAGGCTTGACTTCCATACTGGTTGTTTCAGATATACCGACGACTAGCACAGGTCTATGATAAAAAAAGCAGGTTTTTTCGGAAGACAAGAAAAGTATTTTTGTCAAAAAATATGGTGGGTAAAGGAGCATTTGTTCAATTCTCTACCAGATGGCAAAATTTTAAACTTGCCCACTTTCAAAGCATTTGTTGACAACAACTTGTATATGGCTCGAATGATGGGACCTATCTTTGACAGGATAGAAAAAATTGTGGCAAAATTGTGGAGAAAATGCTGATTACCAGCATTTTCTCCTTTCCCCACAATGTTTCAAAAAGCTTCTTCCTCATGGTCGTAAAAACTCGAGGTTATTTTGCAAATGGTTAAGCAATTACTCCTTGACCCACAGTGTTTTCAAAAAGCAATATTTGCTGGGGGTGTTAAATGTCGTACTTAGATAAGAATAGATTTACTTATTCAACCGTTAAACGAATGCCAATTTTGCAACATTTGTGATGAAAAGCCTAAAATCAATTCACACAAAGAAGATCTAAACGGAACCATTTTGTGTCTTTTATGAATTAAAAGACCCTTTATTTTCGGTATGCTTTATGACCTATATATCCTATATATATCAGATGTAATATACATGCATCTATGAACAACAATGTGGCAAATGGAGGGCATTGCGCATCTTGAGCAGTTTCTTCACCTTAAACATGATTTTTTTCCCTCTTTAAAACACATTTACTAAGTAGTACAGGTGGAACAAAGATTGAATATTTGATTTAAAAAATAAATACTTAGAGAAAAGGGAAAAATCTGTGATGGATAATTGAGAAACATTGTTCTTCAAAAAGGAGCAAATTATATGTAATAATTGTCCTTTTTAACTATATTTTTACAGATAGTCTCTTGAAAAGACGTTTTGGTACAGAAATAAGCGAAAACACAACTCACTTTCTTATAACGGCTTTCTTTACTTTTTAGATGTTTTAAGTTGATAGGGGTTCGAACATTTGCGCTATGAGGGAACGGGGTCGGACAAAAACAGAACACCAGCTGAGATAGATATATTTAATCATATCTTAAAGATTTTTTTGCCTCAAAGATCGTAATCACTATATATGGCACAAGATATAAGCTTAAGGAACGTTCTTTTTTGTCATACCTCCCTCATAATTATGGCCTCACGACGACAGTGCATTTTCAAGGTACTGCAGCTTAGACAATTTTAAATATTAACCCCTAGGCTGCTAAGCGCGATTCACTGACCTTTTGCGGACAGTGTAGATTAAGATCAGACTGCACAGAACGTGCAGTCTGATCTTGGATCTACACTGTCCGATAAGTAGATATTTTTCTCCAAAAAAAAAATTAAAAGGCTTGAAATAACATTATTCGGGTTTTTACCATCGGCTTTAAAGTTTTATTTCACTTATTTAGCAGGATACGGGTTAATTTCAACGACATGTCGGTTAGGTCGTTTTGAAGGGAGAGAGAATAACTGGCACTATAGAGAATTGTATAATATGCATTGTGACACTCTTACGCCTGTGGATTGTCCGACAAGATGAAAAACGTGCTCTGAATCAAAATGGAATGATTGAAGTGACATTATAGGAAAAGTACAGGAGATGTACATTAGTAACGGAAAAGAGTAATTTCTCCGTCTGTTCGCCGTTGAAAGCCAAATAAATAAAATTGACATATTAACCCTCAAAATGCAACAGATATTTTCACTCTGTAAAACATATTCGAATGCGCCAATCACAATGTTGCTTCTTTATAATCAGATATCTGATTAAATAATGGGCAGTTTAGATCCAAAATGCCGTCTGATCTTGATGTACACTGTCTGCTACAGTGATCGAACAATTACATCTAGAACTAGTCACACATTTAAACGTTCCTACGATTGTAGAATATTTCATATAGTGTTCGATACCATGACAGTCATATCACGACAGCAGATGACTTATTCATGGGTTTCCTGAGTATCACTCGTAATGGGAGACAAAAGTCAGTTACTTCCCCTGATAGCTCCCCATTACTGACCAGGTCCTGAATAAGGTATTACTTGGTTTTTATCCCTGATATTCTTTGCACTCTTTAGAAATATCCAGGTTTAAATATCTCCTTCAAAACTTATCAAGCCACAAATTTGATCTGTTTGATGCATTTCAATGGTAAAAGTGTGTGAAATTCGATTTGCAAACATTATGAAGACGTTACATATACATCACTAGTCAAATTATAATAATCGCAGCATCTCCTAGTAAAGCAAGGATAAAAATAAAAGGACCCAAATGCAATTTGGTAACCTTGGTTTCAATCTAACAAGGGAGATAATTTGAATTTCACGCGCCCCCCCCCCCACCCCCCCCCAGTGGCAAAGGTTTTCAATGAAGTGCCAACACTCCAAATAGCCAGTGCATACATATATACCCATGTACATACATACCTATTCGGTATTCTCAAGTAAATTCCTCCAATTTGTGGAACACTCTCAAATAGAGATATTTCTATACAAGGTTAGTTAATTCTTCAAAAATTTACTCCAACTTTCAAACGTTGGTGTTGCATATACACGTATGTACACGTGCTTGTTATTATATATATCTGACAGGCGCAGATTGGGTTAGAGAGAGAAAGAGTCGGATACAAGGAAATCCGAGTACGAGACGGTATCAAGACAGTTCCCCGACACAAGTTTTCAAGACATTTCCCCGACACTTTTGATTGCCAAATAACCTGTTACTGATATTTATGATTGATAATCATGAGCAATTATAAATATTTGTGTATAACTGATGTATTGTGATGGGATCATCTGTACTTTGTAATAAAGAATTATACAATGACGGATACTTATTCTCTCATGGGTGAGTTCACGATTATTAACGATTGTTATAAAAATAAGAGACTTTTAAAAAAGATTGTTCGCCAGTTAATCCTTTGAATTATTTTGATAATTTGTTTGTTTCTCTGTGTGTATTTCTTTATGTCTTTTGGATTTAGGCTAGAAAGAGCGGGGATTGTATAATTTACGATCCCTGGAAAGAGCGAGAGACGGGGGGGGGGGGGGGGGGGGGGGGGGGGCACCTGAGTGAAGCAGTTTTACGTTTACCTTGTAAACTTTGTCCATAATCCTGCTGTTTTAATATACGTGTATATTGTACCTAGCATTGGGAAAAATGTAGGGTATTTTGATAATTGCTTGGTATTTGACAACGAAATGTCATCAAACGGTCCCGTCAAACAAAGCTGAATTACAGAAAATTGTAGACACTTCACCTTGCAATAATAGAAAATTACGGACAATATCACGGTGACCAAATGTACACATTAATCACAGGTACAAAACTTTCTGTCAATCACAAAACATCAATTAACCATACAATCCCTCATCAACCACTTTTACCGAGTTAATTTCCAATTGACGTCGAACAAATGTGTCGGGGAACTATCTTCAAATCTGTCGGGGAGCTGTCTCGAAAACTTGTGTCGGGGAACTGTCTTGTTCCCTACAAGACCCTAGCTCTTCTTCGGATAGAATTCCTTGGTTCTTTTACATGCTCAGTGTAAAGTATCGATACATGCGAGACTATCTCTGGGTTTCTAATCAGTTCACCTCTCTTTGGGTGGGAAACATAAAGTGTCTCTGAAAAACATCCTACCAGACCGGGAATCGAACCCCAGCCCTTCGGACTGGTAGTCCGACGTGTTAATCATTAGACCACTGCTCGACCCTATGTAAATACATGTACATACATACATACGAGTACATGTAAGGAGGTACAAAACGCCTACAAAACTATGGACATGTATTTTCCATTTACAGGGCGTCTTATGAAATACTTAGTAATCAATTAAATTGGCAGATTTCAGTCAAAATTGGCAACACGATTAAAGATAAAACACAAAACTGCTCATCCATTGTTGTACCGATTATTATCAATGAAAGATAACGGCTTGAGACGTACAGGGTCGGGTTAAACAAGGGCATGAACCCAAAACTATTGTTCACCCTTACGGCACCCAGGACTGCTTATAATGTTTTTTAGGAACACTTGCAGATCAAGGTAAGACTTCAAAGAACGTGCAATTTGATCTTAGTCTATACTGTCCGATAATTTATGTGACATTGTGGACAAAAGATCGTTGAAATTATCTAATTTTTGCCTTCTTTTGAACTTTTGAAAAATTTGTTTCATTTCTTTAGCACTTTGGGCCATTACTTCCTGAAATAAATTTGAGATAAACACCTTCGAAAGCATCATTTTAAAACGAAAAGAAGAATCAACATCAATTACTATTAAAAAGAAAAATACAAGTGACAACATTATGGTAAAAGGAGAAATTGCTCTGACGAGCAATTTCTCCTTTTACCACAATGTTGTCAAAACTGGTCTGTTCTAATGCTGACAAACCGTCTGCATGATGAGTTAAGCGTGACTGTCAATCTACAGATCGAAGACTGTTTTGTCAAGTGCCAATACGTATGATTAGGCCGAATTGTAAATGACTATTGTTTCGTATAGCCGGTTTTAATTACCGTTTGACGGTAGGATTTCTGTGGGCTTGAAAAGGTTGGGCTTTTTGAAGTGTCAACTTGAAAGAACCACGTTTAGCAAAGTTTAAAACAGTGTGTTTTTCTGCGAAAAAGCGATTAAAATATTCGGTTCGTTTAAGAATTCCCGTTTTTTTTTTTTTGTTTAAATACTCCCCCTCCCACTCCCCCTTCATAATTCATTTTCCAAACGCGGTTTCTCAGTCGAATATGTTCAGGGTTGAAAGAATTTGAAACCCAGGGGTCTTGAAAGAATAATTTTGAGAGATATATAGGATCTGGAATGAGTAGGTGTTTGAGAAAAAATTATATTAAACGAGTATACAAAAATGTTATTAAGCGAGCCTTTGGCGATTATAATTTTTTACCTCAAAAGCCAAGGAGTGTCAGACTTTTTTTATTAGATAACTGTACAACAGAAATGAAGTTTACATGAAGCCTATTCGCTTCTTTGACAGGTACATTACGAATGAAAAATAGTTCCAAAGAAACCTGTAATGATTTTGTTTTGAATCTTAAAGTGGTTAAATTCGCAACTTAATCATGATTACCAATTTTGACCTTAGATTTCACACAGGAATCTCGGTCAGCAATGTTTTAGAAATGAGGTGTATAATTACAGAGTGTTGATCAAATACAGCACTATTTTCTTAGCTCAAACGTGTGTGAGACAAGTAAATTCGTTATGACTGAATTACATTGAAAACAAGGCGAGTTAGGTGATAAAAACTCTTTACCAGACGACAAAATTTTAGACAAGTGTAAAATTTTGTTGTCAGGTAAAGAGTTAATCGTCTTTCATTTTAGTCGTTGATGGGCACCTGTCACCAGAAATAAACACGATACGAAACCGCATGAAAAAAGTATTTTCAGTTTCTTCTTAGATGTGTATATATAAACTGCATGGTTAGTGTTCTGATTGGTGGATTCAAAAACTGTACCTAATTAAACGACAAGTCTTTGACTTCGAACATTTCAGCCAATGGAAAGCTTATTCTTTGAATTTATACACATTCCTCTAATTCGATTAAAGGCGCAACAGCAGCCAAATGTAAACCATTTCATGTGTGAAATACAGATAAATGTTGCTCTTACCATTAAAAAGTATGTCATTTATTATAAGTAAGGCAATCTGCTGAAGTGAGGTTGATCAAAGCTCCAGTCACTAGCAGAAGAATGAATATCAAAACTAGAGGGAAATTTTGAATCTTCAATTTTAGCTTTACAATTCATCTTTCTGCAAGTGACCGGAAGTTTGACACAAGGTGCTGTAACACACTGAAGGATTCATAATGATATATATGAGCCATGGTCTGGCAAAAGAGGGCTTACTGCATCTCCGTGATGCATTATACCAAGCAAGTCATCACATGAAAATAGCGCCGTTAAAATCTGTTTAGTCAAACGATTGACTGAATCTGGAGAAAGAGTGGTCCTTGGACACAAAGAAAATTGACCTATAGCAAAGTGTTTCGACCCATGTCAGCCTGCGCAGACTGCGCAGGCTGACATGACTCGATAGTTTTTGCAGATGCTTTAAGCCCCCTCTTCACAGAGCATGGACCAATTGTACCTTTAACTAGTGTGGCTTAAATTTGCCTGCAATTTGAACCTCGAATGGTTTACTTTTGTCCACTAGTAATAGCGATGTAAATGGGGTTCTGGTTTGATAGCAAATTTGACATGGCTAGTAAAATTCCAATGGATTTATTTCACGATGGGGAGAGTAGATGGAGGTGGGGGGGAGGGGGTTAGGGAATGTGTCATCAGCCACGTGGTTGCTCTTTAGGGCTTTGTCATTCATAAATAAAGCAAAAAATAGAAGGTTGGACGTACCTTTCGCAATAGTGCAAACACAAAAGATACATGGATCGGTTACAGTCACAAATTTGGATACTGTAATAATACATGGATATCACGCTATATAAAGTCATATAAAAAACCGCAGGATTATATGCAACCATAGTTTTTATGGGCGCCACCTGGGCTAAACGACCCATGAAATGTTGATTCAGATTCTTATTGCACGTTGTGGTGAATCTGTTTCAATTTTCCTTCCGTATTTTGTTCGCTCCATAAATCTTTACCAAACGAAAATATTCTAGAGTTATCCAACTCCAGCGCATTTGCAGACGACAATTTCAATATGGCTCAAATGATGGAAGTTGTCTTTGAAAGCGATGAAAAACTTTGGGAAAAGGAGAAATGCTGGTTACCTGCATTTTCTCCTTTATCCCACAATGTTTTTAAAATCCTTTTCTTTAGGGTCGATAAGATACAGCATTTGAGCCATACTCTGTGAAAAAGGGGCTTAGTGCATCTGCGCAAAGTATCGACCCAGATTAGCCTGGGTAGTCCGCGCAGGCTGACCTGGGCCGAAACTTTTCGCTATTGGTCAATTTTCTGTATGTCCAAGGACCAGTCTACCTCATGATTATGTCGGTTGTTAAAAAAAAAAAAAAAAAATGGCTTTTATGGATTCATAATTATGTGATGGCTTGACTGGTATCGTAGGTCACAGGAATGCATTAAGCCCCGTTTTGTCAGTGCGTGGCTCATTATTGATATAGAGATAACCTCAACTCAATGAAAATGCCTTTGAAAGGCCATATAGAGAACGAATTTTGAGAGCACTACGCAACAAAAATTGGACTCAATGGTCAAAGGGAGCAATTTTTCAAAGCAAAGGATTTTTCAAATTGCAAATCTGTTTCCGTTAAAGAAAGTGCTTGTTACTACATTAATTTAATCTCCTACTGAGTGATTCAGTTGTCGCCCCAAGTAGGTTGTTAATTATGTTACGAGAAATAGTGAAGGTACTGGACGAAACCCATCCTAAGTTACGCCTGGTTCTTTACCGTGAAGGGTGCATGGCACCGTCACACGGGACCTCGGTTTAAAGTCTCACCCGGAAGTTTATATGTAATTTTAGTTGGCCAACCGAGGGAATCGAACCAACACCCTCAATCCTTTAACGCACAATGCCGACTTTTCACGATCCTGGGAAATAGACCTTTTGAAAACATTGTGGGAAAAGGAGAAAATGCTGGTAAACGATGTTTTCTACCCTGTTATAGAAAAGTTACACAATTTGAGCCACACTGAAATTCTCGTATGCAAATGCTTTCAATTAGGACAAAATTTTGTCGTCTTGTAAGGAAGGGCTAAAAGCACTTGAGCTAATGTGCCTGGTCTCGATGCCCTATTCTTTGAGCCTTACCCCTTACAGTGTTGAACCTGGCTTTAGTCACCTTTGCAGGCTGTGTGATCAAGATCAGACTGCATGTTTTGTGCAGTCTGATCTTGTTTCTACAAGATCCGTTACATTGCCAGATAATTTGACAAAACTGCTTTTATATTGCAATGTTTTAAATTTGACAAAGAATGTCTCACTTATATAGCACAGAGCATAAAGATTGCAATATAAGGGTTTTTAAACTCAACTCTTCAAATAATTTTGAATATAGCATAAGGTTCGAGTCCGCTGTACTCCTTTTGGCAGACGGATGTCTTCGTGATTTGCCAGTAACAAACATTAACATGATATGGTCCATGCGCGATAATCCGTTGACAGTTGAGGCAAAATCCAAATTTCTTGCTAACAATGTCGTCTCTTGCTGTAATATCTCAAATTGTTCGATGGTGTAGATCCTATATTAAACTGAACTCTTAGTGCTCTCTAATCTTGATCAACATTGTTCGAAATGCATCAAGAGCTAGAGCTGATAATCCGATGGTTATTCCTGAATTGACAAATTGACAATTGACTATCTGTTTCAGCGTCAAATATGGTCATAAACCCGACCTTCATCGACGGCTGAAAATACATTCCACTGAAACTAAGGCAGAGTTTAATCTTATGGTTTGACTCGCCAAGCGGACGGTATAGATTCAAGATCAGACCGCCCGTTCTGTGCAGGCTGATCTTGATCTATGCCGTCCGCAGTTTAGCAAGTTTTCCATCTATGGCATCGTCAAGGATAAGCACTCTACGATTAACTCTTTACTAAACGACAAAACTTTGGACTTGACCAAATTGAAAGCATTTGCAGACAACCAGGTATGTGCAGTTCAAATGACGATTTCTGACTTTGATAGGATAGAAAAAATATTGTTGGAAAAAGAGAAATGCTGGTTACCAGCATTTTCTCCTTTTCCCACACCGTTTTCAAAGCCTTCTTCTTCAGGGTAGTTTAAACTCGGGTTTGTGTGGCAAAGAGTTAAAAAAAGAGATAGTTTGCCCAAATAGGTCCAAGAACATACTGCACGTTCTGTGCAGTCTAATATTGATCTATGTCATCTGCAGAAGGACTTGTTTTCGCCTATTTCTCAAAAAGGGTTTATGACTAACTTTATTGTATTTTAGGAAGAGCTACAGCTAAAATCGTGTCTGCAGTTCTGTGACACCCGCACCACAAAAACCACATGTTTTTGTCAAATTAAACCGTGAAATTAAAGTACTGATGGTATTAGATATTGCGGTTTTTTCCTGTCATTGATGTATGGAAGCGGTAACCCAATTATCACAAAGACTAATTTTAGAGACCCAGGAAGAAAAATAGTACAAATACTTGAAATGAGCAATAGCTAAAATCTAACAAAAAGGAAA
The DNA here is from genome assembly GCA_945859785.2 of Tridacna gigas. Taxonomy (NCBI): domain Eukaryota; kingdom Metazoa; phylum Mollusca; class Bivalvia; order Cardiida; family Cardiidae; genus Tridacna; species Tridacna gigas. The sequence continues at coordinate 71,162,896 of OX244029.2, forward strand.
ATGTTACTTCAGAAATATTATGACAAGGAAATCTTCCTGTTTTCCCAAATTGCGTTTATAGTCTCATCTTTTTTGGCGTTGAAGCTCCAATTTGTGTGCGATGGGTTTAGCCTTGAAATGATGACAGCCTGACTGTGGGTGGTTTTGCATACAGTTTTGATCAAGAAAAGGCTACACAATACGTGCAGTCGGATTTTACACTTGATCTTATAATAATTTCGCAAATCAGCATTATAATAGCTATATTGTACACTACTCCAGGGTCCGTATTCACCAGCCATTTCTGATTTCCTCTCCGTCTAATGCTAGATTTAGAAAGTAACACAACTTCTGATTGGCTAAACCAAATGGTTTAGTCAATCAGAAGTTGTGTTAATTTCATATTTGGGAAAATGTTTAAGAATAAAACAAAGAATTTTCTTAAGAATGGTTCTCGAATACAGACCCTGTTCACAGCTAAAGCACAGGTACCTCTTTTTCTAGTTAAGCCTCAGAGCGTTGTATCAATGAAATCGGCCTTTTTATTTAGAAAAAAAAAACCGCATCCGAAATATCGTCATTTCAACGTTTTTTGGTCAAGAAATGTAACGAAGCAGGGGATGATGTCAATCCAAGATCAGACGCTATGTTCTGTGTACTGATCTTGGTCTATACTGTCTTCAAAAAACTTTTTTTTTTTCTTTTCGGCTCCACCGCTTCAAGGGTTAAAACGGACAAAGGCATGTTAGCGTGAATACACTTCGCAAATAATTTCCTGCTGTTAGAAGTTTACTCTTTGCCAAACGGCAAAATTTTAGATTCGTCGAAACTGAAAGAGTTTGCAGACGAGAAATAGAGAAGTAGAGACTGTAGCGAAGTTGTGGCAAAAGGGGGTTTAATGCATCTCCGTGATGCATTGTACCAAGGAAGTCATCACATAATTATGGATCCATAAAATACACTTTGTCGAACAATTGGCTTAATGCCGAGGTAGAAGGGTCCTTGGACTTGCAGAAAATTTAACACAATCAAAAAGTTTCGGCCCAGGTCAGCCTGCGCGGACTGCGCAGGCTGACCTGGGGCGAAACTTTTTGCAGATGCATAACACCCCCTTTTCACAGAGCATGGCCTAAACATAATACTCCTAAGGAGTAATTTCATCTGTTGCTACAACGTTTTATAAAATGGTCGGCTGCAGGACGCCAGAAGCCAGGAGTAACGAGTTAACCCTTATCCTGTTAAATAAGTGAAATGAAACTTTGAAACCGATAGTTAAAAAAAAAATGATGCTATTTCAAAGCTAAGTTTTGGGGAAAAGATGTCTTCCGATCGGAAAGTGTAGATCCAAGATCAGACTGTACGTTCTGTGCAGTCTGATCGTGATCTACACTGTCCGCAAAGGGCTCTTGAGTCGCGCTCTAGCAGCCTAAGGGTAAAATAACTTCCAATATGACCGCATTCATAACTGTAGATTTTTTTTTTTTATTTCAGAATGAAACTTGAATGTCATGTTCCCATGAACTCGATACAATGACTGAACTTTTTGATACCAGTCCAAATAAACGATCATGCTGTCGGATCATTTGAAGTCGGTTTTTTAGAGCATTGTTTTTTTGTTTGTTCGTTCGCTTGTTTGTTTAAGGCCGTTTTCAACATTTTTCAGTACTATCGCTGGAGCCAGTGCACCTATCCATGCTTTCCTGGAGTTTCTGTTACCAGTACCTCGCAAAATATTCTTCCCAAGCCAATGGCTGCTTTCCCAGATAACCATTGTAGAAACAAGAAATATCTTTAAGAAAGATAGACGGCGTAAAGTTGCCAGAAACTAATCAGGGGCCTTAGAATAAACATGTCTACATTTTTGACCAATTACAAATTTCTACTTATTCATTCGTTACCAGTATCAAAAGGTGGGTCAAAAGCAATCACGTTCAGCTATGCCGAAAAATGACCAGCCGTGAGAGATAAGTGCATCCCGTCGCAGTGACTATCATTAATCCTCAGAAAGACATTGGCCGAGCTGGAGATTCGAACCTACGAGCCCCTATTCTCAGAGCATTGCGATCGATTTTTTCTTTCTTTCATTATGTTAGTCTATTACCCCATAACGTCCTCAAATAAGATTTGCAGCAGACCCTTTTGAAAAGATCTTTATAAAATTTGAAGGTTTCCCCAAAGGTCCGACATTTTTGTTGTTATACGGTCCCTTACACGGCAACTCTGGTATTGACTAAGGGAATGCAAAATGACGGTAACTGGTGACTCATTAGATCGACCACCATACACAAATCGGCACCAGGCGAAAAAGAAAGCATTTTGCGGTATTTAACCGATAGGCTGCTAAGCGCAACTCACTGACCTTTTGCGAACAGTGTAGATCAAGATCAGACTGCACAAAACGTGCAGTCTGATCTTGCATCTACACTGTCCGATAGGGAGATATCTTTCCTCCAAAATTATCTTTGAACCAGGAAAGTTTGGGTTTTTACTTTCGGCTTAACCCTTAGGCTGCTTATCGCGATCCACTGACCTTTTGCGGACAGCGTAGATCAAGATCAGACTGCACAAAACGTGCAGTCTGATCTTTGATCTACACTGTCGGATAAGGAGATATCTTCCCTCCAAAAATCCCTTTGAAACAGGAAAGTTTTGGGTTTTTACTATCGGCTTAAAATTTCATTTCTTTTATTTAGGAGGATAAGGGTTAAGATCGACAGGAATGAAGGTTCATTACAGGAATAAAGTTGAAAACATTGTGGCGACAGGGGAAATTACTCGTTACGAGTGGTCCCCGGCAAGGCTAAAGAAAGTTGTCTGAGGAAGATAGTTTGTTTCTCATTACTAAACAATCCCGAGTTTTGACGAACCTGAAAAAGAAGACTTCTGAAAACTTTGTGGGAAAAGGAGAAAATGTTGGTAACCACCATTTTCTCCTTATCCTATAAGGTTTTCTTGCCTTTAAACGAGAATGCTATTCTTGAACTTGAACTATGTCTACTTTGAAGCATGCAAATGCTTTAAATCTTGATAAGTCCATAATTTGGGTAGTCGTCTTGTTGTCTTGTAAAAAGTTAAACAGGTTTGAAAAATCTAGCGTACCGAGTGTTTCTATTACGTATAGCAACAGGGTGTTAGAGCAATTTCGTAAATAGGTGTTGGAATGCAAAATAAGTTCGCACATTGCACCGCAAACTCTCTCAAAGCTTCAATTTATAGCCAAGTTGTGAGCTGACCCTGACTTTCGCGACCAGTTGAGAGAACAAATGGTTCTGGTCCTTTTAGGAAAGTGGCTGCATAACATGGGCAGTGTTTCGTTCAAATCATGAGTTTGGAAACCAAATTGTTGTTTATGAATGCAGACGGCTGCTTCAATCAAAAGGTCTCTTACATACATGTTTGACCGCATTTTGGAGACCAAATTTACTGGCAGAGTTGTCTCACACGTATAATTATATACTCTTTTGTAACATGAAAACGAAAAGAAAAGTACAACAGCAGGTGTAAATGCTCCCATGTTACAAGACTGTTTTCTGAAGGCGATCACAGTCCAGCATTGAGCAATCTTCTGTGAAGTAGGCTATCTTGTCTTGTTTGCCGTTTAACGGCCTTTTTTTAACATTATTTCAAACATATTGCAGTTGGCAAAGGCACACATCAATGCATTCAATTTTTACCAGTACTTCGAAAAACATTCAGGACTGTTTAGACCTCTGGCTGCATTCGCGCGTAAACGTAGTAAAAACACTGTTCAGGGGGTAACATAAAATGAACCCTGTCGCAACAACTATCATCATTTCTAAAAAGGAATTCGGCCGAGCTGGGATTTTAAGTTAAACAGACGACCCCTAAATTGCAAGCCCTGTTTGTTACCCAATAGGTTACCGGGATCGGCTTCTGTGCAGCAGGTATAACCTTGAAAGGAATTTAGGAGTGGTTCTTTATAAAATAGGAACTACTCTTAAATTCCCTGTATGATTCGGACGGCTGTGTTCAACTGATGACGTCAGCCGTTTCGTGTACATTACGTCGTTAATGATATTTAAAAAGCGAAACTATGTGAAGGGATTTGATTGAAGGGCAAACTTTTTAACCCTTTACTTGATGGTTCCGTGTTACTGGAAAGGGGGCAAATACTAGATCTAGTTCAGAACATTTCCTTAATGTTTTGGTCTCTTTCAAAGACAAGTCTTATCGTTTGTGCCCTATTCATTGAACGTTTAGCACATGATGTCAATATAGATCTATTAGAGTCTAAAATCCTGTAGGCTAGTAGACATAGATCTAATTGAGCCAGGCTCTGACAAAAGGAGATTTATTACATCTCCATGATGCATTGACAAAACCAGTCATCACAATATTGATCCAAGACCAGATTGCGCGTTTTGTGCAGTGTGATCTTGGCTTACATTCTTCCCAAAAGCGTGTTGAGTCGCGCTTAGTGCTCAGCATAAGATTTAGTATAGCTTACATAATTATACTGTTGAAATTTTAAGCATCTCTACTGATCAGTGTTGTTTGCCTTAGCCTGTTGTCTTTGAACAGTCAGTGCTCTAACTACGTAAATAGCATTGTAATATATACATAATTATATAGCCGAAATTTAGGAAATGGGATGAACAGCCGCCTCCCCCATAAAATTTAGGGGGCAAGGCACACGTAACTCCCTCCTCCGATGCCTATTATATTTCAGGTTTCAAAATAGGGCCTGATTTCTGCGTACAGGTGATGTTACAGACAAGTTAAGGACCTTTCGAGAAGAGTGTCTCAGACACAAGGGCAGTTGGTACAAGACGTGGATTCTGATTTTATCTACATTTCTCTGTATTATTCAAGATATTAAGGCCAGAAACAGACTTCAGTCCGAGGCAATATTTGGACTTTCCCCTGATACTAGTAAAGGGAAAATGAAATCAACATGGCCATACGTCATTTGTCTAGATCTGTCATAAATGTTTGCATCTTGATGAGGACGCATCTAAAATATGACAACAAAAATGTCCATCTATTTTTTTACATTGTAATTTTTGGGGGGTTGTTGTTGTTGTTTTTAATTGTTTATAGCTTATAATTTCGCAATGAACCCTTGGAGAGATAATTGTGTTGCTTGTTTGTGGTTAAAGAATAAATACCATTGCAACGGTATTCCGAGAGGTTTCACGGCGATCAGTGCACCTTTTTGGTACCTGCAGTTTCTTTTGCCGGAGTTAGGTCGGCTACAATCTTTTAAAGCCACTAGCTGCTTTCCCTCATAAGTCGACGTCCATCGGTGAAAGACGGGTGACTCCTGCCACACAATGGCTGTCATTGATCCATCAGAAAATTCTTTCAGATTATGATTGCCAGCTCTGCGCTTAGACTGAAGATTCGTTGTAATCTGATCTTTGCCTGTGTCGGCCACATTATAAGCGACTGGTTTCGTATGTTGTTAAAAAAGAAAAAGTTGAACGGTTCTGGGCAAATCTGAGGGCTGTTTTAAAAAGGAATAACGCTTGTCAACGCCATGTACTAACGATCACGAGGACAGAGGTTTTTGAAAAGGTTGTGGCCAGGGAAAAAGAAAAAAATGCTGATAACCAGCGTTTTCTCCGTTTTTCCAATATTGTTTTTACCTTTTCCGAAGAAAATCTTATCGGCTGAGCTGTAGTGAATTCACGGTCGTCTGCAAATGCTACCAATATGGACTATTCTTTACTACAAGTCAAGAGCTCAGCTAAACAAGCATTTTCTCCTTTTCCAACAATGTTTTCTGACTTTTCTAGAAAACCCTATCCATTGAGCGGTGGCGAAATTCATGGTCCTCTGCAAATGCTACCAATATATGGACCAGTCTAAAATCTGTTACTACAGGTAAAGATTTAAGCTAAATGATCTGTGAACATGAACAACCTGTAGAAAGTACTTCAGCTTGGGATTCAGATTTACAGCTTTTTTTTTTTTGTTTTATAGCTGACGATGCTCTGTGTCAAACTTTATGCGGTCCTCCATAGCTGAGAAGTTAAAGCGTCGACCTTGATACCGGGATTCGATCCTAGCGAGTTGGGCTACCTCCGTAGGAAGGTCCAAGCCGTGTGCTTGAGAATTCTAGAAAAAGCATTCATAAGCGACCCGACGCTCTGGTATGAACGAAAATTTTTAGACCAGAGCAAAAATAACATTCGAGCAAGCATACAAATAAATCAACTTAAAGTGTGTGAGGGAGACGAAAAAGACGGAAGTTGTCCGAATATTTATGACCGTTGCATTGTTGTCAGGAATTCGAAAAGAAAGAGAACCCGGATGTCTAAATTCATTTTACGTTCGTCCTGCTGTAGGTTTCAACGACCTTGAGTTTTTGCAATGTACTGTACCGTAGCTACGTATCTCGTACGTAACGTCCATTAACACGTCGATGCGTAATATTGGAACTATGTGTCCAAAAAGCTGATTTTTGCTGAAGAAAAACTTGTAAGTAACCGATCGATTCAGAATTGGGGCGTGTGGTTTTTTGTTGTTGCTGTTGTTGTTCGGCGATTAAAACTTTACCAGACGACATGATGTTTGTCTTGTCCAAATTGACGGCACTTGCAGACGACAAATTAAATGCAGTTTCAAGAATACAAGTTATGCATGAAGAGAAGAAAACATTGTGTGAGTCAAAGGAGAAAGTACTGGTTAACAGTATTTTCTCTTTTTCCGAAAATATTGTCTTCTTTTTCGAAGACAAATTTCATCATTTGAGTCACATTTCATTTCTCGTCTGCCCAGCTTTCGATTAAGGAAGAACCCAATCTTTTGTCGTCTGGTTAAGGGTATAAAACTTTACCGCATAACTCCGAGGGTTAACGACATGAGTACGAAGCCTTTTGAAAAACATTGTGGGAAAAGGAAAAAATGCTGGTAACCAGCATTTTCTCCTTTTCCCGCAATGTTTTCCAATCTTTCATAGACAAATCTCGACATTTAAATCAGATTTGATTTGTCGTCTGCAAACGCCTTCAATTTGAATGAGTCTGAAATTTTGTCGTCTGGTAAAGGGTTTAAACAGAGGTCTTTCAGATCACGGCATTTCAGAGAGGGCGTTAACGTTTTATTACGTAAGAGAATGTCTCGTAAGAGAATGTCTTTGACTTTTTATGTCATTTCATCATCATTTTACGTAGATCTACAAATAACTCTCCCATGTTTTTTTGACATTTCAAGGTCGCCATTTTGTTTGGAAAAGATAATGCACACGTTCGCCGTTACTATGGAACTAAAGTCACAGGCACATGTTTCTTTTAACAAATTTCGCCCTGTATATAACCTTATAAATCGGACAACGTCACCAACCCATTACTAGATTGGTAATCTCCCCTGATACAGCAAAGACTAAAGGTGTCACACCACTGTTTTTTGCCATAATGAAATTAGAGTGAAATCGACCATTTTTGAAGCTTCACAGATCGCTTAACGGCAAAATTTTGGCTTTACCGTCTCTTACTCTCAAAAGTACAGTCATAATCCTTCAAAAGAATGCATAAAAAAACAACGTGTCAACCAATTGCGTTTTTCGCTAATCCCAATCAACACAAGCACCTTAGAAATTGTCCAGTCAAAAACACCTGTTCACGGCCATGACCCCATTTTTTTGTTTCTCAACTGAAACAAAACAGTCCAATCAATATATGATAAAATCACATCTAAATGGTGCCCACTGCCTAAATTTGAAGCAGATCTAAATTATATACCACCAAGCCCTCTCATGAAACAGTGAAACAAAAGTGCTATCGCAAAATTTCACAAGGGACTACTTTTGACTACCACGACCCGGAAGCAAATCTCGCAGTGGTGCGACACCTATAGGTAAATACATTTGTAGATGGACAACGGTGGCCAGTTTACCCTATTGCCTTCCGGATATGATCCCCAAACTATTCATAAATATCTTTCACATACTTTTAAACTGAGATGGAAGAAAACTAGTTTCTGTTATCGTTCAATGAGGCAATTTGTCTTCAACCCAACCTGGTACACTGAACGGGAAAAAAGTGTGTAAACATCAAGTGGGTTATGAGTTAGATGTTACTTTTCTTTCATCCCACCTTAAAATGGAAATTTTAATACCACGGTGGACACTTAGTGATGGACTTTTGAGATACCAGCGAGGTGCAAGAATCGTTCCTAATGAGATTTGCCATTGGAGATGTAGAACACGTTGTCGGAAAAGAAAACAATAGGGTTACCATAGATACCTCATGCCACAACTCTTTACCAGATGACATAATTTCTATCATCCAAAACGAAAGCATGTGCAGGTAATGACACACCAGATGTGTCCAAAATTACTGGATACATCATCGAAAGGGTAGAAAACATTGTGGGAATAGGAGAAAATGCTGGGCACCAGCATTTTCTCCTTTTCCCACCATGTTTTCAAAAGCTCTCTTTGTCAAGGTCGTTTAAACTCGGAATTGGTGAAGAGATGGTTGAGTCTTATTAGAAAGGGACAGAGAGAACTACGACCTAAGTTCCGGACATTTTTAGATCTATTTGTATGTGTTGTACAAAATGCGGAACAAGAAAGATCTTATACAAAATGATAGACATTGTCAGAGGTATTGGAATAAGATGATTGAAAGTCGTTTGTGGTTAAATACCTAGATAACTAAAGAGGGGAAACCCCGCCAGCAACTGTCACGGTTTTTCTCAATGTTTTGCATATTGTTTAAAAATGTAATTTTCAATAAGATCTAGATATATTTTGCATGATAAGATGTTGACCCAAATCATCGATGGAAAAGGAGCAAAGGCTGCAAAAAAAATATTCTTTGATGTAAATGAGCGCCCTGGTATTTCGATTAGCAACCCTTGTATATTGGGTTCATAAAAGTGCCTGCAGATAAGCATCCATGGGCCTGCATGATGAACATGTACTTATTTTTGACCAATCGCAAATTACTATTTATTCATTCGGGTATATCAATTAGATACAGATAAAAAGCGAGCGTTGTCAGCTATGCCGAAAAAAAATATACTGACTCTCTAAAAGGAAAAAGGACACGGGCGCGATAAAATTAAAAAAAAAATATATATATATATGTGTGTGTGTGTGGGTGGGCCGTGATCTGTGAAAAGGGACTGCATCTGCAAAAAGCATCAACCCATGTCAGCCTGCGCAGTCCACGCAGGCTGACATCGGTCGATCCTTTTCTGCTATCGGTCAATTTTCTGCAAGTCAAAGGACAGTTCTAGCTCATAATTCAGTCGATTGTCTGACAAAATGGATTTTATGGATCCATAATTATGTGGTGACATGCTTGATATACCGTATCATGGATATGCATTAACTCTTTACCACACGACAAAATTTTAGACTGGTCCAAATTGAAAGGATTTGCAGACGACAAAATAAATGTGACTGAAAAATTGAAATTTGTCTTGGGAAGGATAGAAAACATTGTGGGAAAAGGAGAAAATGCTGGTTACCAGCATTTTCTCCTTTTCCCACAATGTTTTCAAAAGGCCTCTTTCTCAGGGTCGTTAAAAGTCGGCATTGTGTGTGGTAAAGGATTAAACCCCTTTTTTCAGAGCATGGTCCGTATGTACAAGTTATGTTAATATGTGTTAATTTAAACAGCATTACGACAATAATCAAAGCTTTAAATCTTAGATTTAATACATGAAGTGTACACTTTCATTCAATTTAAAGATACTACAGATATAGTAAAACCTGTTTTAGCGATCACATTTTTTTAGCGAGCAGCTTGTGTCCGTATCCAGCAACCATTCTTAAGAAATTTCTTAGTCTAATCCTAGATTTAGAAAGTAAATGAAGCATTTAGTTTAGCCAATCAGAAGCTGTGCAACTTTCAAATTTCGGAAGTCTTGGAGAATAAGACTAAGAAGGTTCCTACGAATGGTTAGTGAATACGGAATAAGGAAGAATAGATCCTTCTAAATACGGAATGCTTGCTAAAAAAAGGTGACAAGAGAAAGGCAAATACATGTATTTTGAAAGGTACATGCACTAAGCAGGCACCTGTCTTAAGCAAGCACCTTTTGAGTTTTCCTTAGGTTCTCATTAACACGCGTTGGGCTGTAATATGTTCGAAGGTACTTCACGGGCGCGAAGCAAGGCAGAAGCCCGGAAGCCCGGGCTTCAACATTAATGACCAAGTATCAAAGAAACGAAATACCCTTTCTCAATATGGAAAAGAAACTAATCTCACTTTCAACATTGCTTTTGCCAGAAAATAAAAACTAGGTAGCGGACAATGTAGATCAAAGATCAGACTGCACGTTCTGTGCAGTCTGATCTTAATCTACATTGTCCGCAAAATGCATTCTGATCTTGATTTACATTTTCTGAAAAATTGACAAGGTTGTGCTTGGCTCTTTAAGTTGCTAATATCTATTTTGCTGGAGGAAAAATGACGAAAGAAAGAAAAGAAAAAGAGAGAAAAAAATAGAATAAATTGAGCTACATTCCTGGCTTTGCACCTGCTTCAGGTTTAAATATTTCCATAGTGTGCCTTATGTAGTATTTCAAAGATCAGACCAGTCGTTAAAAGGTTGCATTCAGTCTAATCTTCATGAATGCTGTCTGCAAAAACTGCTTAAGATTTTTTCTTCTTCTTCGTTATAAACGAAAGAAATAAAACGAAATTAACAAACTCTGAAGAAACTAAGACTGTGCAGTCTGATTTTGGTCGGCCCTCTTCACGAAGGACATAAGATTATGCGACACGCAAGGTATGGATGAGAATGGACAATCTGATTTTTGACAATTCAACCTATTGATCTTTGACATTAAAACTGTTATATGAATGAGTAGGCCACCTTCAAACAAGATGATCAGATCCGAGTACATTTTGGTTTTAACCCTTTCAGGACAAACGTCGAAAATGTGCTTTTGTGGACGGCATAGATCAAGATCAGACTGCACAGAACGTGCGGTCTGATCTTGGATCTGTGCGGTCCGCTTGTTAAGTCACGCCTATTTATAAGTTAAAATCTCTTTGAGTTTAAATTGATTGTATTTTCAACAGTCGAAAGAGGCTGATTTTATGTATTTGATGCAGGCAGAGTTAAAGGTCCTTCGTGGCAGATTATTCTAATAAATAACAAATCGAAAAATTTACAAAGAAATACATAAAATAAAGTTCCTTATAAATATGTAGTGTGACGTAGTAGGCCTACTCTAGATATATTAGGAACATTATTAAAGCGTACGCAATCTAATAAATAATACATGACGATATATTTATGTATACGCGTCATTGAAGATATCAAACAAATAGTGCCATTGTATCAAGGCTTCTATTCGTCGCCCACTAACACAGATTCTTTTGTAAGTTTATCCAGCTTGTTTTACGTCACTAAATTTATTCGTAAGCAACGTCCTTTTTCTTGTCTGTTTGCATTTCTTCTTATACTTCCGCCTGGGTCTTGTCTTTTTGTATCTCTCAGGCTTTTCTCAGTCTTCTTTCTCTCCTTTTCCTTGTCAGAATATCACACTAAATGATTCAAGGATTATTCCTACCTGCACAGTTTGCACCAGACAATGGGTACCCAGGACAATTCGTACCAAGGGCAAATCTTATCTAGGACAATTCTTGTCTGGAAGAAATCATACCAGGACAAATGGTATCTTGAACAATTCTTACCTACGACGATTGGTACTTGGACAATTGAAGTCAAGGACAACTCGTACTTAGGAAAGCTCGTGTCTGGCATAATCGCACCAGGAAAATTCGTACCTGAGTTGATTGGTACCTTGGACATATTGGTACCTACAACAATTGGTATCTAGGACAACTCGTACCTAGGACAACTCTTAATTACAAAAACTCATGTCTGGAAAAAAATCGTACAAGTACAATTCGACCTGTAACAATTGGTAACTAGGACAACTGGTACCTGTAACAATCGGTATCTAGGCCAATTGGTAACCAGGAAAATTAGTATGTAGGACAATTGCTACCTAGGACAACTGGTCATTGGGGCAATTGGCACATAGGATAATTGATACCTAGGACATGGGTACCAAGGACAATCGGTTCCTCGGTCTATAGATACCCCGGACAATTAGTAGCTTGTACAATTAGAACCTAAGGCAACTGATACCTAGGACGATTTGTACCCAAGACAATTGGTGCCTGGGACAATTGATCCCTAGGGCAATGGTATAGGGACGATTTGTACCTGGGACAATTTGATACCTGGGACAATTGTTACCCAGAATAATTGGTACCTAGAACAATTGGTACCTGGGACAGTTTGCATTTAAGACTCGGGACAACTCGTAGCTCAGACAGTCATACCAATAATGATTCGCCTCTTTAAGGACACATCGATCAATACTTTTGATGGCAATTGATTGATTGATTGTATGGTGTTTAACGCCGTTTTCAACATTATTTCAGTTATATCACGGCGGCCAGTGCATCTATCCATGCTTTCCTGGAGTTTCTTTTACCATTACTCCGCACAATATTTTTTTTCAAGCCACTGGCTGCTTTCCCACGTAACCATTGTCGAAACAATGGTCAGCGGTGAGAGAGGAATGAATCCTGTCGCGATGACTATCATCAATCCTCGGAAAGAAATTGGCCAAGCCGGGGATCGAACCAGCGACCTCCTGTTCTCAAGTCCTGTGCGCTACCGACTGAGCTACGGGGGCTGGGCTTTGATGGCAAGTATGACTACCTATAGGTATGAGTTGTTCTGGGTACAGATCGCCCTGATAAAAATGACCTGTTATCCACAAGTTATTGGGCAGTGTAGTTATGAGATCATTATTTTTCAGTCTTATCATGGTCTATTCTCTCGACAAAAACTCTCAAAGTTATCCTCAGGGCTCAACTTTTTACCATACAAACCATTACACACCAACTAAAAGATTGAACTCAAGAGACAAAGCAGTAAAACATGTCTGAATCAAAATCTGAATCTAAATCGAGGAGGTTAGCCTCAATAATGCTCAATAAGAAATGAACGGAAAACGTTGTGGGAACAAGGAGCAATTGCTTGTTACAAGCAATTGCTCCTTTTCCCATAATGTTTTCAAAATGTACCAACTGAAAAAGAATATTTAATGTTCGTGTTACAAGCAATTGCTCCTTTTCCCATAATGTTTTTCAAAATGTGCCAACTGAAATAGAACATTTAACGTTCGTGTTTGTACACAAATAGGTTTAGACCAAGGGGGTTTTAAAAAAAAAAGTATATTTATATCTTACACGCTGGAAACGTAATATCCCTATTTCTCGAAGTTAAATTTACACAGTGATTTAATTACCTCTATTTATCAACTAATTAGATGCGAATTTCGATGTTGATTTAGAGCCGCTATTACAAATACTCCAGTGTCAAAACCCTTTTGACGTCTCTTAAGACCCTTTAGCAAACGACAAAATTGTGGACTCCACGAAATTGAAAGCATTTGCAGACGAAACGAATAAATGTAGCTGAAACGATGATTTCTGTCCTTGATGGGGTAGAAAACGTTGTAGGAAAAGAAGAAAATGCTGGTTACCAGCATTTTCTCCCTTTCAAACAATGTTTTCTAAAGGCTTTTGTATCAGGGTCGTTAAAAGTAGTGATTGTGTGGTTAAGGGTTATTCCATTATCCACCTGCAGACGATGTTTTTTGAACATTGTAGGAAAAGGAGAAAATGCTGGTTACCAGCATTTTCCCCTTTTCCAACTATGTTTTCTAAAGGCTTCTGTATCAGGGTCGTTAAAAGTAGTGATTATGTGGTAAAGGGTTATTCCATTATCCACCTGCAGACGATGTTTTTTTAACATTGTTCCACAAGAAGCAACTATTCGACAACAATGTTCACTTTTTAACCCTTTCCCGTACAATGAAGCCTTTTAACGCCCCTGGGAAAGAGGCCTTTTGAAAACAGTATGGGAAAAGGAGAAAATGCTGGTAACCAGCATTTTCTCCTTTTCCCACAATGTTTTCTACCCTATCAAATAAAACTTGCACCATTTTAGCCACATTGAAATTGTTCTCTGCAAATGCTTTCAATTTGGACAAGGCTAAAATTTTGTCGTCTGGTAAAGGGTTAAACGTTTTTTCGCCAATGTGCATGCACGTATTAACTCCTCAGCAGACAACAATATTTTAGACTAATCCAAATTCAAAGCATTTGCAGAGATTAAATGCGACAGAAACAAAGAAAATCGTTTCTCAGAAGATGGTAGAAAACCTTGTGAAAGGGGGATGCCATTAAAACTCAGGATTGTTTGGTGAAGGGTTTAACAATATATTTAACCCTTTCCCAAACGACAAATTTTGGATTGGTCTAAATTGACAGAGTTTGCAGACGACAATTTTAAAATTGATGTAAATGGCAGAAAGTTCTCAAAAAGGGTAGAAAACACTGTGGAAAAAGGAGAAATTGCTCGTTACGAGCAATTTCTCCTTTTCCCACAGTGTTTTCTAAAGACTTGTACTGCAGACACGTGAAAACCAGGGCTTGTTTGGGAAAGGGTTAAGTTGTTAATCGATATTTCACGATGGTTTTTCTTTCCGAGTCGTCTGCAAATTTGCTTCAACATGTATTGCTTTTAAAGAAGTAGATTGATTTACTTAAATAAAATCTTTAAGTTTCTTCAATCCAATAGAACGTTAAACAATATAAATGTGTCATAACCTTGCAAAAGGGGGCTTAATGTATTTCCGTGATGGATGATACCAAGCAAGTCATCTCACAGCTATGGATCCATAAAATTCAGTTTGTCTAACGACCGAATGCATGTGGTGCACTGGTCCCATTACATGCAGAAAGTTTACCGATAGCCAAAGGTTTCGGCCCAGGTCAGCCGGGACCGATGCGTTTTGTAGATACATTAAGCCCCCTTTTCACAGAGCGTGGCTCAAATTTATTATTCGTTCATGATTTCAATTGTGACTGATTAGTATGGGAAAAAAGTGTGGGAAATCTGATTTTAAAGCATTCCATGTTGGTGCAACAAAGTCAAACTGTCTGCTTCTCAATCCATCAACTACAATTCTGTTTTGAAATCCCGCTGAATTTCAATCACACAAACGCAGAGCCCCGATAGCTCAGTCGGTAGCGTACAGGACTTGGGAACAGGAGGTCGCTGGTTCGATCCCCGGCTCGGCAAATTTCTTTCCGAGGATTGATGATAGTCATTGCGACAGGATTCATTCCTCTCTCACCGCTGCCCATTGTTTCGAAGACGGTTATGTGGGAACGCAGCCAGTGTGCGGAGTACTGGTAAAAGAAACTCCTGGAAAGCATGGATATGTGCACTGGCTGCCGCGATATAACTGAAATAATGTTGAAAATGGCGTTAAACACCATACAACCAATCAATTCAATGACAAACATTCGTAACAAATGCGTTGCTAAAAAAAATCATCAAAAAAACAATGATGACATCAAGTAGATAGGTCACTGAAAGCAGAAAAGGGTACTTGGGAAGGAAAGTGACTAGATTAAGATCAGATATGACAAAACTTGTCCACTGATCTTGGTTCCAAATCTTTCGCTACGTCAATACAAGCTATAATCATAAAAACGTATGTTCACATGCAAGAGGAAGTTACTATTATACCATTAGACCTTCATTACATTTATGGCGAAGGGAGTTCAATGAAACTGTAACAACTTCCGGTACATAGGAGCAATAGTCTGGCATTTTTCTTTTTGTCGACGGAACTGGTTGATGTGGACAGAGAGAATCAAGTAAGTTTATCACGTGTTAACTCGACTGTTTTCGAAGAAAACGTCGAGGTATTGTAGCTCTGGCGTCTGTGTTCTCGTCGTCGAGCGGTATCTTTGACATTTTGTAATATCTCTCTTATTACTGAAGATATTTCCTTCAAACTTGGACAAACTGTTAACTTTTAAAGGGGGAACCTATACAACAAGGACAGGTAACCATCAAAATATTTTGACACAGTTATGCCCCTTTTTCGACTTAGAATTTCCACTGAAAGCCAAACAATCGCAGCCGTGCGTTGGGACCCGCACGTGGTGCTCAAGATTGTTGACAAAATGGCTACCCAGTTCGTTTACGGAAAACCTTGCTTTTTTTCCCTAAAAGTGTTTGTCCAAAAGTAATTCGTAATAATTTTCGGTCGATCTAATTTAGCCTGTGCGGATACACCCTTTACCGAACAATCTCTTATTAAAACGATTCAGAGAAAGAAGGCTTTTAAAAAAAAAAAAACATTGTGGGAAAGGAGAGAAAATGCTGGTTACCAGCATTTTCTCCTTTCCTGCATTGTTTTTACTCTCTCGTGGACAAATTCCATCAAATGAGCCACATATCATTTGTTGTTTGCAAATTATATCCACCAGGACGAGTCAAATACTCTGTCGTGTGGCGGGGGGTTAAACTCTACGAGAATCTCAGCAGTAGATATTTTTCTCCAGTCAGTCACGGCTCTTTCTCAGTGCGTAAGAGCACGGAACATGATCGCGATTGTCATAAATGAAATGTCAGATTATAAAATTTACATTAAAATCGCGTTAATTGCGATATTGAAATCAAACCGAGGTAAACGTTTATAAACACGCTTCACTTGGAAGGCGAATATATCAAAGGTTTTTGGAACCTTTACAATCTTGCATTTGCATATACCATAATTGTATTTCTTTCGTGGAAAAATATGAAGCCATTCCCGTTAGTCGTAAAACGCAGCGTACATGCATGTCGTAAAAGAGCAATTGTATCTTCGTGTCTGATTTGGTAATTTAAAAAAAAAACTCTACGAAGTGGTTACAAGAGAGAATGAATCCGAAGTGGGTTTATATGGCGTTATATAAATGTCAATAAATTGTCGTCCATTTAATTTTGATTAATTCATCTGTATACATAAATTTGTATGATGTGACCCCAGTCACCCCGATATTTATTTTTTTTTTTAAACTCTTGTCCAACATCGAAATATTTTCTCGGTCAGACAAGTGTCACATGATAGGATCAATGTAAATGACAAAGATGCTAATTTATGCCATGAGAATTAATTCTTTTTACCTTTTTAGCGGCTGAATCAAAATCATCAAGGGGTCCAGTTATCCTATTCTGCCCTACTTGCTGACTTAAAACTATTTGAACAACGCTCTGTGAAAGGGGAGGAGGGGAGGGGGGGGGGGCTTAATGCATCTGCGAAAAGTATCAACCCAGGTCAGCCTGCGCAGTCCGCGCAGGCTGACCTGGGCGGATACTTTTCGCTTTTTTGGACCATTCTACCTCAGACTTCAGTCAATTGTAGGTAGCAAATGGATATAAAGGATCCAAAATTATGCGATGACTTGCATGGTATAATGCATCCTGAAGATGCATTAAGTCCCGTTTTGCCAGAGCATGGTTCATTTCTGTCTATTTCTGTACAAATATGACTTCATAAGCCCCTATATATAACAACTTCGAAACTACTGTGTGAAAAGCAACCATCGCTGGTAGCAAGATTTTGTTCCTTTTCCTTAAAGTAACTGTTGAAAATTGATACTGGTATCTCCTTCTAATTTGTGTCCTTTGCTTTAATCGTAGTAAGAGTAGCTTTTGATAGAGATCCTGTTCTTATTAATGACCCTGAGGAGCAAGGTTTTTGAAACTATTTTAGGAAAAGGAGAAAATCCTGGTAACCAGCATTTTCTCCTTTTCTCACATTGCTTTCTACTCTGTTCAAAAGAATTCTTATCTTTAAAGTCATCTTTGGCATGTCCTTTTTTCAAAAGCTTTCAATTTGGACAAGTCTAAAATATTTGTCGTCTGATAAAGAGATACATAATCAAGTAGCTGGCTAAAAGAGTTCATAAAGGTCAGACTGCACAGACATAATGGCTGATCCTTGTCTTCTCTTGTCCCTAAGACCAAGAGATGTTGCTCAACGCATGACATTCAACAAAATCATCTAATTACGCTACTTTTAGAACTGCTAGGGTATCTGCAGATCATTGCGTTTCTTTTCAGGGAGAAAGCGGCAATACAAATGAAAAGGGACCGCGTGTTGCTGTAAAACTTTGACACTACAATAACCTTTATTGATGACAAATAATTTATGCCCCACAAGTTGTTGACAGCTAGATTTTCAAATTGGTGTTGGCGCTAACAAATACCAATCAACGTTAATTTAAACCTTTCCCAAACAAGCCCTGGTTTTCACGTGTCTGCAGTACAAGTCTTGAAAACACTGTGGGAAAAGGAGAAATTGCTCGTAACGAGCAATTTCTCCTTTTCCCACAGTGTTTTCTACCCTTTTTGAGAACTTCCTGCCATTTTCATCAAATTTAAAATTGTCGTCTGCAAACTCTTTCAATTTGGACCGTCCAAAATTTGTCGTTTGGGAAAGGGTTAATTCTCCTAAAATCCATGACGTCGCATATTTCTGGTGTTAAAGGGACGTAATCGAGATATTTTTTTTTTGTTTAAATGTGAATTTACTTTAATCCGTTTTTCTCAATTAGAATCTAATCTCATTAAACAAAAGAAAATAGAAAAAAAGGCGGAAAAATATTCAACATCAGCATGTACATGTGACCAGAGATTTCTTTATGTATTCACATTTATACAAAGATATTCAAAGGTTATGCATTTCTCAAGTACAAATAGAACTTTAGCACCATCTAGAAGCCATGGAAAAAAACGATATAAGCTTACACTTCCGTTCCAATCTATTTTTAACCATATTATTAGTATATTTATGATTGTCTTATTGTATTGATCACGTAAGAATGTTACAAATAACATATGAGCCATGCTCTGTTAAAAGGGGGCCTAATGCATCTGCGAAAAGTATCGACCCAGGTCAGCCTGCGCAGTCAGCGCAGGCTGACCTGGGCCGAAACTTTTCGCTTTTGGTCAATTTTCTGTGTGCCAGAGGACCAGTCTATCTCATGATTTAGTCGGTTGTTTAAAAAAAGTGGCCATTATGGATCCATAATTTTGTGATGTCTTGATCGGTATCATGCATTACGGAGATGCATTAAGCCCCCTTTTGCCAGAGCATGGCTCATATGTTTAAACCAAAGGTTACGCATTCCTCAAGTAGGCACTTTCAATAACTCAAAAGGCATATGAGCCGTGCTTTGGTAAACTGGGGGGATTTAAAGTATCTCCGTGATGTGCTTTACCAAGAAAGTCATCATTTAAGTATGGATCCATAAAATTCATTTTGTCCAACAATCGACTGGATCTGAAGGTAAAATGGTCCTTTGACATGCAGAAAATTTACAAATAGCAAAAAATATCGATCCATGTCAGCTTGCGCGGACTGCCCAGGCTGACATGGGTCGATACTTTTTAACAGACGCATTAAACCACTTTTTCACAGAGCACGGCTCAATTATACATGCTAATGTATTGAACTTATTGAAATTTGAAGATTTTTTTCTAAAAGTTCGATATATTCCATCAAATCTTAACACATGTATGAGACTTTGGAATAAGAAAAATCAAGAGAAAGTTCCAAAAATTCTTTTGTCACGTTTTCCTATTACATAGCACATAGCTGTCTATTAAATTCTGTAATAGCTGGCCCCCACCCCTTGTCTGGAGTAAGGAAAGCCAAGATTTTGGTCTGTATGTATCACTTTGTCTAAGCCCATTGCATAACTAATCCTAGGATTTTAACTTAACTTGTACCGGCTGTCAGTTGCGACTCTAGATCTTATTGCGGACATTGAAGATTGTGGTTAAAGTGCACAGAAGCCATGCACTTATAAGAACCGCTTTGAAATAAAAATGATAAGGATAATAATGATTATAATGAACTAAAAAGAAAACATGGCATCCATTTTGAACCATACCGATGAATACTGGAGATTTCTTAGAAATAAAAGATAAAACTGACAATAAGGCGTTTTGTTACTAAAGCTGTTCTTTTATCACTGCACTGTTGAAAAATTAAGAATCTGCTTCCTCAGGATCATTATTATTCTAACAGTTAAAAAAATGTAGTGCAGGCATTGAATTGATCAAGCCTCGCATTCCCGAAACAAATGTGACGCAGTTAAGTTTTGGAAACAAAAAAGGAATAAAAATACATGTACTGTAATTGATGCTTAATACGAAACTGCATTTAGGATGATGCCATAAAAGAAGAAACTCCTCCTTACATACACTTCATTTTTGCGTCACAATGGGTTCAAAATTGGTCCACTGCAAACCTTCCAAAGAATGTCGTCTTCAAAAGCATAAATGATATACAGGTATACAATTCATCTTTGTCTTTGAATGGATTTGTTTAATTAGTATGATGCCAATTTAACTTTTTGTATATCTGCTGTCTATAAATGTTGACCTTTTCATCCTTCTTCGATGACATGAATAATTGTTGAGGAACGCGACGAGACAGATTCAAACACAAGGAACATGCAGGTTTGACCTTGAATCTAGAAAATATGCTACCTCATTCAAACAATGACTGTAATAAAAGCCCCTATACTTTTTTATGAGCCCTTTACCAATCAATCCCGGGTTTTAACAACCCTTAGGAAGAACAGTTTTGAAAAGATCGGTGGGAAAAGAAGAAAATGCTGGAAACCAACGTTTTCTTCTTTTCCCAAATTATTTTCTTCCCTTTCGTAGATAGACTGCATTATTCGAGTCACATTATATTTCAGCCATGCTCTGTGAAAAGGAGCATACTGCATTATGCGAAAAATATCGACCCAGGTCAGCTTGCGCAGTCCGCGGCCGAAACTTTGCTGATGCATTAAGCCCCTTTTATCACAGAGCATGGCTCAGATGTAGTTCATCCAACAGATGGCTTTTTGAACTTTCAGCTGATGCTTTTGTGAAGACATTGCGGCAAGAAGAGATGTTGCTTGTTACGAAGCAGATTCTTATTATGTCAAAACGTATTCATAATTATGTATTCTCGTATTGAATCATGTTGAGAATCCGTATATCACAAGAATGCTTCCAAACTCATCTGCTGCACTAACGGACTAATAAAGGGCCTTGATTGACTGTTTTCTGTTTATTTATTGTCGGCACCGGTTCCCATATGGGCAACGCACCCAGAGGACTGTTACTTATTTTACGGTGGATAGTACAAGATGCAGGACGAAACTCGTCTTAATTTATGCCTGATTCTTCAACGTTCTCATTATCTAGTACTGTCACACGGGACCTCGTTTTAACGTCTCATCCGAAAGACTACATGTGTGTGTCATTTTTCAGTTGGCCAGCTGTAGGGCTCGAACCCACACCCTCAGGTGACTGAAACCTGTGCTTACAAGTCTAACAGCCTACCACTTGAACTATTCGGACTGACTGTGTTAAGGTGCATTCATCACGTGCACATTTTGCTACGTAATTTTTGCAACGATGTATTTTAAAACACGTGAAGTAGTCAACAGAGAAATTGACTCGTCATTCTGACTCATGTGACGTCATAATTTTCATAACATTTTTTAACATGGGCAGATAATGAGGAAATGACATTCATCTTCGATGTCACAATACAATACCGCTTACTATGATTTGAAGGATTAAAAAGAATGTCAATGATACAGTTGTAAATCATAATTCAAATGGTGATGGATTTGTAATTAAAAGAAAGGAACGGCGTAATTAAGAAATGAAAAATCATTCAAATAAACAAAAACACAATAAATAATGTTGTTTGTGCGTAAGTTGTACTCCACCAAAAATGTTGATGCGCTTTTTATTGTGATCACACTACCACACTGTATTTCATCTGGAACATTCTCTTTGTTGTGGTTCCTTTTTTTGCAATATTAACCCTCTACCAGACGACAAAATTTTAGCCTTGTCCAAATCGAAAGCATTTGCAGACGACAATTTCAATGTGTCCCAAATGGTTAATTTTTTCTTTGAAAGGAAAGAAAACATTGTGGGAAAAGAAGAAAATGCTGGTTACCAGCATTTTCTTCTTTTCCCACAATGTTTTCAAAAAGCCTCTTTCCCAGGGTCGGTAAAAGGCGCCATTGTGCTGTAAGGGTTAAATCGACCGATTCTGTTTTGTTTATTTCTTACTTTTGTTTTCGTGATCTGTACCGAAACACGTCAGTGGCTTTTGAGAGAAAGTAAATATCACGATTAGACTGCACAGGACATGCAGTCTGGTCTTTGATGTATAAACCTCAATTTTGCTTGATGAGCTGACAGAAAAAATCTTTGAACTTCAATATTATTGACACTTTTCTCTAACAAAAAGGTTACATTGCACATATTTCAATACTGTATCTAACCCCACCTTGGCATGGCAAGGATCGATACTTTTTGCAGATGCATTAAGCCCCTTTTCATCCAGGATGGCTCATTATTTTGTCAAATATTCTAGATCGAGGAATAAAACGGCACGTTTTGTGCAGTCTGATCTTGATCTACACTTGCCGCGATGACAATAAAAGTAGTGAAAGGCATTTGAAGGAAAGAAGAACATCTTTTTTTTTTTTTTTTTCAGCTGGGGGAGGGGACAAGCTTGCTACAAGCAGTTGCACCCTATCCAACAAAATTATACAAAGCTCTCCACTGCAAAGGGTTAACCCATATCTTGCCTTATTCAAAGTATTGACAATTACACAAACACATTTCCTTTAGTTTTATTGCGTAAAATTGTGTTTACAGGACAGAAAATACTGATAGAGCAGCAGAGAGTGTAAAACTAGATCAGACTGCACGTATGTGCAGGCTGATCTTGTTTTACACTCTCCGTAAAAGACATCATTGATCGCTCCCCCAAACGGCAGGATAAGATTTAAAAGTACTATTTGTTTAATGATGGATTATAGGAAAAGTTGAAAAGCTAAATACAAATAAACATAATCTGGAACTAAACAACGCCGTGGGAAAAAGAGCAGTACTTATTCTAGAGTTTATTTACTCTCACCTTTCTTTGTTACGCCATACAGTTAGCGAGCAATTGTTCAGAGCAAGGTCGTTCAACATTTACTTAACGTGAAATGCTACACAAACCATATTTGTTCTGTAAAATATTTGGAGAAAAAAAAATCACATTCTGGTTTACTCTAATTTGAGAGCTTGTAGAGGAGAGAAAGGATAAATCTTATGTAAATAACGCTATCATGTAGTGACAACAAAGAAATTATTCTGATGACAAGAGATAGAGTGATTCTTAATTTTGAGCAATGTCTCTGTAGCTCAAGAGTTTCAGATGTCTTCCACTACTCATGCAGGGGAGTTCTGAAACTTTTTTTTTTTCCAACAAACAGCTATAAATAGCAAGAACGGAACACGTGAATGATACGCACGAAATAATGAGGTTGCGTCAGTTTGTTTGTTTAATGTGTCATAGTACTTGCAATACTCAGGACATGTTAGCGCGACAGTCCACCTATTCATTGCTTTCTCGGGTTTCACTGATACTACGCTGGAGCCCTGCAGTGCATTACTGTAGGAGACATGAACAGAGCCTTCTGTGAGAAACTAATCGGGGTTTCCTTATTACGAATTCCATGCATGACCTCATCGCAAAGGTGGACCAAAGATGACGTTGGATTATGGGTATAAAATTACATCATCTCCAATGCTTTGATGCTAAAGATTTCCCATGTATAAACTTTCTTTGAACATGGAGATATGACCCTATGAAAAAAATGGCAGCAAACAAGGTTTTAGTGCTCTGCAAACTTTTTTTTTCATTTATATTCTAATCATAATGGTTCACTTTCTTTCTTGTGTAAATGTAATCTTAATTCTTTGATCGTTTGATGCCACGGTTACAAGCGCAATTATTTCTGCGTACTATGTGTTCCTTTTCTGCGTACACCTTATATTCGTAATGGACTGATTGCTAATACAGCAGTAGTATTTGAATTGCTTTTAACCCTTTACCAAAAGACGAAATTTTAGACTTGTCCAAACTGAAAGCTTTTGCAGCTTACAAACTTAATTTTATTCAAGGGATGTGATTTACCTTTGGAAGGGCAGAAAATATTGTGGGAAAAGGATAAAATGCTGGTTACCAGCATTTTCTCCTTTTCCCACAATGTTTTCAAAGCTTTCTTTCTCAAGGTCGTTCACACTCAGAATATAATGGCGCAGGGTTGACCTCTCTGCGTGGTATTTAGCATTTCATCGAGCAGCTATTCGTTTTGCTTTCAAATGATTTTTGACTTCAGGAATTTGTCCTATAAGAAGTTTACTCTCTCCACCAAGCAAGCGCTTGACCCTGGGGGAGTCGACCCTTTGAAAACATTACGAGAAAAGAAGAAAATTCTGGTAACCACCAGCTTCTTTAGTACAATTTTGGCCACCTGTAGTGAGCCAAATGGCATCATTTGAGCGACATTTTATTTGTGGTCTGCAAATGCTTTCATCTAGGACTGGTCTAAAATTTGGTCGGATGGTAGATAGTTAAGATAGCTAATGGAAAATATTTAACTCTTTACCAAACAACAAAATTTTAGAATCGTCCAAATTCAAACAATTTTAAGACAACAAAATAAACATGACTGAAAAATTGAAAGGAAAAAAAAAACATTGTGGGAAAAGGAGAAAATGCTGGTTACCAGTATTTTCTCCTTTACCCACAATGTTTTCCAAAGGCTTCTTTCACAGGGTCGTTAAAAGTCGGGATTGTGTGGTAAAGGGTTAAGGAACTAGTATATAAGCCGTGCTCGGTTAAAAAGGGGGCTTATTTTTAGTTGGCCGGCCGGGGATACGAATCCTACAGATTGTGGGTTCGTATCCCCGGCCGGCCAACTAAAAATTACTAATAGTCTTTCGGATGAGACATTAAACCGAGGTCCCGTGTGACGGTGCTATACGCCGAGCACGTTAAAGAACCAGGCGAAGCTCTCAGTAGTTTCGACCTGTATCCTTGCACTATCCCCCGTAACAACTAACCGTCTTCTGGGGGCGTCGCTCAGATGGGCAACCGGTAGCGACGATAAATAAACGGAAATAACCAACCAAAGGGGGCTTAAGGCATCTGCAAAAAGTATCGACCTTGACCGAAAATTCAATCGATTATTTTACACGGATCTAACTTTTTTTTTTACTTGTTTTCTTATTTGGCAATCTATAATATTTTATTATTTTCCTCTTCCGCTATGTCACGATGACATTGCATTATGTATTTTTCATGCTTTTTATGATTATAAACTATTTAAGTTCTTGTCATTAAAATATTCCATTCGTGCGTTACTTTACAAAATGGATTTTATGGATTCATAGTTCTATGAATTGTGTACAAAATGGCGTTTATGGGTCCATCATTATGTAATTACTTACTTAGTATCATGCATGAGATAAACCCCTGTGTCAGGGCAGGGCTCATACAATCTAGATATATGGGGTGGGGATAGATCGAGAAGCCCTGATACGATTGGCTGTCAGGAAAGCGTCTTTTAAAAAAAAAAAAAAGTCATAAAAATTCCGCAAATGGAATTATTGGCACGTTCGGGTTAATTTGTATGTCAATTTCACCTGTCAAATGGCGAGAAAGAAAGGTCTAGTTTGAAAGGTGACAGATCTGACCCTTTGCCCTTCAACAATTAATCTTCTCCCAAACCATGTACATGTAAATAAAATTTAAGAATATAGGAATCGGTTTTCTAGTCCAGGTATAAGGTTTAAATCCTGTGATATTGTTATACTCGAGCCTAGTATGAAACTAGGACATAACATAAAAGATTTTATTTACAAATCAAACCATTTTAACAGGCTCTTGTGAAAAGCTCGAAAAACGGACAATTATCCCCTGGGGTGTGAAGGGTGGAACAACGGGAGATCTAGTCGGTGTCACACCCCCAATTCATTGTCCAGTTGTCCCTAATGGGTCAACAATTAAGTTTTTGTGCTAATTGATTACGTGTATCATAAAATTATGAAAGGTGCAATTACCCCGTCACCCGCGTCATGGGGAAACCGGTCGTAAAATTTCTAACTCTCTTGCCTTGCAAATTATCATTGACTCTTTACCAAGCTATCCCGTGTTTGAAAGATCTTTATGGAGAAGGCTCTTGAAAACATTGCGGGAAATGGAGAAAATGCTGATAACCAGCATTTTCTCCTTTTCCCCACAATGTTTTCTAAACTTTCAAAGGAAAATCTTATCATGTAAGCAACATTTAATAATTAGGGAGAATCATTTTTTTTTTTTTTGTCATTCGGTAGAGACGACAAAATTCAGAACCGTATAAAGGTCAGGTCCCGTATTCACTAACCATTCTTAAGAACATTCTTTGTCTTATTCTCCAAGATATTCCAAATATGGAAGTAACACTACTTCTAATTTGCAAAACCAAATGGTTTAGCCAATCAGAAGTTTTGTTACTTTCACATTTAGAAAATTCTGGAGAATTAGACTAAGGACGTTCTTAAGAATGGTTGGTGAGTACGGGCCCTGATCTTTGGTCTACACTGTCCAATATGGTATTTTCTTTCAGGTGAAATCGTCTTTGAAATCGCAACATTTAGGCTTTTACAACTCAGTGAAAATGTTTGTGTCATTTAGTTAGCAGTATAAGGGTTCAGCCGCACAATGCCGCCTGTTGACGACCCTGGGAAAGAAGCCTTTTGAAAACATCGTGGGAAAAGTAGAAAATGCTGGTAACCAGCATTTTCTCCATTTCCCACAATGTTTTCAACCCTATCAAGAAAAAAAAAAGAAATGTCATTTGGGCCACCAGTAATTTGTAGCCTGCAAGTGCTTTCAGTATGGACCAGTCTAGAATTTTGTGGTTTGGTATAGAGTTGACTTGTACTCCGGTTCATCAGGAGATTCGAATTTGGAACCGCTGATGTGAAAATCCGCATTAATACCAAACAAGCAAAGAGAACGTTTTACCAATTTACTGCAAGATACGGAGTTTCAACGGCCCTGAACAAGAATGCTTTTTGGAAAAAAGGGGGAAAGTGGAAATGCTGGTAACCGCCCTTTTCTCCTTTCCCTCCAAATTGTTTCGACCAAATCACATATATTGGGCCACGTTTAACTTGTCGGCTGCTAATGTTTTGAATTTGGACGAGTCTAAAGCTTTGTCGTCTGGTAAAGAGTTAAGCCTGCATTGCAAATGGGCTAAAAATTCCTGGAGAGTGGAATGTTCAATCCAGTGAAGATCGTGGGGTGAAGATTACAAAATTGTAAGCCAGTTCTCAGGGTGGTATACCGACTATTGAATAATATCGTTTTTTTGAATAAAATATTTGTCACCATGGTGTCAAAATACAGGGCGACTTTGATCCAATCCCTTCGTTATATACGGTTTTCGTAATTAACGAAACTCGATCATTGAGCGCAGTTCTCTATACATGTACATGTATTTGAGCCATGCTCTGTGAAAAGGGGCTGTAATGCATGTGGTGAAGTATCGACCAAGGTCAGCTTGCGCAGTCCGCGCAGGCTGACCAGGGCCGAAACTTTGTGCTATTAGTCAATTTTCTGCATGTCCAATCTGATTCAGTCGGTTGTTAAACACAATGCATCTCATGGATCCCAAATTATAGTATAATTTGTTTGGTATCAAGCATTACGGAGATGCATTAAGCCTCCTTTTGCCAGATCATGACTGATTTATTCTACCATCACGTACAAATCTTGTAACTGCGGTCATCTCGTCTTGTTCACGAGTCTTCTTGCTTATGTATGAATATTTAAACTCGTTCAAATCTCCTCACACTATTTTTGGGCTATGCAAGGTTATTTCCTCGAGGTTTAACGGATACGTTGATTGGGGAAATTGATATTTTCGTATGAAAGAGCTGTCACGGTTTACTGTAAGGGCTCCTTATTGAGAATAGTTCCCTAAATACTAGTATTGCTTAATGCAGACACAGTGTCAAAATGCACGTTCTAATCTTGATCGCCACTGTCTCCAAACGCATTAACCCTTTACCAGACGACAAAATTTTAGCCTTGTCCAAATTGAAAGCATTTGCAGATGACAATTTTAGTGTGGCTCAAATGGTGCAATTTTTCTTTGATAGGGTAGAAAACATTGTGGGAAAAGGAGAAAATGCTGGTTACCAGCATTTTCTCCTTTTCCCAGAATGTTTTCAAAAGGCTTCTTTCCCAGGGGCGTCAAAAGGCGGCATTGTGCGGTAAAGGGTTAAGCCTTTATCCAACAACCTCATGTTCAAAAGACCCTGACGAGGAAACATCGTGGGGAAGATGAGAAAATGCAAGTAAACCAGCATTTTCTCCTTTTCCTATATTGTTTTCTATCCTTGGAGAGATCAAATTTATTTTCCACCATTGGAGCCATGCCTAAACTTTATTGTCAGCAAATGTTTTGAATTTGAGCAAGTCTAAAAACTTTGTCGTCTAGAACAAGGCCGAGGTATTCCTTAGAATTTGAATATTCCGGGGCCAAGGCCAACGTTAGTTGTTATTTTGTCCAAAGATATGGATCCAGATTGAGCAGCCTGATCTTGGAACTTCACTTTCTAATACTATATAACAGATATTCTGACCAAAGAAGATTTAAAACATCTGTACTTTTGGTTGCCCGAATAGAGCTATATTCATTTGAAATATATGAAACATGCTCTGTGAAAAGGGAGCTTCATACATCTGCAAAAAGTATCGAACCATGTCAGCCTGCGCAGTCTGCGCAGGCTGACATGGCTCGAAACTTTTTGCCATTTGTAGATTTCCTCATTGTACCTCTTGTGTCCCGTCAATATTGTCAGACTACATGGATTTTATGGGTCCCTTTGATATCTTGCTTGGTATCATGCATTACGGAGATGCACAAAGCCTCCTTTTGCCAGAACACCGTTCGTATGTCTTTGTATAGGGCACGAAGGGCTAAGGGTATTTTCACAGAATGCACCAAGTGTAGTCAATGGTAAGCTTCATGTAGAGTTTTGATACATTACGATTTATTCCAGCAGCGATTTGACACTTCGACGGAGTTAGCGTGACAAAAATTTGAATAATCTTTTCCAAAATAACGATTTTTTTTCTATCACGTGCATAAATAAATAGCCATTGACACCAACATACATAATCTGACGTCATAGTTTTTGGACGAATATTACACGCAGTTTTGCGTCGATATCAAAATATTCTTTTTTTTTTTTAATTCAGCATGCCATACCAAATTCAGACAGGGTAAATGATTTAAAAAGATGAGATTGCACAGAACATGCAGCCTGATCTTGGAGTTACAATTATCTGTTATCAAATAGCTTAGCTACTTGCTATCTATTTGGTAAGTAAAGCTACAAGGACTGTTATCGTATCAATTTAACATCATAAACAAGAAAGAGTCAAGGTCATTTGAATGAAATAAACATCAAAGAATGTCAGGTTCCACAAAGCATTTCCGGTGTTTTTGTAACTCGGTACAAATTTGAAACAGTTTCAGTGAAGCTATCTCCACCATCATGGAAAATGTACACTCGGAATTGTTTAGTTTTCATTGTGTAACATTTATCTTAACGATCTTATCTGAATTTAACGCATCAAGTACGACCGGAATTCCATTCATTGAAGAATCCTGTGGGTTTATGGGTGAAAACCGAAGCTACAGTGTCCATGAAAGCGGAGAGCATTGATTATTCAGTTTGTTGTTTTTTAACATTTTACCAGGCGACAAAACTTTTAACTTACCTAAATTGAAAGCATGTGCAGACGACAAAGAGATCGAAGCTTCATTCAGGAGATTTGTCCTTAACAGGATAGGAAAATCGTGGGTAAAGGAGACAACACTGGTTACCAGCATCTTTTTTTCTTAAAATGTTTTCAAAGCGTGTTTAAACTCTGGATCGTTTGCTAAAGGGTTTAAAAAGTAAATTTAAATATATTCCATTAACTATACGTCAACTTTAAGAGTGGGGTGTTGATGTTTGTTGTTTCATATTTAACACCATTTTCAACACTTTTTCAATGCAGCTGTCTCCTTTCCAAAACGAACAAAGTTGAAACAATGTTCAGCAGCGAGAGAGGACTGACTCCTGCCGCACTATTATCTATCAGTTGTCGAACTTGATACTTTGGTAAAGCCAGGGTTCTAACTCACAAGCTCTTAACTTATTAGCATCGGGTTTTTCCTACTCTGAACAACCTGGCCTGATTGAAGGCAAGTAGATGACCACTAGTTGAATGAACAAAAAATACTTTCAAACCAATAGTATAAACCCAAATTTTCCTATTTTAAAGGTATTTTTGGAGGAAAGATATCTCTTATCGGACAGTTTAGATTCAAGATCAGACTGCACGTTCTGTGCAGTCTGATCTTGATCTACGCTGTCTGCAAAATGTCGTTGAGTCCTACTTAACAGCCTAAGGGTTAATGTCTTCGAATATTAGTAATTCCTGCAGACGGTTTTAATTCTTGCAGCAAACGACTTTTGGAAGAAAAAAAAATGTAAGTCAAGAAATTAATCCTGACGAGGAAATTCGGAATTTGCGGAAACTTTTGTACTTGTATTGAACCATAATCAAAGTGATTTGTCCTCGTTTTACAATAATGGTTTCAAAGTCATTTGATGACAAATGTGCAGTTTCAAGGGGTAAGGAGTTCAAGGGGTACAGAACGATTACCATGAAATACTCTCTCTTATCATTAACCCTAAAGAAACAAAAATAATTTATTGTTTCGCGCCGGAGCCATAAAAGCCCTGCATTAGGTGGGACTCGAGCTCAAAACACATGTATTACAATCTCTGCACATAACTCAGTAATGGGCTAAAGGGTGATCGGACCACAGCGCCAAATGAAACTTTTTAAACTCATTCAGAATATTCATTACGAAATTCTATCTCCCACCATTAAAACTGAAGAAAAGAAAAAGAAATGTACCGTTTCTTACCAGGGGCATGATAGCCCCGCGCGGGCAATTGTGCCTATACTAACTTATACTATCGCATTACTTTTGATATCGTCTGTGTCAATGCAATTTCGGTGAAGCCCGAAAGCCTCGGGTGTCACCGAATCCATTCATTTTCTTTTCATGACCCATTCAGGTACGCTTTATTCGCATCTGCTTACCGTTGCTGTACAACAACAAAGCCATTTACTGTACTAGACATTCTTCGTTTTGACAAGACAATTTGAAAAATTGTTGGAAAAAGTCTAATTGTTGCAATATCTCCTTTAACTCTGTACCAAACGACAAAATTTTAAACAAGCCCAAATTGAAAGCATTTACAGAGGACAAAATAAATGTGACTCGAAAATTAAAACCTTGTTTTGAGAAGGGATGAAAACATTGTGGGAAAAGGAGAAAATGCTGGTTATCAGCATTTTCTCCTTTTCCCACAATGTTTTCAAAAGCTTTCTGTCTCAGGGTCGTTAAAAATCGGGATTGTGTGGTAAAGAGTTAATACTTCTGTGCGCCTTCGGACATGGTAGACCAATAACATTGGCTGTGAGATCCAGATACGTATTCACCAACCATTCTTAAGAACAGTCTTAGTCTTATTCGCCAAGGTTTTCTAAATGGTTTAGCCAATCACAAGTTGTGTTACTTTCAAATTTAGAAAACTCTGGAGAATAAGACTGTTTTTAAGAATTGTTGGTGAATACGGGCCCTGATCTTGATCTATCTGCCATCAAACGCATTCAAAAGTTATCTTGACTATTTTAACCCTTTGCAAAAACTTGTCTGTGTTTTTAGGGTCCTGAGAAAGGAAGCTTTTTGAGGAAAAAAATGAGGGGTATCAACTTCTGCTTCTGTCGCGTTGTTTTCCAACCTTTAACAGCTGAATCCCATCATTTGGGACACAATGGAACCGTGGTGCGTAATTCTTTCAAAATACACGAAATTGTCATTTGATAAAGAAATGATCAAATGCAGGTCCCCGGAAGTAGGAGAATGAAATACAAAGCGTCCTTTGATCCCGACGGAGATTGCTTAACGTTATTAATACTTTGTTTTCGTGATAAATAAGATACCTAATAGATCATTTCGGTATGAAACGTAAGCAGAGAAGGCGATTAGTTACTTCACCCCTTACTAAATGAGAACATTTTACTCGACCAGTTTAAAAACGGTTGAAGAAGACAAATCAAATGTGAAGAATAATTATGACGGAACTTGTTTTAAAATGGTAGACAACATTGTGGGAAAAAAGGAGAAAATGCAGGTGACCAGTATTTTCTCCTTTTTTTCCCCACAATGTTTTCCAAAACCGCCCGCATTAGTGTAGTTAGAACTCGGGATTGTACGGTAAAGGGATAAATCTTTACTTAACGACAGAATTTTGTCCATATTGAAAGTATTTTCTGGCAAAGAATAAAAGGTGGTCGAAAGATGGGAACATTTTTGTCTTTGAATGGGTAGGCAACATTGTGGGTAAAGACCAAACCGATGTTTACCAACATGTAGTCCTTTTCCTGAATGTTTTCAAACGTCTTCTTCCTCGGGCTAAAGAACATGATGGCCCTCTGATTAATCCTTTACAACACAATCCCGAATTTTAACGACACTTTGGCCTTTTGAAAACATTATGGGAAAAGGAGAAAATGCTGGTAACCAGCATTTTCCCCTTTTCCCACAAAGTTTTCTATCCTTCGAAAAACAAATCCATTTATTTCTATTACCTTTTAAATGTCGTCTGCAAATGCTTTCAATCTGGGCAAGTCTAAATTTTTGTCGTTTGGTAAACGATTATCATATACATGTATCAGGTGTAATACTAGAAATTGGCGTTTCCAGGTCATTGTACATAGCGTTATCAAACAGTCATATTTAGTGTCACAGAGTTGAAAATAGAGTGAAAACTACCATTTTTGATTCTCTGCAGGTTTCTCCCTAAAGTGGGAGATTTAACGCAAAAAGTATCATTCAGAAAGTAGACCGTGTATGTTTTTATTGAACAGAAAAGAGAAATAAGTAATTTCCTCCTGGTTTTTCGTTTTGCACTGTTTTCCGCACTATTTACCGATTAATCGTTATGGCGGCTAGCGCAGATGTTCAAAAA
Source organism: Tridacna gigas (assembly GCA_945859785.2). Taxonomy (NCBI): domain Eukaryota; kingdom Metazoa; phylum Mollusca; class Bivalvia; order Cardiida; family Cardiidae; genus Tridacna; species Tridacna gigas. The sequence continues at coordinate 71,195,689 of OX244029.2, forward strand.
GTCTTTCCCTTTCCTTGACCAGACAGACAGACAGACAAATATGTATGTGTCATGGAAATACATTTAGTACATACTTATGGGCAACAGAGGTACGGATTACAATGCACACACCTGTTTTGGTTTTTACAAGAGAAAAGCTTAACAAAAATATGAAAGAAATGAAAGTATCCTTTTTATCAAAAGGGAAAAGATTGAAGGGAAAGGAGCAGCTACATGTCACATTTTCAAAACCCAACAACTGCATGATGTGAATAAGAAATGACGACCAAATCGTGGAGCAAAGAAGTCCGAACAGAAAAGTGACAAAATTTATGAAGATCGAGAACAAACTCTTATGAATTACCCTTACTGCATAAAATAGGAGTCACTAAACCCCTACCAAACAACGCTGTGTTTTATTAACCCGAAAAAAGAAGAATTTAGAGGGGAAAAAAAATGAGGGTAATCAACAATTTCTGCTTTTCTCATAACATTGTCTTCCTTTTAACTCTTCACCAAACGAAAAAAAAAAATAGACCAGGCCAAATTTAAAGCATTTGCAGACGACCAAATAAATGTGACTGAAAAATAGAAATTTGTTTAGGGAAGGATAGAAAACATTGTGGGAAAAGGAGAAAATAATGGTTACCAGCATTTTCTCCTTTTCCCACAATGTTTTCAAAAGGCTTCTTTATCAGGGTCGTTAAAAGTCGGGATTGCGTGGTAAAGAGTTAAAGACAAATCAATATTCGTTTTAGCGATATCTGAATTGTCGTCTGCAAATGTGTTCAATATGGAAGAGACTAAAATTTTGTCGTCTTGTAAGGTGCATTATGACCAATAAAATGGAATTTTATCCACTGCCTCTCATAAAACCGACCCCCAACTCTTTCACATCCATAGGTGACACAAGAAATTTAAATTTGTGCACGGCTTGGTTCCAGATCAAACTGGAAAGAACGTGCACTTTGATGTAAGAGCTACCTTGTTCGCTTTTCATCCCGGACCATGACCAAAATTATTACCTCTTTGGCAGTGGAAATATTTTTCAAAGCGATAAAAAAAAAAAATCAAATTTTAATGAACCATGCTTAGTGAAAAGGAGGTTTAATGAATCTGCAAAACGTCTCGACCCATGTGAGCCTGCGCAGTCCGCACCGGGCTCACATGAGTCGATTTTTGTTGCTATTTCTTTTTCCACGTTCAAGGACCGGTCTACCTCATGATTCGGGCGGATGTTAAACAATAATGGATTTTATGGATCCTTGATTTTGTGATGACTTGCTTGGTAGCATGCATCCCGTAGATGTATTACACTCCCTTTTGCTAGAGCATGGCTCAATTTTTTTTTGCCCGTGAAAGTGTTTATTTCGTACTTCTCGACAAAGATAACCAGCAAACGACTTTGACAAAATCCTCGTAAAATATGGACAAGCAAAGTGAACCAAGATTTGATATGTGAATGCATGTACATGTATGTATATGAAACCACTGTATCAAAAGGAAAAGGTATTTATTACTAGCAATTTCCCCATTTGCCTCGATGTTTACAAAGGGATCTTGCTCTCTAAACGCAAACGTCACCTGCAGGAGGTAAGGATTACATGGAATGTTCAGGTTATGTGCTGTGGTGAAAGCAATAATCCTTAACCTGGTAAAGAAGTTAAATGAAATTTTCAAGCCGATAGTAAAAACATAAATGTTGCTATTTCAAAACTATTTTCGGTGGAAAAATATCTCCGTATCGGACAGTGTAGATCCAAGATCAGACTGCACGTTCAGTGCAGTCTGATCTTGGATCTACACTGTCCGCAAATGGTCTTTGAGTCGCGCCTAGCTGCTTAAAGGTCAGATTTTTTTACGTTTTTTTGCCTATCATTTCCCATGGCGCATGTCCAAATCTGTGCGTGTTACTTGCAAAAGCAGGTCAAGCATGTTAAAATGTCATAGGCACACTTGTAAACTGAGCTTCGGAAGATCAGTGGCCAAGGGTTAGCAATACAGGTGTCGTAAGTTCGAAGTGAGGCTCGACAAAAACTATTCTCAAGGTACTGATGAAAGTCATTGGTACCGAATACCTCCCTCTGTCACAGTATGCATTGGTTTCGATTTGTAGCTTGGAAAAGTAATGACGAAGAAATTCCTGAAATGTATTTGTAGGTTGACAGACCGGCATGATAGAAATGAAAGTTTTATATGTAGAGCAACAACAAAAAAGTTGGTATCGCTGTTTATTGTCTTGAAATCTGGGGGGATTTAAATAAGTTTGAAATTTATACATATATACTCATTTTCGCACATGCTATTTTAAAGTCAGTATGGGCTGCATGAAAGAGTGCTTTGCTACGTAATTAATTATAAATACATGTACATAGAGTTAGCATGTTTCATCCTTAAGAAAACATCAACAACAACAACAACATGAACTGCTTATCAGTCTTCTTTAAACCAGATGTCGAAGCAGAGAACTTTATAACAAATGTAGAAATTACGTTTCCATGCCACGAAACTTTCTATAGAAATGGTCTACAACATAATTGTATAGTACATGCTCTCGTGTATATAAATCTGGGCACGATTTTAATATCGCGGAATCAAGTTAATTTTTTAATGTTTTACGTCGCCATCAATTTTATATCAGTCATATCATGGTGACATTTCATGTGATTTCTGGGTTCGAAAACAAGTAAAAGGGATGTTTTTACAGGTAAAGAGAGCAGACAAGATAGTAGATTTAAACTTTCCCTTGTGATCTTGACCTTGCCTTTTTTTACAGATGACCTTTCGTGTAATAATATAGCTTTTATCGCTTACAGTATATATGCATAGCCTACTTAAACCTTATCCTGCTAAATACGTGAAATGAACATTTCAAACCGATAGTAAATACCTGAATAAAGTCATTTCAAACTTCATTTTAGGAAAAAGAAATCTCTTTATCGGACAGTGTTGATCCAAGATCAGACTGCACGTTCTGTGCAGTCTGATCTTGATCTACGCTGTCCGCAAAAGGTCAGTGAATCGCGCTTAACAGCCTAAGGGTTAAAATTGTATATTATTCTTTCAAGATTTCGAGTCCCGAACAAAATTAAATAACATTTTAAAGTCTCTAAAAACCAAACAGATCTTGCGATATCCAGACCGTTTTTCAAGAATAACGGCTAAAGCGGGCATTGTAGATTCAAGATCAGACTGTACGTTATGTACAGTCTGATCTCGGTCTACAATGGCTGCAAAGGGAAATTAACTTTCGTTAAATCAAATCGAAGGGATAAGATTGAAGGTTTTAAATCGAATTCCGTGATATCATTTTACACCTATAAAAGTGCAGTGGTTCACCCATTACAGCTTTAGCATTTATGGGCTGCAATAAGTAGATTTTCGGCGGAGAGCGTGACCCAAGGAATTTTTGTGGACAGTGTAGATTAAGATCAGACGGCATAGAACGTGTAGTCTGATCTTGGATCTACACTGTCCGATAAAGGGATAGCCCCCCCCCCCCCCCAAAAAAAAAAAAAAAAAAAATTACAATAATAATAATAACTTTGAAATAGCAATAGATCTATTTGAGTTTTTACTGTTGGCTTGAAAATTCCATTTTAGTTACACAGTATAGCAGCAGCAAAAGGTTTAATGAGGTAGAAATGGAATGTGTTGGATTCGAGCCACATGGAAAACATTGTGACAGAAGATTCAGTCTTAATCAATAGTCTCAAATAAAACAAATATTCAGCTGTTCAAAGCATATATGAGTTAAAAATTTTTGATTTATGCAAAATAAACCAAGAAAATTTCACCGTCTAAAGATCCAAGATCAGACTGCATATTCTTTGCAGTCTGATCTTGATGCATCTTATCCACAAAAGCCTCTGTTTTCTCCTTCGGCGCTGAAAGGGTTAAACGGGCAGCTTGAATTTCTGCTTGAGAGTCATTAATTGTTACGTTATAATGGAACTAGGTCTGTCACCCTGCCATACTGAACACGTCTGCTCACAAAGTCTTGTCTTACATTAAACTTTAGGCTGCTTATTGCGACTCACAGACCTTTTGCGGACAACGTAGATCAAGATCAGACTGCACAAAACGTGCAGTCTGATCTTTGATCTACACTGTCCGATAAGGAGATACCTTTCCTCCAAAAATACCTTTGAAACAGGAAAATTTTGGGCTTATACTATCGGCTTGAAAGTTTCATTTCATTTATTCAGCAGGATAAGGGTTAACAAAGCAATTACATGTACATGTATGTATAAGAATTTATTTCATGCTTTTCGGTAGTTTATCGAGAAATAAATGGTGGATTATGGTTTGATATTTCATGGTTCCGATCAGTGAAAATACCGATTTTACATTTTCTAACTCTTCAATTGGAGGCAGAGACAGTAGTTCCCTAGTCTGGTACCCCGCCGTACTTCAAAACAGGGCTACTTTTAAAATGATTCATAATCAAATTTATATTTGAACCATATCCTAAAAGCACGTTTTAGATTCGGTAATGTATATTTTGCACAAAATTGACCCTCATTTTATTCACTGATCAAACTTGATCACATGAAATTGAGAAAAACAGGAAAGCATTTAATGCTAAGCTTGGAGTCGCCATGGAGGCCGCCATTATTGCGCTTTGCCTGACCCTACAACGTAGTGGTAGGGGCAGGTAATCCAGACTAGTAGTTCCCGCGCACTAGTTACCTAGGTAATCAGCGCGTGCCATTCAAATGGAGTGAAATATGACGTAATTTAAGCTATATTTCTCGCGCTTTACGTAAGATTGTAATGCGTTGTTATGTAATGGGGGGGTTGCCATGGGGAATTACCGAAAACATTTGTTTAAGATTTTGATAAAAGTTCCAACAAAAGAGGGGTCAGAATCATGAAATACATAGAACATTTGCTCCACTCGTGAAAATATTACCGATGATGTTCACTCGATGAAATAGATTTCGATCTTTCACCGAAAAAAAAATCCTCTATTTCTACATTGTACGTAGACATATTTAAACGCTTACACCAGTAATATTCTTACAAGGTAACTGCAGCAAATTGATAAATTACTCGAAGGCGTATCCTTTGCTCTCTCAACACTGACATTTCTGTCTATCAATATCTTTTGTCTTATTCTTCAGTTTCTTCCACGTGACATTGATCGATCTCACATTATGAAGGACAGGCTTCGACACGTGTTCCTACACGAACGTGGAAGCTCAAAATGCACTTTCTTTTTAATGCTTATTTTGATTTACATGTATCTTAAAGCCCCTGATGGCTCTGTTAAAAGTCACGGGACCAATAAACCCGAATCCTGACTCAGCAGGAAAACTCCCTCTCTGAAGATGTCGTTTTCGAAATTAAACATAGTTTCGTTTTGTTTTTCATATTGGGAAGCAACCAGAGATTTGGAAAAAGCGCAGTGCGAAGTAATAGAAATGGACCTCAAAGCCTAGACAGGTGCATTAGCTGCCATGATACAAATGAAACACTGCTGGAAAAGACGTTTCACGACAAACAAGAATGACTTTTCGGAGTGAAACACGTTCGGCATCAAATCATGAAGGAAAGAGACACGTGAACCAAGACAAACGTGAAAGGTTAAATAGAAAAGGCGGCTTTGTCTCAAAATGAAAAAAAAAAAGCAAAAAGTACTTTATTGGTTTCTCTGTTGATAAATTTAATCTATTGAAGAATATGAAATATAGGAAGCGGAGCGGCTGACTAATATCCAGAGATACATTAAAGCGATTTCTAACCAGATTACGTCTAGCATTTTTTTTAAAAGAAAATCTTTCAAAAGACTTGTAAATTTTATTACTGTGTAAGGATGGCTTTAAATCTAAAATATAGGCAAAAATACACGCAGAACTCACGAAGAATTGCCCAGGTTTTAGGTACTTTTTCTATAGAATTCCCTTTCCGTTTGATACGGGGTACTCGTCATTGCGTCACAAGGGATAAATACTTGTACATTTGAGCCATGCTCTGTGAAAAAAGGGTGCTTAATGCACTTGCAAAAAGCATCGACCCAGGTCAGCCTGCGCAGTCCGCGCAGGCTGACCTGGGTCGAAACTTTTTGCTAGTGGTCAATTTCTGTACATGTATGTCAAAAGGAGCATTCTGCCTCACCATTTAGTCGATTGTCAGACAAAATTGATTTTATGGATCCATAATTATGTGGTGACAAATTTACTATATTTCATCACGAAGAAGCATTAAAACCCCTTTTGTCAGAGCGTCGATCATATTACTCAGAAAAGGATACCAATTGCCAGGATAGGTCAGTTGATAGAGTAGCTGAATAATGGTTTTGGAGGTCGTGAGTTCCCACTAAAGGCAAATCGGTTTTCATTTTTTTTTCCAAAAGTAAGAGTAGACATTCACGTCCTAATGAAATTTCCTTACAAAATGTCAACTTTCTCTTCCAGTAAAATGTTTTCGTTCAAAGCTACATTTATGCTGCTTTAAATACGCACTTGATATTTGTAAATGCAAACTGTTACATTGTTTTATTCCCTATCAGTATTGTACATGTAATGTGTAAGATCAACTTTTTGTTGACGATTAAGAGTTAACAGTTACATGCTGCTTTAAACTAAGGGTTAACTTTAAAGTCGGTCAGGGATGTCTAAAAGCCATCGTAAAAAGCCTTGGTTGTCTGACCAGCTAAGAAAGCAAGACCGACACGTCTCAATTGACCGAGACAAAGGTCTTCATAAATAACAGGCAAAGACAAAAGGTTGGGGAAGCTATAGATGTCTCTTTATACTATCCATTTCTTATTAATTTCATTGTCAAAGCCGAGATAGTAAAATCTGACCTTGACCTTTGATGAAAGAGGCGACGATGTGATCCGATAAGGAAACGTTATATATCTATAACTAACAGGTCACTGACATTTGAGCCATGCTCTGGCAAAATGGGGCTTAATGCATCTCTGTGATCCATCATACCAAAGGTTAGACTGGTCCTTTGACACGCAGAAAATTTACCAAAACCAAACAAGATTCAGCCTAGGTCAGCCTGCGCAGTCCACGCAGGCTGGCCTTGGTTGATACTTTTTGCAGATGCTTTAAGCCACCTTTTCACAGAACATAGCCCATTTTTCCCCCTTTACGTCGAACATGGAAATAAAGTCGAAAATATACAGAGCTTGAAACGAAGGAATCACTAGTTCTATCCTCAGCTTGGGAAAATTGTTTCCGGGGCGGGGATTGATGGAGGTATCCAGACAGTACTCATTACTCTCTCTATCCTAAAAAATTGTTTCGACGATGTCTATCAAAGTGACAAAGCAGCCAGTGGTTTGAAAAGAATTTTGAGGTACTGGTAAGGAACTCCCGGAAAGCGTGGATAGGAGCACTAGCCGATATAACTGAAACAATATTAAATCTTTATGACCTTTGTTATCATCGTCATTATAAATCAAATGCATAAGTAATTGAAAGAGAAAGACTGTTGCATCATTAATTTGAGCCATGCTCTGGCAAAAGAGGGCTTACTGCATCTCCGTGATCAATGATACCAAGCAAGTTGTCACATGATCATGGATCCATAAAGTCCATTTTGTCTAACAACCGACTGAATCATGAAGTAAACTGGTTGGTCCTTTGACATGCAGAAAATTGAGCAATAACAAAAAGTTTCGGCCCAGGTCAGCCTGCGCGGACTGCGCAGGCTGACCTGGGCCGATACTTTTTGCAAATGCATTAACCCCCCTTTTCACAGAACATGGCTCATTTCCTTTTAATTGTGACGTAACACTAGCAGACGCAGTAGTACGTTTAAAATGTCCTCTAACTTGAAGGTAATTTATATTGAAATGTCGCGATTGTTAAATGGAACGTTTGTAAACATGAACGAATACATAATCTGCGTCTTACACCAGGAAAGTTTATCGGGAGAGGCGTAGGAATATTATCCTCCGAGCCGAAATCGAATCGGATCAAGGTCCGGACCCAAGCTCGACAAGGCTTTCCCAATCCAAGACACCAACCACATATTCTCTGTATGTATCCTGCTTGCTCAAGGGATGAAATTCCTACACCTTGCCTGGTCAACTTTCTCAACCCAGAACACCAACCATCTATTCTCCATCTTTTTCATGAATTGCTTATTTTTCCCAAGGATGGTTTGAAATAAATGAGACATTCTCTGGCTAAAGGGGGCTTAATGCATCTCCGTGATGCATGATACCAAACAAGCAATAGCATAATTATGGATCCACAAAATCCATTTTGTCTAACAACGGACAGAATCATGAGATCTGCCGGTTGTTTGACATGCAGAAAATTGACCAACAGCAAAAAGTTTCGACCCAGGTCAGCCTGCGCGCACTGCGCGCAGGCTGACCTGGGTCAATACTTTTTGCAGATGCAGTAAGCACTCTTTTCACAGAGCATGGTTCAACCTGTCGCAAATCTGTTTCAGCGGATTAATATTTAATTCTCTACCAGACGACAGAATTTAAGAATTCTCCAAATAGAGAGCATACGCAGACGACAAATCAAAAGTGTATCAAATGACGCAATTTGTCCTTGAAAATCTAGGAAATAATGTGGGAAAAGGAGAAAATGCCAGTTACAAGCATTCTCTCCTGTTATCAATATGTTTTCACAAGCCTTATTTCTACGGGTCACTTAAAGGCCCTAAAGCGGCCAAAAGTAAACACTGTGGACGTTAAAATGCATTTAAATTCAACTCATACCATTTAAAGGTATTTAAACTATTGTGAAGATGGCAATCTGTTATTGTACGGTCGGGCCATGTGTTAGTCGCTGGCAGGAAAATGAGATCTAAAACTAGGTTAAAAGTTGCCAGGTTGCTTTATCTTTTGTTTACTTTTTACCTGATTTAAAAATTCATTTTTGCAAGCAACAAACACATGGACCGACAGTACACTATCAGATTGTCATCTTCACAATATTTTCCATACTTTTAAATGGTATTATTTAAATTTAAATGCATTTTACCAACCCGCTGTTACTTTTCGCCGCTATTGGGCCTTTAAACACGGGACTGTTTTGTAAACAGTTAACACTTAGGCTGCTGAATAAAAATGAAACGCAAATGTCTACTCAATACTGAAAGCCCAAACATTACGGTTTCAAAGTTGATTTCACCCGAAAGAAAATACCGTATCGGAGAGTGTAGATCAAAGATCAGACTGCACGTTCTGTGCAGTCTGATCTTGATCAACACTGTCCGCTAAAGGTCAGCGAGTCGCGATTAGCAGCTTAAGGGTTAAACAAAACGACCTTTTTCGCATCTAAAAGACCTGAACAAGCATTATACGTATACAATAAGTAACTGACAAACGGTCTACTACCTCATATCCATATATCTTCAACTGTAATATAATTTGGTGGGCCCGGGCTGTGGAGTCATTTATGACTGTTTATGGAAATAACCTTTGATATAGTGTTGACACTGAGAAGATATAAACATGATTGTTTTTGGTCAGACCATTACAGAGATATTTGACTATGTTTATTATATTACACGCCAGTAAACCTGTCAGCGCGTACACACTGCAAAAACATGAAAGAGAAACTCGAGTCTCGCCTGTCCGCATTTTATTGACCATATTAATGGCGGTCTATAACTGCCAAATAAACATTGCCTCTCCTCCACGCTCTTTGGTTGACCAGCGATACAAAAACAAACCAGTCATAAAATTGTGTTTGTTTACGTGGGGGTTATGATTTGTAATATTGTTTTCGATATAGTGTCAAGCCCATTTTTGTATTAATATGTACAGGCAAGCCCACTTTAGTCCTGCACAATGATGAATTTATGAATAATATAATTAAAATTGCCCCTTAACTCTTTTTGGACGAAATAAATTTGGATTCTTCCACAGCGAAAACTTTGGCCAAAAGCAAATTTAACGCAGTTAGAAGTCATGGCAAGTGGTTGGATTTGTCTTTGACAATTGTAGATAACTTTGTAGGTTAAAGAGAAAATACTGCTTATCAGCATTTCCTCGTATTCTCAGAATGTTTTGAAAAGCCATCTTTTCCAGGGTCGTTAAAACACAAGATTGAAAGGTATAAAGTAAAAACGCCCAACATTTCAGTAACCGCAGTCAAACATAAACTGCTAAAGAAGAATTCAGATACAACAACAATGGCAAATGGTTTTTTTTTTTTCTAACCGAATGTCCAAGAAACTTTGGAAACTGTAGACGCCAACAAGCACCCCAACCGCCCCACTCCCTCCCTTTCCCCCCCCCCCCCCCCCCCCCCTACACATATATGCACACTGCATGTATTATGATTTTTGTAGCTGAGGGAGGGGAGGAAGGTTGTTTGCCTCCTTCCAGTAATTGAACTTTTTTTTTTCATTTGCTAGTTCACTACAATTTTTTTATGTCCGTTTAAACACCTATTACAGTCAAGAAGTTGCCCCCCCCCTCCCCCCCCCCCCCCCCCCACACACACACGCACACAGATACACTTCCCTAAAATTGCAACTTTCCTATGCACCTATGCATATGAAGCAAATACTTTGGACAGGAAAGCTATTCGTTGTACCAAACCTTTAGTTTAGGCGTCATTTACATGGAATTTTCACAGCATTTTAAAAAATGCCCGTCAGCTAAAATGTGAACTCTTTTCCTTGTGTGCATGGCTTCACGCGTCGTACATATGACTGCTTTTCAAAATATTGTGGATTAGCAAGTAATTTTTCATAACGATCTGTGTCCCCTTTTGCCACAAGATTTCCAATGTTTTTCTTTTTATTATTATTATTATTTAACTTTCGCGAATTTTTTATTATCTACGTTTCACAGTGGTGTTTTTTTAAGTTGTCTTCTGCAAGTTCATTGCCGTAATAATTCAGTAAACCCTTTACAGAAGAGAACGTGTTATTTAACCATACCGATGAAGACTTCTGAAAAAAACACTGAGGGAGAAGTAGAAAATGCTGGTAAACCAACATTTTCTTCTTTTCCCTCAATGTTTTTTTTTTAACCTTTCATAAATAAACCCCCGTCATTTGAGATACACGTCTATCTAATTTGTCGTATGCAAAGGCTTACAATTTTGACAAGTCTAAAATTTTGACGACAGGTGAAGAGTTAACCCTTAGCTAAATAAGTTAAATAATACTTTCAAGCTGATAGTAAAAACCCTATTAATGTTATTTCAAACCTATATTATGGAAAAAAATTTCTCCTTGACGGACAGTGTAGATTCAAGATCAGACTGCACGTTCTGTGCAGTCTGATCAAGCTTGATCTACACTGTCCGTGAAAGGTCAGTGAGTCACGCTTAGCAGCTTAAGGGTTAACCCTACCACATGTATGACGAAGTGGCGAGCGATTTTTCTCGATGGCTATAATTTCTCAGCCGTTATACATGTGCTATACTGGACCATCCATCAACACCTGACAACTGGACACATACAGGTTTAGAGGTCATCATCATCTGACCACTCGTTTATCCAGGGATCACGAGAAAAAGGGGCAAACATGCTTCGTGAAAATTTAGTGGTGCCCGAAAATAAAATGCTTGGGACTACGCAGTGTAATGTTCAAAGAATACTGTCACAAAACCAGTGTCCCAGGCGGTGATCTAACCTCAAGTTCCAGTTTTACAAATCACAAAGACCAAACAGGATGAATAAACTAAGAGCCATACTCAATGAAAAGGGGCTTAATGCATCTGCGAAAAGTACCGACCCAGGTCAGCCTGCGCAGTCCGCGCAGGCTGATCTGTGTCGAAACTTTTTGCTATGGATCAGTTTTCTGCATATTCAAAAAACATTCTTCCTCATAGCTCAGTCGGACGTAAGAAAAAATAGATATTATGGATCTATAATTATATGAGGACTTTTTTTATATAATACATCACAGATATGCATTAAAGACCCTTTTGTCAGAGAGCTTCTCATATAATTATAACAGTAAACAGAGTTTAATAGGCAAGTAAAGTGAATTCACATGAACTGCTGCTTCTTCCAAAACCGCAGATAGAGGCGTTTTTTTTTTTTTTGGAGGGAGGGGATCAAGTTGATATTGGATAAACTTTTAGAATTTTTTTTTGAGGACCTCTGTCACAGCGAGGCGTAATCAGTCTCATGTACCACCAAATAGACCCAAGTTCTGTGCTTTGAAATAAGTGCATATTTACTTTTTTCAATTGGTGCACGGGTACTCGGATACAATACAGAGGATTCGACGTTAAAACATTCAGTGCTCTTCATTACATGCCACGTTACTGGGCTATGTAAGTTGACATGTAAAGCGAAGTCAGGTTACGGTATATAACGGGAGGCCGGCTTGCATTATAGAGACGTTAACTTTTGGAATGTATATTTCACAAACTTGTAAATATTACGCCATTCATCACGCGACGTGACGTCATCTCGACATATTTCAAGATGGTTGATAGATTTTTCAAGAGACCGTTTATGATTACTGTCACTTTGGTATACGTGACATACAAAATAAAATTGTTTCTTGTATAACATCTGTCAATCTATCATTAAGACTTGTCAATTTCCGTAATTACATATGAGCCGTGCTCTCTGAAAAAGGGGCTTAATCCATGCATTATGCTAAGCAAGTCATCACATGATCATGGATCCATAAAGCCCATTTTGTCTAACAACCGATTGAATCACGAGGTAAACTGGTCCTTGGACATGCAGAAAATTGACCAATAGCAAAGAGTTTCAGCCCAGGTGAGCCTGGGCCGATACTTTTTGCAAATGCAAAGCCCCCTTTTCACAGAGCATGGTTCATATTTAAAGCAACGAGGTCACATCTAGCATAAAATGTTTCTTCCGTCAATTCATTATATCTACATCTACATCTAGTTCTACCTCCTGAAAATAGAAATACCGCTTTGAAAACATCCAGTACTTGTATTTTTGTGCTCAAATTGGCTGAACATGAAATTTCAAAGCTATAAAATTGTAATTCAATGCACAACGAGGAGATTTTTTTTTTAAGTGTAAAAGTCCCCCCCCCCCCCACACACACACACACACGTTTTCCTTGTCAAGTCGAAAGTCTCAACTGGGAATTTACATTGTACTTTCAAGAAACACCATTAAAACTTCAAATCGACTGATCATGAACCTGAATTTTACCCTCGTAGAATTTGGAGATATTTCTGTCACAGTTTTTTACAAAAATGGTCGGCTGCAAGTTGAAAACAATGGTATGTCTATGCGATATACGTTAACCCGTAGGGCGTAAAATAAATGAAACTTCAAATCGACTGACCATGAACCTGAGTTTTACCCTCGTAAAATTTGGAAATATTTCTGTCACAGTTTTTTACAAAAATGGTCGGCTGCAAGTTGGATGGTATGTCTATGCGGTATATGTTAACCCGTAGGGCGTTAAATAAATGAAACAGATTTAAATGTTCTGTCCAGGCACGTGGGCAGGCAGAAGCCCAGGCTTCCACATTAAGTCATTAATCATCAAAGCATCAAATAAACAAAATGCATTCTCTCAATCAGGAAAAGAGACCAAACCATCTCAGTTTCAAAAACCAAATTTTGCCAGAAAGTAAAAACTGAATAAAAATGGAGGACAGTGTAGATCAAAAGCTAGACTGCAGGTTCTATGCGCTCTGATCTTGATCTACACTGTGAACAAAATGCTGTCTCATCTTACTTGAAAGAAAGAAAAAGTGAGAGAGAAGAAAATTTAGAATAGATTGGGCTTCATCTTTACTACATTCCTGGCAACGCACTTGCTGTCGATAAACGCTATCTGGGGCTATACTGGTCAAGTAAAGAAATGAAATATCTTTGTTTCAATTTTTTTACACTGAATATCTAAACTCATTTCCGAATTCGAACTTTCACGTCCCTGCCAGCCAAAACTTCAAAAAATGTGAAAAAAGAAGGACGAGCAGGTGCAGAAATGAAACTTGCATGAGACACATTCTGGGAAAAAGAGAAGTTGCTTGCAACAAGCGGTTGCCAGTTTCGGCCATGACAAAGGATTTTTCAGAGACATTTTGTAATTCCAAGCCAACTAGAGGTGAGCTGCTACGAGATGATACGTTAACTCTTTACCAAACGAATTGAAAGCATGAACGACAAATGAAAGGTGGCCAAAAGGATGAAATTTGTCATTGATAGGTTAGAAAACATTGTGGGAAAAGGAGAAAATGCTGGTTACCAGCATTTTCTCCTTTTCCCACAATGTTTTCAAAAGCCTCTTTCCTCCGGGTCGTTAAAAGGCGGAATTGTGCGGTACAGGATTAAGAGCGACCCAAATTACAAACAATCCTTCCAAATATAACTTCTGCAATGAATTTGATTGTAATGGTGTCGGTACATTCTCTAATTAATTCGTACAGATTAGATTGTTAACGAAGTACCACCTTCTGGAATAAATATGAAGCAACTGGCTTTAAAAGGAAAACTTGTAAACGTTACCAATCAACATCAAGTATGGTTTAAAGCAGGTATATGTATGAACCATTCCTGCAATATAAGAAACTGCTCTCGTTAGCACGATTTCTCCTATTGTCAAGATGTTTTCAAAACGTCGTCTACTGCAAAACATAGTAAGTCGTCAACAGAAGTAAATGTTTTAACTCTTTAACCCATAGAGCGCTGAAATCATGAAAAGGGCCTTTTCAGTTAGGAAAAACACACAAAATATTGTCATTTCAAAGTTGGTTTGGCAAGAATATGTAACATGTAGTGGACAGTGTAGATCTAAGATCAGACTGCACGTTCTGTGCAGTCTGATCTTGATCTACACTGTTTACAAGTTGTTTCCAGTGCTTTATGGGTTAAGCGCAAACCTTGTATACTAGACTTCTTTCGACGGTTGAATATACAACCCACTAAACTCAGAAAGATATTTTCTTACAGGCTTGACTTAACAAGAGGACGGTATAGATCCAAGATCCGACTGCTCGTTCTGTTCAGTCAGATTTTGATCTATGCCTTCCGCCAAAGCCCCTAATTTCACCTATGGCGCTGAAAGGGTTAACAAATTAACCGCAGGAAATGACGTCGCCTTTTTATCTTCTGAAACATTAACTTTTCCTTCCTTAATTGGACATCGACCTTCGTGAAATCTTTCACAGCCAACGTTGACTTATATATAAACTTTAAATAGCGGGCAGTGTGAATCAAGGTCACACTCTCACGTTATGTGCAGTCTGACCTGAATCAACACGGTTTGCTACCTGGTGCCACAGTACGGCCAAAACCATCTTCAGGTGTTGTATAAATCTACCTTTAGACCACGAAAAGAAATCAAATTTATTCAATCAGCTACGAAAAGAGTTAAATATTTCAATTATACGTACTTTTCAAGGGCCCATGAGCCGAGGCACCCGTTTGCCTGGTTCTCGTCGTTCTAATGCTTGCACTTTATAATTATTTGACGTCGTGTAATCCAGGCTAGGACTACGCTAGTTCTATTGTAAAGCGAAGAATTTGTAAGAATCCAGTGGTTGCTAGTTCGAATCCACACTTGGCTGAAACTCATGGCGAGAACTGATGAAAGTCATAGCGACAGGATTCACACCTCTTACACCACTAAGTATTATTTTGACTTTGTATATATGGGAAAGCTACCAGTAGTTTGGAGCGATGGCTGAGTTCTCTAAATACGTAAATGCTCTTGGGAACAGCATTAAATGGAAACAGCACATGAGCCTGAGAGGGCGGGGTGAGGGAGAAAGCCGACACATGATTCAATGCCTTTAAAAGGGAGGGGGAGGGGAAGATAGATCTGTATGGCTTCGTTTGCTTTTGCCAACCCCCGTAGCTCAGTCGGTAGCGTACAGGACTTGAGAACAGGAGGTCGCTGGTTCGATCCCCGGCTTGGCCAATTTCTTTCCGAGGACTGATGATAGACATTGCGACAGGATTCATTCCTCTCTCACCGCTGACCATTGTTTCGATGATGGTTATGTGGGAAAAGAGCCAGTGGCTTGGAAAGAATATTGTGCGGAGTACTGGTAAAAGAAACTCCAGGAAAGCATGGATAGGTGCATTGGCCGCCGCGATACAACTGAAAACGGCGTTAAACACCATACAATAAATTAATCAATCGTTTGCTTTTTCTGCAATCCTTTGCCAAACAGTCAGTCCCCTGTTTCAACGACCCCAAAGAAGGGGCTTTTTGAAAACATTGTGGGAAAAGGAGAACATGCTGGAAACCAGCATTTTCTCCTTTTCCCACAACGTTTTCTACTTTTTCAGAGACAAATATCATAAACCTAGCCAGATTTGATTTGTGGTCAACAAATGCTGTCGATATGGACGAATCTAAATTTTGTCATCTGGTAAAAAGCTGAAAGGAATCACACCCATCCATACGACGTAACTCTTTACCTACAAAAAAATAGACCTCCGCCTATGATTGCCTCTTCTACCAGATTCAAAATGGTGGGGTGGGGGTAGGGGTGGGGATGGGGCTCTTTCGTGACTCAGTAGTTATAATGTTGGATTTGTAACCAGGAAATCCGTGTTTGGTTCTGGCTGGGGGTGTTGTCACGTTGGGGATCCCTTGATTAGGCATGGTTAAGTGACCTGGCGCCATAATACGACTTAACTCTTGACCTGTTAAATAAGTGAAATGAAACTTTCAAGCCGATAGTAAAGAGCCAATTTTTTTTTTTTTTTTTTTTGGGGGGGGGGGATATCTCCTTATCGGACAGTGTAGATATAATATTGAACAGCACGTTCTGTGCAGTCTGATCTTGATCTACGCTGTCCGCAAAAGGTCTTTGGGTCGCGCTCAGCACCCGAAGGGTTGAGGAAAAAAAGAACTTGAAAACATCGGGATAAGACAAAACCACTCTTAGAAAAGCTGATGTGTGAAGTGTAGTTAGAAACTCCAAGTACACTGGTCCTTGTAATGTAACTGAAATACAGTAATTTAACCCTTTCCCAAGCGACAAATTTTGGACTGGTCCAAATTGAAAGAGTTTGCAGACAACAATATTAAATTTGATGAAAATGGCAGAAAGGTCTCAAAAAGGGTAGAAAACATTGTGGGAAAAGGAGAAATTGCTCGTTACGAGCAATTTCTCCTTTTCCCACAGTGTTTTCGAAAGACTTTTACTGCAAACACGTGAAAACCAGGGCTTGTTTGGGAAAGGGTTAAACATATTTATTTTACATCGACTGAGAAAAAAAGTTTTTGCAACTCATACTAGTCTCTCTCGATTATGCTTCCTTGAAACTACACCAGTGCTAGAGTGAATGTGTGGGCCGACGAAAAGTCCTGAAGTTGACACTCGCTCCCAAGTATCGAACTCCGGACCTTATGATACGAGGCCGACGCTCTACCTTACAGCCACAGACACCATACTGGAATACAGTTGAAATCGGTGAAGAACACAAAATAAGCTTTGAAAACAAGAGAGTCTTGCATCTTTTGTTTTTCCCAGGCGAAAATTTGTAATTTCATCTAAGTGCGTAACAGTATTGCATTATTATTCTCGTTTATCCCGGAGTGAAAAAAAAATTCTGCGTAGAAACTAAAACTTGGGCACTAAACAAGTGACAGAGGTCGGGTCCAAGTTTCAAGTCTTAACCCTTTACCAAATAATCTTCCGTTTTTACAGACCCTACAGAAGACGGGTTTTGAAAACATTGTGGGAAAAGAAAGAAAATGCTGGTAACCAGCATTTTCTTTCTTTTTCCACATTGTTTTCTACCCTTTCAACGGCAAATATTTTGAGCCATATTTAATTTGTCGCCTATAAATTCCAAGAGCCCCTTTTGGACGATTCTAACCGTTTGTTGCCTGCAGAGAGTTATGAAGTGTCTAGAGTGCCTGTCAATAAGGAAAGTCCAAAGGTCTATGTCACAGTGTCTAGTCTTGTATTCCTCACTTACGCTAATTCACTAATAAACAGATGACAACATTTTACACTTGTCAAAATTCAAAGCATTTGCAGACGATAAATCTAGTACATCTCAAACAATGAAATTTATCTATGAAAGGGTGGAAAAACTGTGGGACAAGGAAGAAAATCCTTTGCATCAGTTTCGAAATTGTTGTCTGCAATTCTATTGAATGTGGCAGAGTTCAAAATTTGTTATCTGGGAAAGGATTTAACGTTGTTGAAAATCGCTCATCACAAGTTATATCTGTTTTGAAACTCCGTTTTCTAAAGTGGTTTGCTATACGGAAAAAAAATCGAGTACAGGAGGAGAGTAGCTATTCCACAACTTTAGATGGGGAACTAATCCGGACCATCCACAACAACTTTTTACGCCACTAAAGGCGAAAGCTTTTGTTAGCAAATTGAAATAAATGGAGCAAAACATTTAAAACATTTTATATCACGCTTCTTGATAGTTTATCGGGAAATATTGGTGGGGTATGGTTTGATAGTAGTTTGAATCAGTGAATTTACCGATTGATAAACTCACTAGTAGGGAAATACCGAGAGCTGTTCTTCGCAAGTCCCAACAAAGAAAGGTTTAGAAGCATGAAATACATAGAACATTTGTCTTTTTCGGTGAAAGATCGAAATTTAGTAAATCCCGAGAAAATCACACGGTAATATTTTTAATCATGGCTGCGCCACTCGTGAAAATATTACCGATTATGTTCACCCGATGAAATAGATTTCGATCTTTCACCGAAAAAAAAAAAACAAACACCAAATAACTTCTATTTCTCCTTACTAATGATGCTTATTTGTTTTCTTAACATTAAGACGACAGAATCTCTTTCCCCCTTGAATCATACAGGAACATGGACGTCGTTTACGCTTCTACAGTATACAGCTTTTCCGAAGCAAATTTTGTCTTTTTCAACAACGTCTTCTCAGAACAACTTTTAAAAACAGTCGCATGCCATCCCACCTGTCGTTCGTTTGAGTCATTCTGGATTTTGAAGATGAAATCTTTGCTTGTGTCCCATGCTAATTGTTCTCTGATGACTGTTTGTGTAACGAAATCGCCAGAACGAGTGAAAAGTTAGATACAAAATTTGATTGGTCCAATATTTCACGTGACTATAGACAAAACACGATAATGGGAAACGTGTAAAACTTGATTGGTCCAATATTTCACGTGACTATAGACAAAACACGATAATGGGAAACGTGTACAGTATTAATCATATATTCTTGTGGGCTCAAAGATGAAAAAGATAACCAAAAATAGGCATTTTCTCATGTATGTTTGGCCACTAAAATAGTTCATTTACATTGTGTGCAAATAGCACTTGAATTTCACCCCAGACTGCCAAAGGTTAGGAAGCAAGTATCCCAGTGACTGGTGTCCTTTACTATCCTAGGCGGATACAATTTGATCGTGAATTCTCATTTATATTCGATTTCGTGCCAAAATTTTATTTGTTTTTCGATCTGGTATCAATAAGTAAGTTATAAACAGTGGCTGTTCCCCTGTTATTTGTTTTATTTGGCGAGAGAAAGGGAAACACACCACTTGTTTTTCTTCCGGCCATGAAATCTTTGAAACAGTCGTGATTTGGGAGCACTTGACATTTTATTTTCTAATCCTTTGCCACACAACCATGTGCTTTAACCCCTTGGCGAAGAAGGCTTAAATTGAATGGGAAAGGGAAAGGCAGAAAGTACTGGTAACCGACATTTTCTCCTTTCCGGCAATGTTTTTCTACATTTTCAAAGAAAGAATCCTCCATTTAGGCCACATTTAGTTAATTGTCAGCAAATGTTTAGAGT
This sequence comes from Tridacna gigas, assembly GCA_945859785.2. Taxonomy (NCBI): domain Eukaryota; kingdom Metazoa; phylum Mollusca; class Bivalvia; order Cardiida; family Cardiidae; genus Tridacna; species Tridacna gigas. The sequence continues at coordinate 71,215,323 of OX244029.2, forward strand.
TGAGGCAATCCAAAACTTTGTTTCTCGTAATGAGTTTTCCTTATCTTTCCTTATAGGGTCACCAAAAAGATTTGGGGAGATTTGAATCAGGGATTCTCCGATTGCCAAATTTTCTATACGGAAAATTACTAATGGCTAAGGCAGCAAGATAAAGCCTTGTTGGGCCCTACAAATGGTGTTGTATGACCCAATCGGTTCAAAATGAAGGATGTTGATTAATTAATTGATTGAATGGAGTTTGACGCCGCTTTCAACATTATTTCAGTCATATCACGGCGACAGCTCATATATTCATGTATTTCCTGGGTTTTGCAGTGTCTTGCCCACGGAAAACCCAGCGGATCAGGTGGGGCACCAACACTGAAGGATGTGAGAAGAGGTCAAAAACTGTGTCCAGTACAGACAGATGACTTGAATCCGTTATACACGGCCCTGTGTGTGTGTGTGTGTGTGTGTGTGTGTAGGGGGGTTAATTCAAAATATGAGCCATGCTGTGGCAAAAGGGTGTTTAATGCATCTCCGTAATGCATTATACCAAGCAAGTCATCATATAATTTTGGATCCATAAAAATCCATTTCATCCGCCTAAATCATGATGTAAAACTGGTCCTTGGACATGCAGAAAATTGACCAATAGCAAAAAATTTCGATTCAGGTCAGCCTGCGCGGAAGCAAATACAATAAACCCCCTTTTGAAAGAGCATAGCTTGTGGTTAAAACGATTTCAATAGATTTTCCAAAGAGCGACATTTAGATGACAAACATGGTGATGAGAAATATTGACGATGCCATTAGTCAAGGTCAAGGTTATTGTTCGTTTGTAGATGAAGTGACTATGGTGCTGTGTTAGTACCACTTTGGTAATAAAACGGCTTTTTGTAACAAAATTTCAATCTCACCGTATTCCTTCAATATTCAGCCAAACAGTTTGAAATGAATATATTTGTGTAATTTGAACCGAATTCTTTTTGGAAATATCGTGAAAGGTGGAAAATGCGTTTGAAAATGTTGTTGCAAAAGGCCGTTTTATTACAAAAGTGGTTCTAACAGTGCTGGCCAAATACGGTGTTTGCCGAACTCGTAATGTTGTGTCGGTATATCTAAAGAGGCAAACTCGTTCTACTGTCACAACAACAACGACGATGATCATGATGAAAATGATGATGATAATGAATGAAAAATTTAACACCACAAGGCGGTCCGATGTCACATAATTATAATGATGTGGTTTTGAGAAAACACTATCACCATGGTGTTCAATGCAAGAATTCGGTCAAGACAAAGCCTAAAACCTTGGAACACATTTATCGCCCACTCTCAGTAACATTTTTTGTCTAATTCTCAAGTTTTTTTTCCTTCTTTAAAGTAAACCAATTTCTTATTGGCTAAACCAAAGTGTTTAACCAATCAGAAAAAAAAGCCTTACTTTCTAAATCTGAAATAAGACCAAGAATGGAATGTAGGCTCGTGCCTTGGGGCACAAATGCTAAACATGTGTACATACACATCAGTGAATCCCAAATGACTTCTGTGTATAAGAATAGATAGCGCCAATCACTGTAGCTAAAGATTAGATGCGGCAAAACATAATTTTGATATCCATACACAATACTTGCTCCAGAAATAAAAGGAATATCTGCACTACGAACACTCTGAGCGGCGCACTAGCAAAAGAAGAACTGAAGTATCTTCATAATGCATCTTATCACATAAAAGCTCCTCCGGCAGTGAATTAAACCGATGACTACTTTTTGACAATAAACTAGTGTATTATCGCTTTTTGAGTCCCGGTTCTGATCATATTTTAGTCATGAGGGCGTGAAAGCGAAGAAACCAACCACAGCACGTGCCGGAAATTGTACTACTAGGCCGTTTGGGAAAAAAAATGACGTCATCTTTTGAGCTACATGTAATTTGCTATCTTCAAAATTAATGCTTTAAATCATGGCGAATCTAAAATTGTGTTATGTGGTGAAGGGTAAAAGGGGTCCACTCATTTCTTTCCCATGAATCAACTTTTGTGGAACACTGAAATAAATATTACAAAACTTAGCATGTTCAGCGTGTGCAGAGAAGTGGGCGTTAAATTCAGCAAAAAAGTATGGTTTTGACGTATTACATTACGGGGTGGTCGCGTTGCAATCGATAACTGCCGTTTCTTATGAGATCAGAAATGACGTCATCATGTTTATCTTACGATTTAGTCTGGATTACCTGCCCCTACCACTACACTATAGGGTCATGCAAAGTGCAATAATGGCGGCCTCCATTGCGACCTCAAGCTTAGCACTAACTGCTTACCTGTTTTTTTTTTAATTTCATGTGATCCAGTTTGATCATTGAATAAAATGAGATCAATTTTGTACAAAATATACATTACCGGATCTAAAACTTGCTTTTGGGAACTGTTTTATTAAATATGAATTTGACTATGAATCATTGTAAAAGTAGCCCTGTTTTCGGACGTTATGTCGGTCCATTGAAATTTCGGATACTTAAAGCATTTCTGATACGTGGTTTTTCTCTCTAAATAAGAACGACAATTAAAAAAAACTAACTGCCATTACTTTTTTGCAACCGATCTATTTTCAATTCAGATTCTAGTAGGATTTGATCAAGTGAAACAACGATAATCCGTTACTTCTGCACATTACAAACGGGGGCCGCCATTATTTCGCTTCGCCTGACGTACTTTTGAAGTACGGCGGGGTACCAGACTAAGTACGGTTCCACACAGTCGACGCGCTACTCGTCACAACTCGGCCGATTCCGTACCTACATCTAACCTCGTCCGTATAAAGGAGGCTTCAATTTTGAACTACCAATCACATGGTCTTAAACATGGCGGCGCCCCTGCAAATCGCTTGACAACGACATGAACAACTACGTTGAAGTTATTCACATCTGTCGTTCTGTCGATGAAAGCTCCCAACGGAATTGATAAAACCACGCTAAAAAAAATGAAAGTAGAAACTGTTTGCCGACGAAAATATTCTTAGAAAGATGTCGATAGAAAATTGTGACTCGTGTTTTCTTTTTTTAGAGGAGCCTTACACTTTTAATAACGGTAAATCGGCGTGCTTCCGGCGATGAAATGTACCGTGTAGGTGCATATCAAGCGACGCGATACAGTCGAGGGATTTGATCACCGGATCACCCGAGGTATGCCGAATGTCGATGCGTGCTATTGTACATTTGACATTCATACACAAACCTTTGCGAAATTTTGGTGCGAACGTAATCGTACCTAAAAAGGCTACGTATTCCAATAAGAAAATACCATTAAAAATCCTACATTTTGTTGATTAATCAATGGTTTGCCAGCTATTGCTTCACTTAGTTCAAATTTCTGAACTTTGGTTTGACTGTAAAGATTTGGAGCGGTCTCTTTCACTCATGCGTCGATTGGTTGTGAAACTAGCTTTCAAAGAATAAGCCGATGGGTTTTCACCATATAAGGTCAAGTAACGAGACATGACAAGAAAGTTTTTGTACATTGTAAGCTAGAAGCAAAGGGATAAGTGTCCACTTGAAACTCATACTTTTGTACCATAAACTTTATACCGTATCTCTACAAAAACAATACACAACACAACCCTTAACCCTTAACCTGCTAAATAAGTTGAATAAAACCTTCAAACCGATAATAAAAACCAGAATAATGTTATTTCAAACTTATTTTCTGGAGAAAAAATAGCTCCTTATCGGACAGTGTAGATCCAAGATCAGACTGCACGTTCTGTGCAGTCTGATCTTGATCTAAACTGTCTGCAAAAGGTCAGTTGGTCGCACTTAGCAGCTTAAGGGTTAACCTTTTCCTTTACAGCCCATTATTAAACCCTCTAGCCGAGTCTGGTAGCTCAGTCGGTTATGTACAGGGCTTGTAAGCAGGGATCATTTGTCTCTGAATCCCCTGCTCTGATAAGTTATTTCCTTGGGTTGATGATAGTTATTGCAACAAGATTCATTTCTCTCACCGCTTTTTATTGTATGAACGATTGTTATATGGGAAAGCAGGCAGTGGCTTGGGAAGAGTATTGTGCCAAGTACTGATAAAAGAAACTAAAGGAAAACGTGAAAAGGTGCATTGGCCCCCGCGATTTAATAGAACTAATGTTGAAAGCGGCTTTAAACACCAATTGCTTTTTTACAAATGCCCTGTCCGTATTCACGAACAGTTCTTTAGAACTTTCGTAGTGTTACTCTCCAGAATCTTCTTATATGGTCATAACATAACTTCTGATTGGCTAAACCAAATGGTTTAGCCAATCAGATGCTGTGTTAGATTTAAATTTAGAAAATCTTAGAAAATAAGACTAAGAATGTCCTTTAATTAGAATGGTTGGTGAATACTGACCCTGATGTTCTTTGTAAAGACATTGAATCTAGACTAGTCTATGCGTCTGTAAAGGCCACTAGTGAACGCACAAATATCTGATTGTTTAGCGTAACATATTTGATGTGTCTTGTAGCAGACCTCTGTTGAAAGCACTATGGATTGGAGAACAACGTTCGTGATGAGAGATTTCCCAGTTTGTTACAATGTTTTCACATGCATTTAGGTATTAATACGGTGGCACTGAGGTGACATGTGCATTTTTTGTATTTATCTCGTTCCCACGAAAGAAAACGAATTTTGTTTTTTGCATAATTTTTTATAACTCGAGAAAACGAATTTTGTTTTTTGCATATTTTTTTATAAAAAAAAAAAACTGGAGAAAACGAATTATTATCTCGTGGGAACGAGATAAATACAAAAAAATGCACGTGTCACCTCAGTGCCACCGTATATTAACCCTTATCCATATTTAACTAGTGTTGTACATTGTATTTCGGCAGGGGCTAGATTACAAACACTAATTTCTAAGGAAAATCAGGAATGTCGCAGCTCGGACTGATATATTTTCAAAATTTTCTAATGTTGGCTTTCCTCTGAAATGTTGAAAAGGATATGTGAGCCATGCTCTGTGAAAAGGGAGCTTAATGCATCTGAGAAAAGTATCGACTCAGGTCAGCCTGCGCAGTCCGCGCAGGCTGACCTGGGCCGAAACTTTTCGCTATTAGTCCAATTTTCTGTATGTCCAAGGACCAGTCTACCTAATGATTGAGTCGGTCGTTTAAAAAAGTGGCTATTATGGATCTATAATTATTTGATGGCTTGATTGGTATCATGCATCACGGAGATGCATGAAGCCCCGTTTTGCCGGAGCATGGCTCATATGTATTTCATAAGACTTTTTTTTTATTCATTCATTCATTTATTCATTCATTCGTCTGTCCGTGAGTTCATTCCTTTATTTCCGACATTGTCATTTAAATTTAATTATCTATCCGTTTGTCATTATTTACAAGTATTCACTTATGGAAAGGAACATTACGATTCGGTAATTCGTGCATTCTTTTATTGATCCATACAATGTTTATTTACTCACTCATTTCGTCTGTCTGCCAAATTTCCATTATTTAGTTACTAATAATTTGAGTTATACCTTGAGGCTTTTCATGTCAAAAGTGAAACATGTAATTGGTATGTACATGGACATATAAAATGACATTCGTTTTCAATATCAAATTGTATTTTAACACCAGTCTATTAGTTCATTACACATGAATGTGAAAAGGTCTTCGACGGGGAAAATCCCTCTCGGTAATAATTTCTTACATTAAGGCTACCCATGTCAAAGTTGAAATGTGAAACTGGTGTGTACATGTACATATAAAGTGACATTCATCTTCAATATCAAATTGTATTTTAACACCGGGCCATTAGTTCATTACACGTAAATGTGAAAAGGTCTTTGACAGGGGGAAAACCCTTCTCTGTAATCATTTCTTACATTAAAATCAAGTGGCAACAACGTCATGTCAAAAAAACAATAAGACTTCTTGTTCAACCTGTTATTAACATATACGATAGATATTTGCCTGTGGACATATTGAACAAGTTTTTGCTCCCCGCCTTCAGGGCTGAATAAATAAATGGACTAGAAAAAATGCCGTTATTTATTTTTGATCAGTTGTAATTACTGGCAAGGTAAACAAAATGAGGGCAGTTGAAGCTAAAGTATTTTGTATTTGTATGTAAATAGTTATTAAATGGGGTTACATAATAAAATTACAGTATATTTGCTTTCATTCCGAAGGATGCAGGGATAATATTGGTTTTTAATAGACCTGTTAAATTAACCTTTAACCATACAATCCCGTGTTTTAACGGTCCTGAGGAAGGGAACTTCTGAAAACATGGTGAGAAAAGGAGAAAACGTTGGTAACCAGCATTTTCTCCTTTTCCCAGCAAATTTTCTAACCACCCAAAGACAAATCTCATTATTTAAGCCACATTAAATATGTCGCTTGAAAATACATGCACTTTCAATTTCGACTACTCTAAAATTTTATCGTCTGATAAAAAGTGAAATAAAAAAAAAAATTCCAGCCAAATGTGAAATTCCAAATACTGCCATTTCAGACTTTCATTTTACACCGGACAAAACTCGCCGTATAGGACAGTGTAGGTTCAACACCAGGCCGCACGTTTTGTGCAGTCTGATCTTGATCTACACGGTCCTTAAAGGCGATTTTAGTCGTGCTGGTCCGCCTAAGAGCTTTTATAAATGTCTGATACAGTACTGCTCGATATTTCATGAAATATTCTTGCTTTGAAAATACCGTGGAATCGGCTTATTCTTTCAGAAAATTTGAAAATGTGCATTTTTTTAGCCCTTAGGCTGCTAAGCGCAATTCACTAACCTTTCGCAGACAGCGTAGATCAAGATCAGACTGCACGTTCCGTGCAATCTGATCTTTGATCTACATTGTCTGATAAGGAGATATTTTTCTTCAAAAAATAAGTTAGAAGTAGCATTATTCGGGTTTTTACTATCGACTAGACAGTTCTATTTAACTTATTTAGCAGTGTAAATGTTACACAGTTTTAAGGTTAAGCATGTCTTGTTTTTTTTTCATTTTAATCGGATTTTGAAGATAGGCAGCTGGCTTCTTTTTAACACATTGAGGCAGACCTTTGCCACTATGGTTTCGTCACATCCTCTGCTTTCAAATCAGTTTCATTCATTAGATTTAGTTAAGCCCTTTTCTCTATGTGGATTCAGCATTGTAGAGATTCAAGAAAAGAATAGTTGGTAAACTGCCTACAGGATGCATACATGAAAACCAGAACATTTTATGGGCACATGTAGATTCTAGAAAACATGCAAATGTAAAAGGGCAGTAGAACGGACTGACTGGGACTTAACCCTTTCCCAAACAAGCCCTGGTTTTAACGTGTCTGCAGTACAAGTCTTTTGACATCACTGTAGATCAAAGATCAGACTGCACGTTTTGTGCAGTCTGATCTTGATCTAAACTGTCCGCAAAAGGTAAGTGAGTCGCGATTAGCAGCTTAAGGGTTAAGAAAGATACTGAACGAAGAATACAGTGAATAGTATTTCGAGATATCTGTCTTTTGAAAACATCGTGTGAAAAGGAGAAAATGCTCGTTACTAGTATTTTATCCTTTTCCAAAAATGTTATGTACATTTTCAAAGTCGAATTCCTTGTTTAAGTTACATGTATTTTGTACTTTTTCAAAAATGGACGAGTCTGACATTTTGTCTTCCACAAAAGAGTTAACCGTTACCAAGCAACAAAATTTTAGACTATTCCATTTTGGAAGCATCGGCAGACGACAAATGAACTGTGGTTAAAGTGATGGGTTTTGTCTTTAAATGGGTAGAAAACTTTGTGGGAAAAGGAGAAACTGCTGGTTACCAGCATTTTCTCCTTTTCCCACAAAGTTTTCAAAGGTTATTTATTAAAGGTGTTGAGTAAGTCTTAAGATTAGGACAGGGGTAAAACGTGATGCATTCTTATAAATTAACTCTACCACAAGACAAAATGTTAGACTGGTCCAAATTGAAAGCAATTGCAGACGACAAATTAAATTTGACTCAAAAATTGAAATTCGTTTTGGGAAAGGTAGAAAACATTGTGGGAAAAGGAGAAAATGCTGGTTATCAGCATTTTCTCCTTTTCCCACAATGTTTTCAAAAGGCTTTTTTCTCAGGGTCGTTAAAAGTCGGGATTGTGTATGTTTTCAAAAGGCTTTTTTCTCAGGGTCGTTAAAAGTCGGGATTGTGTGGTAAAGAGTTAAGTCATTAGCTCGATTTTTGAGTTTCATTCGGAAGCCGATATAATTAGAATTGTATGTAAAGGGTCATTTCTTTTTTACCCGAAGGCGAACGTTCGATAAACATCAACAGAAATGCATGTGATCGGTAAATGGCCGCCCTCAGGGTCGAGGTCAAAAGGCGAATCATTATGACGTCACCGTTTAATGACGAGTTCTCGCGCATATTTGTAATGAAATGTAGATCATATCTGAAGATATGAACATGTAAAGAGGCCGCATATTATGACATATAATCGTTTTCTTTTTGAAAAATTAAAGATTCTTATAGCCCTTCGATGAACTTTCCCAGGCTTGAACGATCTTGGCCCGGCCGAGTAGCTCAGTGGTTAGTGTAGCTGACTCGTGACCTGGTGGTTGCAGGTTCGATAACCAGTTGAGGAACCAGCGATTTTTCGCCCCTCACCTCTGATGCATGTGAGAAAAGTAGTCAGTAGCTTAGAAGGAAACTTGTGTAAGTATTCGTGTGAGAAAGCAAGGAAACACATGTGAAGGTGCACTGACAGCCGTGATATGACCTAAGCTGTTACAAAGGGGATATCGCTGGTACCCAGTATTGCCGCTCCTTCCAACCATGTTTTCTACCGTTGAATAGACAAATCCCGACATTCAAACTCAGTTTGATTTGTCGTCTGCAAAATGCTTTCAATTTGGACGGGTCTTAGATTTTGTCCTCTGCTATAGAGAGAAGATGATAATCACGATTTTCTTGAATGCTGGGTCCGTATTCACCAACCATTCTTAAGAACATTCTTGGTCTTGTTCTTCAAAATTTTCCAAATTTGAAAGTAACACACCTTCTGATTGGCTAAACCATATGGTTTAGCCAATCAGAAATTGTGTTACTTTCAAAATTGGAAAATCTTGAAGAATAAGTCTGAGAACGTTCTTAAGAATGGTTGGTGAATACGGACCCTGATCTACTTTGATAGATCGTTAACCCTTTACCTGCTAAATAAGCGAAATGAAAATTTCAAGTCGATAGTAAAAACCTAAATGTTGTTTTCTTTTTTAAAAAAAATATCTCCTTATCGGATAGTGTAGACCCAAGATCAGACTGCACGTTGTGTAGGCTGATCTTGTTCTACACTTTCCACAAAAGGTCCTTGAGTCGCGCGTAGCAGCCTAAGGGTTAACAGATTTATCTACAGTAAATTAACTGGAGATTGGAAAAGGATTAATTCTTAATTCCAAAGGTAGTGGTCTGATCGGCTAAGACAGAATTTCACAGCCAGTCAGGTGCCTAGTTTTGTAATCTAGTAGAAAACAAGATAGAAAATTCTTGGTGAATAGTGCCGTGAGTTGGAAAGGCGCATGAGGGGATCGGACCGTCCTTTTCAAGACTTCAACGCCTTAAACATTTACTAATTCATGTTTTGAAGAAGCCGAAGGAAAACGGCTTTCGAAAAGCCTTGTGCAAAACAGGAGAAAATACTGACAAGTAGCATTTTCTCCTCTTCCCACAATGTTTACTAACCTTCAAAAGACAGATGTCATCACTTAAGCTACATTTACTTTGCCGTCTGCCAATGCTTTCAATTTGGAAGAGTCTAACATTATGCTGCAGTCTGGTCGAAGTTAACCAATGGGCGGAGGAGAACCGCTTGGGAACATTAGGAGCGAGAGCTGTGATTTATATGTATAACTATATGGGCCATGCTCTGGCAAAAGGGTGCTTAATGCATCTCCGTGATGCATCGTATCAAGCAAGTCATCGCAGTTTTATACATCCCTAAAATCCGTTTTGTATAAAAGCCCACTGAATCATGAGGTACACTGGTCCACTGACATGCAGAAAATTGACCAATAGCAAAAAAGTATCGGCCCAGGTCAGCCTGGGCGGACTGATACTTATTGCAGATGCATTAAGCCCCCTTTTCACGAAGCATGGGTCAATTTTATACCAGTACATACAATTATACGTGTACATGTATATATGTATCATAAAGTGAACATATGTCTACAGTCATGTACTTCAACAAAAATCTACAATTTTTTCACTCGAAATTATGACAGATGACAAGCAGTAAATGAACACCCTTCACCCCCTCCCCCTCCCGCCTTGTGTGGGCAGCTTATAACCTTTCCATTTTGTAAGTATAAACTAAACACATTTCTCTTCACCAAAAAATATGAGCAATGTCCTGTGAAAAGGGGGCTTAATGCATCTGCGAAACATATCGACCCAGGTCAGCATGCGCAGTCCGCGCAGGCTGACCTGGGCCGAAACATTTTTGCATTCGGTCAATTTTCTGCATGTGAAATGATGGATTGATTAATTGATTGATTGGTGGTGTTTAACGCCATTTTCAACATTATTTCAGTTATATCGCGGCGGCCAGTGTACCTATCAATGCTTTCCTGGAGTTTCTTTTACCAGTGTTACGCACAATATTCTTTCCAAGCCACTGGCTGCTTTCCCACATAACCATCGTCGAAACAATGGTCAACGGTGAGAGAGGAATGAATCCTGTCGCAATGACTACCATCAATCCTCGGAAAGAAATTGGCCGAGCCGGGGATCGAACCAGCGACCTCCTGTTGCATGTCAAAGGACCGGTGTACCTCATGATTCAGTAGGTTGCTATACAAAACGGATTTTAGAGATGTATGATACTGTGACGACTTGCTTGGTTTCATGCATCGTGGAGACGCATTAAGCCCCCTTTCACCAAAGCATGACTAAAATATATATACAGGGTGTTGCGAAAAAAACACACATTTAAAGTTCAAATGTTTATACCAATTTGTAAACATTTTGTATTTTACTTATAAGTCAAATTAATTTAACCGTTTCAGCACCTAATTAGTTGAACACAGTACCAGATCCGTTAACCCTTTACCACACAATCCCGGCTTTTAACGACCCTGAAGGAAAAGCCTTTCGAAAACATTGTGGGAAAAGGAGAAAATGCTGGTAACCAGCATTTTCTCCTTTTCCCACAATGTTTTCTACCCTGCCCCAATCAAATTTCAATTTTTGAGAACAGTTGATTTGTTGTCTGCAAATGCTTTCAATTCGGACCAGTCTAAAATGTTGTCGTTTAGTAAAGAGTTAACCCTTTCCCAAACAAGCCCTGGTTTTCACATGTCTGCAGTACAAGTCTTTTCCCACAGTGTTTTCTACCCTTTTTGATAACTTTCTGCCATTTTCATCAAATTTGAAATTGTCGTCTGTAAACTCTTTCAGTTTGGACCAGTCTAAAATTTTGTCTTTGGTAAAGAGTTAAGGAAAAAACGACCCAGAAGATTCAGATTTCACAGGGCTCGTTTATCAGAATACATGTATATCAAAAGATGTCTAACGGTTAGATACGCGTTCTGTGGAGTCTGATCTTTATCTACACAAACCGCAACATCCATCATGCTTGCCTTTGGTGCTGTAAGGGTTAGAAATTTCTGTAAAATGTCGATGAAAAAGTGAACTTGAATTCGAGGAAAAATTGATCGAAAATGCTCGGGGGCGAAAGCGGCTACTTAGTTCAGAAAATATCTATCTTCTGATCTGTATATCAAAACATTTTTATGCCTCCAGACCTGTATTGATAAACGCCTTCCACATTTTTCAAATATCCGTTAAATTCATTCGTAATACTGTTATCTGCACCAGTCTCTCTCTCTCTCTCTCTCTCTCTCTCTCTGTGTCACGGGCTCAGTGGTAAAGTGTAGGGCTCGTAAACTGGAGGCCCCTAGTACTGGTGAAACCCTGGACATACATGAGTATGCGAGCTGTCGCCGTGATAATTATGATCAATGAATCAATCTCAATCTCCCTGCCTCCCTCTCTTCCCCTCCTACCTTCCTACCGTCCTTCCTTCATACCTTCCTACCGTCCTTCCTTCCTCCCTTCCTTCCTTTCAATCACTCCTTTTCACTCAGTGAAAACGTTAAACGTTTCATTTAATATCAAGATTCAAGTAACTGTTCTACAGTCAGTTACATCATTTGAATGTCTAAAAGCAAAGAACTTGTACTATTTTTAAGTGGGGAGGGGGAGCACAACTACGAACTGTGAGCTCAGTGAGATTATATAAAATTGCATTTATTGGATATATCTTCGGAGACACTATCAGCTGGGTATAATTTATTTTTATGTCTTAACCCTATACCAAAACATCACGTGTGTAACGACTCAAAGAATAAAAAAAGGCATTTGAAAACACTGTGAGAAAGGAGAAGATGCTGGTAACCAGCACATTCCCAATTTTTCACAACGTTTTCCACTCTTACAAATTTAAATCCGATCAGCTGAGGCACATTTAACATGTGGTCTGCAAATGCTTTGAATTTTGTAGAGTCTCAAATTTTGTTATCTGGTATAAGGTCGACTGACGAGATTTAACTCGGTCATATCTATTCAGGACTATGCAGGTTCCTACTACTACAACAGTTATCAGACTGAAAGTATGTCAGCCAAAAGAGTAAAATGTTCTTTGTGAGAAGAGGGACAACTTCTTGTAGCAAGCAATTCTTCCTTTTTGCACACCGTTTTCATCTTTTTTTTTTTTTTCGACAACTTGCATGTATTTTTCAAATGCATCGTAACGGGTAAAGAACTTTAAAAAAAACACGGTGTAGGAATTCGTTTACAAGTGTTTTATCTTTACTTCAACGCAAAAAGGTAATTAAAAAATGTTGTGTTCTCCGTTGACAACTTGGTACGACAATTTGTCGAATAGAGCCGATGGCATAGATTTTGCATCATGACGCCGTCAAATGTCTAAGATGTTAAGATTTCTCTCAAAAAACAAATTTGACATTGAAATCTACATGTTTTACAAATTGTCACGTGATTCGTCATTTTGACGTTTTTTGAAAGGCGACATGCTATCACTGTAAATCTATGCACGACATTATTTTCTTTTTATGCAATATAAAAAATAATGACGCATACATGTCCCATGATTTCTTTTTTTATGCACAAGACATAATATAATATCTATATACAACATAGTTAAGAGATAACATACATTTAGGCAAAACAAAAAAAATCAACTTATTCACAGAGCACAAAGAACAGCTCTAGTCGCAGTTTCTGGACAATGGGGATTAAGATCAGACTGCACAAAACTCTCCGCTATTTCGTAATAATCAGCCACAAAAACCAACATTGATATTGAAATATAGGAGTCTTTTTCACCTGAATAAAAATGTCGATTTTGTTTATTTGAAACTTGTTAAAAGGCTAACACTTATTGCCTGCTTAATTCTTTACCACACAAGCCCGATATCTAACGACCCTGAGAAAGAAGATTTATGAAAGTATTGTGGGAAATAAAGTAAATGCTGCTAACAGCACAATGTTTTCTACCCTTCCCAAAACAGATTTTAAAATTTTGAGCCACATTTATTTTGACTTCTGCAAATGCTTTCAATTAGACATGTCTAAAATTTTGTCATTTGGTAAAGAAATAAACATTTTGAGCAGAAAGTCTCATACTTCAGTTTCAGACAGATAAGATCATATTTAAGACCAGATTACACCTTTTTTTGCAGTACTAAGAGGTTTGCACTGACGGTGTAATTATAGCATGAACAAGATCCTGCTACAAACGGCGTCGACCAACATCAAACCGACCAGGAAATACAGAACTACACAATTAATTAATCGCACAGTCCCGAGGTTTAACGTCTCTGAAGAGAGCAGGCTTTTGAAAACATAGTGAGAAAAAGAGAAAATGCTGGTAACCAGCATTTTCTCCTTTTCCGGCAATGTTTTCTACCGTATCAAATATAGAAATCATCAATGAACTACAATTAATTTGCCGTCTGCAAATGCTTTCAACTTGGTCTAGTCCATTTTGTTTTTTTAGTTTGGTAAAGCGTCAAAATGATGAAGGGAGCCAAGGACAAAATTTGTACTAATGAAGATATCGCATGTTTTGAGTACTGTATGTTCATGACAATACACAACAATATCATCAACGACATTGCAAGCTTCAATAGGTAAGCGGTAATGCCCACAGCTATATTTCGGAGTGCTAAATAGAAGACCGGCTCTGCCAAGACAGTTTTCGAAGACTAATAAAAACAATGTTACAAGGTCCTTCCATTCTGCACAAGTAAACTCTATTTGAACTTTGTTTGTGGGGCAAAACAGCTTCGAATTCTTGTTGCACGTAAAACCTGGTATAGCATCTTCAGGGACACACGGGCAAATACACAGACAATAACTGTATTACCGTTTAAATTGTTTTGTTACATAAAACCTCCTCCGGTAGTGTTTTAAACCCATGACTTATATTTCGATAATACACTAGTGTATCATCGTTTTTTGGGTTCCGATTCTGATCAGTGTTTAGTCATGAGCGCGTGAAGCCGGAGAAACCAGCCACAGCACATGCTGGAGTTTGTACTACTAAGCCGTGTCTCGGAAAAATGGCGTCATTGTTGCTAAGACGTATACGCGTGGAAAGTTTTTTTAATTTTCATGTTTAATAAAAAAAAAATGCAGAGAAATGTTTTGTTTTTTTAAATCAACAAAATTGCAGAAATAGGTGGACCTACCCCTCTAGAAACTATTCCATTCTACTTTCTGTGTAAATGTCAAAGAGCTATCTACTTGTGTATGAACACATATGAAACCGAACTACAACTGTAAACATGGACCCTTGAATGGTGTATAGGCTAAAGGTGATGATGCAGGATATTTTTTGCATGTCATTCGTTTTATGTGATAGAATCTCTCATGAGTGTTTAAGTATTATCATTTTTACCAAACTCGTTGACTAAAATTCATTTGACGCTCGCCAAGGCTCGCATCATACATTTTTAGTCAACTCGTTTGACAAAAATGATAATACATAAACACTGATGTAAGATCCTCTATTTAATCACCAGCACAAACAAACTAAATCTCTAGACATAAAATTGATTCACAGCGACTGCTTTTTGCCGTGGCCGCACGTTTAGAAAAAAATATGTAACTGTCAGAGTGCCGAGCTTTTTGTCATTTTCACGCCGTTTTACATTTGGACTCGTTCCAACGCATATAGTCCCATTTTTGTCCTGACATTTACAAGTCGACATCATGGCGCGCAGTTGACCAGCTTTTTTGCCTCTCAAGCTTGAATTGTTTTGACGGTCAATTTCAAAACTTTTTAGCGCTTTGTTTACAATGTGATAACATGTTATAGACATGCAATGATGTAAAATGACATAATAATAACATGCGAATTTCAACATCAACGCGTGGGAGCTTGTTCATTTCAGACGATTTGACTTTCCATACTGTTGTTTTGGTTATTCCCCCTGGAGACACAAATCTCGACTGATGGAAAGCTTTTATAAACATTTCTAACTATTTTTGTTTGAAAGAAAAAAAAAACGGTTTGAAACACCAGAGAAACAAATCACCTTCAATTCTGATTTAACCCTTTACTAAACAATGCGGCGTTTTAGTGACACTGAAAAAGAAGCCTTTTTAAAAACATTGTGAGAAAAGGAGAAAATGCTGATGACCAGCATTTTCTCCTTTTCTCACAATGTTTTCTATCCTTTTAGACAACTATGTAAAAGCATTTTTATGACCATAACTTTCATCGTTCTATATTTATTGTTTGAACTGTGAGTGTTTATGCTTGTGCACAAATATAGCATGTGCTATTCTCTTCTGTTCTAGCAAATCCTATCGTCTGAGCCATATTTGTCTTCCCCTTTGTCGTCTGATGATGCTTTCGATTTCGTGTCCAACATTTTTGTCGTTTGCTTCTGGTAAAAAAAAAAAGTTAATATTCATAGCATATCCGTTTAGTTTGTTTAGCTTATTGTGTCAGCTCAGCCAAACGAGAGGGAATTTTCTTGAAATATAACGGTAGACCTGCAAAACTTCAAGTTTTTTCTGTCTCCTTCATAAAATCTCTAGGTGCACGAGAACAAGATCTTTTTTGTTCAAAAATATTATTTTTAACATTTGCAGGTTCTTATTTTTTTTCAATTCAAACGAATGCGGTTAATAGAGTAAAAACTAGACTCAAATGTAAGGTGCTTTATCAAATTGAATTATTTCTTTTATAAGTCCCATTTATTCTCTTTTTTCTGGAGGCAAAGCAAAACCTGTGAATGACGTGTTTTCCATGGTTTTGTTGAGATGTTGAGAAACCGACATATTCCAAGAAACCTGTTAAGAAACAAGCCTGTAACACGTGCTTACATCCATCACATGTCTGTATCTGTCTGTTGCACCGATGGTTAAAAAAATGACAAACAGAATGAAACAAATCTTGAATGGGATAGGGGTCCGTATTCACCAACCATTCTTAAGAATATTCTTAGCCTTATGCTGAATGTTCCAAATTTGAAAGTAACACAGCGTCTGATTGGCTAAACCATTTGGTTTAGCCAATCAGAAGTTGTGTTACTTTCAAATCTAGAAAATTCTTGAGAATTGTACAAAGAATATTCTTAAGAATGGTTGGTCAATAAGGACCCGGGTTGTTGTTGTTGTTGTTGTTGTTTTTAGTGGTGGTGGTAGTGGTGGTGGTTGATGTTGTTGGTTGATGTATTGCATGGTGGTTGATATTTTTGTTGTTGGTCTTGAAGGAGGTGGTGATTGTGGTTTGGATGTTGTGGTTGTTGTTGTTCTTGTTCTTTGTTTTTTGCTGGTTATAATGGTGTTTGTGTCAGTGGTGCTCTTGGTGGTATTGTTGATGTTGGTAGATGGAGGGGTGGTGGTTGTGTTTGGTGTTGTAAGTGGTGCTATTAGCTGATCTTGTAGGTGCTGGTGGTATTAGTGGTTGTGATTAGTATTGTTACCGTTGGTTGATGGAGTGGTGCTATTTGTTGTTGTTGTTGTTGTTGTTGTTAGGTTGTTTGTTAAAATATCTTACATTTTACTCAACTCTTTCACTGCCTATGTGGCCTTACAGATCTTTTGCTGGTGGCATAGATCAATACCAGACTGCACACAAAACGTGTAGTCTAATCTTGGATCCACACCATCCGCAACCTGATACCAATCTTCGACCAAAATGAGTTTCAAAAGCAACAAAAATAGTCTTTTAGACGTCGAGAATTGTCGAATCCATGTATTTGGCAGCGAAAGAGTGATTTATAAGCACAAAGCTGATATTGTACCGATTACAGAGGATATGTATGAGTTTCGTCGATAGAGTTTAAGCCTGTATCAAAGTTGTTTTACGCCAAGCCCCCGTAGTTCAGTCGGTAGCGTACAGGACTTGAGAACTGGGGGTCGCTGGTTCGATCCCCGGCTTGGCCAATTTCTTTTCGAGGATTGATGATAGTCATCGCGACAGGATTCATTCCTCTCTCACCGCTGACCATTGTTTCGACGATGGTTATATAGGAAAGCAGCCAGTGGCTTGGAAAGAATATTGTGCGGAGTACTGGTAAAAGAAACTCCAGGAAAGCATGGATAGGTGCACTGGCCGCCGTGATGTAACTGAAATGTTGAAAACGGCGTTAAACACCATTCAATCAATCAATCAATCAAAGTCGTTTTACACATATGTGGCCATTATAGGTCCATTATCAAGTAATGCAGTTTGTAAGATTAAAAAAAAAACTTATCCTGGTCTTCACTGTCTGCTGTAATATCCATTAAAAGATAACTCTAAATATGGCAAAAGGGGGCTTAATGCATCTCCGTGATCCTTGATACCAATCAAGCCATCACATTATTATTGACCCACAGCCACTTTTTTTAACAACCGACTTTATCTTGAGGTAGACTTGTTCTTTGACATACAGAAAAATGACCTATAGCGAAAAGCTTCGACCAGGTCAGCCTGCGCGGACTGCGCAGGGTGACCTGGGTCGATACTTTTCGCAGATGCATTAAGTACCCCTTTTCATAGAGCACTACTCATATGTTTAACGCATGTAGCGCCAAGTGTGTAACCTCGACCTCTTTCGACGGCTGAAAATACAGTCCACCGAAATCCAGAAAGGTTTTTATTTCATTATCTTTTAGGCTCGAGTAAACAAGCGGGCAGTATAGATTCAAGATCAGACTGCACGTTCTGTGCTGTCTGATCTTGATCTATGCCGGCCGCAAGAGCTTCCCATTTTCGCCAATGGTGAATAACGATCGGGCCATAACAACAATGCCACGGCCCCAAGTTGAAATAAACTTGGTGTGTCGCTGTCATATATAATTATGAAATGCATCGCAAGGTTTTATGACACAAAAAGACGTAGATAATGTGACATTTTATGGATATTCATAAACGTTTGCGTTAACTTTGGAAAGAAATTCATACATTAACCTCCCCCCCCTCTCCAATCCACCGCCCCTTAAATGGAAAATACAGTCTAATAAAATTACATTTTGGAGAGTTTTTAAACCTTAAAACTTCCAAGTGCTTAAAATGCAAACGGCTATTTCAGTGCAAAGTGCGAAAAGCCCATTGGTTACAATTTCTCCAACACTTTGGTCAGATTATTTAGCATATATAGGAGAGTTTAAAATCAAGATCTTGCTCTACACTGTCCACAGAGGTAACTAAAGTGGCATTCAGCTCTAGAAGGGTCTGGACCAATTATTAATCCTATCCTGCTAAATAAGTAAAATGAAATTTTCAAAATGGTAGTAAAAACCCAAATAATGCTATTTCAAATTTATCTCTAGGAAAAAAAAATCTCTTTATCGGACAGTGTAGATCCAAGATCAGACTGCACGTTCTGTGCAGTCTGATCTTGATCTACGCTGTCCGCAAAAGGTCAGTGAGTTGCGCATAGCAGCGTAAGGGTTAATGAATAAATGCCGGCATCTCTGTATTTATCTAAAACATTTCATGAGGTAGATGTCTCGACACAAGGAAGGCTAAGGTTTAGTTCGGAGTATGTTGCGTGATCTGGGGGTTTCCCTTATATTCCCAACTCTATACATGTATGTTTCTGACATATAACTTCTATTGCAAGGTTTGTTTAATCCATCCATCCATCCATCATCCATCCATCCATCCATCCATCTCTGTCTGTCTGTCTGTCCGTCCTCCGTCTGTCCGTCCGTCCACCCACCAATCCATATTTTTTTGCGTCTGTCTGTCTGTCTGCCTGCCTGCCTGCCTGTCTGTCTGTCTTTCTGTCTGTCTGTCTGTCTGTCTGTGTCCTACATAAAATGACCTGTTCTGTAGTTTATGATTCAATACACCCTTTTCCCCCTCATAAATAAAGAAAGATAAGTCTAACCTATATGTAAACAAGATCATAACTCAAGTTAAGTTTGACAAATTAATACAATGTACTTAAAAATCTAATTCGTGTTTTCATAAATATTTTATTAACCAACGGCCATTTGGTCGTTTCATCATGAAAGTGTACCCTTACAACTTGCTGCAGACCACTTCTGAAAACATGCTGGCGAAACGATAAATTGCTCGTCATAATTTTTCACCTTTTACCACGATTTATTTCAGAAATAATGTATTAACTCCGTGCCAAACGACAAAATTTTAGACCTGTCAAAAATGAAAGCATTTGCAGACGACAAATTTAACATGGTTCAGATGACAGTATTTTGTCTTTGAAAGGGTAGAAAACATTGTGGGAAAAGCAGAAAATGCTGGTTACCAACATTTTCTGCTTTTCCCACAATGTTTTCAAATGCCCTCCTCCTACGACCATTACAAACTCGGGATTGCGTGACAAAGGATTAAACCTTCGCTTGAATCCTTTATAACGAAATTAATGCCAATCCGATAAAAAAATTTATAGGATTTTTTGTCGTCTGCTGAGGACTGACAAGTTAACCCTTTACCAAACAATTCCGTGTTTTAACGACCGTGAGGAATGAAGCTGTTAAAAACATTGTGGGAAAAGAGTAAGATGAAGAAAAAGGGAAAGCAAAAAATACTTCGTAGCCACAAGATATTAACTTTGCGGTCGAGAGCAGGGAATAAAAAAAAAAATCTGTTGTTCCCTCTGTGCTTCAGTAGTGTAACTCTTCACCAAACGACAAAAAATTAGTCTTTTTGAAATTGAAAGTATTTGCAGACGTCAAAATGAATCCTTCCAAAAAGAAAGGATTTGCCTTTAGATTGGATAAGAAGCAATGTGGGAAATGGAGAAAAATGCTCGTTACCATCATGTTTCCCTTTTCCCACAATGCTTTCAAAAATCTTCTTTCTCAGGTACGGATAAAACAGGATCTCGTTTGGTAAAGGGTTAACGTGACTTTCAACAGTATTTCTGTGTCAGCTTTACCTAACTGGGCTAGAACCCTGTTCGATCCTGCGCGAGGACGCTCCCAACTCATCATGGTCTTGCCGCCGGCCGAGATCGTATACGGAAATTTTATACGATAAACCAAGTGCCTTAACCCTTAAAGCGCCTTTCAAGACAATAGTACTTCTGCGGCCAGTGTAGATCAAGATCAGACTGCACAAAATGTGCAGTCTGATCTTTGATCTACACTGTCTACTTTGCTTAGACATTCCAGACAAAAGCAATAATGAAATGGAATTATTTGGTTCTTACTTCTAGATTGAACGTATCTGCCTAGTTTATTCGGCGCTCTGGGGTTTCAAAGTCCCAAAAGTGGTCAAAAGTAAATAATGCGGATGTTAAAACACATTCAAATCTAAGTAATATAAGCTAAGAGGGTATAAATCATTGTGAAGATGAAAATCTGTTGTTGTACGGTGTGCCCAAGAGTCAGTCGCTTGCAGAAAAACGGATTACAAAACGAGGTGAAAAATAAACTAGATAGAGCTACTTGGCAACTTTTTACACAGTTTTTAAAATTAAGATTCATTTCACTGCCAGCAACTAACGCTTTGACCGACCGCACAATAACAGAATGTCATATAAACGATAATTTCCATACATTTAAATGGTATGATTTAAATTTAAATGCATTTTAATACCTGCATTGTTTACTTTTGGCTGCCACTGGGCCTTTAGTCACGAATCCACAGTCTCTGTCGTAAAGTGTTGACCGTAAGGCTTCTAAGTGCGCTTTTGCAGACAGTGTAGATCAAGATTAGACTGCGTATGACGTGCAGTCTGATCTTGGATCTACAATGTCCGATATGGTGAGATTTATTTCCACGCTTAGCAGTCTAAAAGTTTAACAAGGAAACGCACTTTTGCGAAAATTAAATAGAGTTATGGCATTACTAGCATGCCACTGGAAAGCCATGCAAAACGCACGAAAAAAAAAAAACCAACATAAAATAGCATTAACCCTTTACCAGACGACAAAATTTTAGCTTCGTCCAAATTGAAAGCATTTGCAGACGACAATTTCAATGTCGCTCAAATGGTGCAACTTTTCTTTGATGGGATAGAAAACATTGTGGGAAAAGGAGAAAATGCTGGTTACCAGCATTTTCTCCTTTTCCCACAATGTTTTCAAAAGGCGTCTTTCCCAGGGGCGTTAAAAGGCTGCATTGTGCGGAAAAGGGTTAATCTAACGCGTTTCCTTCCAACGTTTTAACATAATTATTTCCTGCAGCTGTCGACTTTTATGCGTACCACAGACTGTCCCCTTTTGCCACAATATTTTCGGATGCCTTGTGTATGAAAGCTACTTTGGTGTTGCTGAGACTGTTATGGAGGGGGGGGGGCGTTTTCAAACTCATTAACTACAAGTTTGTTTTGGAAGAAAATAAATTTACATGTCCTTGAACTCTGAAAGAACTATCTGACAAAAGTGTGCTCTGTTTTTGGCTTTTTTGAAAACTCTTCACCAAACAATCCCAACTTTTAACAACCTCAAAGAAGGAGAGGCCTTTTGAAAACATCGTGGGAAAAGGAGAAACGCTGGTCACCAGCATTTTTTCCTTTTCCCACAATGTCTTCCACGCTTTCAAAGACAAATCTCATTATTTTAGACGCATTTCATTTGTCTTCTGCAAGTGCTTTCAATTTGAATGAGTTTATAATTTGTCGTCTGGTGATGAGATAACGCCGATTTCAGTGTCATCTCAGTTACATCAGGGCGATGTGTACACCTATGTAGAAGTTTCTTTACTAGAATTACACAAAACACACGCTGTCCAAACCAATGGCTGCTTTCTCATGTTAACAATCCAATACGATGGTTTGAAGTTATAGAGTAGCATCATCTTGTCGCAACGACTATCATCCATCTTCAAAACTTGAAAAATTTAGCGTAGGTGAGATTCAAACTCAGAAGTCCCTAAATTACATGCTCCATGCTTTATCAACTATAGACAAACTGTTGCGGCATGACAACTGTCTAAAAGCACGAATTCTTTTCCTTAACTGTTTACGCACTCCTTTATAAGGCAACATTTTTACATACAAGTATACTATACATGTATTTATTTGGTAATTATCTTGTTGACAACTACGCATGCGTATGAATTTATGGCTTCGTGGTTTTGACGTTCCGTCGTTTGTCAACCCTTTCCCAGATTTTTCACCGATTATTTGCCCGGTACCGACAGTACAGTCAGCAACACGCCTTGCCTGTAATTCATGACTGTGAATCCTGACTACAGAGAAAATTCTTCTCCTGATTTATTTGTAATCGTGTAGGCTAGAATCGCTTCCTTTTCAGTGCTGAATCTTACATAGTAGAGCAGAACGGAGCGTGTTCTTTATTCACGATCACGACTTGAAAGATAAGCTAAGGTTCATTATTGTAGAAACATAGAGATCATAAATACATTCACGAGCACTGACAAAAAAAAGAACAAAATACTTAGATACTAGATGGAAATGAATGAATGAATGAATGAATGACCTGGGTTGGAACTGTTTGCTATTTGTCAATTTTCTGCATGTCAAAGTACCATTCTACCCCATGATTTATTTGGCTGTCAGACAACGTGGATTTTATGGATCGATAATTATGTGATGACTTGCTTGGTATGATGCATCACGGAGGTTCATTAAGCCCCCTTTTGCCACAGCATGGCTCATGCAGATATGGGTTTAAATGTATCATACGATTTATTTAATCAGCTATCACATGGGACCTGGCGCAACAACACATTTTGTTCAACCATACACTAATGACGCTGCGTTTTCGGACATTGTAAATCAAGATCATTCTGCACGAGATGTATAATCTGATCTCGATTTACATAGTTCGATATTCGTAAAATATCATGACCAAATGCTTGTGTGATCTTACTTTCATGAAACTGTAAATGTATCGGCTCTCAATTTGGCGTCAACGGAAATAGACACCATGGTGCAGTGCGCAGATGCAAAGCTTTCGCCTACGGTAGCTGATTCCCGAAGCATGTTCCCGTAGTTCTCTCACCTTTGAAATAGAGGAAATACAACAACGGCTTGTTTTAAGTTATCCGTTTGTTTGTTGTTTTATTGCTCATTCTGGTTGAAAGTGTGTGTTTCTTTTTTACCAGACTATTTTTAAGGGATTGTCTTGTAAATACGTACTGTTGAAAATGCTATGAAACAGGATTACGTCATGATGACTTCGAAATAAATATACATGTAATAATAGATCTGCTACCTTCATACAAATACCGGCCTGAAACAAATTTGCTGCAATCAACTTTGAAAAAGCTTTTGAAAGATATTTATAACCGACATTGAATAAAATAAAAGTTCCATACACGAATGCACGTGAAAACCTTGTGACAAAAGGAGACATTGCTCGTTTCGAGCAATTTCTCCTTTTGCCACAAGGTTTTCAAAGTCGATTAACTGCAATACGAAAAAAGTCAGTTTGCAATAATGGTAATGTGATAACGTCGACAAACCAATCAAGAACACTGTATAACGGGTCGCCATAGTAAAACACGAAAATACCCCCGAAAACGTCATCAGACAGCGTGAAATAACGACAAAACAATCAATGGATACACAGCACAAATAATCCTAAATAAAGGTTAATCAATTGCTTTGCCGCTATCTCAAACCCATTGCCATACAACACTTATTTTTTTTTTCTTTTCTCTCCCTGAAATTAACCCGTAACCTGCTTAATAAATGACATGAAACTTTTAAGCCGATTGTAAACACCGAAATTTAGCTATTGTTTGGGGGAAAATATCTTCTTATCTGACACTGTAGATCCAAGATCAGACTGCACGTTCTTTGCAGTCTGATATTAATCTACACTATTCGCAAAGGGTCCTTGGGTCGCGCCTACGCAGTCTGTGGATTAACGGCTTTTGAAAACATAACGGATAGAAGAGTAGAGCGTGAAGAGGCTATCACTTCTTTGTAAGTAGTCAGTTCTTTCTCCGTGTTTTCAGTATCACCCAATAGAGAATGGAGCCATGCTCTCTGAAAAGGGGGCTTAATGCATCTGCGAAAAGTATCGACCGATGTCAGCCTGCGCAGTCTGCGCAGGCTGACATGGGCCGAAACTTTTCACTGACTGTCTTTAAATTTTCTTCCTGCCAGGGGATAATTCTAGCTCATGATTCAGTCGGAGGAGCAATGAGAGATTATTACCGCCTGGACCCAGGCTAAGGCATCACGGGAAATGAAGACATAAAAAGGTAAAGTATTACAGACCAAAACGGCATTATACTCTTCCCCTCTGTTGCTAAGGTATTGCGGAAAATGAAGACATGAAAAGTTCAGGTATTGCTAGACCAATACAGGATTATACATACCTCCTCTTCTATTGTTATGGTATTGCAGGAAATGAAGTCATAAAAAATTCAGTTATTGCGGGACCGAAACGGCATTATACCCTCCTCCTCTATTTCTAAGGTATTGCGGGAAATGAAGACATAATAAGTTAAAGTATTGCGGGACCAAAACAACGTTATAGCCCATCCTCTATTGCTAAGGTATTGCGGGAACTGAAGGCATGAAAAGCTTAGGTATTGCGGGACCAAAAAGACATTATACCTCCTCCCCTCTGTACCGAAACTTTGCGACCATGCCCATTTCTTCCCTTCCCCACCCCTCCCCTTACTCTTTCTCCTTTGCTTGTCTCTCAAAATATGGACTTTGCATAAAGAGATTAAACATAAAATATAATGAATTAGTGCCATTGACAAGATTAAAATGTATTGAAATGAAAAAAAAACAAATAAAATGAAAAAATACATTGATGAAAAAGGAGCCAAACTATGTTGTAACAAAGAATAGCGTTTTGTACCAATAATATTTTCTTACACAAGCTTCCCCTCCACATCTGTCGCGTAAAATGCCATATTTGAACATTAATGGCTTACAACCAACAAGTTCACATTGGTAAGTACCTTTACCAAATTATCCCGTAATTTTTTCCGACCCTGTGTTAGAAGAAGGCTTTTGAAAACATCGTGGGAGGAGAAAATGCCGGTAACCAGCATTTTCACCTTTTCCCACGATGTTTTCAAATTATCAATAGAAAAATTCTATCCTTCAACCAAGTTTTGATTTGTCGTCTTTATCTGCTTTCAATTTGGACACGTCTAATATTTTGTCGTCTGGTAAAGAGTTAACATTCCCGCGACCTGGCAGCCGTGCCTTGTCAAGAGAGAAAAAAGGTGGGCGTATATGATTAGAACGCGTATGAACAATAGCGCCTGTTGTTTTAACACCATTTAGATATCTACCGCATCTCCTTATCATAACTGTTCATACATTTAAACCCATTTCCCTCATTTACATATTTTTGCATATCTAACATCAAGTGCAGTTTTAATTTCAAACGGGAAATGTACATGTACATTTCATAAGATAAGATACCAGGACGATTTTTGCCAATGAAATCTGTCACACATTGTTAACTATAGAAACATGAGAAAGACGATAATTGCTCGATAGAAGTAATGCTTTATATTTCTTACACATGGTTTTTCGCCATCAAGGAAAATTCTTGGTCGTGGAAAAGCTTGCATACCTTAAAAGGAAACACGGACTCAGCATCTAGCGGACCCACTTACCAAATCAAGAGTCCTGACTCGGTGTCTAAGTGCAAGCACTTGTGACGTCACAAAAACGCCATTGATTACAGCAAACTGTTTGGTAATGAACGGAAGACCACTTAAGAACTTAGCCTTACGCGAACTTATCTCTGTTTAAATTCCTGTGATAAAGTCCACTGACAGGTCAAGTTACCAGATAACACTAGAAATTTCTAGCGTCCCCGAATATATCTGGGTCCGTATTCACCAACTCTTACAAATACATGTATTGCATTCTTATTCTAAATCTCTCTCTCTTTTCTTTTTTTAATTTCAAAGTGCCATATTTTCTGATTGGCTGAATCAAATGGTTTATCCAATCAGGACTTCTGTTATTTTCTAAATCTAGAATTAGATTAAAAATGCCACTTAGAGTGGTCGGTTATACGAGGGCCAGGTGCAGGACCTTACTGACATAAATTCGAAAAATATCAAAACACTATGAATGCCTTTAAAGTGTACCAGATGTAACTCTGAAAGCATTAACTATTCTTCTAACTACTGCAAGAAAAGTTATCGAAAAAATCTCATCCATTAATGCTTAGTAAAGCTCATCCAATCAGAGAGGTAGGTTCAGAAGCCTTTTGATTAATTCTTCAAAAATGGTGGACATATATCGTGGGATAAGATACAAGGATTTTCGTAGGTCTGCTGTGGCTTTGAAAAATGAAAATAGGATTTTGAATGGCTGAAGACGGTGTCTTTACCCAGTTGTACAGCCCTGCATTTTTCTGTAATTTTACTTTTTACCTGTACAAAGCATTCTCAATTATTATCTCAGCAAGAGTAGTACTCTGAATTCTGGAATAGGTTCAGTTGAAATATACGAATACAGACACATAGACAAGGCGACAGAGAACTGAGTATAAAAACACTAGCAGACGTTTTCAGAATGCCAAATGACCTATATTGCATTGCAGCCAGCAGAGAATAGTTGCGAACCACAGAAAGACAATTGTAAGACCATCAAAACGAATGCTAATTGGAGGACCAAGTGAAGAACAGAACTAAATGGAAGCCTTGTGGGTAGGCGGAACGAAGACAGATCAAAATGTGCAAACACGAAACCGGACAAAAAACTTGGCATAACATTAAATGCTATTATGCTTACTACTACATCGGTTACCGGATGCCCATCTGCCTGGTGCCATGGCATAAATGGTCAAGCTTCGAGACGCAAAGATAAATGTGTCTCATAACTCGGAAATTGCAGTACAGTAAAACCTGATCTAGTGGCCACCTCTATTATGCAAACACCCTATATTTAGTTCCCAAATATGGCAAATTCGTATGTTGAAATGTACCTTCACTAGGCAAGTACCTGTCTCAAGCAAGCACATTTTAAGTATCCTATCCCTCAAGCGCTTACTTAACCCTTTACGAAACAATACCGAGTTTTAAGGACTCCAGTAGGCAAAGCTTTTGAAAACATTGTGGGAAAAGAAATAAATAATGGTAATCAGCATTTTCTACCTTTTCTACAATATTTTCCACCCTTGTTGCAGGCAAATCCCATCGTTTAATCTATTTGTATGTCGACTGCTTTCCGTTTGGACAAATCTAAAATTTTGTCAGCTGATAAACAGTTGATATTGGTTGCTCTGTATATGACTGACAGTAAATTATTGAATTGAACTGTACATAACTGAACTGAATAAAACTGACAGTTTATTAAAGAAACGCCCAACTTCTAACTGTTCGGACTTAGATATTGTACCTTTTCTCTTCCCCCCCCCCCCCGTCCTTTTTTTTGGGCGAATGCATATTTTTTTCTTTTATCGTCTGGGAGGGGGGGATGAAGGAAGACATAATTATACTAGTTATTGACCTGTTTTTATATAATATATAAATGTAAACATGGCGATTAAAAAAAGAACACAAACAAAAGCGAGGGATTAGGCTAGTCCATGGTATTCTAAGTTTAAAAACTTATTTTTGACGCCAATTATACCAAATTTTGTAACAGAACGATTAAGTTCCTTTATCTCTGTTTAAGCGACTTTCTTTTTAGTATTGCGAAGCACTCTTTACAACAGAGTGACAAAAATAAAAAATTCTTATCCCCTGTGCATGCGATTCTCTGTTTTTTTTTTCCAGTTTTGCAGAACACTCTTGAAAACAGAGTAGCGAAATCAGAAATTGCGCGTAAAACTTCACCAAACGACAAAATTTTGGACTGGACCAAATTGAAAGCATTTGCAGACGACAAATTGAATGTTGCTTATATGATGATTTCTCTCTTTGATAGTGTTGAAAACATGGTGGAAAAAGGAGAAAATGCTGGTCACCAGCATTTTCTCATTTTTCCACGTGTTTTCAAAAGCTTTCTTCCTTTGGGTCGTTAAAAGTCGGGATTGTGTGGTAAAGGGTTAACGACCCTATTTCTGTAGAGTACACCTACTCTACAAAGTCGTCTGCTGCAGAAGTTTCAGAGGTAATGGGCAAACCAACTACCACAAAGACTTTTCGTGAAGTCTAGCCTGGTGTCCATATTCACCAACCATTCTTATAGCCCAGTTGTAAAAAAAAAATCTAAATTTGAAAGTAACGTAATTTCTGATTGGCTAAACCATTTGGTTTAGCCAGACAAAAATTGCCTTACTTTATTGAGATCCAGAATTAGACTCAGAATATAATTTAGAATGGTTGATAAATCCGTCCCTTGGTGTCCATGCCGTCCTTTTGTTTGATAGAGCCAACGAGATCAAAATCTTACTGACTATTTTTAAGTGGGTTGTATTTTTAGCCGTAAACAGGCCGAATTTATGTCTTTTTGTATGTATGGTGTCTCACACCATTTTAAACATTGTATCAGTCGTATCGCTGCGGCCAGTGCAGCTATCCATGCTTTCCGGGAAGTTTTCTTTTTTCAGTACTTTGCACAATATTCTTCCCAAGCCACTGGTTGCTTTCCCGTAAAACCATCGTCGAAATAATGATAAGCGGTGAGAGAAGAATGAATCCTGTTGCAATAGCTATCACAAATCCTCTTTTGGTCCAGATTGGGATTCGAAACCCCTGGTCTCAAGTCCTGTATGCTATCGACTGCACAACGGGATAAGCTCGATATTTTGCACAGTAGTACCTGTCTTGGCGGCCACCTCTGTAAGTGTCCCTAAGATACTTGCTTAAAACCAGTTAGTCTGAATTTGGCGCCGAAAGGACAAAAATAAACAATGTACACACGCATGGAGCCGCTGACGTGTATTGCTCGGGGAGCGACTGATATCGAGCCATCGGCAGTATAGCAACTTTCTTTAAAGCAGGTAATATCTGACTTACTCATTACTAGTGCACGTGACAGACAGACAAAAGCATTGAAAATGAAGGACATGCAATTCACGAATTGTATCGAAAACATTGTGGGAGAAAAGAAGCGATTGCTTGTTACAAGCAATTGCTCCTTTTCTCACAATGTTTTCGAAAATTGTCCTCTACATGGGTGGGGCTCAATATGTCGCGTTCAATTTTCTAATTTGGGTTAGAACAAGAGAAAAAAAAGTCAGGGAAGAAAAATCATGAAACACAAAAAACAATAACATCACATCAATCTTCTATCGTGTAACGCTAATTGGGTCCAATTATAATCCATCAATTTACACCAAACTAAATGCGTCATACGAACTTCTAAGAAGCCACTTCAAGTACTTTTGTGTCGTGGCCCTTTAACCCTTTATCGGACAACCTCGTACTTTTACGAGCATTAGGAAAACGTTGTGGGAAAAGGGGAAATGCTGATGACCAGTATTTTCCCCTTTTTCCACATTTTTTTTTTTTTCTACCATTTCAGGGACAAGTCCCATCATTTGCACCAGACTGAATTTGCCCGTTAGTGCTTTCAATAAGAATGGGGGTCTAAAATTTGGCCATTTTGTTAAAGAGTTAACTCTTTACCATTTGAGAACATTTTAGACTTGTTTATATTGAAAGCATTTGCAGATAATAAATCAAATTTGGCTTGAATGACGAGATTTATCGCTGAAAAGGTTAAAAACATGGTTGGAAAAGGAGTAAATGCTGTTTACGACCATTTTCTTCCTTACAAGAAGGTCACTTGCAAAAAGGTTACTCTCTTCCTCAGGGACCGATGAAGCAAGGTACCGTATGGTGCAGTGTTAATTAACTCTGAGGTCACTCTTGACGACGTTATGTGCTGTTTGAGGACAGCACAGATTTAAGATGGACTGGTTGATTGTATAGTGTTTTCAATAATCATTTCATTATATCGCGGCGGTCAGTGCACCTATCCATGCTCTCCTGGAGTTTCATTTTACCAGTACTCCGCACAATATTTTTCCCAAGCCAATGGTTGCTTTCCCACATAAATATCGTCGAAAAAATGATCAGCGGAGAGAGAGGAATGAATCCTGGTGCAATGACTATCACCAATCAACGGAAAGAAATTGGCCGAGCCGGGGCTTCGAACCAGTGACTCTCTATTCTCACGTTCTGTACGGTACCGACTGTGCTACCGGGGCTCGGCGTAGTTTTGAGATTTGCTTTTGCTGAACGCGTAGTCCGAAACTATACAGTCAGATTTGTTGAGTTTTTCTACGTACATGCATTACACCAACAACTCGCTAGCCAGGGTTCCGGTCCGAATATTCTTTTCCCTTTGCATGCTAACCATGCTCTGACAAAAGGGTGTTTATTGCATCTCCGTGATGTATTGTACCAAGCAAAGACACCACATAATTCTTGATCCATAAATCGAATTTGTATAAAAACCGACTGAATCATGTAATACTACATGTGGTCATTTGACATGCAGATTACTGACTTATAGCAAAAAGTTTCGACCAAGGTCAGTCTGCGCGGAGAGCGCAGGCTGACCTGGGTGGTCACTTTTTGTAGATGCATGGAGCCCCCTTTTTACAAACAATGGTTCATATCCTGACGTTACTTTATTCCAAAAGACATCAACTATGGAACCGATAAACAGTTTTGCCACAGATCTGTCCAGGCCATGAAAGGCGACCGCGAGAAGGGGTGATTTAGTAAGAACATGGCATACAGATGCAGTTGCTTTTCGGGAAAATTCAAAATGTCAAAAACGGGGCATACCTGAGTCAAACATACTTTGATGGTTACCTGTCCCTGTTATATGGGTTCTCCTATAGTTTGAAGTAATGTCCAGTAATAACAGAGATATTGTAAAATGGCGTAAGGTTTTGCATGACCACGCAGACAACGCAGATGACGACGCCGAGGATAAGACAATACCTCGACGGTTTCTTCGAAAACATTCCAGCTACAAATGATTTCCGGCTGGACCCAGGCTAACGGCTCACCGGCTTGGTTCAGCCCGGCGCAAACATTTTCGTCTGTCTTCGGCAAGAATTTTCTCACATAACCTATCCACGGTCCCTTATGGAAAGATAAACCTTCAGTCTATTCATAGGTCAGTACCAGTACATTGTAAACAATAATAGATCTACAGAATGATGTTGTAATACTGTTAGAATTGTGAACTTGAACTTGAGAATTTAATCCTTTACCGAACAACAAAATTTTAGACTCGTCCAAATTTAAAGCATTTGCAGACGACAATTTAACTGTGACTCAAACACTAGAATTTACCTTTAGAAGAGCAGAAAACATTGTGGGGAAAGGAGAAAATGCTGATTACCAGCATTTTCACCTTTTCCCACAATATTTCAACAGCCTTCTCCCTCAAGGTCGTTAAATCTCAGGATCGTTTTGTAAAGGGTTCACCTTTTAAGTACCGAATATGTAAACATGACCAAACAAGCGAAGTGTATGGATCCAAGATCAGACTGCACCTTCTGTGCAGTCTGATCTTAATCTATGCCGTCCGCAAAAGCCCATAGTTCCTCCTACGGCGCTGAAAGGATGAAAATCTATTTACATCAATATAAATGCGTCACCGTGACAACTTCCAAGAACTAATTGAAGTACTTTGCTCCGTAACGTCTCGGATATGGGAGCAATAGTACTTACATAACGCATGCATTCATTTCTATTTTTGGTTTATCTGTATGTAATCTACAAGCTTAACTCTTCTCCAGACGACGAAATTTTAAACTTGTCCATTTCATTTGCAGACGACAGATTAAAGGTGGCTTAAGTGACGAAATTTGTCCTTACGTGGTAGAAAACATTGTTGGAAAAGGAAAAAGTTACCAGCATTTTTTTTTTTTTTTCCTTTTCCCACAATGTTTTCAAATGCCCTCCTTATGGTCGTTAAATGTCGTGATTGTGTGGTAAATGTTTAATGCACAAGATTGCCGGTTCGCGACAAAATACGCCTTTTTATTTTGCAAGTAATGGGGGTGCCGTTTCTAATAACAACAAAGAAAACCGTATATCCGTAACTGACACAGTCTTACCATCAAGGGGATGGTAAGTTAGAAAAGTCATGGCATAAAATTTGACCTGCAAAGAGTTTACGACGACTCTGACTGACGGACACACAGGCCGACACCCGGACGCGTTGATAGCTAAAATTGATTGCTTGTATGGCTTTTAACGCCGTTTTCAACATTATTTTAGTTATATCGCAGCGGCCAGGGCAACTATCCTGGCTTTCTTGGAGTTTCTTATACCAGTCCTACGTGCAATACTCTTTCCAAGCCACTGGCTGCTTTCCCACATAGCCATCGTCGAAACAATGGTCAGAGGTGAGAGAGGAATGAATCCTGTCGCAATGACTATCATCAATCCTCGGAAAGAAATTGGCCGAGCCTTGAATCGAGCCAGCGACCCCCTGTTCTCAAGACCTGTGCGCTAACGACTGAGCTACGGGGCTCGGCTTGGTGGTTAGAAAAAAAAAATCAAAGCGTTGAAAACACTGGTGTGGCATTTGTCAAGGAAGCCATTTTGTGGAATTAATAATTTGAAAAATAAAAAACAGAAATACATGTAGTTTCAAAATATTCGCATGAAAGTCACCTACTACTGTATATCGTCATGCAGAATCCGATAGAGAAGGACAAACAAGTTCGGACGAACAAGCCCTGGGACGAATAAGCCCAGGAACGAACTGGTTTTGGGACGAACAAGCACGGTATGTGTGTATCATTACGCCGCTATTAAAGCCCATTGCATATCGAGCTATTTCCGATAAAAAGGAATTATTTCCACGATCGATGGCCTAATCCAATTTATGATAATACGCCATTTTCAATTTCATATCTGAATGCAATCGAAACACTTATTTGTCTCAGAAAAAATTATTTTAATTGGGTTTACCTCCTTCGGTTTTGCACAAACTAGGATGCATGATTTTCAAAATGCCGTACTGAACTCATAGTGGCATTGTCTTCGATAAATGCCACAAAAACGGGTTATTATGAATACAATAGTTGCACCTCCTTGCTGAAGCAGCAGTAACTAAATGCGAAAGAGGACTTACAATGAGGTTGTCGCAAGTTGTTGGCTGATGGACGTACACTCGGACTGACACTCGGGCGTGTGGGTAGCTACAAAAACGGGTTCTTATTGACACCTCGGTTGGTCCTGCTTGCTGATGCAGCTGCCGTTAAAAAAATCCTTCCAATGAACAATGGTATTAAAGCCCTTTACCACACAATCCCGACTTTAAACGACTCTGATAAAAGAGCCTGTTGAAACATTGTGGGAAAAATAGAAAATGCTGGTTACCACAATGTTTTCTACCCTTCCAAAAACAAATTTCAATTTTAAAGTCACTTTTATTTGGTCGTCTGCAAATGCTTTCAATTTCAACCAGTCTAAAATTTTGTCGTTTGGTAAAGAGTTAAAACCCTTTGGACAGAGACAATTCATTTCACCTATAGTTTGTTTCTGAACAGCCACATTTAAGCCTTAAGCTGCTAGGCACGACTCAGCCTATATCCAAGATCAGACTGCACAGAATGTGCGGTCTGATTTTGGACCTACAATGTCTGATACGGTAATATTGCTGTGACAAAATGAAATTTTAAAATGCAAGAATTTGTTCTTCACAATCAGCAGTTATTTTGATTTAATTTTTCTTGGCGGTTTAGAATAAACAGGCTATGAATATAAATTGTTTATCTTGGGCTCTCTTTGGCATAAATATAAGGACTATGCTCTGTGAAAAGGGGCGTTTAATGGATCTGCAACAAGTATCGATTCATGGCCGTGCACGCTGACATGGCTCGAAAGTTTTGGCTATTTCTAAATTTTCTGCATGCCCAAGGACCATTCTTTCGCACGATTTTAAATTTAGTCGGTTGTTTGACAAAATGAATTTTATGGATCCACAGTTATGGGATAACCTGCTTTGTATAATGCATCACGGAGATGCCTTAAGCCTCCTTTTGCCAGAGCATGACCCATATAGAATAATAAAATGTCTGATCTGTTTCGTCTAGTAATAGATAAAACTTTTCTACAATAAATCAATCTGAAGAAAACAAAAGGCGGCACTGACTTAACTTCAAAAAATCGTATTAACGGCTAAAACCTTTAATGACTGTAAATCCTTCACTCGTTTAAGACAGACCTTTGAACGGCAGTTAACGGAGGTGAGATAATATATTTAAGCAGATGTTAAAGTTTGGGGCTTCAAAGGTCCCGTTCTATCGCCCTATAAGTGCCCTAATCCCTAGCTTATACACCTAGATCAGTCGGGTCCGAGCCCCCGAAGCGTTATCGATTAAGTCCGATTGTTAAAATAAAGTCAATTAAGAAATATTAACTGCGGGTATTTAACGACTTAAATGGTTTTTCATAACCTATCTCTTTACAAATATGGAATTTAGTTCCCATGCAAGAAGCATACATGTCCACCTTTTACAACAATGTTGTCCATACTATTGTTAAACCAGAACAGAACAGAATTTACAAATACCTGGTTTAGTTTGTATTGAACCGAGCCCCGATAGCTCAGTCGTTAGCGTACAGGACTTGAGAACAGGAGGTCACTGGTTCGATCCCCGGCTCGGCCAATTTCTTTCCGAGGATTGATGATAGTCATTGCGACAGGATTCATTCGTCTCTCACCGCTGACCATTGTTTCGACGATGGTTATGTGGGAAAGCAGCCAGTGGCTTGGAAAGAATATTGTGCGTAGTACTGGTAAAAGAAACTCCAGGAAAGCATGGATAGGTGCACTGGCCGCCGTGATATAACTGAAATAATGTTGAAAACGGCGTTAAACACCATACAACCAACCAATCAATCAATCATAGTTTGTATTGGAGTTTAACGCCATTTTAACAGCTCAGGTCATATATCATGGCGATCAGTGACGCACCCATGTATTTCCTGGCTCTCTCACACTAGTACTGACACGACTTTCTTTCCAAAGCCACTGACTACTTTTCTCACATGCATCAGTTACAAATTCTTATTAAACATACAACTGCAGCCTTGAAAGGATGACAACGAGAAACGTTTTCGTATTTTCGTATATGAAAAGCATGTGCACCTTGTCCAACAATGTGGTCCATACTGTTGTAAAACCAGAACAGAACAGAACAGAATTTTATTGCTATGAGTAATTTACAATACTTTTATACATTTAATGAAAATGCAGCCATGAAAGATTAACAACGAGAAACCTTTTCGTATTTTCGTATATAAATAATGTTTTACAAATTAGTTTGTCCTTAAAGAGCACCCACACACACACACACAAATAACGAAATTTTCAGTCAAGAAAGAAAAAAAAAAAATCATTGTACTTTCCGTCAAATGTTTGTCCGTTGTGTCATTTGTAATAGATTTTAATGGATTTGACCTCTACCACATAATTCCAAGTTTTAACGACCTTGAGGAAGAAGGCTTTTGAAAACATTGAGGGGAAAAGGAGAAAATGCTGGTAACCAGTATTTTCTCCTTTTCCCACAACGTTTTAAAAAGCTTTCTTCCCTATGGGTTGTTAAAACTCGGGAATATATAGGGTTAAGGGGGTATTGAAGCAAACAAGACCGTAGTATTCCAAGAAATACTTTAATAATTATCATTTATGGATAAAAATCTGGGCTGTCTTAACCCTTAAGCTGCTAATCGCGACTCACTGGCTTTTTGCGGACAGTGCAGAGCAAGATCAGACTGCACAAAACGTGCAGTCTGATCTTGGATCTACACTGTCTCCCAATAAGGAGATATTGCCCCAACCCCCTTAACTTTGAAATACCAAAATATTGGTTTTTACGTTCGGCTTGAAAGTTATTTAGCAGCTTCTTTTGGGGGTAAAGTCTTAGGTAGACTGCACTATTTTAATCATGTCAATAATAAATTCATACTATAAGACGACAAACTAAATGATGCTCTAGTGAAGGGATTTATCTTTGAAAGAGTAAAATGCTGGTTGTTAGCAATTTCTCCTTTTCCCCACGACTTTTGCCAAAGCAGAACAGAACAGAACAGTGAAGTTTATAAATGACATATACAAGATACACCGTCAGTTATACAAATGGACACAACAAGTGAGTCATGCTCTTTGAAAAGGGGTTTAATGCCTCTGCAAAAAAGTATCGATCCATGTCAGCCTGCGCAGTCCGCGCAGGCTGACATCGGTCGAAACTTTTTTGTTCTTTGTAAATTTTCTGTATGTCAAAGGACCATTCTACCTCTAAAGCCAGTCGATTGTTAGACTAAATGGATTTCAAATATTGTTTGTCGTAGATCAAAGAAGGCAAACGACTGTCATTAAAAAAAAAAACAACAGAAGTGACAACAAGAATAAACGAATGTTAAGATATTAAAAAATAATTCATTGGGCATTTTGAAATAAAGATTTGGAGAAAGCCTCTTTCTTTAAAGCCTCTTTCTTTAAAACATAAGACTATTAATGGCGTGAAAAGGGGCCTTCGGACATATGCGTTAAAGCTTGTCGTCTCAGATCAGCCCGTGCAGTCTGTGACTAATCCGAGACGACACTCCCCGATTTTTTTTTTTGTGCGATTTTCTGTTTCACGAAAGTCTACTGTATGAAAAAATTCTTATGAAATCGTAAAGTGCCGTCTCGGATTAGCCTGCGCGGACAGCGCAGGCTAATCCGAAACGACCCTTTAAGCAAATGTCCGAAGTTCTCATTTCGCATGTTGCGGGCCATTTAGTAAAGCGTTATGAATCACTCTATAACCATCTATAACCACCTTCGCAACACTATATACATTCATTACTGCACTGTTTTTTCCTGTCATACGCTTGGTGTTAACTACTCTCTTGTTTATTTCTTTAATAGTACATGTACTTTTCTGATGTGTCCGTGGTTCAGTGCAAAAGCACTTGTTTTTTTTTTAACATAGATCTACTTCGTCCCCTATACACGTCGTATGTAAGAACATTGATACATGTGATCGAATACAGAGGGCGAGTTTTGTCAAAAAAACAACAACTGCCTTTGATTCAGTGAATAAGGCATTTGATTCGTACAAAGGAGGAGAATATTTAGAATTTGTGTGATCACACCTAAAATTCAAAAATGTTCTTTTACTGAATTTAGTAAAGGCCCGTGAAGTTGGCAGTCTTAGGCTGCTGGCAGCCCAGCAGCGTGAAGTTGGCAGCCCAGCAGCCTAGCAGCCCAGCAGCCTATTTTTTTTTTTTTTTTTTAATTTCTGAATTATGGTTATACTGCCATGGAACTTTTTATATAGTACTGTTTACAACTATTGAAACTGAATTTCAAGAGAAATAATCCCGATATTAGGTTGCTGCGGATAATTCAATTTCTTAAACTTATTTCGACAATAATGTCGCTAAACAAGGTTTGCATGTATCAAAATAATCTTTACAACGATTGGAATGTAAAAGTTAAAAAAGTCTGGGTTGTTGTCAATTTAGGCTGCTGGCAGTCTAGCCCCTAGCAGGGTGAAGTTGGCAGCCCAGCAGCCTAGCAGCCTTTTTTTTTTTTTTTATTTCTTAGTGATTGTTATATCGACCTGAACGTTTATATAGGACCGTTTACAACCATTGAAAGTAAAGCTAGGCTGCTGGGCTGCTAGAATGCCAGCAGCCTAAACTGACAACAACCCAAGTTCCAATCGTTGTAAAGATTATTTTTATACATGCAAACCTTGTTTAGCGACATTATTGTCGAAATAAGTTTAAGAAATTGAATTATCCGAGGCAATGTAATATCGGGATAATATCTCTTGGAATTTAGTTTCAATGGTTGTAAACAGTCCTATATAAAAGTTCAGGTCAATATAACAATCAATAAGAAATAAAAAGAAAAAAAAAATAAGCTGCTAGGCTGCTGGGCTGCCAACTTCACGCTGCTAGGCTGCCAACTTCACGAACCTATTCAGTAAGGCAATAGCTGACAAGCCATTAGCAGATAACAAAAAGAAGTGTAAGGATTAACCCTTATCCTGCTGAGTAAGTCAAATGATATCTTAAAGTCGACAGTAAAAATCCAAATGCTGCTATTTCAAAGTTATTTTTAGTGGAGAAATATCTCCTTATCGGACAGTGTAGATCCAAGATCAGACTGCACGTTCTGTACAGTCTGATCTTGATTTACACTGTCCACAAAAGGTCCTTGAGTCGCGCTTAGTAACATAAGAGTTAAAAAGAAATAACTGCATTTCCTCTAAGCCGCTCAAGGCACCTTTTAGACTTCGCGCCAGAACTTCGCAAGGACTTGTCGGAATGTCACATGATCAATAACAGCGTCGATTGAGTGAAATTCGCAAGGGCTTGTCGGAGTGCCACATGATCAATAACAGCGTCGATTGAGTGAGATCGTATTTAAATAAGTATGATGACGTCACATCTGACATAATGAAAATAAACTGAGTTACCGAGGTACACTTGAATGTAAACGGCCAGCTTCTTCACGCTTGCAGATGAAAATAATTGAGCCATGCTGTTGCAAAAGGAGTTTTAATGCACCTCGGTGATGCATGATACCATGCAGGTCATTACATAATCATGGTTGCATGAAATCCATTTTGTCGTCTAACAACCGGCTGAAACCTGGGTTAGAATGGCCCTTGGACATTAAACCCTCTTTTCACGGAGCATGGCCCAATTATATATGGTAGCCTTATTAAGGTTTAGCAAATAAACTTGATTTACGGTAACGGCATTTTGGTTTTTTGGGCAGACTCATTTTGAGTGTCCCCAGTTTATCTGACAGGGGCTGTATACACAAATGATTCTGAAATTCAAGACAGGCCATATGATTGGCTGCGACAGAACGTTTCAGCTAATCAGATGGCTTGTTATGGAACGATATGATATGATAGTAGACGATAATTTAGTTGAATACTAGCTCAAGTAAGTCGAGTTTGAAGTAGAAAGCTATCAGTCTAGTCTTCTCTATTATTGTAAATAACTATTATTTTATTTCGACTTCAGATGGGGGGCGGGGAGGGGGAGTTGTTGTTTAACCTTTTATCACACAACCCCAACGTTTAACAACCCTAAGAAAGAAGGCATTTGAAAACAGTGTGGAAAAAGGAGAAAATGCTGGCAAACAGCATTTTCTCCTTTTCCCACAATGTTTTCTACTCTTTCAAAGATAACGTTCATAATTTGAGCAAAATCTATAGTGTCATCTGCAAATGCTTTCAATCTGGTATAGATCTGGTCCAAAATGTCGTCGTTTGGTAAAGAGTTTAAACGAAAACTTAACACATACTTATCATACAGCTTAATTTAATATTAATGCCAATTTTAGTGCAAAATCCTTACCTCGACAAAAGGTGACCTCTTTCTCACTTATTCAAATCAAAGTCAGTGTCAGTGCAGAACACTTTTTCTTCACTGCAGCTGAGTGCAGCATTTGCAAGTTGCAAAGTTTCAAAATCTAACTCGAAAGACCCATAGGGCTAGTTTCTTAATTCGTGTAGCTTTACTTTCATCTGTCTCTTTAAAATAGCTCTTTGTCAGACTACACAATATTAAAAGCATTTGCAAACGACAAATTAAAATGTGCATCAAATGACTTATTTGTCTTTAAAATGATAGAAAACATTTTGGGAAAAGGAGAAAAGCTGGTTACCAACATTTTCTCCTTTTCCCATAATATTTTCAAAACGTTTTCAAACGTTTCCCATCCTCAGGGTCGTTAGACGGAATTGTTTGACAAAGGGTTAAATAAAAAAAATCATCTTGTCTAACGATCTGTCGAGTTTATGAACTTGAAGTTCGAGCATCAACTCAGGTGAAAATGTACCGTGATTTGCGATCCGACATTTCATATCATAGCAACAAAAACAATTTCAAAATTATTGTGGTCGCAAAGGGCGGCAAATCGCGGAACTGGGTATACAACCATATGATTTGACAAAGGAATACAGATATCTGTTTGTAGCATGAACCAAGGTCCGTATTCACCAACCATTCTTAAGAACGTTCTTAGTCTTGTTTTCCAGAATTTTCCATATTTGAAAGTAACACAAATTCTGATTGGCTAAACCATTTGGTTTAGCCAATCAGAAGTTGTGTTACTTTCAATATTAAAATGTCTTGGAGAATAAGACTAAGAATGATCTCAAGAATGGTTGGTGAATGCGGGCCCAGATTTATTGACAATATAGGAAGGCCGATGCCCCCAATAATGCCAAAGGAGAACAGATGACAAAAGAATCTTCAGTCTTAAAAGAAAATTTTCATAAGTCTGGCTTAAATGGGTTTATGTATACACGTAAATCATTTTACCTCAATTATTTTATGAAAGAAGTGTCCTAAAGCCGAAATGATTTATTGAAGTAAGAGGTGCGAATTATTCATAGATGTTATAGGATCTCTACATTTAAAGGAGCATAAAGGCTAGATTTTCATCCCGTCTTTTTCTATGGGAAAGGTTGGGATAAAAAAAAAAAGAATGATGTTTTGTGAAGAAAACTCATAGGGACGTGACTGTGTACTCTTAGTTTAGAAAAAAAAAACACAGAAAAGGAAATTGGGCCATGCTCTGACAAAAGAGGGCCTAATGCATCTCCGTGATGCATCACACCAAGCAGGACATCGCATGATTATGGATCCATTTAATAAATTTTGTCCAACAGCCAACTGAATTATAAGGTAGAATGGTCCTGGGACAATGCAAAAGAAATACAAATGGCAAAAATTTTCAACTCACGTCGGCCTGTGCCGACTGCCCAGACTGACATGGGTTGATACTTTTTGCAGATGCATCAAGCCCCCTTTTCACAGAGCACGGCCCATTGGTTCATGTACTGCATAAATGATTTACCTCCACGACCTTCAAAACCATACCTCAGCCGCTCTACCAACCTACGTATATGGGCAACTGTAATTCTGTCGAGTTCAAAATGTACCATGCTCTGGCGTGATGCATTATACCGAGCAATTCATCGTATAATCATGGATCCTTAACTCTTAAGCTGCTTATCGCGACCCACTGACCTTTGGCGGACAGTGTAGATCAAGATCAGACTGCACAGAACGTGCAGTCTGATCTTTGATCTACACTGTCCGATACGGTATTTTATTTCCGGTGAAATCAACTTTGAAACCGCAATGTTTGGCCTTTTAGTATTGAGTAGAAATTTGCGTTTCATTTATTCAGCAGCTTAAGTGTTAAAATCCATTTTGTCTAACAACCAACTAAATCATGAGGTAGACTGTACCTTTGACATACAAAAAATTGACCGATAGCAGAATTTTTCGGACCAGGTCAGTTGCTGATGCATTGAGCCTTTTTTTTTTTTCACAAAGAATGGTTCACATATATTTAGCCTTTGTTACTCTCTAACGATTAGTCGTTACTAATGCAATAGGAAATTTCATAGAAAAACATATTAAAAACTGGGTAATTCCTCATGTACTTTACCTGCATTTTTATCTTTATTTTGGTATTAAAGCGAGCTTTGTACGGGAATGAAAATAACTAGTCTTCGAAAAAAGAACTTGCGAAACGAAATCTGTTTAGATGCCCCTTTAAATCGTAGAAGAAACTTGTGTGGGATTTTACCGACAGTAAAGATTAAATACTAGACAGAACTTAACCCTTTCAGCCCCACGTGAAAAAGCATGGGTTTTAGCGTATCGCATGGAACACGATCAGACTACAAAGAACGTGGGAACATAGGGACAGGGGTGTGGCCAGGAATGAAGCATAAATATTAACCCTTATCCTGCTGAATAAAAGAAATGAAAATTTCAAGCCGATAGTATAAGCCCAAAACTTTCCTGTTTCAAAGGGATTTTTGGAGGAAAGATATCTCCTTGTCGGACAGAGTAGATCAAAGATCAGACTGCACGTTCTGTGCAGTCTGATCTTGATCTACGCTGTTCGCAAAAGGTCAGTGAGTCGCGATAAGCAGCCAAAGGGTTAACCACGGCGGCTCAATGACCTGAGGATGTAGCCCTTATCCCGGCATGGACTGCAAGATAACTTGAAATGACTTTTTCAGCCGATGGTAAATGAGCCATGCTCTGTTAAAAGGGGGCTTAATGCAGCTGCGAAAAGTATCGACCCAGGTCAGCCTGCGCATTCCGCGCGGGCTGACTTGGGCCGAGACTTTTTCGCTTTGGTCGATTTTCTATATGTCCAAGAACCAGTCTATCTCATGATTAAGTCGGTTGTTAAAAGAATGGCTATTATTGTCCCATAATTATGTGATAATTTGCTTGGTCCAATGCATCACGGAGATGCATTAAGCCCCTTTTACCAGAGCAGGGCTCAAATATTAAAATGTTGTCATATCAAGGTCCATGCCGCCGAAAAAATAATCTTAATGTAACGGACAGTGTAGATCTTAGATCAGACTGCACGTGCTCTGCAGTCTGATCTCAATCTACTGTGTCCGCAAAAGCGCCTCGAGTCGCGCTTGGAAGCAGAGGGGTTAGCAGATTTCAAAAACCACATGTACTTTAGCAGAAAAATATACTTGAGCAATAATCTGTGAAAGGAGGCTTAATGTATCTGCGAAAAGTATCAACCCAGGTCAGCCTGCGCAGTCCGCGCAGGCTGACCTGAACCGAAACTTTTTGCTATTGGTCAATTTTCTGTATGTACAAGTTTACTTCATGATTCAGTCGGTTGTTAGGCAGAATGGACTTTATGGATCCATGATCACGTGATGACTTTCTAGGTATCATGCTTCACGGAGATACATTAAACACCCTTTTTACAGAACATTTCTCATTTATTTTAGCAGGAAAATATATCAAAATGTGCACCTATATAGATCCGTATCTTTGCCCGTCTTCAAACCTCTCAGCCACTTGTTACTTGCACATCTATAATTTAATATTATACCATTATGCAGTAAATTATCATAAACATGCCAAACATTTATCATTCGGGCAATTTATGCGCAAAATCTGAGCCAACTTTCTGTCTAATCCATTCAAAACCATAAAAACCACAGTCATTTTACATAATCAAGTGTATTTTACATAATTCGTGCGATTTTCACATAATTTTGTGCACCGCAATGTGCCATCTTTCACCGCAAAATTCTGTCTTCGGTCACTGTTTAACAAATTTCCATCTGAAGACGACTTTTTATTTACTTTTTTTCGTCTTGAAACAGACTTTTGAAAACATTGTAGCAAAAGATGAAATAGTTCATTAGTTTTTCTTCAGGAACAGTGTTTCTCAATTATGACCAAGCTTTCATGATTGAATCTTCAATTAGTGTTCATTGTCCGTATTTTTAAAAAGGATGGTTTCAAAGTTGTCAACTGTAAATTTGTTTCAGGAGGTCATGAGTTTATATCCAAAGAAAAAACAAACAAAAATTCTGCTGTGCCACGTTGACCCTAGTGTAAAATATTGTTCTGCAATTTTATAAACCCATACCAATATCTCGTAGATCACTAGTGAACATATTTCGCTTAGTTTAATGGCGTTTAATAGGAATTATATGGCTGCAACCATGAAAAGAGTGAAGACAAGATCAGACTGAACTTAGTTGCATTCTGATGTTGATCTACACTTGAAACAACTAAAAAAAAAACTATGTTCTCAAATAGCAGCATAAAACATGGTTAAAAGATAAACATTTTTGTAGCACCAGCAAGGTAAGACCAATGACTTTTGTATGACAAAGATTGTCTGTCTGTCTGTCTGTCTGTCTGTCTGTCTGTCTCAAAACAAACAAATACGCAACAAAAGAAAGTTTACATACCATAAACCTTTAGAGACATTTAAAAGGCCGTTTGACCGCGGAAGTTTGCATAGTTTTATCTGGTTTTATACTATGTAGACACAATTAA
Organism: Tridacna gigas; assembly: GCA_945859785.2. Classification (NCBI taxonomy): domain Eukaryota; kingdom Metazoa; phylum Mollusca; class Bivalvia; order Cardiida; family Cardiidae; genus Tridacna; species Tridacna gigas. Next base: position 71,259,441 of record OX244029.2, read on the forward strand.
AAAATAAATTAGTCTATATTTATCTACAAGCCTGACCCCGGATAATTCTTGAGGTCAAAGGAAACAAACCAGGTGCATTTGTTTAGTGAGGCCCCTAACCCCTAGAAAGATAAGGGTGGCGTAAAATGCTTTGCGGACATTGTAGATAAAGATCAGACATTACAAAACGGACAGATTGGTCTTAAATCTAGACTGTACGATTTGGTGAGATGCTTTTACTGGGTAAGGTTTAAATCGCAATATTTTGGATATTTCTTCTGGCGCGAAACATTTATTTTATTTACTAGTATCTAACAGTTTCAGGGTCAAGTCTTAGCATGGTAAGAGTAATATCATAAATTCTTCAAGGACAGTTTAGATCAAGATAAGACTGCACAGAACGTGCAGTCCGTTCATTGATCTGTAATATCCGAAACAATCCCATTATAGTACCTATATATAGATATCAGGTTCATACAACTGATTCAACAAATCAAATTTAGTATGAGAATCGTACCTCGTGATCGAGATTCTGTCATTTCATTTGTCGATTCCATTTCAGGAATTTCCGATACATGTACAGGTTAATTCTAGTCAAAACAACCTTGAAATTACTTCTATGGGGTTAAGGCTGGTGATTCGCGCTCTGTGAAAAGCGAGGGTTTAATGTATCTGCAAAAAGTATCGACCCATGTCAGCCTGCGCAATCCGCGCAGGCTGACATGAGTCGAAGCTTTTTTGATGTGTGTAAGTCCTCTGCATGTCAAAAGACCATTTTACCTCATGATTTAGTCGGTGTTTACACCAACTAGATCCATATTATGCGACGATCTGCTTGATATAATACTTTATGGGGCTGCATTAAACTCCCTTTTTCCAGAGTGCCGCTTTAACATATCTCATGCACTAATTAGTTTTAGTTTTACCCTTTATCCTGTCCAGTTAGAGGGAATAATCAACAAACAACCATTATTTCGAATCTGGATGTACTCACTGATTTTAAACTAAGTCAAAATTCGGGGGAAAAAAACATTATGAATGGGTCTGCGATTGCCTTAATATGACCGACGCAATGTTGACAGCGACGGAGAGCACCATTAAAAACAAAACCTTTTCCATCTCTTACATATAATCAATTTGATTGATTGACTCGTGTCTTACACCGCTTTCAAGACAATTTCAATCATATATTGTCGACGGCTCACTTACCCATGCGTAGTCTGGATTTCACCAGGACAAGTTCAGGGCTCTAACAATAGCCTCTATTTTAAGTGTCTTTCCCGAGAACACTGAAAGGAAATCTCAGCTTGACCAGCCCGCAGCTCAGGTGGTAGAGCGTAGGACTTGTAAACATCAAGTTTTAGGGGCACTTAAGGGTTCGAGCCCGCAGGCTGGCCATCTAAAATTAGTAACAGTCTTTCGGATGAGACGTTAAACCGAGATCCCGCGTGACGGTTCAATACACCGAGCACGGTAAAGAACCAGGCGTAACTTAAGATGGATTTCGTCCTGTATCTTGCGCTATCCCCCGTAATAAAACTAACAGTCTTCGGGGGAGGGGGGCGTTGCCCATATGGGCAACCGGTGGCGGTTATAAATAAAAACATTTAAATCAATCAAACACTGAAAGGAAACCCCAACACCTCCGGTCACGATCGAACCCGAGCTCTGTAGGTTACGAATCTTAAACATTTACCATGGAACAATGCGGGACCCTTATATTGTAACAATAGTGCGATAGGAGAGTCAGACAAAACATATGAGCCATACTCTGTGAAAAAGGGGGTTTAATGCATCCGCAAAAAGTATAGGCCCAGGTCAGCCTGCGCAGCCCGCGCAGGCTGACCCGAGTCGAAACTTTTTCTTTCCGTAAATTTTCAAAAGGACCATTTTACCATATATTTAAGTTTGTTGTTAGACAAAATGTATGTTATATGTCCATAATTATTTGATGACTTGCTTGCTACAATACATCACGCGGATGCATTAAACCCCCTTTTGCCAGAGTATGGCTCGTATGTTGCTTTTTTTCCTCTAGCTATTACTGTATTATTAGTTTTCCCGAGTTCATCAAGTATACTGTCCATATACAGCTTAGATAATAGGCTACCACAAATAAACAATACAGTCACTTGTATTGGTAGACGAGTCACTTACTTATGGGGTTTGAATTTCTGAAGCACATATGTCATTTTTCAGCCGGCTACCAGTCCTGTACATAAGATTAACAATAACCCATAGAAAAACCATAATTGTTTTTCATAAGTCTATTTTAATGAAAATAAAAACGTAAACTTTTCTTCCTAATCCCATGATCCAGGAAGCAACCTTCATACCGGTGGGGCAATGGCCGTTGTCAACCCGTAGAAGGGACACTTTATTTTGTGTTTAAAACCCGTTTTCAACATTATTTCACTCATAGCACGCAGCAGGTGCACCTTTCCTTGCGTAACCAGAGTTTCCTTTCCCCAGTATTTCGCACAATGATTCTAAGCCACTGCTGCTTTCCATTTTTAGCATCGTTCAAACAATGCTCGGTGGTGAGACAGGAAGCGAATCTTGCAGTAGTGGCAACCATTAATCCACGACACAAGCTCGGCTGAGCCTAGTATCGAGCTCACGAGTTCCATGTTAAAGTTTTACGTAAATAACATCAGAACAGAACATAACAGAACTTTATTTACCAAAAGACTAGTACAACCATGTTCAACCTCATAACAAAGCTTTGGAAAAACAAAGCTGCATGTATGTACCACGCTTTGGCAAAGGGGGGCATAATGCATCCCCGTGATGCATGGTACCAAGCAAGACATCACATGATCATGGATCCATAAAGTCCATGTTGACTAACAACCGACTGAATCATGAGGTAAAATGGTCCTTTGACATACAGAAAATTGACCGATAGTGAAAAGTTTCGGCCCAAGTCAGCCTGCGCGCACTGCGCAGGATGACCTGGGTCGATATTTTTCGTAGATGCATTAAGCTTCCTTCTCACAGAGCATGACTCATATGCAACAAAAATTTACTGACTGTGTTTTTAATAAATGATAATAATGAATGAACCATTTATTAATATATTAATTAAGTTAATCACTTATCGTATAGGTAAACAGGGGAACATCGCAGTATAATGTTCAAACTCATTACAGTACAGGCAGTTTTAAAACCTGTCCAAAGGTAATGCGGCTTAAACAGAAGGACAAACCAATGAAGGAAAATGAAAGAAAAGATTGTCGACATAATGGACAACATTGTTGGAAAAGGAGCAGCTGCTTGTAACAAGCCATTGCTCCTTTTCCAACAATGTTTTCCAAAGTCTTAACTACAGCAGGGGCGTAAAATGCTTTATGAGTAGACTAGTGGATTTAACTCTGTAACAAACAATGCCGAGTTTTAATGATCCATAGGAAGAAGGCATTTGAAAACATTTGGGGAAAAGGAGAAAATGCTGGTACTCAGCATTTTCTTCCTTTCTCACAATGTTTTCTACCCTTTCAAAGACAGATACCATTGTTTGAGTCACATTCAGTTTGTTGAATGAAAATTCTTACAATATGGACAACTTAAATTTTGTCGTATTGTAAATAGTTCATATGCTATTCATACAGCACACAATCTTAGCCTATGCTGACAATTAACTCTCAAACTGTCAAGTGCGACTCACTGACCTTTGGCGGACAGTGTAGATCAATATCAGACTGCACAGAATGTGCAGTCTGATCTTTGACCTACACAGTCCGACACATTGTTTTCTTTCCGGCAAAATCAACTACTTTGAAATAGCAATATTTGGGTTTTTTACCATTGCGTGGAAACTTGCTTTTCATTTATTTCGGAGTTTAAGGGTTAAGCGTCCGATCTTTTGTTGGGGATAGTTGTTGTCCGCTGTACACAAGCAAACGGACGGACGAACTAAATATAGAAGAAAGAAGAGAAAGAGAGAGCGGGAGAAGGGAGAAGAAGGTGTGTAGGGTCGCCCCCACAATTAAGATAGATAAGTGTCATGTGACTGAAAAAGTCGGAATGAATCAGACCAATTAAATATCGATCAATAATCATACTCATATCGTCTATCCTTTCTCCCCTTTTACCACAATAAACATGACATTTTTCATGCTTATAAAATATGTAGTTCAGGAAAACATTGCGAGAAAAGGTGCAGTTGTTTGTCACAAACAACTGCCCCTTTTTCCCAAAACTGCCCTTATTTCCATAATGTTCATTTTTTTTTTTTTCTTTCCATTCAAATCTTTGTCCCTAGGATAATTTATTACGTTTTTTAAGTCTATAAATATAATATACGGATTGTGGACTAACCAACCAATGCAACTGCAACGTTTGGGTTATATACCCTTTGGGCAATAGCGGCAAATTTAGTCCGTTTCACAGTAAACGAAGATCGCGATCAGACTACACATACGCTGCAGTCTGATCTTGGCTGTACATGGTATATTTAAAATATTTCTATACAAAAATCCATGGAAAAATGGTGCTTTTTTTGTAGGGATTAAATTTAAACACTTTTTGAAAAACATCCTCCTAAAATTTATGCATAGGCGACGAAAAACATGTAATAAGCAGGTGAAATCTTTTAAAAAAGACTTGGTTTTGAGACAATTTGAATTAGATTTACGGTGGCCATTAAAGTCAACTGCCGTTTCACCTTTAAACTAAAAGGGCTTTTTTTTTTTTTGTCTCAGTGGATTGTGTGCATCAAGATCAGACTGCGTGTTCTGTGCAGTTTGATCTTCATTTTCAATATCCGTTACAGTGCGATATAACTTGACCAAAAGGCCTTGATAATTGTACGGCTGGGTTTGGAAGTTTTACATCCTTACAAACATTGGTCGTAAGATTTCAGGTTCTTGCAGGAAATACCTCCGACATCTCTGCTATCATGAGGCCTGAATGGGATAACTTTTTTATATGAAGATGGTTTTTATATCCGGCGGTTTTTTTTTTTAAGATCCCTTATCAGAAAGGTCCATACCAAGTATGCCTACAGCAAGAAAAGGGAAGGGGGGGGCCTAAATCCTATGAATCCTAAGAATTATCATTATCGTTATCGTCGTCCGCCGTCCTCGTCGATCTAATCATTAGAAGGGGGTGGATTTTACTATTATGAGAAGCTCGTTTGCTGAGGATTTGATAACACTGTTAAACATAAGTTAGCATTATTCGAACATAAATCATAAAACAATATGAGCCGCGCTCTGTGAAAAGGGGGCTTAATGCATCTGCGAAAAGTATCGACTCAGGTCAGCCTGCGCAGTCCGCGCAGGCTGACCTGGGCCGAAACTTTTCGCTATAGGTCGATTTTCTGTATGTCAAAGGACCAGTCTACCTCATGATACAGTCAGTTGTTTGACAAAATCGATTATAATGGATCCGTAATTAGGTGATGCCTTGCTTGGCACAATGAACCACGGAGATGCATTAAGCCCCCTTTTGCCAGAGCATGGCTCATTCATATATTCTCATCTTATTCGAATAACGAATGGGCTCTAGTGGACGTGACTTTTGCAGCATTTTTTTCATTTATCATGCGAGCAATCAGAACTGCTGCTCTGTACATTCAGAGGTCGACAAATGTTCAACACTAACAATAACAATAATTTGAGCCATGCTCTGGCAAAAGGGCGCTTAATGCATCTCCGTGATGCATCGTACCAAGCAAGATATCACATAATTAGGGATCCATAAAACCCATTATGTCTAACAACCGACTGTATCATAAGACAGACTGGTCCTTTTTATATACAGAAAATTGACCAGTAGCGAAATCTTTCGGCACAGGTCAACCTGCGCGGACTGCGCAGGCTGACCTTGGTCGATACTTTTCGCAGATGCATTAAGCCCCCTTTTCACAGAACATGGCTCATATTGATATATCGTATCTAAGGATCTAGTCACAGTTTCACAAAAACTTAAGTCTGTTAGTTTGGTCAAATCCGCCAACGGATTCAGTTTCCGACTTGAATTCGTCATTCGAGACACATTTCACTTACATTAACATTTTCAAATCCCGAGATGAAACAACGGTTCAGACTCACGAATAGGCCGACCATGATAGGTGATGTTTACTTCAATCGGGGATAAAGGTTATCCCTTACATCGCATCAATCACAACTTTAAATTCTTTTCAAGACAGTGTAGATCATGATCGGAATGTGCAGCCTGATATGTGTGATATTGGAGCAAAACACATTTTGAAATCACATTGTTTGGGTGTTTTTTTAATTGACCTAGAAATTCCGTCATATTTTTTTCCCCATTTTTAAGTGCTAACAGCTGTTGTTTATGTTAGTCATTTTCAAAGGTCAGCCATTCGTCACAATACAAGTCATGATTATAAATTTTTGTCAAGTGGATAAGGGGATGTATAAACCCTTCGCACGCCAAATATACAAAATTAGAAATTTTCAGTAAAATAAAAAACGCCCAAAATATCTGCAAGGCTGACCAATGGCCAAAATGCTTCAGCATAGCGGACAATGTAGATCTGAATTCAAATCTCATGTTTTGTCTGAAGAAGCCAATGTTACGTCAACCTAATTTAAAATTCAAAAAGGATTCCTCGGTTGCCGCCATGGTCAATGCGACGGTTTTGTGTGCCCGGGTATCCAGATTTCGAACCCGGCTGCCTCCGGTCATAGCGAAAATGCTCTTGGTCATCAACCCGAGCCCTAGGGCGATTAGATGATATCCTAAATCATCCAAAAAAAATTAATATCTGTCTTCACCACGATATTTCTAAACAATCACCGATTTCAATTCAATCAATCTTGGGAAGAAAGTGTACATAAGTAACTGTTAAATTTAGCCCGAGTGTTTAACGCACAGCTATACTTATACGCCGATAAGATGTCACTTTGAATACAAACACAGAATTGGTACATGTATTTGTATTATGTTTATGTTGATGTCTGAATATATGCACATTTATTTTAAGATAATAATAATTTCGGAATATAGTTCATTGTTTATAACATTTACGTATTTTGGCGCTGTTTTCTATCTGTTTTAACCAAAGTCCAAATGGTTTAATTTCATCGTCAAATATATATATATAAACTTGACCTCTTTCAACGGCTGTGAAAATACAATCCATTGAAAGTCAAATAAATTTTTATTTTATAGGCTTGACTTACAGAGCAGACGTTACAGATCAAGATCAGAATGCACATTCTGTGAAGTCTGATCTTGATCTGTGCCGTCCACATAAGTTCCAATTTTCGCCTAAGCAATAAAAGGATTAACCCTTTCCCAAACAAGACCTGGTTTTCACGTGTCTGCAGTACAAGTCTTTTGAAAACACTGTGGGAAAAGGAGAAATTGCTCGTAATGAGCAATTTCTCCTTTTCCCACAGTGTTTTCTACCCTTTTTGATAACTTTCTGCCATTTTCATCAAATCTAAAATTGTCGTCTGCAAACTCTTTCAATTTGGACCAGTTCAAAATTTGTCGTTTGGGAAAGGGTTAACGTGGACTAAGTGACGGTCTATCGTCGCTACACTGAATAACTATAATTAGAAGTTTTCAATATTAGTCAGATACTATGAGTATGTTGCTATTTATTCATTATCTAACTCATACCGTGAAAATATGACTTTTACCCGCCCCCCCCCCCCCCCCCCCTCACCGTCGCAAACATTATTTTTTTGGACAAAACTGTGGAAGAAAAAGAAGCGATTGCTTGTTTGAAAGTACATGTAATTACTCCTTTTCCCATTTTAATAAAAGAGAAATTGCTTTACTTTTAATAGTTTCTTCATTGGTGCAAGTGGTAATGGGTACATGTATACACCAATTCTTTGCACATAGCCTAATGACAAAAGTTTAGGTTTACGTACCCAAATTGATTGCTTTTGCAGACGACACATGTGGCTCAAATGATCGAAAATTTTCTTTGGATGGGTAGATAGCGTTGTGGGAAAAGCAAAAAATGCTTGTTACCATTTTTTTTTTCTCTTCTTCCCAAACAGGCGACTGTTTTGGTAAAAGGTTTACCCTTTACCGCATAATGCCGCCTTTTTACGACCCTGGGAAAGAAGCCATTTGAAAACATTGTGGGAAAAGGAGAAAATGCTGGTAACCAGCATTTTCTCCTTTTCCCACAATGTTTTCTACCCGATCAAGAGAAAATTGCACCAATTGAGCCACATGGAAATTGTCGTCTGCAGACGCTTTTAATTTGGACAAGGCTAAAATTTTGTCGTCTGGTAAAGGGTTAAAGCAGTCTGTTGCCATCCGCAACAGCCCCTATGAAAGGGTTACGTGTATTTGTTAGTGGCTGAAATTAGATAACCACACAGAGAAGTTTCCTCTTAGTGCGTTCGACCTACGTGTATTTGGACTAATATTATAAATTAGCCATTCTCTGTGAAAAGGGGGTTTAATGCATCCGCAAAAAGTATCAAAAGTCCGCACAGGCTGTCATGGGTCGAAACTTTTTGCCAGTTGTAAGAAGAAATTTAAATTTTCTGCACGTCCAATGACCATTCTATCTCATGACGCAGCCGGTTGTTCAACAAAATCGATGTTATTTGTAGTCTGGTACCCCAACGTACTGGCAGAGTTTGATATTGTTATTTCACATGATCGAATCGGATCACAGGCTGAATTCAAAACCGATCCATTGCAATAAAGTCATGGCAGTGAGTTTTTCTACATGTCGTTCTTATTTAGCGAGAAAAACTACACATCAGATACGCTCTAAGTATCCGAAATGTCAATGGACCTATGTAACGTCCGAAAACAGGACTACTTTTAAAATGATTCATAGTAGAATCTGTATTTAAACCATACCCCAACAGCACGTTTTAGACTCGGTAATGTATTTTTTATACAAAGTTTACTCATTTTATTAACTGATCAAACTGGATCACGTGAAAATGGGGAGAACGGGGAAGCATGTAGGGGTACGCTTGAGGACACCAAGGAGGCCGCCATTATTGCGCTTTGCCTGACCCGATAACGTAGTGGTAGGGGCAGGTAATCCAGACTGTGTTATGTGATGACTCGCTCGGTATAAATGCATCACGGAGATGCAATAAACCTCCTTTTCACAGAGCACGGTTCAAATATTATAGTCTTTTTGCCTAATGTAGAAAGCTTCCGAGGAACAATTGTCTGATTTTTTTTCTTATTTATTTATTTATTTATTTTTTAAATGAGCCCTGCTCTGGCAAAGGGGAGCTTAATGCATCTCCGTGATGCATTATACCAAGGAAATCATCATACCCATTTTGTATGACAAATGACCGAATCTGGAGGTAGACTGGTCTTTCCACATGCAGAAAACTGACTAATAGCAAAAAGTATCGACACAGGTCAGCCTGCGCGGACTGCGCAGGCTGACCTGGGTCGATAATTTTTGCAAATGCACTAAGCCCCCTTTTTACAGAGCATGACTCAAATCCTTTTCCATCAATCATTTCTGCTTTTTGACGTGCACACTAGTCAGTGGCTTGTAAACTTCAGTCGTTGATTTCGTTTCACAACAATAGGCCGAAAATTTTATCTTCTTAACTGCCAGGCTGCTAGCCGCGACTCAGTGACCTTCTGCGGACAGTGTAGATCAAGTTCTTGGATCTACACTGTCCGATAAGGAGATATTTACCATCAAAAAATACCTTTAAAAAAGCAAAATATGGGATTTCACTATTTTACCATAGGCTTGAAATTTGCATTTCGCTTATTCAGCAGGTTAATGGTTAAACAAGAAAACAAACTCGAGTGACTTCTTTTTGCTGTGTTAAGTAAACAATTAGACGAGTGTATGAGTTTATTGTCACGTACCAAAAAAAAAAATAAGGCTACTTGAACAAGATCTGATATATCGTTCAAGTGCGTACTTGATTGTGACTGGACTACCCAAATGTCTATTTATTATTTACTTAAAGGCACACTAGCGGTCAAAAATGACAATGAGGGAGTCAAAATGCAGACATATTTAACCCTTTCAGCGCCATAGGCGAAAACAGGGACTTTTGCGGACGGCATAGATCAAGATCAGACTGCACAGAACGTGCAGTCTGATCTTTGATCTATGCCCTCCGCTTGTTTAGTCAAGCCTATTTTGATAAAAATCTTCCGGAGACTCAGTGGATTATATTTACAGGCATCAAAAGAGGCGGAGTTTGTTTATTTGGCGCCGAAAGAGTTAATAGATACCATTTAACCCTTCGGCTGCTAAGCGCGACTCACTGACCTTTTGCGGACAGTGAGGATAAAGATCAGACTGCACAGAACGTGCAGTCTGATCTTGGATCTACACTGTCCGATAAGAAGATAATTTTCTCCAAAAAAAATAACCTTGAAATAACAATATTTGGGTTTTTACTGTCGGCTTGAAAGCTCCATTGTATTTATTTAGAAGGATAAGGGTTAACCCTTAAGCTGCTAATCGCGACCCACTGACCTTTTGCGGACAGTGTAGATCAAGATCAGACTGCACAGAACGTGCAGTCTGATCTTTGATCTACTCTGTCCGATACGATATTTTGTTTCCGGTGAAATCAACTTTGAAACCGCAATGTTTGGCCTTTTTGTATTGAGTAGAAATTTGCGTTTCATTAATTCAGCAGCGTAAGTGTTAAAAATATGGAAAGTATTACAAGTCTGGTATTGTGTGACTAGAGCAATGTCGGTCAACGTTCTAGTCGCTGGCAGAAAAATGTATTGTAAAACTAGAGCAAAAGTTGCCAACTTTTGTTTTAGTTTTACAAGACTGTACATTTTTTTTTTTTGCCAGTGACTGGAACTTTGACAGATTACACTGTAACACATATATCATACTTATGATAATATCCATACTTATAATTGGAATGATTTAGATATGTCTGCAATTTGACTTCCGTATTGTTTACAAATGGCAGCTGGCGGGCCTCTAAACAAAAAAGAACTTAGGAGCGGGGGACCTTTGTATGTGCTTTTGCAGACGGCGTAGATCGCATTCTCTACAATCTGATCTTGGATATACACTAACAGGTACTTTATGAAATAGTGTAGCCAAAACAGTTTTCAAATTTACGAGTACAAAGCACAACACTACTGTCAGTCACTAGCTGCTATCCCACACAAGGAGCACAAAAAGCAACACTCTTGCTAAACACTGGATCCTAACTCTCATACACAATGTTGACGAACACAGCCATGTCACTCACCGAATGCTAACCCACATAGACAACGCTCAAGAGAAAACACTCTTGCAAGTCACTGGCTGCTAACCCACAACATAAACAACGCCCAAAACATTACTCTGCACAGTAAGTGGCTGCTGGAACAAATAGACAACGCTAAAATACAACTCTCTTGACAACCACTGGCTGCTAGACCACGCAGAGGACGTAAAGGCTCAATAGCAGCCAAAAGTAAACAAAAATTTAAATCATACCACTTAAAAGTATGGAAACTGTTGTGAAGGGGACAATCTGTTTTTGTACGGTCGGTCCAAGTGTTATTTCCTGGAGGAAAAGTCAAAAGACTACTAGGCTTTGGAATTTATTTGGCTGCAAGCGACTAACACTTGGAGTGACTGTACAAAAACAGATTGTCATCTTCACAATAATTTCCATACTTTTAAATGGTATGATTTAAATTTACATGCAGTTTAATAGCCCACTGTTTACGTCCGGCCGCTACTGGGACTTTAAAAAACAACACTCTTGCCAGTCACTGGCTGCTAGACCACATAGACAACGATTGATTGTTCAGGCACAGATCTCGGCCACAAGTACATGATTGGGCCACTCGTCACAACTCGGCCGATTCCATACCTACATCTAATCTCGTCCTTATCAAGGAGTTTTCCATTTTAAACTACCCATCACACGATCCTAAACATGGCGGCGATCATGTAAATCGCTTAGCAATGACATGAACAACCACGGTGAAGTTATTCACATCTATCGATCTGTCGATAAAAGCTCCAAACACGATTGATAAACCACGCTAAAAATTGAATGTACAAACTGTTTGCCGACGGAAGTATTCTCAGAAAAATATCGATAAAAAATTACGACTCAAGTTTTCTTGTTAAAGAGGAGCCTTACAATTTTTATAATGATAGAACGGTGTTTTTCCGGCGAAGAAATGTACCGTCTACGTGCATATCAAGCTACGTAATACAGCCGAGGGACTTGATCACCGGATCACCCGAAGTTTGCCGAATGACGATTGGGCTTACGTCAAGCACGTTGCAAAGATTGAACTCTTGCAATGCATTTCAGCGTTCAGCTGGCTATAACATCTCTCCAGATGTGACCAGTGTGGATCCAAGATCAGAGTTCACGTTCTGTATTGTCTGATCTTGGATCCAGATTATTCGTAAAACGCACAAAGACTGGTATCACCCGTTATATCCATTTTTTCCGTCATAAGTGAAGGGTTAGAAGTTTTCGCGTACAACGAATGAAATGACTCACGGACCCACCCTGTATGGAAATTGTCAATGAATAGATATCATTATATACGGGTGCAAAATAATATTTTCATAAACTTACCCCACGGACGTTATTTTCTCGGTCTAATTTATGTTTCGATTATCTAATTGAAACCTTTTATCCGCTTAACACTTTACCAAAACAAACCGGAGTCGTAAAGAATGTGAGGAAAAGGGCTTTTGAAAACATCGTGGAAAAAGGAGAAAATGCTGGAAATCAACATTTTCTCCTTTTATCACAATGGTTTTTACCCTTTCAAGGGTAAATAAAATCATTTGAGCCACTTTTGATATGGCGGCTGTAAATGCTTCCAATCGGCGGGACAATTGTAAAAAAATCGCGATCTGGTAAAGAGTTAACACTTATCTTCTAGCAGAATGGCTGCTTTATCAAAATATTGCAACAAAGCGGGAAATTACTCATAATATGCACTGTCTCTTTTATGATCTTTTGGAGGGGGTACAATTTTTGTGCAAGTTTATCTTTCGGTTCACTATTTAAATGTTTGTAGACAAAGTAATGCGAAAACATGATGTCTTTTCGTCTACTTTGAAAAAAAAAAACATAGTGAGAAGTGTTTTCTTTATCCTTTCCTTCTTTTCTTATGGGTGAGTCAGAAACTACTGGTGGCGGCGCTAATCACGTTGAAGTGCTCTAGGGCAAGGCATTGCCAATCCCTGTCCCCGGACGGTTGAAACTCTGGAAAGACATGAACAGGTGACTTGTACAACTGTTATGACTTAAATGATGTTGAAAATTAATGTCAACACCAATTCAAACAAAAACATTTATTGCTGATTTTCTGTTTTAATGTTTAATATAAATGAATTGTGGACTTATTGATAAACAGACCCAATTATTCTTAATAGTTTGCAAGGGTGTTTGGACTAGATCTTTCTGCTAGAAAAATGTGTAGATCAAAATCAAACAATCCGTGCTGTGTAGCCTGATCTTTGTTCAACACTGTACGCAAAGATCTAAATATTCACAATAGCCCCTGAAAGATCAATAATTTCTTTCAAATCTGTCAATTCATTTATATCTCCAGCTTTTTTTTTTTGTAGGTGAAAGACATTTTTCATTTGAAGAAAAAGTGACATTTTTAACATTTAGAATTAACATTGCATGGATAATTCTATGTTTAACCCCTCGACAATTATTGAAACGACAATTGAAAGAGAAAAACGATGTTAAGTTCTGTATAGATACATGTATGCAACTTCATTATAGGGAAAACAAGAAATATAAAGAAAATATACAAAGTGTAAAGAGCTCAAAGAGGCCTGCAGGGGCCCTCACAATAAACATGTCCACATTTTTTACCAAACGCAAGTTTCTATATATCATTAATATATACACTAAGAAGTTGGTCAATAGCCAACTCATTCAGCTACGCCGAGAAAGAGCCCTCCACGAATTTTAGCAACGCCTACATTTTTCCAGAATCGTCGATTCGGTCCCGCTGTCTCAATGTCTGTACTTCAATAGGAAAGGGTAAATCCTTTTTAAAAATAAAACAGTTTACCCTTTTAGAGCCTAATAAACGAAAGAGGACATTTTCTATCAGTATAAACGGTTAAACTCTTTGCCACACAGTCCCGAGTTTTAACGACCCTGATGAAGAAGGCTATTGAAAACATTGTGGGAAAAGGAGAAAATGCTGGTAACCAGCATTTTCTCCTTTTCCCACTATGTTTTATGGCCTTTCAATGATAAGATATGTCATTTTAGCCACTGTTGAAAGTGTCGTCTGCAAATGCTTTCAATTGGGACAAGTCTAAAACTTTCTCGTCTTGTATAGCGTAACATATTACGATTTATTGCTCGTCCATGTGAATATTCCAGAAAATAGCGGACGGTGCAGAATCATGATCAGACTGCACGTTTTTGTAAGGTCTGATCTGAATCTATACTGTCCACAAAAGCCTCATGAAGTGTTTGTTTTGGACCATCAGAGTTAAACTTTTTTCCATTGAAAAACAGTTTTATACCATTAGTCAAAATGATGCAAGATTTTACTCTTTAACAAACGACAAAATTTTAGACATGTCCAAATTCAAAGTTTTTGCAGACGAAGATGTAAATGAAACTCGATTTAATGACAGAGTAGAAAAAGATCTTGGGAAAAGCAGAACAGGCTGAAAACCGTCATTTTCTCCTTTTCCCACGACGTTTTTTTTTCAAAAGTTTTCTTCCTAAGAAGTCGTTAAAGAAGTGGATTGTTTGGTAAAAGGTTAAAATCTTACAATGCCAAAGTCGAGGGCGTCGGATTATTATTTCTTTTTTTTGTCAACGTGTATTGATTGCTCATATCCGTGTATAGAAAGGGTACAGCACCCACGCTGTTTTTCACTCAAGGTGAAATAATGTTTATAAATGCGTTCATTTTCTTTAGTCTGCGATACGTCTTTTTTTTTTTTTCCAAAATTCCTCACTCTTTAACCTTTCGACTTAATTTTAGACTCGTCCAAATTGAAAGTATTTGCAGGTGACAAATCATATTGTAACTCAATAATAGGATTTGGCATTCTAATAGCAGAAAACATTGCGAAAAAAATGAGAGAAAATATTGGTTACTAGCATCTCCTTCTTTTCCCATCATGTTTAAAAAAGTTTTCTATCTCAAGATCGTTAGAATTCGGAGTTGTTTGGTTAAGGGTTAGAAATATTAAATGTTATTTGAAGTATTTATTCAACTCGGCACTGCATATGAATCATACAGTATCCTTATGATTATTTTCTTTTGCACTGTAAAATTTAAACCAATCGCGATCATTTAAATCCGAGTATCATTACACAAGGACTAACATCCCATTGTGTTCTAGTGCTTTAACTGACGGCGTAGATCCAAGATTAGGCTGTAAACTCTTTCGATCTAGTAAAGGATCTACACTGTCTGTTATTTCGAGAGAAATTCGACAAAAAATGCGTTCAAACTGCACAATCTCGGTATTTTCGACTTACAATTACACTAGAGCCAATATTTACCAAACATACTTAAGGACGCTCTAGAGTCTTTGTCCAAGGCCTTTGACTGGCTACCGCAATGACGGTTTAAAAGCAAGACTTACAACAAAAGTGAAATATGGGCTGTCACTACTGGTCGCCAACCTTCTTGGCTGCTACCTGAGAGAGAGATGTGATACTAGTAAATCAAGATGGGACCTTACATACGTAATAAGTGAATGACACAAACATACTTAAGGGTACCCAAGAGCTTTTGTCCAAGGCCTTGGACTGGCTACCGCAATGACTGTTTAACGGCAAGAAGTAAAGCTGATCGAGTGCCACCATTGCTTGTCAACCTTATTGGCTGCTACCCGAGAGAAAGATGTGATACTAGTAAATCAAGATGGGACCTTATACAATAAGTGGAAGGCACAAGCATACTTAATGGTATCCAAGAACCTTTGTCTACTTAAGGCCTTTGACTAGCTAGTGCAATGACTGTTCAACAGCAAGACTTACAGCAATACTGACAGATGGACTGTCACTATTGCTTGTCAACCTCCTTGGTTGCTACCTGAGAGAGATGTGATACAAGTAAATCAAGACGAGACTTTTTATAACATGTGGATATTACCAGCGCTTTCCTACTTACAGTTTTATAAATGACATTTTCCATACGCAAATAATCAAATCATGTGCTCCCTGAAAGAAATCTGCAGCAGACGACCTTGAAACTGTCCCTGTGATAAATTGACAATCGGCATAAGTACATGTGATCCATTAATGTACCAGAAAACATTATGGCAAAAAGAGAAATTGCTCATATTGAGCAATTTCTCTTTTTGCCATAAAGTTTACTGCATGACTAGAAAAAAAAAAAACTCTGTAGATGGATCTTTTTCTCAGTTCCTGAATGTTGTACTTTATGAGGGAAATATATTTCAGGCAGTAAGAAGGCAGGGTGACATTCAACGATCGGGAAAACAAATATAATTTCACGTACACAATAACAAACGTTCGGATTAATAAATTAACTTTTATAAAGTTACCTACTTGTACAACTCTCTCACACTAGGCGTTTTAGTTCCCCTGAACCTGTGTTTGAAGTTCACATGAACGAAACCTAAGTGACAGCATTTCAGATGCGCCATCTGCCAGTCATTGCTTTGATTTGCTGATCTGACATCGTAGTCTGTAGCTATGCGTTCGTTTCGGCTGTTGGTCGTAAGATCTCGCCTGGAAAATACAGTAAAAATGTTTTAGTTGAAACCTCTACTAAGCATGAAGTTTATCACCACGGACCTAGGGCTCGGACTTCCTGTGTCCAAATCTAAGCCAAGGCGACCTCTGTCGCTGGCAAGAAACGAACCAAAAGCTGTCGTGTTACAAACCTGAAGTATTCACCACTAAGCAACACAGAAAAAAGTATCCGATGATTTATCAACACGACCGAACAACACGCTGACGCTTCCAGCGTCGCCGGAAAGGAACGAGCCGATTACCGCCAGGTTATAAAACTGAACCATTCACCACTGAGCCACGTAGAACAAAGTGTCCAAGGATTTATCTTCACGGACCAAAGGACACGCTAACGCTCCCAGCGTTGCCGGCAAAGAACGAGCCGATTGTCGCCAGGTTACAAGTCTGAAGTATTCACCACTGAGCCATGCAGAACAAAGCATCCAAGGATTTATCGACATGGGCCGAGGGACGCGCTAACGCTTCCAGCGTGGCCGGCTAGGAACGAGCCGATTGCCTCCAAGTTACAAATCAGTCGTGCTCTTTGAAAAGGGTGCTTAATGCATTTGCGAAAAGCACCGACCAGGTCAGCCTGCGCGATCCGCGCAGGCTGACCTGGGCCGAAATTTTTCACTATTGACCAATTTTCTGTATGTCCAGGGATTAGTCTACCTTATTATTCAGTAAGTTGTAACACAAAGCAGGTTTTAGGTATGTATGATACTGTGATGACCAGCTTGGTATCATGCATCACGGAAATGCATTAAGTCCCCTTTTCACAGAGAGTGGTTCAAATCTACAAAGCATTAACAACTTAGCTACATGACCACTCAGCTACATGTATTAAACACATGACATTGTATTATCGACTTCGAAAAAACCGATTCATCACGTTATGATTGATCGTAGAAATATTGTACATGTAATTAGCATAAATTCATTTTAATATTAGATAACGATCGCCATTTATTAAAGTATATGTATAAAGTACAAGAACTCTTTACAAAACAATCCCACGTTTTTATGACCCTGAGGAAGAAGCGTTTTTTAAAAACATAGTTGGAACGGGAGAAAGTGCTGGTAACCAGTGTTTTCTCCTTTTTTTTTTCCACCATTTTTCTATCCTTTTAAAGACGAATTTCTATCATGTGAACTACATTTTATTTGTCGTCTGCAACTTCTTTGACTTTGGACGGATCTAACGTTTTGTCTTCTGGTAAAGATTTAAAAGACATCCATCACATGACAATCTTATTTGTATCCAAGACTTGAATATCTTCCTTGTTAATATTGACACGCTTTGATATTTCTGCTACAGCGAGATTTTCAAATGCATAGTCGAGCAATCTGATCTTAATCTACACTTTTCATTTCAGTGAGATTCAAGTTCCATCGCAATAAAAATAGGATAAAATTGCAATATTTGCCGTTTTACTATTTGTTGAAAATTTTCATGTTTTTCTTCTTTAAAGCAGTTTAAGGCTGAATTATGAAGATGAAGTTGTTTTATAAAGTGATAATTTTATGGATGGTTCGCCTGTTCCACTTTCTTTCCATTACGCACCGGCGTATTGTGCGTTATGAATGCTACGCCTTTACAACTCGACACAATTTTTTCAAACGAACCGACTTTGCGACAAGAACATATAAAAATCATCCTCTTGGCCGATTCCGTACCTACATCTAACCTCGTTTGTACAAAGGAGGTTACCATTTTGAACTACCAATCACATGGTCTTAAACATGGTGGCACCAAAGGGGATCGCATGGCAACGACATGAACAACCACGGTGAAGTTATTCACATCTATCGATCTGTCGATGAAAGTTCCCAACGGAATTGATAAACCACGCCAAAAATTGAATGCACAAACTATTTGCCGACGGAAATGCTCTTAGAAAGATATCGATAGAAAATTGCGACTCAAGTTTTCTTGTTAAAGAGGAGCCTTACAATTTTAATAACGGTAAACTGGTGTACTTCCGGCGAAGAAATGTACCGTGTAGGTGCATATCAAACTACGTGATACAGCCGAGGGACTTGATCGACGGATCACCCGAGGTTTGCCGAATGCAACATAAAATCAGATTTTCACACATGTCGGAACAGTGTGGTAAAATTAATCATTTCTCATTCGGTTTTCCAAAAGTTGTCCAAAAGCTGCCTCAAAACTAAATAAATTCGTATGTCGATCTAGTATGCAATGCGTTATATCCATTATCTGGCCGAATTAGTATTCCTTGACTGGGGAGAAAATGCGTTTCGTTAAGTTTGTCGACGTTTTACCAAATTATCTCGAGCTTTAACGACCCGAAAGAAGACAACTCTTTTCGACATTGTTGAGTTAACACTTAACCCTTTCCCAAACGACAAATTTTGGACTGGTCCAAATTGAAAGAGTTTGCAGACGACAATTTTAAATTTGATGAAAATGGCAGAAAGGTCTCAAAAAGGGTAGAAAACACTGTGGGAAAAGGAGAAATTGCTCATTACGAGCAATTTCTCCTTTTCCAACAGTGTTTTCAAAAGACTTGTACTGCAGACACGTGAAAACCAGGGCTTGTTTGGGAAAGGGTTAAGCTGCTGAATAAATGAAACGCAAATTTCTACTCAGTACTAAAAGGCCAAACATTGCGGTTTCAAAGTTGATTTCACCGGAAATAAAATACCGTATCGGACAGTGTAGATCAAAGATCAGATTGCACGTTCTGTGCAGTCTGATCTTGATCTACATTGTCCGCAAAAGGTCAGTGGGTCGTGATAAGCAGCTTAAGGGTTAAGGAGAAAGTGATTGACACCAGCATTTTCTCATTTTCCTACAATGATTTCATCCATTTTAGAGGACAAATTCTATCGTGTGATCAGCATATAATGCATTTATTTGCCGTCAAATGCTTTGCAAAAACAGACAAGTCTAAAATTTTGTTGTCTGGTAAAGAGTTAATCGAGATAGAATGAATGGAGGATAGGAAAGTGTAGACTAAGATCAAATTTCACGTAGCTGCAGGCTGATCCTGGGTCACTCTCTGTACAAAATACATGACCCACAGGACTCGCTTAAGACATAGAATGGATAACTCTTAGGTTGCTATAAGCGACTCACTAACCTTTTGTGAACAGTGTAGATCAAGAACAGACTGCTCAAAACGTGCAGTCTGATCTCGAATCTACACTGTCTGATAAGGAGATATTCTTCTCTAAAATATAAGTTTTAAGTAGAATTATTCGGGTTTTTACTTCGGCTTGAAAGTTTAACTTAACCCTTTCCCAAACAAGCCCTGGTTTTCACGTGTCTGCAGTACAAGTCTTTTGAAATCTGCAGTACAAGTCTTTTGAAAACACTGTGGGAAAAGGAGATATTGCTCGTAACGAGCAATTTCTCCTTTTCCCACAGTGTTTTCTACCATTTTTGAGACCTTTCTGCCATTTTCATCAAATTTAAAATTGTCGCCTGCAAACTCTTTCAATTTGGACCAGTCCAAAATTTGTCGTTTGGGAAAGGGTTAACGTAAAGTAGGTAACATGTGGATACGAAATGACCTCGCTGGTCACATTTCCAAATGCCTGAAGGATGTTTTATTGTCCAGACATTGTTGTAGATAGTCTGTTCATTCACAGTCTGACCACTGGCTAATCTACCTGGAGAAATGATAAAAACGGAGATAAAGACCTGTATTTATATGTCAGGGCTGTATTTTGTCATCCGTCGAAAAATAAACATATTAGCCATGCTCTTTGAAAAGGGGGGCTTAATGCACTTGTAAAAAGTATCGACCCAGGTCAGCCTGCGCAATTCACTTTTGGTCAATTTTCTGTATGAAAAAGGACCATTCTATCTCTAGGTTCTGTCGATTGCTAGAGAAAATGGATTTTATGGATCCACAATTATATGATAACTTGCTTAGTATCATGGATCACGGAGATGCATTAAGCCCCCTTTTGTCAATGCATGGCTAGTATACATCAATATGTATGTGAGCTATGTTCTGTGAAAAGGATGTTTAATGGATTTGCCCGTGCAGTCCGCACGTGCTGGACCTGGGCCGAAACACTTTGCTGTTGGTAAATTTTCTGCATGTCAAAATATCAGTCTACCGTAGGATTCAGTCGGTTGTTTGACAAAATGGATTTTATCCTAAATTTCATAAGGATGGAGATGCATTAAACTCCTTTTGCCAGAGAATAGATCATATATAATTGAGCCATGCTCTGACAAAAGGGGGCTTCATGCATCTCCGTCGTGCAGGATACCAAGCAAGTCATCTCAGTAAATATGTACATCCCGAAAATCCGTTTTGTAGAACAACATAGATCGACATGTACGGAATCATGAGTTACACTGGTACTTTGACATCATCTACAGAAAATTGACCAAAAGCAAAAGGTATCGATTCGGACTGCGCAGGCTGACCTGAATCGATACATTTTGCAGATGGATTAAGCCCCCTTTTCACAGAGCATAGATGTGTGTCCCGCCCACAGGTCTGGAGCTACATTCACCAATAATTTTAAGAACAGATCTCATTCTGATTCCCTAGCGAAGCAATCCGGTTTGTTGAACCAGAACATTATTCATGATGAGATGCACATGACTGTTGGTCTGAGTTCGAACCTATGACGTACCGGTCCCTAATTTAGACACCTCAACCATGTCAGTCTGAAAACTGTCAATGAAGCAAATCATCTTATATCTAGATCGATCTTATTCTGGGTGAGGGAAGGATTTAAGTTCAACTTATACGATACTTTTTAAATCCTAAGACTAGCTATCTGAATGACCGACACAGGACTCTCGGCTAATCAGGGCCCGTATTTATCAACCATTCTTAAAAATGGTCTTAGTTTAATTCTTCAGAATTTTCGAAACTTGAAAGTAAAACAACTCCTGATTGGCTAAACTGTTTGGTTTAGCCAAACAGGGGTTGTTTTGCTTTTAAATCGAAAAAAAAAAATAAATAAATAAACAAAAATGGAGAATAAGACTAAGAATATTCTTAAAAATGGTTGGTGAATACGGGCCCAGATTGCCAAGTTGAAATCATTAGAATTAGCCTTGAATTTAAAATAATTTGTGAATATTGCCCCCGATGCACATAGAAAACTCCGTCCTGCGTTACTAGTGATGTCCAGTTATGAAGACTGGGACGTGATCAACTGGGCATATTGCAGACTGGAGCAGTGGAAGGGGTGGGGGGGGGGGGGACCTATCAATTTGCCATGTTGCAGCCACGTGGACATCTTAAAAATAACGGTATTGCACAAAGATTTTCTAACTAGTCACAAGTGAATTCATACTGATGACGTAGAAATAGATCTGTAGTCAGTAAATCGATTTAAATATCACGTGATACCCCTTTGTGAATGAATATGACGTATTGATCAGTAATGACGTCACATTTGTTTCATTGACCAGATTTTGCGTCATAACAGAGGTTGCTGAAGGGGTTTATAGGACCGATCCCTCGTTGGAAACGCCAAAAAGGGTCCCAACTAGATTGCTACCCTTATTTCTGATTTTCTTTTTTTTTTCTTCAGTATTTCAACGAAATGGTCTAGATCTATTTTGCTTTCGGACTCTTTTTTTCCTTGCAAACTCGAGTTCTTCCTACAGGTGACTTGGTGCTGTTAACTTTTTTCTTTAATTAACTGTAAAGTACGTTCGAGTTGCGGACTCTTTCTTTCTTGCAAACTCGCGTTCTTCCTACCGGTGATTTGGTGCTGCGAACTTTCCTTGGGTTTTCTAAAGCGCATCCGACTTCAGTAGTTGAAAGGACTGACTCCGAAATTGGTTAACTAGCCAAGAAAAAACGAGTTTGACTGGCTGTTTTGTGATCATTTCACAATTTCAGTGTTGTCCCAAATCTAGGGCACCTGTCTTGATGGAGGTACTGAGATGCAGAAAATTCTCGCACTTGCTTATAATCTCTGTGGACCTAGATCTACATTTAAAGTATGGATAATCAGCATAGATCGTGGATATGCAAAGATATTGTGGTGAAAGAAGAAGAAAATGTTCGTTATAACAAACTTTTAAATTGCTAAATAAGTGAAATGAAACTTTCAAGTCGATAGTAAAAACCAAAATTTTGCTCTTTCAAAGGCACATGTATACATGTATATTGTTAAAGGGGGGGGGGGGGGGGGACAATCTCCGTATCGGAAAGTGTAGATCCAAGATCAGACTCCACGTTCTCTTCAGTCTGATCTTGATCTACGCTGTCCGCAAAAGGTCAGTGAATCGCGCTTAGCAGCCTAAGGGTTAAAACGGGCTTGCTGCAAGTCGCAAAAATCGTCCACAGGTGGTTTTGTATTATTGATTATTGGAAAGATTTTATTATACGCCAGTTCCAACTTAATTTCGAGAATAAAAAGAAATCTCAATATTTTTTGCTTGAGAAGTAGATTATCAATTTTCTCATATTCATGTGAACGTTAAACTCAATTGTTAATCCTCTCTTCGCCCAAATGCTTAAAACATGAGACTGTAACTTGAGTTTGTTTGGCGTTTAATGCCGTTTTCGACAAAAGTTCAGTAATATTATACCAAATAAGAAATGTTCCTGGAGTCATCAGATTATTTCTTGATAGAGGAATTTCTATCAAACTTTTCGCTGCCTAAGAAACGGGCTCAAAGTCGAGGTTGACACTTTACTCACCAGTTCTTCGGGTACCAGATCTCGTTTTCAGATTGACCTATTAACTGGACAGCGGTAAACCCTCCCCCCCCTTTTTTTTTTTTAGTTTTTGGGGTGAGAGTGAGCAGGTAAATGATATTGGATATTTGACTTCCATGACTATATAAGACTAGACATTTCTTTGGCTGAGGAGCCTTCTTTTAGCCAATCAGAATGGTAGTTTTGATCCAAGCAAGAATTCGAATTCAATTTAGATTTAAGATTAGATTTTTGTTGAAGTGAAGAAGGGTTGTGTAAGTTGAAGAAACTGCTCATTCACATTTTTTTCCCCAAATGTTTTCACATTGCACAGGCACATTTGATTAAATGTCCGCTGAGCACTATGAAGTAATGGTAACAGGTTTAATGCCCAGCTTTTGGCACATCTCGACAGCTCTGGACAGAAAGGTTTCGCCCGACAATACAATACTATTATCTTTATTCCTTATATAAACATCGAGAGGTTCGGGTTAATTGTGAACCGGCGATTTATTGATTCAATTTAACAACTGCGGGGAAAAATAAACATGGAATAACAGCATAATATACTGTAATACCATGCAATACAGGAGAAATTACGGTAACACGGTGGGACAATGACACGTCTTAACTCTCCTCCTGACGACACAATTTCAGTTTCGTTCTAATTCAAACTTTCAAAGACTTGCATCAAGACATATTTGATAAGGTTCAAACAATAGGGTTTGTATAGAAAAGGTAGAAAACCTCGTGGAAAAAGGAGAAAATGCTGATTACCAGCATTTTCTCCTTTTTTTCAAGAGGTTTCCAACAGCTTTCTTTCGCGGAATAGATTAGCAAAGGGATAAAATCAACATTGTTTCATAGAGCGGCAATAAACTCGTTAAACAAATACAGTTCTTATGTTTGTTCATTGTCTACACACAAGAGGGCTTTGACCGACCATTTGAGGACCTCAACTGTACCTATGTGTCTTTCTCTCTTTCCCCCCCCCCCCTTACATGACGTAAATACGGTTCTTTGCGCCCCTGCAGTAGACGCCATTAAAAAACATTGTGGAACAAAGGAGTATTTGCTTCTTGCAGTTGTGTACTACTTTTGCCAAAATGTTTGTGGAAGTCTTAAAATCCCGGGGAAGGCCTAGGGTTTGCAGGAAGTTGATTTATATAACATTTTGTCCGTTATCAATTCCGAGTTTTAACGACTTTTGCAGAGAATGCTTTAGACAACATTGTGAGAAAAGGAGAAAATGCTGGTAACCAGCATTTTCTCCTTTTTCCACAATGTTTTCTACCCTATCAGAGAATTAAAGCTCCTTTGTACCAGTACACAAATTTGTCGTCTGCAGATGTTTCGAATTCGGAAGAGTCTAAAAACCATCGTTTGGGAAAGGGCTACCAGTAAATGTTGACACAGTATATTGCGACAGTACACGTACTTTTTTTTTTTCATTTTCTGCTGTATTTGGCCTTTAAAGGTACACAAGCGGCCAAAAAGTAAACATTTCGGGAATCAAGATGCTGACGAATTTAATTCATACTACTTACAAGTGTGGATATTATAACAAGTCAGATAATTTGTTACTGTGTTGTCGTCCGTCAAAGTTCGTATCGTAATACTAGGACAAAAGTTGCCAACTCTTGTTCTAGTTTTACAATGCAGTTTTCTGACAGCAACTGGCAGATTGCGCTATCAGACTCATTATAAAATCCATGCTTTTAAATGGTATGAATTAAATATGTCTGCGATTCAGCAAGTGGGCCTTTGATAAAGTGGGAATTTGAGATTTTTGTAAATCTTCGAATTTCGTAGTTTTCTAATGTTTTAGTTATATTTTGTATTGTATAAACCACAGTAAGAATTGTTGAACAGAGTTTAGACTTCAGGTGCTTCTGTATTGATCTTCATAGGAAAGCAACAAAGGCCTGCGTATCTCTCTGATGTTAATCTATTATATATATACGTTCTATAACTAAGAAAGCTATACATGTACATGTATTTCTTTTCCGGTGAAGTTATTGAAGGGTAGCTTTTGTTATGGTCTTTTGCAAACTTTGAGAGAAAGGGATAAAAATGCTGTCGGACGGACAGACAGACAGGCGACAGAGAGAGAAAGAAGGTGGGAGACAAGCGGGCGGGCGGGCGGACGGACAGAGATCGCAGTCTGATCCCGAACGGTCGGACAATCGGAAAGTGTGTGCAATATCGAAGTCTAAATGGTTCTCGCACAACGATAACGCTATAAAATGAAATTAAATCTATCGACACAGTATTAAAACTACCCCATTTTGCAAATTGGTATAGGACCGAATTTCGCCAATGTCAGCGAAGTTTAATTACTGTTACTTTGTTTAGCCCGGGGTAATTATTTCAGCTGTTTTTCAATTCCCGTCATTTAACCCCATTCCTTCATTGATATTTTGGGACAAGTTGACAGAGTGTATTTCGTCCACTTGTTACGATGTTTTCTCGGCTGTTCTGGAAATCAAATCAGATCTACATGTACATGTGCTTCGTACTTCGAAACATATTTACTCTGGTCTTGCAGAAAACTTCGTTTGAAAACGTTGTGATAAAACGAGAAAATGCTAATTTACTTGCAACTTACGATTTGTTTGATTTCTCTTTGACAAGAGCGGAATTATTCGTTGAAGCCGACAGTGTAATTCAAAATCAGATTGTACAACGAGCAGTTCAAGTACATGTATTTTGTTGCCAGTTAAACAAATTCGACTTTTTTCGATATCTTAAAGTACATAGATTACCACTGTAATTCAAGATGACTTTGGTCATGGTTCATAATTGTGTAGCGGACGATGTAGATCTAAGATCAGACTGCATGTTCTGTGCAGCCTGATCTTAATCTATGCCGCAAACGCTACTTTCATTGCCTTTGGAAAAGAAAGAGTTACAAGTTGTTTTGAATGTCAAGGGGTCCTACGTGGCTCAGTGCTAAAGGCATAGAATCCGCAAAACGGAGGCCTGGGTTCGGTCCTCTCTCGAAGCACTTGCTTTTTTCATGTAAATGTCCTTGGGCAAGACACTTCAGAGACTAAGCCCAGTAACTGTGAAACCCAAGACACTTATGAAAAAGTTATTTCATCTTGATATGACCGTAGTGATATGAAGAGTGACGTAAAAAGTAAATCAATCAATCGATCGATCAATCAGTCAATAATTCAATGTATTTAATCCTCTTTAGATAGGCGTTAATCGGGTGGGGCGGATGTTGGAAGGTGTTTCATAATTTAGCATCAGGTAGCAGACAATACAGATACAAGATCAGTCTACACGTTCTGTGCAGTCCGATCTTGATCTAAGCTGTACGCAAAAGCCATGCAAGTCGTCATTGACAATGAAAAAAAAAACTTCGAAACTGCAATAACTAGGCCTCTCCTATAAATAGCAACAATGTCTGTTTCATTATATTCGTCTGTCCATATAGGATTCTTTAATGTTATGTCGCAACACGTAGTGGTAATCCATTCCACATTTTCTATCGTACGTTATTTGACAAGATTACTGTCTCATAAAGTAATAGGCTTACATTAAAAGTCAATATTAAGCAGTGAAGGGTTAAGAATCGTAGCGTTTTTATCAAAATATCTCAAAGAATCGCTAGGCAGCGGATCGATGATTAGGAAACACATTTCTCGCAGTCTGATCCTGATCATCAGTAGCTGCAAAGAGCAAACCCTTTCAGCGCCATAGGCGAAAACATGGTCTTTTGCGGATGGCATAGATGAAGATCAGACTGCACGTTTGGTGCAGTCTGATCTTGGATCCATACTGTCCGCTGTTTTAGTTAACCCTAAGGCTGCTTAAGCGCGACTCAAGGACTTTTTGAGGACAGTGTAGATCAAGATCAGAGGGCAAAAAACGTGCAGTCTGATCTTGGATCTACGCTGTCCGATAAGGAGATATATTTCGCCCAAAAATGCCTTTCAAACAGCCAAAGTTGAATTTTTACTATCGGCTTCAAAGTTTCATTTCTTTTATTTTTTTTTTTGAGAAAAATATCTCCTTAATGGACTTGGTAGATAAAAGATCAGACTGCACGTTATGTGCGGTCTGATCTTGATCGACACTGTCCGCAAAAGGTCATTCAGTCTCGCTTAGCAGATAAAAGGGTTATATGTAGCCCAAATGATTGAATCTAGTATCTTTTACTGGGTAGAAAACATTATGGGATAGGGAGAAAAAAATCAAGGCTGGTTAGATCTACAAGCATTTTCCCCATTTTCCCACAATTTTTCCACCAGTCTTCTCCCTTATCGTTAAAACTAGGGATTGTGTGGTCAAGGGTTAAATATCTGGACACTGTAGATCGACTGAAGATGAGTTGGACATGCACGCTCGACACAATGAACTCAGTAATCTGGCTCTAGAAGACCAGACTGCACCCTCTGTGCATATCTGGCTCTACGCTGTCCGCAAAAGCTCATTGGGTCGCGCTCAGCAGACTAAGTGTTAACTACTTGTAAATGTGTTTGCTAAGCAAGGACCAGAGGCGAATTTCTGCTTGGTTCAATTGATGTAGCGGTGGATTTAAAATACAGAGATTCTGGGATCGATCCTTACAGGCGGTGCTGGCTTTCGTGGTAGTTTCCTTCGGCAAAGCACTGTAGAGCCATTCTCCGATGTAGAAGTCAAGGTATTACTGAAAGCGGTGTAAATACATTTAACCCTTTCCCAAACGACAAATTTTGGACTGGTCCAAATTGAAAGAGTTTGCAGATGACAATTTTCAATTGGATGAAAATGGCAGAAAGGTCTCAAAAAGGGTAGAAAACACTGTGGGAAAAGGAGAAATTGCTCGTTACGAGCAATTTCTCCTTTTCCCACAGTGTTTTCAAAAGACTTGTACTGCAGACACGTGAAAACCAGGGCTTGTTTGGGAAAGGGTTAAATAAAGAAACGGGCAGAATCGTCTTCGAGTTATCAGATAACCCAAGGTTTACACAATGTTAAAACAGTTTGAAACACTTGCGCACAAACGTTGACCTGATGTAAAGAGTATAGTTGGCCATGGCCCAAAACCGCGTTTTAAACCCTTCTTTGGTATTGATACAATTTTCATGCGTGTAAAATGGGAAGCAAAAGACATCGATTATACACTTTCGATTCATTCATTTACGTCAAATTTTCGAACGCATTTGGCTTTAAATTCACGTCCTTTCAGCACTTGGGCTAATACTTTTCGAAGCGTATGGAGAACAGCCCCCCTCGCCTTTCGTTAACTTTGGTTTCATTCTAACTTGACCCTTCGTCCTGTGTAAGTATACACATTCTGGGGCAAAGGATGACAGGAAAACAAAACCTCTGCTATCGCATAGTGTCACAGTAATGGCCGTACCATACATCAACTCCGGCGACCTCATTTCGTCGCGGTTTTTTCGCCTTTCGAGGTGATTAGTTATTCAAAACCACAGAAAATATATAAGCGTATCCTTCAAAACGCTGGATAGATGCTGCAAAGAATACCAAGAACTGTTTAAAACCAAACGACAGAATTTTGGACTTGTCAAAATTGGAAGCATTTGCAGACAACAAATTAAAATTAATGCGATTCAATTGATGGAATTCATCCGCAATGGGGTGGAAAACACTGTGCGAAAAGGAGGAAATGCTGGTTGCCAGCAATTTCTCCTTTTCCCACCATGTTTTCAAATTGCTTCCTTCTCAGGGTCGTAAAAACTGGGGACATTGTGTTAAAAGGTTAACTCTATCAAACGACCAGATTTGACTTTTCAACTTTAAAAGTCGCACTTTGCACATGACAACTTGGATATGGTTAAAACATAGGAATTTGTCTTTGAAAGAGATGGAAAACTTTGTGAGGAAAGGAGAAAATGCTGGTTACCAGCATTTTCTCCTTTAACCGCAAACTTTTCAAAAGCCTTTTAAAAACGGGATTGTGTGGTAAAGGGTTTATCTGCATCTTACATCATACCTGTTGAATGTCACGGCTATCTTAAATAGCCAATCAGGAATCGACCTTTCAAATTCGAAATCTCACACAGGGGGTCAGGGGGCTTGTTATCATCTCGAGCCCCTATTGAAGGAAGAGCAAGCCCAGATCCAGGATTCGTATTCATCCCCTATTCTACAGCTACTTTGGATTGCTTAGTCTTTTGTTGCAAGATTTAGAAGACAATATCTGTTAAGTTGATCAGATTTGCGTTCCTTTGAATTTTAGAAAAAGAAAAAAATGAGAATAAGATTCAAACTGCAGTTTAGAAGGGTTGGTGAAAAGGTTAACTCTTATCCTGCTAAATTAGTTAATCAAAACTTACAAGCCGCTAGTAAAAGCCCGAATAATTCAATACGGGACTTAATTTTTGGAGAAATATATCGTCTTAGTGTAGAGCTAAGATCAGACTGTCGGTTCTGTGAAGTCTGATATTGATCAACACTGTCTGCAAAACGTCAGTGAGTCGCGCGTAACTGATGGCCAATGATGAAACATGAATACGGAGGAAAGTGTCCTACCCCCCCTTCTCACTTATTTCACCATTTCTGAGCAGGTCCTTATGAGCTGGGACAGTTAAGTTGTAGCTTCAAAAGATCCGAAGGTGGGAAAAATGACACCTCTGGGTCAGGGTATTTTCTGAGTCAGGGTATTGCTTTTTCAGTTTTTTTTGTCCTAAGTACCTTCAATTTATTATCAGCAGCAGACGACAATGAAAACATCCTTGTCAAATGTAGATTATCAACTTATTTAAAGCTAAAACTCTTCCGACTCAATCCCGAGTTTAACCGACCTTGAGAAAGTGCGCTTTTGAAAACATTGAGTGAAAATGAGAAAATGCAGGGGACCTGCATTTTCTCCATTTCACACAATGTTTTCTAGCTATAACAAAAACAAATCCCCTACTTTATGCCATATTTTATTTGTCGTCTGGATTTGGACAAGTAAAAAATGACGTTTGGCAAAGACCAATTGATATATGTTACAAAGGGACACCATGACCAGCAATTTCACCACTTGCCACAATGTTCTCCTGTGGATGAGCACCCCAGGCGTTATGGAGAAGGATCCATTTTGGATAAAATTCGCCTGAGAGGTCTGATTAGGCGCGGGTTGAAATCCTTGTGGGTAACGGAGAAAATACTTGGTCACCAGTATTTTCACCTTTTCCCACGGTGTTTCCAAAAGCCTTATTTATCAGGGTCATTAAGAGTCGGGGTTGTACGGGTAAACGGTTAATATAACACTACCACACAATCCCGAGTTTTGAAAGCGTTGTGGGAATTCTCATTTCCTCACAATGTTTTCTACCCTTCCACAACATTTAACATGTTTTGGAGTCGCATTCATTTTGTCGTCTGCAAATGCTATCAATTTGGGCAATTTTAAGTTTTGTCGTCCAGGAAAGGGTTAATTAATGTAAAATTTATCTGATACTGTATAAAAGTTCAGAGTCACTCAAATGGAAACAAGTGTTGAAGGTTTGTGTAGACAAGATCTATACCCTTTACCCTCATATCGTCGCAGATAAATGACACCTCTTTCTCGCTCGCTACTGTAAGCTGAACTTTTAGTGATCCGTTACACTCCAATCTGTCGTGCCTTTTACAAATACCGTGGGAAAAGCAGCAGTTGCTTGCACCGAGCAGTTGCTCCTCTACCTTCAAAGTTTATGATAGGAATGACCTTTGCAGACGACAACTAAAGTGTGGTGCAAACGATGGATAGTCTATGATAGGATAGAAACATTGTGGGAAAAGGAGAAAATGCTGGTTACCAGCATTTTCTCTTTTTCAAACAAGGTTTTCTAAAGACTTTTTCTCAAGGTCGTTAAAGATCAGGAGACTGTGTGGTAAAGGGTTTCAAGACTTTTTCTCAAGGTCGTTAAAGATCGGGAGACTGTGTGGTAAAGGGTTTCAAGAAAATATGGTGACAGGAAGGAGAAATTGCTAAGTGTAGAGCAATTTCTCCTTGTGGTACAATGTTTTCCCAAATGCATTCTCCCACTTCAAGTACAACACCTTCAGTTTAAACCAAACAACAGAACGATAGACTTGTGAACCCAAGTTCAAAGTATTTCAAAGCCATATTTCTCGCAGACAAATAATAATTTGTCTTTCAGAAAAATGTCTTTGAAAGAAGAGAAAATACTGTGAGAAAAGTATAAAATGCTGGCAACGTATTTCCACAATGTTATCAAAAGATTTCTTACTCAGTCATTTAAGATTTGGATTGTTTGAAAGAAGGTTTACATGAGACAATGTTTTCAAAGTCAAGATTTTGCTACCGTGAAGCTGGTTTTAGTTCATTCAGGGCTTCAAAGGAAGGAGGGATAAATCTAGCAGTACTGAATGTCTTGGACAAAAGTAAAACACCAGTTTTCAGTTATTTTCAAAAGCTTTGTTTGAAAATATATTTATTCATGTTTTTTTTTAACTCAATAATTAAATCTTACATCCAAACTTGGATATTTTGCATATTATAAATTAAAATGAGAAATGAAATTATTCACAATGTGGGTTCAAAATGAGAGTCTGAAATAAGAAATGATCCTCGACAAAAACAGTGATTATTGGCAATTTTAACCTTTTTCATATTAACCCTTAGAGCGCCGAATAAATCTTCTGGACATTTTCATCCTAGATGTATTACCCAAATAATTGCAATTTCATGGTTGCTTTTGTATTTAGTGATTCTGCAAAGCAGACAGTGTACATCAAAGATCAGGCTGCACATTTTGTGCAGGCTGATCTTAATTTACAATGGCCACAATGGCAACCTTTAGTCGTAAAAGGCGCTTTAAGGGTTAAAATAAATGACGGGAAAAAAAGTATACAAATTTGATGAGGGTTATGTTTTTTTGCGCAGTCCACAATAAGATAATAATTTATTCGTGTTATAATGATTAATAAATAATTTTGCATTTTAAATTAAATAGGTATGACAGAGGGAACAAAAAAGCAGTACAATAAAAGATGAACAGTTCAACAAATAACTAGTTGAAATGCAAGTTAATGATAATAGCACACATGTATAACCCCACCACATCTATCCTTCCACCCTCATGGTTGGCTTTTGAACCAAGAAATAATAAAATGGAGCTTTACCAAAATGACAAAATTTTCGCCTTGTCCAAATTCAAAGCATTTGACATATAGACCAACAAGCAGATCTAAATGAGTCTAATCTATTGGAATTTGTTGTGGAAAAGTAAAAACCATTGTGGGGAAAGGAGAAAATGCTGGTTACCAACATTTCCTCCTTTTCTCCCACAATTTTTTATAGGTCTTCCTTTTCTGGGTCACTAAAGCTTGGGATCGGATTTTTCACTTGGTAGAAAAATGCTAATTTCAGCTGCAAAACTTTGAAAATTACCAGTGAAGATCAGAGATCAGGTTGCATGTTTTGTACAATCTGATCTTGGTCATTACTACCAAAAGAAGCAGTAATTACATATACCACATTTTTGCTCTAGCCAACATAGTTTGCACTTTGCAAGGGTTATATAGTAAAGGCACATACAATCATTTTAAGGCAACTTGGAAATCTGCAACTTATAGAAATGATCTAAACACCAACATAGTGAATCCTGCGCCCAGTGCATCAAGTCTTAAGCCTATGTTGTGGTTACTCATTGGAGCTGTCTTGATGACAATTCAAATTAGTACCCACATCAGTTTTTCCCGAAGATGACAAACCATTTTCCAATTTCCATCCCTGAATTGTTATTCTGGCTGGATCTAGACCAACTAAGTCCAGACCAACTAAATACAATTCCACCAGACACAGGAAGAAGAGTCATTTAGCTCCTTAACAAACAACAAAATTGTGGATTTAACCAAATTCAGAGCATTTGCACATGACAAAAAGAACATAGCTCAAAAAATGACTTCTGTCTTTGATAGGATAGAAAACATTGAGGGTAAAGGAGAAAATGCTGGTTACCAGCATTTTCTCCTTTTTCCACAGTGTTTTCAAAAGCCTCTTCTGTTAGGGTCCTTAAACTGGAGATTGTCTGTTATGAATTAAATGATTTCAAATAATACCCTTTCGTGGGCTGAAAAGAAAACGCAGCAGAAACAGGCAACAATGCCATGAGATCTGTCCCTGCAAAAATGTAAAGGCAATTTTGCCTGTTGCATGATGACCTGATCTATAAAGAAGTGCATGCATGACAGAATGAACTTTCCTGATTCCTCAACACTGAAACCAAATGTACAAAAAAAAAGAGAAACATTTTAAAGTAAATGACTTCCTTGCCAGATATTTGAAATTTGATTCAATAAGAATGTTATACATGTAGAACAGTGAAATATTAACCTTTTGTCAAACACACAGTTTACAGAACAGAACACTTAAAACCTTGTAAGGCGAAGGTGAAAATGCTGATGGTAGTCATCATTTCCTCCTTTTCTGAGTTATCTACCATTTTAAGGACAGAAAATATCTTTAACTTTGGAGAAGTCCAGCATTTTGTCAATTGTTAAAAAATTTGAACAGATCCAAAATTTTGTCATTTCAGAAAAAAGAGTCAACATGGAAAGTTTGACAAAAAATTGCAATGAATCGTTTTTTCATCCACCAAAACGTCGTTGTATTGGTGCAACAGAAGGCCATTAGAAAAATATAAGTTTATACAAGGCACAGATAAAACCTTATTCCAACCCCGGAATTATTGCAGTATCTCATTGCTTCAATCCTAGCACTTGACCCTTTCCAAAAGGACAGATTTTAGCCCCCTTCCAAATTCAAAGCATCTGCAGATGACATTTTTGTAAGTGGTATGCATGAACTTAAGGTGTTTTGACAAGAGTAGAAAACATTGTGGGAAAAGGAGAAAATGCTGGTTACCAGCATTTTCTCCTTTTCCCACAATGTTTTCAAACGCTTCTTCTTTGGGGATGTGAAAACACAGGATTGTTTGGTGAAGGGTTAACCCTTATCCTGCCGAATTTATTGATTATAAAATTTCAATCAGTTACATGGCATTTGATGGGGTTTCATCGACGCAAACCAATGATAGAGCAGCAGAGAGTGCAGAGCAAGATCAAACTGCATATATATGCAGGCTGATCTTCCTCTACAATCTCTTCAAAATAACATCCATGGTCACCAATGGCAGGACAAGAGTTACAGAAACATGAAACAAAAGCTCTGACCTGTTTTTCTCAGAAATCTAGTCTGGGTTGATTCATTGCCTCCAAAGTCCAGGTTATACATGACAAAACAGTAAGGCAAAAGTAGAAATTGCTTGACAAAGGCATTTTCTCCTTTTAACCCCCGCAAAGATGTCAAGTATCTAGAGTAATTAAACCCTTGTACTTTCAAACTTAACTATTGCTGATTTATGAGGAGGTAACAAACTCACCCAGTTATTCGATAAACTTAGGTACATAGTTCAGGTACAAAAATTGGTTCTTGCCTCAAGTCAGTAGTTTAAAAAAAAAAAATCACCGTTGGAAAACATACAGAATCTATAGAAAAATGCTTAAATTGGTCAACAAATAACGTAACACAGATTTAAAAGAAAATTTTACAATTTGCACCATGTTTTTAGTCCTGCGAAATCCTATTGAAGATGGGTAATCTGAAATTTTTCCCTACTTCCATTGGTGATCCACAGGATGAATAAGTCGTGTTTGTCGTAAAACTGTTGGCACTAGCTACACTCTCCCCTGAGATAGAGTCTGGTGAGGAAGGGGGCACATGCCCAAATAATGTGGGCTCCCACTCGTCCCCTGATCCACTGTTGAAATGAGAATTCAAATTAAGCATGCCTTTGAAGTTCTGTGTTAATGCTGCCAATTCCGTGTTCAGCTGAGTCTGAACTTTTAATGGTCCCAAGTCCATAGAAGCTAATTCCGAAATGTTACTGAACACATGGTTGTTTGTAGAATTGTCGTAGTTGAGCGAATTGTAACGAGAGTTCATAACTGGCGTCTCCTCCCCGAAAAACACCGGAGAAAGAGATGGGCTGCCGGTACCAACACTTGATGGAGGGGAAGAATCCGTTACTGATCCCATGGAACCACTGAAACTTGAGTTGAAACTGATTGATGTTGGCCTCTGGGCTGGTGGAGGAGATTGGCTCAAACTTGGCGGGGAGATGTGCTGAAAATACTGGGTGGCGTGCTGCTGGTGATACGCTTGTTGCACTGTGACTACATTGTTCTTTTCATTCATCTTCTGATTATTTTCGTTGTGAATGAAATTGCATCTTGGGCCATAGGGGCAAAATCCTTTAGAATGGAATGTGCGGCATAATTCCGTTTTATACTTTGGATGCCTCTGTAATTGTTTCAGTTCTTGTATTCCATGCGCAAACTGACACTTGTCAGCGTATTTACAATGTCCACTTTCCTCGAACGGCCGACACAGTTCTGTCTTGTATCGACTGGAATTCACTGTTGTTTGTTTCTGAGAGGAATTGTTCAAGTTTGTAGTATTGTTGTTCATTTTATCACACGGTTCACTATAACATCTATCCAATTTTCTGTGTTCCTTTGTAAGTCCCTGGAGTGAATGGTTATCCACAGTTATCACATTGGCTTGCGGAGGGAGGCCAACAGCAGAAAAATTTCCCACTGCGAAGTTTCTGTTAACAGGTGCGCTAACAGTGTTTCGTCTCTCAACGGTCGGCATTTGATTCAGTTTATTCTGAAATGATAAAAGAAAAACAAATTAAGTTTAAATACAACACATCTCAAACCCAATTAAAAGCTCGAACATAGTTTAGAGTGAATCCGAAATTTCAGAATAAACACGTGCTCGAAGCGCCTATCTCAATTTGTTCAACAAATCGATTAGATATTACATACTTTCATTGTAAAAATGTTCTTACCTGGAGAACTACGCCAACGTCGTAGAATTGTGAAACGGCAGCTGAAGACATATTTTCAGCTTTGGTAAACATTTAAAAACAAAAAACTAATAATACTGCTTAAGTATCCACAAGTTATGCAGACAGTTAACGACACACAGAGAAGTCCACTTTACACTATCTGCTACGCGAGGCATGCTCGGTTTATATCGGAGATCAGAGAAAATGGGCGGAGCCTATACTTGTTTACTTCGTTTACAGCCAGCCATTTGAAGGTCTCAGATTTGATTGGTCAACACATATCTGTTACTCACACACCGACTCTACTTCAGTTGACTACTTCTGGCATTCATTTACGGGCAACTGATGTGTGTATTTCGAAAGTATTCTGTTGAAATTCGGTGACGAACAAGTGTACTGAATTCCTGGACCGTTTAAGTTAAGAGAAAGAGGTTCAAAATATAGCCACTTTATTAGACCGACAGAATTCTTAAATTAATATGCCATAATACTTCATTCTATAGAACCGTCGGTTCTCTGGGTTGGCCTTATGGAGTCAAGTTGGAAGGGTAACCACGTGTATTCCAGTTTCTATTCCCGCGTTTTTGGTGTGAGTAATTTCGCGCCATTTTCCTTCAGTTAATAGATGCAACTGGGTCAGGAAACGGGGTATGACTTGGATTTGACACAGACAAGATAAAGCTATAACCTGTTACCGTTTCAAAGACCCTAATGAGGAAAGACTTTCGAAATAGATCTAGTAGAACAAGAAGAAAATGCTGGTCACACTAGAATTAATTCAGTGAATTTTAAATCTTTGAACTCGTAATTTCGTCCCTGACGCTTGATCCATATTAATTACATCTACAGCATTTTGAACAAAGCAAATGAGATTATTAACCATTAAGTTGCTAAGCGCAATTTACTGACCTGTTGCGGACAGTGTAGATCAAGATCAGACTGCACAGAATGTGCAGTCTGATCTTGGATCTACACCGTCCGTTCGGGAGATATGTTTCCCCGAAAAATAGCAAAAGTTGGGTTTTAAATATCAGTTTGAAAGTCCCATTTCATTTATTTAGCATCTATTCCAAAATTACGCAACTCCACCGATATTTAGGCTACCACGCAGAGGTTTTGGGTGGGAATGGAGGTTGGGGGTTTTTTGCTTTTGAACCTCAAGGAAATAAATATGTCTGCTGTTAAGACGAACAGAAGTCGTTTTCGGGGAATAATGTTTTAACCGTTAACCTGCTTTAACCCTTAAGCTGCTAATCGCGACCCACTGACCTTTTGCGGATAGTGTAGATCAAGATCAGACTGCACAGAACGTGCAGTCTGATCGTTGATCTACACTGTCCGATACGGTATTTTCCTTCCGGTGACATCAACTTTGAAACCGCAATTTTTGGACTTTAACTATTGAGTAGAAATTTGCGTTTCATTTATTCAGCAGCTTAAGTGTTAAGTAAGTTGAATAAAACTTTCAAGCCGATAGTAAGTAAACCCAATGTTGCTACTTCAAACTTGTTTTTAATTTTAGACAAACAATATCTCCTTTCAGAATAGCGGAGATCCAAGATCAGACTGCACGTTCTGTGCCGTCTGATCTTGACCTACATTATCCGCAAAAGGTCCTTCAGTCACGCTTAGCAGCCTAAGGATTAATACAGTTTCGAGGTCAGGAAACATTATTTCATGCATTCTTACCAATCCAAAATATGGGAATCAATGGTGAAGATCCCAAATTTGAAGTCCATACCGAACAAGACTTGAGTTAAATTGTGTACGGAAGAGAGAAAACCAAGAAAAGACTGTATGGATGTGTGGGCTGATTTTGGTCGACACTTTTTGCCAGAAAGAGATCTTGGTCCT
Source organism: Tridacna gigas (assembly GCA_945859785.2). Classification (NCBI taxonomy): domain Eukaryota; kingdom Metazoa; phylum Mollusca; class Bivalvia; order Cardiida; family Cardiidae; genus Tridacna; species Tridacna gigas. The sequence continues at coordinate 71,297,376 of OX244029.2, forward strand.
TGGGTTATTGTCTGAGTTAGTCTTAAACCTCCATTTCGCCATGTGCAATAAAAAAAAAAACATTTCGACTGCTTAAAATCTCAGTTAAATCGATTGAGTGTAAAATTCACTTTAGTCAAAGGGACGTAACTGGCTATTGAAATGTGACTGGTACTAGAATTGGTAATTTGCTACATGGTTATCTCCCTTAAAAGCTGTTAACGTATAGGGCTTTAATGCCTTCCAAAGACAATATTCGTCTTTCAAGAGATTTGTTTTTGAAAACACTGAGGCAAAAGGAGATGAAATGGACACAAAATATCTCTGCCACAGTATTCCTTCAGGTATAAGAATAGATGTTTCTAGTAGGTAGAATAGACCAAATATATAACTTAAAGTTTATTGTACTCTAAATCGTTTGAAAAGATAAAAGATGCTAAAGTTCAAGATAAGATTTCACGTTCTGTATCATCCGATCTTGAGCTGCACTGTCCAAAAAAGCGCGTGAATTCGTCCTTGGCGACCCAGTAGGTCCACATAAAGGTTTTCATTCATTCTTAAAATGTTTTCGTATCACGTACTTGTATGTTACGTAAAATGTCAGAAAACTTGGTACAAGTTGTGGGCAGGGATCGGTCATCAAATTTTAGAATCCAACATCAGGGCTTCATGTAAATGAGCCATGCTCTGTGAAAAGGGGGCTCAATGCATCTGCGAAAATTATCTGCCCAGGTCAGCCTGCGCAGTCTGACCCCGGCCGAAGCTTTTCGCTATTTGGTCAATTTTCTGTATGTCCAAGGACCAGTCTACCTCATGATTAAGTCGGTTCGTAAACAAAGGGGCTGCTACGGGTCCATGGTCATGTGACAGCTTGATTGGTATCATGGATCACGGAGATGCATTAAGCACCCTTTTGCCAGAGCATGGCTCAAATATAAAGTACATGTACATGTAAATTGTTGTTTCTTGTTAGAATTGTATTTTGTGGTACAACTTTAACCCTTTACCGCCCAATACCGACTTTTGACGACCCAGGGAAAGAAGGCTTTTGAAAACATTGTGGGAAAAGGAGAAAATGCTGGTAACCAGCATTTTCTCCTTTTCCAACAATGTTTTCTACCCTATCAAGGGAAAATTGCACCATTTGAGCCACATTGAAATTGTCATCTGCAAATGCTTTCTAATTGGACAAGGCTAAAATTTTCTCGTCTGGTAAAGGGTTAAGGAGCACCAACGATCCAGACTTTGGCAGAGAGGTAAACATATATCGTTGACCCTCTAACACAAAATTCCGACTTTTAACGACCTGGATGAAGAAGCGTTTTAAAAGCATTGTTGAAAAAGGAGAATATTTTCTCCTTTTCCCACATTATTTTTCTGATCGTCCAAAAGCAAACTTGTATTTTTTAGACACATTGTTTTTTTTGCCTGCAAATTCATATCAATTTGGACAAGTGTAAAATTTACCGTTTGGTAAACAGTTAAATCGAATATTTTTCCCCGTAACCCTACCTCGGTTACAATGGAGATTTCCAAAAGCGTATAATTCAGTAAAAAAGAAAGTTTCCAGATAGTTTTTGTTTAGTTGTTATTTTCTCTTGGAACAACGCTTGGGAACCGCATTTTATCAACAGTTAAGCCATTTTTAGTCAAACTGTAGTACAAAGTTAATTTGTTTTCAGATTCTATCCCCTTTTGGTCACGAATTCAATATGCTACCATATAAGGTGTACTTTTATTTGAACGCGTATTTTAAGTATCAAAGGGAAGTAACTAGAACTTGACCTATGATTTAAATATCATTTAAATTCAAGTTGTTATGTCCCATATTTCCATATTTGGTATGACGTATTCTCGCGCTCTCTTTGACATCAATGGTCACTCTGCATTAAGATCAGACTGCTCAGATCCTGTGGTCTGATCTTAATCTATAATGTCAGTTCAGTAGAGTTGTCATAGTCAAAAACAACCTCGAACATGGACGATTTTGGTAGATGCACTTTTCTACTGAAAATATACATACATACATGTATTCCGTTATTTGGCGCGCTAATTTTTCATCCTTTACTAAACGACAAAATTGTAGACTTGACTAGTCTGCGAACTTTTGCACCGGACAAAATGAATTTGACTCAAATGATAAGTCTGTCTTTGAAAGGTTTGAAGATTTTTCTACAATGGTTTCCAAAAGCCTGGATCCAACGGGATCGTAAAAAAAAAAACAACATGTGACTGTTAGTAAAAAGTGTCAGCCCTTTATCACACATTCCTGAGTTGTAACAACCCTTTAGAAAATTCAGCATCTGAAAACATTGTGGTAAAAGGAGAAAATGCTGGTAACCAGCATTTTCTCCTTTTACCACAATGGTTTCTAACATTTGATCAAAATTCGTATCATTTGAGCCGTATATAATTTTTCATCTGCAAATATTTCGTCTTTAAGTTTGTTGTCTGGTAAAGAACCCTTTACCATACAATCCCGAGTTTTAACGACCCCAGAAAAGAAGCCTTTTGAAAACATTGCGGGAAAAGGAGAAAATGCGGGTATCCAGCATTTTCTCCTTTTCACACAATGTTTTCTACCATTTCTGGTACAAATCCCACCATTTGAGTATTATTTTATTTGTCGTCTGCAAATGCTTTCAATTTCGACTCGCCTAAAATTTTGTCGTTTGGATAACAAAGCAGATACATGTACATTCACATACATGTATTAAGGGTGTAATAGTTTATTTCATTTGTAGAGAACCATTTGAAATTGCTTTCTATGATTTTTTTTCTTTTAATTTTTCTAGACTGAGAAAATCTACTTTGTAACCTATTCTGTATACTAAGAAAGTTATTTATCACGAGTGTAAGATTTCATGACCGAATAACGAGGACATTCTTGGCGCAATATTTTCACATTTCTTTCAACATTTTTGGTATGATAAAATGTTTTATGTTTTCAGTTATCTGTGATCAACTCTTTACAAGAAGACAAAAATCAGAAAGCACAGCAGACGACATGTTATATACGAGTATGTTTTAAAATTATGGGATTTGTTTATGATATGGTAGAAAACACCGTGGGAAAAGAGCGAAAATACTGAATACAAGCATTTTCTCTCTTTTCCGCATTTTTTTTTTTCATCAAAAGCCTTCTTCCAAAGCGACGTAAAAGCAACGTAATTTGGTGAAGTTTTGAGAATTTAAAAAGGCAGAAATAATTAGCTCTGCGCCCATTCTTTTTCTTCTTCCAGTCGTTTATTTCTGCTTCACCTACATATATACATTATTTTTTTTTATTTTCCACTTACCTCAAGCTTTTCCTGTAAATCCATGTTCTCTGTTCTCTTAGTGCATTATATTTTGCTATAAACATATTAATTGTTTGTTTAACCCTTTCCCAAACGACAAATTTTGGACTGGTCCAAATTGAAAGAGTTTGCAGACGACAATTTTAAGTTTGACGAAAATGGCAGAAAGTTATGAAAAAGGGTAGAAAACACTGTGGGAAAAGGAGAAATTGCTCGTTACGAGCAATTTCTCCTTTTCCCACAGTGTTTTCAAAAGACTTGTACTGCAGACACGTGAAAACCAGAGCTTGTTTGGGAAAGGGTTAAACGACCATGATGAAAAGAACTCGTGAAAACATTGTGGGAAAAGGAGAAAAAATGCTGGTAACCAGCATTTTCTCCGTTTCCCACAATGTTTTCTGTCCTATCAAGGACAATTTTTGTTATTTTGGCCACCTTGAATTGGTTGTCTGCAAATGCTCTCACTTTTTGTCGTTTGGTAAAGAGTGAAGGGTATAATAAGTAAGACAAACTATATTTTACATTATGATCCATTTTATCGAATGTCATCTCCTATCAGACAATACTTTCTGATCAGACCTTATCGATAAGTCATAAAAACGGACCCCCTTCTTATTGTTAACCCTAGAAAGACCCCTCTACGATAATCTGGGGCGATTAGGGGTTCGCACAGCATGGATAAGTAGCCCTATCAAAACGTTGATCTTGGGGGTTTCGCTTGACACGGGCACATTTATGTCAACAGTTGTATTAATGAAAATTTGACGTTGATCCATAATTAACAGGTAGCATTTTTCAATTATTAAACCTCCATTCACCAGTGCTGGACAGGTTTGAGTGTAAGATGTAGATCGAGCTACTCCCAGTAGCTTAGTCGGTTACATGCAGGTGTTGAAACCAGGATCCGTATTCACCAACCATTCTTAAGAACGTTCTTTGTCTTATTCTCCAAAATTTTCTACATGTGAAAGTTACACAACTCCTGATTGGCTAAACCATTTGGTTTAGCCAATCAGGACTTGTGTTACTTTCAAATGTAGAAATTCTTGGAGAATAAGACTAATAATATTCTTAAGAATGGTTGGTGAATACGGACGAGGGTCAGTATTCACCGACCATTCTTAAGAACATATTTAGTCTTATTCTCAAGAATTTTCTAAATTTGATAGTAAGACAACTTCTGATTGGCTAAACTATTTGGTTTAGCCAATCAGACGTTGTGTTACTTTCAAATTTAGAAAATCTCAGATGTAAAGACTAAGATGTTCTTATCTCTTTATCAGACGACAAAATTTTTGACTTGGCAAAAGTGAAAACATTTGCAGACGACAATTTAAATTGGGCTCAAATGATTAAATTTTTCTTTGATAGGATAGAAAACATTGTGGCTTCTTCCTCAAGGTCGTTAAAAGTCGTGATTGTGTGGTCAAGGGTTAAGAATACAGTAGTTAGTAAATACCGAACCCTTAAATCGTTGGCTCGGATCCTAAGCTCAGCCAATTTCTCTCCCAGGATTGACGATTGTCCTTGAGACAGAATGCAATCCTGTGTCACCACTCCTGATCGTTTCGAGGATGGTTAACCCTTTCCCAAACGACAAATTTGGACTGGTCCAAATTGAAAGAGTTTGCAGACGACAATTTTAAATTTGATGAAAATGGCAGAAAGGTCTCAAAAAGGGTAGAAAACACTGTGGGAAAAGGAGAAATTGCTCGTTACGAGCAATTTCTCCTTTCCCCATAGTGTTTTCAAAAGACTTGTACTGCAGGCACGTGAAAACCAGGGCTTGTTTGGGAAAGGGTTAAGAGGGATAAAAAATCAAGTGGACTGGGAAAAATACGATGCGAAATAAATATAGAAACTCAAGAAACCCATAGATAAGTGCACTAGTCGCCGCGATATCATTAAAATAATCTAGAAAATGGTGAAAAAAAAAACATACAAAAAAAAAAAGAGGATTAGATCTACTATCTAAATTCAATTTGCTCGAAGCCTGTAACAAAATATAAGATTGTGTAATCCAAGAATTAGTTCTGAGTTATATTCTTATTCTATTTCCCCAGATATATTTTATATTCTTAGTAACGCAACGTCTGGGTGGTTTAAGCATTATAATTAAACCAGGTATCGTATATAAATATATCTATAGAGTACCATAAATGCTGATTAGCTTAACCGGGGATACGATCCCTGGTTTAACAAATCAGAAATTGTGTTACTTTTCAAATTTAGAATTAGACTACGATTTTTTAAAAAAATAGTTTTCAAGAAGGGACCGGGCGAGTTCTCTTTGGTCTGATCTGAAATTACATTGTCCGAAAAAAGCATAATCATGGCTCCATTTGAGCTGTGACATTCCATTCCTCAAGTGAAGAGAATCACGAAATTGTATTGTTCACGTTTGGTGCAATTTTAAAGTATAGCACTTGAACCAAAATATTTGTCACTTATGATAACATGATAGTCTGATATAAAAGTCTTGTTGGAATGTTAGGCGTATTAATTCCCGCGGTTTTTCCACAGCATTCCAGGTTCTTCTGATGTCATTTACATTTCAGAATTGGTTGGGGTTCTTCTGTAACCCAGAAAAATGATAACATGAACGTGAGTGACCTTGACACTGAATCAACATTTGGTGCGTTTGCTATGGTAAATTAACATAAGTATAAAACGCACAGTTAGGGTCCGTATTCACCAACCATTCTTAAGAACATTCTTAGTCTTATTCCCCAAGATTTTCTAAAGTTGAAAGTAACACAACTTCTGATTGGCTAAACCAAATGGTTTAGCCAATAAGAAGTTTTCTTACATTCAAATTTAGAAAATTCTGGAGAAAAAGACTAAGAAGTACTTAGATATGGTTGGTAAATCTTTTACCTTCCAATACTCACAGTGATATTCTGGCCGAAAAAGCATTGGAAAAAAGTAATATTGCTGTTTGGTTATTTGAAAAATCACAGCATGATATCCTAACCAGAAGACAAAGTTTTATTCTTGTCCACATAGAAATTTTTGAATATGCAGACGGCAAATTCGATGTGCCTCAAATAAAGGGATCTGAGATAGAAAGTAAAAAAAATATACTGGGAAAAGTAGCAATGCTGGTCACCAGCACTTTCTCCATTTCCAACAACGTTTTTCCCATTGCAATTTCCCTTAGGATAGTCATGATACGCGGTCGTTTGTGGGGGGTCGTTGTTAAAATTTCTCTGTTGGTCCCATTTTGGTAATACAACACTAGGAAAGTTCAAATTCAAGTACTTTTCATACAGACACTGTTGGCAATTGCTACAAAATCTCATTTTCCTTGAACACTAAAATACATTGCATATGGATAGAATTTTTAAAAGAAGGCCTTTAGAAACATAATGGAAATGGGAGCAATTGCTTTTTACTATTAATTGCTCTTTTTTCGAAAGTCTTTCCACTTTTCCCCCGTCTAATTTTCGTTCTTTTATTTAACCCTTTACCACACAATCCCGTGTTTTAACGACCCTGAGAAAGAGGGCTTTTGAAAACATCGTGGAAAAAGGAGAAAATGCTGGTAACCAGCATTTTCTCCTTTTCCCACAATGTTTTCGATCCTTTCAAGAAAAAAAGAAATCAATTTTTGAGCCACAATTATTTTGTCGTCTGCAAATGCTTTCAATTTGGGCCAGTCTAAAATTTTGTCGTTTGGTAAAGAGTTAAGTTAATTTGCGTCCAAAATAATGTTGATGGGTCAACAATTAAACATTAACTGATTGTGTTTAACATCTAAGTACAACTTTGCGTCGATGTTAGTTTGCGTAAAATGCGACTTATGATTGAATTAAAATGAACCCACTTTAAAGTTTTTAAAGGTTATCATTAATGAAGCCGAGTAAAGCTTTCGCGCGGACGCCATACAGACAGACAGTCTGCACTGTGATTATTGGCTGATCAATCGTAGGTTTGTGCAACTATTATAGCAAATACAGATCTTTTGGACATCTCAATTGGATTTAACCCTTTCCCAAAGAAGCCCTGGTTTTCACGTGTCTGCAGTACAAGTCTTTTGAAAACAATGTGGGAAAAGAAGAAATTGCTCGTAACGAGCAATTTCTCCTTTTCCCACAGTGTTTTCTATCCGTTTTGAGACCTTTCTGCCATTTTCATCAAATTTAAAATTGTCGTCTGCAAACTCTTTCAATTCGGACTAGTCCAAAATTTGTCGTTAGGGAAAGGGTTAAGAGAGTCCAAAGAGCAGTACCATTTTAATTGGTTTTAAGAAGATACATATTGCTAATTCGCCTTTTTACCAGATATGTTAAAACTTTAGACATGTCCAAATTCAAAGCATTTGCAACAACCGTTTAAAAATGGCACAATAGATAAAATTTGTATATTCAGAAGGGTACAAAACAATGAGAAAACGATACAGTTCTGGATACCAAGATTTTCTCCTTTTTCTAACATATTTTCAACAACCTTTTCAAACATTTTTTTGTTAGAAAGATGACTTCTTACGGGACAGTGTAGATCCAAGATCAGACTGCACGTTCTGTGCAGTCTGATCTTGACCTACACTGTCCGCAAAAGGTCAGTGAGTCGCGCTTAGCAGCTGAGGGGTTAAGACGAAATGTCAAACTATCTAACGCAACATACATGTACAACAAAATCCTACATAAGCAGCTATCAGTAAGCTCTTCCATACCTTTACCATAATGATGATCCCGTATTTGAACGATCCTTGTGGGAAAAATAACAGTTTAGAAACAATCGTTGGGCATGGAGAAACTTCTTGCAACAAGCGGTTTTCTCCTTTTCTCACAATGTCATCTACCGTTTCAAAGACTCTTGCAATCATTTGAGCCTGACTTTCACCTTAGCCTTAAAAGCACCTTTCACAATTGTAGTTGTTTTAGCGGCCAATGTAGACCAAGATCTAACTGCACGTTCTATGCAGTCTGATCTTGATCTATACAGACCGCTTTGCTTAGACGCGAAAGCAACGGTGAAATTGCTGTAACATTTTATATGGGTCTTATTTTCTAGACTGAAAATGTTTGCTGGGTTTATTCACCGCTTTAACCCTTAGGCTGCTAAGGGCGACTTACTGACCTTTTGCGGACAGTGTAGATCAAAATCAGACTGCACAGAACGTGCAGTCTGATTTTGATCTACACTGTCCGATAAGGAGATATTTTTCTCCAAAATATAAGAGTGAAATAAAATTATTCGGGTTCTTTTCTATCGACATGAAAGTTTTATTTAACTTTTTTAGCAGGATAAGGGTTACGGGCGAAGATCAAATACAAAAGGGCTTCACAATTTTTTATTTGTTCCTGACTATTTAGATAATAGAAATCGATAATCGATGACAATACTGACTGACTATCTTTTCTTGTCTTTATTTACTGATAATTTGCCTTACAGACATTGACCCTTTTTCCCAGGATTTGGAAAACACTGAATAATGAATCTGAAACATTGCGATTGGTGGAAAATTTGCTCATGTTGTGCAGTTTTCAACTTACTTTAGTATTCCTAAACTTCTTTTCCTGCTTTTCTATCATAATATCGGATTCGTAAAAGATCTGAAATTTTCATTGTTGTACATGTAGATGCCCATAGAATTATCAAAACATCATTTTAAAATGAGAAATTCTTCAAGACAAGAAAAATTCTTTAGTTGTTACAAAAGCTTGAAAAAAAAAACCCTCTTTCACATCAAGATGTTTTTTGTCATATTTTCTCAAGAAAACTTGATTGCCCTGTGGTGAAATCTGTTAACCCTTGAGCTGCTAAGCGTGACTCACTGACTTTTCGCGGACAGTGAAGATCAAGATCAGACTGCACAGAACGTGCAGCCTGATCTTAAATCTACACTGTCCAATAAGGAGATTAAAAAAAAAAAAAAAAAAAAAAAAAAAATCAGTTTGAAATAACATTATTCGGGTTTTTACTATCGTCTTGAAAGTTTTATTCAAGTTATTTAGCAGGATAAGGGTTAACATTTGGCTTTAGAATACTTCTGAGTTCAAGGATATACGAGCAGTGCATACAGTACATTTCTTTTCTGAGACCAACTGTGCATTCATGAAGATCCTAAGATGATAGAAAGCGTATAATATCCAAGAGTCAGACTGCACCGGACCTGGTGCAGCCTGGTCTTGATCTTCATGCCCTACAAATGCACCTAACGTCGCCCCTTAGCCTTAAAAAGATAGTGAAGGGATTCACATAAGAATTATTGTTTTCGATCTCTCTAATAACTTCTAAAAACAACACGTAAGCTACTAGACTGCTTCTCTATTCAACGGCAATTTTGTTAGAAAAACCTCGATTCGCACATTTCCTTTCAGTTGTATGACAAGCCTTTGTTGTCGTTACTAGTCGGTTCTTTTCTAGCATTATCGCCTTTCTTTATTGCTTTACTATGTGTACATTTCTGACCTTTTAGCAAATATGATTTTAATAAAGGAATGTCTGATAATTTGATTATGGCGAACTTAGCAATTAAAAGGTCCCGACGCATGTACCTATGTATGATAATCTAACAAAACGTTCCGAATATTAGCGAGTCCAAGAAAGTGAGAATTCGAAGACAATAGTTGAGAAAAACTTAAAGTTGGGTTTCTTAATGCTTAAGTCCTTCCCAAACGACAAACTCTTAGACTGGTTCAAATTGAGAGCATGTGCAAAACGAAAACTAAAATGTAACTTTAAAAAATGGGATTTATCTTTGAAAGGGTTGAAAACATTGGGGGAAAAAGAGAAAATGCTGGTTACCAGCATTTTCTCTTTTTCCCCCAATGTTTTCAAAAGACTTCTCCGTCAGGGTCGTTAAAAGTCGGGATTCTGTGGTAAATGGTTAAAGCCGTTTTAAGATAAACTGAAGTTATGTTACGGCAGTCAGTGCACCTGAGCACACGATCAAGGAGTGACTTTACCAGCACAAACCGAGCCTGGTAGCTGAGTCGGTAACGTACAGTGCTTGAAACCAAGGAGGTCGCTGGTCGGTAACGCACAGAGCTTGAAACCAAGGAGGTCGCGGGTTCCATTTCTAAACTCGGCCAATTTCTTTCCGAGGACTGATGACAGATGATTCGTTCCTCTCCTACCGCTGAACATTGTGTGGACAGAGGTTTTTATTTTTAGGAAGCAGCCAGCGGCTTTGGATGAATATTGTTCAAGGTACATGTACTGATAAAAGACACCCAAATGAAAACATGGGTAGGTTCACTAGTGGTCGTGATTTCGTAAAATAATGAAAACGTTATTTTACATCGTACAAACAAGCGAAATTAGTATCAGAACATTTCTCGAAGACCCTGGCAGTAGCCTATATGGGTACGGACAAAAGTCGAATCGGACAAAAGTCCCATAGGACGAAATCCCCATAGGACAAATCGGTAGCTTAAGCCTGTAGAAAGAGGCTTCATATAATGGTGGGAATATATCGAATATCCTCACGACTGAAAAAATGTCTTTCCATATCACGAAATCTTTAGAAATAATTTTTCCCTTATTATACAGTTTTGAAATCGTTAAAAATTTGATATCCTGTCCCTATCGCAAAAGTTTTATTCCTGGGGGTCCTGAAAACTCGGCATTGTTTAGCAAAGGGGTACATTACTTTAGGGTAACATGATTACTTAACTCTTTACCACACAATCCCGACTTTTAACGACCCTGAAAAGGAAGCCTTTTGAAAACTTTGTGGTAAAAAGGAGAAAATGCCGGTAACCAGCATTTTCTCCTTTTCCCACAATGTTTTGTACCCTTCCCGAAACAAATTTCAATTTTTCAATCACATTTATTTTGTCGTCTGCAAATGCTTTCAATTTGGACCAGTCTAAAATTTTGTCGTTTGGTAAAAAGTTAAGCAGTGACGCATTTTTGTTGGTAATCATGATTAATCCTTAACCTGCTAAATAAATGAAATGAAACTTTCAAGCCGATAGTAAAATCCCAAATGTTGTTATTTCAAGGGTATATCTTGGGGGGAAAATATCTCTGTATTTGTAAAAATATCTTTTGCGGACAGTGTAGATCCAAGATCAGACTGCACGTTCTGTGCAGTCTGATCTTGATCTACACTGTCCGCAAAAAGAGCCTAGAGTCATGCTTAGCAGCCTAAGGGTAAAGATACGACCGGGCGTGAACCAAATTATTAGCTAAATCGGTATTTTCAATCAAAATCTACTTATAACGTAGACAAGAAGTGTCTAGTTATTGAACTTCCTATTATCTATTTGGGTTAATCAAATTCGCGACGCAATAATGGTATTTCTCGCCCCGAAATTCCACGGTACAACCCAAGTGATAGGAATGAGAGGGCGGCATTCCTTTGAAGTGCATCTTCGATTTATAGAAGCCCTTCAGTTGGCGTAATTTGTTACAAACAGTTTGTCCCTTAACCCTGTACCAAACAGTTCCGTTATGGAGGAGCCCCGAAGAAGAAGTCTTTGAAAAAAAAAACATTGAGGGGAAAAAAGAAGAAAATGCTGGTAATCATCAGTTTCCCCCTTTCCCACTTTTTTAAAGACATATTTTTCATTGTTTATGAAACAATTTAGTTCTTATCTGCAAATTCTTTTGATATGGACATTTTTAAAAAAAAAATGTCAAGAGATAACGTGCATCGTGGGTCTTACTAACACTGCCTTTCGGTTGTAAGCCTTTCCATGCTGGGGGAAAAAAGCGGCCAAGATCAGAATATTCCCATTCGCATCCTGATCTGTGTCTTAACTTAGTGGTATCAAATTAGTTGTTACATGTTTTGCTTGACTCGTTTTAATCTCTTGAACCAGAAATAAATTTTCGAAAAACGGTTGAGAGCAAGCATTCCTTTAAAACATTGTGATCGATTCATGTAAACAGCGTAAGTTGCAGCTGACTTCCTTTGAAAGCATTGAGGAAAAAGAAGTGATTGCAAGGACAGGATTTGTAGAAAACGGTATTTTCTTCTCCTTAACCCTTTCCCAAACGACAAATTTTGGACTGGTCCAAATTGAAAGAGTTTGCAGACGACAATTTTAAATTTGATGAAAATGGCAGAGAGTTCTCAAAAAGGGTAGAAAACAAATTGTGGGAAAAGGAGAAATTGCTCGTTACGAGCAACTTCTCCTTTACCCACAGTGTTTTCAAAAAACTTGTACTGCAGACACGTGAAAACCAGGGCTTGATTGGGAAAGGGTTAAGTGGCTATTATTTCTGTATTTCGTCATCAATTGTGATTGATTACCAAAATCGCCTGTGCTAGTATAGGGTGTCAGTTAGGGTTTCCATGGGTAAAGGGACACCCAAGTCAAAATCCTTTTGTATGGGATGCCGACAAAGGCATAGCGGTATGGGAAAACACCGCGAGGTGCTAACTGTAAAGAAAGTGCGATAATTGCGCAATAAAATGCCGCTATTGTTCCGTCATGATGACTTTAGATTGTAACCACCAAACCAGTTTCTTATAACTGTAGTTCGAGATGGGAAAACTAATTTATGACTTTGATTGCTTACGTCTACTTTGCTCTTTACTCTTTACCAAACGACAAAGTTTTGAACTAGACTAAATTAAAAGCATTTGTAGACGACAAATTAAATGTGACGCACATTATGGGGTTTGGCAGTGAAAGGGCAGAAAAGATTGCGGGAAAAGGAGAAAATGCTGGCTACCAGCATTTTCTCCTTTTCCCACAATGTTTTCAAAAGGGTTGTAGAACCCCGGGATTATGTGGTAAAGGGTTAACTCTGTCCAGACCGACAAAGATAGTTTTGTTCTTCCTCCATCTATCACAATGTTTCTTTTTCTGTCTTATCTCCAGATGCATAATCGCCAAATAACATTTGTTTTTTTCGTCAAAACTCAAAGCTGTTGCAGACGACAAACAAAATGCGATTCGAATGATATATAAGATTCTTCTCTGAAAGATTTGAAAACATTGCTAGAAAACGAGAAAATGCTGCTCAGCAGCATTTTCTTCTTTTTCCTTAATGTTTTCAAAAGCCCCCGTTGTCCGGGTAGTTTAAACATGATATTGTTTGCTAAAGGGATATGCAATTTTATACGCATCTCTTTTAAGATAAAATATGGATAAATAACATAAAATATATGCTTGAGTCATGCTCTGTGAATAGGATGGTTAATAACACATCTTCAGAATGTATCGACTCAGGACAGCTAATGCAGTACGCGTAGGCTGACCTGGGTCGAAAGTTTTTGCTATCCGTCAATTTTCTGCAGAACAAAGGACAGCTTACTTCATAGTTATGTTGGTTGTTAGACAAAATGGGTTTTATGGATAAAAGATCATGATTTGATTCGTATAATGCATCACGTTGATGCATTTGATTCCCTTTTGCCAGAGTGTAGCTCATATTATATGAAGCTTGGACACGAATAGTGAGCGTTATTCGATTTATTACAATGTTCTTTTTCACTCAATAAGGTCCTGCGAGGCTCAGTAGTAAAGCATGGGACTCGTAACCTTGAGACCGAGCTTCTCACTGGAAGCACGAGGTTTTTCCTGGGAGTGTTCTTGGGCAAGACACTTCAGAGACCGATTAAAAAACAACGACCTCCTTTTTTTTTCACTAAAATTTGCCAAGGCCTTCTTTCTTAGACAGATTACGCTACTTTCTTAGAGGGATTACGCTTCGGTTAGTCGATGGGACCGCCCACCCAGGTACAAATCCCCGTAAGTATCTACTCGATATTGACATCGTGTCAAACCCACTTGTCTGATGTCATAGTGCGTCTCTGGTACAAGAGAAGAATAAGTCATTATCAAAATATCCTCCGATAAAATATGCAAAAATTGCGTGGTGATAATTATATGCAAATTCCGATAATGTTGACAAATACCTGGTGAGAGAAAGAGAAAGACTTTGGGCTGTTTGTCGATCTTTAAATTGTTTACTTTCTTTCATTTATTACAATGGAATATTGTCACAGAATAGAATGACAGTTTTATATACATCATGCATGGTCTTAAATGTGAAATAAAGAGTATGAGTCGTGCTCTGTAAAAAGGGGGCTTAATGCATACACACACACACACACACACACACACACACACACACACACACACACACACAAAAAAGTATCGAACCATGTCAGCCTGCGCATTCCGCGCAGTCTGACATGGGTCGAAACTTTTTGCCACCGGTCAATTTTCTGCATGTCCAAGGATTAGTCTAGCCCCAGATCCAGTCGATAATCAGACGACATAGATTCTATGGGTCCAAAATTATATTATGATTTACTTGGAATAATGCATCCTGGAGATTCATTAAACCCCTTTTTGCCTGAGCATGGCTCATATTATTATGGCCGGGAAACGGGCGATGGCAAATGGGTATCCATTCATAGACGGGAACCGAAGAGATTCAAACATTTGACCTTTATACGGCAAATAAAGTCACCTTTACCATTGTGATATTGTTGCATTTTGGTCCTTTTGTCTTCTAGGCTCATTTGGTATCGATCTTTGGACTGTAAAAAACCGGATACAAGGAATTCGGACGACCATAGCATAGCTGTTCTTCGAATAGACCCCCTTGGGTGATTTTTTGTGTATGGGGCCGTATTCACCAACCGTTTTTAAGAACGTTCCTAGTCATATTCTCAAGAATTTCTAAATTTGAAAGTAACACGTACCCCCATTAGAATGTATTCAGGGGCAGGTATATACTGGGGCCTGCTTTACTGTTGTCCGCCTACATATGAGCCATGCCCTGTGAAAAGGGGGCTTAATGCATCTGCAAAAAAAAAGTATCGCCCCAGGTCAGCCTGCGCAGTCCGCGCAGGCTGATCTGGGACGAAACTTTTTGATATTGGTCAATTTCCTGCAGCTTAACCCTTTCCCAAACGATAAATTTTAGACTGGTTCAAATTGAAAGAGTTTGCAGACGACAATTTTAAATTTGATGAAAATGACAGAAAGTTCTCCAGAAGGGTAGAAAACACTGTGGGAAAAGGAGAAATTGCTCGTTACGAGCAATTTCTCCTTTTCCCACAGTGTTTTCAAAAGACTTGCACTGCAGCCACGTGAAAACCAGGGCTTGTTTGGGAAAGGGTTATAGGACCAGCGTACGCCAAAATTCAGTTGGTTGTTATACAAAATGGATTTTATGAATCCATAATACTCTGATGAGTTGTTTGGTATCAAGCGTCACGGCGATGCATTAAGCCCCTTTTTGCCAGAGCATAGCTCACATGTATTTGTTCGTCCGTCTGTGGAAATTTGCGTGGGTATATTTTTGTTGCGATTTTTTCCCTCAGTTGCTGCCATTGTATTGAAAATTTTGCACAACTTTTTTTTATCAGAGAGATTCTATTTGCAGATGCCTGATTTTAACCCTTTACCAGACGACAAAATTTCAGACTGGTCCAAGTTGAAGGCATTTGCAGACGATAAAATAACTGTGACCAAAAAATTTAAAGTTATTTTGGAAAGGGTAGAAAACATTGTGGGAAAAGGAGAAAATGCTGGTCCCCTGTATTTTCTCCTTTTCCAACAATGTTTGCAAAGGCTTTCTTTCTCAGACCGGTCGATAAAAATCGGGATTGTGTGGTAAAGGGTTAAGTAATTAATAATGACTGGTATCTCCCCCCACCCCCTGTAACTTGGTCCATTTTGTCCGTAATGTACCACAGTTTGTGAAGTCTGGTTTCCCTACCAGAGCACTTGTTGTGAGTATAAATCCTGTACCTAACAGTCCCGTGTTTTAACGACCTTAAATGAATAAGGCTTTTCAGAACATTGTAGGAAAAGAGGAAAATGCTGGTCCCTAGCATTTCTATCATTTTGCCCACAATGTTTTCTATCGTTGTAGTGACAAATTCCATCATTTGACATTGAATTGGTAGAAGATGATTCTCACTGCTGATCATTTTTCCGACGGTAATTATTTTACTATTTACCAAACGACAAAATTTTAGACCCTTCCAATTTTAAAGCATTTGCAGACGACAGTTTCAATGTGGTATCTGATTTTGCACTAATAGGGTAGAAAACATTGTGGGAAAAGGAGAAAATGCTGGTTACCAGCATTTTCTCCTTTTCTCGCAATGTTTTCAATAGCCTTCTTTCGCAGGGTCGTTAAAAGTCGGGATTGTAAAGGGTTAGGAAAGCATCCAGTGGCTTAGGCAGACTATTGCTCGAAGTACAGATAAAAGAAACTCCAGGGAAGCAAGGATAGATGCACTGGCTTCTGCTATATAACTTAAATCATATTGAAAATGGCTTTAACCCTTTGGGGTACCACACAATCCCGACTTTTAACGACCCTGAAAAAGAAGCCTTTTGATAACATTGTGGGAAAAGGAGAAAATGCGGATATCCAGCATTTTCTCCTTTTCCCACAATGTTTTCTACCCTTCCCAAAACAAATTTCAATTTTTGAGTCACATTTATTTTGTCGTCTGCACATGCTTTCAATTTGGACCAGTCTAAAATTTTGTCGTTTGGTAAAGAGTTAAGCACCATACACAGCATACAAAAAAATCCATTATTTGAGTCTTATTTGATTTTCTTCTAAAAACTTTCAATTTGAACCTTTCTAAAAAGTTGTTGTTTAGTATGACGTTGTCACCTCTTGGGACAGTTCTAGTTCAACATTGTGTTTGTTTATTTGTTTGATTTTCGTGTACTTTTCGTCTCAACCGATTACCCATTTGAGCGACGCCCCTAGAAAACTTAGTTTTGTTACGGGGGATAGTGCAGGATAAAAGACGAAACCCATCCTAAGTTACTCCTGATTCTTTAACATGCTCTGTGTATAGCACCGTCACACGGTCCCATCTCAAAGACCTTTTAGCAACTATACGCGGTCAGCCTTGGGAATTGAACCCACACCCTCAAGTGTCCAGCGATCTGACATTCACAAGTCTCATGCTCACCACTTGAGCTATATTGGGCCTGGTCATAGATCTGGGTTTTATAAAAGTACATAGTGTTTCATTGGCACCTAGCACTATATTCTCCACATTGCTCGGCGACTATAAAGTAACAAAACAGGTTAAGGTTAAGTTGGTCATCTAAGCCTATTAAAAGATAACGGCAGATAAACATCTTTATTATTTGCTATATAATTCGTCGTTAACCGTGATGGTAATTAGCGGACACTTTGATCGTAATTGGTCCGAAATATTTTGTGGTCCCAGTGAGGTATCGCACACCATTGCTTTGGAATACCGGGGCAGGGGGTCAAATTAACCCCTTTCCCCCTTATCAAAGAATCTCTATACATCTATAACATTCCTTTTAAGAAAACATTGTGGCAAATGGGAAAATTGCTTTATATAAGCAATTTTCCCATTTACCGCAATGCTTTCTTAAAATATTTCTTTTTCATTTTTTTTTTAATTTGTATTTTTTTTTTTACGATTGTCAGTGCGTGTAAGATTATGTATTTTAGAAGTGGAAAGTGGAACAGTTTACTGATAAGCCATGCGGCTACCTTCAAACACCAGCTAATGACCGTTTAATAACGTTGTAACACTGCTGTACCTAATTAAGAAGGTGAGGTTTATTATGTCTTTTACAAATAGAATAATGCACGCTTTGCGTGGAACATGCTGGTCATCTTGCAGGTTGGAGATGGTTTCCGTATGTATCCTATGGTCAGTACTGGTCAGTTTTAGATCTTAATGAGAAAATGATTATGTTTTTACGAACCTGTTTTTCTTTGAACTTGTTCGGTACCGCCCTGGTTATCAATTTAGGACATTTGCGTTTGAAAGCAGAGCCCTGTAAGTGATTTGTATCGATGATATGTGATCGTTTGAGTGATATACGGCGTTATTGAGGGCCTTTACTATTGTTACAGTGGAATTCGAGGATTATTTTCCCACGAGAGAGAGAGAGAGAGAGAAAGAGAGAGAGAGAGAGAAAGAGAGAGAGAGAGTACCTCATGACATCTTTTGCCAGCATTAATTAAACTTAAAAAGACAGACGGACGGACGGACGGATGGACAGACGGACGGACGGACAGACGGACCGACCGACCGACCGACCGACTGAAAAAGAAGCTATTATTGCATGAAACGCGGACAATTTCGACTTTTCTTTCTAGAACATTGCCGTTGCAGCCTTGCTTATTTACTGAAAATTTAATCAATTTGGGAAGAAAAGTCAGGACAAGAATTATTCTACAAATGATCTAAACAAAAAATTTTGATCCTCACAAACCAGGTCAATACAGTACATGTATATCCAGGCCAAATTTATAATTGAGCCATGCTCTGGCAAAAGGGAGCTTAATGCATCTCCGTGATGCATGATACTAAGCAAGTTATCACACGACCATGGATCCATAGAGTCCATTTTGTATAACAACCAACTGAATCATGAGGTAGACTGTCCCTTTGACATACATGAAATTTACCAATGGCGAAATGTTTCGGCCCAGGTCAGCCTGCGCGGACTGCGCAGGCTGACCCGGGTCGATATCGTTCGCAGATGCATTAAGCCCCCTTTTCACAGAGCATGGCTCAATTTTGTTATTCCGTAGGAAGTTTATACAAACAGAGGATGTTATGGGACCAAAGAGAACACATTCATATTCATATTTTTCAGTTAAAGCCTGTTCTGTTTTTGTTTTACGATAGAAAAGAAGGAACAAACGTAATAGATATGTCCCAAGATGGCAACCTTGGCGCACCCCATGAATAATTTTTCCATAAGTCTCAAATTTTCTCTCTTTTAGTTTCTTGTCCATCTTCCCGAATTACCATCAGTCGATACCTGTTCAGTAATGCAGGGTACCGGGATCTTCCTCACAGGTCTAATCAAGGATGTTAACTCTTTACCAAACAATCCCGAATTTTAACAACCATATGGAAGAAGTATTTTGAAAGCATTGTGGGAAAAGGAGAAAATGCTGGTCACCAGCATTTTCTCCTTTTCCCACAATGTTTTCTACCATTACAACAAATAAATAAATAAATAAATAAATTTATAAATACATTTATTTCGTCGTCTGCAAATGCTTTCAATTTGGACAAGCCTAAGATTTTGTCGTTTGGTAAAGAGTTAAGCCAATACATTTCAATGAATCTCGACAGCAAGTAAGAGGCTTTATTGAAGTATTGATGATAAGTAGTACCGTATATATTTATTTATACCCCTTTGGTATGGTCTTTTGGTCAGACTATAAGCGTAAAAAATAACTAAGGAGGTTGGCGAAAATGACTTCAGCTTTCGACGCATATTCCAGGAGAGTCTTGCACCTGAGGTTTCTATAGTTATATGGCCAGTTTTTATCGAGCAAAGATGTTTTGGATGGTCAGAATTTAAAAGCGTTCGGCATATCGCCTATCTTGTTCCCTGTGACGTTTGTATACGATTGAGGACCTCTTTCGAGAGAGAGGTTTGCTATTGGAAAGGCAATTTCAGCAGAGGACCAGTGGTTAAACACGAACCTGTCGAACCCTTGGGGCCAGGTAGGAATCCTGAAAGAAGAATAAACACTATCTTTTTCCCATCCAAAAAGAGGCGAATTGTGGAGAGTTCAAAAGAGAGCCTCGACCGTATCGATGTTTTATATCGGGCATGTAAATTGGTTTTCGCTGCAACAGCCGTATTCAACATTCACGGCGATATTTCATCTTTTCGTGTAGCCCTGGATGACGCCAGTACGAGGACGGAACTTGACAGTCATGATCATGCCCAAGGTGTGCGACTCCAAAGCAACCAGTGCCACCAGCACAGAGAAATGCTCAAGGTTAAAAATGTAATGCATTATACACCGAGAGCTATCTGACATGCATTATATAAGTACAAAAACGGTCTGTCCAAAGAAGAGCTAGGACATTGCAGCCGTGCTCCATTGCACCCAGTATTTTTTTCTTTTGTAACCATGTTTTCTACCCTTTCACAGACAAACTCCATCATTTGAACACCTCATTATATTGTCGTCTGCTAATACTTTTAATATGGATAAGTCATTTTTTTTTTCAGCTGGCAAGGATTTAACCCTTTCAGCGCCATAGGCGAAAACGGACTTTTGCGGACGGCATAGATCAAGATCAGACTGCACAGAACGTGCAATCTGATCTTTGATCTATGCCCTCCGCTTGTTGGGTCAAGCCTATAGGATATAAATCTTCCGGAGACTCAGTGGATTGTATTTACAGCCATCAAAAGAAGCCAAGTTTGCTTATTTGGCGCCGAAAGAGTTAAGTGTATGCAGTTGAGGTGGGGGGGGGGGGAAGATGAAGTACTTGTATTGATCTGTAGGATGCCATAGCCTGTCAGTCTGCGGGCTCACTAGTCAGTACGAGGCAATATCGCTCTGTTGGCGGATTAACCCTTATCCTGCCACTAAATAAGTTAAATAAAACTTTCAATCCGATGGTAAAAACTCGAATAATGTTATTTCAAGCTTATTTTTAGAGACAAAATAACTCCTTATCGAACAGTGTAGATCCAAGATCAGACTGCACATTCTGTGCAGTCTGATCTTGATCTACAATGTCCGCAAAAGGTCAGTGAGTCGCGCTTAGCAGCTTAAGGGTTAACAGGTTCTTTAACTATGTTGCATTTGTTGAGACCAGTCACCAGTCGTTAAGATTATGTAAGAGTAAAAGCTAACGGAGTTTCATGACTGGCTGCGTATAGATAAAAGATTTGGAAGCGTTCTCGTTCGAAGAAGGGTTTTCAATACTTAAATAAAACAAATTTACGACTGTACGTATTAGTTATCTCAGTCTATTACGACAGTTTAGTTTTTAACAAGATCTTAGACCTCGAGTTATCAAATAATTGAGTATAAAGTAGATAAAACACGTATAAACGACTGAGAAATCAGATATTTAGATATATAAAACATTCTTTCAATGATACTCCAATTAACCTCTTGCCAGACAGATAGAAGCTGCCATCGTTCTTGCAAACGTGGGCAAGAGTCTTCGTGGACAAAACAGAGTACCTCCCTGGGTACTACAGGGGAAACCAAGGGAACGCTCGAACAGCTGATCTGTCTCCGTGGTGCAACTGAATTAAACTTGAAAATAGGGAAAATAATACACAAAGAAACAATTGACTTGGTGTAAATCACAGTTTTTGTCTGTAGAAAAGGGTAGAAATCAGTAAGATTTCATAGAGTGGTAAGTGCGCCCCCCCCCCCCCCCCAAAAAAAAATAAAATCGTCTGTAATTTGCGCTAACATTCTGAAACTAAAATAACTCCTTCCGCACCAGATGCTGGTATATAGACCCGACCTTTTTCGACAGCTGAAAATTATATTCTGCAGAAACTTAGCAAGAATTTATTTGGATTCTTTACCACACGAAAAACATGGTTTTAGTCTGGTCCAAATTGAAAGAATATTACAGACGACAAATGAAATGTGGCCAAAATGACGAAATTTATCCTTTTGGGGGTAGAAAACAATGTGGGAAAAGGAGAAAATGCTGGTTACCAGCATTTTCTCCTTTTCCCACAATGTTTTCAAAAGCCTTTCTCTTCTGGGTCGTTAGAACCCAGGATTGTGTGGTATAGGGTTAAAGGTTCGACTAACAAGCGGACAGTATGGATCCAAGATCAGACTGCAGGTTCTGTGTAGTCTGATCTTGATCTGTGCCGTCCGCCAAAGCCTCTTTTTTCGCCTATCGCAATTAAAAGGACGAAGTACTCCTCGGAGGGCATCACCAGCCGATATAGCTCAGTAGGTAGAGCGTAGGACTCGTGAACACAATGTCCTACAGATTGTGGGTTCGTATCCCCGGCTGGCCAACTAAAAATTATTAATAGTCTTTCGGATGAGACATTAAACCGAGGTCCCGTGTGACGGTGCTATACGCCGAGCACGTTAAAGAACCAGGCGAAGCTCTCAGTAGTTTCGACCTGTATCCTTGCACTATCCCCCGTAACAACTAACCGTCTTCTGGGGGCGTCGCTCAGATGGGCAACCGGTAGCGACGATAAATAAACGGAAATAACCAAATCGGAGGGCATCTACATATCATCCATCAGCCGACCGGCGAGTTGTGGCTTTTACAATAGACTGGTCTTCGTGATACCCGTGGCCGCTTTAAATCAACCATCCAAATTCTTTTCTCAGTCTAAGTTCCAAGACTAACAATGTTATTGTGTCTAAGACAATTTGTCTCAGCCAGTCAGGTGCCTACTTTTGACAAATAGAATTAGAACAATCGTCGACAAAATGGTTGGTGAATACAGACACCCTGACTGGGCTTATAATATCGACTGATACCAAACTACAGTGTATCATCTCCTAGTGGCCACCACAAAGTGCTGATAAGTCCTATAAAGTACATGCCACTTAACTCATTACCGACTTTTCACGACCCTGAGGAAGGAGGCTTTTGAAAACTTTGTGGGAAAAGGAGAAAATGCTGGTAACCAGCATTTTCTCCTTTTTCCACAATGTTTTATACCTTATCAAAGACAAACCTCATCATTTGAGCCATGTTTAGTTTCTCCTCTACCAAGACTTTAATTATAGATCGAGTCAAAAGTTTGGTCGTCTGGTAAAAGGTTAATCAAGCATCGTTGAGTTCCCATAGTAGGCAAATAATGTTAAAATGTACTTGTACCTAGCGCGCACCTGTCTTAAGCGAGCACTTTTTGGATATCCCTTATGTACTTGCCTAATTTAAGTTGGAACTGAAAAGCATGGGAACGATTCAGAGGTTTATAAGATGTCTTTGTTTTCAGGATCTTATTTACCGAAAAAAAAAATAAGTAAACGTAAATTTTCCCAGCTCTCTTCTTTATAAAATTAGGCATTCGATACAAACAGAAGCGGTCGCAGTGTTTTGTTCTTGTTGTAACAAAGAAAAGCTAGGGCGTATAAAACTATTACATTTGTACAAACAGTAATGTTTTAAAAGCCTTGGCTCTTTTTACAATACATAATGCCGCCGTGGTGTACCTGAAATGATGTTTAAAACGGCGTAAAAAATCAATCAATCAGTCAGTCAGTCAGTCAGTCAAATGAAATTAAAACGTTTGTAATTAGTCCAACTTCAAGTAAGTAAAATCGATATGTACGTGTATGTACGGTCAGAAAAGAATGTTCAGTTCTGGATGCTTTGCGAACAATGTAGATTCAAGATCAGACTGCACGTTCAGTGCAGTCTGATCTTGGATCTAGGCTGGTCGGTTTTATTGTGACATAGCTGAAATCAAAAAAAAAAAAATGAGGGAGACATACAAGCATTCTGAATCTTTCTCTTTTTTGCTTTCGTAATGACATGGGATAATTTCACCTAGGTTGCATTCTAAAGGTCAATAAGGTTTCACAAGAAAAATGTGAAACATGTTTTGTTACATCCATATGGTTAGAGTGTTATTAGATCTAAAAACAAATCTGTCAAATCTGAGAGAATGGGTCAACCCCGACATAATGTGTGCGATAAGATCGCTTTCTGGTAAACATTCCCACTGCAAAGAATTTACGCGGGAAATTTTCTCAGCGCATGTCTGCATTTTTTTTGTTGTCACAGCCATGCCGTGTGGGCGTGCATGTCTTTAATTTACCAGCTGTCTCGCACATTAACCCTTATCCTGCCAAATAAGTGAAATAAAATTTTCAAATAGATAGTAAAAACCCACATTTTGCTCTTTCATAGGTATCTTTTTGGAAAGATATCTCCGTATTGGACTGTGTAGATGTAAGACCAGACTGTTCTGTGCAATCTGATCTTAATCTACACTGTCCACTAAACGCCCTTTAGTCGTGCTTAGCAGCCTATGGGTTTACCAGAGGACAAGATTTTTAGACCTGTTCAAATTGAAATAATTTGCAGACAACAAATTAAATGTGTCTCAAAAGCTGAAATTTCTTTTCGAAGTATAGAAAACATTGTGGGAAAAGGAGAAAATGCTGGTTACCAGCATTTTCTCCTTTTCCCATAATGTTTTCAAATGCCTTCTTCCTAGGGTCGTTAAAACTCGGGATTGTAGTAGTAAAGGATTAATCCTTTACCAGACGACAATTTTTTTTTTAGTTTTGAGCGTATTAGAAGCATTTGCAGACGTCAGAAATGATGGGGTTTGCCGGTTTAAAAAGGGTAGACCACATTTTGGGGAAAATGGGGAGAAACATGTTGGTTAGCATTATTGCCTCATTTTCCTACAATAATGTAGATTTTTCTCCCCACACGGTCCTAAAAGCACAGGGCCATTTGAAAAAAAACATAGACCCTCTACTACTAGTTTCTTTTCTATAATCACGAGACGTTGCAGACCTTGCAAATTTCCCTGTTTTGAACTCGTTTACAGACAACAAAATTTTAGAGTTGTCCAAATTGAAAGCATTTGTAGACGACATATTAACTGTGTTAAATGAATGGGTTTGCCATTTAAAGGTTAGAAAATAGTGTAGAAAGCGTAAAAAATGCTGCTTTCCTTTTTTCTATAATGTTTTCAAATGCTAGAGGAAACCCTGGTTTCCTTTTCCCATTATGTTGTCAAACGCTTTCTTTCTCAGGGCCATCGAAAATTGAGACTGTGTGACGGGTCAATTCATTCAGACGACTTTATGCGCCCGGCAGTTTGAAAATCATTGTGACAAAAAGAGAGAAAGACCCTTTAGAAAACAATCCCGTGTTTTAATGACCCAGAGGACGAAACCGTTTGAAAACATTGTTGGAACAGGAGAAAATGCTGGTAACCAGCATTTTCTCCTTTTCCCACGATGTTTTCTTCTCTATCAGAGTTCTTCTTTTTCTATGTGTCAGTTTTGAATTTATTGTCAGCAGCCTTTCAGTCTCGAGGAGTCCTAAATTCGTTGTTCGGGACAAGGTTAATTCATGAGATAAACACTACTCATGCCGATTATCTGTAGATTACAAGCGTCTTCTCAGAAGTATCTTTTGCAACTAGTATCAGGATGCAACGAGTCAACTGTCTGTGGTCATACCCTAAGAATAAACAAGATGAATGCCATTGGGTTGAATGATCCATTGATTGGTGTTTAACGCCATTTTCAACATTATTTCAGTCATGTCGCGGCGGTGCAGCGGTAAATGCACCTACCCATACTTTCTTTGAGTTTCTAGTACCAGTACTCTGCACAATATTCTTCCCAAGCCACTGGCTGCTTTCCCACATAATCATCACCCAAACAATGATCGGCGGTGAGAGAGGAATAAATCCTGTCGCAATGACTATCATCATTCCTCGGAGAGAAATTGGCCGAGCTGGGATTCGAACCAGAGACCCCCTGTTCTCAAGTTCTGCACTCTACCGACTGCGCTACCCGGGATCGACGAAGGCAATTGAGACAAGCACGAAAAAACGGCGACAAAAGGAAAATTGTGATTAATGAGCTGTTACTCAATGTTGAAAGGATGGATTCTGAGCGAAAGCGTCATATCCGGTTCAAAATAGGATGAAGGAATAATTTAGGAACTTTTTTTAGGTATTATAAACTCTGTGAAAAAATGAGAAACCTTGTCCATTCATGTGGCTTGTAACACATAATTTGCATTCCAAGTTTCTTATTTTGCTTAATATATACAATCAAAATTAACTAAACCCTAAATGTGAAACAACAAAATAACATTTTATGATCCCGAAATTAATGTTTATTTTTTTTTGCTTCGAAACTTGCTGACAATAAAAATGGGTGCAGTAAAAACCGTATTTCCGGTCTATGAACTCTTTTCCGGACGACAAAATTAAAACCCTTTACAACATAATCCCGACTTTTAACGACCGCAAGGATGACATCTTTCGAAAACAATGTGGGAAAAGGAGAAAATGCTGAGTAAAAAGCATTTTCTCCTTTTTTCCGCTATGTTTTCTACCCAATCAAAAACAAATTCTATCATTTGAGCCACATTTAATCTGTCCTCTGCAAATGCTTTCAATTTGGAATAGTCTAAAATGTTGTCGTTTGGTAAAGAGTTAAACCCCTTTACAACACAATCCCGACATTTAACGACCACAAGGATGACGCATTTCGAAAATATTGTGGGAAAGAACAAAATGCTGGTCACCAGTATTTTCTCCTTTTCCCCACAATGTTTTTTTTTTACCCCATCAAAGACAGAAATCGCCATTTTAGCAACATTTAATACTAGTATGCCATATGCAAATGCTTTCAGCTCGGTCCAGTCCAAAATATTGCGTTTGTTAAGCCTGTCCAAAATGAAATAATTTGCAGACGACACATAAATGAGGCCCAGATACTCGAGCTTGTCCTTGAAATGGTATAAAATATGGTGGGAACAGGACTGAAAAAGTGGTTACCATTTCCTTCAGGGTTGCAAAAAACACGAGACCGCCTGGTAAATAATTCCACAAGAAATTGAAATCTGATAAAAACCTGGTCGTCGTTTTTATTTACGGCTCCTGCTGAATTTCTCATTTTTTTTTTCCCTTAAAATGCAAAATCTGATGAAATACTTTATAGGATGGACGTTTACTCAACATTTTGTACACATGGTTTCCTCTTTGCTGTTTTGCTACGTTTTCAATTCTATCTCTGTCAAAATACAACGACAACTGTTGACAAATCTCCACACATAACTCATATAATGTAGCAGACTGTCCTTATCGTTTACCAAACGACAAATTTTTGACTTAGACCGAATTAAAAGCATAAGCAGACGACAAAGTAAACTTAAGTGACTCTTTCTGTCTTTGATAGGGTAGAAAACATTGTGGGGAAAAGGAGAAAATGCTTGTTACTAGCATTTTCTCCTTTTCCCACAATGTTTTCAAAGGCCCTTTCATTCAGGGTCGTTAAAAGTCGGGATTGTGTGGTAAAAGGTTAATTTAAGCGCTTTTTCAAGATATATGAGCTCCAGAATTTCAAGTACTTTTATTTGAAGGCCAAATAGCGGCCAAAAAGACAATGGAAGTGTTAAAACACATTTAAATTTAAACCATACCATTCAAAAGTATGGAAAATATGTTGAAGGTGACAATCTGTTACTGTGTGGTCGGTCCAAGTGTTATTCGCTAACAGAGAAATGAATTTTAAAATCAGGCAACTTTTGACCTAGTTTTGGAGTTAATTTTTCAAAATCGTCTGATAAAGACTAAAATTGTGTTTTTATTTTACATTGAAGTAGTCTCTGAAATAAATTGGATTCCATTTTATGTTGCTGAGAAGAAGGCTCTTTGAGGCTTCCGTACATTGCAATAATTCTCGCGATGTCGTGCCTTGCCAAAACCAAATTTAAAGTGGCAAGTATAGAATACCGTACATAAGCGCCCAACTTCAACAAAGAGAAAATGAAAATCGTAAAATGCACTTGGGGATTTTTTTGCCGCAATTTGCAAAATTATTATTCAACGTGAAAATATGCAAGAAATTATGTATACAGCTCAAACAAATGCTCTAGTCAAGTTTTTCAATATGTCGCATTTTTCACTATACGCTGCGTCATTCGCTTGCTGTAACGCAAACGCCTTTAAAATGTTAAAATGGCAATTAACCCTAAAGCTGCTAAGCACAACTCACTGACCTTTTGCGGTCAGTGTAGATTCAGATTAGACTGCACAGAGCGTGCATTGTGATCTTGGATCTATACTGTCCGATAAGGAGATATTGTTCTCCAGAAAATAAGTTTGAAATAACATTATTCAGGTTTTTACTATCGTCTTGAAAGTTTTATTTAACTCTTAGGCTGCTAAGTGCCACTCACTGACCTTTTGCGTACACTGTAGATCAAGATTAGACTGCACAGAACGTACAGTCTGATCTTGGATCTACACTGTCCAATTAAAGGAGATACTTTTTTTCCTAAAAAAATGATTGAAATAGAATTATTCGGGGTTTTCACTATCGTCTTGAAAGTTTTATTTCACTTATTTAGCAGGATAAGGGTTAACTTATCTAGCAAGATAAGGGTTAATGTGCGAACGTGTAAGTCTTTGTGCATCTTTATGTTTACCATTTTGTTTAGTCTGTTGTGATGTTTTTATTTTTAAATTGCTACTGCTATTATGATTATCATTGAACCGTACTCTGGCAAAGGGGGGCTTAATGCATCTGCGTAATGCATGATACCAAGCAAGTCACCACAGTATTATAGATCCATAAAGTCCATTATGTCCAACAACCGACTGAATCATAAGATAGACTAGTCCCTTGACATACAGAATATTGACCAATAGCGAAAAGTTTCGACCCAGGTCAGCCTGCGCGGACTGCGCAGGCTGACCTGGGTCGATACTTTTCGCAGATGCATTAAGCCCCCTTTTCACAGAGCATGGCTCAATTAATTATCCTTTACTTTAAAAGGATCGTTCAGTTTTTTTTTTTTAATGCAGCGAATTCAAATTTCTTGATAAGCACTAGCAAAAAACTACAAAATATACTTTTCCATACAAATGCAAGGAAAGTGCACGATAAAGTTCGGTAAAAATGTGCAAAATTGGCGTTCAAATAACTGGTTGGTTGCTTCGCAATCGGTAACTCCTTTTTCATGGGAACAAATATGACGCCATCCACAGGCCGCTACATCGGTCTATCACGGAACACTTAAATTTTCCTTGGTCAACTATCGAACACCTTTGCACATTGGTGCCTCGCCAGAATACTCAATTTAACTTTTCATTAACACCGGTACTATAAATAACAAATTGGCGACTGACTGTATATATTGTATTTAACAAGACTTATTATATACAATCTAGAGGCAGTTGCCAATGTGCTATTTATTGTAACGGTGTCCGATAAGGAAAATTTCGTTATCACGTAATAGACTGATAGAGTGTCAGTGGCCCATGCGCCATCCCACTTATTTGAAAACGATACCACGAAATCGACGCATTTTTATTGATCACGTGACATTCCCACAAACCTCTGCAAAATTCAGATGCGAACTCTAACGATACCTTCAAAGGCTACATAGACTATTAAAGGCCCATAGGCGACCAAAAGTAAACAATGCAGGCTTTAGTGTACTTAATTTAAATTATAACTTTGAAATTATTTTGAAGATGATAATATGTCATTGTATGGTTGGCCCAACGGTTGGTTGCTGGCAGAAAAATGAATTTTATTTTAAAACTAGGTTAAAAGTTGCCAAGTCAGTCTATGTTAGTATGTAAGTTTATCAGTACCTTGTACTGTCTTGCTTTCCAACATTGTCGAAACAATGATCAGCGGTGACAGAGGAATGAAGCTTGTCGCATTGCCTATCATCAGTCCTCGTAAAGACATCGGCCGAGCTATGGATTCGAACCAGCTGCCTCCTAGGTCCGTATTCACCAACCATTCTTAAGAACGTTCTTAGACTTATTCTTCAAGAATTTCCAAGCTTGAAAGTAACACAACTTCTGATTGGCTAAACCATATGGTTTAGCCAATCAGAAGGTGTGTTACTTTCAAATTTGGAAACTTTTGAAGAATACGGACCCTGATCTCAAGTTCTGTATGCTAGTACGACTATGCTATTCGAAGGAGTCTGATATTTCATTGTTTGGTAAAAAGTAAATATTTTTTGTTGTATTCCTGTAGAGGCCTAACTAAGACTAAACAGTCACGGGTATTGGGTTTTCCTAGCAAAATATCAATCTTTTTTTTTTACACACCCCTCTTTTTTTGAGGGGGGCGGGGGGTTTCCAAAATATAGTTTTACCAAGCTGCACATGGCTAATCTAAGCATCACGAAATATAATACAAAGAGCGATGACTAGAGAAAAGAAAAAAATACTGCATTCTGTAAAGGAAATCGTTGTGACAAATACTCAGTAACCCGTCGTGTTAAAACCACGCTGTTGACTTCTTGTGTTCATAACTTGTTACAATCATGCAAATGAGTTCATTCGGTACAAAGTGTTAGATATGTTTAGAAATGGTATAAGTTAAACTTAAAGAAAGTCATCACATAATTATGGATCCATAAAATCCATTTTATCTTATAACCGACTAAATCATGGGGTAGATTGGACCTTTGACATGCAGAAAAATGACCAATAGCAAAAAGTATCGATACACGTCTGCCTCTGTGGACACTCGTCACAACTCGGCCGATTCCGTACCTACATCTAACCTCGTCTGTATAAAGGAGGCTTCCATTTTGAACTACCAATCACATGATCTTAAACATGGCGGCGCTCCTGCAGATCGCTTAGCAACGACATGAACAACCACGGTGAAGTTATTCACTTCTATCGATCTGTCGATGAAAGCTCCCAAAGGAATTCATAAACCACGTTAAAAATTGAATGTACAAACTGTTTGCCGACTGAAATATTCTTAGATAACGACAGAAAATTTACTCGTGTTTTCTTTTTTAAGAGGAACCTTACAATTTCAATAACGGTGAAGGGGCGTGCTTCCGGAGATGTGCGAAATGTACCGTGTAGGTGCATATCAAGCTACGTGATACAGCCGAGGGATATGATCACCAGATCACCCGAGGTATGCCGAATGCCTCTGTGGACTGCGCATGCTGACATGAATCGATACTTTTTGCAGATGCTTTAAATCCCCTTTTCACAGAGCATTGCTCATTTCTATTGAAGTGTCTATTGCATGTGTTCAGTGCCTTAGTCATTGGTGAGTTTCAACTAACTAGAGGCTAACTGCCAAGAAACCGAATGGTACTTCGTCTGTATTTGTAATTTGCACGTAAAAAAACCCGAGGGTGCTTCATATTAACCCTTTCCCAAACGACAAATTTTGGACTGGTCCAAATTGAAAGAGTTTGCAGACGACAATTTTAAGTTTGATGAAAATGGCAGAAAGGTCTCAAAAAGGGTAGAAAACACTGTGGGAAAAGGAGAAATTGATCGTAACGAGCAATTTCTCCTTTTCCCACAGTGTTTTCAAAAGACTTGTACTGCAGACACGTGAAAACCAGGGCTTGTTTGGGAGAGAGTTAAGCGGGTTTCGTGTAGGATCTCGTCCCAGACTTCATTTTAGTCGATTCTGCTCACGAGAATCTTTCTCGGTAAAGGCCCATACTAAATACTAGTAATCAAGAAGGGACCAACATCCTGCATCATCATTATCGTTATCAACGCCATAATCATCATCATTATCATATTCTTTCAAATTCAAATATATGCAGACGACTATATTCGAAATTAGTGCAAATGAGCTTAATTCCTCCTATAGTGTGGCAAACATTGTGGGAAAAGAGGAGAATGCTGGCTACCAACAGTGTCTCCTTTTCCACTGTTTTTGAAAGCCTTTTGTCATTGGGCAAGTAAAACTCGGGTTTTTTTGTGAAGAGTTAAAGAGATATAACTAGTTATTTAAATGGGCATTTCCTGTCAAAAAAAAAACAATTATAACGTTCTTTCTGCTGGAAAAATCTCAACGTGTTGGACAGTGTAGATGGAAGATCAAAGTGCACATTCTGTACAATCTGATCTTTATATATCGATGGGTGAGTGCAACACTATCCTAAGTGCCTATACTTTGTATAGGCACTTAGGATAGTGTTGCACTCACCCATCGATATACTGTCCACAAAAAACGCATTGGATTGTGACTTGCAGCCGAAGGATCCGAAGGCTTTCGGGCGCCACATTTACATTTAACCGTTAGACTATTATTTACGGAACGGGCATTGCCTTATTTGTGGTCGAAGAAAACAAAGGCTGTCGATGGTGTAACCGGAAACAAAGTTCTATCGAGACAAGCAATCTCTGTGGTCTAAGCGTTTAGTCCTGGTATTTAACTCACGACTTCCTGTTAACAAGTCTTCTGTAAATGACTTGGAAAATGTAACAGCATAATATGAATAAGCAACATGAACTGGGGTTTACCCCTTAAGTTAAAAAAAAATCTGAACTAGCAGTCTGGGCCAGTATTTCCCGACCATTTTTTAGATGATATTCTCAGTCTTATCTTAAATTAAGAAAGAAACGCAATTTCTGATTGGCTTAACCAATCAGTTATTGTGTTACTTTGAAACTTAGACTTAATTCTTGAGAATAAGAATGAAATTAACCAAGAGGCTGCTTAGCGCGACTCAAGGACCTTTTGCGGACATTTAAGATCAACATCAGACGGCCTAGCAAGTGCAGTCTGATCTTCAATCTATATTGTCCTTTAAGGAGATATCTGTCCCCCTTAAACTTCCTTCGAAATAGCAAAATTTGGGTTTTTACTATCGGCTTAAAAGTTTCATTCCAACTATTTACCAGGATAAGGCCAAAGAATGATTGCTGAATACCAACTCAGATTTTGGATGTACGCCGTCCGATACGGTGAGATACCTCTGAAGAAGAGAATCGTCAAGAAATCGCCATATTTGGACTTCTACTATCGAAAGGAAATTTCATTTCATTCAGTCAACATTTCAAAGGTTAAATGGTATATGATATAAATTATAGCATTTTCGAATGACATCAATTTTTAATGTCGATCTATAACATCTTCGATTTTTACAAAGACAAAATAGATCTTGTGATTCTATCCGAAACACGCCAACACAAATGAAAAAAAAAAAAGGTCTAAGTGGATTCCTGTAATACAAAGAAATACGAAAAGAGTGCACACAACATTGTCATAAAAAATATGGGGCGTTCCCAAGATGAAAAATAAATAAGATATTTGATATACGCTACAAAATAATGAACATTACTCATAGGCACGCGATTGGGTGACTCAGAGTGAAAAAGTTCCCAAGACTCGTGTATTAATATTGCCCGTGAAATATTCAAATGTCAAAGCCAAGAATGTTGATGGAAATAAACATGTACCTTCGGGGCCTTTTGTATCCATTACAGGGCGAATGGAACTATTTTACGTGCCTGCAGTGTACTGATAACTTTTGAAAACATCGAGGGAAAAGGAGCAATTGCTTGGAACAAGCAACTGCTCCTTTTCCCACAATGTTTTCCATATCCCTTCATAGTTAAATTTTTATTTTCCATCAAATTTAAATGGTTCTCTTACTAGCTTTCAATTTGCTTTAAAATTGCCAGCGTGGCGTTGGATTAATGATATACGAAATGAATACTCAAAATACATGTATATTCATAGCTGTAGTAATAGGGTTTCATTTTCCCACAACTAGTGTTTAGACGATGCCGTATTGTCTATAAATATACAGTGACTTTTGTTTCTCCTTATGGCTATATGTCATTCATTGGTGCTTGGGAAATATTCTTGTTGCCGAGACCCAAACGTATTACTCCGTCGTTAGGGGTCATAGTTTGTAATCATGGGGCTGCGAAGTTGAATCTTGTCTTGATTTGTTTTTGTTTCTTTTTATCTGAGTGCTAAAAATCTTATAAATAGTAATTGGTTTCTAGGAATTCCACTATTTTACTTTGTTGCTGTGCTCTTTCTTTTTTGTTGCAGATGAGTTTATCTATAGACTTGTAAATTACATGTACATGTGAGTCATGCTCTGTAAAGAGGGGAAGCATCTGCAAAAAATATCGACCCATGTCAGCCTGTGCAGTCCGCGTAGGCAGACATGGGTCGGTACCTTTTGTTTTCTTGTAAACTCTCTGCATGTTCAAGGACCATTCTACCTCATGAATCGGTTGGTTTTTCGTCAAAATGGCTTTTATGGATCCATAATCTTGCTATATAATCATTTGCAGCCCCAAGACCAAACGTTATAATGGAACTGCGACAATATATCGGCGACTTGGTCAAATCCTTGATATCATGGCCAAAGTATACATTAATCATTCATTATTCGGTGATACACGTCCAGATTTTTACGCTAGAGAGAATGGTTTCTTGTCTGATTAGAACCTGCACTGAGTCATATCACCTTGAAAGGAAAGTTGTCCACAGAACTGATCTGACTGCATGATCCTTTCTGTTTGGTCGCTTCGTTGTTAAACGTTGTTTTCTCTCATTACCCAAAATAAATTTAAAGCAAAGTATTTTCAAGCTGCCGTTGTTGCAAATGAATAGTCAATATAATTTGCTGGTAAATAGAGAAGGATTCACCGTCCTTAGAGATTTTCTCTTATTGTTCACTATCGTGTATAATATATGAGTAGTCTCCAAGTTGGGGTTAGGAATGCAACAGTTACCAACTATGCATTCTTACAGATTCGTTTACATGCATATTGTACAACAATACTTCCCAAGCCTCGAGCTTATTTTCAACAAAAACAAAGTCACGTTATGATAATGCGATTTTTGCAGCATGGAAACATGTGAAAGCATGTGACCAACGACAGATATTGCAGTTGTACTTGTTTTCGAGGTTTCCAACATGGAAACATTTGGAAACATGTGACAAAAACAGAAATTGCTCGTCAAGAGCAATTTCTGTTTTGGTCACATGTTTTCATATGTAGTCTGCAAGACGAAGAAGTCATCATCAGCAGGTGGTATCTTGGTCTTAAAACTCTTTATCAATGGCCAAAGTTTTGGACTGGTCCAAATTCAAAGCGTTTGCGGACGAAACATCAAATATTGCTCATATGGTGGTATTTGTCTTCGAAAGGATAGAAAACTTTGTGGAAAAAGGAGAAATGCTGGTTACCAGCATTTTCTCCTTTTCCCCACAATGTTCCAAATGTTTTTCCCCCATGGTCTATAAAAGCCAGCTGATTTGTTAGGTAAAGAGCCAAACTGATATTTCCATTAAAAAATACAATGCATCAAACTGATTCCCATGTTCTCGATCATGCCATGTTTTTTCCCACGTTCAGTCTTCATCCTGGTACAAATTATAAGTCTTATGGGGAAAATGAGTTCACATAGGACGAGCAAAAACTGAACAATTGCCAGATACGACAATAATTCGGTGATAAAAACACGTTACACAAAGGAAT
Source organism: Tridacna gigas (assembly GCA_945859785.2). Taxonomy (NCBI): domain Eukaryota; kingdom Metazoa; phylum Mollusca; class Bivalvia; order Cardiida; family Cardiidae; genus Tridacna; species Tridacna gigas. The sequence goes on from OX244029.2 coordinate 71,332,312, forward strand.
CAGAATCACGACAAACAAAATACGAAACCGAGGCTGATAACCGATATTAACTCACTACAGTTTTTTGCAGACGAATGTTATTTTTCCGTCTTGGAGCAGACTGCCTTTTGGAAAAAGCAGTTTCTTATTTTTTTTTACATTAATTTGGGCGTACACAATATAATACATGTAAGTATGTAACATAATTGCATACTGATTTAAGCTAATTTACATGGATATATTTCAAAGCTTTACCTAACACATTCTCATGTTTAAAGGAACCAATGAAAAACAAAGTTTTTGGAAAGCGTTGCAAGAAACGGAGATAATGTTGATGACCAGCATTTTCTCCTTTTTTCCACAATGTTTCCTACCCTATCGAAGATATATCCCTGAATGCAAGCCTCATTTGATATATCGTTTCTAGACACTTGCAATGTAGACGAGTCTGAAATTTTGTCATCCAGTTAAACCTTTACCATACAATACCGTGTTTAAACAACCCTGAAAGAAAAGCCTTTTGAAAACATTGTGGGAAAGGGAGAAAATGCTGGTAACCAGCATTTTCTCCCTTTCCCACAGTGTTTTCAAACCTTTCTAAGCCAAATCTCACCACTAGAGCCACATTTAATTTGTCGTCTTTCAATTTGGGTAAAGTCTAAAGTTATCGTCTGGTAAAGAGTTAAAGGTTAAAGCTGGTTGCTGCAAATTCGTTCCATAAGGGAGGGGAGTCAGTGCTCTATTCAAGAGTTCCTTACATTGTCTATTATAATACAAAGAAATTCCAAAGCAACTTATAAAATATTATAACAAATGGAGAAAATCCTCTTCATATTAATAAATAGATTGCTCAATTTGTCACAAAAGTTTACGACTGACTTCACACGCAGGACGAAAAAAAAAATATCGGTGGACGTTTTTTTATTTTTGATTATACGGCAAGAGTTATGATAATTACTGATGGCTTTATTGTAAGTTTTTGTCCCCTCCATTTCCTGTTCTCACGCGCCCAACACGACCCTTCTCAATGGAGAGTCACATAACTGACTTTCAGAATGGCGTCGGACATTTTGTATGGTTTTTGCATGCAGTGCTGATCAAGATCTGACTTCGTATAATGTATGGTCTGGTCTCAGATCTATACTGTTGGCTATGATGAAATATTCTTGTAACAGAAAAAAAAAAATCTTATATACTGTAATGTTTGTGTTCAGGTCATTTTAGTCTATTTGGTGCTCTGTGGGTCCCTAATTCACATGGAATCTTTTTCGTAATTACATCTGTTTTAATCACAAGTGTATAATATGAACATCAAAATAAAATTGGCGTTCGCGTGGTTCATTATTAGTCCCTCATAATGGCTGATTGCTATTTCTGTGATATTTTCATAATTCATTGTTCGCTTCATTTAAATGGATAATGCGTTTCCAAGGTGATGGGTAAAATCGCCACTTTTCTCGGTAAACTCCGATGTTCCCACGTTTGCCAAGAAAGCGTCTCACAACAAAGACTTGCGACCCTTTGCGCTATAAATAGATTTCATGTTATAGATACAAAAGCGCGAACTGAATAACAGCACAAACACATGGTTGTTTTTATGGCAATATTTGAGGACTCAGAAATAAGAAGAAAATTACGATGTTTTTTATAGCTATTATCACTGTTCCTGTAACATTTTACGGGGGCGAATGGGGCTATACAAATTGCCTCGGGGGTAAAAGTCCACGCGACGTGCCACTGGTTCGGAAAAAAAAGTATTTACTTATCTTCAGATCGTTCAGAGCTGTGGCATGCATAGATAGGTAACATGCATTTCTAACACCGTTTAACCCTTTATCACAAAAACCTGAGTTTTAACGACCCTGAGGAAACAGGCCTTTAGAAAACATTGTGGAAAAAGGAGAAAATGCTGATAACAGCATTTTCTCCTTTTCCCACAATGTTTTCAATTCTTCCCAAAACAAATTCCACACGTATTTTGCCGTCTGCAAATGCTTTCTATTATGAATGGACTAAAATGTTGTCGTTTGGTAAAGGGTTAACCCATTACCGGTGCAATACGACTTTCCACGTCTCTGTGAAAGTGAACTGTCCGAAAACATTCAGTGGGGAAAAGAAGCAAATAACTTGTAACAAATTAAGCCCTTCACCAAACAACCATGAGTCTCAACTCTTTCTAAAACAACAGAATGTGAGTTTCGTTTGCAGACGACAAATGCATCTGAAATGACGGAAATTGGCTTTAACAGGCTATAGAACATTTTGGGAAAAGGACAAATGCTGGTTACCAGTATTTTCTCCATATTCGGCATAATGCCTTCAAAGGCCGTCTCCCCCCGGGGTCGTTAAAACACGGGGTTGTTCTGGAAACAGTTCAAGACCGTGGAGTGTAAAATGTTTTGAAACATTGTGCGAAAAAGAAAAAATAGTCGTTACCAGCATTTTCCTCTTTTCTCACAATATCTACCATCATATGGACCCCAATTTAATTTGTCGTCTGCAAATGCTTTCAATTTGGTTATGTCAAAAAATTGTTGTCTGGTAAAGATTTGAATTGTCGTGGTTAAGATGAAATCGAATAGAAAAAATCATGTTGACCTGACAGTTTGAACACAGTGGAAAGAACTTTGACCGACACTGACCTAACAGCCATAGCCTCTTGCCTAAATGTCCACGCCCGGCTGGACACTTAGAATTGTTCTTTTTCCCGTAATGTTTCCCATATTATTCGAAAGTACGTTCACCTGACTTTCAGTCACCAGTTTTCTTTGTATTGTGTGAATTAATACGTGATTCTCTAAATGGTTTCTGTATTGAACAGAACAGAATCTTTATTTGACTCGAACTTTACCCTTGGTTGGTTTAACCCTTAAGCTACTAATCGCGACCCACTGACCTTTTGCGGACAGTGTAGATCAAGATCAGACTGCACAGAACGTGCAGCCTGATCTTTGATCTACGCTGTTCGATACGGTATTTTCTTTCGAATGAAATCAACTTTGAAACCGCAATGTTTGGGCTTTTAGTATTGAGTAGAAATCTGTGTTTCATTTATTCAGCAGCTTAAGTGTTAAGTCTTTCAGCGTCAAACACATGAACCATGCTCTGTGAAAAGGATGTCGCAATGCATCTGCAAAAGGTATCAACTCGTGCCAGTATGCGAAGTCCGCGCAGGCTGACATGAATCGAAACTTTTTGATATTGTAAAATTCCTGCGTGTAAAAGGACCATTTTATCTCCAAATCCGGTCCGTTGTTAGACAAAATGTGTTTTAAAGATGCATAATCATCATTTTGTTGACCTCCTTGGTCTGACGCATAAAAGGAGATACATTTAACACCCTTCTGCCAGCGCATGGCTCATATAAATTCGACCTCTTTCGACAGCAGGTCCTGCGACAATGGAAAATAAAACCAGCTGAGACGCAGAAACGTCTTATCTGATAGGCTAAAAAACAGCAGACGGCGTAGATCCAGGGTCAGTCTTATCTTGATCTATGCAGTCAGTATAGGCCCATGTTGTCTACTATCTAGCGGTGTTGAAAATGACATAATGACAGTGTAGAAAATGTATAACTCTCACAAAACAGACAGACAGAGAGACAGAGAGAGACAAACAGAGAGACAGAGAGACAGAGAGACAAGACAGACAGACAGGCAGGACGGACGGACGGACGGACGGACTTTTTGTTGAGCCACATTCAATTCTCGTATTTCAGAAATGTGTTTACTCATATAACACGTGACTCTATGGGAAAAGCGGATACAAATTATAATCTTAGCTTCCAGGTGCAAAAAAAACCCAGGGAACATTTTCAAGGGCCACGGGGCTCATTTTTTACGTCTTCTCGGTAATTCCAACTGGAATTCTCACGGTTGAGGAATTCTTTTTGTCTTACGCAACTATTTACTACAGCATCCCAATACACAAATGGCGGGAAAATACATCCGCACGTATCCCAGGTTTTTTTGGACACATGCCCCTCCCTCCTGGTTTATCCCCACCCCCGAGTGTCAAAACAGAATGCGCATCATTAATTTCGGATATTTTTTTTTAACCCTTAAAGCGCCTTTTACTATTATAATTACTTTTGCGCTAAGTGTAGATCAAGATCAGACTGTTTTGTGCAGTTTGATCTTTGATTTACACTGTCCGCTTAGCTTTAACACTTTAAACAAAAGCGACTGTCAAACTGCAGTTATTTGGGTCTGAATTCTAGACTAAATATTATATCCTTTGGGTTTATTCGGCGCTCTAACGGTTAACCCTTTCCCAAACGACAAATTTTGGACTGGTCCAAATTGAAAGAGTTTGCAGACGACAATTTTAAGTTTGATGAAAATGGCAGAAAGTTCTCAAAAAGGGTAGAAAACACTGTGGGAAAAGGAGAAATTGCTCGTTACGAGCAATTTCTCCTTTTCCCACAGTGTTTTCAAAAGACTTGTACTGCAGACACGTGAAAACCAGGGCTTGTTTGGGAAAGGGTTAAACGACGTTTAACAAAACAAGAGAGGGCCCTTCATGGCTCAGTGGTTATGGTGCCCCACATGCATGCAGCAAATTCTTGCTCGATCCCCGATCACGGAGCTAGTCACGTGGAAGTTTCCTTTGGTAAAGCAACACGAAGCCCGAACTTAAGAAAGGTAAGATCTAGGAAAAAAAAAAAAGACGTGCGTGTGCGGTAATATCGCTGAAAACTCGTTGAGAGTGGCGTAAACTTTTGTACAAACGAAGAAAAGAAAACCCAACAGTATTTTCCAAGTGCTGTTTGAATGTATTATAAAGAGGTTTTGTTTATTATGAGCAATAATTTCCCATTCAACGAGAAATTTATCCCTTGACTTAATACAAACTATTCAGTGACTAAAACTACTGAAAAAAAAAAAGAAAACTCTGATGGAAGTTTGCGGGGGAGGGGGGGGGGGAAGTTTGACTTTGTCAATAGTATGGAAACCTTTGTAAAAAAAAATACAAGCAGTTGCTTCGTTTCCTACGCTGTTTTCAAAGAATCGTTCTGCAGGACACAAAGAGTCATACCAGTATCTTAATAAGATTCATAGATTATCCATGGTAACAGATTAATAATTATAAAGCGTATTACGACATCATTGTCCCTGCCGACAGAATGAATCAAGATCAGACTCGCAGAAAGTGTCATCTGATCTTGGATTTACAATATCCGGCATAAGCAGGATATTTGATTTAACCTTTTACCATACAATTTCCAGTTTTAACGATCATGAGGAACACCATTGAAACAATTGTGGGAAAAGGAGAAAATGCTGGTAACTAGCATTTTCTCCTTTTCCCACAATGGCTTCAACCCTGTCAAAGATAAATACCCTCATTTGAGCCAAATTCCATTTGTCGTTTACAAATGCCTTCAATTTGAACACGTCTAAAATTTTGTCATCTGGTAAAGAGTTAAAAAGAAAACGTGGCAAAGCCATGTTTTTAAGTTATATCGCCCCAAGGGTTAAACCGCGCTTATTCAGTCACAGAAATTACTCACAGAAGGGCGGACGAAGGGGTGCATGATTTTAATACTTTATGTTTTATAAGTAAAACCATCTGTGAAGCACGTTGCACGGTTGTAAATTTCTCATGGTCTGGGACGCGTTTCGCTGCAGTTATGTTAATGTTTCCCGCATTACTTCATCCGTGTTTTAGACCCCATCCGAATTGATGACACTTATGGAAAAATTATTTCAAGAAAGAGAAAACATGTGGGCAGTTAAAACTTGAAAATGCAATTGAAAAAACAACACAGCACTGCAATGGAGTATGGAAAATAGATTAATTGCTTTTTTTTTTTCCTTGCTTTTAAAAAAAAAAGACATCTTTCTGTCGACATGTTAGAAAGTGGTCCTCTCCTAAACGGCCGTTTAAATTCATGAGCGAAGGGGTAAAATCGTGGGGTGTTACGTGCAAAAACAAAAATACAGTGTATAATGAGATTCTGTGGTCATTACAATTTCTCCATTGACTCAACTCTGTACCACACAATCCAGAGTTCTAACGATCTTTCAGGAAGAAAAGCTTTTGAAAACATTGTGGGAAAAGGAGAAAATGCTGGTTACTAGCATTTTCTCCCTTTCCCTCAATGTTAAACATATAAGCCACATTTAATTTTTTTTATCTATAAATGCTTAAAATTCCGAAATATCCAACATTCTGTTGGTTGGTAAAGAATTTAATAAAAAAAAAAAATAAAACTGTCGAGTTCACATGCTTATAAAAATTACAAGTGTCTACCTCTATCATTCTGTTTGTTCAATTGATCACTGGAAAGGCGTATTTTAGACGATATTTACTCGGCGAGTCTTTCAAAATCAGTAGCACCGACCAAAGAACCGCAATTCCATGGATTTTTTAGCAAGAAAGAAATCCCTAAACGGCAGAAAGTGTAAATCTAAGATCATGATCAGACTGCACAGGACATGCAGTCTGACCTTAGTTCTACACTGCCCGATATCTTTATGGAATATTCCGACCAAAACAGGTTCAGAATCGCAGTCTGGGTATTCTATACGTATTAAATAATGTTCATTCCATTTCTCTAAGCTTTTAAAACAAACCAAATTTTACACAGTGGTAATTTCAATACAGCAGGGTCCGTTTTCACCAATCATTCTAAAGTGGATAGTTAGTCTAATCCTAGATTTAGAAAATAATAAAATTTCTGATTGACGAAACCATTTAGTTTAGCCAACTGGAAATTATTTTACTTTCAAATTTAGAAAATTCTCCAGAATTAGACCACGGTCCGTATTCACCAACCATTCATAAAAATATTCTTAGTCTTGTTCTCCAAGATTTTCTACCTTGAAAGTAACACAACTTCTGATTGGCTAAACCAAATGGTTTAGCCAATCAGAAGTTGTGTTACTTTCAGATGTAGAAAATTTTCGGGAATAAGACTAAGAACGGTCTTAAGAATGGTTGGTGACCCTGGAGCGTTGTTAACCCTTAGAGCGCAGAATAAACCAAGCATTCATTTTCAATCGAAAAATAAGACCCGAATAACTGAAATTTCATGGTTGCTTTTGTCCATACAGATATAGCACAGCGGGCAATGTAGATAAAAGATCAGACTGTACGTTTTGTGCAGTCTGATCTTGATCTGCACTAGCAGCAAAGGCCACTACAGTCGTGAAAGGCGCTTTAAGAGTAAGAATGGTTAGTGAATACTGACCCTGGTTAGACTTGAGCTGAAGGGAAAAAAGGAAGTATTGAACGTAACAAAAACTCTCCTTTTGCCACAGTTCTTTGATAGTGGTGTCCTTGGTCGTGGGGTAGAGCGTCGGTCTCATAACCAAAAGGTCCTAAGTTCGGCACCCGGGAGCGGGTATTAACCTCAGGATTGTTCATTGGCCCAGGCACTCGCGCTAGTACTGGTGTAGTTTCCAAGAAGCAGAATCGAGAGAGATTGGTAGCAAGAACTTGTTTCTCAATCGATGTAAAATAACTATGATTAACCCTTTCCCAAACGACAAATTTTGGACTGGTCCAAATTGAAAGAGTTTGCAGATGACAATTTTAAATTTGATGAAAATGGCAGAAAGTTATCAAAAAGGGTAGAAAACACTGTGGGAAAAGGAGAAATTGCTCGTTACGAGCAATTTCTCCTTTTCCCACAGTGTTTTCAAAAGACTTGTACTGCAGACACGTGAAAACCAGGGCTTGTTTGGGAAAGGGTTAAACTAATAAAGAATCTATCAGGTCATGTTTTATGCTTGAAAATCAAACCTAGGGTGGCGCTTCAGATCACATTTGTAGTTCAAGATCATGTTATAGAAATAAATATTTTTGCAGTTGTTGCTATTTCTCAAACATCCCATTTTGACTAGCTCAAAAAACATTTATTTCAATTTAACGACAAAAGCAATTTCGGTCAATCTGACCATTTTTTTCAAATGAAAACGAGCACGCCATGACACAGCTTGGAAACATAAAGAACGAAACGATCCCACCGTGCAACGAGCAACAACTGTCAAAATGGGAAATTAACATGGTATTTTATTCCACAAGATGGCTTTTTGTTTTATTATTGTCGAAACAGTTCTCACGCGGTGGAAAGAAAAAAACTCCATGCCTCCTGGAACGTATCGGTTTCAAATCACACACCGACTGTTGAAGAATGATTCTCGAATGCCCCGAAAAGAAAACTTTGACTTTCCCCTTACTCCTGGGCTGCGAAATAAAGGAAATTAACCCAAAACCTGGTAGATTTATATTGTTGAGAATCATAAAAATAAATTTTCGATGGGGCTTATTAGACTTAACTCTTTACCAAACGACAAAATTTTAGACTTGTCCAACTTGAAAGCATTTGCAAACGTCAAAATAAACCCGACTCAAACATTGAAATTTGTTTACAGGAGGCTAGAAAACCTTGCGGGAAAAAGGAGAAAATGATGATTACCAGCATTTTCTCCTTTTCCCACGATGTTTTCAAAAGGCTGTTTTCTTAAACCTTGGTCTTTAAAAGTCGAGATTGTATGGTAAACAGTTAAACTGGTTAGCTGAGATGTAGATCAAAATCAGACTGCATTACGTCTACACTCGTTGTTTGTAGTACGGTTGGTTATAACGGGTCGATATTTTCGTTAAGTACGAAAGTTCAAGGCCGTTTTTGGCAAAGCTTAATCTGGGTTCTAGGTCCGACCATATATTTTTTTTTTCCTTTTACGTATTCGGACGTTACTCTGTCAAAAATTACGTATTAATTACGGAACCGAGTAACTGTTTTGCTCCAGATCTGTAGAGACCCTGACAGGAGACCGCGATAAGGAGTGATTAACCGTTTCCCACACGACAAAATTGAAAATTGAAAGCATTTGCAGACGACAAATTTAATGTAGCTCATAAGATAACTTCTTTCTTTGAAATGGCTGCAAATCCTGCAATTTCTCCTTTTCGCACAATGTTTTCAAAAGTCTCTTTTCTCTGAGTGGTTAAACCTCTCATCAAACCCTGGTAGCGCAATAGGATTTGAAAATAGGAGGTCCCTGGTTCGAATTCCCGGCTCAGCCAGTTTCTTTCCGAGGATTCATGATAGTCATTGCGACAGGATTCATTTCTCTCTCACCGCTGATCTTTCTTTCGACGATGGTTATGTCGGAAAGTAGCCAGTTGCTTTGAAAGAATATTGTGGGAAGTACTGGTTAAAGAAACTCCAGTAAAGCATGGATAGGTGCACTGGCCGCCGCGGTATAACTGAAATAATGTTTGAAAAAAAACAAACAAACAATCAACCAATCTATAAAATTCTATAAAGTTTGGTGAAGGATTAAAAGGTTATTACCGTCCGGACTCAGGCCATTTAAAAGCCTATTTACAGATAATCTGGCAGTTTAGATGCAGGGTCAGACTGCATACGCATTCTTGAGAATAAGACCAGGAACAGCTGGTGAATACCCCTCCAGACTTTGAATAGTTAACGGACTGAGAAAAAGATACAAAGGAATTTCGGAAAAGTTTTTTTTTGAGAAAAAAATATATATCGAAAAAAAAACCAAGCTCTACAAATTCATACATCTGACAAAAAACGCGTAAAAAGCTGTTTCAGCGCCCCCAGAGTTGAAATTTCGAAAATATATGAACATGCTCTGGCAAAAGGGGGCTTAATGCATCTCTATGCGGCATAAAAATACCAAAGCAAGACGTCACATAGCTAAGGATTCATGAAGTCCATGCTGTCTAACAACCGACTTAACCCTTTACCACACAATCCCGACTTTTGACGACCCTGTGAAAAAAGCCTTTTGAAAACATTGTAGGAAAAGGAGAAAATGCTGGTAACCAGCATTTTCTCCTTTTCCCACAATGTTTTCTACCCTTCCCGAAACAAATTTCGATTTCTTAGTCACATTTATTTTGTCATCTGCAAATGTTTTCAATTTGGACAAGTCTAAAATTTTGTCGTTTGGTAAAGAGTTAATCAAGAGTGGTCCTTAAACGTGCGTAACATTTACGAATAACAAAAAGTTTCGGCCCATGTCAGCCTGCGCGGACAGCGCAGGCTGACATGGGTCGATACTTTTTGCAGATGCATCTAACCCTATTTTCTCAGAGTAAGGCTCATATTGATATATTCTGCGATTAAAGGCTGTAGTATTGTTCCGTCAATGAAATGACCACATACAATACCGTCACAAAAGAAGGGTAATTCATTATCTCCCGCATGCAGACGACTTTTCTCGTCTGGAAACAGACGACTATCTCAAACATCGTGAAAAATGAAACAATTAACAATTGCTCCTAACAAGCAATTTACCCTGTTGCCACAGTTATTTTGACGTGTATACGTGAGGTTAACCTTAATTTAAGTTGTTTTATCCTATTTATTTATATGTTTAGAAAAGTCGTCTGCTCCACGTTTGTTCCATGAGGAACGGAGTTAAACGCCATTTGTTTATCCAAGAATACCAAAATATACTAGGTTTCCCACGCTGCATGCTGGGTAAAAGAGAAACTGCAGACGACATACGGAATTAATATAAACTCTTAACCACAAAACCCTGAATTTAACGTCCCTAACAGAGAAGAATATTTTTGAAAACATTGCGGGAAAAGGAGGAAATGCTGTTAACCAGCATTTTCTCCTTTTCCCGCAATGTTTTCTACTCTTTCCAAGACGAATCCCAAAATTTGAGTAATTTTTTTCGTCATCTGCAAATGCTTTCAATTCCTGACAAGTCTAAATTTTTTTCGTCTCGTAAAGGGTTGACCGATCCCGTTCTTGTACATAAATGCAGCAGACAACTTCGAAACTACCATTTGTAAAATATGAATAATTGGACGTCGTTACCAGCGATTTCCCCGTATGTCACAATGTTTTCAACAGCGGTCTTCTGCAAGACGAAACAAAAATGTCGTCTGCTGTGTTACCAATAAATCCAGGGCTTCAATGACCCTGAGGAATAATGCTTTTGAAAACATTATGGGTAAAGGAGTAAAATATTGGCAGCATTTTCTTCTATTCCCACAGCAATAATTTGGATGTTTTGAATCAGCTCTAATCGCAAATGCTTTCGAGTTGGATTGGTTTAAACTTTTGTCGTCCGGTAGCAGATGAACTGCGTTCCATCATCCGCCCATTCATTTGTCGCTGCTGTTCTTGTTTTTACCCGTAGGCTGCTAAGCGCAACTCAGTGACCTTTTGCGGACAGTTTAGATAAAGATCAGACTTCACAGAACGTGCAGTCTGATCTTGCATCTACACTGTCCGATACGGAGATATACCCTCTCGAAATATAAATTTGAAATAGAAACATATGGTGTTTTTTACTGTCGGCTTGAGTGCTTCATTTCATGTATGTAGGTTAAGGGTTAAATATGTGTGTCATGCACACCCAAGGTAAAACGTTCACACGCCGTTGGCGATAACCATCAATGCTATCACCGGAAACGGTTGTGGAAACCGTCTGACAGCAATGCCTCTTCAATTACTGGTAGGGAAAATTGGATTTTTTTCTGAATAGATTTTAAATTGCAGTTCCTTGATATGTTCTATCAATTGTCGCTGTTTAAATGACCATATGTGTCGAGCACGGCCAATATTAAACGTTTCCACACAAAATAGCGATAACCATCTATGGCGTCCCTGGATATTGTTGCTGAAATAAGTCTGAAAGCAATGCTTCTCTGATATTCTTGTAAGCTTTTCCTATATTATTTAATTTTTGAATAACAACCATTTTACTCGTATATAGTGTGTTTTTATGTCCATTCATGTTCTTGCTTTAAATATTCTTGTGTGTCCTACACGTTTGCACACAAATGGCGATTACCATCAATAACGTGACCGGATATTGTTGTCGAAATCAGTCTGAAAGCAATTCTTCTTTGCTGTTCTTCTTAGATTTTAATTTATGATTAGGTTTTGAATAGCAACCATTTTATTTAGTATGATTTTATGCCCATTTCTGTTCTTGCTTTAAATATTATTGTGTGACCAATACGTTTGCCTACAAATGACGACAACCATCAATGGTTCCCTGGGTATTGTTGTGGTAATCAGTCTGACAGCAATGTTAGGCTTAACTCTTTACCAAACGACAAAATTTTAGACTAGTCCAAATTGAAAGCTTTTGCAGACGACAAATTAAATGCGACTTAAAAATTGAAATTTGTTATGGGATGGGTAGAAAACATTGTGGGAAAAGGAGAAAATGCCGGTTAACAGCATTTTCTCCTTTTCCCACAATGTTTTCAAAAGGCTTCTTCCTTAGGGTCGTCGAAACCCGTGATTGTGTAGTGAAGAATTAAATCTATGAATATGTTTTGAATAGCAACGGTTTATTTTTTCATTTTCATTTCTTATATTGCTTTAAAGTTTTTGTGTGTCCTAGATGACTGCACGCAATCGGCGATAACTGTCATTAGTGCCAGCGGATATTATTGTGAGAACCGGTCAGGCAGTGGTGGTTCTTCGGTGGGAAAAGTATTTTCACTAATTTGTCTTAATAGGTTTTAAATAGCAGCTCCTAAATAAACCATGTTTTCTGTCTATTGCTGTTGTTTTACATTTCCTTGTGTATCTAGCACGCCTACATTGAAAGGGTTGCGCGAAATGTCGGCGATAACCATCAAAAGGGTCAACGGAAATTGATATCATTCTGACAGAAATGCCTTTCTGCTATTACCAGCAGAGAAATTTGGGCTGATTTTTCATTTTGACAGATTGTTAAGTGCAGCAACTTGTATAATTAATGTTTATCGTTCTTATCGTTTAAATGTCCTCGAGTGTCGCACACTCATACGGTAAAATATTTACATGCAAAATTTGGCGATTTCCGTCATTGGTGAAACCGGAAATTGTTGTGGATATCAGCCTGACAGCATAGTATCTTTACCTTTACTGCCAGAGAAAATGCAATTTAGGCCTTTTTCTTTCATACAGTGACAAACCATTGGGTTATTGGTCGCCAAAGAGTATACTCTTTGTTGTAGCTTAGTCGGTAACGCATGTAGCTAGAAACAAGGGGTTCCGAGTTCGAATCCAAGATCTATTAAACTCTTTACGAGAACTGATGATAGTCTTTACATCTAGGGTCAATCCTCTCTCATCGCTTGACATTGTATCGATTTTATTTTTACGGAAAAGCAGCCATTGGCTCGGAGAAAATATTGTATGCAGTGTACCAGAAAGGGGAACTCCAAAAACTTATGGACAGTTACAATGGTCGCCGTGATGAAAATGGAATACTGTTGAAAACGGCGTAAAACATCAAACAAAAACTCCACATGCTACTCTTAAGACATAAATAAACTATCATAGATGACTCAGAAGGGAAATAACTGAAGAAGGTCTTAAAATATTGTCTCTATTGTATCATACGAAAAACCTTGCGGTAGAAAAGGCAATTGATTTCAACGAACAGTTGTTCCTCTTCCCACTATATTTCCAAAAGCTGTTCACCGCAGGTGCATAAAAAGTCGCCGTCGCGAAAAAAAGGAGTCAAGGTGTATTGTAAAGAATGATTAATGGGCGGACATGCGAACGCATGTGCATGCACGCCGGGGGATGTTTGAAATACTCCGGACACAGTAAATTACTTTGAAGGGTCTTGTTTGCAATGGGATTTGAATGTACTTTGGGGTCTGCGCTGTCAAGTTTCCATCATGGGGCGCTTTTAATTTAACCCTTAAGCTGCTAAGCGCGACTCACTGTCCCTTTCGCGGACAGCGTAGATCAAGATCAGACTGCACAGAACGTGCAGTCTGATCCTGGACCTACACTGTCCGATAAAAAAGTATTTTACCTCCAACGATATCTTTGAAATTGGGAAATTTTGGTTTTTGCTATCGGCTTGAAAGTTTCATTTCTTTTAACCCTTTAGCACACAATGTCGCCTTTTAACGACTCTGGGAAAGAAACCTTTTGAAAATATTGTGGGAAAAAGGAGAAAATGCCAGTTACCAGCATTTTCTCCTTTTCCCACAATGTTTTCTACCCTATCAAATAAAAATGGCACCATTTGATTCACATTGAAATTGTAGTGCACTGGCCGACAAGGTATAACTAAAATAATTTTGAAGACAGCGTGAAACACCAGGGTCCGTATTCACCAACCATTCTTAAGAATATTAGTATATTAATATAGTCTTATTCTTCAGAATTTTCCCAATTTGAAAGTAACACACCTTCTGATTGGCTAAACCATTTGGTTTAGCCAATCAGAAGGCGTGTTACTTTCTAATTTGAAAAAAATCTTGGAGAATAGGACTGAGAACGTTCTTAAGAATGGTTGGTGAATACGGACCCAGGCAAACAAAGAAAGGCGAACGATCAAGCTTAAGAATGCCGAGGACATCTTTCTGCAGTTTCTGTTCAGTCTTTATCAAGATTTCGAAAAAAAACCCCACCTTTATTGACACCGATAAATAGTCAGTAAAGAATGCTTTGAAATCGCAAAGATTTGCTCATTTATTCTAACTGAAATATCTACCTATCGACCAAAACATAGCTCGTTGTCAACAAAGTGAACGGCGGAAAATCGAGCAGACCGAGATTAGATGCCGCTAGACGTGGTATCCGATTCTCTTCAACAGTATTTGCTCAAGGAATAACCACAGAGTACTCGGAAATTTACGAAGAAAAAGAATCGGAAGATAATAAAAATATCAGTTGAGCTATTGTGATACCTTTGTATAAATGCCAAGTTTATCTGCACTGCAGACCTGCTGAGAGTTTTTCAGATGTCAAAACCGTTAATGAACGGTGCAAGGTGCACTGTGGGCACCAGGGGGGCTCGGGTGTGAGAGAACCTGGACCTGGGTGTCAATGGTCCGGCTTGGTCTGGGCTCAGCGGGGCAGAGTTTGTAATGCATGGTATCAGGTAAAATTACAATGGGGTTATAGTTTATCGATATGTCTTTTTAACGGTTTGTCCATAATAAATTATACTGGCAGGTCATTCTATACTGACTGACACCCTGATAACTATTGGAGTGGGGGCAGTTCCCATGGACTGAGTGCAGCCACCGTTCGAGAAAAGATTTTATATTGAATTCCTGAACGGTACATTTAGTTTAAACCCATTTGGGCCGTGCTCTGTGAAAAGGGGACTTAATGCACCTCTGTGATCCACTACATCAAGTAGGTCATCACATGATAATGGATCCATAAAATCTATTTCGTTCAACAACGAGCTAAATCATGGGTCAGATTTGTCCTTAGACATGCAGAAAATTGAACAATGGCAAAAAGTTTCAACTCATCTCAGCCTGCGCGGACTGCGCAGGCTGACCTGGGTCGATACTTTTTGCAGATGCATTAAGCCCACTTTTCAAAGAGCATCCCCGTTAATTTTGTTTAGAATTAATGGTAAGAAAAAAAGTTTTGCAAATAAGTCCCCGTTCTCGATGCTTGTTTCCTGGGGATATAACCTGTTCTCACGCCGTAATGTAGACAGTTCCAAAGATTGACTCCACTCATCACGGGATTCGAACACAGACTTTCTGACTTGAGAGACTGACTCTCTATCCGTATGAGCAGCATACGGATCACTTATCTTTAATTATCTATAATTACAAGGATGGCGTCAATTAATTATCTTTATCTTTAATTATATTCAATTGGTGGAGTGAGTATGGCGCCAAGTATGTAATGGCGTCAGGTATATAGTTTGAGGAAGATGGCGTCAATTACAATGTATGTCGCCAAATGTACGATTTAAAAGAGAGGACGTCATCTAGAGAGGTGGTTGTGAAATGGCATCACGAGCTATAATTTTAGGCGTCACATATATGATTTGAAGAAGATGGCGTCAGCTAGAGATTGTGAAATGGCATCATGACGTAATACAGTTTAAAAACGCGTCGGACAAGCTTTTGGATGGAAGTAATTTTTAGACCTCGGTGTTTTTTTTGATAGAGTCACCAGAAATGAATCCAAAGTTACGATGTTATAGTGTTCAAGATATAAAGGGTTCTATTAGTATAGGTTATTTGTTTATACGCAACGGAAGGATGCATCTCGTAGTAATTAACTGTTTGATATAAATTAAGATAGGAAATGTCATTTTCCATTACATTTAAGTAGTTACGATGTTTTACCGATGGTATAGAGCGTTGTGTTTCGTCTTTCTCCCAGCAATCTATTTTTTTTTTCTTAGGAGTAAAATTTTATGGAAACCTGTTTTTAACGAATATGTTTTGTTAGCAACGAAAATTTATAAAGTTACGTGCTCTTGGTAAAACAAAAACTACAAAAATAGTGATAACGAATTGGTTTTAAAGATTAAAATATCTGTTCATCTTGCCAATTCATTTTAAAAGAATCCACATACATAAAAAGATGAAGCGAATTTAAAAGGTTTAGTAAAAAAGTAATAACAATAATTATGGATACGTTACTTTAACACTATCCGTAAACCAATTTCGACGTTTTCGATGTTTATTTTTTTTTCTCTATCAAGCTACTTTTTTTCCATATAGTTGAAACATCATTTAAGTGAAGAGGAATGAGCAAGTTGACTTTTTCGTTAAACTATACACAGATATCAAAGACCCAAAGACCGCGTTTTTAACAGATCGTATATGTAGTTTGTACAACACTTTGATTGCATTTATCTGCCTTTTTTTTTTTTATCAACAACACAGAAAAAAAAAACGCCGTCTTTTACGACTAATGTATCAATACTTTGTTGTTACAATCTGTCAAGAAGTGTCAGTTATTTTCGAAATAAACAAAATGTCCTGTACCTACGTTTCATCGGGCTGATAAGTTGATCCTAGCATTTGTATTAATTAGGGACCAAACATGGGGTCGGATTAAGTAACGCTGAGTGGACCTTTGGCCGTATATCAACTTGCTGTAATGGAGCTTAGACGTTATTCCTCTTGCAATTTAGGGGTATGACTGTAAGACAGGGCTTTGGCAAACCTCGCTTTTATAGCAAGAAATATTTGCGGTATAAAAAACATTATGCATTACGAGCATTTCATTAGGAAACATTATTTTGACGCAGAAAGATTCTTAGATGATTCTCCATGCAGCCTGTTTTGTGGGCATTTTTCTATTTCAGATATTTATGAAATAGTAAAATTCACTGTGGAGCATGGTGTATTCACACGACAAAGTTACAAGTTACAACGGGGTAAATTTCGAGTTAAAATTCTCCAGTTTTTCACGGCTTTGAATTGCTAAAAGAAATTAAATACGAAGATTTTAGCCCAATTATCACGGCCTATCTCGTGGAAACCATAGGCAAATAATTTGGTTCCACTTGCCCCCCCCCCCCCCCGAAAAAAAATAAAAAACGGTCTTCCGAGACCACCGGTCCTTCGGGACCAACCCAAAGAATCATTACCACACACACACACACACAAACGCGCGCGCGCGCACGCGCACGCACGCACACACAAACGCGCACGCACGCACACGCACGCATATACCCACACACGCTGGTACGCACACACGCACGAAAGCACACATACACGTACGCACTTACGTACGCATATAGATATAAGCTCGAACACATACACGCAAGAATACAGCCACAATCACCTCAAAGACGGATCGAACAGGCTGCAAATCGCGTAGACTAACCACGGTCGAAAGTTTTCGCCTTTGGCAGATTTTTTTTTTTTGAATATAGATTGGTCGTTCTACATAACTATGTATTTATTACCCAGATTGACCTGTGCTGGATCCGATCTCTTTTTTTTTCAAATATTTATTTTACAGAATTCCCGGATAATCCCTTTTTGTATGACTCCATGTTTCTCGATGTTTCTAGTCTATTTTTCTAGTGTACAAAATCGTCTAGTCTACGAAACGTTTTGTTCCATCATGTTGTCCTTGACAACAGATAAACAGAAAATGTTTTAATTACTATTATACTGACTGTAGAAATGTTAACAATGTTTTATATTTTGTATAACCGTTTTTCGAATGGTTTTGGCATTATAATCCACAATTAATTATTATGACGAAGGAAAAACAGAAGTCTGAATTGTACAGTAAATGAGTGGGGGTACTTGTGTAATCGTTATTGAGGTCGGCTCTGTCCCTGGGTGTGTTTCTTGTTTACCAATTGTAATTCACGAATTCTTTTTGTATATACATAATTGGATGTTGGATAAGTGTTGGTTCTAACGCCGTTTTATTAATAGAATTATTGAACCAATAACTAATTATGCTACTGGTTTAACTTTTGGGCTCGAAGATAAAGTAAACTCAGGTTACTCTGCACAAGATGTGCAGATTGAGCTTAGATTTTGTTGTTTGTATCTGAGGAAAATTTAAGGAATATACCGGTAATATATAAATGTCAGTAGGCCTATGGTTTAATGTTAGGGTTTTAATATTAAGCTAAAAGGGCCCATTAATGACATCAGTTAGGATTTGTGACCTGATTGCACTCAAGATGTAATTTGATTTTACATTTCTGTCAATTAATCTTTTACGTTGTCTGCTTCAGTGTCTGCCTTTAAAAAATATTGTCATATCAGTTGATAGCTCGACTGTTTTTGGAGAAAACCCGCGGTATTGCTATAGCCTTGATGTCATTGTCATCAGCGTCGTTGTTTTTGTCATGCAAAAACTTTGACATTTTGTGATATCTCTGTTATTACTAAAGATATTTACTTGAAGCCTGGAATATTTGTCCACTATCATACTATCAAGGGAGATATTTCTAAATACATTTTTTGTCAGAGTTATGCCCCTTTTTTTAGACCGCATGCGGTGCTCTTGTTTTACTATAACCTTCGCGATGACTGCGTCATCGTACAAAAACTATGACATTTTGACATAGAATATTTGTTGTCCATCCGCCATTCTAAGCCCCCTCAGTCGGTAACGCGCTGCGCTTTCAATCCTGGGGTTGTTGGTTCGATCCACGGCTTGGCCAACATTCTTAATGGTGGTGAGTGCTCGCTTAGGAAACAAGTTCATAACGACACCAAGCAACGACGACTGTCCGTGAATATATATTTATCTGGTTGACGACGAGCACTTTCACTCCATTATCAGCATCATGGGGTTCTTCAGCGCTAATTGTTTTTGTGAGAAATGCATAAATGTGAAATCAAGTGCATCGTCTGTAAAAGAGACATGTGCCTTAACGCAGAACCTGTCAAATGTAGTGACTGCAATATGTCATGCAGATCTGCAGATTGCTATGCTGAGCACAAGAAAGTTACAATATACAAAATTGGGGGGAAAAAAGGCCAATTGAAACCTTCAGAATGTCAAAAATGGTGGAAATGTCCCTCTTGTTATAAAGTATTGAGATTGGAAAAACGTAAAAAGGAGGAACATATATGTGGGGAATATCAGTGTTCTTCCTGTCACAAATATGTCATGGATGATCACAAATGTTTTTTAAGAGCTTCTCCGGCAAAAGAAAATTTTATTCCAAAATTCATATTTTTTTATTTCGAATGTTCACAAGATGAAATAACCTATTGTGATCAAGGATACTTATCTTTACCAAAATTGAATTGTAAAGATTGTCAATTGCCGGAGTTATGTAAATCTTGCTCAAAATGCCAAAATTGTAAAATGTCTTGGTGTGGTAAAGCTAGCCACCGTCCAAACTTTGTTGTTGCTCACTCTGTATGTCCAAAATGCATTGACAAAGAACTTAAGCCGGAATCTGTATGCAAAGGGTGCGGTGCCCGTTGCGAAGAATGTGACAACTCTGATCTGCACGAGTACGAGGACGAAGGTCCTTGTCCTGGTAAATGCGGATTCAGAGAGGTCATATTCGAAGGGGCAGATACTGCCGAGAAATTTGGAGAGTGGCTCTTTACCGACCAACATGAGTATTTTAAGGTCATTGCGCATAATATGAAAGGATATGATGGATATTTCCTTCTCGAATACTTAATTGATCAGTTAGTAAGACCAGACAAAATCATTTACAACGGATAAAAAATAATGTATATATGGCAGTGGAGAAAGATTTACATATAAAGGTGATTGACAGTCTAAATTTTTTACCTATGAAATTAGCTGCATTACCTGAAGCCTTTGGTTTGGAAGAATTGAAAAAGGGATGGTTCCCACATTATTTTAATACTAGAGAGAATCAAAATTATGTGGGACCCTATCCCGATGCTGAACATTATGGTTTTGATTTTATGAGTGACGAAGAGAGAGGAAAGTTTGTTGAATGGTTGAGTGAGAAAAAGAACGAAATTTTCGATTTTAGGAATGAAATGTTAGAATATTGTAGAAGTGATGTCGATATTTTAAGAAAAGCATGTATGAAATTTAGAAATTTGTTAATGAGTGATACGGGTGTACAAAAGGTGGTTCGGAACGAGAGAGACAAGAGAGAGAAGAAATGGTTTGGTGCCGTAGATTCCTTCGATTCCGTAACAATAGCTTCCGTGTGTATGAATGTCTTTAAAACAAAATTTTTGGAAGAAAATTGGCGCGTAAAATTACCAGGCAATGACGAATGGTTACCCGCAAAAGTCGTCAATGAGAAATTCTACATACAAAAAGGAAACGAATGGGTCCTCGAATCCAAAGGAGAGCAAATAAGTGAGGGAGAATTTGTTAGCACCCCTATTGCAAAGATTCCTCCCAGTGGTTACAACGATCAATATAGCAAAGCGTCAATTCATTGGTTGGAGTGGAGGGCACGTCTCGATAACGTTCACATTCAACACGCCTTAAACGAAGGAAAAAGAACTATCCCTGGAACCCGTTACAATTTGGACGGGTATTGCATGGAAACAAATACGGCCTATGAGTATCACGGGTGTATATTTCATGGCTGCCCTGTTTGTTTTTCTGACAATCGGGAAGAGACGTACCACCCACTCACTCACCAGTCTTTGAATGAATTGTACGCCCTCACCTTAAAAAAGAAAGCTTATCTGGAAAATTTAGGCATGAACTATGTTTGTATTTGGGATCATGAATTCAAACAACAGCAAAATCAAAACCCAGAGCTCCGACAATTTATTTCTGAGCTAGACATAATGGATAGATTAGATCCGAGAGAAAGTTTGTTTGGGGGGAGAACTAATGCCAGTCAACTTTACTACAAAGTCAAAGAAAATGAACAAATCAAATACGTGGACTTTACCAGTTTGTATCCGTGGGTAAACAAATATTGTAGGTATCCCGTAGGTCACTCAACAATCATCACAAAAGATTTTGGGGACATAAAGGATTATTTTGGTATTACCAAGGTGAGAATTCTTCCACCCAGGGACTCTATCACCCTGTCCTTCCTTCCAGATCAAACGACAAATTAAAATTCCCTTTATGTTGGACTTATGCGGATACCGAAAATCAAAAGCCATGTAAATGTACAACGAAAAAGAGAGAACTGATTGGTACTTGGTGTACCCCAGAACTTGAAACGGCTGTAAGATTAGGATATATGATAACAAAGATTTATGAAGTATATCTCTGGGAGGAAAGTGCGCAATATGACCTCAAAACTCATGAAGGAGGACTATTTGCAAAATACATTAACACATTCTTGAAAATTAAACAGGAAGCAAGTGGTCCTCCCGATTGGGTTAAGAGAGAAGAGGATATGATGAAGTACATTGAACAATATTTTGAAAATGAAGGAGTTTCTTCGGATCGAGAATTCATTGTAAAGAACCCTGGTCTAAGAGCTTTGGCTAAATTCGCCCTCAATAGTTTTGGGGGAAAATTAGGACAGAGACTCAATATGCGTCAAACAGAATTTTTTTCACTAAAGTCAGGCTGATTTATACTTTCAGTTACTCTCAGATCCACTGAAACAACCGGTTGATTTTCATATACTGTCCAATGATACTATACAAGTAGAATGGGAGTATAAAGACAACTGTCAACCCGAAGATAATAAGACAAACATATATTTGGCAACATTTACAACTTGATGGGCCAGGCTAAAACTTTATGGAGTACTTGAAAAGCTAGACGAAGAGTCTTGTATTACGATACAGACAGCATTATTTATGTCAGTCGTCCAAACGAGTTTGATCCTCCGTTAGGTGATTACTTGGGTGAACTGACCAACGAATTGCAAAGCGGAAAGTACATTGCAGAGTCTGCGTCTGGTGGGCCAAAAAATTATGCTTACAAAACAAATAAAAAAAGTGAAACATGCTAAGTAAGAGGATTTACCCTGAATTACAAAACCAGTTAACTGATTAATTTCGAAAGTGTAAAACATATGGTCACAGATCCCGAATGTCATTCTAACATCACGGTCACAAACCCTAATAAAATATGTAGGAATAAAAGAAAAAGAAAAAATTACAACCGTGAAGAAGAAAAGAAATACCAAATAGTTTATACAAAAAGAAGAAAACTAGATAATTTTGATACAGAACCTTATGGGTTTTGATAGTTGTTTTTCCTACTCACTAGATGTAAGATAATCATGTTTATTGATAACTATGTTTTCTAACCTTTTTCTTTTCCCCTCAAAAACATTGTTGCAGAGATACAATATTAGTGAAAACATTATAGGAAAAGGAGAATTTACTTCTAACGAGTTTTGACACCCCTGAGATACAATATCAGTAAAATTATTATAGGAAAAGGAGAAATTGGTTGCAACAAGTAAGACCTGCTTTTTCCGTAATGCTTTCTACCCTTAAAGATGCTTTCACTTCAGATTACAACCCATTTAAAAATGTCTTCTGCGACCTCTTTCAATAGTATAAAATTTTTGGTTGTCTTGTAAAGAGTTGAAAGTGTTAGTTCATTTTTTTTTTTTTTTTTATAGAGATGCGTTTTTTCTTAAAAGTGTTATTTACATTTCAAAAAGTGTATATAATTTTTCAAAAAAGTGTTTATCATATCTTAAAAACTGTCACCTCCATTTATGTTTTTGCACATTTGCACGTTAAATCCTATTGAGTGCTTTTTAAAATGTGTCACTCACTTTCTTTAAAGTGTTATCATTTTTCTAAAAGTGTTGACTACTTTTGAAAAAGTGTTTATGACTTTTCGAAAACTGTCAGTATCATTTAAGAATTTTTTGTATTATACATGTTAAATCTAATTGGGACCATTTTTTATTCTATTTAACCCATTACCAGACGACAAAATTTTAGACTGGTCCAAATTGAAAGAGGTTGCAGACCACATATTATATGTAGCTAAATCAGTAAAACTTGTATTAGAAAGGGTAGAAAATATTGTGGGAAAAGGAGAAAATGCTGGTTACCAGCATTTTCTTCTTTTCCCACATTGTTTTCCATAGCTATATTTCTTCAGTGTGTCAAAACGTGGGACTGAGTGGTAACGGGTTAAGAGTTGTTTGATTTTTGAAAAGCTGCATTGCTACTTGTATGAATTGTCAATAAAAGAAAAAGATTGTAAGAATGCCTTGATATTATTTTTAGATTTCTTAATTTATTATTTGTCATAAGAATATGACAGAAACACTGGAAAAAGAAACTTTTTTACGTTTACCAAAGACCGATGAAGAAAGTTGTAGCGAGAAGTGGCATGTTTTAGGAACTCGCGTCCCCAAAGGAGAAATTGTCTATTTTTGTCAAATGATTATTGTATATATCATAATCATTATATCTATAGTCAATTTATCATTACAGAACGGAACGACTGAACTCTGGGTATCACTTTTAGGCAGTAGTATTGGATACGCTTTACCTAACCCTCAGCTTAAAAGATGATGTCATTACCGTTCAAACCTTGTTCTAGCATGTGTATTAGTGGTCAAACTGGATCGGGTAAAACCCAATTTGTTTACCGTTTCTTACAACACTCACCGCAAATGTATGTTCGTGATCCCCCGTCTCGTATACTCTATTGCTACGGTATTCATCAAGACTTATTTGAAAAAATGGAGCAAACTATTCCAAACATTAACAGTAAGCAAGGGCTACCTACTGTAGATGAATTGGAAGAGTTGACCAAAGATAGAAAACATAATCTAATTATAGTTGACGACCTTATGGACCAGGTTATGCAATCGCAAGAAATGAAACTCTTGTTTGTCCAAGGATGTCATCATAGAAAAGTGTCGGTAATTATGAGTACGCAAAACTTATATCCCGGTGGCAAACACGCTAGAACCATTGCGTTAAATACTTGGTATATGGTACTGATGAAACACATAATCATGATTAGAGACATATCTCAAGTAGGCATACTGGGTCGACAGCTTTACCCAGGGAAATCCAAAGACTTTATAAAAGCCTATGAAGATGCCCTTAGCGCGAAACATGGTTACTTGATAGTAGACATGAGTCCTCATGCCGAAGATAAGTACCGCTTAAGAACTCGTATCTTTCCGGACGAGGATCCATTCATTTACCGATTGACGTAAGAATAGAAAAGATACACTCGTAGAAAGATAATATGGTAGAACTCATTAAATGGCAACGCCACTTTCTACATTTAGTGGCGAACACTTCTGCTGATCAGAGAAAAGTGCTTTTAAAAACAATTTCGCGTAAGCAATTAAAAGCATTGACCCAAATTGCTGACTACGTGATTCGATCGAAAGTGAGGTTAACGCCAGTAGAAAAATCGAGTTTAAAACGTCAAAGACGATTTGTATACCTACTAGCAGATCGTAACGTGGGATTTGCTAAAAAGAAAAAAGCTGTCCAACTGAAGCAACGTACTATCCGTGCATTGGTAAAGATTGCTTCTACCTACTTACATCCGGTGTTACAGTAATGCATAAATTCGTATTAGTACCATTTGAAAAGTTTGAGCGATTGAAAAACGCTTCTAAAATTCGTAACGATGATACAGTTCACGATCACATAAAGGTTAAAAAGAAAGGATCAAACCAAATGTTTCCCCCGGGGGTAAGAGAGAAAAAGAAAAAGGAAAACTGACATTGACTGAATTTTTAATTTTAAATAAGAACAAAAGACATTTTCATTTTTCAATTTTATATTTTCAATTATCATTTGTATTTTTCATAATAATAAAACGTTTACACATAATTGCTCTTGTTTCATGTCTATTGAATGTAAACTGTTCTGGTTTTATCGATGGTCAGTACTTCGGGAAATGTGGAGTACATCAGTAAGGTCACACTTTCTGGTAATGCTTGTGCAAACTTGATTTCAAATCGACACAAACCTCTTCTTTTTGAAGTGAACGAGAAGTACGGATCAATGTCCAAAACGTATAGACACTATCCCTTCTTGTAGTCTCTGTATTCAATATTTATATTGAGTATTAATAAACGCCGAAGCTAATAACTGCTTTGGTTTTTCTTCAAAACAGTCTTTGACAACGTTGTACCATTCATCCAACAAAACGTACAGTAATGTGTCGATTTTTTTTCCGTAAATACTGGTTAACATCTTGATCTAAGAACACGGAAGCCTGAGAATTATTTGCATCCAAATGCTTGTCGACCGCGTGGGTAGATAGTTTAAAGACAGTCTTCATGCCGAAAGCATGATTCTTTAAGTAATCGCCCATCGAAGCAATTTGCATGTCATAACCGACTCATAAAAATGCGTCAGGACGTGTACATACAGGAACGTGTTTGAACGCGTTAAGCTAAGTCAACAAAATAACCGCTACATCTCTATTACGTCATGATGCCATTTCACAATCTCTAGCTGACGCCATCTTCTTCAAATCATATATTTGACGCCTAAAATTAAAGCTCGTGATGCCATTTCACAACCACCTCTCTAGATGACGTCCTCTCCTTTAAATCGTACATTTGGCGACATACATTATAATTGACGCCATCTTCCTCAAGCTATATACCTGACGCCATTACATACTTGGTGCCATACTCACTCCACCAATTGAATATAATTTAAGATAATTAAAGACAATAAATTGACGCCATCCTTGTAATTGAAGATAATTAAAGATGATTAAAGATAATTATTTGAAGCCAAAGTGATCCGTATGCTGCTCGTATGCAACAGTATCCGACTATAGCACATTGTTTATGGGCGTTTTTCGTGACTCAGTTATTTATTCCTTCCGAAAAACAGCTTATGCTGACGGCATAGAACAAGATCAATGCAATGCATATGCATACAACGTGCGGTCTGATCTTGAGTCTATACCGTCCGCTTATTTAGCCAAGCCTCTATTTAGATAAGAATCCGTCTGAGTATCGAAGGATTACACTTTAGGCCGTCGAAGGTGGTCGAATTTATTATTTTGCGATGAAAGAGTTAAGGCGTTGGATTAGTGACGTGGTAGTCCAGGGTCCGTATTCACCAGCCACTCTTAGTTTTATCGTTAGTCGTATTCTAGATTTAGAAAATACTTCTGACTGGCTGAGCCATTTGGCTTATTTTTTTTAGCCAATCAGAAGCTGAGTTACTTCCAAAATATAGAAAATTATTTAGGACAGGACAAAGAATGTTGTTAAAAATGGGTAGTGAATACAGACCCTTATTCGATCACCGCCGGCGCCTCTGGTCACGTGGAAGTCTCCATTGACAAGGCATTGCGACGGTCCAGCCTTATGCTGTTGACACAGAGGAAAAGCAAAGATAAGTGAAATGACTAAAGTAGTCTTGTATCATTGAAAGAAAGGTGATACCCAGTTCAGTCGAACAAACATTTTAACTCCATACCAAACGACAAAAGTTTAGACAAGTCCATTTTGAAAGCATTTGCAGACGAGAAATTAGATGTGGTTAAATTGATGATTTCTTTTTTTGAAAGGGTTGAAAACATTGTGGAAGACTATGTTTTCAAAAGGCCTCTTCCTCAGTGTCATTAAAACACGAGATTGTGTGGTAAAAGGTTAAGGGGTTGGGTGGGGGTTTGGGCTTGTGGGTATACTCCTACGTTTTGTACAGAAAGTGAAGATTGTCTGTAGATGCAGCTGATTTTATTCTTTGGGCTTTCTGGGGCTTTATCGAAAACCCAAGAAAGATGCTGAAAATAAAAAAGACACCACAATTTTTTGTCTGAAAAAAAAAATCAAAGTGCTGAAAGTACTGACAGACTAGCGATTTTGATTGATTGTTTGTATGGTGTTTATTAACCGTGTTTTCAACATTATTTCAGTTATGTAGCAGTGGCCAGTGCACATATCCATGCTTTCCTGGAGTTTCTTTCACCAGTACTCCGCACAATATTCTTTCCAAGCCACTGGCTGCTTTCCAAAATAACTATCATTGAAACGTGAGAGAGAAATGAGTCCTGTTGCAATGACTAGCATCAGTCCTCGGAAAGAAATTGCCGAGTCGGGGATCAAACCAGTAACCTCCTGTTCTCAAGTCCTGTACGCTACCGATTGATTTGCAGGGGCTATGCACCCTATTGGTTATAAGTTGGTTATAAGTTCAACCCTTAACCTGCTAAGAAAATGTTAAAAGAAATTTTCAAGCTGATGGTAAACACCTTAATATTGTTTTTTTAAATGTACATTTTGGAGAAAATATATCCTCTTATAGGACAGTGTAGATCCAAGATCAGCTTGCAAGTACTGTGCAGTCTGATCTTAATCCACACTGTCTTCAAAAGGTCATTGAGTCGCAGCAGTGCCGGTAAAAGAAACTCTATGAAAGAATGGATAGGTGCTCTGGCCGCCGCAATACCACTGAAACAATGTTGAAAACGGCATTAAACACCATGTAGGTAACTAGTCAATATCCAATAGCACAAGATGTAGTTTACTATTTAGCTCTCTTTACAAAATGAAAAATTTTGCACTTGTCCAAATTCAAAGCTGTTGCAGACCATAAATTAAAGGTGGCTCAACTGATGAAATCTGATTCCAAAAGAGCAGAAAACAATGGGGGAAAGGGAGAAAATGATGGGTACAAGCATTTTCTCCTTTTCCCGCAATGTTTTCAAAGATATTCTTCCCCAGTGTTGTTAAAACTTGGGATTGTTTGGTAAAGGGTTAATAGCATAACAGTTTAACATAACAGTTTAACTGTACACAATGATCTAAGTAATGAATGACTGAAGGAATGACAAAGGTTCCCTGTCCAGTGAGGGTTAATTAATATAGCTGGGATTTGCTACAAGTTACCTAGGTGTGTCTATTCATAGATTCATTCATAATATAGTTGTGTAGGGATAAGTGATTCTTTGCTTTGCATAGGTCACTTAATTTACATATAGGCAAAGATCTTTTGCCTTATAAATGACATTTTGTTCAGTTTATTACTTTGTAAGACGACATGTTCAAATATCGGAGAGGTAGAGATTTAGTGGTTTTTGTCTAAATTGTCACAGATAACAGAATCAGGATTTCTAACAGAAAGAAGTATTTTCTGTGAGGCAGTATTTGGCAACTGTGGGATTTTTTGTTTACTTTGACTCTAAGTCAGTCTTGATGCCTATAGACTAGCTTCGCTAGTCAAAAACACATGCGTTGCGGTCAGCGGTCGCATTAACAGAAGACTGATAAGAAACCCAAACAAAGTCAGACCTGGAAGATAGTTTGTCCTTGAACCCTGAAAACCGCTATTTCTGTTTGTGACTTACATACCCTTTGCTTGTTAAGTTTAAATTCTGTTTAGAAACATAATTTTTCATACTTTTTTTTTCTGTGAATTCCTTTAATGTTTAATTAATGTAAAAATCTAAATTTCCGAAATCTTGCGACCTCTTTTTTTTTTACTGTGAAATGTTCATTGTTTTGCTGGACTAAAGTCTAAGTTTTACATTTAGCCGCCTGATTGACTAAGACAGATTGTTTCAGTATATCAGATGACCAATCTTGTTAAAAATATTACGCTGCTAAGCGCTGTCCAATGCTTTTGGCGGACTATGTAGATCAAGATCTGATTGCACAGAGAGTGCTCTTCGATCTTGGATCTACGCTGTCTGTTTCGGCAAGATATTTCCGGTGAAACCAGTGACCTCGAAATCGCAGTATTCAAAAATTTACTATTGTTTAAATCTATTGAGCATTGTAAGAGTTCACGAATTTGATCGATATTTAGAACGGTCTGGGAAGACGGCCCATGATAAGATCTTTTCAGTGACCTTGAAAACGTAAAATATGCCTACTTGTCTGGTCTCCTGAGATTGAGGTTGAAGGTTTGTATCATGGTTTGGGCAGTTTCAGGGTTCTAATTTAGGGAAAATGACGTGTGTAAATTGTTACCCTTTAAAGTGAAATGACGACGGTACTGCGTCAATCACAAAACTATAATCAATCAATCAATCAATCAATAGATCAAACAAATAAATCATATGTGAGAGGGAGAGACGAAAGACAGAGAGAGAGAGAGAGAGAGAGAGAGAGAGAGAGAGAGAGAGAGATCACGTATTAAAAGTGTTTAAAGAAATAAAACATTTTTTAAGACGATGTACACAACGATGAGTTAATAAAACGATTCTATATTTGAATCATCGGTACAGGTTAACGAGCCCCACATTTTTTGTAATGGCATTTCGTTATCAGGTGTCTGCAACCTGCGCCTCACCTCGTTAACCCTTCACCCCCATAAACAATAACTTATTGTTCCCCGACAGATAACCAGCAATATCCTAGCTGATAAGCCCGGGATAAAAGATGGTTTATTTCTATCGTCTTTGATAATGTTTCTTCTTCGTTGTTGTAGATCTTAACCTTCTTATCACACAATAAAAAATTAGGCCAAGCCAAATTGAAGCTTTTTGAAGACGACAATCAAAGGTGGCTCGTGTGATGGTATTTATCTTTGAAAAGGTAGAAAACATTGTGTGAAAAGGAGAACAAGCTGGTTAACCAGCATTTTCTCCTTTTAACACGATGTTTTCAAAACCATTTCCTTTCATTGATTGTTTGCGAAAGGGTCGAAGTGACACAAAGGTCGATCTGGCTTTCATTTCAGTAATATAAGATAAACTATCTATGGCTAAATGAGTTTATTTATCTCCTAATTAAGAATTTGTCAAAATCATATCGACAACCCGTTATTGGCATTCATATTACCGCAGTCCTTGCATACCCATATCATGCCGCTGTAGTGACCTCTGACCTCCTTTGTAAAATGAGAAGATCAAGATTAGCATGTACTTCTATGCAGTCTGATCTTGATGTGACATCTCTCCCTGTAAATTGTTTGGGGTTTCCTAGGCAGATATTTAACTCTTTACCAGATTAAAAATTCGACTTGTACAAAGTGAAAGTATTTAAAGAAGGCAAAGTATATAAACATAGCTCGGAAAAGGGGTTTTCTCGGGCAGGATTAAAAAAAAATCACTGTGGGTATAGGAGAACATGCTGATAAGTAACCCAGCATTTTTCTCCATTTCCCGCCATGTTTTATGATTCTTTTTCCCAAGGGTCGTTCAGAAACGAGGCTAAATGGTCAAGATCAACGCATTAGCTTGTCAATTTTAATATCAACTTCGTTTCTTCAAAATCTAATGATATTACATCGGTGGCATCAGATTTTTTTCCTTTCACTTGACTGTCAATATATCAATTTCATGCTGCATTTTTATAGTAAATTATGTGGACGGAGATCAAAATTATTGGTTATGAATTCTGATTTCAACCTGCAGCATTCGTCACTGTCTCGCGTTTTCTCAATAAGCATTGATGGGCATAAATTAACAACGAAATAATCATAAATAGATGGTTCCGATATTTCTTCACTATTCAGCAGGTCGAGTCTCGTTCCAAACAGCAAAATGTTTGGACATTTCCAGATTAACCCTTAAGCTGCTAAGCGCGACTCATGGACCATTTGCGGACAGTGTAGATCAAAATCAGACTGCACAAAACGTGCAGTCTGATCTTGGATCTACACTGTCCGATAAATAGATAATCTTTCCTCCCAAAAAATACCTTTGAAATAGCAAAATCTTGGTTTTTACTATTGACTTGAAAGTTTGATGTCGTTTATTTAGCAGGATAAGGGTTAAAAGCGTTTGAGCGGCGCGTATGATTGGGGCTTAACCCTTTACCAGATGACCAAATTTTAGCCTTGTCCAAATTGAAAACATTTGCAGACCACAATTTCAATGCGGCTCAAATGGTGCATTTTTTCTTTGATAGAGTAGAAAACATTGTGGGAAAAGGAGAAAATGCTGGTTACCAGCATTTTCTCCTTTTCCCACAATGTTTTCAAAAGGCTTCATTCCCAGGGGCGTCAAAAGGCGTCATTGTGCGGTAAAGGGTTAATGCATCTCAATGATGCATGATACCAAGCAAGGCATCACATGTCTGTCCGGACAGCGCAGGCTGACGTGGATCGATATTTTTTGCAGATACATTACATCCCCTTTTCACAGAACATGACGTATTTGAAAAGGTTGATGTGATGCTAATTGTCTTTGAAAGAATTCAAACACTGTGGGAAAACGGAGAAAACAATCTGCCTGCAAGCGTTATTTCTCTTACCAACGACATTTTCATTTGTTTTTTTTTTTCATTTTGGCCGTTAAAATAGGAGATCTCTTAGATGTAGAAAGGACTCATTCTTTGTCCGGTTTTTTGTCTCTCTCTGTCTCTCTCTCTCTCTCTCTCTGTTCATTAACGGTTGCGGTTTATCTCGTTTAGATATACATCTGCTATAATCATTTATCTTTGTTAGGATAGAATTACTATAAATAAACATGTATATCACTGAAAGGTAACTAATGACATCATGATGACGTAACCTAATTGTCTGACAGTAATTCATGTAGATAACACTACGATCGACACTGACCGTTGTATTGATTGACAGGGGAGATAATTAGAATGCAGGTAATTAACATTATCTGTTCGATGCCAAATTGGAACCGACTGCGCAATCTCAAGAGGGAGTTCAATACCGAAATAAACATGAAGAGTTCATTACCGAGACGCCCCCTACCGGAATTAATCTTCTCTATAAATATGCTTTCCATAAAGTATTGCGTAATGTTGCATCATGGATTTGTACAGTCAAGTGGCATGAAGTTATAACTGCTCTACCAATGAAATAACCAGTCAAAATTGTGACTGACTTGGCTATGTACAGTATCCTTTCAGAATATTGGATTGTCCAAGATCAGACTGCACAATCCTTGCTATATGACGTTGATACACACTAACTTCTAAGTCCTTAACTCTTTACCACACACACACAAAAATTTAGACCAATCTAAATCGAAAGCATTTGCAGACGACAAAATCAATGTTGTACAAATGTTGAAAAAGTTCTTTTAAAAGGGTACAAAAGATTGCGAGAAAAGGAGAAAATGCTGGTAACCAGCATTTCTTCCTTTTCCCACGATGTTTTCCAAAGCCTTCTTCCTTAAGGTCGTAAAAACTCGGAATTGTGTGATAAAGGGTTAAAATTATTTGTTGGTTTTCGGTGCCTTTTTCAACATTATGCTTATAAACACTGCGAACGAAAACCATATTCAACGGTGGGAGAAATGAATCTTGTCAAAATGACTATCATCAATCCTCGAAAAAAATCTGGCACTCTAACTTAAAAGCCGTTGGTTACAAAGCTTGTGCGTATAACAGCCTGAGCCACTGGGCTTAGAAAATTGATGTTAGCTACAGAAAGGAAATTGAACAGAGAAAAAACAAGACTGAAATTTTAATTCCTGTCTGAATAAATGCAGGTTTAAAAAAAAAGCCAACGAGGTTTCGTTCTTTTAAAATTTGAGGAACAGCGTTAAACAACATACAAACAGATGAGCCATGGTCTGGCAAAAAGGGGCTTAATGCTTTTTCGTGATGCATGGTCCCTTGCAAGTCATCACTTACTCATGGGTCCATAAAATCCACTTTGTCTAACAACCAACGGTATCCTGAGGTAAACTGGTCCTTTGACATGCAGAAAATTGACCATTAGCACAACGTCCCGACACAGGTAAGCCTGCGCGGACTGCGCAGGCTGACCTGGTTAGATAACTTTTTGTAGATGCATTAAGCCCCTTTTCACAGAGCATGGCTCAAATCTTCGAGTCAATATTACTGGCTCCGATCGAGCAGTCGGA
Organism: Tridacna gigas; assembly: GCA_945859785.2. Lineage (NCBI taxonomy): Eukaryota > Metazoa > Mollusca > Bivalvia > Cardiida > Cardiidae > Tridacna > Tridacna gigas. Next base: position 71,365,112 of record OX244029.2, read on the forward strand.
ACTGCTTGTACGCTTTTCTACCCCGTCGCATTTTTCCACTCATTACTTCTAATAAACTGATACACTAGTATCATTACATGTGTAACCTTGAACCGGTCGACAACATATTTTAGACTCATTCAAAATGAGAGAATCTCAAGAACACAAATTCGAAATTTACACAAAACTTATGAGCTGAAGTTCTCTTGTAGATAAGAAAACATTGCGGGAAAAGAAGAAAATGCTGGTTAACAGCATTTTCTCCTTTTCCCACAATGTTTTCAAAAGCAAATTTGCTTGGGGTCATTAAAATATTTAAGAAATCGTTTCGTAAAGGGTTCGCGTTAACATAATAGCATTTAAGGAGGGGGGTCGTTTTCCCGTGCATTATGGGTAAGAAAAGTCTTCTGCTATCAAGCTCGTCTGTTTTCCATCTCGTTCTCTGTTTGCTCGCCAGCAAGTGTGGGAAAACTGAATTTTACGTCTACCCAAACCGCAAAATTATTACTCAGAAACTTTTTTTTTTCTCAAGTAGATATGGAATATTTTATGAGATCTTATTACGAACGCGCTTTTCCCCGTAATACTTGGGTATTTCGAGATCCGCAAAACATGCATTTCTATCATAGAACCTTCGAAACAAAAATTCCCCTATCGTCTGATATTCGCACCTGCTTTTTTTTCTCGCTATAGTTCATGTGACCAAAAATCAGTGTTCAGATAATTCTTGAGTAGTTAAATCTTTCGCTCTGTCATTTTAATCTACATTTTAAAACTCTGTAAGACAAGGGATTTTTTTTTTTACGGTAAGCATTCGAGTTGTAATTCTAACAAGTGTTGAGGAAAGCCTGTTTGTTTCCCACGAGCACGCGCCTACAGCATGCCACTCTGTGGAGCGACAAGGAAAAAAAGGGGGAAAAAAACTTTTGAACATTAATTATGCTGAATAAACATGTTAGAGTTTAACGACCCATTACCAAACAATCCCATGTTTCTATGACCCCGGGGTAGAAGACCTTTGAAAAACATAGAAAACGTTGTGGGAAAAGGAGAAAATGCTGGTAACCAGCATTTTCTCCTTTTCCCACAATGTTTTCTTTATCTTTAAAAGACGAATCCCATCATTCGAGCAACATTTGACTCTTTACAACACGACAAAAATGTAGACTTGTCCAAATTGAAATTATTTACAGACAATAATTTAAGTGTGGCTCAAATGATAGAATTTGTCTTTGATGAGGTAGAAAACATTGTGGGAAAAGAAAAAAATGCTGGTTACCAGCATTTTCTCCTTTTCCCACGATGTTTTCAAAAGGCTTCTGTGTTAAAGAGTTTTCATTCAAATAAATTTTAATGCTTTAATATCCGCTGACTACTGCAGTGACTATTTATAGACCTATAAAAATTCATATCAAATTACAAAGAGAAGAAAAAACGTTTAATAATAAAGCAAACAAAAATGGTGTTATTTTTCAACAATATCGATGAAAACATTCGGGCTCATACCAACCATTCTTAAGAACATTTTTTTTGTCTCATTCTCAAGAACTTTTTAAGTTTAAAAGTCACACAATTCCTGACTGGCTATATATCAAATCGGTTAGCCAATCAGAAGTTGCGTCATTTTCTAAATCTAAAATTAGTCTTAGAATGAAAGTAAGAATGTGTAGATGAAAACAGACCCCGGAAGGACTGGTTTGGTTCAAGCAATTGCTCCTTATTCCGCAGTATTTTCCAGCAGAGGTAAAGAGTCGTAGTTTGTACATTGATATGCTTAGAGCTAAATTATTTCAAAGTTACAGCTGTTTTTGTCAGAATCTCTCACAGAAATACTGGAAACAGACACTATACGTCAAAATTAAACCGTGTATTCTGTGTAGGTTGACCTTGACCTTAACTCTTGAACATCTAATTGAATTAACGCAAAATTACCAGCCAATTAAAACCCCTCAAAATTGCGATTTTAGAGTTCTTTTCTCCGAAAAAATTATCACCCTGTGGGACAGTGTAAATTCAAGATCAGACTGTAAGTTATGTGCAGTCTGATATGAATCTATATTGTTCGCATAAGCCCATAGCGTCGTGATTACCTACTAAAGAGTTTTAACGGTCTTGAAGAGTTACTGTAATTATGATGTTTTGTTACATGTTGTAGGATCTGATAAGAAATGGAATTTATTAAAATGTAGCTGGAAAATCGTTGTTCAGCGGGCCATTGGCACTGGTCGCCCTGATTTACCTCAAATATCGTTGAAAACTGCGTTTAACGCAAATTGAACAAGCAAAACTTTTTTTTTTCCAAGATGTGTGTAGGGTGTATCAGTTTTTTATATAAATGTTTGGTTCACATGATGGATAAATAAAAACGGAAGAAAGCGATAAACAACGAAAACCAATTAGCTCTGATTCCGATCACCTGGCGCAGATTCTATCTTATTTTTTACTGCTGAATGAAGAATTGTTTACAAACAAAACGCACGTGATACATCCTAATGTTTTCTCCTGTCTTTTACTAGGTATACCTATTGTTTGGCAGGGCATCAAAGATGAGCAAACTGACAAGATAATTATCACGTTGCGAGCTATGAGTAATTTATTTAACTCTTTACCACACAGAGATATTTAGACTCGTGTATATTGAAAAGATATGCAGACTGAAAGTTTGGTGTGGCTCGCTAGAAGAGATGCGTGTTACGAGGGCGTAGATAAAGCACTGAGGGATAAGCGGACCCCTTTTTCTGTGATATTTTCTAAAGCATTCTTTGTTCGCATAGCTTAGTAAAAGGTTAAAGATTTTCCGTGTCCAAAACATCAACAGTGTCGGTTAGGAATCGATTATCTCTCTTCATCCAAACGAATTTCTAATAAATTATCATTTTTAACCCTTTACCACACAATCCCGAGTTTTCTCGACCCTGAGGAAGAGGACGGTTGAAAACACCGTGGAAAAAGGATAAAATGCTGGTAACCAACATTTTCACCTTTTCTTACAATGTTTTCCCAAAGACAAATTTAATTTTTAAAGTAACATTTAATTGGTTGCCCGCATTATGATTTCAATACGGACAAGTCTAAACCCTTTACAGCACAATGCCGCCTTTTAACGACCCTGGGAAAGAAGCCTTTTGAAAACATTATGGGAACAATGTTTTCTGCCCTATCAAAGAAAAATTGCACCATTTGGGCCACATTGAAATTGTCGTCTGCAAATGCTTTCAATTTGGACAAGGCTAAAGTTTTGCCGTCTAGTAAAAGGTTAACCTTTTTCGTTGGTAATGAGTTAATTTTTTCGGTGCCAAATCAGTGCCAAATAATTACATGTATATAAACTGGAGCTCTTTCGACGGCCGAACTTGAATACAATCCAGCCACTGAAACTCATATTTATTTTATCTTACAGTCTTGACTAAACAAGCGGACGGTGCAGGTTCAAGATCAGACTGAAGGTTCTGTGCATTCTGATCTTGATCCATACCGTCCGCAAAAGAATCTATTTTGGCATATGGCGCTGTCAGGATTATAAACTTGGGACCAGTACCTGTGTGGCTCATAAGTTAATTGTAAAACAAAAAAAAAATAAGATTTTGATTGAAATTGAAAGCATAATATAATTGAAAACATTAGTAATAGTAATTAAGTATTACTGGAATCTGTCCTTTTAACAGCTTGTTAAGCGCATTTTTCCCTTTTCTCACAATGTTTTCAAAAGCCTACTTCCTCAGGATGGTTAGAACGGGATTGTTTGGTACAGTGTTAAATCAAGGTGATAGGTTTTTCGAGAGTGTGTCCTTGAGCAAGGTACTTTAGTACCCCGGCCCGGTACTGGTGAAGTTTATGGAAACACACGAATAAGTCAGCTGTCGCTGTCGTATAACTCAACTAATGTTGAAAACGGCCTTAAATATCAATCAATCAATCAATCAATCAATCAATCGCGTTCTGAGCAGTCTGGTCTCAATCTACACTATCCGAAATGGGCATTCTGATCTTGATCTACACTATATACAAAATCGCCATAGGTTGTGCTAAGAGCTGAAAGGGTCAGCCCACATTCACTCCGTAACATACAATCTATACATTACAAACAAAACCCCGACCCCCACCCACCCACCAATCCAATTTACCAGCCTCAACCATTAACTGTGATTGGATAAGAACCAAATGCATGGGCTTTGGGGCGGAACGTTCTGAGAAAAATATTCCATAAATCTGGCGAGATAATCTTTCTCGAGAAGAATGATACTGTTAAACCCTGCCCCACACAATCCCGAGATTTTGACTACCTTGAGAAAGAAAGCCTTTGGAAACAAGGTGAGAACAGTAGAAAATGCTTGTAACCAGCATTTACTACCTCTCCCACAATGTTTTCTACTTTTCAAAGATTTCATGATTTGCACACATTAAGTTTTTCATCTGCAAATCCTTTCAATTTTGACAAGCCTAAAATGTTTTTCGTTTGGTAAAGAGTTAACCCATTACCGCCTGAAACAAGCTTGCAGCAGACGACTTTTGAAATTATCATTGTGAAGGAAAGATAATTATCCTGAATTAAGATTTTAATCATACTAAAAGTAGTGAAAATGTTGTGGCAAACGGAGAAGTTACTCGTTGCAAGCAAATTCTTCTTTTGTCACCATGTTTTTCGAAGTATCTCGCTGCAAGTCGTAGAAAAGGCGTCTGCGAGGGGTAATGTTCAACCCGTGGGAACAAAACTCAGACCTTTTACTCTTTTACTTGACGACACAATTTTAGACTTGTCCGAATTTAAAGCATTTGCAGACGAAAAAAAAAAAATCTTGCTCAAATGATTCGATTTTTCTTTGAAAGTATAGAAAACGTTGTGGGAAAAGGAGAAAATGCTGGTTACCAGCATTTTCTCCTTTTCCCACAATGTTTTCAAAAGCTTTCTTTCGCAGTATCGTTAAAATTCGGGATTCTTTGATAAAGTGTTAACCCTTTTGGCAGCAGTAATTGCTGAATTGTTGTTTTTAAGAAAAGTATAGATCAGGATTAGACGGTACACAATAAGGTCGGCTAAGTTTGGAAGCTCTATTGTCCAATCTTCTGTGAGATTTTAGACCAAAAAGTAGGAAAATTTTGGTTGTTTTTATGATATGAATGAAGTTATCTCTTTCATTTTTTTAGAGAGTCTGACAGAGTTAAACCGTTTTACTTCATGACGTATGTGACAAGCATTTTCTGCTTGACAGCAGAGAGGCGAAAAAAAAAAAAAATTAAAAACAAATTGCTGTAGAAAATTATTTAAAAAAAAAAAAACATTTGAAATCATCGGGAGAATAAAAAGTCTTTGCTCGGTTTTCTCCGTATGTCTTCAAAGGCTTACCATATTAATAATAAGATGGAAATTTAATAGTTCTTAGAAATCTAGATGAATGAAATGGGTATATGTATTTCTAGTTAATCGAGAAAAATCTATCATTTATGCAACTTTAATTCCCCCCTTTTTGTCAGAATATCTAACTAATCATAGGATATTCAAGATTGTGTATGGGATTAAGACCAGACTGCGTATTTTGTACAGTCATCAGACTGCACACTCTGATCTTAATCTACTTTGTCGGGGCAGTTTGGTTATGGGTTAACACTTTATCACACAATGCCGACTTTTAAAGACACTGAGGAAAAGCCTTTTGAAAACACTGTAGAAAAAGGAGAAAATGCTGGTAACCAGCATTTTCTCCTTTTCCCACAATCTTTTCTACCCTATCAAAGAAAACACGCATCATTTGAGCCACACTGAAAGTGTCATCCTCAAATGCTTTCAATTTGGACGGGTTCAAAATTTTGTTGTGTAGTTAAGGGTTAAGCCGTGCTCAGCGTCTGTTAGGTTAAATGTGGGAATTATCTGTTCTTATCAGTTTAATCTTTTCTAAGTATCCCACCATTATGTGAAATGTACCTTTCGTTGTAGACAGTGAATCTTGTATATTACAGACCTGTCATTTTATTCTATTTTTAGATTTTTACCTCATCGGATGCTTCTTTTTACGTTTTTCCCACAGGTGCGTAATCCTTAAGGGAAAAATTACAAATGATTGATAATATTTAAATGAAGATTCAGATAAGAATCTACTAATACAAAAGGGGAAAAAGAAGAAAACGTTTTATTTTGAACACTGTTGTAAGTTACGAGGTTTCTACAAAATTTAATGATACGTAACGCTCAACTCTTTACCAAAAGACAAACTTTTAGACTCCCAAACTGAAAGCATGTACAGACGACATAGTAAATGTTGCTGAATGGTGGGATTTATCTTGAGATGGCCAGAAAACATTGTGGTAAAAGGAGAAAATGCTGGTAACCAGCATTTTCTCCTTTTCCCACAATGTTTTCTAAAGCCTTCTTCCTCAACGTCGTTAAAACTAGGGAGTGTGCGGACAACGGTTAACTCTCTACCACAGACAATATTCTAGACTTATAGAATAGAAATCAACAGCCTTTGCAGACAACGAAAATATCGCCCAAATGATGGGATACTAGTATACTCTTGAAAGGGTACAGAGAAATAGACTAAGATGAACCGGTATTGATTTCAGTCTTCGATACTCATAGGGATGTATGAGATTTATAATAAACTCATTATACAAATAATTTCCCGCAGACTAGTCTTTTTTTTTTGCCTTTTGCCACAATGTCTTTGCATCAAATCATGAATTAGCCCTTAAGCAAACGACAAAATTTTAGACTTTCCTAGACTGAAAGCACTTAAGGACGACAAAATAGATGAGAGTCGAACATTGAAATTAGTTTGAGGAAGAGTAGGAAACATTATGGGAAAAGGAGAAAATGCTGGCTAAGAGCATTTTCTCCTTTTCCCATAATGTTGTCGGAGGGCTTTCCTTTTCTAAGAGTACTTAAAACATGGGATTGTTTGGTAAAGGAGTAAACCTTAATTTATGAGTTTAATTACTTTCTACGAAGCCTTTTGAGCGTTTAATGTTTATTAATAATAACAAGGAATAAAAGACGGGTTTTAGTCTTCGATTTCAAGGGCCAAGTTTGTTCACTTGAATGAGATGAGTTCGTCGGAAAGCAGATTCGGTCACAAAATATTCCGAGGACTGGTGTTAGTCATTGCGACAGTATTCATACCTCTCTTCGTTGGCTTGGCTATGTGGGAAAGCAGCTAGTGACTATTCGCGTAAGATTTGTTTGTATAGCAATGGATACGAGGGTGACTGACTCAGACTTGGTGTTTCGATTGAAGCGAGCATGACGGTTCCAACGCTATCGGAACATACGGTTTTGATAATAATAATTGTTAACATGGCCCTCTACCATACAAATACAAATTTTACATTCATATTGTAGGCAGCCTCCGGAATATTCATGGGAAAATGGGCCATTGCATGTAAAATTTCTCCTATTGCCAATATGTTTGAGCCACGTTCTGGGAGAGGGTGTTTAACCCTTTACCACACAATCCCGACTTTTAACGACCCTGAAAAAAAAAAAAAAAAGCCTTTTGAAAACATTGTGGGAAAAGGAGAAAATGCTGGTAACCAGCATTTTCTCCTTTTCCCACAATGTTTTCTACCCTTCCCAAATCAAATTTCAATTTATGAGCTGCAGTTGATTTATCGTCTGCAAAGGCTTTCAGTTTGGACCAGTCTAAATTTTGTCGTTTGGTAAAGAGTTAATGCATCTCCGTAATGCATTATACCAAGCATGTCATTACATAATTATGGATCCATAAAATCTATTTTGTCTAAAATCCGACTGAATCATGACGTAGACTGGTGCTTGGATATGCAGAAAATTTACCAAAAGCAAAAAGTTTCGACCCAGATCAGCCTGCGCGGACCGCGCATGCAGGCTGATCTGAATCGATACTTTTTTTAGATACATTAAACCCCCATTTCACAGAGAATAGCTCATTCATAAAACTGTTCATTAATGTTAGTTTTCCTTTCTTTTCTTTACTTGCTGCTTCCGATCAGTTTTGTAACTCGTACATGCTTTTTTTTTCTGACTGTCTTAACTCTTTACAAGACTGTTAAAATTATAGACTTGTCCAACCTGAAACCATTTCCAGACGACAATCTAAGTGGAGCCCAAACGATGGTATATGTCTGTGAAAAGGTAGAAAACATTGTGGGTAAAGGAGAAATGCTGGTTACCAGCATTTTCTCCTTTTCCCACAATGTTTTCAAAAGTCTTTTTGCTCAGGGTTGTTGAAACTCGGGATTGTTTGGTAAAGGCTTAACCATTCAACAAACTACCCATTGTTCATACAATCCTAAAAAAGAAAGATTTTAAAAGAATGTGTGAAAGCGAGAAAATGCTGGTAACCAGCACATCTCCTGTTTTCACAATGTTGTCTACCTTTTCAAAGACAAACCCCATTATTTGGGCCACTTTTACAATAAGATTATCGTACACCGATGCTTCTATTATTGACTACTCGCAAATCTCTCGTCTGACAAAGAGTTAACGATTTGGCTACTAAGCGCGACTCACTGACCTGTTGCAGACAGCGTAGATTAAGATCAGACTCCACAGAAGGAGGAGGATCTATACTGTCCGATATCTTTTCTACCCAAATACCTTTGAAATAGGAAAATTTGGGGTTTTACTATCTACTTGAAAGTTCCATTTCTTTTGTTTAGCAGGATAAGGGTTATAAAAGCCTGTGCTGTAATTAATAAAAGTACAGATTTTATTAGTTTGATTTCGATTAGAGATTCATCTCTACATAAACAAGTGGTTTGATTCTCTGGTATTTTGATTCGCGGTCGGGCTTATCAGCGCTTGTCGAGGGCTATTAGCTACTCTTCTTAATCTGCGAAAGATACTATTTATTTTGAGCAGAGAAACGCATTATTTTGATGGATACCGATTGACTGGGTCTGTAGGAAATTAATGGAAATTGATACCATTTTGAAAATGTAGAGAAAAATCAAAGGACATCCAAGTCTTGCACGACTATCAAATGATGTATCGATAGATTTTTATAATCCAAAACTGATTCGACATTTTAAAGATTAACCCTTGGGAACCCAATCCTCGCAAACGACGCTTGAAATATCTCTGTGAAGTGAGGGTGGTAAAATAAATTGAGCTTCGTACGTAAATGAGCGGTGCTCTGACAAATAGGGGGCTAAATGCATCTCCGTGATGCATTGTACCAAGCAATTCATTTCATAATTATGGATCCACAAAATCCATTTTGTCTATCAACCGACTGAATGATGTTTGATATATCTCCTTGATACATTATGGATCCACAAGATCCATTTTGTATAACAACCTACTGAATCATGGGATACACTGGTCTTTTGACATGCACAAAATTTAACAACAGCAAAAAGTTTTGACCCGGGTCAGCCTGCGCGGACTGCGCAGGCTGACCTGGGTCGTTTTTTTTTTTTTTTTTTTTTTTTTTTTCTCATATACATTAAGCCCCCTTTTCACAGAGCATGGCCCATTTGTTTTGTTTGTTTGCACAGTTTTTAACACCGTTTTCAGCATTATTTCAATTATATCGCGGTGGTCTCTGCTTTCCTGGGCTTTCTTTCACCAGTACTTCGCACATTAATCATCCCAAGCCACTGGCTGGTTTCTCACTCAACTGTCATCGTAAAAAATGATCAGCTGTGAGAGAGGAATAAATCGTGTTGCAATGACTACCTCGAAAAGAACTTGGCAGAGTTCGGAATTTGAACCAGTGACCTTCTGTATGCTACCGACTGCGCTACTTGCCTCGGCTGTCTCAATCGAAACTATCGGTAGACAGCAATTTGAATGTTTCTCAAATTACAGACTTCGTCTTTGAAAGGGTAAAAAATGATGTTGGTTAATAGCATTATATTTTCTCTTTACCTTACAAAGTTTTCAAAAGTCTTGTCAGTTAGGCATGATCATTTAGTCACGGGGTGGGTGATATAGGAATAAGGGTCTTAAGGGGTAATAGAGGTTAAACGGACTCATTGCCAAGAGCTGAGACCGCTTGCTTTGGTAGCAAAAGGTCGTGATGCTAAGTTTGTTTGTTTGTATTGGAGTTTAACGTCATTTTAACAGCTCAGGTCATATCGTGGTGGTCAGTGACGCACCCACGTGTTTCCTAGCTTTCTCACACCAGTACTGACACAACTTTCTTTTCAAAGCCACTGACTACCTTTCTCACATGCATCAGAGGTGAGAGGCGAAAAATCACCGGAAAGAAAGTTTGCCTCAACCGGGTATCGAACTCGCAACCACCAGGTCACGAGTCAGACACGCTACCCACTGGGCGACCCGGGCGGGCGTGATGCCAAGCCAAACGGAACTCAGAGCATTTCGATGAAATTCGACATAATGAAACTATAGACCCAAGCTTTATTTTACATGTTTGACAATATTTCGTTCAACAGCATCATGATAACGTAGGTAACTGAACTGTAGGCGACAAAATTTTAGACTTGTCTGAATTGAAAGCGCTAATCTTGCAGACCGCAAATTCAAGAAGCTCAAAGAATGGAGTTTGTCTTTCAAAGGGTTGAAAACATTTTGGGAAAAAGGAGAAAATGCTGGTCATCTGCATTTTCTCCTTTCTCCATAATGTTTTCGAAAGCCATCTCTGTCCTGGTCGTTGAAAATGGGAATGTAGGGCAAAGGGGTTAAAAAAACAAAGCCGATTTGGTTTAACGGTGTCTGAAAAATAGATACGGCTTTGTACTCCCTTAGGAAAAAAAAAAGAAACTTTATGAATGAAACAAAGTAGGTTTACAAATTCTACATGAACCAAGTTGCTGATGAGTCTAATCAGTTACTTACATGTGCCTATACGTGCTAGGAAGCACCTGTAGTATATCAACCCTTCAAACATTGTAACAAATGGTGAAATTGCGCCTTGCTTAGGAACAATTATACCATTTGTCACACCAATATATTTTTATAATTATTCATAAAAAACTATCTGAGCATCAATATTGTATTTATGAACAAACTTATCTCAGTATTGCTTCTTCTAACCTCGGAGATAACTCCAAAAATGGATCACGTCCAACGCTGCATGCATTGTTAACCCTTAAGCTGCTATTCGCGATTCAATGACCTTTTGCGGACGGTGTAGATCAAGATCATATTGCACAGAACGTGCTGTCTGAACTTGGATCTACACTGTCCGATAAGGAGATATTTGCTCCAAAAATACCTATGAAATAGGTATAATTTGGTTGTAACTATCGGCCTGCAAGTTTCATTTCACTTATTTAGCAGGATAATGGTTAACTCTTTACCAAACGACAATATTCTAGACCAGTCCAAATTGAAAGCAGGTGCAGACGACAAAATAAATGTAGCTCCAAAACTGAAATTTGTTTTGGGAAGTGTAGAAAACATTGTGGGAAAAGGAGAAAATGCTGGTTACCAGCATTTTCTCCTTTTCCCACAATGTTTTTAATAGGCTTCTTTCTCAGGGTCGTTAAAAGTCGGGATTGTGTGGTAAAGGGTTAAAGGGAAACAGTGTAACGCTTGTCCTTTCGTACGCGGTAAAGAATGTAAAATGCAGAATATAAAATGTGTCTACACTTAGACACAGATCAGCCTGCACATGCACTGCAGACTAATCGTTTTATATAATCCCCGTGCTCTCCTTTTTTTTTTACGTTTTCAGATATACATCCTTTTAAATGCAAATGAAACTTGTAACAACAGTTGTAATTGTGCAAGTCAACAATATAAAAGCGATGGGAAATGGGTAAACAAAATCAGAAACAGAACAAGTGACCTTTAATTAAACCCGTGAACCGTTCACCAAAAACCTGCCAGTAAGAACGGAACCGTAACGAACGCCGGGTGCACGAGATTTCAATGTGACGTAAATCGCGTTTCTATGGCAATTCGATACCTTTGAAAGTGGAGTTAAATTAGGTTTTTCAAATGAACTTTAGTAAACTGATTATAAAAACGGAAATTTTGTTGTTTTATTTGGACGAACCAGAAGACCTACCTAGAGTAACTTTGTTTTCGGTTTCAGATTTAAGAAAGAGTGGGTTTGTTTATATGGGAGTTAAAGCCATTTATGGATCAGCAGCTTAGGTCAAATCACGGCGATCAGTGCAAATACGCATGTGTTTCCCGGTTTTCTCATACCAGTACTGACACAATTTTCTTTCCACGCCACTCACTACTTTTCTCACTTGCATCAGAGGTGGCAGGCGAAAAATCGCCGAAAAGAAAGTTTGCACTAATCAGGTATCGAACCTGCACCCATCAGACCACGAGTCAGATACGCTAACCTCTGAGACTGAAAAGAGTAGATTTGTCCGGATTGTCTTTTGTTGGTTCATTAAAGTCGTTTTCAGCATTTATTAAGTCATATCACGGCGGCAAGTTCACTCATCTATGCGCACCCGGCCTGTCTTTTTCCAGTACTTCGCACAATTTTTTTTTCCAAGCCCCTCGCTGCTTTCCAATATAGAGATCGTCAAAACAATTTTAACGAGCGTGGAATCGGTCTCGTAGTCAATTATGGATAGTATCTCATTTGCCATCATGTTTTTTAAAGCGATCTGCTGGTTGCTTTATTTGGTAGGCCGAGAGGCTGGAGAATCAGCCTGAAGGGCCCTCCATGGATCAATGGTCAAGAAGTGAAATCCGACTTTAGGTTCCTCATGGATCAGTGGTCGAGAGGGTGGATACGAAATCAGGCAAATCTGGTTAGATCCACCCCGGGAACACTGGTCACATTAGACACCCTTCTTGGCATGACACTGCAGAGCCTCGACTTAGTGCTGTTGAAATCCAATAAAGAATTGTATAAGTGGACTGTCGCCGTAATAATTAACGACTAAGATTCTACTGGAAGAGGTTTTAAACACGATTCAGGTGGAATCATCAACGCGCCTTTCACAGCTGACATTGGGGCCAATGTAGATCAAGAGAAGACTGCACAGAATGTAAGGTCTGACCTTAGATCTACGCTGTCCGCTTTGCTTAGACTCTCTGGACAAAAGCAGCCTTGAAATTGTAATTATTTGGGTCTCATTACTGGACGTAAAATGATTGTCGGGTTACTTCCGCATTCGATGGGTTAACCCTTTACTATACATTCCCGAGTTTTATCGACCCTGAGAAAGAATACTTTTGAAAACATTGTGGAAAAAGGAGAAAATGCTGGTAACCAGCATTTTCTCCTTTTTCCACAGTGTTTTCTACCCCTCCAGAAACAAATTTCAAATTTTAAGGCACCTTTATTTTGTCGTCTGCAAATGCTTTCAATTTCGAAAAATGTAAAATGGTGTCGTTTGGTAAAGAGTTAAACTAATGCCTGTTTTCTGGCATAGGATGTTGAACTTAATTATGTCGTTGTGTTGTTTTCATTCCAACTCCATGCACATTCCACATAAACCTGGCAGGAATTGTTTAGTACCTGTCAATGAAGGTAAAATACGTTCTCACGCACTTGGCGACTCGACCGTGCATTCTACCTGAACTGCACGTGTGGAAAGTACAAACAACTAAAAATGTTATAGACCGTGATAAGTAAATAACCAGGTATTTATGTTCCGCTTAGAACCGAAAAAAAAACCTTTACCGACAAAAGAGGGGAGAGGCTGAAAATATGTTACCTAAGTTTTCTGATAGAATCAGTGCATGTAACAGTTTGTATGAAGTTTCACGCCGATTAACATCATTTACGTAACATCGCTGCGGCCAAGGCACCTATCCATGTACCTATCCATGCTTTCAAAGAGTTTATTTTACTAGTATTTCGCACAATATGCTTATTATATAGCAATAGCAATATTGAACAACACTTAATTTACAATTTCCGTGTATCGTATTCATAAGTTCCTGTGCATTATTAATGGGGTTGTAGCCAGTGTGCATTGGTAAGGTCATTGAATATGCAAATGTCTCGGTTTAATTTTGTCAATCAATACCAAGTTTCTGGCTGCTTTTCCGCATAAACATAATCGAAACAATGTTCAACGATGAGACAGGAACGAACCCTGAAGCAATGACTGTCATCAATCCTCGGACAGGAATTGGCCGAGCTGGGAAATCGAACAAGCAAACCTCTGATATAATGCCCTGCGCGTTACCCACTAAACTACCAGGCTCTGTGAACATAACCCGTTGGCTGCTAAGCGCGAATCACTGACCTTTTACGTACAGTGTAGATCAAGATCAGACTGCACAGAACGTGCAGTCTGATCTTGGATCTACACTGTCCGATAAGCAGATATCTTTTCCGACAAAATATACCTTTGGAATAGCAATATTTCTGTTTTTACTATCGTCTTGAAAGTTTCATCTCATTTATTTAGCGGTATAAGGGATATTATATTGAATGCTCATGCTTTTCTTTGGTGTCGACAGTACTTGGATTGGGTTCCACAGAGCCTTGCTGACGGACATGCCAAAGTGTCTGACAGCACTAGCGAGGATCAAACCAGGATTTCCTGATTACACTGTCAACGCCTCAACCACTGTGTTGATTTCGCAAAGAAAGGGAAGGGGTGTGAAGGGTACAGGTCTATGTTATCTAAGAGAAACAGCGCTCGTAACAGAAATAATTAGTTTTAACATATTTATTTTACATCGATTGAAAAACAAGTTCTTACAACGTACACTAATCTCTCTCGATTCTGCTTCCTGGAAACTACACCAGTACTCGCGCCGAATGTGTGGGCCAATGAACAGTCCCAAAGCAGACATCCGCTCCCGGATATCGAACTCGGGACCTTTTGATTACGAGGCCGACGCTCCACCTCACAACCACGGACACCACAGAAAAGAAATAATTAGGGCTACAAGTTCAGGAGGCGTTTTATGAATTAAAGCACAATATCTAATCCCACGATCTGCTAAAAAGATTAATCAGACATTCACAGCCGACAGTAAAAACCCCTCCTCGATGGCAGAGTTTATTAAGTTGGGTTGCCCTTTGGCAACTCACTCGTAGAGCCCTTGCCTAGTAATGGTGAAACCAGTGAAAAACAAGGATAAATGACTAAACTACTGTTTCATTTTACCTAATTATGATTTTGCCTGATATTACGACTCTCAGGTATAAATATATGCTCTGTAAAAAAGGAAGCTTAACGCATCTGCAAATAGTAGCGACCAAGTCAGCCTGCGCAGTCTTCGCAGGCTGACCTGGGCCGAAAGCTTTTGCTAGTGGTCAATTCTCTGCATGTACAAAGACAAGTTTACCTCATGATTCAGTCGGTTGTTAGACAAATCGGAATTTATGGATCCATGATCATGTGATGACTTCCTCGGTTTTCATGCATCACGGAGATGCATTAAACACCCTTTTGTAAGAATATGGCCCATTAATGTCTACCTTCGGTACTGTAAAGACAGTACTTTTCGAGGACTGGTGATATTCATTGCGACAGAAGTGAATCCTCTCTTATTGCTGAAAGCTTTTCGATTATGACTCCCTGGAAAAGCAGCAAGTGGCTTGGAGATAGTGTTGTGAGAAGCACTGGCAAAAGAAACCCCATGAAGGCATCGATAGGCCGCCTTTATATGACTAGAATTTGTTTGAAAATGACATGAAGCACCAAACAAACAAAACAAATGAGTACGGTGAAAAGCATACATGTAGTTTATGAAGTAAGAGCCTGAGGGTGGTTGTTGCCTAACCGTGAAAACAACGAAAAGTACAGATTTATGAAATTCAGAGCACCGAAGGTACTGTAATGGCTGTTTTCAAAGGAAAATCTTGGTTGACACTATTTGAATCAACGACCACAAGAGGGGGGCATGATGGGTCGCCTATCCAATGCTTCACCTACAATAAGAATATGCAAATCTAGTGCCATCGCCTCGAAAAAAAAAAAAAAAAAAATACCCACATAATACCCATATATTTGAACATGTTTTTTATTTTTTAGAAATCCACTCTATGCTACTACATCACAAATATCTAAGTTCATAGTCCTTGTGATCCCAGGCACAAAATTTCAACAATCTTTTTTGTTTTACATGATTCTACAACACAAATTCTACAGAACTTAAAACCTTTGCTCTTGGACAAGAAAACGTTTACTAATTTTTCATTCAAAAACTTGTGACTAATAGAGCCATAATTGGGGGAAAAACGATAAAGGGTCACTAGGTCATGGTACTTCACGCCAAATGTTTCAGTTTAAGGCCTTTCCATTTGGGCCTATACTTTTAGGTGAAGCATGACCCTTTAGACATGGCAAAATTGATTACGTTGAATGAATTTGAACTCATGGTAGATGCCCTCTAGGTAAGGCTATTGATACCAAAGTTCTTGGCCTTTGGCTGTACGGTATCTGACAAGAAGATTTTCTTAATGTGTAAGTTCTCTCCATTTTTGATCATATGACACCAAGAAATCTGAATGGAACATATTAAGAAATGCCCTTTTTTGAAGGATCATTTCTGCCAATTTTGATCGAACTCAGCTTAGAGATGATGTCGAAAGTCTGACCGGATAGGCAGACAGTCGGCAAACGATCTCAAGACTTCTTCTTGCTCAATCTCAAGAAAAGCAAAAAAAGCAATTTTGTTATACAAACAAATAACTTTTTACTGTACTTTTTGTTCTTTTATGTATTTCCTTGGTTTTGCTAGTACTAGACTGGGGTCATAAAGGATGAGCACAAACAAGTATGTAATTAATAGAAAGAAGACAACAGTATTATGTTTGATAAATGGGTAGATTAACTATAGGAGACTGTGCCAAACATTCTAATACCTGCAGCAAAAAATGATGTACTTTGTCTATCGAAAATTCTGGAATAGTGACAAAAACGCACGAATTGTTCACTATGTAGAAGATGACAATCTAATGTTTGCTTCATGTCCTGTACAGGTGTAAGAGGGAACTTTCACTGTTTTGTGCTTAGATAATGATCGTGTAGATAACCCTTATCCTGCTAAATAGGCTAAATTAGAACTTTCAAGCCGAATAATGTTATTTCAAACTTAGTTTTTGGAGAAAAAATATCTTCTTATGGCACAGTGTAGATCCTAGATCAGACTGCACATTCTGTGCTGTCTGATCTTCGATCTACCCAGTCAGCAGAAAGGTCACTGAGTTGCATTAGCAGTTTAAGGGTTAACTCTTTACCAGACGACAAAATTTTAGACTTGTCCAAACTGAAAGCTTTTGCAGACGACAAATCAAATATGACTCAAATGATAGGAACTGTTCCAGAAAGAGTAGAAAATATTGTGGGAAAAGAAGACAATGCTGGACATCAGCATTTTCTTCTTTTTTCATGATGTACATGTATTCTAACTTCTAAGGTCTTTCTCATCAGGGTCGTTAATTAACCCTTTACCACACAATCCCGAGTTTTAACGACCCTGAGGAAAAAGCCTTTCGAAAACATTGTGGGAAAAGGAGAAAATGCGGGTGGCCAGCATTTTCTCCTTTTCCCACAACGTTTTCTACCCTCTCAGAGATTGAAATTGTCATTTTTGTGACTTTTAATTTGCCGTCTGCAGATGCTTTCAATTTGGACAAGTCTAAAATGTTGTCGTTTGGTAAAGAGTTAAAATACGGAGTTGTTTTATGAAGTGTTAAGGCTGGGGATGCGGCAGTGAAGTTAGAGTGGGGAAAGATAAAACGTGGAAGGATAACTGTGATGTAAGCTAGGGAAAGTCAGGGTGACATGTGGGCAAATGGGTGGGAAGTTGGGCAGGCTAGTGGGTAACTGTATAGGTAGGAGGATAAGTGGGTAGCTGTGTGGGTCGGTGGATGGACAGCCGGAGAGGGACAGACGAGTCTATCGCATGACTCTTTGCCACACATGCTTGTCTCATAGCTTTTGCAGTAAAATTGGTGTACATGTCAACGTTTCAACCAATTACAATGTAAACAACCGACTAAATTATGAGGTAAACTGGTCCTTGGACATGCAGAAAATTGACCAAAAGCAAAACGTTTCGGCCCAGGTCAGCCTGCGCAGTCCGCACAGGCTGACCTGCTTCGATACATTTTGCAGATGCATAAATCCCTAATTTCAAATGGCATGGCTAATGTCCATTATATATTCATGCAAGTATAATACCTTAAATCGCATCGATTATTTCGTATTTAAGAATATGTTATTCTCATGGTCGTCTGCGGAAAATTGCTTTAGTTCCTCAACAAACGACAAAGCACTGAATTTTGTAGACGACATACCAATCGTGGCTTAAAATTCTGGGATGTATATTTGAAAGGATAGAAAACATCACGAGAAAAGGAGAAATACTTGTTACCATTATTTCTCCTTTTTCCACAGAATATTCAAAAGCCTTCTTTATCAAGACCGTTAAAACTTCGGATTATTTGGTATACGGTTAGCCAAGCCCCCATAGCTCAGTCGGTACCGTACAGGACTTGAGAACAGGAGGTCGCTGGTTCGATCCCCGGCTTGGCCAATTTCTTTCCGAGGATTGATGACAGTCATCGAGACAGGATTCATTCCTCTCTCACCGCTGACCATTGTTTCGACGATGGTTATGTGGGAAAGGAGCCAGTGGCTTGGAAAGAATATTGTGCGGAGTACTGGTGAATGAAACTCCAGGAAAGCATGGACAGGTGCACTGGCCGCCGTGATATAACTGAAATAATGTTGAAAACGGCATTAAACACCATACAATCAATTGGTATACGGTTAAATATGATGGATTGAATTGTGTTTTATTTACTCCGCTTTCAACATTATTTCAGTTATATCACAGCGACAGCTCGGTTATTCATTTGTGTCCTTGGTTTCACAAGTACTAGGATAAGGCTCTGGAATGTCTTACCCAAGGAAACAACCACGAAAACCCCATTGTTTCCGGTAACGGCCGAACCCGGGGCCTCAAAGTTACGATAACTACACTTCACCAATGAGCCACGCAGGACCTCTGGATAAGGGTTAAATGGACAAAGAGTTGAATTACCACGGTTATAAACTTTGACATTAGCCCTAATGAATTAAATCTTAGTAATAAATGCCTTTACTTGTTTTAGGCCCCTTTACCATAGAGTCCCGTCTTTTTAATGACCTTAGAGAAGAACAGTTTAAAAAAAAATAGTTTGGTTAAAAAAAAAAAAAAAAAATGCAGGTAAACAACGTTTTCTCCTTTTTCCACAATGTTTTCTACCCTTCAAAAGACGAACCCCATACTTTAAGGTATCATTAATCTTCCGCCTGCAACTGCTTTCAATTTTGATCAGTCAAAGAATTTCGTTGTCTGCCAGAAAGGTGAAGGAATGTTTAGCAAAATTATTTCCTAAAACCACGTTTCATACACTTGGCGCTCCGTATATTTGAACCCTTTACAACAAAATTCCGAGTTTAAACGACCTTGAGCAAGACAGCTTTTGAAAACATAATGGGAAAAGGAGAAAATGCTGGTAATCAGCATTTTCTCCTTTTCCCACAACGTTTTCTACTCTTTCTCAATTAACCCTTTACCAGGCGACAACATTTTGTACTCGCATAAATGCAAAGCACTTGTAGGCAACATATTCATTGTAACTCAAGTGATGGGGCTTGTCCTCAACGGGGTGAAAAACAATGTGGGAAAATGAAAAAATGGTTACCAGCTTTTTCTCCTTTCCCCACTTTGTTTTCAAAATGCCTTTTTCTGAGGGTCGTAAAAGCACGGGATTCTCTAGTAAAAAGTTAAGTCCCATCCACTGTGCCACATTAAAGTTCTTTCAATTTTGACATGTCTAAAAATTTTGTCGTTTGGTAAAGAGTCAAAAGTAAAGAATGAATCATGAGTCATTTCTTACAAAATATACAGGAAATAGGCGGAACAAAAAATCTTCGGAAAAATTCAAATAAAAACATCCGAAGAAATAGGTTTTTATCGGAACATCTTTCGTTTGTGAGAACAAATCAAATTATTGACTTTTTATGTTTCCCTGGGCGTGTGCATATTTATCATTTTCATAAAAAAAAAAAAAAAATGATTTAGCCTTGCTTTGTGAAATTGGGGTTTAATGCCTCTGCAAAAGGTATCGATTCAGGTCAGCCTGCGCAGTCCGTGCAGACTGTCCTGTGTCGAAACTTTTTGCTTTAGGCAAATTTTCTGCATGTCAAAGGACCAATGTACCTCATGATTCAGTTGGTTGTTACACAAAGTGGATTTCATGGACCCATAGTTATATGATGGACTTGCTTGGAACGACGCATCACGGAAACGCACCAAACCCCTTTCTGTCACAACATGGCTCAAATCTTGACTGCCTCCAATCTGATGAGGCGAAGTGGCGCTTGCTCAGTCAGTGGTTTCGGTTCTATGTTACCGTATAGTTTGACGTTTTGTTAACAATACCGGTATTTTCAATTGGAGCGTAGTTATATTATGTACTTTCAATTTGTGCAAGTCTAAAGTTCCCCGTCTGGTAAAAGACTTAGGGTTAAAGACTTAATCGGGTTAACTCTTTACCAAACGACAAAATTTAAGACTTGCCCAAATTGAAAGCATTTGCAGACGACAAAATAAGTGTGACTCAAAAATTTAAATTTGTTTTGGGAATGATAGAAAACATTGTGGGAAAAGGAGAAAATGCTGGTTACCAACATTTTCTACTTTTCCCACAATGTTTTCAAAAGGCTTCTCTTTCAGGGTCGTGAAAACCCGGGATTGTTTGGTAAAGGGTTAAGCCAGTGCATCAAAAAAATAACCATCAATACTGCAGGCAAAAAATTTCAACAACGAAACGTTTGCTAGGGTGTTTTTCAGATTGGAACTTTTTGTTCTTCTCATCTACCTGTTTCTATAAAAATCGACATCTTAATCCCCTCTACTTACTCATAATTTCAAGATCTTTCATGCCCATAAGCTGATGTGATACATAGCAAAGGAATTAGGGATATTAGTACTTTTGAGGCCGGTCTGCTCCAGAAACTTATATATAGTGCAACAAAATAGGAGCCATGGCCTGGGAAAAGGGGATTTAGTGCATCTCCGTGATGCATCATACAAAGCAAGTCATCGTATAATTATGATGGATCCATAAAATCCATTTTGTCTAACAACCGGCTGTATCATAAGGTAGACAGGTCCTTTGACAAACAGACAATTGACCAATAGAGAAAAGTTTCGGCCCAGGTCAGCTGCGCGGACTGCGCAGGCTCACCTGGGCCGATACTTTTGGCAGATGCATTAAGCCCCCTTTTCACAGAGCATGGTTCATCTATAATATGAGCCATGCTCTGTGAAAGAGAGGTTCAATGCATCTGCGTGATCCGTTATACCCAGCAAGTCAATGCATAACTGTGGAACCATCAGATCGATCAGTTTGTGTTACAACCGACTGAATCGTCGTTTGGTAAAAAGTTAACGACCGTCTCAAAATTTGTTCACTTGAAGGAGAAGCTTTCCTCTATCCCGCTTTCTGCGACCTCTGGTGTCAATTGTAGAGAGAATGGATGAAAAACAGCCTGCACATTCTTGTAGTCTGATCTTTATCCACAGCTCTCTTTGATACCCATACGGCAAAATAAGTACATTGATTTTACCCATTAAGCATCAGTTGGATTCTAAAGGACAATTTTCAGCGGGTTCTTAAAGCTGTATTTTACTAAATCGTTGTGTTTATACTATTTTTTTTTTTTATAATTTCAGCTCAGGGTGTTTTCTCCATGGCCCATTGGTTGAAGCCATGAATTTGCAGGCAACAGAGGGTCTATATGAAATTTCCGCTTTCGAAGATGCCCAATGGGAGTGTCCCTGGGCAAGGCACCGCAGATCCCTAGATTACTACTTGTAAAAGCAAGAAAAACTCATGAATCACTAGTATTATGGTGTCGCCGTTTATATGACTTAAATACTGTTTGAATCAGCGGAAAACACCGTTCATTAACCCGTAAGCTGCTAGGCGCGACTCACTGACCTTATGCAGACAGTGTAGATCAAGATCAGACTGCAAAGAATGTGCAGTCTGATCTTTGATCTACGCTGTCCGATATGGTATTTTCTTTCTGGTGAAATCAACTTTGAAATCGTAATATTTTGGCTTTTTCTACAGAGAGGAAACTTTCGCTTCATTTATTTAGCAGCTTAAGGGTTAAAATTCAACAGTGGATAAAGGTATAAGATGCTGATCACGACCCTGTTTTTATGGTGAATATAAAACAACCTGTTTTTACCTGTTGAAAAAAAGCCCTTACTCTATCCCTTACCGCGCCAAGGCCGATTTTAGTTTGCTTCTTCAGGCAGCGGAGATCAAGATCAGCTTGCACAAAAAGTACAGTCTGATCTTGAATCTTGAGATATTATAATCTGGGAAAAGAAAACAGAATTTGAAACAACGCAGTGTTTACTATGCACGATATAAGTATAACCCGTTTCAGTCTCAGGGTGTGTGATAAGGGTAAACTTTTGCAGAAAACGGCAGGTGAGATTTTTAATATCGATAATCTGTTTTTATAACGCTTTTATAGCAGAATTTCTGAGGAAACTTTAATTAATTCCAAACATGCGAAGGCATTGCGTTCGTTAAACGTTTCCGGGGTTCACCAATAAAGTGAGCAATGCTCTGTGAAAAGACGGCTAAATGCATCTGCAAAAAGTATCGATCCAGTTCAGCCTGCGCAGACTGCGCAGACTGACCTTGGCCGAAACTTTTTTGCTATTGGTCGATATTTTGCATGTTAAAGGACAGTCTACCCCATGATTCAGACAGCTGTTCAACAGAATGAACTTTATGGACCCAAAGCTATGTGATGGTCTTCTTGGTATAATGCATCACGGAGATGCAGTAAGCCCCCTTTTGCCAGATAATGGCTCAAGTTCAAAACAGTTCAAAGTTTAGTGGTGTGCTTGATCGTTATGATCTTTTACTTTGGGGTTAATGACTTAATTCTGTACCAGGTGACAAAATTTTAGACGTACCCACATTGAAAGCATTAAGCAGACGACAAAATGGCTCAAAAGGTAGACTTTGTATTAGAAATGGTAGAAAACATTGTGGGAAGAGGAGAAAATGCTTGTAAACAGCATTTTCTTCTTTTCCCACCATGTTTACAAAAGCCTTCTGCCTAAGGATCATGAAAAAAACGGGTTTGTCTGGTAAAGGGTTAATGATATACTAAAAATCCCGAGTTCGAACGACCCGCGGTAGATTGCGTTTGAAAACATCGAAGCACTGGATTTTTCACGGCAGAATCCTTGCGCAAGACACTTCAGAGCCCTAGCCTAGTACTGGCGAAACTAAGGACATACATGAATAAAGTAAGCTGTCGCCGTGATAGGACCGAAAAAATGTTAAAAGCGGCGTAAAATATTATACAATGAACAAAATCAATTGGCACGGAGTAGTATAATTATATCACGGTAGAAAATACGAAATCAGGAGCTTAATTCCAAGTTGTAGCAATATTTAAATACATCTTAAATTTAATGGCAGCACCAAGATTCCGTATTATAATTATTGTACATGATATACAGTCCGCGGGATATGGAAACTCTTCCGCCGGAACAGGAGATATTAAAACACGCAACTGGTTATCTCTGTTTCTTTTGTTTCCGGTACTATATTCTTAATGTCAAAACAAACAGTAGGACTCAGTTCAAGTGTTTACTTGCAGTTTGATGTAGCCCGTTCCCTTACAGGCTTTTTCTTGTACACAACACAAACATGTTAAAGCCTCAAAAATGATAAAGATTACTAGAGTTGGTTTAGGCTTCAATTACAAGTAAATGCAAAATCAAAAATATGGCGGGGAAAGGGTCAATTGCTTGTAAGAAGCAAATTTTGCTCTCCTTTTCGCAATGTTTTGAAAAATGGTCTAGTATAAGAGTAGGAAATATCGGATTTGTATGGTAAAGGGAGGGTACAAATCTCGCATCAGCTACATTCATGAAGACACAGTTAGTTGCCCAATGGTAATGGCGCCATCCTTGATGTTCAGTAGGTCTCGGTCTCGAACCCATTTATAGGTATTTCTTGAAGAGGTTTTTAAGTGCATGGATAACTGTTGTGGCTGTCTATCTGTTCGAGTGTGTCCTAAATTCAGGACAGAAATCCTAGATGCTGTTAAATAGTATACGATTAAACTTTGATAGGCGATCATGCTACCATTCAAATGAGCCATGCTTTGTAAAATGGAGGTTTAATATATCTGCAAATAGTTTCGATTCATGTCAGCCTGCACAGTCCGCGCAGGCTGACATAGGTCGAAACTTTTTTGCCACTGGTTAATTTTCTGCATGCCAAAGGACATTCTAAGTCTTGTGGTCGTTTGTTCGAATGGCTGCTTTTTTCATCGGGTGATTAAAAAAAAACTGATATGAGACATTTTCTATTTGCGTCTGGATGAGAGAGAATTAGATATTTGAGTGAGTACAATTTGAACAAGAATCTTTGTATATTTCTACTGCTGCGATGTATTTGTGAATAAGACTTTTTTCGAGTTTATGATTTAGACTATACCCCACCCACCTGTTTAACTTTGACGTTGTGCAAAGTGTTCAAAAGCGTTAAATGTGTTCAAACATACACCCAAATGCATAAATAGTCTGGACAAGTTGGTTTCTTTAAAAAAAGAAACCAGGAGAGGTCAGCATCAGTATTTTCAAATAGTTTATTGGCTTTAAATTTCAATATATTTAACAGCATGAAACAAACAAGTAGGCATTATATGATTGCCGCTGTATAGAAACCTCTCATGCATTACATGACCTTCCCGCGTTTTCAAGTCACGTGATCTTTTCCTGCTGTGTTCTTTCTCTTTTTTAACGATTTTTTTCCCGCATAGATTTATTTGTTTAATGAAAAGTTACAACTATTGAATGGGTCATTTTGTACTGAAGATAATGACTGTAATTGAAACTACCCTTTGAATAGAAAAAAAATGAATAATTGAAACTATCCTTTGATGTTAAGCAAGAATTAACTCCTTTTTGTTTCCTTTTTTCGACAAGATGAATGATAGAACAGAAAATAAAAGAAGAAAATACTGAAAACAATCTTGTTTTTTGTATCGACCGTCGAAAAACATTTGCAATCAGATCAATACAAAAATCTATTTTTTGAAATCCGTCACATACGAAAACATTTGCTATCAAATCACGTCTATTTCCTATTTCAGCTTTTTGATTTCGGTTTATTTATAAAACAATGACGAAACAGACTGTGTATCAGAACAATTTCCCAGAAAAAGTGAATTAAGATTGCAATTTCTGGGCAATCTACCTTTTAAACTCACCACTGTGATGACCTCTCCAATTACCTGCCCCTACCACTACGTTATCGGGTCAGGCAAAACGCAATAATGGCGGCCTCTTAGGTGTCCTCAAGCGTACCCTTACATGCTTCCCCGTTTTCCCCATGTGATCCAGTTTGATCAGTGAATAAAATGAGATCAACTTTGTACAAAAAATACATTACCGAATCTAAAATGTGCTGTTGGGGTATGGTTTAAATATAAATTTGACTATGAATCATTTTAAAAGTAGCTCTGTTTTCGGACGTTATATAGGTCCATTGACATTTCGGATACATAAAGCATTTCTGATATGTAGTTTTTCTCTCTAAATAAGAACGACATGTTAAACTCACTGCCACTACTTTCTTGCAAGTAATCTGTTTTGAATTCAGCTTTTGATCCGATTTGATCATGTGAAATAACAATATCCCGTCTCCTCTGTATATTACCAACGGGAGACGCCATTATAGCGCTTTGCCTGACGTACTCTTGTAGTACGGCGGGGTACCAGACTAGGGCATAAACAGCTTTGAAAGACCTTTGTATATCTCACGCTCTGCCAAATTCTAACGTGCACCATTCTGAAAGTCCGAAAGATGCTCAATCGGCGAAAAGGACAGTTTCCTAATAGAGGTATTGAATAAAATTTATTTAGCCTTGAAAAGTGCTTAATCAGTTAGCTGATCTTAAAACATGAGTATTGGGCTGAAATCACAAAAAAGTGGACGAACAAAGCACTCTGTCGATCCCTTCTTATTCGGCGGACTCCTTTAGATCCCTTTGAACCAAAGAAACAAATAACAATGACTGAGCTTAATGCTAGCCCAAACAATGCCAGTCAAGATCAATGTGAGGAACATTTGGACACAAATATGCCCATATGCCCAATACTTCAAGTATTCACACATGCACACGAACATTTCTTCTGATGAAAAAGCAATGATTACTCTGGCGAGTGCGCTAAAGTCATCGTTCTAATCCGATATACAAGCTATGATCAGCAGTTTGATGGCCTCTACAGTACAGTCTATTGTTAATGGTGCACTGGCGGGACTAAACAAGAGAGTTGCATCCGTAGAAGCAAAAATGATGACCTGCTTAACCCTTAAGCTGCTAATCGCGACTCACTGACCTTTTGCGGACAGTGTAGATCAAGATCAGACTGCACAGAACGTGCAGTCTGATCTTGGATCTGCACTGTCCGATACGGTATTTTCTCTCCGGTTATATCAATTTGGAAAACGCAATGTATGAGCTTCTACTATTGAGTGGAAATTTTAGTTTCATTTATTCAGCAGCTTAAGTGTTAAGGAAAATGACTTGCTAAAGTATGAGAACTGTGTGTTGAAACAAATTAACCCTTTCCCAAGCGACAAATTTTGGACTGGTCATTTTGAAAATGGCAGAAAGTTCTCAAATAGGGTAGAAAACACTGTGGGAAAAGGAGAAATTGCTCGTTACGAGCAATTTCTCCTTTTCCCACAGTGTTTTCAAAAGACTTTTACTGCAGACACGTGAAAACCAGGGCTTGTTTGGGAAAGAGTTAAAGGTCCAAGATTTGGAACTCATAACCGATAATCTTACCTCCAGATCCAGTCGATTGTTAGAAAAAAAAAACAAATTGTATGGATCCGTACCTGTGTGATGACTTGCTCTGTAAAATGCATTACAGAAATGCATCAAGCCCCTTTTGCCAGAGTATGGTTCATTTTTTTTTTTTTTTTTCAGTGGACAATCAAGGCTTTTGCGCATGTAATGTAACTTGTTTGGAATCGTGGAGTTTGGACCAGAAACCAAGTTGACTCATTGTCTACAGAAAAGACAGAGATCTAAATTTTCAGAAACCAACCGTGAATAATTATAGATGCAACAGAGAAAAGACAGATTTACTGGGGGAAAAAGAAATCTGATTTTAAAAAAATCGCTCCTATGCAGATATCGTAACATTTTAGATCTACTCGACGAATGGGCAGTTTCTTTCTTTGTTGTACTGTTTCAAATCGTCACTGACAGCACAAATGAGATTTTGGGCTTTTACACGAGAAAGACACATGATTGCATCACTGCTGAGTAAACAAAGTTTAATGTCATCTTAAGGCTTGTTGAAATCAATCAATGATAACTGCATTCACTGTCTAGCTGCGCTTTTACGTCATTTTTCCAGCGGGTTCAAGTCCTCGGTCAATCGGGCAACACATACTGCGTGCAGCAGGAAGTCAAGTTCTAGTTTAGTAATAAACGTTCGCGTTGAGCAAGGTTTCAAACGTCCTTCACCGTGCTCAAAGTCAAATTCCAACTTTACTTGAACAAAGTAACGCTTAAAGAGAGTTTCACTACTAGAGTTGCTTTTGCAGCCAGTGTGGTTAAAAGATCAAACTGCACAAAACGCGCGGTCTGATCTTTTAACCACACTGTCCGCTTTGCTCAGCCATTCTTGACAACAACAACTTAAAAAAAAAAAAACCCACAATAAATTGGGGTTTATCTTGGACTGAAAATGTCAGTTGGGTATAATCGGTGCGCTAAGGATTAACTCTTTACCACACAATCACGAGTTTTAATGACCCTAGAGAAATAGCCCTTTGAAAACATTGTGGAAAAAGGAGAAAATGCTGGTAACCACCGCTAAGGATTAACTCTTTACCACGCAATCACGGGGTTTAACGACCCTAAAGAAATAGCCCTTTGAAAACATTGTGGAAAAAGGAGAAAATGCTGGTAAACCAGCATTTTCTCCTTTTTCCACAATGTTTTCTAACCTTCCTAAGTCAAATTTCAATTTTTGAGTCACATTTATTTTGTCGTCTGCAAATGCTTTAGATTTGGACAAGTCTACAATTTTGTCGTTTGGTAAAGAGTTAAAAGTACTGTCGACCTGTATTCATCCATTACAACTTTTTTTTTTATGTTTTTTACGCTGCTTTGAGCGGTACTTAAGTCATGTGACGGCAATAGCTCATCATTTCATGACGTTCCTTGGTTTCTTCTATTCTGGAAAAGGGCTCTGCAGTGCCTTGCCTTAGAACTCTGTCACGTGATCCCATAATGCCGCAAGCAGGAATCAGACAAAAAGTTAGAAAAAAATCAATCCCTACCCCACAAGGTAACCACTGAACCTAGAAGGGCCACCAGCAATACAGGAAATTGCTTTGCTAATTTAGTTTGTATCTAAAAGATAGATGGCATTTTATTTTCATGGTCATGTCACACCAAAATATCAGCCAGAATGAAACTGGCATAAACAATGTTTCGCTATGCATTCGACAGCATTTTCTTGATAGCTTGTCAAGCGTTTCAATATGAGGATATATAGCGTAACAAAGCAAGGCGTGCAAAACTCGTGTTTGCAGGAAAGTCAGCTGTTGGGCTCTGATATGGACGAACATACGACAAGGACCGTATTCATCAACCATTCTAAACCATTCATCAACCATCCTTAATTGTATTCTAATTCTAATTCTCAAATTGACGAAGAAAGAGAGGCTTATTACATGAATGTGAAACAGTGATGGTCAAGCTGGAAGGTTCTCTAGCCATTATAAAGGTGTCGTCAATTGAAATTTTCACCAATAAAACTCCACACCCGTTTGTTCTTTTAGTATTTTTCCCCTGCCTTTTTTTCTCTCTAAATTGACTTACGTTTTCTGTAATTAGTAATGATATGATCAAGCAATAACCGTTAGCCGAAATTTGGAGAACAACCATATAACCTGAAGCTTGCATCCTTTTCTTCAGTATATTTGTCAATATGCTTGTATTGTCCTGAAGTCGCCCATAGCAGCCCAGGGGTTAAGTATTATTTGTAAGTTTCAGTATCTCTAAACTAACACCGGATCGCTGCAAGTTGTCTAATATTATGCATTGTATTCGTCCCAACCCACAATGTTTTAAATTACGTACCATTTTAAGTTGTATGTTTCATTGCAAAACTTTCAAAAATTGAGAAATTTGACTAGCGCCTGTAAGCTAGCAACAGAATGTTGTAAGTCGTTTTATGTTATGCATTGTATTTGTCTTGTTCGACACTGTTTTCGAGCAATTTTATGTCTCGTTCTCCATCCTATCTTTTTTCTATTCTATTATTTCAGATGCTTTCTAATGTAAAGTTCAAAATTGACAAATTATAGTGTCCGTTTCACGCCCAGCGACCACCCTCTCAAGGTTTGATGTTCATGTATTATACTAGTTGGGGGTACTCATTAAGTATTGTACATGTACTATCTCCTTTTTCCCCATTATTTTTGAAAAACGGTAGAAACTGGCTTTTGTTACACTTTATGAGGTTGTTATTGTAGACGTCACATGACCACAGGTATGGTTAAATCATGTATTATATTACAAGATACATGTATATGTATACGTAATAAAGTATGTCTATGTAAACTTGTATATTATACTGTTGAATAAAATATTTTTAGACTAAACTAAAAAACCTCACATTTCATTACCATATTTCGGGTCTTGCAAAAATACATTTCTACATAAAGGGGAATTTTCGCAATTAGCCTATTAATCATAGTATTTAAAAGTGGAGTAAACAACTATCTGGTACCCTTTTTTTTGAACAATTGTCTACCTATTTAACGGGCGACTTTTATTTCTTTGCTCATTTTTTCATCAAAGAGGGCATGGGGCAAGGTAAATCACCAATATAAAAAACATTGTTGTCGTTTAGCAATATTATAACGCACACCACTAACTGGTGCAGGTGATACATTATAATTTTAAATCATGAAATGGAATGGGAAAAGCGTGCGAAAAGGAGCCATTACCTTTATTCCACAATGCAAACCCCGATGATTGCTCCCTAAAACCTCTAACCAGTACATGATGCTGTGATAGGCGAAACATTCGAAACTACCCACATCACGATACGAATATTTGCTTAGATTTCTTGGAAGTAAGCACTACCAAGTCTTGCGGAGAGTGATCCGGAAATTATGAACCTGTTTCACAACTGATGTAGAACAACAACGGTCTAACCCTTTAACAAACGACAAATTTTTAGACTTGTCCAGATCGGAAGCATCTGTATATGAAAAAATAAATGTGACTCAATAATTGAAAATTGCTTTTACAAGGACAGAAAGCGTTGTGGGAAAAAGAGAAAATGCTGGTTACCAGCATTTCTCCTTTTCCCACAACGTTTTTAAAAGCCTTTGTCTTCAGGTTCGTTAAAAGTCAGGATTGTGTGATAAAGGGGTTAAACTGAAACTGCGAGCTCGTTTAATACAACGTAAAAATATTTCAGCGAAAATGAATTAAAAACAATTGGGCAAACGAAAATGACTTTACTTATTTTAGGAAGGTCACCAACTAGTCAATATCTGACACAAAGCAGGGTCCGTATTCACCAACCATTCTTAAGAATATTCTTGGTCTTGTTCTCCAAAATTTTCCAAATTTGAAAGTAACACACCTTCTGATTGGCTAAACCATTTGGTTTAGCCAATCAGAAGTTGTGTTACTTTCAAACTTGGAAAATCTTGAAGAATAAGTCTAAGAACGTTCTCAAGAATTGTTGGTGAATACGCACCCAGAAATGTCTAAAGAAACTGAATGAGACGGAACAAAGTGTCGTGATGAGAAAAGGGGAGAGGGTTTCCTACTGTATAGACTTTTCCTTAACATCCCCGTGTTTTTTAAGATCCTAATTAAGACGTTTTTGAAGTATCGTGGGAAAAGGAGAAAAGTATCCCCCCCGACCAAAGCGATACTTTTTACCCAAGGAAAAAATCTATCATTTGCCGTAATTTGCTGTGTGCAAATTTTTGTTTAGATATGAACGAGTCTTACAAGCAAAGGTACAGTTTCTCACAATCATTTTCAAAAGCTCTACAATCGTTTTATATGGAAACAGTTTTGAATTTCGTAACTATGAAAGAAGTGTTGTTCTACAGGAATTTTGGGGGAAAAAAAAGTTTTTTGTACGGTTGGGAAGTAAATCAAAAATGCCGAGAAAATGCCAAAATGGTCGTAAGTTATAAATGATACAAGAAATACCCAGAATTCCTTCATTCATTTCCAACTACAGGTAGAGAAACATATTTATCACTCGGAGGCGCCATCTTTCAACAAAAACTCGCCGTTCCCTCTAAACCTTACCGCTGTTAAATGACCTTGACTTTATCAACGACCCCGATTACGCATTCCAAGAGGTCAAAGGTTATCGGTGAGCACCAGACATAACAATGGGTATTTATTTTGATTAAAAAAATATATTAATCTTCGTAACCTTTAACCCTTTACTGAACAATCCCACATTTTTTCACGACCATATGAGAAAACTCCTTTGAAGACATTGTAGGAAAAGGAAAACACGATTCCGCCTTACAGCAGGTAACTTCTGAAAATATTGCCGCTCAAGGGATGTTTGCTGTTTATAGGCATATTTCATCTCTTGCAAAGAATGTTTTCACATGCAGTAATGTCTCAAACGTGAATATCCATTACAGATCTATCATATTCTATTGTCGTTTTTTTTTTCTCCATTTAGATGTTGTTGGAAAGGATCAATTGTTGTTTGTTTTCAGAGAGGTCTGAAAAAAAGCGCCTTTTTGCTTGTGCACCATTATAGTGATAAGCATCTTCAAAACATTGTGGGAAAAGGAGAAAATGCTGGAAACCAGCATTTTCTCCTTTTCCCACAGTGTTTTCTAATCTTTCAAAGACGTATCACATCATTTGAGCCGGATTTTTAGTTGTGTTCTGCCTATGCTTACAATATTGACAAGTCTAAAATTTTGTTGCTTGGAAAAGAATTAAGGAATCTTGCCAACCTTTGTTACGAACTCACAACTCCAGGGTCTGTAGTTCTGCGTGCTAGCACTGAGGTACATGGGCTCCGCAGACATCCTTGTGACCCTTGGGGGTGAAAGGGTGAAAACACGTGAAGAATGTCGTGAAATAAAACTGATACAAAATTGCTTTGTCGTCTAATAGCTGTTTTATCAGTATTCCTGTTGCTGTTTTTTCTTTCGTTGACCCTGGATATCATGTTATCAGGGGTGAAAGCCCAGTATGTATATTGCCTAGGGATCCTGCATGATTCAGTGCTAAGGGTTAGTCTTAATGATGAGACGTTTACGGTGCTTCTTTTTATATTTGGACAGTTACTGTGCAACGGAGGCGGCCCATCATAAGCTAAAATCGCATTCTAGGACAGTTATCTGTACTTTGCCAAGGGTTAGCATTTTAAAACTCTGGGGTCTCGGGTTGGATGCTTACTCGAAGCGCTCGGTTTCACGCTTGAGTGTCTTTGAGCAAGAAACCTAATGCTGGTGAAACCAAAGACATGCATGAATCCGTGAGCTGTCGCCTTAATATGACTGAAATAAAGTTGAATTCGGCATTAATCAGAACTCTGTTCGAGCTCAAACACCACACATCCAGTGCATCTAGAGGGTAGGCTTTCGATTGGCTGAAACAGAACGAAAGTTTCATACAGTAAGCAGGGTGTGAATTTCTCAAAGAAACATTGACAAAAAAAAAATTAGAAGGGCGAATCCATGGATGGGTTTAAACATGTCACAACCAAAACCTCATTGCGTGGTCTTATTTACCTTTTACAAAACAATCCCACATTTTAACGACCCTTGGATAGAAAGCCTTTGAAAACATAATGGGAAAAGGAGAAATTGCTTGTAAGAAGCAATTTCTCCATTTCCCACAATGCTTTCTGCTTTATCAGAGAACTTCAGCTCAGTTGTACCAGTTTCAAATTTTTCGTCTGCAAATGCTTCAACTTGGACATGTCCAAAATTTGTTGTTTGGGAAAGGGTTAATTCATGTATGGACCATTGTGACTTCCATGTTATCTGCAATCTTAAACTGTTTTGGCACCCAACATTATTAGCTCTACCTATTTCGACGAGATTTTTTTTTATCTTATAGGCTTGACTAAAACAAGCGGGCGTCAGAGATTGAAAGATCGCATGTACGTTCTGCGCACTCTGCTATTGATCTATGCCGTCTGCAATTTAAGCCCCTGTTTTCTCCTTTGGCAGTGAAAGGGTTATCCGCATATTTTTGGTGCTTAAGGTGTATCTTCTCAGCAGCTAAATTGCGTACAGCTTAACAGTAAGAACGGACGGCGTAGAAAGCCTAAAGGCATGGTGAATCTACACTGTCAGATAGTTTTAAGATAATATTGCCCTAAAAATCCTTACAAGGGTCCTATCTTTCCCCGTTTCTTGTATTTGGAACTGTAATCAAAGTAATTTTGATCTTTCACTCGATTAAGGAACGTAAGTAACTTATACAAACGTTTTAGATCAAGACAAATCTGTACAGAACGTGCAGTATGATCTTAGATCTACAACGTTAGATAAATTAATCTTACACTATGCTCAGACAAAAAAGACTTATAAGCAGGGTACTATACTTGCAGCCCCAAAATAACACGAGTTTATTCATTCCAGGGCCATCCACACACCACGGCATTTGTACTTTGAGGTGAGAAACAGTGCGTCGACCTAAGTGATAACATTTTATGAGTCTAGATGCATTTTTGCTACATTGTCTTGCTGCGTGTAGAATTGTAAACACCTTTATTTCGGTCACGTTTTTGTTTTGCAGTCATAGAAGATGTTCAACTGAATGAGAATTGTCAAGTAACTTACCTTGGACTAAATTGCCATGCAGCAAATTTGCGACTGAGGACTCACTGAAGAAAGCAGCAGAAGTTCTTGTAAAATAAGATGAATTAACATGATTGATTGAGCCATGGTCTTTGAAAAGGGAGTTTAATGCACATGCAAAAAGTATTAACTCATGTCAGCCTGCGCTGCCCGCGCAGACTGATGTGCGTCGAAACCATTTGCTGTTGGTCAATTTTCTGCATGTCTAAGGACCATTCTACCTCATGATTCAGTCGGTTCTCAGATAAAATGGAATTTACTATTATTGATCAATAATTTACGCTGACTTGCTAGGTACAGTGCATCTCGGAGATGTATTAAACACCTTTTGCCAGAGTACGGGCCAATTCTGATGTTTTTGACATGCATGCGTGTTAATCACTTATGCTTGCCAAAGAGGAGATTGTTTCTTAACCCTTATCCTGCTGAATGAAAGAAATGAAATGTTCAAGCCGATAGTATAAGTCCAAAACTTTCCTGTTTCAAAGGTATATTTGGAGGAAAGATATCTCCTTATCGGACAGTGTAGATCAAAGATCAGACTGCACGTTCTGTGCAGTCTGATCTTGATCTACGCTGTCCGCAAAAGGTCAGTGAGTCGCGATGAGCAGCCTATGGGTTAAATTAGGGAAATGTAGGGTTTAAGGCAACGTGTAAAAGCACCGATATTAGTGAGTCGTAGATAAAAGACACTGATGACCTTGAATACAGCAGCTGTTCTAAGAAGAGTTTGTAACCAGTCACAGAGAGAGAGAGAGAGAGAGAGAGACAGACAGACAGACAGACATTTATGTACATCGTATATGTGCTTGAATTGATTTACAAGCGTACATTAACGAATAGGCACTTTATTTTCTCGTTCAGCCGATACACCTTTGCAACAATAACATGCTCATTTCGATATAACAGAAGCACCATCGGAAATTTCACCTTTCCAGATATTGTCTTTTACAAATGCATTGGTATGAGTAAATGTGTCACCAACCTTGCACCATAGCCGGACATATTCTAAAAGGCCAAGAAAACGAAATTCCTTTATAACTGAAACATGAAGACTTGGTACACTAGAACTCAAGTGACCAAATTGGAATACCAAATTGTAAAATAAAATATTGAAAAAATAACCAATGAAAAACAGAAAAATAGAACTGATTTGTATCATGAATCATTCGTTGATTTATTATTAATGACCGATTTTCACCATTTAAGCACTTCTGCCCTCTCTTTTTGTCTCAGATTAAATATATCTTTTGGGGGTTTCTTTGTCAGTTTAGTGCCAAACTTCAGTTGTATTTTTTTTATAATCAAAGGCATTATTATACATGTGAATCTGTGGATATGTACCTACTGATATATTTTAATTTTTTGTATTATGACGATGAACGTTGTGAGCTAAAGTTAATGATAATAGTATCGTGAATCGTGTATGGTACGTTTCAACTGAAGAATCGCCAGCACTTCGAATTTCAGTCCTATCGGTACCAAAGCGTCACCGGTGTTCTATCCCGTAGACCACCTAGCACTAATTCCTATGCGAGCCAACGGAGATAAAATTCCCGTAAATTTGTAGAATCCCATTCAGTGACCACTTTTTAAGCGTCTTGGTAATTAAGTAAATTGACACATAATTGTTGTCAATTACCGGGGCGCATGTTTACTTTAATAGAAACAGTCTTGTCTGTTTGATGGTGTTACCCTTCTCATTGCTAGACATTTTGAACGTTCTTTAACAAGTCAGGATCGCAGAGATGTTGCTTCACTCTTTTCCAAACAGTCCGCTATTTTTATGACCACGAAGCAAAAGGCTTTTGAAAACATCATCGAAATAGGACAAAATGCTGATAGTTTTTCCCGACAATGTTATTTACCCTATAAAAGTCAAACGTCATCATTAATTTTGTACCATTTTTGAATTTGTTGTCTGCAAAATGAAAACGTTCACTGCAGACGAGTCTAAAATTTTGTGGTTTGGATATAATGGCATTCAACAACACCAGTAAACGACTTTTAGCGTCATGCTGAGGCAACCCTCGGTCATATTGTGACGAGCACTCTTTTCTTTTGTCATTATGTTTTCCTCAAGTTGCATGTTGGACATAAAATCCTTATTAATGGTGATTAAAATGATTTTACAGCAATGCTTTTATATTTGTTTTCTTCAAGATATCTGAGGCAGCGGCTTCAAAGGGTAGGCTGGGACTTGTCTATTACCAGGGCCTTCGTCGGTCCACTAATTGTTTTATACAAGGAATGAAATGGAAATGTGTAATTACTGTAAATAGGTGGGTCTTTATGGTTATCGTTTTTTCATTGCTTTTTTCCTGTGGTAAGCAGTCATGCCAAATAGCAAAACTTAGTATTCACTTGACCTTTGACCTAACTTCGAATTGATAGTGTTGACGATCACAAAAACTAGTTTCTTAAAGTGATGGTGCATTTAAAGGGGCATATAAAGCGTGTATGTTATGAACAAAAATTCGTGTAAAACACTGATCAATACTATTAAATAAGCCATGCTCTGTCAAAAGGGGGCTTATGGCATCTGCGAAAAGTATCGACCACGTCAGCCAGCGCAATCCGCGACAATTTTCTGTATGTCCAAAGACCATTCTACCTCTTGATTAAATCGGTTGTAAAAAAGTGCCTATTATGGATCCATAAGTATGTGATGGCTTGATAGGTATAATGCATTACGGAGATGCATTAAGCCCCCTTTTGCCGGAGCATGGCTAAAATATGTTTTTTTTTTCCCCAAGCGAAAAAGGTTTCGGTAAAAAGTAGTTTAGATACTGGGATGGTTGTTTTCAGTCTGTAACGCCATCTTTTTAATGAGACCATCGCACTTGCTCTTGACGCAATTACAGAAATGTGAATAGTCCCCTAAAAGCGGAATGACGTGATTTCAGCCTTCAATCCCTTCCCAGACCGATGACTCATTGTGGAAATTGCAATACGATGATGGTGAACAACAGTTTTTCCCTTTCAAACACTATTTTCTATCTATCCAATGACAGATCGCATATTTCAGCTCTATCTAATTTGCCGTCCGCCAAGGTTTTCAATTTGGACAAGTTAAAAGTTTTGTAGTGCGATAAAGTATTAATAGAGAAGGGGAGAGTGTAAACCAAAATTATGCTACATGCAAGTGCAGATTAATCTTGTTCTACACTGCCGGAAACACATGTTCATCGTCGCATATGGTGGGATAAGGAATAAGTAATTTTATCTAGTATTAGTCCTTATATTGCGATAAAGTTACATGAACACTTCCACTCTGTAAAAAAAAGAAGACATTTGCTAGTAAACGGTGGTGTCAGTCAGAACTCCCCACATAATATTGCACAGTGAAGATCACCCGATTGATTGATTGATTGGTGTTTTACGCCGCTTTCAACAATATTTCAGTCGTATCACAGCGACAGCTCACATTTTCATGTATTTCCTGGGTTTCACCAGTACTAGGCTAGGGCTCTGAAGTGTCTTGCCCAAGGACACTCCCACGAAAAACTCAGTGGATCCAGTGAGGCTCGAACCCGGGACCTCCAGGTTACGAGTCCTACACTTTACCACTGAGCCACGCAAGACCCCTGAGGATCACCCGAGATTGCAAGCTCTTGAAAGTCTTATATTGATCTACACTGTTCCCCCGAAACTGAAACTATGCTTCATTCTGTAAAGGAGGTGGAGATAGAACAACAACGTGATAAAACAGATACACAACGAAAGTCAATAATGAAACCGGTGTTTCGTTACTCCCTGAAACAAATTTGCGGTTTGCGGCAAACGATTTGTGAAATATGAATAATCGATATGAAGTGAGGTTTATACATAAAAAAAAAACGTGAAAACATGGGGGCAAAAGGAGAAATTCTTCGATATTACTAGCATTATTTCAAAATGATATTTTTAAAGGCTACCGCTGCCAGTCTTCCTCCAGGCAAAGATTTGGATTCTAGAATATTTATGTTGTGGGTGCCCACTAGAAATGTCGTGTCGAATCCAATAAGTACCAAATACATTGGAGCAGCAGTCTGGGGAAAGGGGGTTTAATGGATCTCCAT
Source organism: Tridacna gigas (assembly GCA_945859785.2). Lineage (NCBI taxonomy): Eukaryota > Metazoa > Mollusca > Bivalvia > Cardiida > Cardiidae > Tridacna > Tridacna gigas. The sequence continues at coordinate 71,402,931 of OX244029.2, forward strand.
GATTGCATTTTATCAAGCAACTCATCACATAACAGTTACTATGGATCCATAAGATTTAGACATTTTGTCTAACAACCGACTTAATCCTGGGGTAGACTGGTCCGTGACATGTAGAAAATTGACCGACAGCAAACCGTTTCTGCTAGGTCAACCTGCGGGGAATGCGCAGGCTGACCTGGTCGATACATTTTGCAAATTCATTGAACACCGTTTTCAAAGAGCATGGCTCATTTTTATTTTAAATGAAAACAAACCTATTCATGAACTTCTGTACTTTATTCTAGAATCTGACTCAGTTCTGTTAGCGCTGGTGGTGGTAGTCGCATGGAAGTGTCCTTGAACAAAGCCCGTTCGAGTCCGAGCTAAGCATTGGTAAAGGCCAAGGTATAGCTAAGGGAACGCATGAATCAATACACTGTCACTGTAATAGTACTGAGACAAGCAGATAAAAACGACTTGCACTCAATAATTAAACAACAACAACAAATAAACGAACAAAGACATACAGATAAGTTGTCTACAGATTCGGCTATAAACCGCAGTAAAATAGAGAGGGTAATGATTCAAAGCATCCGCACACCGGTAAATTCGTCTACTGTACTATTAAAGACACACACACCGGTATTTAGCCTTTCCACTGTACCATTATCGATGTACCTGTAGGGAATGTTTGAGATAATTCTAGATTACTTTGATGATTGACAAGTTTGGCATGTAGCATCTCACGTTTTCAATCAATCATAATTTACTGTCTAATCTGTTATATTTCATGGTAATTTTGAGATTTGCGAAGGGATTTTGAATTAAAATGTCTTGACTTTTTTTTATATAAAGGTTTATTGGTAGTACCTGGAGAGCATTAAATGCACCTAACAGCTTATTCTAACCACTATCCTACCACACGCAGCCATGCTTGCTTTTTACGCTGCATTTTACCATGAACGTAGACCCAGATCAGCTTGTGTGCGCATCTTCAATTTCCGTAATTTTGCAAATATCAGGAAAAAATATCCATTTTATTGTGGCCCGTTCTCACCAACCATTCTAAATTGCACTCTTAGTCTTGTTCTGGAAATAGAAAGTAACGCAATTTCTGATTGGCTTAACCAGTTGTGTTCCTTAGAAATTAAGAAAAAAAAAATCTTGAGAATTTGACTCGGAAAGGTATTAAGAATGGTAGGTGAATATGGGCCAAGGTCAGATGAGGCTTTATCAAGGTCCGTATACAGACTAATCATTCTTGATTTCATTCTTAGTCTAATTCAAGATTAAGTCTGGATTTATAAAGTAACACAACATCTGATTGGTCAAACCACTTAGTTTAGCCAATCAGATGTTGTGTTACTTTCAAATTGAGACAATTCTTGAAAATTACACTAAGAGACTTTTTAAGGATGGCTAGTGAACACGCGCCTTGCACTAACGATGTCAATTTCATTCTCTAAGAGTATAAGGGTTAATTATGGGATCAACGAATGAACAAACCACGGTCTATAAACATTGCAGTGTATGGGTGCCCGTTGAATTAACCCTTAGGCTGCTAAGCTCGACTTATGGATCTTTTGCGGACATTGTAGATCAAGATCAGACTGCACAGAACGTGCAGTCTGATCTTGGATCTACCCCGGCCGATAAGGAGATACTTTTGCCTCCCAAAATAAATTCGAACTACCAATATTTGGGTTTTTACTATCGGTTTGAAAGTTTCAATTAACTTATTTAGAAGGATAAGGGTTAATAGTCGAGGCTGATGATAGCATTACTGATAAGCCAATTATGCATGGTGTCTGCTTAATGTCCACGCATTCGAAACAATGCTGAAGTTTAAAACTGTCTCACTGTTTCTCCTGATATCTCGCTCTCTCCCTTCCCACATTATATTTGCCCTATCTCTCTCTTCGTCTGTTTATCAGACTGTCTCTCTCCTCGCTCTATCTATCCTCTGAATATATCTTTGTCTCTTTCCCTGTCTGTCTGATTTTTCTGTCTGTCCATTGGGGTCCTGCGTGGCCCCGTGGTAAAGCGTCGATCTCGTAACCTGGAGTTCAAAATTCTGTAGAAACACTGGGTTTTTGGTAGATTTGTCGCCGTGATATGATTGAAATAATGTTGAAGGCTGCGTAAAGCACCCTTCGCCTGCTCTTCGTTTAGGTTCTTTTACTCGCTCTGATCCCAGTTGCTCAGTTGTTTAACCCTTCGACTGCTAAGTGCGAGTCACTGACCTTTTGCGGACAGCGTAGATCAAGATCAGACTGCACAGAACGTGCAGTCTGATCTTGGATCTACACTGTCCGATAGGGAGATATCTTTCCTCCAGAATACCTGTGAAAGAGCAACATTTGGATTTATACTATAGGTTTGACTGTTTCATTTCTTTTATTTAGCAGGATACGGGTTAGCATCATAAGTAATACAGAGGGTGCAAATTCAAATCTCCGACCCTGTCAAAATTCTTTCCGGTGGATGACGAAAGTCATTGTGACAAAATTCCAATTCTCTCTCATAGCCAAGTATATTTACTACATTGTTTTGTGGAGACTGATTGATTGAGTGACTGAATGGTGTTTTACACTGCTTTCCACACTATTCCAGTCATATCACGGCGACAGCTCACCTATTCACGCCTGTCCTAGGTTTCACCAGTACTAGGCTAGGGCTCTGAAGTGTTCTGCCAAAGGACACTCCCACGAAAAATCCAGTGCTTCTAGTGAGGCTCGAAACTGGGGCTACATTTTACCACTGAGCCACGCGGGACCCCTGTTTTGTGGGGAAAAGCAGCAAAATTAATGGCTTGGACAGGATGTTTGGCGTACCACTAGAAAAAAATAAAACAAGGAACATACAGGTAAGTGTGCCGACCGCAATAATATAATTGACATACTAGTAAAAACTACGTAAAACATCAAACAAATGTCATGTGAAAACATTGTGGCCAAAGGAGAAATTGCTCGTGACGAGCAATTTCTCCTTTGGTCACAATGTTTTCAAAGGTGGTCTCCTGTAAAGCAAAAACAGAGTCGTCTGCACGTGGTTCTTTCAACCCTTTAATTTTAGATTGATCAAAATTCAAAATACTTGCAGCAGACAAATTATATGTGGCTCAAAGTTTGAAATTTGTCTCTGAAAGCGCCGAAAAGATTGTCAATAAAGAAGAGAATGCCGGTCACTGGCATTTTCTCCTTTGTCTTAAATGATTTCAGAGGTCCTCTTCATGAAGCGGGGGGGGGGGGGGGGGGGGGCCATTACAACACGATACTGTGCGGTAAAGGGTTAACTCTATACTACACAATCCAGACTTTTAACAACCCTGAGAAAGAAGCCTTTTGAAAACATTGTGAGAAGAGGAGAAAATGCTGATAACCAGCATTTTCTCATTTTCCCACAATGTTTTCTACCCTGTCTGATACAAATCTCAGTTTTTCAGTTACATTTATTTTGTCGTCTACAAATGCTTGGATTTAGGACAAATCTAACAACTTGCCGTTTGGTAAAGAGTTAACCTGCTCTTATAAAAATAAAGTTCGCTAGCCAGCCGTTATTTACCGAATCGTCTAATTTATTTTGTGTTTTTCAGCGTGGGCAGATCTTGCAATCCAAACATGCAATGCCACGTTATCGAAATATCTCTGTAAGAAATAGTTCGCAGATGTGGAAATCACCGAGGGAAATTCTTTTAATCAACGCTATCATATTTCATAGCTTTAACACCCTTGTCAAACGCAAAAATCGGACTCTTTGATACGTAACCCTTATTCTAAGAGCGGAAGGTCGCTATACAACCGAAGGCTAAATATCAACTTTTGCTTTGCCTGGACCTTACAGGTGGACCGTTATGCATGTTTAATTAGTGTCCAAATCAATTTGTTTTGTGTTATCTCGACATATCTAGGTCAAGTTCACCTGAGGCCGTCGATATAACTATAGAACTAGCGATTGATTGCGTGGTGTTTAATGCTGTTTTCAATATTATTTCCGTTATATTGCGGCGGTCAGTGTGCCTACTCATGCTTTCCTGGAGTTTCTTTTATCCGTACTAAGCACAATATTATTTCCAAGCGACTGGCTACTTTCCCACATAACCATCATCGAAAAAATTGTCAGCGCTGAGAGAGGAATGAACCCTGTCGCAATGACTATCATCAATCCTCGAAAAGAAATTGGAGGAGCCGGGGATCGAGCCAGCGACCCCTTGTTCTCAAGTCCTGTATGCTACCGACTGAGCTACCGTGACTCGGTGAAGTGGAGAAAAACGATGAATTCTCCAATCGAGTACTCCGCAAGATTGCGGCCTCAGAGTTTTCCCTGACCCCCATGTTTCTTTAGATTCGGACCCCTAAATTTTATCAATTTTCTCCAAAATTAAATTGTTTGCCTTTTTTTTTTTTTTAAATTCATTCGTAAGGGACTCAAATCGTCCAGGTAAAAACCGTGTGGCCTCCATCGATTTAACTCTTTAGCACACAATTCCGACTTTTATCGACCCTGAGGAAATAGCCTTTTGAAAAGATTGTGGGAAAAGAAGAAAATGCTGGTAACCAGCATTTTCTTCTTTTCCCACAATATTTTCTACCCTTCCCAAAACAGATTACAATTCTTCAGTCACATTTAGTTTGTCGTCTGCAAATGCTTTCAATTTGGACTGGTTTGAAATTTTATCGTTTGGTAAAGAGACATACATGTACTTGAATGACAACCGAACTTTTATTGGAAGAAATGACGTATTACCTGAAAATCAAGAAGATAAACACATGTAAATAACACGGTAAATAAAGTTGCAAGTACATGTAAATTGTTTTGTATATGGTGAGTAAAATGAGCGATGCTTTAGCAAAAGGAGGCTTAATGCATCTCAGTTATGCATGATACCAAGCAAGTCATCATATAGTTATGGAGCCATAAAATTCATTTTGTGTAATGGCCGACTGAATCATGAAGTGTACTGGTCCTTTGACATGCAGAAAATTGACCAATAGCAAAGAGTTTCGAGCCGGGTGAGCCTGCGCGGACTGCGAAGGCTGACTTTAGTCGATACTTTTTGCAGATGCATTAAGCCCCCCTTTTCACAGATCCTGGCTAGAATATTTTATTTTTAGTGACATGTGTAGAAGCAGCAAATCATATTGACAAATTAATAATAACATTAAAAACATCCGGTCCCATGGGCCTATACGTCACTTTTGGACACAATACAGTGCAAATAAAGAAAATTTTACATTTCCTGGGCAATGGTGCTTATTGATATTCAGGGCCCGTATTCAACAGACATTCTTAAGAAATTCTTAATCATCTCCTCAAGGGTTTTCTAAATTTGAAAGTAACAAAACTCCAGGTTTAGCCGATTAGAAGTTGTGTTACTTTCTAACCCTTGAATAAGACTTAGAATGAAACAAAGAATGGTTGTTGAATACAGACCCAGATGGATGGATGGAAGAATGGGTGAACGGACGGAGAGACGAGCGGACGGGCGGACGGACGGATGAATGGATGGATGGGGATTCTTGAGGACGGCATAGATAAAAATAAGCCTGCACAGAACTGATCGGCACAGTCTTGATCTTGGATCTCTGTCGTCAGCTTGTTTAGACAAGCCTTTAACCATTAGCCTGTTAAATAAGTTAAATGAAACTTTTAAGTCGATAGTTACTCAAATGTTGATACTTCGAAGTTATTTCTTTTTTTTTTTGGAGGAAAATATCTCCTGATCGGACCGTGAAGGTCCGAGATCAGACTGCACGTTCTGTGCAGTCTGATCTTGAATCGAGACCATCCGGAAAAGGTCCTTTTGTCGCGCCTAGCAGCCTAAGGGTTAAAATGCATGTATAGATCTTTCTGAGTTTCAATGGATTGTAATACTTTTTTCAGTCGTCGAAAGACTCCAAATTACTCGTAATGTATATACATGTGAGCTATGCTCTGTGAAAAAGGGAGCTTAACGCATCTGCGAAAAGCATCGACCCAGGTCAGCCCACTCAATATGCGCAGGCTGACCTGGGCCGAAACTTTTCGCTATTGTCAATTCTCTGTATGTAAAAGGACCATTCTCCCCCATGATTAAGTTGGTTGTTTAATAAAGTGGCCAGTATGGATCCATAATTATGTGGTGGCTTGATTGGTATCATGGATCAAGGAGAGGCATTAAGCCCCCTTTCGCCAGAGCGTGGCTCATGTATTTGGCACTGTAAGAGTACGTCATGTAACGAAAATAATGCCGCTAGGCTCTATCTCTCTAACTAGTTTATTTATTGACTGGTATATTTATTTATTTATTATTCTTTCCCATGTTAACGGCCCCTGTAATGCTCGACCATTCATGGAAAAAACCCACACGTGTAGAAGGTGTTTATTTGTTTAGGTACAATACGATGGAAACTGTAGACTTTTTATTCTTTCATGTTTCCTGCTCAAATTAGCTGAATTCAATACTTTCCCATAAAGATAAGGAAAATTACCCACAGCTTACAGCAATTACTATTTCAAGCAGATTTATGCATGTATCATAGACCTTTGGCAATTTACTTTGTTTTCCAATGATAGAATGTTAAACTCCGTCATGTGGTATCGTTTATGTTTGGCACATTCAAACTCCGCTTGCTCGACACAATTATAGGATAGATTCGGTAAGGAACTAAATGCACGGACAGCGCAGGCTGACATGGGTTGACACTTTTTTTTGCAGATGCTTTGATTAAATCCCCTTTTTTTCACAGTGCTTTGCTCATATTTTTAGCTTAGTTTTTTTTTTTCGAATTAAAACGTCGAAATTGTCACAGACATGCAGAACTTTGACATTTGCTGATATCCATGTCATGACTAAGGATATTTACTTCAAATTCAGTTTATTTGTTGACTATAAAAGGGGTATCCATACCAATAACGAAGGTAACCTTCAAATTGTTGTTACAGTTATGCCCCCCTTTTTAATCAAGAAGTAATGTTGTTCAAAATTAATCATGCCCTTCTAAAAGCAACTGCAGTCAAGCGTTTACCCTCCGCATGCAGTGCTATTTCCTTTTTAACTCTTTACCACACAATCCCGACTTTTAACCACCCTGAGAAAGAGGCCTTTTGAAAACATTGTGGGAAAAGGAGAAAATGCTGGTAACCAGCATTTTCTTCTTTTCCCACAATGTTTTCCACCCTTCCCAAAACAAATTGCAATTTTTGAGTAACGTTTATTTTGTCGGCTGCAAATGCTTTCAATTTGGACAAGTTTAAAAATTTGTCGTTTGGTAAAGAGTTAAAAGAAGGATTGGAGTACAACTTAATTAATCTGAGCAATGGTCAGACTTCGTTAACCTTTTACAATGTGGACTTTTTTCAGACTCACAAAATAAACGCAACTTATTTTGAAAATATTGATTTTTTTCCTCTGAAATGTGGAACTATTGTAAAAATAGGAGCAACTTGTTTTTGAAAAGGACTTTTTTTTCATTAAGTTTTCAAAAAAATCTCATGGACCTCAGGAGTGATCATGGATCTATGCTGATCTCAAATAAACGCGTTAAGTTGCCGAAAGGGTTCTAGAAACAAAAACCTGAACATTTCAAGTGGTTTTGAAGTACCGTTCCGATATCACGAACACTAGATCAGTATCTACCAAACTATCGCAGGTTTCAATTATAAAGTCGACAGTAATCTAAACACGTTCACTTACTGGGGAAAAATTGAAACCTTTTTTAACCCTTAGCCTGCTAAATTAGTGAAAAAAAAACAAACTTTCAAGCCGACAGTAAAATCCCAAATTTTCATATTGATAAGGTATTTTTTGGAGGAAAGATATCTGCTTATCGGACAGTGTAGATCCAAGATCAGACTGCACGTTCTGTGATCTACGCTGTCCGCAAAAGGTCTATGAGTCGCGCTTAGTAGCCTAAGGATCAACTGGTCGTGGGGAGATTTCCGACGGGATTTAGAAATAAAACGCGAAGAACAACAGGGGCATTCATTCCAGCTTTTAACCCTTACACTGCCATAGGTGAAGACATGGGGTTTTGCGGATGGCATAGATCAAGATCAGACAGCACAGAATGTGCAGTCTGATCTTAGATCAATACCGTCCGCTCGTTTAGTCAAGCAAATATGATAAAAATCTTTCAGGGTTTCGGTACATTATATTTTCAGCCGTCCAGAGAGGTCAGATTTATAAGTGAGCCATGCTCTGGCAAAAGAGGGCTTAATGCATCTCCGTAAGGCATGATACCAATCAAGCCATCACATAATTATAGATTCATTATAGCCATTCTTTTTAAACAACCAATTTAATCATGGGGTAGAATGGTCCTTGGACACAAAAAAATATTGACAAATTGCGAATAGTTTCGGCCTAGGTCAGCCTGCGCGGACTGCGCAGGCTGACCTGGGTCGATACTTTTGGCAGATGCATTTAGCCCCCTTTTCACAGAGCATGCTCATTTATTTAGCGAGGAAAGAGTTAACTCTGCCTTTTCCGTATTTTATAAATGTCTTGCTCAGTAATATTCAAAAATAGCCTTTATTTATTTCTTTTTTTTTTGTAATTTGACCTTTTTGTCCATAGGGTACTGTATTTCATGGATTTAAAAAAAGAAAAAAACGATTTGTAACCAAGAAGTGGTATAAATGTCAGGACTGTTTCTTTTGTACCGAGGCACCAAAGAAGTCTCATGTTATACAAGGGAAAAGCCTATCGAAATTTTGTCTGTTGATGCTGATTTCAATCGCCAGTGGTACGTGGTTACATACAGACAATGGGAAGAACGTCACTAGATGTACATAGACTGTGCAGGAGATTACCCAGAGAAGTTTTGAACGGATGCGTTGTCAGTGATGTTTCAGCAAATTCAGCATAACGTCGTACGTTATTCGTCAAGTGCCCCGCGGGCGCTTACTGTAAGGCATTTAAAATGGTGTATTTTCGTCATACAAGCTAAGATATTTTTCGAAACTCGGCAATCTGATGCCAAAAATGTGAATTTAGATGTGTGCAAAACTACTCAGATTTTATGTCGAATAGTTTCTGAGATAAAACAAAAGTCTATGGATATCTGAATCACCCTGTGTATTGTATTCTATAATCAAAATTCCTGAAGAGAACGAAAGAGATGAGAAACACATGAATTCTATTTTTCAGTACTTGAAGTACAATATCAAGAGTAATAAAAGGAAATAACTACACATATATTTCGGCAACGCAAGATAATTGTAAAAATTCAACTTGAACTGTGCATTTTTATAGAATTCTAGTGACCCATGTATATGGCCCTAGTAGTCTCAAATACACTGGCTTTGTGTTAAGTTAAAAGCTGCTTAAGCAACACAAGATAATTGTAAAATATCAACTTAAGTAAATTTTGCACTTTCATTGAAGTCCAGTCACCTATGTATATGTGGCCAAAGAAGTCTCAAATACACAGCCTCTGGGTTTAGTTAAAGAACTACGTTGGCCACAAAGGATAATGGTAAAAAATCCACTTAAGTAAATTTTGCACTTTCATGGAATTGAAGAGATCCATGTATATGTACATGGCCCAAGAAGTCTCAAATACACTGGCTTTGGCAACGGAGGATAATTGTTAAAAAACAAATTAAGTAAATTTCTGCGCTTTCATGGAATTGAAGAGATCCATGTACATGGTCCAAGAGGTCTCATATACACTGGCTCTGAGTTAAGTTTCATTTCACAAGTAAGACAATGTTGAAAGAGGAAAGCCACAAGGTATCTCTAGACTTACGATAAAATATTATCTGTCATTCTAGATGCATTTCGAGAAAACATGTATTTATCATCGGTCACTGAAACATGCTTCTAATTGGATCACTGTGAACTCACGACCTTTTCTTCTAAATATTTGTTTCAACCCTTAGGCAGCTAAGCGCAACTCGAGGCGCTTTTGCGGACAGTGTAGGTCAAAATCAGACAGCACAAAACGTGCAGTCTGATCTTGGATCTACATTGTCCGATACCGTATTTACTTCGGTGAAATCAACTTTGAAATCACAATACTTGGTTTTTTTACTTTTGAGTGCAAATTTTCATTTCATTTAATTATCAGTGTAGGGATTAACGCTTCACCAAACAACAAACGAAACACTTAAGCAGTAATGTATATAAAAAAAAAAAATGAATTCCGGTTTGAATTTCTACTCTATTTTATGTACATGACTGATTGTACTTTCAAAGCTCAGACTCGCACCCTTCCTATTTTGCGCATTTTCGTGTTCGGGCAATATTCACTTTTGGCCATTTTATCGCCCCTTGTCAAAAGAGCATACAGAGTAACGGGGTATAGTTTCGAGGCTTCCAGGCCTGGTCGTCCGAAATCCTGGTCGTCCGTAATTCTGTTCGTCAGCTGGTATCTTTTTCGGTATGATAATCCTGTTGTATGTTTCAGCATAGTCTGGATTACCTGCTCTTACCACTACGTTATCGAGTCAAGCAAAGCGCAATAATGGCGGCCTCCTAGGTGTCCTCAAGGGTACCCCTACATGCATCCCGTTTTCCCAATTTCATCTGATCCAGTTAGATCAGTTAATAAAATGAGATCAGTTTTGTACAAAAAATACATAACCGAATATAAAACGTGCTGTTGGGGTATAGTTTAAATATAAATTCGACTATGAATAATTCAAAAGTAGCCCTGTTTTCGGGCATTATATAGGTCCACTGACATTTCGGATACTTAAAGCATTTCTGATATGTAGTTTTTCTCACTAAATAAGAACGACATGTGGAAAAACTCACTGCCATGACTTTATTGCAAGCGATCTGATTTGAATTCAGCCTATGATCCTATTTAATCATGTGAAATAACAACATCACGTCTCCTCTGCCTATTACCAACGGGGGCCTCCATTATTGCACTTTGCCTGACGTTCTCTTGTAGTAGGGCGGGGTACCAGACTAGTTTCAGATACGTTCGTCTTTATTACCGTTCGATTTTCACGCTCTCTGATAGGAGGTAATTGAATATCAATAACAATAACTTTTCTCAATGCTATAAAAGAACCTTCGCAAGGCCGGGATGCGAACTTACAGCCCCAGGAGTGACACCACAGGAAAAAGGGGTTAAATGCATCTCTTAATTTATTATACCAAACAAGCCGTCACACTGATCCACATTGTCTAAAGAGTCATGAGGTACACTGATGATGATTCTTGACATGCAGAAAATTAACAATAGCAAAGCATTTTCAACCAGGTCAACCTTTTCACAGGGCATGGCTTATACTGATCTTACAAATTTTAAATATCCATTTCTCTCGTACTGAGGCTTTGTTCCTTTTATGTTTCATGAATACTCAGGAAAACATTGTGGCCAAAGGAGAAATTGCTTTTGACAAGCCACCATACTCAGTGCCTTCAAAAGTGGTAAACCCTGTAAGTATGCAGGTGGTAATGTGTTAAAGAAGAGGATAGATTAAAAAAAAAACACTTTCTCTACAGTAATATAAATGAGCCATGCTCTGACAAAAGGGGGTTTAATGCATCTCAGTGCTGCATGATACCCAGAAAGTCATCACATGATTTACATTCATTATGTCTTATAATCGATTAGATCTGGAGGTAGAATGGTCCTTTGACATGCAGAAAATTGATCAATACGAGCAAAAAGTTCCGACCTTGGATCCGCCTGCGCGGACTGCGAAGAGCTGGGTTGATGCTTTTTGCAGAGATTAAAGCCACCCTTTCATAGAGCATGGTTCAAATAATCTTTCAAACAAACCAGAAATGAGATTTTTCAAAGAGGAAATTATCTCTGTAAATTTCCCTCGCGTAGAACGCGGTTCACGATCTCGCCAGCGTGGCCGGTCGAGATAAAGCGAATCTTGGCGTTTTGCTAGGGTGTTTTTATTATTTTATCTTACGTTAATGACATGGCGAGATAAGGAGGTACGTCGAATTTAGTCTATTTCCAAACTCTAATGTATACTTTATGAAAGGAGCATTTGTTAGCCAATCGCAACATCTCGGTGGGAAGTGATTGTTATCATTTTATGATTAATAACGTGAAGAAATTTGCGCGTGCATCGCGCGCTCTGCTTGAAAGACGTGCAATTTTTCGAGCAGTTTTGTATATATTGAAAATGGCATCGGAATATAAGCAAGCCTAATTACAGCATTTTTTTTTTTGGGGGGGGGGGGTAAAATGATGATTAATGTTATGGATTTTTCTGATATACATGTACTTTTTTCGCACAAAGATTTTTCACAATTTTCCTGTCCCATCCCGGTTAGAATGTCTTATCCCTTTACCAAACGATTCCGAGTTTTAACGACCTAGTAGAAAAAGCCGTTTGAAAACATTGCGGGAAAAGGAGAAAATGCTGCTAAGCAGCATTTTCTTCTTTTCCCACAATATTTTCTACCCTTCCAAAAACAAAATCAAACTTTTGAGCCGCTCTTTTTTTCCGTCTGCAGAGGCTGTCAATTTATGAAAGTCTATCACCACGTTACCACCTATGTATTAAAAATACGGATTCTGAGGAAAAATTCATTTTGTTTGTTTACTGCTTACATGAAGGTAAAATTTAGACCAGTCCATATTGACAGCATTTGCAGACGACAATTTGGATTGGGCCAGTTGATGGAATTTCTAAAAGACTGAAAAATTACATGATTTAAATAAAGGACATTGGTATAATTCGCAAACTGCAGAAAAAAAATCCTAGCGGTAACAGTAAACACTTTGAACTTTGTTTCAGTAGATTATTACGACCGTGATATTTTCGTGACAAACTGGGTTAAAATTCTTCAAGTTTTGACTACAGTCACTGATATTCCAGTTAGCATCGAGAATATCGAAATTTTATCAAACATTTCAGAAAATGTCCTACCTATAACAGTAGTATATACACGAATTACCGCGATATCTTCACGCTAATTTCGCTGCCACTTTTTTTTTTTTTCTTTCAATAGGAGCCATGCTCTGTGAAAAAGGGGTTTAAAGTATCTGCAAAAAAAGTATCGACCCATGTCAGTCTGCGCACTCCGCGCAAGCTGACATGAGTCGAAACAATTTTTTTGCCATTTGTCAACCGACCATTCTACCTCGTGATTCAGTCGGTTCTTAACTCTTTACCAACCGACAAAATTTTAGACTCGTCCAAATTGAAAGCATTTGCAGACGACAAAATAAATGTGAATCAAAAATTAAAATTTCTTTTGGGAAGAGTAGAAAACATTGTGGGAAAAGGAGAAAATGCTGGTTACCAGCATTTTCTCCCTTTCCCACAATGTTTTCAGGGCTGTTAAAAGTCGGGATTGTGTGGTAAAGGGTTAAGCCAATGGATTGTATCGGCCCATAAAATGACTCGCTTGGTAGAATGCATCACAGAGATGCATTAAACCCGCTTTTCCCAGAGCGTTGCTCACATAATTTTTACAGTCTTTGATATTCCAGTTGGCATTTCAAAAACATCACTAGCACCTTATGAGTACCATCAGCAACTTGATATCGTAGGCTTATAGAAAATTTCTTATCTATAATAGCTGAAAGTAAAAGCTTTGTTTTGAAGCAAAGCTTATTACGTTTCAACTACTGACTTGAAACAGAGCTTATAGTTTTAACTATTGTTTTGAAACAAAGTTTATAGTTTCACCATTAACTTGAAACAAGGCTTAAAGTTTCAACTATTAACTAGAAACTATTAACTTGAAACAAAGCTTATGCATCCAGTTTCAACTATTAACTTGAAACAAAGCTTATAGTTTCGACATAAAACTTTCGAGTTTTATGTCGAAACTATAAGCTTTGTTTCAAGTTCTAGGTCGAAACAATTATGGCGGCAAGATGATTCCCTAGTTTGTGCCTGCGATTTTAACCTGTACACTGGACAGGAAAACAACTTTGATATCAAGTTAAGTTTGAACTCAAACCGTCCATAGAACTGAAATTGTTTTCAGACATATGGAACTGTTTAATCCATGCCGAGCACCGCCCAAGGCTGTCTCATATCGTGTTTCAGCGTGATTCAAGTACATATTTATGTTTCAATTAAAAGTGCCACTAGAATGTTTCAGTTTTATTTTCCACATTTACTGTTGGGAACTCCTAAATGCAACAAAATAAAAAGGCAATTACACCGTAAAAGAAAAAAAAAAAAACTATGTTGGACAAATTTTATACACGTAAACAGATAAAAATCACTATCGACAATGCAAAAATTGTTCGACGCGAGCAATTTCTCCCTTTGTGAAGATGTTTTACATCGTTTATTAGCCAGAGATGAGTCAAAGGCCAAACTGTAAGGGTATGTGTTTATCTTTTATTAAAGGCTGAGTCAAGATTTATCTGTTCTTAAATACACTGATTGTACATAATAGAAACTGAGTAGAAAGTACTGGCAGATTACCTTTTCCAACACCGATGACAACTTAACTTGCATTTGCGGATGGCGTAGATCAAAATCAGACTGCACAGAACGTGAAGTCTGATCTTTGATCTATACCATCCGCTACCTGATGCTAGACTATGACCCTGTTCATCTTCAACAGCAGTGGAAATCTATTTTTATTCCTCGAATAAAGTCGAATTTCTTGAGTTGGTACAGCAAGAGTGAACCCTTAACTCTTTACCAGACGACAAAATTTTAGCCTAGTCCAAATTGAAAGCATTTGCAGACGAAAGTTTCAGTGTGGTTCAAATGTTGCAAATTTCCTTTGATAGGGTAGAAAACATTGTGGGAAAAGGAGAAAATACTGGTTACCAGTATTTTCTCCTTTTCCCACAATGTTTTCAAAAGGCTTCTTTCCCAGGAGCGTCAAAAGGCGGCATGTGCGGTAAAGGGTTAACTCTTTACCAAACGATAATATTCTATACCAGTCCAAATTGAAAGCATGTGCAGACGACAAAATAAATGTGGCTCAAAAACTGAAATTTGTTTTGGGAAGTGTAGAAAACAATGTGGGAAAAGGAGAAAATGCTGGTTACCAGCATTTTGTCCTTTTCCCACAATGTTTTCAAAAGGCTTCTTTCCCAGGGTCGTTAAAAGGCGGCATTGTGCGGTAAAGGGTTAAACCTAACCCTGCTAAATAAGTGAAATGAAACTTTCCAGTCGATTGTAAAAACTCATATTTTGCTATATCAAAGACATGTTTTGGGAAAAGATATCTCCTAATCGGAGAGTGTAGATGCAAGATCAGACTGCACGTTCTGTGCAGTCTGATCTTAATCTACATTCTCCACAAAAGGTCAGTGAGTCGCGCTTAGCTGCCTATGGGTTAATGTGGGCTGGTCTAGGGCTAAGATTCAAATGGCTTACTGACTTACTGCAATGACAAAACAATCAAAGCGTTGAAAGCACTGGTGTGGCATTTGCCAAGAGCCATTGTGTGGAATTGATAATTTGAAAAATTAACAATAGAAAAAGTGTCAAAAATATTGGCTTGAAAGTCAACATATTATATAGTTATTCACAATCCAATAGAGTAGCGTCTAATCATGCGGGGCGAACAAGCCCAGGGACGAACTGGTTTTGATACACATAAGCACGGTCAGGAGACAAAGATTGTATGTATCATTGCGCCAATAGAAGGCCATAGTGGGTAAAGCTATTTTCACTTAAAAAAAGGATTTCCACGATCGATGGCCTATTCCAAACTATTTTGATACGCCATTTTCAGTTTCAACAAATGCCACAAAAACAGGCTAAACGGGTTCAAAGGCCCTTAACCTGTCGTAAAACCAGATTGCAGTCTACAAGTTTTATAAGAACACTTATCCATGCTGTAGTATTACAATTTTCGATATAATTAACAAGTCTTTTAACAAGCCCTTAAAACCTTCAGCCCAAACATCCAGTGTTTTAACGATTCTGAGGTAAGAAAGCTTTTGAAAACATTGTGGGGAAAGGAGAAAACGCTGGTAACCAGCATTTTCTCCTTTTTCCACAATGTTTCCTGCCCTCTTGTAGACGAATACTGTGATATACTGTCTTCAAATGCTTTCAGATAGGACAAGTCTGAAATATTGTAATTTAGTAAAGGGTTTGACACTTGGTAACCGTCTATTTGATGTCAATTTGGTTAATTGCTGTTCCTTGATCTAAGAGACTGTTAAACAAAGCACATGCACACACGCACCACTTTCCCTTCTTATACCTCCACAATCGCTTTCAACCAAACGTCTGTGACATCACTGCTGTTAATCATATTTGCTTTGTTTCTTGGTAGGCACTAGACTATTAGACGAAAAAAAAAAACTATTTATTTCGCACATAAATTGGATCGAGAGAATATCGAATTGTTAACACTTAACAGGCTAAATAAATGAAATAAAACTTTCAAACCGATAGCAAAAACCCAAATGTTGTTATTTCAAAGGTATATTTCGGGGAAACATATCTCCATACCGGACAATGTAGATCCAAGATGAGACTGCACGTTCTGTGGAGTCTGATCTTAATCTACACTGTCCGCAAAAGGTCCTTGAGTCGCGCTTAGCAGCCTAAGGGTTAATAGAATTTATATCATAGGATAATCGAAAGATTGGAAAAATGCAGAGTTTAAAATCTAACATTTCATAAAACGACCCCGTGCCTTTAAAAGCCTTTAATAGAAAGTTTTCGAAAATAAACAGGAGAAAATGCTGGAAATCTCTCCAGTTACCACAATGTTTTTGACCATCATTTGCCATCTGCAAATTCTGGGAATATGGAAAAGTCTAAAAAACTGGTAAAGAGTTACCGAATTAATAATTATTTACCACACAAATTAAATTTTAGACTTGTTCAAATGGAAAGCTTTTGCAGACGACAAGTAAGAGGTGGCTGAATTCTGGTATAAGGAACCCTGGGAAACCATGGATAGGTCACAGTACACCAGCCTCTGAGATGTAACTGAAATAATATTGAAAACGACGTTAAAAGGTATAATACAAACAATTCACGAGATTAGTGTTATAGGACTTGTTTCACAATCGACATTCAAGTAACTGACAAAAAACCTAAACATTTTTTAATCATGCTTTGGCAAAAGGGGGTGTAATTCATCTCCGTGATCCATAATACCAAGCACGTCATCACATCATTATGGATCCATAAAATCCATTTTGTATAACAAAGGATTGAATTATGAGGTACGCTGATCCTTTGACATGCAGAAAATTGACCAGTAGCTAAACGTTTCGACTGAGGTCAGCCTGCGCGGACTGCGAAGGTTGACCCCAGTCGATACTTTTTGAAACAGCATTAAGCCCCCCCCCCCCCCCTCTTTTTTTCAAATCAAGCCATCACGTAATAGCCACTTTAAAAAAAATAATCCACTTTAATCATGAAGTAAACTGATCACTTAAGATTTCATGAAGTAGACTTATCCTTTGGACATACAGAACTTAAATTGAACAATAGCTAAAAGTTTCGAGCGAGTTCAGCCGGCGCGGACTGCGCTAGCTGACCTCGTTCCATACATTTTGCAAATGCATTAAGCCCCCTTTTAAAAAAGCAGGGCTCATTCACGATGAAATGGTATCTCATAATTACGTCAAGTTCAGTCATGGAACTAGTGCAATAGTTTTAATAATTATAACTCCCCAGGTCATCGGTACAAATCCCACGGTCCAGCACAGTTTGGGGTCTTTAAATAGCACCACTTGTCGTTAAATCTCGCGCGTTTACGCAACCATGGCTACCTATAAATAACTTATTTATGACATTCTTGTCACACAAAAATTGTTGAAAGTCAACCAATCGGAAAAAAGCAGCGTGAGGCGCTGGGTAAAAGGGCTTTTCTGATGGAAATAGCTATAGCGCTCTGTTTAACTCTTTACCAGACGACAAAATTTTGTTTTTCCAAATTCAAAGCATTTGCAGACGACAAATTAAATGTAGCTAACATAATGGAATTCGGCTCTATTATAGTAGAAAAAATTGTAGGAAAAGGAAAAATGCTGGTTACCAGCATTTTCTCCTTTTCCCACAATGTTTTCAAAAGCCTTCTTCCTCAGGACTGTCAAAACTCGGGATTGTTTGGTTAAGGATCAGACCTATAATGAACCTTTCATATGATGACTGTTTCTTTATGACGAAAACCTATAAAACTGTCATTTCATTATTGGATAAGGCGTGTGAGGCCGGTCGGTAAAACCCCTTGGGTAGAATATCACGGTTCTAAGTTGCGTTTGTGAACAGTGTAGATCAAGATCAGTCAGCACACAAGGTACTTTGTTTTGGATCTACGAAATACAATATGCTGTGGCTGATTGATTGATTGGTTGTATAGTGTTTAACGCCGTTTTCTACATTATTTCAGTTATATCGCGGCGGCCAGTGCACCTATCCATGCTTTCCTGGAGTTTCTTTTAACAGTACTCCGCACAATACTCTTTCCAAGCCACTGGCTGATTTCCCACATAACCATCGTCGAAACAATGGTCAGCGGTGAGAGAGGAATGAATCCTGTCGCAATGACTATCATCAATCCTCGGAAAGGAATTGGCCAAGCCGGGGATTGAACCAGCGACCTCCTGTTCTCAAGTCCTGTACGCTACCGACTGAGCTACAATATGCTGTGAGCTACTTTGACCGGATCAGCCTCTACTCATCCTAAATCAAACACGGTAGATTCTGTCCGTCATCTTTGAAAATGATCCTTGTAAAAATGCATAATAACTATGAAATGATGTTACGTTGATCAATAAGTGAAAACATAGTGGTCAATGGAGAAATTGCCAGCGGCGAGTAATTTCTCTCTTTATACCACAACAGTTTCTAAATAGGTATGGAGCGTGGGAAAAAGAAGGTAAGATGTCTAAAAATCGCAACATTTTGGGATTAAAGACGCTGATTGTCGGTTTTATTGATTAACATTCCAAAATATTTGAGCCATGCTCTGTGAAATGGGGGCTTAATACATCTGCGAAAAGTATCGACCCAGGTCAGCCTGCGCAGTCCGCGCAGGCTGACCTGGGCCGAAACTTTTCGCTTTTGGTCAATTTTCTGTATGTCAAAGAACTATTCTACCTAATGATGAAGACAGTTGTTAAAAAGAGTGGCTATTATGGATTCATAAATAACTGATGTTTCACTTGGTATAATGCAATACGAAGAAGCATTGAGCCCCCTTTGCCAGAGTACGGCCTCTTTACATCAAGCGTTCTTACATTTGAATCAAGGGCTTACCCGTAATTCTTTACCAGGCGGCAAAATTTCAGTCGTTGTTTACAAAAGTAAATTTGGAAACGACGAATTAAATGTGGATCAAACGATGGGATTTTGTCTTTGAAAGCCTAAAAAACATGGTTAGGAAAAGAAGGAATGTTCATTACCTACATTATACTTTTCTCATGCCCTCTGTTTCGACTGTGTTCTTCCTCAAGGTTTTAAAAACATTGGATCGTTTGATGGATTGACGTCCAACTCCTCCGCTCTCCAAAAAACTTATAATGTAAGGGAGGCAACTCAATTTGTAACACAGTACCGTATATTTCTAGATTTTTATCCCTTATCAAATCGGTTGTTTGATTGTCTTCTCTCTTTTCATCACACTTGTCTGTAGTACAGTCGGGCATAGCTACTCATCGACTCCAGTTTGCTTCTGCGGACAATGAAGATCAAGAACGGACTACACAGAGCATGCAGTCTGATCTTGTATATACGAGTACATGTACTTTGTACGATATTTCATGCGATACTCTGACCGACACGGTCATAAAATAGAAATGGAATTTACTTATTGTTCGTAAGTGGTTATGTCTAATACCAGTGGGCAAGGTGCATAAACCAGACTTTGATTATAAGAGCCATGCTCTGGGGAAAAGGGGGTCGAATGCATCTCCGTGATGCATTATACCAAGCAAGTCATTTTATAATTATGGATCCATAAAATCCATTTGTCGAACAAGCGCCTGAATCCTGAGGTATACTGGTACTTTGGCATGCAGAAAATTAACCAAAAGCAAAAAATTGCACCCAGGACTGCAGATGCTGACCTTTTTTTTTTTCTCTCTATCTCTCCCTCTCTTTCTGTCTCTCCCTCTCCCTCTCCCTCTCAGATGTACTAAACCCCCTTTTCATAGCGAATGGCTCATAATTATACACGTTTATATCGCGCCCGAATAAGGCTTCGCACAAAGGGAATGGAACGTCTTCGTCCTCATTATCAAACTGTAACTCATTCGTGATCAAGTGGCAAAAAAAAAGTTTATTTCAATTTATGCGTAAAAATGTCAAATTTGTTTGTGTGTTTTCTTTCTTTCTTTCTGTCTTTCTTTCTTTCTTTCTTTCTTTCTTTTCCCCACCCTTACGATGACACTGTAATTACAACCCCATTTTAATCAAATTCGCTGTTGGATAAACCTCCGTAACGCATTACCCTTTCAAAAGCAATCCACTTAACTGTACAAGACAGTAAGCAGACACTTACTCTACTGTAATTTTTATTACTGACAACCCAGATAACTTCACACTGTACTTCATAAACAAAGTGAAAAAAATTCATATTTGTTTTAACCCTTTATCCTAACGACCTCTTGTTTTTACGACCCTGGAGAGGATACTACTGAAAAAAAAAATAGGAAAAAGGAGAATATGCTGGTAACCAAAATTTCATCTTTCTTCTATTATTTTCTGTACCATTCAGAGAAAAATCCCATCTTTTCAGCCACATTGAATTAATCTTTTTTACGACTCTTCGGGACAGGCTTTTGAAAACATCGTGGGAAAAGAAGAAAATGCTGATAACCGCCATTTTCTCCTTTTCACAGTATGTCCTGGATTCCTTTCAGAGAAAAAAAAATCCACCATTTGAACAACATTTACTTTGTCGTCTGCAAAACTTTTAAAACTATACCAAAGGAAAAAAATTTAGCCTGGTCCAAATTTAAAGTATTTACAAACAACAATTTAGATGTAGCTCAAACGATGGTTTCTGTCTTGGATTGGGTAGAAAACATTGTGGGAAAAGGAGAAAATGCTGGTTACCAGCACTTTCTCCTTTTTCCCACTATTCTTTTTAAAAGCCTTCTTCGTTAGGGTCGTTAAAACTCGGGATTGTGAGGTAAAGGGTTTATGCTCTAAATATGGATTATTGAATAAGTTTGTCATCTAGAAAGGAGTAAAAAATCCCAAGTCCTCTGCAGCAAAATTAGTACTGGTTTAACTCTTCACCACACAATCCCGACTTTTAACGACCCTGAAGAAAAAGCCTTTTGAAAACATTGTTGGAAAAGGAGAAAATGCTGGTAACCAGCATTTTCTCCTTTTCCAACAATGTTTTCTACCGTATCAAAGAAAGAAATCGTCATGTTACCTACATTTATTTTGTCGTCTGCAAATGCTTTCATTTTTGTTGAGTTCAAAATTTTGTCGTTTGGTAAAGGGTTAACTCTTTACCAAACGAAAAAGAATCTAGACTGATCCATATTGAAATTATTTGCAGACGACACATTCACTGTGACATAAATGATAGTATGTGTCTTTGGACTGGGAGAAAACATTGTGAAAAAAGGAGAAAATACTGGTCACCAGCTTTTTCTCCTCTTCCACGATGTTTTCAAGAGCCTTCTTCCATTAGGGTCATTAAAACTCGGGATCGTGTGGTGAAAGGCTAAAAGACACATGTCTCAGTCCTTCGGCTGCTTGTTTTCTAGTACAGTTGGATTTAACTCTGTATCAGACGACAAAATTTCAAACCTGTCCGAACTGAAATCATTTACAGACGACAATTTAACCCTTAAAGGCCCTATAGCTAGCTGCCAAAAGTATACAATGCGGGTATCAAAATTCATTTATTTTCAAATCATACAATTTAACCTTTTACCACACAATCCCGACTTTTAACGACCCTGTGAAAGAAGCCTTTTGAAAACCTTGTGAGAAAAGGAGAAAATGCTGCTAACCAGTATTTTCTCCTTTTTCCCACAATGTTTTGTACTCTTCCCAAAACAAATTTCAATCTTTCAATAACATTTATTTTGCTGTCTGCAAATGCTTTCAATTTAGACCAGTCCACAGTTTTGTCGTTTGGTAAAGAGTTAAAAGTTATGTAAATTATTGCAAAGATGACAATCTGTAATTCAAATGAAATTTACCACTCCAATGTGTATTTTTGCCAGCTATGGGACCTTTAATCGCTGAATAAGTTAAACTTTCAAACCCAATAGTGAAAAACCCAAATATTGCAATTTCAAATTTATTTTGGGGGAAATACCTCCTTATCGGAAGGTGTAGAGTCAGGATCCGACTACACGTTCTGAGCTGTCGGATCTTGATCTACACTGGCTTCAAAAGTGCCTTAAGTCGCGCTTAGCAGCCTAAGGGTTAATTGGTGCTGATATAATGAAACTAGTCTTTGAAACGGGTCGAAAACATTGTTGGAAAAGGAGAAAATGCTGGTTACCAGCATTTTCTCCTTTTTCCACAATGTTTCTCAAAGTCTTCTCCGTCAGAGTCTTTAAAACTCGGCATTGTGTGTTAAAGGGTTAAAAATAAAATTGCCGTAATTGGCACAAAGAAAAATTCGGTAAGATACTGCTATTTCACATCACCTTGACCTCTAGTATTGGTTCGAACCCCCATCTTGGCCAATTTCTTTCCCAGGATTCATGGAAGCAATTGCGACATTGGCAGAGAGCGGTAGAGAGTTACGGCGCCTTTAATATGCCAACAATTGGGCTCTTGGCAGCGGATGACGAATCGTTCTGCTATTACGTTTCTACAGGCGCGTTCTTTGTTTCTATTAGATATGATTCATTTGAGCATTTTCCCACAATTCCCTCTAGATGAATTTTATTCCAAATGATATTGTAAATGATTACGTACTTAACCTTTATTCAAGAATTGCGATTTTTCTAATATTACGTAATATAATGTCAGAACATTGATTAACCCTTTCCCAAACAAGCCCTGGTTTTCACGTGTCTGCAGTACAAGTCTTTTGAAAACACTGAGGGAAAAGGAGAAATTGCTCGTAACGAGCAATTTCTCCTTTTCCAACAGTGTTTTCTACCCATTTTGAGAACTTTCTGCCATTTTCATCAAATTTAAAATTGTCGTCTGCAAACTCTTTCAATTTGGACCAGTCCAAAATTTGTCGTTTGGGAAAGGGTTAAAACAGCTGTTGAACATACACCATACTCAATACGCTGAAATAAATCATTTTGATATTTTCCGAACGATAAAGTTTAGATTCTTCCAAGTTGAAAGCATCTGCAGACGAAAAATCTGAGCGTGGTACAAATGAATTGAGGTTCTTCGTTGGTGCAGAAAGCAATGTGGAAAAAGCAGAAATGCTGGTTACCAGCATTTTCTACTTTTCCCAAAATGTTATCAAAAGGCTTCTAGCTTGGTGTCATTAAAACTCTGAATTCTTTGGTAAAGTGTTAAACAAATTAAATTGACAGATATATCGAGTTAATCTTTAGCAATTTTTTTTGCTTCTCTTTATGATAATACTATTTTCACCGTCAACTAAAGTACACCAACCAAACAAAATATACATTGCTTACATGTACTCAAATGTCTGGTATACAAAAATAGTATGCACAACAGTAAAGACAAAGATCAGGTGGTGGCAAACTAATCTATGCTTACACTACATTTTGTTTAACCACAACGATTTTTTGTGAAAAGCAAGAAAGTAACCGAAACAAAATCAAAGTAAACTGGACTCACACCAAGCAAGGATCTCCTGTATATACATATAAGATTACTGCTTCAACCAAACAAAAAAGACACGATTCAAACAATTTAAGGCGTCTCGTACACATAATTTTATGTATCTTTTCATATCGCTAACACTTTTACTTTCATCATAATTTTCACGATAAAAATAATTTTCACGATAAAAATAACCTGATCCGACGTCAGACGCCGTCTTGAAAATAAGAAGTTTAAGAATGAATTCATACGTGGCGACATTAAAGATTCTAGAAGGTAAATTTACGAGTAACAATTAGAAAAAACTTGGGCGTGCATTTTTTAAAATGGTCTATTTTTCACCAACATATCTCAATATTTGATAAAGTTATAAGGGAATGAAACTGTTACTTTTTTAACTCTTTTTTTAACATTGTATACCAATTCCTACTACGGCACCAGCAGGAGACCAAGTTTCTTTGACGGAAACTGGAGATGAAGACTGTACAGAACTTTGTATAGCACCAACAGTAGGTATCATATAGCAGTCTCCGCTGACCATTGTTTCGACAATGGTTATGTGGGAAAGCAGCCAGTGGTTTGGAAAGAATATTGTGCGTAGTACTGGTTTACGAAACTCCAGGAAAGCATGGACAGGTGCACTGGCCGCCGCGATATAACTGAAATAATGTTGAAAACGGCGTTAAACACATACAATCAATCATATAGCAGTCTACCAAACAACAATCGATAGAATGCGCCACCCACTGATGTCACGTAGTGCGAATGCAAAACCGGTGTTCAGATAGTAGACTTGCGCATATTACCGGAAGGGATCTATGATGGAACAGATGTAGCTTTCCTCATGCATCGGTTTAATTCAATCGTTTTTTGCAGACATTTGAAGTCAAATCGTGACTACACAGGATACTACACAGAATGTGTAGCCTGACCTTAGATCTACACGGTACGATAGGTTCTGTAATATTGTGTCTCCTACAAACCCGATGGTAGGAATATATGTATATGTACAAGGTTTGGGCACTGTAGCCAGACATTCCCGTTATTTCAAGACCTGTAACATTGAGGGAAAAAAATATAATGCTGGTTGCTAGCATTTGTCCTTATCCCAGAGTATAAAGCATTAGTATTATGTTGCTTTTCCTAGTGTGCCGCTGATATTCATATATAATTAGTGAAAAGCTTACCTGAACAATTACTCGTTTTTTCTTGTAAAAGAACAAACTTGTATTAAAATCCAAATGCAGAGAGGATAAACACATTTACAACAGAAAAGTATATGAATTAATAGACTTACGCATTTTGGCCTCGCACCCGCATCATGTGTAAGCATGCCTTCCAGTCATTTGGTTAATTTATTGTTTTCATTATAAAAACAACGTGCAGGTAAACTTTGTACAGCCTAGGATCAGAGGAAAGCATTTGATTAGTACTTTGACTATGTGACGTTGGCAAATTAGGCCTAAAGAAGGCTTTTGCTGAATATTTTGCTGTATGTATGATAAGAGTCATGCTCTGTGAAAAGAAGCTTACTGCATTTGCGAAACATATTGACAAAGATCAGCCTGCGCAGTCCACGTAGGCTTTCCTGAGCCGAAACTTTTCGCTATTGGTCAATTTTCTGTATGTCTAGGGCCAAGTCTGCCTCATGATTAACTCTTTACCACACAATCCCGAGTTCTAACGACCCTGAGGAAATAGCATTTTGAAAACATTGTGGGAAAAGGAGAAAATGCTGGTAACCAGCATTTTCTCCTTTCCCCACAAGGTTTTCTATACTTTCACAGACGATGACCATTATTTCAACCAAATTTAATATGTCGTCTGCAAATGCTTTCAATTTGGACCAGTCTAAAATTTTATTGTGTGGTAAAGAGTTAAGTCGCTTGTTAAAAAAGTGGCTATTATGGATCCATAATAATATGAAGACCTGTTTAGTATCGTGCATCACGGAGATGTATTAAGCCCTTTTTGCCAGAAAGGCTCATATATATTTTAGGCTAGAGGCCTATAAGTTAGGACAAACAGAGGTGCTGGGTTCGATGTTGTCTGCCAAGCCCCCGTAGCTCAGTCGGTAGCGTACAGGACTTGAGAACAGGAGGTCGCTGGTTCGATCCCCGGCTTGGCCAATTTCTTTCCGAGGATTGATGATAGTCATTGCGACAGGATTCATTCCTCTCTTACCACTGACCATTGTTTCGACGATGGTTATGTGAGAAAGCAGCCAGTGGCTTGGAAAGAATATTGTGCAGAGTACTGGTAAAAGAAACTCCAGGAAAGCATGGATAGGTGCACTGGCCGCCGTGATATAACTGAAATAATGTTGAAAACGGCGTTAAACACCATACAATCAATCAATCGATGTTGTCTCTCTTGCCTCTTCTTGGACGTCGTGCATTCCCCAGGCGAACCATTTTGACCCATATGCAAGCAACACTATCAAAAGTATTTCGAAATGTATGGAGACATTTATTTCTTTTCGACAAGCCTTCGGCCATAAAGATTGAGCTCATGCCCAGCTTTTTCAGACTCAATGTAAAATTACGTTATGCTTAAGACTTCGAGAACATCTGAAAAAAAATGACATCATGCTAAGGAGAACAAGGACAGAATTGTTCCAGAGGTAAAAAATATTTCATGAGTTATTTGAAATTACATTTAGATCTAGGCGCCTTTGAAATTTCGTTTTCAACTGAGCACTGAGCCTTATTTTTATACTATGGTCAACCGGAAGTAACCATAAGCAAGAAACTGCAGGGCCCTAGCCTAGTACTTGTGAAACCCAGGAGACATAATTATAAGCAAGTGATGTGGTGCAATTTACTGTTACAGCGTAGTGATCTCCCTTGTTAGCTGTTTACCACCAAATTCTTAACACGTGTATAAAGACACGAAACAAGAAATATCTTTAAAACAGATAGACAGCAAAATTTTGCCAGCAAATAGGTGGGGGCTCTTAGGATAAACATATCTTTTTTTTTTTTACCACAGGGGCTCTTAGAATAAAAATGTCTGCATATTTGACCAGTTACAAATTTCTATTTATTCAGTTTTTATCAGTACCAAAAAAGTAGGTCAAAAGCCAGCACATTCAGCTACGCCGAAAAAATTACTTGCGGTTCTAATGATGTTTTTTTTTTAAGAGTAGAAAACATTGTTGGTTAAGGAGAAAATGGTGCTTTAGCTCTTTTTTTTTTTTAAATATTTTCGAAAGGCTTCTTCCTCAAGGTCTTACAACCACAAGTTCGTTTATTAACGGTTAATTCTCTAAATTTCTTTTAGATGATAATTTTAGAAGTTTCTTTTTAAAAATATTTCGCTCAAAGAGAGGTCAGATCTATTATTGCTAAAGACGAAAATGTAGATGGGGAAAATCAATGAGTACTCTGATTTTAGCACCCTTAACAAAGTTACTGAATTTTCATTCGTTGTATCACATGACCTTACCATGATCACGTATTACCTTTGTTATCAGAAGGGGGGGGGGGGGCTAGAAAACGTTCTCTTATCAGTACTGTAAGTACTTTGATTTTATCTTTTTTTTTCCAGTGCTTGTTACCGTAAGTACTTTGATTTTATCTTTTTGTGGCATTTGTCGAAGACAATGCGACCATGAGTTCAATACGGCATTTTGAAAATCATGTATCGTAGTTTGTGCAAAACCGAAGGAAGTAAACTCAATTAATCTCAATTTTTCTAAGACATATAATTGTTTCGATTGCACTCAGATATGAAATTGAAAATGGCGTATTAAAATGAATTGAATTAGGCCATCGATCGTGAAAATACTTCTTTTTAATCGAAAATAGCTTTGTGATCTACTGGCGTAATGATACACACAATCTTTGTCTCCTGACCGCCCGATTTCGTTCTTATTCGTCCAAAAACCAATTCGTTCCTTGGCTTATTCGTCCCTGGGCTTGTTCGCCTGGACTTTTTCGACCCACAAGATTGCACGCTACCCTGCTGGATTGTGCATGACTATATAGTAGGTTGACTTTCAAGCGAATATTTTGCAACCATTTCTATTGTTTATTTTTCAAGTTATTAATTCCACACAATGGCTTCCTTGACAAATGCCACACCAGTGCTTTCAACGCTTTGATTTTTTCCAGTGCTTGTTTAACTTTCCTTTTCTTTTCCCAAGTATGATCACAAGTTTTTAATCCGTTTCAGAAACAATCTCAAACTGGTCTTTAAGTCTTTACCAGACGACAAAATTTTGGACTCTATATAGATTGTATTTGCAGACGAAATAATTATGTGGCTAAAAGGATAAAGTTTGACAGAAAAGGAGTAGAAAACATAGGGGAAAGGAGGAAATGCCGGTAATCGACATTTTCTTCTTTTCCCACAATGTTTTCAAAAGTCTTCCTTCTCATGGGTTAAGTACCCAATATATTGAAGTAACAGACAACAGCAAGTAAGAAAAGAAAGTACTCGTAACTTTTTACGAAACAAAGGGAATTCATATGCGCATAAATTAAATCGTATCGCTACAGGTAATGTGATCTAAAAGAGTTTGACTTTCACATACCCACAATTTATGTACATTTTATTACCTTTCCCAGCAACAGTTTCGGCCGTAGGTGAACCTTCATTCTACTGAACTGAACTGATCACTGAACTGATCACTGGAGCCGAAATGCTCAAGACTTACTAATAAAATACATGTACGTAGATTGAAGATGTGATCATTTGTTGAATATCCACGAGTATGGACCAAGATCGGACTGCACATCTATGCAGGTTGATCTTGGTCTATTCTTTTCGCAAATATCACCGGAGCTCCTGGATAGCAGGATGGGGGTTAAACGATGTTACGCTAATGAATTCTGGAGAATCTTTCAGACAAAGAGCACAAAGAAAGAGAAGGCAAAGCACTAATACATACGAAATATTAAGTGGTTAATATTTCCCCAGAAAGATTTTTTTCACGGTAAACGCATGTCTTACTTGTGTTTATTACCACTCTAATTGAATACCTGTAATTTTACATGAACCAAAAAGCACCTGACACCTGTCCCTTACCCAACAGCTTTCAAAGACAGAAAATGGCGGGAAAACGGTTCCGAGGATTATGTTTATTTCACGGAATGCCTGTTTTGATGAAAGACCAGTAACAAAAATTTGTTGGTTTAATCTTTTCCTTCTTTAGGAGACCTAAAGTTCTTTTGTGGATGATGTAGATTAAGATCAGAGTGCACGTTCTGTGCAGCCTGAACTTGGATCCACATGGTCCAGTAGTATGCATAATCTTCTGATTAAAAAGAAAGAAGAATAAATAAACTGGCGTGATGAAAATTTAAATATTTGGATGCTTTTCACCAACTGGAAGTGTCAGTTTCATTTGTGCACTGCGCTAAAGATAAGACAACATTACGGAATAGTTTAACACACGTTTCACGCATGCTTTCACTTGTTACGATACACTTAAATGAAATTGACATCACTCACCGTTCTGTTTTGTTTATACCTCTGTCATCCCCGCTTGGCGCTGTCAATCAAACTTGTACATTTCAACATTTGGTTGCACTTGTATCTCTTCCATACTTGTCGCCATTCTTGGCAGTTTGAATTTTCATGCGGCCCGGGGCACGCTGCGTTTGACATTATCGCAATTCCAGTTAAAACATAAGTGGATATTAACCCTTTATTACACAGTCTAACGCTTTTACTCATTACCCCCTGTAGGCGAACTTTTTCCGTCTTTCGACATTCTATTCTTGGAAAAAATCGTGGGAAAAAAGAATGATTGCTCTTCAATTATTTTTCGGTTCTTGTCACATTTTTCTCCTGTATCCATATATTCTGGAAAACTTTATCCCTGTCGGGCTAATTATATGAAACGGACATTGTTAGTCAGTGCTCAAGATGATGATATTGCAATTTGAAAGTAGTTTTTTTTTTTTGTCAGAATATCTGGCAAGGAAGCGTTGTAAATGATTAATCTTTAAAACTACTATTTCAGTCATCAAGATATCGTGACATTAAGCCGCAATGAAAGCGTAGGAATGGCAAGAGAAAATCTTTTCCCAAATTGTTTTCAAAAGCTTTCCATAATAAGGTCATTAAAACCCGGAATTGTGTGGTAAACGGTTAATTCTAAAACTAACCCTTATCCGGTAGACAAGGGAATCTCCACTGTGATCCCCAGCGATAGCTAAGGGGTGGGAGGGAAGACAGATCTTCGCTATTTTGAACAATGTTTGAAAGCCTTGTCTGCCAAGGTCGTTCAAAATAATGGAATTGTGTGGTAAAAGGAGAATTTCGAAAGTTATCCTTTTCCTATTGACAAGATAATCCATAGATAGCTTAACTCAACCACACAATCACAGGTTTTAACGACCCTGAACAAAAAGCCTTTTGAAAACATTGTGGGAAAAGGAGAAAATCTTGGTAACCAGCATTTTCTCCTTTTCCCACAATGTTTTCTACCCTATCAAGGATAAATTTCGCCATTTGGGCCATGTTCAATTTGTTGTCTGCAAATGCTTTCAATTTGGACCAGTCTTTTTTTTTTTTTTTTTTCGTTTGGTAAAGAGTTGACTAAAGTAGAGGGTAAGTTGACTGGGCTTGTCTTTGAAAGGTTTGAACACTTGGTGGGAAAAGGAGATAATTCTGGTTGCCGGCATATTCTCCTTTCCCTACAATGTTTTCAAAGGCGTTTCCCCTTCTGGCGTTAAAACGAAGGATTTTTGGTAGAAGATTAACAGATTACCACCAGAAGACGATGTTTTTTGTCATCCGTCATTCTCATTTGATTTTCACCCACCATTGTGCTGGGTTTTTCGTGGGAGTGTCCTTGAGCAAGACACTTCAGAGCCCTAGCCTAGTGCTTGTGAAACCCCCCCCCCCCCCCCCCCAAAATACCTGAATATGTAAGCTGTCGCTGTGATATGACTGAAATAATGTTGAAAGCAGCGTGAGACACCATTCAATCAAAATCTACAACAGTGTCCTAATTCTTCATACGCATTGTAATGCAACATGTCAAAATGGTAAAATACTACATAAACAGCGTGCAGTTATTTTTTAAAAACTTGTAGGTTTCCATGTAAATATACTGCTGATATCGTTTTATAAATAAATATACAAATGATTGTAAGTCGTTTTCTGGAAAAAAGGGGTTTAATGCATCTCCGTAATCCATTATACCAAGCAAGTCACTAGATAATTCTTGATCCATGAAATCAATTTTTCTAACAACCGACTGAACCATAAGGTAGACTGATCCTTGGATACACAGAAGATTGATCAGTAGCTAAAAGTTTCGACCCAGGTCAGCTTGCGCGTAGTGCGAGCTAGGCTCATGTCCCTTTTCTTACCTGTTTATGAGGAGTTCGCATCTACAAGTTTTAACGAGAGAGAGAGAGAGAGAGAGAAATTCAGCTGTAGTCATCTCTAACATTTCCTTGGTTTATTTCATTTTGATAACTGGATCCAATACAATTTTGATTTATCTTTCACATAATAGCGGCATGGCGGCTTCAACGAGCAATTCACAGACATGGTCCTTCGAGACAAAATATGGATAAAGCGAAAGCACTGTTGGTGAAATGTGAAGTAATCAAACATGATATTTTAATTGCATAAATAATTCAAATCATAGTTTCTTTCAGTTTCCGGCTTGGCTGGTCTCGTACATCCAGGATATAAAGTATTCATACAAATAACTACACATCTGCTGACGCATTTTTCTCTCAGACAATATTTCACACACACTACTTGAATAAAGAAAAAGTCAGCTTTTAAACCGTAACCTGCTAGATCCCAGATCAGAAGGCACTTTCTGTACAGTCTGATCTTGATCTACACTGCCTGATAAAGATCCTTGGGTCGCGCTTAGCAGCCTAAGGGTTAAAGAGAATATTGTATTCCAAGGATTCATGCTATATGACGAATGTATTTAATCGAGATTTGACCATGCTTAGACACACATGACTTAGCCCACTTTGTAAAGTATAAGACTTGAAACAAGGCGGCCGTTGGTTCGAATTCCCAGTTCGACCAGTCTTTTCCGGGGATTGATGCTAGTCATTGCGTCAGGATTCAGTCTTCTTCTACCCCTGATCATGGTTTCGATAGTGGTCGTGTGGGAATGTAGCCAGTGGCTTCCGTAGCATATCGTGCGAAGTCCTGTCAAAGTGAACCCCAGAATAGTATGAATAGGTACACTAGGCGTTGAACAACAAGCAAACAAGCACACAAGATCCCATAGAAATTTCTGCCACGCTTGCACCCGAACAACTCTTCATAACACATCACTTGTAAAATGCATCAGACGTATCCAACTCAAGCCCACTATCCATTGTTTCGATTTGAGGTCTGTCATCGACTTGTTGAGCATTCCGTATGCTTGGCGTGTCCTCTGCATTTCCTTCACCGTTAACAGTCCCATCTGTTGATTTATTGTCACTTGAATTAACCCGATCATTTGTTTGTTCCTTATCAGATTCATCCACTGGCTGTTTGCCACTTCCGTCTTTACTGGATACCTCACCAGAATTATCGTCTTGCTCGTTTTCTTTAGAAATTTCAATATAGTCAATTTGTTCATCGTTATTTTCGTTTGATTCATCGTTGAATATCTCACTAGAATTATCATCTTGTTCGTTATCTCTAGAAATTTCAATATCGTCTATTTGTTCATTGTTATTTTCGTTTGATCCATCTTTGGATAGCTCACCATCTTCCGAATTCTCATAATTATATTCTGCTTCACTGGAACCTGAATTCACTTCATCATCTAGAGTTAAGACATCTGTTGAACTGTTGTCATTACGGTCTCGTGCTTGGCCATCTATATGATTAGCGCTATGACGGTTTGTTTCACTATACGTGCTGTATAACAATTTATATTTTTGAGGTGGGTCAAAATACTTATCACAAACCTCCTGAAACAAGCGCCATGCTTCTTCCATTTGCTCAGCAAAGGATAAATACGGCTCCATTACATCGGCCGCCCATGTGTCGTGTCTGTTCAACATAATATCCTCAATCTGGCGTCTCCTTCCTTTCATCCACTCAGGATCATGTAAATTAGTCCTCTTCTCTCGCAAAGACCAGATTTTCAACTGCTGTTCCGTGGCCGTATCATTTTTAACTATATTTAATTCTATAACATTCCACGCTGCTTCACCATCAATGGTCATATCAAAATCGTCAAGAGATATATCATTACGTGATTTGACAATGGAAGCATAGTGGTTGTGGAATTCTTCCGCCAATTTGGGATCATGAACGAAGCTGTATTCGATGAAATTCCATGCACCAGTTTCCGGAACCTCTGTTTCAAACAGTTCCCATTCCTCGATCCATTTTCGAAATGATAATGGGTCATCAATAGCTATGGGAAACACAAGTTCATTCGGGTCTGTGTTGTAATCCGGAATATTGTTACCAATAGGAATTTCCGGATATCTCTGTAACCATCGTGACAGTTGTTGCTTGTACTCAATCACATACTGACTGTCGTCACCAATTTCCGCGTCCGGCTCTAGAATGTTCTCGACGCACTGTTTCATGCGCGACAGACACTGGTCAGTTGGTAGATCTACAAAGTTACCAACTTGACATACAGGTAAGAGCTGCCTGAGTTCTTTACGAGTGACACCGCTCCATCGGGCTAAACGTACTGGATGTCTGATACCGACAAGCTCTGGTACAGTAGAACATTTTGCGTACTGTCGGACACGCTCCTGGAAATGAATTAGTGATGAAATAATCAAATGCATACAACCTCCTTTCGGCTTTTTTTTTTTTTCCATTCTGCTGGTTAGTCCTTTACCAAACAGTTCCATGTTTAACGACCGTAATAAAAAATACGCATATGAAAACAATCTGGAAATACATGTAGGTGAAAATGCTGGAAAATAGGTTTGTTTCGGTCTGCTGTCTTCTCACGATTGAGATACGCAAGCTAAGTGTTAAAACGTATTTTGATGAGACCATTTTCGCTGAATTTGTTGACAATCACGTGTTAATGTTAAGTTTCTTTTAGAGTTCGTAAATTTCATTTTATTTGCTGACATACATTGTCACTGACAACGATTTGTCGTCGTGGACTAACTTTATAACATCGCGCCATTTCGAGGCTAAATTCGGGCCTGACACGGATGTATAAATGTTGAATCTGAGAAAGCAAAAAACAGATTACATTGTAAACCGTCTGCATGCGGTCGTTGTCAGATTTTTTGTTAGTATATCTCGTCTACTTCACTCCGACTAAAAATCTGAATAAAGAGACAGCCAGACGATTTCCATTTCGCTTTATCTCGACTGTTCAAACGTGCAATAAATCAGATATATAATTATGTTTAAAGTTTCTGTTGGAATTGACATGTCATGGAAAGAACGTTAAGCGGTATGTCTGATTACCTATACGAGCGGTGTTATGTAGTTACATTTATTTGAAGCGAAAATAACTACGTAAATATACACATTTGTCCATTTAGCTCATATTTGGGCAAGGTGACTCTAAAGGCAATTCTCGTAAAATATGGCAATTCAGCACGAATTAAGGTTGAATACAAGTGGAAAAAAAATGGCAAATCGGTGAAATTCCTCTTCACGCGTAAATTCCCCTCTCATTTTTTTTTTTTTTTTTTTTCGAAAAAAGTCGCTGTAAGACTAAAAGCGTCGTTTTTAAGAGGTAAAGTGTTAAGGCATTCAGGTGTTAGAGTTTCAAATGAGTTTTTCTGACATCTCTGTCGTACATTGATTGAATGAATCGAGATTTGATTTTATAAAAACCTCCGACAACTCACCTTTATAATTGACTGCATCATATCGTTACTGTAGACTTTCCTTCCATATTTGAAGAGACTTCTGTCATCCGCAAGATCGTCAATTGTGTAATCTTTCATTTGTCTCGTCTCGTCAATATCAGGGATGTCCAAAACACACAGGCCATTTTCTAATATAATGCGTTCATCGTCATCCAATAGATGAGAAACATTATATGTTTGTTTTTCAACACTATCAGTTTGCTCCTCATTTGAGTGTATTTTGTCAGCTTCTTTCTCTTCAAGGTTTTCATTGACAAAAAAGTCTCTGTTAGGTTCCTGGTTTTGTTCTACAGTGTATGTTCGTTTTGTATTAGCACTGCTGTTTCTGCTTAGATGATCAACCTTCTGATCTCCATCATGTTTATGTTTACCTTTTGATGATGCTGAAGATGATCTCGAAGTAGTTTTACTGTGGTCGGACTGTGGACGTGCTGTCACGTGTACTGGTTTCGGACTCGAGATTTGGTGGGTCTGATTATCCTGTGGATTTCTAAATGTCTCTACCTTGGTGGACGAAGATCCGCAACCCATGTTCGAATCTCCTGTAGGCTGTTGTACTCTACAAAATAAAACGAGCCATGTTACGTGAAAAGGGGTTTATGCATCAGCAAAAAGTATCGACTCAGGTTAGCCTGCGCATTCCGCGCAGGCTGACCTCGGTCGAAACTTTTTGCTTTTGGTAAATTGTATGTATGTCAAGTGACCATTCTAACCCACGATACAGCCGATTTTTAGACAAAAATGATCCATACTAGGCGATGACTTGCCTAGTACAAAGCATTTCGAAGATGCATTTAATCTCCCTTTCTCCAGGGTGCTGCTCAATTGTATATATACGGTGTTAGAAGACATTGTATTCCTTGGGCGAGTATTCGCCAACCATTGTTAGTGGCATGATAAGCCTAATTCCCAAGACTTTTTTTTAATGTCCAGAGTAAGGCAATTTCTGATTGACTAAACAATTTGAGTCATTTTCTTGCAAAAGGGGGCTTAATGAATCTCCGTACTGTATTATACCAAAGCAAGTCATCACATATTTGTCGATCAATGAAAGCCACCTTTTTTTAGTAATCGACTTAATCATGAGGGAAACTGATCATTTGACATACAGAAAATTGACCAATAGCGAAAAGCTTCGGTCAAGGACTGCGCAGGCTGATCTGGTTCGATACGTTTCGCAGATGCATTAAGCCCCCTTTTCACAGAGCATGGCTCATTTGGTTTAGCCAATCAGAAATTGGATTCTCTGTAGTATTTCCTTGATTTACGCCGTCCACAAAAGCTAGTTAAATGTTGCCCGTGAGTTTGACATAGACAATGACAGTGTTAATAGTTTGACATTTTGACATTGGTATTATTGTATTACAAATACCTTGAGACAGGTCACACGGTATCGATTATATATTGTTCTTATCCTTTAAGTCTTTACCAGACGACAACATTTTAGACTGGACCAAATTCAAAGCATTTGCAGACGACAAATTGAATGTGGCTCAAATGATAGGATTTGTCTCTGCAAGGTTAGAAAACATCGTGGGAAAAAGAGAAAATGCTGGTTACCAGCATTTTCTCTTTTTCCCACGATGTTTGCAAGAGTCTAATTTCCCAGAGGCGTTAAAACTCGTCATTGTGTGGTAAAGGGTTAATCTTATCAATATCTAAAACTTCAAAAATACTTTAATATATTGGTGCCAAAGGCGAGTTCAGCTGTTATACCAGGAATGGTATAGATCAGAAACAGAATGAAAAGTTCGAACTATCCTCGATGTACACTGTTGTAATGGCTAGCACAATTACATCTCTTGAACCCTCTACGACACGACAAAATTTTAGACTTGTTGAAATTCAGAGATTTTTACTTGGAGACTCAACCGTCCACCAAGTTGTATTTTTATACAATAAAAATTTGCAAAGCGTTTGATGAAGGATTAGAAGTCCGAGTTAAATATTTTTTTTACAAGTTAAGACTTTGATAAAGTATGGCATAAAGGTCTTTTATTCAAGTTACATAAAGCTGGAATCGATGGCAAACTTCTTTCATGGTTTTCAAACTACCTCCTGAATGGTTGTCCTACCTGGTGCTGTCTCAGACTTAAGTTCTATTACTGCTTGAGTTCCACAAGGATCTATTTTT
The DNA here is from genome assembly GCA_945859785.2 of Tridacna gigas. NCBI lineage: Eukaryota > Metazoa > Mollusca > Bivalvia > Cardiida > Cardiidae > Tridacna > Tridacna gigas. The sequence goes on from OX244029.2 coordinate 71,439,426, forward strand.
GGACTAACCCCCATGCAAAGTATTTAGTTCCGTATGATGTGAAAACTTGCATTGCGCTTACAGTTTCAAACGTTGTTAAAAAAAAAAAAAAACAGTAAGGGTGAAAAATCTTTAACTTTTTAGAATTATCTGACACACATTTTCTTAGTTTAACTTTCACCAAAATGCAAATATCTGACATGTCAAGATCTACTAGCTATCAAGATCTACTAGCTCAACAGTAGTAGCTAGAAATTGTTCTTCTTTTTTTTTTTGCAAAAATATATCGGCCAGATAAAACAATGAAAAACATAAAAGGACAGTAATGTAGTGTTCTATCTGTACTATATCCTGACTTGTTGATTTTTGCTCGAAATAATGAAAAAAACATGGACGTTTTTTTTTAGGATCTTCTTCAAACAAAAGTGAACAAGTGTGTACTGTGGCTCTGGTTACACGATATAGATCTAGATTCCATGGGCCTACAGAAATCATCTTGATGGAAAAGAATCTTCAATTTTTTTTTAACATAAACAGATCTACTTAAAACCCATAAAAATGCACTTACGTTTTTTTTTTTTTTTTCAGACAACAGGCCTTTTAACTTCAAAACAAATATTTTGTGTGAAAACACGAGTCCTTGTCAAAATTTTGCAGTACGAAAACATCAGTGACGTCATGAACGTGACAGGAATACACGTTGTGCGATATCCCGCGAACTTGTAAATAAGAGGACTAAGTAATGATTTTGACTATTTTTCAAACGAAAGAAGTCTGTGAATTTATACAGATATAGGATGTTTCTTCATTTTTTTAAATCATTCACAGGATGTCATCCACTTGTGAACAATAGGAAACTTTATGTGCCAATGGGCTTGTTCACGCTTCTTATGAACATAGATCAAGAAGTCTACAAATGGACGAACCCTTGTGGTACGAATATTAAACGTTTACAAACAGTATCGAAGTGTACGAATTTTTGGAGTATATTTCGTGTTAAACACGGCACAAAGCAATCATGTATTTTTACGGAGCTTAGGATGAAAGCTTTTGAAAACATTGTAAGAAAAGGAGCAAATGCTAACTAGATCATTTTCTGACTTTCCCATAATGTTTTCTACTCATCAAGGAAAGAAAAAACAATCAATTCAGCAACATCTTTTTTGTCGTCTGCAAATGTTTTATGGTCTCTAATCCTTGCACCATGTTTTTAAAGTGGACCAATCCTTTTTTCCTGTTCCGTGAAGATTTCTTAAAACCAGTCTAAAAAGCCGTGAAATAGACATTCTGTTTTAGTCTGTCAGATTTTCCTATAAGTCCTATGAAAGAACAAATATTAAAACCTATCACATAACATGGATACAAATGTGTTTCTGTATTAGAACTGCCAACGTGTTACGCGATAGCTAAACAATAATTGGAATAATGGCTTTATAATTACGTAAACGATACTTTGATGTATGAGCTATGCTCTGTGAGTAGGATAGATAATGCTCGAGCTAGGACATTACCCCTTATGACGCATAATCGCCTTACACAATACGATATAGCTTATCCAAATCAACCCGCCCTTATCCCCTCTGCTATTCCTTAAACAATATGCCATGCATTACCAATTTATTACAATTTATTACAATTTCATGTAACACGCACGCCCTCTAAGCCGCATGCTCATAAAATTATCACCCTCATTAAACTTACGCAAAACCAAATAACAAGCTTCATAAAACAAATGACTTAACCTCTATTTTAATCCTTTTACCTTTAATTCAATTATTATATCATTTCAATCCCTTATGTAGTAGATGAAAAAAAAAAAAAAAAAAAAAATTTAATTTTAAAAAATTTTTCATCATCACGCGTCATTGCATCAGTTAATCATTGCTTCTGATAATCATTGCTTCAGATACTGAGTTACTCAGAGATACCGAGATATTGAGTCAATGAGATACTGAGTTACTCAGAGATACCGAGATATTGAGTCAATGAGATACTGAGTTACTGAGTTGCTCTAGACAAACTCATACATCAGTTAATCACTTAACCTCTCCATCAACCAACGCGTCATGCAATGGCTAGCCAGTTTATGAGTTAGTGGGTGGGTTGGGATTTTAGTAAAAAAAAAAAAAAAAAATTTAAAATTTTTCTGGTTCATACATTCTTTAAAATTGATTTTAAGGTAAAAGATCACGCAAAGACAGTAGGTAAGATGGCAGACTTACAAGATAAACCCACATCGAGTGATACACAGGTTAAAGAGTATCAACCACGTCATGAAGAAGAAACATGTTTTTGTGATAGATATGAAATGAATAGAGAATTTAGTAAAAATTTTAATAAAAGACATGGCTATAAAGACAAAACAAGAAAAGAACAAATAGAAGAGGATGAAGAAGATATTTTATGTAAATATAATGCCTTAGCTGAAAGTATAAAAAACCGCCTTAAACGTTTTATTGATAATTATTTTGATGAAAGTAGTGATGAACTTAGTTATCGTTTTACTAGTGAAATGGAAGAGAAAATGGATAGTGATGAACGCAAGTTAAAGGATGCCCCACTATGGAAGATTAAGTATGAAAAAACTAGAAGCATGGAAAGTCATTTTGATTTAATAGAAGAATGCTTCCCAACTTTTCTTAAAGATAAATTTTGTAATTGGTTAGAAGAAGCTAGAAAAGACTTCTGTTAATAATTTTAAAAATTGAATTTTACTTTAAAAAGTTTCAGCAAACATAGTTAGTTAAAGAACCAGAGATATATAAAATATGGAAAAATTTAAGAAAGAAATTGAAGCAAGTAAAACTGTAGAAAACAAATGGGAAATAGACCGATTCCTATCAGGAGCATCTAAGGATATTAGTCATAAATATGAGTTATTTAAAGAAATAACAAACAGAGCATGTGAAGTATTTTCCGTAGAGGATGAAGAATACAAACACGTGGTAAATGTGATAAAAGAATATAGAGAACTAGAAGAGTTTTTTGAAAAAATAAATAATTATACTTACTACCTAACCCATTGCGTATACGGTGGTGTAATGCAAGAATGGTTTGATAAAAATTGTGAATTTGGAGACGAATGTTTCTATCTAGATCATCTAATATCCGAAAGAGAAGAACTAGAAAACGGTTTAATAAACATTGATAGAATTGACGCAGAAGAAACACCACCGGTTGATATAAATCCTAATTCTCCTAGATATGAAGATCTAAATATTAGCAGCAGCTATAACGAAGATGAAGACTATAATCCCTTTTCAACAGATTGTCGCATATCTAAAATGGAAGTACAGTTTTGCAATTCTTATGATGATTTTAAAAGAGAAACCCTGGCTAATATAAGAACATATTTAGAAAAGAAAGAGGATGAAATTTATAAAAAACTAGAAAATCTTTTGTTGAAAGAGAAAGAGGGTATCACGGTACCAGAACAACAGTTGAAAGCTGTGGTGGAAGAAGAATATGAGAAAATTAGAGAAGACATCGTGGATGAAATAGTAAAATTAGAATATTAAACAAAAATTTTCATAAAATAAAATGCTAGAACTAGAGCCAGATTTCAAACATAAGTTAAGTGACCTACTTAAGGATAAATCCAATATTTATCCTATAAACACAAACAAAATCATTTACACAAATGGAACCGGTCTAATGCCCTATAAAAATCCAAGATGGTTTAGCGATATATACTACTACTGCAGTAAAATGTTTTATGAACAACCTAAAGAAGATACTTTAAACATAACATTTTATGCTGGTGGTAACAACATACGCGTTAAACATTGTTTTTACAGTAAAGATTTAACCAATTTGCTATCTCTCTTTAAACAAAGATTTATAGATTGTCCAAACGAACACAGTTTCCTTGAAAGTTGTATTAACGATATTGAAGAATATAGCATAAACTTTAAGTTTATATAATCTATAAATTTTGAATTGAAATTTATAGATTCCTACAGTTTACAAAGATGAACAGAGGAAGAGCCCTAGGAGTTAATAAAAATGCACAAATCTCTTACATGAGAGACGATACAATATTAAGAGAAATCAAAACTGAAGACCTTAATAAGACTGCTAAATCTATTATAGATAAAATTGAACAAATTTTAGCAACCACTGAAGTTTCTAATACATCCCTTTATAATATATTAAAATTTTTCCATATTCCTAAACCAAAAGGAGAGAATAAAAATCAAGAAATGAGGATGATAGTGATTTCTTTTATTAACAGTATTTTAGATGAAGTTGAAAACATGGTTAAAAGATATCCAACCATAAAAAGAAAGATTTTGTTTAGAAGAGAGATACTAAATAAATTTGATAAACTGTTTATGATTGATAACACATTAACCAAAGCAAAAGTTATTATTTCTTAACCCAGTAAAGGGTTAAAAAATTTACAAGTCTAACTCTATCAGTATTGTTAAATATGCATTTTTAGCATTAGGATTATTTGTTCTTGTTATAAAGTTTATAACATCACATTGGTCTAATTCTAAAGGCTGTGGAAAAACTACACAACTACAACCTTCTCCTTTCTTTTTTATTATAGAGTAGTCAATCTGTTCAACTCCATTTACGACTATATTAACTTTTGCCTCTTCTTTTAGAATACCGGTTCCCTTAACAATCATTAAAGTCCCTCTTATAATTCTACCAGAAGCAGACATACAATAACCTCCCATCCCATGACTTACTCCGGCACTTCCATTACCAAAAGAAAACTCATAACTACCGTCTGATAAAGAACCCTGCTCCTCGGCACAAACGCTTATAATTGTTTTATGAAGCGATACCCTTTCATCCACATAGGATTTTGTTACTAAATCTCCCTCATCTACAGGTATCGCAGCGTTTTTTATAGAAAAACCTTGAAGATCTACATCAGATATTGCTGTAAAGCTTCCATTTGGATTTTTTACAATGGCACCACCATTATCAACATAATTTTTATTAGCAGCAGCGTTAAGATTTATTGGATTTGGTAAACCAGTAATTGAGTTACCACCCATATCTATTTTACCAGCCACTGAAAAAGACCCGTCTTGGTTTTTTGTTAAAGCCTTTTCACCTGCGGTAGCCATCTCAATAACGCTATCTACGTAAAGCTTATTCGCTGCATGGCTATTTTCAATTGGAGGAGCAACAAAATGAATTCTTCGGTTACCCATAGATATTTCTCCTATTGCAGTATAAAAGTTATCAATAGGGTTAAACAAAAATGGTGAGGATTGACTATCAACATACCCCTTTGTTGCTACATCATCAGGTTCTGCCGGTGACAGGACATTAATTAATCCATAATTCCTCATATCTATATTTCCTGTAGCAACAAATTTTCCATCATTACGTTTAACAATGACACTTTCTCTACTAACCTTATCTACGTAACTTCTCGTAGCAGCATCATGTGGTTCTTCAGGGTCATGTAGATTATGTATTTTTTTAAAACCCATATTGAATGGAGCAGTAGCAATAAAATTTCCATTTTCTTTTAATAGTGGTGATTCTGCGTTACCCCCTGCTGTATTATCAACATAATCCTTTGTCGCAACGTCTTGTGGATTTACTGGATTACTTACCCTCGTAAATGTGTTGCCATTCATATTTATAGAACCGGTAACAGTGGTTGTTCCATCTTTACGTAAAAAGTTGTTAGTAATGTAAGCAAGTGACACACCACCATTGCCACTTGTTTTAACATCATCCATTCTTCCAAATTTATCAACAGGCATCGTTTTTTTTAATATTACTAAAAAAGTTTATTTAAAACATTTTGAAATTCATTATCATCACATAACTCTTTAAGAATAAACAAACATAAATGACCGCAAAATACTTCACCCGCATGTTGTAATTGATCAGTATTGTAGTATATAGGTTGTTTTAAATAATCTATAATTTCATTAGGTGGTTGAATACCATAACTATCAAAATAAATTTTTCTTTTTCCATCTTTAAACCATGCAACCCAATGAGTACCAGGACCACCAGAGTCATCAAGGTTTAATATACCACATTCATTTTTTTTATTGTTTTTTGGTAGGGTATTTCTAAAAAATGTTCCTCTAAAATTTTTTAATTTTAATTTTTTTGCAGCATCATTTAGTTCAAAATTACTTAAAGGTTTATTTTTTAAAGTAACATTATCAATTGTAATATCTTTCATTTTTTATATATTTAAATATTTATAATAGCACTGTTGTCAACCCATGAATTAAACTCATCAGAATAGCCTTTCCACTTTACAAGAGATTTCTTTTTTCCCTTTTTAATAACCTTTTCTATCCTATACACCTCTTGACTCGTTTTTTGTAGTTCAGGTTCATAAAAGCTACCTTTTATTTCTTCACCATTTAAATCTTTAATTTTATATGTTACAGGTGATGTATGTTTTACTTCTGAAACTGTAAAAACCTCTTCAGTCCATCTTGTGGTATAACCTTTTTCAAAAGTTTTTTTCTTTTTACTTATCCTTACTTTATCTCCAACAGAAAACTTTGGTTTGATATCCTCCCTTACTTGGTCATAATCAGGATACAATGTTTTCCAAACTTTATTTTCATTCTTTTTCTTACTTGCTTCAGTTGGTGACATCTTAATAGAAGAATGCTTTGTGTTATTATATTCTTTAACAAGATTTGGTAACACGTTAATATAAACATTTGTTGAGTGAGCAGAGAAATACTTCCACATTTTTTCTTTCATTGTTCTTATCCATCTCTCAACAACGCTTGATTTTTCCTCGTTTTCAGTGGAATATAATTCAATCAAATCTTTAACATCTTTGTTATAAAACTCTTTACCTTTATCAACCCACATTTTCTCAGGCTTTCTTTCCTTAAAAATACTCTTCAATGCAACAGAAACAGATTTTCCTGTTTTATCCTTTAATGGTATTAGCCATCCATATTTTGAAAGATATCAATGACAGCAAGAAGAAATTTTACTCCACGATTAAATTTAGAAAATGCTTGCATATCTACTAAATCTGCGGCCCATATTCTATCGATACCATTTACTCTAACTCTCCTTTTCTTAAATTTTCTTTTTACAGGTTTATGTAATTCTTCTGCTAGCGCTATATTTTCTAAATTTTTTTTTTACTCACACCCATACCGAATCTTTTCTTGGTTCCTATTAATGAGGAAACCAATCCTCTTTCCATTCTTTCCTTAATAGTAGGATTATAGATACCTTTTAACTCTTTAAGCATATTAGCATCACACACATCATTACGTGTTTTAGTATCATTATGTTTAAGATAGCATATATCATGATGATATGCTGCCTTGTCAACACGATTAATCGGCTTACTCCATTCTTTAGGTGTTAAATCAGGTTTTAATCTTTTATTTAACTTAGTACCAGGCCCAGTAAAGTTATGTCCAGGTAAATGCATTTCAACAGGCAAGTTATTGATTGCTTTGTTTAACAATGAACCACCTTCTTTTTGTTTAATAAATTGTGTTTTAGCTGTGCCACAATTAACACATTTTCCACGCATCATATTTTTACCATTTTTACTTACTACACACTGTATATCAGTAGTTTCAGTTTTCTTTTTACATTTAACGCAATACATTTTTTATATATTAAAATAAAATTTTTAATATAAAATATGGATATTGTTAATTTATCATGGAATGAAGCGTTAGCAAAAAGATTTAATCACCCCCTTTTACCTAGGAGCATCAGGGGCTTAATAGTAGGTAAATCAGGATGTGGTAAAACTACACTTTTACTTAACCTTTTGTTAAGACCTGATTGGTTAGATTATAACAACTTATGCGTTTTTGGTAAAAGTTTGTTTCAACCAGAATATCGCATACTTAAAAAAGCCTTTGAAGAAAAAATACCAAAAGAATACATATTAAGGTTGTTCTCACTTAAAGATGAAGTTCAAAACCGAGATATTTCACCTACTGCATTAGTTGAAGAATGGGCAAAAACAATTAAGGAAAAATCTGATATCAATTGTGAATTTTTTGAATATGCTAGTGATGTTCCTGACCCAAGAGATTTAAATGCATCAAATAAAAACTTAATGATATTTGATGACTTACTTTTAGAAAGGCAAAACAAGTGTGAAAACTATTATGTAAGAGGAAGACATAGTAATGCTGATTGTTTTTATCTAGCACAAAATTATTTTAGATTACCTCGTCAAACTATTAGAGAAAATGCTAACTTAATATGCCTGTTTAGACAAGACTTAAAAAATCTTAATCATATTTATAGTGACCATGTAGGGGATGATATGACTAAAACAGAGTTTATCAATTTCTGTAAAAACTGTTGGAAAAAGCCTCATGGTTTTGTCGTGATTGATTTAACTAAGAACCGTAATGATGGAAAATATAGATGTGGTTTTGACAACTTTTACATACCACGAGATTACAAAGATTACTAATAAAAAGATATTCGTTTTAAAATACATTTTTAATAATACAAAAAATGGAAGAATTACTTGAAAAGATAGTAAAAAATACTGACCATAAGTCGTCATTTCAGTTGATAGTAAGCGATAACAAAACAGAGTTTAAAAAAAGATTTACTCCTCCACTTAAATTAGACCAAGATAAAGAATATGAAATAGCGTTGGTTAACCTTGAAACTTACTATTCATTTCCTAATATTGATAAAAACAACAACACATTTGTTTATTCACCTGACAATGGTGCAACATGGGTAAAACTAAAATTACCAGAGGGATCTTATGATTTAGCTGATATTAATGATACAATACATCAAGAAATGAGGAAAAGGGGACATTATGACCTAGTTAATGAAGAATATTATATTAATATTTCCGCAAACACTAATACTTTAAAATCTATTCTTTATGTTGAAAATGGTTATCAGGTTGATTTTAACCAAGGTAGAAGTATCGGAAAAGTATTAGGATTTAATAGAGCAAAATATCTACAAGGATTTCATGAATCTGAAAATGTAGTAAATATTCTTAGTATTAATAGCTTGTTAGTTAATATTGATTTAATTTCAGGTAGTTATGTTAACGGCTCACAAAGAAATACGATTTACAGTTTTTTCCCTAATGTATCACCAGGGTATAAAATAATAGAAAACCCGGTAAACCTTGTTTATCTTCCCCTAACATTAAATGAAATACATAATTTAAATGTATCAATTACAGACCAAGATGGAACATTACTAAATCTAAGAGGGGAAAATTTAACAATTAGATTTCATATAAGAGAAGCAAGATAGATATAAAAAATGACAAACTATATTAACGCTAAAATAAATATATCAGACGGACAAAAGGAAAAAATTATACATTCTTTTAGAAACAAAGCTCCAGCAAGCATTCGTTTAAAGCATGAAGATATACATGGTGATGATATAATAGCATTAACCAATTCACAAGTAAATAAACTTACAAAAGCTTATAAAGACGGAAAGGGAGCAACGTTTAGAATGACTCCTAGACAACTTAAGCATAACATGAAAGTAGAAGGTGGATTTTTACCTTTGTTAGCTGGTTTAGCTTCATCAGTTTTACCAACATTAGCAAGGACTGTTTTACCCGCTATAGGAGTTGGTGCGTTATCTGGTCTAGCTTCTTCAGGTGTCCAAAAAGCAATGGGTAACGGGCTTTACCTTAAGAAAGGTGGCTGTGTCTGTCAAGTAGAAACTGATGGTAAAGGTTTATTTCTTGGTCCAGCAAAGGGTAAAGGATTGAGTTCCGTTGGTGATGGATTGTATTTAAAACAAGGTGGAAAAATTTATGATGGAAAAGGTCTTCTTTTAGGACCTAATAGCCCATTTGCTAATATTCCTATATTAGGAGCAATATTATAAATTAAAAAAATATGAATGTACATAAATTTGGAAATGGAAATAAAAATGGTTATCATAAAATAGATCAACCAAAAACTATTTTTTGGAAAGCTGTTGAAGGTAAGTATCCAGCTAAAAAAGTTAATTCTGTTTCATGGGATATTTTTACTCAACAACCGTTAGTATTAGAAGGAGGTAAAACAAGAACGATGGCTTTAGGTATGGGTTTTAATATGAGTAAAGGTTTTGTTTTAGTTTCTCTATCTTATGCTCTAAAACTTAATCAAATATCTATTACAAATGAAGTTACATTAGAAGAAGTGGATGACATGGTTACCACAATTACAAACAACTCAAAAAAGTTAGTAAAAATTGATGAAGGTGAATTTTTGTGTCGTCTTTACTATTCAATTTAAAAAATAGTTGTTGTTAATAAAATGGAATTAAAAGAAAAGATTTATCCAGAGTTACCAGAAGCACGAAATATACCAAATGCGCCATCAATACAGCCAATACTATCAGCAGAAGACAATGGCCAATCATTCAGACTTAAAAAGATATCAGAGATACAGGATTTTCTGGAAAATGAAGTTAAGGAAAGAGAGCAATTAAGTAAAAAGTATTTAAAGATTAGTAAGAATGTTGACAATGTAGAAGCTGGACTAACCGCTATAGCATTAGGTGCCGGAGCAGGCGGGATTGCTTTACTCTCAACTGTAGTAGCGATACCTGCAACTATGGTTCTAGAAGGCTGTGCTTTAGTTGTTGGGTTAGCCGCTTTAGTTGGTAAGTTTGTAGTTAGAAGAACCAGAACAAAATCAGAAAAACATCTTCAGATAAAAATGTTGGCTGATTCAAAGCTAAACACACTACTTACACATATATCAAAAGCAATAACAGACAACAAAATAGATCATTCAGAATTTACTTTAATTATGGAAGAATTGGAAAAATACAAACAAATGAAGGAAGAAATTAGGAGTAAGTCAAAGAAAAAAAGCAAGCTAGAGGAGACGGAGAGTTTAATAGAGAAGGGACGAATAGAAGCACGGGAGGAATTCAGGAGACTAGTAGAAAGGCACAATGGAAGCCATTCAAATTAAAAATAAAACCACCTAAGTTTAAGTGTTCTTGTGCATGTGAGATAGACAATACTAATTAAAAAATTTTTTTACTTTTTAAAAAAAAATGTCATTTTTGAAGATAAAAGACCCTTTAAAAAGGGAACAAACAGTAAAAGAATTTATTGATTTAAAGAAAAGAATAAGAGATAGAAATCTTGTAGAAAGAACAGGAAGATTAATGTATCAACAACAGCTTTCTAAGTTTTTTAAACCTGTTACTGAAGCACAAAAACGAACAGCAATGGATATTACTGGAGAACTAGGTCCTATTAAAAAAGGAATAAAAAGATTTGAAAATATTATTAATTTAAAAGGGTTTCCTTCCATATTAGCATATGATTTTGAAAAATTAGATACTAATGAAATAGGTGATATAATAACAGAAAGTGATGAAAAAGGTATAAACACACCACTTTTTCTTGGAGAAATTGCAAAAAATCAGTTAAGAAGATATGATGATAAAGATAAAGTTGATACAACGTTTGGGTTTTATGAAAAGGATGGAAAAATATATATTGGTGATAAAGAAGTTAATATTTTTGGTAATGCCTTTGTGTTAGTTGGTGAACAAGATTATGAAACTGTTACATCTGGTTTGTGGGAATTAATTATTGCTAAAGACCCAGACAGAACAAAATATGATGACACCGATTTAAGTTTTTATAGAGACATAATGATACAATCCAATGCTCTTTATCGCAATAACAACCCATTAGAAACTAGACATAAATCTGCTAAAGGGATGCCAAAGTGGAAAAATATACTTAGTAAAATTTGGGATATGATTAAAACAGGAAGTGGAATTACGGTAATCCCATCTGACCCTAATGCTCTATTAGAAAGATTAGACCTCTTAATGGCAAGTAAAGGAGCTGGTAATACTGGTGTAAGAAATGAGTTGGTAAGTATTTGTGATGAATTAAAAAGACAACGTATATTAGATACAAAAGCTTATAAAAAATTAATGTCTAAACTAAAAAAATGATTACATCACAAAAGAGAGGATTTAAAAGAAGATATGCTTATGGAGGAGCAGGAATATTTGATACTTTAACTAATTTTCTTACAAGACTATTTACAAGTCAAGCAGCTAAACAAATTGCATCTTCAGCAGTTGATGTTGGTAAGAGTGTAGCTAAGGAAGGAGCAAAGAAAGCATTAGAGGTTGGAAAGACGGCAGCAATTGATGCAGGTAAAAAGTTTGTTCAAAAGGCTTTAACACCAAAATCTAAAAAGATTATAGAAAAATATACTCAAAAGCCTACTACAACAACTCAACCTACAGCGCAAAATATTAATTCTTTAATAGATGGTAGTGCAATTGCTATACAAGATTTAGTTAAGAAATTAAATAGTAAGGGTGGTGGAGTTAAAGTATTATAAATTTAAGTTAAGTAAATTATTACATTAAATAAAAAGAATGACTAATCTAAAATTTAATTTAACGCATTATGAAAAATACGATACAAAAAAGGTTAGTATCCTTTATGCTAATTTAAAACTTGATGAAGATTGTGAAGTATTAGATAGCAGTGATACAAATTATGATTATAAAAAGGTTGTTTTAAAATTGTCACCTGAAAAAGCTGATATCATTAAGGAATTTGAAGAAGATATAAATCAATATCTAAAAAAAAATAATATGTCTAAGGTAACCATACTTTACGGAAATAGAATTTATCTAAAAATGAAAAAAAAACCTTTCAGTAGAAAAAATTAAAAATATTAAACTTAAGGGTGTGTATGTAAATGATGAAAACAGGTCATTCCCTCAACTATGGGCAAATTAATTTAAACAATTATAATTTGACTTAAAATTATAATTGCAAATAATAAAATGGATATTTTAAACATTAAAGCGCCGATTTTTAAAGATGATAGTATTAATGAATATGAATATCATGAGTATGACCCTATTACAGGAACCAATCTTAACAACTCTGGAGGAAATATTAGGATTGATATAGAAACTCAAGATATTTTTTATCATCCTTCAGAGTCATATTTACAAATTGTAGGTGAATTAGTAAAAAATGATGGTACCGTTTATGGTGCAGCTAATGAGGCAACCTTAACAAATAATGGACTAATATATCTGTTTAAAAATATCAGATATCAACTAAGTGGGCAAGAGATAGAAAGCATTAATTATCCTGGTCAGGCTACAACAATGCTTGGACTTTTAAAGTACCCAGATGACTTTGCTAAATCACAAGGGTTAAACCAATTGTGGTATAAGGATACAGGAGTTAATGCAGCTAGTGCTACTAATAATGGTTTTTCAGCAAGAAGACAGTATATTTTTAGTTCAATTCCAGTTGGAACCTTTAGTTTTAGGATACCTTTGAAACATATATTTGGTTTTTGTGAAGATTACAACAAAGTTTTATATGGCATGAAACAAACTTTAACCTTAACAAGAAATGATGACAATGACGCAATTTTTAGAGCTGGTGGTGTTGATGCTGGTAGAGTTAATTTACTGAAGGTATCTTGGTTTATGCCTCATGTAGAGCCGGAAGATGGTAATAGGATGGAACTTTTTAAATTTATCGAGAAAAAAGAAAAATTCCCAGTTGGATATAGAATGATACAAAGCGATAGTATTGCGGTTCCACAGGCAGCAACAGGTTTTACTTGGAGGCTATCAGCTAAATCATCTCCTGAGGTACCACGTTTCTTAATTGTTGGTTTTCAAACAGGTAAAAGTGGTGATCAAGAACAAAACCCAGCTATATTTGACAACTTAAATGTTAAAAATATTTATGTAATGTTAGGTTCAAAAAAATATCCAGCATATGATTATGATATAAATTTTCCTGCTAATCAAATTAGTAGAATATATAGTGAAGCTGCTTTGTTTAGAAAAAAGTTTTTTAGCATGGATGAATTGGTATCAAACCCTAATATTACTCCTTCAGATTATAAAACTCTCTTTCCTTTGTTTGTGATTGATGTATCAAAGCAAAGTGAAAGGTTAAAGTATTCTGTAACTGATATTCATATTAAAACAACATTTACTAGAAATCCCCCTGCAGATACTATAGCTTATGCAGTTTTACTTAGTGATAGACTAATTAACTTCCAGAGTGATGGGAATAAGATGAGTGTAGTATATTAAGTAAATTTTACTTAAATAAAAATGAAAAAGGTTGCTGATTTTAAGAAAATATTAACAGATAACAATATTAAGTGGTACTCCTATTGGAACAAGAAAAAGTATATTGATGTGTTAAAAGAGCATGGTTTGTATCCTGAAGAGGAAGAAAAAAAATTTTTTAAAAAAATTCCTAATTATGATAGATTAAAGGATATTTCTAAAAACCCTAAAAGGGTTACCTTAAAGGATGTAGAAACTGAAGAGGTGAAAGAGTTTCCATCAATTTACAAGGCTTCTAAGTATATAGATAAATGTCCACAAACGATTGAAAACTGGAATGGTAGAGTATGGAATGGTAAATATAGAATTGATATTCAATAATTTTATTATTTAATGAAAAAATAATAAAATTTGACTTAAGGAAAGAATTTTTTATTTAAAAAAAATGGATCGTCAATTTGATAGATACAATGTAGAAGGATTAAGAAATCTAGCAAGGGAAAGGGGATTAAGAAGATACTCAAGGCTTAGACGTGATGAATTAATAACTCTTTTGATTAATACGGGACCCTCAATATTAGAAAGAGACCTAGATACCATTGATGCACCAATATTACAACCAACGCCCTATATACCACCAAGACAAAGACTGGTCACTTCACCAACTACTTCAGTTAATGATTTGCTAAGGAGCTTAGAAAATGTAAGAGTAAAACAACCAAGTATAACACCTGAACTTAATGCTTTAAAAAATAAAATAAAAAGTATATATGATAATTTGGATAAGATAAACGTAATAAAAAGTAGATCTGCCTTAAAAGAATATGCAACTGAACATAAAATAGAAGGAATACCTGTTGCTACACCACAAGAGTTTTTAGAACTAACACATTCATCAATTATAAATCTTTTAAATAGCATGCGTGGTCAAAAAGTAAAATTAAATCTTCAGTGTATTATGAGAAGAGAAGAAGGTAATAATGAACAAATAGTAGAGGCTAATTTTTCTTCTAAAAACAAAGATGGTGAAGGTAAGGATTATGAGATTAATTTACAAGGAACAAATGTAATAGAATTATACTATGAAATGGTAAATAGAATTTTAGAAAATTTTGTTAATTTTGTTTCAAGTGGTAGTGGGTGGGATTTTGTTAGTGTGGTTCATTTAAAGTTGCATAGTGTTATTTATGATCCATTAAGAGCAGGTGAATGGTTACCCCTACCTAAGTGGATTGCTAATAAAAAGGCATGTATTAATATGAAAAGTAAGGATGATGAATGTTTTACAGATTGTATTTTAAGGTATTTAAATCCAACAGATAATCATCCTGAAAGAGTTGATAGTGATTTAAAATCAAAGAAAAATGGCTTAAATATGAAAGGAATTAAATATCCTGTTTCTTTACAGGATATAGATAAGTTTGAAAGACAAAATTCAACAATTAGCGTTAATGTTTTTGGGATAGTAGAAGGTAAGGAAAAAATCAAACGTATTAGAGCTATAAAAAGTTTAAAAGAAAATCATGTAAATTTGCTATATATTGAAGAAGAAAAAAAATCACATTATGTTTTAATAAAAAATATTAATGCTTTACTGAGAACTCAAACAGCCTCTAATCATTATGTAAAGTATTGTATGCTTTGTATGAATCATTTTGGTAGTGAAAAACTTTTAGAAAAACATATGGAGCGTTGTGAAGATCATGATGGAGTTGATTTAATAATGCCTAAGTTTGATCCTGAAAATCCTGAAGAAATTTTAATAAAGTTTAAAAACTATTGTAGAAAAATTAAGGTACCATTTGTTGTTATTGCTGATTTTGAATGTATATTACAAAAAATAGAACCAAAACAAAAAAGTAATACTATTGAAACACAAAAGCATATACCTGTAAGTTATAACTATTTAATTTGTCCTTTTAATGATGAAATTATGAAACCAGTATTAAGAGGATATGTAGGTGAGGATGCCGAAAAACATTTTATAGATACTTTAACTAAGGATGCCAAACAACTTTATAAAGAATTTTATAAAAACCCAGTAAAAATAGAAAATTTAACAGAAGATAAAGTTAGAAAACATAAAAATGAAGTAAAATGTTGGATATGTGGTGGTGAATTTACGCATAAAAATTATAAAGTAAGAGATCATTGTCATTTTACTGGTAATTATAGAGGAGCCGCACATAATGAATGTAATCTTAAGGCAAAAGTTCCAGATTTTATACCTGTTATCTTTCATAATTTATCTGGTTATGATGCACATATTTTTATTAAGTATCTTGGTAAAACTAGTGGTAGAATTGATTGTTTACCTAACACAGAAGAAAAATATATTAGTTTTACAAAACATCTTATGGTAGAAAATAATCATATTAAGTTAAGATTTCTTGATAGTTTTAAGTTTTTAGCTAGTAGTTTAGAAAAAATTGTAGAAAATTTAAAAGATGAAAATTTTAAAAATTTAAAGTATTATTTAGAAAAACATCGTGGTGGTTATACAGAAGAAAAATTAAAATTGTTAAGTAGAAAGGGTATCTTTCCTTATGAATGGATGGATAGTTTTGATAAGTTAAAAGAAACACAACTACCACCTATAGAAGAATTTTATTCAAGCTTAAATGGAGAAGGAATTGAAGAAAAAGATTTGGCACACGCGTTAAAAGTGTGGGATGTTTTTGGTTGCAAAACTATGTCTGATTATTTACAACTATACAATGAAACAGATGTTGTACTTTTAGCTGATGTTATGGAAAACTTTAGATTTTCTATGCATAAAGAATTTGGTATAGACCCTGCTTGGTATTATACTTTACCTGGATATGGATGGGATGCTATGCTAAAGGTAAGCAAAATAAAATTAAAAAAACTTACTGATATTAATATGCTTAACTTTTTTGAAGCAACAAAAAGGGGTGGCGTTTGCATGACAAGTATTAGACATTTTGAAGCAAACAATAAGTATATGGGTGATGAGTATGATTCAACTAAACCTAGTATATATGGGTTTTATATTGATAAAAACAGTCTTTATCCTTGGGCTATGAGTAAGCCTTTACCTGTAAACTATTTTAAGTGGATGACAGAAGAAGAATTAAATAACTGGGAAAAATATCCGTGTACCCTGGAGGTTGATTTGGAGTATCCAAAAGAGTTACATGATTTACATAATGAAATGCCTTTAGCGGCAGAAAGATTAAAGGTAAGTAAAGTAGAAAAGTTAATACCAAACTTAAATGATAAGGAAAAATATATACTTCATCATGAAGCTTTAAAGACTTACCAGAGATTAGGATTAAAAATTAAAAAAATACATTGTGGAATTAAATATCAAGAGAGTACCGCTATTAAAAAATATGTTGATAAGTGTGTAAATTTAAGAACACAAGCAAAAAAGGATAAAAATAAATTTTTAGATAATTTATGGAAGTTAGCAATGAATTCTGTTTTTGGTAAAACCATGGAAAATATAAGAAATAGAGTAAACATAGAATTAGTTAATGGTGAAAATAGTGAACGATTTAAAAAGTTAACAGCAAAACATAACTTTCATAATCATAAAATATTTGATGAAAATTTGGTTGCTGTTCATATGAAAAAAACAAGTATTAAATATGATAAGCCAATTTATTTAGGAGTAAGCATACTTGATATTAGCAAAACAACTATGTTAGAAGATTATTATAACTATTTTAAAAATAAATTTGGTGAAGATAAAGTATTTATGTGCTATACTGATACTGATAGTTATGTTTTAAAAATAGAAACTGAAGATTTGTATGAAGATTTAAAAGAGGATGCCGATGATTTGTTTGACTTTAGCAATTATCCAAAAAATCATCCATTATATAGTGATAAAAATTGTAATGTGTTAGGTAAGTTTAAGGATGAAATGGAAGGAGATCTTTTAACTGGATTTGTAAGTCCTGGAGCAAAAACTTATGCTATGAAAAAATTTATCTTAAGAAAAGATGAAAAAGGTAATGCAATAACTGATAAAAATGGTATGTTTGTTTATGAAGATAGTTCATCAGAAACTAAAAAATGTAAAGGAGTTAAAAAGTCTGTAATTAAAAATGACTTAAAATTTAAAACTTATAAAGATTGTTTGGATACTGAAAAAGATTTTTGTGTAACTATGGGAGGAATAAAAAGTAAACATCATGAATTAACAACTATAAAAATGAATAAAATAGCATTAAGCTTTGAGGATGATAAAAAGGGTTTGATACTGAGGGATGGAAGTTATAGAACTTTATCATGGGGTCATTATAAGTTGACCGATGAAGCATAGGGGCAAGACCAAAATCTCAACCCAC
The DNA here is from genome assembly GCA_945859785.2 of Tridacna gigas. Lineage (NCBI taxonomy): Eukaryota > Metazoa > Mollusca > Bivalvia > Cardiida > Cardiidae > Tridacna > Tridacna gigas. The sequence goes on from OX244029.2 coordinate 71,457,755, forward strand.
CCACTAACTCATAAACTGGCTAGCCATTGCATGACGCGTTGGTTGATGGAGAGGTTAAGTGATTAACTGATGTATGAGTTTGTCTAGAGCAACTCAGTAACTCAGTATCTCATTGACTCAATATCTCGGTATCTCTGAGTAACTCAGTATCTCATTGACTCAATATCTCGGTATCTCTGAGTAACTCAGTATCTGAAGCAATGATTATCAGAAGCAATGATTAACTGATGCAATGACGCGTGATGATGAAAAATTTTTTAAAATTAAATTTTTTTTTTTTTTTTTTTCATCTACTACATAAGGGATTGAAATGATATAATAATTGAATTAAAGGTAAAAGGATTAAAATAGAGGTTAAGTCATTTGTTTTATGAAGCTTGTTATTTGGTTTTGCGTAAGTTTAATGAGGGTGATAATTTTATGAGCATGCGGCTTAGAGGGCGTGCGTGTTACATGAAATTGTAATAAATTGTAATAAATTGGTAATGCATGGCATATTGTTTAAGGAATAGCAGAGGGGATAAGGGCGGGTTGATTTGGATAAGCTATATCGTATTGTGTAAGGCGATTATGCGTCATAAGGGGTAATGTCCTAGCTCGAGCATTATCTATCCTACTTCTGTGAAAAGGGGATTTATTGCATCTGCAAAAAGTTTCGACCCATGTCAGCCTGCGCACTCCGCAGGTCCATTTTACCCCACGATTTTGTCCGATGTTAGACAAAGTGGGTGTTATGGATCCATAATTATGTGATGACTTGCTTGGTATCATGTATCACGGGGATGCCTTAACCCTTTACCACACAATCCCGACTTTTAACAACTCTGAAGAAGAAACCTTTTGAAAACCTTGTGGGAAAAGGAGAAAATGCTGGTAACCAGCATTTTCTCCCTTTCCCACAATGTTTTCTACTCTATCAAGGACAAATTTCGTCATTTGAGCCAACTTTAATTTGTCGTCTGCAAATGCATTCAATTTGGACCAGTCTAAAATTTTGTCGTTTGTTAAAGAGTTAAACCTCCTTTTCCCACAGCTCCTATCATAGTTACTTTTCAGGGTTTAACCGGAGAATCCGAACCAGGGCAGATTTTTTTTCCCCGCACGCAGTTTTATGTAACCTGTAGTAATTTCATGAAAAGTTATAGATATCAGTTTGAACTTTCCTCAAACGTTGTAGGCATTCCAGTATATTATACCTTGATTCCTTACCAGACGGCAAAGTTTTAGGCTTGTGAAAAACGAAAGTACTTGCAATTGACAAATCAAATATGGTTGAAATGATGGAATTCTTCTTTGAATGGGTAGAAGGCGCTGTGCTGGTTTTACGCATTTTCTCCCTTTCAACCAGTTTTTCATTAGCCCTCTTTTGTAGGGTCGATGACACACACAGGTGATTGTTCTGTAGAGGTTTAAAAATTGTGATGCTATATTTACATACAACAAAGAGCTCCTGTGTAACTCAATGGCAACGTGTAGAGTTTTAAACCTGGAGGCCCGAAATCGAGCCTCACTGGAGACAGTGGGTTTTTCGTGGCATTGCCCTTGAGAAAGATACTTCAGAGCCCTGCCGTAGTACAGGTGAAACCAAGGATATAAATAAAAACATGAGCTGTCGCCGTGATATATTATGGCTGAAATAAAATTGAAAGCGGCATAAAACACCGTTCAATCAATAAATCATTAGAGATACATCTATCTCGTTTTCAGCCAGTTTTTAACCCATTTCATCTTTATTCTATGAATCTATAATCATTCTTGTACCTTCATGCCAAATGTTGCCCCTGATGGCTGTAAGGTTGCACAGATTACGACGAATAGAAAATGTATTTAATATTTTGACAGTCTTCAAAGAAATAACTGTTAAAGTTTCCGGTTTTAAATGGGGACAAATCTCTTTAGTTTCTCTATCCCTTACACCATATATAGTGTTAATCTATCTGTGTTTACACAGCTGACAAAATTCTGAGCCATTCTAAACACGTTCAAGTTTTAACAGCGTTTTCTCTCTCTGGCTGTAACGAGGGATGTGTCTTTAACCCTTTCCCAAACAAGCCCTGGTTTTCACGTGTCTGCAGTACAAGTCTTTTGAAAACAATGTGGGAAAGGGAGAAATTGCTCGTAACGAGCAATTTCTCCTTTTCCCACGATGTTTTCTACCCTTTATGAGAACTTTCTGCCATTTTCATCAAATTTAAAATTATCGTCTGCAAACTCTTTCAGTTTGGAAGGGTCTAAAATTTGTCGTTTGGGAAAGGGTTAACATACCCCAAGGCTACTACTACAGAGCGCAGTCTCCAATGCCACAAGATACTACCCGTATTTTGCATACGCCGTAAAGTCAGATGAGGCACACACACTTTTTGTCGCAATATTTTGAAAAAAATAGTCTTCTGCAAGACGTAAAAAGTCGTCTGCAGCCGGTAATTGGTCGATAAGAATGAGAAAAAGTATCATCTTTAGTAATGAAAAAAACGCGGACCTGTGCAACAATCAGATTTACAAGATCTTATATCGTTCTAAAGTTTAGATCAAATTTCATGTAAGTACAATAACCTCTAACTCTTACCAAACAATCCCGTTTTTTAACGACTATGGAAGACAAAGGGTTTGAAAACATGGTGGGAAAAGGAGAAAATGCTGGTCACCAGCATTTTCTCCTTTTCCCACAATGTTTTCTTCCATTTCTTCTAAATATTTATAATTTATGCCACATTCAGTTCGTCGGCTACAAGTGCTTGCAAATCGGACCGGTCTATAATCGTGTCGCGCGGTAAGATTAAGGCGGCCTAATACCTTTGATCAATATCAATACATTTTTTTGTTTATATATCGAACAGTTTGCTGTCGTTACCACTTTAAAGTTCAATAACAAGTACTGCCCTTAATGGGCACATCACGACAACAGCTTATTTATTCTTTATTCCGCTCAGCACTGCCTTGCCCAAGGACAGTCTAAAGTGAGCAGTGCCGTAAGCAAGGACTGAACCAGGATCTCGATACAGCAAGTAGAATGCCTAAACCACTAAGACACAATTGACTGACTGACTGGCTGACTGACTGACTGGCCGACTGGCCGACTGGTCGGTCGGTTGGTCTGTCAGTCGGTCGGTTGTCTGTCAGTCAGTCGGTTGGTCTGTCAGTCGGTCGGTTGGTTGGTTGGTGGTTTAAGCCAACTCATTTTTATGCCATATCACAGCGGCACTAGACTTTCTTATTAATGTACGTCCTCGGTTTCACGAGTGCCAGGCTAAGGACGCTCCCGGGAAATACCCAGCGCTTCGAGTTACAGTCGAACCCGTGTCCTCCAAGTTTCGAACACTACACCTTCACCACGGAGCCACGCAGAACCACCGCTAAGAGACCAAGGTACACAGCTGCACACAGTGATATCACACAGTGATATCTAAAGCCATCGGCTGAAGAGCATACTAACCGATTAATCGAAAGGCTGGACTGATCCTTTGTGTGTTGTCTAACTACCTTAGTTTCTATCAATCACATTTTCTCTGCACATTTCTGCAGAAACTTTCAGTCAGAGACATTGAATCAACGTTGAGAGTCACTGACGTTTAGAAAGGTATTTTGAAAACTTGACCATAATGTGTAATCCTATATAAATGTAAATATGTGATAAAAAGTCTTTCTAAATGATAATCTAATAACGTCATTTTCAGTCAGAAAAATGAACCAAGTGTTGGAATAACAAGGTTGATTAATACAGGACATATAAAAGCGGAATTTGTAGATACAAGATCAGACTGTGCGTTCTGTACAGTCTGATCTTGATCTACGCCGTCCACAAATGCAAGCCACTCCACAGGTAACCCTTAAGCTGTTGGGCGATACTCACTGACCTTTTGCGGACATTGTAGATCAAGATCAAACTGCACAGGATGTACAGTCTGATCTTGGTTCTACAATGTCCAATGAGGAGATATTTTTTAGCAAACAGTAAGTTTGAAAGAACATAATTCGGGTTTTTATTATCGATTCGAAAGTTTTATTTTAATTACTTAGCCGGAGAATGGTTAAATGACTGATTGATTAATTGTATAGCGTTTAACGCCGTTTTCAACACTATTTCAGTTTTATCGCGGCGGCCGGTGCCCCTATCTATGCTTTCCTGGAGCTTCTTTTACCAGTACTACGCACAATATTCTTTCCAAGCCACTGGCTGCTTTCCCACATAACCGTCGTTGAAACAATGGTCAGCGGTGAGAGAGAAATGAATCCTGTCGCAATGACTATCATCAAGCCAATTGTTGATAGACACTTCACAGGTTAAACCTTAAGCTCTTGACTATCAACAATCCTCGGAAAGAAATTGGCCGAGCCGGGGATCGAACCAGTGACCTCATATTCTCAAGTTCCTGTACGCTACCGACTGAGCTACGTGCGCTCGGCGAGAATGGTTAAAAAGGTTATATGATGTACTTACAATTTATAAAATCCAACACTCCTATATATGTATATTACATACCCAAACAGCTGTCAAAAAGAAAATACATACACAAATACCTCTGTATGTCGTTATGTATTTATTGAGTGAAAAAAAAAATGTTGGTCGATATTTCAGAAGTTCAATAAAGTTCTGCTATAAAGAATGAATACCTTGGGTGTAGATGATTATAGGATTATTGGTTTGGCCGGGTATACCCGCACTAACCCCTTCCCATACAAACCATGACGTCCTTGACCCTCAGGCTGCTAAGCGCGACTCGCAGACCTTTTGCGGACAGTGTAGATCAAGATCAGACTGCACAGAACGTGCAGTCTGATCTTGGATCTACACTGTCCGATGTGGAGATATTTTCCCCTCCAAAAAATACCTTTGAAATACCAGTATTTGGATGTTTACTATCGGCCTGAAAGTTTCATTTAACTTATTTTGCAGGATAAGGGTTAAAATTACCCTATTGTCGTAGAAAGGTTTTCAAAAACATTGTCGAAAAAGAAAAGGTTACTTGCAACACTGTGTCCTGCATATTTGGCGCATTTACAGATATATTCGATATAGAATTCGAAAGTCACTTCTTTACCAGGAAGAATTTGGTGAAACCTTAGAGAGCATGTTAAATTAAATGCATATTCTAATGGTTTAAAAAAGAAACTAGGAAATGTCAATTTCAATTTTTGGGGGCGGAATAACACACAACTAATTGCAAGCTGTGAATCCAAGATCAGACAGCAATTCTGTGCAGTCTGGCCTTGAGCTAAACTGTTCTAAAAAAGGAATTGAATTGCGTTTTGAGCCAAAAGTATTGACTCTTTCCGGTGGAAAAGATGATACGCTACGTAAAAATAATAAAAGGGTTGCATGTTATCTGCCGATTTAAAAAAAAAACAAAGGTCTTTTCATGGATCACTGTACCTAATGCACGGAAGGATTTGAAATGCATTACCTTTTCATAGTAGTTTAGATTGAGATCAATACTTTAACAGTAAACTCTTTACCAGACGACAAAATTTTAGCCTAGTCCAAATCGAAAGCATTTGCAGACGACAAATGAAATGTTGCTCAAAACATAACTTTATCTTTGATAGGGTAGAAAACATTGTGGGAAAAGGAGAAAATGCTGGTTACCAGCATTTTCTCCATTTCCCGCATTGTTTTCAAAAGCCTTCTTTCTCAGCGTCGTCACTAGTCGGAATAGTGCGCTAAGGGTTAAACCTCTAAAAGGATCAAATTAACATTGACAATCACATGTAAAAACTTAAAGGCCCACTGTAAAATCCGCCAAAGATTCAGATGCCGGCAGAAAAATGTATTGTAGGCCTGGGGGCGGGGGTGGGGGGGGGGGGGGAAAGTAGGCCACAGTTGTTCTAGTTTTATTTCTACCAGCGACTAGAATTTCGAAATTACCGAACTGTGACATTTTATTAGACTCAAAATAGTATCCATACCTCTAAATGGTATGAAATTCAACTTGTCTGCATTTTGAACCCTTCCCAAATTGTTTACATTTTGGCAGCTAATGGACCTTTAATTATTTTGATTTCAAATGTTTTTGAACTTAAAAATCCAAGATCAGACTGCAATTGTTCTGTGAGGTCTGATCTTGATCTATAATGTCTGCTAAAGCGCATCCAGTCTCGCCAAGCAGCATTTCGGTTTAACCTTTTACCACACAATCCCGCCTTTTAACGACCCCGAGAAAGAAGCCTTTTGAAAACATTGTGGGAAAAGGAGAAAATGCTGGTAACCAGCATTTTTTTCCTTTTTCCCACAATTGTATTTTCCACTACGAAAGACAAATTTTATGTTTTGAGTAACATTTTAACTATCGTCTGCAAGTGCTTCCGATTTGGACAAGGTTAAAATTTTGTCGTCTGGTTAAGACTAAAGAGAATGCAATCTGAGACAAGTTCAGAAATAAAGGGAGAGAACTCCACAAGTTCCTTAGTGCGGTAATCATAAATTACACGACAGGTATTTATGACTTGAACACTAGGTTGTTGTGCGGACGATTACCCCCAATATCAGTCTATTACGTATTGATTGTTGATCGTAAAACTTGGGTTTTTAGATAATTTATAACATTATGACCTATACTGGTTTTCGGCGGAGAGAGAGACAGACAGACAGAAGGGAAAGATAGAGAAGAGAGAGACAGAGACAGACGGACAGAAGGATGGATAAACAGACAGACAGATAGGACAGACAAACAGAGAGAGAGAGAAACAGACTTGTTTAAAAACTCAATGGGTGAAGGAGCAAACACAGATAACCGTTATTTCTTCTCCATTTTCGACACTGATTTATTACCCTTTCACAAAAACAAATCAATACATTGGACCGTGTTTAATTTGTCGTGCATGTATTCACTGCTTCCGATATTGACGAGTCTAAAATTTTGTCGTCTGGTAGACATTTAGTCCATGTACCTAGCACACCAAAAGAAATGAGCCATTATCTGTGAAAAGAGGGCTTAGGGGATTTGCAAAAAGTATCGACCCATGTCAGCCTGCGCACTTCGCGCAGGCTGACATCGGTCGAAACTTTTTGCTATTTGTAAAAAGAAATCTGCATGTCCAAGTACCATTCTACAGCCAGATACAATCAATCGTTAGACGAAATGGATTTTATGGATTCATAATTTCATGATGACTTGATTGGTAAACTACATCACGGAGATGCATTAAACCCCCTTTTGTCAGAGCATGGCTCAAGCTTTAATCCTCGGCAACGCAGGATGTCTTTAACTCTTTCGGCGCCAAATAAATAAACTCGACTTCTTTCGGCGGCTGTAAATGTGATCCACAGAGACCCAGAAAGATTTTTATCGTAGGGGCTTGACTAATTAAGCGGACGGTACAGATCAAAGATCAGACTGCACGTTCTGTGCAGTCTGATCTTGATCTGTGCCGTCCGCAAAAGTCTTTGTTCTAACCTATGGCGCTGAAAGGGTTAAAGCTGATAAAACGTATTACAAGTAATCGCTTTTTTTTCCCCGCAATATTTTAAATATTTGTTCGTGAGAGGCGTAAAGATTCGTATTTCCTGTCCTATCTGGCTGACCCATTCCTCTATTAACTCTTACCCTGCTAAACGAGTTAAGTAAAACTTTCAATCCGATCATAAATACCCGAATAAGGTTATTTCAAACTTATTCTTTGGAGATAAATATCTCCTTATCAGACAATGTAGATCCAAGATCAGACTGCACAGAATCAGACAGTGTAGATCCAAGATCAAACTGCTCATTCTGTACAGTCCGATCTTGATCTACACTGTCCGCAAAAGGTCAGTGATTCGCGCTTAGCAGCCTGAGGGTTAATCTTTTACACAAACGCTGTCTTCAAGTTTAGATTATTCAAGGGTTAGGTCACCAGATAGTCGGGTATTTTTTTTCCTTTTTTATAATGACTCTGCTTTTGAAGTTCTCATTTTACTTTTTTCATATTTCTTTTTAAGTTTTGGCCATGAAAAATCACAGCCTGTATCATCGTGAGAGGGGCTTTTGGTCAGGGACGGGGAAAGTTTGGTTAGCGGATCGCATTCGGTTTGGCTAAAGATGCTACAGAAATACATGTAGTAATAAAGGGCAACAAAAGATCAGTTTTGCGAGTTTAAATTTGTGTGCTCCGTAAGATATCTATTAAAAAATAGAATTTTGATGTATTGACGGACTGAGTTCTTTTTTTGAGGAAGGGGGATGCAGGATTCCTAGATATTTTCAAAGAAATCACAATTTTGAACGTACATGTATAGTGCATCTTCAAAGTAAAGAGTCTGTGAGGAAAGTTTTGTCTGAAAAGTAAATACATCCAGTCAAGCTGTCATTCGGTATGTCAAGCAGCTTATGATGCAGCCAGTGAATAAGACAATCAGTCAGTCACCTAGTCAGTAGGTCAGTCAGTCAGTCAGTTAGTCAGCCAGCCCCAGCCAGCCAGCCCGCCCGCAAGGCAGTATTCAAGACCAATCTACTCGTGTGGTTCCATAGAACGTACATTCAAACAAAAGATAGAATGTAAATGAGCTATGCTCTGGCAAAAGGGGGCTTACTGCATCTCCGTGATGCATTTTACCAAACAAGGCATGACATAATTATGGATCCATTCAATCCACTTTGTCTAACAACCGACTTAATCAGTAGGTAGACTGCTCCTTTGACATACAAAAAATTGACCGACAGCGAAAAGTTTCGGCCCAGGTCAGTCTGCGCGAACTGCGCAGGCTGACCTGGGTCGATACTTTTCGCAGATGCAGTAAACCCCTTTTCATAGAGTATGGCTCAAATTTAATTTCATCATTTAAAACTAGTTAATACTCAAGAGTGAACTTAGGTGGCTAATCTTAAGTGTTTTAGTGGGATTAATGATAATTTAATCAATCTGTAATCCGGGATTGAAAGAGTCTAAATTTAGTAAGTACTCGTGTTAAAACTATTATTCATTTCATCAATGTGGATATTTAAACGTGACTGAAGAACTTATGTAGAGTTTATGATTTTAATGCCAATTTTTGACCGTTTATTTGATTGATAGTGGCAGGTGCAGCTACTTGCACAGCGAGCTATATACAGACATGATAACTTTCTCTGCAGTACCAGTGCTATATTAGCTGCTCTCTAGGAAAAGGGAGCTTAATACATCTCCCTGATGCGTTACACCTAGCAAGTCATCATACACTCTAGGATCCATAAAATCCATGTTGCCTATCACCTGACAGAATGATGTGGTACAATGGTCCCTGGACAGGCGGAGAATTTACAAATAGCAAAACGTTTCGACCGAAGTCAGCCTGCCTGCAACAGGCATGGATAATACTTTTTTGCAGATGCATTAAATCCTATTTTCACTAGGCATGAATCATATGTTTGGGCGACACTCTGTGAAAAGGGGGTTTAATGTATCTTCGTAATGCATTATACCCAGAAAGTTATTGCATAATATGTATCGATTTTGTCTGAAATCCGGCTGGAATGGTCGATCGTTCGATCAGTCAATCAATCAATCAATCGATCAATTTTGATCAGTTCAATCGGTCGGTCGATCTGTCCGTCGATCGATCCGATCTGTCGGTCGGTCGATCTGTCGGTCGGCCGGCCAGCAAGCCAGTCCGTTAATCAGTCCCAGCCAAACAGGCAGCGAGTCAGTCAGTCAGTCACTCAGTCAGTCAGTGTCGCAGTGACATGGCTATGCTAATGTTTATAGGGAATAAAACGCAAATCAATCAATCCAATCAGTCAGTCAGTCAGTCAGTCAATCAATCAATCAATCAACCAGTCATCAATCAATCTAAGAATACTGAGTACAAATATAGAAGATTCTGTGCACAGTTTTCATCAAATCTACAGTTATATGATTTTGCCCTTAAAACCGCAGCAACCGGCTACAGAACGTGTAGTCCTGGATCTACACTCTCGGCTAGGGTTTCCTAGGGCATCCTTACCAAAACAACCTTTGCAACATAATGTTCCTGACCATTTTTCCCACCAAAGAGATCAGCTTCTTTAACTCTTTCGGCGCCAAATAAATCAACCCGACCTCTTTGGATGACTTTTCATACAACCCATTGAGACTAAGACATTTTTTATCATATAGGCTTGACTAAACAAGCGGATGGTATAGATCAAAGATCAGACTGCACGTTCTGTGCAGTCTGATCTTGATCTATGCCATCCGCAAAAGCCCCTGTTTTCGCCTATGGCGCTGAAAGGGGTTAATTCAGAATTCTAAGGTGGCATTTTTTGAAAAGGGAGACAATTCCCTATTGACGGATCATGAAGTCTGATAATGTTACGTTTCTTTGCCAGCCATGAAAAGAATTAACCCTTACGCTGCTAAGCGCGACTCACTGACCTTTTGCTAACAGCGTAGATCAAATCAGACTGCACAGAACGTGCAGTCTGATCTTGGATCTACACTGTCCGATAAGGAGATACTTCCAAAACCCCCATAACTTTGAAATACCGACAGCTTGGTTTTTACCATCGGCTTCGAAGTTTCATTTAAGTTATTTAGCAGGATAAGGGTTAAGAAGGGTAGTTTGGTATTTTATCTTGTTGTCAGTAGCGGTTCAGTTATAACGATAAAGCCAGCAAAATTGCCATTTTTTTTCCTGGAATTACGTAACCAGTGCTAAACATAACACTTTTTTCCAAGCCACTGGCTGCTTTTCCATATAAAGAAGGTTGTTACTAGATGAGCCACGCTCTAAGAAAAGGGCGTTTAATGCATCTCCGTGAAGCATTATACCAAGCAAGTCATCACATACAGTATTTATAGATCAATAAAATCAATTTTGTCTAACAATTGGCTGAATTCTGAAGTAGACTGGTCCTTGGACATGCAGAAAATTGACTAAGAGCAAAACGTTTCGACCAGCGTCACCCTGCGCAGACTGCTCAGGCAAACCTCGGTTGATATTTTTTTGCAGATGCATTAAATCTCCTTTTCATAGAGCATGGGTCAGATGATTTCCAGCAGCGAGAGAGGAAGGAACCGTATAACAACAGAGTTTATCAATTTTTGCCAAGTTGGTATTCGAGCTTACAAATCACTGACCCTGATTACTGCATGGTTACCACCGAGCTATCGGGGCTCTCTCCTTTCCTTATTATCAAAATTTTGAATATGGCCCACTACTAGTAAGACCCCTCGTCCCGGGTGCGTGAAGTTGGCAGTAAGTTCGATAATCGGAGTTCGATATTCAATGTCGAAATGAATATGCGGATGAGTTGAATTTCATGCCGCAGTAAATTCGTTTTTTTTTCAAACTCAAGGGATAGTTACGAACATTTATGAATCCCGACTTGAATATCAAAATGAATTTCATGCCAGCAGCAGATTCGCGATTTTTTTATGTATGGGCTTATGGATAGTGTAGGAGATCGAATATAGATTTGAATATCGAAATGAATTTCATGCCAGCAGCAGATTCGCGATTTTTTTATGTATGGGCTTATGGATAGTGTAGGAGATCGAATATAGATTTGAATATCGAAATGAATTTCATGCCAGCAGCAGATTCGCAATTTTTTTATGTATGGGAATATGGATAGTGTAGGAGATCGAATATAGATTTGAATATCGAAATGAATTTCATGCCAGCAGCAGATTCGCAATTTTTTTATGTATGGGAATATGGATAGTGTAGGAGATCGAATATAGATTTGAATATCGAAATGAATTTCATGCCAGCAGCAGATTCGCGATTTTTTTATGTATGGGCATATGGATAGTGTAGGAGATCGAATATAGATTTGAATATCGAAATGAATTTCATGCCAGCAGCAGATTCGCATTTTTTTATGTATGGGCTTATGGATTGTGTAGGAGATCGAATATAGATTTGAATATCGAAATGAATTTCATGCCAGCAGCAGATTCGCGATTTTTTTATGTATGGGCTTATGGATAGTGTAGGAGATCGAATACAGATTTGAATATCGAAATGAATTTCATGCCAACAGCAGATTCGCATTTTTTTGTTGAATATCGAAATGAATTTCATGCCAGCAGCAGATTCGCAATTTTTTTATGTATGGGAATATGGATAGTGTAGGAGATCGAATATAGATTTGAATATCGAAATGAATTTCATGCCAGCAGCAGATTCGCAATTTTTTCATGTATGGGCTTCTGGATATGTAGGAGATCGAATATAGATTTGAATATCGAAATGAATTTCATGCCAGCAGCAGATTCGCAATTTTTTTATGTGTGGGAATATGGATAGTGTAGGAGATCGAATATAGATTTGAATATCGAAATGAATTTCATGCCAGCAGCAGATTCGCGATTTTTTATGTATGGAAATATGGATAGTGTAGGAGATCGAATATAGATTTGAATATCGAAATGAATTTCATACCAGCAGCAGATTCGCGATTTTTTTATGTATGGGCTTATGGATAGTGTAGGAGATCGAATATAGATTTGAATATCGAAATGAATTTCATGCCAGCAGCAGATTCGCGATTTTTTTATGTATGGGCTTATGGATATGTAGGAGATCGAATATAGATTTGAATATCGAAATGAATTTCATGCCAGCAGCAGATTCGCAATTTTTTTATGTATGGGCTTGTGGATGGTGAATGAGATCGAATATAGATATAAATATCGAAATGAATTTCATGCCAGCAGCACATTTGCTTTTTTTCATGTATCGACGTATGGATGGTGTATAAGATCGAATATAGCTTTAAATATTGAAATGAATTTCATGCCTGCAGCAGATTTGCGTTTTTTTTCATGAACGGGCTTATGGATGGTGTATGAATTCTAATATAGTTTTAAATATCGAAATGAATATCATGCCAGCAGCAGAAACGTGTTTTTTTATGTTTGGACATGCGGACATCTATGAGCTTGAATATACATTTGAATATCGAAATGAATTTCATGCCAGCAGCAGATTCACGTTTTTTAATGTATGGGCATGTTGATGTCTATGAGATTGTCTAAGGATATGAATATCGAAATGAAGATCATGCCATCAGGAGATTGGCAATTTTTTATTTATGGGAAAATGGATGTTATATATGATCGAATATAGATTTGAATATCGAAATGAATTTCGTACCAGCAGCAAATTCGCGTTCTTATGGGCATGTGGATGTCTATGAGATTGATTTAGATTTGAATATCGAAATGAATTTCATGCCAGCAGCAGATTTGCATTATTTTTATATATGGGCATATGGATGGTGTATGAGATCAAATATAGATTTGAATATCGAAATGAATTTCATGCCAGCAGCAGATTCGGTTTTTTTACGTAAGGGTATATGGATGGAGTATGACATCCAATATAAATTTTAATATCGAAATGAATATCATGCCAGCTGCAGATTCGCATTTTTTTATGTATGGGCATGTAGATGGTGTACGAAATCGAATATAGATTTGAATATCGAAATGAATTTCATGCCAGCAGCAGATTCGCGTATTTTTTATGTATGGGTGTGTGGATGGTTTATGAGATCGAATATAGATTTGAATATCGAATTAAATATCATGCCAGCAGCAGATTCGCGATTTTTTCATGTATGGGCATATGGATGTTGTATGAGATTGAATGTAGTTTTGAATATCGAAATGAATTTCATGCCAGCAATAGATTACCTTTTTTTTTTCATGTATAGGCATATGGATGGTGTATGAGTTCGAATGTAGATTTGAATATCGAAATGAATTTCATGTTTGCCGCAGATTTTTTTTTTTCTAATATGAGGGTAAAAATGGCGCATGAAATCGAATGTCAATTTGAATATCGATATGAATATGCAGCAGCGGATTCGCGTTTGTTTGTTTTTCTTTTCATGTATGGGCATGTGGATGTTGTATGCAATCAAATGTCGATTTGAATTTCGAAATGAATATCATAAAAACAGAACATTTGTCTGGTTTTATGAATTGGCATTTCGATAGTCAATGAAACCGAATGTCGATTTGAATATCGCATTTCTTCATGTAGGTGCATTAGGATAGTGTATGATATAGAATGTGGTTTTCAATACCGAACCGAATATCATGCATGCAGTAGATTCACGTTTTTTTTTTTATGTCTTAGCATGAATTTGGCGTATTTAAAGGAATATCAAATTGAACGTCAAAATGAATAGCATGCAGATTTGCTTTTTTTCCTGTATACGTATACAGATGATCTATGAAAGTGAATGAAGATATGAATATCAAAATGAATTTCATCATGCCAGCAGCAGATTTGCGTCTTGTCCTTTATAGGCATATGGATGGTCTATGAAAGTGAATGTAGATATGAATATCCAAATGAATTTCATGCCAGCAGCAGATTCGCTTTTTTATGTATGGGCATAACGATGGCATAACAATGGTTTGAAATCGAATGTAAATTTGAATACCGAAATGAATATCATACCAGCAGCAGATTCTTCCGTTTTTATGTGTAGGCACATGGATAGCCTATGAAATAGAATGTCGATTTAAATATCGAAATGAAAATTCATGTATAGGTATATGAATGGTCTATGAAATTAAATATAGATTTGAATATCGAAATAAATTTCATGCTAGCAGCAGATTCGCGTTTTTTTTATGTATGGACATAACATTGGTGTATGAAAACGAAGGTCGATTTGAATAATGAACTGAATATCATGCCAACAGCAGATTCTGATTTTTTCATGTATGGGCATTAGGATGGTTTATGAAATCCAATATTGATTTGAATACCAAAATGAATATCATAGCCACAGCTGATTCAATTTTTTTTCTTTATTGGCATGTAAATGGTGTATGAAATAGATTATCGGTTTGAAAGTTGAAATGAATATTATGCATACAGCAAAATTAGCGTTTTTTATGTATGGGCACATGGATTGGGTATGAAATCGAATGTAGATCTGAATATCGAAATGAATTTCATGCTAGCAGCAGATTTTCGGTTTTTTTCTTTTTTTTTTTTGTATAAATATGATCTATGAAATTAGATGCAGATTTGAATATCGAAATAATTTTATGATAGCAGCAGATTCGCGTTTGTTTGTTTGTTTGTTTGTTTGTTTGTTTTTAATGTTTAGGCAAAGGATAGTGTATAAAATCTAATGTCGATATGAATATTGAAATGACTAACATGCCAGCAGCAGATTCGCGTTTTTTCTTTTTTTTTGTATGGCATATGGATTGTGTATGAAACCGAATGTAATTGAAAGTCGAAATAATGCCAGCAGCAAACAAACTTTTTTTATGTATGAGCATATCGATGGTGTATGAAATCGAATGTCAATTCGAACACTGAAATGAATATCATGCCAGCAGCAGATTCGCGTATTTTTTATGGCATATGGAGGACATTTGAAAATTTCATTTCGACATTCATATCTTTATACGATCTCATAAACTATCCATATTTCCATACATAAAATATGGGGAATCTGCTGCTGGCATGATATTCATTTCGATATTCAAATCTATATTCAATCTGATAGACATCCACATGCCCATACATAAAAAAAACGCGAATCTGCTGCTGGCATGAAATTCATTTCGATATTCAAATCTATATTCGATCTCCTACATATCCATAAGCCCATACATAAAAAAATAGCGAATCTGCTGCTGGCATGAAATTCATTTCGATATTCAAATCTATATTCGATCTCCTACACTATCCATAAGCCCATACATAAAAATTGCGAATCTGCTGCTGGCATGAAATTCATTTCGATATTCAAATCTATATTCGATCTCCTACATATCCATAAGCCCATACATAAAAAATTGCGAATCTGCTGCTGGCATGAAATTCATTTCGATATTCAAATCTATATTCGATCTCCTAAACTTTCCATAGGCCCATACATAAAAAAATTGCGAATGTGCTGCTGGCATAAAATTCATTTCGATATTCTAATCTATATTCGATCTCCTACACTATCCATAAGCCCATACATAAAAAAAATCGCGAATCTGCTGCTGGCATGAAATTCATTTCGATATTCAAATCTATATTCGATCTCCTACACTATCCATATTCCCATACATAAACAATCGCGAATCTGCTGCTGGCATGAAATTCATTTCGATATTCAAATCTATATTCGATCTCCTACACTATCCATAACCCCATACATAAAAAAATCGCGAATCTGCTGCTGGCATGAAATTCATTTCGATATTCAAATCTATATTCGATCTCCTACACTATCCATATTCCCATACATAAAAAATCGCGAATCTGCTGCTGGCATGAAATTCATTTCGATATTCAAATCTATATTCGATCTCCTACACTATCCATAAGCCCATACATAAAAAAATTGCGAATCTGCTGCTGGCATGAAATTCATTTCGATATTCAAACCTATATTCGATCTCCTACGTAGCCATAAGCCCATACATAAAAAAATTGCGAATCTGCTGCTGGCATGAAATTCATTTCGATATTCAAATCTATATTCGATCTCCTACACTATCCATATTCCCATACATAAAAAATTGCGAATCTGCTGCTGGCATGAAATTCATTTCGATATTCAAATCTATATTCGATCTCCTACACGATCCATAAGCCCGTACACACACAAAAAAAACAGGAGTCTGCTGCCGGCATGAAATTCATTTCGATATTCAAATCTATTTTCGATCTCCTGCACTTTCCATAAGCCCATACATAAAAAATCGCGAATCTGCTGCTGGCATGAAATTCATTTCGATATTCAAATCTATATTCGATCTGCTGCACCTTCCATAAGGCCATACATAAAAAAAATGCGAATCTGCTGCCGGCATGAAATTCATTTCGATATTCAAATCTATTTTCGATCTCCTACACCATCCATATTCCCATACATAAAAAAATTTGAATCTGCTGCTGGCATGAAATTCATTTCGATATTCAAATCTATATTCGATCTCCTACACCATCCATATTCCCATACATAAAAAATCGCGAATCTGCTGCTGGCATGAAATTCATTTCGATATTCAAATCTATATTCGATCTCCTGCACCATCCATAAGCCCATTCATAAAAAAACGCGAATCTGCTGCTGGCATGAAATTCATTTCGATATTCAAATCTATATTCGATCTCCTACACCATCCATACCCCCATACATAAAAAATTGCGAATCTGCTGCTGGCATGAAATTCATTTCGATATTCAAATCTATATTCGATCTGCTGCACCATCCATATTCCCATACATAAAAAAAATTGCGAATCTGCTGCTGGCATGAAATTCATTTCGATATTCAAATCTATATTCGATCTCCTACACCATCCATAAGCCCGTACACACACACAAAAAAAAAAACGCGAATCTGCTGCTGGCATGAAATTCATTTCGATATTCAAATCTATATTCAATCTCATAACATCCACATACCTATACATAAAAAACGCGAATTTGCTGCTGGCATGAAATTCATTTCGATATTCAAATATATAATCGACCTCCTACACCATACATAAGCCCGTACAAAAAAAAAAAAAACGCGAATCTGCTGCCGGCATGAAATTCATTTCGATATTCAAATCTATATTCAATCTCATAACATCCACATACCCATACATAAAAAACGCGAATTTGCTGCTGGCATGAAATTCATTTCGATATTCAAATCGGGATTCATAAATATTCGTAACTATCCCTTGAGTTTGACAAAAAAGTGAATTTACTGCGGCATGAAATTCAACTCATCCGCATATTCATTTCGACATTGAATATCGAACTTTGATTATCGAACTTACTGCTAACTTCACACACCCCTCGTCCCGCTTACTCACCCACTCACACACAACCCATAACGACACGTACAGCCGAGCCAGATAGGCATTACAGGACTCGAAACAAGGGGGTCGCCGGTTCGAATTCCCAAACTCGGAGAATTTCTTTTCGAGGACTGATGATAGTCATTATCACAGGATTTATTCCTCTCTCATCGCTGATCATTATTTCGACAACGGTTAAGTGGGAAAGGAACCAGTGGCTTGGAAAGAATACTGTGTGAAGTACTGATAAAACAAACTCAAGGGTCCGTATTCACCAACCATTCTTAACAATGTTCTTTGTCTTGTTCTTCAGAATTTTCTACATTTGAAAGTAACAGAACTCCTGATTGGCTAAACCATTTGGTTTAGCCAACCAGGAGTTCTGTTACTTTCAAATGTAGAAAATCTTGGAGAATAAGACTAAGACTATTCTTAAGAATGGTTGGTGAATACGGACCCAGGAGAGCGTGGATATACAGGTACGCTGGCCGCCCCGATAAGGCTGAGATAATGTTGAAAAGGCGTTAAACATCATACAAACAAAGTACATGTACTCGAACGGGCTTAAGACACTTTATCTATTTTTGATTTTAGTCATACGAAAGCACTGTTTCTTCTCAGTTCTTTTAAAGCGAAAAATCTAAAACAAAGCTTTCACGTCCCTTAAACATGTATACATGTATTTAGATAGGCAAGTCCTACATAAGAAACAAGAAAATTTTAGTAATATTTAACAATAATTTCAAAAAGAAAAGATAATTGAAGAACTTTTAAATGAAACTTAAAGAAACAGTATTTAAATCTAGTTTTGGTATATTTTGCTGTAATTATTGTTTTATGTATATACTGCGTTTTACTGTATTTTATGAATAAAACTGTTTTCATTGTCACTAGTAACACATATTTTTGAAGGGTGGGTTACAGGGTTGACACGACCCCGCCCCTACACACCCATATTTCACATTAAAAACAAACATTTGAAAAAAAAAAAGAATTCAGCAAAAATAGATGTAAAGTATAGTTTTACGTTTTTAGATCTAAGCTAAGTCATATGTTATAACTGCCTTCAATGCTTCAGTAAATTGTCAAAAAACTCTGTCCGATTCATTTTACCCAAGCAGACAAGATGTTCGTATTGCAGCAGACAACTTTTGAAAGCATTCTAGAAAAAGGAGAAATTGCTCGTAACGAGCAATTTCTCCTTTTGCTACAATGTTTACATTCGTATACATGCACAAAACACTCTATTCATCTTAATTGTCTATTTTTAAAAGGTTATTTTTGAAGCTGTATGCAGTAAACTTGTTTGAGGAGGTAATGGTACATCGAGTCGCTGATTTATACCACAAAATGTGCACATATAAAGATGTCTATCGGTTCATTAAAATATCGTCATAAAAAAAATGATCATACACGTTACAGTTTTAAAGCGGCTTGTGACAGAATTTTGCGCCGTTAATTTAAAAAATAATAAAAAAATGAATGAATATTCGTCAGAGGCTGCAACGATGGTCTATAAATTAGTACATGTATATCGAAAGGAAACTTCCTCCTAAAAAAGGCCGCGTGTGTCACGTCTTGTTTCTTTTCTCTGGTAATTCATAACCCCGTTAGTCACGGGATAGTGTACATCACGACACAAATAAATTAACGTTTAGACTGCGACTACAGGACCTTTTTCTGGACGGTGCAGATCAAGGTCAGACTGCACAGAACGTGCAGTCTGATATTGGATCCTCTCTGTCCGATAAGGATATATTCCCCCCCCCCACCATAAAAGAAATAATAATAATAACTTTAAGTGGCAACATTTGGGTTTTTTTTGTTACTTTATGGTTGTAGATTTCATTTAACTTACTTAGCCGGTTAAGAGTTGAAATTATCTGCTATCACATAGCGCGATAGTTTGGTTTGTAGAAGCTCTGGCTCATACTTTCAAAGCCAAGACCGGCATTTTTGTTTGTGTATATAGACTTATACAAACATACCCATCCCACACACATTTAGACTGAAGAATTACGGTTAATAATATTACCTTATCCATAATCAGATTTGTTTCAGAGATTCAAAATCTCGTTGTTAGTCAGTTAAAGCCTTTTTTTCATAAAAGAGAATCGGTACTAACAGAATATTAGATAATTGCCAAGGACTGACCAATAAGCATCAGTTTGTTAAAAAAGTGGCCATAGAGTTGAAAAAAAAAAAAATGTCTCTTTCATATAACGGGTAAAGGGACCCCATGTATGCATGGATAGATGCAGTGGCTGTCTTTGCATACTTTGAATGCTGTAAGAAATAGCCCTAAACAAGCTACAAACTCAAAACTATCTTGATGTGTCGAACATTCTAGATCCAATGTCTTAGCATACACTGTCCAAACAAAAAAACAAATGTTTGTTCACGGTGTCATATATAGAAGTTAAACAATAGTTTTGTTGAAAACCGTGTAGAAGGTTTTAGAGAATAAACCACAGTTGAATGAAAATAACAAACTAAATCTAGCTACATAGATAGCAAGGGCGTTGCAGTTTCTAATGATTTCACGATAGTGATGAATCATCTTTAATCCTTTACCAAACGACAAAATTTTAGTCTTGTCCAAATTGAAAGCATTTGCAGACGACAATTTCAATGTGGCTCAAACCTGAAACACCAATGGACAAGAAGAAACTTGCAGGTCAGACTGCATGTAAAAGTTATGGGGATTGGGCATGTTTAGATCACACACTGCTCGTGCAGTTTGAAAAAAGTATTTGTCAAAAAAGTATTTGCTACTATCTATCTCTCGCGCTCACTCTCTTCTTTTGCCACGATATTTTTACCTGTATTACCTGTGTTTCTGAACTAAATTTAACTATCCATAATTTTAAATCTAATAGCGTCGAATAAACCCAAGGGTCATTTTCATTCTAGATATAAAACCTATTTTTAGCAGTGTCAAGGTTTTCTTGTTCAGAATGTCTTGCAAAATTGACAAATGAAGATCAAAGATCAAACTCCGTGTTTGGTGTACTCTGATCTCGATCTGCACCGGCCGCAATGGCAACAGCAGTAATGACAGACGCTCTAAGGGTTAATGGCTGGTTTGGAAGTCTTTCAGTAAGAAAATATTTTCACATTGAAAGGATCATAAATCATTGATTTAAAAGGAGATACAACGTGTTTCAAGTTTAGGATTGGGTGTTGTTATTCGTTACCTCAACTTTGATTCGGGTATCATTTTACGTACAGCATGACAGTAGAAACATAACAAAAATATTATGTCTTAAAGTGTGTGGAAGAAAAAAGAGAAACATTGAACGAATCAGAACCAAGACTTTATTTGGTGTGAAAAACGTCACGGTGCATTACCACTATATAATTACCTTGTTACAGAAACATCCAATCGATTTACTCTATAAGTCCAATTTACCGAACTCGTCTGTTACCGAAACATCTGTCACCCCCAACATTGACCTAGTTACAGTTAGCTGGTCTTAAAAACACGATCGCGAAAGGAAAACAATATTTCTACAATCCATACAATACTAGAACAAAAATATAAGTGGGGTCACAAGTACCACATAGGGTGCTCTAGGGTCAAAGAGCTTGAAAATGCCTCTTAACCTTTTCCAGCGTAAGATATTTAAAATGGTGGCTTCGAAAATTTGTGACAGATAATTTTTGATCACGTGAGTTATTATTCGAAATGCATTTTTTATTTTTCGAAAGGAAAATGTTGATATGTCTACGATCCGTGTTTTTATCCATCTAACAATGAAAGTGCAATATACAAAAACAAAAAAAAATCCCCACAAATAAATAAAAAAGTTATTATGGACCCCGATCTGGTAATCAAAGTAGAGTAGATATAGGTGGATGTTAAAACAAAGCATGGAACCAGTTCAATATGGCTGCCTCCATAGGCACTTTTCAAAACCGAATAAAAATATAGTGCCGCCGCTCATGCGGCGCCACAATCAATTTTGAAGTTTGGTGAGATTATCTGCTGTCAAAAGGAAAATAAAATGCTTTAATCAATCACTGTGACAATTCACCTATTATTTTCTTAGGTTTTACCAAACCAAATGGTTTAGCCAATTAGAAATTGTGTTACTTTCAAAATCTAAAATTAGCCTATAAGAATGTTCTAAAGAATGCCGGTTGATGAATACGGGCCTAGCTAGTCACTGTGCCCAACCGGAAGTGAGCGGAAGTTGATCCACAACCTATAACAATCTAAAATATTTATACTTTAGACTCATATCCCCAACAATTGATGCTAAAAATCTAACATGAAAACATCTTTATTCCCGTTGAATGCCTTTCAAATAAGATTTTAACCCATACTATTGGCCAGCCGTTCTAGCGCTGTGATTTATTACAGCCATTCATCACAGGAAGGTCAAATTTGTCTTCCACTGTATTGACTCATAAAATATCCATTAAATCTTTAACTGCGAATAGCTAACTATACGCATCGCTGACGATGAAAACTTGAATTTCTACTTTCCATACCACGTGATCAACATTGCTCCATAGGGAAGCAGGTGTGTTTGGATGTAAGCCGGATAATAACACATTACTTGAAGAGTATGACTTTTTCTTAACTTATGTATTAGACAACTTTTGAAAACATTGTGAAAAAAGCAGCAGTTACTTGTACCAAGCAATCGCTTCTTTTCCTACAGTGATTTTCAGATTTTTAATTTAAATAAAAAAAAGTTTTATACCTTCCAGTATTTTCCCCTTGTGAATTTGTAACTAGTAATTGGAATGTCTAGATATAACACAT
The DNA here is from genome assembly GCA_945859785.2 of Tridacna gigas. NCBI lineage: Eukaryota > Metazoa > Mollusca > Bivalvia > Cardiida > Cardiidae > Tridacna > Tridacna gigas. The sequence goes on from OX244029.2 coordinate 71,480,235, forward strand.
AAAGTAAGGAGTTCATTGGTGTTTAAGGTGACAGATATGGGAGGCGGATTCGGAGCGGCATCCTTGCCGCTAATTTCGGCCATTGCTCTGCTTACCGGAACTACCTTGTTGGTGCTGGGGTTCGCGGCTCCCTTCTGGGCTAACGACGGAACTTATTATGTGGGTTTATGGAGATATGGAAAATGTTCGAATCCGGACCACAAGGACTGCTTCCATTTTGACCAGCCTAGCCTACGTCACATTCCAGGTGAGACAAGATCATTTCAAGTAGTTAAAGACAAGTAGTTTATCTCATAATTGTGAACAGTGTATATATTGAACTGTATATAAAATTCTTCCTGTCCCTCAGGAAAATAATACATACGAGAAAAAAAAAAAACTTCGGTACCTTTTGAAAAAAACTAACAGATGAAAAAGTAGTATGATTTTTTTCTCTTTAATAGCTGACGAGTGCTGTTGAAACGGTTTTAGAAATGTCAATCTGAGTAGTTTTCGTAAAATAACATTAGATGTAATAATGTGTTATGGTGAAATAATAGCATATACATGTAGCTACAACATTGTCCTACATAGCAACAAAGTTTAGATAGATGTGCATGAATGTAAAATTTACATTTTGTTTTACGACAGAAAAACATGCAAGTTGACATGTGTTACTACTCGCTTGAGAAAAGTGTCGTTCATTTAACCCTTTTACAAACAAGACCCCGAGGAAGACGGCCTTTGAAAACATTGTGGAAAAAGGAGAAAATGCTGGTCAACAGTATTTTCCCCTTTTCCACAAAATTTTGGACTCTACCAAGGATAAATCTCATTATTTGATCGACGTTTAGGTATAATTTGCCGACTTTAAATACTTTGAATATGGACGAGTCTAAAATTTTGGCGTCTTATTAATTCTTTCTTTCTTTCTTTCTTTCTTTGTCCGTTTGTCATTTTCCCTGTCTCCTACACGTCTGTATGATGGATGCCAGAATAAAAAATGAACATAAGTTCATGTAAATAATGTATCGCAGCTCCAATATACGTATATATAGATCGGAAATAGATCAATATCACATTCAAAAAGCTTGCCACTGGAAATAAGCAGGGAAATCAATAAAATCCACTGCTGCGTTTTCTCGCATGTCGAGTATAAATTAATCGTCAGGCTGCTAGGCCTATTTTATGTCGCGTATAAATGGACAATTAACACTTAATCTGCTTAGTCCTACTCAGTGAAACTTTGCGGACAGTGTAGATTAAGATCAGACTGCACAGAACGTGCAGTCTGATCTTGGATCTACAGTGTCCGATATGGTGAGATATTCATAGGGAAAAAACGATCCTCGAACTTCCATTGTTTGGGTTTTACAGACGTCTGCAAAGTTCAAATTAACCCATATAGCGATTTCAAAGAGTTCGTATAACAAATACCAGTAATATGGTATAGAAAAAATCTGTCTAGCCAAGATCAAATTGATCATTGGTCTGTTTCTAAGCTGATCTTAGTCAAAGATTTAGCAAAGTACATGGCAGGATAAGGGACAGAGTTTATTAAAACGACACGTTGTTTACTACTTTTTGAATGACACTGCATATAGGCGTTGGTCTTTAATTTAAAGCCCACATCGAGCGAACGACGTGATTTTATAATTTGCATAATGCGACGTGAGTGTAAGAATTTGCATAAATTCGACACAGCGGATCAATGAAGTTTACTTTCACCTGTATTCTAGTGAAACAAACCACTTTCTTTTTAAAGTAATAAATTTGCCTCCAGCACTGAACATCTTTCTTGTGTTTTACACTTTACCGCCCACAGAATAAATATGAGCCACGCTCTGTGAAAAGCGGGTTTAACTCTTTACCAAACGACAAATTTTGGACTGGTCCAAATTGAAAGAGTTTGCAGACGACAATTTTAAATTTGATGAAAATGGCAGAAAATTCAAAAAAAGGGGGTAGAAAACACTGTGGGAAAAGGAGAAATTGCTCGTTACGAGCAATTTCTCCTTTTCCCACAGTGTTTTCAAAAGACTTGTACTGCAGACACGTGAAAACCAGGGCTTGTTTGGGAAAGGGTTAACTCTTTACCAAACGACAAAATGTTAGATCAGTCCAAATTGAAAGCTTTTGCAGACGACAACATAAATGTGAATTAAAAATTGAAGTTTGTTTCTGGAAGAGTAGAAAACATTGTGGGAAAAAGAGAAAATGCTGGTTACCAGCATTTTCTCCTTTTCCCACAATGTTTTCAAAAGTCTTCTTTCACAGGGTCGTTAAAAGTCGGGATTGTGTGGTAAAGGGTTAATTAATGTATCTCCGAGATGCATTATACCAAGCAAGTCATCACATAATTATGGATCCATAAAATCCATTTTGAGTCTTACAATCAGCTGCAATATGAGGTAGAATGGTCCTCGGACATGAAGAAATTTTGCTAAAGGCAAAAAAGTGTAGACAAAAGTGTAGACACTTTTTGCAGATATCTTAAACCCCCTTTTCGCGGAGCAGGGTCCGTATTCACCAACCATTCTTGATAACATTCTTAGACTTATTCCCCAAGATTTTCCAAGTTTGAAAGTAACACAACTTTTGATTGGCTAAACCGAATGGCTTAGCCAATCAGAAGGTGTGTTACGTTCAAATCTGGAAAATTTTGGAGAACAAGACCAAGAATGTCCTTAAGAATGGTTGGTGAATACGGACCTAGGGCTCATATTTTTCGTCTTGCTGAGGGCTGTTTTTGAAAACATCGTGAATAAAAAAAAAAAAGAAACTACCAATAGCGATCTATTTCTTCTCATGCTATCAGTACTTTCATATGCATTTGAGACATGCTCTGTGAAAAGGGGGCTTAATGCATCTGCAAAAGAGTATCAACTCAGGTCAGCCTGCACAGTCGGCGCAGGCAGACCTGGGTCGAAACTTTTCGCTGCTGGCAAATTTTCTGTATGTCCAAGGACCAGTCTACCTTACGATTAAGCCGTTGGCTATTATTGATCCATGATTATGTGATAGCTTGATTGGTATGGTGCGCCACGGAGATGCGTTATCCCCCCTTTGTCAGAGCATGGTTCATTTATACATAAATGATTTGTGCTGATTATCGACATCTTACTTGTCAGACTCAGTTTGAACATCAAATACCTCAAATACATGTGCGTCTCCTTTGGTAATGATTTAGTGAATCTTAACCCTTTCCCAGACAAGCCCTGGTTTTCACGTGTCTGCAGTACAAGTCTTTTGAAAACACTGTGGGTAAAGGAGAAATTGCTCGTAACGAGCAATTTCTCCTTTTCCCACAGTGTTTTTACCCTTTTTGAGACCTTTCTGACATTTTCATCAAATTTAAAATTGTCGTCGGCAAACTCTTTCAATTTGGACCAGTCCAAAATTTGTCGTTTGGTAAAGGGTTAAGGCATGTCGGAACGGAGGGGACAGGGGTAAATATGTGTATATCATTTACATTCCTCCTCCCTCGTCACCGCTCCCCTTCAACAACAACAACAACAACAACAGGTATTAGGAGAATGGGTGACAGGCCCAGGCTGTACATATCTCCTAAGCATAGTTTGGTGTTCGTCCGCCAATATACTGAAAATGATACCTCTTGTCCATAAAACGACAAAATATTTCAATTTAAAGTCTGTTTTCTGCAAGAACATCTCCTAAAATACCGAAAAGAGTGCAGTTCTTCCTTTGTGCAACGTTTTCTCGGTCCAAACTCTCCACAAAGGTGCAATTGACTTTACCATCCGTGCCAAAAGGGTTAACCCTTTACCACACAATCCCGAGTTTTTAACCTTCCCGAGAAAGAAAGCTTTTGAAAACATTGTGGAGAAAAGGAGTAAATGCTGATTACCAGCATTTTCTCCTTTTCCCCACATTGTTTTCTACTCTTTCAAAGACACTGTCACATACTATCACTTGAATCAAACGTGGGTTGTAATCCGCAAATGCTTTCAGTTTGGACATGTCCAAAGTTTTGTCGTTTTGTAAAGGGATAAGGTTTGATCAGGTAAAGTGCTTACGGATGAATTATATTGTCTATTCACTCTGTGGCCATCGTCGATGACTTTCTAACCTTTCTGCTTCAGTGAATTGTCACAGCGCCTTAGGACGTTACCTCACGTTGACGTTTTCTCCGATGCATAATATCCTGTTATATTTTAACAGTTATCCTGCTAAATAAAAGAAATAAAAATTTCAAATCACTAGTATAAACCCAAATTTTCCTCTTTCAAAGGTATTTTTCGACGAAAGATATCTCCTTGTCGGAAAGTGTAGATCAAAGATCAGACTGCACGTTCTGTGCGGTCTGATCTTGATCTACGTTGTCCGCATAAGGTCAGTGATTCGCGCTCAGCAGCCAGCCTTTGGGTTAAAACCATTTTAAAAATTGTAAAAATTATTCATTTGAGAGCAAAAGTCGAAACCTTAAGTTTTGCGGACAGCATAGATCAAGATCATACTGCACAGAACTTGCAGCCTGATCTTGAATCTATGCAGTCGACTTGTTTAGTCAGACTTAAAAGATAAAGATTCTTTCGGAGTTTTAGTGGATTGTATTTTCAGCTGTCAAAGAGGTCAAGGTTGCATATTTTCAGCTGAAACAGTTGAGGAAGTTCTCCATTGACCACAATGTTTTCTTGACAGTCTAAGGATTCCAAGTTCTAATAGGAGCATTTATTGTGTTTTACTTGTATCTTCCATTTTGAACAATTTGACGTGGCTGTTCACTTTTTATCACACAATCCCGAGTTTTAATGACTCTGGACAAGAACATTTCTGAAAACATTGTAGAAAAAGGCAAAAATGCTGGTAACCAGCATTTTATCCTTTTCCAACAACGTTTTATTCCTTGCCAAAGAACTTCGGTTCATTTTTACCACTTTTGGACTTGTTGTCTGCAAATGCTTTCAATTTGGTTGAGTCAAAAATTTTGTCGTTTGGTAAAAGAGTTAACCAGTTTGAAAAAGGGCAAAGACATGTTTTAAGGTTGACATTTGTAATTAAATAATCTAACAATAGTTTTGATACAAAAAGAAGTACTAACATCTTTCGTAAGTGACATAAGTATAGGGGAAGTTAGTCAGGGTTTCAGTCCGTTCATTTTTTTTTTTTTTTCCTTTTTTATCACTCGGACATTACTTTGTCAAAAATGACGTGATCATTAACGGAAGCGATAAACAGATAGCTACCAAAGATTGATAGCAGATCTGGATTAAGGGAGCGTGATACGGAGTAATTAAGAAATTCCAGGCTAAGAGGAGGGGGGACAGCCTCTCACGTAAGAGGTTCGAGGTTCGAATCTCGCAATGAGCCGAGTTATCTTGAGCGCAAGCAGTGGTTAGGTCTCCAGGGTCCGTATTCACCAACCATTCTTAAGAATATTCTTAGTCTTATTCTCTAAGATTTTCTACATTTGAAAGTAACACAACCCCTGATTGGCTAAACCAAATGGTTTAGCCAATCAGGAGTTTTGTTACTTTCAAATGTAGAAAATTCTGAAGAAGAAGACAAAGAATGTTCTTAAGAATGGTTGGTGAATACGGACCCAGGACCCGTAATCACCAACCATTCTAAATCGCAGTCTTAGTCTTATTCTCAAGAATTTTCCTCGTGTCAAAGTAAACTAATTTCTGATTAGTAAATCAAAATGATTCAGCCAATCAGAAATTGTGTTACTGACTCTGTTTATTGACTTGATTTATATCTAGAATTAGATCATGAATGCAGGTTTGGATGGTTGGTCAATACGGTCCCATGAAGCATGTCATCTAAGTAATTGATATGAGTTGTAAAATATGGCATTTCATAGGCTGCAATCGCGACTCGAAGACCTTTTGTGGACAGTGTAGATCAAGTTCAGACTGCACAGAACGTACAGTCTGATCTTGGATCTACACTGCCCGATAAGGAGATATCTTTCTCCCAAAATAACTTCGTGAAAAAACAATATTTGGGTTTTTAATATCGGCTTGAGAGTTTCATGTAATTTTATGTAGCAGGATAAGGGTTAAATTATTACCACGGATGTATCGTACTGCAAAAAAATGAACAAATTCGAACCGCTGGACGAATGCCTTAACCCTTTACCACACAATCCCCACTTTTAACGACCCTGAGAAAGAAGCCTTTTGGTAACTAACATTTTCTCATTTTCCCACAATGTTTTCTACCCTATCAAAGACAACTTCCACAATTTGAGCAACATTTAAATTGTCCCCTGCAAATGCTTTCAATTTGGACTAGTTTACATTTTTGTCGTTTGGTAAAGAGTTAAACTAAATCCGGTAGAGTATAGTTCGAATTATGAATTGATTGTTGTTTAATTGCCAACCTAATGTTTAGAGAATATTTGCACATCAGGTCACCATTTTGAAGTCACAGTGTACCAAATAAAAGTATATTTCGGAATTCAAAGGAAACAACTTTTACATCTCTTCTTCAAAACAGATGTTTTGTGTACTATCCAGAGTTGTCTTAATTCTTAAAGAGATGATAAAATTTTAGACATGACCAACTTGAAAACATATGCAGGCGACAAATTAAATGTGCTTCCAAGGATAAAACATGTCTTTGAAAGGGTGGAAAACAATGTGGGAAAAGGAAGAAATGCTGATTTCCAGCATTTTCTCCTTTTTTCCACAGTTTTTTTTTTTAAGTTTTCTTCATCAGGGTCATTAAAACTCGGGGTTGAGTGGTACAGGGTCGAAGAGAAAATGCTAAGAGAACCTGCAACAGAAGAAACAATTATATTAGAACTGATTTAACTCGCTCTTTGGAACACCGTGTATCGCAAGAGCGCCGCATGCGGATGCCAACGCTCGACTGCAGTTGCTTGATTTTCAGTGAAAATTCTAAGTCAAAAAAGGGGCATAAATGTGTCAAAATACTTTGATCGTTACCTGTCCTTGGTGTATGGATACCCCTTTTGATTGTCAACAACTTGTTCAAGTTTAAGGTAAATATCTTCAGTAAGAACGGGAATGCTTGTATTATAAAATGACAAAGTTTTTTCACGACGACGACACAGGTGCAGACGACAGGGCTATGACAATAACTCGACTTTTTCTTCGAAACAGCCGAGAATGGAAGACGGCAGTAGGACATTTGATGTAGAACACGATTTTATTTTATTATTTCAGATTGGCTCCATGCGGTTCGAGCTCTGGAATGTTGTGCCGTTGTGTTTGTTTCAATTCCACTAATTATAATCCCAGTCTACATGTACATTGCTCTGGGAATGTACTACAGATGTATGTTGGGGACATTATGTGTGTTGGTCATTTTGTCAAGTAAGTATGATCCAGGCTCTTTGAAAAGAGAGTTTAATGCATTTGCAAAAAGTTTCGACCAAGGTCAGTATGAGCAGTCCGCGCCGGCTAACCTTGGTCGGAACTTTTTGTTATCAGTCGATTTTCTGCATATAAAGGACCAGTATACCTCATGTCTCAGTCGGCCGTTAGACAAACTGAGCCTTATCGATCCATACTTATTTCTGTAAAATGACTTGCTGGTATAATGCACCACTTAGATGCACTAAACCTCTTTTGCCAAAGCGCAGTTCGTATATATTACTACTTTGTGCTCGTTATTCTCGATCTTCTTTCAAGTAAGTTCACTGTATACTCCTTATAATGACAAAATATTTGTACCATTTTGAGCTGGTAATGTTTTCAAGCAGGATAACTTTGTTTGGTTTCGTACGTTGTCTGCGTTGTATATAACGGCAGATAAGAGTATAGCATTTACCTACATGTATGTGATCGAGTTACGCTTTCGGGTAAACGCGATTTATCGTCCTCATTTCCCTTACTTATAGTATTTCTTCTACATGTCCTTCAGTTCGCCAAATATACAAGAGACGCGTTATGGTAAAAAAAAGAGGGGTGGGGGTTTAATGCGTCTTAGTATATTATACCAAACAAGTAACATAATTATGGATCCATAAAATCCATTTTGTCTAAGAGCCGACTCAATCATGAGGAAGATTGGTCCTTGGATAAGAAGAAATTTAACGAATTGCAAAATGTTTTGATCCATGTCACCCTTCGAAGACTGCGCAGGCTGATATGGGAGGAGACTTTTTGAAAATCCATTAAACCACCTTTTCGCAGAGCGTGACACATGTATCCTTTGATCTCCTTGTTATAGTGCAGAATGATTGATTTGTACTGTAAAAATTGCCATGCAAGTACTTTCCCAGTTTCTTTGTGGTCGGTATTTTGTCAATTAAGCACCATATTTCGGATGAGGAGTACTGTGCACCTGAAATTTGTCTAGTTTGCTGTTACTTTGAACTCTTTGCTTCGCTGTCAGAGATTATGCGTTTCAGACTTTATATGGTGTGCAGCACGCGATAAGGATCCTTCGTACATATGCGTAAAAGTGTGTCGTCCCAGATCAGCCTGTGCAGTCTGTGACTAATCCGAGACGACACTTCCCGTTTTTGTGGGATATTCTGTTTCACGAAAGTCTACTGTATGAAAAAATCTTATGCAGTCGTAAAGTGCCGTCTCGAATTAGCCTGCGCGGACTGCGCAGGCTAATCCGGGACGACACTTTACGCAAATGTCCGAAGGTCTCATTTCGCATGTTGCGGGCCAGTTATAGTCCTTTAGGTGATTCTATGGGTATGCATAACTTGGGCATTGAAGAATAAGCACTTTGCCTTGGGTATACTTTCAATTCTTATGATCAAGTAGTTTTAGAAAAAAAAAAACAAATGTAGATCTGTATAACAACAGTATAGCAATCAGCAAGAAACGAATGACGTTAATTATGTGAGGGTAGCTCGTGTGCACCACCAAACGACTCAGGGAAATAGCTAATCCCTAGGAATAAGTCTTCTCTAACAAGAGTGCTGAAATTCGAAAAAGGCCCAGTATAGGTCCATTAGGCCTATATGGTGCAACATACGAAATATTACAGAGCTACGTCATGCCGTTTCAGAAAGGCTTTAAAATCACCAATCTATAATATCACCAATTAGATCTAGTGTTAAGTCTTTAGTCTTCACTAGAACATATTCTTTTTCAAAATAACTGTTTACACAGACATTGGGTTTCGATTTCAAAGGCAGTTTTGATTAATTTTCTCAAAACTCAGTATTTAGGCAAACATTTTAAATAAACGAAATCTAATAATCGTTCAACGTGAACAAACAGAACTTCAGTCATCTGTGTTTACCAATAGCTTTGAACATATCCGACAGAAGTGTTCCAGAAGGCATTTTGCGTAAGATAATTATTTGCTTTTGAGGGAGGGCTATAAATAACGAAGAGATTGTTTGCTAAAACAGGTGTCGTACGCTGTGTTTAACAAGTCATGCAGTCATTTTTTGTCTTACCAATACTGGGATAAAACTCATAGCAATGCCTTACCAAAAGGCATTCTTTTGCGACGGAGAGGCTGACACCAAAATACGTTGTTTACTTAGAAACCCTTTACATCAAATTAGCAAGTTTGAACCTCAGTTTTGATTCATATTTTAAAAGCACTGAAATTACTGTATACTTGAAGACAGTCAATGTTCAAAAGATAGCCGCCTACAAGCAAGATGTTGCCTCTTGTAGCAGACGTCTTCCCAATAAACGTTGAGGCAAATGGAGAAATTGCTCGTAACGAGCAATTTCTCCTTTTGTCACAATGTTTTCATAGGCATTCATATATGAACCCTGTATTTGCCTTAATTATTCACATTTAACAAGGATTTGCTACATGGAAGATTTAGAAGGTATGGAGTTAAATCTTTACCACACAACCCCGAGTTTTAACGAGTTTTAACGACCATGACAAAAAGCCTGTAGAAAACATTGTGCTTAACGAAGAAAATGGTGGTAACCAGTACTTTCTCCTTTTCCAACAATGTTTTATATCCTTCAAATTACAAATCCAGTCATTTCAGCTACAATTGATTGGTCGTCTGCAAATGCTTTGAATTTGGACAAGTCTAAAAGTTTCTCGTTCGTTAAAAAGTTAAAGTATGACTTGTGCATATTTATAACAACCTACTTTCGCTTTTGTTTTTCAGCAATAACTGGAATCATAGGCGTGGTGATTTATGGGTACAACGCCAGCGTTAACGATTGGTCGATTTCCTGGAGCCTGGTTGTTGTTGTCGTGGGTTGCGCGTGTAACTTCATCGGATTTCTGGTGCTTCTGGTCGCGTGCTGCGCCAAGCGGCCGCCAAGTGTCCGAGAAATGTCGCATTTTCCAAGCACCATATACATAGATCCACAGAAAAATAAACTGTACACCATACGACTTGACGACGAGGATTAATATCATTCCCATAATTATACATAACTCTTTTGTGTTGCTAAATTAGGAAAATCAACGAAATCAACCACTGTGTATGGTAGATCTAGAGATAGTGAGTTTGACTCTTCACCAAATATTAAAGTTTAAGACTTGCCCAAATTCACACTAGATCTGTCTGCGGACGACAAATTACATGTAAATATAACTCGATTATCTTCAAAAGGTTAGAAAACACTGTGGGAAAAAGGAGAATATACTGGTAACAAGCATTTTCTTCTGTAACACATTTTAACCCTTTACCACACAATCCTGAGTTTTAACGACCCTGACGTAGAAGGCTTTGGAAAACATCGTGGGAAAAGGAGAAAATGCTGTTAACCAGCATTTTCTCCTTTTCCCACAATGTTTTCTACCCTTTCACTCAAAAAATTTATCATCTGAATCAAATTTTAACCGTCGTCTGCAAATGCTTTGAATTTGGACAAGTCCAAAATTTTGTCGTTTGGTAAAGGGTTAAGAAACTCCTTTCGTCAGAGACGTTTTAACATTGGATCGATTTGTAAAGGTATCAAACAATTCGTTTTCGGTTATACATGGTACTTTCCATACTTCATACACTTATACACCGTAAGCCATAAGGCCGAAAATATTCCGTTCTCTCGAGTACTCAATAAAGCATTTCATTAGCTCCGGAATGAAAATATGACGGAACTTTTGACCAATGCACTAACACGTTACAAGTTACGAAAGAAGAATTTTCCTTGTCTAATTTTAATAAAAAAAAAAAAAAAAAAAAATCCCAAAGCAGACGTCGTAGTAGCACTCCATATTGGAGAGTTTCATCAAATTTAAACAAGACTTTTTATTGGACTAACAGTCAATCTTCCAAATCATGAATATTTTTCCACAGTAAGGGGAAGCGTAGAAACATAGGGGTCCGATGATGACTAAAATTTTAATAAAGTAGGCTAATCTGGCGTCAAAGAGAGAATAATAAATTAACGCAATGCTGATCTAGGTCGACTCTCTTTGCAAAGGACATCAGTGGTCATGCAACGCAGAATATGGGTTGATATTTTATATATCCAATTATGTAAATGGATGGCGTAAGACATCTGTATTTCGGATGATTTTTGAAACCATTTATAGCAAATGTAAAACTTACTCACAATAAGCGATTTCCCAGTTAGTTTCAATGTTTCATCAGCTATGATTCTGTTCTCAAGATACAAGGCAACAGTTTCATTTACTTAGGGCTAATCACCTTGAATTAAAGTTTGTAAAATGAATACATACGAAACCGTTGTCACAATAAGATAAATGTTAATTAGCAGAATTTTCTGCTTCTGCCACAACTTTCGAAAAAAGTGTCTGCAGGTGGTACTAAGTTATTGCACTGACACTATTCATCTGCAATATTCTTTTGAGTCGAATTCAGAGAACGTTCACCAACGTATTCACAACCCATTCTCAGTGACACATTTAGTCTAACTGAATTCTCAATGATTTTCTAAATTTTTAAGTAAAGTTCATAGTAAGGCAATTTTGATTAGATCAACCAAATGGTTGAGCCAAATTTGGTTAAGCCAATCAAAAACAGCGTTACTTTCTAAAGACAGAATTAGACCACGAATGCTGTTTAGATTTGTTGATGAATGTGGGCTCTGTTGACTTCTGAATCTCGTATACTGTCCATTTATGGTTCGAAAGCCCAAGCAATGGTGCAACTGCAACATTTGGGGCCTGTTCAATCCATGCTTTAACTCTTAACCTGCTGAATAACTTCGATGAAACTTTTAAGCTGATAGAAAAAAACCCAAATATTGCTATTTCAGAGTCGTTTTGGGGGGAAGTTATCTCTTTATCGGACAGTGTAGATCCAAGGTCAGACTGCACGTTCTGTGCAGTCTAGTTTGAACATATTTTATTTAATATATTTCAGTATGTTACACCGAGTACAACAAAACATTACAACAAAGGTTAGAATGGAAGCATAAAAGCTTATATAGTTCCTCTCCCTAAAAACAGTTATGTGATTTAACAATTACAGTAAATCAAATAAAAAAAAATAAACACCATGTGTGCACCACTGTGCAGTCTGATCTTAATCTACCTTGTCGGCAAAAGGTCTTTGAGTCGCGCTTATCAGCCTATGGGTTAAACATGCCCAGTCAAATTCATGTAAATAACAATAAGTATTGCACGAACAAATTGACCTGAAATTGACCTCTATGCAAAGAATAATTACCAGAGTTAATATTTTTATCATCGCTTATAATCGGACGATATGGAAATTCTATTAACGGTAACTGCTGGGTTTGACCCTTTCAGTGCCATAGTCAAACTAAGAAGCTTTTGCGGATGACATAGATCAAGATTAGACTGCACAGAAAGTGCATCTTAGGTCAAAGTCATCCGCCACGTACAACCAATTTGAACCAACGAAGTCATGTTTATTTCAGGTATTTCAAGTATTGTTTTAAAGGTAGATAAATCTATTAGCCGCATAAAGAATTGAAATCGTTCATATATTTCCGCATTCAGACGACAAAAGGCGAAGCTAAGTTTGGATAGTAATTCAAGCGAGTAATATGTGGTAATAGAGGTCATTTTGTTCGACTAATACTAGAATAATTCTTATAAGCTTCAGAGATCTACATGTAAGTATGGTAATCTAGCCATGCTTTCAACCTTTCTGTGATGAATAGTCTTATATTCTTGCCGCTTTTTTCATGAATTTATTACATTAGCTGTTACTATTTTGTGCTAGAGCTTTATTTTAGACATTTTTGTACCTTTTTATGTAAATAATAAAAAAAAAAAAATCTTGAACAAACGCCTGATTGGCTTTTTCTTTGCTCTCTCTCTCCCTCTTTCCCCCCTCTATCATTATAAAGCTTAAAGGGCAGAGCGTCAAGTGTCTCTTCTTTTTTTTCCTGTTTTTTTTTTTCAGCAAGAAAACGTTTAAATTCAAATGTCATTTCATGTAACACGTCACTTTCCTGCCTCCTGTGAATGCGCATAGATTTATACACGTACATTGCAACATGATAGATGTTCTTCAACGTTTTAATGCTTGAATACTGATATATTTTAGCGGCACTCTGGTAAAAGGAGGTTTAATGCATCTCCATGACATGGATCCAAAAACATCATTTATCTAAAATCCGACTGAATCATGAGGTAGACTGGTCCTTTGACATGCAGGAAAGTTACAAAAAGTAAAAAGGTTTCGACACAGGTCAGTCTGCGCGGACTGCGCACGCTGACATGGATCGGTCCTGTTTGCAAATGCATTAAACCCCCTTTTCACAGAACATGGCTTTTTTGCATGTACATGACAGGTCTTTTCCAAGCATATCTTTTAATCTATACCTGACATCAAACTTTTTGACCTGTCCAAATTGAAAGCGGCTGCAGACGATAAGTTAGGCGTATCTCTAACTATTGGATCCGTCGTTGAGTGCTGGGGTAGAAAACATAGTTGGAAAAGGAAAAAAAATGCTGCTCACTAGCATTTGCTCCTTTTCCAACAATATCTTTCAATGTCTTTTTTTAAAGGTCATTAAAACTCAAGATTTCGTGGTAAAGGGTTAAAACAGGAGGTACCACAGTCTGTTGTCTGAATTAGATACTATAGTCATCAGTAGGCTTAATCTACCACATGTCTGCCTAATAAACTTCAATCGACGTACCGATTTCAACCTTAATAACAGTTTCATTTTAAGGTTCATGAGTGTATGTAAAATTACAGGGACATCAAATATTCTTTATTGTCAATATCTTCAGGTCATACTCTACAAATATGTTTCAAGAGATAGTAAGTTAAAGATCTGTAAAGATATGTACAAATAATCAAAGTGCTGTAAGCACTGTAATCGGTCGATACTTGGGTTTGAAATCAGAATCAAAGGTAGATGTTTGAAAGGTTCCTATAAACTTAGAAACGGAACCGAAACAAAACGCAATGAAAAGGAACGGAACGAAACGCAACGAAACGAAACGCAACGAAACGGATCGAAACGAGACGGAATCAAACCCAACAAAACGAAACGAAATAGAACGAAACAAAACGAAAAAAAAAAAAAAAAAAGTTACATCATTTTTTTTTCTTTTGAATAATCTTCCTCTTGATTGCACTTAATGGAAAAAAACAAACGAACGTAAAATCTGATAGTAGCTGTAAGCACGAAGATCGGGCTGTTATTGTGAATCTGGATTATTGTTCACTTTGTCATTGAAATAAATCATCATTGCATTTAAAATGTTCTTCAATTATAGGGCAACTATCGGTGACGCAATTACGTCGCTGCACAGTCGAAGCAGAGGTACAATATGAGGGCCTAGATTAGTTTCCCAATAACGACCCGTAAGCAACACCGCCCCGCACTGATCCCAGCTCCCAAAACGATCGCGTTGCATAACGTAACAGTCAGCATAACGCTCATTGCTGCGTCGGAACAATTCTACAGGGCCATTATTTCGAGACAACAGAAACCTCGACTCATCAGAAAAAAAATAATTGTACACTAACGCTGTCTTGTCCAGTTTATCTGTCTAAAGGCCAACTGCTATATATAATTGCGAATGTACCAATATGAACTGCAACCTCTGTAGTACGCAGCCAAGCCTCCAGCATACCTACGACTCTTTCTGCTTCGAAACTCGAACTTTGCCTTAAATATCCGACATGTCTTTTAGCTAGGGACTATCTGACTAATTTCTCGAACTAAAAAGGTTTATTACCACATATGTATACATGACGTGTGTATGCACGTCTCAAAGGTAACCTTGAACATTTTGCACATACTTTACGAAAGTTTCTTATTTTGTTTTTGGTTCAGTATATACAAAAATCTTTGGAGGTGATTTTTAAACCGCCTGAACAGCAATTTTTCCTAACGATTTTCACTCAGTCTTTAACCCCAAGTCAGAAACAGGCCAGAATAGCAATGAAGCACTTCCACTGGTTTAACCCTTGGAGGGCCGAATTAACCCAGATGACATTTTCAGTGAAGAAATACAATCAAATTAAGTGCGATTTCAAGCTTGCTGTCATTTAAAAGTTTCTGCAAAAGAGACAGTGTTGATCAAAGATCAGACTGCCCATTTTGTGTGGTCTGACCTTGATCTACACTTGCCGCAAAAATATCTATAGCTGTGAAAGGCACTTTAAGATTTCAGATTATATCGATGTCATTAGAAGAAAACCGGTAAGTCATCTTCAAGTCCATAATCCGACAGAAAAGACCTTCGTTATAAAAATGCGAAAGTATGTGTGCACTGATTATCTCTTTACTCTTAACTTTCTTTCAACTTTATTTCTATCAAGTATTATCAGTATCTAATGCATTACACTGTTTGTAAACAACTGTAATACATATTGAAAATACAGTTTGTGTGTTCCATGTATGCAAAAATAAAAATAAAGTATTGAAAAAAAAAATCTTTGGACTCGGGGCAAGTTGGACATTCGCGGCCGTCATTTGATAAGGGTGTTCCTCTTTTAATTGTAACATGTGTTATCATCTTTTAAACGTGATCATTGTGAATTCCTTTGATGTTGGGGGAAAAGGTTTGGGTTCTAGTTAAATCAGTTCCTGAAGTTTCTTAAAGTAACAATAGCTGCCAAAAGTAAACAAAGCAGGTATTGAATACATTTAAATCTATATGCTATCATTTAAAAGTATGGAAATAAGTGTGAAAATGACAATCTGATATTGTACAGTCGGTCCAAATGTTAGTCACCGACAGAGAAATTAATTTTAAAATCAGGTTAAAAGTTGCCGGGTTGCTCCATCTTTTGTTTACTTTTTGCATGATCATAAAATTCTTTTTTTTGCCAGCGGCTAACAACTGGACCTACCACACAATAACAGATTGTCATCCTCACAATATTTTTCATACTTTGATTTGGTATGATTTAAACTGATATGTATTTCAATACCAGCACTGTGTATTTGGCCGCTATTGGGCCTTTAACTCAAATTATGTTCACATAGACAGCAATTTTGTATAAGAAGAGCGAATCTTTTCCTCGATAATTTCAAAATAATTCCTTAGTGTCATATTTTTCTTTCATACAAAATAATACCCTTACTGCTGTCGTGCGAAAAATTATACTTATCCGCTGTATGACGTGCTAGAAAGGATTCTTATTTACTTTAAAGTAAGCTACTGATTACCGTCAGATGCTGTGCTAATGTTTGGATTCATTTATATACATGCTGTACATTTACTGGTAACAAAGTAATGCCGTTGAAACTGAAGATAGGCTGAATTTATCTCCATCTGCTGATTTAGCCATTCACCTCAAAGAGGTTCTAACGAACAGCTCTCCCCATTTTTCTCTGTTCAGACCGACCCGAATCCATCTCTTTATCTTACAGGTTCTTATTGACTTATTAATATGGGAAAAATGTACAAGTTAAAAAAAAAAAAAAACATCTGAAGGGACTCTATACTCGCAAGGGTTGACTGAAAGCATCTTGAAGGCATAATTTCAAAATTATTTCAGATATATCACGGCGACCAGTGCACCTATCCATGCTTCCCTGGAGTTTCTTTGATAGTAATTCGCACAATATTCTTTCCAATCCTTGGCTGTTTACCCACATAACCATCGTCGAAACAATGGTCAGCGGTGAGAAAGGAATGAATCCTGTCGCACTGAATATTATCAATCCTCGGAAAGAAACTGGCCGAGCCGGGCAGGGAATCAGCAACTCCCTGTTCTCAAGTCCTGTACGCTACCAACTGAGCTATTGGGGCTCGATACCAAAATGAACGAAGAATAGAATAGAAAGAAAATAAAATTCCATTTCCGTCCAAAATCTTGCATCAAATTTGTTGCAGTTTGTGCAACTTTCCCAAATACAGGTCCTGATTAATTCGGACTCCGACTAGATTTTCAAACCTGCAAACCACGCATGAGATGACGCGAATTTTCAACAGTTGATTCTGTGTGCTCTCAATAAAACGTGGGATAATCCAAGAAGAATGATACAAAAAAAAATTTGATAGATTGAACAGGAAATAATGGAATAAAAATCACTTTGCTAGATTTCGTTCTGTTTCGTTTCGTTCTATTTCATTTCGTTTCGTTGGGTTTGGTTCCGTTTCGTTGTGTTTCGTTGCGTTTCGGTTCCGTTTCTAAACTTATAGGGACCCGTGGGTCCAGGGGTTATTCGCTGGCAGAAAAATGAATTTCAAAACCAGATAAAGGGTATACGAAAGATAGAGCGAACTGGCAATTTTTGACCTACTTTGGAAACTCATTTTTTCTGCCAGCAACTAACACTTGATCCGAGCTTACAATAAAAGACTTTCACCTTCACAATCATTTCCATACTTTTAGATGGTATGATTTAAATTAAAATGCAGTTTAAAACACACATTTAAATGCATTTTACCTCACTGATTGTTTACTTTTTGCCAGTCTTATGACTGTAAAAACTTACCCCGATTGAGAGAAGCAATAACAGAGGGCAAAGAGAATGCGTCTCGAATGAGTCTGGTGTTTTAACAACTCTAAAGAAAACATTCAGAAAACATTATGAGAAAAGGACTTTCTCCGCAATATTTTCAAATGCCTTCTCTGTCCAGCGCCTTTAAACTCTGGACGATGTGGTAAAGGACTAACTCTTTACCAAAAGTCAAAATTTCTGACTGGTCTAAACTGTAAGCAATTGCAGACGACAAATGACATGTGGTACGAAGATGACTAAATTTTGAAACAGACTGGAAAACATTGAAGAAAAAGAAAATGTAACAAGCATTTTCTCCTTTTTCCAGTGTTTTCAAGAGCATACTGCACAAGGGTTTGTTAAAAGATGACAATTTTTTCTGTAGAATGAAAGTGCAAATCGGAAGAGTGCAAGGAGAAAATACCAAAATGGTGTTGCTCTGTAACATCAAGTTTGGTTGGTCAATTGGTAGCGCACTGTACTTGACACTAGGGGGTCACTGGTCATACTCCCCAGTTCTGCAAATTTATTTCCAAGGATTAATGATAGTCATCGCGACAGGATTCATCTCTCTCTCACTAATAATTATTGATTTGAGGATGGTTATGTGGGAAAGCAGCCAGTGGATTTGGAAGAACATTGTATGAAATACTGGTAAAAGACACTCTAGGAAACACGGATAGGTGCACTGGTCACCACTATATTACTGATAATAGGTTGAAAATGATGTTTATCTCTTTACCAAACATTCCTTGGTTTTCATGATCCTGGGAAAGAAGGTTTTTGAAATTCTGGCAAAAGGAGACAGGAGCTTCGCAGAGCGGCGCATATACGCCCGAAGGGGCTTGTCAGTGAAATGAGTTGAAATGAAGGATGGGCCGTGAATGAAGAGTAGTTATTATACAGATTCATTCTGGCAAGTTTCAAATAATTCCGATGGAAACTGTAGGCGGAGTTGCGCACAGATGAAATTGCTAACAGACGGATGACCAGGGGTATAACATAATACGACCCTTCGAGCGTATAAAAAGGGAAATGCTCCACATATGAAAGAAAGACCCTAACTGTAAATAATATCGAAGGGAAATTACTCAGAAAATAATGGCACTAAATTAGGAAAGAAGAGTGGCAGAGTTATGGTTCTTGCTCACTGCACTTCTCCACGATGTGTGCTATTAGTGTTTGAAGTTTCAAGTTGAGAGCTTTTATAGTTTGGAAGTTATGGCCCAGACAAAAATTCAAAGTAAAAATTTATAAATAAATAAAGGGCAATAACTCAAAAAATAAGGGTATTAGAGTTACGGTTCTTGTGCATGACACTTCTCCATAATGTGTTGTTAGTGTATTAAGTTTCAAGTTGATAGCTTTTCTAGTTTGGAAGATGTAGCCAGGACAAAAATTCAAAATTAAGTTATTAAAGGGCAATTACTCAAAAACTTAGGGCGACAAGAGTTATGGTTCTTGTTTACTGCACTTCTCCACAATGTGTTCTATCAGTGTATATTGTTTAAAGTCGATAGCTTTTATAGTTTGGAAGATCTGGCCCAAACAAAAATCTAATGTGAAAAATATTAAAGGGCAATAACTAAAAAAAATATGGGTGGCACAGTTACAATTTTTGTGAATTGCTCTACTCCACAAGGTGTTCTATCAGTCTTTAAAGGTTCAAGATCATAGCTTTTATAATTTAGAAATTATGGCCCAGACGAAAATTCAAAGTGAAAACTAACAAAGGGCAATAACTCAAAAAGAAGGATGGCAGAGTTATGGTTCTTGTGCAATGCACTTCTTCATAATGTGTTCTATTAGTCTTTGAAGTTTCAAGATGATGGATTTTAAAGTTTGGAAGTTATGGCCTGGACAAAAATTCGAACTGAAAATTAACAAAGGGCAATAACTCAAAAAATAACGATGGCAGAGTTATGGTTTGTGTGCACCGCACTTCTCCATAATGTGTTCTATCAGTGTATGAAGTTCCAAGTTAATAGCTTTTATAGTTTGGAAGTTACGGCCTGGACAAAAATTCAAACTGAAAATTAACAGAGCGCAATAACTCAAAAAACAAGAGCAGCAGAGTTATGTTTCTTGTGCACTGCTTTTCTCCATAATGTGTGCTATCAGTGTATGTAGTTTCAAGTTGATACCTTTTATGGTATGGAAGTTACGGCCTGAACAAAAATTCGAAGTGAAAAGTTGGTTATTTCAGAAATCAAGGGCAGATAATTTTAGAACGCAAACAGCGATCCAAATTCTAAGAGTCAGGTGCACAACTAGACATCATGGAGATTCATTGTAGCAAGTTTCAAATAATTTCGATGGAAACTGTAGGAGGAGTTGCGCACACAAGAAATTGCTAACAGACGGACGGACGACTGGGGGTATAACATAATACGACCCTTCGGGCGTATAAAAATGCTGGTAACCAGCAATTTCTCCTTTTCCTGCAATGTTTTCTAAGCTATGAAAGACAGAAATCAACATTTGAGATACAGGTAATTTGTGGTCTACAAATTCTTTCAGTTTGGTTGCATCCCAAATTTTGTTATTTGGTAACGGGTAAAGAGCCATACCAACAAACTATGACATCCAACTTTTATTTGTCCGTCTCCTTCGATACCTGGTAGAGGCAAGCTTTGTTTTTGGATATTTTTTGCCCCTTATCTCTGATGCATGTGGGAAAAGTTGTCAGTGGCTTGGAAGGAAAGTTGTCAGTACTGTTGAAATGAGAGAGCCAGGAAACACATGCATAGGTGCCTACACCACTTTGATATGACCTAAGCTGTTAAAATGGTGCTAAAATCCAGCACAAACAAATAAGTCGTGCTCTGTGAAAAGGGGGCTTAATGCTCTGTATTTATTAAAAAAAAAAAAAAAAAAGGTATGCACCCCAGTTCGCCCGCACAGTTGGCACAGGCCGACTTGGGCTGAAACTTTTTGCTTTTGGTACATTTTTTGTATGTCAGAGGACCATTGTACCTCAGGATTCAGTCTGTTGGTATACAAAATAGACTTTATGGATCCATAATAATTGCTTGGTATCATGCATCATAGAGATACATTAAGCCCTCTTTTGTCAGAGCATAGCTAAAATCTGTTTCCTCGATCCTGTTTGGCTAAGTGGTCAACTCTTTACCAGACAATAAATATATTATCAAATCTTGTCTAAATGGAAAGCATTTGCAAACAGCAAGTAGAATGTAGCAAAAAAGGTTGGATTTTTCTTTAAAAGCTCAGTAGACACCGTCAGAAAAGGAGTAAATGTTGGTTACCAGCATTTTATCCTTTTCCTACAATGTTTTCAAAAGCTTTCTTAACCATGTTTTAAAAGGCCTTCTCTGTCAAGGTTGTTTCAAATCTGGATGGTGTGGTAAACGGCTAACTCTTTACCAAACAACAAAATTTCAGACTGGTCCCAATTGTAAGCAACCTGCTAACAACATATTAAAGATTGCACAAATGATGGGATTCGTAACAGGGTGGAAAACATTGTGGAAAAGGAGAAAATGCTGGTGACCAGCAGTTTCTCCTTTCTCTTCAATGTTTTCAAAAGCCTTCTTCCCTAGGTTTGTTAAAACATGGGATTGTTTAGTAAGGGATTGCAAATGGGATAATTTTGAGGAGAAAATGATTCAGTGTTGCTGTTTTCTAATGTTAAAGTCATTCCTGGTAGTTTAATTGGTAGCATACAGGTTGACTGATTGATTGATTATATGGTGTTTAATGCCATTTTCAACATTGTTCCAGTTATATTTCAGTGCCAAGTACACCTATCCATGCTTCCCTGGAGTTTCTTTTAATGGTACAGTACTACTATGCACACTATTTTTTCCAAGCATCTGGCTGCTTTTACACATAAACATTGTCAAAACAATGGTCAGAGGTGAGAGAGGAATAAATTGTGTCACAATGACAGTCAATCCTCGGTAAGAAATTGGCTATAAGCATGGCATTCGAACCAGTGACCCTCTATTCTCAAGTCCTGTATGCTACCCACTGAGTTACGTGCAGTTGTTTAACCCTTTACCGCACAATGCCACCTTTTAACGACCCTGAAAAAGAAGCCTTTTGAAAACATTGTGGGAAAATGAGAAAATGCTGGTAACCCACATTTTCTTCTTTTCCAACAGTTTTCAACTCCATCAAAGAAAAATTGCACCATTTGAGCCGAATTGAAATCGTCATCTCCAAATGCTTTCAGTTTGGACAAGGCTAAAATTTTGTTGTCCGGTAAAGGGTTAACTTCACATAATAGTGTTTCCTTAACTCTACCACATGACAAAATTTTAGACTGGTCCAAATTGATATTTTGGACCAGTCGACAAATTAAATGTGACCCAAATGGCGAGATATATTCCTGGTGGGGTAGAAAACATTGTTAGAATACTAGAAAATGCTGGTTTTCAGCAGTTTCTCCTCTTTCCACAATGTTTTCAAATGGCTCCTTCCTCATGGTCGTTAAAGTTGGGATTGTGTGGTAAAGGGTTAAACATTTGATTAGTACAAATTATTCTTTGAAATGCCCTCTTTGTGCGTTTAAGACCCAATTTAAGTGGTTTTACCAGGGTCTGATTGGATATTGGCTTAACTCTACCTGACAACAATATTCTGGACTGGTCCATATTGAAAGCATTGGCAGATGACATATTAAACCTGGCTCAACTAGTAATTGAAGGGACAGAAAACATTGTGGGAAATGGAGAAAATGCTGGTTTCCAGCATTTTGTCCTTTTCCCACAACGTTTTAAAGACCACTGCTAAATCATGGTGGTTAAAACTTGGGGTTGTTGGGAAATGTGGTAATATTTACACAAAAGAGGTCAATTCAAAAGATGATCAAAGTTTACTGAAAAATACAGAATATGTTATATATACATGTCAACCAATAGTTTTGTGGAGAAAAAAAATCCAGAAATATCAACCGGACGACCTAAATGCTCTTATGAGATAACCCGTGAAAAATCTAGTTGCAGTAAAACCACCAATGCCATTCCTGTCATGCGCATAATTAATCTATTGATAGAAAACACGTCTTTTTCTCATGTTCAGAAACTGTCAAGAAGGGGAATCTGAACAATGTTTTGTAATTCGGCTGCAAGGTTGCACAGATTATGACCGATAGAAAATGCATTTCATTTTGTTTTGGTAGCCTTCGAAGAAATCAGTTGTCATTTCCGGTTTTAAATGAGGAAAAATTCCTCGAGTTTCTCTATCTCTTACACCATATACGTTGTTTATTTATCTATGTTTACACAGCCTATCACATTCTGAGCCATTCTATACACTTTCAACTTATAAGTGTTTTTTTCTCCCTGTCTGTGATTATGCATCTTTAAAAGAACTATACTGTTTGCTAGTATAGAGTACATCATCATGCACTAGTTCCATCTTCAATACTGATGATTCATCTTGGCTTTACCAAATTCTGCCGATGTTGCTCTATCTCAGTACTTGACCTAAAAATAAAACAGAGGTAAGGAACAAATTCCACATCCCCAAGTAGGCCAAAGTAATCACATGATTCACCTTGTTCTTACTGGATTATAAACTTTGAACATCATATTCAGTTCACTAAAAACAATAAATAATTCCTTTCCTTTTAAGCTGACAAGATTTTGCATTCTATATCAAACATTCAACTAGACAAGCCTGTTCACCTAGCATGGTGTGGCCAATATTTCATGGAATATATCACAGGCATGTTCATGTTTTTATTTTTATAAAATTGCTCATTGTGGCGTCAGCTTTGTAATGACCATTCTGCTGTCATTTTGGGGTCACAATCACATGTTTTCAAACATGCCCTGGCCTAACAGTCTTTTAGTTTAAACATATTTATTTTACATCGATTGATAAACAAGTTCTTACAACTTATACTAATCTCTCTCGATTCTGCTTCCTGGAAACTACACAAGTACTCGCGCTGAATGTGTGGGCCAATGAACAGTCCCAAAGTTGACATCCGCTCCAGGGTATCGAACTCAAGACCTTATGGTTACGAGGCTGACGCTCTACCTCACAACCACGGACACCACATAACAGTCTTTTAAAAATATTAACTCACTACCATACTTATACAACTTGTATTGGAGAAAAGTTGTATATGCAATTTACAAGCAATTACTCCCTTTCTCCATTTAATAACACACAAAATAGCTTTCCTTTTTACTAACATTTCTCCAGTGTGTCCCTTGTGTCATACATAAAAAAGAGCCTGTATGGTAGAAAGTAGAACCCATTACCTATTTATATGCCGACACAATATCCAATATATTTTTTCACACTCCAGACATCAGACAAGACTGTCCACCTAGCATGGTGTGGCCAACATAGGAAGGAGCAGTGTCTCTAGGCATGTCAATGGCCATTTCTTACCTGCTCAGAACAATATGGGTGTCAGCATGTGAATGGCCACCTTGATGTCATTTTGGGGCCTTGATTACAATGTTTTCAGACATGCCTTGGCCTGACAGTCTTTTATGAAAGAAGCTGGTGCATAATAAGTAATAATAATTTGGGACGAGGTTTTGATTCAGACAAGGCTCAGGGATCCTATATAATCATATACTATCCCTGGACCTGGGTTGCAAACAAACTCCATGGCAGTACCATCTTAACCTACACAATACTTTGCAACAGAAAAGACTTAAGGCCCTATATCCTTTTCCATACATTGGCCATATCGGGTACATTTTTGCAGACCTGTACCTAGGTTATCAATGTGGTGATAGCACTGCCGACAAAACCTCTGCAGCAATTTGAAGTAAGATTGTGTATAAAAAAAAAAAAAAAAAAAGGAAAAAATGAAAAAAATTTGAATTTTGAAAAGAATAAGAGTTTGTTGCACGAAGATTTTCTGGTATTTGCTATTTCATTCATTTTGACATAAATCATGAAGACACAACAATCCTGATGTAATATGGACTGAGATCCAAGACATTCACAGTGTTGGTATAAAATGTACAGTGTTGGATTGCTTGCAGAGGAAATAAGTTTTATACGTCAACTGATATATGATAAATAGAAAACATTGTGGGAAAAGGAGAAAATGCTGATTATCAAAAAGCTTTTTCCTCAGGGTTGTTAAAACTTGGGATTGTGCAGTAAAGGATTAACTCATCAGTTTATAAATAGTAGAAACATGGTATTGCAAGCAACCTGAATTGAAGGCTGAATTGAAAGCTGGAAGGTTTTAAAGGCTTACCTATTGAAACATTTTCTAGAAGTATTTTATGAATATTTGATGTATTTACAATTAGCATAAAAATGGTATTGCTAGCAACCTGAGAGTTGACACTTCCATTTGTGCTATTAAACCCCTGTCCCTTGTGACAATGCAGACCATGGAAATGCCTATTGTCATTTTACTGAACTTTACCTTTTTATACCAATTTTATTTGGAAAGGAATTTGAAAAAGATAGATGTCGAAAAAATGGCATTTGTCTGTAAAAGGGTTGAAAACATTTCTGGAAGGAGCAAATGCTGGTAGCCAGCATTTCTCCTTTTCCAACATTGTTTTCCAAAGCCTTTTTCCTCAGGTTGTTGCAGCACATGCTTGTTTAGTAAAGGCTCACCTGACTGGTGCCTATTTATCAAGATATAATGTTTATATCAAGTTCCAATAAATCAACATTAAAAAAATTTTCACTTCATACTGAATTTATTTTGATACATGAATATCGCTTTTTTAAAGGGCACTGCCAGCAACCTGATAGTTAAAACTTCCATTTGTGGTATATGGCCCCTGTCCCTGGCAACACTGTAGATAATGGGAACTCCAACTATCAGTTTGCTAAGCCTCACCTGTCTCTAAGGATTTCATGTAGTTAAATTGTTTTAATGTTTTATAAGTGAACTTTTAACCTGATACTTTGATTTTTATTTTACCTACAAGTTCACATGTTTATATTATAAAGACTGGTTTGCTATAAACCTGAATGTAATTAAGGTGAGTTTTATAGGTTGACCAAACTTGTCATTTTGACCTCTATGTCATTGACCTTAAGGATAACATAGTTTTAAAAAATTGTATTGCCAGCAACCTGAATATTAGGTCAGTAAATTTTAAAAACACATGTAAGAAAACTTTGAACTTGATATTCAATGTAGATTTGACCAATTTGCAATTAGTTTTAAGTATTTTAATGATTTTTGCTCTAAATCTTATCCCTGTCAACAATGAAGATAATAGAAATTCCTACACTAAGTTCATTCAGTCTTACCTATTTATAGACATTTTATGTAGGTAAAGCAATTTCACAACTTGACATGAAAAACTGTAAATGCTTGATTTGAAAATAAACAGACTTTGGACAAAAATAATTGCAAATGTTGTTGTTAGTAATTTATAAAAACTTCTATAAACAAGAAATATCTTTAAAAAAAAGACAAGACGGCGTAAATCTGCCCGCAAATAGGCAGGCATCCTAAAAATAAACATGTCTAATTTTTGACCAATCACAAATTTCCATTTACTCATCTTTTTTATCGGTACAAAAAAGTAGATCAAAAGCCAGCACATTCAGCTACACCCCCAAAATAAAAAAAAAAAACTTCAGATTTTCCATTTCCTCAGTATTTCTAAAATGAAAATCTGTCCAAGATATTCAGTCAAAAATAACAAAAAATGTTTTCTTGGTGTTTAATGCTGTTTTCAAAGTTGTTTCAGTTATATCATGGTGGCTAGTAAACCTACAATGTATCCATGCTTACCTGCAGTCTCATATCAGTATTTTGCACATTATTCTTTCCAAGCCACTGGCTGCTTTCCAACATAACCCACATAACCATGGTCAATAGAAGAAAACTACACAAAATGGCTAGTAACATATATGTATCCATGCTTACCTGCAGTCTCATATCAGTATTTTGCACATTATTCTTTCCAAGCCACTGGCTGCTTTCCAACATAACCCACATAACCATGGTCAAAAGAAGAAAACTACACAAAAATTATGAGAAATAAACTTAGCAAAACTTTGTATATCATAAACCATTATGAATGTCTTACTCCCAGAACTGCCATGAGAAAGACAATTTCAGACAGGAATTTTATGCTCAAAATGATGAATTAAAAAATACACCAGCAACAAACATATCTCTGTAAAAATCAAAAAGAAGAAAAGAAAAAGTAATTTTGAAAAGATATATAAAGAAACTAGCTCAAAATTGACTGAAAACTTTGACCTACCTCTTTAGTCTGTATTTAAATTTCCTTGAGCATCTTCCTTTCCTCCCTGAAAAGAGAAATAAAAGAAATAATAATACTTTGTAAATGAAATATTTCAGTATCCAATGGAAATTGAGCCTTTAATGAACAATTGCAACCTTTATTGACTCAAAAGAAAATAATCTTTGGAAACATTGTGGAAAAAGGAGAAAATGCTCGTAACCAGCATTTTCTCAGTTTCCCACAATGTTTTCTACCAAATAAGAAGAGTTCTATCCATCTCATTTGTACCAATTTTTATTTTATTGTCTGCAGTTATTTAGAATTTGGAAGAGTATAGATTTTGTCCTTTGGGAAAGGGTTAACAAATTTTTACACCAGGCAAAGATTGATTGTTTGTGGGGTGTTTAATGCTGTTTTCAACATTATTTCTGTTATATCGCGGCAGCCAGTGCACTTATCCTTGCTTTACAGAGTTTTTTTTTTTCCAGTACTCTGCACAATATTCTTTCTAAGCCCCTGGCTGCTTTCCCACATAACCCTCGTCAAAACAATGGTCAGCAGTGAGAGAGGAATGAATCCTGTTGCAATGACTATTATCAGTCCTCCGAAAGAAATTGGCTGAGCCGGGATCGAACCAGCGACCTCCTGTTCTCAAGTCCTGTATACTACTGACTGAGCTACCAGGGCTCAGCCCAGCTGAAAAAGACAATACAAGGGCCATAATGAATGGACGATGTTTTATATTGACAGTTAACCTTTTACCACACAATCCCGTTTTCATCATCCTAAAGAAGGTGGCTTTTTAATTCTTTACCAAACAACAAAATTTTCGCCTGGTTCAAACTGAAAGCACTGACAAGACAACAAATTAGCGGTAGCTCAAGTGACAGAATTTGACCTTGATAGAGTATAAAACATATTGGGAGAAGGAGAAAATGCTGGTACCCAGCATTTTCTCCTTTTCTCACAATGTTTTCAAAAGGCTTCTTTCCCAGGGTCATGAAAACCTGGGATTGTTTAGCCGAAAAAGAAAAAAAACAAGAGGACCATGATGGCCCTGGATCGCTCACCTGAGTCAATAGGCGAAATTTCACTCCTGGGTCACTCTAGAACGCACACAAGGTTTTTCTAAGATTTGACCTAGTGACCTAGTTTTTGACCCCACATGACCCAATTTCAAACTCGTCCCAGATTTTATCAAGACAAACATTCTTACCAAGTTTCATGAGGATAGGACCGAAAATGTGGCCTCTAGAGTGTACACAAGGTAAAAAGTTGACGACGGACGACGCACGACGGACGCCGGACACAGCACGATCACAATAGCTCACCATAAGCACTTTGTGCTCAAGTGAGCTAAAAAACAGAAGTCAAAAAAGAGCACCACATGCAGGTGCCAACAATTGGCTGTTGTTTTTCAACCGATGAAAATTACCCTAACAATTTTTTAACAAGAGGGCCATGATGGCCCTGGGTTGCTCACCTGAGTCAATAGGCGAAATTCACTCAACGTGCATAATCCAATTTCTGACCAATTGTCAGGTCAATTGAGCTTAAAATGTGGCCTCTAGAGCATCCACAAGGAATTTCTGTAAGTTGACCTAGTGACCTAATTTATCACCCCACATGACCCAATTTAGAACTCGTCAAAAAATTTATCAAGACAAACATTCTGAACAGTTTTCAAGTTAATTGAGCAATAAATGTGGCCTCTAGAGTGCCCACAAAGTGTTTCTTAAATTTGACCCAGTAACCTAGTTTATGACCCCAGCTGACCCAATTTCAAACTCACCCAATATTTTATCAAGACAAACATTCTGACCAACTTTCAAGTCAATTGTGCATGAAATGTGACCTCTAGAGTGCCCTAAAGGTATTTCTTTAATTTGACCTAGTGACCTAGATTATGAGCCCAGGTGACCCAATTTTGAACTCATCCTAGATTTCATCAAGACAAACATTTTAAGCAATTTTCAAATCAATTGAATGATAAATGTGGCCTCTAAAGTGCTCACAAGGTATTTCTTTAATTTGACCTAGTGGCCTAATTTAAGACGCCACATGACCCAAATTCAGACTCATGTAGGGTTTATCAAGACAAACATTTGGACCAATTTTTAAATCAATTGAGAAATAAATGTGGCCTCTAGAGTGCCCACAAGGTATTTCTTTATTTTGACCAAGTGACCTAGTTTATGACCCCAGGTGACCCAATTTCAAACTCATCCCATATTTCATCAAGACAAACATTCTGACCAATTTTCAAGTCAGTCGAGCAAGATTATGTGGCCTCAAGAGTGACCACAACGTATTTCTTTAATTTGACCTAGTGAGCAAGATTATGACCCAGGTGACCCAATTTTAAACTCATCCTAGATTTTTTCAAGAGATTTTATCAAGACAAGCATTCTGAACAATTTTCAAGTTAATTGAGCAATAAATGCGGCCTCTAGAGTGCCCAAAAGGTATTTCTTTAATTTGACCTAATGACCTAGTTTATGATCCAAGTTGACCCAAATCCGGACTCATGTGAGATTTTATCAAGACAAACATTCTGACTAATTTTCAAGTCAACTGAGCAAATAAATTGGCCTCTAGAGTGCCCACAAGGTATTTCTTTAATTTGACCTAGTGACCTAGTTTATGATCCCAGGTGACCCAAATCCAAACCTGTTTGAGATTTTAAATCAAGACAAACATTCTTACCAAATTTCAGGTCAACTGAGCAATAAATGTGGCCTCTAGAGTGCCTACAAGGTATTTCTTTAATTTGACCAAATGACCTAGTTCATGACCCCAGGTGATCCAATATCAAACTCATCTGATATTTCATCAAGACAAACATTCTGACCAATTTTCAAGTCAATAGAGCAAGAAATGTAGCCTCTAGAATGTCCTCAAGGTATTTCTTTAATTTGACCTAGTGACCTAGATTATGACCCCAGGTGACGCACTTTTGAACTCATCCTAGATTTCCTCAAGAGAAACATTTTAACCAATTTTCAAATCAAGTGAACAATAAATGCGGCCTCTAGAGTGCACACAAGGTATTTCTTTAATTTGACCTAGTGACCTAATTTAAGACCCCATATGACCCAATTCGGACTCATGTGAGATTTTATCAAGACAAACATTCTGACCAATTTTCAAGTCATTTGAGCCAAAAATGTGGCCTCTAGAGTGCCCACAAGGAATTACTTTAATTTGAAATAGTGACCTAGTTTATGATCCCAGGTGACCTAAATCCAAACTCATCTGAGATTTTATGAAGACAAACATTCTGACCAAATTTCAGGTCACTTGAGCAATAAATGTGGCCTCTAGAGTGCCCACAAGGTATCTATTTAATTTGACCTTGTGACCTAGTTTATGACCCCAGGTGACCCAATTTTGAACTGACTGAACATGTTGTGCTCAGCTGGGCTAACAAACTTAGAACAGGTTCACTACATACCAAATAAGAAAGCTCTATGCCTTCAAGGTTTAGAAAAGAAGAATTTTAAAGTTTTCTTTCTTTGTTCCTATGTTAGAATTTGTGACCCCTGGGGCAGGGCCAGTTTTTACCCAAGGAGCATTGTATGAAAAAACTTGGTAGAGGTCCGCTAGGAGATGCTAGATGCCAAATATCAAAGCTCTACGCCTTCCAGTTTCAGAGAAGAAGAATTTTAAAGTTTTCCTTCTTTGTTCCTATGTTCGAAACTTGTGACCCCCCGCGGAGCCAGTTTTGACCCCAGGGACATCATATGAACAAACTTGGTAGAGGTCCACTAGGAGATGCTACATGCCATACATCAAAGCTCCACGACTTCCAGTTTCAGAGAAGAAGAACTTTAAAGTTTTCCTTCTTTGTTCCTATGCTTGAACTTGTGACCCCCGGGGCGGGGCCAGTTTTGACCCCAGGGGCATCATATGAACAAATTTGTTAGAGGTCCACTAGGAGATGCTACATACCAAATATCGAAGTTCTACGCCTTCCAGTTTCAGAGAAGAAGAATTTTAAAGTTTTCGTTCTTTGTTCCTACGTTTTAAACTTGTGACCCCCCGGGGCAGGGCCAGTTTTGACCCCAGGGACATCATATGAACGAACTTGGTAGAGGTCCACTAGGAGATGCTACATGCCAAATATCAAAGCTCCACGCTTTCCATTTTCAGAGAAGAAGAATTTTTAAGTTTTCATTCTTTGTTAATATGTTTGAAACTTGTGACCCCGCCCGGGGGGGGGGGCAGTTTTGACCCCAGGGACATCATATGAACAAACTTGGTAGAGGTCCACTAGGAGATGCTACATGCCAAATATCAAAGCTCTACACCTTCCAGTTTCAGAGAAGAAGAATTTTAAAGTTTTCCTTCTTTGTTCCTATATTCGAAACTTGTGACCCCCGGGGCAGGGCCAGTTTTGACCCCAGGGGCGTCATATGAACAAACTTGGTAGAGATCCACTAGGAGATGCTACATGCCAAATATCAAAGCTCCACGCTTTCCATTTTCAGAGAAGAAGAATTTTAAAGTTTTTCATTCTTTGTTCCTATGTTCGAAACTTGTAACCCCCGGGGCGGGGCCAGTTTTGACCCAAGGGACATCATATGAACAAACTTGGTAGAGGTCCACTAGGAGATGCTACATGCCAAATATCAAAGCTCCACGCCTTCCAGTTTCAGAGAAGAAGAATTTTAAAGTTTTCCTTCTTTGTTCCTATGTTTGAAACTTGTGACCCCCGGGGCGGGGCCAATTTTGACCCCAGGGGCGTCATATGAACAAATTTGGTAGAGGTCCACTAGGAGATGCTACATGCCAAATATCAAAGCTCCACGCCTTCTAGTTTCAGAGAAGAAGAATTTTAAAGTTTTCCTTCTTTGTTCCTATGTTCGAAACTTGTGACCCCCGGGGCGGGGCCAGTTTTGACCCCAGGGACATCATATGAACAAACTTGGTAGAGGTCCACTAGGAGATGCTACATGTCAAATATCAAAGCTCCACGCTTTCCATTTTCAGAGAAGAAGAATTTTTAAGTTTTCATTCTTTGTTAATATGTTTGAAACTTGTGACCCCGCCGGGGGGGGGCAGTTTTGACCCCAGGGACATCATATGAACAAACTTGGTAGAGGTCCACTAGGAGATGCTACATGCCAAATATCAAAGCTCTACACCTTCCAGTTTCAGAGAAGAAGAATTTTAAAATTTTTCATTCTTTGTTCCTATGTTCGAAACTTGTGACCCCCGGGGCGGGGCCAGTTTTGACCCATCATATGAACAAACTTGGTAGAGGTCCACTAGGAGATGCTACATGCCAAATATCAAAGCTCCATGCCTTCCAGTTTCAGAGAAGAATAATTTTAAAGTTTTCCTTCTTTGTTCCTATGTTCGAAACTTGTGACCCCCGGGGCGGGGCCAGTTTTGACCCAAGGGGCGTCATATGAACAAACTTGGTAGAAGTCTGCTAGGAGATGCTACGTGCCAAATATCAAAGCTCTACACCTTCCAGTTTCAGAGAAGAAGAATTTTAAAGTTTTCCTTCTTTGTTCCTATGTTCGAAACTTGTGACCCCCGCGGCAGGGCCAGTTTTGACCCCAGGGGTGTCATATGAACAAACTTGGTAGAGGTCCACTAGGAGATTCTACATACCAAATATCAAAGCTCCACGCTTTCCATTTTCAGAGAAGAAGAATTTTAAAGTTTTCATTCTTTCTTCCTATGTTTGAAACTTGTGACCCCCGGGGCGGGGCCAGTTTTGACCCCAGGGACGTCATATGAACAAACTTGGTAGAGGTCCACTAGGAGGTGCTACATGCCAAATATCAAAGTTCTATGCCTTCCAGTTTCAGAGAAGAAGAATTTTAAAGTTTTTCTACTTTGTTCCTATGCTTGAACTTGTGACCCACGGGGCAGGGCCAGTTTTGACCCCAGGGGCATCATATGAAAAAATTTGTTAGAGGTCCACTAGGAAATGCTACATACCAAATATCAAAGTTCTATGCCTTTCAGTTTCAGAGAAGAAGAATTTTAAAGTTTTCCTTCTTTGTTCCTATGTTCGAAACTTGTGACCCCCGGGGCAGGGCCAGTTTTGACCCCAGGGGCGCCATATGAACAAACTTGGTAGAGGTCCACTAGGAGATGCTACATGCCAAATATCAAAGCTCCACGCTTTCCATTTTCAGAGAAGAAGAATTTTAAAGTTTTTCATTCTTTGTTCCTATGTTCGAAACTTGTAACCCCCGGGGCGGGGCCAGTTTTGACCCAAGGGACATCATATGAACAAACTTGGTAGAGGTCCACTAGAAGATGCTACATGCCAAATATCAAAGCTCCACGCTTTCCATTGTCAGAGAAGAAGAATTTTAAAGTTTTCATTCTTTGTTCCTATGTTTGAAACTTGTGACCCCCGGGGCGGGGCCAGTTTTGACCCCAGGGGCGTCATATGAACAAACTTGGTAGAGGTCCACTAGGAGATGCTACATGCCAAATATCAAAGCTCCACGCCTTCCAGTTTCAGAGAAGAAGAATTTTAAAGTTTTCCTTCTTTGTTCCTATGTTTGAAACTTGTGACCCCCGGGGCAGGGCCAGTTTTGACCCCAGGGGCGTCATATGAACAAATTTGGTAGAGGTCCACTAGGAGATGCTACATGCCAAATATCAAAGCTCCACGCCTTCTAGTTTCAGAGAAGAAGAATTTTAAAGTTTTCCTTCTTTGTTCCTATGTTCGAAACTTGTGACCCCCGGGGCGGGGCCAGTTTTGACCCCAGGGACATCATATGAACAAACTTGGTAGAGGTCCACTAGGAGATGCTACATGCCAAATATCAAAGCTCCACGCCTTTTAGTTTCAGAGAAGAAGAATTTTAAAGTTTTCCTTCTTTGTTCCTATGTTCAAAACTTGTGACCCCCGGGGCGGGGCCAGTTTTGACCCCAGGGACATCATATGAACAAACTTGGTAGAGGTCCTCTAGGAGATGCTACATACCAAATATCAAAGCTCTACGCCTTCTAGTTTCAGAGAAGACGATTTTTAAAGATTTTGCTGTTTTTTTCCTTTTGGTTGCCATGGCAACCAGAGTTGTGGGTGGAATTCTATCTCTTGAACAACTTTGGTAGAGCTTCACCTGAGGAACATCCCTGCCAAGTTTCATCAAGATTGGCCCAATGGTTTAGGAGGAGAAGATGTTTAAAGAAATTGGGGACGACGGACATTGGGCGATCACAAAAGCTAACCTTGAGCACATTGTGCTCAGGTGAGCTAAAAGGTCACCCTAGGAACATTTCTGTGAAATTATTTCAAAATCTGACCAGCCATTCCAGAGAAGAAGAATTAAGAAATTCCACTTCATGTCCCTATGGTGCAAATAGCCCCCACCACCATAGCCATGTTTCTTGACAGATCACAATTTTGTGAACAATTTTTAAAAAGAGTCACCAAAGGAACATTTCTGTAAAATTATTTCAAAATCTGACCAGCAGTTTCAGAGAAGAAGAATTTTTAAGAATTTCTTCATGTCCGTATGGTGTAAGTAGCCCACAGCCATCAGAGCCATGTTACTTGACGGATCAAAATTTTGCACACAATTTGCAAAAAGGGTCACCCAAGGAACATTACTGTGACATTATTTCAAAATCTGACCAGCCGTTTCAGAGAAGAAGAATTTTTAAGAATTTCTTCATTTCCATAAAGCGCAAGTAGCCCCTATTCACCAGTGCCATGTTTCTTGACGGATCAAAATTTCGCGAACAAGTTTTGAAAAGGGTCACCCAAGGAACATATCCGTGAAATTATTTCAAAATCTGACCAGCCATTTCAGAGAAGAAGAATTTTTAAGAATTTCTTCATATCCGTATAGTGCAAGTAGCCCCCAGTCACCAGAGCCGTATTTTTCGACAAATCAAAATTTCACGAACAATTTTTGAAAAGGGTCACCCAAGGTACATTCCTGTGAAATATTTCAAAATCTGACCAGCGGTTCCAGAGAAGAAGAATTTTTAAGAATTTCTTCATGGCCATATAGTGCAAGTAGTGTAGCCCCCATTCACCAGAGCCATGTTTCTTGACGGATCAAAATTTCGCGAACACTTTCTGAAAAGGGTCACCCAAGGAACATCTCTGTGAAATTATTTCAAAATCTGACCTGCCATTTCAGAGAAGAAGAATTTTTAAGAATTTCTTCATTTCCGTATAGTGCAAGTAGCCCCCATTCACCAGAGCCATGTTTCTTGATGGATCAAAATTTAGCGAACACTTTTTGAAAAGGGTCACCTAAGGTACATCTCTGTGAAATTATTTTAAAATCTGACCAGCGGTTTCAGAGAAGAAGAATTTTTAAGAATTTCTTCATATCTGTATAGTGCAAGTAGCCCCCATTCACCAGAGCCATGTTTCTTGACGGATCAAAATTTCGCGAACAACTTTTGAAAAGGGTCACCTAAGGTACATCTCTGTGAAATTATTTCAAAATCTGACCCGCCATTTCAGAGAAGAAGAATTTTTAAGAATTTCTTCATTTCCGTATAGTGCAAGTAGCCCCCATTCACCAGAGCCATGTTTCTTGACGGATCAAAATTTCGCGAGCACTTTTTGAAAAGGGTCACCCAAGGAACATTCCTGTGAAATTATTTCAAAATCTGACCAGCGGTTTCAGAGGAGAAGATTTTTAAAGAATTTCTCAGAAAATTCCATTTCGTTGCCATGGCAACCAGAGTTTTTGATGGAATCAAATTTTGTGAACAATTTTTAAAGAGGATCTCCCAAGGAACATTCTTGCTAAGTTTGGTCCAAATTGGCCCAGTGGTTTAGGAGGAGATGATGTTTAAAGAATTGTTGACGACGCATGACAAACACCGCATGATCCTAAAAGCTCCCCTTGAGCACCTTGTGCTCAGGTGAGCTAAAAACATGCTGGTAACCACCGTTTTCCTTCATTTTCCTCCATGTTTTCTCCCTGTCAAAGACAGAAATCATCTTTTCAGCTACATAAATTTTGTCATCTGCAAATGTTCTAAATCTGGGTTGAGTCATGGACCATGGCTTTTGAAGAATATTGTGCAAAGTAATGGAAAAAGCTGCTCCAGGAAAGAATGGATAGGTGCACTGTCAACAGCAATATAACTGAAATTAAGTTGAAAACAGTGTTGAACACCATACAAAGAAACAAACAAATCAACTTACCATCTCTATATAGCGTCTTGTTGGCTTGTGCCCCCTACAACATATTTGTCATCTTTTTCTAGCAGTTCTGCTTCACAGCCATGGTATCTTGAATTGAAAATAATAAAGGAAAAGGATAACATGTGTGTTTTAATGGACAGGTTGGCTATTAGTAAGGGAAATTTTGCAAAATTGAGTATCTTAAGGAGGAGGACCTATATGATTTAGGGATAAGGGGGGAAACTAAAAGCATTAACATTAACCCTTATCCTGCTACAAAAGTTGAATTAAACTTTCAAGCCCATAGTAAAAACCCAAATAATGCTACTTCAAACTTGTTTGCCAAGCCCTGATAGATCAGTCAGTAGCTTGCAAGCCTTAGATCGCTGGTTCGATCCCCAGCACTGCCAATTTCTTTCTGAGAACTGGTGATTCATTCTTCTCTCACCCCCTGACAATTGTTTCCATGATGGTTATGCTGGAAAGTAGCCTGTGGCTTGGAAGGAATATGGTGTGGAGTGCAGGTAAAAGAAACTCCATGAAAGCATGGATAGGTGCACTGGCTGCTGCAATATAAATGATATAATGTTGAAAACGGAATTAAACACCATACAATCAATCAATCAAACTTATTTTTTGTAGAAAAATACCTCCTTATCAGACAGTGTAGGTCCAAGATCAGACTGTATGCTTTGTGCAGTCTGACCTTTATCTACACTGTCTGCAAAAGGTCAGTGAGCTGTGCTTAGCAGCCTAAGGGTTCAAATTGATAAAAATTTTAAAGAATTTTCAAACAAATGACTACTTTCTGTAGTTACCAGTAAAATTTGGAATAAATGGAAAATGAGAGCTTCTGATACTATGTGCAATATTGTTGCCAGGGACAGGGGGTATCAGAAACAAACATAACCATTTGTAATTTCAAAAAAAAATTATTACTGCAACTTTGCTTATAAAATAGTCATGTATATTGCAAAAATGTTGATATTTCTTAACACCTACTGATGTAAAAACCAGATGTATAGAAAATTCTATGATTGATTGCATGGTATAGAAAAAGGAAAATAAAAATAAAAAAAACTTAAAGATGGCCGACTGATAAATAAGTAGCCCTGCAGACTAGCTGAGTCGTGAGCATGTCTGACTTGACCTGGTGGTTGTGGTATCAATACCCGTTGAGGCAAAATTTCTTTAAGGTAATTTCAGCTTTCTTCTTCATCATCTTCTTCTGCCCTGTGAGGCAGCTCAGTGGATAGCTCAGTGGACTTGCGACCTTGTAGTTGCAGGTTCGATACTTGGTTGATAGTGTATCCAACTTGTGACCTTTGCTGTTGTGTGTTTGATACCCAGTTGAGGCAAATTTTCTTTCCAGCAATCTTTAGCTCTCACCTCCGATACATGTGAAGTTTTTTTTCAGTTGCTTGGAAAGAACGTTGTGTCAGTGCTGGTGTGAGAAAGCCAGGAAACACCTGTGTAGGTGCACCGACTGCCATGATATGACCTAAGCTGTAAATATGGCATTAAACTCGAATACAAACAATCTGATGAATCAGTAGTTATTTTGAAATATTATCAAAATACTAGTAACGGCCTTCAAAACCCATGTGTAGTTTAGTGTGTGACTGTCTAACTGGTACTCTAAAAACAGCTCAAATTAAAAACGCAAACCCAGTCAGTCCAATCCATTTCCTCCTGTCAAGATTGAGGTCAGAGTCAGTATGCTTGTGTAAATGCACTTAAGTTGCTGTGGAACAGTGTTATCCCAGTCAGACTGGAATTGGAATGTGTATAATCCAAAGCAGAGAAAGCTCTCCTTCATATGTGTTGTTATGTGAATGTAATTAATAACGTCATGATGAGAGGTTAGATATATAAGCAATTCAACCTGCCTTGCTGTTGAGCTAGCTTTTACAGCAACGTGGTTTAGTGTTATTCCTCTCCATGAAAGTTAAGCAACATGCATTGTGGTTAGTGCCTGGATGGGTGACCAGGCCATTGCACGTAACATTTAGTGGCAGAGGTGGGATAATGACAACTGCCTTACAGAGTTGCCTTACCCTTATATAATCCCCAGGTTTATTTGTATATAAGTCTCAGGGTCGAGACTTCTCGTAGGGGAGAGTAATGTCACAGAGAGACATTAGATATATAAGCATTTCAAAACCTGCCTTGCTGTACAGCTAGCTTTTGCAGCGATGCGGTTTAGTGTATTTCTCTCCATGGAAGTTAAGCAACATGCATTGTGGTTAATGCCTGGATGGGTGACCAAGCCATTGCACACTGCAGTATGTTAATTCTGTAGCATAGTGGGGCTTATCAGGCCTGAACGTTCTTCAGAAATAAACAAATGTCTCTGGGCTTGTCAGAATTGCACAGACCAAAAAAAATGCCATGATTAGTAGTTTTGCATTTTGACTGTTCAACAATCAAGCTAACAGTGATGTCCGTTTTGTGAATTCCACATTATTGTGTGTTTATATCGGAGTTTAACATGGTTTTAACAGCTTAGGTCAGATCATGGCAGTCAGTGCACTTATGCATGTGTTCTTCGCTTTCTCACACCAGTATAGACACAACTTTCTTTCCAAGCCATTGACTACTTTTCTAACATGCAACAGAGGTGAGAGGAAAAATTCCCTTTAATGGAAAGTATTCGCAGACAGCAAAGTAAATGTTACTAGCACATGAAATTTGTCAGTCATAGCAAAGAAAACATTGTGGAAAATGAAACAAGAGGGCCATGATGGCCCTGTATCACTCTACTTCCTTTCAAATGTGCCAGGGACCTAATTAGCACCGACAGAACTTTCATAGGAAAATAGCCAACTCCCACTCCCCAAACAAAATCCAGTCATATCTTTTTCAAATGCAGAGATGATGGCAGGAACTACAAGCAGGTCTAATCAAGTATCATTCATATCAAACATCAACAAACTCTAACAGAGAGTGCTTTGCTAAGAAGATTTCCAGAACTTGGAAGTAGAAACAATTTTTTTCAATGACATGAATGGTAAAGTTCTTGAACAGAAAAATGAATTCTATTGGAACCAATCCACGGTCTGAGAATCACTGGAGTGAACACTGACCAATCACGTGACCAAACCTCACAAAACACGTATGACCTTTGCAAGCTACAAATCTCGGATGAATAAAAGGAAATTTAATTTAAAAAAATATTCATTAATTTGCATTTTTCGGGAATAAATTATATGATTTCCGAGGATTTAGTGATTTCTATGATGGATTATTTCTGTGTTAGGAGTTATTGTAAAAAGAGCATTTGTGCTTTGTTAGCGCGACTGATAAGCCAGTATGGCTGACCAGAACAAAGAAAAGCAAGGGGAATCAGAAATATGCGAATTAGTGGGATCGTCACAGGAAAGCCCGAATGTATCTAAGAGCGCATTTGATCTATTTGCCAGTGAGACTAGTGCCACTCTTCAGATTCAACGGTCTCAGACCGCTGGAGTGGGAAAAACGAGATCAGTCAGTCGAGATGGAGTCTCCC
Organism: Tridacna gigas; assembly: GCA_945859785.2. Lineage (NCBI taxonomy): Eukaryota > Metazoa > Mollusca > Bivalvia > Cardiida > Cardiidae > Tridacna > Tridacna gigas. The sequence continues at coordinate 71,519,763 of OX244029.2, forward strand.
TCTAGAGATCTACTGATAATAAAAACACCATCGACCGAGTTGGGAGCCCCTTTGAGGGCCCCAATGACGTATTTGAGCAGGTGCGCCCGGGGAATTCTGGGATCGCGCATACGGATAATCCAAACAAAAACAATAACAGAAGTCTGCAGATGCAGATCAGACGGAACCACAACCTGATTAGTCAGCAGCAAAAACTCTTTGAGACGTTAATAGACAAAGTTGACAGTCTTTCAAAATTAGTTCCAACCCCGGCCTCTACCGACAACGACGGATACCCGCCGCAAACGTGTTATGAGAGTGTCTCAGACTCTGACAGCAAGGTAGATGGAGATCGAGAGTCAAGATCAGAAACTACTTTCAGTGCGCTGAATAATTCTGATCTATCCGAAGTGAGTGAAACGCGAAAGATGTTGATCAAACTCAGAGGAGATTTCGAAAAATCGGAGGGTCTTGGAAGCGAAGTTGATCAAAACTTGGCACAAGTTGTGGATGCTGGTATTATGCAACCCACTGACAGAAAATTAGCTACTGCACTATGCGAAAAACAATTAAGACCTGCGAACTGCACTTCACTGTTGGTGCCAAAACTGAATAAAGAAATATGGACTAGTTCTTCCTTATTCAAAAATATTAAGGAAAATGACAAAAAATTCCAAACAGCTCAAGGTTACCTAACTACCGGCCTCATTCCATTGGTAAATTTGATGGATTGTTTGTTGAAAACAAACCAGTACAAAGAATTCGAGCTGGCTAAGGATTCTTTTCAATTGCTTGCATATGCCCATAGGGATGTTACAAATTTAAGACGGCAACACATTAAGCCAGGCCTAAATGAAAGATACCATCAACTTTGCAATGACACTACCTCACTGACAAACAACTTGCTTGGAGACGACTTAGAAGTTCAGTTAAAATCCATGGATGCAATGAGGAAACTTGGTACGGACATAACTAAAGGGAAACAGAATGCTAACCCTAAAAAACGCTATGCAAGCAAGAGAGACTATTAAGGTTTCCCTGTCAACCGATCAACTAGCTACAAACCCCATTCTAATTGGCCTCTACATAAGGATCATTGTTTAGGGAAAAAGAGCCGGCAGCAAAACCCACTGCAGTTCTTTCTCCGCTTAAAAACTTGCCCATTAATTTTTCGGCAGGAAAAATAAGCTCACATTATGCTGCTTGGCAGACTTTAACTTCTGATGCATATATTCTTGACATAGTGAAAAATGGATATAAATTAGAACTGGACTCCTTACCATTGGTTTGTAGTCAAAACCAAATTATATTCAATGCAACTGATAATACCATAATATCAGAACTGATTCAGGATTTAAAAACTAAAGGCGTTGTGGAGGAAGTAATCACAAAAGACAAAGGGGAGGTAATCTCCAACATATTCGTTAGACCGAAATCAGATGGAAATTATAGACTTATTTTGAATATGAAAAAGTTGAATGAACACATGGAAAAAATCCACTTCAAAATGGAAACACTAAAATCAGCATTGACCCTTGTGAAAAAAGGAGTGTATTTCGCAAAAATAGATTTAAAAGATGTATACTACAGTGTTGCGATATCAGAATCAAATAGAAAATACCTGTGGTTTGAGTGGAAAGGAAAAATTTATCAATATACATGTTTGCCCAATGGTTTGTCAAGTGCACCAAGAATATTCACAAAACTGCTTTAGCCTTTGTTTTCATTATTAAGAAAATTAGGTCACGCGAATGTAATATATATTGATGACTCTTTATTATCAAGTGAATTGAGAAAGGAATGTCTCTCAAACATTAAACATACTATTACATTAATAGACTCATTGGGGCTCACTGTTCATCCGGATAAATCAGTATTTACTCCAACACAAGTCATTGAATTCATCAGATTTGTTCTTGACTCTGTCAACATGACACTGTCAATCAGTAAGAACAAAGGTGAAGATATTAAATTACAATGCTTAAGGGTTCTGAAAAACCCTATTCTTTCTATACGAGATTTCTCGAAATTGGAAAACTTGTGGCCTGAAACAGGAGTTAAGTATGCACCATTACATTACAAACCACTACACATGCAAAGAGATAATGAGCTGAAAAATAACAAAGGGCATTTTGATGCTGTCATCACACTTTCAAAAGAATCCATCACCAGTTTGGACTGGTGGGTTAAAAACATTCAGACTGCTTGTAAACCAATATCCCCAAAGAAACCATCTATAAAAATTGAGTCTGATAGCTCTCTTACGGGTTATGGGGGTTATGATGTAACTAACAACTCTTTTATGAGTGGGAAGTGGATTGGTGAAGACAAAAATCATCACATCAACTACTTAGAACTTAAGGCTGCTTTCTTGTGTCTTAAGTCATTTTGTGCTGAAACCATGAATGAACATATTCAGCTTTTTTTGGTTAACACAGTAGCCATCCAGTATGTTGCAAAAATGGGAGGAAGGAAACCTCTACTGAATAAACTGGCTCGAGAAATTTGGCTTTGGTGTGATGGGAAAAATTTATGGTAAGTGTGTACCATATACCCGGAAAACTAAACAAAACTGCTGATGGTTCGAGTAGAATGACTGGCAAGTTGAGTGATGACATGGAATGGTCACTTAATTCAGACGTGTTTAAAACCATTGAGAGGAAAATAGGAAAGAGTCATATTGACCTATTTGCCTCTTCAAAAAATTTCAAATTACCAAAGTATGTGTCTTTCTTACCGGATCCAAAAGCAATTGCAGTAAATGCATTTTCACTAACATGGACTAATGAACTAAATTACATTTTCTCTCCATTCAGCATGATTGGTCTGGTGCTAAAAAAGATTTGGGAGGACAAAGCAGAAGTAATCCTAGTTGCTCCACTGTTCAGCACTCAGCCCTGGTTTCCGCTATTACTACATCTGATCAGCGGCCCATGTTACATACTTCCGAAAGTAAAAGATCTTTTGTCTCTACCTCACCACAAAAAACATCCATTAACAACAATGAAGATGGGAGTTTTCAGGCTATCTGGGGACACTTGCAGGATCAGGGAATTTCAAGACGGGCTGCCGAAGTCATCACTGCTTCCTGGGGAAGTAGCACACAGCAACAGTACAGGACATATCTCCAGAGATGGTTGTGTTTTTGTAGTGAAAGGAAAACACCTCCAATTAACCCCTCTGTAAGTGACATTATTGAATTTCTTACCAGTTTGTTTGATTCCGGGCTGGGATATAGTGCTCTTAATACAGCTAGGTCAGCTTTATCAACATACTTCAGTGTTGCAAATTGCGCAACAAGTGTCACAAGTTATGTATTGGCACTTCTTTGCCGAAGTACAACAGCACCTGGGATGTAAGACTAGTTCTTGAATTCCTTAAAACATTAACAATAAACGACATTTCCTTACGATTTCTGTCCATTAAATTAGCAAGTTTATTAGCTTTGGTTACAGGCCAGCATTGTCAGACCATAACATCAATTACTGTAGATGATATTGTGCTTGATAGTGACAGTGTGAAGATAAGAATTAACATGGTATTAAAACAGACTAAACCCGGGTCACATTTATCTGAACTATATATCGAGAAATTTGGTCCAGATGAAAATCTGTGTGTCGTCAGAACTTTAGCAGCTTACATCCAGAGAACTCAATCTGTTAGGAAAAATAAGGAATTATTTCTTATTACCCAAAAACCTCATAAACCTGCTTCAAAAAGTACAGTGGCTTTGTGGATAAAATTAGCATTAAAGTTGTCTGGAGTTGACATGTCTGTGTATTCGGCTCACAGTACTAGAGGGGCATCTACAAGTGTGGCTGCCAGTAAAGTTCCAATAGATACAATTCTGAGGACTGCTGGATGGAAGAAGGAATGTACTTTTTGAAAATTCTACAAACAAGAGGACCATGATGGTCCTAAATCGCTCACCTGAAATGCAACTCAGCTGTCATCTTTATGGCCACTTGCCTCTTGTTTTTTGCTCTACATATAAGCCATCGTTCACAGATATGGCCTTCATATTCAGTCTTAATATTGTGATTATACCTTTTTTATGAGTAGGTCCAAAAATAAATTAGATATGCAATGACCTTTTGATAGACAGGCAAATGAAAAGTTGACAACAATTAGACAATAATTGCAGAAAGCAGTTAAAAGACTCAGTGTTTCCCAATAGTGTCACATACCTGGTACGGGTTGACATCTTCGACAGCCCAAATAGGGTTCCACTTATAATGATACTCGGGGATGGAAGAAATCATATCGTTTTATCTGAATATCGTTTTAACTGATGTATATTCTTATAAAAAGAGACCCTGTTGGGACCAAGGGATTAACATCATTATAAGCAATGTATCGTATTAAGCAATATAGTAATAAGCGAAGTTTACTGTAATTGTTGCAGAGATGCTCAAGAAATTAATATTTTAGCAGATCAGTATTGAGTTGACTCTTTTCAAGATATAATGGTGATCAACCTCTTTCCCACAACCACTTGCAAGAAGACTCAACACCATAATGCTACATGCCAAATATGAAAGCTCTAGCCCTTACGGTTTGGGACAAGAAGAGTTTTAAAGATTTCCCTCTTTATCTCTATGTGAAATCCGAGACCAACAAAATATGGCCAATTTTCACACCAGGGCCACAATTTTAAGTGTTTTGGTAGAAGGCCACTAGATGCCAAATATGAAAGCTCTAGCCCTTACGGTTTGGGACAAGAAGATTTTTAAAGATTTCCTTCTTTATCTCTATGTGAAATCCGAGATCCCACAAAATAGGGCCAATTTTTAACACCAGGGCCATAATTTGAACTATTTTGGTAGAGGGTCACTAGATGATGCTACATGCCATATATGAAAGCTCTAGCCCTTACACTTTGGGACAAGAAGATTTTTAAAGATTTCCTTCTTTATCTCTATGTGAAATCCGAGATCCCACAACATAGGGCCAATTTTTAACACCAGGGCCATAATTTGAAGTATTTTGGTAGAGGGTCACTAGATGATGCTACATGCCATATATGAAAGCTCTAGCCCTTACACTTTGGGACAAGAAGATTTTTAAAGATTTCCTTCTTTATCTCTATGTGAAATCCGAGATCCCACAACATAGGGCCAATTTCCACGCTAGGGCCATTATTTGAAGTATTTTGGTAGAGGGCCACTAGATGATACTACATGCCATATATGAGAGCTCTAGCCCTTACGGTTTGGGATGAAGATTTTTAAAGATTTCCTTCTTTATCTCTATGTGAAATCGGAGAACCCACAACATAGGGCCATTTTCAACACTACGGCCATAATTTGAAGTGTTTTGGTAGAGGGCCACTAGATGATGCTACATGCCAAATATGAAAGCTCTAGCCATTACGGTTTGGGACAAGAAGATTTCTAAAGATTTCCTTCTTTATCTCTATGTGAAATCCGAGACCCCACAACATAGGGCCAATTTTTGACACCAGGGCCATAATTTGAAGTATTTGGTAGAGGGTCACTAGATGATGCTACATGCCATATATGAAAGCTCTAGCCCTTACAGTTTGGGAAAAGAAGATTTTTAAATTTTTTTCTTTCGGTTGCCATGGCAACCAGAGTTCTTCATGGAATTCAATTCTTTGAAGTATTTTGAAAGAGCATGATCTAAGGATCATTTCTGTGAAGTTTGATTGAAATCCGATTGTTAGTTTAGGAGGAGAAGATTTTTTTCGTAATTGTGAACGGATGGACAGATGGACGACGGACACTGACCGATCACAATAGCTAACCTGGAGCACTTCGTGCTCAGGTGAGCTAAAAACCTATAACAAATGATTCATCCTTTAGCCATGCCATGCCATTCTTTCCTCAACTCAAAATGTGAATATGTAGTGATAGTGCTAATAGACCTGTAAATTAATAGCGATAGACTGTTATAAGCTGTAAAATGATAGCTCACACTAAGGTTGTGAAAGCATACATGTATATAATTCTGATAAATAAGGATTGTTACATCATGATAATGGCAATTACTTGTCAAAGTGGCAGTTCTTTTGGAGCTTGGACTCTAAATTACTCCAATGATTCTCAGACCGTGGATTGGTTCCAATAGAATTGGTAAATTAAACGAGACTTACCTGATAAGGCGAAGTTTGATTTCAATTCTGTTGGAACCAATCCACTGAGAATCATGGGCCCACCCGTATCCCACCCTAAGTACAGTTACATATGCATTTCCAAGCTCCGAATATCCCTGTGCTCTAAATGTCTGAGGTTTGGTCACGTGATTGGTCAGTGTTCACTCCCATGATTCTCAGTGGATTGGTTCCAACAGAATTGAAATCAAACTTCACCTTATCAGGTAAGTCTCGTTTAATTTACCAATTATAGAAAACTTACTATATACTAGACATTCAACCCATATTGATACATGGCAATGTCACTATGACTGGTAAACACAAGGTGTGGCTTGTATATTTTTGTGTATATATAATTAGTATCTCAATTTGACAAGTCTTGTTGACAGGGATTTTCCTAATTTGTTTTCATTTTGGGATCTGAAATTGGGAAAAAGATGCATTAATCCATCAAACTGGGATAAATGCATAAATCCATTTAATTGGGAAATTTGAGAGAGAAACAAAAAAAAAAACCCAACATAATATTCAAATCTTTTACAGACAATATATAATTAATGAATACAACCGTCCTGCTAAACTTGTATTTCAGCACCCATATTGTTTACTTTGTCACTAATGTGCCTTTAATTGATGAAAATTAATGCAAATGGAAACCAACTGTCTTCTTTGACCATAGCGATAGAATAACAAGTATTATGCTGATATATTAAGTATATGTTAAGCATTTAAGTATTGTGCTGATATATTAAGTATATGTTAAACATTTAAGCACTAAACTGCTGTAAATTAAAACTGAATACTGAGTGTGGATGAACTCAATTTAACAGGAAAAAAGTAATAGAAATGTTGGTATTCAAAATATTCAAAAGCTGATTATGCATGAAGTTTTTTTTAAAATCGGACAAATGCAAACATATACAAACCAAGCAAACAAATCTTTTAAAAGCACCTTGTCTGAAATCATACCCTCAATATCTGTTGATATTGATTCCCAACTTAAAACTAAAATCTTTTCCCAAGGAACATCTTTGAGACGTTTTTAAACCAACAAGGATTACTGAATTACATAGAATCTTAATGATTCAAAAGAATGGATTTTACCTCTCATTTATGAAAGCTTACATGGAACAACTAAAATGGAAAGGGAGGCATACCTAACAGTATGGTGTGATCTGAAGTCTTCAGTGAATGGAAAGAAGAAATGGGCCCACTCCATTATCAGCCCTTGGTCTGTATTCACCAACCATTCTTAAGAATGCTCATTCTCCAAAATTTTCTAAACTTGAAAGAAACACAACTTCTGATTGGCTAAACCAGATGTTTTAGCCAATCAGAAGCTGTGTTACTTTCAAATTTAGAAATTCTTTAAGAGTAAGACAAAGAATACTCTTTAAGTACGGTTGGTGAATACAGACCCTGGATTTAATCTTTAACTTAAAATTGCCCCAAAACTGTTTTACAGTCAATGGTCCTGTTAATATAATGCTAAGCATTTGGCTGCAAAAGATGGATTTCGCGACAGTCAGACCACACAAAATTGAAACCTACTGTACTGGGGAATAGGCAAGTGGTCAATGGAGTGCAAAGCAAATATTCACAAGTTTTTTATACAGGTCATGAAGATTAAAATTAAACTGCCTTGTACCAACAGTGTAGATCAAGGTCAGATTGCTTATCAGGAGCAGACTGATTTAGATCTACATTGTCTATTATTTGTGAAATATTTTTGCATGAGCACCCTTGACATCAACATATTTGGGTCTTCTTTCCATAATAAGACATCTGATATCTGTAAACTTAAAAAAATATATATATTCAAAAGTAAGAAAAATGCAAAAATTATAAATGTAGATAAAATTGAGCCATGCTCTGTGAAAAAGAGGGTGTCTCTTGCATCTGCAAAAAGTATCAACCGTTGCCAGCATGCACAGTCCATGCAGGCTGACATTGGTCAAAACTTTTTGCTATTAATTGGCCAATTTCCTCCAGATTCTATCAATCTTAAGACTAAATTGATTTTATGAAGCCATAATTATGTGATCACTTGCTTGCTATAATGCATCATGGATTTCCATTAAGCTCTCTTCTGCCAAAGCATGGCTCCAATTTACATACCCAGAAGGTTTTCATTTATATTTGGTAAAATCCTTAAAGTGCCCATAGGCAAAAAGGGCCAGAAGAATAATCATTTCAAGGCTGATTAACTCTTATCCTACCATTTTTTATCATAGATATATTTTGCGGAGAGTGTAAAGCAAGATCAGCCTGCATGTATTTGCAGCCTGATCTTGCTCTACACTGTCCTCTGTCTTCTTATTGGTTACAGTCCTATAAACCCCATTCAAAGCCAGTAATCTTAAAACAAAAATTATTTTTGTAATGATCAACAATTTTAATTCGGAAGGATAAGTGTTAAATTGGCCAGTATGTCTGCATAGCGTAAAAGGTCAGACAGCATACTTTTTGCAGTCTGATCTTCATTTACACAGGTCTAAGAAAATAATGTTGTTTAAGACTTTAGATTCTTGTCATTGCACAATGCATGTATTGTGAAGAGAGGTAAGTGAATAGAGTGACACCTTAGAGCAGTGTGACATGAAGCCTTTTTTTAAGTAGACAATAAAAAAAAAATGAGTTGTTGGCTCTGGAATTAATTTTACACTTAAAATTCACCCCAAAGCTGTTTGAGAGTCCATGGCATGATTATTTTCAAATTGTAAAACAGTCTGATCTTGATCTGTGCCAACTGTAAATGCTACTTATATTGCCTATAGTGGTATAATAGAGTAAATTTAATCTATTGATGTAACTTCTGCAAATGGTCTTGAACAAATGTATGTCACTGTTTTTGTTACTTAAGTCTTGCAAAAAAGCTCAGATGCATAGGTTGACTTTGCCCATGAAACACAGCTGCCCCTGAATAGACCGACAAACCTTTCTGGCTTGCCTTGATCCGTCATTGGTGACAGCATCAGCTTCTTAGTTGTAGACAATGGTGTGTTTATAATAAACCTGCCATTAACCTGGAGCCAAACCAGTACTTGGCTCACTGACATGGACCCTACATAAAACCTAATACTTATCAGAAGTAGAAGTTCAGAGGTAGAAGTTGTACCAAAGAAGAATGTTTCCTGGACCCAAACCAGGAATCTAACATCTATCTTGTCTACCAATAATCTAACCATGACATACTGGTGGGAATCTAACCCTCCAAACCATGTAAGGATAAGAAAATATTTACAGACTTATGATAAAAGGTCTACAAGGAATTGTGGTGTTTTCTCTGGCGGGATGAATTTCCTATCATTATCTGTGCCTGAATAGATCAACAACCTTTCTGGATTGCTTTGACCTGCTATTGGTACAGTTTATAATAATTTTTGTTTGTTTATTTCTCTCTTTCTTCTAAATCTAAAACTGTTGTTCACAAGACAGCCGTTTTTCCTGGATTCCACCCAGTAATCACCTCTGCTCTGTTTATCTTTCTTTATTTCCTGGATACTAACCAGTGAAAGGAAATCACCCACTGGGCAAAGTTCTGAGCAGTTTTACAAATGTTTGTTTTTCATTCATACAATCTTTTTCCGCTTAAGAGTTATGTCAAAGCCTTTAGTTTACATTACTTTATTCAAGCCATATAAGAATTTACTTCAACATATTTAACTTACAATTCATTGTCTGTCTGAATGAATGAATGAATGAATGAATGTTTTGTGGCATACTGACAACTCTGGTTATTTAGAGTGCATCTACATATAAGTATTCAAAGATGATACAGTGCAATTTTTGTGTTTTTAAAGATTTGAACATCAAAGATAGTGGGAAAAAAAGTGAAAAATGAAAATGGTTCAAAATTTGTTTTACTTAACCCTTTCTCAAACAAGCCCTGGTTTTCATGTGTCTGCAGTACAAGTCTTTTGAAAACACTGTGGGAAAAGGAGAAATTGCTCGTAACGAGCAATTTCTCCTTTTCCCACAGTGTTTTCTACCCTTTTTGATAACTTTCTGCTAATTACATCAAATTCAAAATTGTCGTCTGCAAACTCTTTCAATTTGGACCAGTCCAAAATTTGTCATTTGGTAAAGGGTTAACCCTGTACCAAACAATCCTTAGAATTAACTACTCTGAGGGAAAACAATTTTGAAAACATTCTGGGAAAAAGAGACAAATGCTGGTAGCCAGCATTTTCTTCTTTCCTGAATCTTTTCTACCCTATCAGAGAACTTAAGTCTATTTGTACCCACTTTGAATTTTTCCATCAACAAAAATTTTGAAAATGGATGAGGAAATTGGTTGTTTGGGAAAGAGTTATAATCAGTATAAATACAAGTTTGAATAAAACAAGAAAAAAAGGATACAGGCAATAAAATAACAGGAGAAAAAATAGAAGTAATGAAATAATAGGAAAAAAATAAAATTAATAAAATAACAGGAGGAAAAAAATACAAGTTTGAATAAAATAACAGGAGAAAAGATACAAGTAATGAGATAACAGGAAAAAAAACACAGGTAATAAAATAACAGGAGAAAAAAAAAGTATCTTAATTTTTCTTGGATTTAAGATCCTTAACCCTTAAGCTGTTAAGTGCAACTCACTGACCTTTTGCCGACAGTGTAGATCAAGATCAGACTGCACAGAATGTGATGTGTGATCTTGTATCTTCATTGTCCGATAAAGAGATACTTTTCCCGAAAAATACCTGTCAAACAGCAAGAGTTTTGGGTTTTTACTTTTGGCGTGTAAGTTTCATTTCACTTCTTTAGCAGGTTAAGGGTTAACATCAAATAATGCATGCTTGTAATATCTTGGCGATTAATGACAAATCCCTTTGATTTACTAACCCTCAAAGATGTTTATAGTTAATGTGTGTCTAAGAGACAAACATTATGATTGGATACGTCAAAGTGTATCACTGTAAACCTACTAATTTGAAAGACATGGTGCTTTTTTAAAGGATTTGTCTGTTTTTTAAAACTTATGTCATTCTCAACAATTCAGCTAATGAAATATTTTCAATACAGGTTACAAATCTAAAACTTTAAAAATCTACATGCTGTGCTTTACAGCTGGACTTTTTTTCCCACAAGACTCTGAACCTTGGCGTCCAAGCCAAAATTTCCAGGAGTCAAACCTATATTTGGACTAGTCTCAGACCCAGAATTTTAAATGTCAAAACCTTGGATAAAATTTCAGGCTAGTTCTTGACATCTTAGATCCCTATGATTTGCATGCTAAGGTCAAGAGAGAATTTTTTACTATTTTGAAAATGGTGTTGAATGACTTATACTTAAAGAGGTATCATTAAGTCTTAAGCAGGTGATATCCTTTCTGGCACACTGACCCCTAGACCATTGGGCAAGAAATTAATAGTTTCCTGACCTGTTTCTAGCAGAAAATTTAAAGTATCAAAGTGTTGCCCTTTTTATTATCTGCTCAATTCAAAATATTTGTAAAGAGCTCAAAAAGTGCATGTTATAGGTAAGAAGTCAACAAATTTTTGGCCAAAAACTCTTTGGACATTTACAGTCATAAATGATGTAGTGTCACCCAGTGCATAATGCAGCTTATGTTCGTTGAAATATTGAATTAATAATCATTAATAACTATTGGAAGTACAAGATTTAATAACCAATCTATCTATGTTAAGGGTTTACTATCTCATTTTGAACATACACAGGATATGAAACATTTGGAAGCATTTAGTACCTTATCAAAAAGTCATTGCAGTAATCCAGTGGAACTATTGCATTAGAACCTTATGATCTTCTGTCTTGGTAATTACTTGCAAGTAGGTGCTATATTCCTTTGAAGTTTGTTATGTTGTAAGAAAAGGCTGGAAGAAGAGTGAGCGAGTGATTGACCAATGAGAAAGAGAGAAACGAATTAATTAAGATGAATGAATGTAAGAATGATTTTGACTGGATGTAGGATATGTATGAGATTCTGAGAGGGAGATTTGAGTATGGGAGAGAGCAGTAATTAGTTTGGGATTGAAGAGATTAGAATTGTTTTAGAAACTTTGGCTTAACTGAATTGGAAAGTATAGAAATATTATTTGGAATTGAATTTTGGATTATATTGCGAGAGAGACAGATGGACAGTCATTATTTTGGATATTGAGACTGGGAGAAAATTAAGAGAAATTATTGAAATTTTGGAAATAGAACACATGACTTGACTTATTCTGTTATCCCTCTTTAGATGAAATTATTCCCCCCTGCCCCCAGTGATATAACATCTATGTACAGATATTTGCCCCCCAGTGATAGTAGCTGTGTGTGTGATATACATGTATAGTGATTGCCAAGCTGTGATTTTTCCCATCCACTAAGACACATTTTCAGATGCATGCTTCGACATAATAGGAGGGCCACCATGGCCCTGAAGTCACTCGCCTGTGCCTTTTGACCAAACATGACACATTTCCAATCTCTTCAAAGATAAAACATGACAAGCACTCTAACAAACTTTCATGGGTATTGGTCTGAAAATGTGGCCTCTAGAGGGTACACAAGTTTTTTCAAAGATTGGTCTCAGTGACCTAGTTTTCTTCCAATGTGACCCATTTTCATACTCATCAAAGATATCATCAAGACATTAGGTCACATTAAGCATTTTCTCCATTTAAATTATGCTTTCAATTTTGATGTATTTCGAGGGAAACCTTGTTGCACAAAAATGGCAATACAGTTCAAGATATATGTGATTTACAGCTGCAAACATTCTAACTTTCATGAGTATTGGACTGAAATTTAGATTCTTCAGGATAAAAAAAGATTTTCCCAAGATTTGGCCCAGTAACCAACTTTTCTACCTGACATGATCTATGTTCAACTTGCTCTGAATATCATCAGGACAAAACATTCTGACCAACTGCCATGAGTCTTGGACTAAAAATTGAGGCCCCTAGAGACTGAACATGTGACCTCTAGAGCATACAAAACATTCTTTAAAGATTTAATATGGTGACCTTGTTTTTGACCCTAAAACTCATCAAAGAAATCATCAAGACAAACATTTTTACCACTTTTCATGAGTATTGGATTGAAAAGTTGGCCTATATACAGACACAAAATTTATCCAAGATTTAACCAGGTGATCTATTTTGATCCGGTATGGCCCATTTTAAAACTTGACCAAGATATCATCAAAACAAACACTCTGACCAACTTTCAGGGTTCTGGACTGAAAATGTGGCCTCTAGATTGTACACAAAAATTATCAAATATCTGACCTAGTGACCTAGTTTTTGACCAGAGGTGACCCATTTTCATACTTGTGTGTGTAAGATATCATCAAGACAAAACATTCCAAGTCTCATGAATTTCGCACTGAAAATGTGGCCTCTAGAGAGTATACAAGGTAAGTTGTCGACACATAAAGCACCAGAGAAAATATTGTGGGAAAAGGAGAAAATGCTGGAAACCACAATGTTTTCTTCCTTTCACAGACAAATTTCATTAATTGAGCCACATGTAATTAACCCCCTGCAACAACTTTGAATTTGGACGAGCCTCCAATATCGTTGTTTGGTAAAGACTTAACATCATGAAATATTTAATCCCGGAACGAAGTTTCCCAAAGTTTTCCTGGTAACAAGGCTTTACATGATCCTTAGGTCACATTAAGCATTTTCTCCATTTAAATTATGCTTTCAATTTTGATGTATTTCGAGGGAAACCTTGTTGCACAGAAATGGCAATACTGTTCAAGATATATGTGATTTACAGCTGCAAATTCACAAGAAAATTGAAGGGGCAAAATCAGGGAGAGATAAACAAAGACTGTAGTGTCAATCCCGAGTGTCAGCCACCATGAGGAAGAAGGCTTTTAGCATTGTGGGAAAAGGAGAATTTTCTCCTTTTCCCACAATGTTGTCTCTCCTTTCAGAAACAAATTCAATCGTTTGAGCCACATTTGTTGTTTGCAAATGCTTTGAACTTGGATCAGTCTAAAATATTGTCATCAGGTAAAGGGTTAATTTGTGGCCTGCAATGACTTTCAATTTGGGCATGTCTAAATTTCTGTCGCAAAACAAATTGTGATTTGCAATTACCATGCTTCATTCCTCATTTAGGAACACAGGCCTCAGCAAAGTGCAAATGAATAAGAGACTTACCTCATTTTTTCTGAATCAGCTGTTTTGCTCATGTTTAAGCACCATTTTGCCATCTGAAGGTCAAGCGATCACATGATACAGGCGAGTCTAAAACCCAGTAGACAAATGGACTGGAACAGGCAGCCTATGGAACAGAAAGAGGCTTTTTATTACTTTGAACTAGTAATCTTTACACTTTATCACACAGTTCTGATTTTAATTTAGACTTACATGGAATGCTGCATTTCCCACAATGTTTTCATCAAATGAGTCATATTCAATCAGCCATCTGCAACAGATTTGAATTGGGATCAGTATCAAAATTGGTCTCCCCCTCTGCAATGACTTTCAATTTGGGCATGTCCAAAAATTTTGTTGCAAAAGGAAATGTCATTTGCATTTACCATGCTACATTGCTTATTCTGGTACACAATCTTGAGAGATTGCAAATGAATAAGAGACTTACCTCATGTATTGTGAATTAATGGTTTTGCTCTTGTTTAAGCACCAGTTTGCTATCTGAATGTCGAGCAGTCACATGATAAGGGTCAGCCTAAAACTGACAAGAATGGACTGGAACAGGTAGCCTGTGGAACAGAGAGAGAATTTTTATAACTCTGAATTCCTAATGGTAACCCTTAGGTTGCTAACGCAACTTGAGATGCTTTTACAGACAGTGTAGATATAGATCAGACTGCACAAAACGTGCAGTATGATGTCTGACCTACACTGTTGGATAAAATAATTTCTTGCCAACATGCAGTACAATCTCTGATCTACACTGTTGGATAAAATAATTTCTTGCCAAGAAATATATGGCTTTTAACTTTTAGGTGGAAAATTTCACTTCATTTCATTTAAGAGTTTAAAGTTTAACCCTTTACCATATCCAGTCTTTTAATGGCCCTGAAAAATAGGATGGTTTTACACATTGTGGGAAAAGGAGAAAATGCTAGTAGCGAGCATTTCTCCTTTTACCACAGTTTCTAACCTATCAAATACCATAGTAGAAACATGTCAGCCAAGCCCCCGTAGCCAGTCAGTAGTGTACAGGACTTGAGAACAGGTCACTGGTTCGATCCCCAGCTTTGCTAATTTCTTTCTGAGGACTAATGATAGTCATCGCGACAGGATTCAGTCCTCTCTCACCTCTGACCAGTGTCTACTATAGGGGAAACTTTGTAGCAAAACAAATAGTAGCCCCACTCAAAATATGCATGAATGAAAGCAGCATCTTCAAGAAGAAATATCGAAAGACGAGATCACAAAAGAACTACGTGTAAATGCTACAAAGAACTGAATAAATCAATCACGAGTCGCAATTACCAGGCTACATTGATCGTTTCGGAACAAAGTCTCAAAAAATACAAATGAATAGATCTGGATATTTCTTATTTGTTTCTATTTCTAAAACGTTTCTCTCTCGTTTGAAGCACAATTCTGCCGACCTGAATCTTGTGCAACCTAGTGATAGGCTGAGTAATATGGTGAAATGTAAAGCGCGGCCAGACAATCGTTCAGGAAATAAATAAAGAATATAATATAGACTGCTTACCAAGATGATGAATGTTGATCACAAAAAGGATGGCGACTAAATCTAGCGATGGTCACGGTTATTAGTTTGTCATCACGACTTCTCGATGTGAAGGCAAAGGCGGGAAGGCGAATAAAGGAAATCTGAGCTCGTGCGCAACATAGAATTTACGCACGTGCACACATGAATATTGGTTCTCCTCTGCGCCTCTGGCGCTTATTTCGACGACGTAAATAAGGGAAATAACCTTGGTTAACTCGTTACCAGACGACAAAAATGTATACTTGTCAAAATCGAAAGCATTTGGCAGACGACAAATCAAACGTGGCTCAAACGATGGTATTATCTTTGATTGGGTAGGAAACATTGTGGCAAAAGGAGAAAATGCTGAATACCGGCATTTTTTCCTTTTCCCCACCATGTTTTTATAAGGCTTCTTTTTCTAAGGATCGTTAAAACTCGGGATTGTGTGGTAAAGGGTTAAAACTATCACAGGGACTTGATTTTTTTTTCCCACAAACGTAATATATTATAACTAGGATAACACCGGTTATCACTAATAAGGCGAAAATTCAATTTATACATGTCGAATGCTGTTCAACTTTGTGAAAAAAGACATAAAAGGTAGTTGTTGAGCTGGGTCAGTTCTGTCACTCCGTATTTTATTCTGTATCTGTTCAGATTTTTAAGGCCGTCGTCGGTGGCCCACTTTTTCGGCAGAATATGGAATTGCTTGAACTTTGTGTGTGTGTGTGTGTTCTTTTCCTTTCTCCCGATTAAAAACGGTTTCAAAATTCACTAGAATCGCTTCAAGAGACGTCTTTAATTTCGAAATTTTATTGGGTGGTCCCCTCGAGATCCCTTTTTGAGAGTAGGAACGCCTCCTCTCATGCTATCGTTCCGCCCATACTTTCGGTTCTCGGACACGACGGAAGCATTCAATGACCGTACTACTTTCCAATAGCCGACGAAGGCTCCGATTTTTTTACGAATACATACCGCCTCTTTACTTATCATAACATGTGTAATCAAAGTGCTGTAAGCACTGTAATCGGTCGACACTGAATAATTACAGTGGTTTGAAATCACAAATCGAATGGTAGATGTTTGAATTATGTATGGGACAAAAAATCCTACACCGTTACAAATGAGCCACGTAGGATCCCACTTTTTTAAACTGTCTTTTTACAAATTAGTAGTTTAACGATTGGTTAAAATATAGGCTATGTTTGCCAGCCGACAGCTATAGAACGTAAAAGATATGTGACAATTCTGATTAGCAATACCCATTATCAAGTTTTAGATATCACTCATCATGAACAGCAGTACCTACCAACCCTTTAAAAGAGTGAAAAAATACATAGATTTTTTTCTGTAATTTTGGCAACTTTGGTAACTGTATTGTAACATATAAAAGCTATATAAAATATGCCTGTATTATAACTTTGGAACTGATTACTTTTGGCTGCTTGTGGGCCTTTCATTTTTCCATTTTTAACAAGACATCGTGTTCATTTTGACAAACTGTCCTACCTACTTTTTAGCGGGCCAAATCGTCCAGTCCAAACGTCTGCTGGAAAATTTCTCCTACATTATACTTTCAAAGAATGTAGATACCCAATAGCTCCCTAACCGTCAACTCTACTAAATGACAGAATTTTAGACTTGTCCATATCAAAAGCATCTGCACATGACGAATCAAATGTAGACCAAATGATGATTTGAATCGTTGAAAGGGTAAAATAACATGGGAAAAGGAGAAAATGGTAACCTGCATTTCCCCCTTTTCTCACAATGTTTTCAACTTCTTTCTCATGGGCATTAACAAAGGATAGTTTGGTTAAGAGTTAAAACGCTCAGTTAATCGACTAGCCTTTTACAGTCAGGAAAACAATATCAAACATTAGGCTTCAATTTCTTGATCGTTTTTTTCCCCATGTACATCCCAAATAAACAGACAATTAGATCCAAGATATGAACGTCTGTGGTGTTGAATTGCATTGCGTTCAAAGGACTGTCTTATCTTTATCTTTTATTGTCTTCAAAAGCGACTTTACTTGTTCATAGCCAACACAGGTAATTGTATTTGAGTCATTCTAATCAGCAAGAGCATAAATGCGGTAGCCTTGATCTCTTTATCTTAAATGTGGAAAGGATGAGAATCGACCGATATGGAATAGCTGATGAGACAAACATGTTGCTGACATTTGCCGCTTAGAGCGCTAAATTGTTAAAATAGACATGTTAAGCTTGGAAAAGCAGCCTAAATATTGCAGGACCATTGCTGTTTTGAGTAGAATAACTCGGAAAACTGGCATGACAGATCCAAGATCTGACTGCATGTTCTGAGCAGTCTGGTCTGAATCTGCACCCTCTGCAAGGACTTTTTCCCTGGTCCGTTGATTCAGATATGGAGAATATAACAGTAAGTGAGCTTATTTGTGTTACAGTTCCAGGGTTTTTATCCTCGATGAAAATGTTCTATTTGACAAAATTTTGAAAATCTTTCAAATTAGTGAAAAACGCTGTGGAAAAAAGAGAACATGCTGAATACATGCAGTTTCTCCAACTATATTTTCAAAGCCCCACAGGATTGTTTGGTCAAGGGTTAACAGATTGATTCTAGTCCGTAAAAACTCACCAAGAAGAAACATGTAAGTGACTGTGTAAAATTGTAGTGCCATGGCCGGAAGAAGAGGAAGAGGGGCTGTGAAAACAATTTAACTCTTATCCCGCTAAAACATTGAAATGAAATTTCAAACCGGTAGTAAAACCCGAATAATTCTATGTCAAACTTATTCCTTTTTGGAAAAAGAAAGGACAGTATCGATCCAAGATCAGACTGCACGTTCTGTGCAGTCTGATCTTAATCAATGCTTTCCGCAAAAAAGGTCAATGAGTCGCACTTAGCAGCCTAAGGGTCAATAGATCATACGCTGAAAGATACGTAATCAGTCAGTATTGTGAATGGACAGTCTGGGTACTAAGGTTGCAAGCGGTGAATTGCCAGTCCATTCTGAAAATGTTTACGTAATGGCCTCTCTGCGAGGGCCATAACCTTTACACAACTCTATACCCTTTGTCCCCACAGCTTCACACGCTTCGCCTCACATATACGATCTCTGCATTAAACGAACAACGGCCGGTTACTATTTTAAACTTACGGCGGTTACGAGTTGCATTTACATCAGTTTTCTCTTAGGCAGAGCAATCTAAAATTTCAAATTCTTTTAAAGCAATGTTTCCTTAAAAACTCCCTTCTGTTGCGATTTTATTCCTCTCAAGACCAGACTGACCTATCATCTTTTCAACACCTGCTACATATACGGAGAGCACTCGTCACAACTCGGCCGATACCGTAACTACGAATAACTATCAACGGATCACTCGAAATTTGCCGAATGATATGGACAGCAGACGACTACAAGATGTGTTCACATCACCCGATACACTTGATTCGCACTCGTTTCATTCATAAAGTTGTTGCTAATCACTGACCCTATTTCTTATAATCGTGTTGAAAGTAAACTGCTCCAGTTTTTGGTGGCCAGAGATTTTGATAATACTGAAATTACGAATGACATACTTCAACACTAAACAAATTGTAACCGCTGTTTATTACATGATTAAAAAGTTATTATTGGATTACTTGACATTACTTAACGCCTGTTTACCGCTAATTATATTCCTGAGCTTATCTGGGTCAAAAATGCGGTTATCTGGGTCAAAAGTAGTTTTTGTAATAAGGTCATCACAGCAGGTATAAGCGTTAAAACGCTGTAAGTATAAGCTGTTACGAGTTGCAGTTACATCAGTTTGCCCTGAGTGGACGGGTTTCCGAAGTTTGCCATCTCTCTAATCGGTCTACCGACCGATTAAAAACTTTAAAAACAACATTATAGACATAACAATGTTTTATCTTGTCCCATTTTTTCCCCTTATATCGCATTTAACATAAACACAAATAATAAAAATATGGAAGATTGAAGACCAAATGATTAACTTGCCGGCCTTTATAACCAGATCTGGTCAGAATCAAATATAAATTCCAGGTTTAAACACGATTTCAAATTAGCATACATGCTGTCATATTGGTTTTGTTAATAAAAACTTTCCTAAAGAGGTACATGTAGCAATGTAGGACCTCTGTTTGTCTATTATTTCTCCAAGTTCTTAAAACAATAGTGGTGTGCCGTCCATGCTAAAATCAGTAACTAATTGATAACGAAACGTTCATGGGTTTAAATCTAAGCCAGTCAAGGAAAAAAGTATTTTGAAAACACTGTAGGAAAAGAAGAAAACGCTGGTACCAGTATTTTCTCCTTTTCCAATCGTGTTTTTCAAGGCCTTCTTCATTTACTGGTTATAAAACATGGCATTCTTTGATAAAGGCTTCATACTACTGCATAGAAGAAAAAAGGCAGATATTCAACTTTAAGTTGCTTAGATTGTAGATTGTATGGTGTTTAACGCCGTTTTCAACATTATTTCAACTATATCACGGCCACCAGTGCACCTATCCATGCTTTCCTGGAGTTTCTTTTACCAGTACTCCGCACAATATTCTTTCCAAGCTACTGGCTGCTTTCCCACATAACCATCGTCGAAATAATGGTCAGCGGTTAGAGGGGAATGAATTCAGTTGCGATGACTATCATCAGTCCTAGGAAAGAAATTGGCCAAGCCCGGGATCGAACCAGCGACCTCCTGTTCTACATTTAAGTTGCATCTTGCACAAAAAGAGGTCTAATTTCAAGAAAAAGCGTTTTCTACATGCTTAAAAGAAGACATCTAATCAGTGTGTCTTGCTTCAGTTCCTAGAGTTTCTGGTTTTAATTACTTTTACAAAATTAGTAGTACAAAATTCAGTACAACGACAGAAATACTCGAGAAAACAATTTGTGACACAAATTTACCCTCGTGCATGCAGAGCTCTGCCATGCATCATTCAGACAGGAGATACTTGTCCCATAAACTTGTAGAAATTGAGGGGGGGGGGAGGTTTAGATAAGTGAGACAAAATCACCCAAGACTTACTTCAAATGAGCCAACTGAAATTTTCATTGGTCGATCATCGAACACTGTCACTAAAAATAGCACACTGACGCATTCCCTTTACTCTGGGCAAATGCATCTGCAAAAACTATCAATCCTGGTTGACCTGGGCCGAAACCTTTTGCTTAACCCTTTCCCAAACGATAAATTTTAGACTGGTCCAAACTGAAAGAGTTTGCAGACGACAATTTTAAATTTGATGAAAATGACAAAGTTCTCCAAAAGGGTAGAAAACACTGGGGGAAAAGGAGAAATTGCTCGTTACGAGCAATTTCTCCTTTACCCACAGTGTTTTCAAAAGACTTGTACTGCAGACACGTGAAAACCAGGGCTTGTATAGGAAAGGGTTTAAATAAATTTTGTGTATGTCAAAAAAACCAGTATACCTCATGGTTCAGTCAGCTGTTCAAGAAAAAGGGGCTGACCTTTTTGCTATCACAGATCACGGAAGTGCATTAAGCTTCCTTTTGCCAGAGCATGACTCAAATACATTTAAAAAAATAAGCAAGTCCTATCTATGCCCATCATGATGGAACAATTTTCTAGTTCATTTGGACAATGTCCCGTAATCTCTACCTCTGCAGAACACTGTACCCACAAACGGTCATATAAATTTCCATACAGGGTCCCATATCTCAAAACTTTAAGGTTTCGTAAGTTACGGTTACCTTTACGATCATTTTACATAGTTTTACATTTCTTAAAGTGATCTCTCAAAACCAATCTTAATACTCTCGTAAAGAATAGCCATTTAAAAGTGACGTCATTTTCCCGCCGTATTGATTAGAATTACACACCGGGGACCGTTTTACCAACAACACGTAAGTTTTTGCGTAAGAGTTTCATGACTTTACGCCTACATTCAGATTTACGTCTTTCGTGAATCTGTTTTACTAAAGTTTCGTAACTTTGTGAATTTCCATAAATAAATATTTTCGTTTCGTAACTCTTTAATTGAAGGCAGAATGAGTAGATCCCACGCACTTGTTACCTAGGTAAACAGCGCGTGCCGTTAAACTAGAGGCCACTTACGCGCATTTACCCTACATTTCTCGCGCTTAACGTCATCACGTATGTCAGCCGCTTCCGTCAAATGTAGATACTGTGTGTGTGAAGAAAAATTTGTCAGAAAATGAAATTTATGTCTACTGCGGATAGCTGTGAGGATAATTATGATGTTTTTCTCAAATTTCTTACTCTATGACGACACACTGCAAAAAAAAAAAATGCATCCAGACTTCGGCCTATGTTCTAACTTATGACCGATATTTTTGTAGGATTGTTACGCAAAAACTTACGCTCGTACTTAGGTACGCAAGTTTTAGTAAAACGCAAAACTTGGACTTTTAACGCTAAAACTTGCCAATTTTTTTAGTTGCGTTTGCTAAGTTCTTCAGTAAAACGGTCCCCTGGAGATATTAGTCTATAAGCAGTGGGCCTTTACACACTTACTCTATCATGGATGAAGTAAAAAAAAAAAAAGGAGTCGAAGAAGATAGACCACACAAGGTTTACATAAAAGCATGAACATTACGAAATACTTGAAAGAAGCATATGAGCATAATTACTGTTCCAGTTTAAAGCACTCGTCGTTTTAGTCCTCACTTTGTCGGCAAATGTGGACTAATAACTGTTGCTTGTCAGCTGGTCTGGCAAAAGTTCGCTAACTAGACGTCCGGCTCTTGCGGTATTGGAATGCGTGCCCCACCTAGAACATTGAAGAGAGTAACAATTGATCCTCCGTCGAGGCGGTATTTTCTAATCAATTCCATGTCATCTATGGAATCTAAGGGATTCATTCTACCCCTAAAAACTCGCCTGCTATATTGTTTCTTCTGTGGGGTCTGGTCACGTGTAAAAATAATGCCATTTTTAAAAATAAAACACAACAAGTTTTTGTGTATTACTGAAAAACGGCCTACGATTACGCTAAGGTAGCTTCGGAGTGGCCTTAGTTTAAGGTCGTG
The DNA here is from genome assembly GCA_945859785.2 of Tridacna gigas. Taxonomy (NCBI): domain Eukaryota; kingdom Metazoa; phylum Mollusca; class Bivalvia; order Cardiida; family Cardiidae; genus Tridacna; species Tridacna gigas. Next base: position 71,542,516 of record OX244029.2, read on the forward strand.
TTTACGATCGGCCCTTAAGTTGCGATGTTTTGAGAGTGACGATAAAATGCTTACGAGGGACCCAAGATTGGTTTACGATGATCGTGGCACTTAAAGTGCTTTGAGATAGTGGGCCCAGTAGGACAAAAACACTGGCTAATTCTGGTGTGTCCTGAAACCATTCACTTTGCAAGTGAATAAAGCAGAAATAATTTATGATACAATAGTACTCATATCCTCCTCCAATTCTTGTTGAGCAAACAGAAATTTAGGGATGGCTGACACCAGGGAATCACCATGCACGTTCCATAACTTGTATTCCATCGTCAAAAATTCTCGCACTGTAATATATGATGAAACATATATTTATAGACACAGAAAGCAATTTCTTTGCTTATTCATTTGTACTGTTTAATATTATTTGTGATCAGAACTTCCATCAACCTTTTACCAAACAATCTTGAGTTTTAACAAGCCTGGATAGGACCACTTACAAAAACCTTACAAAACCTTGTGAGAAAAGGCGAAAATGCTGGATAAGATAATTTTTCTCTCACTGCTGAATATTGTTTCTGCTTGGTTTACTTAGGATAGAATATAGTTGAGTGGCAAGAGTGTCGTGCACAATACGCTTTGGCCCTTTACCAAACAATATCTTAATAACGATCCTGACGAAGAAGCCTTTTAAAAACATTGCGGGAAAAGGAGAAAATGCTGGTAACCAGCATTTTCTCCTTTTCCAACAATGTTTTCTATCCTATCAACGACACATTTCACCACCTGAACGAGACCTAACTTGTTTGCAAATGCTTTCAATTTAGACCAGTATAAAATTTTGTTGTTTAGTAAAGGGTTAAGAAAATCTTGCATTGATTGTATGTGTGTATTGATTGTATGGTGTTTAATGCCGTTTTCGACATTATTTCAGTGAATGTCATTTGCAGTGGCAACTATTCATGCTTTCGTGGAGTTTCTGTTACCACAACTTCGCACAATATTCTTCCTAAACCAGAAGCTGCTTTCCCACATAATTATTGTCCAAACAATAATCAGCAGTGAGAGAAGAATAGATCCCGTCTCATCGACCATCATCAAATCTTTGAAAACAAACTGAGAAAATCTAGAAACACACTGAAGGGTACATTAGCCGCTGTGACATAATCCAATTTCTGTTGGAAATGGTTCTAAAACTGTAATCTTTATTTAACAGTAACTTGCTGGATGTAGATAATCCATAGCACCATGTATTTACAAGAGTGTTCAAGATAATCCAGGACACCATATATTTACAAGAGTGTTCTATTCATAGTTATGTAAACACCTTGGAAACAATGGTGCATTTTGGTGCATACTTGGTCTTCTGAAGTTATCTGTGGTGCAACACATTGCAGTATATGTCTTAAGTTTGGCTGCATTTTTTTTAAGAATCATGCAAACTTGAGTGAGGGAAGGTATATGCCTGATTATAAATGGTGTGTGTTTTATTAATTTTTCTAGAATATGAGAAAAAAGCGTGCTAAATTTAGTTCATCTAACTTTGTTGAGGGTGTAGGTGATGATCTACTGGAAACAGTAGAGTTGTATTACCTGATGTTAGTTTATATTTTAAAGCTGGTGACACCTGTATGGACTTTGGATCTACAAAACACCCTGACATAGTGTAGTCTGGGATCTTAAAACATAACTGAAACATAAAATAAATACAATACATTGACAAAATTTAGCACTTCTATCCACCTTTACTCTTTTTAAAACGCCAAAATTTTACAAAGGACCAAATTTGAAGGCATCTGAAGATGACTTATTACATGAGTCTCAAATAATGGGTTTTGTCTTAAAACAGGTGAAAACACTTCTGGAAAAGGAGAAGATGCTGGTAATCAGCATTTACTCCTTATCCAACAGTTTTTTCACCTGCCTTATTCCTGAGCGTCATTAAAACATGGGTTTGCTTGGTAAAGGGCTAAGTAGAGTGAATACCACTATTTATAATCTGCAGTCAAAGGCCTATAAAAGATTGTGCAAGAAGAAGAATTGATTTCTTGCTCCATTCCTGTAAAATTGTGCCAAATTACTAAGAAATTGATCCTTATATGTAAAAGTTACAGTTGGGACAAGTCTGGTCTGTTGGATGAACAAACACAAAAATACAGAGCTGAAGGTGAGGCGAACATATCTGGCTCACTGCAAGCTGGCTCAGCAATACCAAACAAGAGGGCCATGATGGCCCTGTATCGCTCCACTGGCTTATAAATATAAACCGTAAGTACTAAACATTTCAATTCTGAGCCAAATGGTTTCAAAATGAAGATTTACAAAGTTTTCTCTGTAAAAGCCCATGTGAAAGTTGAGGCCCGCAAGGCTAAGCCATTTTTGATCCCAGAGCTATAATTACTTGAACCCTGGTAGATAAAGCCACATGCCAAAATAATAGAAGTCTATGCTGTATAGTTATAAATAAAGTGATATTCAAGTTTTGTCCATATGAAGCCTCTGTAAAACATAAGACCCCTGATGCAAGGCAATTTAAAAAAAAAAATCAAAACAGGAAGATTTCTAAGTTGTCACTATGTAAGCCCATGTAAAACTTGTGACCCCTGCGGCGGGGCTGATTTTGACCCCAGGGCTAAAATTCTGGCTTGCTTGGTAGAGGCCCACTAGATATAGCAACATGCAAAATTTGGTAGCTCTAGGCCTTATGGCTAGGTACAGGAAGATTTTTAAAGTTTTCTCTATATAAGCCTATGTAAAACTTGTGATCTCTGGGCAGAGCCAATTTTGACCCCAAGGCTCTAATTTGAAGAAACTTGATAGAGGTCTACTACATAAAGCTACATGCCAAATTTGGTAGCCCTATGCCTTATGGTTTCAGACAAGAAGATTTTTAAAGATTTCCAATATTTTTCAGTTTTGTTGCCATGGCAACCAGAGCTTTTGAAGGAATCAAATTCTTTCAAGAAATTCTGAAGAGGACCATGGCAGGATCATTTCTGTGAAGTTTCATGAAAATTGGATGGATAGTTTCAGAGAAGAAGATGTTTGAAATAAAAGTTAACGCACGGACGGACGGACGCACGACGGACACCGGGCCATGACATAAGCCCACTGGCCTTTGGCCAGTGGAGCTAAAAACGATGAGAGAAGTATAGTAGTCTACAATTTTATTACCTTTGCATATGAAGATTGGCCTGTGCAAAATTTGTCCTCCAATGTGCTAGGTTTGGATTTCATACTCTCCCCTAGTATGAGAACTGCTGACATATTGATTTCTGGTGATTTGGCAGGAAAACGTTGACCAATGTTCCAAATTAACATATTTTTATCACTAGATATGAGAAGGTTTCCATGATTTAATGATGAGTCTTGAATGGCCACTATAGTTCTGAAATAAACATTGAATTACATTTCACGATGAGCAGCCATAAGGAAAGCTTGTTACTGAAATATTTCAAGGCATATCACATCACTCCAGACGGAAAAATTTAACCCTTTACTAAAAGTCTTGTGGCCTTGAGGAGTAAAACAATTGAAAATATTGTGGAACAAGGAGAAAATGCTGGTTTTCAGCATTTCTCCTTGTCCCACAATGTTTCCTATCCTTTCTAAGGCATACTTCTTCATTTAAAACACATTTAACATATGAAAATGCTTTAAACTTGGATAAGTCTAAACTATTGCCATTTGTTAAGAGTTAAAGCATAGAATTAAAGCATAGAAAGAAAAACATACCCAATTTTTACACTGTCAGGACTGATTTGTCTAGAATCTCACAAACTGTCACAAACTGTTGGCCTCTGTACATCCATGATCAGAATTCATATTTAATTAATTAGGGAAAAGCTACAGTGAATTTTCCAAGGATGATGTTAACATAGCTGTTGAAGTTTTATTCCAGGCAAATGGTTAAAAGACCATCTTTGTATAGAAAATATCTGTATTGACAGTAATTCTACTAATTTTACCTCTGATTATAATACTTTCGGACATTAAATCGTATAAGTGATTAATTAGGGACACTGCCCTTCAATTTTTTTGGTAAGTTCAAGTTTCAAGCTTTTTTGAGAATTCATTGTTAACTTAAATGTATGATATCATTAAATGTGTATGTATATTCTCATAGTCAACCATAAAGTGTAAGAGAAGCTGATTTGTGAATTAATTAGGACAATGCTGAAATGAATAATTTTTTCGAGATCTTTATGAGTTTCAGCCTGCTCAATGGTAGGTCCATCTTGAGCTTGAGAAAGGCTTGGGGAGTCTTTATCAGGGGGTAGGAGTCAAATGAAGAATTTATAATATATTGACATGAACATTATGAGAAGTAAAGTACATACATGTTTGGAATTGGTATTTGTAGCTCACAATATTCAAACAGATTTTTGATGTTTTCACTCAGTTTCAGTCGCACATTTACTTTGGCTCTCCTCTCTTCAACCTAGAATAGAACCACTTTTATACAATATGGCAATGAAAATATGCCCAATCATCTAAACCCTAGCCACTTGCTGCTTTCCCACAGAACCATCGTCAACACAATGATAAGTGGTGAGAGAGGAATGAATCCTGTCGCAACGACGATCATCAATCTTTGGAAAGATATTAAGCTGGGAATTCAAAACTGTGGCCCATTGGTTTCATTCCTGTAGGCTACTGACTGCTCCACCAGGCTCCACACTTTAGGGCAGTTTGGTCTTAATAGTGACTTCTACAACAACTGATCCTGTACTTGGCACTTCTTTCTTTACCAAACAACGAAATTCTAGACTTGTCCAAACTGATGCAGACGATACATTAGATGTGGCTCAAGTAACTGGTGTGTGTTTTAACAGGTAAGAAAATGCTGTTGGAAAATGCTGGTTACCAGCATTTCTCCTTTTCTGACAATGTTTTCAAAAGCCTTCTTCATCTGAATCGTTAAAACTCAGAATTGTGTAGTATAGGAATAGAAAGGATAACCTTTGTCCTGCTAAACAGAATGATTACAACTTTTTCAGTCAAGGGAAAGAATCTTGACACTGCAAGAGTATGCTATGGTGGCATATTTCTACCCCGAGATACGAGATAACTATCGTGATAATTTTAAAAAACTTTCACGATAATTCGAAATTTCCTGGAAATTTTATCTAGGTAGTGAAAAGTTTTCTGAAAAAAAATATCACGATAAACTTTGTTATCTAGAAAATTTTATGTTGATTATTTCTCATTCATGCACGGAGCTGACATCGAGGTAAAATTATCACGATAGTTCTACCCGTTTCTCGATATCTATAAATAGAAAAATCACCATTTGGATGAACTCGGAAGTTTTTGACTGTACAGGAGACAAAGATGATCCGAAACCGTATCTAATCATAGATACCGTGAATGTCAGTTGTGGGCACGAGCATAAGAAAAAATCGTGATAACAGTTAGAAATATCGCGATAATTTTATCGTGAAACTTTTTGTTATTTAGATAATATTTCCAGGAAAGTTTGTTTTATCGCGATAGTTCTCTAAAATTATCATGATAGCTATCTCGTATCTCGTGGCAGAAATATGCCACCATAGTATGCAGTCTGGCCTGGTATTTTGCCAGCGATTCTGGCCAAATCTTAACTCTTTATCAGATAGCAAAGTCTTGGACTTGTAAAATGAAAGCATTTGCAAACGACAAACTGAATTTGACCCAAATGATTGAATATGTCTTGATAGGGTAGAAAGCATTGTGGGTAAAGGAAAAAATGCTGGTTACTGGCATTTTCTCCTTTTCACACAATGTTTTCCATAACTTTCTATCCCCAGGGTCGTAAAAACACTATTTATTTTTTTTTTGGCAAAGGGTTCAAGTTAAAATATTTAAGCAAATTCTAAATTCTAGCTGAGTATGTCTATATCATTATTTGGCAGAGTAAGATCCATAAATGTACCTACAAACATCTCAAAACTGCCTGTTATTGGACATCTCTGAGGCCTACTAACAGTGTAATGGCACAGTGTTATCATCTCTAGAGGCGGGGTAAACCTGATCCGTCTTGGGCTAGACCGAGAACCTGAAAAAAAATTACAGAGTTCAGTATCACGTAGAAACATATTAAACCTTTACCATACAATCCCAACTTTCAACAACTCTGAAGAAAAAGCCTTTTGAAAACATTGTAGGAAAAGGAGAAAATGCTAAAAACCAGCATTTTCTCCTTTTCCCACATTTTTTACCTCTTCCAAACAAATTTCAATTTTTTGAGCCACATTTGATTTGTCATCTGCAAATGCTTTGAATTTGGATCAGTCTAAAAATTTTGTTGTTTGGTAAAGAGTTAAGATTTAGTCACTTCAAATAACAAATAATCACATGAAATGCCCAGCTCAGGAAACCAGCTGACTTTGGGCTAAAATCAACAACCAGTCTCTGTTTATTTTTTCATTCTCAATTCCTAATCTAGTAATCTAATTGGCCCCAAACATTCTGTCTCAACCAATCCGATAGCTAGGTTTGAACCCTAGGTTGATGGTTGGTGAATATGGCACCTGCTATGATACTCATGGCAAAAGCTCATTCATATGTTTCCAAGGTTTTACCAGTTCTAAGCTGCGTCCCTGCAATGCTTTGCCCTTAGTCTCTCCCATGAAAAACCAGTGGCTCAAATGAACCAAGGCCAATGGACTACAAAATCTACCACCCCAACCACTAGGCCACACCAGACCTTGTAGTACTTTGTGGTAGGTCCACAAACAGCCTGTGCAGTGATCCCATAAAAACAAAAGTCACTAACCATCACTGACAATTTGAGAGTCAGCACTTTGAACACATGGGTGTATGAGAACATGGTTGATTGGAGTGGTCTCCCCTTCTGACATTTGTGATATGGTCAAGGTCACAGTTGGCATGACACCCTCTAGCTCTGCTTTACAAGAAATTGTACCAAATACATCCCAAACATCATCTGTATTCTCCTTGTCATACTGTGGACAAAACAAAGGTACGGTGACTTAACCCTTTACCACACAATCCCGACTTTTAATGAGAAAAAAAGCTTTAGAAAACATCGTTGGAAAAGGAGAAAATGCTGGTAACCAGCATTTTCTCCTTTGCCCACAATGTTTTCTACCCTTCCGGAAACAAATTTCAATTTTTGAGTCCCCTTTATTTTGTCTTCTGCAAATGCTTTCACTTTGGACTTGTCTAAAGTTTTATGGTTTGGTAAAGAGTTAAACAGTTTTTCATAATTTTAAAGAACTAGAACTGAGAAGGATGAGTAGAACAAAAGTTGCTTCAGCTGACAAAGTAGAAAGAGATAAGTTTGCACAAAGAATGCATTCTGAGCTTGGATCCATAATCTTAATTTTCTAAAAAAGCCTGAAATTGTGTGACGACGTCTTTTTACCAGCTAAATATGTCTTTTATTCACGCATCAAACTGGGAAGTTTTAGTATAAGAGCAAATGAATAATTGGTCAAATAAAAGGGGGAGGGAAATATGTTGTTGTTGAATGGTATTTTATGCCACTTTAAACATTATTTCAGTCATATCACTTTGACAGCTCACATATTCATGAATTTCCTGGGTTCCACCAGTACTAGGCTAAAGCTCTGAAGTGTCTTGCCCAGAGAACACTCCCACCAAAAACCCAGTGGATCCAGTGAGGCTCAAACCTGGGGCCCCCAGGTCACAAGTCCTACACTTTACTACTGAGCCATGCAGGACCCGGGAGGGAAATAGGCTTCACTATGTTTGATTATAAACTGATCCATAACCTCACTTACCTGCACTGCACGCACAAATTCTGTGATAGACAGATACATCTGATTTTTTCCTTTATGAAGGACAGGCTTCCAGGCAGGTTGCTTAAAATACAATAAAAATCCCATCAACTTACTTCCTACTGAAAGGAATTTGCAGCTTTGAAGCCATCTATAATAATGACAAATCAATATGAATTAACCCTTTACCACACAATCCCGACTTTTAACGACCCTGGGAAAGAAGCCTTTTACTTTGTCGTCTGCAAATGCTTTCAATTAGAACCAGTCTAAAATTTTGTCCTTTGGTAAAGAGTTAAGATTTTCATGGTAAAACAGTGTGACAAAAGGAGAAATTGCTTGCTTAAAATATGTTCTGAATGTGATATTACCTTGCAAAAGTACACTGAGTCCAAAGATTTACAGTTTATATTTGACTCCTAAGCATGTACAAAAACAAACTGAAGTACAGATATATTCCATTCATGATTACAGAAGTTCACTTTTGTTTGAATTATTTGTCAACTCTTTTCCAGATTACTAAGTCTATATAGGCAACAAAATAAATGAACCATGCTCTGGCAAAAGGGGGCTTATTGCATCTCCGAGATGCATTACATGTATACCTATCAAGCCATCACATAATTATGGATCCATAATAGCCACTTTTTTTAACAACTGACTTAATCATAATTTAGAATGGTCCTCGGACATACAGAAAATTGACCAATAGGGAAAAGTTTTGGCCCAGGTCAGCCTGCACAAATCGTACAGGCTGACCTGGGTTGATACTTTTTACAGAAGCACTATGCCCCCTTTCACAGAGCATGGCTCTTAATGTTGCACAAGTTACAGTGTTTGTCTTTGAAAGGGTAGAAAACATTGTCAGAAGAGGAGATAATGCTGGTTACGATGTTTTCAAAAGCTTTCCTTTCTCAGGGTTATTGTAAAAGGTTAAAACCAATTTTGATTTTATGCAGTGACATGATAAATTTATGTTGCATCAAAACAAATAATTATCTGTTTTTACTTATTCTTTACTAGAAGACAAAATTGTATACTTGTCCCAATGGAAAGCATTTGCAAACAATGAATTAAATGTTGCAAAAATTATGAAATCTGTCTTTGGAACGGTAGAAAACATTGTGGAAAAGGGAGAAAATAATGGTTCTCAGCATTTTCTTCTTTTCACAGAAATGTTTTCAAAAGTACTTGTCCTTAGGATTGTTAAAACCCAGGATTTTGTCATTTACAGTAGCAAAGCACACCTACATACAGTTAAACATACTAACTTTTTGTGTTTTAGGTACAGCACTCTGTCTGTTGTGCATTCTGGCAATGATAGAATCTACTGTGGTGTTCAGAAGGGTCCCAAATGGGGCTGCTTGTGTAAGAAACCCATATATATCTGAGACTTTAGCTTGTATCTATAATAAACAGATATCTAGATACAAATGTATAATACCTAATCTGATATACCTATTTACTCCTAAAGACAAATTTGGAAAATGCAACTTTGAAAATCACCTTGTATAAACAGGATAATGAACATGAATCAAGATTTGATGAATAATTACATGTGAAAATATAGTGGCAAAAGGAAAAAGTTTTCAAAAACTTATCATGCAACAAAATTTTGGACATATCCAAATCCAAAGCATTCACAGATGACAAATTATATGTACCTGAAATGGTGGATATTATCTGTGAAATGTTAGAAAACATTTACTGGTTACCAGCATTTTCTCCTTTTCCCACAATGTTTTCTAACCTATCACAGACAAGTCCCACAAGATGAGCCACATCCTATTTGTTGTCTGCAAGTGCAGTCAATACGGACAAGTCTAAAGTTTAATCATCTGGAAAAAGGTTAACTTTTTAGCACATAACATAATTTTAGACTATTCAAAATCCAAAGGATTTGCAGACAACAAAGTTTATGTGGCATAATATGTGGTATAACTGGTGGGGTTTGTTTTTAAAAATGGAGAAAACATTGTTGGGAAAAAGGAGAAAATGCTGGTTACCTTACCAACATTTTCTCCTTTTCCAACAATGTTTTCAAAAGCTTTCTTTATCAGGGTCATTAAAGCTTGGAATTGTGTAGTATAGGGAGAATCCTTAGAGTGTGCTTCACAACTGAAGTTGCTTTTGCACTCAGTACAGATTCAGATCAGACTGCAGTCGGATTTTGAATCTGGACAGACTTGTATATAGAGATATTCTGCTTAAAAACAGCCTTAAAAATGCTATAAAATTTATCACCTTTTATACAGGCTGGAAATGTCCATTACATTTGAGCCATGCTCTGGCAAAATGGAGGCTTTATGCATTTTTGTGATGCATGATACCAAATGAGTCATCACAGGGTTATAGACTCATAAAAACCATTTTAAATAACAACCAACTGAATTAATAGATACACTGGTCCTTTGAGCTGCAGAAAATTGACCAATAGCAAAAACTTTTGGCCCAGGTCAGCCTGCGCAGAATGCACACTAGTGCGCAGGCTGACCTAGGTCAATACTTTTTGCAGATGCATTAAGCACCCTTTTCATAGAGCAGGGCTCATTCATTTTTCACTCCATGGGTTAAGAAAAACAAAAACTTACCTCCATAGGCTTTGTGTTTCTAAGGAAATCTGATAGAGCACACATTAGAGTAAACCCAAGACTGACACCGGGTCTATATGAAAGTAAAATGAGCCATGCTCTGTGAAAGGGGGGCTTAATGCATCTTCGTGATGCACTGTACCAAAAGACATCACAAAACTAGGGATCTATTAAATCCATTTTGTCTATCAACCAACTGAATTATGGGATAGACTGGTCCTTGAACATACAGAAAAATGACTAATGGTGAAAAGTTTTGGCCCAGGTCAATCTGTGCAGACTGTGCAGGCTGACCTGGGTCAATACATTTTGCAGATGTATTAAGCCCCTTTTTCACAGAGCATGGCTCAAATGAAAATTCAAAAGATAAACAAGAAATGCATGCAGAGAGCCTGATACACATTAAAAAAAAAAAATTATGTCAAATACTAAAATGTTAGGATCCGTCTTTGAAAGGGTATAAAACATCATGGAAAAAGAAGGAATGTTTATTACCTGCATTTTCAGCTTTGCCAATAATGTTTTTAACCCTTTACCACACAAGCCCCACTTTTAACAACCCTGGGGAAGAAGCCTTTTGAAAACAATGTGGGAAAAAGAGAAAATGCTGGTAACCAGCATTTTCTCCTTTTCCCACAATGTTGTTTACCTTTCCCAAAACAAACTTCAGTTTTTGAGTCACATTTATTTTGTAAATCTGGAAATGCTTTCAATTTGGAAACATCCACAATGTTGTCGTTTGGTAAAGAGTTGAAAAACAATTTCTTTATCGCAAACTCTGGAATAAAGCTTTTACGCACTCCAGAAATATTGCTCTGCGTAAGATATTGCTCTGCATCAGTTTTACAGCCAAGGCCTTTGTATTAAGCATTATATCAACTGTAAATTGTTTACTATTACTCTAGAAATAGACTGTATCACTTATTTTGTTCTTTTATCCATGCTTTTAAAAAAACTGTCTTCCTCACAACAAACTTTTTCTATCATTCTCTATACTTGTTTGTTCAGTGCTCGTAAAACCTTAGATTTAGACTCTCAACACTTACATTATAAGCTCTGTGATGATGACATCAAGCTGGCCCATTGCCTCTACGGTAGGCACTAGGCAGTATCAATAAAACATTATTCCTTTCCACAATGTTTTTCTATACCACTCATGAATGTTATTTCTTTTTCTACAATATTAAAGGAGCATCTAATTACACAGCAAAGAACAAACAAGAGGGCCATGATGGCCCTGGGTCGCTCACCTGAGTCAATAGGCGAAATTCACTCAACGTGCATAATCCAATTTCTGACCAATTGTCAGGTCAATTGATGAACAAACTTGGTAGAGGTCCACTAGGAGATGCTACATGCCAAATATCAAAGCTCCACACCTTCCAGTTTCAGAGAAGAAGAACTTTAAAGTTTTCCTTCTTTGTTCCTATGTTCGAAATTTGTGACCCCAGGGCGGGGCCAGTTTTGACCCCAGGGACATCGTATGAACAAACTTGGTAGAGGTCCACTAGGAGATGCTACATGCCAAATATCAAAGCTCCACGCCTTCCAGTTTCAGAGAAAAAGAATTTTAAAGTTTTCCTTCTTTGTTCCTATGTTCAAAACTTGTGACCCCCTGGGCGGGGCCAGTTTTGATCCCAGGGGCGTCATATGAAGAAACTTGGTAGAGGTCCACTAAGAGATGCTACATGCCAAATATCAAAGCTCCACGCCTTCCAGTTTCAGAGAAGAAGAATTTTAAAGTTTTCATTCTTTGTTCCTATGTTCGAAACTTGTGACCCCCGGGGCGGGGCCAGTTTTGACCCCAGGGACATCATATGAACAAACTTGGTAGAGGTCTACTAGGAGATGCTACATACTAAATATCAAAGCTCTACACCTTCCAGTTTCAGAGAAGAAGAATTTTAAAGTTTTCATTCTTTGTTCCTATGTTTGAAACTTGTGACCCCCGGGGCGGGGCCAGTTTTGACCCCAGGGGCGTCATATGAACAAATTTGGTAGAAGTCCACTAGGAGATGCTACATGCCAAATATCAAAGCTCCACGCCTTCCAGTTTCAGAGAAGAAGAATTTTAAAGTTTTCATTCTTTGTTCCTATGTTCGAAACTTGTGACCCCCGGGACAGGGCCAGTTTTGATCCCAGGGGCGTCATATGAACAAACTTGGTAGAGGTCCACTAGGAGATGCTACATGCCAAATATCAAAGCTCCACGCCTTCCAGTTTCAGAGAAGAAGAATTTTAAAGTTTTCCTTCTTTGTTCCTATGTTTGAAAATTGTGACCCCCGGAGCGGGGCCAGTTTTGACCCAGGGGCGTCATAGGAACAAATTTGGTAGAAGTCCACTAGGAGATGCTACATGCCAAATATCAAAGCTCCACGCCTTCCAGTTTCAGAGAAGAAGAATTTTAAAGTTTTCATTCTTTGTTCCTATGTTCAAAACTTGTGACCCCCGGGGTGGGGCCAGTTTTGACCCCAGGGGCGTCATATGAACAAACTTGGTAGAGGTCCACTAAGAGATGCTACATGCCAAATATCAAAGCTCCACGCCTTCCAGTTTCAGAGAAGAAGAATTTTAAAGTTTTCATTCTTTGTTCCTATGTTTGAAACTTGTGACCCCCGGGGCGGGGCCAGTTTTGACCCCAGGGACATCATATGAACATACTTGGTAGAGGTCCACTAGGAGATGCTACATGCCAAATATCAAAGCTCCACGCCTTCCAGTTTCAGAGAAGAAGAATTTTAAAGTTTTCATTCTTTGTTCCTATGTTCGAAACTTGTGACCCCCTGGGCGGGGCCAGTTTTGACCCCAGGGACATCATATGAACAAATTTGGTAGAGCCACTAGGAGATGCTACATGCCAAATATCAAAGCTCCACGCCTTCCAGTTTCAGAGAAGAAGAATTTTAAAGTTTTCATTCTTTGTTCCTATGTTTGAAACTTGTGACCCCCGGGGCGGGGCCAGTTTTGAGCCCAGGGGCGTCATATGAACAAACTTGGTAGAGGTCCACTAGGAGATGCTACATGCCAAATATCAAAGCTCCACGCCTTCCAGTTTCAGAGAAGAAGAATTTTGAAGTTTTCCTTCTTTGTTCCTATGTTTGAAACTTGTGACCCCCAGGGCGGGGCCAGTTTTGACCCCAGGGACGTCATATGAACAAATTTGGTAGAGGTCCACTAGGAGATGCTACATGCCAAATATCAAAGCTCCACGCCTTCCAGTTTCAGAGAAGAAGAATTTTAAAGTTTTCATTCTTTGTTCCTATGTTCGAAACTTGTGACCCCCGGGGCGGGGCCAGTTTTGACCCCAGGGACATCATATGAACAAACTTGGTAGAGGTCCACTAGGAGATGCTACATGCCAAATATCAAAGCTCCACGCCTTCCAGTTTTAGAGAAGAAGAATTTTAAAGTTTTCCTTTTTTGTTCCTATGTTTGAACTTGTGACCCCCGGGGCGGGGCCAGTTTTGACCCCAGGGACATCATATGAACAAACTTGGTAGAGGTCCACTAGAAGATGCTACATACCAAATATCAAAGCTCTACGCCTTCTAGTTTCAGAGAAGAAGATTTTTAAAGATTTTGCTATTTTTTTCCTTTTGGTTGCCATGGCAACCAGAGTTATGGGTGGAATTCAATCTCTTGAACAACTTTGATAGAGCTTCACCTGAGGAACATCCCTACCAAGTTTCATCAAGATTGGCCCAGTGGTTTAGGAGGAGAAGATGTTTAAAGAAATTGTGGACGACGGACGACGGACATTGGGCGATCACAAAAGCTCACCTTGAGCACTTTGTGCTCAGGTGAGCTAAAAATGAAAGTAAAGCTTCAAAATTGACAGAACAACAACTTCTTTGTTATGACGAAGGCTGTTAACCCTTTCCCAAACAGCCCTGGTATTACTTGTCTGCAGTACAAGTCTTTTGAAAACACTGTGGGAAAAGGAGAAATTGCTCGTAATGAGCAATTTCTCCTTTTACCACAGTGATTTTTACCCTTTTTGAGACCTTTCTGCCATTTTCATCAAATTTGAAATTGTTGTCTGCAAACTCTTCCAGTTTGGACCAGTCCAAAATTTGTCGTTTGGGAAAGGGTTAACTCTTTACCAAACGACAGAAATGCAGACTGGTCCAAACTGAAAGTATTTGCAGATGACAATTTAAATGTGAATCAATTGATATAAATTGTCATTGATAGGGTAGGAAACATTGTGGGAAAAGGAGAAAATGCTGGTTACCAGCATTTTCTCCTTTTCCCACAATGTTTTCAAAAGGATTGTGTGGTAAAGGGTTAAGAGACAAGTATAAAACAATTAGGCTCATTAACAAGACCTCCTATCCATGCTTTCCTGGAGTTCCTGTCCTAGTGCTATGCACAACATTCTCCTCTCTGGCTGTTTTTCCTGTATAAACAAAGTCATAACATGTTTTAGCATTGGGAAAGGAGTCATTCTTGTTTTTCTGACTTTCATCAATCAGCCACAAAAAGAAGGTTTTTTTTTCTAAAGCCAGTATTTAAAGTCAACACCTCTAAATTATATTCCTTGTGTGTTAACATTCAGCCAGCCCATGGTCTAGGCCAGGAGATTAGTATTTTACTTACACATCAATGATTGGTGGTCGGTTTTGAGCACCCTGGGTAACATGGGGTAAACAGCAGAACAGTGTGTCATTCTGTAAGAAAGAATGAAAAAAAAAATGGCTTTAAAATGAAACATGTGTATTAAATATGAGCCATGCTCTGGCAAAAGGGGGCTTAATGCATCTCCGTGATGCATTATACCAAGCCAGTCATACTATAATTATGGATCCCTAATAGCCACTTTTTTTAATAACAGACTTAATCATGGGGTAGTCTGGTCCCTGGACATACAGAAAATTGACCAACAGTGGAAAGTTTTGGCCCAGGTCAGCCTGTGCGGACTGCGCAGGCTGACCTGAATCAATAATTTTCGTAGATGCCTTAAGTCCCCTTTTCACAGAGCATGGCTCATGTCTATTTGTTCATATGTTTCGGATTTGATTCGGTTTTTCGACCGGTGGGGAGGAAGGAATATTTCATCTTACACATATTGTTATAACCTGTTAGCTGGACCAGGGTCCGTATTCACCAACCGTTCTTAGGAACCCTCTTAGACTTATTCTTCAAGATTTTCCAAGTTTGAAAGTAACACAACTTCTGATTGGCTAAACCAAATGGTTTAGCCAATCAGAAGTTGTGTTACTTTCAAATTTGGAAAATTTTGGAGAACAAGATCAAGAATATTCTTAAGAATGGTTGGTGAATACGGACCCTGGATTCAACTTGCAGCAAGGCATAACAAATCTTTCTTGTACAAACCAATTGTTTCTGGACCTTCAATATCAATTACTTAACAGCATATTCCTTCCAACATTATTCAAATTATTTGCCAGTAACACCACACAAATTCACTTTTCCATCACTAGTTCACACTGATTTCATTTGTAACTAAAGGTGTATGCACTACATACAACTAGAAGATTGCCCTGGGGCAACATACCAAGCCTGCCATGGGAGAAATAGTAAGCTGCACATGGCAAAAAGTAAACTTATCACAACTTAAATATTTTCCACAAGTATTTTTTGAAAACTGTCTGTCGCAAATTTGTTTCAGGAAGTAATGAGGTAAATCAGTACTGTAAAAATAAGTTACCTGTTCGACAATGACAACTGGCCACAATGACCCATGACTAGTTGGTATTTCATATACAGGTTTTTGTACTGGAATCTTACAGCTGTCTCTCACATTAATGTACTGAAAATAGAGTTATAAATAATGTAAGATGGAATTCTTATACCAGTCTATTTACTGTATGTGTACTAGCTTTATGGCAAAATTAAGAGGTATCACAGAAATGTAAATCCTTGATCAAACTGTATATTGCTGATTTTTACACCAGTCTAATTACAGCATTTGCGCCAGTCTCATGACTGTGTGCATTAGTTCAAACATGCTTGAAATCATTACCGCACTGTCACTTTGACACAATCCACATACATGTACTAGTACAAGAGCCTAAATTTTTAGGCCCTAAATCATAGAAAGAGAAAATGACTTTGAACGACTGGACAAAGCAATTTTTGATTGAAATAGGTACAGATAATAATAAACAAAGAAAAAGTGTGTGAAGAGGATAAATTGCTTGTTGCAAGTAATTACTGCTTTTCCCACTCAGTGTTCCATATTGTTAAAGAAAGACTTTCCTTCAAATATTTCTTCATGTTAATATTTACAACAGCCTAAGTGTCTATCTGATAATAGCCTTTTATCCTTAACCAAAGGGTCCTGTGTTTTCACTACCCTCAAGAAGAAGGATTCTGAAAAACACAGAGGGAAAAGGAGAAAATGCTGGTAACCAGCATTTTCTCCCTTTTCCACTATGTTTTACAACCTATCGAAAATAAATCCAATTATATAAGAGACATCTAAATTTTCGTCTACAAATGCAAATTTGTCTCAATATGGATAAATTTCAAATTTTGTCATCTGGTAATGGGTTCAGGAATTACCACATTACTTTCCTAAAACAAGTTTGTGGCAGACAGCTTTGAAAACTCACACTAAAAAAGTACACTCAACATGAATTTAAGCCAATAAGGCCCAGTAGCGGCCAAAAGTAAAGAAGTCATACCATTTAAAAGTATGGAATTTATTGTGAAGATGATTATCCCTTTACCACACAAACCGAGTTTTAACAACCCTAAGAAAGAAACCTTTTGAAAGTATTGTGGGAAAAGGAGAAAACAGCATTTTCTCCTTTTCCCACAATGTTTTCTATCCTATCAAAGAATTCCATTATTTGAGCCACATATAAATTGTTATCTGCAAATGCTTTGAATTTCAGCCAGTCTAGAATTTTGTCTTTTGGTAAAGAGCTATCTGTTATTGTACAGTTGGTACAAGTGTTAGTCTCTGGCAGGTAAATTAAAGGCCTTTAAACACCCACATTTTTTACATTTGTCTGCCAATGTGCCTTTAAGTCTGCCAAATGATTGAGATGTAGACTGGTCAAAATTGAAAGTATTTGCAAACGATAAACAAAATGTGGCTCAAATGGTGATATTTATCTCTGAAAGGGCAGAAAACATTGTCGGAAAAGGAGAAAATGCCGGTTACCAGCATTTTCTCCCTTTCCAACAATGTTTTCAAATTCTTCTTCCACGGGGTTGTTAAAACTCAGGATTGTGTGATACACGGTTAAAGTAGAAAGCACATGAAAACATTCTGGCATAAGAAGAAACCTTTTCTACAGTTTCTCTCTTGGCCAACAATGTTTTCAAATTTTTCTTCCTCGGGGTCGTTAAAACTCAGGATTGTGTGGTACATGGTTAAGATAGAAAGCACATGAAAACCTTTTGGCATAAGAAGAAACCTGTTCTAAAGTTTCTCTCTTGACCACAATTATTTTCAATGTGGTCTTGAATGTATAATGTTAATCACCATTTTCAATATTATTTCAGTTCTATAACGTAAGCCAGTTCATCTATGTTTTCCAGGAGTTTCTTTCCAAGCCACTGGCTGCTTCCCCATATGGCCATTATCAAAACAGTTATAAACACTGAGAAAGCAATGAATCCTGTTGCAATGACCAGCTATCACCAATCCTCGGAAAGAAATTGGCAGAATTGAGGATTCGAACAAGCAACCCCCTGGTTTCAAGCCCTGGCTGTACTAAGTGAGATTCAAATTTGGTATGTGGCAAGACAAAAAACAAGTATATACTCTGCTTGAGTTAATCAACCCTTTATCGCACAATCCCAACATTTAACGACCCTGTGAATGAAGCTTTTTGAAAACACTGTGGGAACCAGCATTTTCTCCTTTTCCCACAATGTTTTCTACCCTTCCCAAAACAAATTTCAATTTTTCAGCCAAATTTATCAAGTCGTCTGCAAATGCTTTCGATTTGAACCAGTCTAAAATTTTGTCATTTGGTAAAGAGTTAATTAATAGTGTTAAATATTCTTCCATACCATACTCTCTTGTGCACTGTCATACCCCAGACTTAGCAGAACACATTTTGAGAACTCTGGATTTGGTGGTATCTTTACATAATGTTTTCCTTCTGTCTGTTTGGCTTGTTTGATATAAGTTGGATAAAATCTGAAATAAACAAAAATGGGAGTAGAAGTAATAGCAGTTATAGTTATGTAGTAGTGATAAACAATTTGTTCAGTAAAAAAGGTACATTAGACACCTTTAGACAGTTAGAATATTACTCAAAAATCTGATCACCGCAACTAAGATCTAACACAATTATGTAAGTAAGTGAGTCAATCACTGGGTCAGTTTTTTATGCCTAGTCGTATATCAGTGATGAAAACTGCTTAAATACTTTTAAAGAAAAAAAAGGTTTCTAGAAGGTTCAACCACAATGAGATCTGCCCTTAACTCCTTACCAAACAACAACATTTTGGATGTTTCCAAATTGAAAGCATTTGCGGACGACAAAATAAATGTGACTCAGAACCTGAAATTTGTTTTGGGAAAGGTAGAAAACATTGTGGAAAAGGAGAAAATGCTGGTTACCAGCATTTTCTCCTTTTCCCACAATGTTTTCAAAAGGCTTCTTCCCCAGGGTCGTTAAAAGTCGGGATTGTGTGGTAAAGGGTTAAGTACAAGAATAGTTTTAGAGCAGATTCAGCCTCATGGTTGTGATGTTTAAACCAATGTTTTACCTTGTCAATTTACTGAAGAAGTTTTGTATAGATAATGCTTCTGTATAACAGTGTTCTGCCAATGTTTTGAGGTAGAGGGGCCACTGGTCCACCCATGCTTAAAAAGTGGGGCAACCTTAAGGCTACATGGGGCCAAGTTAGTCAATCCAACTTGGCAAGAGCTTTTTATTTTGAAAACATTTTTCATACCACACAGTTTTTGCTTGGGGGACTTATCTGTTGAGGTTTCTGGGTGTTCCGAGTCTGCATGATCCGAGTCTATATTCGGCCAATCAGTAGGCTCCATCTAGATAACTGTTTTGGCTGTTGGCAAAAATAACTGAGGTTGGATCTAATTATTTTTGTTGACTGTTTTTCAGCCATCACAGGCTGCGATCAACTGATGCAGAATGTACTCAAAAACACATTCTTGCGACAAAGAACATTTAACAAATTAAGCCAAAACCACTCTCTACCTGTTGGTTCTCCCCGAATATTTTTCATACCTATGGCCCCCGTGGCATATTTCTGGCACGCCGGTAGGCCCATTAATCATATATTTAATGCGCCGTCTGTAATTTTTTAGCGCCGATCCAGCAATGGCCCGTCTTTGGCAGATCTCTGGTATAAGTGGGGTGATCTCAATTTCTTACGGTAAACTTTTGTAAAATTCCTTCTAATAGATAGACTAATGCAAAAATATTTTCTTACGAGATCTTTACCCAATTGTGGTAAATTTCTATGGGGTAAGGGAGAAGGGGTCAACAGTTCTTCGATTGAGGGGGGGGGGGGGGCGAGTTTATTTGGGATCGAATGACAGTGGGACCGAATCATCTGGGGTTCCTGTCTTCCTTCATATGATTTTAGATAATTCTTTTTCTTAATGCAGAATTCAACGGCAATTTTTCCTTGAAACATCACCTAGAAAATGCAACTTCAACATGTTTGTTTCCGGTCGGTATTGGAATAATCCAAACTGCTTGCAAACTCATTATTTATCAAAACCAAAAGTAGGAAGTGCAAAGTAGGGGAGGTTACTCGCGAGAGAATTCATCAAAGTACTCAAAGTGTCGGAATACATACTGCTAACGCACTCGTCACAACTCGGCCGATTCCGTACCTACATCTAACCATTTTGAACTACCAATCACATGATCTTAAACATGGCGGCGCCCCTGTAGATCGCTTAGCAACCACATGAAAAACCACGGTGAAGTTATTCACTTCTATCGATCTGTCGATGAAAGATCCCAACGGAATTGATAAACCACGCTAGAAATTGAATGTACACACTGTTTGCCGACTGAAATATTCTTAGAAAGATAACGATAGAAAATTTACTCATGTTTTCTTTTTTAAGAGGAGCCTTACAATTTCAATAACGGTAAAGCGGGTGCTTCCGGAGACGTGCGAAATGTACCGTGTAGGTGCATATCAAGCTACGTGATAAACTGGTACCCGTTGTATCTCCCGTAACCGTCCGATAGACACGTTGATACGAAGATCGTTAACAGGTTGCCAGTTTAGCTACGTGATACAGCCGAGGGATTTGATCACCGGATCACCCGAGGTATGCCGAATGACTGCTAACGGTAACAAGAAGTTGGGATCCGGCAAACCGCCAGTTCGGCTGCTGCTGATGTATTCTGATCATGAATATGCAAATTAAAGATCCGCATTTTCCGTCATCCGGATTGGACTACAAAAATCCAGCCTGAAGTCTGTCTAATGCAGCAAAAACAAACATTTCATAACGTAATGGGAATAGCAGTAGTATAGGAGGGTAGACCTCGGACAAAATCCGTTTTGTCCGAGGTCTACCCTCCCTGAGTGCCATTTTGTCCGAGGTCTACCCTCCCTGAGTGCCATTTTGTCCGAGGTCTACCCTCCCGGGGAGGCAAAAGACCGGTCAAAATATCAAACCGGAAGTAGATGTCCGCTTTTTCTGCCCCCCCATGCCACGGTCAGAGCCCCTTTTTAACTATCTCTGTGAAAAGGGGTCTTAATGCATCTGCGCGCACGCGCGCACGGATCGTAATGATATGGTTCGGCAGAGACTATCGTTGGACTTAGTCTTTTTTCTTCATCGGAGAAAGATGTTCACCATCTTTGACGCGGCAGGGATCCTTTTTTTTAAACCGTGGTCTGTGAAAAGGGGTCTTAATGCATCTGCGCGCACGTGCACGGATCGTAATGATATGGTTCGGCAGAGACTATCGTTGGACTTAGTCTTTTTTCTTCATCGGAGAAAGATGTTCACCATCTTTGACGCGGCAGGGATCCTTTTTTTAAAACCGTGGTCTGTGAAAAGGGGTCTTAATGCATCTGCGCGCACGTGCACGGATCGTAATGATATGGTTCGGCAGAGACTATCGTTGGACTTACTCTCAAAAAGACCGGTCAAATTGTCAAAACGGTGGTAGATGTTCACCATTTTGACGCGGCAGGGGTCCTTTTTTTAACCATGGTCTGTGAAAAGGGACTTAATGCATCTGCACGCACGCGCACGGGTCGTAATGATATGGTTCAGGCAGACACTATCGTTTGACTTAGGCTTTTCTCTGTCATCGTTGGACTTAGTCTTTTTTCTCCGTCTTCGTTCGTCTCAATCTTTCTCTATCACCGTTGGACTTAGTCTTTTTTCCACGATATGGGTTATTTCCCCCTCCTCAGCTTGGCTCAGGCAGAGAGTATCGTTGGACTTAGTCTTTTTTCTCCGTCTTCGTTCGCCTCAATCTTTCTCTATTACCGTTGGACTTAGTCTTTTTTTCCCACGATATGGGTTATTTTCCCCTTCCTCAGCTTGGCTCAGGCAAATACCATCATTGGACTTAGTCTTTTTTTCCGTCTTTTATTCGCCTCAGCCTTTCTCTATCACCGTTGAACTTAGTCTTTTTTCCGTCTTTTGTTCGTCTCAATCTTTCTCTACAGTCGTTGGACTTAGTCTTTTTTTGAGTTGTTCTTTGTCTCTATTACCGTTGGACTTAGTCTTTCCTCCACGATATGGGTTATTTCACCTCCTCACCCACCGTTGGACTTAGTCTTTTTTCCACGATATGGGTTATTTCACCTCCTCACGCTGGTTCAGGCAGAAAGTATCGTTGGACTTGGTCCTTTTTTCCGACTTTGTCCGCCTCAATCTTTCTCTATCATCATTGGACTTAGTCTTTTTCTTCGGCTCCTAGCTGTATGATCTTTAGATATCTGTCTGACGAACTCAGTCTTTTTTTTAAAAACTAGCTTTAGGGGATAAAGACCGTATTGTTTTGTAACTTGTCTATAAGATCTGAGAGCTGAGTTTATTTATAGCACTATTTTGTCGATTTGATTGAATTAGTCAGACAAGATTTGACACCTTTATGCTATATGCTATCTTCTGAGTTGGTCAGAGATGGTTTATAGTATAAATCCTTACCATACAAGCATCGTGTTGGGTTAACCTTGTTTGAGTTAATTCGAATTGGAGAATATCGTTTGGAATGTAACTCTTGGAATGTAACTCTTGGGATGGTACTCAGTCGTAAAATTGACAAGTCTCGAAGATAGGACTTTCTGGAATGAATGTTAGCTCTGAAAAGAGCTGTTTTTATCATTCTCTGGATTGGAATTAAATTAATCATTCGAGCAAGTTAATTCCAAAATCAGAGAAAGATAGAGGATTCTAAACCTCTTCATCATCAACTCATTGGTTGATTGATATCACAGACTCCCCAAAGATTGGATCATCAGTTGGCATAACCCAAAGATCGGGGTAGAAATTAGGTGCTGGGTTCTGGGTATAGGGGTTATACCCTTGTCTTGCAGAGAACTCAGCCGACGTCTTTGTCTTTTGGCGTTTTCTCTTCTCCTCATTCCTTCGACTTTTACCAAATAGTCCACAGCAGAATCTGAACAAACCCATCGTGGAAATGAAATGGTATATAGAGAAATTTGCTGGTTTTATAGCTTGGTGTAGGGTTTGACCTACTTTTCGTCTTGAAATTAAGAGTACGAACGTGGGCGAGACCATGTAGATAGAATATAATGTACTATATGATCTATCTACATTTTTTCCAAGACTGATATTTTGTGGAGGAATTATCTTTGTGGAAAAAAGAATGAAAAAACACCATTTAAACAGTATAACTTTTATTTGAACAGAACTGAACAATGAACTGAGCAATGAACATATTTACAACAAACACATAGATAAAAGAACTATTATACATTTATATACTATTTGTGGGGAAAAAGTCTCTGAGCTTTATTGAATAGAATTCCATACTGCTGATTGAACCATAACACTACATCTCGATCGTTTCGTCGATGTTCCGTTGAGAGGAATTTCTGTTGAAGATATTTCTGTATGTTGTATCCTCTGGCGGTAGCATCCAATACGAAGATACAGTAAAATCCGCAAACTTTTCCCTGTGGACTCTGAAGAGTTTGTCGATTGTATCTCCACGAATAAGAATGATTGTCTAAAAAGTTAATGATTTCTGGCTCAAGTGGTGGTAGTCCGTAGGGATCAAAGTATAGTACATCACCATTATTGTTGAATATCACGGCTACCCAATGTTCTCCTGGACCGGTTGATTTCTCTGTGTTCACAATGTAGGCTTTCACATGATTGGGTTTTTGTCGAGGTAACTGATCTTTTGCACAGACTTTTGCCTGTAGATTTTTTATCCATGTTCCGTGATCCAATATGTATTGAATTTCAGAAGTATACATTTTTTCTAATCACTTTCTTCCCAGGATTGTTTTACTTTGTCACACCAGTATTGTAACCACGACTCCGTGAATTCAGATAAAATGTTTTGTTTTATATTTCGCCATAATCTGTAGGCTTCCACATAGTCACTTTCATCGAGTTTCATTTCTATGAGTTCAGGATACCATTTTTCCATGATTTCGTATGGATTTAATTCCATCATGGCTTTTTCTATGAACATATCTGTATGTTCTTGTCTATCCTTGAATAAACACAGTTCATGCTGTGTTTGACTGGGATGATCCACTTGACATCCGTAACACTGGTTGGTAACTTCACTGACAATAAGATTTTTTAATTTTTCAGTCATATGTTTTTCGAAGCTATTATGAATGTCATTTTTCCGAGTAGAGATGCACTTCGACACGGAATATTTCACTTTTTCTGCTTCTTCTCTAAGTGTTATAGCAAATCTGAGTCCCAACATTGTTTTTTAGTTCTTTAGTCCTGTAGATAGTCCTGAAAAGGACTGTTTTTCAATAGTTCTGAAAAGAACTGTCGTTTTCGATATTATATTCCTTAGTCCTGAAAAGGACTGTTTTTGTGAAAGCTATCTTTTGATCAGAGAGTTTCTGTTGATTTTTCCAGGATTAATAATCTGTGATAACTTCTCTCAAACTGTTGATTTCAATCTGATTGTCAAATTCAGCAAAGACAATAACGTTGATAGCTGCTGCCAGAGCTTGAGCAAACTGAAGTTCAATTCGAAGATTTCCAGTTTTTATAGGATGAAGTTGTCCTTCTTCACTACCTTGATCCGCTGTCAAATCGTATCCCCACAAACAGTATCCACCAGCATAGGCTTCTTTACCAATATTAAATGATTTATTAAGTGCTAAAGATGAGTTAGCCTGATACAATGATAGAAAGGATTTCAAATACAATCCTGCTTCAAAGTTAGGTTCAAAGGGTCTGTTATGAATACTGTGACCATTACATGATACATCAATTTTTGACAGATTAAAATGATGAAAGAAAAATGGATTTCTACCATAATCCCCATTATAATCAGTATTTGCTACCATTGCAATGAAAATGCGTTTTGGAAGTTGTCCTTGAAACAAATGATCTTCAACTTTAGACTGAAGGCCTGTAGAAATGGTAAAAGTTTTTACTTCAACCCTACGAATAGGGATTTTCATGTTTTGCTGAGCAATAACATGATTTAGATCATTTGCAACAACAGGCAACAATTCGACATTTCGCACATGAAGACTGACTGTTTCCAGTACAATTTTTGAAGCTGGTGCACCACCGCCTCCTGTGAGACAAAAGTTTACCGAAGATCTGTTTAATCTAAGTCTGATTTCAATACCATTAGGTAAATATTTTTCTTGTTGAAATAGATCAAGATGCAAGCGTCCAAAAAGTTCGGCAGTTCTACTTTGTGCAATTTCACCCATTCTATCTTTTAACCCTGCATTATCTCCATCATGGTTGAGTGAATTGAAATGACCAGTGGTGTCTTCAGTCCAAAGATCACCAGCTTTCAAATGCGTAGTCTTGCTGTCAGAATTATATGACATAAGATTTTCAATATATGCTCTGTATGGATAGGTGTCTGAATTGCTGGTGATTAGTTTATTATTTAGATACAAATCGACACTGCTAAACAAACTATGTAGGAAGTTGTTTACAGGGGCCACATTTGCATTGGCAAGTAAATTGCCACCGTCAGCTTGAACGACTTTGTATTTGACATACAAATACGATTGTGACAAATCTGTCCAATGTTCGGTTTGAGGTGGTATGATGAATTCTATTGGTGCATTGTTTGCCAAAGACGATATTGGAAAATGTTCAATCCATTGACTTTCTTGCATCGTTGTCATTGTAGGTGGTACAGAAAGAACATCGAGTTCTGACTTACTGCATTCACAGGACCCACTTTGCATCATTTTTATATAATTTAAGTAGATGAATTCAATATATGAATCAATTATATTAATCAAATATATCAAGAGGTCGTCTATCTCTTTGTCTTATGATCTTACCACTGTGAAGGCGGTAGGGGGAATGACGTGGTTTTCGTGATTTTCTTTTATTTATCCCTGGTATTACCTTTTCTGCTAGATCATGAATGGCTTGTTTTCCCCGTGAAATTACAACTTTTTTAGGGTTTTCACCACGTAAAAGGATATCTTCTACTACGCCTATTCCTTGTTTGATTCCTTCTTTTTTCACGGCATTAAAACCAGATTTAATCAACGGTTTAAGCAATGGAGTCACTACTTTAATTGCCGATTTAAATAGCGAACCTAACCCATAGCCATACTGATGTTTTACACCACGATAAACTGGTAACATTTTTTAAAAATGATTTTCGATGATTTTCAATGATTGTCAGTTGAACGTTGTCTGAAATGTAACTTCACTATTGTCTTACCAGTAATGAAATGAACCGGTATACCTAAATCCCCTGTTATTTGAATGTGAATATGATCGAAATCGGATTTCGAAACGGGAATATAATGCGGTATTGTAATTTCATGATTGGTATGTTGAGAACCACAACCATTTTCAACCAAATCGGATGTTTTGAAAGGCAAAACACGAAGTATGGGAGCAAGTGTATCACCCACTATAGTGTGTTCAGCAATATCTGAATAAATATACAGATGATTGTAGCCAGCATCAATATTTGGATTGTATTTAAAGTATTTGAAAATATTTTTACCCTGAAAAATTGTATCATGTTTGAATTCTGGTGATCCACCCAGTTTTAAAAACAGGGATGGATGTAATTTGAGCCCTGATTTTATAATATTATCAAATGTAATTTTCGGACGTTTGGTTGAAGATGAATAAGTGATGTGCAGACCCGACGAATTCTTACGAAGAGCAGGGCCTATAGCGGTTTGAATCACATCATTGATCGTCTCTATAAGATGCCCAGGTGTAGTGTAATTCCCGGATGGAATGTTAAATCGAATTCCCCATTTTATTATATCACCTCCACTATTTTGTCTTAATATATTTATTTTCATATTATCTCCTCTTTTGTCTATCTGTGATATTAATTTGACTAAGTCCTTATCCGTTGTTATAAGATCGAACTGTGCTTCTTCTTCACTTATGTTTAAGAACTGAGAGGGGGTGATAAGTTGAACTAATGCGACTTCCCAAGTTTCCTTGTCAATATGAACTGTCTTTGGTAAATGAACCTTAAAACAACATTGGGTGTTGTTCGGATAAAGGTCCATGGAACTATCACTGGGTAGAGTGAGATAAAACGAATTCATTTTTTACTATCAGGCCACCCTGACTGCTTTTGTTCTGATCTGCTGAATTTTAACCCTGGTGATGGAAGAATATATCCAAGTGAGCTGCTTAACAGGATCAGCCACAATTCACGATCTTGACTTTGAATACTTAAATGTACTATTGAGGTTGCAATAATTGCATAAATGACTAAAATCTGTGAAATATAGGTAAACTGATTCTTTGGGACACGATTTCCACAGCAATTGTAGTTCTTACTGATACTACTGCTACTACTGCTATCGAAGTTTTCTATTCCGAACTTTTCTTCTATTCCAGACTTTTCTGTTCCACACTCGATGTTTGACTGTGGATTCATTATGAATGTACTGACTTTTTATAACTTTTTTCTTAAGTTATAAGATTTTTTATAAGAAAAGATGTTTTCAAAACACTAAAATAGGATTACACCAAATAGGATTACACCAAATAGGATTCTGGTATCCAACTTTGAAATTTTTTTGGATAGCCTTTCCAATTGACTTTTATTTCTTTGATTAATTTTTTACCCTTACGTCTTGTACGTCTATCAAGAACTGAGTCAATCTCATAAATATCATCATCTTTTATTAATTGAAGTTCATATTCATAATAAGTTCCTAAAATCTGTTCTCCCAGTAGATCTTTTACTTTATAGGTAATAGGTGAAAATGTTTTGTTGACATGGCTGATTTCAAATATTTCTTGCGTCCAATTCGGTAAATAGCCCTTATCAAATGTACGTTTTGTTTTATTGATTCGAACATGATCTCCAATTTTGAATTTCGGCTTTTTCATCATTACATTTGTCGGTAATTGAGAATACAGATTTCTTGAAATCTCTGCCTCATTGGATTTTGTTACCATTACAGGAGATGTTTTTATACTTCTGTGAAAAGTATGGTTGTAATTCTTAACTAAAGAATTCAATACGTCAATGTAACGCCTTGTTTTCTTGTACGTAAAGTATTTCCACATTCTCGTTTTCAAAGTTCGTTGAAATCTTTCAACAATACTTGCTTTTGTCTCTGGGTTTTCAGTGGTGAAAAAATGAATCTGATTCTTTTTCAAGTAGTCTTGAAACGATTTGTTTTTAAATTCCGAACCTTTGTCTGTTTGAAGCGCTAAAGGTTTTCGTTTTGATTTCTGAACGATAGATTGAAATGCTTTGATTAAAGTTTTACCCGTTTTGTCTGGAATAGGGATAACCCATGAAAATCTCGAAAACACATCAATCACACAAAGTAAATATTTCTTGTTATTATTTTGTTTTGCTAAATGTTGCATGTTAGCCAAATCAGCTTGCCATTGATAATCTATACCACCTACAATAGTTTTTCGTCTTTTGAAACGACGACGAATCGGTTTGTGTAAGGTGTAGGTGGATTCACCCTGTAACCATTCTTGAACATCTTTGTATCTTATTCCTTTCAAAACAGATTTCGCAGCGTGATACAATTGCTTTACTCCACTAAATGCTACAGTACTTTTAGGATCATAAAACAACTTTCTTAACACGTAATCAAGTTTTGACTTTACCATGCCTCCCATGACTGAAGTGTTTTACGGCTCGGAGTCTTTTTTATAGACTTTGGGGGAGTTAGCAGTTCTTTAACATAGAATTGCTTCAATCGTTCTCTTTCTTCAGGTTTCATGTATGGAGATTTTTCTTTTATTCTTTTCATACTTCTTTTTATAGGAGTTAACTTAGTACTTTTTCGTACGCTTTTTGGTGTGTGAAATAAGTAATCGGAATCTCCATAGGATTCTGCATGGGAATCTTCATCTTCGCTCAATGATTTACTCGGTGATTTATCATGGACTTTTTGTATCCATTTCCATCTGTTCAAATTGCCAATAACTTCTTGAGGTATATTACTTTCATGTAATGCTTTTGAAAATGTTTTCCAACCTCTGGGCTCGATACCTTTTCTTTGACGTATCGCATCATTGACAAGATCAATAATATTGGAGCCATGGATGCGTGTACCTTTATATGACACCACCCCTTGTTCGTCCCAAGTTAAATTATCGTTGTCTTTTATCATACTCAAAAGTAACTCAGCTTTTCTTTTCATGGTTTTTGGTACACTTTGCAAAATTCGATCATACAAGGCAACAGATTGTAGGCCAACAGATGCTGATTCCTGTGCACCATCATTGTTTTTTGGAGGAAAATTGATCGAAGTTGGTTTTGTTTTCTGAAGCGAATTTTGTAACTTAATCAAAGTTTCGCCATATCTTTGAGCCTTTTCTGTTTCTGACAGGTCGGTACTTTGTAAAATTTGACTCATATCTTGCCGAAGATGTGATGCATCTGCAACTTGTGGATTAGGTGGTAAACGAGGTTTTTGAGCTTGTTCGGCTTTCCATCGTTTCATATTTTCTAAGACCTGGTAAGGTACGATAACCATTTTTCTAACAGACATGATTTTTATCTATAAGATTTTTTATTACAAGATTTTTATCTATAAGATTTTTTTCATTGAAAATGTTTTCATCTACAAGATTTTTTTATCTACAAGGCTTTTAGAACTCCTCCTATTCCTCCGATAACGGCTTTTCCTAACAAAGGTAATAATGCAGGTGCAAGCAATGAAAGAAATCCACCTTTTTGATTTAAAATTTGTTTTTTATCTTTTACAGAGACCGATTTTGAAGCTAAACGTCTGAGATGTTGTCGGCTTGAATACAACTTCTTCTTCTGATCTGGTGATAAATGTACATTGCCTTTTAAAACATTATGACAGCATTCCGATATACACCTTATTGCTTCTGAGGGTGAATCTTTGACAAGCTTTTTACGTATTTTTGGTGTAGCCTGTATCATGGCCATAACCATTGAGCCGTGTTTTTTTATCAGAGGTGTTTTCTTCATGTTGACTTTATCACTATTTCACATCAAATGAAAATAAAAGTTCTATGGCACTATCATTTATACCTGATGTTTTTATCATACTGTCTTTTTTTACAAAAGAAAACTTTTTAACATACTGTCTTTTACAGTCAGATTTACTTTTAAGAAAACTGTGAATAGAGAGCATCAACCAATGTATCAGCGCTAGCCATGGACGAATCCACGGGAACGGATCTTCCTTTCCCAAGGTCAAGCATCTGATTTCTTTCGTCAAGTTTATATCTTCCTGTGCCGAGGTTATATCGCAGCATATCTTCTATCATTCGTCTATATTTTCTTAATCCTTTTTTATGTTTAGCCAATGTATTTGGAGACCAAGCGACGGATGGAATTCTTTGAAACGCTATTTTTTTGCCTGGTAATATAAATCTTGAATACTTTTTTTGGTAATGCCGCATTCTTTTACCAAGTATTTCCTCTCTAGATTTTGGATAGCGTTGATGTTCTGAAATGCTACTTCCTACAGGTCTTCGTTTTCGGGTAGTAACAAATCTTTCATCAATCATTGGTGGTGGGGTAGTAGTTCTTTCATCAATCATAGGTGGTGGGGTGATAGTTCTTTCATCAATTATAGGTGATGAGGTGGTAGTTCTTGCATCAATTATGGCTGGTGAGGTGGTGGTTCTTGCATGTGTTTTCGGGGGATTTCTCTTCTTTGGAGCTTTTTTCTTCTTTGGAGATTTTTTCTTCTGTGGAGACTTTTTCTTCTTTGGAGATTTCCTCTTTTGCGGTGCACGTTTTCGTGGAGCACGTTGTCGAGGTTGTCTTTCATTCCCAAATTTCCTAACGGTTTTTACTCCATCCCATCTCAGTAAGCTTCTGATAATAACACCACCTAGAAATCCACCACCTCCAGGTTTTAAAATAATTCTACGTTTAATTTCCTCATCAATATTCGGATCTGCTAACTGCTCGATATCTGCTCTATGTTTTGTCATATACGTGGTGGTTTGTTTTGGTAATTTGATTTTATCTTCAATAATGTTTTGTGCTGCCAGCGTAAACCATTTTAAAATTTCTTTTAATCCTGCTTTCAACACAGTTTCTCTTTCATATCTATTGGTTTGTTGACTTAAATTTCGCAAAGCAGCTAAAATTGAAGTTGACGTGGCTGGTAAAGCCATGTTTACTCACTGTCGCCTATTGATAGAATGACAATATAAATTAAAATGAAGTCATTTTTATTTTAAAAAACATTATTACGATTAAGCAGGGGAATAAACGGTTGGACCTCTTTCGTCTTCTTCATAACGATGAAATATATCTGTTCGCAGTCTTAATTCTTTATTTGTTCTTGAATGGAAATCGATGATAAGATATCCATGATCCACCGATGTAGCATCTTCATAAGCAGATAGTAAATGTGGAGCTTGCATTTGGTGAGCTAGTGTTTTAATCTGATTTTTATCTCGCTCATTTCGAAATAAAATCATATATCTTGAATTAAGACTGATGGTTCGACTCGATTT
Source organism: Tridacna gigas (assembly GCA_945859785.2). Classification (NCBI taxonomy): domain Eukaryota; kingdom Metazoa; phylum Mollusca; class Bivalvia; order Cardiida; family Cardiidae; genus Tridacna; species Tridacna gigas. The sequence continues at coordinate 71,573,880 of OX244029.2, forward strand.
TGATTGTTGAAACATATTTTGCGTGATATAAATCACGCTTGCATTACGGTGATGTCCTTTTCTTGTAAACCAAAGTTTAATTTTTTCCTCATCTTTTTCACCCAGCATATCATCAAAGACGATTAAATGCGGTATAGATACATCGCTGACAAGCTCGTTTTCATCGTCAGGAATTCCTTCCACGAATTTTATTAATTCAAACTGCGAATTGAATTTCTCCTGCATAAGATTGTAAGCATACTGCCATTCTTTGTAACACCAGACAACTCTTTCAGGAACGATATTGAACAAATCTTCTCGATAGTCAATTAATTTATGAACAAAGACTGTCTTTCCACAACCACTCGGACCTGTGATGAAAATATTACAAGGATGTTGAAATAAAATAGCTTGTACATCCACCTCCATGATTTCTTTACTTTTCTCTTTAAGGATTAATAATAAAATGACAACATAAATAACGATGGAAGCATTTTTATTCAATCATTTCTTCAAAAAAGATCAGTCTTGGAAATTGTAGATAGATTATAACATTCTATGTGAATGAATTTTTACAGTACGTTATGTTCTATCTACATACTCAGTCCTCGTTCGTGTTCTTAATTCAAAGACAAAAACAGCCCAAACCCTCCACTAAGCTATAAAAATCCAGTGAACTTTTCCTATAATCATTCATCTCTCGTTTCTCGAGTAGTGCAAATAAATTATAAAGTATACCAAGACGAGAAAAAATCAAATATGGGGCAGCTAATTTTTCAATTTTTTAAAAAATCTTGCAGAGAGAAAAACTTATTCGCGATAGAAAAACTTTTTAGTGATAGAGAAATTTCACGATTAAAAAATCTTGCAGAGAGAAAAAACTTTTTATCGATAGAAAAATTTTTTCAAATAAAAAATCTTGCAGAGAAAATTTTAGCAATAGAAAAACTTTACGCTTAAAAATTTTTATCATAGAAAAATTTCAGATAAAAAATTTCGGATAAAAATTTTTTACAATTTAAAAAGTTTTGCAGATTAAAAAACTAGGGTCGAATAAAACTAGGGACGAATAAATCTAAGATCGGGTAAGTCTAGACGAACTGATTTCCGGGAAATGTCGGAAAAACCCACACTCAGATCATATAGTCAGACAATGTCTAAAGATCATACTGGTAGGAGTCAAAGAAAAAGATTAAGTCCAACGGTGATACAGAAAGGCTGAGACAAACAAAGACGGAAAAAAGCCTAAGTCCAACGATGATCTCTGGCTGAACCAAACTGAGGAGGGGAAATAACCCATATCGTGGTGAAAAAAGACTAAGTCCAACGATGTTGTCTGGTTGAACCAGTGTGAGGAGGTGAAATAACCCATATCGTGGTGAAAAAGACTAAGTCCAACGGTAATAGAGAAAGCTTGAGGCGAACAAAAGACGGAAAAAAGACTAAGTCCAACAGTGATCTCTGCCTGAGCCAAGCTGAGGAGGGGAAAATAACCCATATCGTGGAAAAAAGACTAAGTCCAACGTTGATAGAGAAAGGTTAAGACGAACAAAGACGGAGAAAAAAGACTAAGTCCAATGGTGATAGAGAAAGATTGAGGCGAATAAAGACGGAGAAAAAAGACTAAGTCCAACAGTGATAGAGAAAGGCTGAGGCGAATAAAGACGGAGAAAAAGACTAAGTCCAACACGGTGATAGAGAAAGATCGAGGCGAACAAAAGACGGGAAAAAAGACTAAGTCCAACGGTGATAGAGAAAGTTCGAGACGAACAAAAAGACGAAAAAAGACTAAGTCCAACACGGTGATAGAGAAAGACCAAACCGAGTGAAGATGGTGGCACACCTTCTTTTTCCCCGAGTCAGTCTGTGGTGTCACACGTTTTCAATTCAAATTTTTGGCTGGAAAACGTCTCGACCAATCAAAACGCAGGATCAACCCGAACAAAACATGGTGACACACCATTCTTTGCTAGGAATTCCACTTCCGGTTTCCTCTTTTGTTTTTTACATTTTTGCAGTGGTGTGAGGAGGGGGGGCAGAAAAAGCGGACATCTACTTCCGGTTTGATATTTTGACCGGTCTTTTGCCTCCCCGGGAGGGTAGACCTCGGACAAAATGGCACTCAGGGAGGGTAGACCTCGGACAAAATGGCACTCAGGGAGGGTAGACCTCGGACAAAACGGATTTTGTCCGAGGTCTACCCTCCTATACTACTAATAGCTCTACACATAATTAAAAATACTTAAAAAAAACCTTTTGATTATTTTTTACCGTTTTACGTTATTTTACGTAGTTTCAGGTAATGAGCCCGAAATTGAAAGTAAAATAATTGATACAACGAAATGGATTAAAAACAAGTTACAGTTTTCAAGGCTTCATTAAACCGAAGAATCGGTAAAAAACAAATGCGGTTGATCTATTTAGAGGCCAGATATATTGATTCGGACCTCATGGTTGGAACTGCTAGGACCCAGATATGCTGAATTTACTAAGACAATTAACAAAGACAGTCGCTGTTTACGTGAACCTACGTTTCGACCTCAAGTCAATAAATTTAACATAATGAATATACATACCAGTCCTGTCCATACATCTTAACCAGTCAAATGGAGTCAAACAAGAAAATATTGATGCTGAACATCAATGGCGCCGCAAACTAGTTGTTTCTGTAACAGGGCACAATGCATTGGGTTATTTCCTAATACGCATCTCTTGCACAATCTTCGTAGAGGTCCAAAAGACTTGAATGAAGTCCTTATATCTATATAGACTAGAGGGGTCGTATGATACCAGTTATATTAGGCGCTCCAACATTGACCTAGTTACAGTTAGCTGGTCTTAAAAACACGATCGCGAAAGGAAAACAATATTTCTACAATCCATACAATACTAGAACAAAAATATAAGTGGGGTCACAAGTACCACATAGGGTGCTCTAGGGTCAAAGAGCTTGAAAATGCCTCAACCTTTTCCAGCGCAAGATATTTAAAATGGTGGCTTCGAAAATTTGTGACAGATAATTTTTGATCACGTGAGTTATTATTCGAAATGCATTTTTTATTTTTCGAAAGGAAAATCTTGATATGTCTACGATCCGTGTTTTTATCCATCTAACAATGAAAGTGCAATATACAAAAAAAAAAAAAAAAAAAATCCCCACAAATAAATAAAATAGTTATTATGGACCCCGATCTGGTAATCAAAGTACAGTAGATATAGGTGGATGTTAAAACAAAGCATGGAACCAGTTCAATATGGCTGCCTCCATAGGCACTTTACAAAACCGAATAAAAATATAGTGCCGCCGCTCATGCGGCGCCACAATAAGCTCTTAAAGACCCCAATACAAACGTTCCTAATTCCCTGAGAACACTCCTACTGAAACAAATACGAAAAAGACATTGGCGGTTTACTGGATTCCCCATCTTACTTTCCTTTAAAACATTATGAAGTAGTTACTAATATAACTTAACCAGTGCAAATGGGTAAGATATACAATTTTGGACCAAAAGGTAGATGCTCGAGCCTGCTAACAAACCTGCTCTACTAAGAAAATTAATAAAGACAAGGGCGGTTTACTTGATGCCACAGGGCGGTTTACTGGATCCCCCATCTGACTATCTTTTAAAAAACATTATGAATTAGTCACTAATATGACTTGGGCTGTGCAAATGGGTAAGATATGGAATTTTAGACCAAAAGGTTGACGGTCAAGCCTGCTGACAAACTTACACAACTCTGCAATGAATTAAGACAAGGACGGTTCACTGGATCCCACAGGGCAGTTTACTGGATCCCCCATCTTACAATCTTTTAAAAACGTTATAAAGTAGTTACTAATTTGACTTTGACTATGCAAATTTCTCGACTAAGACAATTAATGAAGAGAAAGACGGTTTACTGGATCCCACAGGTCCTTTTAGTGGATCCCTAATCTTACCATTTTTTTAAAACAAAACTGCAGTTCTTGTTTCTATACTTTAACCAATGTAAATAGGTCAACTTCATTACTTTAGCCACGATTGTCAACTCTCATAGCCAGCTGACAAACCAACCAGGGCGCTTTACTGGACCTTAGAGGGCGGTTTACTGGATTCCCCATCTTACTTTCTTTTAAAAACACTATGAAATAGTTAACAGTATAACTTGGACTGTGCAAATAGGTAAGATATGCAATTCTGGACCAAACGTTTCCCCCCCCCCCCCCCAGGTCGTTTTACTGGATCCCCTATCTTACTATCTTAAAAACATTATAAAGTAGTTACATGTACTTATATATAAGTTAACAAGTGCAAATGGGTCAAATATACAATTTTGGACCCAAAGGTTGATGCTCGTACCCGCTGATAAACGTACTCGACTGAGACAATGAATGAAGACAAAGGCGGTTTACTGGATCCCACAGATCGTTTCAGTAGATCCCCCATCTTACCATTTTTTTTTTAAATCCAGACTGCAGTTCTTGCTTCTATAGTTTAACCAATGTAGACAGGTCACGATTGTCAACTCTCATAGCCAGCTGACAAACCAACCAGGGCGGGTGACTGGATCCCCTAAGTTGTTTGGATACCCCGTCTTTCTATTTTTCAAACACAGTTTAAGTTCGTGTTCAAAGGCGTAGCTTCCATCACGCACAATTTACTCAAGTGCATAATGTAGAAAAAATGGGAACAGGCGAAACATTCTTTTATCACTTTTTAGAATAACCCCTTCTTCGTGTAATTAAGCATAAAACCGCTAAAACTTGAAAATTTCCAACCGAGTCTAAAAAGCCAAATATTGCTATTCCTATTTCTGTTAGATTGAAAATCTCACTGCACTTGACAGTGTACATGTATATCAAGAATAGACTACACTTTCTATGCTGTCTGGTCTTGATTTACGCTGTCTGCTAAAGCACACTGCGTCGAGCTTAGCAGCCCAAGGTTGACATAGTACTCCCAAATCGGAGTGCGCAATAATCTGAACCTCTGGGTTACGCCCCTGTTGTTTATATAATAATAAACCAATGCAGAGAATTCAAATATGATATTTTAGCCACGAGGGTCAATGCTGTTAGTCCTCTGGAAGACTTATTCATCTGGAAAAAGTGATTAAAGACATGGGCAGTTTACTGGATAATCAGGTCGTTTTAAAACTGGACACCCAGGGCAACTATTTAACCCCCCCCCCATAAATAAAGTACACGTACTTGTTTATTCATCTAAACCAATGCAAATAGGTCAAAAATTTTATTTATTTGGCGGTCAGTGACCCACCCATGTTTTTCCTGGCTTTCTCACACCAGTACTGACACAACTTTCTTTCCAAAGCCACCGACTACTTTCTTCACAGTAAGTAGGTGTTTGGAAGGTCTGTAGGTCGGGAGATGTGTAGAAAGAAAACTGTGTGGGTAGGTGTGTACCTAGGTTGGTGTGTAGGTAAGTAAAAGTATAGGTAATTAAGTTAGTTACATAGAAATGTAGGTAGGTATTCAGGAAGGTATGTATGTAGGTAGTTGTACGTGTGGAAGAAGTTGTGCAGGTTGGTAGGGTTAAGGTGGGTGTGAAGGTATGTGAATAGATAGGAGCTTAAGTAAATGTAACTCGGTAGGTGTGTAGGTAGTTATTTAGGTATGTGTATAGGTAGGTGTGTAGTAAGTGTGTAGGTAGGTCAGATAGATAGGTGTGAAGGTAGCTGTATAGGAAGGTGTAAAGATAGGTTTGTACCTTTGTGTATATGTGTGAAGGTTGGTGTATAGGTAGGTCTGAAGGTAGGTAGTGTTAAGTTAGGTGTATAGGAAGATAAATTTGTAGGTGTGTATGTAGGCATATTAGTTGGTGTGTGAATGTATTGGTAGATCTGTATGTAAAAGTGTGTGCAGGGAGGTGGTTGGTGTAATAGTAGGTATGGAGGTAAGTGAATGGATGGCTATATAGGTTTATGGTAGGTGTGTAGGTAGGTGTGAAGGATGGTGTATAGGTTAGTATAAAGTTAGGCGTATTCATGGATGTGTTGGCAAATGTATAGATAGGTGTAGGTAGCTGGGTAGTCTATGTATAGGCATGTAATTAGATGTGTAGGAAGGTGGGTAGATTAGAGTGTTGGTAGGTTATATTCCCATGTGTGAAGGTAGATGTATAGTAGGTGTGAAGGTTGGTGGGTCTGTATGTGGGGAGGTAGGTGAGTAGGTTGGTGTGTGAAGGTAAATGGTAGGTGTTTAGGGTAGTTTATTGGTAGGTGTTTAGGGTAGTTTGTAGGTTGGTGTTAAGGTAGGTGTGTAGTTGGTGCGTAGATGTGTATATAGCTGTATAAGTGTGTAGGTGGGAATGTAGATATGTGTAAAAATAGGTGTGTAGGTGTGTAGGTAGGAGTGTAGGTATGTGTATTCATAGTTGTGTAGGTAGAACTACAGGTAGGTATGCGGGTAGGTGTGTACCAAGGTGTGTGGGTAGGTGTGTAGTACATGTGTAGGTATGTGTGTGTAGGTTGGTGTGGGAGTGCCCTTGGGCAAAACACTTCAGAGCCCTAGCCTAGTTCTGGCGGAACCCAGGAAATATATGAATATGTGAACTGTCGCCCTGATCAACTGAAATGATGTTGAAAGCAGCGTAAAACACCATTCAATCCACGAAGTTCTGTAGAATTCCATCTAGTGATGACAGAACTATTGTGGAAAAGAAGTTAGGAACTTAAAATACAAAGGACCATTAAAAAAAGATACATTCAGAACATTCCTATCATGTGTGAACGTCTTGTCTTACATGCGCTCATTATTGCACACTCATTATTGAGCACCCATCTACACATGTACTTTGCAGCACTGTTACAACAAAAATTATTGTGAAAAACCAACAGAAAAGATCATTTTCGATGTCTTTGGTAGGGAACACCCATAATTTAAAGTGGAAATTGCCTCCTTCATGACTCATTATACATGCACGGCACTAAATAGAGACTCATTTATGCTTTCTCCTATCTATTCCAGAGGACTAAATGATAATATATTCGTTAAATTTCAACGAGACTATTCGCAATCATTGAGACATTTGAAAGTTCGAAATACTTCTATTCCAATGGCAAAGGCAGTGGACACTCACCAGAAGTGCTACTTCGCAGCATTTGATCTACCAGTAGATCTACAGTTTTCCACTCATCCTTTTTATAGAATAAATCAAACAATATTATTTCATATAACCATGTATGATCAGATCTCTGTCAGGGTAAAATATTTTGGGTCTCCATGCAATGAAAAACTTGAACAAGATATAGTGATTTTTATTTTATTCATAAGTTTATAAGAAAACTGTTTCATTTTCACGTAAATAAGGCACACAAACAAACACAGAAAAAATATCAACACTGTTGCTACTCGAGTCATCAAAATTAACTAATAACTCTTGAAACTACTACACTGAAATGTATTTGATCACTTTCTTAGTACTGTTTTGGCTCCAGTGGTTAAGCTCTATGAACAAAACTTTGCGTCCTTCAACTCTTTACCATGTGACAGGCTTTTTTTACCCTTTTCTAGTTTCAAAGTATTTTTAGACAGTTTCAATTTGGATCAAATACAGGGATTGATCATTGAAAGGGTTATAAAAAAAAAAAGCAAAAAAACAAAAAACAAAAACAAAACAAAAGGAAACAGTAAATATTTAATTAGCAGTTTCTACCTATCTCTCAGTGTTTACGAAAGCTTTCTCCTGAAGGTCTTAAAAACACATTTCCTAGAAAAGGGTAAGAAAAACAATAGGGTTGAAAAATAATGAAAACATTCCAAAGCAGGTTCAATATCAAGTCTGCCAAAAAAGGCCTGGAGCTTTCATTTTTTTTTTTTTTTTTTTAATTAAACTTTTAAGCAAACTGACACAGCTCTCATTTAATTGATTGTATTGGAGTTTAACACCGTTTAAACAGCTTAGGTCATATCACAGTGGTCAGTGCACATACGCATGTACTCTCCCACCAGCACTGACACAACTTTCTTTCAAAGTCACTGACTACTTTTCTTGCATGCATCAGAGGTAAGTGGCGAAAAGAAAGTTTGCCTAAACCAGGTATCGAACTCACAGACACCAGGTGATGAGTCAGACACGCTAACCACTCAGTTACCTGGGCAGCTTTCATTTAAGATAAACAAGACGGTCGTGGTGTCTTTAGATCACTCACCTGATCAAACAAGATGTTTCATTGAGAAGTGACTAATGCCCCTGAAAACAAAAAGGCAGTCTGAAAAATCCCCCAAAATTTTTCTTTTTAAACATATTTGACCTTGCTAAGACCTTGACCTACTGATATGGTTCTTGTGTCCACTTATCATTTATATGTTGTTCACAATTCTGCAAAGTTATACTAAAATTCACTCATAATTAAAAAAGTTGCCCTGACTCAAACACTACCCCTGCCTTGAAAACGCAGTTGACCTTGCTGTGACCGTGACCTTAATCCTACAGACATGACTCTTGGGTATGATAGGTCACTTTTGAATAACACAGACACTAACCCTCCCTTGAAAACACACATGACCTTGCTGTGACCCTGATCTTAACTTATGGACATGAGTCTTGTGCATGACACATCATCTTGATATGGTTATAAATCCAACTCGATAAACCTTTCATTAACAGTTAATATTATTGTTTGTTTTTTGGGGGAATACATGTTTAAAACTACCAACTATAATGAGATGATATAAACATTATCGAGTTGGGTTTATAAATCATCTCGTCACGGTATGTGATTTAAAACCTGTTATCCAAAACATTAACAATAATACAACATAACCTGATATATACAATGAACAATTTGTCGAGTAAGAGCTATAACATTTTTGCAAAGTTGTTCTGCATTTATTAAACAGGAAAAAAATTATGAAAACAGATTTTTGACCTTGCTGTGACCTTGACCTTTGACATCTTGCACGCTGCTGGTTGTCTTTATGTAATTAACCAATTTTGCTGAAATTCGTTCACAATTAAAAACAAGCTATTGATACAAAGCAAGTGTGCAAGTTTCATGAAAATCCGACCACAGACTCTATCGCGTAAACAAGAAATGGAAATTTTCAACTTTAAATTTCTACTTTTCCTATACTGATTGTCCGATTTTTTTTTTTTTTTTTTTTTTCCTTCAAAATCAATAAGGTTCCAGCTATTGATTAGATTAACAAACTGTGCAAGTTTCGCGAAAATTCGACCACAAATGCGGACTTTATTGCGTAAAACAGAAAAAGACTAAAAAGATAAGGGACGGATGGACGGACGGACGACGGAAACCACGCCATGACTCGAGCTCTCTTGGCTTACAGCCAATAGAGCTAAAAATTACAGGCCGGACATGAACATACCCCATTGTTCTCTTTTTAAAGATACATACCGTAAATATGCGTTTTCTGTCAGTTTTTAACCCATTTTATCATTAATTTATGAAACTATTATCATTCCTGTGTCTACATGCTAAATGTTGCCCCTGATGGTTGCAAGGTTGCACAGATTACGACCGATAGAAAATGTTTTTAATTTTCTGGGGGCCTTCAGAGAAATCACCGTTGTCGTTTCCAGTTTTGAATCGAAAACAAACCCCTGGAGTTTCTTCATCCCTCACACCCTATAAATTGGTAATTTATATATGTTTATACAGTTGACTAAATTCTAAACCAATCTACACACTATAAAGTTTTAACATTGTTTTCTCTCTCTGGCTGTTAGAGTGTATCTTTAAACGTATTTGACTTTCCTATGACCTTGATCTTTGTCCTACTAACATGATTCTTGACATGACACATTGTTTATATGTGGTACTGCAAAGTTGCATTGAAGTTAATTCATTATTACAAAAGTTTTATGCTGGATACGAACACGTTTGACCTTCTTGTGACCTTGACCTTTAACCTATGGACCTGAATTGTGTGCATGACGTGTCATCCTCATGTGAAAAAAGTCACAGCCTCAAAAGGGAAAGCGGTTACTGCCCTGACACGACACAGACGGATGGACTAAGCAAAAACTAGTTTATATGCTCCTCAATTTTTTTTCAAGGACATAAAATGTAAAAGTTGCTATCACAGTTAATATAAGGTGAGTTATGATATTCTTTTTCAGCTTGACAGAACACTTTGAGCAAGTTCGATACAAAAACACCAAAAGAATGCCCATCTAAAATAATTTCTCTATCCCTTTGCATAAAAGAATTGCTTCTACCTTTAATCTACATGTATTTAGCTAGAGTGATCATCTTGTTCAATAGAGCTGAACAGTTCTAAGATTAGAGCCACTTTGTGCAGAACAGGCCAAGCAACACTTCTGTGAAACTGTTTTGAAGAAGAAGATAAAATTAAGCAAAATTTGACGAGGACTGAAAAACGTGAAGGCCAATCGCAATAGGCCCCCTTTCCCAAGAAATACCCCCCCCCCCCCGCAAGAAATTTATGATTAGGCCAGCTAAAACATTTTTGACTGACTTTATATCAAATGTCTATGTAAAAAGTGATTGTTTTACTAAACATTACGATCCTTCCTTTAAATTATTCGTAATTTAACCCTTTACTATACATCGATATTTTTGACTCGTCCAATTTAAAAGCATTTTGACTCGTCCAAATTAAAAGCATTTGCTGGCCACAAATTAAATGAGGTTCAAATAATAGGGCTTGTCTTTGAAAGGGTGGAAAACATAGTGGGAAAAGGAGAAAATGCTGGTTACCAGCATTTTCTCCTTTTCCCACAATGTTTTCAAAACCCTTCTTCTTCAGGGTCGTTAAAAAGCGGCATTGTGTGATGAAGGGTTAAATACCAACAGTCCTAGTTTAAGTCTATAAGACAGCAATAACCGTTTACACGCACAATACATGGAATACCAACATAACACAGATACTGATTTAAACTTCGTGGTGATGAACATGTCCTATTTATCACTGGGATCCACTAATCTCATAAGCTGTTAGAGATCATATTCTTCCACAGTCACAGTAGTCAAAGAGGTAAAGAAATCATTGGAGCACATCTGTCAGATTACTTGTTTCTCCAACAACGCATTCCAAAGGGTTCCATAGCTATATAAATATGTGTACACAGTTCTTCATCTACTGGTAAAGGAGAACACTTGTCAAAAGTTATTTTTTAATCCATTGATAAATGTAGAAATTGTAGCTGAGCAGACAAGCTCTATGTATGACAATTTCACCATTTGACCTTTGAGGGTGACCATGACCTTGAACCTACCTGAACAAATGATTTTACTGGTAAAGGAGAACTATTGTGACAAATAACCATTAAATTCACCCATAAATATAGAAATTGTGGCTCAGAGAAGCCCCATTTATGACAACATTATCATTTGACCTTCAAGTGTGACCTTGACTTTTGACCTACCTGAACAAATGATTCAAATGACATGCTTGGTAAAGGAGAACAACTGTGTCAAATTATTTTGAATCCATCCATAAATAGAGAAGTTGCAGATCGGACAAGCTCTATACATGACAATTTTATTTGACCTTCAAGTGTGACCCTGACATTGGACCTACCAGAACAAATGCTTCAAATAGCCATTCTACACATAAAGGAGAACAATTCTGCCAAAATATTTTGAATCAAGCCATAAATAGAGAAGTTGTAGCTTGGACACGCTTTATGAATGACAATTTTATCATTTGACCTTCAAGTGTGACCTTGACCTTGTTTCAAATGGCACTCCTACTTATAAAGAACAACAATTGACCTTCTGCCGATTTTGATTGACAGGTCATATCAGCCAATCAAAACGCAGTATAGCGCGTCATATAAACAAAAAGGTCAAAGTTACAGCCTTCATTATTGACAGACAATGTAATTTTTTTCTTTTTATGTTTAAACCATAGGAGATTGGATTATAGATCAATTATTTCAAAATGGATAAAAGTTGCAGATAAGAATCATGTGGCAAGGTATTTATTACATAATATATCCTGAACGGAAAAACAAATTTATCAAAAACCTACATCCACGTAAATGTCGTCGGTAGATTTAATTAGGATTCCGAAAAACAACAACAACAACAACAGAAAAGCAGTTTTTTAATCTTTCGGGAAATAAAGAACGATTATGCCAAATTTTATTGTTAAACTACCTATTGAAATCTGATTCAACGAACATCTTCCAGATTCCAAGCATGACTCGTAGACAGTCGTAATCGTTGTGCGAAACGAGCAATAGGAAGAAGTATATTTTATTGAAAGGCCACACGGCATCCTGTTTCATAAATAAGTTGACATTGCGAACATCAGATAGTCTTTTATTCTTGTTGTAATACTTTAGGGAGCATTCATATTTTATTTCTGTTTCATTAAGACGACTACATGTGACTGTCAACTGCACTTTGGCCTGGTTCGACTGATTGTTTGTTTTCCCCTCGATCGTCGCATAACTGATAAATGCTCGTCCATTTAAAATCAGTATAATCCTTATAATCACCACAAGTGACCAAACATTCCCCCAATTTGAAAGTTTTTACAACATACATCTGTTAAGATTATGACAAACCTCTTTCTCAATTGATTACTTACACTGATAAATCTTACTGATTTCCATTGAAGCAGGTATTAAAAGTGTCAAGTAAATCTTTACCAGACAACAAAACATTTGATTCTTCTGTTTTGAAAACATTTGCTGTCGACAAATTAAACGTTGCTCCAATGATGAGATTTGTCTTAAAAGGGTAGGAAACATATAGGGAATAAGAGAAAAGTTTTCAAAAGTCTCCTCTTTCAAGGTCGTTATTTAAAGCACCACATTGTGTGATAAAGGGTGAAATTGTATGTCCTTTTCTATATTGTTTACTGTCAAACTGACATGTTATATACTCACAAAATGTCTTTAAACGTATGCCCCTTTCCCCTATTACTAATTATAGATGTTGCTGACAGCAATCTACTCACATTTGTGAGACCGAACACAGAATTACGAACATATTTGCGCTATTTTTACTTTAAGATTTCTTATAAATATGACATTATTCAAAGTATTTTTTCTTGTTACGTTGCTTATCTACTTCAAATTGATAAGAAAGTTGGGAATAAAACTTTAGGTGCTTCATATAGAGCGAAGCATAAGCTAGAATAAAACTGAAATAAATGTTCTTTCTCTATGCAATTGACGCCATTTTCTGGTTTGTTTGTCGGGCATAGCAACCAAAATACCACGTTACAAAGGTGGGCGTGCCAAACTCGTGTTTGCAGAAAGGTCAATTGTGCCCAATTATTTTGAAATCCACCCATAAGTGTAACTTGTAGCTCAGAAAAGCTATATGTATGACAATTTTATCATTTGACCTTCAAGTGTGACCTTGACCTTGGACCTACCTGAACAAATGTTTCAAATGGCACTTCTACTGATAAAGGAGACCAATTGTGCCTAAATTATTTTGAAATCCATCAACAAATATTCGGATGGACGCACTAACGCACGGGCGGACGCACATACACCAAAGCGACATTGTTACAACTATGTCTCGCTCATCGCAAGTGGGCTCAACAAAAATCAGAAGTTTAGTGGAGTACTCTGCTTTGTAACCATACAAATCCAATAATAAATTAAATATTAGTGAAAAATACCTTAACTTTCACTTAGCATGATCCCTATCAAATCATCATGTGTGTTCCTCACACCAAAACAAACATCTAGTGATTACAATTAGCAAAAGATTTATAAAGGATAAATGTTGAGTCCAAAGTACAAACTACTTTACCTTCCTTTTGAGCCAAATATGTCCTCTAACTTTATGCACATCCCAGAGTACAACTTTGTATAATGGCACAGTGCAAATTACCATTCTCTTCTTGTCTGTTTAGAGCGCAGCAATGACCTACGACCAAGAAATAAGTATTTTCAAAAGAAGAATGGGGGGAATGCTAAAGAAAAATACATGGCTGCAATATCAATCTTGTATGATGTTTATAAACCCCTTTTTCCAGGGCTTCAGACCAACTAAGAATAATGCTTAGGCAGTTTTATATTTTGCTGTTTATTTTATTTCTGTTTAACTTTTTACTTAACTTTTTAAAGCTTTGACTAGAATGGAGAAAACGGTTTGGCCATCTAACGATTTAAGCTTTCAAATATTCCCTTAACCTGTTCCTACTGTCCTATAACACTTTTTGTTACCAGTATTTGTGATTCAACAACCCTTATATAAGAAGAACCAGTTTTCTGAATGTTTTGACTTGGTATATTTCATGGATTTTGAAAATACCATAAACTCGCTTTTTTCCATTCCAAGTATGGTGGTGTCATTGCCTCGATCTTATTGACTACTTGCATGGGATAGTTGTTACACTGTCTGTCCGGTGCCGAGGTTCACCAATTTGATCCCCATTCAGGTCATAATAGATAGGCAAATAATATTTAACAAACAAAATGGCTTTCTCAATTTAATATAGGTCTACAGTGTCAATAGCATAACTACTGAGCCATCAACTGAGAATCGTAACGGGACTTGCTTCAAAATGGTCCACTACAGCTGAGTCCACGAAAGCATGATTACAGGTATTTGAATGAAAGTAATCTTCGTTCTGGTATTGAGTAAAAAGTTTCCTCCCTCACACACTGCACTCAACCATTTTTTTTTTTTTTTTCCCCAATGTGGAAAAGCAGCCAGTGGCTTGAGTGCTCTGTTTTGTGCAAAGTGCACTGGCCATTGGAAAATACTGTTGAAATCAGAAATTTTACCGAGGGGGAATATTTTAGGGAACGATTCTTTCTCAATAGCAGTATCGTGCATACAGAAGTAGCAAAAATCAACCCTCCATAGACCAAAAGCTTAAGTCCAAGGATGGTTCAAGTAATTTTAACAGATTTAGAAAGCTTAGCCATATTGAATAATTTCAAAACCCATTTGGCTTAAAATTATATGCGTTTTATCCTTGCTCAACTTCATCTTTTATATGAGCCATGGTCTATAAAAAGAAGGTTGAATATATGCATCTGAAGAAAGTATCGATTTATATCAGCCTGCGCAGGCCGCCCTTGGCCGAAACTTTTTGCTATTGGTCAATTTTCTGCATGTCAACGGATCAGTCCACCTCATGATTTGAATTCAGTTTATAGGCAAACTTGATTTTATGATTCCATAATTGTATGATGTTCTGCTAGGTATAATGCATCACTGAGATGCATTAAGCCCCCTTTTGCCAGAGCGTGGCTCATAAGCCTCATATACATCAAGTTTTTTTTTTTTCAAACAATGCATGGTCTGCTTGTGCTTCCATGCAGATCAGGTAAATGTAAGAAAAAATCAATTGTTTTTAAACATTTAAGTACGTTTACAGCCTTTGGTTAAAAAAAAAAAACTCTCCCGACTTTGTACTACAAAAATGAAGCAGTAAACATTTTTTACTACATTTTCATGAATAATTATGGTATGTGGTAAAACAAAGAATATTTCTGTGAAAAAAAAACATGAAAATTTGTCGATGGATCTAATAGGAAGCTTTGTTTAAAAGGTATACATGTTACCTCCGGCCACATCTAGAAGAAGACCACTAAAGGCTAAATAACAGCTATTTCTGTTTAAGTTCTGGCGGTCACCTTGGTGGAGCGGAACCATTTATAGATATTTTAATGGTTGAACAGTGAACTTACCATAAAATCTGTGGCTGGTGATGGACACATTGTTACATACAGAAGACAGTGCAACAATACTTTGCGCCGCTTTCCCGTAGAAAAAGACAAGATCAACGTTACTATCATATGAACAAGGCTATGTATACATAAACCACTGATCTTTACAATTATTATGGCCTTCCTACAGTGGGAACTCATGCATATGCATAGTGCAAACAGGCAGAATGCCTGATTTATACCGCGTGTAGAGGCTTATCAGCAGACAGGAGCCAAGGTCCCAATCAGCCATGACATTGTGACAAATGTTCAGACGTTGGTTTATCTTTCTTTTCCTCCTGGTCAGATGAACTGGCACTCGATGGATTATTTAAGAACATTATTGCATATAAAAGAACTATTTATGCGTTCAAAGGACGGTCTGGTGCCGTTCTATTTCATAACAAACATCTCCATTCTATGATCAACTTTTTTTTTTTAAATTAAACCATTATCGTGGAACTAAGTCATTGAAGTCCGCACTGGCAGTTTCTGCTCGTTCTGCGGCATCTCTAAATGTTAAACGCGGAATCGAAGTTCACCCCATCCATTTAATATGAATTTTTCTCGTTCTCATTTGTTCGACATTCAGTGTCCGCACTACACATGCCATCTTTCTATAACTAATTTGCAACGCAACGCAGTGGTCCATCCCTTGAAAATGCTCATGCCTATGCTTTTTCTCTTCGGAATTTGGAACTAAGGTCGCTCGCTTGCTTTCTACAAGGCCGTCTGTAGACGGTTTTGCCACAGTGCTACTCTCTAATATCAAAGTGTCTCTACTAATTCTTTTCGTGCATTAAAAAAAGTTTTTCATCCATAAATTGGCTTCCAGTACTTGCTTTGGTAACCCATATCTAGCCTGTATACTTTTAGTTTCTTGGATAATTCTTTCTACTCTGACTGATTTCATGCCCGCCCGGGTAGCCCAATGGTTAGGGTATCTGACTCGTGACATGGTGGTTGTGGATTCGATGCACGGTTGGGGAAACTTTCCTTCCAGCGATTTTTTCCGTCTCACCTTTCGGATGCATGTGAGTAAAGTAGTCAGTGGCTTTGAAGGAAAGTTGTGTCAGTACTGGTGTGAGAAAGCCAGGAAACACATGCGTAGGTGCACTGACTGCCGTGATATGATCTAAGCTGTTAAAGCGGCGTGAAACTCCAATACAAACTGATTTCATCTCATCACCTTGGACCATTTTGAATATGCACCAACCATACCCAGAACATTCGTCCCAAAATTTCGAGAAAACGAGGTTTTTTTCATATATATATATATAGAAGCAGTCCTTTTCTTGAAATCTGTCATCAAAAGTTGCACTTGCTTTTCGTATTTCAGACTTACTTTATAAAAAGGACTCCTTTTTGCGAAAAGGAGTCTTTTTCATCAGATGAGAGTTATAGAGCAATTTTTAGGAGTCCTTTTCGCATTTAAGACACTCCTTTTCGGAACTCCTGTGAAAGCATAGATAGGTGCACAGGCCGCTGCAATATAACTGAATAATTTTGAAAGCACCATACGAATTATTTTTTCGTGAAAAGAAGTCTTTATTTGATAAGGTGTCTTTTTTGTGTTATGTAAGTCCTTTTCGCGAAAAGCACTGACCCCTTTTTGTAAAATCTAAAGTCCTTTTCGCGAAAAGGAGCCATCTTCGCTGAAAAGGACTTTTCGTACCCGTATAAAACTATCAATTAACAGGATCAATTCCTCTCTCTCTCACGCTGCACTCAACCATTTTTTTTTTTTTTTCCCCACTGTGGAAAAGCAGCCAGTGGCTTGAGTGCGCTGTGTTGTGCAACATACTTGTATGAAGCATGTAAGGAATGCTTAAATAAGTGCACTGGCCTTTGGAAAATACTGTTGAAATCAGAAATCATGTTTACGGAAGGCGAATATTTTAGGGAACGATTCTTTCTCAATAGCAGTATCATGCATACAAAAGAAGCAAAAATCAATTTGACCACCCTCCACAGACCAAAAGCTTAAGTCCAAGGATGGTCCATGTAATTTTAATAGATTTAGAATCATGGTGCAAGTACGGTTTACCATCAAAACGATGCAAATGTGTAGAATTTTGCGTTTCCCGCCAGGCATCGCCGCCTTCAAAGAAACAAACGGCAACAATACAAATGAGCCATGCTCTGCCAAAAGGGGGCTTAATGCATCTCCGTAGTAACAATATACCAAGCAAGTCATCATATCATTATGGAACCATAAAATGCATTTTGTAAAAACAAACGGCTGAATTCTGGGGCAGACTGGTCCTTTGATATGCAGAAAAAGGACCGATAGCAAAAATTTTCGACCTAGGTCAGCCTGCGCGGACTGCGCAGGCTGACCTGGGCAGATACTTATCGCAGACGCATTAAGCATCCTTTTCACAGAGCATGGCCCAAATGTTTTCGACATTTAATGTATTCATACGAGCACTTTCTCAGTTCAACATTTCAACCTATGACCTTGAAAAATACCAAATTGTTTTTCATTCACTCTCGGTGATATTGTATTCGGTCTAACACCGAAGAATATTGCCCATAACGTTCTTTTCAGCGACTAGCTTGTTGTGATAATGTCAAGTGAGTGCAATGTCAGGTTGGTCTATTTTTTTTTTTTTGCACGTAAAGGGAAGCAACACAGATAGGTCCTTTATAAAATGAATCTATAGGTTGTTCCCCTTAATTCTTTGTCGAGCGACATAATTCTAGACTGGTCCAACATGAAAGCATTTGCAGACGGCAAATCGAGAGTGAATCAAATAATGACATGTGTCCTTCAAAGGATAGAAAAAATTGTGGGAAAAGGAGAAAATGCTGGTTACCAGCATTTTCTCCTTTTCCCACGATGTTTTCAAACGGCTTTTTCTTCAGGGTCGTTAAAAGTCGGGATCGTGTGGTAAAGGGTTAATATCTTTCTATGTGATACTGAACTCTGTAATCTTTTGCAGGTTCTCGATCTAGCCCAAGATGAATCAGGTTTACCCCGCCTCTAGAGATGATAACACTGTGTCATTTACATTGTTTGCAGGTCCCAGAGATGTCCAATAACAGGCAGTTTTGAAATATTTGTAGGTACATTATTAGTTGTATGATGTTTTCAAAGGCCTTCTACCCCAGGGTCTTTAAAACACGGGATAGTTTGGTAAAGGGAAAATACAACTTAAAACACTGTTTCATTACCTGCAGCGAAGGAAATGGTAGACTTATAAGATTGGTATTGCTCGAAAATAGGTTCCTGATAATTTCTTTTACAGGTACATAAATTTGGAAATATAATACATGACACGTTTTCATCCAATCAAAATTATTATCTCATGATATATGTCACTTCTCTGCAATGAGTCCACATGTACCTGGAATATACTCGTATAAATTGATAATTAACCCTTTACCAGACGACAAAATTTTATCCTTGTCCAAACTGAAAGTATTTGCAGACGACAATTTCATTGTGGCTCAAATGGTGCAATTTTTCTTTGATAGGGCATAAAACAATGTGGGAAAAGGAGAAAATGCTGGTTACCAGCATTTTCTCCTTTTCCCACAATGTTTTCAAAAGGCTTCTTTCCCAGGGTCGATAAAAGGCGGCATTGTGCGGTAAAGGGTCAAAGAAGAAATATCTTTTAAAAAAAAATGTAGACGGCGTAAATCTGCCGGTCAATAGGTCTGCAGGGGCCCACAGAATAAACATGTCCGTATTTCTTACCAATCGCAAATTTCTATTTATTCATTTGAATATCTTTCCAAAAAGTGGGTCAAATGCCAGCGCATTCAGCTACACCGAAAAAAAAGGCAGAACAGATTCGGAATACAGAATTTATTCAACACAATTTGATTCACAGTCATCTATTCAAAAAAAGGCACAACTTGGTACAAGAACAACTCAGGGCTATGCACACGGACCTCGGTACCTTATCAGCACATGCTGATCCGTAAGCCTGCAGTTTACAAGCTCCATTACACACTCACTTGCTGAAAGTAAAATTTTAACCCTTAGACTGTTAAACGCGACTGACGGAGCCTTTGCGGCCAGTGTAGATCAAGATCAGACTGCACAGAACGTGCAGTCTGATCTTGGATCTACACTAGCCGATAAAGAGATATGTTTCCAAATAATAACATAAAATTGCAATATTTGTTGTTTTTTTTACTGTTGGCGAGAAGGGTCGATTTAAATTATTAACCCTAAGGGTGCGAAGCGCGACTCACTGAACTTTTTGCAGGCAGTATAGATCAAGATCAGACAGCACGTTCTGTGCAGTCTGATCTTGTATCTACACTGTCCGATAAAGATTTTTCTGAAAAGTAAGTTTGAAATAGCATTATGCGAGTTTTTACTACCGGTTTGAAAATTTCAGTTCACTTTTTTATCAGGATAAGGGTTAAGCAGGTTAAGGGTTAAAGACAAGAATAAATGTTTGGACAGTGATGATACAAAGCAGTCGACTGCGGTGCGGCCATTGCGTGACTAATTTTGCCGCCGAGTGTGACACTGGCCGTACCATGTTCAAAAATAAAGAAAATATAAGATATAAGATTCATCGAGTTTTTCAATCAAAAACTGTTTTCAAATGCATTGGAATCGCTCCTGGAAAGGTGTTGAACCGAGTTTTAACCCCAAATTTACGGGATAGCGATACTTTTTTTTCGTGCTCTCCCGGTACTCTTGCCTTTGGTCTGGCCGAGCAGTTTTGAACATTTTTTTTTTTTTGAGACAACATATACATGCAGTCTGACCTTGTTCTACACTCTCCACTTCCCTATCAATAGTTACAGCGATTTAATCCCTATGGAATATCAATAAAATTGACGACGGTTATTTTTTTTTTACAGTCAAACATGATAATACGACAGGATGATGATTAATCTACGTACAATATGTTCTACCGTCAGTGCCGCACACAGGGTCATGTAGTGGACAGTTCGTATTACAGTGTCGAGCACGAATCTTTCTTCCATGTGTATTGTAGCATGCACCTTGGTGTAGAAACTCTAGAGCTGGGTTTAGATAGCACTGAATTTTTTGGAGTTCACAAAGATTCTCTGAAATAAGAATTGCGCAACATTCGTCCCATCGGTAGTTAACCGTTTACCACACAATCCCTAGTTTTAACGACTCTGAAAAAGAAGGCTTTTGAAAACATTGTGGGAAAAGGAGAAAATGCTGGGAACCAGCATTTTCTCCTTTTCTCAGAATGTTTTCTTCCCTATCAAAGACAGAAATCATCATTTGAACCACATTTGTTTTGTCGTCTGCAAATGCTTTCAATTTGGTTGAGTCCAAAATTTTGTCGTTTGGTAAAGAGTTAAAGTATACACAGAACATTGACCCGGTACCCGAGTCTCTAAATATTAAGATCTCTGGACGGTTCTATGCCCTCTTTTTCGGGTATGAGAATAAAGACCAGACTGCACTACAATCCCCTCAAGCCATTTGCTGTTTTTCCAGTAAAAACCCTCTCAGTTATCAACAGTCAACGATGACAAAAAAGTAAAAGTTTGGTCGCAATGACAGTCATGGCACTTCAAACAGGATTTACCTAAATCGGGATTTTAAACGAATCGCTTGCTTATAAGACCTAACTGACCAACAGAGCTAAAGAGTATCTGTAATAGCTTTTCATATAAAACATGGATAAAACATTGTCACAGAGAGCGGTTCGATAACTTAAATCTAGCCTTATGGCCCCAAAATGGAAACAAAGCGGTTGTTAAAATGCATTGAAATTGAAACTACCGGTATATCATGTAAAAGTATGAAAATAATTGTGAAGGTGACAATCTCTTATTTTACGGTCGGTCCAAGTATTAGTCGCTGGCAGAAAAATGAATTTTAAAACCATGTCAAAAGTCGCCAGGTCGCTCCGTCTTTTGTTTACCGTTTACCTGATTCTAAATTTCATTTCACTACCAGCGACTTTCACTTGGAACGACCCTACAATAGCGCATTGTCATCTTCACAACAATTTTCCATACGTTAGAATGGTATGGTTTAAATATAAATGCATTTTACCACCCCATTGTTTACTTTTGGCAGCTTTAGCGCCTTTAACTGAGAGCTGGCTCACCAAGCCATTCGGTTAAGGTCGCTGGTATCGCCACGTGGCATGTGTTTAGTGCCTGGATTTGTATCCACGAGATGATACACGTTACCTCGAATGCAGAAGTGGGATAAATGACAACTGTTGTACTGGAGTTGCCGTATCCCAAATCTTTTCCTAGACTTTAAGTGACAGATCAAGATTTCTCGAAAGGTAAAGCAATGTCATGGAGACAGCGTAATCGGCATGGAGAACCTAAATCCAGAGACCTAACTTTTCCAGTGATGCAGTTAAGCTGCTTAACGCTTTGCCACACAATCCCGACTTTTAACGACCCTGAGGAAGAGGCCTTTTGAAAACATTGTGGGAAAAGGAGAAAATGCTAGTAACCAGCATTTTCTTCTTTTCCCACAATGTTTTCTATCCTTTCCTAAACAAATTTTTGAGTCACGTTTATTTTGCCGTCTGCAAATGATTTGAATTTCGATTAATCTAAAATATTGTCGTTTGGTGAAGAGTTAGCCTTTTCATGGAAGTGATGTGAAGCACTGATATGTGAACACAATACTTGAAAAAGGACAGAAACCCATTGGAATATTACTATTTAAAGATTTAGGCGAGATCTCCATATCTGCCTTTAATGCATGTATACGTGAACACACATTGTGGCAAAAGTAGAACATGTACTTACGCATCAAATGCAGTTTCTCTTCAGTTTGCAACAACGCGTTTACAAGTGGCCGCCTGTGAGATGTAAACTTTGAACATCTCCAGGTAAAAATCTATTAGGTATTCATTGAATTCAACCAATGTTCGGGTCAGTTTACTTGTACTGCTTGCAAATGGTTGGAGAAAAAAATGGACTTGATATAGGAGAGAGCTAAAAGATCTGTTCACCGACATTTCTTAGGAACATTCTTAGTCTTATTCTCCAAGATTTTCTAAATTTGAAAATAACACAACTTCTGATTGGCTAAACCATTTGGTTTAGCCAGTCAGAAGTTGCGTTTCTTTCAAATCTAGAAAATTCTTGAGAATTAGACAAGTGAAATTCTTAAGAATGGTTTGGTGAATACGGAACCTGACTGCTGGACAGCTTGGTTGATCTACCTCTACACCCTTTACGAAAGTCATCAAACTAAGAAGTGAGGGGATATAACTACTAAATGGGTGGCCGTATCGGCCATTAAATCTCCATGCCCGACCATCACACTGTATTTGTACTAACAATACCCTGTTGATGAATAAAAAACAGCAGGGCTTCATTACCATATGTTCGGTTGTCCGAACCGCAAACTGGATCTTTAGTACCATTACAATTGCTATGTTTACAGGGCACTGATGCGGCATTCGTTCTTGTTATGAAGCCTCCAATTACTGCAATATAAATTAACCTTTAAACCTTTACCAATCAATCCTGTGTTTTAAGTGACGACCCTGGTGGGAGACGACCTATGAAAAATATCGTGGGAAAAGGAGAAAATGCTGGTAACGAGTGAAAAAGTTACAGGTGTATACTCTCTATCCAAATGCCCATGGACACAATAAGTGTCTGCCATAGGGATCACACTTAAAACAAACCTGGTTCAGAATCAAACTTTCAACAAATGAACAACCCTGCTCCTACAGTACACTTATCTATGTTTCCTTACTCATCTACCAGCACGGGAGAAAATTTACACTCAATGGCACTTTTTTCGCAATGACTGGCTGCTTCAGGTATCGGACTCTAAACATCCGAATAACAAATTTCAGGTATTAACAACTAGGCCCCGAACAATACGTATATCCATCCTTCCACAGTCATCTACGAGCACCAGAACTAGGGGGAAAGGCTTGTCCAAGCAAACCTGTCCAGAATGGCTGATTGTCACAGGAATATAACTCTAGATCCCCGAGATACAAATTAATTCTTTACCAGAGAACAAAATATTAGACTCGTCTAAATTGAAAGCATTTCCAGAAGACAAATTGAATTTTACACAAAATATGAAATATGACTTTGAAAGGGAAGAAAACATTGCTGGTTACCAGCATTTTCTTCTTTTCCCACTATTTTGTCAAGAGGCTTCTTTCTCAGGGTCGTTAAAACCCGGAACTGTGTGACAGGGTTAACAGACCTCCAACAAAACACTTATGTATGCTTCCTGTGTCATCTACCAGACTGTACTATGACATGGACATATTGATTGCCGGAGGAAACTTTTCAGCAATTACCGGCTTCTACAGGGATCGAACTGTACGCAAACGACTTATAAATACACTTATCTATGCTGAGTTTCCCGCAATGACTGGCTGCTACATCTTTCGCACTCTACACCCTGAGTTACAAATTCCACACATCAACAACAGATGAAACTTCTGTTGTACCAGAGAAACGTTTATCGATTGATTAAATGGTCTCGAATCAGTTTCCAACAGTAGGACTACTTTGTTATATCACGGCAACAGCTCTCTCATTTATGTTCTCCTTGATTTCACAAATAGGTGAGAACTATGCAGTGCCTTGCCTGGCAAGATGGACCACTTCTTCAGGCTCTGATTGAAAAAAAATCGAATCTCAACAATCCTGATGTGATTTTCATTTGAAGGAGGGTAATTTTATGTCACAATAAAGTTCACAACTCATTTTTTTCGACGATCGACATATTTTTAGACCTACGAGGAGGAATGATGTTCAATCGTAATGTAAATCTTTGAGGATGTACCCCAATAGCATTGTGGGCGCCATCTTGGAAAAAATTTAGAATTTCTGAAGATTTCTGTCGTATCTAGGGATCAAGGGAAGATTAAGACATTAAATAGACATTAAATAGACGGTAAAACATAACAATCTATTGGTCATCTTGTATTCTGCAACACTAACATTGTGGTTGTTGATTGGTGACTTACCGAATCATATGATTATCGTATGACTATCAGAATAAGTGTTACGCACGTGATACAAAACACAAACATAAACATAAATTCTTTGTAATACCAGTTATTCTTCTATAGCAATGGAATAGGAGTTTGAATAGATGTTGCAAATCAATAGAGCAACTACACTTAGATATTAAAGAGATTGAGAATAAATACGTCATTCTACTTAGTGACAGTAAAGGTTGTTACATCAAGGAATTCCAGGAAACTATTGCTGAATTAAAGCATATCAACAAACTACAAATAGACTGGCATATCAAGAGTGGGTCAACCATAAGAAATGGTTTGAAATATCTAGAAAAATTAGTGACAACAATCAGTAAAGACAGTATAGTACTACTATGGTACGGAACTTGTGATTTCACTATATTAAATAGGGGCAACAAACACTTAACACCAAGCTTTATATCAGTTAGTCAAGCGTGCGAATTTTTCAATAGAGAATTAACAAGGCTATCTGACATAACTAGAAGCTTTGATGGTACGATTGTCCTTTTAGAGATCCCACCCATTAGTGTTAGTGACTGGAACACTTGTAAATCGTGTGATACTTCAGAAGTAGCTTCTAACCATGACATTAATCAACAAATCGACACAGTTAACACTTTGATTCGAACATTTAATCAAGAAAATTCTGGTATATCATCACCAAGATTTGGACTTGACCTAGAAATCGGACGGAAAAACAAGAATAAATCTGCCCGGAAAACCATTAATTTCAAACTCTATTTGGATGGAGTACACCCTTGTTCTGAGTTAAGTAAATTATGGATGCTTAGAGTCCTTAGATGTGTTGGTTCTAATTAAAATAAATGATGTCACAGATAACAATATTGATTACTATGAATTAAAAAAAAAAAAAAAAACATTCTGTGGATGGTAGGGACGCCCAACCTCCACCTAATCGTGCTTTAAACTGTACAAAGTAATCAACTTATAGGACGGTAGGGACGCCCAACCTCCTAAACATCTAAAATTCAAGATGGCTGAAGGGAGAAATATATTTCCTACACAACTAAAAGGCATCAATCCACAAACAAGTACTCCTAGACCAAAAGTAAAGGAAACTAAATCAAATGAAAATGAAAAAAAAAAAAGGCTAAGGCCAGGATCCGACTGCGACATTTGCCCTCAATGCGAAACGTCAATTACAGATGGAATGGAAAACTTATCATGCATCCACTGTGGCCTGAGCTTTTGCAGAAAGTGCACAAACATAACGAAAGAACAATACATGCTCATCACAAGCCCCAGTCTTAATCTCTCGTGGTCATGTCCAACCTGTAAATATACACTTCCTACTTTATTGAGACTAGACAGTACAGTCACTGAAATAAAAACAGCAAATAATGAACGCCTCACAAAGCTAGAGTTAGACATGGCCGAAATGGATTTGAAAATAGAAGACAAAGTTGAAGAGAAAATGGAAGAAAAAATTGACGACATGAAAAAAGAAATACAAGAATCAATATCTGCCGACATGAACAGCATTATTGATGCAAGAATCAAAGAAATTGATGATAGAAAACTACGTAGCCATAATCTAATGCTGTATAACCTACCAGAATCAAACAATGAAAACCCCGAACAGAGAAAACATTCAGATATTGCATTAACATGTGAACTCGCAGATCACCTTGGGGTAAAAGTAGATTCGATTAAGGGTTTTAGGATAGGAAAAAGAGATAAAGACAGAACCAAGCCATACAAACTAACATTAGACAGTAAAAAAGAAAGAAGGGAGCTTCTACAAAAAGCCAAACAAATTAAAAACAAGGCCCCAGAACACTTGAATAAAGTAGTAATTACGACGGACATGACTCCTACTCAACGACAAGGGAGAAAAGCGCTCTTAGAGGATCTAGAAAAGGCAAGACAAACACATCAGAATGCAAAAATAAGAGATGGCAAAATTATCATCCCAGAATCCAGCTCTATAAGACAAAAGAACAAAGAAACTCCAGCCAATACTAATAATAAAATAGAAAAACAAAAGATTCAACCCAAAGACAACGAAAATCCGAACACTATGCTTTCGCTAGAAAATACAACGACAGATTATCTTCAAACTACAATTATTGAGTCAGACATAACGATCCCAGGTGGTACTAATGTTGGAGTACCATCTTCGCCGGAATTCGATCGACAATAGGAAGCAAATTTTATTTTTAAATCTGTAAATAGAGAACAAAGTGACAGCCACGAATACAATGTAAATAGAGAACAAAGTGACAGCCACAAATACAAATTAAAAATCGTTTATACCAACGCAGATGTTTTAACAAACAAATTGAATGAATTGAATATTTTGATCTCTAACAAAAACATTGACAGTATCGCTGTAACTGAAATAAATCCAAAGAAAACATTTTTACCACTAGACGATTCAACTTTCAACATTGCCGGATATAATTACTTCAAAAATGATAAACAAGATGGAAGAGGAGTTATTCTATATATAAGTCAGGAATTAAACTCTCATGAAATCATTATTTCGAATCTTAACATAGAATCAGTATGGGCCAAAATAAAGCTAAATAACAAAGATGAACTACTTTTCGGATGCATATACAGGAGCCCTAATTCTGAACAAAGTACAATCAAAGAAATAGGAGAACTCTTAGAAATTAACAAGATTTATGCCTGCTCACATCTATGTATAGTCGGAGATTTTAATTTCAAAGAGATCAATTGGTTAACGTATACAACAAATGTAAATACATTACATCTAAGCAGTATATTCTTAGAACAAGTACGAGACAATTTTCTTACCCAACATATAACTAAACCTACAAGATTCAGGGAAGGAACCACCCCATCAGTACTAGACCTCATCTTTACAAACGAGGAACATATGGTTGAAAATATAGAATTCCTTCCAGGCTTAGGAAAATCAGATCATTTAATCCTGGAGTTTGACTACATCTGTTTTTCGGAAAGGATGACTAGCAAACATATACACAGAAAAACATTTCTTTAGGGGCAACTACGAAGCTATAAATACTGAATTAAACAGTACCTCCTGGCACAATTTATGTGCCGGAACTATTGATGATTCTTGGAACCTCTTCGCCGATATACTCACAAGATTAATTAATGAACATATCCAGTGTGCAAAGAGAATCCTAGCCTCAACAAGAAGTTACCTTACATAAATCAGGAAACAAAGGATGCTCTCAGAAAGAAAAATCAAGCATGGAAAAAATACTTGTACTACAAGACTACACAAAATTTTAATAACTACAAATCAACAAGAAACAAAGCAACCTCTGCCATCAGAAACGCTAAATATAACTATGAAAAGGAACTAGCATCAAATATAAAATATGACAGTAAGCTTTTCTGGAAATACATCAAATCTCAAAGCAAAACGAACTGCAATCTAGGACCCGTAAGAGAATAAAATGGCGTTGACATAAATGATGACTTCCTTAGAGCCGACCTACTTAACAACTATTTTGGAAGTGTCTTCAAAACAGATCAAGAATGCAGTATACTGCCCATGAATAAAAGAACAACCAACCAACTGAACCACATTACAATAACAACTGAAGATGTCAAAAAAGCTATCAACACGTTGAAACCAAATAAAGCATGTGGACCAGACAATATTCATCCAAAAGTACTAATAGAATGCAAAGAAACATTATCAAAACCCTTAGCAACAATTTTTAACAAATCATTAGTAGATTCAAAAGTACCAACAGCATGGAAAAACTCTATCGTTACACCAATCTTTAAAAGTGGCGACAAACGACTCCCTGAAAACTACAGACCTATCAGCATCAGTCCACTATGCTCCAATATCATGCAAAAAATAATCAAAGAAAAACTGGTATCTCACTTAACGGACAATGATTTACTATCACCAACTCAATTCGGCTTCACAAAAGGAAAATCATGTCAATTACAACTCTTGGAATCTTTGGAAGATTGGACAAAATCATTAGATAATGGAACAGATGTTGATGTTATAATCTATGACTTTAAAAAGGCATTTGATACTCTCTCACACAGCAAATTGATAATCAAATTGGAATCATATGGCATTGAAGGTAACATTCTATACTGGATAAAGGATTTCCTAACTAACAGAACTCAAGAAGTTGTCATTAATCAAGTTCATTCAAACACACAAAAAGTTTTAAGTGGAGTACCACAGGGCAGCGTACTAGGACCAATATTATTCCTAGTATTCATAAACGACCTACCAGATTCAGCAGATACTACTGTCAGATTGTTCGCTGATGATAAAAAAACGTACTCGACAATCAATACAGACAGCGATGTAGAAAATCTTCAACCTACTACTGACAAGCTGTGCGACTGGTCCATCAAATGGGATATGGACTTTAACGAGAACAAATGCAAGAGACTTCATCTTGGTAAAAAAGAATTCAACCACAACTATTTCATGAAAACTAAGGACCTAAATAGAATACCAATTTCAAATGTAAAAGAAGAAAATGATCTTGGAGTCACAATTGACAATAAACTGTCATTTGATGCTCACATGTCAACAAAAATCAACAAAGCCAATAGAAATCTTGGAATTATAAACAGATCATTTCATTTTATGGACAAAACAATGTTTCTCCACTTATACAAGTCTCTTGTATGTCCCCATTTAGAGTACGCCTATCCAGTTTGGTCACCGCATCTCAAAAAACATCAAGTCGCCCTGGAAAACGTTCAAAGGAGAGCCACAAAATTAATCAAGAACATAAGTCACTTATCATTCAAAGAGAGACTTCTTCAGCTAGGCCTTCCTTCTCTTGAGTACAGAAGATTGCGAGCAGATATGCTTCAGGTCTACAAAATAATGAATAACATCGACTTGCCCTCGACAAATAATCTGCTAGTAACTACCAATTCTAACAGAACCAGGGGACACAATCTTAAACTAATGAAACAATCATCAAATACAGAATTACGTAGGAATAGCGTCAGTATAACGGTGGTCGACCCATGGAACAGTTTGACACATGAAATAGTAAATGCCCCAAGTATTAATTTTTTCAAGAATCGGCTAAACAGTTTTTGGAAACGCCATCCTTCCAAGTTTGAGCCACTATGCTACTCCCTAGTTACATCAAACAACCGAATCAATGAAAATAGATGGATCTCTAGAAGTCACAGACTTACCAATGATCCGGGAACAGTAAGTTAACAGTAAGTTAACGTGACCAGCGCAACGAACTAGGAGCAAACCCATTCTTTCCAGGTTACAATCCACTGCCTTTAAATCTTATTCTGCTTACTAGGTGAAATGAAATTTTCGAGCCGAGTGTAAAAACTCTAATTTTGCTATCCAAATGTATTTTGTGGGTAAATTTACTTCTTTATGGAGCAGTTCTGTGCAGTCTGATTTTTATCTACACTGTCCGCAAGAGGTCATTGAGTCGCTCTTAGCAGCG
This sequence comes from Tridacna gigas, assembly GCA_945859785.2. Taxonomy (NCBI): domain Eukaryota; kingdom Metazoa; phylum Mollusca; class Bivalvia; order Cardiida; family Cardiidae; genus Tridacna; species Tridacna gigas. Next base: position 71,603,850 of record OX244029.2, read on the forward strand.
TAAGGGTTAACACTGAGCCACGGAAGGAACCCAAATGAACGTGATACAAATACTGCTGTTTTAGCCGTCGATTTTACTACTCTAGGCCTGTTTCAAATAACTGTCGAATTTACTCGATATATCCGAAGGAAAGACTTCTTTCATTTCCGCAATGTATTTCAACACAACATCAATTATCATTTTTTCATAACGATATAAAAATTCTGACCCCTGAAGACTTATGGAGGAAAATAGCTTTAAATCTTTTCTACAACCAATTAAATGAAAAAAGTATATAAATATGAAAAATAAGGTACTCACATAAATATAAAATAATACCGAATTTCCGAAACATCATTTTTTTCACAAAAAGTTCTGTCATAATAAAAACACCATAATAATTGTTTTATAGTATCTTAACTCGTTTTTTAACCCTTTTCCAAACCATTCTCTGATTTAACGACCCGGAGAAAGCAGGTCTACGGAAACGTTGTTGGAAAAGGAGAAAATGCTGATGACCAGCATTTTCTCCTTTTCCCACAACGCTTTCTGTTCTTTCAAAGACAAATTTCATAACTTGAGCAACATTTGATTTGTCGTTTGTAAATACTTCCAATTTATACCCAGTCTAAGATTTTGGCTCCCGGTAAAGTGTTTGACATTTTGTACAGGTTTTCTCTTTCCCCGCCAACAACTTTTGCAAATAACACAAGTGTTAGCTATTGGAAGAAAAGCAAAAATTCTTTTTTGTCAACTGTGCGGAACATCAGGAAACATTGTGGGAAAAGGAGCACTTGCTTGTTACAAGCAATCGCTCCTTTTCCCGTAATATTTTTCAAAGCTGTCAACTTCAAATGCTTGAACAAATATTAATCGTATATTGTCACGGGGTCGTTAAAAGAGAAGATAATCCATAGAAAAAATGAAATAGGGAGACAATTATTATGTCATCTAGTACAGGCGAGATGATAAGTCACATCACTTATCCCAATCCTTCATAACTCTGAAAGTAGGCCTCTGTGGGTCACAGGTTAAAGGTTAGACAGTGAAACAGTAAGACCCAGGCTTGTATTCACCAACCATTCTTAAGAGCACTCTTGAAAAGTAACACAATTTCTGATTGGCTAAAACCAAATGGTTTACCAAATCAGAATTTGTAGTACGTTATAAATCTAGAATGAGCCTGAGAATGCAATTTAGATTTTTTTCCCCAAGATGTTTAAAAAAAAGGCTAAAAGTCGATTAGTAGGCTTAATCCTTTAGCTGCTAATCGCGACCCACTGACCTTTTGCGGACAGTGTAGATCAAGATCAGACTGCACAGAACGTGCAGTCTGATCGTTGATCTACACTGTCCGATACGGTATTTTCTTTCCGGTGAAATCAACTTTGAAACCGCAATGTTTGGGCTTTTAGGATTGAGTAGAAATTTGCGTTTCATTTATTCAGCAGCTTAACCCTTTCCCAAACAAGCCCTGGTTTTCACGTGTCTGCAGTACAAGTCTTTTGAAAACACTGTGGGAAAAGGAGAAATTGCTTGTAACGAGCAATTTCTCCTTTTCCCACAGTGTTTTCTACCGTTTTGGAGAACTTTCTGTCATTTTCATCAAATTTAAAATTGTCGTCTGCAAACTCTTTCAAATTGGACCAGTCTAAAATTTGTCGTTTGGGAAAGGGTTAAGTGTCAAGACACCGTATATAACCCATGCTCTGACAAAAGGGAGTAAGATACCAAGCAAGACATCACATTATTATGCAACCCTAAAATCCACTTTATCTGAGGTAGAATGGCCTTGGAAAATGCAGAAAATTCACCATGAGCAAAAAGTTTCGACGTAGATAAGCCGGCGCGGACTGTGCAGGCTGACCTTTTCGATACTGTTTCACATGCATTAAACCATAGAAGATGGCTCGCATGTTTTTAACTTTGTTAGTTCTTTTAAACCGGATTCGTCTTGTGGGATAGAAATAACTGCGTTTCGACACAGGTAAGCCTGCGCGGACTGTGCAGGCTGACCTTTTCGATACTGTTTCACATGCATTAAACCATAGAAGATGGCTCGCATGTTTTTAACTTTGTTAGTTCTTTTAAACCGGATTCGTCTTGTGGGATAGAAATAACAGGAATAAATCCTATCAAGTTCTGAATCTGTTAAGATTACATACTGACAAGTTCAGACACTGTTTATCACGGACAAAGTTTCCCGCTTGTCACGATATTTTCGACTTCCGTCTCCATCAGTTTTGTCAAAAATTACTAAATATGAAAGGCCATAGACATGAAGGCTTCCAAAGATAACATTTTTGCCTTTTTAATGTTTTTACACCAGATAAAAAGGTCGATTAATAAAAAGAATGATATTCAAAAGGTACTAAACGATCTTTTATAGCGCTACTCATTCATACATCTTGATGAATATTTTAATGAATGAAACTTTGTAAACGTCGCACCATGATGCATTTCACACAACAGACTATGCAAAATTTTCTACATTTCTAAACAGACCTCTATAATGACTTTAGTTGCTTTCGCAATCACTATAGATCAAGGCCAGGGTCCGTATTCACCAACCATTCTTAAGAATATTCTTTGTCTTTTTCTTCAAATTGTTCTACATTTGAAAGTAACACAACTCCTGATTGGCTAAACCATTTGGTTTAGCCAATCAAGAGTTGTGTTACTTTCAAATGCAGATTGCACAGATCGACGTACTGTAAGATACTTTCATATAGAAAGTATCAAAGGGGCCCTGCATGGTTCAGTGGTAAAGTATCGGTCTCGTAACATGGAGGCCCTGGGCTCGAGCCTAACTAGAAGCACTGCGTTTTCGGGGAAGTGTTCTTGGAGCCTAGCCTAGAGCCCTAGCCTAGTACTGGTGAAAGGTTCTAGGAAAATTGCCCCTCAGGAAACTGCCCCCTGAAAAACTGCCCCCCCCCCCAAACTGCCCCCAGAAAATCTGCCACCCTAGGAGAACTACCCTCCCCCCTTCCGGAAAATTTTCCCCGGCTATACTTTTATTTGTATTTCATGTTTTACAGAAAAAAAAAAACATCTCCTCTACAAGCCTTATCAGGCTGTGATGGCAAGTTTTATGAAAAAGATAGAAATTGCCATAGATATCCCCGCGATAGTTTTACTCTTTACCAAACGACAAAACTTTGGAATGGACCAAATTGAAAGCATTTGCAGACAACAAATTAAATGATGCTAAAATGATGATTTCTGCCTGTGCTAGGTTAGAAAACATTGTGGGAAAAGGAGAAAATGCTGGTTACCAGCATTTTCTCCTTTTCCCAAAATGTTTTCGAAGGGCTTCTATTTCAGGGTCGTTAAAAGTCGGGACTGTGTGGTTAAGGGTTTACGTCATCCTTTTTTTGTTGTTGTTTTGTTCTAATACTGTAATAGGATCATTAAACAAAAGGGAACATCCCTACCCAAAGAAACATAAGCACTTTTCAGATGAACACTCAAAACACTTATCAAACACTTTATCTTCATTTTTTGTTTATTTCTAATTCGGTGCATCTTTTAATTGGGCAATATACACATATTGTTATTTTTCTTTGAGAACTATCATCTTTATTAAACATTATATTTACAATACATCTTTAACTGTTCACAGTACAGTTTGAAGTGCAAAATTCTTAAAAAAAAAAAAAAATTCTCCAACAGTCGTTTAGAATTTGTTAAGAAAACAATTTTCTTTTTTAAAGAAAGCATTGTTTGAAAGAAGCACCTACACTCTACTCTAATGGGAACATTAGAAAACAAACAAACACACACATACACAAATACAACTTAAACACATTTAACTCTTGACCTGTTGATACCATTTTAGACTGGTCCACATTGAAAGTATCTGCAATATGGAACATGCTGGAAAATGGAGATAATGCTGGTTACCAAGGGCGATTTCACGGGGGCAGTTTTCCTAAGGGAGCAGATTTCCTGTGGGCAGTTTTCCTGATACCCTGGAAACTGCCCCCGGGAAATCAGCCCCTGGTAACCAGCATTATCTCCTTTTTCTAGAATGTTCTATATTGCAAACAAATCAGCCATTAGAATGCCGAAAAAAAAATCAGACATTTTAACTATTTTGAAGCCCAGAAATAATGCCCAATGGCATGATATAATTTATGTTTATCAAACGGGTGTAAGGCAGTTAAATTGAAAATGGATATATATTTCACACTATAAACAAGGGTAGTTAACCCTTTCCCAAACGACAAATTTCAGACTGGTCCAAATTCAAAGAGTTTGCAGACGACAATTTTAAATTTGATGAAAATGGCGGAAAGTTCTCAAAAAGGGTAGAAAACACTGTGGGATAAGGAGAAATTGCTCGTTACGAGCAATTTCTCCTTTTCCTAGTGTTTTCAAAAGACTTGTACTGCAGACACGTGAAAACCAGGGCTTGTTTGGGAAAGGGTTAAGTAATAAAATAAAGTCTCTTACATGGCAAAATCTAAGATGTGCAAGCTGCTTACACCACCGTAACAGGCTAAAAGCTATTAAAGACACTTCGGCTTGCTTGAATTCGCTCTTTCTTTCATCCAGCTTTCTGTTAACCCCAATCTTGCTAAAAAAAAACAAAACTTTCAAGCCGAAAGTAAAAACCCAAATTTTGCTAGGTATTCAAGTTTGAGGGAAAAATATCTCCTTATCGGACAGGTGTAGATCCAAGATCAGACTGCACGTTCTTAGCAGTCTGATCTTGATTTACACTGTCCGAAAAAGTTCCTTGAGTTGCGCTTAGCAGCCTAAGGGTTAAATAAATAATATCTGTTTCAAGGGAAACGTAAACACTAATAGATCTTTACACGTCGTTACGATCAAAGCAATTCCTGTGTAATCGATCATAGATGAAACAAAGGTATTTCTTCAATATATCAATGCATCATAAAGAAGTTAACCTTTACCATACATGTATGAGGAACAATGTTAAATTTGCGAACAGCTCAAATCAAGATCAGACTGCATAGATTGGACAGCATGATCTTGGATCAATGTGCGACAGTTATCAGGGTTTTCTACCTCGAAACCAAATCAAGAAGAAAAACAAACTGAATAGAATAGGCCCTCTTTTCATAAGATACCTAAGACACCCCTGAACATTCGGCTGTTGTTTGGTCTATTTCATCTAGTAAAACTGTTTCAAAACTTGATATGATAGCTTAAATAAACTTCATTTTGATACAGGTGAATTAAACAAAGGGAAGCCCCTGATAATTTTTGGGGCATAACCCTTGCTCTTGCCCTCCTTCCTCAACACACACGCCCACGTCCAATCTTTTAACAATTTTGTATTTTCTTCCACACTGAAAACGTCCCGTCCTATGCTTATGTCAAAAATACATGAATAATGTTGAAAGCGACGTTAAACACCGTTCAATTAAACAACCGAACAATCTCACATTTACAATCCTCTGGAGGAAAGATTTAATAAATATTGTAGGAAAACCATTGTTGCAAGCAGAAAGAGAGTTTTTAAAAGACAGTGTAAGAAAACGCTTCTTTTCTCATAATGTCTTATCCCCTTTTCGAGACAAGCTCAATCACTTGAGCCACATTAAATTTTTCGTCTGCAAGTGCTTTCTGTGTCGACAAACCTAAAATTTTGTTGTTTAATAAAAACCTTAAAAACCTCATACGAAGCCCCGTAGGTGTCATGTGTCACACATTTTTTTATTTCATGTTAACGAAATACTGATTCGATAAAATGAAATTTGCATTCGTTATAAGGAAATCCTATTTCGAGAAAACCGAAATGCTAATTCTTTATAAGGAAATCCTATTTCGAGAAAACCGAAATGCTAATTCGTTATAAGGAAATACTATTTCGAGAAAACCGAAATGCTAATTCGTTATCTCGAAATAGTAGTTCGATAAACTAAATAATACCGACAGTTCATTTAAACGAAACAATAATTCGTTTAAACAAATTCCCATTCGATAAAAACAAAAAACTTGATACTCTGTTCACTTGCAGTCGATTCATAGTGTACAAAATCTAAAGGGTATTCCGAACAGACCTATTTCGTTTTCTCGAAATAGCATTTCGATAAAAGGAATTAGCATTGCCTTAAAATAAATTATTAATCTGTTTTCTCGAACTGAGATTGAGATATAACCTTTTTATTTCGGCGTAGCTGAATGTGCTGGCTTTTGACCTACTTTTTGGTACTGATAACAAATGAACAAGTAGAAATTTGTGATTGGTAAAAAATGTAGACATGTTTATTTCAAGGGCCCGTGCCTATATGCTGGCAAATGTAGGTTGTCTATCTTTCTTTTTAAAGACAGTTCTTGTTATTTTGCTATATCGAATAAGTTTTTCGTTTAAACGAAAAGAAAAAAAGTTATGATACATGACACTAGGCATCATTCTTTCTGATAAAATACTAGTATATGTTTAAAAAAAAAACGATATCCCGAAAAGCACATAAATTCAAACATTAAAGATCTTATCGATGAATAAATATGCTTTTTCCTTTTGAAATATGTCTAAACTTCTTACCACAACGAAAAAGAAAATGTAGCAAACAGTTTTAAAAGTGTCAGTGTAAAAAAGTGGTAATTAATAATCCAGGAATTTATGCAACAATACAAGTTGTAAAAACCATTGTGACAAAAGGAGAAATTGCTCGTTACGAGCAATTTCTTCTTTTGATACAATGTTTTCAAATGTAGTCTGTTCATGCAGCAAGACGGATTTATCAGTCTGAAGGAGGTGAGGAATTCACAAGTTGAAAAAAAAAAGCAATTAAAGTTTTGATTTACCAATCTCTCACCATATCAAACACAAGATGCTATCAATTTTAAGTGGTGTCGAATGTCATATTCATATACAATGTTTATCATATTTAACGTGTATGGGACGTAATAAATTATGGTGTTATTTGATATTTATGTTAACCTGTTTTAGGTATCATTGATATACTTTGTTTGGTGCTGAATGCCCATCTAGCTTTTTTTCTTGAAATTTTATTTCCGACTTCGTTTCGAGTTTTGGTCTTAGACTGTGCAGTGATGGTAAACTGGTAGTCCTACCCGTTGTATCTCCCGTAACCGTCCGATAGACAACAGGCAACACCCGATTTATCGAGGGCCGCTGTTGGTTTTCATATGTAGAGAATCCAACAATCAGTCAGTCCCTAACAGAATGCCCTAATTTCTGTTTAAAATAAGCGATCAATATATCCATCTTTGTCTAAGATTTTCATGACAGACAATATTTTTCCTGACCACGATCAATTTATCAAAGTCGTTAAGAAATTTATTCTTTATCAGTAAGGCATACCTCTTTGCATAAATGATATCACAATTTAAATTTTCAAGTCTCGCGTTATCTCACAAAATCTCGAACCGGGCAGAAACTCGACTTGTAAGCATTGGGTGTTACCTGTTGTTGATACGAAGATCGATAACAGGCTGCCAGTTTACAGTGATGGTTGAAAAATATGGACTTCCGGTTGCCATTTCTATTCTTTCCTGTTCTGTTTCAAGTTTAGCCTCCAATCCAAAACAACGTTTGCTTAATTGAACGAAAATCACTTTATAACCTTAGGCTGCTAAGCGCAACTCAGTGACCTTTTGCGGACAGTGTGGATCAAAATCAGACTGCACAGAACGTGCAGTCTGATCTTGGATCTACATTGTCCGATAAGGAGATATTTTTCTCGTAAAAATACCTTGAAAAAGCAAAATGTTGGTTTTTACTATCGGCTTGAAAGTTTCATGTCACTTACTAAGTAGAACAAAGGTTAAAATATATCGTGGTAGGATTATTACTGAACAACGTTAATATAGGTCATTGAATGGTTATAAAAATGTCCGTTTGGACCATACCTACAAGGGATTACTTTTTTATGTAACAATGTGTCGTGCCTATCCCCAACAAGTATAAATGGGTTAGCAACAAGGCTTTAACTCTTTACCAAACGACAAAATCTTAGACCAGTCCAAATTGAAAACATTTGCAGACGACAAATTAAATGTGACTTAAAAATAGAAATTTGTTTTGGGACGGGTAGAAAACATTGCGGAAAAAGGAGAAAATGCTGGTTACCAGCATTTTCTCCTTTTCCCACAATGTTTTCAAAAGGTTTCCTTTTTAGGGTCGTTAAAAGTCGGGATTGTCTGGTAAAGAGTTAAGGCTTGTTCGTATAAAAACCATTTCATCACCCGGTAACTATTTCGGAAAAAAATGCAACTTCCTTTTCATGTCTCTGCATGGAGTAATACTATTAACAAGAGACTGTTTAACATAAATTTAACAATACAAAACAATAAAAGTATTCAAATCTCTAATCAACAAAAGCGGAACTAGATCATGTTTAATGCGGGATCACTCTCCCTGAAAAGTATTCAAATCTCTAATCAACAAAAGCGGAATTAGATTATGTTTAATCCGGGATCACTCTCCCTGAAAAGTATTCAAATCTCTAATCAACAAAAGCGGAACTAGATCATGTTTAATCCGGGATCACTCTCCCTGAAAAGTATTCAAGTCTATAATCAACAAAAGCGGAACTAGATCATGTTTAATCCGGGATCACTCTCCCTGAAAACGGGCGCCCTTATTTCTGTTCATCCTATTTCCACCTCGCCCTTGGTTATTTCGCCCTAATATAATTTTAGTTGTGGGAAAAGACATATTCTTATCTCAGCGACTTTTATCAATCCTCGAAAAGATGATGGGCAAAGCAAAGATTGATACTCCTGATCCCTGTCTTTTGAACCAGTAATATTAATAAACCTTTACTGTAGAAAATGTTCATGTTACTTGTACTTAGATTATGCTCTCTGTACATAATCTGTTAACGTATTTATTAACCATTACCCATTACCAGAAACCTTGTAAAGAGCAGATTCTCCTTTTGTCACAATGTTTTTCACAAGCACCCATATTCTGCGATAGCTGATCGTCAGTGTATGCAAAATTTTCTTGACATCAAAGAGTTGCATTTCCCACATAAATCATTTACACTCAGGACAATCAAAGTTTTCAGAAAAAAGAAAATTATCATTTAAAAAACCCTATTCAGTATATAATTGACCTTTAAATACAGTTGCATTCTTTCTAAAAAATTTTTTTAATAAACATGCCAAAACGTAAATTGGCCCGACGTCAAACTAGGGCGACAAATGACTTATTTGTGTTGAGGGGGGACAAAACACTCCCTGCCAATAAGATCTCTGTTTTTACTTTTTTATATACATTTCTCACACATTTTTTTAAAAGATTGTTTTTCCATCTATTTGAAACACTGTCGTCCGCTTATTGATAGGCTGTGAAGCGAAAAATAGACCCATCTTCGGATGATGGATAGCATAGCCCTTCAGATGCTGAGAAAAAAAATAAAGTTTATTTCCTTTTTCGGACAGTGTAGATCAAAGATCAGACTGCACAAAACGGGCAGTCTAATCTTTGATCTACACTGTCCGATTCAGGAGTTTTAGTAAAAAAAATGGACTTTACATTGCAACAATCTTATTTTCTTCTCTGAAGGAAAGTGATCAATTCAATTACTTGGCATTTAACCGTTTACTACACGACAAAACTTTATACCAGTCCAAATTGAAAGTATTTGCAGACGACAATTTCAATGTGGTTCATATGATGTGATTTTTGTTTGATAGGGTACAAAACATTGTGGGAAAAGGAGAAAATGCTGGTTACCAGCATTTTCTCGTTTTCCCACCATGTTTTCAAAAGGCTTCTTTCTCAAGGGTGTTAAAAGTCGGGATTGTGTGGTAAAGAGTTAAGGTTTCACTCATGCCCCACTGGTGAAAGGGTAAAGTCTTTTTTTTTTCCCGGCGTCTTAACTCTTTGCCAAACGACAAAATTTAAGGCTCGTCCATAACGACAGTTTTCGCAGACGACATATTCAAGTAGGCTAAAATGACAAGAATTTTCTCTAATAGGGTAGAAAACACCACGGGGAAAGGAAGGAATGCGACTAAGTCATGACACCCTGCAGAGGGCCGCAGCCAACATTTTACAATATTATGTCATACTGAGGAGCTGCTTGTAAATTGCACATTAAAAAAAGTTACTTATTGACATAATGATTTTACATGTATTCTTTATGATGATTGAAAAAGACACTTGTTGCTGGACGGAGATTCTAAAGAGGTTGACTCTCTACAGGACGACAAAAACGTCCAAATTGACTTATCGAAATTGAAAGCATTTGCATACGACAATTCAAATGTCGCGTAAATGATTGATTTTTCTTTTATATGGTAGGAAGCATTATGGGAAAAGGAGAAAATGCTGGTAACCAGCATTTTCTCCTTTTCCCACGATGTCTTTAAAGGGCTATTTCTTCTGGATCGTTAACACTCGGGATTGTGTGGTGAATAGTTAATTCACTACAAGTAAAGTATGCAGGAAATTTTTTAACATTCAAATTAACGATGCGCTTGACATGTTTGTGAAGAAAATAAAACATGTTTGCCTACCACAGGGTGAATGTTTAACCCTTACCACAGTCCAATCAACAAAATGGACAATTTTAGCAAAGGAAAAGAATCGAGAAATTTCAAGTTTCGAGACTGTCTTTTGCCAGAATATCTCAGCATAGCAGATTGTTTAGATATGCGATCAGACTGCACATTTCCTGCAGTATGGTCTTAATCTACACTGTCCACTGAACCAATTAAACTTGTGTTTGACACATATTCTAAGGGTCAAATGTGTTTTGGCGTCACGCTACATAATTTTTGAATTAAAAAAAAGCAACACGGTCGTGAAAATAAAACCTTTATGGTCAAATGCACCAACATTGTCGGGCCCAACGTAGTTTCTCCCCTCGCCGTGGGAGATTTAACCACAGAAATCTCGTTTTCATTAGTATGCATGAGCAAAAAGAATGTTACTGTTCAAACAATTAAAACTAGTATCTTCAACGTGAATCTTTTTTTTTTTTTGGCAATAATATTGGGATTTACGTATTAAAATACTTTGCTAAAATTAGACAAGGAGAATTCTTTCGTACACGTGATTTGTAACGTGTCAATTCATTGGTCAAACATTCCAGAAAATGTCATTACGGAACCAAAGAAAATGCTTCATCAACTCTTTCAAATATATAAAATCGACCTCTTTCGACTGCTGAAAATTGACTAACCCGCGTAGCTCAAGTGGTAGTGCGTAGGACTTGTAAACGTCACTTCTTGGGTCACTTGAGGGTGTGAGTCCGAGCCCCATGTCTGGCCATCTAAAATTACTGATAGTCTTACGGATGAGACCTTAAACAGAAGTCCTGTGTGATGGTGCTATATACCGAGTGCGTTAAAGAACCAGGCGTATCCTAGGATGGGTTTCGTCCGGTATCTTTGCACTACCCCCGTAACAAAACTAACGGCCTTCAGCGCAATCGGTGGCGACGATGAATAAACGGAAAATCAATCAATCAACAATTGAAAACAAAATCCACTGGAACTCATGAATAAAGATTTGAGCCATGGTTTTTGGAAGGGAGCTTGATGTATCTGAATAAGTATCGACCCAGGCCAGCCTGCGCAGTCCGCGCAGGCTGATCTGAGTCGAAAACTTTTCACATTGGTCAATTTTCTGAATGTAAAAGGTCTAGTGTACTTCATGATTCAGCCGGCTGTCACACAAAATGGATTTTATGGATCCGTGGTAATTATCCGATGACCAGCTTGGTATTATGCATCACGGAGGTGCATTAAACCCTCTTTCCCTAGAGTGCGGTTCATTTCTATTTTATAGGCTTGAGTAAACAAGCGGACCGTACTGATCCAAGATCAGTCTCGTGCAGTCTCATTTTCATCTATGCTGTCCGTGATGGCCCCTGATGTGACTGAAAGGGTAAATTATTCGTGAGAATGGGGGTTTGTCGGCTAAACAGATGAAATCTAACATGACCAAAGTTTGATTTGTAATAGACGATGGCACACCGGCCGTTCCAGTCAGTGTTTTGATGCAAAGCATTAACTCTTTACCAAACGACAAAATTGTAGACTGGCCCAAAATGAAAGCATTTGCAGACGACAAAATAAATATGGTTCAAAAACTGAAAATTGTTTTGGAAGGGTAGAAAACATTGTGGGAAAAGGAGAAAATGCTGGATTCCAAAATATTGTCGTTGTTGATTAAATTGGTATACATGTATTGATTTCATCTGTCTATGACAAAAGACTAAGGTACGAAAACTTGGTTTTGAATATGTTAAGCAGTTTTGTTTGTCAGTGCTCATTCACAGTTGGCGTCAGCCATTTCCTTTTTGAACGTTTTCAAGACAAGTCTATATATTATAGCGCGTAGGAATACACAACTGCCGATTAAAGCTAAGTTTATTAGGTTACCCCTTTATTAGGTCAGTGTAAATAACGAAAACGGGATAAATGGTATTTGTTCTCTGTATTCTGATTATGTTCCATTATTGCCATCGTGCGTCCGTCGTGCGTCCGATAGAATTATCTGTCCTTGAGCTGTCTCGTGCATACATGCTGGTTACCAGCATTTTCTCCTTTTCCTACAATGTTTTCAAAAGGCTTCTTTCTCAGGGTCGTTAAAAGTAAGAATTGTGTGGTAAAGAGTTAAACGATATTGGGTTATGCACAGTGCTTGAATCTAGGAGCGGTAAGCTTATAACTTTAGTATATCAGAACATTAATAGGAGTCATTGCAACACGATTCATTCCTTCAAAACTTTGAATTGTATTCGATTGTTTTTTTATGCGCGATCGTTACTTTGAAAGGAGGCGTTGCATATACATGAGCCATGGTCTGGCAAAAGGGGGCTTAATGCATCTCCGAGATTCATTATACCCAGCAAGTCATCACATAATCATGGATTCATAAAATCCATTTTTCTAACAATCAACTGAATCATGAGATACACTGGTCCTTTGACATGGAAAAAGTTTCGGCCCATATCAGCCTGCGTGCACTGCGCAGGCTGACCTGGGTCGATACTTTTTTGCAGATGCATAAAGCTCCCTTTTCACAGAGCACGGCCCACATATAAAGAACCAATTAGAACGTAAGGAAAGGTGCACTTGCTACAGACACAAAGCTGAAATAATGTAGAAATGAGGCTAAACAATCAACGGATAAGGCCTATATCTCTTTCCTGTTCTATAGTGATTTTTTGTTTCTTTGATACCATTGGTGTGCAGGTGTGCTATTACGATAAATAATACAAATTAGGTAAATTTACAATTAAGTAACCCACATCCTACCTACACTTAACGTTGCATTCCCCCTCCCCCCCCCCCCCCCCCTTTTTTTTTTTTTTTTTTTTTTTTTTTTTTAACCCTTACCCTTCAAAGATAAAGAAAGAGTAAGACAAAATTAGATAAGATAAAATTGAACATTGATAGCTGAACAATCAAGTTAAAGTCGCGGTAAAAACAAGGACATTGTGATGAATGGACAACGTGCTCCACAGTCTTCATCAAGTGTGAAAAAAATCCGCATCAACTCGATTCAACGGTTTAATGCGACATACACTTACAGGTCTGTTAACAGTAATACTTTTAATTATCTGCATGTAAATTGCCATTTTTTTCCCCAATTGCGGAGGGTCTTTTTATATGCCTTTAACCGTTTACCACACAATCCCGAGTTTTAAAGACCCTGAAAAAAGAAGGCTTTTGAAAACATTGTGGGAAAAGGAGAAAATGCTGATAAACAGCATTTTCTCCTTTTCCCACAATGTTTTCTACTCTGTCAAGGACAGAAATCACCGTTTCATTTATTTTGTCGTCTGCAAATGATTTCAATTCGGTAGATTCCAAAATATTGTCGTTGTTGATTAAATTGGTATACATGTATTGATTTCATCTGTCTATGACAAAAGACTAAGGTACGAAAACTTGGTTTTGAATATGTTAAGCAGTTTTGTTTGTCAGTGCTCATTCACAGTTGGCGTCAGCCATTTCCTTTTTGAACGTTTTCAAGACAAGTCTATATATTATAGCGCGTAGGAATACACAACTGCCGATTAAAGCTAAGTTTATTAGGTTACCCCTTTATTAGGTCAGTGTAAATGACGAAAACGGGATAAATGGTATTTGTTCTCTGTATTCTGATTATGTTCCATTATTGCCATCGTGCGTCCGTCGTGCGTCCGATAGAATTATCTGTCCTTGAGCTGTCTCGTGCATACATAGAAAGAAAGTGAGTAAGTCTCGCGAGACAGCGCGATTTCATCGGAACATACACGGTGCCCGTAATGTTGCCAAATACTAGTAGTTAACTAACCCATAACGGGAAAATATCAAAGCGGTGAAAGCGCTCCTGAGGTGGGGTAGGTTTAATCCTGCTCAAGTGAAAATCCAAGTGTTGTACCAAATAATAAGCCCATAGTGTTGCTAGAAAGAGTTGAGTAAAAGCAGCAGACATTTAAAGAGCTATCTCTCCGATAAAAAAGGTATATCTCCGATAAATCTCAGAGCAAATGACATTTTGTGTGTAGGGGGGAGGCGTTCAATAGTTTGTCCAAATAAAACGACGTGAGAAGTATTCTAAGCAATATCTGGACAAACAAAGCAAACCTTTTCAAAGAAATTAGCACAAGAGTTCTCGTGATGCTTCTAAGCGTTCCATGGCACTTGTTGACGCTCTTTGACGATATCTGGTGGAACTGATACATAAAAGCGTATACCTACGCTAGTTAGTCTGGTACCCCGCCGTACTACAAGAGTATGTCAGGCAAAGCGCAATAATGGCGGCCCCCGTTGATAATATGCAGAGGTAACGGGATATTGTTATTTCACTTGATCAAATCGGATCATAGGCTGCATTCAAATCAGATCGGTTGCAATAAAGTAATGACAGAGAGGTTTTTTAATTGTCGTTCTTATTTAGCGAGAAAAACTACAAACCAGAAATGCTTTAAGTGTCCGAAATGTCAATGGACCGATATAACGTCCGAAAACAGGGCTACTTTTAAAATGATTCATAGTCAAATTTATATTCAAACCACATTCCATCAGCACGTTTTACACTCGGTAATGTATATTTTGTACAAAATTGATATCATTTTATTCACTGATCAAACTGGATCACATTAAATTGGGAAAAACAGGAAAGCATGTAGGGCTACGATTGAGGACACCTAGGTAGCCGCCATTATTTCGCTTTGCCTGACCCTATAACGTAGTGGTAAGGTCAGGTAATCCAGGCTACATGGTAGTATTTTCTAACACTCTTTTTCAAATTGTGTTATGATAATGGTGTATTTGTTTACATATTTATCGTCCAAGTCGTGTAAGTTCCCCTTTTGTTAACGTTTTAGTCATGCCTTGATGCCAAAGAGAATGAAGTGCTTTCTTAATAGTACCATTTTTCCAGGTAATGATTTTGCAATATTAGGTACCCCAGAATCATATTTATTAGGTTAAATTTCCCACATGGTAAATCTGAGTTGGGATGCTTCGCACCCCACCTCCAAAATTGGATATGAAAAGAGAAATGAAAGCCTAGATATATTTATTAGGTACAGCATCGCAATGAAAGTGCCTCCGTTAGAGCAGATGGTTACATTTAATTGTAATTCACATGAGCCATGCTCTGAAAAAAGGGAGCTTAATGCATCCCCGTAATGCATAAAACCAAGCAAGCCATCATATACATGTACTTATGGATCAATAATAGCTACTTTTTAACAACTGACTTAATCATGGGGTAAACTGGTCCATGAACATAGAGAAAATTGACCGAGAGCGAAAAGTTTCGGTCCAGGTCAGCCTGCGCGGACAGCGCAGGCTGACCTGGGTCGATACTTTTCGCAGATGCATTAAGGCTCCTTTTCACAGAGCATAGCTCAATATTATGCCACTGGTTTCTGCTTACGCGTGGTCCCTGTAATAGGTCTAAACGCGCCTTTAGCTTGAATTTCACTAATGGAAATAAGAAGTATTAGAAGGCAGAAGCACCTTGAAGCTTTAATTGTCCGACATTAAGTGCAACTTGACGAAGTGCCATCTCATGAAAAATGCGTTTTCCAACATGTATCATTATTCCGAAAATAAAGACCGAGATTAAGCTAAAAATTGGTCTATTCCCGATAGTGTTTATCTCTTACCGACTCAACTACTCATTTTTTCGGTGTTTTGTCTCTAATATTTGGAACTATGTAATAATGTCAAGTATTCGAAATGTACGTTTTTCCATTTTCTTTTCTTTGCCATTCATTCCCGAGTTTTAACAACCTTGAGAAGGAGGGTATTAGAAAACATTACTGGAAAAGGACAAAATTTTCTCCTTTTCCGACAATGTTTTCTTCCTGTTGTAAAACAAATTTAAGGATTTGAGCAACAATAAATTTGCCGTCTGCAAATGCTTTCAATTTGAACCAGTCCAAAATATTGTCGTCTGTTTAACCCTTAGGCTGCTAATCTCGACTCACTGACGTTTTGCGGACAGTGTAGAGCAAGATCAGACTGCACAGAATGTGCAGTCTGATCTTGGATCTACACTGTCCGATAAGGAGATGGCTTTCTTCAAAAAATAAGTTTGAATTAGCATTATTCTGGTTTTTTACTGTCGGCTTGAAAGTTTATTTCGCAGGATAAGTTTTAACCCTTTACCAGACAACAAAATTGTAGCCTTGTCCAAATTGAAAGCATTTGCAGACGACAATTTCAATGTGGCTCAAATGGTGCAATTTTTCTTTGATAGGGTAGAAAACATTGTGGGAAAAGGAGAAAATGCTGGTTACCAGCATTTTCTCCTTTTCCCACAATGTTTTCAAAAGGCTTCTTTCCCAGGGGCGTCAAAAGGCGTCATTGTGTGGTAAAGGATTAAAAGTTAAACATGGTTCTTGAGTGGGTGAAGTAAGACAATAAATCCTTACCGGAGATATTCGTCGCGCATGTTGCTGTAAAAGTCTTTTGTTATGCTAAATATTTTGCAAGATTTTCTTTCTAGTGATATTTGTGTCCCTATAGAATACGTTTATTGCACATCTTTATGACTTTCTTAAAATCTCGACTTTCTCAACATGTAAACGATTTAACTCTATCAAACAACAATGTTTTAGACTGGTCAGAATTGAAAGCATCTGTAGACGAGAAAATAAACGTGACACAAAAGTGAAATTTGCCTTAGGAAGAGAAGAAAACATCGCAGAAAAAGGAAAAATGCCGCAGTTTCTCCCTTTCCCCACACTGTTTTCTAAGGACTTTTTTTTCTAAAAGTCGTGAAAACTCAGGAATTTGTGGTAAAGGGATAAAGTCTGTTTAATGTTACCTTTCTTTATTCTATATACTGCTTAGCTTGAAATTTTACGTCTTTTGCGGAGAGAGTATCTCGAGATCGGCCTGCCCACTTCTGTATAGGATCAATGCCCATTTTTACGTACTAAATCGTTGTTCAATTCTCCACAAATTAAGTTGTAGCGTGAAAGCCTTTTAGTCTATATCAGAGTTTTTACCAGTATTTCATGTTTTAAATTCTTTCTTTATGTTCGTTATTTTTCATGTTTCAATGTGTTTTCAAAGTCGTTCGCTGCATGTTGTAAAGACGTTATCGGTTGGGGGTAAATTCAAACGATTTTATGCCCTGCACTGGTAAAACACACGAAACACAAAAATAGTTTAGCTGACGCCGTGACGAGACTGAATAGCCCTTTAACACACAATCCCGACTTTTAACGACCCTGAGAAAGAGGCCTTTTGAAAACATTGTGGGAAAAGGAGAAAATGCTGGTAACCAGCATTTTCTCCTTTTCCCACAATGTTTTCTACCTTTTCCAAAACAAATTTCTATTTAGAGTCACATTTATATTGTCGTCTGCAAATGCTTTCAATTTGGACTAATCCAAAATTTTGTCGTTTGGTAAAGAGATAGTGTATAATGGCGTTGAAAAAATGTCAATCAATCAACATCATTTTTTCTGCACAATGATATGAGATATGCATCATTCATTTTGATATTTGCCCTCAGATAGCACTTATTATGGTTCATGGAGGGCAAACGCTTTTCGCTATGGCAGGGAATAGTAATTACTTTTGTGAACAGCATAGATGGAGATCAAAATGTGCAAAGTACTGATCTTGGATCTGCGGTCTCCGACTTTTAGTTAGATATGCTAGAAAAAAAAAAGCTCAAAAATGGGAATATCAAATGCCTTTTTAGTAAGAATTTACTATTCTAATCTTTAGTACATGTATATCAATTTTACTTATTTCACAATTCAAAGGTAAATAAAGTAGTAAGGTACAGCAATTATTCGTAGCAAATTGGTTCGACGTCGAGCAGTCGGGATGTCATATCAACTCTTATACTGCTAAGTAAGTTCAATGACACTTTTAAGCCTATAGTAAAAAAATAGAATCATGTTATTTCAAAATTATTTTTAGAGAAAAATATCTCCTCATCGGACAGTGTAGATCCAAGATCAGACTGCACGTTATGTGCAGTCTCATCTTGATCTACACTGTCCGAAAAAGGTCAGCGAGTCGCGCTTAGCAGCCCAAGGGTTAAGTAAAATACATAATGAATTATTTTACATAAAGTTATGAATGAAAGTTGAAGGACATGCATGCATTTACCTCTGTGTTTGTTTTTTTGTTTCATTTCCAGTTAGCTGTTTTTGTTTTGTGTTTGATTTCAACAGTTATTTTCGGTGTGCTTCTCTTTTTACAAGTAAGCTGTTTTGGGTTTGATTTCATCGTTATTTGAGTAATGCTCCGACAAGACGGGGCTTAATGCATCTCCCTGATGTATTATATAATACAACTCACCACATGATAATGGATCCATAAAATCCATTGTGTCAAATAAATGACTACATCTTGAGGTAGAATTGTCCTTGGATATGCAGAAAATTGGCCAAAAGCAAAAGTTTCGACCCAGGTCAGCCTGCGCAAACTGCGCAGGCTGACCTGGGTTGATACTTTTTGCAGATGCATTAAGTTCCTATATAACAGAGAATGGCTCATTTCTTTTACGATACCAACCGCTGTCTCCATCTTTTTCAGGGCCATATTCATAACCTCGACCTCTATTGATGGCTGTTCACAATCCACTGACACCCAGAACAGTGTTTATCTTAAAAGGCTTGGCTATACAAACGGACGGTATAGATCCAAGATCAGTCCGCACTTATTTTTCGCCTATGGCACTGAAAAGGATATTCAACAATAGCAATATATCCAGCTGACTGAGTTATAGCTAATTTGCAACTGTATAACAACGGAATGATAAACTTACTTTCACGGGGCACAAATCTGACACTAAATATGATTGGCAAACCTAGTCACGTGCACTTAAAATCTACAAAAGGTTCCTTAACAGGAAGTGTATTATCGAAGCGACAGGTATGCAATATGTCTAGTTTGCTCGTTCATCTTCTCTCAGGTATCCGCTTGATTAGCCGCTGCATTCCTTTCTACAATTACATCATTCACACGCGTATATCGAAAGCTTGCAGTGGTATGATGGAATCTCAGCAACGAAAATATTGTAGGTATATATTTCATTGTGTCTAATGAGGTAAACCGTCATTGTTATCGTACCCACAGTACATCTCCTTGTTTCAAGCAACTGTAACCCCAAAAGTTTTCGTGCTCAATAAATGAAAAAAAAAAAGCATTTTACGATCAGTAAAAAAATCTTTATAGAAACTGCAGTGTTTCACTTTTCTCAGAAAACTTGTCATAATCTTAGAAACTCTTGCAAAGAACAGATTTAAGTCCCAAAGTCGTATTATCGAGCTTTAGTGTTCTTGCATGCCAAAAACATACCCAGGTAGTTGATAATCTAGAGGCGTGAATTCAAACCCGAGCTTGGAGATGAACCGATAAAAGAATTTCCGGAATATATTTATAGAGACATTAGCCCTGTGATATGCAAAAGTAGCGCGAATAGTGTTGACAGTGGCATCAAGCATATACAACACATTTTAACTAACAAACAAAATCAACTGTAACCGTTCGGTGAATCCAGTCTCGAAATTTCAAAAGTTTGCGTGAATAAATCGTGAAATTATATAAAGAATTGGATAGACCAGCATGATCATGATATCTAATATAGATATTCGACTTGTGACCTAATTACCTCCTGAAACATATTTACAGCAAAGTAAATGTGAAAACATTCTTGTTTGAAGAGGGGTATACCAAATATAAGGTTTAGATTAGATACATGGATATATATGAAAACATTACTGCCAACGGAGAATTTGCTCGTTAC
This sequence comes from Tridacna gigas, assembly GCA_945859785.2. Taxonomy (NCBI): domain Eukaryota; kingdom Metazoa; phylum Mollusca; class Bivalvia; order Cardiida; family Cardiidae; genus Tridacna; species Tridacna gigas. The sequence goes on from OX244029.2 coordinate 71,624,008, forward strand.
GAGCTATTTCTCCTTGGACGACAATGCTTTCAATAGACTTCTGCTGCAAAGACCCAAAGATTCGCCTGCATAACGTTATGAGGTAAGGTTGTGTTAATCAGAGCGGGAGGTCCCCGTTTAGCATTTTGTCCTCGTTCACCTTGACATTTAACAACATTTTTATGGACTCTTTAATCAAATTGACTGTGAATAATGTTGACTATTTCTCGGGGTAATATACTATACTCTGTGCCTTTAAAATGTTGAATATATCGTCATTTTCTTTAAATCGTTACCAGACGAAAAAAAATTGACTCGTCAAAATTGAAAGCATTTTGAGACGACAGGTTAAAGTTAGCTTCACTGATCATTTAATGTTGTTGAAAGGCTAAATATATTGAAGGAAAATGAAAAAATGCTTTTCACATATTGTTTGTTATTTTTGTAGGTTCTATGGCACCAACTTACCTCCCTTTAATACATCGTGTATAATATACAAATGAATTCAACCGTTACTGATTGTCAAAATATTTTGACTTGGAACTGCGTTAGGATCAGTTTTCATACCAAACGATTGTATGCCTTTTTCGACTCTATTAAAAAAAATGATAACATTACAGGAACAATAGGAACTGCAATGATTTTTACACTTTTGGAAACAAATTATTTCATTCGAGCCACATTTTGTTTGTTTGAAACAAATCCTCTCAATTTGGGCGATTTTAATATATTTTCGTTGGGTAAAAAGTTTCATGTAAATGAAATATACGATAACTCCGTCGGTTGACGACATTTAGTGCTCTAGTAAGGGCGATATCATCGTATTTAGCACGGAAGGTTTCTTGAGTTTGACCTTTGTTGCGACCGTCGTTTTGTGAAAGTCGGTTTTCCCTGCCCTTGGAATTATTCACTCTTACGAAACGATGAAATAAAATGGTATGACTGCAGTAGAGTCGTAGTCGTTACTTTTTACTGTTCCAAACTATTATTTTAGTTACATGTATATGTGCTACAAGGTGTCCAAGATTAACATCGTGGAATTATAAATTTACAGATATCATAGCAGCAGTTCTTGTATAATTTCAGCACAAATAGATATAACATTGCGAACAAAAACAGAAAACGGCACAAGCTTCAGAATGGTAGGCTTTTTGGTGATACCATTGTTTGAATGGTTCTTAATCGAAACTGCTTCGAAGTACTGGGAGAAAGAAACCCCAGTAAAGCATGGATAGGTGCAGTGGTCGCCAAAACATTACTGAAATAATGTTGAAAACGGCTTTAAACACTATACAATTAATCAATAGTATTTTACGATATGTGGCTTTCAACAGTATTTTAGCAATATAATCATGTCGGTGGTTCCTTCATTCATCTTTTTGAGTAGTTAGGTTGTTTTTACCAGTGCTGGGCTTTGGCTGTGACTTGTCTTGTCCAAGAAAACTCCCACTTCACTACCGCCGCTCACGAATATCAAACTGGGGTTTCCTAAGTACAAATCCAAGGCCATAACCATTTGAGTCACTGAGAACTCTTCATTAGAAACAGCGAAATCAAAAAGTGCATCTTTAGTCTTTCAACGCCAAGCACTTATACTCGTCCTCTTTTCATGGCTGAAAATACAATCTACTGAGACACAGAAAGATTCTTATCTTACATGCTTGACTAAACAAGCGGAAGGTATACATCCAAGATCAGACTATACGCGCTGTACAGTCTGATCTTGGTTCTATGCCGGCCTTAAAAGAAAGCCCTTCCTTTAGCATATGGCGCTGAAAAGATGGTTTACAGGTTTGTTGATTTTACGTATCTCATATTTGCTCATACTCTCCGACCTTTGATTAGTGTGCTGTAAAAAGAATGCAACAACATGATGATAGTCAATGATCTGTATAATGGTACTTTTGTCACGGTTAAACCCCTTACTACACAACCCCGACATTTAACGGCCACGAAAAAGAAGCTTTGGAAAACATGGTGGGAAGAGGGGAAAATGCTGGTGACCAGCTTTTTCTCCTTTTCCCACAAAGTTTTCTACCCTTCCCACAACAAATTTCAAGTTTTGGGTCACATTTATTTTGTTGTCTGCAAATATGCTTTCAATTTGGACTGGTCTAAAATTTTATCTTTCGGTAAAGAATTAAACCTTTACCAAACAGTTAAACGAACCAGGGCAAGAAGGCCTTTGAAAATATTGTGGAAAAAGGAAAATGCTGGTAACCAGCATTTTCTCCTTTTCCCACAATGCTTTTCTCATTTCAAACACCTTTTCCATAATTTTGACCACAGTTATTTTGTCAGTAACAAATGCTTACAATTTTGACTAGTCCAAAATTTCGTCAGCTGAAAGGGGTAAAACTTCAACAAATGATGACCTTTGTAGATTCTTTTATATTAAAGGCCTTCGCAGACGTCAAGGTAAGTGCGACTAAAAATTCTTGAACTTGTCTTTGAGAGGATAGAAAACATTGGGGGAAAAGGAGAAAATGCTGGATCACCAGCATTTTCTCTTTTTCCCACGATGTTTTCGAAAGCCTTCTACAGCATGGTCGTACCAAAACAGGATATCCAGGTTAAGGGTTTTAAAAATGATACTCGGTCACAGTCGAGTGATCTGATACTTCGAAAATTGACACCGGAAAGTCACTAAATTTGGGGAAGTCAGGTTCAGTAAAATTTGTGTCACATGGTTTCTATTTCGACCCTTGTGCGGAAGACGAAGCCCCCTAGGGAGTCAAATATCTACAGATAAAAGGGCCAAAAAATAGATGTGAGCTGCGCTCTGACAAACGGGGGTTTAATGCATGTTCGTAATGCTTTATACCAATCAAGTCATCATGTAATCATGGATCTATGAAAATCCATTTTGTCTAACAACCGACTGATTCATGAGGTAGAATAGTCCTTTTACAGGCAGAATATTAACCAGTAGCAAAAAAGTTTCGAGCTATGTCAGCCTGCGCGGACACTCGTCACAACTCGGCCGATTCCGTACCTACATCTAACCTCGTCCGTATAAAGGAGGCTTCCATTTTGAACTACCAATCACATGATCTTAAACATGGCGGCTCCCCTGTAGATCGCTTAGCAACGACATGAACAACCACGATGCAGTTATTCACTTCTACCGATCTGTCGATGAAAGCTCCCAACGAAATTGATAAACCACGCTAAAAATTGAATGTACAAACTGTTTGCCGACTGAAATATTCTTAGAAAGATAACGAAAGAAAATTTACTCACGTTTTCTTTTTTAAGAGGAGATTTACAATTTTAATAACGGTAAAGCGGTGTGCTTCCGGAGATGTGCGAAATGTACCGTGAGTAGTAAAGGGGGCTAGCATGGGCCAGCTGGCCCATGCTAGCCCCCCTGAGGGAAATTTCTGGCCCATAGTGCCATCCTGGGGGGGTACTATGGGCCAGATTCCGGTCAATTTGGAAAATTTTTGGTCGATTTGGGTAAAAAATGGCACTTTCTGGCATTTTTGCTTCCCCCCCTCCTGGCCCATGCTACCCACCCTGAGGGAAAATTTGTCCCCAGAGTGCTTCCCCGGGTAGGTACTATGGGCCAGATTCCGGTTATTTGGAAAATTTTCGGGTGACAATTTGAAAAGATAGATCTTTCATGGTAGATGGTTAGCCCTGAAAAGGGCTGTTTTGTTTGGAGATTGTGTTTTTTATGCACAACCTCCAACTTTCCCACAGGCCGGACAGCTGCTCGCCGCTCGTCTTTTGAGTCTTTTCATCTGACTTTCACCCAACTCGAAGTTCAACGAGAACGGCGGCTCGTTATCATCATCCCAACATTCTGTTGTCGGGATGACAAACTCCTTCTTCTTCTCCTCTCTATGTATCTCCGCCAGCTGCCTATTTATTCTCTCTATCTTCAGATTGAGGGTCTCAGCCAGTCTCATCAGATTTCTCACGTTCCTCCTGAGATCTTCCATCGTGAAATGAAAATGATAAAATAGAGTCGGCTTTTATAGCTTTTCAGCAGGATTGAGTTGTCTCATGACGTCATTTACTCCTATATTTTTCCCGCTTCAGCGTTTCATGTTTTTTTTGACTCCGAATTAACGTTGACCAATGCATAGCTTTGTTACAATTTCTTGTTCGGGACAGAAAAACTAGAGTTTGATTATCTTGTGTTTTTTCTGACTATGACTTTGTTTGTTTGACAAATTGAAAAAATTCTTTTCTTAGTATTGGATAGCCCTGAAAAGGGCTGTTTTTGTGTGAAATACACTTTTTAGCCTCTCTTTTCTCTATCCATATTTTCCGCTGGATATGGGATCTGTATCAGACGGTCCACTTCATATTTGATACATCTGATACGTTCTCTTTCTTCTAACCAATATAGGAATGCAAGGATAATTGTCAATCCAAACATTGTGAATATCGGCTTATCTCTACGATAGTTGAGTAGTAAATGGGAGTTTCTTAGTGTTTACATTTGGTGAAATGTTGGCCAATGCATATTTTGTTACATTTTTTCTTTAGTGTTTTGAGTTTTAGTTGACAATTTTGAAAGAAAGATCTTTTCATGGTAAATGGTTAGCCCTGAAAAGGGCTTTTTAGGAAGATTTAATGAACTGTCAAGACCTACAATTCTTCTGGCTGAATTACTGGGCTGATTTCGCATCCGCAGAATTCACAGCAAACTGTAGATCCCTCATCATCATCAAAAAATCCTTCGTCTGGATCTGGACAATTATGCTTCTGGCCAAGATAGTCCAGGAGTGTAAAGCATTTTCCACACTCTATCTGGCATCTGCTCGCACAGTGAGGACAGAGAAGAATCTGAACCATGCTGAAGTATTTATGTTTTGTGAGAAAAAACATCGCGCTTATATAGTTCACAGCATGGATTGACCTACTTGTCTCATGTTTTTAACTCCGAATTAACGTTGACCAATGCATAGCTTTGTTACAATTTCTTGTTCGGGATAGAAAAATAGAGTTTGACTATCTTGTGTTTTTCTGACTATGACTTTTTTTGTTTGACAATTTGATTTGACAAATTCGAAAAGGTTCTTTTCTTGGTACATGGTTAGCCCTGAAAAGGACTGTTTTGTTTTTTAGTGGTTGTGATTTTTTTAACTTCTAATGACAGCAACCGAAATTCGCCTGACAGATGGGGCATACTCCAACTCTTTTTGTGATCGTCATTACTCCGTTATTGAAAGTTATCTTTCTCCCAAATTTGACATCAACTAAAATAATATCAGATGTTGTCTTTAAGAATAGTTGAACTATTCTTTCACCGAGATCTTTGAACGGTTGTGATATACGGTGTAGTTGTACGGGCTGAGTGTTTAGCAGCAATATCTGTTGTCCGGCATCTAGATAGTCTTTGAGAGCCTCACACAGTTGATGGTTGATTTCCTCCATATTGTTCTGCTCCATATTGATTTTAAACTTCCGAACTGGTCGAGAGCTGAGAGTCGAATGATGAATGTATTGGGAAATATCAGTCTTTCTTTATACGATAGCAGGAGGATTGAAAAAATAAGAGCGCGGACCTGGCGGAAAGCATATACATTTTTTCCCAAACTACGTTTTCATGCTAATATAGTAAAAAAAGTTATGACTCGTAGCATGGGGAAAAATGTAAGCAGATTGGAGTCTTTTTGGGAAAAAACAGAATGAAAAAACTCGACTGCTTTTTTGAACTTTTTTATTGAACAGAACTGAAACAATGAACTGGAACAATGAACTGAAACAATGAACATATTTACAATAAAACTTAAAAAGACAAAAAATGAACATAATATCAATGAACTGTTAACAATAAAAATTCATTTTTGAAAATGTTTTTTCACTGTTTGTGGGGAGAAGTCTCTGAAATTTTCTTGTATAGATTTCCATAGTGTTGATTAAACCACGATGATACATTTCGATCGTTGCGATGGTGTTCCGTTGAGAGAAATTTCTGTTGAAGATATTTCTGTATATTATATCCTCTGGCAACAGCATCCAATGCGAAGATACAGTAAATTCCGCAAACTTTACCCTGTAGGCTCTGAAGGGTTTGTCGATTGTATCTCCACGAATAAGAATGATTGTCTAAAAAGTTAATAATTTCTGGCTCAAGTGGTGGTAGACCGTAGGGATCAAAGTATAGTACATTGCCATCATTATCAAATATCACGGCCACCCAGTGTTCTCCTGAACCGGTTGATTTCTCTGTGTTCACAATGTAGGCTTTCACATGATTGGGTTTTTGTCGAGGTAACTGATCTTTTGCACAGACTTTTGCCTGTAGATTTTTTATCCATGTTCCATGATCCAATATGTATTGAATTTCAGAAGTATACATTTTTTCTAATCACTTTTCCAGGCTTGTTTTACTTTGTCACACCAATATTTTAAGAACGACTCCGTGATATCAGATAGAATGTTTTGTTTTATATTTCGCCAAAAGCTGTAGGCTTCCGCATAGTCAGTTTCATTGAGTTTCATTTCTACGAGCTCAGGATACCATTTTTTCATGATTCTGTATGGATTTAATTCCTTCATGGCTTGTTCTATGAACATATCTGTATGTTCTTGTCTATCCTTGAATAAACATAGTTCATGCTGTATTTGACTGGGATGATCCACTTGACATCCGTAACACTCGTTGCGAACTTCACTGACTATTAGATTTTGTAGTTCTTTAATCATATGTTTTTCAAAGCTGTTGTGAATGTCATTTTTCCGAGTAGAAAGACACTCTGAGCTGGAATATTTCACTTTTTCTGCTTCTTTTCTCAGTGAAATAGCAAATCTAACTCCCGACATTGTTTTTTAATTCTTTAGTCCTGTAGATAGTCCTGAAAAGGACTGTTTTTTGATATGTCGTTCAAAAGTTAATTAGTCCTGATAAGGACTGTTTTCGATCTATCTTTCAATAGTTGATTAGTCCTGATAAGGACTGTTTTCGATCTATCTTTCAATAGTTGATTAGTCCTGATAAGGACTGTTTTTTTGTGAAAGCTAACTTTTTTCGATCAGAGAGTTTCTGTTGATTTTTTCAAGATTAATAATCTGTGATGATTTCTCTCAAACTGTTGATCTCAATCTGATTGTCAAATTCAGCAAAGACAATAACGTTGATCACTGTTGCCAAGGCTTGTGCGAATTGAAGCTCAATGCGAAGACTTCCAGTTTTTATAGGATGAAGTTGTCCTTCTTCACTGCCTTGATCAGCTGTCAAATCGTACCCCCACAAACAGTATCCACCGACATAGTCTTCTTTAGCAATATCAAATGATTTATTGAGTCCTAAGGCTGAGACAGCCTGATACATAGACAAATATGATTTCAAATACAACCCATTTTCAAAGTCAGGCTCAAAGGGTCTGTTATGAATACTATGTCCATTACATGATACATCTATTTTTGACAGATTAAAGTGTTGAAAGAAAAATGGATTGTTAGCATAAGCCCCATTATAAGCAGCATTTGTTACCATTGCAATGAAAACACGTTTTGGAAGCTGTCCTTGAAACAAATGATCTTCAATTTTAGACTGAAGTCCATTACCGATAGTAAACGTCTTTACTTCTACCCTACGGATAGGGATTTTCATGTTTTGCTGAGCTATGAGATGATTTAGATCATTTGCAACAACAGGCAACAATTCAATATTTCGTACATGAAGACTGACTGTTTCCATTACAATTTTTGCATCTGGTGCAGCAGTACCTCCTGTAAGGCAAAAGTTTGGTGAGGCTCTGTTTAATCTAAGTCTGATTTCAACTCCATTAGGTAAATATTTTTCTTGCTGAAATAGATCAAGATGCAATCGTCCGAAAAGCTCTGCAGTTCTGCTTAGACCGATTACACCGATTCTGTTTACTAGTCCAGTATTTCCCGCATCATGGTTGAGTGTTTCAAATTGCCCACTGGTGTCTTCAATCCAAAGTGCACCAGCTTTCAAATGCGTAGTTTTGCTGTCAGCATTATAGGACAAAAGATTTTCGATATATGCTCTGTACGGATAGGTATCTGAATTACTGCTGATTAGTTTATTATTTAGATACAAATCGACGCTGCTAAACATACTATGCAGGAAATTGTTTACAGGTGCCACATTTGAACCGACTTCTAAATTAGTACCGTCAGCTTTAACGATTTTGAATTTGATATACAAATACGATTGTGACAAATCTGTCCAATGTTCGGTTTGAGGTGGTATGATGAATTCTATTGGTGAATTGCTTGTCAAAGATGCTATTGGAAAATGTTCAACCCATTGACTTTCTTGCATCGTTGTCATTGTAGGTGGTACAGAAAGAACATTGAGTTCTGATTTACTGCATTCACAAGATCCGTTTTGCATCATTTTTTCAATTTTCAATTTTTTCAATTTTCAATCAAATATATCGAGAGTCCTTGATCTACTGTAATGATTTCTTTGTCTTTTATTAATGATCTTGCCCTTGCGAGATCGAGAAGATGAATGACGTGTCTTTTGTGATTTTCTTTTATTTATCCCCGGTATTAACTGTTGTGCTAGATCATGAATAGCTTGTTTTCCCCTTGAAATTACAACTTTTTTAGGGTTTTCACCACGTAAAAGGATATCTCCTACCGCCCCTAATCCTTGTCTGATTCCTTCTTTTTTTACAGCATTCAACCCAGATTTGACCAACGGTTTAAGCAATGGAGTCACTGTTTTAATTGCTGATCTAAATAGAGAACCTAGTCCGTACCCATACTGATGTTTTTCGCCGCGATAAACTGGTAGCATTTTTTTGGTCAAATATTTTTATTTTTCTGTCTGAAATGTAACTTGACGATTGTCTTACCAATAATAAAATGAAACGGTATACCAGAATCCCCTGTTATTTGAATGTGAATAGTATCGAAATCAGATTTCGAAACGGGGACGTAATGCGGTAATGTAATTTCATGGTTGATATGTTGGGTTTCATAATTATTTTCACTTGATATGCTTGGTTTGAACGGAAGAACACGAAGTATGGGAGCCAATGTATCACCCACTATAGTGTATTCAGCAATATCTGAATAAACAAACAGATGATTGTATCCAGCATCAATGTTAGGACTGTATTTAAATACCTCTAAAATATTTCTATTCGAATGAATTATCTCATTTTTGAATTCTGGTGATCCTCCCAGTTTTAAAAACAGCTGTGGATGAAATTTGAATCCGGTTCTTGTTATATTTGTGAATGCCAATTTCGGCCGTTTGCTTGAGGTTGAATAGCTAATAGACACCCCGATTGAATGCTTCTGAAAGATTTCACTTAGGTTATTTTGAATCAATTCTTCCATTACCTCTATAACATGTTTTGGTGAAGTGTAACTGCCCGGTGGAAAATTAAATCCAATTGACCATTTTACTGCTTCACCTTTTGCGTCTCGTTTTATTGGAATTATCTTCATATTATCTCTTCTTCTATCTGCCGCTGCTGCTGCATTGTATAAATTAACATCTGCAGTTATAATTTCGAACTTTGCTTCTTCTTCAGTTATGTTTAAAAACTGAGAGGGGGTAATAAGATGAACTAATGCAACTTCCCAATTTTCCCTGTCAATATGAATTGTTTTTGGTAGATGAACTTTAAAACAGCACTGTGTGTTTGGATAAAGTTCTATGGAACTATCGCTAGGTAGAGTAAGATAAAACGAATTCATTTTTATTTTTTACTGTCAACGAAATCAACCCCACTAGTTGTTTTCTGCCCAGACTTTGTGAATTTTAGCCCTGGAGATGGAAGAATATACCCGAGTGAACTGCTTAACAGTATCAACCACAATTCACGATCTTGACTTTGAATACTTAAATGTACTATCGAGGTTGCAATAATTGCGTAAATGACTAATATCTGTGAAATATACGTAAACTGATTCTTTGGAACACGATTTCCACAGCAGTTGTAATTTTTAGTACTAACACTATCGACACTTTCTGTCCCAGTCTCAATGTTTGACTGCGAATTTATCATAATTGTATTGTCTTTTTATTTTTACCGATCAAGATACCAAATGCGATTCTGGTATCCAACTTTGAAATTTTTTTGGATAACCTTTCCAATTGACTTTTATTTCTTTGATTATTTTTTTGCCCTCACGTCTTGTACGTCTATCAAGAACTGAATCAATTTCATAAATTTCATCATCTTTTATCAATTGAAGTTCATATTCATAATAAGTCCCCAAAATTTGTTCACCCTCTAAATCTTTTATTTTATAGGTGATAGGTGAAAATGTCTTGTTAACATGAGTGATTTCAAATATTTCTTGAGTCCAATTTGGTAAATAACCTTTATCAAATGTACGTTTCGTTTTATTGATACGAACACGATCTCCAATTTTGAATTTTGGTTTTTTCGTCATCGCAATTGACGATAAACGTGGATACAGATTTTTCGAAATCTCTGCCTCATTTGATTTTGTTACCATTGCAGGAGATGTTTTGATACTTCTGTGAAAAGTATGATTGTAATTCTTAACTAAAGAATTCAACACATCAATGTAACGTCTTGTTTTCTTGTACGTAAAGTATTTCCACATTCTCGTTTTTAAAGTGCGTTGAAATCTTTCAACAATACTTGCTTTCGTCTCTGGATTTTCGGTGGTAAAGAAATGAATCTGATTCTTTTTCAAGTATTGCTGAAACTGTCTGTTTTTGAATTCCGAACCTTTATCTGTTTGAAGTGACAAAGGTTTTCGATTTGATTTCTGAACAATAGATTGAAATGCTCGAATCAAAGTTTTTCCCATCTTATTTGGAATAGGGATAACCCATGAAAATCTTGAAAACACGTCAATTATACAAAGTAAATATTTCTTGTTATCATTTTGTCTTGCTAAATGTTGCATGTTAGCCAAATCAGCCTGCCATTGATAGTCTATACCACTTACAATAGTTTTTCGTCTTTTGAAACGACGACGAATTGGTTTATGTAAGGTATAGGTGGATTCACCCCGTAACCACTCTTGAACATCTTTGTATCTTATTCCTTTCAAAACAGATTTTGCAGCGTGATACAATTGCTTTATTCCAGTAAATGCGACAGTACTTTTGGGATCATAAAACAATTTTCTTAACACGTAATCAAGTTTGTAACCAAGTTTGTAACCAAGTTTAGGCTTTACCAGGATTCCCATGACTGAAGCGTTTTACGGCTAGGGGTCTTTTTTATAGATTTTGGCGGAGTTAACAACTCTTTAGTATAGAATCGCCTCAGTCTTTCTCTTTCTTCAGGTTTCATGTATGGAGATGATTCTTTTATTCTTTTTGCAGATTTTTTAACACTTCTTGTAAGCGATTTCCTTGCACTTTTTTGTACGCTTTTTGGCGTGTGAAATAAGTGATCGGATTCGCCGTAGGATTCTTCATCTTCACTCACTGATTTACTCAGTGATTTACTCAGTGATTTAGTCAGTGATTTATCTTGAGCTTTTTGCATCCATCTCCATCTATTTGAGTTACCAATAACTTCTCGCGGTATATTGCTTTCGTGTAATGCCTTTGAAAAAGTTTTCCATCCTCTAGGTTCAGTACCTTTTCTCTGACGAATTGTATCATTGATAAGATCAATGATATTGGAACCATGAATGCGCACACCTTTGTATGACACGACTCCTTGTTCGTCCCAAGTTAAATTATTGTTATCTTTTATCATACTCAAAAGTAACTCAGCTTTTCTTTTCATGGTTTTTGGTACGCTTTGCAAAATTTGATCATGCAAGGTAACAGATGCTGATTTCTGTATACTGTCATCATTTTTTGTCGTTGGAAGTGAGTTGAACAAAGTCGGTCTTGCTTTTTGAACCGAATTTTGTAACTTAAACAAAGTTTCACCATACCTTTGAGCCTTTTCTGTTTCTGACAAATCAGTGCTTTGTAAAATATGACCCATATCCTGTCGAAGATGTGCTGCATCCACAACTTGCGGATTGGGTGGTAAACGAGGTTTATGATATTGCTCGTCTTTCCAACGATTCATATTTTCTAAAACCTGATAAGGCACGATAACCATTTTTTTAACAGACATGATTTTTTATCTACAAGATTTTTTATCTATAAGATTTTTTATCTATAAGGCTTTAAGTGCCCCTCCTATTCCTCCGATAACGGCTTTTCCTAACAATGGTAATAATACAGGTGCAAGTAATGAAAGAAATCCACCTTTTTGATTTAATATTTGTTTTTTATTTTTTACAGAAGCCGATTTCGAAGCTAAACGTCTGATATGTTGTCGGCTTGAATACAATTTCTTCTTCTGAGCTGATGATAAATGTACATTGCCTTTTAAAACGTTATGACAACATTCCGATATACATCTTATCACTTCGGGTGATGAATCTTTTACAAGTTTTTTACGTATTTTTGGTGTAGCCTGCATCATGGCCATAACCATTGAACCATGTTTTTTTATCAGAGGCGTTTTCCTTTTCATGTTGACTTTAACTCGATATCGGATTAAATGATAATACAATGTCCATGCAGCTATCATTTATACCTGATGTTTTTAACATACCGTTTTTAACATACTGTTTTTAACATACTGTTTTTCAAAAGAAAACTTTTTTAACATACTGTCTTTTACAGTCAGAATTACTTTTTAACATACTGTTTTTAAGAAAACTGTGAATAGAGAGCATCAACCAATGTGTCAGCGCTAGCCATGGATGAATCCACAGGAACGGATCTTCCTTTCCCAAGGTCAAGCATCTGCTTTTTTTCGTCAAGTTTATATCTTCCTGTACCGAGGTTATATCGTAGCATATCTTCTATCATCCGTCTATATTTTCTTAATCCTTTTTTATGTTTAGCCAATGTATTTGGAGACCAAGCGACGGATGGAATTCTTTGAAACGCTATTTTTTTGCCTGGTAATATAAATCTTGAATACTTTCTTTGGTAATTCCTCATTCTTTCACCAAGTATTTCCTCTCTAGATTTTGGATATTGTTGATGTTCTGAAATGGTACTTGCTACAGGGGTTCGTTTTCGGGTAGTAACAAATCTTTCATCAATCGTAATTGGAGATTTTTTCTTTTGAGATTTTTTCTTTGGAGATTTTTTCTTTGGAGACTTTTTCTTTTGCGGAGCACGTTTTCTTGGAGATTTTTTCTTTTTTGGAGATTTTTTCTTTTGCGGTGCACGTTTTCGTGGAATACGTTTTCGAGTTTGTCTTTCAACTCCAAATTTTCTGATGGTTTTTACTCCATCCCATCTCAGTAAGCTTCTGATAATAACACCACCTAGAAATCCTCCCCCTCCAGGTTTTAAAATGATTTTACGTTTACTTTCCTCGTCTATGGATGGATCTGCTAACCGTTCAATATCTGTTCTATGTTTTGTCATGTACGTTGTGGTTTGTTTTGGTAATTTGATTTTATTTTCAATGATGTTTTGCGCAGCCAACGTAAACCATTTTAAAATTTCTTTTAAGCCTGCTTTTAACACAGCTTCTCTTTCATGTCTATCGGTTTGTTGGCTTAAATTTCGCAAAGCAGCTAAAACTGAACTCGATGTGGCTGGTAATGCCATGTTTACTCACGGGCGTGAATCATAAAAATGATTTATGTTCAAAATGTGATTCCCTTTTAAGCAAGAATTTTGCATAAAGTTTTTTAAGCAGGAGAATAAATAATGGGACCTCTTTCATCTCCTTGTGTACGCCAACGATGAAATATATCTGCTCGTAGTCTTAATTCTTTATTTGTTTGTGAATGAAAATCTATGACTAAATAACCATGATCCATCGATGTAGCATCTTCATAAGCAGGTAACAAATGTTGGGCTTGCATTTGGTGAGCTAGTGTTTTAATCTGATTCTTATCTCGTTCATTTCGAAATAAAATCATATATCTGGAATTAAGACTAATGGTTCGACTCGATTTCGACTGCTGAAACATATTTTGCGTGATGTAAATCACACTTGTATTACGATGGTGTCCTTTTCTTGTAAACCAAAGTTTAATTTTTTCCTCATCTTTTTCACCCAACATATCATCAAAAACAATTAAATGTGGAATAGATACATCACTGACAATTTCGTTTTCATCGTCAGGAATTCCCTCCACGAATTTTATCAATTTGAACTGTGAATTGAACTTTTCTTGCATAAGATTGTAAGCATGCTGCCATTCTTTGTAACACCAAACAACTCTTTCAGGAACGATGTTGAACAAGTCTTCTCGATAGTCAATTAATTTATGAACGAACTCTGTTTTTCCGCATCCACTCGGGCCTGTGATGAAAATATTACAAGGGTGTTGAAACAATATGGATTGTACATCCATATTTTTTTACTTTTCTCGTTAAAGGCTATTGATAAAATGACAATATCAATGAAAATAAAAGCATTTTTATTGAACAGAAGTGAACAATGAAAAAACATTTTGTATTGAACATTTTTTACAATGAAAAACAATTCTTACAATATAGCATATAACATTTTTTTACAATGCAAATTCACAGATACCTCGATTTTTCCACTTGTCTTCATGTTCCACAACAGTTTTGTGCAATTGTTCATTGCCCAAAAACAAACTATATACACTGTCCAAACCACTATATTCACACGTTCCTCTAATTTCAAAGACGTTTTTGAATACTGCTTTTGACGAAAGAGTTGAAAGTACGATTTTTTCTGTGACATCTCTACCAAATAGGAGATACCCTTCCATGATATCCACTCCTTCTGCATTATCTCTTGATTTTGTATACCGTAAGTAAAAGTTAAACAGGACTGATTTCATTTTCAGTAGATTCAGATAACTTTCTTCTGGTCTTCCTATGATAATGAATCGCCATCGACTTGTGGCTTGTAACTGCTTAGTGAAATAGTCACTTTTCCACAAACAAGCTGTTAAATACCCTTTGATAGGGGTATCGAAGTTTGACTCAGTTATCAGCATTGTAATAAAGTCGTGCATGCTATACAATTTACAAGATGTCTCTCCTTTTGCAACACCCTTGTGCAATTTATCTATCCAAAATTGCACACATCTGAATTTAAGCTTAAACTGTGTTCCTTCATCGAGCGTGTGTTGTCGAACAAATTCTCCATAAACTTTTTCACGTAGCTCAATGGGTAACGGTAACATAGTTGCCATTTTTCACTGTTTTTAAAAACGTCTTACTTTATCTGTTTACCACAAAACAATGCGCTATAGAAATTTATTTTCTCAGACTTTTATAACCATAGGGTACAGTGTCAGTAGCGTTTACAATAACTCTTTTGGTATAGACAGAGCGAAACGTTTTTGTCTGCGCTTCGCTGGTCACTGTTCTATCTCTATGTCTTTTAATTTTACAATCATACTGAATTTTGATTTCTATCGTACGATCCAAAGCACATTTTGAATAGGTATCGAAATTCACCACCTGCTTGGTATTGTAATCCAAAGTAATTCCCTTCACTTTACATTTACTTATCTCTTCTCCATCTTTTGTTTTCATTTTGTAAGCATAATTTTTAGGCCCAAGTCCTCTGAATTGGGTAATTTTACAGTCAGGCTCTTCATCAGTCCATTTTCCTAACCTACTGTTAATAATGGGCGGGTTCCATAATTCAGGGTCATGAATGTACATGCAACTATCTGTATCAAAATACAGAACTCTATCTTTTAACTTTTCAAGAACGGTGTACAATTCCAACCTTGCATAAGCTGTTACGTAAGACCCTACTATCACGTTGGCTGTAGCGTGGGTATCAATATGTTCCAATTTTGATTCATAGTTAACCAAGATGAATGGACAGTCCTCGTCAAAGATTTCTACATGCTTTACAATGAAATTGGGATTGGTGACTAATTCGAAATATTTAGACGGATCACTGATGTATTCCGTCTGAGTCAATTTTTCACGCTGGGCTAATTTCCCCCAAAGACAGTTCAACATAATCTTAGCAAACGATCTTCTCCCAGGGTTTTTTTGAATACAACTTGGATCAAGACGAACCCCTTCTGCCTTCTCATATTCACAAACGAATTGATCTTTTTCCGAGTCTGATTGACACCAATTTGGGTAACCACTGGCTTCTTGCTTAATTTTCAAGAAATTATCCACATAGCCTTTAAAGAATTGATCCGAAACAGAGTTGAAATGCCAGATTTCATACACTTGTATTAGCCGATAGCCACAGTCAAGAGCTTTGAATAATTCAAAGGTAACCCAAGTTCCGACCAAAGCCCTCTCTTCTTCACCATGGATACAAATGTTTGAACTTTCTTCTGCACATTTCATACAGAGTGGAAACATCATTTTATTGTTACAGTGGACTGGTAGAACGGGGTGAAACAAATCCATTGGAGGTAAAACTTTGCATTTGATTAAGCCCTCATACTGACGAATATTGTTCATATCAATATTCTCACTAGTCAAAATTTCTGGTTGGCCCACAGGATAGGATTTATGTTTACAAACATAAGGGTACAGAGAACAGATATCAATGTACTTGATTTCCTTCTTGCTTTTTTCATCAACATCGTAGCTAATTTTTATGGCATTACATCTTCCCCCAGACAACCCCTCCCTCGGATCGATGGGGTCCAAATGTGGATATAACTTTTCAATGAGTTTTTTGTACTCTTTATTCTTCATCTTAGCATCGAATTCGTGCTCCCAAATGGTCACTACATTATACCCCATTTCTATGATATCTCCTATACGCTTAAAGGTATGTTCGTACAATTCACCCATAGGCCTCCCATTGATAGGGTTGATCTGTTTTCGATCTGTATAACATACAGGACAACCATGATACAAATCCCCAAGGAACTCATAGACAGTGTTTGATTGACGGTGAAAACCATCTACAGTATATCTTCCGATTTGAACTTCCCCGCCATTTTTTGCATGGCGAATATGAATACCTTTTTCCTGAGCTACGCTTTGAATCCAGCGTATCGCTTTCATAGAAAAACGACGTCTGGACGAATCTTTACTTGAAATGATAGCAATTTGATTTTCTGGCAAATATTTGCTTCGCCAGACTTTGTTACAGGCATCGGCAATGGTAATTGCCTCTAAAAATGGACAAATACCACCCTGTTCGATAAACAGCTTTCTGAATTCAGCACATCCCCGTCTTAGGATATCGACATCTGACCTACAGTATGATTCCATCTCTTTTTGAAAATTGAATTCCTCACCCTTTTGAACTTTGTCATTATACCAGACTATGAATTTCGACCTACCCTCTTCAGACATTGAGTCGGGTTTGTAATAAGACATGTCCAAGTATGGTCCAATATAACTCCAAAATTCATCTGTATTTGCCCAGTGAGGAAAGTAACCTTTTTTCATTTCTTGAAGACCAAATGTGGCTGGAAATTTCGCCAGCCCAAAGTTCATGAAATTGAAGGAGTCGATCAGACGTACACCATTCAATTCTAACTTCATAATATTGTTTCCATTCATGATCAATTTTGGAAGTTTTAACCCAACTTTAACAATATAGTTAAGAATGAACTGCCCGTCATACCCTTTTAAATTATGAGCCATAGCTGTGACTCCTTTGTGATGTTTTGAAAAGAGCCACTTGCAAAATTGACTCAAAGTTTCTTCTCCTTGAAAAATAACTTCCCTACCCTCTTCAAATTCGCTGCATGTAGAACAATGAAAATCAAGTGGTTTATCGATACAATCATCACAGGCTCTATGTGCTATACAATAATTTGGGATGTGCACCCCTGTATCTTGTTTGCATTCAAAATCAAAGAAAATGAACTGTGGTTTTTTAACTAGAGAAGAACTCGTCTCATCATCGCTGTCGTGTTTCATCTTACTTTGGTAAGGTTGAATATAACAGCGATGATCGAAGTCAACTATCTTCTTACAGAGATGACACTTTTTCTTTCCCTTGCAGATATGATTTCTCTTTCTGGTAAGATACTGTGCGCCACATTTTGAACAAAGTTTCACTATTTCACAAATGGATTTCTTTTCTTTACCTTGAACATTTCTGTGATTTTCAAAGCATGCTGCACTAAAAAATCGCCGATGACACTTGGAGCAGACATACTCTTTGGATTCTGATGGACATTTTCCAGCACGATAACAACCTTTGCAGATTTTTGAGCAAGCATGATTTTCCCGTTCGTTATAACCCACATCACAGAACTCACAATAATATGAACAACAAAAAAAACCTTTGATGGATTTGATATAGTCATAATGGTTTTGATGAAAGTATAAATGTATGATCTTACTATTGTCTTTCACTTCTGGATGTTCAAATATTTTCCTCGTTTTGGAATGCTGGTCGTGAACTTTAATGACATAGTCTTTTTCATACAAAAACAATTGAATTTTTTTGAATTCATCAATTCCTACAGACTGTGTTGGTAAAACTCCAGCTTCATTCATCAATTTCTCGGCTTCAATCTTTTGAAGAGCGTGGTCTGAATGACGAATATTACTCCATCTCCGATTCCATGCTTCGTTGTTTTCACGTTCATTATAGCAAATTCCCACAACAACGGCTCTTGCAAAACATAATTGATCATGGTTGTTAATTTGAATAATCGATCGTTTCTTCTTGGCAAAAACCTTTGAATCCAATTCCGACGAATTATATTTCACTTTTCCGCTACCACATGGAGGTATTGTATGTGTAATGTCAAATGTCATGGATCCGTCGTTCAAGACAAAATCTGTATTTGACTGTAAAACTCGTTCAATTTCATTCAATATAGTTTCACCTTGCAGCTGTTCTGTAGCTAAAAAGGGAATATGAATCCCCATCTCCAATGAAGGATGATCGATGGTAATTCTAATCATATCTGTCGGGTTTGCATCTAACTTTCGAATGATTTCATGGGTAACATTGTCAAATAATCCAAGCAGTCTCTGGGGTGATAATTCTTCAAATTTCTTAAAACTCACTGACAATACATGTGATTCTGTTCTAAATTTTCTCGACTTCTTTTTTCCTCTTTCTATTAAGTCATACAGACTTTTCATATCCAAAGTAGAGCTGCTGTTTTCTTTTTTCAAAGATTTTTCATCGCTTTCACTGTCACTTTCTTCTATCAATGGTACAGTTTTTTTCTTTTTTGGTGGAAATGACTCATCGTCACTGTCACTTTCTTCTTTCAACGGTACAGTTTTTTTCTTTTTTGGTGGAAATGACTCGTCGTCACTATCACTGTCTGAATAAACTATTATTCTTTTTCTTTTACCCATCGTTTCAGCTCTGGTTGAGAAGACAAAATGAAGCAAGCAAGAAAAAATCTAACAATTTATAGACTCTTTCCTTGCAGTAGTGTATAAATAGAGACGTCGACTGTGAAAATCTCATTATTTCTCTGACCAACCTCAGACAGAGCAGTCGATAAAAGAAAATGAGCGAGTTCAAGCTGCAAAATACATCACCACTTAGAAAGAGGATGGCGTTGTATGTTAACCCATACACCCACGATTATGAGATCAGCAATATACCACCACAATATCAAGTTAAACATAACGGCGTCTACGTGGGATCATTTCTATCCCACCAACATTTAGCAGAAAAAGATGTTTACCGTATGACCAGCTACAGAGTTTTGGATCGATCAACGATCGACAAACGATATGGGATGAATGGCGTGAGAACAAATATTTGTTTTACGTGCAACAAAACAGGGCATTGGGCCAGAGAATGTCCAGAAAAAGAAAAGCAGACTGGAGAAAATGTTTTTGTCTATGTGGATCCACTCAGCCATGACATCAAAATTTCACCAACAGTTGTCAAGCTCCAACATATGAAATACGTCGGGGTAGTAAATTCATTCTGCAAATCATTCAGCGGTGAAAATACATGGAAAAAAAGTTCACCACAGGATACATCATCCGTTGAAACTCAGACCATAGACATGCAGACTGACAACACGACTATTAAGGATTCAGAGATCTGCAAGATAGCAGATAAATTAGAGACTTTACGGAAAAATCTGGACAAACAAAATCTCATAGATTGCACAAAAAACGAATTTTCTGCAGAGGCGAATTGTTCAAACGGGAAGGAAGAACCAAAAGATTTACTGTTGATAGAAAAAAGCGATAGTGACGATGAGTCATTTCCACCAAAAAAGAAAAAAACTGTACCATTGAAAGAAGAAAGTGACAGCGAAAGCGAGGAAAAACGTCAAAATAACGAAAAGAAGAAAAAACGACAAAGCAAAAAAAACAACTGTTTCTTTTGCAAATCGACAAAACACGGGAATGAAATGTGTCCAGATATGGTATTAAAAAACAATGAAAGGGGAAAAAAACGTAAGAGTAAATGTGAATCTGACATTCCAAAGAAAAAAAGAAAAACAGCCTAAGTGAAAAAAACTTTTTTCATTCATTCTGTCTTTTTACAGTTCAAAGTTCTATGACATTCCGAAGAAAAAAGTTTTTTCATTCATTTTGTTTTTACAGTTCAAAGTTTCATTGTAATGAATATTGTACAAAATGTTCTAAAATAAAAAGTTTTAAAATAAAAATATGAAAAGCATATAAAGGACTTGACTTTGTTTGTTTTTGACAATTTGAAAAAAGTTCTTTCTAGGTATTGGGTAGCCCTGAAAAGGGCTGTTTTAAAATTAAAGAGAACGTATACTTTACCATTTCAATGAAGGATACATTCTCATTAATTTATTTTGCCAACCGCGATGTTCTGTTGGCGGTATCAACTCTGACAGGTCCGGATAAATATTACCCATCTTAACAATTGGGGTACGAGTATAAAACTCATACCCTCTCCTGGCGAAGAACTCCCGAAGAGCTTTATGCTTTACTCTCTTCCTTTCTTCTGCCTCGTCTTCTTTCTTTTCCATGCGCTCTTGCTCCCATTTCTCCTCCATTTCTTTCTTATTATTCCTGCCACCAAACAACCCACAGCAAAATTTCGATAACTTCATCGTGAAATGAGTTAATAAAAGAATAAAAAATGCTGTCTCTTTTATAGCATGGTAGGGGGATTGACCCACTTTGATACAGAATTAACAGAATTAAAAGCGCGAACGTGGGCGAGAATATGTAGATAGAACATAACGTACTATATGATCTATCTACAACGTCTAAGAGTATCAAATCCAAAAAAATGTAACGAAGCTAGCGATTGGTTAACGTTAATTCTGTTAATTCCAAGTCAAAGTAGGCCAATCCCTCTATCAAGCTATAAAAACACCGATTTTTCCCATATATTCATCATTTTGACTCATAGCTTTCGAACATTTCGGAAGTTAAAAATCAATATGGAATTCGACTTAAACGATTTCAACTTAGATGCTTTCCTACCAGTGGAAAACAATGGAGACATTCTCTCATCGGCTATGAATTCAGCAAACATCATTCCGACGACTGTATTGGATAACATTTACGAAGAGACGAAACAGTTAAATTCGCAACAAGACTCTATGTTGACTCGGATCTTGAAAGAACTGGAAACATTCAACAAACATTTGGAGGAGATTAAAACTTTAAACACAAACACCGAACGGTTATGGAAAAACATTGAGACACTACGCTATCAAAGACAGAGCATTTCAGCAGTTCCAGTAAAGATTCCTGTGGAGTTTGACTTCGATAAGACAAATCTTCACAAGTTAGTGGACTCTATCGTAACTGTTGTGAAGAAAGAAAAACAACCAAAACAAAATCAACCGAGAAGAACAACAAAACGAAAATCAGAGGAAGACGTTAGCCATCTCCACAAGCGACATGTTGACCAAAAGAGATCTTCACCGACACTGACAGGCCAGGGCAAATACGGGAAAAACATACCGACACTGGCAGGGCAGGGCAGATACGGGAAAAACATTGATAATTTCAATGACTTCAAAATCCCGAAAATCCCAAGAAGAACAAAGAAAAGCTGTCAGTAGAGAGAAAAAACACAATCTCCAAACAAAACAGCCCTTTTCAGGGCTAACCATCTACCATGAAAGATCTATCTTTTCAAATTGTCACCCGAAAATTTTCCAAATAACCGGAATCTGGCCCATAGTACCTACCCGGGGAAGCACTCTGGGGACAAATTTTCCCTCAGGGTGGGTAGCATGGGCCAGGAGGGGGGGAAGCAAAAATGCCAGAAAGTGCCATTTTTTACCCAAATCGACCAAAAATTTTCCAAATTGACCGGAATCTGGCCCATAGTACCCCCCCAGGATGGCACTATGGGCCAGAAATTTCCCTCAGGGGGGCTAGCATGGGCCAGCTGGCCCATGCTAGCCCCCTTTACTACTACCGTGTAGGTACATATCAAGCTACGTGATACAGCCGAGGGATTTGATCACCGGATCACCCGAGGTATGCCGAATGCCTGCGCGGACTGCGTTGGCTGACATGGCTCGATACATTTTGCAGATGCATTAATCCCTTAACTCTTTACCACACAATCCCAATTTCTAACGACTCTGAGAAAGGAGCCTTTTGAAAACATTGTGGGAAAAGGAGAAAATGCTGGTAACCAGCATTTTCTCCTTTTCCCACAATGTTTTCTAGCCTTCTAAAAACATTTCAATTTTTGAGTTACATTTAGTTTTTCATCTGCAAATGCTTTCAATTTGGACCAGTCTGAAATTTTGTCCTTTGGTAAAGGGTTAATAAATCTGTCTTATTTTCAATGTCTACCCGCGCATAATGTAACTACCT
This sequence comes from Tridacna gigas, assembly GCA_945859785.2. Lineage (NCBI taxonomy): Eukaryota > Metazoa > Mollusca > Bivalvia > Cardiida > Cardiidae > Tridacna > Tridacna gigas. Next base: position 71,646,584 of record OX244029.2, read on the forward strand.
TTTCTCAAATTGTTCCCATGCTTATTTTATCTTGAACAATTATTTCGTGTTAAAATATCTTCTGGTAACTTGCATATGTCTCCTAGCTAAGCCCTCGTGTCTGGGTAATGTTTGTCTAGGTTTTTAGATTCGCGGGTCACGTGACATAGTGGGAGGAGCGATCTATCGTCTGTCGTTTGGTTAATTGAGAAACCTTTTGCTTAAAACCTATCCTACCGCAGTTAATGCCAGTAAAGTTAAGAAAACCTCTTTGTCGGCAATAATTTAAAATTTGCAGGATAAGGCTAAAGAGTGATATGTATTTTTATTTTAACAAGATCAAGTTTGTTCTAATTATTTTTCGATCACTGCCGTTCCAGGCTGTTGTAGCCAGAACATCTCAGCCTAGACTTTTTACGTTTTGAGCAGTCTGATTTTGATCTACGCAGGAAGCTAAAGCAACTATAGTTCTGTAAGACACTTGCAGGGTAAGACCCTAAAACAAAAGCATGATAGGTAACAGTCACGCAAATCTGCTTGTATTTGTTTACTCTTTTGGAGTCCAAAGAATAAACTCTACCTCTTTAACGACTGAAAATGAAATCCAATGAAAATCAGAAGACTTCTATCTTTGACCAAAGACGTGGACGGTATCGATCGAAGGTTAGACTTGATCTGTGCTGTCTGATATCTTTTTCTAGGCCGTCCACAAAAGCTTCTTTTTTCGCCTATGGCGCTAACAGGTTTATGGTTGTTTTCATCGGTATTCCAGTTAACCCTTAAGCTGCTAAGTGCAACTCACTAAACTTTTGAGGACAGTGTAGATCAAGATCAGACTGCACAGAACGTGCAGTCTGATCTTCGATCTACACTGTCCGATAAGGAGATACACTTCCTCCAAAAATACCTCTGAAATACAAATATTTGGGTTTTTACAATCGGCTTGAAAGTTTCATTTCTTTTATTTAGCAGGGTAAAGGTTAAACCAAGGCGGCCAGTGCACTTCTCCATGCTTCATACATTGTGTTTCTTAATAATGATCCCGTCTTATGCATTTGGGTCCTTTTTTACGAAGACGATGTCAAGAAATGTTAGATGGTGAGAGAGGAATCAATCATGCTCCAATTAATATCATTCATCATCGTAAAGGATTTAGGTCAAGCCGAAGAATCAGCTCGTAACTCCTAGGTTACAAGGCGTTACCACTGCCCCTCGTTAAACGTGAAACAGGTGAACAAAACAGAGTTAATGCAAAAGTATCAAACAGGAGGCTTTATTACTTTTCATTATCTTTTACTTCTCATATTTCAGAAATAATACACCAAACTAATTCATAGTAGTAGTCATTCTAGCTATCTATGTTTCTGTTTGAATAAAGAGCAAAATTGGTTTTGAACAGACTGTAATGAATTAATCAAGATTTTTCCTCAACTTTCATCGTGTATGTCAGATTATATTAACTATACGAAGATTGAGTCTAAATCTGTTAATCACATTACATTCCTAAATAACAGTTCGCTTTTGCGGACGGCGTAGATTCAGATCCGACTGCACAGAACGTGCAATCAGATCTGCGATCTACACCGTCCGCCACAAATTCGAACCTATGACCGAATAGTATTTTCATTTGCCGAGGTATTGTTCTACAATCCTTCGAAATTAGTCGAAAAAGATCTATACTTGGCAGTAAAAAGGTTGAAATATCTCTACACAGTAACAAAACTATTAATGACCACAATACCTACAGCAGGAGGGCAACGTCCTTTAACTAGGTACTAAATAGATTTCATACAAAGTAGTTAAATATGATAATGCTATAGTTTCACTATCATATTACAAATTGACTTGTTTAGCATTTTTCTCCTTGACTTATCCACCGCCCGCGTCGTGGACAGATTGGTTGTCTGGCTGAAGTAAGGAACGCTACCCACCGAACCTTCGCGTATTTACACGTAGAACCTGGAAATACAACTATAGGTTGCTAACTTCCAGTCTTAATGGACGCCCAGTATTTCACGATTTTGGACTCTTAGATGGCTAAGAAAATGAAATTTCTATTAAATCCACATTTCCAGTACTTAGATCATATACAAGTATAACCCAATTTCTAGAACAAAGATGTGTCTGCGAAGTCGCATTTCTAACATTGCATGTCACATGTCACATGTTAATTTAGCGACATTTCTGTTACTTAGACATGCCAGGGTAGCAATATTTCTGACACTTAGACATGCCAGTATAGCCATACTTCTGTTACTTAGACATGCCAGGGCAGCCATATTTCTGACACTTAGACATGCCAGGGTAGCCATATTTCTGACACTTAGACATGCGAGTATAGCCATATTTCTGTTACTTAAACATGCCATTTTTCTGACAATTACATATGCCAGTACAGACATGTTTTCAGAATGCCAATATGAGCACATTTTCAGAAATTACATTTGGATGTAAAGCCACATATCCAGATGCTACATAATTATGAAAAACCCACACAATTTTCAAAAATTGAGAAATTCCAGTAAACCCAAATTCACGTACTCAGATGTACTGGTCTAGTCATATTTGCAGATATGCCAGGATAACCAATTGCCAGACCTTATATATGCCAATGTAGTGATATTCCCTGAACTATGATACATTTATTGCCAATATACTGACATTCCCTGAACTTATATATGCCAGTATAGAAATACATGTATTCCATGACTTAGATACCTGCATGCCATTAACCCTTAAACTGCTAAATAAGTTACGCGAAACTTTCAAGCCGATAGTAAAATCCCGAACGTTGTTATTTCAAACTTATTTTTGGACAACAATATCTCCTTATCGCGCAGTATAGATCAAGATCAGACTGCACTGAAGGTGCAGTCTGATCTTGATCTACACTGTCCGCAAAGGGTTAAATCCTTATTTCCCGATCTTTAATTTTCTAGTACACCCATATTTCCGAGACAAATATATGCTGCAAGAGAATACTTCTAAAGCTGAGCCATGCTCTGGCAAAATTGGACTTAATGCATCTCCGTGATGCATGATACCAAGCAAGTCATCACAGTATTATACATCTTTAACCCTTTACCAGACGACAAAATTTTAGCCTTGTCCAAACTCAAAGCATTTGCAGACGACAATTTCATTGTGGCTGAAATGGTGCAATTTCTCTTTGATAGCGTAGAAAACATTGCGGGAAAAAGAGAAAATGCTGGTTACCAGCATTTTCTCCTTTTCCCACAATGCTTTCAAAAGGCTTCTTTCCCAGGGGCGTTAAAAGGCGGCATTGTACGGGAAAGGGTTAAAATTCCTGTTGTATAACAACCTACTGAATCATGAAGTACGCTGGTCCTTTGACATGAAGAAAATTGGCCAAAAGCAAAAAGTTTCGGCCCTGATCAGCCTGTGCGGGATGCACAGGCTGACCTGAGCCGATACCGTTGGCAAATGCATTAAGCCTCCTTTTCACACAGCATGGCTCAACTGTTTTTCATGCAAGTAAAACCATGCTTCCTGAATTTTGATTTGCCAAAATAGCCACTTTTCCGGAGCCTAGAACTGCAAGTGTAGCTAAATTCCTAGGACCTGAAAAAAAAGCCGGTGTAAGCATATTTCTGGTATTCGGTGTGCTAGTTGGACCGTATTTCCAGAGTCCAGATATGCCAGTAGAGCCAGATGTCAAGAACTTAAGTATATCACAGTAGCAATGTTTCAAGTTCTTAGATATGCCAATATTAATGTATTTCTAGAACTTAACATAATACCAGTATAACAGTATATGCAGAAATAGTAGTATTTCAAGACCTTGAACATAATCATGCATGCCAGGAAAGCCATATTCCAGAACTCAGGTATGCGAAGTTGGCAATTTTTGTGCTAGTTTTAAAATACATTGATCTGCCAGCGACTGGAACACTGAAAGATTGCACGCAACGCATTATCAGACTCATAATAATATCTATATACCTACTTTTAGATGGTATGAATTAACTTTGTCTGCATTTTTGACTCCCGAATTATTTACTTTGGCCACTAGTTTGCCTTTAACCCTTAGACTGCTTAGCCCGACTCGCTGGCCTTTTGCGGACAGCGTAGATCAAGATCAGACTGCACAGAACGTGCAGTCTGATCTTGGATCTATACTGTCCGATAAGGAGATATCTTTCCCCCCAAAAATACCTTTGAAATCTCAAACTTTGGGTTTTTGCAATCGGCTTGAACATTTCATTTTACTTATTTAGCAGGTTTAGGTTAAGGTTAATCCTTACAGCGATAAGCAGTTTAGAAGAAATGCCCATTTTCTGTCAGTAAAACTGTAAAAAGGACACGGATATTGAAGCATCAATGCTGTATTTGTCACTAAATCATAAACTGAAAATACATCGGTCCAGTTTTCGCAGGTTACGGCCTTTACGGATAGAGAGGCCATAAAGACCATCCATCAGCAGTAAATTATTCGTCGATACGGCAGCTTCCGTTTTATGTTATAGCCGCACGGCCACAGTGGTAAACCCTGTGGGCGCTAAATACATGAATAATCTTTTCAGTGAAATGATACCGAGATATGGGCCATGCTCTGTGAAAAGGGAGTTCAGTGCATCTGCAAAAAAAAAGTATCGACGCAGGTCAGCCTGCGCAGTCCGCTCAGGATGACCCGGGTCGAAATTTTGCTATTGGTCAATTTTCTGCATGGCAAATAACCACTGCACCTCATGAGTCAGTCGGTCGTTAGACAAAATGGATTTTATGGATCCATAATTATATGATGACTTGCTTGGTATAATGCATCACGGAGATGCATTAAACCCTGTTTGTTAGAGCAGGACTCATTTTGCGAATTACGCGAATGACTAGAACATAATAGAGTATATCGGACAAAGTAGACCAAACAGCATACTGGATATTCTGTGTAATCTGATCTTGGTCTACACTGTGCATAGAAACCCTCTAAGTTGTCCCAAACGTTCATGAGGGATAAGCATTCCTAAGGGATATATATACGTCCTGGTGACCAATATATCCTTTCATTGTGTAGTATTCACTCACCCGTAATCAAAACCACTGAGTTTACAGTTTATCTTATGTCTCATTTTCTCTCCCAAAAAAAGGCAATTTTATGCCATCCTAACCAACGGCGGAAAAATGTATGATAATTGTGCATAAAAAATTTTAGTGTGTGTGGAAAGTAAGAAAATACATTTGAGCCATGCTCTGTTAAAAGGGGGCTTAATGCATCTGCGAAAAGAATCGACCAGGGTCAACCTGCACAGTCCGCACAGGCTGATCTGAACCGAAACTTTTCGTTATTGGTCAATTTTCTTTATGTCCAAGGACCAGTCTTCCTCATGATTTAGTCGGTTGTTAAAAAAGTGGCTATTATGGATCTATAATTATGCGATGGCCTGACTGGTCAATGCAGCACGGAGATGCATTAAGCCCCCTTTTGCCAGATCGTGGCTCATTTAACAACGTATTATGCTAGTTTTGCAAGTCTTTTCGGGAAATATGCATGCGTTGGATCCCAATAACATACCAATGTATTCCAAGTCAACTCGGTATTGCATTCTCAAGCACTAGTCGTTTGACCTTGCTCGCCCTCTTAAACCTGGGTCCGTATTCACTGAACATTCGTAGTCTTATTATAGATTTAGAAAGTAACACAACCATCTGATTGGCTAAACTATTTGGTTTAGCCAATCAGAAGTTCTGTTATTTTTAAATTTAGAAAATTTTGGCAAACAAGACCATGAATATTCTCCAGAATGGTTTCTGAATACGGACCCAGATGTTTAAGACAAGGATTCCCACTGTATAGCTTACATTAGCTCATAGAGGGCGAAGTTTTGAAAAAAAAAAATGCCTGTGACTGAATTGCCTTGGAAAATCTGCATAACTATTTAATTATCGATGCCCTATCCCTTGAAAACAAGAGGACCATGATGACCCTGTTGCGCTCAATTGAGTAAAATCTTTCGGCGCCAAATATGTAAACTTGACCTTTTTTAACTGCTGAAAACTCAGTCAACCGCAATTTAGATAGATGTTTACGGTATAGGGCTTGACTCAGACGAACGGTATAGATCTGAGATCAGACTGCACGTTCTGAGTAGTCTGATCTTGATCTATGCCGTCCGCCAAATTCTCTGTTTTCCTTGATGCCTCTGAAAGGGTAAAAAAGGTCAAGACTGTTTGCAAATGTAAACTTAAGTCCCTTACCTGATTAGAATTTGGATTTACCTTCTCTATATTTAGTTACAGTGACCCTAGCTATACATTGCTAGTATGTACACAGTTTGCACATCAAGATCTATTACTATGCCAAATTTCAGATACCTTGCAAAACATTGATGAAGTTATTGCAGATTCCCTCTCTGTGTAGAGCAGGTGACCATGGGATGGAGCCCATCTTTAACTGCAGAGACATAACTTGAGCAGACTTTTAAGAAGACAACCAGGGTCCGTATTCACCAACCATTCTTAAGAATATTCTTGGTCTTGTTCTCCAAAATTTTCCAAATTTGAAAGTAACACACCTTCTGATTGGCTAAACCATTTGGTTTAGCCAATCAGAAGTTGTGTTACTTTCAAACTTGGAAAATCTTCAAGAATAAGTCTAAGAACGTTCTTAAGAATGGTTGGTGAATACGGACCCTGGTTGTGCTGCATACCAAGTCTTTACTCTCTAAGCCAAAGTTTCAACCTAAACGGTTTTATAAATGAATCATACATGTATTTCTTTGAAAAAAGGTGACCCCAGACCGGGTTCATCTCTTACCCAATGGATATGGGTTGAACAATTTCGATGAAAGACCACAAGGTGACGCTACATACAAAATTTGTACATTTTAGGCTTCTGGATTAAAAGGTGTTTTAAATTCTTCGCATAGTATGCTGATAAAACATGTTATACCTGGGATATTTCTTTACACTAAGGACATTCTCTGAGTAAATTCAATAAGAGTTCCCTGGATGATACTATATTTTACCACTCTTGGCCTTCCAGTTCCAAGCAAGAAGATTTTTTAGGCTTTCCTTAAAAAGGGATAAACGAATAGACAAAGACAAACACTGTTTAAAGACAGACGCACAAAAAACAAAACTAACTCAATAATATAAATTGCAAGGTTTGGGTGTAATAGTTTGAATTTTTTACAAAATACCTTGACATTCAGAAATTAGATCAGAAACGTGTGTGATCGGGGGAGGTTGGGGAGCAATAATTTCTGTGTCAAAAGCTAGTTGGCGACGTCTAGACTGTATTTCATTTGAGGTAATCAATTAAGGTTGAAAAGAGGGCATGTTCAATTTCATTGATGAACACGAAAACTAATGTCTAATTTAGCCTTGATTGAATCGTTCGTGAAATTCGATAAGAATCAAGGTCATGGCTTGCCTTTAGAATGCTATGCATAAAATTTACCTTTGCGGACCGCGTGGATTAATAGGTCTATCCCTTTACCCCATACGATGAAATTTTAGACTCGCACAATTAAAAGAAAATTGCGAGCAACAAATTAAATATGGCTCATATGATCGAATTTGTATTTGAAACGTTATGAGAAACTCGTTTTCCCACCTTGTTTTCTAAAGCCGTTTTCCTCGGGGTCAATAAAACACGGAAATATTTGGTAAAGGTGTACATGTATAAAACTGCCAGAAAAGTAGTTTTGATCTTAGACCTGCACAGACCGATATCGAATTTCGTATTTCGAACGATTCGACCTTGAAATTACGAAAAAATGGGTTAATATTAAAAGCTGAAGATAAACGTTTTTTTCATTTATGTGACGCTCTATATGGATATAAGATATTTTGTTGTTTATCTAGTCAAATTTAATAAAAAATAGTTTGCAGTAATTACACTTTGTTTGATAATTGCATAAAAAAATAGTACACCTTTTTTTCTTCTGTAGGAAGTAGGAACCACTGCTGCAGTAGATAACTCAATGTTTTCAAGCTAGATCCTTCATTTCATTAATGGAAATACAAGTGTGCAGATCGTTTTCTTATGGAAAACCAGAAAAAAAATCTTCATTCGTAATAATATTATTCATCTGCAAATGCGTCCGTAGCCTGATGATATGGGCTCTTTCTTGATACAGTCCTGGGACGTTGGGTTTAACAAAATGAAATCCTGGTTGGATCCCCGCTAGTGGCACCTGTCTTGGGACAAGGCACTACATTAGCTAAGCATGATGAATCCAGCGGAAAACAAGAATTGCATAGTTGTCCCGTTCTGTAACTGATATACTGTTAATAGCAGTATAAAACAGACCCTATAAAACAGACAAGAAAATTTAAGTAACGCTCTGACAAAAGGAGGCTTAACGCATCTGCGCGGTGCGTGATACCTATCAAGCCATCACAAAAGTATGGATCCATAACAGCTACTTTTTTTAGCAACCGACTTAAACAGAAGGTAGAATGGTCCTTAGACATACAGAAAATTGGCTAATAGCGAAAAGTTTCGGCCCAGGTCAGCCTGCGCGGACTGCGCAGGCTGACCTGGGTCGATGCTTTTCGCAAATGCATTCAACCCGCTTTTCACAGATCATGGCTCAAATCAATGTTCCATGTTATTATCTTCGATGTCTAAAGGGCTATTACACAATAGAAGTCAGATAATTAGTTGTTAGAGATCTTATCAATGATTTAGATATTCAGTTTGTCAAGTTTCAAATTTCAAAAAAAAAAACTTAAATAGATAAAAATAGTATGTGCCCCATTTTTCATCGGTAGACGATTTTGTGTTTATTTTTTTCTTTTATTGCAACTTACCACTTTTTAAAAAAATTGTGACAAAAGAAGAAAACTCAGCTTACACGTAATTAACTCTTTTCCTTCAATGAATGTTTAAATGTCATGAGGTTTGAGTTACCCTATTCTTGTACAAAACAATATTTTAGATACATATAGTAAACAGCCAGAGTTTTTGAAAACATCGTAAAAAGAGAAACGAGCCAAGCTCTGGTCTGGCAAAAGGGGGCTTAATGCATCTCCCTGATGCATTACACCAAGCAAGTCATCACATAATTATGTATCCATAAAATAGGTTTAGTCAAACAATTGACTGAATTTGGAGGAAGAGAGGTCCGTGGACATGCAGAGAATTGACCAATAGCAAAAGCTTTCGACCCATGTCAGTCTGTGCGGTTTGCGCAGGCTGACATGGATTTACACTTATTGCAGATGCAGTAAGCCTCCTTTTTCATAGAGTATGGCTCATTAATGATTGAGTACGTACAAGAAGATTCTTTCTTTTCATCACATTGTTGCCCTACCACATAGAGAAGAAATTTTCCTGTCCTTACAATCTTTCGGCGCCAAATATTTACACTCGATCTCTTTTGACGGCTAAAAATACAATCCAATTAAACTACAATGATATTTATCATTATCTTCCGCTAGGTGGCATTTTTCAAACACGTACCTATCTGTTTTGGGCATTCTTGGTACAGAACCGGACTACTCTTCATGGCGGCAAACGATGAAGCGAATTTCAAAATAAGATATACGTTTACTCAATAAAACCAGGGATCTTATATACGATCCTTGATTAAATCTACCTGGTACGATTCATCCAGCCATGGTTAGCTGGCATATCAGCAATTAATGCACTAATCATTTTCAGACACAGCTCATTTAAACTTGGGAAATAGCCGCGGTATACTTTTGTTGTCAGTCTGTTGCACAACTCTCTGGCTCTCTTCTGTATTAAAAACTGAATACAAAGGTTTGAAGTCAACAATGTTGTTTTATAGAATTTTTTCCCGTTTGAAATTTCTATATTTTCTAAAAAAAAATGCAGCGAAAAACTGGCTCGATTTTTCCACAGACGTATTACTTATAACCATTTTCTGCTTGCTATTTTTTAGCGACAATTCGCTCACGGCGTATTAATATTTATCCTGTATAGGATAATGATACGACATAGCAGACAGGTTAATCTTCGAAGAATAGAACATGCACAGACAACATGATACTTATTTTACAGGATTAAATAAACAAGCGAAAGATATAGATACAAGATCAGAGAGCACGTTCTGATCCTTATCTATGCCGTTCGCAAAAGCCCCTGTCCTCGCATAGATATGGTGGAAATTGTGTTGACTTTTTATCTGTCTTACTTCAACCAGTGGGTCACATGACTAAAACAGCCTCTGTTCAAATTGGTTTAAAGCAAAATGTAATAGATAATACCATGCTGTGTGAAAAGGGGCCTCCATGCATCTGCGAAGAGTTTCGACCCAGGTCAGCCTGCGCAGTCCGCGTAGGCTGATCTGGTCGAAACTTTTCGCTATTGGTCAATATCTATTTGTCCAAGGACCAGTCTACATCGAGGTTCGGTTGGTTGTCAAAAAAGTGGCGATTATGGATCCATAATTGATTGATTGATTGACTGATTGATTGATTGTGTGCTACTTAACGCCGTTTTCAACATTATTTCAGTAATATCGTGGCGGCCAGTGCACCTATCCACCTTTTCCAGGAGTTTCGTACACCAGTACTACGCACAATATTCTTTCCAAACCACTGGCTGCTTTCCCACATAACCATCATCGAAACAATGGTCGCGGTGAGAGAGGAATGAATCCTGTCGCAATGACTACCATCAATCCTCGAAAAGAAATAGGCCGAGCCGGGAATCGAACCAGCCAGCCCCTGTTCTGAAGTCCTGCACGCTACCGACTGAGCTACCGGGGCTCGGCGGATCAATAATTATGTTATGGACTGATAGGAAAAATACATTGCTGAGATGCATTAAACCCCCTTTTTGCCAGAGCATGGCTCAGTTTTCAAAGTTCATTAGTAACGATAAGTAAGAGATATCTCAATATCTTCAACTGAGAGTAGCGAGTTAACCCTTAGGCTGCTACAGCGCGACCCCCAAGCGCTTTAGCGGACAGTGTAGATGAAGATCAGACATCACAAAACGTGCATTATGATCATTGAACTACACTGTCAGAAAAGGTATTTTCTTTCCGGTGAAATCAACTTTGAAATCGCAATATTTGGGTTTTTACTTTCAAGTCGAACTTTTTGGTTCATTTATTCAGCAGTTAAAGGATTAATATTGAGAAGCCACGCATTGAATGTTGTTTCACGAGAAGATTTTTAAAATATACACTTAAGCTCTTTGAAATTGTATATGATGGCTATTTTAGGAACTGTTAAACTCTTATGGGCTAATTGATAAAAATTATTATTCAAGTTTCTAATTGAAATAGATCGTTTTTTCCCAGGGTCGATCGAAACACGAAACCACCTCTTGTTGCTGTTCCAGTGAACTGGTTCCGTATATAGCGATATTTCGGTCTGTGCATTGATTCATCTTTACCAAGTTTTCTCGCATCTGTTTGTCTGTCTATCCATCCATTGATTTATCTTTCCCAGCTTTCTCGTATCCGTCCATCCAGCCATCCATCGATCCTTCCTTCCTTTCTTCCTTCCTTCCTTCCGTCCGTCCGTCCGTCCATCCATCCTTCATCTATCTATCTATCTATCTATCTATCTATCATCCATCCATTCATCCAATCATCTGTTTATCTAGCTAGCCATCCAGCCAACCAATCAGCTAGCTAGCCAATAGGCAGTCATCAACCTAAGCATATTTATCAAAAACTCAAAGAAAGTTCTCTAATAGCTTCTTCATTATCCGTTAATGTTAGGCCAGTGATAATCTTAACACTACATCCGGACAGCAAAGGAGGACTTTTATCTTTTACCTGTCATTGACTCTTCGGCACGATCTAAACAGGAATCGTACTTACAACCTTCCGATCCCGGGACGACAATCGAGAGCAAGGCCGGCGGGTGGTTTATGATCCTTGGGCGACAAAGTTATTGAAAACAATTTTACTTCATATCAGATGTCATCATTGATTTTATTCATAGTTCATCGGTCTTGAAATTTAACCTGCTATGATCAATAAATAAATTGTAATGGATAGGTTAAAATCAAAAGACATTCAAAGCGGGCGAGTAATATGCTTAGACAGCATTTTTTTTATGATCATAGGTACCTTTTCTTGTTTAACACTTTACCACACAATCCCGACTTTTAACGACCCTGAGAAAGACTTTTGAAAACATTGTGGGAAAAGGAGAAAATGCTGGTAACCAGCATTTTCTCCATTTCCCACAATGTTTTCTACCCTTCCCAAAACAAATTTCAATTTTTCAGTCACACTGATTTTGTCGTCTGCAAATCCTTTCAATTTGGACAAGTCTAAAATTCTGTCGTTTGGTAAATGCTTATCATGCTATCCGCCCCTTTCGTCTTGTCTGTATCCCAAAACGTGTCGGAACAATAAGAAGACAGTGGCTTGACATAGATTAATCAAACTTGCCCCCTAGGCTGCTAAGCGCGACTCGAGCATCTTTTGCGGACAATGTAGATTAAGATCAGACTACACATAACCTGAAATGTGCTTTGTTAAACCGTTGCCACCAGAAATATCCCTTGTTAATCCATTACAACCAGAACTATGCTTAATAAAACCATGAACACCAGAAAATGTGCTTTGTTAAACCATTACAACCAAAAGTATGCTTTGTAAAACCATTAACACCAGAAATGTACTTTGTTTAACTATAACCACCAGAAATGTACTTTGTTTCACTATAACCACCAGAAATGTACTATGTTTCACTATAACCACCAGAAATGTACTTTGTTTAACTATAACCACCAGAAATGTACTTTGTTTAACTATAACCACCAGAAACGTGCTTTGTTTAACCATTACCGCCAACAACCTACCCTGATAACCATAACCACCAATAAATATGTATTATTAAACCATTATATCCAGAAGAGTGATTTGATAAACCATTTCATCCAGAAATGTGCTCTGGTAAACCATTGTAACCAGAATCGTACTTTGTTAAATCTTATCTTGCTAAAGAAGTGAAATGAATCTTTCAAGACGATCGCAAAAACCCAAATTTGTGTTTTTTCAAAAGTATTTTTGTGTGATAATATATCTCCTTATCCGATAGTGTAGATTCAAGATCAGACTACATGTTCTGTGCCGTCTGATCTTGATCTGCACTGTCCACCAAAGGTCTTTGGGTGGCGCTTAGCAGCCAAAGGGTTAAATTATTACTACCAGAAATGTGCCTCTCTAATCCATTAACACCAGACATATGTTCTGTTAAAGTATAACCACTGGAAATATGCTCTGTTAAAATATTACCACTAAAAATTTGCTTTTTGCTAAACCATTGTCAACCTGAATGTGCTTTGTAAAACAATCCCAATAAGAAATGTGCTTTGTTAAACCATTAGGCCTACCACCAGAAGTGGTCTTTGTCAAAGTATTACTACAATATTTTTTCTCCGTCAAACTGCCAAGCCCCCGTGGCTCAGTCGGTAGCGCACCAGACTTGAGAACAGGAGGTCGCTGGTTCGATCCCCGGCTTGGCCGAGGATTGATGATAGTCATCGCAACGATGGTTATGTGGGAAAGCAGCCAGTGGCTTGGAAAGAATATTGTGCGGAGTAAAAGAAACTCCAGGAAAGCATGGATAGGTGCACTGGCCGCCGTGATATAACTGAAATAATGTTGAAAACGGCGTTAAACACCATAAGATCAATCTCCGTCAAACTATTACCGTCATAAAAAGGGTGATCTTGTAATGGTTGAAAACGATACGCTTCCGGTTAAAATCGTTTAAACAAAGCACATTTCTGGAGCAAATGGGTGTGGGTGTATTGGTTTTACAATGAATAATTTTGGTGATAATGGTTCAACAGAACATGTAGCTGGTGGTATTGATTTACCAAAGCACATTTATTGAGGAAATAGTTTTTACAAAGCACATTTCCGGTGGTAATTGTTTTCGCCATGCACATTTTTGGTGGTAACGGTTCAACAAAAACAGTTCAGGTAGTAACTGATTAGCAGAGCACAATAATTATGGTGGTACATTTCCCAGGGTTAATGGGTGGTATTGATTAACCAAAGCACATTTATTGAGGAAATAGTGTTTACAAAGCACATTTCCGGTAGTAATGGTTTTTACCATTCACATTTCTGGTGGTAACGGTTCAACAATAACAGTTCTGGTAGTAACTGATTAGCAGAGCACAATAATTATGGTGGTACATTTCCCAGGGTTAATGGGTGGTATTGATTAACCAAAGCACATTTATTGGGGAAATAGTGTTTACAAAGCACACATTTCCGGTGGTAATGGTTTTTACCATGCACATTTCTGGTGGTAACGGTTCAACAAAAACAGTTCAGGTAGTAGTAACTGATTAGCAGAGCACAATTATGGTGGTACATTTCCAAGGGTTAATGGTTTTACAAAGTACCGGTAAATTTCTGGTGGTAAATACTTATTTATGGTGGTGATGGATAAGTTTGGCACATTTCTGTCGGCAATGGATGAACAAACGACATTAATGAGACATGCTCTGTGAAAAGGAGGCTTAATGCGTCTGCGATAAGTATCGACCAGGTCAGCCTGCGCAGTCCGCGCAGGCTGACCTGGGCCGAAACTTTTCGCTATCGGTCTGTTTTCTACATGTTCAAGGACCATTGTACCTCATGATTAAGTTGGTTATTAAAAAAAGTCGCTATTACGGATTCACAGATATGTGATAACTTGATTGGTATGACGCATCACGGAGATATATTAAGCCCCCTTTTATCAGACCGTGGTTCATTTCTATTTTAACAAAGCATGATTCTGAGACTGAATGTGGAATACCAGTGATATTTTAAGAAAAATGTATCAATTTAAAGGTTGGGCAAAAGGTATTCACCCACCATTCTTATGAGCAGAATACAATTATGGGCTAAGGAGTGTATTTCAAATGAATCGTGCATGCACGCGCATGTCTGACACATTCCTTCCGTGATATGATTGCATTTATCAATGATTATTTAAATTTACACACACGAATATTCAAATTACAGAAATGTGGTATTTGTTAACAATGCCGTAATGGTCGCCTAAAATGTATGGGGATTGAGTGTTTGTGGTTTACAGTTGTTTGTATTGTGGTTTTGAGTAGGAAAAAACTGCTTTGGTATTCCGACAAGAAGGTGGGCTCAGATTATAAACCCTTCCGTTTCCATTGGTGTCTCAAATGTCTATTAGCGGACGCTATAGATTCAAGACCAGACTGCACAGAACGTGCAATCAGATCTTAGACTTACAACGTCCACTACTTTATCTTAATCTGTTAGCAAAAGGTCTTTTCATTTGAAGCCCAGGAAAAAGAAATTGAATGGCGAATGAAGTAACCTACAGAAGGGTGGAAAAATTAAATGAATATACATGTATAGCTCTGTACTTTCTTGTATTTCAATTTACAGACTATTTTTTCGACAAGACTATCCTGGGATATGGACAGGATTATACTAGAAAGAATGTGCAGAAGAAATAGACAATTTGGTCTTAGATTTTCCCGTGTCCAGTGACATAGCCCTTTGAAAAATACCCATTTGTTTGTTTATTTATTTGAACCACGCTCTGTGAAAAGGGAGCTTAATGGATCTGCGCAAAGTATTGACCCAGGCCAGCCTGCGCAGTCCGCGCTGGCTGACCTGGACCGAAACTTTTCGCTACAGGTCAATTTTCTATATGGACCCTTCTACCTCGTGATTCAGTCGATTGTTATGAAAAGTGGCCATTATGGACCAATAACTATGTGATGGCTTGATTGGTGCACTGCATCACGGAGATACATTAAGCCCCTTTTGCCAGAGCGTGGCTCATTCGTTTTTTGAAAGTACGAGTCATTTAACGTCAAAAACTCATTTACTAAGTCTCTGTTTTATGGTTTCTCCAATAGAAGGCCCAGGCTCTGCAGTAGTGTTTCCCGCTATACTTTCACGTGACGAACGCACATAGCAAGATTCGGTCCGGGATTTTCTAGATACAAATCGAACACCTTAACCACTGAGGGAAGCATTTGCAGGTGATGAAATAATTGTGGTTCAAGTGATTCATTTTTTAACACTATGGAAAAGGAGAAAATGATGGTTCTCCTTTTCCCACGACTTTTTCAAAAGCCTTCCTCGTCAGGCTCGTTAAAACTCAAAATAGTGTGGTTAAGGGTTAACAATGATTAATCATAATCATTCATCAATCTTTGTGTTATTTGAACAAAATAAATCTTAAGTCTATGATTAATTAATTGATTGAATGGTGCTTTACGCCTCTTTCAACATTATTTCAGCCATATCATGGCGAGAGCTCCCTTATTCATGAATGTCCTGTGTTTCACCAGTACTAGGCTAGGGCTCTCTTAGTGACTTGCCAAAAGACACTCCCAAAAAAGCACAGTGCTTCCAGTGAGGCTGAACCGGCGCCTCTATGTTACGAGTCCTACACTTTACCGCTGAGCCATGCACGACCCCTTCAGCCAATAAATGAAACCAAAAATATTTCAAAGTCAATGACAAACTGTTTTACCGACTATCGTAGATTCAAGATCAGACTTGTTATGCTCCGTGAAGCCAAGTCCGTATTCACCTACCATTCTTAACAGCATTCTTAGTCTTAATCTCCAAGATTTTCCAAATTTGAAAGTAACACAAGTTCTGATTAGCTAAACCAAATGGTTTAGCCAATCAGAAGTTGTGTTACTTTGGTTTAGCCAATCAGAAGTTGTGTTACTTTCAAATTTGGAAAATTCTGGAGAATAAGACTACGAACATTCTTACGAATGGTTGGTGAATACGGAAGCAGATCTTCATCCACGACATCCGCAGAAGCAAATATAGATGTGTAAGTTATTCTCAAGATTAAGGAAATTATTCAGATACCATTTCATTTCCGGCTGTTTGCTTCTCTTTTTTTTTTGTCGCTATTTATCGACTGCTCACAAAATTTACGTCAAAAAGACTGCTAATAAATTTGGGCATTCATTAATTCGTCTACAAATCATACACAAACTGAGGTCTCGCCCTTCCTCAAAGATAGCAGTACTTAACTAACTTTTCTTACATCATAGACAAAAATTAAGGTTTTTACGCTCCTGTAGTAGCAAGCTTTTGCAATTTTTGTGCGGAAATAAGCGGTGGATTTTTTGTTACAAGTTATTACTGCTTATTCCACAGTTTTTTTTTTTTTATAAGCGGTGGATTTTTTGTTACAAGTTATTACTGCTTATTCCACAGTTTTTTTTTTATAAAGCATTTTTCCTTTTTTATTTATTCTTTATGCCAGTTTGTTTTGGTCTGTTTGCAGTATGTCAATAGACGTATATTCAAAATCATGCAATTGATGGAAATGGTTTGAATCATTAGAGATGCACAGAAGAGGTAAATTTATGCAGACCCCTTTTGACTGTTTACCAAATGACAAATTTTAGACCTGTCCAAATTGAAAGCATTTGCAGACAACAAATTACATGTAGCCCAAAAGATGGAACTTAGTCTTCAAAAGGATAGAAAATATTGTCGAAAAAAGAGAAAATGCTGGTTGCCAGTATTTTCTCTTTTTGCAACAATGTTTTCCAAAGCCTTTTTTCTTGGGGTCGTTAAAACTCGGGAATGTGTTGTAAAGTGTTCAATTGGACCCAAGATTTATGGCCCAAGAAGAGACAGCGAATCAAAGTATGGTACATCTGACACTTGAACCGGCATGCAGTTTAACACTTGCACCGTCAACGGCGACTAAGATATTTTTTGTGAAGAGTGTAGATCAAGATCTGACTGCACAGAACGTGCAGTCTGATCTTGAATCTACACTGTCCGGTGTTTTGTTAGATATTCTGGCAAAAAAAAAAAATGTAGTCGAAAGGTCTGGGTCTTTCCTACAGATTACAGTTGTTCGCTTCATTCATTTAGCATTCATTTGGCGGTAAATGAATGTGTGAAGTGTCGGACGTTTAGCAACAAAAAATGTATGAGCCATGCTCTCTGAAAAGGGGGCTGAATGCATCTGCGGAAAGTATCGACCAAGGTCAGCCTGCGCGGTCCGCGCAGGCTGACCTGGGCCAAAACTTTTCGCTACTGGTCAATTTTTCATGTGAAAGGATCTGTCTACCTCATGATTCAGTCGGTGTTTAGACAAAACGAATATTATAGATCCATAATTACGTGATGTCTTGCTTGGTACAATGCATTACGGAGATGCCTTTAGCCCCCTTTTGCCACAGTGTGACTCATATATTGATACGGCAGTTAACACCAAACATGGAGGAAACGACACCAACAAGCGATAGAACGTTGAACATTAGAACGTTCAAATATGCTAACAGGAAAATCAGGGACTACTTTAGAACGAATAGCAATGGCAACTCCTTTCTCATTTTATACTTTTTTTTTTTTTAACTGCACATCCAGTTGTAAAAGAAAAAAACAGTGTCCTCAAGCTTAAAATGAAATAGATAATGTAGGCGGTTTGTACAGTCTAATCCTGGTCTGTACCTCGTCGACAACAGATAGTAATTTTGCAAATAGCGTTGAAAGGGTCTACCTGTTCAGTATGAATAAGGGTAAAAGTATTCGTCTATGCTAATATAATACAAAAAGATAAACTGAAGACGTATAAGGCCCATTCAACATTTCATATGTATCCCAGTTTAAAGCGTAAAATGTATTTTTACACCTATTAAAATTATTGAAGCAAGACTTGTGGAAAGGCAGGGGCGTGGTTAGACGTACAATTTTGGCAGCCGAGAAAATCTGATTGGTTTAGGAGGTGGAAGAGCGACATTTATGAATGGTACTGGCGATGTTTTTAAATGTTTTACTTACGGTACTCTCAAAATAGGTAAGAGTACGTCCGCAATACTGAATATCCCAGGACTTGTTTCATTAAAATAGATAAAGAAAAAAGTGTCAAATTTGTGTGGGATGTTTGTGAATGTGGTTTGATACTGGGATTGTTGTATAGAACTGTCATGGATGAACAAGAGGCCAACTTTAGAAATGGTATAGAAGCAGAAATAGATAACGAACTTATGGAACAGACCAATTCAATGAATAAAGACCATAGCGAGAGTACAGCTTCTCTGGAAGACATCGGGAAAGAAGATCTTGATCAGTTGAAACAGAAATACAATCCAGAATATAATTTAAGAAAGAAAACTATTGTGAGTCGGATTAAAGTGGAGAAGAAAAAACATTTACCGAAAGCTCCTAAACCTAAGTCTTCGCCTGCACCACTCAGTAAGTACAGACGGCGGGCTGCTAACGCACGTGAAAGAAATAGAATGGAAGATATTAATCAAGCGTTTGATACGTTGAAAGCTGTGTTACCCAATATAGAGGAAGGTCCAGGTTGCAAGATGACCAAAATAACGACATTAAGATTAGCAATGAACTATATCACGGCTTTACGTGACATGCTAGGCTATAATGAAGACAGTAAATCCAGCTTCGGCCTCGACATTGGGTCAGAAATAGGATCCGACGGGGACTCATCAGGGACACCGAGTGTATCATCAGGCGAGGAACCGTGTTTGAGTCCTGATCCGACGGATGGTAATTTTTTGACTATGGACTTTTTGTCAGACATAAAACTGGACGATTTTGATACCGAAAATTTATTGCTGGATTCCACATGATTTCTTGGAGTATTTTGTTTTACATTTGTACAAATCGTCACATACGGAGTAAACAATTTCGTCAGCAAATTAAGAGATAAATCGACATATTCTAAAAAAAAAGTACAAGTCCATCTCAACAGCAATTATGCGATTTCAACAGCAATTTTGTTTTGGTCTTTAACCATTGTGCAGGTAAAATATGATTACAGGGTGGAGCATATTAAATTTCAGACCACATGCCCTTTTCAGTTTGATCGTGCTCTATGACACGTAGTGTAACAAGAAAGGACCTAATTTGGTTTTATACCTGTGGTACATCAGAATGCCAATCGTTTTACAATCGAGACTGGAGTTACTATGTGTATCAAACGATTTTTTTATCATAGACATGTGTGTCGACTGTCTGCAAAAACCTGTCCAATAAGCTTTTTAGGGACGCTGACGGGATTTACTGTGGTGGCATCGTCAATATTTTTGTGCAAAGTTTGTTTTGCACCAGACGGACAGGAGATTGATTCCCGGCTGAAAATGTGTCGGTTTCAATTCTGGCATCCGTCGAAAATACATAACGTGGGATAAAGCAAGCTGACAGCCTGACACAGTACCATCAATGGTCTAGAGCTGTTGGCGTTTGTCATTATTCATACTAACTATTCCAATAAGAGAATGAATCATGTGGCACTAATCTGCAATGCGGAACATCGCTGAAAACCTGGAGCACTGGGCCTGTATTCACCAACCACTCTTGATAACTATTTTAGTCTTTTTCTCCAGAATTTTCTATATTTGAAAGTAACACAACTTCAAATTGGCTAAACCATTTGGTTTGGCCAATCAGAAGTTGTGTTACTTTCAAATTTAGAAAATTCTGGAGAAAAGGACTGAGAATGTTCTCAAGAATGGTTGGTGAATAGGGACCCTGATGGCAGTTACTACACACACTACGGACCAAGGGCTGAAGCTACGAATATAGCATCCACTAGCAATTTAATACAATGTCTGTTTTGTGGTACTATTCGCGTTTAACCCTTAACCTGCTGAAAAAGTTGAATAAAACTTTCAAACCGATAGTAAAAACCCGAATAATGTTATATTAAATTTATTTTTGGAAAAAAGTATCTTCTTATCGGACAGTGTGGATCCAAGATCAGACTGCACGTTCTGTGCAGTCTGATCTTGATCTACACTTTCCGCAAAAGGTCAGTGAGTCGCACCTTGCAGCTTAAGGGTTAATGTACTTCAGTCAAACCAGGGACTGAAATCGAACATCGTCAGTAAATTCCATGGCATCTCTTGGTGCCGGATTACACTGACAGTGAAAGGAATACGAATTGCTATGAAAATTCGTGTAAACCCGTTACCGTACAAGCTTTTTGTAGACCTAACTGTTGTACGATGGAAAACTATCGAAGGTACAAGACATGGTGCTAGAAAAATAAAGGAACTATTTGCAACAAGAAGTTGCTCCTTTTGCCACGATGTTTTCAAGAGTGGTCGACGAAACAGGCTTATTTTTTTTTTGTACAGTAGCGGGTTAAAGTGTTTCTAAAACAAACGATAAACTACACACTATGGACTGACATGTCTCAATTTCAAATAGTATCATGTTTATAATGGTCACATGACAGGCCATTTTCAACAATGGTCACATGATAGCTTGTGTTTTTTTAAGGTCACGTGATACATGTACCTCAAGTGGCATAGCTGGATAATCTGTTTGGTCTCTAGTTATTTTCAGTTATATCGAGTGTGCCAGTGCACCTACCCATGTGTTCCATAAATCGGCTTAACCAGTACAATACAAATCACGCCTTGCAATCCACTGGACGCTTTCCCACACATACAAAGCCGAGGCTAAGTTCAGCGGTTAAAAAGTATCCTGATATCCTGTCGCAATGAATTTCATCATTTTGGTCCAGCCGGGATTCGAACACTCGACCCCCTGAGTTTCAGACCTACGCTGTGCTACCAGGGCTTTGCGATCGACCATTACTAATTATTCACTGTGTATTTCAAAACTTCTGATTACTCATATCATGATTATTCATTAAATACATCTATTTTTCTAATTTGCATACAATGTTCCTCATTATCAATTTCGACCCATTACTATAACAAATACAAATTCTACAACGGTTTAGCGGACAACACACAAAAAAAAAAAACCCACGTGGGAAACATATTACTCGCAATGGTTCCTTTTCCCACAAGGTTTCTACATCATCTGGTAAAGCTATTAGTCTTGATCCTTTGAATGCTCTATGCGACCTTCAGACCCTTTTCGGACATCGTAAATCAAAATCAGACCGCACAGAACGTAGAATCTGATGTTTGATCTAAACTGTCCGATACTATCAGCAATATGGCAAAAATGGGTTTTACTTGCATTGCATTGATCTGTACGATGGATTTGATATGCTCGATTAAGTCTGTACTTGACGACAAACTTTAGGCTGGTCCAAAGTGAAAGTATTTGCAGAAGACAAACTAAAGGTGGCACAAATGCTTGGGTTGTTTCAGAAAGGTAGAAAAAAGTTGGTATCATGAAGGATAGAAAACATTGTGGGAAAAGGAGAAAAATGCTGATGACCAACAATTTCTCTATTTCCACAATACTTTCACAAGTGTTCTTTCTTCTGGTTCGTGAAAACATGGAATTACTTGGTAAAGGCTTGAAGCACCAGATCAGATACTGCAAACGGAGGCACCTATTCTGACTCTACAGTGCTTGCTCTTGTAAAAAGAGGTATATTTCCCCTTGCTCAGTCTTCAGCGTCCTTAAGCAAGGCACTAAAGAGTCACTGTCTAGCTCTAATAAAACTAGGGAAAGGCGGGCCTGTTGAATTGTGTTGAAAGCGGCCTAAAAACCAAATGATATCAGCAAATAAACAGGCTCTTGAAGATCAAATTTCGAAAACATCTCTAAAAAGCGAGAGATACGGGTAATAAGCGATGCCTTCTTTAACCAAAATATTTTCACAAGCTTTAATTTTATGTTTCATGTTTGACGATGTTTTTTTAAACATTATTCCCGGCATATTACGGCTATTAGTGAACATATCCTTGGTTTCCTTGAGCTTATTTTACCGAGGCCCGTATTTACCATCCATTCTTAACAACATTCTTAGACTGAATCTGACGAAGTTTCTAATTTTGAAAGTACATGTTTTGGTTTAGCCGATCAGAAATTATGTAGCTTCCTAAATCTAGAATTAGACTAAGAATGGTTTTAGAATAGTTGTAGAATACAGATTCAAAGATTCAGATTCTTTCTATGCCAATAGCTGCATAACCACACGACCGCGTAGAAACAATGAGAGAAACGGAATCCTGTCGCAATGACATTCATAAATCCCCGTAAAGAGCATGCAAGCTCACGATCTATGTCTAGATTACCAGTTATCGACCGTGTTATCGGACTCAGCATGCATATTTATACTATTAATTCATTTTGACAATTCGAGAATCTTTTAAAAGCCGTTTGCTGCTAAATTTGTTCATGGGGTAATTTACTATACCAGCCAAAAGAAACTGGTACAGAACCATGCTCTGGGAAAAGGAGGTTATTTCCGTGGTGCGTGATACCAAGCAATTAATCAAATTACTCTGGATCAAAAATTCCATTTTGTCTGACAGTTGACTAATTTATGGGGTAAGGTGGTTCTTTGACGTGCAGAAAATTTACAAGTAGCAAAAGGTTTCGAACAATAACGGCCTGAGAAGACTGTGCAGGCTGATATGAATCGATACGTTTTGAAGATGCATTAAGCCTCCTTTTCCACAGAGCATGGATAATTACAATATATGCGTTCATAGGTTTACAGAAACTTTATTCATTATCATCGTATGTGCTTCTTTGCGTATCTCACTCCAATATATCCTTGGAAAATAACATACAAATTCTACAGCGGTTTAGCGGACAACACGTGAAATAAAACACGTGGCAAACATATTACAAGCAATGGCTCCTTTCCCCACAAGGTTTCTACATCATCTGGTAAAGCTATTTGTCTTGATCCTTTGAATGCTCTGTGTGACCTTCAGACCCTTTTCGGACATCGTAAATCAAAATCAGACCCCACAAAACGTAGAATCTGATGTTTGATCTACTGTCCGATACTATTAGCAATATATGGCAATACATGGTGCAATGCAATGACAATTCAGGGCAAAGGGCACTCAAAGCATATGAGCTATGCTCTGTGAAAAGTGGGCTTAATGTATGTACAAAAAATATCTACCCCGGTCAGCCTGTCCAGTCCTGACCTGTGCCGAGACGTTTTGCGATTGGGCCTAGCCCCGATAAGTCAGTCGGTAGCGTACAGGACTTGAGAACAGGAGATCGCTGGTTCGATCCCCGGCTCGGCCAATTTCTTTCCGAGGATTGATGATAGTCATTGCGACAGGATTCATTCCTCTCTCACCGCTGACCATTGTCTCGACGATGGTTATGTGGGAAAGCAGCCAGTGGCTTGGAAAGAATATTGTGCGAAGTACTGGTAAAAGAAACTCCAGGAAAGCATGGATAGGTGCACTGGCCGCCGCGATATAACTGAAATAATGTTGAAAACGGCGTTAAACATCATACAATCAATCAATAGAATCAATCAATGTTTTGCTATTGGCCAATTTTCTACATGTTAAAAGACCATTTTATTCATGATTCGGTCGGTTGTTAGACAAAGTGGACTTTATGGATCCATGATAATGTGATGACCTTCTTGGTATCTTGGATCACGCAGATGTATTAAGCTTCCTTTTGCCAGAGCATGACTAAATCATATTTGCGGCTAGTTTTATTCAAAGGCAATAGAAAATATACATCCTTCATCTTTCATCCGTTAACTCTTAACCAGACGACAAAAAATTTAGATTCGTCCAAATTGGGAACGTTTGCATGCAGACGATAGATTGAATACGGCTAAAATGATGAGATTCATCTTTAAAAAGGTTGAAAATATTGTGGGAAAAGAAGAAAATGGGTTAAACTGCTTAAAACGATAATTCTCAGCCAATAGTAAAAAGCCAAAGTTTGCGATTCCAAAGTGTTTTTTACTCCGGAATAGTATTACCGTATCGGGCAGTATAGATAGAAGATCACACTGCACGTGTTGTGAAGTCCGATCTGGAATCTACACTGTCCGCAAAAGCACACCGAGACGCACTTCGTCGCCTAAGAATAAGATATTTCCGTTTGGGTGCAATGGTTAAAAGGGGGTATGTTTATTTCTTTCTTATGATTTTGATTTGCGAACATCAAAATACTGTAAATAATGCACCCATGCGAACGAAAAATAATAAGGAAGTGTGCGGAAACCCTTAACCCCAAAAATCCATTTCTAAGACTAAGGGTAGTATACGTTAAAAGACAGGTGGGAAAAAAGATAAAATTCAGTTAAATCTTGACCACACCATCAAGTTTTAACGACCTTGAGAATAAGGCTTTTGAAAGCATTGTGACAAAAAGGCGAAAATGCTGGTAACCTGCAGCATTTTCTCTTTTTCCCACAAATGTTTTTTACCCTTTCAATGACAACTTTGCCCATTTTAAACATATATAATTTGTTGCCTGCGAATTCGTTCAGTTTAGTTCTAAAATTTTTTCGTTCGGTAGAGAGTTAACCTGCATTTTCTCCTTTACGCCTAAAGTTTCTACTCTTTCAGAAACAACTCCAAACATTGGAGCCTAATTCAAACTGTAACCTGTAGAGACATTTTTAATATGAGCAATATTCAAGTTTGGTAGTCTGGTACTGAGTCAAAAGGGTGAAGCATTGACACTATTGAACTGTGTAGGCCTATTTCATACAATCAAAAACTGTATACATTTTTTTTACATTTCACTTTTATCTAAAAAAAAAAGAAGAAAAATGCACAGTATGTGCGAACACGGTGCAAAACATTTCGTCGAAAGGGTGTTTCGTCGCAATCCATCTGTGTTTTAAAATAAGGATTGCTAAATTCCTAAATTTATTTCATGAAAAGATCTGTCTGGCAGGAAAATTTGAGCCACAATTCGTTTGGGTTAGGGTAAGGGTCAGGGCTAGGCATCGTTATCAAAGAAACGTGGTTTTCGACGAAATGTCACGGATCCGTGTGAACATGGACCTACAGTATATGTTCTTTTCCCTTGAAAGTGGTTTTCACAACTTATCCCTTTTCCTGCTACATAATTGAAGTGAAACTTTCAAGCAAATAGTAAAAACCCAAATTTTGCGATTTCAAAGGTTCTTTTGGGGGAAAGGTATCTCCTTATTGCAGTGTAGATTCAAGATCCGACTGCACCTTTTGAGCAGTCTGATCTTGATCTACACTGTCCGCAAAAAGGTCCTTGAATCGCGCTTAGCAGCCAGAGGGTTAAGTTACCTTTGCTGCCAGTGTGGATCAGACTGCACAAACGCCGCGAACAAAATATATGAGGCATTCTCTGTGAAAAGGGGGGCTTTATTCATCTGCAAAAGGTATCAAGACAGGTCAGCCTGCTCAGTTCTCACTTGACCGTGGTCTAAAGTTTTTGTTTCCGGTCAATTTTCTGCATGTCAAAGGACCGTCCTACCTAACGATTCATTCGGCTATTATACAAAATGGATTTTATGAAGCCATGATTATATGATTACTTGCTTGGAATCATGCATCAAACCCCTTCTGGCAGCGAATGGCTCGTATGATTTTTTTTAACCCTTTCCCAAACGACAAATTTTGGACTGGTCCAAATTGAAAGAGTTTGCAGACGACAATTTTAAATTTGATGAAAATGGCAGGAAGTTCTCAAAAAGGGTAGAAAACACTGTGGGAAAAGGAGAAATTGCTCGTTACGAGCAATTTCTCCTTTTCCCACAGTGTTTTCAAAAGACTTGTCCTGCAGACACGTGAAAACCAGGGCTTGTTTGGGAAAGGGTTAAACGAAACTCGGAAATGACAATGAATGCTATGGCCAGTCGCAAGCAATGGTCATGCTGGGCGCAAGCCACTAATTAATCTTAAAAAAGGGTATCATTCGTGGGTGTGTTTGTGTACTTTAAAACAAGAAATCCTGATTTTTTTTTAATACCGGAATTAGCTTGTAATTAGGCTATGTGTACCGAATCGTTCATGTATATGAGAAGTGCATCTGGTTTCAAATACACATTTTCCTACGGTGTTTCTGTTATACCATTGCGGCCAGCGGACCTATCAATGTGTCCCTGGACTTTCTTTACAAGAACTATGCATAACACTCTGTCCAAGCAACAGCTTCCCTTTCACATTAACAAAACGGGAACGTGTAACTACTTCATCAATTTTCGGAGCGATTTTTGCCAAAGCTTGGGACACAAACCCCTTGATAACTAGCCCATCGAGTCACCATGGGCAATCGGGATTCAGTAGAGGAATGAAAAAAAGAAAATGGGAGAAAGAAATTAAAAAGGAACGAAGATCAGAAAGAACCACAGACAGACAGACAAAATGATAGACGGAGGAGCAACAACTTTCTTCACTGAAAGGTAACGAGTACATCTCAATCCATTTTTAACCCTTAATCCCAATGACATTTTCAGTCTAAGAATAAGATCCAAGTAACTGCAATTTCCAAGTTGCTTTTGTCCAAATAGTACCTAAGCCAAGCAGATAGAGGAGATCAAAGAACAGAATGCATGTTCTGTGCAGTCTGATCTTGTCCTAGACTGGCTGTAAAGGTTCCTATGATAGTGTTGGGCGCTTTAAGGATTCAGATAATATGAATTGATGTCTGACTGCACGACGTTTATTGCATGTAGTAGAGACTAAATAATCTACGAATCTCACACAGTTGACTGTTACGGAAAGTAACAAGTTTTAATATTATGGACGACCTTGTTTATCTAGAGACAAGCGATTGAATAATTGAAATGTTTCGGCCCTCGAGCAAAGATGTAAACTTATTGTATTCTTCTACCCTTAGCTCGCATCTATTCGAAATAATCAATAAAGGAACTGCATTTACTTCGAATATAAAAAAGGGCAATTAGAATTAAATTTTTTATGGAAAAAGTAGCCATTGCTGTATCGAGTTATAACTACCTGGGCATCAATTTTTCAAATAAATGCACACTTTCCACATACTTCTGAATATTTTTTACTCTAATCCAAAACAAAATCATCCGAGATACCCAACAGAAAATCTCGCTATTGCATTAGATTATCGCAGACATTAGCACTGAGTTTGACCGTAAAGGTAACAATTGTGGAAAAAATAAGTCTATGCTCGTAAAACGAACATGTAAGACTTCTTTCGATAATAGTTTACCCTTTCCCAAACGACAAATTTTGGACTGGTCCAAATTGAAAGTTTGCAGACGACAATATTAAATTTGATGAAAATGGCAGAAAGGTCTTAAAAAGGGTAGAAAACATTGTGGGAAAAGGAGAAATTGCTCGTTACGAGCAATTTCTCCTTTTCCCACAGTGTTTTCAAAAGACTTGTACTGCAGACGCGTGAAAACCAGGGCTTGTTTGGGAAAGGGTTAAATGAACATTTGCTTCATGCAAGAATGAATATTTTTCATCAGACGAGAGCAAAGGGTTACGTAATTCAGGCCCGAGGAGTGTTAAAAAATGATGATAAATATGGGCTTATTTTAAATATTTTACACCTCGACTCAAATTGAACTGTAGTTATGTGATAAGTGATTTCTCCATGTTACCGTAGGTATTCGCGAGTGCTTTGGTTGTATCTGCGTGAAATAACACGCTTCTTAACCCTTTACCAAACGACAACGTTTTTAGACCCTGTCCATATTTGAAAGCATTTGCAGAGGAAATTTAATGTGACTCAATTATTGAAATTTGTTTGTGAAAAGGTAGAAAGCATTGTGGGAAAGGGGAGAAAATGCTGGTTACCAGCATTATCTCCCCTTTTCCACAATGTTTTCAAAAGTTTTCTTCTTATAGTCGTGAAAACTTGGGATTGTGTGGTAAAGGGTTAATCGATAAGGTTGTTTGATATTTAACCCTTATCCTGCTAAATAACTGAAATGAAACTTTCAACCCGATAGTAAAAACCAAAATGATGCCATTTCAAAGTTATATGGGGGGGGGGGGGGCAAAAATATCCCCTCATCGGACAGTGTAGATCTTAGATCAGACTGCACATTCTGTGCAGTCTGATCTTAATCTACACTGTTCGCAAAAGGTCCTTGAGTCGTGCTTAGCAGCGTAAGGGTTAACTTTTTTTTTTTTCAGAAAGTATTCAGGTTGATCACGCCGGCAAGTGCATCTATCCGTGTACATGTACTCCTGAAGTTTCTGTTACACAGTCACGAAGCTACTTTTTCACATAAACGGGGTCGAAGTGGTGTGGCTAGTTCTAATAAGGTAACTCGAAGAATAGCATAGATCGGTGCATGGTCCGCGTGATTCATCTCCACTAGACAAGTTGAAAAGCATTTGGCATACGACAGTTATAATGTAGCTCAAATGATATATATTAGTAGTATCTGGCTTTGAAATTGTAGAAAAAAAAACAATACTTTAGAATTCTTATTTCATCAAAGTCGCAGCTTATGACCTCCATAATGTCATGAGCAAAGTCAGCTATTTGAGCGGTCATGTTAGATCAAGGTCAGACTGTCATATTGGATCAAGGTCAGACCGTTGGCTTGGTTTCATGCAAGGTATATACCAAACAATCCTGTTTTTTTAACGACCCCGAGGAAGAGACCTCATGGAAACATGGTGAAAAAGGAGAAAATGCTGGTACCCAGCATTTTCTCCTTTTCCCCACAATGTTTTCTACCTATTTAAAGAGGTGACGAGCATTTTCTCATTTTTTTCCACAATTTTTTCTACCTTTTTAAAGACACGTTCAATGTTAAAGCCACAATTTTTTGTTAACCCATTTTGGGCTGAAAAGTACGACTTTCTTAATAATGCAATTAGCTACCAATACATTACCAAGGAGAAATGCATATTTGACTGGGAGAAATATTAAGAATCCTGAATTCCGTTTTGCTGCTTCTGTTCTTGTCTGCAGTGTTTGCAATTCCCCTCTTATTAAAGCGAAACATGAGGAATAACTTGGTTACCCCTTAAATTGTTCAAATAAATCAATTGAACATCTGAAGCCGGTACTAGATCAAAATGCCGAAAAAATTGCGATTCAAACCCCTTTCAACCATCTTTAATTCACCTTATTTCGGACGGTGTAGATCCAAGATTAGACTGCACGTTTTGTACAGTCTGATCTTGATATCCACTCTCGCAAAAGTTCCAAAAGTCGTGGTTACTAGTCTTAAGGTTAGTGTTGTCAGGTGAAAATACCGGGACAGCTTTGTTGACAGAAGTGTAAGGCCACAGTGTTAATGTCTTGTGCCAGAGCATGCGAGTATGAATTGTACGGTTCCTCGATAGCCGGGATCATCTGTTGAAGCTACCCAGTGGTTTGGTGAAAGTGATACTTTGCAGACAGACAGACAGACTGACCGACTGACTAACAAACAGAAAGACTGACAGACAGACAGGTACACAGAGACAGACAAACAGATGCACAGGGAAAAACACAGACACACAGAGAGTCAGAGAGACACACAGAGATACACAGAGAGACAAATGGACACACAGAGAGACACACAGGCAAACACACAGAGAGACGCACAGAGAGGCACACAGAGAGACACACAGCCAGACACACACAGAGACACACAGAGAGAGACACACAGACAGACACACAGAGAGACACTCAGAGAGACCTAGGACACACACAGACAGTTGAAATCGCAATTTGTTATTTTATGCAGGCTGAACATAATTTATTTCACTTTTGGGTGCTCAAGATTTTCATTAATGTTGTAAAAATTATTTCGCAACAAATGAAAAATAACTAGCTTTAATGAAATAAGATTGAAGTTTTATTATGAACAGTTAACCCCTAAGCTGCTAAACGCGGCTCACTGACCTTTTGCGGACAGTGTAGATCAAGATCAGACTGCACAGAACGTGCAGTCTGATCTTTGATCTACACTGTCAGATCTCCCAAAAAAATAAGTTT
Organism: Tridacna gigas; assembly: GCA_945859785.2. Taxonomy (NCBI): domain Eukaryota; kingdom Metazoa; phylum Mollusca; class Bivalvia; order Cardiida; family Cardiidae; genus Tridacna; species Tridacna gigas. The sequence continues at coordinate 71,677,084 of OX244029.2, forward strand.
GAAATGACATTATTAGAGTTTTTACCATCCGCTTGAAAGTTTTATTTAACTTATTTAGCAGGATAAGGGTTAATTCAAACAGCAAAAACTTACCACAGCTGACGTCGAGCACATCTAGATATTCGGTCAATTTCGAAAAGATAATTTCACTTTAAACTGATTTATGAAGATGAAAGGATCTTGTTGTGGGGAATTTTTTGCCATGCTTTTGTGATTTTCAATGGTTTTGCATGTCAAAGTGTCTCGATTTTGTTCGTTATGAAACGCAATAAGATTAAACGTGTTTTGCTTATATCGTATTTTTTTCATACAATCTCATCTAATTTCTAAGACCCTCGTCTATCGCGTGGCAATAACATGTTTCTAAACTTAAAAAAAAACAAAACAGATTACAGTAGTTGTTACTTTATAGCTCTTGTTTTTTTTTCCCTAATCTTTTTATTTGCTTAAAAATATATATATAAAAATACAAGGCAACAATACAGAACATAGAGTTATGTACCGGTACATAAATAGAAATAACATAGCTGATAAGAACTAAGCCTCAACCTTTCGGGTACCGGTACATGTGAGTCATACTCAGTGAAGAGGGGGCCTAATGCATCTGCAAAAAGTATCGACCCAGGTGAGCCTGCGCGGACTGCGCAGGCTCACCTGGGCCGAAACTTTTTGTTATCGGTCAAATGTCTGCATGTCAAAGGGCCAGTCTACCTCATGATTCAGTCGGTTGTTAGACAAAGTGGGTTTTTATAGGTCCATGTGATGGCTAGCTTGGTACCATACATTACGGGAGTGCATTAAGCCTTCTTTGGCTAGAGTGTGGCTTAGGTATATGAGCGATTCTCTGTAAACAAAAAGAAGGAAGTTTAATACATCTACATACTGCATTATAAATAACAAGCGAATCGTCATTGTAATATGACCCTCAACATGTGAAATGAGACCTTCGGACATTTGCGTAAAGTGTCGTCCCGGATTAGCCTGCGCAGTCCGCGCAGGCTAATCCGAGACGGCACTTTACGACTACATAAGATTTTTTCATACAGTAGACTTTAGTGAAACAGAAAATCGCACAAAAACGAGAAGTGTCGTCTCGGATTAGCAACAGACTGCACAGGCTGATCTGGGACGACACACTTTTACGCATATGTCCGAAGGCCCCTTTTCGTGTGTTGCACGCCAGTTATGGACTTATTTTTCTCTGAAACCGGCTAAAGCATTAGGCAGAATGATCCATAGACATGCAGAAAATTTACCGATAGCGGAACGTTTTGACTCAGGTCAAACTGTGCAGGGTAATCTGGGTCGATACATTTTTGCAGATGAAAACCCTTTTCACAGAGCATGACTCGTGTGTAAGAAACAGTAAGTATCTTGTCAAGCCAGAAAAAAAGTTAATGAACTAAAACAAAAACTAAATTTTACAGTACTATTATAAAACATTGAAAAAACATTGAAAAAAGACACCAGGCAAATACATGTATATTTAGTATCAATAGGCTACCGCCGAGCCCCCGTAGCTCAGTTCATAGCGTACAGGACTTGAGAACAGGGGGTCGCTAGTTCGATCCCCGGCTCAGCCAATTTCTCTCCGAGGATTGATAATAGTCATTGCTGGTTCGATCCCCGGCTTGGCCAATTTTTTTCCGAGGATTGATGATAGTCATCGCGACAGGATTCATTCCGCTCTCACCGCTGACCATTGTTCAGACGATGGTTATGTGGGAAAGCAGCCAGTGGCTTGGAGAGAATATTGTGTGGAGTACTGGTAAAAGAAACTCCAGGAAAGTATGGATAAGTGCACTGGCCGCCGCGATATAACTGAAATAGTGTTGAAAACGGCGTTAAACACCATACAATCAATCAATCAATCACTATGAATAGGCTACCAAACGAAAAAGAAGAACGAAAAAACATGTAAGCATTTATGATCAGCCAAAAGAAATAACTAAACAAGCTGACGTAATATAGGTCTAAGATACAACTGCAAATTTTAGACAGTCTGATCTTGATCTATACCGCTTGCAAAAGCCTCTATTTTTGTCCATATGGAGCTGAAAAGTTTTTTTATAGGAGTATGTATCACGGATTGGATGACCCAAGTAAATGTATTCAAGATTTAAGAACCCACGCAAGGTTTTTCCAAACATGTTCGCCTACCATACAATGAAAACGCATTTGAGCCATGCTCTGTGAAAAGTTTTATTATAGGAGTATGTATCACGGAGCGGATGACCCAAGTAAATGTATTCAAGATTTAAGAACCCAAGCAAGGTTTTTCCAAACATGTTCGCCTACCATACAATGAAAACGCATTTGAGCCATGCTCTGTGAAAAGGGGCTTAATGCATCTGCAAAACGTACCGACTCAGACCGGCCTGCGCTGTCCGCGCAGGCTGACCTGGGCCGAAACTTTTTGTTATTGGTCAAATTTCTTCAAGTTTAAGGACCAGTTAACCTCATGATTAAGTCGATTGTTAGACAATATGGATTTATGAATCTATGATCATGTAATGACTTGCTTGGTATCATGCATCACGAAAATGCATTAGGCACCCTTTTGCCAGAGTGCAGTTCATATATTTTTGGGAAAAGATGAGCAGGTCAACCCTGTCCTAAAAATAGAATAAGGATACTAACGTCCCTCTAACAGACACCTATTTTAAGCATTGGGGAAATAGACATAAATGAAATAAAAAGCAAGTGCTCCTTTAAATGTTTACTTCATCACTTAAAAAAAGAAGTTGCGCTAAACAGCAGATATTAGATTACTGCTCTGTGTAATTATCACAGGATTTTCCTAAGTCGAAAATTAGACTATGAGGTAATGGGGGGAATCGAAAAATATCCGTCACAGTTTGACAGAAATAGATCTTCGGTGTTTTTCTAAAGAAATGCAGGGTCTTCTTAACAAGCTGTGCAAGTTGAACAAAGTGGCCACTCCGGTGTGGAAGAGAAACGAGCTTAATCCATTTGAAAAACAAATCCTCTAAACTTAACCCCTCACCAAGCGACCCCGAGCTTGTACGACCCCGAGGAGTGAACACTTTTGAAAACGTTGTGAGAGAAAAAGTAGAAGATGCAGCAGATCAGCGTTTTCTGCTTTTCCCCCGAAATGTTTTCCATCCTTTCAAAAATAATTACCATCATTTAAACCACATTTAATCTGTCGTCAACAAAAATGTTTTCAAATTGGTCATGTCTAAAATTTCGTCGTCCGATACAGAGATAAATCTTCTTAAGTAGTAGGTGGCCTTGTTAGGAATCCCATTGATAAACCCTTTCTGCACCATGGCTGGAAACGGAGGCATTTGCGGACGGTGTAGATCAAGATCACGCTGCACAGAACATGCAGCCTGATCTTGATCTACACCATCCGCTTGTTTAGTGAAGCCTTTAAGATAGAAGTATTTTTTTGAATTTCCAGTGGATTGTATTTTCAATTGTTGAAAGAGGTGTTGTTTATATATTTGGGGCTGAAAGAGTTACGAGTATCTTAACCGTTTCATATACATATAATATTTTCTTCTATATCTACCCTATAATTCGTCTACCACGTTAGCTAACCACTTAGAGTGTCGAATAAACCCAACAAACATGTTCAGTCTAGAACCATACATGAATGAAGAAAGGTGAGTCTCTTTGTACTTGCGGACAGCTATTGGTCTCGTTTTACCGCAGAAAACAGTACAAACAGAACTGAAGCATACCACTGTCTTGGATCTGCTTATTAACCCTTAGGCTGCCAAACGCGACTCACTGACCTTTTGCGGACAGCGTAGATCAAGATCAGACTGTATAGAAAGTGCAGTCTGATCTTGGATCTACACTCTCCGATAAGGAGATATTTTTCTCCAAAAATAAGTTTAAAATAGCATTATTCTGGTCTTTACTGTCGGTTTGAAAGTTTCATCTCTTTTATATAGCAGGATAAGTTGAGTATAGTTGGGCAGAAAGAAAAGGCTATAGAAAAGAAAGAATAGTATCATCCTTCACGTCTCTGCAAATTGATCTTGCTCAAACATTTTCATGGAGGTCTCCATAGGTCTATCCCACTGTCAGCACGTCTATCCACGCTTTTCTAGAGTTTCCCTCACTAACACATCGCACAATATTCTTCCCAATGCACTGGCTGCTTTCCCACATAAACATCGTCAAAACAATGTTCTGTGGCAAAAGAGGACGAATCCTGTCACAATGACAACCATCAACCCTCGGAAAGGAATTGATCCGTATTCACCAACCATTCGATTCTGATTCTGATTGGCTAAACCATTTCGTTTACCCAATCAAACGTTGCGTTACTTTCAAATCTAGAAAATTCTTGAGAATAAGAATAATAATGTTCTTAAGAATGGATGGTGAATATGGATCGAGCTGGTTTCAAGCTCAGGGGTACCTTTCTCTAAACTGCGTACGCAGGAAATTTGCGTACGCAGTTTATGTGAGCAAGCATCACATCTGAAAGCAAGTTCCACTGAACTGCATAGCTCAACAGTGTGAGTATATATTCGCATACCTTTATAGCGTTGACTAAAGCAAAGATGGTGTATATAATCAATCCCCAAAAAATTGCGTAAATCTACGCAGTTTAGTTAAATGTACCCCTGTACCGACTGAGCTTATAAATGATTAACTGTATGGTGTTTAACGCCGTTTTCAACATTATTTCAGTTATATCAATGCGGCCAGTGTACATATCCATGCTTTCCTGGAGTTTCCTTTACCAGTACTCCGCACAATATTCTTTCCAAGCCATTGGCTGCTTTCCCACATAACCATCGTCGAAACAATGGTCAGCGATGAGAGAGGAATGAATCCTGTCGCGATGACTATCATCAATCCTCGGGAAGAAATTGGCCAAGCCGGGGATCGAACCAGCGACCTCCTGTTCTCAAGTCCTGTACGCTATCGACTGAGCTACGGGGCTTAGCTGGTATAAGGGAGATGGTATAACAATGATGCACGTTTTTGAAAAATGAAAGTTTACAGAAAATCCTAAGGCTAAACGCTTTTAAAAGCCTAAACAGGTATTACAAATACATATTTTACCCCATTTTTATCAATACAGTCATTAAAGAGGTGGTAATGTACGGCCTTTAGCGCATCTGATTTATTACGCCACCTAATCCTTAACAAAAACGATCCAGTATTTTTATTTTTTTTTTTTCTTACGATCCTTATGTACAGAACTTGTGAAAACATCGTGGGAAAAGGAGAAAATGCTGGTAACCAGCATTTTCTCCTTTTCCCACAATGTTTTCTACCCTTCCAAAGGCAAATCCGCCGATTTAAGCGATATTTAAGTCTTTACCAGACGACAAAATTTTCGACTCATCCAAATCGAAAAGGTTTGAAACCGGCAAATGGAATGTGGCTCAAATGATGAAATTTGTCTTTGAAAGGGCAGAAAACATTGTGAGAAAAGGAGAAAATGCTGGTTATACGCATTTTCTCCTTTTCCCACAATGATTTCAAAATCCTTCTTCGGGATCGTTAAAATCTGGAATTATTTGGTAAAGTGTTAATTTATGGTCTGCTAAAGCTTTCATTATGGAGGGGACTTAAGTTTTGTCGTCTAGTAAAGAGCTAGGTTTTGTCGTCTAGCAAAGAGATGGGTTTTGATAAATGTAGATACAACTTTATTATACAATAAATTTCTCGAATCTTAAAGCATGCAACAAATCCAAAATATCGGTGAACACTTTACAGAACAGTGCAGATATTTTATTAGACGAGTACAAATCTACATACATGTAATTGGTCAAAAACGCCAGATGTATACAACGAATCATTTGTCTGTCTGGCTCTCTCTCTCTCTCTCTCTCTCTCTCTCTCTCTCTCTCTCTCGACAATACAGGAAACCATTTGAACAATGCTCTGTGAAAAGAGAGCTTAATGCATCTGCCAAAAAGTATCGACCCGTGTCAGCCTGCGCAGTCCGCGCAGGCTGACATGGGTCGAAACTTTTTGCTATTTGTAAATTTAATGCATGTCAAAGGATCTTTCTATCTCATGATTCAGTCGATTGTTAGACAAAATAGATTTTATGAATCCATAATCATATAATGACTTGCTTGCTATAATGCTTCACGGAGATGCATTGAAACCCTGTTTTGCCAGAGTATGGCTCATTTATGTTGTGTGAAGATGACAATACGAAAGGTTTACGATAAGTATGAAAGAGAGTAAATGACGTGTTTATACAAGGACTGATAAAGTACTGATAGTAATAATGACGCAACAAAACCATTAGTAGTACATAGTATGAAAACGCACATATAATGTAGATTTTTATACAGATTGCTACATTTAATATAGTTATTTTTTCCGTTTGTTGGAAAGTTCAAGCAACATAAACATGCTTGGTTTTCTGAAGTAGAAATTATCAATGTTTTGCTTACGTACTATATTATACTTTGGGCAGATGAACATAAAGTGAAATTCGTCCTCAACCTCGTTCCTATTGCATAGTAATCAGTCTTTCACTTCGCGTTATTCTGTTTGTGGTAAATCTACCTGTTAGATATCAGGGAGAGTTTGCAGATATTTTAATTCGACAACGGTGAGAGCGAAGTGAAAGAAGTAAAATATTGAAATACGACAGTTCTAGACTTGTCCAAATACGACGATGATTTCAAAGCCAGCGCAAGGAATACTGAATGCAAATACTTAAACAGAAGAACACTTTTCTTACCCTCTGAACCTGTAGCAGACGATAAAATTGAAGATTTGTCCGTATTGAAACCATTTGCAGATGACAGATAGAATATGGAAGAAGTGATTTAATGCGTTCTATGAAGGATAGAAAACATTACTTGAAAAGGAGAAAATACAACCATCATTTTCTCTTTTCCAATAATATTTAAAAAAAACAACATTTTTTTTTTTTTTTTTTTTTAGGGGCGGGGGTTCCTTAACACTTGGGTAAAGGGCTATACGCAATAAGACCTGCTGCGTCACTGTTTTCAAGAGATAAATCATAGTTGCAAATACAACGCACCCCAACTTTCCTTTTACCAAACAATCCCATAATTTTAACGGCAAATCCACAGGTTTCAGGAAGATGTGGAAGAAAACTTAAAAAAAAAAACATATGACGTAAATAGAGAAAAACTATTCCCGCTTTTTTCCATTGTGTTTCCTAGCAATCATAAGGCTGTATAGTTTCAGAGGCGTGCAAAGCCTTATAGGCGTAGGAATGAGTGAAACATGTCGTGTTAACAATAGAGAAATCTAATATACTGAAAACTGAAATGAGATCGGAAGACTCTCACCACATGAAGACAAATGAAAGATATATTTTAGATTTTAAAAACCCTTGCAACGCTGAGCTCGGATTGAATTATTTATGCAGATAGTGTGGATCAAAATCAGACTGCACAAAACGTGCAGTCTGATCTTTGATCCATACTGTCCGCTTTATTGTCGAGAATATTCTTACAGAAAGAGCCTTATAATTGCAATATCTTTAGTACTGTCTAAGAATGTGAACTCAATACTTATAGCTCTATAAGAGCTAAGTTTTGTTCTTATTCTCGCCTGTGAGGAATTTTCGAACGCCACATTGTACTTTTCATACATTACTACTGAAAAACTTGAAGAATACTACTTTTGTATGGTCTCGCCATGGGGTAATTATTCAGTTTTTATCTTCCTTCTCTATGAACTGTTGTAATTACTCTTTACCAAACTACAAAATTACAGTTTTGCCCAATTTGAAAGCAACTGCAGACGACAATTTCAGTGTTGCTCAAATGGCGTAACTTTTCTTTGATAGGGTAGAAAACATTGTGGGAATTGGAGAAAAAGCTAGTTACCAGCATTTTCTCCTTTTCCCACAATGTTTTCAAAAGTCTTCCTGCTCAGGGTCGTTAAAACTGGGGATTGTGTGGTAAAACGTTAACAGACTTTTCAAACGATTGTGCATTTTTGTGCAGTCCGATATTGATCGACACTATCCGCTCTGCAAAAGCAATTAGGTAATCTTGGTATACTAATAAAGGGCTCAGACAGCATTTTTGATCATTTATGCATTTTTTCTTTTTCAAACCGTCACGCAATAAGCCTTTACTACACTGTCCCTGATTCTAACTTCACCGGACATAGAGATATTTTGAAAACAATGAGGAAAGGAGAAAAATGCTGGTAACCAGCATTTTTCTCCTTTTCCCTCATTGTTTTCTACCCAGTCACAGCCAAATTCAATCATTTGAGTCACATTTAATTGAGCCATGCTCTGGCAAAAGGGGGCTTAATGCATCTCCGTGATTCCTTATACCAGTCAAGCTATCACATAAATATGGATCCATAACAGCCATTTTTCAAACAACCGAATGAATCATGAGATAGGCTGGTCCTTGGATATACAGAAAATTGACCAATAGCGAGAAGTTTCGGCCCAGGTCAGCCTGCGCGGACTGCGCAGGCTGACCTGGGTCGATACTTTTCGCAGATGCATCAAGCCCCCTTTTCACAGAGCATGGCTCGATTTATCGTCTGCAAATGTTCGAATTTGGACAGGTCTAAAATTATGTTGTTTGGTAAGGAGTTAAACCACGGATGCATTTGTACTCGATATTTTCAAAGAAATTTTGCAATGCATGAACTAACCCAATGCAATAATGCATTTTATAGTTTTTTACAGTCGGGGCACTTAAGGTAGTAACACTGTGATTGCAAGCCCGGACTACGGATAAGTCAACTTTATTTCCTGGTTTTGTCGAAATAGATCACTTCGACAAGAAAAGTCAATCATTGGTTTGTTTGAGAGGAGTTATAAAGCTGCTTTCAACAGTATTCAAGTCTTATCACTGCAACAGCTCCCGTTGTTCTGGATTTCGATGGTACCAGGCTTTGAAAAAATAGATATTCCAATGTAAAAACGAGCACTTATTACGAAAGAAAGTAATGCATGTAAAAAAATTCTCCTTTTGCTGCAAGGTTTCCAAAAACGGAAAAAAAAAAAAAAAAAAGAGATCGTCTGCATTTACTGTGCTCATCTGTTCTCGGCACCAAAAAAGAGAAATCTGTGTGGCAATAGTCCATTTTCCTACACCACGTGTAAGACAAACACTATGGTGGTCTATCAAATCTATTGTAGCAAATAATGTGATCTAAACTGCTATGAACAATTAAACTGTCGGGTTTTCTCGCCTCACCGACATTCCTAAACTCTTATCATGTGTATATGGAATCTTCTAAAATAAGAGCGTGTTTATGGAAAATCATTCTTTACCCATCATCAGCTACTTTAACTCTTTACCAAACGACAAAATGTTGGACTTGATCAAATTGAAAGCATTTGCAGACGACATATTAGATATAACTCAAATGGCGATTTCTGTCTTTGATAGGATAGAAAACATTGTGGGAAAAGGAGAAAATGCTGGTTACCAGCATTTTCTCCCTTTCCCACAATGTTTTCAAAAGGCTTCTTTCCCAGTGTCGCTAAAAGGTGGCATTGTGCAGTAAAGAGTTTGTACCTAATCAGTTATTTATTTTTCTTTCAATGTACTCGTTCAAGCCACCAGTTTGGAGAAGAACGCTATAAGCTCTGCTTTCGTTCTGATCCATTTTACAGAAGAAAAATGTTGAATTATTAGTAAATTATTATGTATATGTACTGTATTCATAAGAATATGCGATCAGATATGTTTAAAGAGTTAAAGCGAAACATGTTTAGGCTGTTTATGAATTCGCGCCGTACAGTGAAACTATCCGAGTACTGCTAACTATTTCCTTCGTGAAGAGTCAAATATCGTCCTTTTCAATATATATGTCTTCTTAGTGCTCCACGTTTGATTTTAAAAGAAATGGGATCATTCAAAAGGACGAACACGCCTGGACGAACAAGCTCCGGCGAACAAGCTCGGGGACGAAAAAGCTCGTTTCCATGCGCACTAGGTTGCGAAAAAAAAACCTCCCGAAAATGTCCTTGATAGAAGTCTTCCAACTGGCCTGACTTTATAGTTGCTATACAGTTAAGTCTTTCGTACTGAAAGAAATGTATACTTCATCCATTCAACACTTCAAAGACGAAGAAAACATTGTGTCAAATTGAGAAATCGCTCGTTTTGAGCGATTTCTCAATTTGACACAATGTTTTCAAACGCAAAATTTCCCGGCCATCAAAGCCCCAAGAGATGTTAACCCTTAAACTTGTAAATAAATGAATCGAAGTTTCCAATCATGCAAAAAAAAAAAATCGAAAATACTGCTATTTCAAGGCTGATTTCATCGGAAAGAAAATTCCTTATCGGACAGTGTAGATCAAAGATCAGACTGCACGTTCTGTGCAGTCTGATCTTGATCTACATTGTCTGCAGGGGGTCAGCGAGTCGCGCTTAGCAGCTTAAGGGTTAATACAGGTCTACGAGATAAAAGGGAAAGCCCTGTATAAATACGATATGCTCTATATAGATTACATCAATTTAGATCAGCAAAGACACCGTGAAATCTTTATCTAAATACCGGGCGTTTGTCCGGTCACCGAACATTATCTCGGCTAATCTGCAATTAAGGATGGACGACATGGACAAGACAGTCGTGATGACCCCCCTGGCAGAGAGCCAAGTAGGTTGGAAGTTCGATCTTAGGTCCTTCGCATACACAGGCAAATGCACAGGACGTAAAGTCTATCAAATCTGTTTGTGAACTTAACCCTGTATTAGATTTTTTTTTTTGTTCACCTTGAAAAATATAAAGTTCAACGATATTGTGATAGAAAGAGAATTTATTCGTAACACACATTTTCTCGTTTTTCCTCAATGTTTTCACTTGTAATCATGTATAAAACCTAAATGCTTTTCAAAACGATAAATTGTAGAATCTTTGAAATCGAAAGTATGTGCACATGACAAAGTTGAATATGGTACAAATCGACTTGAGGTCTTTGACAGGGAAGAAAACATTGTTGGAAAGGAGAAAATGCTGGCAACCAGCATTTTTTCCTTTTCCCCCCAATATTTTCAAATGCTTTATTCCTGAGGGTCTTCAGTGTCGTTCGCCGCAAATTATTGCAGGGGAAACGAATAAATGTCTACTTTGTAAGTCTTTGAAGCTAAAGGTGTAAAGAAATACATACTTAAGGACTTCTTGATACCTCGAATCCGAGAGGGACGGAAATATGAGGTCGCATTTTTCATTATGTACGAATTCGCCATTCGGCATTGGTCGGGTGATCCGGTGATCAATTCGCGTGTACGGGAAAAGCTGATAGACGAACGAACAGATGGGAGATACGATGTCAAAGTAAATATCAAAGAGAAGAAAATTAGAACATGAAAAAGAAAGAGGGAAATGTACGGTGGCACTGAGGTGACAAAAAAAAAAGAAACTCAAGAAAACGAATTTTGTTCTTTGCATATTTTTTTTATAAAAAAAAAAAACTCGAGAAAACGAATCATTATCTCGTGGGAACGAGATAAATACAAAAAAAATGCACATGTCACCTCAGTGCCACCGTAGAAATGGTCGTATTCCGAAAGTAAATAATTTATTCAAGAAAGTAAGAGTAGACAGCTACGAAGAATCAGAAATAACTCTGCACCAAACGACAAATTTTTTATCATGTCTAAATTGAAGGCATTTACAGACGACAAGTTAAATGTTGCTCAAATGATGGATTTTTTCTTTGAAACTGTGGAAAATATTATGGAAAAAGGTTTTCAGCATTTTTTTCCTTTTCCCACGATGTTTTCAAAAGTTCTAGTCCTCAGCGTCATTAACCGTTAGGCTGCTTAGCGCGACTCACTGACCTTTTGCGGGCAGTGTGGATCAAGATCAGACTGCACAGAACGTACAGTCTGATCTTGGATCTACACTGACCGATAAGAAGATACATGTATTTTACTACCAAAGATAAGTTTGAAATGACATTATTCGGGTTCTCACTATCGGCTTAAAAGTTTCATTTTATGTATTTAGCAGGATAAGGGTTAAAACTCAAGACTGTTTGGTGAGGGCTTAAATATAAAATGGACCGCAACGTGCGAAATGAGACCTTCGGACATTTACATAAAGTGCCATCCCGGACTAGCCTGCGCAGTCCGTGCAGGCTAATCCGAGACGGCACTTTACAACTACATAAGATTTTTTCATACAGTAGACTTTCGTGAAACAGAAAATCGCACAAAAACAGGAAGTGTCGTCTCGGATTAGTCACAGACTGCACAGGCTGATCTGGGACGACACACTTTTACGCATATGTCTGAAGGTCCCTTTTCGTGTGTTGCACGCCAAATTAGGAGGGATAGGTTTTGGGAAGATGAGTTGTATTTCGAAATTATATTGAAGGTATTTTTGTGGGTGGGTGTAGCTGTACAAAAAATTCTTAAATATCATACTTATAATAAATGACCAGATCTCATTTAGATGGGAAGCCTCACCCTATTGAAAAGATTGTGTCAAATATTATCTTGTCTCTCGCACTGTATTTTAACCTCATCACAGTACAGATTGATTGGGTGAATGATTTTTTGTTTATTAATCTCGCCACCGATTGCCTATATGTGGCCAGGGCGACGTCCCCAGAAGGCTGTTAGTTTTTGTTTTAGTATAGTGCAAGATACAGGACAAAATCCATCCTAAGTTACGCCTGTATCTTTAACGCACTCGGTGTTTAGCACCGTCACACGGGACCTCGGTCGAACGTCTCGTTCGAAAGACCATTAAGGATTTTTCGGCTTAACCGAATGTTCTGGCTGTTTACCTTCATTTTCGTACTGATAAAAAATGAATAAATAGATATTTGTGATTTGTCAAAAATGTAGGCATGTTTATTCTAAGGGCTCCTGTGGTCAGAAATGTAGATATGTTTATTATAAGAGCCATTGCCTATTTGCTGGCAAATTTACGATGTCTATCTTTTTTTAAAAAAAATATTTCTTGTTTATAGTTGGCCAGCCGTGGGGTTCGAGCCACTCCCCTCAAGTGACTCGTGGTTTATTGCTTACAAGTCTCGTGGCTTAGCAGTTGAACTGTTTGGGCCGACACTCACGGCACAGACTGTTTTGAGACGTATGAAATACATTTAACTCTTCTAATAAGAGAGTCAAATAAACCCAACTGACGTTTTCAGTCTAGAAGCTGGACCGAAATGAATATAATATCAAGGTTACTTTTGTTCCCAATGTCTCCGCAAAGCAGATGGTGTAGATAAAAGATCAGACTGCACATTCTGTGCAGTCTGATCTTTTATATACACAAGCGGCAAAATTAATTTGAAATTTGCAATTACAATAAACCAACGAAAGATATGCGCGAAACCATTCCTGTAACACAACATTCTTGCGGTCTTTTTTGTAACCTAGCCGTCATTCGGACCACCATCTTTCCGGAGAACCAAGTCTTGTCGGACTTTGGTCTTTAATCCTTGGGATGCTAATGCTAAGTGCGACTAAATGCGCTTTTGTGGGCAGCATAGATCTGGCTTTACATCACGTACAGTCTTATCCATCTTCGCAAGCCAAGGTGACGATCTCTATGTGGATCTTACCCCTTGGCTGATCGAGTCGAAATTTGTTAGCCTCGTGATACGAGTAATCATTGGTTGTAGCCAGGACTGAAAGCACCAATCCAATAGCGCGTTACATTTGCTATCCAACATCAGCAGAACGTAAATAAAAATGACCACAGGAGAAAGTTATCGGATATGCTGGGAATTAAAACCAACAAAATACATACGAAAAATATTTTCTTCAACTTTCACTGTCACAAATCAGTTAAATGAAGTTTTAGGATACATCCCAACACAAGATGATGGACTGTCATAGTACGTGTGTGGCTTTTGATTCGCGAAACTTAAGATTTCGAAAATAGATTTTGACTTGATAAATCGTCTGTCAAGTTTGCGATCTGAAAAGCAGTCAATTGTTGGCAAATTACGGAAAAAGCATGCTGAACAAACTATAATTGAACCAAACCTTAGTGGCCAATTGTCAAGGACCCCGTTAAAACAACAACACCGAAGCCCTTAACAGATCATAGCCCAACAACGAGAAAGGTAAACAAGTCTTTGGCCAAAAGAGTTCTGTTACGCGACGTTTGATTGGTTTTCGATGACGTAAATCTAGGGGTGATAACAATAAAAATCCAGCAGGTGGCGCGCCGCCGTGCTAACAAATTTCTACACGATCAGCCAAGGGGTAAGATCCACGTAGTGATCGTCACCTTGGCTTGCGAAGATGAGTCTTATCTTGGATCTACATTGTCAGATACGGTGAAATCTTCCAATAAAAATAGTTTTGAAACCACAATATATTGGGGGTGTTATTAACTGAACATTTCTTTCCAATTCGTTCAGCAATTTAACCTTTTACCAGCCAATCTCGAGTTTAGAAAGAACCCACAATAAAAGGCCTCTGAAAACGTTGTAGGAAAAGAAGAAAATGCTGGTAACCAAAATTTTTCTTTTTTTTTTCCCACGATGTCCTCTACCAAAACAACAGAGATGAGTCCTAATATTGGACATTTTATTTGTCTTCTGCAAACGGTTTCAATTTGTACAAGTCTATTTTTTTGTCGTTTAGTAAAAGGGTTAACCCTTTACCAGACAGTCCCGAACTTTAACGACTTTAAGGAAGAAGGCTATTGAAAACATTGTGGGAAAAGGAGAAAATGCTGGTAACCAGCATTTTCTCCTTTTCCCACAAAGTTTTCTACACTTCCGAAGAGAATTTCGGTTTTGAGTTACACAGACTTTGTCGTCTGCAAATGCTTTCAATTCGGACGAATCTAAAATTTTGTCGTTTAGTTGCGGGTTAAGAATGGTTTAGAGTGTGGTGTGGCGCCGTAATATAAGTATCAAAATGTTGGCGATATAGTATTTCACTCCTTGCCTAAAAACGTCGTGCCGGGTTTAATAAATGAAATTCCATGTTCGTTTCGCTACAGTCGATCCTTCCCTTGATACTTGAGGGTCTAGCCAACAAGATGATCAGACTTTAAATCTAGGTCCCGTGTGACGGTGCTATGCACCGAACGAGTCAAAGAACCAGACCTTACTTAAGATGAGTTTCGTCTTGTATCTTGACTATCCCTATAACCTAAAATGACTAATATTCTCTGTTTGCCGTCGCCTATATAGGCAATCGGTTCCACAAACAGACAAACACGACGGCAGTGTCTTTCTTTACTCGGTTACTTAGGATGCACGAATTCCTTGTGGCTGTTGGTCATAAGAAACTGTGTATATGAGCACCGTTCCGGCAAAAGGGGGTTTAATGCATCGCCGTGGTACATTATGAATGAACCATGCTGTCTGAAAAGGGGCTTTATACATTTGCAAAAAGTATCGACCCATATCAGCCTGCGCAGTCCGCGCAGGCTGACATGGGCCAAAACTTTTCGCTATCTTTAAATTTTCTGCATGTCAAGAGATCATTTTACCTCATGATTTAGTCCGTTGTTTGACAAAATGTATTTTATGGATCCATTATTAGGCCATGGCTTGTTTGGTATGATGCATTACGGAGATGCACTAAGCCTCCTTTTGCCAGAGCATGCCTCAAATGTATACCAAGCAAGTTGTCACATAATTATGGATCTGCAAAGTTCATTTTGTCTTGCTATCGACAGAATCATGCGAAATTTGGTCCTTTGACATACAGAAAATGTACAAATAGCAAGGATTTTCGACGAATGTCAGCCGTGGCGGACTGCGAAGGCTGATATGGGTCGATACCTTTTGCAAATGTATAAAGCCCCTTTTCAGAGAGCATGGCTAATTCATAATGTACCACGGCGATGGGTCGAAATGGGTCGAAAATATTTGCAGATGCATTAAACCACCTTTTCACAGAGCATGAATCATATTTAGCCATCAACGGGGGAAAAACACATCTAGCTATGGATATCACAATGAGATACGATTTCCTAGATAATGTAACAAACAAGTTAAAACACTTTCTTTTTTTTTTCAGCCGCTTATGCTTTTTTTTAGAAAAAGAAAAACTTTACTTGTATCTTCCTTGATAAAGTCCGCAACGTTTAGTTTATCTCTTTACCACACAGTCCCGACTTTTAACGACCCTGTGAAAGAAACCTTTTGAAAACCTCGTGGGAAAAGGAGAAAATGCTGGTAACCAGCATTTTCTCCTTTTCCCACAATGTTTTCTATCCTTCCCAAAACAAATTTCAATTTTTCAGTCACATTTATTAGGTCGTCTGCAAATTCATTCAGTTTGGACCAGTCTAAAATTTTGTCGTTTGGTAAAGAGCTATAGATCGAAAATAGGGAGAGGTGTTTTATTTATTTGTTACATGTTTATAGCTAATAAGTAACTTCGAAAAGAACGCATGACTGCATTTAATCTTCGTTGCGAGTACTTGTAGCTTTTCGAAGAACGTTTCAATTGAGCATAAAAGTTCCTGACTAACATTTAAGGTAAAGTTTACGCATAAAAGCATTAGAACTGCATATACTTACATTTTTATGAAGGAATTTTTAATAACGATTTATGACAGCAAAGTTGTTGTCTGCTATAATTAATTTTACGAACAGCGTTTCTTTCACAGTGAGATATTTTCAGACATGCTCCCGACAGTGACAAACTGCTTTCACATAACTCTTTACCAGACGACAAGATTTTTTTTTAGACTCGTCCATAGTGAAAGCATTTGTAGGGAACAAATTATATTTGACCCAAAATGAATGGGACTTATCTTTAAAAAAGGTAGATAACACCTTTTGAAACAGAAGAAAATATTGGCAACTCCGATATCTCCAAAAGCCATTCCTCGTGAAATGCTGCCGTGAACGTTTGGTAAAGGGTATATCCTTTACAGAGCAATCCCGTGTCATAACAACCCTAAAGAAGAAAGCTTTTGAAAACATCGTGGGAAAAGGAGAAAATGCTGGTAACCAGCATTTTCTCCTTTTCCCACAATGTTTTTCCCTATGCTTTCAAATAAAAATCCTTTAAACTTGGGCCATATCTAACATGTATACTGCACATGCTTTGAAGGTTGAAACGTCAAAAGTCTTGTCGTTTGGTGAAGAGTTGACCCTTATCCTGCTAAATAAATCATATGAAAATTTCAAGCCGATACTAAAAGCCCAAATGTTGCTATTTCAAAATCATTTGTTGATGGAAAATCTCTCCTCATCGGACAGGGTAGATCAAAGATCAGACTGCACGTTCTGCGCAGTCTGATCTTGATCTACACTGTCCGCAAAAGGTCCTTGAATCTCCCTTAGCAGCCGAAAGGGTTAAGATGGTAAATATATGTGCGTAATAATTTAGCTGAATAAAGCATTTCTAAAGATGTCTGTACAGAGCTGAGTGTATGGAATGATGGCAACGGGCATCGAGTGCTTTCTTCCGCCATAGATGTTTCCTTAAATACAAGCTTCATCCTATAAATAACCTAAGGCTGGCTTTCCTATATAATTGATACTTGCTCTGTGGAGATGGGGATTGATGCACCTGCAAAAAGTAACAACCCAGGTCACCCTGTGCAGTCCGCCAAGGCTGACCTGGGTCGAAACTTTTTGCTATCGGTCAATTTTCTGCATGTCAATGGACCAGTGTGCCTCAGGAATCAGTCGTTTTGTTAGACAAAATGGATTTTATGGATTCATAATAGTGTAATACTTGCTTGGTATCATGCATACCAGAAATGCATTAAGCCCCCTTTTGTCAGAGTATGGCTAATATATTTTAATGATCCTACGGATGAAGAATTTTGAAAACATTATACCTGTAGAACAAGAAGAAAATGCTCGTACCCAGACTTTTTTCATTTACCCACAATATTCTCTGCCTTTTAATGGATAAATGCCAGCAAATGAGCCATTTAGATATGTCATCTGCAAAGCTATCAATTCGGAAAAGTCTTCATTTTTTTGTCGTTTTGTAAAGAGTTGAACAAAATAGAACAGGAGATAAAAGGGGAGGATTTTACATGCACTGCTGGACCTCACGTGGTAAATATTAAATATATATAGCCAAGAAAATTTGTCACAAAGATTCTAATCCTAAACAAGTGAAATGAAACTTTCAAGCCGATAGTAAAAGCCCAAATTTTGCAATTTTGAAGGTATCTTTTAGGGTAAAATATCTCCGTATCGGACAGTGAAGATCCAAGATCAGACTGCATGTTCTGTGCAGTCTGATCTTGATCTACACTGTCCGCAAAAGGTCTTTGAGTCGCGTTTAGCAGCCTAAGGGTTAAATGTCTCTGAAAGATGTACATGTATAGCGAACTTGAATCTCTCGGTTTAGCTCTTTACACAGACGACAAAAATTTAGACTGGTCCAACTTGAAAGGATTTGCAGGCGACAAATTAAATGTAGCTCAAAAGATGATTTCTGTTTTAGAAAGTGTAGAAAACATTGTGGGGAAAAGGAGAAAATACTGGTTACCAGCATTTTCTCCTTTTCCCACAATGTTTTCTAAAGTCTTCTCTTACAGGGTTGTTAAAACTCGAGATTGTGTGGTAATAGGTTAACTCTTTACCAGACGACGAAAATCTAGACTTTGTCCAAATACTATACTTTTGCAGACGATAACTGAAATACGGGTAAAATTATGGACTTGTCTTTTAAATAGCAGAAGACACTGAAAGAAAAGATGAAACTGCTGGTAAGCAAAAAGCCGCAATCGTCATGGTCGTGGAAAGAGGGGATTGTTTGGTGAAGGGTTCAGCAGTGGAAACGTGCGTCACAGCTGGTTACCCATCCAAGAACTAGAGACGTAAATTAACTTTCGTCAAGAGGCATGCACCAAAAGGTAACCCTGAAAACGACACCCCACCAGCGAAACTGGATATCAAAACCTAACACAAACATCTACATGTATCTGTTACAACAGTCTGACATTATTTCTCTAGGATGCTTAAGTTTTGTATCTATCTGTTTTCATAAAAACATGAAATCTGACACAAGCATTATTTAACCAGCTTCATTGCATTTCAGATAGAGTTGGCACTCAAAAAATCATCAACTTCCGGTCGTTGAAAACCAACATGGCCGCCGTGACTGAATTTCCGCATTAAAAATTTTAACTAGCAACTAATTAAATTGTATCGAAGTTATGACTATTCTTATTGCCTGTACACTGTTAGCAGGAACTGATGACAGGAAGAGAAAGTCATCACTTAATTACAGATCCTTAAAATACATTTTATCTAACGATTGTTTCGACGATGGTTATGTGGGAAAGCAGCCAGTGGCTTGGAAAGAATATTGTGCGGAGTACTGGTAAAAGAAACTCCAGGAAAGCACAGATAGGTGCACTGGCCGCCGTGATATAACTGAAATAATGTTAAACACCATACAATCAGTCAATCAATCAATCTAACGATTGACTGAATCTACATTTTGTCTAACGACTGACTGAATCTAGGGGAAGGGTAGTCCTTGGACATGCAGAAAATTTACGAATAGCAACAAGTTTCGACCCATGTCATCCTGCGCGGGACTGCGTAGGCTGACATGGGTCGATACTTTTTGCAGATGCATTAAGCTTTTTTTCACAGAGCATTGCTCTCGCTCTCTCTCTCTCTCTCTCACATACACTCACGCTCACGTACGCACGCAAGCGCCTTAAATGGGAACTCAAGTTTTATTTTGTTTTTGAAAATTAATGTACCTATGTAGAACAGATAAAATTTTTATAATGATGTTATCATCTTATTCAGATATTTTAGATATTGTTCTATTCAAACTTGAATAGATAAACGCACATTTGGCAGGTAGGTAGGCTGGTGTCAATCTAATGTGGCCATTTGAAAAAAAAAGAAATAAAAAATGTATTTTTATCACATACTTCGACCAAGAGAGCGTTCATAAAATGAAAAAAATATATTATTTTTGACAGTTCAACAGATACCTAATATTTTCTCAGGTGTTTCGCCACATACATATTTCAGTATTTTGACATCAAGATTATTTTCATAACACAGCCAAACCAGAGCATAAATTATATAAAAAGTCTAGACGGAAGATACTATGTAGAATAGGCGATATGTCGGTCATTTAATATTCTATCTCAATCGAAATGATAGTTTTGACACTTAGGCTGCGATTCTCTGACCTTTTGCGGACAGTGTCGATCAAGATCAGACTGCACAGAACGTGCAGTCTGATTTTGGATCTACACTGTTCGATAAAAGATATTTTTCCCCAAGAAATTACTTTGATATAGCAATATTCGGGTTTTTACTGTCGACTCGAAATTTTCACTTGAGATAGTAGGATAAGGGTTAAAAAATTGTTCTAGTCCAATACATTCTTTCTTCACAAAGAAAAGACGAAGAAGAACAAAACAGTTCCTGATCCGAGTCTTTGTATTACTTTATTGTCAGTGGTATGAGGAGGAGTATGGCTACGCGGTCTGCACTTGGCTATACACCCCCTCCCGCGTAACTATATTCCCCTCCGAGATGTTCGAAATCTGCCTCGGAAGGGAGTATATCTACAGCGTAACCATATTTTCCTCCGAGATGCTGAAATCGGTCTCGGAAGGGAGTATATCTACAGCCTAACCATATTTCCTTCCGAGATGCTGAAATCGGTCTCGGAAGGAAGTATATCTACAGCCTAACCATATTTCTCTCCAAAATGCTGTTCCATCTCGGAGGGGTGGATAACTACAGCGTAACCCATATTTTCCTCCGAGATGCTGAAATCGGTCTCGAAGGAAAGTATAGCTACAGAGCTATACTCTCCTCCGATACGGATTTCCGCATCTCATAGGGGAGTACGACTACATTGGAGGGGAGTATGGCTAGGCTCTACACGCAGACCTCGTGGCCACAGGCCCCGCCTATGCTTTTGTTGTCGTTGAACAGTAAACTGGCGACAAGACGAAGAAATGCATGTTTCTTTGAGTACCGTATAGCCAATCCGAGTTGCCTTTGCAAACAGTGTAGATTAATATTCTACTGACTAAATTTGAATAAAGGATCAGTAATCGGAACAATAGTTTCGAAAGTAATTATTCAGATGTTCATTATTCCTTTGTATTGCCAAAATTTCCATTTAGTAAACACAGATCTACTAGTAGCAATGTCACGGCAGCATGGTCTTTGCAATATTCGATCAAGTACCAAACTTCGCTTTCTGTGCAGTCTGATCTCAATTTTTTAGACGTCAGCAAAGGCATCTAATGCCGCCACTCGAAGAGACGCTGGTGTTGAATTGGTCATTAAATACCATAAACCTGCAAGTGACAGCTGTATAAATTTGATGGAGATTTTATACCAATAGAAAAACTCTCCAAAATATTGAAATTTCAAACCGATTTTCGCCGGAATAAACTATTCGTATTGTACAGCTTAGACACAATATCATACTGCATTTTATGTCCAGTCTGATCTTGAATCGACACTATCTGCAAAAGCTCTTTGAGACGCTCTTAGCCGCAATAGGGTTAACTTCCGATTTTCTTGCACGGAGTGACTCCACTATGCTGACAGCGGTAGCGGCGTGCAGTTTCGTTAAAATTGTGTCATCGCAAATAAATGAGATCTGATTTAAATTGCTAACCGAGTTTATCAAATTTCCTCAGAGTTTTCAATGAAAAGATGATAGGTCCACACAAAATGCTTGCAGTGTATAAATCGCATTCTTGTGTAAAGTTTTACACTTTTTTTTTTCTAATATTTCCCACTTGCCTTTAAAACTATGGACTGTGAAAACTTTGTCGGGTTGTTATTTTTATTTCTTTAGGTACCACGCAATCCCGAGTTTTAACGATCCTGAAGAAAAGAGCTTTTAAAACATTGTGGGAAAAGGAGACAATGCTGGTGACCAGCATTTTTCTCCTTTTTCCGCAATGTTTTCCACCAGACAGAAATCACCACTTGAGCTGTATTTAGTTTGTCGTCTGCGAATACTTTCAAATTGGTTGAGTCCCAAATTTTGTCTTATGGTAAAGATTTAAAGGCGGTCCGGTCCAAGGAAAAAAAAAAACCATGGGCAGTTGGAGAAAATGATCATTTGCAGGTATCAATTTGTTAACCATTTGTCAGACAACAAAAATTTATAACTTGTCCATGTCAAAAGCAGGGAAAAAACAAAAACAGTTGGGAGAAAGAGAAAATGTTAGAAAGTATTTTCTCCTTTCCCGAACAAGATGTTTTCCTCATCGGAGAGTAAAAGGCACTGATGCGTTAGGTAATGGGTTAAACTAATCCAAAAGTACATACAATTTCAAAATAGTGTGCGAAAGGCAATTGTCCTCATAAACGACATGGCCTTTACTTAGGCTGCTTTATAACGGAGCCAAGCCTCCTTATCTCGGTGTCAACGAGCAAGGCTAGTACTCCTAATGTTGGAAGTCTGAATTTCGGCTCGGTATAAAACAGTCCTTGGAGACTGACTGATGTAATGTTCCTCTCCCACTCTAGCTAAAGCATCGACCTTGTTGGGTTTGAATGCTGCAAGTGGCTAGGGCCGACTGGTGTGCGTTGTACAGGCAAGGGGTAGCTGGGCATTAACTGTGCTAGTACCTAAAATGAATGTTGGAAAAGCCGATGAGCACACAAGACAAAGAACCAGCTCTAAAAATGAAAATAGAATATAACACTGTAGGAAAGACAAATAACATTATGCTTTCGCATGCTATTTTGGCCAGAATATCGCACAAAATATCTATTGGGAAATATTCGGGATGGGTCAACTAACATTACAATTTTCGGAAAAGTGTCCCCGTACCATACGAAAGTTTAAACAAATATTTGCTATAAAAAGGAATTCTGTTTAAATTGAAATAAGATACGACATGCCTGTAAAAATTTACGAGTTTCAATAATATTGATAACTTTGCTCGCGACTACAAGTCCTTATTATTCACTTATCGAGGTCGCAAATGCATCGCAGCCACGGAAAATTGGCATTTGTACTGTGGCTATTGAAATTGTTTTGTATTGACTGTAATTACTTTGCACGTATGGTATGTTATTCTTTATCCTTCTAAAACAGGACACAATCTGTGTTTTTTTTTTTTTTTTTTTTGACAAAGTAGATCCAAGATCAGACTGCATAAAACGTGCAATCTGATCTTGGATCAACGCTGTCTGATACAGTGAGTTTTCCCCCGGCGAATAGAGCTTTGAAATCGCAAAATTTAATTTTTAGTATTGGGTAGAAATTTTCATTTAATTTATCGACCTAAAGGTTAAAAGGGCTTTATTCGGATTTTCGTTAACATGTTACCCCATGCAGCAGACTATTGTTGTCAGGCAGAAGACCACGTTTAAAAACATTATGGCAAATGGAGAAATTGTTCGAAACGAGCTATTATATCTATTAACACAATCATTTCTTCTCTTAAATCAAACCTTACTTTATGGTGATTTGCTATATAAAAAATAAAAATGTTTCGAAAATCCATTTTTGTAATTGTTTTCAGCAATAATAAGCAGGTTTTCACAGCCATGGACAACACGTATAGATTTTTGAAGACTGTACTGACTGCGTTATATGAAATTGAAGACAATCAAACTCTGCATATTTTGTTCAATGTTTTAACAAAAGGTCCCTTTAGTAGAAGTGGTTTTTGTATTTTGTATTTTCAGACCAAAAAATATGTTGAATTTATTTGTATAACGTCGGTAGAAATTTCTAATTCTGCTGACATTATTCATTTTTTCCGGGCGAGGGGGAAGATAAACTGACTTCTATAGATTCATCATTTAAAAATTCGATTTGAATGAACAAATACACACCCTTGTGTACTTTGTTGACTTTTGACGTGGCTTGAAAATGCAAAAAAGTAAATTATATACTGTTAATGATAATAGGCTTTTGGTTTCAAACGTCTTTTTATGGGTAAATCAGGAAATCCCATCTAGAAGATAGATTTTTAAGATCATATTTCTTTCTTAAAGTTTTCATTTTCCACAAGAAATTGGTGCATTTTCCAAGCATTCATTTAACTCACACCTTGCCGTTCGCGATGATGGATATATTTTGTGGAGAGTGTAAAGCAAGATCAGCTTACACATACATGCAGTCTGACTTTGTTCTACACTCGCGGCCCCTCTGTCAGCAGTTATAATACTAAGAGGTTAGTTAATTGCCAATAAACTTCATGATTTTCTTGTAGACGTCAACAATTACAGCTCGGCAGGCTAACAGGATAAGGGTTAGAGATTTCGTGACGGCGTCTTGTCATAAAAGTAAAATTCATTTGAAAAACAAAAGAATCAGAGCTATTTCATACACTTTTTTTTTTTTTTTTGAAAATTATCTAATTTAGATATCGAGCCAGAATAACGTGATGGCTCATGGGAATGTCACATGATCAATAGCCTGGGTTCCATCTGGTTTTTTTTCCTGATTCACGAGGTGGAATTGTTCTTAGACATGCAGAAAATTTACAAAAAGCAAAAGGTTTCGACCCATGTCAGCCTGCGCAGTCTGCACAGGCTGACATGGTCGATACTTTTTGGAGATGCATGGTTCAAGATACTGGCGCCTAAACCTGTATTCTACGATGAGTAACAGGCGTCAATTAACGACTGTAGTCAAGCAGGTGCGATGACGTCATATTTGGTCCCACAATAGTAGACGAGGTTTCCGGTTGCGAAACGAACATCCCGCTATTTAAGAGAAAGATTTTCACCTTTTTACATTGTGTAACAGTCGAGTTTCTTTAATCTTGCATACATAATTATGGATCCATGATATCTACTTTTTTTAACAACCGACTGAATCTTTAGCTAGACTGGTCCTTGAACATACACAAAATTGACCGATAGCGAACACTTTCGGCCCAGTTCAGCCTGCGCGGAGTGCACAGGCTGACCTGGCTCGATACTTTTCGCAGATGCATCAAACCCCCTTTTCACAGAGCATGGTTCAAAATAACGGCGCCTAGACCCATGATCTACGATGAGTAAACGCGTCGATTATAACAGATGTGACGTCATCGCACCTGCCAGACCATATCCGGTCTCATGAAAGTAGACTAGGTTTCCGGTTGCAAAACGAACATTCCGCTATTCAAACCCCAAAAATGCACCTACCTTTTCACACGGTGTTACAGTCGAGTTTCTTTCTTCTTGCAAAGAATAATGACTCTAGTAGTATTTTACGAGCACAGTCCTTTTTCCGAGATTTTACTCAGAGCGAAAAAACAAGTGTACCCCTAATACATGAATTATATATTATACATGTGGCGGAAGGAGACTTTGCACGTTACAAGCATTTCCCACTTTTGTCCCTCTATTTCTACAGGTATTCTGCTATCAGATGGAAAAGGGCCTCTGCAGGATGAAGCTGTGGTTCTCGAACTAGATGGGACTTAATGTATCTCGATGATGCATAATACCAAGCAACTTCTGAACTGTCGACCACTTCTCCTCAAATAGCCAATATTACTCTTACTGAGGAACACATTTCGCAAATTACAAACATTGTAAAAGATTCGTTGCAGACTCAACTCTCGACCCTGGTCTCCAGCATTGTAGAAGGGGTCCTGCATGGTCTCAGTAGCAAGATCACTACTTTGGGAGGAGAAAATAAACAACTTAAAGATAAGGTTATCGCTCTTGAAAACAAAGCTGACAGAGCGGAACAGTACAGTCGACGCAACTGCCTTCCGCTATCTGGTATTCCAGAATCAAAGGGCGAGTCGGTAGACGATAAGGTGTTGGAAATTGCTAATACTGTGGGTGCAAATCTAACAATTGATGAGATCGACCGAACACATCGTCTTGGTAAAATGAGGGGTCTTGAGACTTCCGGAAAACCACGTGATATTATTATCAAATTTACGAGCTACCGCTCCCGTCAGAAACTACTACAAAACAAAAAACAGTTGAAAGAGAAAGGATTAGAGAGAGTTTTTTTTATAAATGAGGATTTAACCTTAACAAGAGACAATATTTATTATCAAACCAGAAAAATGGTCAAGGAAAAGCTTATCCAAAGTACATGGACCAAAGATGGTACTATCATAGTTAGAGCCAAAGACTCAAAATATTACAGAATTGAGACCCAGTCTGATCTTGAACACGTGAAAAACATCATCTGCAGACATTAACTTTTTTTGTACAGTATAAAACTGATGACAAGATGACGAACTTGTTCCTCTGGTTCTGGGCAGTACTCGTATTCAAAAACTAAAAATAGAACCAACTTGTTGATCTTTGTTCATAGTATTTGACCAATAGACTGCTTAGCATGACCTCCACTTCCGACTGAATTGTAGTTCAGCGTGTCTTTGACTACAGTGGGGACTTAGATCGGAATGCACATGACGTGTAGTCTGATCTCGGACGTGCCCTGTTTGATACATTGAAACTTTCTTCATTGATGCAAAAATTAATTGTTTGAAATTAGGTAAATTTACATTTAAAGTTACCTCAGAGTCTAAGGGTAGTTATCTTGGTCCGAGGACTAAATCTGAGATATGCTATTGTGGTCCAGAAATTTCGTTGAGGTAAATGATTAAGAATTGAAGGAATGAGGACATTGTGGGCAATGTCGAGGATGTCTTTTGCCGGCATTTTTCATTCCTCATTTGACCAGGCGGCTTTCTAAAGCCTTCCAGGTCATTGGAATCTTAAGATCGCCTTGATCCTTTGCCAAACAATCCTTTGTTTTAAGACCCTAGAGAAGAATTTTGTGAGCAGTGTGTAAAAGGGAGAAAATGCAAGTAACTGGTATTTTCTCCATTCTCCACAATGTTTTCTACAAGATCAAGAACAATTTTCTTTATTACTCACATTGTGCCATCTGCAAATAGTTTCGGATTTGAATGTACAAAAGTTCAGTTATCAGGTGGAGAGTTACCAGATCAATCATAAGAATTGAGACTGATAATCAGTCACCCAAAAATATTCAGTATACTGGTCCTTTTTTTTAGCTACCTTGATAAAGGTTTCATATCGTCTCTCGTTCGGTTAGTGGGGATTCTGTGATCGGACTCGCAATCTGTTGGATCTGATCGTGATCAGCATTACCCGTGCCTAATGTTATGCACTTTAATTAGTCATTAATCCCGATGTTGTTGTTTTATAAGTTTACAATATACTGTATCTTTATTCTTGAGATGTCATTTATATTATCTTTACATCCATAACTGTATCAGTTCGATCTTTGTGTATACCTTAGCATATTAAAGTAAATTTGATTTGTTAAATACTTTGATATCTACATGAATTCAGTAATTAGATACGCACTGGAGACTCGGTTCATCTGTGGAGTGTGTCGGCCCCTGTCAACCTGCGCATTCGGCGAGGGCAGACACGGGCCGAAACTCGACTCCGATGGCTGATCGATGTATGCCTTGTGGCCGTTCTATTTCCAAACTCAATCAGTGTTGGACAGTAAGGGTTTATGGATCCATTGCAGAGGGTGTCTTTGCTTGGTATATTGTATCTTTTGAATGCCCTTCCGTCGGTGCATGGCCGATATAAATGTATGTATGTAAATAATTATGTAAATATGTGTATATTACGTGTAGGCATAGAATCGTGAAGTTTGTGGCAAAATCGAGCGAAACATATGCTGGATCAACAAATCTCTAAATTAAATAAAATAAAATCAAGTCAATCTATTAACGTTATCCACGCTGACACCTTAGACATTGATAGTATCATCAGTGACCATAAAGCTACTCTTGTCTTATTTAGGTTTGACAGTACCCATTTAACATCCTTGAAAAGAAAGGTCTGGTTTTATAACCGAGCTGATTTTATTGAACTCAACCAAGTGATAAACGTAAAAAATTGGAACCAAATGTTGTCCTTTGACATAAACGAAGCGTGTGACTATTTTACTTCTACCTTATTAGAAATGATGTCAATATGTATACCATCAAAAGAGGTCACCATCAGACCCAATGACAGACCGTGGTATGACTCTGAAATAAGGCGACTAAGTAGGCAACGCGATAGACTTAAGAAAATCATGGTGAAACGTGGACAAACTGCTGACTGGGTTAGATATAAAAACGTTAGAAATAAGGTAAATGATCTGAAAAAACATGCTAAACAGCGATATTTTAGTTGTTTAGATGAAACCATTTCAAGCTCCCGCATCAATGACCCTAAAAAATATTGGAAATATCTCCGCAGTCTCGTCAACATGAACAAGAAATCTGACCTTATTCCAATTCTTAAAACCAATGAAAATAACGTCGAAATGTTTCACTATACAGACATGGAGAAGGCAGAATGCTTGAATAAATATTTCTCTTCTATTTCTACTGTAGATGATTCTAGAGCATGTTTACCCCCTTTTCATCCTAAGACTTGTAACACTGACCACAATTTACATCACTAGACAGGAAATAGAAGAAATAATCAGTACTTTGGAAGTAAATAAAGCAGCAGGCCTCGATTTAATCAGTCATAAATTACTAAAAAATATTACACAGAGCGTATCTAAACCCTTACATATCCTTTTTAATAAGTCATTACAAGATCAAACTTTTCGTCAAAAATGGAAACATTCGCTAGTTAATCCACTTTTCAAAAAGGGAGATAAGTCATTAGTTTGCAATTATCGACCAATATCTCTTTTAAGTTGTGTCGGTAAACTGATGGAAAGGTGTGTATATAAACATCTGTACAATCACCTACACTCAAATCATCTACTCTACGAAAAGCAGTCTGGTTTCTTGCGGGGACATTCAACAGTCTATCAACTGATTGAAATATACCATCAAATCGTTTCTGCTTTAGATGCAAAACAAAACCTGTGTATGGTATTCTGCGATATATCGAAGGCGTTTGATAGAGTATGGCACAAAGGTCTTATCTTTAAACTTCGCCAACTTGGCATCGATGGCCACCTTCTTCAATGGGTTAAGAATTATTTGTCTAATCGTCAACAATCTGTTATTGTTAGAACTGCCAGATCTAACACAACATCAATAAATGCAGGCGTTCCTCAAGGATCGGTTCTCGGGCCATTACTTTTCCTTGTCTACGTGATGGATATATCAGACAATCTCTTAAGTATATCTCGTTTGTTTGCAGATGACACCTCACTAGCTTGTACAGCCACCCAAATTGCAGACATTGATGGCATCCTAAATCATGACTTGCTTATTGTATCTAAATGGGCAAAACAGTGGCTGGTGTCATTTAATCCCTCAAAAACCGTAGCTATTCACTTCACAAACAGAAAATTCAGCCACCTGATTTATTGTTTAACGATGTCCCAATTCAGTTTGTTACGAATCATAAACACTTTGGATTAACTCTAAGTAATAATGGTAAATGGCGTGAACATATTGATAATGTAACTCAGTCTGCAAACAAGATCCTAGGAATAATGAGATCTTTAAAATTTAGGCTAAAAAGAGATTCTCTCAACCAAATATATGTGTCTTTTTTGCGGCCACTTCTTGAATACTCCTCAGTAGTCTGGGATAATTGTACTATGACGGAAAAGGATCGTCTGGAAAAAATTCAAGTTGAGGCCGCAAGAATAGTAACCGGTATTACAAGATCAGCTTCTGCTCTTGACCTGTACAAAGAAATTGGTTGGTTAACATTAGACAATCGGCGCAAATACCAGAAACTTGTACTGATTTATAAAATAGTCAACGGCCAGACTCCACATTACTTAAACGATATCTTTCCTTTAAATGTTAACACAAGAACTAATTATTTACTCCGCAATGCTAATGATATCGATTTAGTTGCTTGTCGAACCGAATTGATGGCGAAGTCTTTCATTCCATCGGCAGTTACTCTATGGAATGAACTCTCCGACGATATTAAATCCCTGCAATCTTTGTCGCAGTTTAAATCTCGTATCCTACAGACCTTTCATGTTTCTGATGTTCCAAAACACTATTTTGTCGGTAAACGCCATCTATCTGTCATACATACAAGGATTCGTAACAGATGCAGCAATCTGAACTATGACCTTTTCTCAAATTATATTTCTCAAAATGCAAGGTGTAGGTGCGGTTACGATCAAGAAGATGCTGAACATTATTTCTTCAGATGCACACATTACACAGAACAGAGAATTAATCTTTTTCAAAATTTACGTCGATTCCATCCATTAAACATCAACATTTTATTGTATGGATCCGATAATCTCAGTTTCGAAGACAGCTCAATGATATTTACGACTGTACACACTTATATAAAGGATACTGGACGATTCAAGTAATCCTGCAGCAGCAAACGATAAATATTTGACCAATTCGCCCGGATCTTGGGACCCCACTGACTTACGATTCATCTGCGAGTAATCATCTAATCCTGTAGTTAAAAATCTTAAAATCTGAGTTTTTTTCCCCTACTTCACTTTCTTTTATTTTAAGAAATGTATTTAATTGTATTTCATGAAAAGAACTTGACCTGTTAATTGCCATTACCATGTTAGTGAGTAACTGGAACAAAATTGTCGTCCAAAACAAAATTAAAAATTAGTACAACATTAGTAAGCCAAAAGTGAAAATGGGCGACTCTAAACAATGTAATTTCATTAAGGGAATGACCTAATCTAAGTTGCGAGAACTTGTGGTCAGACCCTTTTGCCTAGTCGTTTGATTGTGTATATTGTTCTGTATTGTAAATTCTATTATTGTAACTTAACTTGGCAATAAAATATGTTTAAACTAAACCAAGCAAGTCAGCATATAATCACGGATCCATAAAATCCATTTTTTCTACCAACTGACTGAATTTTGAGGTAGAAAGGTCCTTTGACATGCAGAAAATTGACCAAAAGCAAAAGTTTTCTACTCCTGAATTGGTGCTTTGTAGCAGATACATTAAGGCCCAATAGCGGCCAAAAAAAATCAATGCTGGTGTTAAAATGCATTTGAGCCATGCTCTGTGAAAAGGAGGCTTAATTTATCTGCGAAAACTTTCGGCCCAGGTCAGCCTGCGCAATCCGCGCAGGCTGACCTGAGCCGAAACTTTTCGCTATTGGTCAATTTTCTCTGTGTACAGGAACCAGTATATCTCGTGGTTAGGTCGGTTCTTTAGAAAAAGCGGTCATTATGAAACCATAATTATGTGATGACTTGCTTGGTATCATGTGTCACGGAAATGCATTAAGCCCCCTCTTGCCAGAGCATGGCACATTTGATTTCAAATCATACAATTTAAAATTATCGAAGATACTGTTAGGACGACAATATGTTATAGTTTGGTCAGTCCAAGTATAAGTCACTGGCAGAAAAAAAAAATGAATTTTAAAATCAGGCAAAAAGTCAAAAAAAAAACAGATACATGTAGATCAACCTGGCAACTTATAACCTAGTTTTGGAATTAATTTCTCTGCCAGCGACTAATACTTGGACCAGCTGGACAATGATAGATTGTCATCTTCACAATGATTTCCGTGCTTTTTATTGGACTTATAACAACGAACTTTGTAATTCGGTAGAATGGTCCTTGTCTAAAAATGTAACATGTAACATGAATCTATATTTATACTAGTAAGTGACAATTGTACTTTTCTATTGTGGGAAAAAATATCTTAAAAATAGTGTCTCATTTTACGAGGATAATATATTCATGAAATGAAACGAAGTCGTTAAAAATAATATATAGGGTCAAGATATTACTATCATCAAAGGAAAAGGTCAGAAAAAAAAAGAGAAACACTTTATATGATTTTGTACTGTTTGTGTACAAAGTTCGCTAATTTTGGCCGATCATGTTTGACTTAAAACATAACGTCATTAACCTTTAATAATCGACTGTTTTCGCAGCAGCAGACGACATTGTCCTGTCGCAGACAGCTTTAAAAAATGTGACAAAGGATAAATTGCTCTTAACACTTTATCACACACTCCCTGTGTTAACGATCCTGAGGAAGAGGCCTTTTGAAAACATGGTGGGTAAAGGAGAAAATGCTGGTAACCAGCATTTTCTCCTTTTCCCACAAGGTTTTCTTATATTTCCAAGAGCAAATTCGGTCATTTTCGTAGCATTTAATATGTCGTCTGCAAATGCTCTCAAATTAAACAAGTCAAGAACTTTGTCATCAGGTAAAGATTTAATGAGCACTTTGTGCTTGTGCCACTATGTTTTACTTGTATACATGTATCTATTAAAACTATATTCAAGTTGATAAACCTTAACTTACAGCAGCTATTATTTCAAAGACTTATCCTGTGAATTTCGTTCACATGGTAGTGAGTTAAAAATAACCTATTTTCTTTTGTAAATAATCTCTAATATATTCATTGACATTTTAAGCCATTTACTCGTTTTGACCGTTTATTAAGATGATTAGGTTTCAGAAACTGGTAAAACCAGTTGAATTAAGATGGAGGATTCCCGATAAGCTTTTAGTTTCGCATTTACACCGAGTTTTCTTTTATTACTCCTAACATGACCGAAATAGAATTTAGGATGAGGAAGAATTCTATAAAGACGCTTGGGTCTTTTCCTTGTTATTAGCAAACTGTCTCCTTTTCTGGTAATTTCTTTTGGTTTGCTCACTTTTTTATCAATAAGACTGGAGTCTGAAAATAACTTTCAGGGAAAAGAGTCATCGGATTTCGCTGTTGGCTATTTTCAAGCGGTATCACCAAGTAGCACCATTAACATGAAGGGGAAAATTTAGGGGAAAAAATCATAAAGTCTAATTTCAAAGATATGGAAAACTGTGTATGAAAAAAAGCAGTTACTTGCTACAATCAGCTGCTCTGTTACCAACAGAGCTACCTCAGGGACGATTATAAAGTGCTCCTTTTGCCATATTTTTCGAAAAGTCCCTCTACTATTGTAAGGGTATGAGGCGGTATTTGTATTGTAATGGGTTAACACTTTACCAAATGACAAAATTTGCGACTGGTCCAAACTTAAGGCTTTAGCAGAAAACAAAATGAACATGGCACAGATAATGGAATTTGTCTTTGGAAGGACAGAAAACATTGTGGGAAAAGGAGGAAATGCTGGTTACCAGCATTTTCTCCTTTTCCCACAATGTTTTCAAAGACCTTTTTCCAGTGAGGTCATTAAAACACAGGATTGTTTGGTAAAGGGTTAAATATTTAGATATCACAAATGATCACCTTTGACGATTCTATTAAATGTGTCAAAAATCTCTGGTTACTCGGCTTATTATTTCGGGTAGCTCGCACTCTTACTTAAGTTTGACCTCTTTACCAGATGACAAAATTTTAGACTGGTCTGAATCGAAAGCATTTGCAGACGACAAATCGAATGTCACGCAAGCAATGGGGTTTTTCTTTAAAAGGGGTAAAGAGGGATTGTGGGAAGGGGAGAATACGCTGGCTACAAGCATTTTCTCATTTTCATTATGTTTTCAAACGCTTCTCCCTCAAAGTCGCTAAAACCCGGATTTGTTTGATAGAGGGTTAAACTGAAACACTAATTAAACGAAAAATGTTGCCAGCCCAGGGTAAAACTCCTAATATTTCGACTTCAAATGTTTCTTTTTCGCCGGAAAATCTTAACGTTTCGGACAGTATAGGTAAAAAACAGACTGCACGTTTTGTAGAAAAAAATAGATTAAACGAAAAATTTTGCCAACCCAAAGTAAAACCCCAAATATTGCGACTTCAAATGTTTCTATTTCGCCGGAAAATCTCAAAACGTTTCGGACAGTGTAGATCAAGATCAGACTGCACGTTTTGTGCAGTCTGATCTTAATCTACACTGTCCGCAAAAGTGCATCGAGTCGTGCCTAAGGATTGATTTACTTTGATGTTGTTTGAGTGCCAACAATGAATACTTTCTACTGTTGAGGGTCACTCACCTACCTCCAGTGTTTACATAACTTAGAAATGTTCGAGTGAGATCACAAGGTTCAAAGTAGTGGAGTACATACATTTATTTCGATGATTATAATACATAATTTGGTCATGCTCTGTGAAAAGGTGGTTTAATGCATCTGCAAAAAGTATCTATCCAGGTCAGCCTGCATCGTCCGCACAGGCTGATCTGAATCGATTTCTTTCCATCGGTGAATTTTCTGCGTGTCAAAGGACCATTCTCTCCCATGAACAAGCCGATTTTGTTCTTGTTTTTTTTTGACAAAATGGATCCATATTTGCATTACGTGAAGATCCTTGGTCGATAAATTATGTATTACGAAGATGCATATAACCCCTTTTTTCCAGAGCGCTGCCCATGTATACAGTTTCTGATTGAAGCATTTTTATTAAGAACAGATGCTTTGGTCTATATTTTGTAATCAGTGCTCTAGCTAAGGCGATGACCTCGTTTTGGTCAACGGATCACGTGGGCTATGCATTAGTGCTGCCCACTGGTTGTAAAGCAACTACTATTATATTATTGTAATTGTTACGCGATATGTCCTTTATCAAATACCGTATCTCCTCTGTTCTTTTGAGAAAAAGATTTCTTTGGTCATCTTTAAAGAATTTTCACCTTTTTTCAACCGGATTTCCCGTCAGTCAAAAAGATTAATACATTACCAAACGACAAAATTTTAGACTTGTCCAAATTAAAAGCATTTATAGACAACAAAACAATTGCTACTCAGAATTTGAAATTTGTGTTAGGAAAAGTAGGAAACACTGTGGGAAAAGGAGAAAATGCTGGTTACCAGCATTTTCTCCTTTTCCCACAATGTTTTCAAAAACCTTCTTTCTCAGGGTCGTTAAAAATCGGGGTTGTTTGGTGAAGGGATGATACAGGTACATATGAATAAACAATAAATGTTGAAAAACAACCAATAAGCTTTTGTCTTCAATCTTAAGAATCATTTAAACGACGGCTACAGTTACAGACCCAAATTAAACTGTTGAAGTTTGCAGTATTAACGAGGTTTGACTGTTTAGTTAGCATTTGAAATACGCTGTAAAGTTTACGCTTCGTATAACCATTTGGATAAGCGCCGTCCGCATGGCACTCGAGGTCCCCCTGAAGCATGTAATAGTTTGAAACAGATAATTATATAAATGTTAACAATGACTTTTATTCTGAATTCCTGAAAACAGACACTTTTTTACACTATCAGATTGTAATATAATCCTCTGTCATATAAGATGTTTTATAAAAACGGACAGCTTAGCTCAAAATACAGGGTCATCTTCCTATTACTTAATGATACTCATCTCCTATATCATTTTAGGCTTCAACAGTGTACATAATTATACTTGAATCACTTACGCATGGCAGACTTTTATGCATAAGGCCTCTTGCTCGCACGTACATTTACAGCGTTTCTCTCAGGGTGTTTGTTACTGAACATTACTAATCAATTTATGTACAGACATCTATAATTTTGTAAGGAGACGTTGTTGACCCAAGCTTGACATGATACCAGAAACTATGCAGTTTTGTCTGTGTATACGCTGTTTGCATGAGTAGCCTACCGGCGAAGGACAAAGCGACCTCTTTAACGTTTTGTCCACAACCCAGTTATTAGCTTATCAGGTACTTGCGTACACATTACGCACGTGACTTGTACATCATGGAATAAAAAGCATTTACAGGTGAAGCTTACTTCATTCTGTTCACTATATTCCCGAAAAAAAGGAGACAAAATATAACTTTTTATGTTCCGTTTCAGCGTATGCATATCGGTTTTACAATATTTTTCAATAAATGTTAATGTAAATGTCAATAAATAATAATGAGCCTGGTAAAAGAATGTCAGTGAAAAGGAAAAGATTGAATCTTTCTCCTTTCCCCCCCCCCCTCCCGAAAAAGTGAATACAAATTATACAAACACAGCAACGTATAATTACATGTACATAAATGATACATGTAGTTTTTAAGCCTCCGCTAACCTGTTTCACCCCTTTTTCTGACTTTTGTATAAAGACCAGGTTTCAGAACGAGTGTATTTTTGTCAAGGATGGCATCTTTGATGTTATAACATTGCTCTAATTTTGTCTTCGGTAACTTTGATTAAACGACCTTTTTCTATAATCGGCACTGATAAAAGAGATAAAATTATGTCGATTTGCAGCGGCACTGGGAAGGCCACAAAATAGTCCAGCTTTGCCCTGTGAAAAGGGGGTTTAATGCTTTTGCAAAAAGATTCGACCCATGTCAGCCTGCGCGGACTGCGCAGGCTGACATGGGTCGAATCTTTTTGCTATTGGCCAATCTTCTGCATGTCAAAGGACCAGTCAATCTCATGATTCAGTTGGTTGTTAGACAAAATGGATTTCATGGATCCACAGCCATCTGATGACTTGCTTAGTATAATTCATCACGGAGATACAATTTGCCCCCTTTTGCCTGAGCATGGCTCATTTTATCTGTAATGTATGATTTATTATTAATAAATTTGAATTCTGGGCTTCCAAAACACTAATTGTAGTCCCACAATGAGACCGAGATTTACGTCATCAAACTAAGTTCTAGTCATTAATCCTTACATCCGCTAAATACGACGTATTGCGCCTTTGCGGACAACGTAGATAAATATCAGACGGCACAGCTTGTGCAGCTTGATTTCAGCTATACTCTGTCTTATATTCTATGTTACCTATTTTCATTTAATTATGAAAACAACTTCGAATTTATCGCAATGTGGTCGATTGTTAGTCTGGCTTAAAATAATCATTTTATGCATCTAGCAGTTTAACGCTTTACCAAACAGTCTGTGTTTTAACGACGCCAGGTGATTTGTTTTTTTTTTTCGGCATGGCTGAATGTGCTGGTTTTTGACCTACTTTTTGGTACTGATAACAAATGAATAAATAGAACTTTGTGACTGGCCAAAAGGTGTAGACATATTTATTCTTAGGGCCGCTGTGGTAAAAACTGTAAACACCTTTATTGTAATAGCTCCTGTCTATTTGCTGGCAAATTTGCGCCGTGTATCTTTTTCAAAGATATTTCTTGTTAAAAGTTTTGTCAAGGAGAAAATGCTGAACAAAGTACTTGGGTTTGATCAGAGAATTCCTTCTGGAGAGATAACAAGGCAGACATCTATAGACTATCAGAAAGGTCGTTCTCACAGGGAAATGCAGTTAACTATAACTAAGGTCAACCTCATTGAGAAAACTAACCTATCTAGTTCTAAAGCTAATCAGTTTGAAGTAGTCACTTCAAAGTTCTTCAGATAAAAACAAGATATAAAAAGTACAAGGTTAATCTTTCTGATGTCCATTGTAACTTTAACACTTCACCAAACGACAAAAATTTTGACTGTGCAAACGATAAATCAAACGTGGCTAAAATTGAGGAATTTGTCGTTGAAAGGGTAGAAAATATCATGGGAAAAGGAGAAAATGCCGATTACCAGCATTTTCTCCTTTTGCCACAATGTTTTCAAAATTATTCTCCCTCAGGTTGATGAAACTCGAGATTGTGTGGTAGCAGGATGTATCAGGCCCTGTTTTCTTAGAATAACCGCTAGACAGATTACTTCTTGAAACAAAAAAATATTTTTATAAATGTAAAAACAAAGATATTAAACCACCCTTATTAGGCCTGAAAAATAGTCTCTTCTATAACCTTAGCATCATCAGAAGCTCAAAAAATTATGAAAAAGAACGAAGGCTTACGACAATTGTAGAAAATATCAGTCAAAACCTCCCATAAACCAAAAGCATTTTTTTCCATGCGCACGAACAATGCTGCAGTGCTGAAGCCTCAAAAGAGTACCTACCTTATGTTACGTTTACTTTTTGCTTTTGACGTTTCAGTACTGTACATTGAACCAAGATCAAAGTAACACTTTATCAACACAATCACTTTCACACTCACGCAACACTCACACAATTTGTTTTTTTTTTTAAACATTTATGTATAAAAATAAGCTTTTTCGTCCACATATTTTAAAGAAAAAAACTGTAACAAATCAGAAAAAGTAAACCTGTTATTAGTCATTATTGTTAAAATCTTCATATTTTAGTAGTCATATCAATGTAGTAGTACAATAGTAGCTGTAAAAAAGTCTGGAATCTGTAATTACGACTTTTGTTTTGTATTTTAAAGTTCAGTTACTAACACAGAATACTAACAACGATCTGTAAGGTGCATTGAGGGATGG
The DNA here is from genome assembly GCA_945859785.2 of Tridacna gigas. Classification (NCBI taxonomy): domain Eukaryota; kingdom Metazoa; phylum Mollusca; class Bivalvia; order Cardiida; family Cardiidae; genus Tridacna; species Tridacna gigas. Next base: position 71,714,970 of record OX244029.2, read on the forward strand.
CCACGACCCTCAAGTACTATAAAGACGTGGACAATAAAGTTAAAAAAAAAAAAGAAAGCATTTGCAGCCGCCATGATAAACTGAATTTTGTTTTTGGAAGGGTACAAAACATTGTGGGAGAAGGAGAAAATGCTGGTTACCAGCATTTTCTCCTTTTCCCACTATGTTTTCAAAATTCCTTTTCTTCAGGGTTTTTAAAAGTCGGAATTGTCTGGTAAAGTGTCGATATCAGGCCTTTTTTTTTTTCCTTTTTTCAAAAAAAAAAAAAGAGTAAAAACGACGGGAACCCACTGATAAGTATTTTAATGAAGCGGAAACATTGACAGAAAAGAAGACACTACTGGTTTGAAGTAGTCTTGTTTTTTTTACAATGTTTCAAGGACTCTTAACAGTCGTGAACTTACGTAATTAAAGACACATCTATACTTGTTTTCAATCAGTTTGTAACCCATTTCATCTTTATTATATCAAACTATAATCATCCTTGCATCTTTAAGCCAAATATTTCACCTGACGGTTGCAAGGTTGCATAGATTACAACGAATAGAAAATGCATTTATTTTCTGGAGGCCTTCAAAGAAATCACTGTTGCGACGGTTACGGTTTTAAATCGAAGATTTCCGATAAATTAACGTATTTACCCCTTACACTATGTATATCGGTTATTTTTTAATGTTTACACAGCTGACTACTTCTGAACCATCCTACAGGATATCAAAGTTTAACAGCGTGTTTTCTCTCTGGCTGTATGGGTGTATCTTTAAGGTTTATACAACATAGTAATGGCACTAATGTAATTTAGAGGCATTCTTATAACAAGGATATGATTCTCTTTTTTCTTATTCTTTGTAAATAATTCGCACGAAGTAGTGGTAGTTTTGTTACATTGAAAGGCATCTTCATGGCAAATACGCAATCCTCTTTTCTCTTGTTTGTGATCATACGAGATTCAGTAGATCGCGTCGAGTAAATCAGAAAGATGGGTGTTTAACTCTTTACCAAACAACAAAATTTTAGACTTGTCCAAATTCAAAGTACTTGCAGACGACAAATAAAGTCTCATTCAAATGTCAAAGTTCATCTCTGAAAGGGAAGAAAACGCTGTGGGAAAAGGAGAAAATGCTGGTAACCAGCATTTTCTCCTTTTCCCACAATGTTTTCAAAAACTTTCTTCCACAGGGTCTTTAAAACTCGGGATTGTTTGGTAAAGGTTTAATCTATCAACTTCTCAATGTAGCCATACTTAATTCATTACTTTTTGAAACACAAAAATTATGAATGAATTCAGACACGGACGATCAACAACCCCCCCCCCCCCCCCTTTTTGATACCGATAAATCAGTAACTATCAAGGACGTTAACTTGGTCAGTGGATCGAAAAATGAAGTGAAATTCATAATCTACATCACGAACACCTCCGCCCCGCACCGACCGCACGATATGATACGTACAGGATTTATGGATAATTTCATCTGTTTGAAAAAGAAAATACTCATACATTACGTCTTGGGTTAATGTATAAATTTGGCAATTAGGCCTATTGTATAAATACTGCCTTTTTACACCACAGTGTTTGACCACTTTTGAAAGTATTGTGAGAACAGCAGCAAACGCTTGCTCCCTCTAATACGATATTTTCAGTGTACAGTTTAGAAAAGTACCCCCTTCCCTGTAGCTGTTTGTCTTTTTTCGTAATCTAATTTGAGACTTTTTTTTTTTTTCTGATTAAATCTAGTGGTCAACAGTTGCTCACTTATTAAGGCTATACTTGGATTATGTAATCAGAAAATCCTGAGATCAGATTCCTCAAGCAGCACTGGTTATGTGCAATTGTCCTTAGGCAATGCACTGCAGAGCCACTGCCTAGCGATTGTGAATGAACAAGTGAGCTCTGACTAAGGTATGTCTTAAATATTATTGAAAGCGACGTAAAACACTATTGAAAGCAATCTGATTTAAGCCTTTACGTGTACCAAACAATCCCGAGTTTCAACGATCTTGAAGAAAAAGCCTTTTGAAAACATAGTGGGAAAAGGAGAAAATGCTGGCTACCAGAATTTTCTCCTTTCCCCACAATGTTTTATACCCTCTCAAAGTGAACTTTGCCCATTTGAAATGAATTTAATTTGTCGTCTGCAAATGCTTTCAGTTTGGACAAGTCGAACATTTTGTCCATTGGTAAAGATTTAACCCTTAAGCTGCTAAACGCGACTCACTGACCTTTTGCGGACAGTGTAGATCAAGATCAGACTGCACAGAACGTGCAGTCTGATTATTGACCTTCAATGTCCGATACGCTGTTTTCTTTCCAGTGAAATCAAGTTTGTAATCGCAATATTTGAAAATTACTTGAAAATTTTCGTTTTATTTATCCAGCACCCGTATAAAAGTTAATCTGGTCGACATCCTCATAAATTAGTACCCGTGTTACTGTATACATTAATGTTTCATTTGCAAAAACTGACAGGCAAGTTAGGATATTTGATAGCTTCTACCCGGGTGTCTATTTCATCTTTTACTCTCTCATTTTTATCCCTTTACCAAATAATCCAGCCTTTCTTATCTGCAACCAAAAAGGCCTTTGCAAATACTATCGGAAAGGGAGAAAATTTTGGGAACCAGCATATCTTCCTATTCCCACAAAATTTTCTAGCGTTTCAGTGACAAAGTCCAACTCTTAAGACACATTAACTCTGAAGACACATTTGTCGTCTGCAAATGCTTTCCGATCGGACAAGTCTAAAATTTTGTCATCTGATGAAGAGTTAAAAGTAAGAATACTGACTTTTTTATTAACCTCTTACCACAAATTCCCGTGTGTTATCGGCACTGATGAAGAAGGTTTTTTTGTAAACATTATATGGCGTGCAACACACGAAAAGGGCCCTTCAGACATGTATGTAAATGTGCGTCGTCCGAGATCAGCATGTACAATCTGTGACTAATCCGAGACGACACTTCCCGTTTTTGTGCGATTTTCTGTTTCACGAAAGTCTACTGTATGAAAAAAATCTGTGTAGTCGTAAAGTGCCGTCTCGGATTAGCCTGCGCGGACTGCGCAGGCTAGCCCGGGATGACACTTTATGTAAATGTCCGAAGGTCTCATTTCGAATGTTGCGGGGCAATTATGATTCAAACGAGAATTGCTGGTAACCATCATTTTCTCCTCTTCCAACCATATTTGCCACTGCTTCAGTGACAGAATACAAAATTTTAGCCTCGTTTGTCTTCTGCAAATGCGCCCAAATTGGACAAATTTTAAAACGTTATCATCTGTTGAAGTATTAAATGTCGGAATGCTGATTTTTTTTCGTATTAAATGTTAAATTGCTGAATAATTTTTAGTATAAATGGCTGTTTTGGTTATACTTTCGTTATATTACGGCAACAGCTCTTTTATTCAAATGCTATCTTTGTTCCACCAGTAACAGGCTAGAGCTCTACTATGCCTTGCCCAAGGACAATCCGTCGTGACTAGAACTGCAATATGTATGTCATAATGTGTCCACCTGTCTCACATGCCAGATTTCAGTCCTATCATTTAAGACACATTGCTTGGCGCTGCAGGAGTTAAGATATATGTGAGCCATGCTCTGTGAAAAGGGGGCTTAATGTATCCGCAAAAAAGTATCAGGCTGACATGGGTCGAAATTTTTGCTGTTGATCAATTTTCTGCATGTCTAACAACCATTGTTCCTCCAAATGCAGTCAGTCGTTAGAGTAGATGGATTTTATGGCTCCATAATTAATAGTAGGTGATGGCTTGCTTTGTACAATGCATCACGAAGGTGCATTAAGCCTCCTTTTGCCAGAGCATGGCTCATGTATATTATGTATGGCTCATCCTCAGTACTGTTAGTATTATGTCTTTCTATCATATAGTGATTTTATTTATCATATCTTTGAATGATAAAAGTTTATTTTACTAAAGTATAAAGTTAAAACTATCACGTGACACTATTGTGAATTCATGTTTGTATCACGTATTAAGACAATGTACGCTGTACACGTCTCATTAAACAAAAGCGCAGCATGCGGGTGCTGATGCCAACGCTAGGCTGCAGTTGCCTGATCATATGTTTCAGGGAAAATTCTAAGTCGAAAAGGGGCGCATAACTGTGTCAAAAATACTTTGATGGCAACCTGCCCGTGTTGTAAGGGTTACCCCATTAATACTTAACAAATAGTCCAAGTTTGAATTAAATACATGTATCTTCAGTTATGACAGATATTAATAAACTGTCAAAGTTTCGAAAATTCTAGGTTGAAAAGGAGCATAGCTGTCAAAAATGTAGTGATTGTTACCTGCCCCTGTTATATGGGTTCCTCTTATGATACAGTCTAGTCAGATTAGTGCATATATGAAGTAAATATCTTCAGTAATGAGGGAGATATTATAAAATATCAAGGTTTTTTTGCACGATGTAGACAATGCGGACGACGACGGCAGGGCTACAGCAATACCTCCGCGGTTTTTTTTAACCCTTTCCGAAACAAGTCCTGGTTTTCACGTGTCTGCAGTACAAGTCTTTTGAAAACACTATGGGAAAAGGAGAAATTGCCCGTAACGAGCAATTTCTCCTTTTCCCACAGCGTTTTCTACCCTTTTTGAGAACTTCCTGCCATTTTCATCAAATTTAAAATTGTCGTCTGCAAACTCTTTCAATTTGGACCAGTCCAGAATTTGTCGTTTGGGAAAGGGTTAATACATCTACAAAAAGTATGGACCCACATCATCCTGCACAGTCTGCCCAGGCTGACCTGGGCCCAAACATTTCGCTATTGGTCAATTTTCTGTTATATCCAAGTACCAGTCTACCTCATGATTCAGTAAGCTCTTATACAAAACAGATTTTTATGGATCTGTAATACTGTGATGACTTGCTAGGTATCACGGATAATGGAGATGCACTAAGCCCCCTTTTGCCAGAGTTAAACAGCTGAGCTAATAAAATGTTCTATATTGTATTTGTCGTCTGCAGTCACTTTCAACATGGAAGGGTCCTTTTTTTATCTGGTAAAGAGTTGTGTGAGTCCTAAACACTTTTATGTCTGATTTCTTATGGTAGGAGTTGTGTAACAATTTCAGAAGTTTTTGTTTTTTTCGTAGATCTACTGATCCTCTACAATTTCTTTTTAATTCATGCATGAGCGTACCGAAATATAGGTCATAACTGTCTAGTTAAAGATGTTCTTCTTGCGTACGTTATTTTAATAGATTTGTTTTTGTCATTTTTATATTGTTTTTAACTGGGGACGGAAATAGCGGAGAACAAACTTAAACTTTAAAACACAGACTCAATGTCAATGTCGACAAGTTACGTCACGTGATCAGTTTGTCAGTCAATTATATCAATACCTTTGCTTGATCTATGCAATACTGGGTTGAGTGTTTAACCCAAAGTATCCACACTTTAGTAATGTGGCTGGTCGATGGAGTTGCTTATGTATTTGACCGTCTGACAAATGCAGAAGTAACTCTTACGATTGCCACGTGCAAGGAACATGTATAATCATACTTGTACTGTGATTCGAACCTGAAACTATTAGCGCTCATTCTCCACCTTCTATTTCCTGATTCCTTTCTCTTTTCTGTTTTTCTCTCTCTGCTTTTTTGGGGGTTTTTTTGTTACGTCATTTCATTATCTATTTCAACACTTGTAGTGACCTTTAATTTGTATTATATATGAGTATATTACGAAATGCATGTGTATGCATAAGAAATTAATAAAATCTAATTAATCTAATCTAATCTTGAATTTTTTGTCTTCTCGATTTGTAAAAAAAAATATATATCATAAGTTTTCAGGGAAAGTCTGAAGAAACTGAATACCATTCCATTTCTACTGATTTCTGAATCCGTAGGGGACAATTAAACAAAATGGAAACTTTCTGTTCCAAATGTTATGTTATGCTAAATAAGAATGACAATTGAGCTGAATTTATTTGTCAATAGATATTGCCTGTGTCTCCAACGAAACCAAAATGACTCATGCTATGTGAAAAGGGGGTTTAAACCATCTGCAAAAAGTATCGACACAGGTCAGCCTGCGCAGTCCGCGCAGGCTGACCTGTGCCGAAACTTGTTGCTGTAGGTAAATTTTCTGCATGTCCAAGAACCATTCTACATGACGATTCAGCCGTTTATTACACAAAAATAGATTTTATGGATCCAAAAATTATGTGATGACTTGCTTGGTATAATGCATCACGGATATGCATTAAAACCCCTTTTGTCAGAACATGACCTAAATTCACCCAGTACGTTAATGAACACCTAAGTATTGTAAGATAATATGGAGAATATTCTCGAAGGGGTAAAAACTTTTTTTTTTTTTCTTCTTTTTTCAACCACTTACAGAGATAGATTGGTGTAATGACAGCAACAGAGGCGATAGTGACAATAACTTACTTTAAGAAAATTGATGTTTTTAGCCTGTTGGCCAGAAGTCATGCTGTGACGTTTATAAGAGTCACATTGTATTATGTATTGCAAAAGCGTCGATGACTGTTTAAAAAAACTATTTTGGTATTCATCATTTCATAATTTGGCTTTTTTTTTTTACATTTTCTACGTGTAGCTTTCACTTTCGCACTCCTCCTATCTCTGTTATCATAAATTTTTGTAGTATGTCACATGATCGACAATAAGTGAGCCATGCTCCAGCAAAAGGGGGCTTAATGCATCTCCGTAATGCGTAATACCAAGCAAGCCATCACATAATTATGGATCAATAATAGCTACTTTTCTAAACAACCGACTTAATCATGAGGTAGACTGGTCTGTGAACAGAAAATTGACCAATAACGAAAAGTTTCGGTCCAGGTCAGCCTGCGCGAACTGCGCAGGCTAACCTGGGTCGATACTTTTCGCAGATGCATTCGGCCCCCTTTTCACAGAGCATGGCTCAAATGTTTTTGTCCTTACGACAATAAACAAACTTTGTTTTCATAAAAAGACAAAAAACCTTGATCCGCCTTTATCTTTTACCTTCTTACAGACGACTTTTCTGTTTTGCAGCGGGCCACTTTTTTCGTTTGCTGCCAGAAGGTCAAAATATGAGTTTATTAAAACAAAGAGTGGTTGATTGTATGGTGTTTAACGCCGTTTTTCAACATTATTTTCGGTAGATCGCGTCGGCCAGTGAACATATCCATGCTTTCCTTAATTTCCTGTTACCAGTATTTCGCAAAATATTTTGTCAAAGCCACTGGCTGCTCTCCCAACGTTGAAACAATGGTCAGCGGTTGGAGAGGAATGAATTCTGTCACAATGACTATCATCAATCCTTGGAAAGAAAATTGGCCGAGCTTGGGATTCGAACTAGCGATCCCCTGTTCTCAAGTGCTGTACGCTACCGACTGTGATACCTGGGCTCGACTAAAACAAAGAATTTTTTTATTTCCATTTTAATAGGGGTAAAAATCGGCAAGAGTTTTAACTGACTGTACCCTTCAGCAAACGATCCCGTGATTTTTTAACGACCCTGGAAAAGAGGACATTTGAAAACATAGTTGGAAAAAGAGAAAATGCTGGTAACCAGCATTTTCTCCTTTTTCAACAATGTTTTCCGTGCTTTCAAAGAAAAATTCATCGTTTGAAACACATATAATATCATATAATTTTTCGTCCGCAAATGCTCTCAATATGGATAAGTCTAAACTTTTTACCTGTGTTTTTTCTCCACAAGAAAGAGTACAAATGCTAACATTGTGAAATATTCTAACCCGTGTTACTTAGAGAAGATATGCGTGGTGGAGTGGTTTTTTTTTTTTTTATATAGCCTGTCATTTTTCTATAAAAATAATGGCCGAGCCGACCTGCAACCCTCGACTGACCTTACTGCTACTGCTCCTGCCGCCTGACCCGACAACTGAAAGAGTAAATCGTGTTTTAATAGATGACGTCATCTTTTAAGAGCCCCTAAAATGTCCTCATTTTCATATTTTTTAGATAAAATGTGTCATCGCCTGTGGTACGTAAAAACAGTTATCTATTGTTTTTGAACGCGCATATGTTTTAAATCGCACGAGAGAAGGACAGTTAATTAATAATTAAACTTAAATGTAAATAAAGTGCGCCATAAATCCGTCATCGGATGACGGCTAAATCTACGATAAATGCCGAGGATCGCCAACGAAATGTGACATAAACAATTTAAAAGTAGCCGGCGTTTATGTTCCAGACAGTCAAGTACTAAACACGAGTGATGCAACTTGTGACCTTCAACCTAACTTTAGCCCCTTACCAAACGAAAAAACATTTAGACTTATCAATATTGAGAGCATTTGCAGACGAAAAATTATATGATATTATATGTGTTTCAAACAATGAATTTTTTTCTTTGAAAGCACGGAAAACATTGTTGAAAAAGGAGAAAATGCTGGTTACCAGCATTTTCTCCTTTTCCAACTATGTTTTCAAATGTCCTCTTTTCCAGGGTCGTTAAAAAATCACGGGATCGTTTGCTGAAGGGTTCAATCAGTTAAGACTCTGAGGTGGTGAATTCGAATTCAAGCGTAGCAAAATTCTGTTCGAGGATTGGTGAGCTTATCGTCATTGCGACAGTACTCCGTTCTCAAAAGGCTAGAAACTCTGACTTTTCATAAGGAATTCTTCAACCCCTAACTGCTGTTTACATCTAAAGAGTACAGACTCCAACATTTTAGACCGACCGATCGCAACTGAAGGCTACAAAGCTATGCTTGAAGGTGATAGACATGTAGCTCAAAGCAACTTTTAGGTACAAGTAGTGTGGGACAAATGCCCACTAGGGCCATTGCCATCTGGGACTTCTAACCTCCATTTGTGGTACTCTTCAATTTAAAGGCGAGTATTGACCTATTACCGGGACCACACGGAAAAATCAATGGCAGCATATATACGAAAGACAATTTTAAAAATGTAAATAAGACAATTTAAAAAAATGTAAATATCTGTACTAATAAAGGCACATTTAATTGCTATGCAGTGTCAAATAAGTATAACTGGCTTTTATTTCCCAGTCGGTATTCTCGTTATGGGTTTGTTAGTCTTATGATTACGTTAAGGGCAAAGTGTCTGTCCTGATAGTATCGCATTGTCTCGCAAGACTTGTTCATTTCTTTACAAAATACGAACAAGAGTGCTCAAAGAAAGACAAGTCCATCAGACTGGCGATAACAAGTGAGTCATGCTCTGTGAAAAGGGTGGCTTAATGCATTTGCAAAAAAAGTATCGACCGACGTCAGCCTGCGCAGACCGCTCAGGCTGACCTGGGTCGAAACTTTTTACTTTTGGTTAACTTACTGCATGTCAAGGGACTAGTGTACCTCATGATTCATTAGGTTGTCATACGAAACGGGTTTTAGGGATGTATAGTATTTGTCCTTCATATGAAAGCATTCGTAATATATATTTTTCACCACATTGGCTACGAATTCGACCTAAAGAATCTTTTTGTCGAATCATGGCTTCACAAACTAATGATTGTATATATCGAGTTGCCTACTTCCTGTATAATGCCTTTCAGTATCGTAGAGAATTTCTGAAAGACATTACATAGAAAGTATTGTAAAATACTGTATATAATTTTTGAAATATATTTAAATGACGGCGTCGCTACCAAAACACATCGAAAAAAAGATTCTGACAGAGGAGAAAATTGTTCTGATAAATTGATGTTAGTATCTAAACGTCACTCTAAATATATGATATTTCTGATTTTCTTTTGTATTTTGGGCCGGTGGCCTTATGTATTCTGAATAAACTATTTAGTTAGTTAGTTAGTATTGTTATGACTTGCTTGGTATCATGCATATAGAGCATGGCTCAAGTATTCCACTAGGCCATAAGCCCTTTAGGATATTTGCCCCCCCCCCCCCCAATAAATTTGGTTGCAAAATGATGGTATAGGGACACTTTGTACCTTAACCCCTCAGTTGAAAGCATCCTCATGTGTCTGGAGACACCCATGGGGGTATCTACGACTGGTACGCAAAAACGCAGTTGCCTACACTTTGGAAAAAAGAAAGACAGTTTTGCCCAAACAAAGTCACCATAGGCCACCAAATAGTTTCTACGATTCAAAAGTTTTCTGGCGGAAGAGGTCCTGCGTGACCCAGTGCTAAAGTGGGGACTCGTTACCCGGAGGCCCCGTGTACGAGTCTCACTGGATCCACTGCGTTTTTCGTGGGAGTGTCCTTGGGGCAAGACACTGCCGAGACCAAGCCTAATACTGTTGGAACCAAGGAAATACGTAAATATGTGAGCTGTCGTCTTGATATGATTGAAATAATGTTGAAAGCGACGTAAAACACCAGTCAATTAATAAAAAATCTGGGGGAAGCCCCAAGACCCTTGAAAGACCTGTGAAATCTCCCTCCACCTCTAGGCACTTCGTACCTCGGACGATACCTTCGGTAAAACTTTGCGTATACTTCATTTTGGGTAAGCTGAGCCTCTGACACCAACCACCTAAAATAAAACCTTAACCATTTACCACACAATCCCGACTTTTATCGACCCTAAGAAAGAGGCCTTTTGAAAATATTGTGGGAAAAGGAGAAAATGCTAGTAACCAGCATTTTCTCCTTTTCCCACAATGTTTTCTTACCTTTCAGAAACAAATTTAATAATTTGAGTCACATTTAATTTGTCGTCTGCAAATGCTTTCAGTTTGGACCAGTCTGAAATTTTGTCGTTTGGTAAAGAGTTAACCCTCTACCAAACAAGCCCGTGTATTAATGATACTGAGGAAGAGGTCTTTTGAAAACATTGTGGGAAAAAAAGGAGAAAATGCTGGTAATCAGTATCTCCTCCGTTTCCCTCTAAAGTTTCTATTATTTCACAGACAAATCCTACCATTTGTGCCACATCTAATTTTGTCGTCTGCTACTAATGTTTTCAATTTGTACCAGTCTAAAATTCAGTCGTGTGGTAAAGAGTTGCACTTTTGTAAATTGTGTCTATGTCTCATAAAATAGCGACGCTCTGGCAAAAGGAGGCTTACTGCACCTCCGTGAATCATGATACCAAGCAAGACATCTCACTTATGGATACATAAAATCCATTTCCTCTAACAACCGACTGATTCATAAGGAACAGTGGTCATTTGTCGTGCAGAAAATGGACCAATAGCAAAATGTTTCAGCCCAGGTCAGCCTGCGCGGACTGCGCAGGCTGACCTGAGTCGATACTTTTTGCAGATGCATTAAGCCCCCTTTTTCACAGAGCATGGGTTGTGTCGATGGTATGTTATAAATATTTTATGCTAATTCTGATGTAAAAAAAAACCCGAACATCTCGTACCCATCTTCTACAGTTTGTCATAGTCTATAAACTTTTTGTTACAATAAATTACCCCTTCACTGTCATGGGCAACATACCCGCTGTTGCGGATGGCGTTGAGCAAAGATCAGACTGCACAGAACGTGCAGTCTGATCTTTGATCCACACAAAACCGTTACTGAATTCTCTACGATAATCGAATTTCCTGTGCATGTTAAATGGAATTGTCCTTTTAGCCGCGGAAAAAGTGAAATTTATTTACTGGACAGAGAAAAGGGTTAACTCTTTACCAAACGACAAAATTTCAGACTCATCCAAATTGAAAGCACTTGCAGACGAGAAATTTAACGTGGCTCAAATGACGGAATCTGCTTTTGAAAGGGTAGAAAACATTGTGGGTAAAGCAGAAATTGCTCACTACCAGCATTTTCTACTTTTTCCCCACAATTGTTTTCAAAGGCCTTCCATCTCAGGATCGTCAGAACTCGGGAATGTGTGGTAAAGGGTGACCCTTTTCAGCGCCATAGGCAAAAACAGGAGCTTGTGCGGACGGCATAGATCAAAATCAGACTGCACAAAATGTGCAGTCTGATCTTGGATCTATGCCGTCCGCTTGTTTAGTCAAGCTTATAAGATAAAAAATCTTTCTGAGTTTCAGGAGATTGTATTTTCAGCCGAGGAAAAGTTGAGTTCATAAATACGGCACTGAAAGAGTTCAGTCGGTGCACCTTGACACAAAAACGAGCCATCCTACTCTGAAAGCATCCTAGTAATATGATATTCAGTGGTTGCTAAAAAAAAGTGGCTATTATCGATCCAAAATTATGTGATGTCTTGCTTGGTACCATGTATCACGAAGATGCATTAAGCCCCCTTTTGCCAGAGCATGGCTCACACACACACACACACACACACACACGTGTGTGTGTGTGTGTGTGTGTGTGTGTGTGTGTGTGTGTGTGTGTGTGTGTGTGTGTGTGTGTGTGTGTGTGTGTGTGTGTGTGTGTGTGAGCCATGCTCTGTGAAATGGGATCTAATGCATCTCCGTGCGGCATGACACCAAACAAGTCATCACATAATTATGGATCCATAAAATCCATTTTGTATACATGTAACAAGAGACTGAATCCTGAGGTAAACTGGTCCTTGGAGCTGCAGAAAATTGACCGATAGTGAACTGTTTCGGTCCATGCCAGCCTGCGCGGACTGCTCGGGCTGACCTGGGTCGATACTTTTTGCAGATGCATTAAGCCCCCTTTTCACAGAGCATGACTCATATGTTTAATTCATGGGCACATTTGTAAACATTGTAGCAGCAGAGATGTTGCTTGTTACTAGCAATTTCTCCTTATATTTGACTCAATGTTTTCGAAAATGGTTGATTGTAAGAGGCAAAACTTCGAATGCCGGAGGTAATGTGTTAACCCTCTACCAGACTACACAATTATTAGACTTGTCCAAACTGAAACATTGGCAGACGACAATTACGTGCTGCGCAAATGATGAACTTTTTCTTTGAAAAGGTATAAAATATTGCAGGGAGAAAAAAGCTAGTTACCACCATTGCTCTCCTTTCCCCCACAATGTTTTCAAAAGCTTTCTTTTTCAGGATCGTTATACCTCAGGACTGTGGGAAAAGATTAAAAAGTCACATGGCCCTGCGTATTAAAAAATACATTTTTTTTTTTATCTATTTTTGTCTGCAATAATTTTTTTTTTCAAAGATATTATCAATTTTTTTTATCTGTTAGTTCGACGTTTTGAAAATTACGTTCATGTTAGTACACACAACTTTAGCTGGTTCATGATGATTTTTGTTGACGCTCTCCCAAAAGTATATCCTCAATTCGGGTTTGCGCGATTGGTTTTAACATAGATCTTCGATGAATCCATGAATCGCACAAAAAACAGCGCAGTGCTCTGGGAAAAGCCGATTGAGTGCATTATACCAAGCAAGTTGTCTGATAGCAAGGATCAGTTTTGTCTAAAACCGACCGAATCATGAAAAATGGTTATTAATTTTGACATGCAGAAAATTAACCAAAAGATTTCGACCCATGTCAGCCTGCGCAGGCTGAGATGAATCGATACTTTTTGCAGATGCATCAAGCCAGCTTTTCACAAAGCCTGACTCATTAATTATAAAGGTACATTGTATTTGAATTCCAAAATGAAAATCTTCAATAAATAAGACTGAAAGTACCAGTAAGCTTCATGTGAAGGATGGATGTACGAGTATATAAAAAATATCATACTGCACTTTACTGAAAAGACCTGCACAGCGAGCTCATTGAAGTCGTGATGTCGTTTTTATAAGGTGACTCAATTCGACTTGCACGCTTGTGCTAAGCCTGTGTATCTTAATGGTTACGCGCACGGCTCGACTAAAATTATTCACGAACAATGATGAGGGTATTTGAGACAAGATGTTTCCCTCTTTCATTAAACCGACATTTTTGCAACTTAGGTATATGCGGGAAAGCGTCCAATGCTTAGAAAGAATCTCGTGCACGTATAGAAAATCTCTAGAATCGCATACGTAAGTGAACTGACCGCAGTGACAAAACTGAAGTACGGTTGAAAATGGCCTTTTACACACACACACACACACACACACACACAGACAGAGCTTTATAATGGGCTTGTTCTTGGGCAAAACACTTCAGAGCTCTGGCCTAGTACAAGTGAAACTCAGGACATGCATGAATTAGTGAGCTGTAGCCATGATATGATTTAAGTTGTGTCGAAAGCAGCGTAAAACGCCATTCAATCAATCAACCTAGATACAGCCTTAGTTTTTGTACGTTGTGTGGGATATGATTACTTCCCTTGAATGCACTGATAGTGCTTCAATAGTAGTCTCCCTTACCATGAAAAAGACGTATTATGACACCAGCACATTTAACCCCTATCCTGCTGAATAACTTAAATGATACATTCAAGTCGATGGTAAGAATCCGAATGTTGCTATTTCAAAATTATTTTGGGGATAAAAAAATCTACTTATCGGACAGTGTAGATCCAAGATCAGACTGCACGTTCTGTGCAGTCTGATCTTTATCTACACTGTCCGCAAACGGTCATTGAGTCGCGGCCTAGCAGCCTAAGGGTTAAGCTACTGGACCTCAGGCCTCATCTTGTGCAGGGAGACAGTATTGTTGGGGTAAAGAGTCAGCTTTTCACGTCATAGGTTCCGGGATCGAATTCTATGATAAGCTGGTCGTCGTTTTGGGACTCGAACACAAATCTTAGTGTTAGTGCTTGTTTGATTTGCACAGAGTAATCATCCCAAGTGATTTTAAATTGTATGAACTTCTGTCACAATCGATATAAAATAGGCTAGAAAAATAAGAAATACCCTTTGCATACAAACATTCCCATCGTGAACGGCCCGAGAGACGATCGAACTTGGGGCAAGACATTTTGTAACGATTTCAACTTATTACTATTTGGCGACAGATTATCCTTTTTATCGTTTCCACTATATATATGAACCATGCTCTGGCAAAAGGGGGTTTAATGTAGCTCTCCGATTCATTTTACCAAGCAGGAAATATCTTAATCATGGATCCATAAAATCCATTTTTCCCTACAATCCACAGGATTTTGAGGTAGAATGGGATGTTGCCATGGAGAAAATTTACAAACACATGTAGTTAAAAGTTTCGACCCATGTCAACCTGTGCAGGCTGACATGAGTCAATTCTTTTTTCAGATGCATGAAGCCCCTTTTTCATAAAGCAATGCTCATACATTTAACAAGCATAATGGACAACATTGTGCAATTGCTGTCATTTTTATGAAAGCAATTCCATAGTTCAATATTTGCAAGCAATTCAAAAACAGACTTGAACTCGAAAGAACTGTAAATGTAACAAGCATTTAATTCAAACTTTGACAAGGCATTTAAAAAAAGCAATACAACATCTCCTTTCTACTTAATAAATAAACATGAATTAAAAAATATCTTAACTCTTTACCAGATGACAAAATTTCAGACGAGCTGATACTGAAAGCATTGCAGATGACAGATTGAATGTGGCAATTACAAATTTGTTACCAAGTGTAGCAAGTCTGCATTTGTAAGGGATTCCCTATTTGTAAGCTAGGGATGGAACCAAGGATGAAATGCTGAAAAGATGAGATCTCTTTAACCCTTTACCACACAATTACGATTTTTAACGACCCTATAAAAGAAGCCTTTGGAAAACATTGTGGGAAAAGGAGAAAATGCTGGTAACCAGCATTTTCTCCTTTTCCCACAATGTTTTCTACCCTATTCATAATAAATTTCAATTTTTCAGTCCCATTTATTTTGTCTTTTGCAAATGCTTTCAATTTGGATCAGTCTAAAATTTTGTTGTTTGGTAAAGAGTTAACAATAGAAAACATTCTTAGAAAAAAAAGAAAACAGTGGCTACCACCACTTTCTCTATTTCCAGCATTGTGTTCAAAGAATCTTCTCCTTTAGTATCGTAAATATACAGGATTGTCATGTAAAGAATAATGATTAAAAGAAAAACTCTGTATTGATGAGAGACAATAAACTGTTTTGGCAGACAGTTTAGCAATCTATTACACTACATATTCTATATATGCAATCCGATCTTGGATCTATACTATGACATATAATTTCACAAGAATTTCAGGATGAAAGAATTTTTGCCAAGAAACCAGTAAGTCCAGCCATTCCACAATATAATCAGTTTGAGATCCAAAGAAAAGAAATGGATACTTTCAGTAACTGAAAAAAAAAGTTTAACTCTTTACTAAATGACAAAGTTCTGAACTTCTGCAGATGACAAATTTAATTTTATTCGAATTATGTGATTTGCATTTTAGAAGGGTAGAAAAACATTGTGGGAAAAGGGTAAAATTCTGGTTCCCAGCATTTTATCCTTTTCCCACATTGTTTTCAAAGCTTTCTTTCTAATGGTCATTAAAACTTGGCATTGAGTGGTACAAGGTTAAGGCTACCTTAGCAAAGTGTCTCACAAAATACTCAACAGATTACATCCAAAAATCATGTGTGGTCTGATCTTGATCTATACTGTGTGCAAAAGCAACCTAAGTTACACTTAAAGCTCTAATATTGGTATTAAAGGGTCAAAAAACCCTGGATTAAATCTGGACAACTCTATCATGGGTTACAGACAAGCATGAAAAAGACAACATTGTGATATAAGATGCAATCCTTATATCAACTAATTTCTCTCTTTCCCAAATCCAAAATATTACAAAGGTGTGTCTAACCTTTTGCACAGAGGAAAGGGCTAGAACTGTACATGTATCATTTTTCTGCTGTTTACTAGCACATTGCAAGCATCACATGGTTATCTATAAATAGCATCCAATAGCTGTGCATCTTGGTTATTATTGAAAAAAATTAACTCTTTACCAAACCACAGAATTTTTAGACTGGTTCTTATGGAAAGCAGTTGCAGGCGACAAGATAAATGTTGCTAAATTGTTGGATATTTTTCTCTCATTTGGTAGAAAATATTGTGGGAAAAGGAGAAAATGCTGGTTGCCAGCATTTTCTCCTCTTTCCACAATGTTTTCAAAGCTTTGTTCCCACTGGTCATTAAAAGCTGGGATTGTGTGGTAAAGGGTTAATAAATAAAGAACAAAATAAACTGTCAACTATAGTCTATATCTTCTGAGCAGCCTCCAACTATAAATATTTCAATTATATAAATCCCTAGCAAAGATAAACAACTACTATGACATTTCATGACAATAAAGATAGCATTTTCAAATGCAAAAACAAGGTTGGATAATCAATCAAAATATGGTTGGAAAATGCGAGTCAACTGATCACAAAAATATTTTTTCATTATCTTTGTAAGGTCACCAAGGTCCGTATTCACCAACCATTTTTCAGGACATTCTCAGTTTTATTCTCCAAGATTTTCTAAATTTGAAAGTCACAAAACATCTGATTGGTTGAACCAAACGGTTTAGCCAATCAAAAGTTTTCAAATTTAGAAAAATTTAGAGAATTAGACCAAGAACATTCTAAAGAACGGTTGGTGAATACAGACCCATGAAAATTCATAAGATAACTAATATATAAATCCTTAAATGTTACCCTGGAATTAGCTGAAATTGCTATAGCAGACAGTTTAGATCAAGATCAGACTGCACTGGATATGCATTCTGATCTTGAACCTACACTGATGGCTACTTTGATACCTATTCTGGCCAGAATGATCTTAAAAGAGCATTAGTTGGGCCATTTTCCTCATCAAAAAGGGCAAATTTAGCACTCTTACGCTTAAACTTGTCTAAAATTCTGTTCAGCTCAGAAATTATCAAGGATAGTTCTATCCAATACTGTAAAAATACAACATTTTATGCCCCTGATTTGGTCAGATTTGGATAACAAGAAGTTCTTTAACCCTTTATCACACAATCCAAGGTTTTAACAACCCAGAGAAAACACCTTTTGAAAACATTGTGGGAAAAGGAGAAAATGCTGGTAACCAGCATTTTCTCCATTTCCCACAATGTTTTCTACCCTTTCAAAAAGAAATTTTAATTTTTGAGTCACATTTATTTTTTCGTCTGCAAATGTTTTGAATTTGGACAAGTCTAAAATTTTGTCGTTTGGTAAAGAGTTAACAAAACATAACTATATTACTAAGAATTAAATAGCGATCATTTAGATATCAAGCATATTTTACAACAATTCAGCTGTGCATCAACCCTTTACCCAACGATCCCCCGTTTCAACCATCCCAAGGAAAAAGGCTTTTTGAAAACATTGTGAGGAAAGAAGAAAATGCTGCTTACCATCACTTTCTCCTTTTTCCACAATCTTTTCTACCGTTCCAGACAAATCCAATAATTTGAGCCTCCTTTCACTTTTCATCTGCATATGCTTTTAACCCTTTACCACACAATCCCGGGTTTTTACAACCCTGAAGAAGAAGGTTTCTAAAAACATTGTGGGAAAAGGAGAAAATGCTGGTTACCAGCATTTTCTCCTTTTCCCACAATCTTTTCTACCCTATCAAATACAGAAATCATCATATGAGCTACATTTATTTTTTCGTCTGCAAATGCTTTCAATTTGGTTGAAGCACAAATACATGTATTGTTGTTTGGTAAAGAGTTAAATGTTATAAACATGTATTTCCTAGACATGCATACTTCTTGAATACACTATGTACTCTTGAACCTAGAATCAAAATCTATTTTCTAAAACTTGTGGGAAAGAAAAACCTGATAATCCCAGCAACATTAGAATAGCAAGTTACAACATTCAAAAACAATTAACCCTTTTCCACACAATGCACAGTTCTGATGACCCTGAAGAAGGCTTTTTGAAACAATGTGAGAAAAGGAGAAAATGCTGGTAACCAGCATTTCTCCTTTTCCCACAATGTTTCCTACCCTATCTAAGAACTGTAGGTCATTTGTATCAGTTTCAAGTTTGTTGTCCCCAGTTACTTTCAATTTGTGAGAGTCATAATTCTTTTTGTGTTTGAAGGGGTCAACACAGCACTTACTGATGCACAAAAAAGTAGAAATAAATAATGAACAAATAGTTACAGTGAAACCGCTTTAACTTGTCAATTCATTAATATTCCGTCTATTTATAAATCTTTGATAAATTTATGATTTCATAGGATGTTTACTTTAGGATCGCTGTCCAGGTATTTTAGCTCTACACCACCATGGACACTGCAACAAGATCTTTTATCATACAAACATTTTACATATTTGAACTCTGTTTAAAACAAGGCAAATATCGGAACTCAGTCACAGAAACAAAGCAGCAACAAGTTCAATCAGTTTCACAATAACTTCATGACAATTTAACAAGTAAACACGGGAGACAGTGCTGGAGGGGTAGAGCATCTGTCACATTAGTGGTTCCAAGTTTGATTCCCATGATGAGTGGAGTCAATCTTTGGAACTGCCCCCATCATTGCAAAAGTACCAGTTAGTCCTTTATCACACAATCCCAAGTTTTAACGACCATCAGAAAGAAGCCACTTGAAAGCACTGTCAGGTAAAAAAGCAGAAAATGCTGGTAACCAGCTATGTCATATCACGGCGGTCAGTGCACCTACACATGTGTTTCAAGCCTTTCTCACAGCAGTGCTGACATAATTTTCTTTCCAATCCACTGAGTACTTTTCTCACATGTATCAGATGTGAGAGGCAAAAAAAGAAAGTTTGCCTCAACAGGATATCGAACCTGCAACCACTAGGTCACCAGAAGATACACTAACCACTGAGCTACCCAGCTGTGGTAATGAGTGATTGATATAAGTTGTAGAATTTATTTCACAATCAATGTAATATTAATAAGTTTTAACTAAGAAGTAAACTGTACCTTATCTTTAACCCTTTGCCAAACTATCCAAAGTTTTAACAACCCTTGGAAATAATACTTATTAAAACATTGTGAGGAAAAGATCAAATGCTGGTAACAAATTTAAAGACAAAGAAAGTCGTCTGCACAAGTTACAGCAGTGTGTAAAACTAAACAAGAAAGCAAGTAGAGTATAGGGATTCTAGAAACACTCGTACATAGAACCCTTTTTACAAGGCCAGTTATTTCAGTCATGTCCATATAGCAAGCATTTGCAGACAACACATTAACTCTTTACCACATGAGAAAAATGCAGACCAGTCCAAATTGACAGCATTTGCAGATGACTATTTAAATGTGACTCAAACGGGGAATTTTGCCTTTGATATGTTAGAAAACATTGAGGGAAAAGGAGAAAATGCTGGTTACCAGCATTTTCTCCTTTTCCCACAATGTTTTCAAAAGGATTCTTCTTCAGGGTCGTTAAAAGTCAGGATTGTGTGTTAAGGGTTAAACGAGGCTAAAATGCTGGGATTTTGTCTTTGGAACCTTGACAAACATTAATTGCCATTCTATTTACCAGCACTTTCTCTATTTGCCAATATGTTTTCAATGGGTTCTATACAACTACAGGATTATTTGGGAAAGGGTTAATCAAGTTTGCATGAACTTTGAAAGATAAAAACACATGTGTGGGTGTGGGCTGGGCTAAAAAATGAGATCAGTTCAATTCTTTACCTAATGTAGATCCCTTTAGTGGCGTAAACAATGATGGATATTGACAACAAAGGAATTTCATGAAAAATTGGGTATGTGTTGTCGTTTCACCATAAACTTTTTATCAGTATCTTAGTTTAACTCCTCACCAAACGACAAAACTCTAGACAGGTCCAAATTGAAAGTAGTTGCAGAGAACACACTAAATATGCAACAAATTAAGACTTTTTTCTTTGTGAGGGAAGAAAACACTGTTGGAAAAGGAGAAAGTGCTAGTTACCAGCATTTTGTACTTTCGCCACAATGTTTTCAAAAGTTCTTTACCTGAACCCTTTACCACACAATCCCGACTTTTAACAACCCTGAGGAGGATGCCTTTTGAAAACATTGTGGAAAAAGGAGAAAATGCTGATGACCAGCATTTTCTCCTTTTTCCTCAATGTTTTCTACTCTATGAAAGACAAATATCAGGTTCTGAGTTACATTTAATTTGTCGTCTGCAAATGCTTTCAATTTGGGATGGGCTAAAATTTGTTCGTTTGGGAAAGGGTTAAGGGTCGTTAACAGGATTATGTGGTGAAGGGTTAAAGGCTATCTTTGTTGGCTAATGCAGATATTCAGTTTTTGTGCAGAAGTTTTTCTTGTTTCCAAATTAGCGTAAACATAGTGTAGTTGCAAGTTGCTTTAAAGACTTTTTTTTTTTTACGTGGGATCTTGGGTTATCTAGACTCTAATCCAATATACTTTAACACTTAAACTAAAACTGGAAAATTTTGGAAAAATAAACAAGTTTTTTTTCACAATACCACTGAAACTTAATTTGTTAGGTCTAGAAATTCTTTTTGCATGTGTATTTACACTGCCAAGGAATTCATTGAACACATTGCAGGACTACTTTTCATATATTTTGTAAGCCCCTGGCAAGGAAACAATCATACCAACAATACATTAGGGAAAATCAGTGGAAAATTGCCTTGGCCACTTTAACATAATGCTAATTAAATGGATCTGTCCATTTTGGACTTTCATGCATTGAAAACATCTGAAAGGAGGATATATAATGGTCTACTGCAGTTTCAAATAATACCATTCTTTACCAAATAATAAAATTTAAGATCTGTTCATATTGAAAGCATTTGCAGAGGACAAATAAATGTTTGCTCAAAACACGAAATTTGTCTTTAGAAGGGTTTAAAACATTGAGGGAAAATGAGAAAATACTGGTTACCAGCATTTTCTCCTTTTCTCATAATATTCTCAAAAGCCTTCTTCCTCAGGGTTGTTAAAAGTCAGGATTGTTTGATAAGGGTGAAACAGAAATCAGGTTATGTGATGCAAGTTGTCGGATATGTCCATATTACATCCAATGGCGTCCATCTATGCATCTGGCGTAGTTTGTTGTCTTTCAGACAGGTATGGGTGATATAATGGGTTCAGACTTTCACCTGTTATATCTGCAAAAAAATTGTACATCAATTATAAAAAAATCATGATATATTGATATTTTGAATAGAGTCAGGGGTACTAAAGGATGTCCATTTTCATTCACACAGTACTGAACTGATTCCCCTTCTTCCACTATCTAACATTGCCTTCCAAACTTTTCTCAGAACAAATTTTTTGCCAAGTCTTATAAAACACATTTTTTATGGATTTTTCAAGGAGAAAGATGTACTCATCATCTTGCAGCCCTTGGTTAACCCTTTACCACATCATCCCGAGTTTTAATGACCATGGCAGAGAAAGCTTTAAAAAACATTGTGGGAAAAGGAGATAATGCTTATAAGCAGCATTTTTTTTCCTTTTTCCACATTTTTTTCTTCATTCAAAGACAGAAATCATCTTTTGAGCTTCTTTGAATTTGCTGTCTGCAAATGCTTTTGATTTGGGCAAGTCTAGAATAGTGACATCTGATAAAGGGTTACAACAAAGTCTATCATTTTTATTTATCCTTCAGCTCCTGAAATAAATTTGCACTAGACAAATTTGAAAATGTTCCTGTAAAATGAGCATAATCAACAAGAACTGGAGTTTGTCATGTGTGAAAACACTGCGATAAAAGGTGAAATTTCTCAGTCTGCCAAATGCTTTCAAACAGTCTGCTGCAAGAGTAAGTAAGAGCACCACATGGAGGTTCCAACCCTCAGCTGCAGTTACTTTTAGAAATAGATTGATTTGCAGTGAAAAAAGGGGGCATAACCATGTCAAAAATATTTTGATGGTTATCTGCCCCTGTTGTATGGGTTCCCCTTTGAACTCTTTACCAAACAACAAAATTTTAGACTGGTCCAAATTGAGAGCACTTGCAGACGACAATTTAGATGTGGTTTAAATGATGAAATTCATTTTAGATGGGGTAGAAAACATA
Source organism: Tridacna gigas (assembly GCA_945859785.2). Taxonomy (NCBI): domain Eukaryota; kingdom Metazoa; phylum Mollusca; class Bivalvia; order Cardiida; family Cardiidae; genus Tridacna; species Tridacna gigas. The sequence continues at coordinate 71,737,650 of OX244029.2, forward strand.
GTAGGAAAAGGAGAAAATGCTGGTCACCAGCTTTTTCTCCTTTTCCTGCTGTGTTTTCAAAAGCCCGTTATGTCAGGGTCTTTAATACTCGGGATTGTGTGGTAAAGAGTTAATAGTTGACGACTAGTCTGGGTTTGAAGTAAACAGCTTCAGTAATGACAGTGATATAATAAAATGTCAAAGTTTTAGCATGACAAATTCCAAGTTTTAAAAGAGGCATAACTGTGCCAAGAATGTTTTGGTGGTTAACTGCCCTTATTGTATGGGTTCCCTTTTTGATGGTAACAACAAGTCTGAGTTTGAAATAAATATCTTCAGTAATGACAGAGTTATTATAAAAAGTCAAAGTTTTTGTACGACGAGGTAGATGAGAACGCAGACGACAGGGCTATGACAATGTCGCAAATGTTTTCTTCGAAAACAGCCGAGCTAAAAAACTTATCTTTTAATGGTTCTATGTCGAAAAAAGTTTACTAATAGCATTTTAATCAAAATTTATAAAAATTATTTCTTTGGACAGTGTTGCACAATACATGTACTAGCCTGGGCAAAGGATAACAAGAGGGCCATGATGGCCCTGGATCGCTCACCTGAGTCAATAGGCGAAATTTCGCTCCAGGGTCACTCTAGAGCGCACACAAGGTTTTTCTAAGATTTGACCTAGTGACCTAGTTTTTGATCCCACATGACCCAATTTCAAACTCGTCCCAGATTTTATCAAGACAAACATTCTGACCAAGTTTCATGAGGATCGGACCGAAAATGTGGCCTCTACAGCGTACACAAGTAAAAGTTGACGACAAACGACACACACCGCACAACGGACGCAGCATGATCACAATAGTTCACCATGAGCACTTTGTGCTCAAGTGAGCTAAAAAACGTAAGTCAAAAAAGAGCACCACATGCAGGTGCCAACAATTGGCTGTTGTTTTTCGACTGATAAAAATTACCCTAACAATTTTTTTAAAAGGTCACCCTAGGAACATTTCTGTGAAATTATTTCAAAATCTGACCAGCCATTCCAGAGAAGAAGAATTAAGAAATTCCTCTTCATGTCCCTATGGTGCAAATAGCCCCCACCACCAGAGACATGTTTCTTGACAGATCAAAATTTTGCGAACAATTTTTGAAAAGGGTCACCAAAGGAACATTTCTGTGAAATTATTTCAAAATCTGACCAGCGGTTTCAGAGAAAAAGAACTTTTAAGAATTTCTTCATAGCCGTATAGTGCAAGTAGCCCCCCGTCACCAAAGCCATGTTTCTTGACGGATCAAAATTTCGCGAACAGTTTTTGAAAAGGGTCACCCAAGGAACATCTCTGTGAAATTATTTCAGAATCTGACCAGCCGTTTCAGAGAAGAAGAATTTTTAAGAATTTCTTCATTTCCGTATAGTGCAAGTAGCCCTCATTCACCAGAGCCATGTTTCTTGACGGATCAAAATTTTGTGAACACTTTTTGAAAAGAGTCACCTAAGGAACATCTCTGTGAAATTATTTCAAAATCTGACCTGCTGTTTCAGAGAAGAAGAATTTTTAAGAATTTCTTCATATCCGTATAGTGCAAGTAGCCCCCAGTCATAGGAGCCATGTTTTTCGACAAATCAAATTTCGCGAACAGTTTTCGAAAAGGGTCACCCAAGGAACATTCCTGTGAAATTATTTCAAAATCTGACCAGCGGTTTCAGAGAAGAAGAATTTTTAAGAATTTCTTCATGGCCGTATAGTGCAAGTAGCCCCCATTCACCAGAGCCATGTTTCTTGAAGGATCAAAATTTCGCGAACAGTTTTGGAAAAGGGTCACCCAAGGAACATCTCTGTGAAATTATTTCAAAATCTGACCAGCCGTTTCAGAGAAGATTTTTTAAGAATTTCTTCATTTCCATATAATGCAAGTAGCCCCCATTCACCAGAGCCATGTTTCTTGATGGATCAAAATTTCGCGAACAATTTTTGAAAAGGGTCACCCAAGGAACATCTCTGTGCAAGTAGCCCCCATTCACCAGAGCCATGTTTTTTGACAGATCAAAATTTCACAAACAGTTTTTGAAAAGGGTCACCCAAGGAACATTCCTGTGAAATTATTTCAAAATCTAACCAGCGGTTTCAGAGAAGATTTTTAAAGAATTTCTTGGAAAATTCCATTTCGTTGCCATGGCAACCAGAGTTTTTGATGGAATCAAATTTTGTGAACAATTTTTAAAAAGGAACATTCCTGCCAAGTTCGGTCCAAATTGGCCCAGTGGTTTAGGAGATGATGATGTTTAAAGAATTGTTGACGATGCACGACAAACGACGCACGACGCACACGATGCACAACAAACGACGGACAACGGGTGATCCTAAAAGCTCCCTTTGAGCACGTTGTGCTCAGGTGAGCTAAAAAGTATACTTGACTCTACTCTCCATTCCTTTCATTAAACATTGAAATTACCTTAGAGTTTCTAAAGATATACTATGGTAAACCACTTTCTGTTTCATTCCTAAAACCTAATTTGAGGCATGCTCTGGCTTTAATCATGCACTAAACTGGTCCTTTGACATGCAGAAAATTGACCTATAGCAAAATCTTTTGACCCAAGTCAGCATGCTCAGACTGCACAGGCTGACCTACATTGATACTTTTCGCAGATGCATTAAACCCCCTTTCACAGAGCATGGCTCATTTACTATTAGACATCAATCAAGTCATACAATAAAATCTGACTTACTACTGAATGAGGGTGTAGGCCTGTCCATATCTGCCATATTTCATTCATACCTAGTTCCAGAATCTACAAGGCAACATAAGAAACATTAACCCTTTACAACATAATACAGAGTATATCAATTCTTAGAAGATTTTTGAAACATTGTTGGAAAAGGAGAAAATGCTGGTAACATTTCCCTTTATCTTACAAGATAATATGAACAGAAGGAGCCTTGAAATTAGCGCTTGTATAAATCAAGATATTTTTCAACTCACTTAACCCTTTACCACACAATCCCATGTTTTAACGACCCTGAGGAGGAAGCTGTTCGAAAACATTGTGGAAAAAGGAAAAAATTCTGGCAACAAGCATTTCCTCCTTTTCATGCAATGTTTTCTATCCTTTCAAAGACAAATTCTATCATCTGAATCACATTTATATTGTCATCTGCAAATGTTTTCAATTTCGCCAAGTCTAAAATTTTGTCATCTGGCAAAAGCTTTAAAAGGTCCATTTCATTTACTTGGCACTCCATCAGGGGAAAAAAGAAACAGACAAGTAAATAGGCAACAGTCAGTCAGGGTGGCTTTGAGATCAGGACCATTTTACTCGAAAAAAATCTACAAAATAGCTGACAGAGAAGATCCAAGATTAAAGTACAAGCTCTGTGCATTCTGATAAAAAATATCCAAAAAACCATCTCAAGTTAAGCAGGATGCTTGGAGAATGTAAAGTAAAGGCTCACCTTTAAATTTCCTGACAGCTTTTCTTCTCTCATCTTCATCATAGTACCACACAGTGACTGCAAACCTGCAAATAAAACAAAAGGGCCATTGGCCCTACATCGCTCACCTGAGTAAAGCCACCGACAGTTGATAAAGCTGCAGACAGCTTGGTTTTAAAGGTGAAAAACAATTGTGTGTAAGTGACCTACTTTTTGAACCAATGTGCCAAATTTCAAACTTGTCCAAAATATCATTGAAACAAACATTTTGACAAAGTTTCATGAGTAACAGGCTGAAATGTGGCCTCTACGGTGCACAAAAGGTTTTTTATATGATTTGGTCCGGTGACCTACTTTTTGACTGGATGTGACCCACTTTGGAAGCTGTCCAAGATATCAAAAAGACAAACTTTCTGACCAAGTTTCAAGAGTATCAGGCTGAAAATGTGGCCTCTAGAGTGCACACAAGGTTTTTCTAAGATTTGGCCAAGTGACCTACTTTTTGACCCGACATGACTCAATTTCAAACTCGTTTAATATGTGATCAAGACAAACATTCTGACCAAGTTTCAAGAGAATCAGGCTGAAAATATGGCCTCTAGAGTGCACACAAGGTTTTTCTCAGATGTAGCCCAGTGACTTACTTTTTGATCCGACATGACCCAATTTCAAACTTGTCGGAGATATCATCAAGATAAACATTCTGACCAAGTTTCAAGCATAACTGACTGAAAATGTGGCTTTTTGAGTGCACACAAGGTTTTTCTAGGATTTGGCTCAGTGACCTACTTTTTGATGTGACATGACCCAATTTCAAATTTGTCCAAGATATTATCAAGACAAACATTCTGACCAAGTTTCAAGAGTATAAGGCTGAAAATGTGGCCTCTAGAGCGCACACAAGGTTTTTCTAAGATTTAGCCCAGTGACCTACTTTTTGACCTGACATGATCCAATTTTTAAAAGCTGTCCAAGATATCATCAAGACAAACGTTCTAACCAAGTTTCATGAGTTTCAGGCTGAAAATGTGGCCCCTAGGGTGCACACAAGGTTTTCATAAGATTTGGCCCAGTGACCTACTTTTTGACCCAAAATGACCCAATTTCGAGCTTTTCCAAGATACATATATTATCAAGACAAACATTCTGACAAAGTGTCAGGAGTATCAGGCTGAAAATATGGCCTCTAGAGTGCACACAAGGTTTTTCTTAGATTTAGCCCAGTGACCTACTTTTTGACCCGAAATGACCCAATATCGAACTTGTCCGAGATTTTATCAACACAAACATTCTGACCATGTTCCATGCATATCTGACTGAAAATGTGGCTTCTAGAATGCACACAAGGTAAAATGTTAAAGCTACACGACGAACAACGGGCAATGGACACAGCACAATCACAATAGCTCACCTTGAGCACTTCGTGCTCAGGTGAGCTAAAAATCCAGACTCAAACTTGGTATGTCTTTGAGAGGGCAGAAAATACATGTATTTAGGGAAAAGAATCAAACAGTGTTCACCCGCATTTGTCTTTTACCTCCAATGTTTAAACTCTTTACCATACAATCCTGAGTTTTAACGACCTTGAGAGAGAAAGCCTTTGACAACATTGTGGGGAAAAGAGAAAATGCTGATAACCTGCATTTTCTCCTTTTCCCACTATGTTTTCTACCTATCAAAGTCAGAAATAATCATCACATTTTGTTCTACATTAACTTTGTCATCTGCAAATGCCTTCAATTTCATCCAGTCCAGTATTTTGTCATTTGGTAAAGAAAAAAAGCCTATTACCTCTGAATCATGAAAGAATATCCAATAGTTAACCCTTTAATAGACAAGAAAAAAATTAGACTCCTCCACATTGAAGTAATTTGCAGAAGACAAATCAAACCTGGCTCAATGGATGGAATTTTACTCCACAAAGAGTAGAAAAGATAGGATTAAGTAGAAAATGCTGGTTACCAGCATTTTCTCCTTTTCTCATAATGTTATCAAAAATCTTCTTTCTTGAGGTTGTTAAAATTGGGGATTTTAAGGTAAAGGGTTATCTCTGAGTCACAAAAAACACAGTAGCTAAGTTTTCAGTAACGGATCTAATGGTCATATTCAAATTTTGCTCACCTTGTTCTGTACGATGGAAGCACTTCATGTGGGTTCCGTCTGTCAGACCAGAAGAACAGAAGTCTGTCGTATTTGGGCTCAACATTTGCAACCCTGTTTTGACCCTCGGGGAATATCCTCAGAAGCCCTCCATGCACCTAAAGTGACAGATTAAGTTAACTCTTTACCAAGCCACAAAACTTTTAGACTAGTCCAAGTTGACAGCATTTGCAAATGACAAATCAAGTGTGGCTCAAACGATGGGATTTGACTCTGGGTGGGAGAAAAACATTCTGGGAAAAGGAGAAAATGCTGGTTACCAGCATTTCCTCCTTTTCCAACAATGTTTTTAAAAGCCTTTTGCCTAAGGGTCATTAAAACACGACAAATGAAATGAGGCTGAAATGGTGCATTTTTTCCTTCACAGACGTAGAAAACATTTGCTCTTTATCACACAATCACAACTTTTAACGACCCTGAGGGAGAAGCCTTTTGAAAATAATGTAGGATTAGGAGAAAATGCTGGTAACCAGCATTTTCTCCTTTTCCCACAATATTTTCTACCCTATCAAAGAGAAATTTCATCAGTTGAGCCACATTTAAATTGTCATCTGCAAATGCTTTCAATTTGGAGAAGTCTACATGGAGAAGCTCATGCTCGAGAAGTCTACATTTTCGTCCTTTGGTAAAGGGTTAAGCAAAAAAATCGAGCAATTTCTCCTGTTCCTACAATGTGTTCTACCCTATTTGAGAACTCTCTGCCATTTTTATCGAATTTAAAATTGTCGTCTGCAAACTCTCTCAGTTTGGTGGAGTCTAAAGTTTGTCGTTTGGAAAAGGGTTAAAAGACCACCAGATGCTGATTCATCCATGTTCATTTTGACAGGTCAACACTGAACGCAACTCCAGACGACAAATTCAATATAGCTCAAATGATGAAATTTGTCTTTGACTGAGTAGAGGTTATTGGGGGAAAAGGAGAAGAGGCTGCTTTCCCACATTTTCTCCTTTCCCCCAAATTTTTCAAAAGCCTTTTCCTTCTTCAGGGTCCTTTCAACTCCTGATTGTTTGGTAAAGGGTCAGTGGTCCTACATTAAAAAAAAATGTCAAAGGTCTTATAGTTCCTGCTGGCATTTTTTTTCCCTATAACATACATACATCTAAGTAAGCTACATGTTGTGACATCCACAGGGTGGTGGCATTTCCTTATACCTTTACCACACTATCCTAAGTTTTAATAATCTTAGAATAGATGCCTTTTGAAAACTTAGTGAGAAAAGGAGAAAATGCTGGTAATCACATTTTCTCCTTTTCCCACAATGTTTTCTATCCCATCAGTGAACTTCAGCTCAATTGTACACATTTCAAATTTGTCATCCACAGATGTTTTAAATTTGGGGGAGTGTACAATTTGCTGTGTGGGAAAGGGTTAAACAGAGCTCCAGATGGAGGGAGTGGTCTTTTTTTTTTTATTTCAAAACATATAATATTGCTCATCTTAACCCTATGTTGTGGTACTCATTAAAATTGTCTTGTCAAGACAATTCCAACGAGTACCCACAACATGCCGTTTGGATGATAAATATGGATTTAGAATGTCATCACTCCCTCTTAAATAGAGCTTTGGGTTAAAGACATTCACTTTGAACTGGATCTTACCTACTTCTTTTCACATCAGAGCTCCAGGTAAGAGGGAGTGATGGTATTCTAAATTCATTTCTCTTCCAAACCCTATGTTGTGGGTACTCATTAGAATCACTCCCTCTATCTGGAGCTCTCCACATTACTTTTACCTTACCTTAGAGTTCCAGTTCTTGTTGAGGTAATAAATACATGTCACACATCTACCATCTCCACTTGGATTATCGACGTGACGTAAAAACCCGGATGAATTTTCTGGATACACTGCGACCATTGCCTGAATGAAATAAAGTAAGAAATGATCATCCTACTTTTCAGTTCTTGTTCTTCAGTCAAAGATTTCGTTAACTCTTTAACAAACGACAAAATTTTGGACTGGACTAAATTGACTGACTGATTGATTGATTGATTGATTGATGTTTAACGCTATTTTCAACATTATTTCAGTTATATCGTGGTGGCCAGAGTACCTATCCATGCTTTCCTGGAGTTTATTTTACCAGTGCTCTCTGCAATATTCTGTCGAAGCCACAGGCTGCTTTCCCACATAACCATCAACAAAACAATCAATGGTCAGCGGTGAGATAGGAATGAATCCTGTGGCAATAACTGTCTTTAATCCTCAGAAAGAAATATGCCAAGCCATGGATCAAACCAGCGACTTCCTGTGACTAAATTGAAAGCACTTGCAGACAACACATTCAGTGTTGCTAAAGTGATGATTTCTGTCTTTGATGGAATAGAAAACATTGTGGTAAAAGGAGAACATGCTGGTTACCAGCGTTTTCTCCTTTTCAAACAATGTTCCCAGAAGTCTTCTTTCTCTGGGTCGTCAAAAGTCAGGACTGTGTGGTAAAGGTTAAGGGTGCCAATACAGTACTTGCAGAAGGGTTGCAGATAAAATTTTTGTTGTCGTTGCAGGTTTTTCCTCAACTTTCTCACATGGGGATCAGTATGACCCATTACAAATGAGTAAAAGAAGGCAAATATTTAAATTTTGGGGAAAAACAGAAAATATGATGGTCAAAGTTAACTCTTTACTGAACGACAAAGTTTTGGACTGGACCAAATTCAAAGCATTTGCAGACGACAAATGAAATGTGGATCAAATGATGATTTCTGTATTTGATTGGGTAGAAAACATTGTGGTAATAGGAGAAAATGATGGTAACCAACATTTTCTCCTTTTCCCACAATGTTTTCAAAATGCTTCTTTCTTGTGATTGTTTAAACTTGGGATAATGTGGTAAAGGGTTAAAAGAAACAGTAAGTCATAGAAAACCCTGTTGCAATGTTGACTAGAGTTCTAGATGGCATAATAATCCTTTAAAGGAATTCTGAAAAGAATCATTGCTGGGATAATTTCTATAAAGCTTGTCCAAAATTCGTACATGTGTTCATAGATGATGTCTGAAATAAAGGCAATGCACAAATGATTATGTAGATGTAACATAAGAAGCACCAGACCATGACATGCATAATACTGCAGCCCTCTAGCGAGAGGGTTTAACCCTTTACCAAACAATGCCGTGTTTTAACGACCCTGGGAAATGGCCTTTTGAAGACATTGTGGGAAAAGGAGAAAATGCTGGTAACCAGCATTTTCTCCTTTTCCCACAAAGTTTTCTAGCATTTCAGAAACAAATCCAATCATCTGAGCAACATTTAATTTGTTGTCTGCAAATGCTTTAGTAGATAACAAAAGGCTCGATCTAGGACATTACCCTATCTCATATCTCACAATACGACTTGCCTTACAAAATACAACAAACCTTATCCAATCAACCCTACCTTATCCACTCTGCTAGCCCTTATCCCCCCTCTACCATGCATTATCAATTTCATGTAACACGCAGCAAAAATCACATGCTCATGAAATTATGAACTAACGAACTGATGAACTAACGAACTAACGAACTGATGAACTAACGAACTAACGAACTGATGAACTAACGAACTAACGAACTGATGAACCAACGAACTAACGAACTGATGAACCAACGAACCAATAGGTTAAGCATTCATAATTAAATCAAACTAACTTCTATCTTAATCCTTTTACCTTTAATTCAATTATTATATCATATCAATCCCTTATGTAGTAGATGAAAAATTTTCGAAAAAAAAATTAATTTTAAAAAAAAAAAAAAAATTTCATCATCACGCGTCATTGCATCAGTTAATCATTGCATCAGTTAATCATTGCATCAGGCTAACAAGGTGCATCAACCAACACGTCACGCAATGGCTAGCCAGTTTATGAGTTAGTGGGTGGCTTAAGATTTTTAATAAAAAAAAAAAAAAAAAAAAAAAAAAAAAATGAAATAAAATTTATAAATCTTAAAGCAAACTAATAATTAAATTATGGAAATTAGAGTTTGTCCTTACTATTGTGAAAATGAAAGTATTTTATTAACAAACTGTACCTGTTGTAATAGTTTATTAAAAAGAAAAGTAAAAAAGGGAAAGGGATTTATAAAAAAATGTGAAGCGTGTATTAACAAAGATAAACCGTTTGGTTGGTCAAAATCATGTAAGTGTGAATGGGGAGAAAAAACTTTTTTATATATCAGTTGTTCAACTTGTATTTCTCCAACTTGTATATATTGCAGGAAAAAATGTTTACCTTCTTTTTGGAATTGTTTTAATAATGATTGTTCACAATTTTACTGTGCTGATTGTTTTGATGATGATAGAGCACGAGAAATAGTTGAAGAAATTAATTTTAAAGAAAAATGGAAAGGTTCAATAAAAGATAAACTAGAGTGTTATGGAATTTTAAAATTACAATATTTAGCAGTAAAGAAAAAAATAAAAGGTTTTACTAGACTAAATAGAAATGCATTAATAGAATTGTTAATTCCTTTTACAACAGAAAATGATTTACCAATTAAATAAAAAAAATTATTTTTATTTGTTTTATTAACAAATAAAAATTTTTATTTATTTCCCTATGCTTCATCAGTCAGCCTATAATGACCCCATGATAATGTTCTATAACTACCATCCAAGAGTATCAAACCCTTTTTATCATCTTCAAAGCTTAATGCTATTTTTTTCATTTTTATAGTGGTTAATTCATGATGTTTACTTTTTATTCCTCCCATAGTTACACAAAAATCTTTTTTAGTATCCAAACAATCTTTATAAGTTTTAAATTTTAGGTCATTTTTAATTACAGACTTTTTAACTCCTTTACATTTTTTAGTTTCTGCTTTCTCATTTGTTTTATAAATTTGTTTACCATCTTTATCTTTAGCTTCAATAGGCTTAATATAAATAAATTTACCATCTTTATCGGTTACTGCTTTATCTTCTTTATCCTTTTTTAAGATAAATTTTTTCATAGCATAAGTTTTTGCTCCAGGACTTACAAATCCAGTTAAAAGGTCTCCCTTTAGTTCATCCTTAAATTTACCTAACACATTACAATTTTTATCACTATATAATGGATGATTTTTCGGATAATTGCTAAAGTCAAACAAATCATCGGCATCCTCTTTTAAATCTTCATACAAATCTTCAGTTTCTATTTTTAAAACAAAACTATCAGTATCAGTATAGCACATAAATACTTTATCTTCACCAAATTTATTTTTAAAATAGTTATAATAATCTTCTAACATAGTTGTTTTGCTAATATCAAGTATACTTACTCCTAAATAAATTGGTTTATCATATTTAATCCATGTTTTTTTCATATGAACAGCAACCAAATTTTCATCAAATATAGTATGATTATGAAAGTTATGTTTTGCTGTTAACTTTTTAAAACGTTCACTATTTTCACCATTAACTAATTCTATGTTTACTCTATTTCTTATATTTTCCATGGTTTTACCAAAAACAGAATTCATTGCTAACTTCCATAAATTATCTAAAAAATTATTTTCATCCTTCTTTGCTTGTGTTCTTAATTCTACACACTTATCAACATATTTTTTAATAGCGGTACTCTCTTGATATTTAATTCCACGATGTATTTTTTTAATTTTTAATCCTAATCTCTGGTAAGTCTTTAAAGCTTCATGATGAAGTATATATTTTTCCTTATCATTTAAGTTTGGTATTAACTTTTCTACTTTACTAACTTTTAATTTTTCTGCTGCTAAAGGCATTTCATTATGTAAATCATGTAACTCTTTAGGATACTCTAAATCAACCTCCAGGGTACACGGATATTTTTTCCAATTATTTAATTCTTCATCTGTCATCCACTTAAAATAGTTTACAGGTAAAGGCTTACTCATGGCCCAAGGATAAAGACTGTTTTTATCAATATAAATCCCATATATACTAGGTTTAGTTGCATCATACTCTTCACCCATATACTTATTGTTTGCTTCAAAATGTCTAATACTTGTCATGCAAACGCCACCCCTTTTTGATGCTTCATAAAAGTTAAGCATATTTATATCAGTAAGTTTTTTTAATTTTATTTCGCTTACCTTTAGCATAGCATCCCATCCATATCCAGGAAAAGTATAATACCAAGCAGGATCTAAGTCAAATTCTTTATGTAAAGAAAATCTAAAGTTTTCCATAACATCAGCTAAAAGTACAACATCTGTTTCATTGTATAGTTGTAAATAATCAGACATAGTTTTGCAACCAAAAACATCCCACACTTTTAACGCGTGCGCCAAATCTTTTTCTTCAATTCCTTCTCCATTTAAGCTTGAATAAAATTCTTCTATAGGTGGTAGTTGTGTTTCTTTTAACTTATCAAAACTATCCATCCATTCATAAGGAAAGATACCCTTTCTACTTAACAATTTTAATTTTTCTTCTGTATAACCACCACGATGATTTTCTAAATAGTACTTTAAATTTTTAAAATTTTTATCTTTTAAATTTTCTACAATTTTTTCTAAACTACTAGCTAAAAACTTAAAACTATCAAGAAATCTTAATTTAATATTTTTATTTCCTACCTTTAGATTTTTTGTAAAACTAATATATTTTTCTTCTGTGTTAGGTAAACAATCAATTCTACCACTAGTTTTACCAAGATACTTAATAAAAATATGTGCATCATAACCAGATAAATTATGAAAGATAACAGGTATAAAATTTGGAGCTTTTGCTTTAAGATTACAATTATTACAAGCGGCTCCTCTATAATTACCAGTAAAATGGCAATGATCTCTTACTTTATAATTTTCATGAGTAAATTTACCACCACATATCCAACATTTTACTTCATTTTTATGTTTTCTAACTTTATCTTCAGTTAAAATTTCCATTTTTACTGGGTTTTTATAAAATTCTTTATAAAGTTGTTTAGCATCCTTAGTTAAAGTATCTATAAAATGTTTTTCTGCATCCTCGCCTACATATCCTCTTAATACTGGTTTCATAATTTTATCATTAAAAGGACAAATTAAATAGTTATAACTTACAGGTATATGCTTTTGTGTTTCAATAGTATTACTTTTTTGTTGTGGTTCTATTTTTTGTAATATACATTCAAAATCAGCATTAACTATAAATGGTACCATAATTTTTCTACAATAGTTTTTAAACTTTATAAAAATTTCTTCAGGATTTTCAGGATCAAACTTAGGCATTATTAAATCAACTCCATCATGATCTTCACAACGCTCCATATGTTTTTCTAAAAGTTTTTCACTACCAAAATGATTCATACAAAGCATACAATACTCTACATTATGATTTGAGGCAGTTTGAGTTCTCAGTAAAGCATTAATATTTTTTATTAAAACATAATGTGTTTTTTCTTCTTCATCTTCAATATATAACAAATTTATATGATTTTCTTTTAAACTTTTTATAACTCTAATACGTTTGATTTTTTCCTTACCTTCTACTATCCCAAAAACATTAACGCTAATTGTTGGATTTTGCCTTTCAAACTTATCTATATCCTGTAAAGAAACAGGATATTTAATTCCTTTCATATTTAAGCTATTTTTCTTTGATTTTAAATCATTATCAACTCTTTGTGGATTTTTATCTGTTGGATTTAAATGTCTCAAAATACAATCTGTAAAACATTCATCATTCTCACTTTTCATATTAATACATGCCTTTTTGTTAGCAATCCACTTAGGTAAAGGTATCCAACCTCCTGCTCTTAATGGTTCATAAATAACACTATGTAACTTTAAATGAACCACACTATTAAACTTCCAACCACTACCGCATGAAACAAAATTAATAAAATTTTCTATAATTCTTTCCATCATTTTTTCGTATACTTCTTCTATATTAGTTCCTTCTAAAATAATCTCATAACCATCTTTATCAGAAGAAGAAAAATTTGCTTTTACTATTTGTCTATTATTACCCTCTCCTCTTTCCATAAAACACTGAAGATTTAATTTTACTTTATGACTATGCATGCTTCTTAAAAGTTTTTCAATTGTTGATTTTGTTAGCATTAAAAACTCTTGTATCGTTTTAACAGGTATACCGTCTATTTTATGTTCAGTTGCATAATTTTTTAAGGCAGATCTATTTTGTATTATTTTTATTTTTTCCTCTCTTTCTTCATCATATATACTTTTTAATTTTTTTTTTAAAGCATTAAGTTCAGGTGTTATACTTGGTTGTTCTACTCTTACATTTTCTAAGCTCCTTAGCAAATCATTAACTGAAGTAGTTGGTGGAGTGACCGGTCTTTGTCTTGGTGGTATATAGGGCGTTGGTTGTAATATTGGTGTATCAATGGTATCCGGCTCTCTATCTAATATTGAGGGTCCCGTATTAATCAAAAGAGTTATTAATTCATCACGTCTAAGCCTTGAGTATCTTCTTAATCCCCTTTCCCTTGCTAAATTTCTTAATCCAGCTACATTATATCTATCAAATTGTCGATCCATTTTTTTAAATAAAAAGATCTTTCCTTAAGTCAAATTTTATTATTTTTTCATAAATAATAAAACTACTGAATATCAATTCTATATTTACCATTCCATACTCTACCATTCCAGTTTTCAATCGTTTGTGGACATTTATCAATATACTTACTAGCCTTATAAATTGATGGAAACTCTTTAACCTCTTCAGTTTCTACATCCGTTAAGGTAACCCTCTTAGGGTTTTTAGCAATATCCTTTAATCTATCATAATTAGGAATTTTTTTTAAAAATTTTTTTTCTTCCTCTTCAGGATACAAACCATGCTCTTTTAACACATCAATATACTTTTTCTTGTTCCAATAGGAATAAAACTTAATATTGTTATCTGTTAATATTTTCTTAAAATCAGCAACCTTTTTCATTTTATTTAAGTAAAAAATTACTTAATATACTACACTCATCTTATTCCCATCACTCTGAAAGTTAATTAGTCTATCACTAAGTAAAACTGCATAAGCTATAGTATTTGCAGGAGCATTATCACCAAATATTGCTTTAACGTGAATATCAGTTACAGAGTACTTAAGCCTTTCACTTTGTTTTGATAAATCGAACACAAACAAAGGAAAGAGAGTTTTATATTCTAAAGGAGATATATTAGGGTTTGATATCAATTCATCCATGTTAAAAAACTTTTTTCTAAACAAAGCAGCTTCACCATATATTCTACTAAAATGACTATTAGTAAAATTTATATCATAATCATATGCAGGATATTTTTTTGAACCTAACATTACATAAATATTTATAACATTTAAGCTATCAAATAAAGCAGGGTTTTGTTCTTGGTTACCACTTTTTCCAGATTGAAAACCAACAATTAAGAAACGAGGCACTTCAGGAGATGATTTAGATGATAACCTCCAAGTAAAACCCCTTGCTATTGGAACCGCAATGGAGTCGCTTTGTATCATTCTATACCCAACTGGAAATTTTTCTTTCTTCTCAATAAATTTAAAAAGTTCCAACTTGTTTCCATCTTCAGGCGTTACATGAGGCATAAACCAAGATACTTTACTTAATACAACCCTTCCAGCTTCATGTCTAGCAGGATTTCCACCTGCAGCCGCTACAGTAGTAGGTCTATAAATAGCATCATTATCAAAGTTTCTTGTTAAGGTTAGTGTTTGTTTCATACCATATAAAACTTTGTTATAATCTTCACAAAAACCAAATATATGTTTCAATGGTATCCTAAAATTAAATAATCCTTTACTAGCGTTAGGTATATTATTATCATTTGCACCTAAAATTAAATTTCTTCTTCTAGTAAATCCTTCGTTTTCATCTAAAGTAGCATTTATAGTGGTATCTTTACTCCACAGCTGGTTTAACCCTTGGGATTTAGAAAAGTCATCAGGGTATTTTAACAGACCTAGCATTGTGGTAGTTTGACCAGGGTAATTAATGCTTTCTATCTCTTGTCCGCTAAGTTGATATCTAATATTTTTAAACAAATACATTAAACCATTGTTTGTTAAGCTTACCCAATCACCAACAGCAGTTGAATCATAAACGGTTCCATCAGTTTTTTGTAATCCACCAGTAATCTCAAGATATGACTCTGAAGGATGATAAAAAATATCTTGAGTTTCAATATCAATCCTTATATTTCCTCCAGAGTTGTTTAGATTGGTTCCTGTTATAGCTAAATATTCATAATATTCATATTCATTAATACTATCATCTTTTAAAATCGGCGCTTTAATATTTAAAATATCCATTTTTATTATATGCAATTATAATTTTAAGTCAAATTATAATTGTTTAAATTAATTTGCCCATAGTTGAGGGAATGACCTGTTTTCATCATTCACATACACACCCTTAAGTTTAATATTTTTAAGTTTTTCTACTGTAAGGTTTTTTTTCATTTTTAGATAAATTCTATTTCCGTAAAGAATGGTTACCTTAGGAATATCATTTTTTTCTAGATATTGATTTACATCTTCTTCAAATTCCTTAATGATATCAGCTTTTTCAGGCGACAATTTTAAAGTAGTCTTTTTATAATTATAATTTGTATCACTGCAATCTAATACTTCACAATCTTCATCAAGTTTAAAATTAGCATAAAGGATACTAACCTTTTTTGTATTGTATTTTTCATAATGTGTTAAATTAAATTTTAGATTTGTCATTTATTTAATGTAATAATTTACTTAACTTAACTTCATAATACTTTAACTCCACCACCCTTACTATTTAACTTCTTAACTAAATCTTGAATAGCAATTGCACCACCATCCATTAACTTGCTAATATCTTGCATTACAGGTTGAGCAGTTGTAGTAGGCTTTTGTGTATATTTTTCTATAATCTTTTTAGATTTTGGTGTTAAAGCCTTTTGTACTAACTTTTTACCTGCATCAATCGCTGCAGTCTTTCCAACCTCTAATGCTTTCTTTGCTCCTTCTTTAGCCACACTTTTACCAACATCAACTGCTGAAGATGCAATTTGTTTAGTTGCGCTGCTTGTAAAGAGTTTTGTAAGGAAATTAACAAAGCTATCAAATATTCCTGCTCCTCCATAAGCATAATTTCTTTTAAATCCTCTCTTTTGTGATGTAATCATTTTTATAGTATAGCTATTAATTTTTTATAAGTTTTTGCATCTAATATACGCTGTCTTTTCAATTCATCACAAATACTTACAAGCTCATTTCTTACACCAGTATGACCAGCTCCTTTACTTGCCATTAAGAGGTCAAATCTTTCTAATAGTGCGTTAGGGTCAGATGGGATAATGGTAATTCCTTTTCCAAGGACTGAATCATTCCAAATATGTCTAAGCATGTTATTCCACTTGTATGATTTACCGCTTTTTGGAAATTTACTTTTCGGGTCATTATTGCGATGAAGAGTGCCAGATTTTAACATTAACTCCTTGTAATTATCAAAATCCTCATCAGTATATTTATTTTTGTCTGGTCTTTTAGATACAATTAACTCCCACAGACCAGGTGTGCCTTCATAAATTTTATTTGCAATTAAAAGATCATCTCCTAAAATTTCTGCTTTCTCATTGCCAATATAAAATTTACCTTTTTTATCATATATCCCATAAGTTGTATCAGCTTCATCCTTATTTGTAAATCTTTTTAGTTGCTTTGTTGCTTCTGGTCCAATAAGCAATAATGGATCACTTTCTTTTTCCATTCGATCCTTAAACCAAAATATTTCTTCTAATTCTTCATCAGTAAGGCCATCACTTTTTTTAGCTTCTATAGAAGGAAAGGCAGGAAACGTAATAGCCTGTGGTAGCTGTTCAATTCCCTCTTTAATAGGTTTAAGCCCTTCTGTAATCTCCTTTGTTGCAGCTTTTTGTGTTTCTGTAATAGGTCTAAAAAACTTTGAAAGGTCTGTTTGTAATTCGATATCCCCGGTTATCTCTGCAAGCTGATTATCACGAATTCTTTTCATTGTAGCAAGATATTCTTTTACTGTTTGCTCCCTTTTTAAAGGGTCTTTTATCTTCAAAAATGACATTTTTAAAAAGTAAAAAAATTTTTTAATTTGTGTTGTCTATCTCACATGCACAAGAACATTTAAACTTAGGCGGTTTTAGTTTTAATTTGAATGCCTTTCTACAAGTCTCCTGAATTCCTCCCGTGCTTCTATTCGTCCCTTCTCTATTAAACTCTCCGACTCCTCTAGCTTGCTTTTTTTCTTAGACTTACTCCTAATTTCTTCCTTCATTTGTTTGTATTTTTCCAATTCATCCATAATTAAAGTAAATTCTGAATGATCTATTTTGTTGTCTGTTATTGCTTTTGATATATGTGTAAGTAGTGTATTTAACTTTGAATCAGCCAACATTTTAATCTGAAGATGTTTTTCAGATTTTGTTCTGCTTCTTCTAACTACAAACTTACCTACTAATGCTGCTAACCCAACAACTAAAGCACAACCTTCTAGAACCATAGTTGCAGGTATCGCTACTACGGTTGATAGTAAAGCGATTCCCCCTGCTCCGGCGCCTAGTGCTATAACGGTTAGTCCAGCTTCTACATTGTCCACACTCTTACTAATCTTCAAGTATTTTTTACTTAGTTGCTCTCTTTCCCTAACTTCATTTTCTAGAAAAGTCTGAATTTCTGATATCTTTTGTAACCTGAATGATTGGCCATTGTCTTCTGCTGTTATTACTGGCTGTAATGATGGGGCATTTGGTATATTTCGTGCTTCTGGTAGCTCTGGATAAATCTTTTCTTTTAGTTCCATTTTATTAACAGCAACATATTTTTAAATAGAATAGTAAAGACGACACAAAAAGGTGTTTTCTTGTATTTTTTTTATTTTACCAGAGTTGTTTGTTATTGTTGCAACCATGTCATCCACCTCTTCTAATGTAACTTCATTTGTAATAGATAATTGATTAAGTTTAAGATTATAAGATAAAGAAGCTAAAACAAAACCTTTACTCATATTGAAGCCCATACCTAAGGCTATCGTCATCGTTTGTCCTCCTTCTATTACTAACGGTTGTTGAGTAAAAATATCCCATGTAACAGGATTAACTTTTTTAGCTGGATACTTAACTTCTACAGGTTTCCAAAAAATAGTTTTTGGTTGAACAATTTTATGTTTTCCATTTCCAAATTTATGCACATTCATATTTTTAAATTTACAATATTGCACCTAATATAGGAATATTAGCAAATGGACTATTAGGTCCTAAAAGAAGACCTTTTCCATCATAAATTTTACCACCTTGTTTTAAATACAATCCATCACCAACGGAACTCAATCCTTTACCTTTAGATGGACTAAGAAATAAACCTTCACCATCAGTTTCTACTTGACAGACGCAACCACCTTTCTTAAGGTAAAGCCCGTTACCCATTGCTTTTTGAACGCCTGTTGATGCCAAACCAGATAGTGCACCAACTCCCAAAGCAGGTAAAACGGTCCTTGCTAATGTAGGTAGAACTGATGAAGCTAATCCTGCTAACAAAGGTAAAAATCCTCCTTCTACTTTCATATTATGCTTAAGTTGTTTAGTTGACATTCTAAACGTTGACCCCTTACCAGCTTTATAAGCTTTTGTAAGTTTATTTACTTGAGATTTGGTTAATGCTACTACATCATTACCATGAATATCCTCATGCTTTAAACGAATACTAGCTGGAGTTTTGTTTCTAAAAGAATGTAAAATTTTTTCCTTTTGTCCGTCTGATATATTTATTTTTGCATTAATATAGTTTGTCATTTTTTATATTTATCTTGCTTCTCTTATATGAAATCTAATTGTTAAATTTTCCCCTCTAAGATTGAGTAATGTTCCATCTTGGTCTGTAATTGATACATTTAAATCATGTATTTCATTTAATGTTAGAGGAAGATAAACTAAATTGACTGGATTTTCTATTATTTTATATCCTGGTGATACATTTGGAAAAAAACTATAAATTGTATTTTTTTGTGAACCATTAACATAACTACCTGAAATTAAATCTATATTAACTAGTAAGCTATTAATACTAAGAATATTTACTACATTTTCTGATTCATGAAATCCTTGTTCATATTTAGCACGAGAGAACCCTAATACTTTGGCAATAGAATTTTGTTGGTTAAAATCTACTTGATAACCATTTTCTAAAACAAGAATAGACTTTAAAGTATTAGTATTTGCTGAGATGTTAATATAATATTCTTCATTAACAGCATCATAATGACCCTTTTTTCTCATTTCTTGTTGAATTACATCATTAATATCAACTAGATCATAACTTCCTTCAGGTATTTTTATTTTTACCCATGACGTACCATTATCTGGTGTATAAACAAAAATGTTATTGCTTGCATCAATATTAGGAAATGAATAATAAGTTTCAAGATTAACCAATGCTATTTCATATTCTTTATCTTTTTCTAATAGAAGTGGAGGAGTAAATCTTGTGTTAAACTCTGTTTTGTTGTCGCTTACGATAATTTGAAATGAAGTTTTATGTTCTGTATTTTTTACTATCTTTTCAAGTAATTCTGCTTCCATTTTTTAATTTTGTAAAATATATTTTAAAATGAAAATATATTTTTAATAGCGTGGTATGTAAAAGTTGTCAAAACCACATCTATATTTTCCATCATTACGGTTCTTAGTTAAATCTAACACTACAAAACCATAAGGTCTTTCCCAGCATTTTTTACAAAAATTGATAAACTCTGTTTTAGTCATATCATCCCCTACATGATCACTATAAATATGATTAAGATTTTTTAAGTCTTGTCTAAACAAGCATATTAAGTTAGCATTTTCTCTAATAGTTTGGCGAGGTAATCTAAAATAATTTTGTGCTAGATAAAAACAATCAGCATTACTATGTCTACCCCTTACATAATAGTTTTCACACTTGTTTTGTCTTTCTAAAAGTAAGTCATCAAATATCATTAAGTTTTTATTTGATGCATTTAAATCTCTTGGGTCAGGAACATCACTAGCATATTCAAAAAATTCACAATTGATATCAGATTTTTCCTTAATTGTTTTTGCCCATTCTTCAACTAATGCTGTAGGTGGAATATCACGGTTTTGAACTTCATCTTTAAGTGAAAACAACCTTAGTATGTATTCTTTTGGTATTTTTTCTTCAAAAGCTTTTTTAAGTATGCGATATTCTGGTTGAAACAAACTTTTACCAAAAACGTATAAGTTACCATAATCTAACCAATCAGGTCTTAACAAAAGGTTAAGTAAAAGTGTAGTTTTACCACATCCTGATTTACCTACTATTAAACCTCTGACACTCCTAGGTAAAAGGGGATGATTAAATCTTTTTGCTAAAGTTTCATTCCAAGATAAATTAACAATATCCATATTTTATATTAAAAAAAATTATTTAATATAAAAAAAAATGTATTGCGTTAAATGTAAAAAGAAAACTGATACTACAGATTTGCAATGTGTAGTAAGTAAAAATGGTAAAAATATGGTGCGAGGAAAATGCGCTAATTGTGGTACCGTGAAAACAAAATTTGTTAAACAAAAAGAAGGTGGTTCATTGTTAAACAAAGCAATCAATAACTTGCCTGTTGAAATGCATTTACCTGGGCATAACTTTACTGGTCCTGGTACTAAGTTAAAGAAAAGATTAAATCCTGACTTAACACCTAAAGATTGGTCAAAGCCTGTTAATCGTGTTGACAAAGCAGCTTATCATCATGATATTTGTTATCTTAAGCATAATGATACTAAAACACGTAATGATGTGTGTGATGCTAATATGCTTAAAGAGTTAAACGGTATCTATAATCCAACTATTAAGGAAAGAATGGAAAGAGGATTGGTTTCTTCATTGATAGGAACCAAGAAAAGATTTGGTATGGGTGTCGGTAAAAAAAAAATTCGCTAGCAGAAGAATTACATAAACCTGTAAAAAGAAAATTTAAGAAAAGGAGAGTTAGAGTAAATGGTATCGATAGGATATGGGCAGCAGATTTAGTAGATATGCAAGCATTTTCTAAACTTAATCGTGGAGTAAAATTTCTTCTTGCTGTCATTGACATCTTTTCAAAATATGGGTGGCTTATACCATTAAAGGATAAAACAGGAAAATCTGTTTCTGCTGCATTGAAGAGTATTTTTAAGGAAAGAAAGCCAGAAAAAATGTGGGTTGATAAAGGTAAAGAGTTTTATAACAAAGATGTTAAAGATTTGGTTGAATTGTATTCTACTGAAAATGAAGAAAAATCAAGCGTTGTTGAGAGATGGATTAGAACAATGAAAGAAAAAATGTGGAAGTATTTCTCTGCTCACTCAACAAATGTTTATATTGATGTATTACAAAATCTTGTTAAGGAATACAACAACACGAGGCATTCTTCTATTAAGATGACGCCAATTGAAGCAAGTAAGAAGAAGAATGAAAATAAAGTTTGGACAACATTGTATCCTGATTATGATCAAGTAAGGGAGGATATCAAACCAAAGTTTTCTGTTGGAGACAAAGTAAGGATAAGTAAAAAGAAAAAGACTTTTGAAAAAGGTTATACTACGAGATGGACTGAAGAGGTTTTTACAGTTACAGAAGTAAAACATACGACACCTATAACGTATAAGATTGAAGATTTAAATGGTGAAGAAATAAAAGGTTCTTTTTATGAGCCAGAACTACAAAAAACAAGCCAAGAGGTGTATAGGATAGAAAAGATTATTAAAAAAGGTAAAAAGAAATCTCTTGTAAAGTGGAAAGGTTATTCTGATGAGTTTAATTCATGGATTGATAATAGTGCTATTGTAAATATTTAAGTATATAAAAAATGGAAAATATTTTAATTGATAATATAACTTTACCAAATAAACCATTAAGTAATTTTGAGCTTGAGGATGCCGCAAAAAAATTAAAAATAAAAAATTTTAGAGGAATATTTTTAAGAGATACCCTACCTAAAAAAGTAAGAAATAAAGAATGTGGTATATTAAATCTTGATGATGCAGGCGGGCCTGGTACACATTGGGTTGCTTGGTTTAAAGATGGAAAGAAAAAAATTTATTTTGATAGTTATGGTATACAACCACCTCTCGAAATTATAGATTATTTAGGGAGTCTGATACACTACAATACGGATCAATTACAACAAGCAGGTGAAGTATTTTGTGGTCATTTATGTTTATATATTCTTAAAGAATTGTGCTTGGGTAACAAATTTCAAGATATTTTAAATAAACTTTTTTAGCAATATTAAAAATGCCTGTTGATAAATTTGGAAGAATGGATGAAGTTAAAACAAGCGGTGATGGCGTATCACTTGCTTACATCTCAAATAATTTTTTACGTAAAGATGGAACAACTCCTGTTGCTGGTTCCATAAATATGAATGGAAACACATTAACGAGGGTTAGTAATCCAGTAAATCCGCAGGATGTTGCTACTAAGAGTTATGTTGATGCAAACGCTGGGCTGTTAGATGAAAATGGAGGATATCATATGACGGGATATTTAAATATGGGTTTTAATAAAATAAAAAATATAGCCGACCCTGAGGAGCTGAGTGAAGCTGCTAATAAAAAATATGTAGATGCTGCTGAAAGTGCTTTTGTTTTGGGAGCAGATGGTACAGCAAGAGGAGACATTTCTATGGTTGGATTTAGGATTAACAATGTTGGTTCACCTATAGAAGCTCAGCAAGTTGCAAATAAGTTTTATGTGGATACCGCTGTTGAAGCAATAACTGCAGGTAATAATGCTTTAACAAAAAACCGATATGGAACTTTCTTAGCAACTGGTAAAATAGATATGAACACACACCCACTTACTGGAATACCAAATCCTACAGATCGTGATTCTGCTGCTAATAAAAATTATGTTGATAATGGGGGTGCCATTGTAAAAAATCCTGATGGAAGTTTTACGGCAATATCTGATGTAGATTTTCAAGGTTTTACTATAAAAAATGTTGCGGCACCTACAGAAGAAAGAGACATAGCAACAAAATCTTACGTGGATGGAAAAGTATCACTTCCTTCTCTCATAGGTCCTAAACCTATTATAAGCGTGCATGCTGAGGAACAAGGAGAATTAAAAATTGGTAGTTATGAGTTTGCTTTTGGTAATGGAGGAAGTGGAGAAACTCATGGGTTAGGAGGTTATTGTATGTCTGCTCCTGGTAGAATTTTAAGAGGAACTTTAATGGTTGTTAAAGGAACCGGTGCTCTAAGAGAAGAGTCAAAAGTTAATATTGTCATAAATGGAGTTGAACAACCTAACTACTCCATAATAAAAAAGAAAGGAGAAGGTTGTAGTTGTACAGTTTTTCCTATACCTTTAGAGGTGGAGCAATGTGATGTTATTAACTTTATAACAAAGAGAAATAACCCAAATGCTAGAAATGCATATTTAACAATACTGATAGAATTGGACATGTAAAATATATAACCCTTTACTGGGTTAAATATTTATAAAAACTTAAAGTTTATACTGTATTCTTTAATGTCATTAATATGACTTTCAAGGAAACTTAATTTGTTTGGACAGTCTAAAAATCTTTGTTTCAAATCATTTAAATCTTCAAAGAAAAAACAATGATTAACATGTATGTTGCTGCCGCCACCGCGAAATATTATGTTTAGATCTTCTATTGATTGTTCATAAAGCATTTTACTGTAGTAATAGTATATATCGCTAAACCATCTAGGATTTTTATAAGGTATTAACCTGGTTCCATTTGTGTAAATGATTTTGTTTGTGTTTATGGGATGAATATTTGATTTATCCTTAAGTAGGTCACTTAGCTTTTGCTTAAAATCTGGCTCTAGCATTTTTATTTTATAAAATTTTTTATTTTATAAAATTTTTTATTTTTTAAAATTTTTTAAACTAATCGCTTAATATTATTTTCTGTTTTACAAACTGGACATTCAGATAAGGCCGCTTTTTCATCACAATTTTCACATAAACAGACATGACCACAATCAATAAAATGAACCTTTGGTTCTTCCTCTAAGCAAGCAACACATTTATCATAAGTAAATATTTTGCCTTTGTTAATATTTTTTGGTTCATCATCTTCAAAGTTACCATCTTTAAACATAAAATGTAAAATAAATGGTTTATTTGCTAGTAATCTTGATAAACTATATAAAAGTATAAAAGAGAATTTAAGCCCATCTTCTTCACATAATACTGTTAAAAATGATTCAACTATATCACCCGCTTTACATTTTTCTATATTGTAACATACTAATATTTTAAAGGTTTTATTTTTAATTCTTTCTTTACTTGCAAAATAAGTAAGAGATGAAATTATTCTTTTCATAACTCTATATATACTTGTTGGTTCAAAATAAAAAAAAGTTACTATTTTTTGATTGGGTACATATTTACTAATTAAGGAATGACATACTTTATCTTTAAAACATCTATCTAATGTTTTTCTTTCTTTTTTACTTAATTTTTCTAAAACTTTCTTCATCTTACATATTTTTTTATACAACATAACAAAGTAAAAATCAATTTTTATTCTTGCGTCAAGGAATAAAAATTTTAATTTTTTAAAAAAAAATTTATAAATAATTGTTTTTTTATTATTCTGGTTTTCTAGTGTATTTTATTAATCCGTCAGAAGAACTTGCTGTAAATAATGTTATACCATAAACTATAGCTAACATTTTTAAATTATTTATTATTTCCTTTCTTAGTTTTAAATGATGTCTATTAGTTTTATCTTCTTCCTCCTTATTAAATAAAGTAGCTTTCCTTTTCATTAAATTATATGTATCTTTTATATACTCATCAATAAAATTTATCATTTCATCTTTTTTGTTTTTTTCTTTAAATTTCTTTTTTTTATCAATAATACTACAAATATTAACAAGTTCTTTACTACCACATTTTTCATTAACTCGATTTATAATTATTTTAATAAAATCATCTGTATTCCTTATTATTTCTAGTATGCTATATTCACAAAAAGAGTTGTAATCATGACTACTTTTAAGTATTTCTTCTTTATTTATACGTAAACTAGCAAATTTGTTCATGTTTTTTTATATACTTGTATACCACAATTTTTAACTTCTAAATCAAAATTTTTTTTTATTAAAAATCTTAAGCCCACCCACTAACTCATAAACTGGCTAGCCATTGCGTGACGCGTTGGTTGATGCACCTTGTTAGCCTGATGCAATGATTAACTGATGCAATGATTAACTGATGCAATGACGCGTGATGATGAAATTTTTTTTTTTTTTTTTTTTTAAAAATTAATTTTTTTTTCGAAAATTTTTCATCTACTACATAAGGGATTGATATGATATAAAAATTGAATTAAAGGTAAAAGGATTAAGATAGAAGTTAGTTTGATTTAATTATGAATGCTTAACCTATTGGTTCGTTGGTTCATCAGTTCGTTAGTTCGTTGGTTCATCAGTTCGTTAGTTCGTTAGTTCATCAGTTCGTTAGTTCGTTAGTTCATAATTTCATGAGCATGTGATTTTTGCTGCGTGTTACATGAAATTGATAATGCATGGTAGAGGGGGGATAAGGGCTAGCAGAGTGGATAAGGTAGGGTTGATTGGATAAGGTTTGTTGTATTTTGTAAGGCAAGTCGTATTGTGAGATATGAGATAGGGTAATGTCCTAGATCGAGCCTTTTGTTATCTACTTGCTTTCAATTTGGACCAGTCTTACTCTTAAAATATTGCCGTATGGTAAAGAGTTAATGCATCTCCGTGATGCATTATACCAAGCAAGCTACTATATACTTATGGATGCATAAAATCTGTTCTGTCCAGGAACCAACTGAAAAAAGGGGGTTTAATGCATTTGCAAGAGAGTTGATACTGTTTGAAAGTACATTAAAGCTCCTTTTCACATAGCATGGCTTATATGTATTGGTTGGCCTTTATTCAATGGAGTGAGATATTAATGAACAACAGCACCTCATGCGGGTTTTAACACACCGCTGCAAGTGCTTATTCAGTAAAAATTTTAAGTCAAAAAAGGGACATGACTGTGTCAAAAAAAAAAATGAAAATTTCAAGTCAAAGAAGGGACATAACTATGTAAAAAAAATGTGTTGAGAGTTACCTAGCTTTCTGACATCGTTCCCCTTTTGCTAGCAAACAGCCTGCCTAAGTTTGATGTAAATATCTTTCAGTAATAACAATGAGAGATATAAGAAACTTAGAACAATGACACAGGACAACAAAGGCTTTTAAGAAGAATAAGACGGGGCTATAGCGTCACCCTAATCCATTACCAGACGACAAAATTTTAGCCTTGTCCAAATTGAAAGCATTTGCAGACGACAATTTCAACGTGGCTCAAATGGTGCAATTTTTCTTTGACTGGGTAGAAAACATTGTGGGAGGAGGAGAAAATGATGGTTACCAGCATTTTCTCCTTTTCCCACAATGTTTTCAAAAGGCTTCTTTCCCAGGAGCATTAACAGGCAGCATTGTGCGGTAAAGGGTTAACCTTTACTTCAAAACCAGCCAGGCCAATAATTCAAAAAGAAGACATTTATTGTCCCAAAATACTCTATTTTGATGATTTGGGGCATATTACTTCCTACAGCTGCCTTTCACTCTCTACCAAACAATGTCAAGTTTAATGACCCTGAGCAAGAACAGTGCGGAGAAATGAGAAAATGTTGGTGACCAGCATTTTCTCCTTTTCCCATATATAAGAATTTCCTTCCCTTCAAATTGGGTCTAGTTTAGGTCCTATGTACAAGTCATTTTTTACAAACTAAAAGTACGCCTGTGCTCTACTCAATACCTTTGATCGTCCTTTAACTGTATATCGATCCAGACGTTTCTGACAATGTAACATTATGGCATCAATAGATGAGATCAAAAAGTTCACATCTGAACAACCAGATTCACTCCCATCTACCCATGTTATCAAATCTCCCCTCACTGTCCCTTTAGGGGAGACCATGTTGACCAGCTGACCACTAGATAAAGCTCTGTTTTTGTACAACACATTCACCTCCTCCCAAATGTCTCGAGCTTTGGAATCACCAAGGAAATTATCTATCACACAGACACCATAAGAATTCAAGCAGTTTGTTACATATTCTCCCAACGCCTTATTTCTTGATTCCACAACACTGAAGTAGGTCTGATTCGTATGTCGAATTTCGTTTGGCATGTCGTCACTGTTTGACAATTCTGTATTAGGGGGTTGCGTATAACTTGGTGGCTTTAACAGAGATTCTTCCGATTCCAAAATGAACTTTTCAGAACTCCCAATGTCCTTCCCCTCCAACTCTCTGCGAAGTTCTGACGTTTTTGTTTCTTGAGTAGGATGTAGATCATGTTTATGTTTAATGAAGTCCGACTTGTTCTCCTCATTGTAAACAATATCACGTTCATCTGCCGACGTGACATTTTCCATTCGCGTTTCGAGTCGAAGATTTTCAATATGGTTCACTACGACCCCCATACTCTCTGGACTTTGATCATGTAACCCAGATTTCGACAATAATTTCTTACAAATCTTTTTATGTCGAGACCAGTCCGCTTGTTGGTGGCTTTTGGAACAATAGTAAATCGATCTACAACGGCCACATACTTTCAGTTCATCACTTATTCCGCAGTACTCACATTTATCTATCACTAAGTGCGTTGTGTTACATTCGTCACGTAGGCTGTTTTCAGCCATATTCAACTACGAATCTACTGTGCCATACTGTACTATACATGATTATGTCGCACACAAATGCAGGGGCATAGCATTGTTAGGTGTGGAGAGGTTGTCACACTCCTAACCCCGCCCCCACCCCACTCCACCACGCACATGCAAGAGTCTCAGGGCTCTGACAAGTTTGTTTGCCACTCCCTTAGGTCGTGTTTCACTAGATTATATTCGATTATTCCCTAATATAAACCAACGAAAAATCAAAACGAATGCTGATTACGTTCCGTACCTGGAAGATATGAAAAAATCAGTTATCTTACACGGATGTGACAGATATAGCTTTACCTGGTAAATCGTCACGTGTTTGTTTGACTTCGTTATCAGCTTTTAAAGATTAAACGTTTTACTCGACGTTTCAATGTTTTAGACGTCTTTTAAAATCATCCATAAAGGGGAGGAAGTTGAGGTAGATCTAATAGCAATTTTTCTCTTCCCAAAATGTCTTCCTCCCTATCAAATACAAACCCCACCATTTTAAGCCACACTTAATTTATCGTCTGCTAGTTCTTTGGATTTTGACGAGGTTGATTATGAGTGGTCTGCGAAAGAGTTAAATGCCATGGTATATCAGTAAATGCATGTTACAAACGGATATAAGATTCTATAGGTCTACTTGGGTATAATTTTAGGGTGATAGGCTAACTGTGAAATCTGATTGAATTGAAACCAACATAGATCTAGAATCGGTCCTCTGCTGACAGTAGTATATATTATACCATTTTGCAAACATTTTGCTATAAAACGGTATAAAACGGTATAAAACGGTATGAGACGGTTTTGTTCTCTAAAAAAGGTTCCTAAATAACTAAATGTTCTCAAACCGAAACACGCGGACTAAATCACATGCTCATGAAATTATGAACTAACGAACCAATGAACTAACGAACCAATGAACTAACGAACCGATGAACTCACGCAACGGCTAACCAGCTAACCACATCATGCAATGGCTAGCCGGTTTATCAGTTAGTGGGTGGCTTAAGATTTTGATAAAAAAAAAAAAAAAAAAAAAAAAAAATTTAATTTTAAAAAATTTCATCATTACGCGTCATTGCTTCAGATACAGAGATACCGAGTCAATGAGTCAATGAGTTACCGAGTTACTCAAGACAAACCCTTACATCAATAACCCCCATCGAAACCCCCCATCAACCAACGCGTCATTGCTTCAGATACAGAGATACCGAGTCAATGAGTCAATGAGTCAATGAGTTACCGAGTTGCTCAAGACAATCACTTACATCAATAACCCCCATCGAAACCCCCCATCAACCAAACGCATCACGCAATGGCTAGCGGGTTTATAACCTTTGGGGTGGGGTTAGGATGATGGTGAAAAAAATCGCTTGCCATGATTTAATAAAAATTGAATTTAAGATTAAAAAATTTCTAAGTAAAAGTAGGTAAAATAATGGCAAGTTTTACTGAAAATAATAATAAAAACATAAGTGATAATAATGATAACAATGGTGTTGTCATACGATCACAAGAAGAGTTTGATGACTTGTTTTATGAAGAGGCAAGCATCATCAACGGTTTGTTTGAAAGTAGAGCAGAGGATATAATAGCAAAATCAATAAGAAATCTTACCCGCTACTTTAACGCTGTGAAAGAGGAGGATCTTCAGTTTAGGTTAGATGATTTAAAAAACGATATAGCTTTAAATACAGATGTTGATAAGATAAGAGAACAGATGGAGGAAACTTTAGACAATGTGTTTGAGGATATAGAAGATGAAGTTATACATGCTTTAAATGATAAACATTCATCTTTAGACAAGGATTGTGATGTTTTTAAAAAAACAAATAATAGAGAAAGTAGCTGATGTGTTTGACGAATAAGACTATGAAAAAAACATGTTAAAATAGGACTTAAATAATAATCCATGGTATATATTTTATCTTAAGATAAAATATAACCCATATTAAAAGAGAAATATGGAAAAAATAAAGGAAGAAATAGAAGCAAGTAAAACTGTAAAAAATAAACAGGCAATAGACGAATTTCAATTAAGAGCATATAATGAAATTAGTGATAAATATGAGTTATTTAAAGAATTAACAAACAGAGCATGTGTAACATTTTCCGTAGAGGAAGAAGAATACAAACATGTGGAAAATCTGGAAAAAGAATTTAGAGAACTAGAAGAGTTTTATAAAAAAATAAGTAAATATACTTACTACTTAACTAATAGTATATACGGTGGTGTAATGCAAGAATGGTTTGATAAAAATTGTGAATTTGCAGACGAATGTTTCTATCTAGATCATTTAATATCTGTAAGAGAAGATAAAAAAAACGGTTTTTCAACAGATTGTCGCATATCTAAAACGGAATTACAGTTTTGTAATGCTTATGATGATTTTAAAAGAGAAACCCTAGGTAATATAAAAACATATTTAGAAAAGAAAGAGGATGAAATTTATAAAAAACTAGAAAATCTTTTGTTGAAAGAGAAAGAGGGTATCACGGTATCAGAACAACAGTTGAAAGCTGTGGTGGAAGAAGAAAATGAGAAAATTAAAGAAGACATCATGGATGAAATAGCAGAAATAGAATATTAAACAAAAATTTTCATAAAATAAAATGCTAGAACTAGAGCCAGATTTCAAGCAAAAGCTAAATGACCTACTTAAGGATAAATCAAATATTCATCCTATAAACACAAACAAAATCATTTACACAAATGGAACCGGACTAATGCCCTATAAAGACCCAAGATGGTTTAGTGATATCTACTATTACTGCAGTAAAATGTTTTATGAACAACCTAACGAGGGTAACCTAAACATAACATTTTATGCTGGTGGTAACAACATACGCGTTAAACATCAATTTAACAGTAAAGATTTAACCAATTTGCTATCTCTTTTTAAACAAAGATTTATAGATTGTCCATATGAACATAGTTTCCTTGAAAGTTGTATTAACGATATTGAAGAATACAGTATAAACTTTAAGTTTATATAATCTATAAATTTGAATTAAAATTTATAGATTCCTACAGTTTACAAAGATGAACAAAGGAAGAGTCACAACCGTTAAAAAAGTAGCGTTTGTTTGTTATAATAAACGAAGTGAAATAAAAGAAAAAAATACTGAAGATCTCAATAAATTTGCTAAGGAGATTGTAGATGTTATTGAAGAAAAATTAACTTCCAGTGATGTTTCCAATGCGGTCCTTTATAGAGCATTAAAATTTATTCACATCCCTAAACCTAAAGGAGAGGATAAAAATAGACAAATGAAGTTAATATTAGTTTCTTATATTAATAATAAATTAGATGAAGTTAATAACATGGTTGAAAGATACCCAATCATAAGAAAAAAGATTTCATATAGAAGAGAGATCGTGAGTAAAATTGAAGAAATAGTTACCATTGATAGTTTATTATTTAGTAATATTATTAATATTAATCAAAAATAAATATTTAACCCTTTTTCTGGGTTATATATTTTACATATCCAATTCTATCAATATAGCTACATAAGAATTAGTTACCTTTGGATTTTTTGACACAGTTTTAAAATTTATAACATCACATTGGTTGACCTCAATAGGAGGATTAAACTCTGTACAAGTACATAACTCATCACGTTTTTTAATAATATTTTTTCCAGTTTCAGCAGATGATATAGTTATTTCAAGTATACAATCATTATCATCTTTTGGTAAAGAAACTAATGTGCCGCGTAATATTCTTCCTGACACAGATAAACAATAACCCCCCAATGCATGAGAAGGACCGGATAAACCATTACCAAATGAAAACTGAAAATTGTTTTTCTTAAGTTCTCCCTTTTCCTCTGCCCACACGGTAATTATAGGTTTTGGTTTAATGCCTAATTTTTCATCTACGTAGGATTTTGTTGCTATATCTCTTTCTTCTACTGGGGTTACCGCATTTTTTATAGTAAAGCCTTGCATATCTATATCCGCGGAGGCCGTAAAGCTTCCATCAGGATTTTTTACAATGGCACCCCCATTATCAACATAATTTTTATTGACAGCAGAATCACGGTTTATTGGATTTGGTAAGCCGGTAAGTGGGTGTGTGTTCATATCTATTTTACCAGCTGCTAAGAAAACCCCAGCTTGGTTTTGTGTTAAAGCTCTTTTTCCTGCGGTAGCCGTATTAACAATGCTATCTACATAAAACTTATTTGCAGCTTGTCGATTATTTATAGGTGAAGCAACATCATTAATCCTCCATCCACCCATAGAAATGTCACTACTTGATGTATATGAATCACCATCATGAATAAATGCGCGATTTGCATAATCTACATATCTTTTTGTAGCAGCATCCATCGGGGATGCAGGATCTATAAGATCCATTAAATGATACCCCTTCATGCTTATATCTGCAACAGCAGACCAGGTACCATCTTGTTGTTTTCGTATTGCATTAATACCATCTACATATCTTTTTGTAGCAGCTTCATTCGGCTCTTCAGGTTCATCTAAGTTTTTTATTTTATTAAAACCCATGTTTAGATACCCCTCTATATGATACCCCCCGTTTTCATCTAACAACCCTGAGCTACTACCATCAACATAACTCTTAGTAGCAACATCCTGAGGATTTACTGGATTACTAACCCTCGTTAAAGTGTTACCATCCATATTTATGGAACCGGTAACAGTGATTGTTCCATCTTTACGTAAAAAGTTGTTAGTAATGTAAGCAAGTGATACCCCATCACCACTTGTTTTATCTTCATCCATTCTTCCAAATTTATCAACAGGCATTTTTTTAATATTGCTAAAAAAGTTTATTTAAAATATCTTGAAATTTATTACCCAAGCACAACTCTTTTAGAATATACAAACATAAATGTCCACAAAATACTTCACCTGCTTGTTGTAATTGATCCGTATTGTATTGTAATGGACTTTTTAAATAATCTTTAATTTCGAGAGGTGGTTGAATACCATAACTATCAAAATAAATTTTTTTCTTTCCATCTTTAAACCAAGCAACCCAATGAGTACCAGATCCGCCAGTAGCATCAAGATTTAATATACCACATTCTTTATTTCTTACTTTTTTAGGTAGGGCATCTCTTAAAAATGTTCCTCTAAAATTTTTTATTTTTAATTTTTTTACGGCATCCTCAAGCTCAAAATTGCTTAAAGGTTTATTTGGTAAAGTTATATTATCAATTAAAATATCTTTCATTTTTATATAGTTAAATATTTACAATAGCATCGTTGTCAACCCATGAATTAAACTCATCAGAATAACCTTTCCACTTTACAAGAGATTTCTTTTTACCTTTTTTAATAACCTTTTCTATCCTAAACACCTCTTGGCTCGTTTTTTGTAGTTCCGGTTCATAAAAAGAACCTTTTATTTCTTCACCATTTAAATCTTCAATCTTATACGTTATAGGTGTCGTTTGTTTTACTCCGATAACCGTAAAAACCTCTTCAGTCCATCTCGTAGTATAACCTTTTTCAAAAGTCTTTTTCTTTTTACTTATCCTTACTTTATCTCCAACAGAAAACTTTGGTTTGATATCCTCCCTTACTTGGTCATAATCAGGATACAATGTTGTCCAAACTTTATTTTTATTCTTCTTCTTACTTGCTTCAATTGGCGACATCTTAATAGAAGAATGCCTCGTGTTGTTGTATTCCTTAACAAGATTTTGTAATACATCAATATATACATTTGTTGAGTTAGCAGAGAAATACTTCCACATTTTTTCTTTCATTGTTCTAATCCATCTCTCAACAACGCTTGATTTTTCCTCATTTTCAGTAGAATACAATTCAACCAAATCTTTAACATCTTTGTTATAAAACTCTTTACCTTTATCTACCCACATTTTCTCAGGCTTTCTTTCCTTAAAAATACTCTTCAATGCAACAGAAACAGATTTTCCTGTTTTATCCTTTAAGGGAACCAGCCAACCATATTTTGAAAAGATGTCAATGACAGCAAGAAGAAATTTTACTCCACGATTTAGTTTAGAAAATGCTTGCATATCTACTAAATCTGCTGCCCATATCCTATCGATACCATTTACTCTAACTCTCCTTTTCTTAAATTTTCTTTTTACAGGTTTATGTAATTCTTCTGCTAGCATTATATTTTCTAAATTTTTTTTTTACCGACACCCATACCAAATCTTTTCTTGGTTCCTATCAATGAGGAAACCAATCCTCTTTCCATTCTTTCCTTAATAGTTGGATTATAGATACCCTTTAACTCTTTAAGCATATTAGCATCACACACATCATTACGTGTTTTAGTATCATTATGCTTAAGATAACAGATATCATGATGATATGCTGCTTCATCAACACGATTAACAGGCTTTGACCAATCTTTAGGTGTTAAATCAGGATTTAATCTTTTCTTTAACTTGGTACCAGGGCCAGTAAAATTATGACCAGGTAAATGCATTTCAACAGGTAAGTTATTGATTGCTTTGTTTAACAATGAACCACCTTCTTGTTGTTTAATAAATTGTGTTTTTGTTGTTCCACATTCAACACATTTTCCTCGTGCCATATTTTTACCATTTTTACTTACCGTATACTGTATATCAGTAGTATCAGTTTTTTTTTTACATTTAACGCAATACATTTTTTATATATTAAAATAAATTTTTTTAATTAAAATGGATATTGTTAATTTATCTTGGAATGAAACTTTAGCAAAAAGATTTAACCATCCTCTTTTACCAAGGAGTATCAGAGGTTTAATAGTAGGCAAATCAGGATGTGGTAAAACTACACTTTTACTTAACCTTTTGTTAAGACCTGATTGGTTAGATTATGGTAACTTATACGTTTTTGGTAAAAGTTTGTTTCAACCAGAATATCGCATACTTAAAAAAGCTTTTGAAGAAAAAATACCAAAAGAATACATATTAAGGTTGTTTTCAATTAAAGATGAAGTT
The DNA here is from genome assembly GCA_945859785.2 of Tridacna gigas. Lineage (NCBI taxonomy): Eukaryota > Metazoa > Mollusca > Bivalvia > Cardiida > Cardiidae > Tridacna > Tridacna gigas. The sequence goes on from OX244029.2 coordinate 71,772,753, forward strand.
CAAAACCGAGATATTTCACCTACAGCATTAGTTGAAGAATGGGCAAAAACAATTAAGGAAAAATCTGATATCGATTGTGAATTTTTTGAATATGCTAGTGATGTACCTGATCCAAGAGATTTAAATGCATCAAATAAAAACTTAATGATATTTGATGACTTACTTTTAGAAAGACAAAACAAGTGTGAAAACTATTATGTAAGGGGTAGACATAGTAATGCTGATTGTTTTTATCTGGCACAAAATTATTTTAGACTACCACGTCAAACTATTAGAGAAAATGCAAACTTAATATGTTTGTTTAGACAAGACTTAAAAAATCTTAATCATATTTATAGTGATCATGTAGGAGATGATATGACTAAAACAGAGTTTATCAATTTTTGTAAAAAGTGTTGGGAAATACCTCATGGTTTTGTAGTGTTAGATTTAACTAAGAACCCTAACGATGGAAAATATAGATGTGGTTTTGATAACTTTTACATACCACGAAATTACAAAGATTATAATTAAAAAATTATATTTTTCATTAAAATATATTTTACAAATTTAAAAAAATGGAAGTAGAATTACTTGAAAAGATAGTAAAAAACACTAACCATAAATCATCATTTCAAATTATCGTAAGCGATAACAAAACAGAGTTTACAACAAGATTTACTCCTCCACTTAAATTAGACCAAGATAAAGAATATGAAATAGCATTGGTTAATCTTGAAACTTATTATTCATTTCCTAATATTGATGCAAGCAATAACATTTTTGTTTATTCACCAGATAATGGTGCAACATGGGTAAAAATAAAAATACCTGAAGGAAGTTATGATCTAGTTGATATTAATGATGTAATTCAACAAGAAATGAGAAAAAAGGGTCATTATGATGCTGTTAATGAAGAATATTATATTAGCATCTCAGCAAATACTAATACTTTAAAGTCTATTCTTTTTTTAGAAAATGGATATCAGGTTGATTTTAACCAACAACATTCTATTGCTAAAATTTTAGGGTTCTCTCGTGCTAAATATACACAAGGATTTTATGAATCAGAAAATGTAGTAAATATTCTTAGTATTAATAGCTTACTAGTTAATATAGATTTAATTTCAGGTAGTTATGTTAACGGTTCACAAAAAAATACAATTTATAGTTTTTTTCCAAATGTATCACCAGGATATAAAATTATAGAAAATCCGGTAAACCTTGTTTATCTTCCATTAACATTAAATGAAATACATAATTTAAATGTATCAATTACAGACCAAGATGGAACATTACTCAATCTTAGAGGGGAAAATTTAACAATTAGATTTCATATAAGAGAAGCAAGATAGATATAAAAAATGACAAACTATATTAACGCTAAAATAAATATATCAGACGGACAAAAGGAAAAAATTTTACATTCTTTTAGAAACAAAGCTCCGACAAGTATTCGTTTAAAGCATGAAGATATTCATGGTAATGATGTAATAGCTTTAACCAAACCACAAGTAAATAAACTTACAAAAGCTTATAAAGGTGGTAAGGGGGCAACGTTTAGAATGTCAACTAATCAACTTAAGCATAATATGAAAGTAGAAGGTGGATTTTTACCTCTATTAGCAGGATTAGCTTCATCAGTTCTACCTACATTAGCAAGAACCGTTTTACCTGCTATAGGAATTGGTGCACTATCTGGTTTAGCATCTTCAGGAGTTCAAAAAGCAATGGGTAATGGTTTGTATCTTAAGAAAGGTGGTTGCGTCTGTCAAGTAGAAACTGATGGTGAAGGTTTATATCTTAAACCATACAAGGGTAACAGATTAGGTTCCGTTGGTGATGGATTGTTTTTAAAACAAGGTGGTAAAATTTATGATGGAAAAGGTCTTCTTTTAGGACCTAATAGCCCATTTGCTAATATTCCTATATTAGGTGCAATATTGTAAATTAAAAAATATGAATGTGCATAAATTTGGAAATGGAAAACATAAAATAGTTCAACCAAAAACTATTTTTTGGAAACCTGTAGAAGTTAAGTATCCAGCTAAAAAAGTTAATCCTGTTACATGGGATATTTTTACCCAACAACCATTAGTATTAGAAGGAGGACAAACGAAGACGATAGCCTTAGGTATTGGTTTCAATATGAGTAAAGGCTTTGTTTTAGTTTCTCTATCTTATGCTTTAAAACTTAATCAATTAACTATTACAAATGAAGTTACATTAGAAGAGGTGGATGACATGGTTACCACAATTACAAACAACTCTAATAAAATAAAAAAAATACAAGAAAACACCTTTTTGTGTCGTCTTTACTATTCTATTTAAAAAATAAGTTGTTGTTAATAAAATGGAACTAAAAGAAAAGATTTATCCAGAGCTACCAGAAGAACGAAATATACCAAATGCGCCATCATTAGAGCCAGTAATATCCTCAAGAGACAATGGTCAATCATTCAGGTTACAAAAGATATCAGAAATTCAGACTTTTCTAGAAAATGAAGTTAAGGAAAGAGAGCAACTAAGTAAAAAGTATTTAAAGATTAGTAAGAATGTGGACAATGTAGAAGCTGGACTAACCGTTATAGCACTAGGCGCCGGAGCAGGGGGAATCGCTTTACTATCAACCATAGTAGCGATACCTGCAACTATGGTTCTAGAAGGCTGTGCTTTAGTTGTTGGGTTAGCCGCTTTAGTGGGTAAGTTTGTGGTTAGAAGAACCAGAACAAAATCAGAAAAACATCTTCAGATAAAAATGTTGGCTGATTCAAAGCTAAACACACTACTTACACATATATCAAAAGCAATAACAGACAACAAAATAGATCATTCAGAATTTACTTTAATTATGGAAGAATTGGAAAAATACAAACAAATGAAGGAAGAAATTAGAAGTAAGTCAAAGAAAAAAAGCAAGCTAGAGGAATCGGAGAGTTTAATAGAGAAGGGGCGAATAGAAGCACGGGAGGAATTCAGGAGGCTTGTAGAAAGGCATTCAAATTAAAAATAAAACCTCCTAAGTTTAAGTGTTCTTGTGCATGTGAGATAGACAACACAAATTAAAAAATTTTTTTACTTTTTAAAAAAAATGTCATTTTTGAAGATACGAGACCCTTTAAAAAGGGAGCAAACAATAAAAGAATATCTTGAACTGAAAAAAAGAATTCATGATAATCAGCTTGCAGAGAAAGAAGGCAGACTTAAATATCAACAACAACTTTCTAGGTTTTTTAGACCTGTTACAGAAAAAATAGACCCTATTAAAAAATCAATACAAAATTATGGTATAATTGATTTAAAAGGTTTTCCTTCTATATTAGCATATGATTTAGAAAAATTTAGCCCTGAAGAAATAGAAAGTATTGAATTAGAAAGTAAAGAAAAAGGTACCAGAAAACCATATTTTCTTGGAAAAATTGCAAAAAAACAGTTAAAAAGATATGATAATGAAAAAGAAGCTGATACAACGTTTGGGTTTTATGATAATGATGGAAAATTATATATTGGTGATAAAGAAGTTGATATTTATAACAATCACTTTGTATTAATTGGTGAACATGATTATGATACTAATACAGAAGGTTTGTGGGAATTAATTATTTCTAAAAACCCAAATAAAAAAAAATATAATGATGAAATCGATTTAGGATTTTATACGGAATTAATGATAGAATCCAATGCTCTTTATCTCTATAACAACCCATTAGAAGGTATACCCAAAAAATTTGATAGAACGCTTAAGTCTAAGTGGGATAAAATACTTAGTAAAATTTGGAATAAGATGATTTATATGGGTAGAGGAATTACCATTATTCCATCTGACCCTAATGCACTATTAGAAAGATTAGACCTCTTAATGGCAAGTAAAGGAGCCGGTAATACTGGTGTAAGAAATGAGTTGGTAAGTATTTGTGATGAATTAAAAAGACAACGTGTTTTAGATACAAAAGCTTATAAAAAATTAATGTCTAAAATATAAAAATGATTACATCACAAAAGAGAGGATTTAAAAGAAATTATGTTTATGGAGGAGCCGGAGTATTTGATACTTTAGCTAATTTTCTTACAAAACTCTTTACAAGCAGCGCAGCTAAACAAATTGCATCTTCAGCAGTTGATGTTGGTAAGAGTGTAGCTAAGGAAGGAGCAAAGAAAGCGTTAGAGGTTGGAAAGAGTGCCGCGGTTGATGCAGGTAAAAAGTTAGTTCAAAAGGCTTTAACACCAAAATCTAAAAAGATTGTAGAAAAATATACTCAAAAGCCTACTACAACAACTCAACCTGCAGCGCAAAATATTAATGCTTTAATAGATGGTAGTGCCGTTGCTATTCAAGATTTAGTTAAGAAGTTAAATAGTAAGGGTTCCGGAGTTAAAGTATTATAAAGTTAAGTTAAGTAAAAATAAACATTAAATAAAAAAGAAATGACAAATCTAAAATTTAATTTAACGCATTATGAAAAATACAATACAAAAAAGGTTAGTATCCTTTATGCTAATTTAAAACTTGATGAAGATTGTGAAGTAATAGATAGCAGTGATACAAATTATGATTATAAAAAGGTTGTTTTAAAATTGTCACCTGAAAAAGCTGATATCATTAAGGAATTTGAAGAAGATATAAATCAATATCTAAAAAAAAATAATATGTCTAAGGTAACCATACTTTACGGAAATAGAATTTATCTAAAAATGAAAAAAAACCTTTCAGTAGAAAAAATTAAAAATATTAAACTTAAGGGTGTGTATGTAAATGATGAAAACAGGTCATTCCCTCAACTATGGGCAAATTAATTTAAACAATTATAATTTGACTTAAAATTATAATTGTATATAATAAAAATGGATATTTTAAATATTAAAGCACCGATTTTTAAAGATGATAGTATTGATGAATATGAATATTATGAGTATGAACCTATTACAGGAACCAATTTTAACAACTCTGGAGGAAATATTAGGATTGATATAGAAACTCAAGATATTTTTTATCATCCTTCAGAGTCATATTTACAAATTATAGGTAAATTAGAAAAATCAGCGATTGCAGGTGGTGGTGAGTATGATAGAGCGGCTGATGAGGTTGCCTTAACAAATAATGGGTTGATGTATCTATTTAAAAATATCAGATATCAACTTAGTGGACAAGAGATAGAAAGCATTAATTATCCTGGTCAGGCTACAACAATGCTTGGATTGTTAAAATACCCTGATGACTTTTCTAAATCACAAGGGTTAAACCAACTATGGTTTAAGGATAATAATAATACCGTTGCAAACAATAATGGTTTTACTGTAAGAAAAAACTATATTTTATCAGTTGGTGATGTTTTTAATAATCCAAATAGACTATCGGGTGTAGCAGACGGTGATGTGGGAACATTTAGTTTTAAGATACCATTGAAACATATATTTGGTTTTTGTGAAGATTACAACAAAGTTTTATATGGTATGAAACAAACTTTAACCTTAACAAGAAATAATGATGATGACGCAATTTATAGAGATGGTGGTGCCGATGCTGGTAGAGTTAATTTACTGAAGGTATCTTGGTTTATGCCTCATGTAACGCCGGAAGATGGTAATAGGTTGGAACTTTTTAAATTTATTGAGAAGAAAGAAAAATTCCCAGTTGGGTATAGAATGATACAAAGCGACAGTATTGCGGTTCCACAAGCAACAAGTTTTACTTGGAGGTTATCATCTAAATCATCTCCTGAGGTACCACGTTTCTTAATTGTTGGTTTTCAAACTAACAAAAGTGGTAGCCAAGTACAAAACCCGGCTATATTTGACAACTTAAATGTAAAAAATATTTATGTAATGTTAGGTTCAAAAAAATACCCACTATATGATTATGATATAGATTTTAATGAAAATCAATTTAGTAGAATATATAGTGAAGCTGCTTTGTTTAGAAAAAAGTTTTTTAACATGGATGAATTAGTATCAAACCCTAATATTACTCCTTCAGATTACAAAACCCTTTTTCCTTTGTTTGTGTTTGATTTATCAAAACAAAGTGAAAGACTTAAGTATTCTGTAACTGATATACATGTTAAAGCAACATTTAAAAGACCTGTTCCGGTTAATACTGTGGCAATTTCAGTTTTAATTAGTGATAGGTTAATTAACTTTCAGAGTGATGGAAATAAGATGAGTGTAGTATATTAAGTAAATTTTTACTTAAAATAAATGAAAAAGATTGCTGATTTTAAGAAAATATTAACAGATAACAATATTAAGTGGTATTCCTATTGGAACAAGAAAAAGTATATTGATGTGTTAAAAGAGCATGGTTTGTATCCTGAAGAGGAAGAAAAAAAATTTTTAAAAAAAAATTCCTAATTACGAAAGATTAAAGTATATTGCTAAAAATCCAAAGAGGGTTACCTTAAAGGATGTAGAAACTGAAGAGGTGAAAGAGTTTCCATCAATTTATAAGGCTAGTAAGTTTATTGGTAAATGTCCACAAACGATTGAAAACTGGAATGGTAGAGTATGGAATGGTAAATATAGAATTGATATTCTTTAATTTTATTATTTATGAAAAAATAATAAAATTTGACTTAAGATAATTTTATTTATTTTAAAAATTATAGCGATGAATTCTTTTTCACGAAGATTTATCAATAGACTGGTAGATGCTAGTCAAACGATTACATCTAATTTATATAGTGGTGCTCAAAGGGTTGCCTCAACAGTAATTCCTCAGAGTGTTAGAAGAAGAGTGTCTAATTTTACTAATTGGATGACTGGTAATGTTCCAGAAGAGCAAATTCCACAAGTTATAAACCGGGTTTTAGAAAATGTAGAAGAGGACTTGCCGAGAAGAGAGATGCCAAACACCGTATTAAGACAAGAAGCGTCTGCATTAAGAGAATTTGCAACACAGTATGTTATAAATGGAGTAGGGGGATGGGGAGCAAATGATTTTTTAGAAGTATGTAGAGAAAGCATAACTAATTTTTTAAGAAACAATAGAAATACAAAGGTAAAGCTAGAACTAGTATGTTTATTTTCAAGGGAAAAAAATGATGGTGATATTGAATATAAAAACGTTAAACTTTCTTCAAGTCATGAAATTATAACAAGAGAAAGTAATGTAGATGATGCTTATGATGACATGGTAGAACGAGTTATGAGAAATTTCGAAACTTTTTTAATACAAGGAACTGGTTGGAATTTTGAGGGGGTTATAAGCTTAACATTACATTCTGTAGAAAATATACAAGCATGGGAGGGGCGTGCCGGTTCATGGATGCCTTTACCAGCAGGATTAAAAAGAGCAAATAACAGAAATGGACTTGTTAATATTAAAAACGAAAAAGATCATAATTGTTTTTTATACTGTTGTATGAGGGTGGTTTATCCGAAAAAAGAAAATCCACAAATAGTTGATAAAAAATTAAAAGAGCAAATCAAAGAATTAAATATGAGGGGAATAGAATGTCCCGTTAAGTTGTGTGATATTAATAAATTTGAAAATCAAAATCCAGATTTTTCTATTGTTGTTATAGGTTATGATGAAAAAGATGGGTTATATCCTCTTAGAAGGCAAAGAAAAGAAACTTTTGGTAGAAAACATTTAGTGATTCTTTTGTTAATAAAAGATAAAGATGAAAATAGTCATTATGTTTGGGTGAAAAATCCAAGCGCGCTATTAGCATCAAAAATATCTAAAGATAAACATAAACTTTCTTTTTGTTGGAGTTGTTTAGGACATTTTACGAGTGAAAGAGTTTTAGAAGATCATAGAGTGTTTTGCTATGAAGAAGATGCTGTAAGAATTAAAATGCCATCAAAAAACCAGTGTACCATAATGTTTAAAAACTGGGTTAAAACACAATGGCATCCTTTTGTTGTTTATGGTGATTTTGAAACGATGCAAATACCAATACAACATGCAAAACCAGACCCAAGTAAAAGTACAACAACAAAAACTCATATGCATGTCCCAACAGGTTATGCTTTCTTTTTAAAAAGTTTTGATGAAAATGTTTTTAAGTCTAGATTGTTACTATATCGAGGAGAAAAAGCAGAGGAAAAGTTTGTGGAAGAAATAGAAAGTCTGACTAAAGAGATTTTTAAATTACCAAAAAAAGATATGATACTTACCGCAGAGGATGCAAAAAAATTTAATACTGCGGATACCTGTTATCTTTGTAATAAGAAGTTTGGGAAGGAAGAAGAAAGTGATGAAGAAGAGGAAAGCGATGAAGAAGATGGAGTGGAAGAAGAGGAAGAAAAAGAAAATAAAAAAGATGAAGATAGATGGAAAAAAGTAAGAGACCACTGTCATTTTAGTGGTAGATATAGAGGAGCCGCACATAATAAATGTAATCTTAAATTTCATAAACCAAACTTTCTTCCTGTTTTCTTTCATAATTTGTCTGGATATGATACTCATTTGTTTGTTAAAAATCTTGGTGTTAGTGAGGGGGAAATTAATGTAATTCCAAATAATGAAGAAAAATATATAAGCTTTACAAAAAAGACTTTAGTAGGTCAATATAAAAGTAAAGATATTTATAAGGATATTAGGTTTTTAGATAGTTTTAAATTTATGGATAGCAGTTTAGCAAAACTAGCAGAAAATTTAAAAGATTATCAATTCAAAAACTTAAAAAGCGAATTTCCAAAAGAAGAAGAGTTTAAACTTCTTCGTAGAAAGGGCGTTTATCCATATGAATATATTGATTCATTAGAAAGACTTAATGAAACACAATTACCACCTATAGAAGCATTTTATTCAAAACTTGCTGGGGAAGGAATTACAGAAGAAGATTATAACCATGCAAAAAAGGTATGGAAAACATTTAAAATTAAAACTCTTGGTGAATATCATGATTTATATTTAAAAACGGATGTTCTTCTTTTAGCTGATGTGTTTGAAAGTTTTAGAAAAGTTTGTTTTAACGTTTATAAATTAGACCCTGCTTGGTATTTTACTGCACCTGGTTTAGCTTGGGATGCTGCATTAAAGTTAACTGGTGTTAAGTTAAAACTGACTAGAGATAAAAATAAAATCCAATTTATTGAAAGGGGGGTCCGAGGTGGAATTTCAATGATTATTAAAAGGTATATAAAAGCTAATAATAAATATTTAGCTAAAAACTACAATTCGAATATGCCTTCAGTATTTTGTAAATATTTAGATGCGAATAACTTGTATGGTTGGGCAATGAGTCAGAAGCTTCCAATTGGCGGATTTAAATGGATGACGGAAAAGGAATTAAACAACTGGAGGCAACATTCTTGTTTTTTGGAAGTTGATTTAGATGTCCCTAAAGAACTGCATGATTATTTTAATGAGCTTCCTCTTGCTGCAGAAAGAAAAAAAGTAAATAAAGTTGAAAAGCTGGTACCAAATTTAAATGATAAAAAGAACTATATTATACATTATAAAAGTTTAAAACAGTGTTTAAGTCTTGGTTTAAAATTGAGGAAGATACATAGAGGGATTAAGTTTAAAGAGAGTGATTGGTTAAAACCATATATTGATTTAAACACACAACTGAGAGCAAAAGCAGAAAATGATTTTGAAAAAGATTTTTATAAGTTAATGAACAATTCAGTGTTTGGAAAAACTATGGAAAATATAAGAAAAAGGGTAAATGTTAGACTTGTTAGAAGTAGAAAAACAGCAAGAAAATTTGTAAACAAACCAAACTTTAAGCATTTAGAAATATTTAATGAAAATTTAATAAGCATTCATATGGGAAAAACACAAATAACATTTAACAAACCAATATATTTAGGGTTTTCCATTCTTGAGTTAAGTAAAACATTGATGTATGATTTTCACTATAACTATATTAAAGCAAAATATGGAGATAGAGCAACTTTAGGACTGACAGATACAGATAGTTTATTGTATGAAATTAAAACAGAAGATTTTTATAAAGATATTTCAGATGATGTTAAAGAAAAGTTTGATACAAGTGACTATCCAAAAGAGGGGCATCCTTCAGGTATTCCAGTTGGTGTAAATAAAAAGGTGATTGGTATGTTTAAGGATGAAACAAGTGGACGGGAAATAGAAGAAACTATTGGATTAAAACCAAAAATGTACAGTATTAAAATGGATGATGGGGTGGAAAATAGAAAATGTAAGGGGATTAAGAAAAATATAATTAAGAAAACTATAACGCATCAGGATTATCTGAATTGTTTAGAAAAAAATAATATACAGCATAGAACAATGACAAATTTAAGAAGTTATAAACATCAAATTTATACGGAAGAAATTAATAAAATAGCATTAAGTGCAAATGATGATAAAAGGTTTATTTTACCTGATGGAATTCATACACTTGCTTGGGGACATCATAGGATAGAGGAATACAAAAAATAAATTTTTATTTGTGCTAAAAACAAATAAAAATTATAAATTTTTAATTTTACCACATGTCATACATTCTAAAACATAGTTTTCATCAATATTTCTTCCTGTAATATAATTCATTATATCATTAAATGATATGTTTTCTTTTAGTTTTTTTTCAAATCTGCCTAAACAATTATTTTCATGATGAAGATTGTTATAACATTCTTTAAAAAGACCATATTTTTTATTTTCAAAAATTGTATATTCTCTCCAATTTGTTAATTCCTGCATTTTTTTACATAGCTCTCTTCTTTTTTCATCATAATCTGATATTAAGTTATTAATGATGACTACTTCTTCATTTATCTTTTCAATTGTCTCTAAATCTTCTTTTGTTAAAGTATCTCTATATTTTTCTTTTGTGTTAAGTAAAAGAACATGATTCTTTAATTTTTGTAAAAGTTTAATATAAGTTTCTTTTCCATATTGTATTTTTTTCTTTGTATTATAGTTTATTCCGTTTTTTAATTTTTCATATTTTTCTTTTAAAGTAATAGCTTTTTCTAAATCATAATATAAATTAAAATCATCAACACTACTTTTTATGTGTGATAATGAATATGGTATAAAATTTCTTGGGTAAAATAAAACTGGATATTTTATTGGAGGTAGATACCTTTTTATTTTATCTTGTAAGTCTGTCATCTTACCTACTGTCTCTGCGCGATCTTTTACCTTAAAATCAATATTTTATTTACCATCATTCCATCCCCACCCCAAAGGTTATAAACCCGCTAGCCATTGCATGACGTGTTGGTTGATGGGGGGTTTCGATGGGGGTTATTGATGTAAGTGATTGTCTTGAGCAACTCGGTAACTCATTGACTCATTGACTCATTGACTCGGTATCTCTGTATCTGAAGCAATGACGCGTTGGTTGATGGGGGGTTTCGATGGGGGTTATTGATGTAAGGGTTTGTCTTGAGTAACTCGGTAACTCATTGACTCATTGACTCGGTATCTCTGTATCTGAAGCAATGACGCGTAATGATGAAATTTTTTAAAATTAAATTTTTTTTTTTTTTTTTTTTTTTTTTTTTTTTTTTATCAAAATCTTAAGCCACCCACTAACTGATAAACCGGCTAGCCATTGCATGATGTGGTTAGCTGGTTAGCCGTTGCGTGAGTTCATCGGTTCGTTAGTTCATTGGTTCGTTAGTTCATTGGTTCGTTAGTTCATAATTTCATGAGCATGTGATTTAGTCCGCGTGTTTCGGTTTGAGAACATTTAGTTATTTAGGAACCTTTTTTAGAGAACAAAACCGTCTCATACCGTTTTATACCGTTTTATAGCAAAATGTTTGCAAAATGGTATAATATATACTACTGCTGACTATAAAATTCAGACTTAACTTTTTACCAAACGACAAACTTTTGACCTCGAGCAAATTGAAAGCATTAGCAGACGACAAATTCAGTGTATTTCAAATTATGATTTCTGTCTTTGATACGGTAGAGAACATTGTGGGAAAAGGAGAAAATGCTGGTTACCAGCATTTTCTCCTTTTCCCGCAAAGTTCTCAACAGCATTCTCTTTCAGGGTCGTTAAAACTCGGAATTGTTTGGCAAATCTTTAACCAAACAATCCCGAGTTTTAACGACTCTTGAAAAAGGGAGACTTGAAAACATTCCTGGAAAAGGGGGAAATGCAGTCCTCTACTCTTTTGAAGACGAATCCCTTCACTCGACCTATATCTAATTCTTCGTCTGCACATGTTTTGAATGTGGAAGAGTCTGAGACTTTGTCGTCTGGTAAAGAGTTAAACATTACATGTGCGTGTTTCATTGATAATTCCATTTATTTATGAGAATAGGAAGTGTTGAATTGCATGTTCTTTTGCCAGAGTTTCTCTTCCAATCTCTGACAAAATTTCTGATGGAATAAGGGATCCGACCCAGTCCGGTATTCCAAAACTGCAATAACTTTTGTTCAAAATAAACTTTGTTACCTTGATAATCATTATTGCAAAGATTTCAATTGTTTTCATTCATGAATTTACCCGGGACGAGATGAAATTGAATATCACATGTATAGTCTATTGGCAGAAAAAAGTTAAGTTCATTTCTCTAAGTCATACATGTAGATGCAAAATAATTATGGGATAAAGATATATGGATATATATTGGCTGATATCCATTTTCATGAGGACCAAGGCAATGACTGATATATGTGACCCAATTTCAGACTTGTCCGAGATTTCACCCAGACAAACATTATGACCAAGTTTCAAGAGTATCAAGCTTAAAATGAGGCCTCTAGAGTGCACACATGTACGTGTATTGACAGATTTTCAGAATTTAACTCTTTACCATACAAAAAAAATTTAGACTGGTCCAAATTGAAAGCATTTGCAGACGACAAAATAAATGTGAATGAAAAATTAAAACTTGTTTGGGGAAGGATAGAAAACATTGTGGGAAAAGGAGAAAATGCTGGTTACCAGCATTTTCTCCTTTTCCCACAATGTTTTCAAAATGCTTCTTTCTCAGGGTCGTTAAAACTCGGGATTGTGTGGAAAAGAGTTAAAACGCCAGCTTAACACCGGAGATATGTTAACATGACGAGCCTAGTACTCGAAAAGTGTAAAAAGGAGACTGACAAAGATTGGCTTATACCAAAAGAGTCATAATTATTAGTCACTCAAATGTTCATTCAACGGTTATAAAGAAACGTGATATGAATTGCACGCGAATGCAAAACCCTAAATTCATCTGGTGGGTATGGTGGTATATTTCTGCCACGAGATACGAGATAGCTATCATGATAATTTTAGAGAACTATTGCGATAAAACAAACTTTCCTGGAAATATTATCTAGCTAACAGAAAGTTTCACGATAAAAATATCGCGATATTTCTAACTGTAATCACGATTTCTTTTTTACGCTCGTGCCCACAACTGACATTCACGGTATCTATAATTAGATACTGTTTTGGGTCATCTTTGTCTCCTGTACAGTCAAAAACTTCCGAGTTCATCCAAATGTTGATTTTTCTATTTATAGATATCGAGAGACGGGTAGAACTATCGCGATAATTTTACCTTGATGTCAGCTTCGTGCACGAATGAGAAATAATCAACATAAAATTTTCTAGACAGCAAAGTTTACCGTGATAGTTTTTTCAGAAAACTTTTCACTATCAAGATAAAATTTCCAGGAAACTTCGAATTATCGTGAAAGTTTTCTCAAATTATCACGATAGCTATCTCGTATCTCGCGGCAGAAACATGCCACCATAGGTGGGCCTAGATTTGGTAAAGGAACATGTAATTCCGCATCCTAGATCAATTGCGTTACCTCACCACTGTATGGCGTAAAATTCTGGTTGCTCCATAGTTCATACCTGGTTTAACAAAGATGGTGGTCACTTTACATGGCGGTAGAATCAGGAATTTCTATCTCTACCGTTTCCGGTAAGAGATGACAAAGAAAGATTGGATAAATTTGATAGTCGCCTGAGTATCAAGGTATGATATGCTTTCCGAAAAATGAATTAAAACTCTGGCAGTGACCAAAACATTCCACCATTTGAAATGTTTATAAACATGTATTCATTAAACATTAATTTGTACGGTTATCTTTATTTTATGTAGCATATTCGTCTGCTCTCATTTAATTGTAATTAAGGAGGCATGGAGTCATAAATATCAACGACCTAGAGATTCTTTGTCATGGATACGGGAAGTAATTCATGCCATAACTTCACGGTAAATTGAAATTATCCCCGACAAGTTATCGAACTTCTACCATGTTAGTTTAATCAGTTGCAGCTCACGCATACTTTGATTCGAAAAGGGGGTTTAGATACTTGTTATTTATAGAATTGTTCAGTGTAGGCCTACTGGTCACTTTCATTGAAACTAATATCTTTGGGAAATACTTTCATGATCATTCAAGATCAACGAAATAAAGGAACCTTCGTGACCAGTATCTAAAAACCTTTAGGATGCTAAGCGCGACTCATTGACCTTTTGCGGACAGTCTGATCTTGTATCTGATCTTGTATCTACACTGTCCATTAAGGAGATATTTTTTTTCTTCAAAAAGTAAGTTTAAAATTGCAACATTCGGGTTTTTACCATATATAGGCTTGAAAGTTTCATTTAACTTATTTAGCAGGTTAAGGGTTAACGTCTTTCAAGCCGACCTACGAGCATTTCTGTGACCTTAAAAATAAAATAAGTCTAAACGATATAATCAGACTACACAAATACTCACAAAACATTTACTTATCAGTTCGTTGTTTATTGACGTAGTAAGTGCAAACCTTTTCTGGACTGTACCGGATTTCAACTGACATATGACGGTTGTCAAGGACTCAGTAGCCGTAATCAATACGAATCGCAACCGGTAATTGAACGCTTCACCCTTTGCCAGTCTATTTTACACCGCATATTGAAGACATTTGCGGACAACAAATACAATGTTACTATACGGATGAGACTGGACTTTAAAAGGGTACAAACACGACGTGAAAAGGAGAAAATACTGGAGCCTAGCTATCTAAAATTGTCTTCTTTTTCCCTAACGTGTTTTAAAAACCCTTCTTCGCCAGGATCGTTAAAGTAGGATATGATTTAGCTAAAGGTTAACTCTATACGCATTTCTACCAGCGCTTTAGGCTCTTATCCTTACAAGAAGTTTGAAAATTGAAAGAAGAATGGATGGTTCATCATGACTGCTAGTTTATTCTCGGGTGCCGTTTTGTGCCTTGGTCCTGGGCGAGATTTTGTCGATAAATTTATAGATCTAGCCCAGTTCAGGAGAGAAAATCTTATTCTTTAAATGTTGATTAGAGATGTACTTTACACTTGAAAGCTTTTACTCTATAGACAACATCAAAGGATAACGTTCTAACGCCGTTCTTTTCTGCCAATGTTTCACAAGTGAAAAGCATCAAGAAAATCCAATGGCATTTTTCGTTGTGTTATATTTATACCCTTCATAACGATTACAAATATGCTATACAAACCAATCGATACTACTGCGTGAAGGGTTAAGGATTTAAGAGCTTACGTAGAAAGAGTTGTGTTTTCTTTATGAACCAAACTGAACTTTTATAAAATACAAGTTTAATGAACCTCTTAAGAAATGGGGACAATAGGAGCTAATTAAGTGAATTATTTATAAATTTTGTCAAATATTTTGTGAATCAATTCTGTGGTTCTTGTTTTTGAGTGATTATTCTGGTCTAGCTCGAAAATCCATTTACGAGAACAGTTTGGATAGTATAATAATGAAAACCACCTCGACAGCCATCACCAGCACACCAGGTTTGATCACCAGATCTAAGTCAAATATACTGCCCCTACCTTCACGGTTGAAGTCAGACAGACCGGAAAAAGCGTACAGACATCCATGGGAGGTATAGCTTTGACCTTGTCTATCTGTCCGTCCGTCCGTCTGCATCTCTCTCTCTCTCTCAGCCCTATGATGTTTATGCTGTGATTTTTATTTCTATGTTATTTCAAGAACAATTTACGAAAGCAACAAAGTTGATGGCAGAGCACAAATCAGTTGATCTTTATTGCGTGTGAAGAGAAGATGGCTTATACTTGTAATTGAGAGAGAGTACACGTGTGTAAAACGAAGAAAGTTCAAATTACCATTGAAACGAAAGATCTTTCTAAAACAAGCAATATTTAACATAGTTGTAAACACAATTGAACGAAAGATTATTATTCTTATTATTATAACAGGGCTCTGGATTTATTAGCTCACGTAAGCGTGAATTATCGACAAAAACTTTAGAAGTATGTTTACACATACCGTTTTAAACCGGGACATTTACAAAGATCGACGATATTTCTATTGGTATGTAAATACCACTTGAGGTTATATGCAGTAGGCGTTTACAAACCTGTTTAACTGTTTACCAAACGACAAATTTTTAAGCTGGTCCAAACTGAAAGTATTTGCAGACGACAAACTAGATATTGATCGAATGGTAAGATTTGTCTGTGATAGGATGGAAAACATTGTTGGAAAAAGAGAAAATGCTGGTTAACAGCATTTTCTCCTTTCCACAGTGTTTTCAAATGGCTTCTCCCTCGATCGTTAAATTTGGGATTCTGTGATAAATCTAAACTGCATGCAAGAAAAATATTTAATATTGATCCTGTCACCGTTTAGATGCGAATTTTTACGCCCCCACAGTAGACTGTTTTTGTAGAATGAAAATTGTGGAAAATGAATAGATTCTCCTTACAAGCAGTTGCTGCATTTTCCTCAAGTTGCTTCCATTGAATTAAAAGTAACATTTTCCTTTTCCTGTAGTTTTTTCTTCTTGCTTCGATTTGTAATAGTTTTTGTAGAGCTGAAATAAGCGTGATAGCCATTAGAATGCAAACGGAGACTTTTAGAGTTTTTTAAGACAGTGCAGATCAATATTGGACTGCATAGAAAGTATATATTGTCTTAAGATCTGTAAACTTGCCGATATGTTGGCACATGATCATGGCCAAAGTGGCATTTATCCTTTACCAAACGTTTCCGTCTTTCGGTGACCCTGTGGAAAAGGCATTTGAAAACGATGTTGCTAAAAGAGCCAACATTTTCTGTTTTTCCAACTTCTGCCATTTTTTAAACCCTTTCAAAGTTATATCTCATCATTTTAGCATTTTTTCGGTCGCCAAAACTTTCAATTTGGACAAAGGGGTCCTGTGTGGCTCAGTGGTAAAGTGTAGTGACCTGGGGACCCTGGGCTCAAGCCTCACTGAATCCACCGGGTTTTTCGTGGGAGTGTCCTTGGGCAAGACACTTTAGATCCCTAGCCTAGTACCGGTGAAACCCAGGAAATACATGGTTATGTGAGCTGTCACTGTGATATGACTAAAATATTATAGAAAGCGGCGTAAAACACCATTCAATCAATCAATCAGTTTGGACAAGTCTAAAATTTTGACGTTTGCTACTTAAAGAGTTCAACTCGCAAAACAGAGATCGTTTTGTCACCGCTGGAAAATAACTTATAAAGTTTAGTAACCTTAGTGCCTTCAGCAGACGACTTGAAAAAAACTGTTACATCTTGTAGTAGGTGAATTTTAACCCTTTACCATACGACAAAAATGTAGACTTGTCCAGGTCGACAGCATTTGCAGAGTACAATTTAAATGTAGCTCAAATGATGAACTTTGTCTTTGATGGATTTGAAAACATTTTGGGAAAAGGAGAAAATGATGGTTACCAGCATTCCCTCCTTTTCCCACAATGTTTTCAAAAAAACTTCTTTCTCAAAGTCGTAAAACCTTGTGATCGTGTGGTAAAGGGTTAAATTAGATATGGCCAAGGGAGAACATTCCTACAAAGGCAATCTTTTTCTTTGGCCATATATGGTTTACAGGTATCCCGAAATACATTTCAATTATTCCTGTTGTATAAAGATGCTTTACAAATTTGTCATCAGCAAAATATTTTCAATACTGCGGTAATAATTATGAGATTTACGTACGCTCATATCTAGTTCGATATGGTATTGAATTCAAATCTTTAACTCTTTACTAAACGACAAAAATGTAGACCTGTACAAATTGAAAACATTTGCAGACAACAATTTAACCCTTTTCCACACAATCCCGACTTTTAACGACCCTTGGAAAGAAGCCTTTAGAGAAAAACATTGTGGGAAAAGGAGAAAATGCTGGTGACCAACATTTTCTCCTTTTCCCATAATGTTTTCAACTCACTTTTCCCACGATGTTTTCTACCCTTCCCAAAACAAATTTCAATTTGTTAATCACATTTACTTTGTAGCCTGCAAATGCTTTCAATTTGGATCAGTCTAAAATTTTGTCGTTTGGAAAAGAGTTACATATGATTCAATGATGGAACCCGTTTTTGAAAGGAAAGAAAAATTGTAGGAAAAGGAGAAAATGTATCCTGATTACCAGCATTTTCTCCTCTTCCCACTATGTTTTCAAAAACCTTCTTCAGGGTCGTTAAAAGTCGAAATTGTCTGGAAAATGGTCAACGCACTCCCTTCCAAGCTGTCTTTTAGGAATCCCCCAGGTTTTTACAAATGACACACAGGAAAGTTACCCGAAAGAAAGGAAACATGCGATGTTTGATTGATTTCATCACAAGGAACGTCTCTTCCCTCTGCAAATGCATAGCATTGTAATAATCAAATTTGGTCAAAGTATCGTGGAAGTGGGATACGGATATATCATGGGGGTTGGAATATCTCAAAAAGGATGGATGGGTCGGTCTGTTGTCTGTATTGAATGCCCTCTCTCTCTCCGATCTCTCTTTTGCTGTGAATCAAAAAGGCTATTTTAACTGTTTCATGAAATAGATCAAATTTTTTCACAACGTAATGAATCATCACTTGATACATTTCTAAAAATGTCTACATGATTGTGTTTATTAGTCAGAAGTTTTATAGAGGACCGGACAACCACCATTGTTTTTTCTTTCCAAAATAACAGCAGATATCGATGATTCACATACAACGTTTGTGTTGATAAAACTTAGACAAATACTCTACCTAACTATTGACATAAAATATTCAAAGACTGGAGAACTAAAGTGAACAAAAGATAGGATCGATCGAACAAAACGGGATAATTTGAACTCGTGTGTCTTCGTGTACACTAACTTTTATTGGTCTTGCTGTCCCACCTATACTTTTGTCCCATTTGTTTAAAAATCAAGCGGAGAAAATATCAAATAACAAGACATCAAGAGACAGACAGACAGACAGACAGAGAAGAAGGAGAGAGAGAGACAGAGACTTTGTACGAATTGTCCGGTACCAACTGTCCGGGTACAAATTGTCCGGGTTCTTGAAACAAGTTGAAGTCTTAACCCTTTCAGCGCCATAGGCGAAAACAGGAACTTTTGCGGACGGCATAGATCAAGATCAGACTGCATCTTTGATCTATGCCCTCCGCTTGTTTGGTCATGCCTATATGATAAAAGTCTTCCGGAGACTCGGTGGATTGTATTTAAAACCTTTAAAAAGAGCAAAGTTTGTTTATTTGGCGCCGAAAGAGTTAAAACCACCTCTCATTCAAATTTTAATTGCAGGATCGGAAGGCTCTAAGTGAGGAGTACGAAGGGGAGATATCTGGTCGTGAAGGATGGTGGAGAACTTACATACGGGTATGTGTTGCCCTTTACTCAACGTTAAAATTTTGGACAAGACTTTATTCAAAATATTTGCAGACGACAAAAATGAATGTAGCTTAAATGATGACTTCTATTGTTCAGAACATTGCGGGAAAAGAAAAAAAATGTTGTTTACCAGCTTTTTCTTCTTTTCCCACTATGTTTTCAAAAGCCTTGTTCTTCAGAGTCGTTAAAACACGGGATTATATGGTAAAAGGTTGAAAAGTCTGTTGCAATTTTACCTTAAGTTGAACCTGAGAAAAAGTTTCCTCGAAATTTATATTAATAACCATTAACAACAGTGGATTTCGTTAAATCTATTGTCAGTGAATGGGTTTTAGAAGACTGCAAAGATTTACAGAGAGCATAGCCTATATCGAGATCAGACTGAATGCTTGTGCAGCGATCTGAGTATAAAAAGATTTCAAAATACATGTACATCTATGGCCGTGTATTGCAGCACAGTGATAAGGATTAAATCTAAAATTTTCCGTACGTTTTTTTTTTTCTTTTCCAGGAGACTCCAGTCCCAGGAGCATACGAACTGGACGCCACAGGAATTATATATGAACTGGAAAGAAGGCCGAATACATACAGATTTAAATCCGACGGTCGGAAGATAGATGCCCATCCTCACGGGAAAGGAGCCGTACTCTTGCCCGGGGCCTACAATCATAAAGATTTTCTATATGGGTATGTAGAAATGCATTAGACTTGTAACAATTATTAAGACCACTGTTATTACTTTTTTATTCTCACGGTTTTAGCTGTTATCATAGCGGCCAGTGCGACAGTCCATGTGTTGGTTGCTATCTGTTGTAACGATGTACACCACTTCTGGTGTACAATACGCACTGTTAATGTTCAGGCCTTTAGCCTAACCCGTGACAAGATGATCCCTTGCTTTTTACGACCATGAGGAAGAAGGCTTGTGAAAACATTTTGGGAAATGTTCTCTGCCCTACAGTCTAGAATTTTGTTATCCGGTTTTGAGTTCAAGGTATTCAGACGCCTGGTGTTTCATTTTAAATCGGCAACGTTCGTGTAATTTTACAATGCCCTTCGAGTTGTCGCGGCAATGACCGTATAACTTGCCAGTATACAACGACTTGTCTCGGCAAGGCCCGCTTTATTTGCTTACCCGACGGCTAGCCTGGGTTCCAGCCCGATAATTTTTTCTTTTATATATTTGAACGTTACTGTGTCAAAAATGAATAATTGTGAAATTGATTATCAGTTTACTGCCATAGATATGTAAAGATCGTAAAAGGAGACCGCGATAAAGAGGGATTGAAAAATTATCACGACCTGGACCCAGGGTACCTGACGACTTGTCTCGGCAATGACCGCGTAATTTGACTACGGACTTCGACGTGTTTCGGCAATGTCCGTGTAATTTGACTGTGCACAACGACTTTATTTGCCGGTCGAGGGCTTGTCCCGGTATTGTCCGTGTTAATTAGTGTAACGGGAGATCACTCCTTCCTTACAGCATAGCTTCTTCCCGTATAAAATCAATATCTGACAACTGCGTTAGGGAGAATTCTCTTTAGCTCAGTGGTAAGTGTATTGGTCTTTTAAACTTCAGTAAACGAGGATATTTGCCGCACGGGTTCGAATCCCGGCCGGGGCGGTTTGTATTTGAGATATGCATTGTTGCGAACTTTCATGTTTGAAGATGGGGGCTCGTCCGGGATTGGCCTCCGAGCCATTTGCCCGTTATTGGCCATTGAGCCATTTGTTGTCTAAATAATAGACTTCCTGCCTAATAAGGCTTTCCGTCATCAAAATGATGACTTCTCTTAAGAGGGGGTGTGCTACGAGAGATCACTCCTTCCTTACAGCATAGCTTCTTCCCGTATAAAATCATTACCTGACATCTGCGTTGGGGCGAATTCCCTTTAGCTTAGGGGTTAGTGTATTGGTCTTTTAAACCTCGATAAACGAGGAACTTTGCCGCACGGGTTCGAATCCCAGCCGGAGCGGTTTGTATTTGAGCTATGTGTTTGTTGCGAACTTTCATGTTCGTTAGACTAGACTTGGTCCGACGCCTTCTCTCGCCCTTTTCTCTATATGGCCGTCAATATTTACGAACAGTTTCTGTGTTTAAATTGTTTCTATTGATTCGATGTTCTCCAAAGGATAACATGATCTATTTCTAGTTAAAATATCACATTACATGCAGAAAAGCAAGAAACTTTTCGTGTAATGAATCACAGACAGGAAAACACTTGAAAAAGTGCACCTGTTCAATTCCAGGCTTAAATTGATGCTTCAGATATCTGGTTGGAAAAGCTGGAGAGATCTTGTTTAAAGTACTGTATTAATTTTTACACTTTCAGATTAGAGAAAAGTCCTGCCACATATAACTTTAGAACTGGTCAAAGAGATAAACACGATATACTGAACTTCGGGAAGAAAGATAAGGTAACTGCTCCTGCTTTAACCCTTGTCCTGCTATATAAGTGAAAAACTTTCAAGCCGATAGTAAAAACCGGAATACTGTTATTTCAAACTTATTATTTGAAGAAAATTATCTCCGTATCGGACAGTGTAGATCCAAGATCAGACTGCACATTCTGTGCAGTCTGATCTTGACCTACACTGTCCGCAGAAGGTCAGTGAGTGGGCCTTAGCAGCCTAAGAGTTAATATACATATACATATTGAAAGAAAGACAGACAGACGGAGGGGAGGGGAGGGCAGCAATAGCAACATATGGTATGATTGGCTTCCAAAGAGTTGCCTCCCTTATCATTTCAGGACGTTAATGTATCACCACAAGCTTACGGGGTGGAGAAGTACCTCTCTATGTCTGTAGAGCGGCAGCCATCAAAGTAAGATGTATCTAGATTTAATGTTTTCAGTGCCAAAAATACAAACTGAGCCTCTCTCGACGAATGAAAATAAAATCCACTGAAAGTCAAAAAGATTTTATTTTTCCCATAGGCTTGACTAACCAAGCAATTGGTGGGTTATAAAATCCACCAGTTAAGTCTTTTGTGGTTGTTTGCTTGTTTGGGGCCTACCGCTGTTTTCAACAGTGCCTCTGTTATATCATGGCAGCCTGTTCAGCTTTCCATGCATTCTGGGGTCTCTATAATCATTTCTAGGTTCAACACTCTGCCGAAGCCACAGGCTGCCTTCCCACATTTGTACACGGAGTTGGAACTGTATAAAGACATACGAATGAACCCTGCTACATTGACCCTCAATCATCGAAAACATTTATAGTGGTGGTCACAAAAATTTTGATTACACGCCCTGTCAGTTACTACAAGGCTGTCCCGGCTCGACCTTTGTTCAAGACCAAAAACCGCACAAGGTGCAGTCTTATCTTGAAGTTTGAAAGGCTAAGTGGTCCGAAACCACAAAGAATATGCAGCCTAGCGAAATAATGATATTTTAAACTGTGCACTAACGAAGTGTTAAAGTAAATAAAAAAGTAAATAAGAAAACTCAATTATTTCTTGCTTTTCGGTATTTTATCGAGAAATAATGGTGGATTATGGTTTTATATTTCATGGTTACGACCAGTGAAAAATACAGATTTCATATTTTCTAACTCTTCAATTGAAGGCCGATACAGTAGTTCCAGCGCACTAGTTACCTAGGTAAACAGCGCGTGACATTCAACCAGAGGTAAATATGACGTAATTTATGAGCATTTACCATACATTTCTCGCGCTTTACATAATATTGTAATGCGTTCTGCTCTGGAGGGGGTATACCACGAGGAATTACCGAAAAAATGTAATGGATTTTCATGAAAGTCTCAACAAAGAAGCGGTTAGAAGCATGAAATATATAGATTTTTTTTTCTTATTGAAAGATATGGAGGATATTTGTTTTTTTCTTTCGGTGTAAGATCGAAATTTATTTCATCGAGTGAACATCATCGGTAATATTTTCACGAGTGGCTTGGCCACTCGTGAAAATATTACCGAGGACGTTTACGTGATATTCACAAATATTATATTTATTTCATACTTCTAACCCCTTTTTTTGATGGGACTTTCATCAAAATCCAGCTCAGTTGTCTTCGGTAATTCCCCTTGGCGTACCCCCCTCACATAACAACACATTACGGTATTACGTAAAGCGTGAGAAATATAGCGTAAATAACGTCATATTTCCCTCTATTTACCTAGCGCTGTTTACCTAGGTAACTAGTGCGCGGGAACTACTGTTTCCGCCTTCAATTGAAGAGTTAGACAATATGAAATCGATATTTTCTCTGGTCGTAACCATGAAATATCAAATCACTATCCACCATTATTTCTAGATAAACGCCCGAAAAGCATGAAAAAAAGAAATTTATTTCATCGAGAGAACATCCTCAGTGATATTTTCAGTCGTGCCTGCGCCACTCGTGAAAATATTACCGATGATGTTTACTCGATAAAATAAATTTCGATCGTTCACAGAAAGAAAATATGCTATTTATTGCAAGTTCAAGGCTGTGTCAGTTAAATCAAAATGTCGATTAATGTCGATCTGTTCATATGAAATACTATTGCCTCTACTTTATTTCAGACACGGTGTGTTCAAATCTCAATCAAGACGATTCCCTACAATTCAGTTTAAGCCGGTAAGTTCGTAGGGAAAAAAAAAAAACTATTAATTATTAACTATTAATGAAGCATGCTCTGTGAAAAGGGGGCTTCATGCATCTGTCCAGGCGTTTATGTATATGTTGTATGATTGTTTCAGAGTATGGGACCTGTATGTCTACCAGTTTGGATATTATGTACTGTAATTATTCCAGAAAGTGAGAACCATTTACTCACTAGGCTATGCGTAACTGCATATTCCAATTATCTCTTTCAGAATTTGACCAATTTATGCGTAGTTGTGCACGTTCTTTCGTTGTTTCAAAAAGTTTGATTCCTCATCATTACCTGTCCAAGCGAAGGCTGTGCATGTTCTATTACTGTTTCAGAAAGAGGGGCCGGCGCCTGGTAACTATGAGAATAAGACTATAGGTGTACCACAGAAGGTTATTTCATCCAGTTTTAAATCCAAGACACCGAGATTCTCTAGCTCGCATACGGTAAATA
Organism: Tridacna gigas; assembly: GCA_945859785.2. NCBI lineage: Eukaryota > Metazoa > Mollusca > Bivalvia > Cardiida > Cardiidae > Tridacna > Tridacna gigas. The sequence continues at coordinate 71,797,290 of OX244029.2, forward strand.
ATCTAACCTTGTTTGTTTAGATGTTGTCTCACATAAAGCTGAAGCTCACATGTTCTTGTCTCTCTAGGTTTCACCAGTACAAATCTTTGGCACTAGCCCTCACACGATACACAACCTTACATTAACCTCACTTGTTTACATCTTTCCTGGTTTAAACCAGTACTAGTCTGGATTTCTGCAGTGCCTTGCCAATAGACACCAGGGCCGCCAATAGAGATCTAACTAGAATTTTCTGATGACAAAAGAAACGCATTCTAAGTCACTACGGAACACACGTAGTGAATTCTAAGTTAAAACAAGTACATATTATTTTTCGAATTTATTTATGTTTCTATTGTTGCTGATGCTTTTTATTCTTCAGAAAGAAGATTGAAAAAATACTCAATCACAAGTATTTACCTCTTGAGCTTTGTAGTTTTGTGGCCAATGGGAGGAGAAAAACTAGTCCGCTTCCAAAGTTTCGACATTTATTACTCCCTTAATACTAGGCAATTTGTTTTGATCTATGTAATAGACTGAAAATCATCGCAGAATGCAAAAAAATAGTACTAACATTTTTCATTCGAGTTCAGAATAGTGTAAAAATTACAGCCAGTTGGTGTCGAACATGTGGTGTTCGACAGGTAAAAAGGTTGGACACCTTGGCCTATATATTAGGTTATACAGGAGGAAGCTTGTCAAAAAAAACTCCTGTGCAATGGGCGTAGAAATGTCATTTAGAATTGAGCAATAGAGTTAGAAATATCTACAGTGGTCTTTTTAACCTCAGAAGAAGAGGAAACGGATGTTTATTCACATATCCATTTATTCATCTAATATGCATTTTTTTTTTTTTTTTTTTTAAATTTTTAGTATTTTGACAATGAAAAGATGATTGATTTGAATGTTGAATTACACTTTGTAAATTTTCACCTTAGCTACTGCATCACATATAAACCTTTTAAAGTATTTGATATCTTAGGAAAAAATTATCTTTTGCAAAAAGACAGATTCATCATCATCTTCTTCTTCGTCGTCGTCTTCTTCATTCCAAATATTTCATTCATTATCTTTATCATTATTGTCATTATCATTATCATCATTACTAATTTCATTATTATTAGTAGTAATAATATTGATATATTTTTTACATGATCGATACAGCAACGACTGGCAAGTATCTCAAAAATTATATGATCAACCAATAGAAGCTGACTCTATAAATACTAGTAGTTCATAGTGAATGTAACATAGATTAGTGTTCGTGTAAAATAACTTCCAATAAACGCATGAAAACATTTTGTAGATCTAGTATTATGTATTCAAAACATGGCCAGTGATTTATGTGTTATTCTTTTTTACGACAATGTTCCTATGCGTTTACTATCGACGTGTAAGTCTGAATAAGTGACAACATCGTTTTTGCTGTTCATTTTAGGACTAGATGGGACAAATAGTTGGGTTGAAACTAGAGTTGCCGTTTTCTTTAACAGTTTAGATGTGTATCTAACATACAAAGGAATCATGTGTATCTAACATACAATGACATAGTCATATTCACGTATATGTCCAAATTTCGGGGGAAAACAAACTCGGTGCTTTGAAAGCTTGAGAGTTGGTGTTTAAAGTGTAGAAAACTATTGCACCTAGTCTGTAAGACTCCAGAATTTTATTGCTGGGTATTACATGCTACAGGCGCCAAATAGAAATTTATATACAAATTTAATTAAGCCATACTCAGTGAAAATTAAACTTTTATGCAACAGCAAAAAGTATCGACCCAGATCAGCCCGCGCAGTCCCCGCAGGCTGACCAGGGTCGAAATTCTTTGATACTGGTTTATTTTCTGTATGTCAAGGGACTAGTATACCTCATGATTCAGTCGGTTGTTTGGCAACATGGAATTTGTTGATTCATAATTATATGATGACTTGCTTGGTATAATGCATCTCCGTGATGCATTTACCCTTTACCACACAATCCTGACTTTTAACGACCCTGGGGAAGAAGCCTTTTGAAAACATTGTTGGAAAAGGAGAAAATGCTGGTAACCAAATTTCAGTTTTTGAGTCACATTTATTTTGTCGTCTGCAAGTGCTTTCAATTTAGAAACGTCCAAAATGTTGTTTGGTATAGAGTTAAACCCCTTTTTGCACATTTTGCCAGAGCGCCGCGGAATTACAAATTTCGCGTTTAGATATCTTAACCCTTTCCCAAACAAGCCCATGGTTTTCACGTGTCTGCAGTACAAGGCTTTTGAAAACACTATGGGAAAAGGAGAAATTGCTCGTAACGAGCAATTTCTCCTTTTCCCACAGTGTTTTCTACCCTTTTTGTTAACTTTCTGCCATTTTCATCAAATTTAAAATTGTCGTCTGCAAACTCTTTCAATTTGGACCAGTCCAAAATTTGTCGTTTGGGAAAGGGTTAAGAGTAGGTAGTTCTTTGAAGACCACTTTTATTTATCATTTATATGGCTGTATAATTGTATTTGTTTTTATGTTTCATCTTTTTTTCAACAAAAATCCTTGAGTAGATAATCGTAAAATATCAAACATAGGCAAGGTGCATGACAATATGTATACAGGGTTTTTGCAATATTGCATTTTTTTTCTCGATGTCAGAATTGTTTTTTCTTTTCAGTTTTCTGAAGAACGTACTCTATATACGTGTAATTGTAGGGTTTTTTTTTTTTACGAAGCTATTTTCCTTTTTCCTGTACTTCGACAAAGCTGTGGATTACATTTCTGTATAATTGTGTGTTATGATAATAATTGTTACTTTATATTACAGCGAGTGCCAGGTCCTGGCTCCTACGAGAAAACCATGCAGTCTCCACAGTCAGGAGTTTTAACAAAGATGGGCAGGCAACACGGACTATTTTTCTCCAGTGCATTCCAGGCGTAAATAAACACTGACCGCTTTACACTACACGTATCGATGGGCAACAAAGATTTCAGTTGGTCTGCCTTCTTTGAAACTTGTTGAAAGATTCATGAACAATTCTTAATTCAGATCTGATTCTAAATTCAATGTCATGCTATCTGTCTGGCTGAGACGTTCTGTTTCTTAGCCAATCAGATGACTCATCTTGGACTGTAGTCATGATTACAGTGGGAATATTTGTAATTGTCAGTAAATTTGGTCCCCGCTTAAAATTGGGTTCCATTCTCAAATGTATGCTTAATTACCTTTGTTAATAATTTTAGAAGAATGAAAAAAACTCCCAGTATTGTATCAATCATTGTTCAGTATTATCAATTGTGTATTGTATATGATACCACTATCTCTTAATTATTGTGATGATTACACATCATTTGTCTGTGATATTTGTGTATTTTATATATCTGCCATTATTTAAATGCCCGATGGCTCCACCGGTCAATTTTTAAATTGCGTCTTTGGTAGTGAATGACGTTCAAAAAATGAAAGATAGAAACACAATTGCTAATAATGAGCAGTTACTCCTTTTTCAATATCATTTTTGTACAAACCTGCAATGTTCTCTAGAGAAACTTTATCAGCATGGTGCAAAAGAGCATTGGATGATTTCTATGTTCGGGAGGGTTTTCTTTTAACCTCTGTCCTGCTAAATAAGTGAAATGAATCTTTCAAGCAGATAGTAAAAACTAAAATTTTGCTGTTTCAAAGGTATTTTTTTGGGAGGAAAAATATCTCCTTATCGGACAATGTAGATCCAAGATCAGACTGCACGTTCTGTGCAGTCTGATCTTGATCTACACTGTTCGCAAAAAGTCCTTGAGTTGCACTCAGCAGCCTCAGGATTAAAAAAGTGTGGGCTCATTATAAGCAATTGGTCATTCAAAAATGGTCCCTTGCTCTCCAATTAGTATGCTATGCTTCCCCTTGTATTTATCAATTGTTATTCTTTACCGTGAGTTTTGAGAGGTTTGTGTGGTAATTGCTTTGTGGTAATTGCTTTAGATTTTTTTATTTCTGAAGTCTTGCTTGTATCTATAGGTCAGAGAGCGGACATTTCATGTAATTCGGTATGAATTTGTATTCGATTGTTGATCGCCAAAATACGTATTAACTCTGCTAAGCGCGACTCATGGACCTTTTGCAGAGAGTATAGATCAAGGTCAGACTGCACAGAATGTGCAGTCTGATCTTTGATCCACACTGTCCGATAAGGAAATATTTAAAAAAAAAAAAGGCTCTGTAAGTACAATAAAGACCAGACGATAGCATTTTAAATTTTGTCTAAACTGAAAACATTTACAGACGACAAAGTAGACATGGCTTAAATTAATGTATCGTTTTGGAGAGAGTTTTATATATGCATGTATGCGCTTTTATTCGTTTCTAGATGTAGCATAGATAATTATTTTGTATACCGTGCTCTGTCGTTTATTTATTTGTGTGTTGTAAAAGAAAACAAATCAGTATTCTATTTTTCACAAGTATAGCTATATTTATTAAAACATGTCAAGCTTGTCAGTCAAAATTTGTGTGCTTTGTGTTATTCTTTTATTTCCAAGAGAAAATAACTCAAAATTCGTCTCAATTTCTTTGGGGACCATCTATCATTTACTAAGTTCATTACGACACCCTCCCCCCCCCCCCCCCCCCCAAAAAAAAAAAACTAACTTCCTTGCAAGACAAAAATATGAGATTTGTCCATATTGAAGGAGAAGAGGAAATAAACAAAAACAAATGAAATTTTTCTCTAAATGGCAAAGAAAATTGTAGAAAGGAGAAAATGCTGGTTACCAGTATTTTCTTCTTTTCTCACAACGGGTTTCAAATGTCTCATTTCTATGGTGGCATATTTCTGCCATGAGATACGAGATAACTATTGCGATAATTTAAGAAAACTATCCCTATAAAACAAACCTTCCTGGACATAATATAAAGAGAGTAAAAAGTTTCACGATAAATATATCGCGATAATTCTCACTTTTATCAGGATTTTTTCTTTCGTTCATGCCAACAACTGACGTTCGCGGTATCTATAAATAAATACGATTTCGGAACATCTTCGTCTCCAACATTATGTTACAGTACGAGTATATGCTATATGAATCGTGTAAAATGGCTTCACTAGCTAGTATGTAACATAACCAAATAGGGCATTTATGAGTTTTATTTAGGATAAATAGATTAAGTTAATGATCTTCGAACAACATATACCCAGAATAGTGTTTTTGGTAAAACTACCGAGTTCATCCAAATTGAGAATTATAGATATCGAGAAACGGGTAAACTATCGGATAATTTTATCTGGAATGTCAGCTTCGTGCACGAATGAGAAATTTTGCGTTGAAATATTTACTAATTAATGTAAACGTTTCCAGATAAAAAAGTTTATCAAGATATATTTTTTTTTAGGAAAAAAAATGACTATCTGGATGAATTTCCTGGAAATTCTGATTTATTGCGTCAGTTTTCTAAAATTATCCCGATACTTATCTCGTATCTTGTGGCATGGCAGAAATATGCCGCCATACACTTCCTAGGATCATGAAACGCGGCGTCAAAACTTGCAAGTGCGAGTCAAACTGAAGAGCTTGAATTAGGTAAGCTACATGTCTTTTAGCTAAAGCCTTTCTCGATGAAAGCACCCAATTCATTTCCAGACAATAAGATTTTTAAGTCTTGTCCAATTTGAAAGCATTTGCAGACGAAAAATAAATGTGACTCAAAACTGAAATTTGTTTTTGGAAGGGTAGAAAACATGCTGGCTACCAGTATTTTCTCCTTTTCCCTCAGTGTTTTCAAAACTCTCCTTCTCGGGAGTCGCTAAAACTTGTGATTGTGTGGAAAAGGGTTAAAGGAAAACGAGACGGGACCTGTATGAAACTAAAGGAGATTGTTGTCCATGTTGCTATTGGCTTATCAATTACTTGGCGACACTAACATTTGTACAAGATAAGATATTAAATGAGCCACGCTGTGGCTAAAGGGACCATATTGCAACTCCATGATGTGTGATACCAAGCAACTCATCACGTAATCACGCATCCATAAAGTCCATTTTGTCTAAAAACCGACTGAACCATGAGGTAAATTGATCCTTGGACAAGCAGAAAATTGACCGATAGCAAAAAGTTTCGGCCCAGGTCAGCCTGCGCGGACTGCGCAGGCTGACCTGGGTCGATACTTTTTGCAGATGCATTAAGTCCACTTTTCACACAGCACGGCTTATTTTCATATCTATCTGTACAATAAAGTTTTTAGGGGTTCAAAGGTTCTTTTCTTTCCCTCTCTACAATCGAGCTGAATCGTGAAGTAATCCTTTGACGTGCTGAAGATTCACCAACAGCAAAGGTTTTTAAGACCTGGCTCGATCCTTTTTTTTTTTTTTTTTTCAAATGCATAAAACCACGTCTTTACAGAGCATGGCTCACTTATATTTTATATGTTCTGTGCTTACCGGGCTTCGATTGCAATCGGTCAACCTAATAGGTGATTTGACGTTGGTAAATGTTATGTAAATTCCAACCCATTCATCTAATCTCCTGTGGTCATAGCCGATCCGAGAACCTCGATCTCACTACAGGACGGAACTCGACCAGGTGTTTGGTCAGGGATCAACACAATGTATGAGTAAGCCGCGAAAAATCAACCCCTACATCATCGGGTATAATCGGATGAAAGTCTTGTTTGCTACAGTAGAATATGTAAAACTATGAGAGCGGATGTTCCGACAAGCTAGAGCTTGTACACGGGCTTACCAGAGCTCTAAAAGATGCATTTAGACCGCTTCCAGAACGTTTGCTTACTCGATCGCTACACGGATTTTTTGACATGTCAAAAACAATCGTGCTGAAACCCCCAAACATGCTACCGACTACAGCAGATCTCTATGGACCGGGTGCGATCCCACGGCCAATACAAGTAGAACATTTGATGACCTCATGATCGCGTTGATTGAGGTTCTCAGAACGGCGGTGACAAATGGGCATAAGACTGTGCATGGCATCGTAAAATCACGGTTACTCTTACATACGAGAGCAACAATAATAAGTGTATGAGCCGCACTACGGCAAAAGGGGGCTGAATGCATCTCCGTGATGCATATTACCAAGCGAGTCATCATATAATTATGGACCCATAAAATCTATTTTGTATAACAATGGACTGGATCTGGAGGTAGAAAGGTCCTTTGACTTGCAGAAAATTGACAATGGCAAAAAGTATTGATCCATGTCAGCTTGCGCGGATTGCTTCTCTCATTTGTTGTGTGTGGGATGGTCTATAAAGTCCGATGGAAGCTCAGATATTTTCTCAACGGTATACAAAAAAAGGTGACCAGAGGGGAACAGATCCTACGAACCACTTATGGAATTCAAATATGACGCTTTTGTATGTTACTCGAACAAGAACTCGCAGTTTCGTGATGAAATACTACAAGCACTGGAAAACGACGACAGCGCTGACACAAAGCTGAAACTCTGTATTAACGACAGGGATTTTACACCATGCCGACCTATTTCAGATAACATAACCAGTGCCATTCAATCAAGCAACAAAGTGATTATTGCCCTGAGCAGGGCGCTTTTGAGGAGTAAATGGTGCCTCTACGAATTCCACCTGTCGAGAATGGAAGGCATATACTCGAGAACGGGTAAGAGTATTTTGATCATTGTAATGCTGGAAGACGTGCCAATGAACGACATGCCGTTAGAGTTAGCGGAATGGTTACAGAACCATAGTTACCTCGAGGTACACACAAGATGAACAGAGTTAACAAGTAATTTGGAAGAAGCTTAGAGAATATATTCTAGAGTGAATTAGATTTAACTGCCATTCTCAGTAAAGTAAAACTTGATAATTCAAATCAGAGTAAAACCATATCATTTCGAATTATGAGTGTATATAGATCTACAGCCACTCGTCACAACTCGGCCGATTCCGTACCTACATCTAACCTCATCCCAATCGTCACAACTCGGCCGATTCCGTACATTCGTCTAACCTCGTCCGTATAAAGGGGATTGCCATTTTTAACTACCAATCACATGATTTTTACCATGGCGGTAACCATGTAAATCACTTAGCAACGAAATGAACAACCACGGTGAAGTTAGGCGCCAGAACACGGTTTTCGGCTAAACTTGTGTCGACCGTCAACACGCCAAACAGAACTTCTTCAGTCTAAAATGATAAAGAGCACTTAAATGCAACAGCATAACCTCAGTTCTTTAGATTTCATCAAGAAATCATGTTAAATTTGTGAAATAGTGAAATTACTGACTAACACAGGCAACTGGCATAGTTGGGAAAAAAAATGACAATATAAGCCATTTTAGCCTTTATTCCAAAATTCACGAAATGCAAACCCAGAAAACTAGCCTGAAAATGCCTAGCTAAATGGAAACTCAAAACAACACATAATTTGGGGTTTCACTAAAAATAACACGTTACCATGTCGTTTTTCGCAATCTTTCATGGCAATAGCCCACCATTTTATTTACGGCTAAAGTTAGCTACTAACTCCCTGACCCCTCAGTTTTGCATTTGGGGTCAAAACTAATGGAACAAAGAAGGAAAGGTCATGATCATGCTGTAGTCTTTAAATTGTGTTCCTTATATTTAATTAGAGAGCCCTTGCGTCGTTTCTTTTTTGTTAGGTCTATAATCAATACATATATACTACATGACAACTTAAACATTTGATAGCTAGGGACTGAAATGATAACAAACACATGAAGATTTTATTCATTTGCTTTTATTTATTTCCTTAGAATAGATTCAGTGTGGCACCAAATTTGTCTTCTTTTGTTTTCTCAAATTCCTGAAATATAAGAACACAGGCATTAATATTCTATTATTCAAGTTCTAATTAGCCGGAAGCTCGGGTTTTTTTTTTGTTTTTTTTTTTTTGTTTGTTTTTTTTTTGTTTTGTTTTTTAATCCATAGACAAGTCTAACGCAGCCCGAAATAGCCTGCTGGAGTCTGCTAGATTTAGTAGTTCTAGGAATTAGCTCAAACCCTGTCATATATGCGAACCCATAGGGCACCAGTATACTCCAAGGAAGCCAGTCTGTTGGTACATACGGCCGTGCACCCCATTACTTAACAATACACCCAAATTTTCCTATTTCAAAGGGTTTTTTTCAGGAAAGATATCTCCTTATCGGACGGTGCAGGTCCAAGATCTTGATCTACGCTGTCCGTAAAAGGTCAGTGAGTTTCGCTTAGCTGCCTAAGGGGTGAAAAAAAAATTTGAGAAAAGTTGAAAATGCTGCTTGTCAACATTTTCTCCTTTTTTCACGTTGTTTTCCATGATGATTACAACAGCCTTCGTTCTCAGGCTCGTGAACATGGGTTGTAAAATTATTTCGTTGAGTAAAAAAATATCAAAGATAAAGATAAAACTACTGTGGGCCTACTCACTCCCTTTGAACAAAATATCTTACACGATGACGGACAATGTAGATTCAATATTCACGCTGCATGCTCCGTTCACTCTGATCTTGAACTTCACTGCTCACAAAATTTCATAATGATTACCAAAGGTGGCAAGGTAAAAGTTAATTGTATGGAATGAACTTCTGATTATGGTCTCTAGCTCATCTAGAACAATACCTATCTCCTAAAAAAAGCACTGATAGTACTGATATACTAGCATATGTGGATAAAACACCTTTGGTAAAGATCAAATTTGGTTGGTCCATACAAGATTGAAGACAATGGCTCAATCCGGTTATTAAGTCCGATCCGGTCCAATCCGGTTATTCATTCCGATCCGGTTTGGACTGGTCAATTCCAGTAATTAATTCCGAACCAGCTCGATCCGGTGACCTTAGGCTCCAGATCACGGTTCTCGACTAATCTTCTGTCGACCAAACACACGCCAAACACAATTCCTTCAATAAAAGGTCTGAAGTATCAGCCTGAAGTGAATAAAGAGTAATTAAATGCAACAGCATAATCGTAATTCTTAAGATTTTATCAAGAAATCATATTCAACTTGTGAAATAGTGAAATTACTGACCAATGCAGGCAAGTGGCATGGTCGGAAAAAAATGCCAAAATAAGCCATTTTAGCCTATTTACGAAAATCACAAAATGCAGACCCAGGAGACTAGCCTGAAAATGCCAAGCTAAATTGAAACTCAAAGCAATACATAATTTGGGGGTAGAATAAAAAAAAAATAGCACGTTACCATGCTGTTTTTTCGCAATCTTTCACGGCATCAGTCCACCATTATTTTTGCGGCTAAAGCTAGCCACTAATTCCATGAAGCCTCGCTTTCGCATTTGGGGTCAAAATAATGGAACAAAGAAGGAAAGTCATGACCTCCTGTTTTGAAGACAAACTAAATGCTTTTTTTTTTTTTTTTTTCAATAATCTTACACAATTCATTGGTGTAATGACTACTCTTCTTATCAAAATTGCATTCAAAACCAGACTTTCTTCATAATTTCTAATTTTGATCATGGCCAATTCGAAACAGTTTACATGTGCCTCAAGGCAATGATGAAATTGTTCACACATGCCAAAAAACACTTTAAACAAATAACATGCCCTGATACTGACTGATCTAAACCAATTGAATGAGGCTTATTTGTACAGAACTCATTATATATGGATTTTTAACCCTTATGCAAATAAGCATATTTTACCCCATTTTTCTGGCAATTCAAGCTCAAAGACAAGTCCAAGGGGAGTCTGTTGAGCTTCACTTTTACAAACTCAGGCTAGTTTCTATTCCCTTTCTGGACTTAAACCTTACCTCAAGTATTCGTTCAATAGCAAAAGTACTGGTTTTTCCCTGTCTCGGGTTCCATTTCTGTTCAAAATGTCACATTTTTCTAAACCGACCATGCATAATTGCCTGTCTGCTACATAGAAAATCTATTAATTAGAATTTTTAGAAACTGATCAACAAGTTTAAGATATCAGCAACTTGAAACACATGTGAGAAGCAAATACAACACTTAAACTGAACCCTTTCCCTATTTTTTTTTAACAGAAATTTCCCCTTAGCATTCAAATTCTATCCAATCGAAGGGAGGTAATCCAAATGTTCAATGTCAGAACTGAAAGTTTTTTATTTTTAATACAATGAGCAAATTGCTAATATTCCTAGTGTGGTGAAGTAAATGTGTTTGTGAAATCTGATACTGTTTCTGATAAATCCACATTTTTGAGAGCCATATTGGTCAGTCTCTCTTCTCCTATCAAGAAAACCAAGAAATATGCACAATCTCCCACTTTCTGAGTTGACTTTGTCAAGAGAGGAAGGTTTTTTTCATAGGTGAAATCTCTGTGTTTACTACCAAAATGCCTGGAAAATACAGGAAACCTTGGATTAGTTGCAACAAATCTTTGAAAAAGAGAGCTACCAAGTTTAAAAAGGGTCATCGGGCACAATTTGTGATACGAGTGTGAAAACTACGTCAGATGTCATTCCGACGACACGAGGCGCACCAATCGCACGCCTTACAAGTCAGGAGGCTCGAGATCTCGAGTCAATGTCTTCTTCTTCTTATCTTCCTTTCAAGCTTAGACCGCGGCATGAGAAAGAGCCACTCGACAATGAAAATGTGGATTTATCGGAGAATGTAAATGAACATGGGGAAATTAAGAGAACTGATCAACCTTGTGCACGGGAATTCCTGCAAAAACCCTAGGGTTAATGTTGTTATTGTTGACGGCACAGACCTCTGTGTATCTGTGTCTGTGAAGTGCAGTGCATGTCGACTCAGCCTACAGCCACTGCAATTATCAGACACTGTGAAAAAAGCTTCCGGACCACCGGCCGGTGAACTCAACGAGTTGGCTGTATTGCCTGCAGTCTAGACAAAAATGGGCCTGTCAGACATTACCACAGTTCTGACATATCTAAATATTAAAGCTCCTAGCAGAGCAGTACTTCAGAGAAAATTCAGCACGTTATGTGATAAAATGGTCGACCGAAATGAGTGCCAAATGGAAAAAACATCAAGAATATTTGCGACATGTGACTTCGCTGATACCAAATCAACCTGCGGTTGATGCACAATACGATGTTTCATACTCGAGAAGGCCTCAAGGTGGCAGTGAAAAGGCCGAACAGATTTTCGCCGCCATTATAGAACATACCACTACCAAAAAACTACCAATTGCAGCAGGTGTGGCCAATAAACATTGCAGAATCAGAGGCTGTGACCACATACAAGCAAAGTGTAAGAAGACGTATAGCTCCGACAAGTCGATTGCAGCTAGTGAGCGCTCACTTCTACACGGTATGTTAAACAACGTGGAAAAGGCCGGACTCGTAACCCTTCGTTCCATCACCACTGATGCCCGTACACAGCTTGCTAAAGCAATGAGGGACTATAATTCCCAGAGTGGTTCAAGAATTTCCCACTACAAATGTTTTGCTCACAGATTAAGAACACTGGAACGACATGTCGGAGCTCTTCCATTGTATAGCATTCCGTAAGTATACAATAAACAAGGGCATATTCAGAAGTTGGCCAGCTGTATAAGAACTCGCGTAAGAATGGAGCTAAAAAATGCACGGGCACTAAAAAGAAGTGATCAGCTGTTTATTGAATGTGGCACAGCAGCAATCCTTAACATTACAAACTGTTTATCGGGTGACCACCGACAATGCCGACAGAAGTCATTGGTATGTAAAAGCCACCTTTCCACACATAATACAAGCATGCTACCCTATAGTGTACACTTGGAACTGACTAATAAAGATTTATATTAAATCCAAAATGAAAAAAATAAATGGTATGATGAAGCTGGCCATGGGCAAACTTTATGATACAAACATGTGTGAGAGTCGGCACTCCAAAGTATTTCGACTTGCTCCAGATTCCATTTGTTGGAGCCGGAATTTTCCAGCCCTTTGCCATTCAGCTGTAAATTCGACTTAACTTGGACCATGTCAGTCTACGATACAACTGGCGCAAGTTGCTGGCATCAGTGTGCGCAGGAATTCTCAATTTTATAAGCAACTTAAACTAAAAGACCGCTGCAGGAGGTATGATTCCAAGCGAAGCGCTTCACATGAGTATAAACAGAGGAGATACTTTTTGCGGAAAAAAATCAAATCGATCCCTATTTGCCGATTCCCTGTACAGTGTCGGAAATGCAGCCCCTTTATCTGCTCAGGAGCATAATTACGGCCTCTCTTCATAATAGAAAATTAACACTCTCCATACGGCCCCCTCCCCATTCTCCCCCTTCTTCCTCCCCACCTTTCATTAAACAAGAACTATCATGATGAAACCAACAAAACCAGCCAGTATCATGATTTGAAGCTAATTGATATTTAACAAAGATGCAGTCCTAGAAACCTGTGACCAGTACATTCTCCATTAAGATGACAAACTTCATGTGAATTGCTGCTGGATTTGTTTTCATATGACAACTGAGCAACACTAGTGCATAATCTGTTGTGACACATGTATGTCACTGCAAAGCTTGCTTGGACTCTCCTCAGTAAAGTATGCAAGTCAATGAACCAGCAGTTTCAACCGCTTACCATCAACCGAGACTCAGGATACACCATGGCCATATAAATCGGTTGGGCCGGTCCAAACTACACGTTCATTGCAGGCCACAGACTTGTCGAAAAAAGCATTTCGGAACTTGACGACACTTTCCGGACACAATGGAGACTTGAAGAATGCACTGGTCATATAGGTATTTGCATTTGTTGCTGTAATATCAGAAATAGTCTAAATTTACCAGAATTGCCTAAATCAAACCCGCTTCATGCAAAAAATCACTGAAAAGGTCCAAAAATAGCAAAATATGGCAGCACAACTGCAAGCGCCAAATTCGCCTTTTTCCGCATTTTGAGTTACCTCCCTTCTGTCGACCAAACACACGCCAAACACAATTCCTTCAATAAAAGGTGTGAAGTATCAGCCTGAAATGATAAAGGGCAATTAAATGCAACAGCATAACCCTAATTCTTAAGATTTTATCAAGAAATCATGTTCAACATGTGAAATAGTGAAATTACTTATCAAAATTACATTCAAAACCAACCTTTCTTCATTATTTCTAATTTTGACCATGGCCAATTCGAAACAAACTGTTTACATGTGCCTTAAGGCAATGATGAAATTGTCCAATTCGAAACAAACTGTTTACATGTGCCTTAACCATCGCTCATAGCCATTTACTTGTCACAATAGGAAATGCCATTAAATATTCTGTTTGTTGATGTTGAATTGAAAAAAAGCAAACAGAATGTCAGTTTCGTTATTTTGCGTTTGAATGCTTTCAAGAGTTCACTTTTAGATGAATTTCCATGCTTTTTCACTTTCTAATCGACTAGACAAACTTGTAGATAGACTAGACCTACAACTCTCCCGAAAAATACGAGGATGCTAAAGGTAACGTTGGGATAAGTAAAGATGAGTCTGGTTTGCATAGGTTACTGACGTAATATACAAATAAGCAAATATCCTGCACCTTATCGATGACATCTTGTTCAGTCCATGACTTTGTACGTAGAGATCGTTCATATTACCGTCGGAGGTTGAAGTTCATGTCAACATTGTCATATTTAACAGCGTTACGATTTCTAAAAGAAAGGATAACTTTTTGTGGGGCAGTATTTGGTGACTGTGGGCTCTTTTTTTTACATTTGGATCCTGGGTCACTCTCAATGGCAATAGACGAGCGATATTATGATAGGTAGTCCAAAAAATGCAGTAGAAGATTTTATGTGTAAACTAGAAACGAGTCTTACCACACTTAACCCTTTACCACACAATCCCGAGTTTTAACGACTCTGAGGAAGAAACCTTTGGAAAACATTGAGGGAAAAGGAGAAAATGCTGGTAACCAGCATTTTCTTCTTTTCCCTCAATGTTTTCTACCCTATTCAAGCCAGAATTCATCATTTGAGCCACGCTTAGACTGTCGTCTGCAAATGCTTTCAATTTGGACAGCTCTAAAGTTGTGTTGTTTGGTAAAGAGTTAAAAAGGGTTTTGATACATCTGCAAAAAGTATCGACCATATCAGCCAGTTTCGACTTGGGTAGAAACTTTTTGTGATATGTCAATCTTCTGCTTCTCAAAGGAACATTCCACCTCAGGATTCAGTCGGTTGGTTGTTGGTAAAAATGGATTGGGATCCCAAATTATGTGATGACTTGCTTGGTATAATGCATTACGGAGATGCATTAAACCCCCTTTTGCCAGAGTGTGGTTGACATAAATCTAGAGTACATGTAGATCCATAATCAACATAAATTAAAGCTACGGTGTGGAATTGATATGTGTTAAATGGGTCATTCATATACAAGCGGTATAACTATGCAAATGAGCTCCATGACGCGTTAACGCAAAAAAAGATCATAATGTCTGCATCATTTTGACTAAAAATTTTAAACAACCTGTCAAATATCTACCTACTCTCACCCCATGATAATACCAAAGTATGATTAAACAGTGCCAACACAGATGGCTTCTTATCCAAAATTCAATAAGAATAAATCTAAAGCATCTTCACAGTGAACCATTAACGTGGGCACATCATGAGGGTGCCAATGTTCGGCTGCAGAGATAGCCCTTGTTTTACCTCTGTTAAGATCCTTTTGTAGACCCGAAAGCTTAATCCTTGCGCTGCTGAGCGCGACACGGGGTGCTTATGTGGACAGTGTAGATTAAGATCAGACTGCACAAAATGTGTAGTCTGATCTTGCATCTACACTGTTCAATTAGGAGATAATTTTCAGAAAAAACTTTGATATAGCAATCATTGGGTGTTTACTATCAGCTTCAAAGTTTCACTTCACTTATTTTGCAGGATAAGGGTTAACACACATGTTTTCAATGCACAAATAAAAGCACTCAATATACTCACAGTCAGACAATATGGACGTCTCTTAGCTCTGGAATGAAACAGACGGGGCGAAGAAACGCAGAAAAAGCAACTGTGAAGAACGAACGTCGAAGACGAATAAGTTCTTTGCTCCATAATTAGTGACATCAGTGTCATACCACAGAGCTTTGCTGTTTGTGTCTATCAGAAACAGATCTATGTTTATTGACCTACACAAAATGTTTGCAAAATGGTAGATTATCTACCGCAGCCGATTGCAGTTTTTACCTTTCAACCTTCAAGACAACTAGGATCTACCCTAGGACATAAATTACTGCACAAAAATGCCCGTCCTGGTCATAGACCACAGATCTATATGTCCACTGTGTGGTCACAAAATAGAACCCCGAGAAATAATAAACTTGGACTCAGTTTCCATAGGAATCACTAAATTAGCGAAAGAAATATATTTAAGACCTGCCTTCCATTTTCTCTGATAAAACAGTGCAGTAGAAGTGCTAGGTGTCAAATTTATGAATGGGACTACTATTAACTACTTCGCCCCACTATGGAAGCAGTTCGGAGTGATTTATGACCATATGTAACGACTGAGATCAGTAGCTATTTTAGAACATAGACCGGGCTTTAGAAATGCCGTCTATTCATACCCTTATGAAAAAAAAAAATGGTTTCATCTTCATAAATCTTATACGCCTCCAAGTTATTTGCAAGAGCAGAATTAAGATGCTTGCTTTTTTTTAATGTCAGTCCACATATAAAAAGCATCTAATGAAATGAGCAATAAGCCGTAAATTCTACTATACGGGTCCCATTTAGTAATGAAAAACAAGAAAAACCTTTTAAAAAAGATGGACGGCGTAAATTTGCCAGCAAATAGGCAGGGTCCTTTAAAATAAACATGTCTACACTTTTGACCAATCACAAATTTCTACTTATTCATTTGTTATCAGTACCAAAAAGTAGGTCAAAAGCCAGCATTCAGCTACGCCGAACAAAAACCAGCGAGGGTACAATGCATGGAGTTTTATCAAAGTGAAACCTTTAAGCTACTAAGCGCGGCTCAATGTGCCTATGCTAAGGATATTCTTAAGAATGGTTGGTGAATACGGGCCCAGACTCTGCGTTACTTTCTCAATCTACGGGGGATAAGACTAAGAATGCGATTTGGTATGGCTTGTGTATTATTCGATCGATGATAGCATTGATCGTAAAAGATATTTTGGTACAGTGTAATATTTAACAACACCAGCAAAGAAAGCCATGAAAAATTATAAGACCTTTTTCAATGAATTACTTTTACCACTCGCATATCTATAGGAAATAAAGAGGACCAGAAATGCATGTTTTCGGTCCAATATATCATACTGAATAAAGGTTTAGGATCAGGCACATTGTTTGGTGCAGTATGATCTTGATTTACGCCTTTACACACATGCATAAATGTCTGAAGTAATATGTAGTAGCCTAGTCTAAGAGCTAACCGTGCATGAAATTAAAAGAAAAGCACAGTCTTCTTATATTGCAGAACTTCCGCCCCACTACCGCCGCATATTACTACGCACATGTAAATATCTAAATTTAGCGCCATTTGACCTGAAGATTGATACATGGCGATTATCAGACCGATAACTGTGTAGCGTTAGTCGATCATCTGTGTCAAGTAAAGATGTCTGAAATTAAGGTCGTGTCAGGATTTACTGACGAGGCTCACCCAGAAATTTTCAACCTGCGGGCGATGCCACCTCAACTGAAGGAAAAGAAGCCGGGTCAACTCCCAGAGCAGATGATACGTAAATTCTTCGAAGACGTGAGTTGCCCTTCTTGTAATAGATCTATGACACTTACACAACACTTTCACCTAATTCAGATCAACGCTCTTCGTCCCTGCGGTAAATAGACTTCGAAAACGTGTGAACAAGCAATTACTCGATTTTCCACAATGCTTTTTTTTTTTTTTTTTTCCAAAACAAAAAAAAAAATTGCTTCAACTGTCATTTGTTTTCAACTCCGTGGCTCTAGATCAACGAATGCTTGGAAGGAAATGGGTTGGACTTGTCAACAGTAACGGTCATAGATTTTCTCTGGGAATCCTGTTTTACAATGTCTTTATCTTGTGAAAACTTAAACTGCAGCCATTTACTTGTAAAACACTTTCTACGAGTTCTATAAGTTCAGTTCTATACTTTTAGTTTAAAGTTAAGAATCTAGTAGCGGACCGTACATGTAACTAGGTCAGGCTGCCGGTTTTTTGAAGCCTGATCTTGATCTACACCGTCTGAAAAAAAAAAAAAAGACTACTGATTATTGCGACCCATGGGTACGGCCACACACAGCCCCTACATGTGGGGACTTAGCGATCTATCTAGATTATGAAAAAAAAATTGGATATATTGAATAAACAAAGGCCTATATATACGTTATTAGTTGTCCGGTCTGGCAGGGCATTGGATACTTGTTCACGGCTGTGGCGAATCATTTTGCCCTGAGCCGAAGGCCGAAGGGTCATTAGAACACGGGATTATTTGTTACAGGGTTAAGTTTTTAGGTTGACCCCTTGCTGACCGTTTTGCAATGTTTCAACATATTTATCTATACCTGTCGCTATTAGTGGGTGAAAAAATGTGCACTTTGGAGAGAGAGAGAGATTTGTTTTTTGTATTGGAATTTAACGCCGTTTCAACTACTTGGGTCATATCACGGCGATCAATGCACCTACGCATGTGTTTTCTGGCTTTTTCACACCAGTACTGACTCAACTTTCTTTCCAAGTCTCTGACAACTTTTCTCACATACATCAGAGGTTGGAGGCGAAAAATCGCCGGAAAGAAAGTTTGCCTTAACCGGGTATCGAACCCGCAACCATCAGGTCACGAGTCAGATACGCTAGCCCCTGGGCTACCCGCGCGGGTAGAGAGAGAGAGAGAGAGACTCACAGAGAGAGAGAGAGGTCCCTGCTCTTTACTATTCCTCCCTCCCCTGCTCTTTACTACTTGAAAATCTAAGCAGTTAAAGGTTTCAAGTTTGATAAATTGTCTTTTCCTTCCACAGGGTTATGTCATAGTGAAAGACTTTTTTGACAAGTCAGCTCTAGACAAATGTCGAGAAGCCGTGAATGACCTTGTCGATCAACTTGCCACTAAACTCTTTGAGGCTGGCAAAATCAAAGGTGAGTCGGGCAGTCAGGTATACCATGGCATTATACAAGAACATCTGTCTTAGTGGTCAGCTCTACGTAGCAAGCAACCTTTATTATGCGAACATAATTCAGGCTCCAAAAGGAAGCAATAATTTTGAAATGTACCTGTATTAACCTTTAGTCTGCTATGCTCGACTGACTGACCTTTTGCGGATAGTGTAGATCAAGATCAAACTGCACAGAACGTGCAGTCTGATCTTGGATCTAAACTGCCCGCTAAGGAGGTATTTCTCCGGCCCCATAACTTTAAAATACACAGCAACATTTGGGTGTTACACCATCGGCTTGAAAGTTTCATTTAAGTTATTTAGCAGGTTAAGGGTCGTAAGCAAGCGCAGTTTCATTGTCACTTAAGTGCTTGCTCAGTACAGATATCACTGTAAATTAGATTGATATCAGTTGCTAAGACATAGACCAAGATATTACAAGTTTATGGTTATTTCTGTTGGAATATTGCACGGAAAATGTGACATGATAGGATCCGAGATAAGTTTTTTTCTATCTAGTCTGATCTTGATTTACATTGTCCAACAGCAAGAACTTGGGAAGCTGTGTTTGGCTTTGTTTGAATGAAGTGTCAAATGTAGCCTGCCAGGCATGAGTTTACGACATGAAAGGAAAATTTGGTCACAAACCACCACACAAAATTGACAGGCAAATTGAAAACTACAAGAGTACAAAACTTTACCCCCCCCCCCCAAAAAAAACCCGCGTTTTAACGACCCTGCGGGAAAAGGCTTTTGAAAACATTGTGGGAAGAGGTGAAAATACTAGCTACCAGTATGTTCTGTCCAAACAATTTTTTCTTCGCTTTCACATGACGAAGCCCTTTATTTGAGTTGCATTTACTTGTCGTCTGAAAATCCTTTCAATTTCGAGCAGTCTTTGTCGTCTGGTAAAGGGTTTAAAATAAAGATGCAATATGTCTCAAGGACACGGAAGGTCAAGGTTCTTCATTGATAAAACTCACAAATTTACATAAACGTTATCATTTAGAGATATAGATATGGCACAAAACTGCACATATAGACATGAGTAGGCAGGTATGACAGGTATTTGTTGAAATAGATCTACCTAAGCAGGATAAGCTTAAATCTGCAACATAAAATGTTTCAACAAGTCATTCCAGAGAACAGAGCATATGAGAATAAACAATACGCTTGTGATTCAGATGAAAATTCTCGAATTCTGCGACCAATCATATGCTTTACACCCTTTCACTGCGGACTAGTTAATTGCTTAACTCATTACCAAACGACTAAATTTTAAACTCTGCCAATTTGAAAGCATCTGAAGACGACGAATTAAATGTAGCCCAAGTGATGATTTCTCACTTGATAGGAAATAAACATAATGGGAAAAGGTGAAAATGCTGGTTTCCAGCATTTTCTCCTTTTTTCCACAATGTTTTCAGTAGCCTCTCCTTCAGGGTCGATAAAATTCGGGATTATATGGTAAATGGTATAAGTACATTCATATCTCAGTGTTTATGGTATATCTATATAGGCCTAGTGATAGCAATATGTATGCATAATTGTGTGGAAGTCACCCGTAACGAAACAATTTCATGTTTCAAAAACCCCACAAAACGACTTAAGCTTAAAAGCGTGGAAAAAGAAGAAATGTGAAGGTGAAAATGTTTATGATATTGCGAGTGCATATGCCAAACCCACCCGTTACCAAACAATTGCATATTTAAAAACTTCAAATAAAACGGTGTAGAAAACAGCATGGGAAAAGGAGAAAAATGCTTGTAATAATGTGTATGCATATGTCGTATTCACCCAACACAAACAATCTCAAGTGTTTAAAATCTCAAAGAAACCAACTTGAGAAACAACATGGGTTAACGCTTTACCATGCCGCCTTTTAACGAACCTGTGAAAGAAGCTCCATGCCGTCTTTTAACGAACCTGTGAAAGAAGCTCAATGCCGTCTTTTAACGAACCTGGGAAAGAAGCACCATGACGCCTTTAACGAACCTGGGAAAGAAGCCTTTTGAAAACATTGTAGGAAAAGGAGAAAATGCTGGTAACCAGCATTTTCTCCTTTTCCTACAATGTTTTTTACCCTATCAAGAGAAAATTGCGCCATTTAAGCCACATTGAAATTATCGTCTGCAAATGCTTTCAATTTGGACAAATCTAACATTTTGTCATCTTGTAAAGGGATAAGGAAAAAAATGCCGGTAGCCAGCATTTTGTATAATCAGAGCAAATGAAAGTTTAACCCTATACCACACAATCCCGTGTTTGAACGACCCTCATGACAAAACGTTCTGAAAACATCGTGGAAAAAGGAGAAATTCTTTTCAAAAGCCAATATTCAAAAGTCAGTAATATTTGACCTTAATCATTCTTTGATTGACTTGTCTTAGATTTCGTAATAAACACTTGATTTGTAACAAAAATAAATATGTTGCTAGTCTGCATTGCTTATTTTCTCTTTGTTGCCTATAAGATAATCTCTAAAAAAAATTCTTGTCAAAAACCGTTGGTCAGAAATCTGTTGATATCGAGAGTGATTCCCGTTTGGACTTTTTTCAGGTTTCTTTACAACATCTTTATTAGTCAAGACGGTCGACCAGTAGTTATATTACACAACATATGAGCCATGTTTTGGCAAAATGGGGCTTACGTTTACAAGTTTACAAGTTTTATTCATTCTCTCAGTACATTTACATTTATGTGATACGAGGTAACAACAAAACATGTAATTAATGTATCTCCATGATACCAAGAAAGTTATCACATAAGTATGATTCCGTAACAGCCACATTTTTAACAACCGACTTAACGAGGTAGAGTGGTCTTGGACATAAGAAAGTTGGCCAATAGCGAAAAATTTCGGCCCAGGTCAGCCTGCGCAGACTGCGCAGGCTGACCTTGGTCGCTACTTTTCGCAGATGCATTGAGCCCCCTTTTATTAGAGCATAGCTCATCTTTGTTAGACAGTGGAGCGATACAGGGCCATCATTGTCCCTTTGTTTGCCGACATCAGAGAATTTAAAAAAAAAAAAAGATTTAACTGCCTGGTAAAAAACAAAAATTCGCATGACGTTTCTTGAATTTTGTATGCTTGAAACGTTAGTAGTTTTCTGTTCTATATTTTCAGATTTGTATAAACAGTACGGGTTTTTTGAACGACTGATCCATATTGAGAAAGATTTCCCTGGTGCTAACATTATTTTACATAAATACGGCAAACTACCTCCAGTAAGTCCTGTCAGATCCTTCATCCTTGAGCAAACATGCAGTTAACCCTTGCAGCGCCATAGGGGCATGCGCCTTCGTTGGCTTCATAGATGAGCTTTTGTGGGCTGCATAGATCAAGATCAGACTGCACAGGACGTGCAGTCCGATATTAGATCTTTACCGCCTGCGTGTTTAGTCAAACCTTGAGATAAAAGATATTTGTTAGTTTCAATAGGTTGTGTTTTCAGCCTTCAAAAGAAGTGGATTTTATATTAGCCGTGCTTTGGCAAAAAGGGCTTAACCCTTTACCACACAATCCCGACTTTTAACGACCCTGAGAAAGGAGCCTTTTGAAAACATTGTGGGAAAAGGAGAAAATGCTGTAACCAGCATTTTCTCCTTTTCCCACAATGTTTTCTGCCCTTCCAAAGAGAGAAATCATCATTTTAGCAACACTTAATTTGTCGTCTGCAAATGCTTCCAATTTGGACCAGTCCAAAATTTTGTCGTTTGGTAAAGAGTTAATGCATCTCCGTGATGTGTGATACCAAGCGAGTCATCACGTGATCACAAATGCATAATGTCCATTTTGTCTAACAACAGACGGAATCATGAGGTAGATTGGTCCTTGGGCTTGCAGAAAATAGACCAGTATCAAAAAGTTTCGGTCCAGGTCAGCCCGCGCGGACTGCGCAGGCTGACCTGGACCGATACTTTTTGCAAATGCATTAAGTCCCCTTTTCATAGATCATGGCGCTGCAAGGTTAAAACTATTGTTTTTGACCAGTGACAGCAAAGAAAGTAGACCTCTAGAATACGAACTGCCAGACACGACGACATGGCTTTAAACCGTATTAGAGCTACGGGCAGAGGCATTCGACGCTTTAATTGAGATACACAAACTTCGGTAAATGTAAAAATTTAACTACGCTGATACCTGCTATCAGTTTGACGCATTTGCATAGACGGAGGCAAGAAGAAATTAAGAATTTGAACTTCTCTACGAAAGAGAATCTTGCAGTCTGATTTCTGACTCGAAAATGAACAGTTGGCACCTTAACTCTTCACCAGACGACTGCAATTTGATATCTTTTGCGGACGCCATAGATCAAGATCAGACTGCACAGAATTTGCAGTCTGATCTTGGATCTATACTGTCCCCTACCTGATGCTTGACAGAGTCGAAAATGATCTTTAACTGCAATGGTATACTCCTTTTAGATCTAGAAAAAATAATCGAATTTATTTAGTCGACAGCGAAAGAGTTGAACAAAAATATCTGTATTGATGTGATTTAGACTTACAATCTGATTGTCTTAAACGTGTTTTCTCAGCCAGTCAAATTTTGAATCAGATTTTAAGTTCAAACGTTTTTTAAGATAAGGCCTCAAGTCTCATGAAATTGAAAATTGTGAAAACATAAAGATCGTGTAATGTAATTGATAAGAACTTTTTCTTTATTGTAGGCATTCAAAGCGCTGTGGTCTAATGAGCGACTATTAAATGTTGTTGAACAGCTCATTGGTCCAAACATTGCTGGGCATCCTGTATGGAATCTGAGGACAAAGACACCCCAGAACGAGGCTACAACAGTACCGTGGCACCAAGGCAAGTCTTTATTTGTTATATGGCCAATGGACTTACTAGTATTTACACTACTGGCTTATTTGGTTCGTCAACAAAATCAGAAGAGTCTCTGTCCTCTAATGAGGAATAAGCTTTCCATTCATTTCAGTGCCAGTACATCTAGTTCATGCTACAAACATGATGCCCGCAGACGTAATCGATATTTCTATTTAAGAGCCAGATCAAAGTACTGAAAATACGGCGTCAAATCTCAATGTACTCTGGTTATCACTATGCATATTATTAAATGGCGCACACTAGAGGGTATATACCTAACTGTTTCATTTCTTTCCATTTTGCCTGTAAGGGGCCTGAGCAGCGTTTCTTACAGCTCCCTTGAGCAACTACCTTAATACCCTGACACCATTGTATCCACTCAAGTGAAATTTCACTAGTTGATAGGGGCCAATTAAACAACAAGAACATAACCTCTCCAAATATGATAGAATTTACATCGACGTATATTCCTATTCTTCTGTAGCTACTAGAATGAAATTTCATAGATGGATAGGGTTCATACATGTACATACAAGACGTGCAACAGCAAGAGCCATTACTATGGCCAAGATCTCGCCATAATCATGTGTAAGACAAGAACTTCCTGTTAAATCATATCTTATTGAAGCAAGTCTCCATATGAACGTAATAGGTTAATATATATGTAATAGTTTATAGTAGGTTCAGAATGAATCTGTGCGATGACGTGTTCGATACTTACCCCCATTTTAGATGTCGGCTATCTTGACAACGACTCGTACAAAGTGTTACAGCCCACAGCTTGGATACCGTTACTAGATGCGAACGCAGACAATGGTTGTATGGAGGTACGTGCTGCTGTTCTTCAATATATAGTGCTACTATTTCGTCTTGCAGTGAACTGCTTTTGAGAGCATTGTGGCGAAAGGAGACATTGTCCGTAACGAGCAGTTTCTGCCTTTGTCAAGTCTGTTTTCATTTAGTAAATACATGTATTTATTCGTGGTTATTGACCCTTCTTTATAACTTGAACGTCGCCTGCCAGGTTGACTCGAGAGTTATTGAGTCAAAATGGCCGATACCTGTCTAATCGAAAGTGCACCGATACTTTTTAGCGATAAATTTAATTTAGTTTTCTTGTCAATCTTAAAACGTCATGAAATGAAACATGATACTTTGTCACATTTCGATCGTCCTTTCATAACATAGCATTTTCTGCTTTTTCCATACTGTTCTCAAAAGCCTTCTGGTTTTGGGTCGTAAACGCCTAATGGTTTGTTAAAAAAGAGTTCAAAGGCTTTTTTTCATTTTTAGGTAAGACATTGATTCTATTCTATTTTGTTTATAGCTCATGAATAAAGGTCACAAAACAGGCAAAGTCGGTACTCACCAATGCTGTCATGGGGGCACTTGGTATGTGATGTTGGAGGAGGAAGAAATGCGCGAGAAACTGAGTAAGGCTACAGATCTTGTTTAATTGATTCAAACATAATTTAGGGCAGCATGTTCTAACAACACAGCTACAGCCCTCTCCAAAGGATACAAACATGCTCGTTACAGTCATTATACCAGTTTGCGATTCTATAGATGAGTCATGCTCAGGCAAAAGGGGGTATATTGGATCCCCGAGATGCATAATACCAAGCAAATATCCTATAATTATGGATCTATAAAATCCCTTTTTTTTTAACAACCAGCTGAATACGGAATGGTCCTTGGCCACCCAGAAAATATACCCAAAGCAAAAAGTTTCGACCCATGTCAGCCTGCGCGGACTGCGCAGGCTGACATGGGTCGATACTTTTTGCAAATGCATTAAACCCCTTTTTGCCAGAGCATGGCTCAAATATTGAAACTAGAAATGCAATAGAGTGAAGAAAATGCCAAAAGACTGGGAGGAAAGCCAGATGTACTTTAGCACTGAAATAGGACAACGACCAATTAGAGTGGTAGTCTTTGAAGTCAGAACGAGTGCAATATATTTATAACACTTGTGGTAAGTGAGTACTAACCTCTGATATTCTCTCTGTTACACAGACATTGACCCTGATAAAGATGGTGTCATCTGTGCAGTGCCATATGGAGGAATGCTTCTTCTAAATAACATGATACCACACAGAAGGTGAGACGCCTTGTGCACCTTGCTCTAGTCTCTTTGAACATTGATTCATGGGTATTTATAATGTCAAATTACTTTACGGGTGCCTAGAGTTCACAGGTGAATGTTCACTGTAGTTTTACTAGCTCGCTAAAGTGAAAGTTTAACAATCAAATAGCGCAAATTGTTAGTGAAATAAAGGTACACGTGTATTCAAGTAAAGTAAAGCCATTAAGCATAGTGATACAACAAATCTTTATAAATCTCTGTAAATTTCTGAAGTAATATGAGTCGTTCTCTTTGGAAAGGGTGTTTAATGTATCTGCAAAAAGCATCGACCTATGTCAGCCTGCCCAGGCTGACCTGGGCCGATTCTTTTTGCTATTTTTTTTTTTTTTTTTTTCTGCGTGTTAAAGGGCCATTCTATATCATGGTTCAGCTAGATTTAAGGTAAAATGTAGACATGTTATGAAATGACTTGCTTGCTATAATGCATAACGAAGTTGCATTAAGCCCCCTTTGCTCAGAGCTTTGCTGATGTATATTGAACTAACAAGCTGGTTTTGCTATAATAACTAGTATATCAAATAATACCAGACAACGCATATTTGAAAGATAGTCTTCTTATTCTGTGCTATCCGACTTTGATCTACGTCGTTTCCTAAAAGTAGTATGTTAAAGCCAAAATTTTGAATTTCCTTATCTATTCCAACTTTGCATGTTGTACATTATTCTTTAAGTTCGCATAATATCTGACTTCGTTTAACCGTTTACCAAACTATTCAGTGTTTTAACGACCCTGAAGAATACGGGTTTTGGAATCATTAGGTAAAAGGAGAAAATGCCAGTAACTAATTTGTAAACATCCTCGTAGATATCCTGATCAACATGACTGAAAATTAAAAACATGGATGCAATGTTTTTAAGGCTATGAAGTCATATACAATTTATGGGTTTAAAGAATTTCGTGGATAGGCATTTTATTTTTGTAACATCATTTTTTTCAGCCTTCCAAATGTTTCCAATCAAACACGATGGAGCCTCGATTTACGCTGGCAGAACCCAAAATTACCCAATGGGTTTTACAAGATGAAAAACTGTGTGTTGATGAGAACCGAGGATGATCCGAACATGACCATAGACTGGGACACTTTTGAAGGGATAGACAGAAGTAAAGTACAGAAAGATAGTGTGGCCGACATGAAAGACGTTATACCGGTCTGTCATCTTTTGTCAATCATACCTTTGATACCGTATATAAAGTAATTCGTAAAATCATCATTACACGGCTTAAGTTGTCGTTTGCAAATGCTTTCCAGTTTGGAAAAATCTTAAATTTTGTTGTCTGGTTAAGAGTTAAACTTATGTGAAGAATTATTGACACCCCGCTCCCCCTTTCATCTCAATATTCACCCTTGAATACTGCGTAACCACCTAGTTTCAAACTCACCGATATCACCGTGGGTTATTTACTTTGGTCGCCAGATGGGACCGAAGAAGCAAATAGTGGTCCGACTGAGACTCGAACTCTGGATTTCTCGGTAACCATTTAAAAGCGCTCAATCGATTGAGCTACGTGTTTCAGGCCCGGTCCCTTGATCTTGATCTACTCAGTTCACTGCTTATATCTAAGCAAATTTTACGATATCCTTGCCGCTCTACGGTTTAAAACCATGTCTATTTTATCTAGGTTAAACCCTTTACCACACAATCCCGAGTTTTAACTGCCCTGAAAAAAGAAGCCTTTTGAAAACATTGTGGGAAAAGGAGAAAATGCTGGTAACCAGCATTTTCTCCTTTTCCTACAATGTTACCTACCATATCAAAGACAAATTCTACGATTTGAGCCACATTTAATATGTCATCTACAAATGCTTTCAATTTGGAAAAGTCTAAAAATTTGTTGTCTGTGAACACATTACTATTTATTTCATGCTTTTCGGTATTTTATCGGAAAATAATGTAGGATTATAGTCTTGTACGGAAATACCGAGAGCCCCACTGTGCTTCTAAAGTCCCAACAAAAAAGGGGTGAGAAGCATGAAATAAAATATTTTTGGGGTTTTTATTCGGTGAAAGATCGAAATTTGTTTCATTGAGTCGGAACATCATACGGTAATATTTTCACACGTGGCTACGCCACTCGTGAAAATATTACCGACTATGTTCACTCGATGAAACAAATTTCGATCTTTCACCGAAAAAAAAAATATATCCTCTATATATTTCCTCCTTCCTATTTTAGAAAGCAGAAGACGAAGATTTCGACACCACCATACAAGGCCCCTGGATGAAGAAATGGGACATCGTACATGTGAACGCACACGTGGCTAAATTGGACGCGAATATAGATTACACCACTTGGCACGTTCATAAAGCATGATTTTGTTCTAGAAGATTAGGATATAAAATGGCTTTATCACACATACAACTGCAATAAACCTCACTTTGTTCATATGCCTAGCTTCCTATGAATTATGTTTGCTTGTTATTTTATTCACTTGAATGGGGTTTAACTCTTTACCAAACGACAAATTTTAGACTGGTCCAAATTGAAAGCATTTGCAGACGACAAAATAAATGTGACTGAAAAATTGAAATTTGTTTTGGGAAGGGTAGAAAACATTGTGGGAAAAGGAGAAAATGCTGGTTATCAGCATTTTCTCCTTTTCCCACAAGGTTTTCAAAAGGCTTCTTCCTCAGGGTCGTTAAAAGTCGGGATCGTGTGGTAAAGGGTTAAGACGCTTTTAATGATATTTCATTTATATCATGGCGAAGGTTTACTTACCTATGCCTTTCATGGTTTTCAGTGGTAAGGTTTGGTCATAAAGTGCTTTGCCCAAGAACAGTCTCGCGTGACCATCACTGCCAATGGGAATCGAAACAGGATTTCCAGATTACCAATCCATCGCCGAACTCTTTACAACATTACAAAATTTTAGACTAAACCAAATTGAAAGCATTTACAGATGACATATTAAATGTTGTTCGGGTGATAGTCTTTCTCTTAAAAAATGTACAGAACTTTGCAAAAAAAACTGGTTACCCAGCATTTTCTCCTTTTCCAACAATATTTTCAAAAGCCTTCTTCCTCAGGGAACTCTGAATTCTTTGGTAAGTGATTGAGCTATAGAGATCCCTGCTCGATTAATTAACTTCAACAAATAACAATACTCGTAAAATGAATTTGATTGCACCACTAACTAGTATAATAGTAACTATAAAAAGTAGACTATTTTGAAGATAAGAAAATATTTTTTCCCCGATGATGGGATGTGGAAGAAGATTATGGGATATGAAGCAATTGCTTTTGAGAAGTAATCGTTTTCTTTCCCGCCTTTTTTTAATGCTGTATACAACTGATGTGCTCAAATTCCTATTTAGTAGATTTCTGTTCAACTCTTTTCTGTCTCTGTTAATTTTTTTTAATTACAGCAGGCAAAAATATTTTCAAAAAAGATATTTTCACTTTGTCCAATATTTCTGCTATATTTGCGTGAGCAATTCTAGAACTGTGCAGCGCAAATTAGGAATTCCTACATTGCGCACCAAAGCGGGAATTCCTACTTTGCGCAACACAGTTCTAGTCTCGTATTGTATGAATTCCTACTTTGCGGAGAGCACATAAACTTGTGTAGCGCTTTAGGAAAAGAGAACTTGTCTTCGTTAGGCATAAAACCATGCAAATCGTAGCATAAAATGGATCAATTTTGCCTACAATCAAGCTGAATCATGATGTAGGTAGTTACTTTGTCTTGCCGAAAATTTACCAATAGCGAAAAGTTTCGACCGGTGTCAGCCTGCGCGATTGCAGGCTGACACGGATCAATACTTTGTGTAAATACGTTAAGCCAGTTACCACTTTTTTACAGGGCATGGCTCAGTTGTTATTTTTATCGTATTATATACCTATACAAATTAATATCGATGTTCATTTTTATATTTACCCTGTTCACAAATTTACAGCAGATAACTTTGAAAATACGTGTACAGATAACCAACATGAATTAAGACTCGTACATGATAACAATTTAAAACATTGTGACAAAGAATATATTGTTCGTACACAGCATTTTGCTCCTATTGCCTCTTATTCTGCTGAATTTACTGTTTCTCAAACGATGTGGTTTTTGCCTTTGAGACTAAAGAAAACATGCTGGAAAAATGAGAAAATAAAAACGGTTGGAATGTCATTTTCAACATCATAAGTCATATCATGACGGTAGCTCATTTCTTTGTGCCTTTCGGGTTTCACCAGTATCAGGTTGGGATTCCCAGATGCTCCCACGTGACCAATCCCGCCAGCGGAAATCGACAAAGGATTTTCTGACTAGAAACAAAAGCGCCGATAGAAAAAGCTATGGAAGACTCCAGAGGAAATAGCGACAGACAGACGGATAGTCAGACATAAAGACAGAGATCCAAGAGCGACTGAAGCTCAATTGGTCCGTCCCGTAACACCGAAATTTCCAATCATCGATCATTAACTGGCAGGCTACGATTTGTGTTCGAATCTATTACACATTTGTCACGAAAGATAGAGCGACAGGCGCTTGTTTTTGACAAGTTTCACCCGCTATAAAGTAATAATACAGGACAATGTGTCTAACCGTATTACCTGTCATACATGCCCCGTTCCATGTGTCAGTATTTTTCACATATTTTTTAACTCGAAAGGAACTAGTAATTACTTTTGTCGTGTTCTGCAATAGTTTATCTTTAATTTGTAAGATAGAACCGAGCAAATGGATTAAATCAACCCTTCCCCAAACGAAGCATTTCGGACTCTTCCAAACTGAAAGCATCGGCAGATGACAATGTTGACATTGGTATAAAGGAGCTGAAGTCCTCTGAAAGGGTAGAAGATACTGTGGGAAAAGGAGAAAATGATGCTTACCAGCGTTTTTCTCCTTTTCATACAATGTTTTCAATTGCCTCCTTCCTCAGGAATCTTAACTCTTATCGTCCAAACTTTGGAAACGGACATTTTTTCTCTTCACCTTAGATGGAATCTGTAATACCGCAGTGAATAACTAGAACAAATTTGATTGGATCCTTGAAGTGACGGCGTGATGCTAAAACTGGTTTTTAGCTCCACTGGCCGAAGGCCAGCGGGCTTATGTCATGGCCCGGTGTCCGTCGTGCGTCCGTCCGTCCGTCCGTCCGGTCGTCCGTCCGTCCGTCCGTCCGTGCGTTAACTTTTATTTCAAACATCTTCTTCTCTGAAACTACCCATCCGATTTTCACGAAACTTCACAGAAATGATCCTGACATGGTCCTCTTCAGAATTTCTTGAAAGAATTTGATTCCTTCAAAAACTCTGGTTGCCATGGCAACAAAACTGAAAAATATTGGAAATCTTTAAAAATCTTCTTGTCTGAAACCATAAGGCATAGGGCTACCAAATTTGGCATGTAGCTTTATGTAGTAGACCTCTATCAAGTTCTTCAAATTATAGCCCTGGGGTCAAAATTGGCTCTGCCCCAGGGGTCACAAGTTTTACATAGGCTTATATAGAGAAAACTTTAAAAATCTTCTTGTCTGAAACCATAAGGCATAGGGCTACCAAATTTGGCATGTAGCTTTATGTAGTAGACCTCTATCATGTTTCTTGAAATTATAGCCCTGGGGTCAAAATTAGCTCTTCCCCAGGGGTCACAAGTTTTACATAGGCTTATATAGAGAAAACTTTAAAAATCTTCTTGTCTGAAACCATAAGGCATAGGGCTACCAAATTTGGCATGTAGCTTTATGTAGTAGACCTCTATCATGTTTCTTGAAATTATAGCCCTGGGGTCAAAATTGGCTCTTCCCCAGGGGTCACAAGTTTTATACATAGGCTTATATAGAGAAAACTTTAAATATCTTCTTGTCTGAAACCATAAGGCCTAGAGCTACCAAATTTGGCATTTAGCTTGATCTAGTTGGAGTCTACCAAAAGTGTCCAAAGTATAGTCCTGGGGTCAATTTGGCCTCACACTTGGAGGGGGGGGGGGTTCACAAGATTTACATAGGCTTACATAGGGAAAACTTTTAAATCTTGGTGTACATAGCCATAAGGCTTAGGCTACCAAATTTTGCATATAATTATAGCATTATTTAGTGGACAGTTACAAAGAGGGCCCAAGTTACAGCTCTAGGATCAAGTTTGGCCCTGCACCAGGGATCACAAGTTTTACATGGGTTTATGGAGTGAAAAGTTCAAAAACCATCTTGTTACCAGCCATAAGGCCAAGAACTCCCACATTTGGCATGTTATTCTTCTAATACAATATTCCCCATTTAGTCAGACTGTAGCCATGAGGTCAAAGTTTTATAAGGGCTTATATAGTGAAGACTTTTCTTCGTGGTTTATATTTATAAGCCAGTGGAGCGATACAGGGCCATCATGGCCCTCTTGTTACTAATTAGATTCGTCCAGTATGGGTCAAATCTCTTTTTGGCAAAACTAGCCGCTATTTCAAGGCTGTTATTCAGATTTTTTATTGACCAATCAGTTTCATTCAATGTATCCACTGCGGTAATCTCACCTTTGAAAGAGAACAAGAAAGTTCGCTTCCGAGGTTTCAACCTTAATTACTCGCTTAACCCTTTACCAAACAACCCCGTGTTTTCACGCCCATGAGGAAGAGGCCTTTTG
Source organism: Tridacna gigas (assembly GCA_945859785.2). Lineage (NCBI taxonomy): Eukaryota > Metazoa > Mollusca > Bivalvia > Cardiida > Cardiidae > Tridacna > Tridacna gigas. The sequence continues at coordinate 71,829,775 of OX244029.2, forward strand.
AAAACATTGTGGGAAAAGGAGAAAATGCTGGTAACCAGCATTTTCTCCTTTTCCCACAATGTTTTCTTCCCTGTAAACAAACCTTAAGTTCATTTGTACTACTTTCAAATTTGTCGTCTGCAGATACTTTAAATTTGAGAGGGGCTAAAATTTGTCGTTTGGAAAAGGGTTAATATTTATCCATTTGTTACATAGTATGAATAAGATCAAAGGCAAACTACCGCAGAACACGATAAAATCAGCGAACTTCTCCATCCTTGTTCAGAAATGTATGAAAATACTGACAAATGGCGGGGTCATGTGTACACAGCAGGTAATACCGTCTTAAATATTAGGCTATAGAAGGCGAAGTTTTTCAAAATCCAAGTGCCTTTAGGACGAAACCCATCCCAAGTTACGCCTGGTTCTTTAACCCTTAACAATATATTCCCTAGTTTTGACGACCTTGAAAAATAAAGCGTTTGAAAACATTGTGGAAAAAGGAGAAAATACTGACAACTAGCATTTCTCCTTTTGCTCCAATGTTTTCTATCCTTACAAAAACAAATTTCGTTTTTTTTTTGTCTCATATATTTTGTCGTCTTCCAAGTTTTTCAATTAAGACAAGTTTGAAATTTTGTTGTTTGATAAAAACTGAACGTGCTCAATGCATAGCACCGTCACACGAGACCTCGGTTCATGTGTTCTTAGGAAAGAAAATTAGTCATTTTACTAGGCCAGCCGTTGGAATCGAGTCCACACCCCCATGTATCTCGAGATTACAAATCCCATGCTCTATCACCTGAGCTAATCCGACAGAATGTTGTAACTTGCTTGCAAACACAGAAGACATTTGTTTCCAGAATTACGTTCACAACTTGTTGGTCCGCGACATAATGACAGCAGAAATCCCATATCTTAATTTTAAGAATCCGACACACACGCATATGTATACAGTATCTCATAACGTAGGAGTCATGCTCTGTGAAAAGGGTTCTTAATGCATCTGCAAATAGCATCGACCCAGGTCAGCCTGCGCAGTACGCGCAGGCTGACCTGACCCGAAGCTTTCTGCTTTTTGGTCAATTTTCTGCAGGTCAAAGAACCAATGTGTCCCAAGACTCAGCCGGTTGTTAGGGAAAAGGGATTTTATAGATCATTAAATAATGTGATGACCGACATGGTATCATGCATCACGGAGATGCATTAAACCCGCTTTTGCCAGAGCATGACTCATTGATACTGTTTAGACAAAAAATAACATGACTTGGTCTTTTGGGAATGTTTCTAACGAACAACGTTCAATAGGGTGAGCCGGGTAAACTATAATATCCACCAACCATTCTTATGAACATTCTTAGTCAAGATTATTCTCCAGAATTTCCTAAATTTGAAAGTAACACATTTTCTCACTTGTTAAACCATTTGGTTTAACCGATCAAATGTTGTATTTCTTTCAAATTCAGAAAATCTCTTAGAAAAAGACTACGAATCTTCATTAGAAAGGTTTTGTGAATACGGACCCTGAACTTGATTAACGCTTTAAAAGCTGCTGAGCACGACTCGCTGACCTTTTGCGGACAGTGTAGATCAAGATTAGACTGCACAGAACGTGCAGTCTGATCTTGGATCTACATTGTCCGGTAAGGACATATTTTTCTCCAAAACATAAGTTTCACATAACGGTATTCGGGTTTTTACTATCGGCTTGAAAGTTTTATTTGAACTTATTTAGCAGAATAAGGGTTAAAGCCATTGGCAAAAGCCCCTGTGATCGCCTATGGCACTGAAGAAGTTAAAAGTTAACCCTTACCCAGCTAAATAACTAGAATAAGACTTTCAAGTCCATAGTAAAAACCTGGTCTGATCTTGATCTACACTATCCGCAAAAGGTCCTTGAGTAGTGCTTTGCAGCCTAAGAGTTAACCTCTAGTATCCATGTCTCCTTTGCTCCTTTTCACTTCTCTGCAGAAAAGGGCCTTTCGGCAGAACATTGTAACAGACAGACAGACAGAGTTGAGACAGAGAGAGAGAGAGAGAGAAGTTAACCCTTTGGCGAACAATCCCGTGAGAGGGAGAGAGACAGAGAGAGAAATAGTGAAATAATGACCCTCTAGCCAACATATCTATTACGAAATTCATCGAATTCGATGAAAAGGGATTTTCAAAACATTGTGGGAAAAGGAGAACATGCTGTTGACAACATTTCCTCCTTTTCCCACAATATTAAGACGCATTCAAAAAATAAATACGCTCGTATTTAGAGCCAAGTTAAGTTTGCCGTCTGGAAATGATATTGATCAGAACGGACTAATCTAAAATTTCGTCGTCTGATAGGGAGTTAAAAGATAGGCCTATGGGGTTTTGTCAGATTGAGGGATCTTGGTTGGGGGTTGCTCTGTTTCGCCATGATAAACCGTACATGATAGATCTGAATTTCGATTCGATTAGTTTGGGATATCACTGTGACTAGTGAAAGTGTGTTAAAAAGATCCAAGTGTAACTTAGGATTTGTTTCTTCCTGTTTCTTGCACTTCCTAGGCAACATAATTGACCCTTCCGGGGACGTCGCCCATATGGGAAACCGGTGGGGAAGATGAATAAACGAAGATCAATAATCATTCCTAAGATCCCTAGCCTAATTCTCACAGCCCCTGTAGTTATTTAACAGTCTTTGAGGGTTTCGTGTTCCTATTGGCGAAGGAGCGCGCCGGAGCAGCAAGAATGATATTGCCGCTACTCGTAGCAGAGGCAAAGTGTTAGGACGGTACCGTTAGGACACTGGCCCTGTCCTTTGAACCTTTTCGTAATACTTGTTGTACTTTATTCGCACATTGTAGTGATTGCGCATGTCATCAGCTGGAAAGGTTCCGGTATCTGTTTCAGATTCAAACGAAAGTAAACAAACAAGATAAAACAGCATCATAGGGGCTATTATGTTTAAAAACAGACGTGAGACCGCCGCGGTTCGTCGGCCAACTCATGCTGGAAGCTGGTACACAGATGATGGTAAGAATAGGCTGAAAACGGTTGATACGAAAAAAGTAAATAGAGGGGCTGTATCAAACTGTTCGAGAATAAGAAAAACTTCGAAGTTCTGGAATGAATGCTGATATGTTATACAAATATAAAACGTTGTTGTATATTTATTGAAAATCAGAAGTGTTAATACTTTAGGGCCCGGGTAGCTAGATAGTGGAGTACTTGCCCTGTAAGTGAGGGGTCTCGGTTTCAGAAGTGGTTGCAAAAATTATAGCTGAGGGGTCTTGGAAAAATGGGGCAATGCCAGTGGGATAACTTCCAAAAATTAAGAGGGGAAGGAGAGTTGTAATACAGTGTTCAATCCAGCTTGGCTTGTAAGGGAGCCCATCGGGCCAACAGACATTGAAATAGGGTGCCACACACACAAAAATATTTTGTTACTGATATGTTACCTTTTTATTGAACAAGTGTTGCCTTTTTCTTTAATAAGTGTATTTCATTCGTGTATCTATGTATACTGTGCTAATAAAACTGCAACACTGCAGTTTAATTGACGCAACCTTATATCTGCCATTAAATTAAACCCGACGGGCCTGAGGTTGGTTTAGAATTGAGCCATCTGGGACTTTAGGGGGCTTAGGGCACAGTGGTGCGCTCTAGAGTGAACACTGGTGATAATTATAAATCAGTAGCATGGCTATTGAGTGGTCTTTGTTGCTAAATGGTAGAGCACTCACCCTATAGTCAAGGGGTCCTAGGTTTGAGTTTGTACTGGTCACATGTAATCCCCTTGGAAATGACTTCATAAATCGGTGGTTTACAGGACACAGATTTCCGCGTCCATATATGCATAAATATAAGACTTTGTCCATTTTTCAGCAGTAGGCATTCCCATGGAGGCATAAAATTAATTCTAAATCTGACTAAAATGTATTGAATAAAACAAAAAATCTCTTGTTTATCAGTGTTTCTTTAAAAATTTTCTCTACTTTACTGCAGTCAAAACAATGCAACCAAAGTTTTTTTGGACCTAAGGGTCATACTTGATTTGTGATCCTTGCTACCAACAGTATACTCAGAAAAGCGAATAAAGTGCGTCTGCTTAATCAGTCATTAGAGACAGATAAAGCCATTATTTTCATGAATTAGATTTTTTACATCATTTATCTTTGATTCTATGGCATAAGTGTCTAACCGCACTGCTTTTACAAATACAATGCACTTGATTTCAGGAAGCTCTTCAGAAGAAATGGAGTAGCAAATCAAGTCTGACCTACATTTATACTCAAGAGTTTTTGCATTTCTTTCTAGTAGACAAAATTTGATAGCAGACACACAAATATCATTTCTAATCTCTTGAATTTGTGGGAGAAAATAAAGGCCTTGATGATTGGGAAAAAGATCAAAGGTATAGGACCCTAATTTTTTCAAGGTTGCAACCAGTATACCCCCAGTTTTCAAAAGCTCTGTTAAATCCTGATAAATGATCAAAGGAATCAACAATATGAATTATATTTCATTTCTTTACTTAACCCATAAAGTGCTGAATTTATGAAATAAACCATTTCAGTGAAGAAAAACGTCCGAAATATTGTCATTTCAATGTTGTTTAGCCAGAAGGTGAAATGAAGTAGCAGACAGTGTAGATCAAAGATCAGACTGCATGGCCTGTGCAGTCTGATCTTGATCTACACTGTCAGCAAAAACAAGTTAAGTTGGTTCCAGCGCTTTAAGGGTTAAGGCTTGTAAGAATATTTAAATAGCAGTTTAGGCATCTTTATGTTGAACGTTTACAGAAATTAAAGCCTTCAGTTCTTCGTTGTGCTTTTGACAAAAACTTTTTAAGGAGTCACAGCTATGCAAAGATATTTCCACATCTGGCCCTCTGACACCTGTTAATGGTGGTTCAAGTAGCTTGAAAGGTTGGTCAGCTTTGCCTTTGTGATTTTCCTTTTTCCAAACAACTGGGGTGTTTATGACCCTTTGGAAGAAAGAATATGAACATATTGTGAGAAAAGTACTATTTGGTGGTATTCAGCATGTTTGTCCGTTTCCCAGAATGTTTTATATTGTTTTATAGACAGATTACATCTATTCAACACCATTTAATATGTTGTCTGCAAATGCTTTGAATTTTAAAGAGTCTATAACTTTTGTTGTTTAGTAACTTTAGCTTAAAGCATCAGCTTTTAAAATCAGCAGAAGTTTTTGGTTTGATCCATTTATTAGCCTAGGAAATCCTCTGGCAGAATACTTCATCTTCATGGCCTTCTCTAAAGCATCATGACACTTTGGTGAGTTGTGTACAAGGTGATTGGGAGGCTCAAAAAAAGGGTGGTTAAATGGAGGATACGAACAATTCATGTACAATTAATCATGGTTGGCTCAACCCAACCTGAAGGCATTGATCAGTGATTGGGGCAGTACCTGCAACACATTCCATCAGCTGATGAATTCCCTGCAGATGGAAATTCTGTCCCAGAGTAAGAGTCATACAGCATACATCAGTTGTATTGCCTCTGTTACTCAGTGCCCCTGCATACAGATACTTTGTCTGGAAGTCAGTGAGTCGATATTTGTTTCTTTATATCCTGACCAATTTTGTGTCGACTGTACTCTGTTGGAGGGGCTCCCATCCAAAGACCATGCCTATTATATGACTTTGGTTGCTAGTGATTCTGTAATTCTCCATGATAAGTCATATTGCTGATCTCTCGACTGATTAAAGTAGTTTGATATTTCTGCTAGTTCCTGAATAATATTTTTGGAGTATGCATACTCAAGGATAGGCCTAACCATGGTTTGGTCACTTTTTGCCATGGTGTCAGACTGTCTCACTGGCAGCTGGGCTGACAAGGTTTCTCCATAGAAAGGTTGGGCAATTATTTGTCTTTTTCATCTGGCAAATTAGATCATGCCCATGTTACAAACAGCAGCTGCCCTCTTGCTGAATGTCAACTTCCAGTTTTCATTATCCAAAGCAGCGAAAAATACATGTATATTGTGAGGTATGTCAATTTTTAAAAAGAAAATTTGTTTTACAGCAAAAAAAAAAATCTGAAAAGCCTTCCCCCTCCTTTAAGATGTGCTTAGCTCAGTAAGGGCTGAAATTATTCATCATGATGATAATTATGTCAATGTATTTTCAGCTGATGAACTGGATAAACAGCTCAGTGGATGGCTGTCAAAGGCAGACAAAGCTAGTGATGGAACAGTGAGGGCTTTGATTTCTCCGTAAGTAATTAGATGTATTGAAACAAGTAACAGTTAAAACAAATTTTGTTGTTTTATTTCATAACAATCCTGTATAATCTTCTGTGAAAGTGGTAGCATTTGATTTACTAAGCTAGATACAATCTTTGAAAGTTCAAATGACTGAACAGATTAACATATAAAGTGCTGGAACCACTTATGTTGGTTTTATGGACAGTGTAGATCAAGATCAGACTGCACCAAATGTGTAGTCTGATCGTTGATCTGCACTGTCCAGTGTTATGTTTCATAGTCTCACCAAAAGAACCTTGAAATGATATACTTTAGATTATCTTCCTGTTAGGAAAGGTCCGTTTCATTAATTCAGCTTTGTACAGGTTGAGCATGTTAGATTTCTTATGTAGTAAAGGATATTATTGTTTAAATTTAGTGAATTGAATAGTCATCACTCATCAGTTAACTTTATTCACTTATGAGCTTTTTTCCTTACTATCTTTTTTATTTTTGTTTGTTGTTTTTCTAATGTTGCTACCATATTGTAATAGATATTTTAATTTTGTAACTATATTTTAGATATTAAAACAGGTCTAGGATACCGACTGCTCATCTTTATAACTTTGTCATTTCACATTTGCAGACATGCTGGTTATTATTATTGTGGTGCGTGTGGGGCCTATGCCTATAGACAGATGGACCCCAGTCGAATGTAAGTACAGTGTACATGTACATGACATTGTGTCTCACAGTTTATCACGACCAACACAAAGCCAGTCTGAATGAAGTACTTTCACCAAAATGCTTGTATTCTATGTTGATGCCATGTTATTCATGGCATTTGTATATATGCTTTAATATGCTTCTGTGCAAAAATGTTTTCATAAAGAATAACTTTGTATTTTACAAGAAATCTTTCAGTTTATCATCTTTATGCAGATGAAAGACATTATACAGTCATGTCATCAGCTACAAATTTTTATTTTTGGAGTTAAAATATTTTAACTTTAGTTGTCATGGTCATCATTATCATGATTGTTCAAACAAAAAAAAACAGATACCTGTATACATACATGTACATGTATAATAAAAAAAAGGAAATCTGTATTTGAATAAGAGATGATAGTTCTGTATTTCTTTCTCTTCCCAGAAAGCGTGTGTTTATACTAGGGCCTTCTCACCATGTGCGGTTATCAGGCTGTGCTCTGTCTGCCACAGAGAGATATAAGACACCCTTATATGATCTGATAGTAGATAGCAAAGGTAAGTCTTTTATACTTCTTATAAGTCTGGAAGTCAGGATAGCTCAGTTGTAATATGTGTGGTCTAGTAATCAAGTGGTTGTTTGCTTGTACCTCTGCTTACCTGAAGTATAATGAAGGTTGTTGCAACAAGCACAACAGTTTCTTAACCTCTTGTACTGGGTAAGCAGCCAGTTGCTTGGAAACCATTTTGTGAGAAGTACCATGAAAGAAACTCAAGTACTGGCAAAAGGGGGTTTAATGCATCTTCATGATGTAGTAAATAAAGCAAGTCATCATATAATTATGGATCCATAAATCTATTTGGTCTTACATGATTGATTGTATGGTGTTCGACACCATTTTCAACATTATATCAGGTATATCACGGCAGCCGGCACACCCATCCACACTTACCTGGAGTTTCTTTTACCAAGCCACTAACCGCTTTCCCACATAACCATCGTCGAAATAACAGTCAGCAGTGAGAGAGGAATGAATCCTGTCGCAATGGCTATCATCAGTCCTTAGAAAGAAATTGGCAAAGCAGGGAATCACACCAGTGACCCCCTGTTCTCAAGTCCTGTATACCACCGACTGAGCTACCAGGGCTTGGTTTTTGTCTTACAACTGGCTGAATCCAGAGGCAGAATGGTCCTTGGACATGCAGAAAATTTACCAAAAGCAAAAAGTTTCTAGTAATCTGCAGGCTGACCTAATTTCTTACAAAGGAAGGGAAATGTGAACAAATGACCGAGGCTTATTCTGGAGAATAGGTACGGTAATTTGCAAGAAACTTCTCTTTTACCAAATTGTTGAATAATGTATAATGTAACCAAAATGAATTTAATGTACGTAAGTTATGTTTAACCCTTTGCCACACAATCCTGACTTTTACAATCCTGAGGAAGAAGGCTTTTGAAAACATTGTGGGAAAAGAAGAAAATGCTAGTTACAAGCATTTTCTTCTTTTCCTGCAATGTTTCCTGACCTCTCACTGACACATCTTGTTATTTTTTCCTCATTGGTTATATTAATCTGCAATTGCTTTCAAATCTGGTCAGTCTTATATTTTGTTTTGTGGCAAAGAGCTAAGCAAAAACCAAGATACTATATCATGTCGCCAAATATAGTTACATAGCAGGAACTCAGATTTGTAGCGTTTGCTTGAGTTAGCTGACCATTACTTAATTTTGCAAAAATTAAACATATCCAGTTGAAAAACATTACCACTTGCAAAGTTTCCTACAGAAGTCAGTTCAGTGAAGCATCATCAAGAATTAATCTGTTTTGTTTTAATCCGTAGTGAACAACGATCTGTATTCCGAGGGGGTGTTTGAGACCATGAGTATATCTACTGACGAGGATGAACACAGCATAGAAATGCAGTTGCCTTATATAGCTAAAGCAATGGAAAGGTAAATTAACCTCCTTACCAAATGACAAAATTTTTGAGTCATCCAAATTGAAAGCATTTGCAGACGAAAATAGTTTTGTCGCTGACATGTTTGAATTTGACATTTAAGGGTTAGAAAACATTGTGGGAAAAGGAGAAAATGCTGGTTACCAGCATTTTCTCCTTTTTTAGCTCCACTGGCCAAAGGCCAGCGGGCTTATGTCATGGCCCGGTGTCCGTCGTGCGTCCGTCGGTCCGTCCGTATGTTAACTTTAATTTCAAACATCTTCTCTGGAACTACCCATCCAATTTTCATGAAACTTCACAGAAATGATCCTGCCATGGTCCTCTTCAGAATTTCTTGAAAGAATTTGATTCCTTCAAAAACTCTGGTTGCCATGGCAACAAAACTGAAAAATATTGGAAATCTTTAAAAATCTTCTTGTCTGAAACCGTAAGGCATAGGGCTACCAAATTTGGCATGTAGCTTTATGTAGTAGACCTCTATCAAGTTTCTTCAAATTATAGCCCTGGGGTCAAAATTTGCTCTGCCCCAGGGTCACAAGTTTTACATAGGCTTATATAGAGAAAACTTTAAAAATCTTCCTGTACCTAGCCATAAGACTTAGAGCTACCAAATTTTGCATGTAGCTATATCTAGTGGGCCTCTACCAAGCGGGCCAAAATGTGAAAGTTGAGACCCGCAGGGCAAAGCCATTTTTGATCCCAGAGCTATAATTACTTGAACCCTGGTAGAGGTCCACAAGATAAAGCGACATGCCAAAATAATACAAGTCTATGCTGTATGGTTATAAATAAGGTGATTTTCAAGTTTTGTCCATATGAAGCCTCTGTAAAACATAAGACCCCTGATGCAAGGCTAATTTAAAAAAAAATATCAAAACAGGAAGATTTCTTAAGTTGTCACTATGTAAGCCCATGTAAAACTTGTGACCCCTGCGGCAGCGCCAATTTTGACCCCAGGGCTATAATTTGAAGAAACTTGATAGAGGTCTACTACATAAAGCTACATGCCAAATTTGGTAGCCCTATGCCTTATGGTTTCAGACAAGAAGATTTTTAGCTCCACTGGCCAAAGGCCAGCGAGCTATTGTCATGGCGTTGTGTCTGTCGTGCGTCCGTCCGTTCGTCCGTGCGTGCATCCGTAAACTTTTTCTTTAAAAAACTTCTCCTCAGAAACTATTGACTGGATTTTTACCAAATTTCACAGGAATGTTCCTTTGGTGGTCCTCTTTCAAATTCCTTCAAATAATTGTGTTCCATGAAGAATTCTGGTTGCCATGGCAACCAAAGTAAAAAACCTTTAAAAATCTTCTCCTCCCAAACCGCTATTTGGATAGCATTATTATTTTGCAGGAATGTTCCTTAGATACAGGTTTACAGAATTCCTTTAAAAAAAAATGATCTGTCAAAAAACATGGCTTTTATGGGAGACTCATTTTCCTTTTATGGTATAAAGTAAAATCTTTGAAAAATTTCTTCTCTAAAACTATTCATTGGATTTCATTGTTGTTTTGCAGGTAAGTTCCTATGGTGGTTGTCTGCCAAATTGTTTCTATGGTGGTTGTATACCAAATTCCTTTTAAAAAAATGATACACCTAAAAACACATTTTTTTATAGACAAGGCTTATATTTCAAAAAAATGTTCTTCTCCAAAACTATTTTTGTGTTAGTTTTATCGACTAACAAAGAAAAAGGAAGAAAATTGGATTGACTTGACCTAGTCAGGGCTGTCCTATTTAAGCCCACACATTTTCCTTGGTGTTAAGATCACAATTTACTCCAATGATATGCTATTAGTTAGTACTAGTAATAAAATATCACTGGCCATAAATAAGATAAAAGCTTGAGCACCTTTCACAACTTGAGCTTTTCAATTTTGCCTTATTACTAAGCCTGAGTAACCATGCCAAGATAAAAAGAAAAAGTATTTTAATAACAAAACCCCCATGTTGTAGGTACTTTATAGTCCTTTTGATATAGAACAAGAGAACCTCTGCACTTTTATTAGTTCTGGTAAAGGTTTGTTGACCTACTAATGAGTAAATGCAGATTGGACAGAAGGGGTGTAAATCCTGGTGACCTGGTACAAAGTGGGACAGGGCTTTACATTTGTGATAAGGCATTAATGTTATCCAGTCAAACTGATCCCGCAACTTCAGTACACCAGAATTAATCTGTGCCCTGGAGCAGGATATTTGATTTATGTAAATGCTTTTGTAGACCATTTTGTGTTGTTTGCCACAGAAGACATTCTAACTGTGACTGTGAAAAGTTGATTATTAGGGATTAGGTGTTCATTGTATGCCAGCATATTTCATTCTATCTGGTGTATTGATGTAAGTTGATCTATATTGCTATAACATTCATTCATTTGCCCTCCTAGCTGTTCTTTTAGATTACCCCTTTACCACACAATCACAACTTTTAACGACCCTGAGAAAGACATATTTTCTATATTTTGATGTTTCCCCACCCAAAATGGTTTGTGAAAGGACCTGTTGCAGACAACATATCTTCAAATTAGTAAGACATATATAAACAAGAGGGCCATGATGGCCCTGTATCGCTCCACTGGCTTATAAATATAAACCATGAAGAGAAGTCTTCACTATATAAGCCCTTATAAAACTTTGACCTCAGGGCTACAGTCGAACTAAATGGGGAATATGTGTATTAGAAGAATAACATGCCAAATTTGGGAGTTCTTGGCCTTATGGCTAGTAACAACACCGTGTGGTGTCCGTGGTTGTGAGGTAGAGCATCGGCCTCGTAATCAAAAGGTCTTGAGTTCGATACCCGGGAGCGGATGTCAACTTTGGTACTGTTCATTGGCCCACACATTCGGCGCGAGTACTGGTGTAGTTTCCAGGAAGCAGAATCGAGAGAGATTAGTATAAGTTGTATGAACTTGTTTCTCAATCGATGTAAAATAAATATGTTTAAACAAGACGGTTTCTGAACTTTTCACTCCATAAACCCATGTAAAACTTGTGACCCCTGGTGCAGGGCCAAACTTGATCCTAGGGCTGTAACTTGGGCCCTCTTTGTAGTTGTCCACAAGATAATGCTATAATTATACAAAATTTGGTAGCCTAAGCCTTATGGCTATGTACACCAAGATTTAAAAGTTTTCCCTATATAAGCCTATGTAAATCTTGTGAACCCCCCCCCCCCCCCCCCCCCCAACTAGATCAAGCTAAATGCAAAATTTGGTAGCTCTAGGCCTTATGGCTAGGTACAGGAACATTTTTAAAGTTTTCTCTATATAAGCCTGTGTAAAACTTGTGACCCCTGGGGCAGAGCCAATTTTGACCCCAGGGCTATAATTTCAAGAAATATGATAGAGGTTTACTACATAAAGCTACATGCCAAATTTGGTAGCCCTATGCCTTATGGTTTCAGACAAGAAGATTTTTAAAGTTTTCTCTATATAAGCCTATGTAAAACTTGTGACCCCTGGGGCAGAGCCAATTTTGACCCCAGGGCTATAATTTCAAGAACATGATAGAGGTCTACTACATAAAGCTACATGCCAAATTTGGTAGCCCTATGCCTTATGGTTTCAGACAAGAAGATTTTTAAAGATTTCCAATATTTTTCAGTTTTGTTGCCATGGCAACCAGAGTTTTTGAAGGAATCAAATTCTTTCAAGAAATTCTGAAGAGGACCATGGCAGGATCATTTCTGTGAAGTTTCATGAAAATTGGATGGGTAGTTTCAGAGAAGAAGATGTTTGAAATAAAAGTTAACACACGGACGGACGCACGACGGACACCGGGCCATGACATAAGCCCGCTGGCCTTCGGCCAGTGGAGCTAAAAAGGATAGAAATTATTGTGGGAAACTAAGAAAATGCTGGTTACCATTTTTTTCTTCTTTTCTCACAAGTTTTTTCCATACCTTTTTTCTTCAGTGAGCTAAAATGCAGGATTGAATGGTAATTGTTAAAAACTTCTTTTCGCCACTATAGAAATATCAGGCCTGTGGAGCGATACAGGCACTCAAGCGCCTCTAGTTAAAGATTTCCAATATTTTTCAGTTTTGTTGCCATGGCAACCAGAGTTTTTGAAGGAATCAAATTCTTTCAAGAAATTCTGAAGAAGACCAAGGCAGGATCATTTCTGTGAAGTTTCATGAAAATTGGATGGGTAGTTTCAGAGAAGAAGATGTTTGAAATAAAAGTTAATGCACGGACGGACGGACGCACGACGGACACCGGGCCATGACATAAGCCTGCTGGCCTTCGGCCAGTGGAGCTAACTAGTACAATTGACGTAAAGAATGATTGTCAGGCAGGGAAAATGTCTGTAGTAAATGGTTAAAAAAAAAAAAAACCTATACCAAGCAATCACAAGTTTTAATGACCTTGTGAAAGAAAACTAGAAAACATTGTGGGAAAAGGGTGAAATTCAGAAAACCAGATTTTCTCCTTGTCTCTCAGTGGTTACTACGCTGTTAAAGACAAATACTATTAATTGAGAGATGTATTTTTTGTCTTAAAATGTTTTAAAAATGGACAAGGCTAAAATTCATTCACCTGGTAAAGTATGAAGAAGGAGAAATTGTTGCTTGTCAAAGTGATAATTGCTCCTTTTTCCTTCATTTTTCCGAAAAGCTGTGCTCTGCAGGTATATAGGACTTCATATTTGTGGAGTAAAAGAAGAAAAACTATAACCTCAGTTTGCATTTTTTTTGACCTTTTTGGGGTTGAAATATAAAATTTAGCCTTTGCCATTCACATGTATAGACTACATCATTTTGTTTGATTATTTCATATATAAAGAGTTAATGATTATGAGAGTGCTTGTTAATTGCAAATTTCTTAATTGTCTGAATGAGTTTAGTTTTTACATTGTATCTTTTGAATCCAAAGGCTTGGATTCATCAAAGAGACAGGTAATTTTGAACCCTTTACTACAAAACCTTGGTTCAAAAGACTCTGCGAAAGAAAGCTTTTTAAAAACATTGTGGGAGAAGGAGAAGATGCTGTTAATCAGCATTTTCTCCATTGGCAACAATGTTTTCTACCCTTTCAAAGACAAATCCATTTGTTGTTTGCAAATTCTTTTGGTTTGGACTTGACTACAATTTATTTGTGTGATAAAGGGTTAACACAATCCCTGGATTACCAGCTTTTTCATTACAGACTGAGCTGTCAGGCTCGGAAGGTATATGATAAAATGAACAGTTAACTCATTCTTTTTTCAGCCGTAAAGGCAATTTCACAGTAGTTCCAGTGCTCGTAGGTTCACTATCTCAGGAAAAAGAACAAATGTATGGAAAGATATTTGCTCGATATTTAGCTGATCCGGATAACTTCTTTGTGATATCTTCTGACTTCTGTCATTGGGGTAAGTTCATGCACGAGGTAAGAGTTTTTCACCAGTAGTAGAGCTCATACTGTTATACCTAATGTTTTACACCCAAAGGATCGATTATGTTCTGCCCCAGGTTGTCTATCCATCCATCTTTGTGTTAGCAATTTCTTGTCCACTCCATATCTCCTGAACCATTTGTCTGATTTTGGAAATATTTCACACATTTTGCATGTTGGTGAGATGATGTGCAGAGGGGAGGTTCAAATGTCAGGCTTTAAGATCAAGGTCATAGCAGGACATCAAAGGTCACATGCTCTTAAATCAAGTTCACTCCATATCCATTGGAATCTTCACCTGGTTTTAAAATTATTTCAAACATGTGTGCACCTTGATGAGATGGCTTGCAGATGCCAGATTTTAAGGTCAAGGTCACAGCAGGGGGCTTAAAGATAACATACTCTTAATAGCTTCCTCAGGGTGTATATAGCCCCATTCTGAGGTGCTTCTGTTTGCCATTGGCTCAAAGTGGCTCAGCATAAAAGCTATTGAGATGTTTACAAGTTTGGCTTTTTTCAGGAACATGAAAATTCCTCAATCTTACCCCTTTTTTTAAGTTTACAGGGCACGTTATTTGCAGTGAAAGCAATAAAATGAAGAGGCTGCAAACAACAGTTTGATTTAAATTGAGAAGAATGATTCAGATTGCAAAGTGCAATTTTTAGCTCTACTGGCTGTAAGCCAGCAGAGCTTATATCAAGGCGTGGTTTCTGTTGTCTGTCCGTCTGTCTGTAATTTAAAGTTCATAATTTCTTGTTTACACAATAAAGTCTGCATTTGTGGTTGGATTTTTGTGAAACTTGCACAGTTTGTTTATCTCATCAATAGCTTGAATCCTATTGATTTTGAAAAAAAATCTGACAATTATTGTGGGGAAAGTAGCCATTTAAATTTCAGGAATTTCAATTTCTTGTTTACGTGACAAAGTCTGCATTTGTGGTTGGATTTTCGTGAAACTTGCACAGTTTGTTTAACCTATCAATAGCTTGAATCCTATCAATTTTGAAGAAAATCTGAAAAACAGTGTGGGAAAAGTAGCCATTTAAAGTTCAAAATTTCAATTTCTTGTTTACGCAATAAAGTCTGCATTTGTGGTCGGATTTTCATGAAACTTGCACAGTTTGTTTATCTCATTGATAGCTTTAACTCTGTTGACTTTGAAAATATCTGACAATCAGTATGGGAAAAGTAGCTATTTAAAGATCAAAATTTCCCTTTCTTGTTTACGCAATAAAGCCTCTTTTTGTGGTCTGATTTTCATGAAACTTGCACAGTTTGTTTATCTCATCAACAGTCTGAAGCCTTTTGATTTTGAAAAAAAATCGACAGTTAGTATGGGAAAAATAGCCATTTAAATTTGAAAATTTACAATTCTAGTTTACACGATAATGTCTGCATTTGTGGTTGAATTTGCATGGAACTTGCATAGTTGCTTTATATTATCAATAGCTTGAACCCTATGGATTTTAAAAAAAAACAAAATATTTGAAAATTGGTATGTGAAAAGGTGCCATTTAAAGTTGAAAATTTACATTTCTTGTTTATGCAATTAAGTCAAATATTTGATTGAATCTTTTGAAACTTGCAAAGATGATTTATATCATCAAGGGATTGAACTCCATTAAGAATGAAGAGAATCTAGAAATTCGTTTAGGAAAAGCAGCCATTTGATGACTTAGTATTGTTTACTCAACACAGTCCACAGTATTGGTCACATTTCTTTGAAACTTACAGGGCTTGTTTAAAACAACAAATTTGACTGGATTCCAAACAATTGGTTTTGAGAAATTGTACTTCAGGTTTTTTTTTCACTCTTAATTTTGTTCAATTCACCATGCCTACTTGTGCTATCTTAGTGGTTTCAAGCCCAGTTGCAACAACCCTTTCCCCCATTTTTTTTTTTGTTTGCTTTTTTTCCTCTTTGCATCATGAATTCATAGCGTATACTATAAAAACAGCACAATCATGCCAGTGGAGCGATTCAGACCCTCAAGGGCTTCTAGTTGTAGTAGGTTTGATTGTTCTTCTGACTGGTGCTGTAGGACTGTTTTAACAATATTCTTGTGATATCGCAGCAAAGGCCATCAAATTATGAACACATGTACTAGGATTAAGCTTTGTGGTCCCTTGTCCAAGAACACTCACACACAGTAGAGACTTAATTTCATAATATTTTTATTTTCTATGAAAAAGAAAAGGTGATCACTTTCAGGTGCAAATATGTAAACACTCCAGCAGTCACTTACCAAACAATCCTGATGTAACAGACCTTGAAAAAAGACTTTTGAAAACATGAAGCGAAAATGAAAAAATGCTGATCACTAGAATTTTTTTCCTTAAAACTGCTGGTAATCAGGATTTTTCCCCACAGTGTTTTCTACCCTTTTTTAAGACATATGCTATCATTATAATCAATTCATTTTTTTTTTGTCTGCAGATGCTTTCAATATGTATGCATCTACAATTTTGTAGCCTGGTAAAAAGTTTTAACCCTTTCCCAAACGATAAAATTTAGCCTGGTCTAAATTGAAAGAGTTTGCAGACGACAATTTTAAATTTGATGAAAATGACAGAAAGTTCTCCAAAAGGGTAGAAAACACTGTGGGAAAAGGAGAAATTGCTCGTTACGAGCAATTTCTCCTTTTCCCACAGTGTTTTCAAAAGACTTGTACTGCAGACACGTGAAAACCAGGGCTTGTTTGGGAAAGGGTTAAAAGATGTGAAATGTATTAGTCTTTGTAGCAAAGTGATTGTGTGTAAGTAAATGATTCCTTTTTCCTGTATCCTTCTTTTTGGAATAGTGCAGCACCAGCAGTTTGTTTGTAAGTGTTCAAAACTGGTGCTACCCTTACAAAGAATTTATTTCTTTACCAAACAACAAAATTATAGACTGATCCAAACTGAAAGCATTTACAGACAACTAATTAAATGTTGCCCACATTATGAAATGTGTCCTTGAAAGGTTAGAAAACATTGTGGGAAAAGGAGAATATGCTGGTTACCAGCATTTTCACCTTTTCCCACATTGTTTTCAGAAGTCCCTTTCCTTGGGGTCGTTAGAAGTCTGGATTTGGTGGTAAAGGGTTATTATGTTTTTGACTTTATATTTTTATTCAAACACATTACCACAAACAGAATGATGAAAAAAGGAAAGTTCTGAAAATTTGGTAACAAAACTTTCCAACTTGTTAGAAATTTCTCCATTGCTGTAATATGTCCTATGTAAACCTGTATTTGACGTAATTTTCTATTGATTATCAATATTTTTGAAGGATGTTTCAAATTCACATGCTGCCAAGGTGCGCGAGGTAATGAGTTAATTTACATGTAGTATTTTATGTTTATTGTACTTTTACAGGACAGAGGTTTAACTACACCTATTATGAGAAATCCCAAGGTGATATTTGGCAATCCATAGAAATGCTCGACCGAAAGGTAAAAATATTTGTATTTACGATTTTTTGTATTATGAGTGCAACAGCTGCCTTAACCCTTTAAGCGCCTTTCACAACTATAGTTGCTTTTTCATCCATTTTAGATCAAGATCAGACTGCACAAAATATGCAGTCTGATCTTTGGTCCACACTGTCCGCTTAGCTTAAACACTATAGACAAAAGCACCCATCACTTTACATTTATTTTGGTCTTATTTCTAGACTGAATAGAACCCGTTGGGTTTATTTGGCATTCTAAGGGTTAGTATGTTGAATGTTCAAGAAATCTGATGTTCCAATTTGGATTAGCCATACCAGTGAAGGGTCTGAACAAAGAAAGCAAACAGACCAGTCTATATGGTAGATATTCAAGAGATATAGAATATTATGTTGTAGTAACTTACCTGATGCGTGAAAAAATTTGATATCGCATGAGAGTGAAGGTCTAGTAAAATATAAAAATTTTCTTATGCAGCAAAATGCAAATACTAGCACATGGAAAGATACTAAACATAATATTTGTTTTATCATGTACCTACATGTACCACTTTCAACAGCCAAGTAATAAAGTATTGCATTTATTGAAAATTTCATTTGAACAGCTGTTAAACTGTCAGTGCAATCTATCAACTTTCAAGGTGTTTTCTTATTGCCTCTAAATAAAGTTAATTTGATGTTTATTCTCCTCTTGAAATTAGAGCACATAAGTGATGGCATTACTGGATTTTGTGTAAACAGTTGGAGCACTAAATAGATGAAACATTGCGGCCAAAAGTAAACAGTGCTGATACTAAATGCATTTATATTTAAATGTATGATTTAAAAGTATGGAAATCATTGTGAAGATGACAATATTATTAGGAAAGTTGCCTGGTGGCTCTGTCTTTCATTTACTTTTTACCTGGTTTTAGAAATAACCTTTATGCCAGCGACTATCACTTGGATTGACTGTAAAATGACAGATTGATCTTGATCCAAACTTTCACTGAATACTAGCAAAGTTCTGCTCTGTGCTGCAGGTCTTAAGGAACAAAAAGATATTGACAGTGTTATTGTGTTGCAGGGCATGGACTGGATTGAAAAGCTTGACTGTGTTGGGTTTTCAGAGTACCTTAGAAAGTATCAAAATACAATCTGTGGTAGATATCCAATTGGTGTTCTTTTGCATGTAAGTAGTTCTTGTACTTTTGAATTCTATTTAGGTGATGATGGAAATGTCATTGATTATACGAATGGTGTTCAATAAATACGGGGAAAAGTACTGTCATTCTCTCAAATATTGCTTAAATGCAGCACAATTGATACATATTGTAGACAAATTAATTCTGTATTGACAGAATAAATTTCCTGCCAATATCTCAAAAACTTATAAGGATATGCTTGTTATAGCAACGTCATCGCTCAAAAACCGACCAAACATCATCCAGCGTCAATTTTACGTCCCTTTATTTGCATTACTTATTAATTGTTTCTTTCACATACCTAGATGAGATAACTGTCTGAAGAATTTTATCCTTTTTTAAAAAACCTTCCTTGAAATGTAGTACATTTTCTGCATCATTTCACCCATGAGCACATACATGTCCATGGTCTCATAGATTCAAGATCATGAATAGAAGCTTTTCCTGTCGGAACCAGACTCAACAGAAGCAACTGCGGACTGCACTGCACTCTTTATGTTGTGTTACTGACATCGACCGTCTGCTTCTCTGGTCATCTATCACACTTTCATGACGGTCTTTGTAATGCGCATGGTTCATACCATTTATACAAAGCAGCTTTCTTCATTGTTGAATTGTCATATGCCTTGATTAACATTTACATTATTTCTTTTCTGGATTTTCCATTTAAAACACAAAATTTAACTGCAGTTCTCTGTTTGGTACTCATTTTGACACACATGAACAAACAAGATGGCTGCCAAATGCTCAGATGACGTCAAAGGTTAATGTAACTTCATGAACGTCATACCAAGAGTTGGTGCCAAATCATGGCAAAACTTGGTGAAGATATCTGATCAGACACAAAAGAAACACGTCATTTTCTGCACGGCAAATGCTTTTGTTTTATTGCATTTTGGGCCGGGTTTTGGAACATGACATTGCCATAACTAGCATATCTTTATAAGAGGTTGAAATAATAACTTGAAATTTATTCTTTCAGTACAGTATTAATTTGGCTAGGATATGTATCAGTTTCGCTGTATTCAAGCAATATTTGAAAGAAGTACTGTACTTTTCCACGTACATGTATTTGTTTTAACAGCCCTCATATCCTGACAACTTTACTGTTATCAGTTCGCTGTTCTTGAAAAGTTGTTTCTGTTTACAGTGCAATGGTGCATTTTGGCCGAGTTGATGTTTGATTAGAAATGCATGTCCATGGTCTCATAGATTCAAGATCAGACAGTATGCTTTGTATAGTCTGATCACTGACAAAACTTCCATTTCTGGCCTATGGGTCTGAAAGGATGAAGTTACAGTGCTGTATTTGAGGTATGGAGCCAGATTGAATTTTGTAGAATCATTTAAATACTATATACAGTCTTCAGAGATGGAAAAACAAATTTTGTTTTACTTGTCCTTAAATGAAAACTCATTGTCTACTTGCCCATACATAAAGATACGGCAGATTTGGACCATGCACTGTGAAAAGAGTGCTAAATGCATCTGCAAAAAGTATTGTCCCAGGTCAGCCTGCGCAGGCTGACCTGGGCTGAAAGTTTTTGCTTTTGGTCAATTTTCTGAATGTCAAAGGACCAGCTTACTTAACCCTTTCCCAAACAAGCCCTGGTTTTCACGTGTCTGCAGTACAAGTCTTTTGAAAACACTGTGGGAAAAGGAGAAATTGCTCGTAACGAGCAATTTCTCCTTTTCCCACAGTGTTTTCTACCCTTTTTGAGAACTTTCTGCCATTTTCATCGAATTTGAAATTGTCGTCTGCAAACTCTTTCAATTTGGACCTATCCAAAATTTGTCATTTGGGAAAGGGTTAATGATTCAGTTGGTTGTTAGACAAAATGATGTTATCGATCCATAATTATGTTATGACTTGATTTGGATCATGTCATGGAGATGCATTAAGCTCCCTTTTGCCAGTGCATGGCTCCGATGTATTTGTCTATTCTTGTTATGGGACAAGAAAGACAGTTTATTTTGCTGCCCCTAATTTTCTGATTACACTTTTCTTATCTTTTAGTTTATTTTCTAATTACAGACTGTGAATGAAATGCGAAAAGTTGGGAATGGTTTTCGTGTTTCGTTTAGATTTCTGAAGTACTCCCAGTCTAGTAAGTGCACCAGTATGAGAGACTCATCTGTTAGTTACGCCGCAGGTGTTCTTACAATGAATTGACGAAAGCTATTTTAGGGAGAGGAACTACACCAACTTGTTTGAAAATGAAGACAAAAGCCCATAGTTAAGCTGCCATGTTGTCTGAAATTCAGTTCTAAGTCTCCAGGTTAAGCCATTACCAAATAATCTGGGTTTTAATGCCCCAAAGAATGACACCTTTCAGAACATCATGGGAAAAGGGAGAAAATGCTGTTCTTTTCCCACAGTGTTTCCTACCATATCAAAAACAAATCTCATCATTTGAGCCTTGTTTAAATTGTCATCTGGAAATGCTTTTGATTTGGACTAGCCCAAAATCTTGGTTTTGTCTAAAGAGTTAAGATCGTGAGAAAGATGGCTCAAGAAACTTGTGGGGATGGGAGTAAATGCTGCTAAATGGGAATTTCTCCTTTTTCCCCAGTTTTTTCTACCTTGAAAATCTCATCATTTGTAATTTATTTTACTTGTCTGTGCAATTCAGACATGTGTAAAATTTTGAAGTCTGGATAAGAATCCAATTTTTTGTAGCCTGAACTAGAATCAAGTCACCCTTTTTATTTAGATTTCAATTATCAGTATGCTGAATCACACTGTAGTTCTGGACCAGTCAGACTGGGGATGATATTAACTCGTTACTACACAATGAAGACTTTTATGACCTTAATAAAGAAGACTTGAAAACTTTGTGGGAAAAGGAGAAAATGTTGGTAACCAGCATTTTTCTCCTTTTTCCACAATGTTTTCTACCTTATTGAAGATCACTTTCACAATTTTAGCCACTTTTACTTTGGCGTCTTCATGTGCTTTGGCTTGGACAGATTTAAAATCTTGTTGTGTGGTAAAGGGTTAAAATGTAGAAATAGAATTGAATTTTGACTGGCTTTTACATGAGACTACGATATGCTTTGAGCTCATGCAATCAACTCCTACTATTTTTCAGTTTAATTGTTTGTCATGGCATCCGTTTTCATCTTATACGAGGATCTATTGCAAATTGCTGTTTTAAAAAAAATTGATGACATGAAGTAGGGGAGTGAATTATCAATAATTGAGTTGTGAACTGTGAAAAGGGGGCTTATTGCATCTGTGAAAAGTATCGATTCAGGTCAGCCTGTGCAGTACGCGCAGGCTGACTTGGGCCGAAACTTTTCGGCATAGGTCAATTTTATGTATGTCTGAGGACAAGTCTGCCTCATGATTAAGTGGGTTGTTAATAAAGTGGCTATTATGGATCCATAATTATGTGACAGATTGATTGGTATCATGGATCATGGAGATGCATAAAGCTCCCTTTTGCCAGAGCACGTCTCATATTTTTATTCCCATGTACATTCATGAATAACTTGAATACCAGTGTATGGTATAACTCATTACCTTCTGTAGACGATTTCAGCATATCACTTAAAATACAGCTAAAAGAAGAAACAGCTTTCTTGTGTAATTTCACCTTTTGGTGCAGTGTTTTGTTAATATATAAAAAAACCTGTAGTCATGTCAGTTCGCTAAATGTACAAGAATGTTTTCAAACTGCCGTATTGTTTAAGGAGGCATGGAGTTAAAGGGACATGACTTTGTTATTAAGAATAGTGGCATTTCTATTGGTTCACAAGGGCAAGCAGAAATCCCTATGCACTATCTTTGTGAGAAAACATTATCATTTCTACTTGTATGATGTCTAAATGACTTTACAAGGAGGTGTACCTATTAACTCTTTACCAAACAACAAAATTTAAGACTGGTCCAAATTGAGAGCATCTGCAGATGACATACGTGACTCGGGAACTGAAATATCTCTCAGTAAGTGTAGAAGCATTGTGGGTAAAGGAGAAAATGCTAGTAACCAGCACTTTCTCTTTTTCCTTTAATGTTTTCAAAAGCCTTCTTCCTCAGCATCATTAAAGCTTGGAATTGTGTGGTAAGAGGTTAATAACAGACAACTATGAAAACATCCTGATAGCATCAGGTTATGCAATACCAATTGAATTTTAACATACTAGCACATGTGAAAATATTGTGGCAAAAGTAGAAAATTCCTTGTTTTATCTTAAGAAGTACGAGTTAATTGTTAAAATAACATTATTACACTATAAGATTGTATGCCTTTTTAGAAATACATGTACATGTACCTGTAAAATGAAATCTCCACAGAAATTCCACCGATGAAATTATTTGTTTATTTTCAAAATAACAATAGTCAGAGTCTATCACAGGAGTAAAAGTCATTTACCAAGCAATATTTATGACCATGAAGAAATATTGGACCTGGCGTAAGTTTGTGTTTGAGATAGAATTTTATTAACCCTTTACCACACAATGATGACTTTTAACGACCCTGAGGAAAAAGGCTTTTGAAAACATTGTGGGAAAAGGAGAAAATGCAGGTAACCAGCATTTTCTCCTTTGCCCACAATGTTTTCTACCCTATCAAAGAAAAACCACATCATTTAAACCACATCAAAATTGTCGTCTGCAAATGCTTTCAATTTGGACAGGTCTAAAATTTTGTCGTGTGGTAAAGGGTTAAATCAGTCTAGAAAGAGTGTTATTTAGCTCTCCAAGGGCTTGCTTAATAACATTTTCAGGGTTGCATCTAGAGCAAGGGATTAAGGAACCCCTGCATCAAAATCTTAAATTCCGCATAAACAAAGTTTATTTGCACACAAAATTCCACACTAAAACAAAATAGCCCACAAAAATTGCATGATCGTGTCCACCACAGCTGAGGAAAAAGAGAAGAAAAAAAACGTCTTGGGGTGAATAAAATGTAACAATTTGCATGGGCCACTGCAATAAACATTCAGAACTGATCACATCAATAGACGCTTGTCATATGTTTTATGCAGTGGAATAGCCTCACTGCAGGGCTCACGCTGTCAATTGCCAGTGACAACAAAAGCGACAATCTAGAAAAAATGTTTCCAAAAATGAAAGAATGTCTAAACAAGATTCCAACAACTTCAACATAAACAATATTTATCAAGTATGCAGGACAGCCATGTCACTGTTTACCATAGTTTAACAAGCTGGCATGTCTCTAATGAAAATTGTGATAATGATGCTAATCTACTAATCTAGTGTAAATGACAGATTTTTAAGTGACCTGCTACCTTTATTGACAGATTAATGCCATGTCATGTGGAAATACTGATAAAAAAATTAAGTAATTGACACGAAAAAATAGATCCTTGCAAAAAAACATGAAAATCCATGACACAACAAAATTTGACATCATCTGATTGGAGGTGCTTCAGATTGTTTTTCCAGCCTTGAAAGTGAATTTAGGCAGTGAATTTACATAAATATCTGTATGAAAGAATAGGTGGAAGCTAAAATCTCTGTATAATACTGAGGTAAAAACCTCAGAGAATTTATGAAATGAAAATATTGGACAACATAGGATGGGGTAGGTGGGGAGTAAGGTCTTTATGTCTTAACTCTTTACCACACGGTCCCGACTTTTAACGACCCTGAGGAAGAAGCCTTTTGAAAACATTGTGGGAATAGGAGAAAATGCTGGTAACCAGCATTTTCTCCTTTTCCCACAATGTTTTCTACCCATCAGAGAAAAATCATATCGTTTGAGCCACATTGAAATTGTCGTCTGCAAATCCTTTGAAATTGGACAGGTCTAAAATTTTGTTGTTTGGTAAAGGGTTAAGTGAAAGCTCTGCAACAAACGTTGATGAAGAAGGTACAGGGTACTCACATAAAGAAAGAAGACTAGAATAAAAGAGCCTTTCAATGATGTGACCTTTATTATTTATCTAAAGACAAAAACAAATGATACATTTACCCATTACCACTCAATTGGAATCTCCATGAAATTTATTCTGCCTTTTTACACTAAAGGGAGGATGTGCCCTCCATTTTCTGAAGGTGATGGGGGACAGGCCCCCTATTTCGAAATTTATAGATGCTACCCTGCATTTTTTCTTTACAAATTTAATAAAGTTGTATGTCAAATGCCAATAATGGTCAGCGTCTTTTTTATCACATAACGGTATCTAAAGAAATTTAGGTCATGACATGTTAAAACATAGCCCTACACATATATGTGTAATGAAATTTACTTGAGGCCTTTTTGCTTCTTCGATGGGTGTTTTCATCATGAACAAAAATTAGTTCCAGAGAAACTTGCATATAATCATTTTGTTTTGACCCTTAAGATGATAAAAAATACAGCTTTTTCATGATCATCAATTTTGACACTTCATTTCACAGAGCAGTTCCGTTCCTCATTGTTTATGAATGAGGCGTATGATTACAAATACTTGACCAAATACGGAACTATTTCCTTATCTCAAACATCTGTAAAATAAGAAACTTCATAATGGCTGTATTCACTGAAAATAAGGATAGTTATGTGTTAAAAAGTGATATTGAAAACATTAGGTGACAAGAAGCCAAGCATTTTCTCCATTGCTCACTATGCTTTTAAACCTTATTTAAAAAACAAATTTCAATATTTGAGTGACATTTTATCTGTCATCTGCAAGTGCTTTTGATTTGAACAACTTTGAAATTTTGTCGTCTGATTAAGACTTATGCCCAAGATTGCTAAGAAAATGTAGGAGCCATGCTCTGTGAAAAGGGGATTTAATGCATCTTGCAAAAAAAGTATCGACCCAGGTAAGCTTGTGAAGGCTGACCTGGGTCGAAACTTGTTGCTGTCATTTTTTCTGCATGTCAAAGGACCAGTCTACCTCATGATTCAGTCAGTTGTCAGACAAAATAGATTTTATGGTTCCATGACCAAGTGATGTCAATGCATCATGGAGGTGCATTAACCCTTTACCACATCCCGACTTTTAACAACCCTGAAAAAGAAGCCTTTTTGAAAACATTGTGGGAAAAGGAGAAAATGCTGGTAACCAGCATTTTCTCCTTTTCCCACAATGTTTACGAACCTTTCAGAAACAAATGCAATCATTTTAGCCACATTTAATTTGTCATCTGCAAATGCCTTCTATTTGGACCAGTCGGAAATACTTTTGTTTGGTAAAGAGTTCAACCCGTTTTTGCCAGAGAAATGTTTTCAGTGAATAATACAAAAGACCTTGAAACAGCCAAATGGAGCAATTCAAGGTGCATTAGATTGGATGGAGCAAGTCATTTCATTATGTGGATGCACTCTTTACCAAACGACAATTTTTTGAGACTAGTCCAAATTGAAAGCATTTGCAGACAACAAATCAAATGTGGCTCAAAATTTGAAATTTGTTTTGGGAAGGGTAGAAAACATTGTGGGAAAAGGAGAAATGCTGGTTACTAGCATTTTCTCCTTTTCCCACAATGTCTTTTTCAAAAGGCTTCTTTCTCAGGGTCGTTAAAAGTAGGGATTGTGTGGTAATGGGTTAAGTAACCGTTGAATTGTGAGTTCAAAAGGTCCATTGACATACAAAAAATCTACTATAAGCAAAATGTTTTTGTGCACAGGCATGGCACAGAGCCTTACTAATAGATTTAAACTTAAAGGGGTGGAGGCCAGTATATTTCACAAAGTATCCAGTTGTGTGTAGATTTGAAACAAGCCTTGAAAACTGCACATTTATAAAAGGCAATGTAAATATCTCTGAATTTGGTAAGAGCTAGTCTTTTATTGAAAATTAAAAAAAAAAAACAGTATTATATGTAAGATCATTTTGAAAACGTAATTTGAACATACATATAGGGAGAAAAAGTCTTGCGTTGAAAGTAAAAGTGCTCATTCATTGGAATACAGTATTCCAACTGCCTGCCAGGGGCTTTGCTTTGATATTTTGTAGTGCATGAGATTTTTTCATTGTGTATTTGTATTTTGTATTGAATGTATGTTGGAAGCTTTTCTGCTGTTAGATAATGATTGAGTCCTATGTGAATTTTTTATTACGGTAAAAGATAGATTTTTGTATATGTGAACATATTTTGTAAGACTGGTTAGAGGTGATTGTAATAACTGAAAGGCATTAAACATTTTCTGTAGTTAAAGATGTTGTGTTCTAGTTGTGACAGTATGAGAAAGTGTATATTATGAATGTTCAACCACAAGTCAAAATGCAACACATGCGAAGAAAACATTAAAAGCAGAAGGTTATCTCCAACTAACCCTTTACCACAGAATCCTGTGTTTTAACGACCCCAGGGAAAAGGTCTTTCGAAAACATTGTGGGAAAAGAAGAAAATGCTGTTTCTCCCTGTCCCACACGGTTTTCTACCCTTTCATGGAGAAGCCCTTTATTATACCCCCATTTACGAGGTAGAGGGGAGTATACTGGTGTCACCATGTCTGTCAATCGTCAATCCATCCATGTTTTCGTTTCCGTGCTCCAACGGAAAAGCCGTTTGACCTAGGACCCTGAAACTTTATTCAAGTGTTGCTCATGACCCAAGTAGGAGCCTTATTGCTTTTGGGTCAAGGTCAAAGGTGAACTTTGTTTTGAAAATCATTTCCGTTCTCTGATTGTGCTGATTCAGTGACAAGGCGCTGGTAGGGGGGGATTACTTGTCCGCTTTGCGACAGTTCTAGTTTAAGCCACATTTAAAATGTAGTCTTCGATTTATACTTTTACTTTGAACTAGTGTAAAATTCTGCTATGTGGTTAAAGGCTAAATGACTTTAATCCTGTACCAAATGATCTCGTGATTTTACAACCTTGGGAAAGAAGGCTTTAAAAGTTATAGCATGTGTTCTCCTTTTCCCTTAACTTTTTCTACCTTTTTTATGACAAATCCCATCAATAAAGCATTGTTTACTCGTCGTCTGCAAACTCTTTCATAGGGTAATGAGTTAACTTACTACAATACTGTGCTCAGAAGCTGTCCACAGATTTCAAAAAGTTGAACTTGATTTCCAGAGATGCTTTGTGAGGAAAAGGCTTTGTATGTTTGTTTATAGAAAAAGGGTACAGTATGTATTTCATGCTAGAATGATTAAATACTATGCTTCAAGTTGATTAAATGATGTTTTTGTTTTTAAGTTAACCAAAACTTCAAGTTCAAAATACTACAGATCAAAATACTTGAAAAGGCTTTCCGAGCGTAGATATATGACCATAAGCCATGAGTCTGAAGAAGTATTACTCGGTTTTTATTTTCGTGTCAAGTAACGAAAATAATGTTTTCTTTTCCCTTCGGTAAAAAAAGTGCAGCAACAGCACTACATATAGGTGATGCAGCCGATTTGTATCTGAAATTTGAAATGGTGAGAAAACTGGAGAAGTGACGATTATCGTTTATAAATGGAAATTAGTGGCTAAAGTAAAGATTCGGACATATTGAGACGTATTCTTTGTCATGCATATGCCTAAATAGTTCATTATCTTCCGCTAGGTGGCATTTATCAAATACATAACCTATCTGGTATGGTCATTCTGAGTACAGAACCGGACTACTTTTCAAGGCTGCAATAAATTCAACGAATTTCAAAATAAAATATGTTTAATCACTAAAACCTACGATTCATCCAGCCATGGTTAGCTAGCATATAACCTATACACCAATCATTCATATACATAGCCCATATAAACTGGGTGAAAAGTCCCGGTATAAGCCCACCAAGGTGGGGACGTTATTTCTGTTGCACAAATTCCGGTTTTCCCGTGTCTTTCTTTAGAAACTGTCCATAGAGGTTTGCACTAAAGAGCTGGTATTTAAAAAAAAAAATCCCTGTTTGAAACCATTTTGTTTTTTAAGAAATCTGTAGCGAACAACTGGCTTGATTTTTCCACGACGTATTAGTAGTATTTATTGCCATTTTCCGCCTGCACTTTTTAAGCGACAATTTACGCATAGCCTACTTATTATACCCCCGCAAACGAAGTTTGTGGGGGGTATACTGGAATCAGCCTGTCGGTCGGTCGGTCGGTCATGCGGTCGGTCGGGCGGTCGGTCTGTCTGCAAAATCTTGTCCGGACAACTCCTCCTACAGTTTCTGTCTGATTCACGTTAAACTTGGCAGAAGTGTTCATTAGGAGCTGTAGATGTGCAAGACACACATTTTGTAAAAATTCCATCAAGAATTACTGAGTTATTGCCCCTGATTTGACTTAAAAATGCTTGTCCGGACAACTCCTCCTACAGTTTCTGTCTGATTCACTTTAAACTTGGCAGAAGTGTTCATTAGGAGCTGTAGATGTGCAAGACACACATTTTGTAAAAATTCCATCAAGAATTACTGAGTTATTGCCCCTGATTTGACTTAAAAATGCTTGTCCGGACAACTCCTCCTACAGTTTCTGTCTGATTCACTTTAAACTTGGCAGAAGTGTTCATTAGGAGCTGTAGATGTGCAAGACACACATTTTGTAAAAATTCCATCAAGAATTACTGAGTTATTGCCCCTGATTTGACTTAAAAATGCTTGTCCGGACAACTCCTCCTACAGTTTCTGTCTGATTCACTTTAAACTTGGCAGAAGTGTTCATTAGGAGCTGTAGATGTGCAAGACACACATTTTGTAAAAATTCCATCAAGAATTACTGAGTTATTGCCCCTGATTTGACTTAAAAATGCTTGTCCGGACAACTCCTCCTACAGTTTCTGTCTGATTCACTTTAAACTTGGCAGAAGCGTTCATTAGGAGCTGTAGATGTGCAAGACACACATTTTGTAAAAATTCCATCAAGAATTACTGAGTTATTGCCCCTGATTTGACTTAAAAATGCTTGTCCGGACAACTCCTCCTACAGTTTCTGTCTGATTCACTTTAAACTTGGCAGAAGTGTTCATTAGGAGCTGTAGATGTGCAAGACACACATTTTGTAAAAATTCCATCAAGAATTACTGAGTTATTGCCCCTGATTTGACTTAAAAATGCTTGTCCGGACAACTCCTCCTACAGTTTCTGTCTGATTCACTTTAAACTTGGCATAAGTGTTCATTAGGAGTTGTAGATGTGCAAGACGCAACTTTCGTGAAAATTCTATGAAGAATTAATGAGTTATTGCCCCTGATTCACATTTAAAATGCTTGTCCGGACAACTCCTCCTACAATTTCAGTCCGATTCGCTTTATACTTGGCAGAAGTGTCCATTTGGAGTTGTAGATGTGCAAGACACACATTTTGTAAAAATTCCATCAAGAATTACTGAGTTATTGCCCCTGATTTGACTTAAAAATGCTTGTCGGGACAAGTCCTCCTACAGTGTCTGTCTGATTCACTTTAAGGAGGTCTTTTCTGTCATATGTATAGTTGGCCAACATTATGCGAAAAGGCACCTTTGGACATTTGCAACAAGTTTGGATCCAGACCAGCCGCTGTGTCTCAGACATATTATCAGATCATGGTCTGCACTTTTTTACACTCATTTAGTTTTGTGTCCAATTAAATTGATACTTTGCATAAATATTCACCAGGAGCAGTAGAGGTTCAAGATGCATTTTTCTCAAATGTTTGTCAAATTAATTACCCCTGAATTTACTCAAAACTTCTTGTCCAGAGAACTATTCCTTCAGTTTAAGTCTTATTCACTTGATATTTGTCATGATATTCACCAGGAGCAGTAGATGTGCAAAGCACAAATTTCATGAGTGTTGGCCTAATGATTACGGAGTTATTGCCCCTAAATTGACATTGCAGAGTTATTGCCCCTGTGACATGAAATATAGGGGCGGGGGTATTTATCACCTTTAGTGATAGTTATTCTAGTATTTATCCTGTAAAGAATAGTGATGCGTCATAGTAGACAGGTCAAAACTTCGAGGAATATTGACGTGCGCAGACAACGCTAAAAAGTTAGAAAACTGTTGAATAGAATGACAAAATGCATGAACAAAGAACGCACACAAATTGGCCAAAAGTTCTCTAAAGCAGAGCAATTTACTCGTGCCTCACGAAAACAAATTGCGTCCAACGATTTTGAAAACATGGTTGAAAAGTAGACCTAGATTATGAACATCGGCAAACGGATAAAATGCTCGATAGGTGCAATAATATCAAAAGTAGTCTGCAACAATTAAACATTAAAAAGTCGTGTAGGGAAAGTTTAAATGTTAACCCTTATCCTGCTAAACAAAAGACATGAAACTTTCAAGCCGATAGTAAAAACCCAAATTTTCCTATTTCAAAGGTATATTTAGAGGAGAAATATCTTCTTATCCGACAGTGTAGATCGCTGATCAGACTGCACGTTCTGTGCAGTCTGATCTTGATCTACGCTGTCTGCAGTCTGATCTTGATCTACGCTGTCCGCAAAAGGTCAGTGAGTCGCGCTTAGCAGCCTAAGGGTTAAGTTAGCAGAACGTTTCACAAAGAATAAAGTGTTCGATCAAAAGCCCCGTGTCTGCTGGAAGAAGAGGTGAGCAACACATGGGTCTTGAGTCCATTGAATTACGTCACTAGCTGTCCCTACAGTATTTATACTAAGAACAAACCCTGTTTAAACACAACTGATACCCATGTTTTGGTCTTAAAATCTTTTATCAAAAGCATGTCCCAGTTTGCGCTCATTTTACACGGGATAATATCCAGATCTGGGATAATGTTATCGTTCGTGATAAATCCGGCTTTATTAAATGTTATGATTTTCTTATGGTCCTGTAAACATGCATACACATATAATTTTGTGCATAGAATACCGGATATCTCTCTCTGTACTCCAGTCCGCCATACCTGTCGACCTGTTTTGGAAATACAAACAACGGAGTCGCCTGTTCCCACAACAATATGACCGTCCTGGAAACCACCAATGCCAAATATTTCTTTTGTAGCGTAGCCTTGATTGGACAGATTGATTTCGCTAGCATCCGGATCGTATGTCGGCGGCCTGCCTGGGCGTTTCGTCTCTTTCGCTTTAATGACGTCAATACAGTTGACCGGTACATTCGGATATCCTTGGTATGTGGCAGCAAATACATACGAAGGATGAGGAGGACCGTCGTCAATAGTTTCGATATGACACATGTCTACATATGGCTGTTTTACTTTTATTCTGTACACCAACAGCAAACCAGTGGCAGTCTCTATTATCGTGATGCACTTTCCTGTCTGATAAACCGCGATTCTCGTTGGAGCCCCGTTTAGAACACACATGTAAGCTGTGTTTGACAGTTTCATACTTACAACCAACTTCATTGTTTTCTTGTCGCGTTTCTGCAGAGAATCGCCCATGGATAGAATGACGGTATCCTTTAAAACTAGAGCGTCCTCGCATCCTTCCAACTGGAATCTTTCTCTCACAACAAACTTTGCATTTTGTTTGTTTTTTAAGAATAGCTTTTTCGATGGATTGACATCCTGCACTACTTTTTCCGGTAGAGATCGCGAGGACAACATGTTGACCTTTTCCTTTATACTTCTAACCGGGGGAGGGGTTAAAGACAAAGGTCTGTTCAGCTTTTCCTTTGCTTCCTTAATCTCCTTCTCGTATTTGTTCACCGGTCTTGGCTCTACATGTTTTTGACGTACATCACCATCACGTGATCCAGGAACAGAACCTGGAAAACTAGGGGCATTATTACGCCATCGAATCACACCGTTAAGGATTTCTTCAGAAGGGGATACTGGTCCAGTGCGTCTACGGTTCGTTTCTCTAGCTTTGTATGTGTGTAACGGGTTTCTACCCTGGGCTCCCCTAACGTTTACATCGTCACTGAAATCATAATCGTCATCATCTTCTTCATCATCCTCGTTAAACCACTCTTCATCTGATGAGATCTGAGAAATATATTTTGGTCTACCTTTAACTGTCACTGGATCACCATTGTAAGTCAGCATTTTTGTGAACTTTGAATCGATTGTGATTTCTACATAGTTTGACAGACTATACAGCAACGAATTTGCTGACAATACTTGCTTTTTAGCTTGCTTCAGCTGTGCTACCATTTGACGTGGCGTGTCGCGCTTACTGAGTCTAGATAAGCCGGGTTTTGATATAAATATCTGCAACTGTTGCTTAGATTCCACAGACAGCTCGTCTGAAGTAAACGCTTGTATCTTTTGTTTAGTGTCTTTGAATTTCTTTTTCATCTCCTTATAAAATCGATCAAGATGGATTTCCTCGTCATTGACACGATATAACAGGTTTTTCTGGTAGGAACCGTCTGTGATACGTTCGGCACGTTCGCGTAGTTTTTCCAGTTCTTGTAACTTATCTATCATCTCGTGCTGTAGTCTGTCGTATATATCTTTGACATGAAGGCACTCACACGGATATGTGTCGTGATTTTTCATTTTACACGTATAGCAGCAATCTTCGTCATGTCGTAGGCAATAGTAGTCCAGTTTTTTACCGTGTAGGTCACACATCTCTCAAACCTATGCCTATTTTTGAATGTACAAACTAAGTAAAAAATAAACGCACCAAATTGTTATTTCAGTTATTATCAATCTAACCTGTGAGTATTCTTTTCTGTGTCTTTTCAACACGGTGAGAATATGATATGTCCTTCAAAAACCCTTTCCCCATTGTATCTTGATACAAACTTTCAGCAGACGACTTATAACCCTTACACTGCTAAATAAATGAAGCGAAAATTTCCACTTACAAGTAAAAATCCAAATATTGCGATTTCAAAGTTAATTTTACCGGGCATAAGATATTGTATCGGACAGTGTAGATCAAAGATCAGACTGCACGTTCTGTGCAGTCAGATTTTGATCTACACTGTCCGCGAAATTGCCCCGGGTCGCGCATAGCAGCCTAAGTGTTAAAATATCTAGGTGAATGTAACTTATTAACACAATGTTTTAGTACATAAACACTTGAACAATGTTCTCACAAAAGTTGAAAATTGCTCATTACATTCTCTCCTTTTTCCACTTTTTTTTTTTTCTGAAAAGGTGTTTGCTTCCTGACGGAAAATCATAATGCGACTTGTGGCAGCTTTGACTTGTCTTATGGTCTGGCTCCTTTTGTCCAAATCGTTACTAAAAGGAAATAATAAGAGCCATGGTCTGGGAAAAGGAGATTTAATACATCTGCAAAAACTATCGAACCAAGTCAGCCTGCGCAGTCCGCACAGGCTGACCTGAATCGAAACTTTTAGCTGTCAGTCAAAGGACCAGTCTATCTTATAATTCAGTTGGTTGCGAGACTAAGGGATTTTATGGATCCATAACCTTGAGACAACTTGCTTAATATAATGGATCACGAAGATGATCCAAAGCATGGCTCATATACGTATCTTCCTTTCATACAAATGCTTCCCCACTACGTGCTTTGTTGTACTTTATTGCAGTGTAAAATCAGTTTGAATATCAAAGGGTTAAAAGACTGAACATGATTCAATTCAGTTCAAGCATGAAAACGAACAAAAAAAGCCCTTTAAAACCCTTTAACACACAATCCTGAGTGAACGACCCTGAGGTATAAGAATTTGGAAAACATCATAGGAAAAGGAGAAAATGCTGGTTACCAGCATTTTCTCCTTTTCCCATGATGGTTTCTACCTTTTCCAAAACAAATTTCGCCGTTTGAGCCACAGTTATTTTGTCGTCTTCAAATGCTTTGAATTTGGACCAATAAAATTTTGTCGTTTGGTAAAGAGTTAAAACAGGGAGGTTGGGAATCAACACCTTCCAGATCCCTGTGTAACTATAGTGTTTAAGAATAGTTGGATTCCCAGTTCTCATTTGTGCGAACTAGTGCCTTTTCTATTTCATTAATATTGATAGATAACTATGAAACTGTGGGACTAAGACAAAAGAGTAAAAATGAAAACGAGAGAGATGACACGCATCGAGAAATCACAATAGACATTAGAACAAAGACGTTCGTTTGTACACTCCACCGCCCTTAACATGTAACACTTAAATCCACCTGCAGATGTCTTCTCTGCGGATTACCATCTTTGACAACATCATCCTTAACTAGCCATTTCACCTTTTGCAACAATGTTACTTGTCCTCGTGTATTAAACCTTGCTAGTTATTCATATTTTGCATAAGTGTTTCAAAAGCTTTCACTGCAAATACGTTTTCGTGAGTAGGGTATATATGTACACCCAAGCTTTCGCGAAAACTCAACAACCATGTATGCCTTGTCTACAAGTTATGGACCTTCACTATTCACTATCGTAGTGTTTTAATACTTAAATGGTAAGAAAAAAAACCTCTATAACATTTTGCAGGTAAATTTAAAGGCGAAACACAACAAATGTGGCACTCCTAATGTGGTAAAAGGATTTGAATATCGCATTTCTTGAAAATTTGATATCCTATACCTATAGAGGTCGTCTTACTTAGTTACAAAGATACTCAAAGTCTGATAAATAAGCAAATTTAATTCTGTTTGGAATTGATTTCAACTCCAATATAAATGAATGAAAGTGTCTTCTTTTCTCGCGTGGAACAATTCGCTATGTTACAATGAAAGAATACTGGGAAAACAACTGAAAACAAGATCATAGTTATGATTGGCTTAATTGGAATAAGTTAGTGATCCTTCTAGTGGTTTTATCATTTTTCCATCATTATGTGTGACAGACACAGTAAATCACTCACTCACTACTGCACAGAACATGAAATACTTATATGTGAGCAATGTGCTACAGAGGAACATAGCTCCACACCTTGCGAAAGCATGCCTGCGGAACGGGCTGCTGAACATATCAGGACAAAACTGGAACAAGATGAAGCTCAGTTAAAAAAACTAAAAGGAGCTGGAGAATCCATACTAGATGGTACCCGACAAGGGGATACGTTGCGGATCATTACGGAGGCAGAGAAGGTGTTTGATGCTTATGTCGATGACATGAAGCGGAAGTTTAATAAAGCAAAGATGTCATTACGACCTTTCACGGCTTTATCTCGTGAAGATATCTGGAAACTGAAGACGATTACATCCAAGAAAATACCCAAAGTCCCTGTTAAGCATGCTAGTGAAAGTACACAGGATGAGGCAATAGAAGTTATAAACACACATACAGAAATGAGGAAACAGATAAGGAACGCAAATGAAGTTCTGCAATCCCTATCGATGTATGTGGACGTGGAAATCAATCCAAAATTTCAGGAGTCCATTAATTTTGAAGGTAAACCAGTAATAATTACTAGGAACGGTGTGGAGGAAAACAGCGACGACGATACAAATGACCGGACCATGTCGGCATTCTCCGAGGCACAACATTCTGTATATTTGATCGAAAAGTCGACTTTCACACTAGATCACTGCACAGACATAGCAATGATGGACGATTACATTATAGCCTCTGTTGGGGACAGCGTACAGAAGCGAGAAAGAAAGCGAATGTCCTTCAGGCAAGGAATAACAATGACCGGAGCTGGTATCCTGTCTGTTATTGGAGAGACAAGCGAGGTTGCTGTACTGCAAAGGATAGGATGTATCAGTGTACTGGAAACCAATCCGGGTCTGAGTCTCTTATTCAAAATTATGATAGATCGACCCTATATCGACATGTGTTACTTAGAGAGCAGAGTCGCGGGAAGGGGTCTACCAAAACAATCTCCAGTGTTTGTCGTCTGCTACAGAACCGGGGAGCCCTACTTCGGGGATTTTGTTGACCTTGTGCAAGCTAAATCTACAAGATATCCTGGGAATCCGCCAAATTATAGCATGGATATTCGGACGATTGCGGAGAGTGGATACGGTCGGAACAGATCCCGTTTCAGGGGAGTTAGTAGCGTCTGTGTTTTCCGGAGTACAAACATTGTGGTGGGCTCGGGTAAAGGCTTGACTTGTATAAGTAAAATAGGTGTGTTGATATGGACCATCGACCTGTTTAGGCAAGTTGTCCACATGCTGCCTTGTAAAACATTAATATTTGTTTGTATAAAAGATGAAAGTAGAATTATGACTGTAGGCAAACAAGGGCATGTGATGGAGGAAAATGTATTACCTCCCCTGAGATTTATTCCTGAAAAATTATGCGCATCGAACGAAGTTATGATGGCCAAAGACAGTGGGAAGTGTCACTGGTATCTATTTAAACAAATGTTCGAGACCACAAATGACCAAACCTATCTCACAGATGAAGCGTTTGACTGAAATACTGTGCAACATTATTATTATCATCATCATTATTATTATTATTATTCCAATTTTCAAAGATCTTGCATAACCCATGACCTCCCGCAGACATCTTTTTTTCTTTTGCAGCAACCTTTGAAAACTTTGTGGCTAAAGTTAAAGTTGCTTGAACAAAAAGCAAGGCATCTATTAACCCTTTACATAAAGCTAAAATTTCGAGCTTGACTAAATTCAAAGCACTGGCAGACGACAAATAAAATGTGGCTCAGATTTTGGGATTTAATGAGAGAAGTCGGTCCTGTTTATTGCAGGCATACACGCTGCTTTTACAAAGTTTAAATTACATGTTTAAGTACATGTATATATTTTGTTTCTCCTGATTGTTTGAATTTGCGTTTATTTATCATTGCCACCGGTTTCTCATATGGACGACGCCCCCGAAGGCTGTTAGTTCTTGCTATGGGTGATAGTGCAAGATACAGGACGAAACCATCAAAAGTTATGCCTGGTGCTTTAACGTGCTCGGTGCATAGCACCGGCACACGGGACCTCGGTTTAACGTCTCACCCGAAAGACTACGAGTAGGCCAATTTTAGATGGCTAGCCGTGGGGCTCGAACCCACACCCTCAAGTGACCCAAGACTTGAAGTTTGCAAGTCCAACGCTCTACCGCTTGAGCCATGCGGGGTGGTCCAGTTCCTCCTGATTCTATTTCTCCCAACTCATTTGGGAGCGGCTTACTTTATACCATGGTGAAAAAGTTGCTAAAAAAATAGTCCTCCCTCCTAGGGATATGTCGTCACTGTTCAGCGAAACCTCCGGAAAGATTTGAAGCGGGAGAGAACATGACTGTGAGCGTTCTCAGTTAGGAGGATCACTTCAGAGGAAGGCTGCTGGCGCCGTGTCTTTCCACAGGGGTATGGGTGTGTATCAGACAGGTTACCCCTGTATTTCACGCCCCCGTACTTTACAGAGGAATACATAGGTGATCGATGTATCGTGTATCTTGGAAAACTCCTTTTACTGTGTACTCGTACATGAACCTGCAAATTTTCTAGTTCAGATACGAGTCTTCCCTCCATCATTTCCTTTCATCATATCTTATCGCTGTGCGACACGCAGATAAAATTATATAGGACCTGAAGGGCGGGGGTGGGAGTGTCGTATCTGACAGTATCATAATACGGTCATAAATATTGTTTGATGAAGTAGCCTAACCCGCGTGCGGACTTGAGCTTTTATTTTCGATTGGACTGGTCAAAATGATATATCATACTATTCATTCATGAAAAGGTTATAATCCACTAAACCTGAAATTGTTTTAATTTCCTTTCGCTTTCGAGTAAAATTGTAGTAATTACAGTATTTTGTTAATTTTGTCGGGATATCGTATCAGAAATGTCATGTTGTAGCAACTTTTTCGGGCTTTGAATTTGTGTCTCGCTGCGTTGGAAGATATAGACGTCTTGCAAGACCGATCCAATTTTCCTGCGTTACTTTCAGCAAATACAAGCCCCAGCCAAGTAACATAATATATGGTATATACACTGCTATCACCAGGGCCCTATTTCAGCCACTTCAGAGCTATGTATTACCGACTTAACATTCCTAGATTTCAACGGTACTGCGTTGAGGATCTGTATTGTCTTGCTACAAGGACTTCAACTGCGCAATCCATAAGGTTTATTACAAAATAAGAGAGGCTTCAATGTGTCGTTTTTTTTTTTAAACTGCAATCTTCCCATAAAAAAAAATCCACCTTTCTGCAAATGAAATTGAAACAGGTTTTGTCCCCTAATTTCTCAAGTGTTTACTCCTTATCCACTGAAACAGATTTTTAGATGATTTCGAACACATCCTTGTAAAATATGGGTAAACAACATAACGAGCGATACAAGGAGTACATGAGCCATGCTCGGTGAAAAGGGGGCTTAATGCATCTGCATCAAGTATTGTCCCACGTCAGCCTGCGCAGTCCGCGCAAGCTGACCCGGGCCGAAACTTTTTGCTTTTGGCCAATTTTCTGCAGGGACCGATTCCACCTCAGGATTCAGTCATTTGTTGGAGAAAAATGGATAACGTATCCAAAATTATTTCATGCTTTCCGGTAAGATATCGAGAAATAGCGGTGAAAATATTTTTCGATATTACGCGGGTACGACCAGTGAGAATACCGACCACGGGGAGTTTGTACTGAATTTTATGGAAGTCTCGACAAAAAAAAAAAAAAGCGTTAGAAGCATGAAATAAATAGAATATTTGTTTTTTTCGGTGAAAGATCGAAATTTATTTCATCGAGTGAACATCATCGGTAATATTTTCACGAGTGGCTGCTAAATTTCATCGAGTGAACATCAGTAATATTTTCACGAGTGGCACTCGTGAAAATATTACCGATGATGATCACTCGATGAAATAAATTTCGATCTTTCACCGAAAAAAACAAATATCCTCTATTTATGTTATGACTTGCATGGTATAATGCATCACGGAGATGCATTATTCAGCTTTTGCTGGAGCATTGTTCTTTGTTTTGTATATGAACAGTCACATTTCTTTTTTTTTTTTTCTTTTTTTTTACGTGGGTGGGGGTTGTCATACTTAGTGCGTTGATTGAGCAGGGCTAGTCTTTACTAAAACACAAGGCTTGTCGGCCTAATCCAGTCTGTTAGTGTCAATCCTGGCTCGACTAAATCCTGTCGATGATTTATCAGTCATTTTAGAGCTCACTTCTAAACATCGGCAGTATAATCCTTTGACATGCAGAACATTGACCAAAAGCAAAAAGTATCGGCTCAGGTCAGCCTGCGCGCACTACGCAGGCTGACCTCTGTAGATACCTTTTGCAGACGCATTAACACCCCTTTTGCCTGAACATGGCTTAATTATAATAAGAGCACCGCATTCCTTTGCCAACGCTGCGCGTGGTCTTTTTTTTTCGGTGAAATCATATGACGAGAAAGGGGCATAACCGTCAAAAATTCTACCCTTCTGGTATCAGTTTCGCTTTTGATAGTTGACAACTTGCCCAAGTTTCAAATAAATATCTTTAGCAGTATAGCTCTCACTCGATAAACCTTTCATTGTCAATTTATATATATTATCTCGTCACGTTACGTGATTTTAAACGTTATCTCAAACATAAACAATAATATAAACTGATAATGAAAGGTTTATCGAGTGAGAGCTATACCGTGACGAGATAATTTATAAACCCAACTCGACAATGTAAGGGTTCATGGTTTTAAACATGTGTTCCCCGCAAACAAGCAATAATATAAACTGTTAATGAAAGGTTTATCGAGTTAGAGTTACATCAGAGGCATGAGAAAATGTCAAAGGTGTCCGACGCCCAAGATGACGACAGGGCTATGACCAAGCTAACACAAGAGGGCCATGATGGCCCTGTATCGCTCCACTGGCTTATAAATATAAACCATGAAGAGAAGTCTTCACTATATAAGCCCTTATAAAACTTTGACCCCAGGGCTACAGTCAAACTAAATGGGGAATATGTGTATTAGAAGAATAACATGCCAAATTTGGGAGTTTTTGGCCTTATGGCTAGTAACAAGACGGTTTCTGAACTTTTCACTCCATAAACCCATGTAAAAGTTGTGACCCCTGGTGCAGGGCCAAACTTGATCTTAGGGCTGTAACTTGGGCCCTCTTTGTAGTTGTCCACTAGATAATGCTATAATTATGCAAAATTTGGTAGCCTAAGCCTTATGGCTATGTACACCAAGATTTAAAAGTTTTCCCTATGTAAGCCTATGTAAATCTTGTGAACCCCCCCCCCCCCCCAGCATGAGGCCAAATTGACCCCAGGACTATAATTTGGGCACTTTTGGTAGACCCCAACTAGATCAAGCTAAATGCAGAATTTGGTAGCTCTAGGCCTTATGGCTAGGTACAGGAAGATTTTTAAAGTTTTCTCTATATAAGCCTATGTAAAACTTGTGACCCCTGGGGCAGAGCCAATTTTGACCCCAGGGCTATAATGTCAAGAAACATGATAGAGGTTTACTACATAAAGCTACATGCCAAATTTGGTAGCCCTATGCCTTATGGTTTCAGACAAGAAGATTTTTAAAGTTTTCTCTATATAAGCCTATGTAAAACTTGTGACCCCTGGGGCAGAGCCAATTTTGACCCCTGGGCTATAATTTCAAGAGACATGATAGAGGTCTACTATATAAAGCTACATGCCAAATTTGGTAGCCCTATGCCTTATGGTTTCAGACAAGAAGATTTTTAAAGATTTCCAATATTTTTCAGTTTTGTTGCCATGGCAACCAGAGTTTTTGAAGGAATCAAATTCTTTCAAGAAATTCTGAAGAGGACCATGGCAGGATCATTTCTGTGAAGTTTCATGAAAATTGGATGGGTAGTTTCAGAGAAGAAGATGTTTGAAATAAAAGTTAACGCACGGACGGACGGACGCACGGACGGACGCACGGACGCACGACGGACACCGGGCCACGACATAAGCCCGCTGGCCTTCGGCCAGCGGAGCTAAAAACAACTTGGCTTTACTTTTATTCACTCTTTATTATATCTACAGTTATAACACATAAACAGACACGTTTCAAAAATATAATTCATTGATATTAAAAACCGCCAAAATTATGGTAACATTTCCAATGCAGTTAACTGAAAAACGAGGAATTTTTTTGTTAAGTGACGATGCAGGTCGTGAAACTTAAAATGATAACATGTACATTCTGTATACATCATAAATGTAATCTCTTTTATTTTTAATTTAGTCCACGTCCAAGTTAAGAGTTGCATAACAAAAAGCACAAAGAATCCGCGCCAATTTTAAACACGATCTTATTGGTGCAGAAAGAAAACAAAAGCGGTTCTTAATGTCGTTCTCTTCAAGTGTGTAACATACAAAAACTACCTGAAATTTTATTGGCACTCATGGTTTACACTTAATCAAACCAACAATGCATCTCTAGCGACTTCATTGAATATTATAGTATGTTACCACTTGTTACCGATTTATAACTTGATCCTTTCAGTACTTTCATCTGTAGAAAGCCAGGTTATAGACCCTGAACTTCATACAGTCAGTCGGATTAGCACTTGGGGCAAAACGCGGGCTATCTAATATCCGGATACTTGAGGGTGCGGGTTCGATTCCCACGGCTGGCCAGCTAAAATTACGAATAGTCTTTCGAATGAGACTAAATCTAGATCCTATGTGCCGGTGCTACACACAAAGCACGTTAAAGTACCAGGTGTGACTTGGGATGAATTTCATATGTAGAAGTAACTTGCTCTATCTTGCACTTAATTGACCCTACGGTAGATCTATAATCCTTGAAAACATCTTTTACTGATGGAAATGTTTTTTTAAATGCAATTTATCATTATGTCAAGATGATTTCAATTGTACATTAAACATTCGTTCTTTCACCTTATCTAATTTTACAAGAATGTTTTCAAGGACGTCACAGTTAAACTGTTTCAGGCTGACATGAGTAAAAATTTAATCCTGAATTTGCAGCATGCACAGCAACATGAAATGATGACTATGTATACAGCTATTTACAGAACCAACACTTTAACCACGGCCACATCGATCCATTTCTCATTAGAATTTACTTAGAATTTAGAGATATTAATCCAAGAAATATTAGTGTTGATGGAAAATCAAGTTGCCCATTTCTTGAATAAAACAACCCTACTTAACTTTAAGCATACTCAAAATTGTCATTGCAACCGAAACAGGATTCAGGAGTGTAGATGGCGAAAACAATTTTACTAATTCAGGAGTGTATATGGCGAAAACAATATTACTATCACTGTTGGCTATTCGTTTCATTCTAAAGAATTCCAGTTTTAGGACTAGAAAACAATGCCTTCTTTTCCAGTTTTATTACAGCAGTAACATTTTTTTTTTTTTCATATTGCAAGTGATACTACTGTTTTTTCCCCAGTTTTCACTGTTGAACTCCTGTAATGCTGTGTGCAACATTAGGCAATTTTTCAGACAGTGCTGATCAAGACCTAACTGCACAGACTGTGCCGTCAAATACCGAATCTAGGCACACTGTCCTATACTTTGTAAGATCTTGTATCCAAAGGAGCCTTGAAATTCGCAAACGTCAGTCTGTTCTAAATGAAATGGTACAGTCTTATTCTAACAGTTCACTTAATATAGTATTGTCAGAGTCACATTAAAATGTCTTCTACACAGATATTCGCCAACAGCTCTGTAATTCTCTATTTCCATTGTCCAATGTACAACAAAATGAAGATCTATTTCAAAACGAAATAAAGGTAATGTTTTGCCAGTTCAATATATATACAGATCACTGCTGTAATATCTTTCACTGGTATTCTGTCATTTCTGCTCCGGGGGAGATCTCTCTCTGACCTGTGTCCTGTCACATCTGTATTCTGGTTATATAAATATGCAGTATGTAATTTTCCAATCCCCCACTGACAAACAAAGAAAATAACAGAACCGTGTTTCAAAGCAGTTATTTATTAGTTTGTTTTGGGGATCAATGTAAGACCGAAAATCAATGTCATTTATTTTTTTCTTCCTACATGACCAAAAAACTTTGCCTAGATATTATCGAGACAAACACTTTCTGGGTGATAATGTACCGACTGCGGTCTTAAGACTGCTTTCAAGACCATAGCCCTTTACCACACAATCCCGATGTTTTAAAGAATCCATTTTCTCCTTTTCACACAATGTTTTTTACCCCCACTATGACCACTCCCGTTTTATGAGCTACAATGAATTTGTTGTCTGCAAATGCTTTTGATTGTTATGTTGTAAAGAGATAATCTGTTTTCGTTATGATCTGCCCTTTTA
The DNA here is from genome assembly GCA_945859785.2 of Tridacna gigas. Taxonomy (NCBI): domain Eukaryota; kingdom Metazoa; phylum Mollusca; class Bivalvia; order Cardiida; family Cardiidae; genus Tridacna; species Tridacna gigas. Next base: position 71,873,490 of record OX244029.2, read on the forward strand.
CCCAAACGATGCTTAGATATGACCAACACCTTTATCAAACTTCTGAAAGACTGGATAATCATTGTGGAGGCTAGACTTTTATCACTCTGATCTAGCTTTTACCCAACATTGCCTACTTAACTACTTTGCAAGGTACTATTTAGACATTTTAGGTCTTGGTAATTTCCCATGACGACAGAAACCGTAAGTCTATAGAGCTGAAAAGTTTTCTTTTTCAAAATTCTGATTTTCTGACTTAGTTTTTGGAGAACATAACCAACATAACCAAGTTGGTGACTTTAAGATATCACGGAACTATACAGTCCTTGCCAATGTCTCTAGAGTCTAAACAATCTAAGTCTAAACAACATTTCTCATCAACATGGTCATGAGACCTTGTCTTTTTATCCTACATGAACCAGTTAAAATTGAATGATATATTGAATGGTGTTTAATGCCCATTTCCACAATATTTCCATCATATCACGGCAACAGCTCGCTTATTTGTGTATATCCTGGGTTTCACCAGTACTAGGCTTGGGTTCTGAAGCATCTTGCCCTAGGACGCTCCCACAAAAACCCCAGTGTTTCCAGTGAGGTTCAAACCCAGGGCCTCCTGGTTATGATTCATACACTTTATCACTGTGCCATGCAGGCCCCCAAAAAATTTCATAAGGTTTACAGTCCTATCACAAAGTGAGCTTTATCAGTGTCCCATCTTAATCACTTCAGAGAAAATTTAAGGCACAGACACTTTCAGCAAGAAAAGAGAGATGCAATTTTTTTTCATATTTCATGGCTCTTTTTGCCAGAGTATCCACAGATATCTTTGTAGATCAGATTACATGTTCTTCAGAGTCTGATATTAATCTACACTGTCTGCAAAATCAACAATAACTGATTTGCCCTCTTAGGGTTACTGCCTTTGAACATACCAGATAATTTTTAGACAGACCACAAGCCATATTGTATTCAGCAAAAGCCTAATGGACACTTACAACGCCCTTGCTTAAAACATACATATGAGTACTGAACATTTCAATTTTACTATAGGCCCTTTTTTCTCCAAGATATATATCTTGGCTTATTCTCAGAATAAGCTTGCTTAATACGGGTTGTTAGCTTAATAGAAGTGGCCACTAAGAATGAATTTTACTGTAAATTTTTCAACAGTCTTTCTGGTTGATGGACATCTAAATCAACATAAATGACGTAAATCTAGTATACTTCTCCTGTAAACACCACACGTGTATGTGGCCTTATGGCAGAAAATCACAAAGGTAAAACATCTGTAATGTCGTCAATATCATCCACAACTTCGAAGTCACTGCCCATCTGCATACTGATACCACTTATGTCACTCATGTTGTCTGAAATAAATCCTTGCATTTACAAGTCACAATACCAGGGTCTGCATTCACCAACCATTCTAAATGTGGATCTAATTATGAATTCCAATGCTAGCTATCTGATTGGCTGTTACATCCCTTCTCATCCAATCAGATGGTTAGTCTTAAAATTCAGAATTAGATCTAAAGTAAGAATGGTTAATGAATAGGGGCCCTAGTTGTATGAACAAATATGAGAATGTTTGTGTGCATTTCCTTGACAATGTACATGATGACTTGCAGAGACATACATAATCAGCATATGAATCTATATGCAAATATTTTCAGACAGTAACCACAAATAACAAACAAAAATTTTGGAATCATATAACCAAGAGAAGTAGACTACTTTAAGCCAATGCAACAGTGTGTTCCAGCGTTGGAATTATTCTATGCTATCCTTACTTTTGCCGAAATCAGAAATGAAATGAATTTTGGAAAAAAAGGATAACACAACTATCAGATCTAAGCTTCAGCCAAACAGTTTCAAGTACAAATTCCAGTAAGTAAAGATCAACATCAAACTGTTCAAAATAATTATGCAGTCAGATCATGGATCTACATTGTCTGATGTTTTGTGAGATATTAAAAAAAAAAGCTTTGAAATTCTAGCCTCTAAACTTGGGCCTTTGAACAGATGATTAATTTCCATATTTTGGCTCTCTATGATTAAATTTCCATACCATTTATGATTTGATACAAAAAATAAGAAAACATACACAATCTGTACACAGGTAATAACAATCAACATAATACATCCTTTAAATTAATTCGTTCTCGTTATGACAACACAACTGATTGAACTTGACAAATGTAATAAAACTACTTTTTTCGAAGAAGAGAAGCCATACCTTCTGCATCAGAACCTGCTTCTTTTCCAGATTTTGTTGCTCCAGTTGATGACCTTTTGACTTTTGTAGGGCCACCGATTTCAAATGGGGGTGTATTGCGTTCAACATTGACATCCGTAAGAAGAACATCTATGTCTTTGTTTTCACTGCCTACACCGGGACCCCTTGAACCCAGTGCATCTATAGCCTCAACAGATTTATTTTCTTCCGTTATGTTACTCTCTGAACCTTCATTTTCATTTGGTAATGAAATATCGAAATTGCTCAATACAGAGTCTGGTATTTCAGTAACTTCCAACTTTTCAACAAAGCTACCCTCAGGCAATTTTACAACACTTGAAGCTTCAGTTTGATTTTCAATGCCCAACTCTGTAACTTTATCTCCTTCTATCTCTGTCAACAACACATCACTTTCTTCCTTGAAACTTTGGCTCTTAACAATAGAATCCTTGTCAATGTCAATATTAGCTTGATATACTTTTGTATCAATAATGCCAGAATCTATTAAATCTTCAGGGTTCACAGGAATAGACCCACCAACAATATCAGTTTGAGACAATTCAACACTTTCTGATGACAACATTTCTTTGTTGTTGTAATCAACCAAGGGCTCTGTGTCTACTACTGAAAATGGGACTACATCAGTTTCATGCAGAGAGTCATTGTCTTTGTTTGTCTTATCCCCCTTATTACCGAGTTCTTGAGTTAAAGTTCTATCAGAATGATTTTCTGCTAGAACAGATTCCTGCTTTTTATCTGGTTCCTTTTTAACCAAGTCTTCACATTTTGATTTATCAACAGTTTTACTAGCTTGCACTTGTATTATATCACTTCTGTCTTCATCTACATCTTCAGCTGTTTCTGTAATATCAGGATTTGCTCTTGTTGATCTTGTTACACGTTTAGATGTTGAACCACCCCTAGATCCTCTACCTCTACCCCTTCTTCCTCTCCCTCTCCCTCGACCACGTCTTCCTCTAGAAGCAGTGCTTTTGGAATTCTGCTCCTCCCCTTCTTCTTCTTCAGTTTTTTCTTCAATTTTTTCTTCACTGTCAATCAATGAAGATGGTTTAACAGCACTGTCAACCTTTAAATTACTTTCAACCATTTCTGTGTCTTGTTGGTCAGACTTGAGAATATCCATTTCATTTTCTTTTTTCTCTGTAATATTAATGTCAGATTCTATCTTCTTTTCTACTTGAGGTTGAGCGCCTGAGACAGTGACCCTATCTGTGTTGCTGTCCAACTCACTAGTGTTAGGTTTTTCTTCTATCTTGACAAGTTGTTCATCATCATTAACCGAGTCCTTCACTTCATCAACTGCATTATCTTCCACCATTTCATCTTTCTTATCATCCTTTTCCATCTGAACATGCGACTCTTCTTTATCTGATTTTGTCTCAGCTGACACAGGCTCAAAAAAGACTTTCCAGTGCTGACGTTTTCGTACAGGTTTAGGACTGGTAGGTTTAGCGTCTTCAGCAACTTTTTCCACGGTGCTTGGTAGTGGTATGTCCTCTGGGAGAGGGATAGTTGTTATATCAGCTAAAAGTTTAGATGTATCATTTTTTTTATCTTTCATGGAGGAATCTGTGAAAAACAAGCTGTGAACATCTGCACCTGTTACAGTAGAGCATGCTTTCTGGCCTGGATGTCGAACATTTTTTGATCTAGGTGGTGGAGGTTTTACGCTGGCAAATGGTGTTAAAGATACTGGATCTATGCCCATTATCTCCATCTCTTTGTCCTTGGGATCTTCTGGCGGAGGTGGTGGGGGTGGAGGAGGAGGTGGTGGTTTAATATTGACTAATTTGGTTACTGGTATTTGATCAGTGTCTATATTTTTTATTTCATTATCTCCAGGATCTTTTTCCGATTCATCAGATATCGACATATCATCATCACTTACTATCTTTACGTCACTTTCTTTATCTTTTTCTTTGTTTTTGAGAGCAATCTGAATTTGCATTGCCTGAATATTTTTCAGGGCCTCTAACTGTACTTGAAGTGCTTTCTTCTCTTTGCGCTCTTTCTCAAGTTGTTCTTCCATTTCTTTTTGTTTTGCCTCTCGTTCTTTTACTTCTTTTTCCCTCTTCTTTTCATTAAATGCTTTCAGAACATCCTGAGCACTTACTTTCTTTTTCTCTTTATCCTGAGAATTGCCTTTCTTTTTATCAGAAATAACTGGAACTTTACCAGCCCCTGAATTTGTTGTTAGAAAATCATCAAGGTTACTTTTAGAATTTTCATCCCCTTTCTTTCCCACTGGTTGCCATGGAGGTAATGCAGATGTTTTCTTTGCAGTTGCAACTTTACTGGCAGAAAATTTACTACTTTCCAATGTTTTATCATTTCTGTCATCATATGTTTTTTCTTTCTCACTTTTGTTCTGATTTTCAGACTCTGAACCATCATCTTCCTTAGCCACAGGAATAACTTTTGAAACTTCGTCATTCTTTAAGTCTTCTTTATTTATCGCCTCTTTCTTCTCTTGATCTTGTTCTTGATGTTTGCTTCCAGATTCTTGCCTTTTCTTTCTCTCTCTTTCACGAACTTGAGCTGAAGTGAGTTTGGCTTTTTCTTTTTCATTATCTTGCCTTTTCTTTTCGTCTTTCTTTTTCTTATAAAAGAGGTCTTTCTCTTCCTTGTACTTCTTTGCATGATAAGGGTTTTCCTCACAATATTTCTGTAAAAAAAAGAGAAAAGCGTGACAATCTTATGATAACCTCACCTTTACCTTTATTTCTTAAATACTTTACAACAGATCATCAGTGTATCTTTTTCAGTAACATACATAATTACATGTGTTACAGACCTGTCAATCTTAACTAGATGTACATTCTTGACTCTACATCTAGAGTAAACTGAGCTTTCCTTTAAAACTTAAAAAAAGTTTAGGATAAGAGCCTGGATAGCACAGAAAATCACACAGATCATCATCAAGTTGCATGTTTTACTTAACTGCAGAATACAGCTCATGAAAGCAACAAGTACAAAATTGCCATTACCTGTTACCCTTTCTCCCTTTATAATCCCTATCACTAAAAATAGTTGGTTTTTTGTGCGTTTAATGTTTGTCCTTTATGCGTTTCGTAATCTAGATCTAATAGGTCTAAAACAGCTTGTCTTTTAAAAGGTCTGCATGGTGTACACATATTTTTTCTTCTATGGTATACATTTACCTTTCTTTTAAACACATCATTAAAATTTTGTGTAATGTGCGTGATGGTAGTATCTTAACTCATTAACAAACGACAAAATTTTAGACTTGTCCAAATTAAAAGCATTTGTGTATGACAAAGTAAAATTTTGCACAAATTAAGAATTTTGTTTTTAAAAAAGGTAGTAAGCATTGTGGAACAAAGACAAATTGCTAATTACTAGCATTTTCTCCTTCTCCCACAATGTTTCCCAAACTCTTCTCCCTCAGTTTCATTAAAAGTTTGGAATGAGTTGTAAAGGATTAAAGATGTATTGTAAAGTCTCAACATTTCAAATCAAAGTCAGAAAAGACCATTACTTAAGTCTCAATTTTCAGTGTATGTATGTATGTATGTAATTTAACCAAAAGAACATTTTAATATTCATAGGAAGTTGGCCTACATGGATCTTTCATTTCTAGGATTTTTCCATTATTACTGTGACGGGAAAGTTCCTATTAGGAATTTGCATTGGAAATCAAAGTACTTTTAATCCTTTCTTTTTTTCCCTGGGAACTGCCCATTCAGCTAAATATCCATTATTCCAAATGAATGTATATAATCAAATTGATTCATGCAGTCAAAATGGTTGCATGTGACCAGCAGTCTTTCTATACTCAATTGTCATTTCAACAACCCCCGCCCTTCCAAAGCAATTTCACATACTGATTTTTCACAATCATTTGACTAATTCGTACTACAGCTAACGAACCCAGTGAAAAAAGGCATTAATTAGTTTGAATTTGAATTAAATTGATTGTCCTGAGCTGCCAATTATATGTATCACCAGTCATAAAAAAGTGAAATAGACTATTAAGAAAGTCAAGAACTAGAACCTATTTGATTATATCGGATACATACATGTACGTGTTAGCATGTACATGTCTTGAGAGAAAAAATGTAAGGGCTATTCATGCATATTTATTCATAAAAAAAAAAATCTAGTCACAATCATATAATGGCTAGCTGATTTGACATTTACTTTTCTATTGGGCCCATGTTGATGTATTACAAGTTTCGCAATCATATGAGCACATTTAAAACTTGAAGTAATCCTATTGTTGTCTTTCCTTTCATGCCTATCAACTTTTTATTGTAATTTGGTCTACAGGGATGTAGATAGGGAAATATATCTACATTATTTAAAGTTTCATTTGAAATGTGACTAATGAATCCATACAGTGCAAAATTTTTACTGAACAAAATGTACAGGACAAAATTTATACACAATAAAATGTATTACATGTTTACACAAAAATTGGCACTTTAGAATCTGTTTAATTAAAAAAAACCCTGTTATAGAGATATGATTCAAGCAGAAATACTTACCATTAGATGGGTGAAACTCTTTCCCAAGGTTCATCATGTGTCAGATTAGATCATAATGGTTCACAAATCATTGTTACTACTTTTCATATTTTCTATTTCCTTCTACTTAACCCTTTACCAAATGACTCTTTAATTTTGTAAGCATTTAAGAATGAAAAATTTAATGTGGCTAAAATGATGAGATTAATATGTTACAGAGTATAAAACATTGTTGAAAAAAAAAAATACTAGTTACAAGCATTTCTCCTTTCCCCACGATGTTTTCAAAGGCAGTTTTGCCAGGGCAGCAACACAAGGGATTGTTTGGTAGAGGATTAAAGAACCATGTTGATTGAAAAAAATAATAATTACCAAATATCTAACCCATCTAGTGGGAAAGGCAACACACTTTCAGTCTCTTGCAGCCAGCAGAGATTGATATCAACTGCAAAGATCTGATCTTATACTTACACTGTCTGATTGTTTAAGGTTACCATGCCACCACATAAACTTACCAGCCTTTGGCCAGTTAATAACACATTTTACTTTCTTTCTTATATTCATTTTTTGCAATGGTTGCACCGGGTAGCAGTATGCTTAAAAAGTAGCTTGTTGGGTTATAGATTTTGAGCAACTTTACAGTCAGAATACAGAATAACCAAACTGTCACATAAGGTGACATAACCCTTTATCAAACAATCCTAAGTTTTAACAACCCAGGTAGAGTACTTTTGAAAATATTGTGGGAAAAGGAGAAAACCTGGTAACCATCATTTTCTCCTTTTCCCACAATGTTTTCTACCCTATCAAATTGAGAAGTCATCATTTTAGCAACATCAAATTTGTCATCTGCATATGCTTTCAATTTGGTCCTGTCCAAAATTTTGTCGTTTGGTAAGGAGTTCATACACACACATCCCACCATCAAGTGCTTTGATAGGACATACTGATATTCAAAACTGTCATATACAGTGCATACAAATATCCTTAAGTTCATGGGGAGAGTATTCTTCATCTTTAGAAGTAGACATTTGAAAATTGTGTCTATACCTAACTGAAGTTTCAATCAATGACAGCAAAACTGAGGGAAGAGTTTGCACCACTAACAAACCCATCTGTATATCCATAGAAGGACAGATAAACTGACAGAATGACAGTAAGATTCCAGTATACCTACAATAACATTTGTTTTGTGGGGTACAATACCATAAACAAGACAGCAAAATTCTATCAGAATATATAATAAAGCATCACTGTGAGATCTGAACTTGAGTGCAACATCTCAAGTCCAGTATGTAATTCAGTATATCCTGAAAGGCTAGCTGCATTATCCAACTATTGAATCATAATGTGACATTATTAACAAGTAAAAGTACACAGAGTATACCCTGAAGGTTTTATCTTTTAGCAGGCTAGGGGTATATCTTTTACGAAAACATCAGACCAAGTTCGAATTGCTTAGAAACATTTTGATCTTGGATCTACACTGGTCATTATTGTCAAAAATTCTGCCCCTGCCTAAAAATGAAAACTGAAGCAAGCAACATTTTAGTCTTTCCTGATAAATGAAAATGTGCATTTCAATTGTATAGTATCATGAAAAGTTAACTCTTTACAACACAAATGTTAGACTTATGCATATTGACAGCATTTGCACATCACAAATCAAACGTGGCTCATATGACGGCATTTATTTCTAAAAGAGAAGAAAGTGTTGTTGGGAAAGGAGGAAATGCTAGTTACTATCATTTTCTCCTTTTCCAGCAATGTTTTCGAAAGCCTTATTCCCCATGATTGATAAATCGGTGGACTGTTTGGTAATTTTGCTTTTGACCCATTTGTGTTTTCTCCAAGAAAAAGTCGAGTCATTGCAATTATAAATGCTCCAGTACTCCCAAACTATTGTCAATTGTATAAACACTAGTATTTATTCAATGATAATCGAAATATCCAAAGAGAAAACATGTGCCAGTTCATCTAATCTTGCTTCTTCAATCCATCCCAACACGGGATATGGCAACAAAGATCTCTTTATTTATACACATGATTTCCCATTTTTTTCTCCCGCTTATCCACATCTATCATAACAGTGGCATTTGTAAACCTTAAACCCATAAGCTGCTAAGCATGACTCACTGACCTTTTGCGGACAGTGTATATCAAGGTCAGACTGCACAGAATGTGCAGAATGTGCAGTCTGATCTTGGATCTACACTGTTCGATAAGGAGATATTTTTTCCTAAAAGTAAGTTTGAAATAGCCTTATTTGGGTTTTTACGATTAGCTGGAAAATTTCATTCCATTTTTTCAGCAGGATAAGGGTTAGGAAAAGTTTCCTTCTCATACAAATGACTCAGTACATCAAAAGGAGCTCCATTTCTGTATCAACTTGACCTTGACCTTGACCTTGATTATCTGTTCATGTTCTCCTGATGAGGTATCTGCAACTTTCTTCAGCTGTAACAGTGTTTGGTATTCAGCACAGAAAGCAATGTGAGTCTTCAATGCCGTGTTTCATAATGTTTTTATACATGACAATCATCATACACTATTGTTTTTGGCAATTTTTTATTCACCATGTGTTCTCAACCTTGCACATCAGTTGCTTGACACTCAGGGGATCAGGCTTTCTTAGAAAGGATTGAATATAGCCAGCACCGATATCATTTTTTTAAAATCTCTTTTCTAGTCAATTTAATTCTATCATACATAAAATAAATACATATATTTTAAGACAAACAAGTGTAAGCAAGTGTGCCTCTCCAAAGTTATTACAAAGTTTAAACAATTTCAAGACAATACAATCATTTACATAAAGATCAGTATAAGGCATATGGACAATATGCACATTTTTGGAAGTTCACTCACTAAGCCATTCTGACATACGGTATGAAATGAAAACAATTGCAAATCACTGTTTGTCAAATTGGTTTCAACACCATTCTGCAGATTCTGTTATAGCCTTCTCTAAGAGGAATTCAACAGACCCATGAGACCAACTCTATCTGGGAGCTCTCATGAAAAGAAGTCAAGGTTCCATACCTGTTATTATGCATTACCTGATAATTTATATAGTGACTTTCACATCTGAAGTGGTCCACTCCACATGATACATCCCCTAGAAACACCCGACAGATCTTACAGTAATATGCTGACACTGGACACATAAATTCAATGCCTGAAAAATAATTGTACATTATGTAGCTGATCCTCTAGCAGATAATGCATATACAATTGAAGGCATATAAGCTGTCCCGGATGTAATCAATCTAATCCTAGGCATCTAAGTTTGTTTTTTATTAACACCTTCTTGAACAGTGTATCAGTTATATTTCAATATGATCCTCTATCTATTCATTCCTTTCTATTTTCAGTGTTACATCCAAAAATTCACAAGAAAATTGTCCATTCAAAAGTAAGTAACATACTCAACACTACCATGAGAAATTCCTGAAGCAATAACCTACATCATTCCTTGTACAGAATCAGGCAGAGCACAAGCCCTGTAATGCACATACCCCAGTATCTAAATCCAGCAAACAGAAACAGTAATGGATACCAAAAAATAACCCAAATAATGTTTTCCTTTTGTATAAAAATCAATGATAAAAGGGATAACAGGGTCACCCAACAGGTGACAGATCTGATATAAAAACTGGATGGACAAACCCAGTTGCATAGCTTCATATCTAAAAGCGTTGAATCATTTTTACATTGGCATACAATATGTTGAGGTTGCTCAATAATAACAGATCAGTTTAGTTTGGCACTGTCTTTCTGTCTAAAAATGTATAATCTAACTCTTTACAAAATGACAATATTTAGGAATCTACCATCAAGCCTCGGCTGAGTGGGCAACTTGGACAAACAAGAGGGCCATGATGGCCCTGGAGTCGCTCACCTGAGCCTTTTGACCAAGCACAACCAATTTCCAACGTCTTGTGAGATATATGTATTACCAAACAATAAAATTTTGAACTCATCAGTCTGAACCTTCTGCATAAAACAAATAATATGTGGATCAAGCTGTGGAATTGGTCTCTCAAAGGGGTAGAAAACATTGTGAAAAAGGGAAAAAATGCTGGATACTAGCATTTTCTCATTTTCAAACAGTGTTTTCAAAAGGCTTCTTTCTGAGAGCCATTCGTACACTAGGTTTTTCTAAGATTTGACCTAGTGACCTAGTTTTTCAGCAACATGACACATTTTCAAACTGGTCCAAGATATCATCAGGACAAACATTCTTACCAAATTTCAAGAGTATTGGACTGAAAATGTGGCCTCTACAGCATACACAAGGTTTTTCTAAGATCTGACCTAGTGACCTAGATTTTGACCCAACATGACCCATTTTCAAACTCATCCAAGATATTACCAAGGCAAACATTCTGAGCAACTTTAAAAGAGTATTGAACAAAAAATGTGGCCACAACACATGGTTTTTCTAAGATTTGACCAGGTGACCTAGTTTTTGACCCAACATGACCCATTTTCAAATTCAACTGTGATATCATCGAGACAAACATTCTGACCAACTTTCAAGAGTATAAGACAGAAAATGTGGCTTCTGGAGCTTACACAAGGTTTTTCTAAGATTTGACCTAGTGACCTAGTTTTTCACCCAACATGACCTATTTTATTATCAAGGCAAACATTCTGACCAACTTTCAAGAGTACTGGACAGAAAATATGGCCTCTAGAGCATACACAACGTTTTTCTTAGATTTGATCTGGTGACCTAGTTTTCGACCCAACATTGCACATTTTCATACTATTTCAAGATATAATCAAGACAAACATTCTGACCATTTTTCAAGAGTGTTGGACTGAAAATGTGGCCTCTATAGTGTACAAAAGTTTTTCTAAGATTTGACCTAGTGACCTAGTTTTTGACCCCACACGACCCAATTTCAAACTTGTCTCAGATTTTACCAAGACAAACATTCTGACCAAGTTTCATGAGGATTGGACTGAAAATGTGGCCTCTAGAGAGTACACAAGGCTTTTCTAAGATTTGACCTAGTGACTTAGTTTTTGACCCCACATGACCCAATTTGGAACTCGTCTGAGATTTTATCAAGACAAACATTCTGAACAAGTTTCACAAGTATCTGACAGAAACATGTGGCCTCCAGAGCATACACAAGGTTTTACTAAGATTTGACCTAGTGACCTAGTTTTTGGCCCCACATGACCCAATTGCGAACTTGTCTGAGATTTTATCAAGACAAACATTCTGAACAAGTTTCATGAGGATCGGACTGAAACTGTGGCCTCTAGAGCGTACACAAGGTTTTTCTAAGATTTGAATTAGTGACCTAGTTTTTGACCCCACATGACCCAATTTTGAACTCATCTGTGATTTTATCAAGACAAACATTCTGAACAAGTTTCACAAGTATCTGACTGAAAATGTGGCCTCTAGAGCGTACACAAGATTTTACTACGATTTGACCTAGTGACCTAGTTTTTGACCCCACATGACCCAATTTCGAACTTGTCCAAGATTTTATCAAGACAAACATTCTAACGAAGTTTCATGAGGATTGGACTGAAAATGTGGCCTCTAGAGCATACACAAGGTTTTTCTAAGATTTGACCTAGTGACCTAGTTTTTGACCCCACATGACCCAATTTGGAACTTGTCCGAGATTTTATCAAGACAAACATTCTGACCAAATTTCACAAGTATCTGACTGAAAATGTGGCCTCTAGAGCGTACACAAGGTTTTTCTAAGATTTGAACTAGTGACCTAGTTTTTTACCCCACATGACCCAATTTCGAACTCGTCCGAGATTTAATCAAGACAAACATTCTGACCAAATTTCATGAGGATCGGACTGAAAATGTGGCCTCTAGAGCGTACACAAGGTTTTTCTAAGATTTGACCTAGTGACCTAGTTTTTGACCCCACATGACCCAACTTCGATCTCGTCCGAGATTTTATCAAGACAAACATTCTGACCAAATTTCATGAAGATCGGACTGAAAACGTGGCCTCTAGAGCGTACACAAGGTTTTTCTAAGATTTGACCTAGTGACCTAGTTTTTGACCCACATGACCCAATTTCGAACTCGTCCGAGATTTTATCAAGACAAACATTCTGACCAAATTTCACAAGTATCTGACCGAAAATGTGGCCTCTAGAGCGTACACAAGGTTTTTCTAAGATTTGACCTAGTGACCTTGTTTTCGACCTCACATGACCCAATTTCAAACTTGTCCGAGATTTTATCAAGACAAACATTCTGACCAAGTTTCATGAGGATTGGACTGAAAATGTGGCCTCTAGAGCGTACACAAGGTGAAAAGTTGACGACGGACGACGCACGACGCACACCGCATGACGGACGATGGACACAGCACGATCACAATAGCTCACCATGAGCACTTTGTGCTCAGGTGAGCTAAAAAGTTGCCCGATTTCAAAAAACTTTGCACATTTCGCCAGGCAAAGCAAAATCGAAGTCGCCTGAAAAAAATTGGGAAGTCACCTCGCGTACATTGACCATGCGTCAGGTACTCAATAATCAGCGTGTGTAGATCTAATACCCGACAGTGCATCATACCGAATTCACAGCTGGTGTCCAATCAGCGAAGTCAATTGTTTTCAACTGTCTGATTTGACAAGCAGTTGTTAATTAGTTTCTCGTGTACCAATGCGATAATCCCTCTTCTTAATTGGAAGGGCTCTAAGTATTATCGTAACCGACAATATTCACCCCTTTGCCCGTTCAAGGCGCTAAAATTCTTGCAAAGTTTTACCAATATTTTTTGCAAGTCATAACAAACATCGGCGCCATCTAGCAGCTTGTCTGGCCTCTTTTTTCAGTGTAAAACCCTGACTCGGATATCAACGTTAACTTCCAAATTGTCCCAGAATTGAAATGTATGTGGCATCTTGCTTTTAAAACACCATTTACCCCATCCACTTACATCCTTTGTTATCTAGCACTTCTGCTAACGAACAGACATGATGACACATTTAGATAACCTGCTAAAACCATGTGGCAATAGTTTCAAATCATGTGAGTACAAATTGGCACCAACTATGTCACATTATAATTGATTTCTGGATGAATTCCAGGGAAGTCACATGATTAAAATTTCAAAATGGCTGTGGGATATTATGATGTTCACACAGATCAAGGGCGGTTTTCTTTCAAACGTTTGGACGAAATTGTATATTTTTCTTTGACGCGAACAAAAAGATGAAAGTAAAAAATATGTATACATTGTTAATGATTCTATACTCTGTTAAAATTTTGGCATTTTCTTGATCGGACACATCTGCTGCGAACGAACGATAGATACGAGGTTAAATCAGGGTTTTTTTAAGTTGGAAATGTATGTCCTTAGTGATATTTTCATTAACAATTTATCTATCATCAGCAAAAGACAAAGAGTATTCAGACAAACTTATCTTCAATGTCTCTAGCTGTCTGAAATTGGACTTTTATTACCATGAGAATGTTGAAAACATTGTGCCAAAGGAGAAAATGCTGGTAGCAAGCTTTCCTCCTTTTGAAACAATATTTTCGTAACTTTTTAATATCATATACATCTTTTGAGTAATTATCTATTTGCCTGCTGTAAACGCTTTCGATTTGAGATTCAGAAATTTTTCTTACCTGGTCAGAGTTACCTGGTCAGTGACAGTATTATATGATACCATGTAAAAAGAATGATTTTCAGAGAAAAATTTTGTCCAGGAAAAAAATAGTGCTATGAAGATTTTGAAAAAAAAAATAGCTAGAAGAAACCAATGCTCAGAACAATCATCAGCTTTCTCTTTCCATAATGTTTTTATCCAAAAAGTGTATGAATTTAGCATGGTAAACATGGCATAAATATGCTTTAAGTAGTTTCTAAAAGGAGTAAGTATATTAATCATTAAGAAGATACAAAGTATAAAATATTTTCATCTAATTTACATGGTTTTCTATCTAATGCAACTCTTAAACTGTTAAAATACTGTTATTTCCTTCTATAAGTCCGATCATGTCCACTTTTTAATGTCAATCTAAACTTCTCCTCAAAGTCTGACCATTTCTCTCCATTTTGAAAAACTTCTCCCAATTCTCAGACTAGGGAGAAATCACTTCTCCCCAAATTCTGAGAGTTGGCAGAGGCCTGATGATATTGAAAGCATTTGCAGACTACAAAATAAATGTAGCTCAAATGACAATTTTTGTTTTCAATATGGCAGAAAAAATTGTGGGGAAGGAGAAACTGTTGGAAATGTCAGCATTTGCTCCTATTCCAAAAGTGTTTTCAAAAGCCCTCATCATTAAAAGGGTGGTTAAAACTTGGGATAGTGTGGCTGTATTTTCAACTTTGGGGAAGAAAGCTTTTGAAACTTTGTGGGTAAGGAGAAAATGCTGGTAATCAGCTGCACAAAGACATGGTATGCCTACCTGGCAATGGTACCCTGATACCATTTTTGTTCACGATCATCCCTTCATTTGGCTGAAATCCCTCTTTCCATGGTCTGTGATCACTTGGTAGAGACTAACAAAAAAGTAAAGTCTAACAACTACCAAACATGCAATGATTTGAATATACATGTACTTTTATCCATTATCCAGTACTCGTTACCAAATGACAAAATTTTTGACTGGTCCAAACTGAAAGCATTTGCAGACCACAATTTAAGCTCAAATGGTGATTTCTGTCTTTGATAAGGTAGAAAACATTGTGGGAACAGAAATAAATGCTGGTTACCAGCATTTTCTCCTTTTCCCACAAAATTTTCAAAAGGCTTTTTTCTCAGGGTTGTTAAAACTCGGAATCGTGTGGTAAAGGGTTGACAGATGACTTTTTTTGCATTGTGTTTAGTTCAGTTTTCAACATTATTTCAGTTACATCATGGAAGCCAGTACACCTATACATGCTTTCCTGTAGTTTCATTTACTATTATGTTGCACAGTTTTGATTTATTGTATTGGGGTTTAACACCATTTTATCAGCCAAGGTCATATCACGACGATTACTGCACCTACGAATGTGTTTTCTGGCTTTCTCACACCACTAATGACACAACTTTTTTCCCAATTCACTGACTAATTTTCTCACATGCATCAGAGGTAAGGGGTGAAAAATCATGTTGCACAATATTCTTTCCAAGCCACTGGCTGCTTTCACAAATAACCATTGTCAGGACGGTGACCAGCAAAAGGAGAGGAATGAATCCTGAATTGCAAACCAGGAAAACATTGTGGGAAAAGGAGAAAATACTGGTTATCAGCATTTTCTTCTTTTACAATAATGTTTTCAAACATGGTTTTATTCAGGGTTGTTTTATAAAACAAAGGATTGTGTGGTAAAAGAAGAACTGGCATGGAAAACATTGATGAAAAGTGAACTGATCATTTGTAACAAACAAGTAAAATAAACAGCTGCAGTAATACTAAAGTCACTAATACCATTAAATCAATACCATATGAACCAAATTTGCCACAGATGAATTTAAACTCATTCTTACTGACAGAAGATAACCAATATAGATAAAGGCTGAATTCAGGACTTCATGTGATACATTGTGGCAAAAGGAGGAACTACTTGTTACATGCAATTCCTCTTTTTGAAACAATGTTATTCAAAAACAGTCTGTAAACACTTAAAACAACTGTATGCAGAGAGTAATGGGTAAAGACACTGGTTAAGACATTCGAATGAAAATAATCATAACACAAAATATCAGACATGTGTAGGTCTTCATTTTCAGCTACAGCAAACTAGAAGTCTGACCTACTGACTCTTTACCACACAGTCCCGACTTTTAAAAAAGCCTTTTGAAAACATTGTGTGAAAAGGAAAAAATGCTGGTAACCAGCATTTTCCCCTTTTCCCACAATGTTTTCTACCTAATCAAGGATAAATACCATCATCTGGAAAACATTTTAATTCGTGTCTGTAAATTCCTTCAATATTGAAAAGTCTTAAATTTTGCTATGTGGTAAAGAGTTAACAGACAACCAAATTTCAGTCTTACCCATATTACAAGTACTTGCACTCAACAAATGAAATGTGGCCAAAAAGTTGGGCTTCATCTTTGAAAAGGCAGAATAACCCATTGCTGAAAGAGGAGAAAATGCTGGTTACTAGCATTTTCTCCTTTTCCCACAATGGTTTGAAAAGCTTTCATCCTAAGGGTTGTTAAAATTCAGGGTTGTTTGGTAAAAATTTACACAGCACTTACCTGTTTGTGTTTGTAGCTTGACAGGTGTTGTACAAAATCATGTATATTGTGAAAGTCTAAGTTACAACCCTTACACCAATGCTCCCCTTCATCCACAAATTGATGTTTCATCAACTTGCCTTTCTCCACTTTGAACTGCAAGGAAATATAATCAGCAAGTTTTAGTTATCAAAATATACCATTATGCAATCTACAACTCTTTACCACACTATCCCGACTTTTAACGACCCTCTCAAAGAATCCTTTTGAAAACATTGTAGGAAAAAGAGAAAATGCTGGTAACCAGCATTTTCTCCTTTTCCCATGTTTTCTACCCTTCCCAAAACAAATTTTAATTTTTATTTATTTTGTCATCTGCAAATGCTTTCAATTTGTACCAGTCTAAAATTTGTTGTTTGGTTAAGAGTAAACTGTTTACCAAATGACAAAATTTTAAATCTGTCCATATTGAAAGCATTTGCATAAGACAGTAAATGTTTCTCAAAAACTGAAAATTGCTCACTGGAAGGGTAGAAAACATTGTGGGAAAAGGAGAAAATGCTGGTTACCAAGATTTCTTCCTTTTCCCGCAATGTTTTCAAAAGATTCTTTCTAAGGGTCATTAAAACTCTGGATTGTGTGGTAAAAGGTTAACAAATGCATGGCAAAAGAAACAAAGGTGCTGAGTATGACATCATCCAGTGATCCTGACATCATCCAATAGCAAGAGCACTGAATGCAAGCTAAAGGCGGAGCAATCCAACATTTTGACCAATTCAACTCTTTACCAAACGACAAAATTTAAGACTTGTCCAAATTGAAAGCATGTGTAGACGACAAAAAAAATGTTGCTCAAATGATTATGTTTTTCTATGAAAGGTTAGAAAACATTGTGGGAAAAGAAGAAAATGCTCGTTACCAGCATTTTTTTCTTTTCCCATAATGTTTTCAAAATGCTTTTCCCCAATGTCGTTAAACTCTGGATTGTGTGGTAAAGGGTTAATCAAATTGCTTTGACCTAAGCTTATATACAAAAAATATTAGCTGCAGTTTCAACTGAACATACCCACAATCAAACCTGCTGCTGCGCTCCATTGCCAAAACACGCAAACTCAAAGTAAAAAACTCTTTACCAGACCACAAAACTTTATAGACTAGTTCAAATTGAAAGCATTTGCAGATGTAATGTTGCAGTAAACTCAAATAAGGAATTTATCTTTTGAAAGAGTAGAAGAAAACATTGTTGGAAAAAAAGAAAATGCTGCATAGCAGTATATTCTCCTTCCTCAATCATGTTTTCAAAGGCCTTCTTTCTGAGGGTCATTAAAACTAGGATTTGTGTAGATGAGAGTTTTACTGCTATTAAATTGAATGAAAATTTTAAGCTTCCATCATATTCCCAAAGGCTGTCTACAGCACAGGTGTAAAAAAGTTATAGATCTATTTGTACAATTACTAATTTACATTTTACCACTTAACAGTTAACAAAATTTAAGACTTGTCCATTTTCAAAGCGTTTGCAAAAAATAATTTAAATGTGACCCAAATAATAGGATGAGTAAGGAATGTAGAAAACACTGAAAGAAAATGAGAACATGCTGGTTACCAGCATTTCCTTCCTCTTTCACAATATTTTCATCTCCTTTTTTAGTCCTTCTTCTGCAAGGTAGTCAAAAACATTGGATTGTGTGGTAATGGGTTAAATACCTGTGAATCCTGCTTGCTGGATTCTTTTTTGACAGACTTCTCATTGGTCTTTAATGGCAATTTATCTTTCTTTGTTACTTCCGTTTTCTTCTCCCCATCTGTCTTTGTGGTGATTTTGACTTCCCGATTTAAAACATCTTGCAACATCCCTGCATGTTTAGTTTCAAATGCCTTTCTCTCTTTAACCAGTTTCCCAAGTTCTCTTTTTATTTCCTCTCTCAGTTTATTGTTTTCTTCTAAAATATTGTCATTAGCCTTGATGCCTTTAGTCTTGGATTTCAAATCCTCCTCTAATTTTTTGAGATTATTAAACTCAGATTGAAGTAAATTGATCTTCTTGTCGAAGTCTTCTTTTTCTTTCATGATTCTAGCCTTTTCCTTTACAGGATCAATCACCACATTTGTGGTTTTACTACTATCATGTTTCTTAGCTGGTTTTGCTTTGCCTCCAATGACTACTATTCGTCCATGAGCAGAGTCAGATCCTTCACCTCTGCCTGTTGAATTAGGTGGCAAGACAGTTCTATTACTACTTTCTTCCCCTTTGTCTCTATCAGTGATCACATTTCTTTCTTCACCTGGTACTTCTGGCATGTCAGATGCATGATTAAGGGGGATCTCAAAAGTTCCTGGTGGTGGTTGGGATGTGTCAACAATGTGAGGTACAGTGGGTACCACATACGTAAGGTGAGATGGATACTGAATGGGCCCTGTTGGCTGCATTGGTGGAGGTACTGAAAATGGTGGAGGGCCTAAACTGAATGGAGGTGGAGCAACTGGCACTGGGCCTGGCCCATAACCTGGTGGAGGTACAGGCATCCCATAATCAGGCATTGGTCCAGGAGGACCCACAAGAGGCTGGGACACAGGTGGCTCATCATAAACTCTTTTAGGGGGCCTACCTGCTAGGCGCAGTGGTGAACTGAAATACTGTTTGTTAGCAGGCCCATCTACATCAGAATCTGACCCCGAACTATACGACCGTCTACTCCAATCTCTTCCTCTACTACCACTTCTTGACCTTCTATCAATACTCCGGCTTCTAGGTTGTCTATCTCTACTGCTACCTCTTTGTATCTTCCTGTCCCTACTGGTACTTCTTGAGCTAAACCCTCTTTTTCTACCCCTTGGACTAATGCTTCTTCTCATTGGACTCCTGCCTCTTCCAGGACTCAAACTTCTACGTCTAGGACTTCTATTCCTGGGGCTCCTGCTTTTCCTTCTAGGACTTCTGCTTCTTCGTCTACCTGGACTAGGGCGTCTTCCAAGACTTCTACCTCTACTAGGAGTTCTACTTCTTCCTCTCTGTGGACTTCTTTTTTTCCCTGGACTTCTACTTCTTCGTCTACCTGGGCTCCTTCTTCTTCCTGGACTTCTACTAGTCCTTCTTTGATCTCTTGGACTTCTGCTACGTCTCCTGACCACAGGACTTCTTCTTTTCATAGCTGGACTTTCACTCCTGTAGTCCTTCCCACCTGGGCTTAGTCTTTTCCTTATGTCAGGATCAATTGTTATTGTTCTTCTGATTATAGGGCTGCTTTTTCTAGGTCTTTCCTTGTCTGGACTTATACTTCTGTTCGATCGTCTTCCATGGCTAGATATACTTCTGGTGAAGCTTGGGCTTCGGCTACTACGTCCAACTCTTACAGTGATTTCCGGACTCCTTTTCCGATCCCAGCCTGGACTTCTGTTCCGTTCTAGAACACTTCTCCTTTTAATTGTTATTGGTGGTAAGTTAAACATAGGTGGAGGTGGAGACCCCTCATCGCTGACTGGAGACAGCCCTTTGTCAGGTAAGTTCTGACTTTGATCTCCAGGTGGACTAGTAAAATGTTCATATGAACTTTTACCTCTGTCAAATGAACTATCCTTATTGTCATCAAAACTTCTTGACTGTCTTTCTGTAGAGTTTCTCCAATCATCCTCATAGTCACTCCTTTTTCTTTCAATTGACTCTCCTCTCCTATCATCATATTCCTGACTTCTCCTGTCCCTAACATCATATTCCTGACTTCTCCTTTCCCTGTTATCATATTCCTGACTTCTCCTTTCCCTATTATCATATTCCTGACTTCTCCTTTCCCTAACATCATATTCCCGACTTCTTTCGATGTCATCATAGGGTCTCTCTCTGTTTCCTCTATTATATGTTTCTCTTTCATGTGACTCCTGTCTAATAGCACGGGAGCTCGGATCAGACTTGCTGCTTCCAAGACTTGATCTCATGTCTTCATGTGACATTCCACTACCAATAAAAGATGCACTGTGATTAATTCCAAACTGAGAGGCCTCTGTGACAGCTGGTTTTGGTGCTACAACTTCTCCAGATGCTTGTTTAGCCTTCTCTTGCATTCTCTTAGACATATCAAAATCAAAACCTATAGATTTTAGTATGTTCTCAATGGTAGGGTCATGACCTGTGTCAGTTGATGTGGGTTGTGGAACTTGCACTGGTTGTGTTGACTGTTGATTGTGTTGACTATAAGATGGCTGTTCTTGCTGTTGTGGAGTACTATAAAGGGACCGCTGCTGTGGGTGTTGTTGTGATGCACTATATACAGCTTGTTGGGGCTGAATTTGCAGTTGCTGCTTCTGCACTGTCTGAACACTCTTTGCTAGCATACTCCACAGATCATTTCCACCACTACTAGAAGTGTTTGCAGGTTGTGAATGTTGACCAACAGATTGGGACTGATGACCTCTTGGCTCTTGGCTTTGAGAAGAAACAAACTGTGATACTATCCCTGACACAGTGTTTGAAGGGGCTGAGGGTTTCCATGCCTGAGCTGCAGATCGTATGTCTGGACCTGCAATAGGACCTCCCATATTAGATCCACCAGATTTATCTCCAGGTTTCATGTCCTCATCACCATAGAGAAACTTTTCTTCATCATCAATTTCATCAATGTAATTGGACATACCTGGTAGGCCTGCAGTTTTCTGACTTGGTGCTCCTGCCAGGATTTCCCCAGGATCACTCTTTTTCTTTAAAATAGATTTCAGTGGTCTAGCTGTTGCTGTTGATGAGCCTGTTGATGATGGGTTTGTGCCACGATGTGGTGAACCAGTCTGATTAGGCTCTGCTAACCTGGATGCTGCAGCAAATAATGGTCGACTCTGGGAGACTCCAGAAGGGTCTTGGCCAGATGCACCAATCCCTCTCCTGTCCCCTCCTTCTCTTATGTAACCTCTTCCACTACCTTCTTGGGCACCAGAGCGAAAAGGGTTCGTAGTGCTGGCACCCTTGTTTTCATAATGACTTGAGGAGCCATATCTGTCAGTCTGTTCATTCCCATATCTGTTTGAGGAACTATAGTCTGGATCAAAGCGGCCGGATGATGGACCAAGTCTCTGATCCAATCCTAATTGTCTTCTTTCTCCTGCATCTCCCTGACTGCTTTCTCTATATTGATCATTTCCCACTGTTATCCTCAACTCCTCAGCAACCTACACAAAGAAAAGTAACAAAAAGGTGTACTTTAGTGCATCCATCTTGGTTCTTTAGCCTGGCATCATAGCCTCATCCAGTCCATATTGATGGCTTTTGCTACTGATAATGTAACCCTTCACCAAACGACATACACATGCAGACAATTCAAATGTGGCTAAACTGATGGAATTTGTCTTTGGTTGGGTAGAAAACAATGTGGGAAAAGGATAAAATGCTGGTCACTAGCATTTTCTCCTTTTCCCACAATATTTTCAATAGGCATCTTCCCAAGGGTTGTTAAAACTTGGAATTGTGTGGTAAAGGGCTAAATTATGCATGAATGATTGGTTTGGTCATTCAAAGGGCAGAAAACATTGTGAGAAAAGGAGAAACTGCTGCCATTTTCCTATTTCCAACAATTTTTTCAAGAGCCTTTTTGAATGATTGATTGATTGTATGGTGTTTAACGCCGTTTTCAACATTATCTCAGTTATATCGCGGTGGCCAGTGCACCTATCCATGCTTTCCTGGAGTCTCTGTTACCAGTACTCTGCACAACATTCTTTCCAAGCCACTGGCTGCTTTCCCACATAAACATCGTCGAAACAATGGTCAGCAGTGAGAGAGGAATGAATCCTGTCGCAATGACTATAATCAATCCTCAGAAAGAAATTGGCCAAGCCGGGGATCAAACCACCAACCTCCTGTTCTCAAGTCTTGTACGCTACTGACTGAGCTACAGGGCTCGGCAAGAGCCTTTTCGAAGTACAGTGGATTCCACTTAATCGCAACCCTGTTTATCGAGATTTTCGGTTTTTTGCAACATTTTGTCCAGCACCGATCCTTTTCCCATTTCAACAACGCAAAATTCACCGGATTATCGGGACTCTGATAAAGGACATTTTCGGTTTTATGCAAGAAGAATTATAGCACCGACTCGATTTTTTTTCATTTATTAGCAATGCCGATGTCGGCACTTCACGTATTATAAAGAACAAGAGGGCCATGAAGGCCCTGTATCGCTCCACTGGCTTATAAATATAAACCATAAATACTAAACATTTCAATTCTGAGCCAAATGGTTTCAAAATGAAGACTTACAAAGTTTTCTCTGTAAAAGCCCATGTTAAAGTTGAGACCCGCAGGGAAAAGCCATTTTTGATCCCAGAGCGATAATCACTTGAACCCTGGTAGAGGTCCACAAGATAAAGCCACATGCCAAAATAATACAAGTCTATGCTGTATGGTTATAAATACGGTGATTTTCAAGTTTCATCCATATGAAGACTCTGTAAAACATAAGACCCCTGATGCAAGGCTAATTTCAAAAAAAAAAATCAAAAGTGCTCCAGATTTGGTACCCCTTGGGTTTGCGGTTAGGAGCAAAAGGATTTTTTTAATTTTCACCCTATAAGCACATGTTTATGACCAGTTTTGACCCCAGGGGCATCATATGAACAAACTTGGTAGAGGTCCACTAGGAGATGCTACATGCCAAATATCAAAGCTCTACGCCTTCAAGTTTGGGAGTTCTTGCCTTATGGCTAGTAACAAGACGGTTTCTGAAGTTTTCACTCCATAAACCCATGTAAAACTTGGTGCAGGGCCAAACTTGATCCTAGGGTTGTAACTTGGGCCCTCTTTGTAGTTGTCCACTAGATAGAGCTATAATTATGCAAAATTTGGTAGCCCTAAGCCTTATGGCTATGTACACCAAGATTTAAAAGTTTTCCCTATATAAGCCCATGTTAATCTTGTGAACCTTCGCCCCCCCCCCCCCCCCACCCCCGAGGCCAAATTGACCCCAGGACTGTAATTTGGGCACTTTTGGTAGACCCCCACCCGATCAAGTTAAATGCAAAATTTGGTAGCTCTAGGCCTTATGGCTAGGTACTGGAAGATTTCTTAAGTTGTCACTATGTAAGCCCATGTAAAACTTGTTACCCCTGCAGCGGGGCCAATTTTGACCCCAGGGCTAAAATTTTGGCCTGCTTGGTAGAGGCCCACTAGATACAGCTACATGCAAAATTTGGTAGCTCTAGGCCTTATGGCTAGGTACAGGAAGATTTTTAAAGTTTTCTCTATATAAGCCTATGTAAAACTTGTGACCCCTGGGGCAGAGCCAATTTTGACCCCAGGGCTATAATTTGAAGAAACATGATAGAGGTCTACTACATAAAGCTACATGCCAAATTTGGTAGCCCTACGCCTTATGGTTTCAGACAAGAAGATTTTTAAAGATTTCCAATATTTTTCAGTTTTGTTGCCATGGCAACCAGAGTTTTTGAAGGAATCAAAGTCTTTCAAGAAATTCTGAAGAGGACCATGGCAGGATCATTTCTGTGAAGTTTCATGAAAATTGGATGGGTAGTTTCAGAGAAGAAGATGTTTGAAATAAAAGTTAACGCATGGACGGACGCACGGACGGACGCACGACGGACACCGGGCCATGACATAAGCCCGCTGGCCTTCGGCCAGTGGAGCTAAAAACCGATCGTAATAACTTAGATTATAAACTGTGAAAAACTTTGACGGTTCGTTGATAATCCAACTTGAGACATCCAATTTAACTACAGGCGTGAATGTTATCTGCCTTTGTTTACGTATGAAAAACACAGAAGAACATTTTTTAAATAGTATGGCCTAAATTGATTCGCCAAAATGGAGTCGTGTGCACGAAATTCAGGCCATGACGTCACACAGAATTTATCCATCGATTTAACCCTTTCCCACACAAGCCCTGGGTTTTCTGTGTCTGCAGTAAAAGTCTTTTGAAAACACTGTGGGAAAAGGAGAAATTGCTCGTAATTTCCCCTTTTCCCACAGTGTTTCCAACCCTTTTTGAGAACTTTCTGCTATTTTCTCAAAATATAAAATTGTTGTCTGCAAACTCTTTGAGTTTGGAAGAGTCCAAAATTTGTTGTTTGGGAAAGTGTTTACTGAACAGGTGGCAAGTCGGGGCTATACAGGTGCGTCACACACGATCATGTTGTGTAAAGAATATGCATGTACACATTTGGCGATTGTTATACAACAGGAAACTGGAGGTAATTATGAGTCGAAACTTGTGTTTTCACAGTGTTTGTTCTGGATTTCATGTCAAACGCAGCGTAACTATTGCCAACAGCAAGGGTTATTTCCGAGCGATTTAATAATGAACTTCAAAGGAAACTAGAGATTAGAGAACTTTCTTTGTAAAACTGTTTTATTGTGAGATACACTTATTTTCAAAGATTCTAAATTGATTAAATGATTGGGATGTGAGTTCTGAAAGTCTGTCATCAGAACGAAACAGTCGTCTGTATCTTTGGTCGGACTTCCGGTATCTTTGGTCGGACTTCCGGTCTGAAAAGGAGGCATCGGTTTATCGGGCCGACCGCTTAATTGCAATATTTTCTCTGACAAATAAGACTTGCAAATAAGCGGAATCCACTGTACCAACACAAATGACTACCTCTACTGATATTATATGAGAGAATGTAAGGAAAATTCAGTTTGGCCAATATCATCTGTATTACCTGTACATGTGAAATGGCCCTGCCCTTGATACAATTTATCCTAGAACATCATCAATGTTATGCTTGTGCTATATATGATTCTAGCACAATAATGACTCTCAAACAGTTATGAGTCTACTCAAGTCTTTACCAAACAACAAAATTCTAAACTATTCCAAGTTGAAAGCATTTGCATGTGACAAAATAAATGCATGAGTTTGGAAAATCCTGAAATCCTACAAATTTATCAATCTTAGTTGGGAAAATGACAAAAAAGGGCTTTTTAGCTGTCCAAAAATCATGAATCCACAAGTATGCCTGAAACCTTTGAGACATGTAGAGGCGTCTGAAAATTGAAATTTGTTTTAGGAAGAGTAGAAAACATTGTTGGAATAGGAGAAAATGCTGATCATACTGCGCTACTTTTTTTAAATGAAATTTGAATCAATAGTGAATGTTTGTTTACAAATTAACCAGGCATGTTTACGTCAGAAAAGGGTAAATTACAATAACATTAATGAAAATGTTCAACTAAACTTGGCATGAATGTGATGTCAATCATTTATCTATAGACCCAAGTCCACTTCGATAGCTAACAAGCAGATTAAAGACATATATAACCAGATGAAAGATGACCAGTAAGATTTTGAAACTTTCAGAAGCATACCAAGAAAAGCTGCTTTGCTGGTTAGCAGAGAAGCAATAACAAAAATAACATTGGAGTTAACCTTCAAATCCAAGGAACTATATAATGCATATTTGTTATGAATCAGAGATAAGCCTGTAGAGGAAAACTAACAGCTTCAAACTAGGTTCAAAGAATTCTCATTATAAAATTGGCATAGAATTTGACATCACAATGTCAAAGTGGTTTGCAGTCAAAATGTCTCACAGTAATGACATCTCACGGAGTAAACATCCCACTTTTAGTTAAAATGTCTCTTACTTTTGGTTAAAACATCGCACTATTGAAAAATTTGGGCCAATCTGCCTGAAAAGTAATAACTGCTTAAGACCATATGACTTTTTCGTCTACAAATGTTCTTTGAAACTGTCGAAGCTATGGAGTAAATGTAATACAAAATACTGCTCTGTGAAAATATTGCATTTAACGTTTACTTATGCAGGTAGCAGATGAGAGAATTATCAGCAAAACTTTCCATTTTTCTGATGGATTAATGGAGTCAATAGGTTATGGGTTCAAAATCAAGTTGACCATAATAAATGACAACAATTTCCCCCCACCCCCAACAAAGTAAAGACCCAGGATGTTCAACATAAAATAGATATAAGTTAAATATGACAAACAAAATATACGAAGTAAGTCCTATTCATAGACTCAAACATACATTATTTTTCTTTTTGACATTCATGGTGTACACCAGGACATATCGTTTTCTTCATAGTTTCCTTTAGTAAACTACAACATCAGATTTTAATGCTGTCTGGACAGCAAAATGGGACACTTTCAACTAAATTTGTTTGGTAAAAACTTTCTTGACTGACAAATGATATTTGTACAAAAGTTGCCTATTTTATGAAATAATCAATGCAGATTTAACACTACTCAGTCTCTGTTTTGTTATAAATTGCTGAGGAAGGATGCAATCATTCTGAATAAAACTGGACAAATGCAATTTCTAGAATTATGTATTTTTTGAAAACAAAATTTTGTTCGGCACGGCCTAGTATGATTACTGAAACAGATTTGGTTAAACAAGAGGGCCCTGTATCACTCCACTGGACCAATTTTAACCTTGGGGCTATAGTATGAAGAGTTCTAGTAACGGTTTATTAGAGAAAGCTACATGCCAAATTTAGTTACCCATGGCCATATGGTTTAGGACTAGAAGACTTAAAGTTTCCACCACAGAAGCCTATGTAAAACTTGTGACCCCAGAGGTGGAGCTAAGTCTGACCCTAGGGCTATAAGTTGATGAGTTTTTGTAGAAATCCACTGGATGAAGCTACATACCAAATTTGGTAGCCCTAGGCGATATGGTTTAGGACAAGAAGATATTTAAATTTTTCAGTATATAAATCTATGTAAAACTTGTGACTCCCGGGCAGGGCCATTTTTGACCGCAGGGCTATAATCTGAAGAGTTTTGGTAGAGGCCCTTTGATGAAGCTACACACCAAATTTGGTAACCCTAGGGTAAGGTCTTATTGTTTCGTACAAGATTTTTAAAGATTTTCAATATTTTTCAGTTTTGCTGCCACGGCAACCAGATTTTTTATAAGAATCAAATTCTTTGAAGATATTCTGAAGAGGGCCATAGAAGCATCATTTCTGTAAAGTTTGGTTAAAATCCGATGTGCAATTTCAGAGAAGATGTTTGAAATAAAAGTTAACACACGGACGGATGCACGGACGGACGCAGGGCCATGACATAAGCCAGCTGGCCTTCAGCCAGTTGAGCTAAAAAGTCTGTAGCCAGTTCTAGTTTGTTATGCATCCATCTGCATGACTGAAAAATGTGGTAGCATTTCCATCTGCAATCTTACACGATAGTGTTGTAATTGAATTCTGAATGAATCTGGCCATTATTTATCAACCCTTTACCAAACAATCCCAAGTTTTCACCCCGAGTGAGAAGGCCTTTGAATACATTGAGGGAAAAGGAGAAAGTGATGGTAACCAGCATTTTCCCACAATGTTTCCTACCTTGTCAAAAGCCTAAGTTCATCATTTGAGCCACTTTTACTTTGTTTTCTGCAATTGCTTTCAATTTGGACAGCCCTGAGTTTTGCTTTGTGTGGTGCAGAGTTAAGACAGCAGTTGAATATTTTCTATTTCAGTTGGTCCTAAAGGTAACGAAAGTTCTTTAACCCTTTACCGCACAATGCCACCTTTTGACGCCCCTGGGAAAGAAGCCTTTTGAAAACATTGTGGGAAAAGGAGAAAATGCTGGTAACCAGCATTTTCTCCTATTCCCACAATGTTTTCTACCCTATCAAAGAAAAATTGCACCATTTGAGCCACACTGAAATTGTCGTCAGCAAATGCTTTCAATTTGTACAAGGCTAAAATTTTGTCGTCTGGTAAAGGGTTAAGGTGAATGGTGATAATACCTGTTTTAGAGAGAGCATGATTACTACATAGAACTGACTGGGACCCGTTCAGACATTACATTCAAAACAGCAAAAGAAAAACAAAACAAGAGGGCCATGATGGCCCTGGACCTGAGTCAATAGGCGAAATTCACTCAACATGCGTAATTCAATTTCTGACCAATTGTCAGGTCAATTGAGCTTAAAATGTGGCCTCTAGAGCGTCCACAAGGAATTTCCGTAAGTTGACCTAGTGACCTAATTTATCACCCCACGTGACCCAATTTAGAACTCATCAAAAAATTTATCAAGACAAACATTCTGAACAGTTTT
The DNA here is from genome assembly GCA_945859785.2 of Tridacna gigas. NCBI lineage: Eukaryota > Metazoa > Mollusca > Bivalvia > Cardiida > Cardiidae > Tridacna > Tridacna gigas. The sequence continues at coordinate 71,902,418 of OX244029.2, forward strand.
CAAGTTAATTGAGCAATAAATGTGGCCTCTAAAGTGCCCACAAAGTGTTTCTTAAATTTGACCAAGTAACCTAGTTTATGACCCCAGCTAATCCAATTTCGAAGTCACCCAATATTTCATCAAGACAAACATTCTGACCAACTTTCAAGTCAATTGAGCAAGAAATGTGACCTCTAGAGTTCCCTAAAGGTATTTCTTTAATTAGACCTAGTGACCTAGATTATGAGCCCAGGTGACCCAAATCCAAACTCATCTAAGATTTCATCAAGACAAACATTTTAACCAATTTTCAAATCAATTAAACAATAAATGTGGCGTCTAGAGTGCACACAAGGTATTTCTTTAATTTGACCTAGTGACCTAATTTAAGACCCCACATGACCCAAATTCGGACTCATGTGAGATTTTATCAAGAGTTAGACAAACATTCTGACCAATATTCAAGTCAATTGAGCCAAAAATGTGGCCTCTAGAGTGCCCACAAGGTATTATTTTAATTTGAAATAGTGACCTAGTTTATGATCCCAGGTGACCCAAATCCAAACTCATCTAAGATTTTATCAAGACAAACATTCTGACCAAATTTCAGGTCATTTGAGCGATGAATGTGGCCTCTAGAGTGCCCACAAGGTATTTCTTTAATTTGACCTAGTTTATGATCCCAGGTGACCCAATTTCAAACTGACTGAACATGTTGTGCTCAGGTGGGCTAACAAACTTAGAACAGGTTCACTACATACCAAATAACAAAGCTCTATGCCTTCAAGGTTTAGAAAAGAAGAACTTTAAAGTTTTCCTTCTTTGTTCCTATGTTAGAACTTGTGACCCCCCAGGGCGGGGCCAGTTTTGACCCAAGGGGGATCATATGAACAAACTTGCTGGAGGTCCACTAGGAGATGCTAGATGCCAAATATCAAAGCTCTACGCGTTCCAGTTTCAGAGAAGAAGAATTTTAAAGTTTTCCTTCTTTGTTCCTATGTTCGAAATTTGTGATCCCCCAGGCTGGGCCAGTTTTGACCCCAGGGGCATCGTATGAACAATGTAGGTAGAGGTCCGCTAGGACATGCTACATACCAAATATCAAAGCTCTACGCCTTCCAGTTTCAGAGAAGAAGAATTTTAAAGTTTTCCTTCTTTGTTCCTATGTTCAACACTTGTGACCCCCGGAGCAGGGCCAGTTTTGACCCCAGGGGCATCATATGAACCAACTTGGTAGAGGTCCACTAGGAGATGCTAGATGCCAAATATCAAAGCTCCACACCGACCAGTTTCAGAGAAGAAGAATTTTAAAGTTTTCCTTCTTTGTTCCTACGTTCAAAACTGTGACCCCCGGGGCGGGGCTAGTTTGACCCCAGGGGCATCATATGAACAAACTTGGTAGAGGTCCACTAGGAGATGCTACATACCAAATATCAAAGCTCTACACCTTCTAGAATCAGAGAAGAAGATTTTTAAAGTTTTCCTTCTTTGTTCCTATGTTCAAAACTTGTGACCCCCAGGGCGGGGCCAGTTTTGACCCCAGGGGGATCATATGAACAAAATTGGTAGAGGTCCACCAGGAGATGCTAGATGCCAAATATCAAATCTCCACGCGTTCCAGTTTCAGAGAAGAATTTTAAAGTTTTCCTTCTTTGTTCCTATGTTCGAACTTGTGACCCCCAGGGTGGGGCCAGTTTTGACCCCAGGGGCATCATATGAACAAACTTGGTAGAGGTCCACTAGGAGATACTACATACCAAATATCAAAGCTCTACGCCTTCAAGAATCAGAGAAGAAGATTTTTAAAGTTTTCCTTCTTTGTTCCTGTGTTCAAAACTTGTGACCCCCAGGGCGGGGCCAGCTTTAACCCCAGGGGCATCATATGAACAAACTTGGTAGAGGTCCACTAGGAGATGCTAGATGCCAAATATCAAAGCTCCACGCATTCCAGTTTCAGAGAAGAAGAAATTTAAACGTTTTCCTTCTTTGTTCCTATGTTCGAACTTGTGACCCCCCGGGGCGGGGCCAGTTTTGACCCCAGGGGCATCATATGAACAAACTTGGTAGAGGTCCACTAGGAGATGCTACATACCAAATATCAAAGCTCTACGCCTTCTAGAATCAGAGAAGTGGATTTTCAAAGATTTTCCTATTTTTTGCCTTTCTGTTGCCATGGCAACCACAGTTTTGGGTGGAATTCAATCTCTTGTACAACTTTGGTAGAGCTTCACCCAAGGAACATCCCTGCCAAGTTTCATCAAGATTGGCCCAGCGGTTTAGGAGGAGAAGATGTTTAAAGGAATTGTAGACAGACGGACAGATAGACGCCGGACAACGACCCATCACAATACCTCACCTTAGCACTTCGTGCTCAGGTGAGCTAATAAATGTTGAAGGGTAAATAAGCATGTAAAATTATATACATCTACATTCTTGGACTAAGAAATATGTGGCTTGTAGTGGGACATGGGGCACAAATCTGAGCACAAATGGTGACATTTTGACCAGAAACTTGAGTTTTCGACTGTGGAACATTTTAACTATTTACCAAGTGACAAAATTTTAGACATATCAAATTGCAAGCATTTCCAGACGACAAAAAAATGTTATTCAATTTTCTTTTTTTTTTTTTTTGGAAAGATAGAAACATTTTAGAAAAAGGAGAAAATGCTGGCGATCAGCATTTTCTCCTTTTCACACAATGTTTAAAAGCTCCTTTCCTTGGGGTCAATAAGCTGGGTCACACTAAAATACGCCACAGCAGTAATATACGCCTCAGGTACGCCACAGGAGAAACTGACACGCCACAGCACATTTATAACTTTCGATACGTAAATTTTATGCTTAGAGATCTTAATTAACGTGTTATCTACAATATATTGAAGTATAGCTGGGAAATTTTATGTTTTTTGGTAGAAATTTGATCTTGAAAGACAGCAATATCCTGTGTTGTTTCCGAGTTGCCATCCCAATGATGCCATGGTTGTAGAATACATTAATTTCTTAAAGATTTTTTTCTTTACAACTTTCAATGGACTTATTTTTTATTTCTTAGGATATTTAACAATGCTTAGCACCGAATCATCATTTTGTTAACTGAATCATCTCCAGACTAATGATTATTTAAAGTGACAAGTATCAAACGTTTGTTAGAATTATCTCCCTTCACCATCTTCCGATACAGATCCGAGTTAACACACTGAAGTCTGGAGATGAAATGGTTTACAAAGTTATGATTCAGTTCTTAACATCGCGAAATATTCTTAGAACTGACAAATACATCTATTTAAAGTTGTACAATTTACATCCTCAAGAAATTGATGTTTTATACAACCATGGTGTCATTGAGATCGTGACTCGGAGTATGGCTGTCTTTCAAGATCAAATTCCCATCAAAATATATAAAATTTCTCAGCTAAATTTCAGTATATTAAAGATATCACCTTAATTAAGATATTTAGACAAAAAGAAAATACGCATTAGATGTTATTTATGTGCTATGGCATATCGCTTTCTCCCTGTGGCGTATAATTACTCCTGTGGCATATTTTAGTGTGACTGCAGTAAGCTGGATACCCTCCCTCAGAGGTGTCGAAGGTTCGAAGGTACAGTGGGCCGAGAGCATCATTAGTGATAATTTCTTTGAAAATTTCCTTAGCTATTTTTTCTTTCTACATGCTGATTTTGAAATAAGACATCACGAGCAAAAAGGTTCAGAACTACCCATCACAATAATCAAACACCAAGCATAATCCTAAAAAGAGAGGTTTTCGCCGACTACTCAAGCCCGAAGGAGAGTACTGTACCTCAGTTCTCAATTCGTACGCTTCGTTGGATGATCTGCCGCTACTTTCGTAAGAGGCTGACTGACGTGCCTGAAAAGCAACTTCACCGATCCCTCTGCCTCGTCCTCTACCACCACGAAACCGACTTTGACTTACAAATACCATTGTATCGGTAAGTTTGATTTTCCCTTTTTACACCATGAGTATACACGATTATCTACCCTTGCGCGGACAATTACCACAAAACGTCCTTACAATACTAATGTCGTACATTTTCGTTCACTCGTCACAACTCGGCCGATTCCGTACCTACATCTAATCACCGGATCACCCGAAGTATGCCGAATGCATTTTCGTTGTGTCTGATTCTCGATAGATTACTTCCATATTTTTCAGTTAAGAGACCTAAGAATTGAAATAAAAATAGTAGACTTTTGGTTGCCTCTACAGGCCTAATTAATCGACGGGGGCGAGAGGGGGGTGGTGATGTCGTATTTTGATTTTTTCTGGTATGAGACTGGTAGCCCGCTTTCAATGTTCACATCCAACGGTCACGGGACATAAAACGGATACCAGTTAATTCTTCTACCTGGTGTCACACCAGTAGTTTTTTGCCACACTGAAAACGGAGTTAAATTCACAATATTTGCCGCTCCACAGATCGCTTAATGGAAAAACTATGGCTTCTTCGTCTAAAAGTATAGCCATAGTCTTTAAAAAAGAATGCAAAAAACCCAACATGTCAACAGATCTTTTTTCGCCAAATCCCAACCAACACTGGCACCCTAGAATTTTTCCTCTTAGGAACACCTTTAATGGCCATTACCCAAGTTTTCGTTCCTCCACGGACACAAAGTATATGTAGTCTTCTCACTATACAATAAAAACACCTCTAAGTGGTCCCCCACTGTTCTGTACAAAGTGGGAATCAGGACAATTCTAGAATGGTCCTCCACGAAGTGCGAATTCTCACATAGTTGTGCAATGTGGGAGTTCTCACTGAGCAGTACTATTCTAAGTAGGAATATTGCACGAAGTGAGAATTTTATCTTACATAGTTGAAAATGTTGTTTTGCTTGATTGATTTTAATTGTACTGATATAGATGCAGACTATGTAATATACTGTACACATACTTTATCAATGTACTTTGTCATTTGGGTCCGTTTAATTAACAGTTTTGTTTATTGAAGGAATTATCCCCCCCCCCCAAAAAAAAAAAACATTAAAAACCATAGCAGAAAGAAGAAGAAAATCAAATTCTCTCAGCTTTGTTCTAGTTGGAGACTTATTTTCGTTCATTATAGAACTCCGAGCTTTGACCCATTAGGTTCATTGAAGTGGCTAATTTTAGACCAATTAAAAATGTGTACAACTCTCACAACGAAACAGAAACATTTTGATGATAAAAGGGAAAGAAACAGTTTTAAGATCTTACAAAATTGTAGTAGAAAAAGGGTGATTAGCTCATCCCCCCCTTTTTTTTTAATTGTTATACTGCCAGCGGTGCAGTAACTACTCTTATAATCAATGACCAAGTTTATTAATTAAAGGTAACAGTTTACCCTTTACCACACAATTCCAGTTTTAAAGGCCCACAAGAAGAACACTTTTGAATACATTGTGGGAAAAGGGAGAAAATGCTGGTAACAAGCATGCATAAAAAATTGATAAAATCCTCTACGCAATTCTAGAATTGTACTGGTACAATTCTAGAATTACACATCAAAGTGGGAATTCCTACTTGTACCAATTCCCACTTTGTGCAGAACACCCCACTGCCAAAATTTGAAGCAAATCTATGTACAACCAAGCCCTCTCAGCTCCATGAAACAGTGCAACAAAAGTGCTACTGCGAAATTACACATGGGATTGTTTTTGACTACTACAGCCCAGAAGCAATTTTATGGTGGTGCAACATCATCTGCGTTGTTTTTTGATTGATGGACTGGACTTAAATGCCACCTTTTTCAAGAGCACAGATATGGGTAACACTGTAGGCCCATCTGCCATTCTAAGGTGGGCAAATAATAAGAGCAGTTGCCTGCAAAGATAATAAGTCTTGAAGCACAGGTCTGAGAAACTCAGTATTGTGTCTGCTAGGTATGTGATTTTCAACAAAGAATCCAAAAATCATGAGAAAAATACAGCCTGCTACATGCACTACTGATTATTTGCATCAAATGTAAGTTAGGGAGATAACTCCCAAACTTGGGACAGAGTTATCCTTGTATATCTTGACATCCCTATTTCATGTTCTTAGCAGCTCTTAGCCACTAAGTACCGTTAAAATGACTGCATGGGTTAAAGAGTTATGACCTCCACAAGATTTTACCACCAAGGGTGGTCACTGAAAAATGTTGGAGTAAGCCAGAGTTGCAATTCTTAAATGCACCTCTCCTTCATGATGGCCTACACATCCCTATTTATTATAACCGAAATACATGTTTCTCAACTGGTAGAGGAGTTCTGACCTTAAGAAAATTTAACTGTAAGAGTTGTCTTTCTTGTATGTGACAAACCTACTTACTAACCTTTACAGCTTGATGAAGTATCATGAAAATGGGTTGAAAGGGTTATGGCCTGCAATTTCACAGAGTCAACTTAAAACTGTGACCTTGACTTTTAACCTGGTGACATGGTTCTTGGATGTGACATGTTGTCTATCCATGGTGATCTTTTGTGCCTCATAATTTCGAAATCCATCCAAGTAGGCTAGCCACGAACAACCATCATTACTATAAATGTAGCAAAAATTTACAAAAGTTCAACTGAGCACTGTGACCATGACCTTTCAGCTAGCGAAACAGGTTTTGCACACAACATGTAGTCTATCCATGGTGATCGTTTGAATCATATCTGTCGGATATCCAACAATGCCCTAGGCGATATGGTTTAGGACAAGAAGATATTTAAATTTTTCAGTATATAAATCTATGTAAAACTTGTGACCCCCGGGCAGGGCCATTTTTGACTGCAGGGCTATAATCTGAAGAGTTTTGGTAGAGGCCCTTTGATGAAGCTACACACCAAATTTGGTAACCCTAGGGTAAGGTCTTATTGTTTTGTACAAGATTTTTAAAGATTTTCAATATTTTTGAGATTTGCTGCCATGGCAACCAGATTTTTTATAAGAATCAAATTCTTTGAAGATATTCTGAAGAGGGCCATAGAAGCATCATTTCTGTAAAGTTTGGTTAAAATCCGATGGGCAATTTCAGAGAAGATGTTTGAAATAAAAGTTAACACACGGACGGATGCACGGACGGACGCAGGGCCATGACATAAGCCAGCTGGCCTTCAGCCAGTTGAGCTAAAAAGTCTGTAGCCAATTCTAGTTTGTTATGCATCCATCTGCATGATTGAAAAATGTGGTAGCATTTCCATCTGCAATCTTACATGATAGTGTTGTAATTGAATTCTGAATGAATCTGGCCATTATTTATCAACCCTTTACCAAACAATCCTAAGTTTTCACCCCGAGTGAGAAGGCTAGCGAAACAGGTTTTGCACACAACATATAGTCTATCCATGGTGATCGTTTGAATCATATCTGTCAGATATCCAACAATGCATTTCACATTAATGGTCCAGACAGGACTAAGTTCAACCGAGCACTGTGATCTTGACCTTTGAGCTGGCAACACAGTTATTGCAGGCAACACATTGTCTACCTATGGTGCCAAATTATTTCACAATCAGACCATGCACCTGGAAGTTATTTGCCAGACACGAACTCCACTATTTACTGAACAAAATTTTCTGTACATACCAGACACAAAAATAAGTCATCACTATAATTGTAGCAAATATTGACAAAGTTCAACCAAGCACTGTGACCTTAGCCTTTGAGCTGGTGACACAGTTTTGCACACTTTACGTCGTCTATCCATGGTGATCATTTGTGCCAAATTATTTTGCAATCGAATCATACTCATGGAAGTTATTGGCCAGTCAGGAACACCTGTCATCACTAAGATTGTAGCAAATATTGGCAAAGTTCAACCAAACACTGTGACCTTGACCTTTGAGCTGGCAACACCATTGTCATGTGTCTATCCATGCTTATGCATATTGCCAAATTATTTTACAATCCGACCATGCACCTGGAAGTTATTGGCCGGACACGAACACCACTATTTACTGAAAACAGCAGATCTTCTTGTGGCTGAATCTTCGGGCATCCTTATGAATAAACTATCAAAGGGGAACATTTTAAACATATTTTTCCCATAGTGTGTTGCTCTAATCAAATTGGCAATGCCAATAATCAATTTTCAAGACAAGAGCCATGATGGACCTTGATCACATACTTGGGATTTTATATCACTAAGAAATACAGGATAACTTGGTTGAAAAACAACATTTTATCTAGCCCGACATATTTTTTGACAAAGTAAAGTCTGATTATAAAAAAGCAAATTATGATCGGACTGGAACCCTGGCTAGATATTATCTACCATAAACATTGTGGAAAGGGGAATTTTCAATATAATACTACATTTTCCATGTATTTGACCATGTGACTTACTTTTTAGTGAGACCCTCTTTGGAATCATCCGTGATATGATCAAGACAAACATTCTATCCAAAGTTCCTGAAAACAAGACCAACTAGATGGACTTTTATAGTACTTATAAGTGAACACCAGGGTTTTGCAAGATCTGAGCCCAGGTGACCCATTTTCACTACCCAGGATCCTATCAAAATAAGACCTTGTGACCTAATTTTGACCTGAGGTGACCCAATTTTGAACTTGTCAGTGATATGATCAAGTAAATAGCATTCTGACCAAGTTTCATTAGAACTGAAATAAATAATAAAGAAGACCATCCGATAAGTTTCATGAATATTTGACTGAAAATACAGCTTCTACTGAGCATACAACATTTTCTAAAACTTGACCCAAGGTGACCCAATTTCACTGTTGTCCAAAATACATGTATTATAGGACCCAAAACTGAACTAATCCAGGCTTTTATCAACATAAATATTCTCACCGAGTCATATGACCCTTGGAAATAGATTGTGGCATCTAGAGTGCACATGGGCTTACAGCTGACACACAAAGGAAAACAAACTAGACTACCATGACCACAAAAGCTCATCTTGAGAAATTTTGGGCTCAAGTAATCTAAAAACCGGAATGGACCAGTGAGGCTATGAAGAACATTAGTTGAAACCAATAGCCATTGTAAACTCTAATTCACTTCTCTTAGTTTACACTAATTCCTAGCCAAAAGTAAAGTTGATAGCCAAAATCTTATTTTTATCTAAATTCATGGACTAATGGAGCAACCTTTTCAAACAATCAAAAATGCATGGTGTTTCAGTTTAGAACATTTTGACATGTGAATAGCTGTGTCGTCAGATACTGATTTTGTAACTGAAATTAACCAAGGAATTTGCTTTCTTACAACTGATATACATGTACATGGAAATTAATACATGTATGTTAAATCATGTGTCAGAGGTTCTGATGTTAGAACATCACAGAACCAATGATTTATTTCATTCATTTTTCATGAGATTTTATCAGACCATTATCCATGAATAATGCACAATATAATCAAAACAAAAACACGAGGTATTGAGGAAAAATAAAACACAGTGAAATGTTACAAAAGTTTTCAGTTTATTGTACAATTTACAGATGATTAAAATATCTATTATCAAATGTAAGTAGGCCTATAGACCCTGCCTTACATATTTATATATATTCTTCTAAGTGGTCAGTATACAGTACTATAATTATCATACAAACTGAGATAACTGAGCATTAACATATTATTTAACTTAGTACCTCCTGCGGACCACTTTTTCAGTGGACGACATAGATCAGGACCAGACTGCACAGAACATGCAGCCTAATCTTGGATCTTGCAGCAAAACAATTTTGAAAACATTAAGGCAAAAGGAGAAATTTCTCATTATGATCAATTTCTCTTTGTACTTCAATGTCTTTACATGGATACATGTATTACCCTTTACCACACAAACCCGACTTTTAATGACCCTGCAAGAGAACACCTTTTGACAACATTAGAGAAAAATAAGAAAATGCTGGTAATCAGCATTTTCTCATTTTTCAACAACGTTTTCTACCCTATCAAAGACAGAAATCATGATTTTAGCAACATTTGTCGTCTGCTAATGCTTTCAATTTGGTCAAATCCAAAATTTTGTCATTTGGTAAAGACTTAACCCTTCACCACATAATCCTAACTTTTAACGACCCTGAGAAAGGAGCCCTTTGATAACATTGTGGGAAAAGGAGAAAATGGTGGTAACCAGCATTTTTTCCTTTCCCCACAATGTTTTCTACCCTTCCAAAAACATATTTTAATTTTAAAGTCTCACTTATTTTGTCGTCTGCTAATGTTGTCAATTTTGTCAAATCCAAAATTTTGTTGTTTGGTAAAGAGTTAAACTATTATAATTCATGATGATTATCCATCATTTGAAATAATGTTTTGATTTCAAAGTCAACAACAGCAAGTTTACCTTAGGAGGTACTGAGTTAACTGAAGGGTAGTATCAAACCACGCACACAAAGAAAAGTACAGTAATCACATACAAAATGTTTACATCTGCATCAAAATACTGTCATAAATAAAACCACAGGAGTGTGAACAGGCTCACAAACACATGGATGACTTTTTTTTTTCAGTAGTTCATTTCATTGAGCATTTTAAAATTTACCTGGCATAGGTTTTTTCTTTTTGAGAATAACAGCAATGATAAGCATGTAACATGTCCATGTTTACGAGTAGAAAAGACATCCACTGCATGACAGTCAACTAACAAATCTTTGTCATGATATAGATCTATCATTATAATTTTCATGGTCTATACTATATAATGCCTAAAACATTCTTGTAGTGGACAACTTTTGAAAATATTGCAGGAAAGGAAGAAGTTGCCGACAGCCCCTCTACAAACATGCTTTTCTCTGACCTACCAAAAGCTTAACTTTTTACCACAAGTCGAAAATGGAGACATGTCCAAATTGATAGCATTTGCAGACAACAATTCAAATGTAATTCATATGATAGATTTCTCTTTGATAGGGTAGAAAACATTGCGGGAAAGGGAGAAAATGCTGGTTACCAGCATTTTGTCTTTTTCCCCACAATGTTTTCCAAAGGCTTCTTTATCAGGGTCATTAAAAGGCGGCATTGTGTGGTACAGGGTTAAGTGATATGAAGCAAAAGCAAAAGAGAGAAAAATGTGGTTTATGAATGACATATAACAAACATGACAGGAGAAGTATCAAAACACAAAAAAAAATTGTGTAGAAGTAGATTACAGAACAATGATACAAAGATACTTTAAAGCTATCCTTTCTAAATGAAGTAAATGTTGAATGAAAAAAAAAAAAGCACTATGAAGAGAGTCTGAACACAAAAGGAATGATAAAACAAAAACTGAGCAAACAATTAGATCTATTACAAGTCTGGATACATAAATACATTTGGTATCACATGACAGACTAAGAAATCAGTCCAGATTGAAAAATAGTGCAAGCTTGTCTGTTCCAGCTGATGCTTCAAACAACCCTTTACCACACAATCCTGTGTTTTAACAAATTTTAGTAACAGGCTTTTGAAAACTTGTAGGAGGAGAAAATGCTGTTTAACCCTTTACCACACAATCCCGACTTTTAACGACCCTCTGAAAGAAACCTTTTGAAAACATTGTGGGAAAAGGAGAAAATGCTGGTAACCAGCATTTTCTCCTTTTTTCACAATGCTTTCTATCCTTTCCAAAACAAATTTCAATTTTTCAGTCACATTTATTTTGTCATCTGTAAATGCTTTGAATTTGGACCAGTCTAAAATTTTGTGTGGTAAAGGGTTAAAAGCATTTTCTCCTTTTCCCACAATAGTTTCTACCCTTTCAAAGCAAAATCTTATGGTATGAACTACATTCAATAAGTTGCCTGCAAATGCTCTCAAGGTGTACCAGTCTAAAATTTTGTTGTCTAGTTCAGACTTATGTTAATCAACATCTTTCAGTCATCAAATATTTAAATAATCAACTCATCAAGACAATTTCAATGAGTGCCCACATAGGCATTGGAGAAGATCTTAGAAAATGTTGCCCATACAAACCAAAACTATGTCTCATCTCACATTGCTGTGAACTGTGACATAATTTTTACACAAATATTTGTAATGATCTACCACAAACATGTACCTTAAATAACTGTTGATACAGACTGTGCAAAGAGTTTGTAGCAAATACTGTATACGTGAATATATACATGTGTCGAAAAGTTTGCAAATTACCAATTAAGGACATTTCACGTATGGTAATGTTTGTGGATTTAAGACAATCGATACTTGTTGGTATATTTGTGGTTACCGGTAAATGGCAAACAGAAATGTTAACAAATTTTTCATATTCACGAAATGGCAAAAATTTCCATGTCACAAACATTTCCACTTATACAGCAAAGGAAAATATATGTACTAGTCATCACTTTTTTTTCTTTAATGCAATATTTTAACATGTACATTACAGAAAATGCTCACCCGAACTAAGTCCAAGATCAGACTTAAAGTACCACGTATGACACACTTCACAGATACAAATACTTTGTAAGATATTATTGCAAAAAGTGTTGCAAAATATTTATCGTTCTCCTGACTAAAAGTGTTTGATCTCAATTACGACTCTTGACAGTCCAAGACTTTAGCTGTAATTGTTTAGCAACACTTACAAAATTCTGTGGGGTTTTTTATGTGATCTGCAGGAAGGTTTTACGAAAACATTTGTGGGCAAAGGGAAAAATGCTGGTATCCTGGATTTTCTCTCTTTTTTTTTTGCACAATGTTTTCTGCCTTTCAATATACAAATCCCATCATTTCAGCCAGGTTTTAAAATTAAACCTTTACTAGTCTCCAGTTTTAATGACCTTGCAGAGGATAGGGCTTTTGAAAACATGGAGCAAAAAGGAGAAAATGCTGATACATTTAACCAACATTTTCTCCTTGTCCCATAATGTTTTCTACCCTCTTACTGATAAATTCAAGTATTTGCGTTGAGTCTAGAATTTTGTTATTTGGTAAAGAGTTGAAGAAAAACCCTACTTCATAGCTACTGAAAACTTCCCTAAATTATATCTACAATAACAAGCATCATTTGATATTAATGTGTACTAATACTGGTTTGACATGGAAGATTTTACAGAATTATAGACATAAAATGTACAAAAACACAGCCATTTAACCCCTAACTCTTTACTGAATAGTAAAATTTTAGACTAGTCCATATTGAAATCATTTTGTAGATAACAAATTAGATCTAGCTCAAAATCTGTGATTTCATCTGTACATGCATGATTTCTGTTGAATTTGCAACCATGTAGGAATATCCCAACTAACACAGATCATAAGCTCTAGATCATGGATCTCAACCATTCAACATTTTTCGAGGCACTCTGGCAAAACTATCATTTAACTCTTTACCAAAAGACAAACCTTTAGGCTTGTCCAAGTTGAAAGTACATGGATTTGCACACAACAAATTAACTGTCACTCAAATGATGGAATTCGTCTTTTTGGGTTGAAAACATTGTGGGAAATGGTGAGAATGTCTATTACCAGTATTTTCTCAATGATTTCAAAAGGATTCGTCCACAGGGTCAACAAAAATCAGGATTGCCTCGTACAGCAATATTTGGGTTGCCATAGGCATGTTAACCCTTTACCACACAATCCAAAGTTTTAATGACCCTGCGAAAGAGGCCTTTTGAAAACATGGTGGGAAAAGAAGAAAAAGCTGATAACCAGCATTTTTTCCCACTATGTTTTCGGTCCTGTTACAGACAAATGTCACCATGTGAGCAATATCTCATTTGTCTTCTGCAATTGCTGTAAATTTGGACAAAAGCAAAATTTTGTCATGAGGTGAAAGGGTTAAATCATGGAATAGTGTTTTACAGGGTTAATTACATTTCTAACTGCCACTAGTATCATTAATCGTAACTGTAATCTATACTTTACTATTTTGATACAAAATGAAAGCAAGATTACAATTCCTTTTTCAAAGGTAAGCTATCAACTACTAAATGATGCAAAAAATAGATGTCACAAAATAAGATAAAATGAATGCAAAATGAATGTAAGAAATAGGTCGATGTAAGAAATGGTCAGATACATGAAAACAATTAGGACAAATCAAATAAAGCCCATCATTTCCCTGGAGTAGCTGACTTATGACATACCCCCAGTGTTATACGTTTACCTCACAATCCCGAGTTTAAACGGCCCTAACAAAAAAGGCTTTTGAAAACATAGTGGGAAAAGGAGAAAAAGCTGGTAACCAGCATTTTTTCCTTTTCCCAATATGTTTTCTACCCCATCAAAAACAAATTACACCGAATGAACCTCATTTAAATTTTCGTATGCAAATGTTTTGAATTTGGACCAGTCTAAAATTTTGTCATTTGGTAAAGGGTTGAAGCAACTTTTGAAAATACAGAAAAAAAAACAGTCTGAGTTGAACTTCTATTAATAAGTCCTTTAACAAACAATCCCAAGTTTAAACAACCCTAAAGAAGATGCGTTTTGAAAACATTGTGGGAAAAGGAGAAAATGCTGGTAACCAGTTGTTACTGGTTACCAGCATTTTCTTTTTTTCCCACAATGTTTTTTTAATCTGTGAAAGACAATTCCAATAATTTTAGCCACATCTGATTGACGTCTACAAAGACTTTCAATTTGGACCAGTCTTAAATTTTGTGGTTTGGTAAAGAGCTAGGGAAGCAAACTGTATTACCTCTTTACCAATCGACAAAAATTTAGATCAGTCCGAATCGAAAGCATCTGCAGACTACAATAGTTAGCTCAAATTATGGGATTTGTCTATGAAAGAGTAGAACACATGGGAAAGGGAGAAAATACTGGTTACTAGCATTTTCTCCTTCTCCAACAATGTTTTCAAAAGCCTTCCTTGTCAGGTTCGTCTTAACTTGGGATTGTATGGCAAAAGGTTAAGCAAGCATTTTAAATTTTCTAACAGAGTAGGCAGGTAAATGAAACAAAAATAAGTAGAAAAGTGTCAGCCTATACATCAAAGTTTTTTTATTCGAAAAATGACAATTTATGGCACAAGTACGAAAATTCTTCCTAAACCATGAATATCTAAGCAGCTTTTACATACATCATCCGTTGCTTAATTCTCAACTACATTAAACAAAAAATGACGGCCTTTCAAGAGGTATATAGCAGTTTAATATCTCATCACATTACCACCTTACAGCTAACTATTTTTAGCTTGCAATTATCCACTTTTGAAAACAATAAGAAGGAAAAATTATTAGTAACACACAATGTCCTTCTTATGCCACAATATTTTCTCATAAACTCTCTTAGTTACATTACACATCATGTTTCATTATGTAGCTTATCCATAATTTGTAAAGACATTTCAAATTTGCCTTCCACATCTACTCAAGAAACATGTCAGCAAAAATTGCTATTTCTTGCTCTAATATTGTAAAGACTGAAAATGTCTATTTCATTGTTTTAGTGCTCTTAGGTGCAATAGTTAAATATTCCATTCTTCACCATTCCAGAAGAGAATGTTGGCCTTTTAAAACACTACATGTATTAACCCTTTACCATACAATCCCATTCTCTAAGGTCCCGCAGGAAGAAGCCTTTGGAAAAACTGCGGGAAAAGGAGACAATGCTACTAACCAGAATTTTCTCCTTTTCTCAAAATGTTTTCAACCATTTCAAAACCAGATTCTATCATTTATGTCCCATTTATCCCTTTCCCAAATGACAAACTTTGGACTGGTCCAAATTGAAAGAGTTTGCAGACGACAATTTTAAATTTGATGAAAATGGCAGAAAGTTATCAAAAAGGGTAGAAAACACTGTGGGAAAAGGAGAAATTGCTCGTTACGAGCAATTTCTCCTTTTCCCCCAGTGTTTTCAAAAGACTTGTACTGCAGACACGTGAAAACCAGGGCTTGTTTGGGAAAGGGTTAATTTTTTTGTCTTCAAATGTTTTCAATTCACACAAATCTATAATCTTATTTGAGTAAGGTGTTAACAACGACTCACAGTTCAAAACAGACAAATAGAAGACTTAGGATGAACAACTACACAAAGATCAACAACAAAAACATAAAACATGATTAACTAAACCTGAAAAATTTAAAACATCAAACAGAGCTCTAGATAAGAGAAAGTGATGGTATTCCAAATCCATTATTTTTCTTTCAAATCCTATGTTGTGGATACTCAATAGAATCGTCTTGATGAGACAATTCTAATGATTACCCTTAACATTGGATTTAGTGTAAAATAAATAGTATTTTCAATTTTGAAATCAAAATCACTCCCTCTGTCTGGAGTTCTGATCGAAGATTTCATCACAAACTAAAAGGATTCACTGCAACTGCACACTTTGAATAGAGTAATTATGACAGTTTGACCCTTCGGCTTTTGCAGACTGTAGATAACCATAAAGTGGTACAAAATGTCCAGCCTTTCTAGGATCTACACTTTCTGCTATTTTCTTACATATTCCGGCTAAAACAACTATAAAATTTGATATTCACCAATCTCTTTTCCATTCAATTCATTTAGCACTCTGAGCATTAACAAAAAAAAAAAAGAAACATTCTAATCAATGAAAATCTGAAACAACATCTCTAGGACATTTTGAAAAACAATCAAAGAAAAGGAGCTACAGCTCATAAAAAGCATCGGCTTCTTTCCCACAACAGCAATGACTCCTTTGTAAAAGGAAATCACTTACTGAGATCTAAAAGTTTCTTTTTGTGTGGTGAGGGGTTTAACCCTTTACCAGACGACAAAATTTTAGCCTTGTCCAAATTGAAAGCATTAAATTTTGCAGACAACAATTTCAATGTGGCTCAAATGGTGGATTTTTTCTGAGATAGAGTAGAAAACATTGTGGGAAAAGGAGAAAATGCTGGTAACCAGCATTTTCTCCTTTTCCCACAATGTTTTCAAAAGGCCTCTTTGCCTGGCTTGTTAAAAGTCAGCATTGTGCAGGAAAGGGCTAATATCTCTGTGTAAAAGAAGATATCCCAAATATGTTTGATTTATGTTAATTTAAAATAACAATACCAAGGAAAAAAAGGTTAATGAATGAAAATAAAAGTATCTTACAATTTTTACACCAAAGTTTAGTACAAACAAAATTTAATATATTAAGTTTGTTCAAAATGATGCACCATTTTACTTTACACATACAGTCCCACTAGCGGCTTAACCCTCTACAACACAATCCTGTGTTCCAACAACTGCAAAGGCCAAAGCATTCACATGTTGTTGGAAAAGAAGAAAATCCTGGAAACTAGCATTCCTCCTTTTCCCAAAATGTTTTCTACCATGTGCTTTTTTAGGATTTGTTTTTCTGAGGCAACTCCAATAATTTGAGTCACACTGAACTTGTGGTCTACAAATCTGGTCTAAAATTTTGGTAAGTTCTAACATTTAATATGCAGTAAAAAAAAAGTGTTGCACCTCCCAAGTTCTTTACCAAAATTGACTCTCTGACATGAATAATATGGAATGGGGTAGAAATTAGAATCCCACTACTGCATACACCAATAAACCAATCTTTTGCCTATGCACTAAATGGCACTGGGGTATCCCTTGACCCCATGGTAGGTAAGAATTAATGGCTTAGATATTGCATTCATACTCAAGAACAATGAGAGGATTTCAAGTTTGGTAAAAAGTGGTAATTCTGAGTCAAAATAAAACTTACAACAGATTGAAAGTGACCTGCAGAGAATGTGCAGACATAATCAGTCAACACTGCATACTTCTGCCTAGGGCTTAGATATCAGTTTGCAGTTTTTGTCTCATACCTCTCACCAGATGTTGAAAAAGCTCTATCAGTGGCCGCTGCCATGAGGTCAAGGGATATCTCAAAGCAGTTCATTTCAGAGGCAATTGAATGGTTTATAGCTGTATGCAGCAGCTGGATTCTACTTTCTATCCCATTTCATATTGTATAAGGCAGATAATAAAACTCTTTAAAATAACAGGGGGGTGCAGCACTTTTTTTACTATGTATACTTGTACTGTTCTAGACTTGGCACATGGCTTTTGAGGATGAAGTGAGCTCCAGACCAGAGGTCTAGATAAGTGGGCAACATCGACTCTAAAAACGTTATTTCTACACCAAAACATATGTCAATGACACAATTCTGATGGGTAGTCACAACATGAGTTTCAGTCAAGAACCAGATATATTACACTTTAAGGCCCAAAATAATTCTCTTATCTGTGCCTCTCCCATCATCAGAGGCACACCTAATTTGTAGTCTGCAAATGCTTTCAATTTGGACAAGTCTAACATTTGGAGAAGAGCTCAACAAATTCTTTGATTGGCTGAGCTATAATCAGCATTACAGGAAATCAAGAATTTACAAAGACCAAATGGAAACAGCCCATCATCACATGTATGAGTAAGAGATCGTGTTCCTTGGTCAGACTGTCATCCCTGTCTCATAAAACTAGTTGTCTATAGAAGAGGAGTGGGGCCAACTACTCTGGCTGAGCACTATGAACTATCTTCAGCAATCAAATGTCATTATGCTATAGTTCAAACTAACACTTTCACATGGGTATCAGTTATAGTTTAGTTTCTCGACCATCCACCAGAGAAACGTGTATTTGTTGAGAGAAAATATTTTTCTATTACAAAAAGGAACAAGCTAGTTGAGAAAGTAGTCTTTATCTTGCAGAGTCCCGTATTGCTGAAATAATAGAAGAATGAATGGAAAATTAGACATGGTTCTAGTAAGTACATGTACTATTAACCCTTTACCAGACAACAAAATTTTGGCCTTGTCCAAATTGAAAGCATTTGCAGACAACAGTTTTAATGTGGCTGAAATGGTGATTTTTCTCTTTGATAGGGCAGAAAACATTGTGGGAAAAGGAGAAAATGCTGGTTACCAGCATTTTCTCCTTTTCCCACAATGTTTTCAAAAGGCTTCTTTTCCAGGGGCGTTAAAAGGCGGCATTGTGTGGTAAAGGGTTAAGCCTATTCTTACATTGCAGTACAAAAAAAACTGAACCATGATCTTTAAAAAGGAGGGTTACTGCATCTGCAAAAAATATCGGCCCACTTCAGCCTGCGCAGTCTGTGTAGGCCAACCTGGGTGGAAACTTTTTGCATCGGTCAATTTTCTACATGTCAAAGGGCAAGTCTTACCCCATGATTCAGTCGATTGTTAAACTACATGGGCTTTACCTCATGATTCAGTCGATTGTTGGACAAAAGGGACTTTAAAGATCCATAAAATTATTTGATAACTTGCTTGGTATAATGCATCACAGAGATGCATTAAATCCCATTTCACTAGAGTGCCTATCAACTTTTAACTCTTTACCAAACGACAAAATTTTAGACCCGTCCAATTTTAAAGCATTTGCAGACGACAGTTTCAATGTGGCTCAAATGATATGATTTTTCTCTGATAGGGTAGAAAACATTGTGGGAAAAGGAGAAAATGCTGGTTACCAGCATTTTCTCCTTTTCCCACAATGTTTTCCAAAGGCTTCTTCCCCAGGGTCGTTAAAAGTCGGGATTGTGTGGTAAAGGGTTAATGCCTCTGCTCTTGACAGCTCTGGAAAACGCTGAGAAAAACAAAGAAACTGCTTATAATACAAAATTCCTCCAATTCTTAAAATAATGAGTAATAGAGCATATATATTTGAGCCAAGCTCTGGCAAAAGGGGGCTTAATGCATCTCCATTATCCGTGATACCAAGCAAGTCATCACAGAATTACAGATCCATAAAAATCTGTTTTGTGTAACAGCTAACTGAATCATGAGGTAGCCTGGTACTTGGATATACAGAAAATTGACCAATAGCGAAATGTTTGGGCCCAGGTCACCCTGGGCAGACTGTGCAGGATGATGTGGGTTAATACTTTTTGTAGATGTATTATGCCTCTTTTTCACAGAGCATGGCTCATTTTCTTTTCCTTTTACTTGCTTGTCCTTTACAACTTTTAAAGATGGTAAGTTAGAGATAAGTTGATGCTTCTGGTTATCATCAAGGAATCAAGCATTTTCAAGGCTTATCAAAAGCTAAGGTAAGAAAAAGTCTTTGTTGAATAAATCCTTTACCACACAATCCTGACTTTTAACAAAATTAGCAGAGAAAGCTCTTGAAAACATTGTGGGAAAAGGAGAAAATGCTGGTAACCAGCATTTTCTCCTTTTCCCACAATGTTTTCTTCTCTTTCACTGACAAACCCCATCATTTGAGTCAATTTTTGTTTGTTGTCTACAAATGCCTTCAAATGGGTCAGATCTAAAATTTTGTCATGAAGTAAAACTTGCAATCATACCATCCTCAACATACATTACTTCTGACTTTTCACACACTGTTGTATAGTGATCTTGATCCCTGATCTATGTTACTCCCTTGTACTACCTTACTATACAGCTAGTTTCTGTTGCAACATGGCAGAGTGTTTACCAACTGACCTTCACATTGCAGGTTTTACTTCCACCTTGCACAGTTAATTTATCCAAGTCAAATGTCCTATATCTATAGGGTTGTTTGGAGCAAACCTATGACTGAATCTGAAAACCACTAGAACATACTGAAATGAGCTTCGTCTAAGAAAATTTCAACAACATTTTCAAAGTGAGAGAATGTTATGTGCTCAGCGGCAGCGTAAGCTTGCCCCTGTGTTGAAACTGCCCAGAGTTTCATAGCTGAGGATTCAATCCATGCCCTATAACTATCCACTAACAATATTAATGTAGGTTTTTTCCTACAGCTGAAAATGCCCATGATATTATATTGCAATTGTATGTAAATTAAACGGGCTTACCATCTAATATTTCTTGTTTAACTTTGTGTATTTCTTTCCTCATTTCTGTTAATATTTCTTGTTTTAAGTTTTCCAGGTCTGATGAGCTAACTGTAACACCGCCACTTGAAGCACCTGGTAGATTCTCCTGTCCTGTCAAAGATGGATTTCTCCTGTAAGCAAATTAAAACGCCACCATTACTTCAGTTCAATATTCTGTACATGTATTAACCCTTTACCACACAACAAAATTTTAGCCTTGTCCAAACTGAAAGCATTTGCAGACGACAATTTCAGTGTGGCTCAAACGGTGGAATTTTTCTTTGATTGGATAGAAAACTTTGTGGGAAAAGGAGAAAATGCTGGTTTCTCCTTTTCCCGCAATATTTTCAAAAGGCATCTTTCTCAGGCTCATTAAAGGGGCGGCAATGTGTGATAAAGGGTTAACACTCTACCATACAGCAAAATTTTAGACTTGTCCAATTTGAAAGGATTTACAGACTATAAATTTAGGGTGGCACATTGAGGGATTTGTTCCAGAAGAGATAGAAAATATTAATGGAAAAGGAGACAATAGTGGTTACCAGTATTTTGTTCCTTTTCGAACAATACTTTTTACTGGGTTTCTTCCTCAGGATCCTGGGGTAAATGCTTAAATTTTGTATGGTATTTCTTGGATATTTGTAAGTGAGGATACAATGACTGAAAGACTTGGTATCATGGCTTATTAATCCTTTACCAAACAACCCCATGGTGAAACAATCCTAAGGAATATTGTTTCTAAGAACAGTGGGGGAAAAGGAGAAAATGTAGGTAACCAGCATTTTCTCCTCTCTCTAAAATGACTTCTAGCATGTCAAAGACAAACCCAATGATTTGGGTATTATTTACTTTGTCATCTGCAAGGACTTTAAATTTGGACATGTCTAAGATTTCATCGTCATTGACCACTATTTTTGGGGGATTGTGTTGAAAACACGGCAGCTCCATATAAGTACAGTATAAGCAAAAGTTAAGAAAACTTCTTCTTTCCTCAAACTTTAATGTCAACAGATCAGCAAATAACAACATGCCGACATCCTTTTTTTTCTTACTGAAAACCACTTTGAAATACTGTAACAAAAAGTTTTTCCCTTTACAAATGTATTAATCTGATAACCTTAACTTCAAGTCAACTAACCATATTTTACACGACAGTTTGTATAATGTATTCTGCTACAATTGTTTTGCAAAGTAACCAGTTAATATCCTTTACCAAAAAATCTGGAGTTTTCAAAACCTTGAGAAAACAAGAGGGCCATGATGGCCCTGGATCACTCACCTGAGTCAATAGGCAAACTTTCACTCCCCAGGGTCATAATGACCAAATTTAAAACTAATCTGAGATATTATTAAGACAAACATTCTGACCAATTGTCAGGTCAATTGAGCTGAAAATGTGGCCTCCGGAGTGTCCAAAATGTATTTCTTCAATCTGACCTAGTGACCTAGTTTATGACCCTATGTGACCATATTTCAAACTCATCCGAGATATTATCAAGACAAACACGCTGACCTATTTTCAGGGCAATTGAGCAAGAATTGTGGCCACTAGAGCGCCCACAAGGTATTTCTTTAAACATGACCTAGTGACCTAGTTTATGACCCTATGTGACCCAATTTTGAACTCATCCAAGATTTTATCAAGACAAACGTACTGATCAATTTTCAGGTCAATTGAGTAAGAATTGTAGCCTCTTGAGCGCCCAAAAAAATTTCTTTTAGTTAACCTAGTTTATGACCCAAGGTGACCAAAATTCAAACTCATCTGAAATTTCATCAGGAAAACATTCTGACCAATTTTTAGGTCAATTCAGCAATAAATGTGGCCTCTAAAGTGCCCACAAGGTATTTCTTTAATTTGACCTTGTGACCTAGTTTATGACCCAAAGTATCCCAAATTCAAACTCATCCAAGATTTTATTTAGACAAAGATTCTGACCAATTTTCAAGAAAAATGAGCAATAAATGTGGCCTCTAGACTGCCCACAAGGTATTTCTTTGGCCTGGTGACTTAGATTATGTCCCCAGGTGACCCAATTTTGAAGTTATCCAAGATTTCATTAAGACAAACATTCTGACCGATTTTCGGGTCAATTGAGCAATAAATGTGGCCTCTTAAGTGCCCACAAGGTATTTCTTTAATTTGACCTAGTGACCTAGTTTATGACCCCAACTCGTCCGAGATTTAATCAAGACAAACATTCTGACCAATTTTCAAGTCAATTGAGCAAACAATGTGGCCTCTAGAATGTCCACATGGTATTTCTTTGATTCAACCTAGTGACCTAGTTTATGACCCCAGGTGACCCTGTTTCAAACTCATCCGAGATTTAATTAAGACAAACATTCTGACCAATTTTCAAGTCAATTGAGCAAAAACTGTAGCCTCTAGAGTGCCCACAAGGTATTTCTTTAATTTGACCTAGTGACCTACTTTATGACCCCAGATGACCCAATTTCAAAGCCATCTGAGATGTAATTAAGACAAACATTCTGACCAATTTTCAAGTCAATTGAGCGAAAAATGTGGCTTCTAGAGTGCCCACAAGGTATTTCTAAGATTTGACCTAGTGACCTAGTTTTTGACCCCACATGACCGAATTTCAAACTCGTACGAGATTTTATCAAGACAAACATTCTGACCAAGTTTCACAAGTATCTGACTGGAAATGTGGCCTCTACAGCGCACACAAGGTTTTTCTAAGATTTGACCTAGTGACCTAGTTTTTGAACCCACATGACCCAATTTTGAACTTGTCTGAGATTTCATCATGACAAAAATTCTGACCAAGTTTCATGAGGATCGGACTGAAAATGTGGCCTCTATAGCATACACAAGGTTTTTCGACGATTTGACCTAGTGACCTAGTTTTTGACCCCACATGACCCAATTTCAAACTCGTCAGAGATTTTATCAAGACAAACATTCTGACCAAGTTTAATGAGGATCGGACTGAAAATGTGGCCTCTAGAGCGTACAGAAGGTTTTTCTAAGATTTGACCTAGTGACCTAGTTTTTGACCCTACATGACCCAATTTCGAACTTGTCCGAGATTTCATCAAGACAAACATTCTGAAAATGTGGCCTCTAGAGCGTACACAAGGTAAAAAGTTGACAACGGACGACAGACACCAGATGCCGGACACAGCACAACCACAATAGCTCACCATGAGCACTTTGTGCTCAGGTGAGCTAAAAAGCTTCAGAAAAACATTGTGGGAAAAGGAGAAATTGCTGGTCACCAGCATTTTCTCCTTTTTCCATAATGTTTTCTAGCCAAGTAGTTGTCTATTATCTAAACAAACAAATTTTCGAAACTCTTTACCACAAGACAAAATTTTGGACTGACCCAAATTGAAGGCATTTGTAGATTACAAAATAAATGTGACTCAAACATTGAAAACAGTTTTTAGAAGGTAGAAAACATTGTTGGAAAAGGAGAAATGCTAGTCACCAGCATTTTCTGTTTTCCCCACAAGGCTTTCAGAAGACTTCTTCCTCTGGGTCATTAAAACTCGGGATTGTGTGGTAAGGGGCTATTGGACATAAATTCACTTGTTGTTCATGTATAAACAAGTTTAATGTTGTCAAGTTAATCATGAACCCAAAAACCATCACTCCACCATAATACAGTTACAATTCCATCCACACACCAGACTGGTATTTAACTCCACCATTATCTTAAGTACATTTATTTGAATATATTTTGGCATGCGACCTTGCACTGAGGTTAAATATGTTTTGCTTGGTGCATAAAGCATTTTTTAAAAACTTTACAAGATGACAAAATTTTAGACTCTTCCATATGGACAGCATTAAGAGACGACAAATCAAATGCAGCCCATATGATAGTATTAGTCTTTGTAAGGGCTGAAAATATTGGGGGGGGGGGAGAGGAGAAATAATGGTTCCCAGCTTTTTCTCCCTTTTCCCTACAATGTTTTCAAAGGGCTTCTTTCTCTGGGTCATTAAAAATGGGATTGTGAAGTAAAGGGTTTAAGCATCTCTGTCCTTCTAATGAAGCTTTCAGTTTAAACATTTCTGAAATTCAACCTTGAACTGCTAAATACAATGTCATGAACTTGCAGCAATTACCAGGCCATGTCTTTAACCCTTTCCCAAACGATAAATTTTAGACTGGTCCAAACTGAAAGAGTTTGCAGATGACAATTTCAAATTTGATGAAAATGACAGAAAGTTCTCCATAAGGGTAGAAAACACTGTGGGAAAAAGAGAAATTGCTCGTAACGAGCAATTTCTCCTTTTCCCACAGTGTTTTCAAATACTTGTGCTGCAGACACGTGAAAACCAGGGCTTGTTTGGGAAAGGGTTAATAATATGTTACAAACTATAGTTTGCACAGAACAAAGATCAGATGACACTTTCTGTTGTCAATCTTGATCTATAATATACACAAATGTCCAAAGTTGATTTTGGTTCCTATACACATCATTATCTTGTCCAGTTGATGGTGATTACATAGGTTCTTGCTACGTAAAGTTAGATTATGACATACAGTGTATGTATTACAAATCTAACACAAGGGACAGGGCTTTCAAACAATTCAACTCTACCACAAAACAAAATCTTCAACTTGTCAAAACTGAAAGGATTTTTAGACGACAGTTTATATGTGGCTGGTTTATATGATTGTGCAAAGACTGAAGTCCATCAAGTTTCAAGAAATTTGCTGGACCTTTGTAGAATTTAGTAAAATTTTTATGGGTTCTACCTTTTGGAAGTCACGCTGTGTACTAGGTGGAGAAGTATTTCAATTAAATGAAAGAAAGGTAAAACATCACAAACCAGTTATTTTATGATGACCATAAATGTGTATAAAACAAAGCATATGAATGGTACAGGATATACATGTAGCAGCATATATAAAATATGATAGACAAAACAGTTCAATATTGCTCCAAATATTCAACCCCCAATACCTATAGTCACCAGTGCAGTATACCTATGAAGTGTGTCTGTTTTTCCTAATGTACTACAACAAGAATAAAACAAATATTGAAATAAAGTAATATACAAAAATATAAAGAATAAAACACAATAAATAAAAGAAACTCATCATCCTATTTGGCATTTCTGTACGTGTACATATATGTATTTGAAATTTCTTCTGTCACAAAAACAATAACAATGTTAGAGCTCAGAATACCTTTATTTGTAATGGTACCTTATTGAAAGGCAATAATGATGTATGATCAGATAACTGAATTACCAAACACTAAAAATTGCTAACCCCAAAAAAGTGAAAATATGAAGCAATATTTCCTTTGTTTGTCATAAATTTTTTTCATGTCAAAAAACAATAATGCTGAATAGTGTAACAATGAAGAACAAACTTAAGGCAATACAAGCTTGATTCTCAAGGCCTATAATAGATTTTTTTTTGAGGAAAAGTTCATGCATGAGATGTTTACTAAGCTCTCAAAGAAAATAGTAGCACAAAAAAAAGGGACTCAGTATTTACTTCGAAATAGACTGTCATGTTGTATTCATTCAGTACTCCAGATACTAGTGCGTTACACCTTTGTATATTGGGCCTTGTATATTTGGCTAGTTGGTTTCTCCTGCACTGCTTTTTTTTCCCATAACTTAACCAGTACAGTAAATGTGTTTTATAAGAACAGGTATTTCGGTAACAACAGCAACAACTGGATTCTCATGAAATGAAGATGTCCATCGCAATAACTTAACCCTTTACCAAACAATCCCGACCTTTAACAACCCCAAAAAAGAAGATTTTTGAAAACATTGTGGGAAAAGGAGAAAATGCTGGTAACCAGCATTTTCTCCTTTTCCAACAATGTTTTCTACCCTTCCCAAAACCATTTTCAATTTTTGACTCACATTTATTTTGTCATCTGTAAATGCTTTGAATTTAGACTGGTCTGAAGTTTTGTCATTTGGTAAAGGGTTAATGGCTTAAATAGCTATCTTCTACACTAAAACCTTATGGTACGATCTGTATCAACTACATCAACACATGCTCACCAAATATTCGTTGAGTGTTATATCCCCATTCACCATACAGACTCTTCAACTATCAACATGAGAATTTCACTCAGTTTTCTACACTATCTCAATGACTCCACATCATAACCTTATGTTTCCTTATTCAGCAAACAACATGTATATTATATGCATCTATCCATTGAATGCCAATATTAAACCCCACATCACACAATGTGTTGCCTGAACAAACCCAAGGAAGAAAGCATTTGAAGCATTTGAAACATTTTCTACCCTTTTAATCTAAATTACATGTGTTTAGGCCGCATTCATATTTCTCATATGCAAATGCTTTCAAAATGGAGCAGTCAACATTCTGTTGTCCGATACAGAGTTTAATTCTTTACCAAACAACAAAATTTTAGACCAAATTGAAAGCATTTGCAGACGACAAAATAAACATGACTCGAAAATGGAATTTGTTTTTGAAAGGGTAGAAAACTTTGTGGGAAATGGAGAAAACGCCAGAGACCAGTATTTTATCCATTTCCCACAATATTTTCAAAGGCTTTCTCTCTCAGGTTCGTCAAAACTCGGAATTGTGTGGTAAAGGTTTAACCCTTTACTGCACGATGCTGCCTTTTGATGCCCCTGGGAAAAGAAACCTTTCGAAAACATTGTGGGAAAAGGAGAAATTGCTGGTAACCAGCATTTTCTCCTTTTTCCACAATGTTTTCTACCCCATCAACGAAAAATTGCACCATTTGAGCCACATAGAAATTGTCGTCTGCAAATGCTTTCAATTTGGACAAGGCCAAAATTTTGTCGTCTGGTAAAGGGTTAACTGCTTTTGCAGAAAGCGTTTATCAAGATGACAGCATACAGAAATTTAACCTGTCCAATTTGTTATCATTTCTTTTTTAAATATTTGCCTTAACATTGCAATAATAGCCTTTATTTCACACCTACAACACAACGTCCAATGAAATCAATTTAATACTACCACGTGAGTACAAAGTATCTGAATCCATATTGAACTATGTAGAGTCCAATATGGATTTTTCAGAACGAGGCCGGAGTCCAGAATATGGATTTTTCAAAACGAGACTAGCGTCCCGGATATCAATATTTGGACGGCAGAGTAGTCTCCCTTGTAAGAAAGGTTATCGCCTGCAATTTCATTTGATTTGCTGTCCGATAAAAAAGTTTTGATTCCCTATGCTGAAAACCACCAAAAAGCACCATTTACAAGACGGAGGGCAGTGTAGAAAGATTCAAAGTTTTAAAGTCAAAACATGTGAAATAAAGAGTTCATTTAACATGCTTGGGTACAATACTGAATTCAATTGGATTCGTACACTGCAGAACCAGTCTATATTTTGGACTCGGCTGTCACCTCGTCCAAAATATAGACTGGTTCTGCAGTGTACTCATCTAATAGAATTCAGTATTGTACCCAAGCATGTTAAATAACCTCATATTATTACTGACTGAAAAGGGTCATTTTATTTTTGTTGCAGCCTATGGGTTACATATATCATCCTGTAGAGATGGATGTTATTGCACATATCGTACAAGTAACGTTTGCCATTGACTTGAAACAAATACAAGAGAATCAGATTGAGAGTAAAGTATAATTGTACCATGCTCAGTGAAAGGGGGCATAATGCAATCCACACAGGCTGACCGGGGTCGAAACTTTTTGCTATTTGTCAATTTTCTGCATGTCAAGGGGCCAGTCTACTTCATGATTTAGTCGGTTTTCAGACAAAACAGATTTTACAGATGCACAATCATATCAAGACTTGCTTGGTATGACGCATCACAGAGATGCATTAAACTACCTTTTGTAAGAGCAAAACTCATATTCATTCATCAGAATTTATTGATAAACAAACCAATCTACATGCTTGAGAATTTGAGCCTATATACCATGCATAGGTCACTTACGTTAATTTTCTTGAAGGCAGGGTGCTACATTATATTTGGGAGACAACATGATATAAAATAGTTTTTGGCTTCAGATCTAGCTAGACATTTACACACCTAGAACCTCGTTAACAAAAGGGAAGTTCTTTAGAATGCCATTGACTGTTAAGCTGATATCTCGTTTCAATAATTCAGTGGACTAACAACAAAATTCAGCGAAAAATCAGAACCTTTTAAGCTCACACTACAGATAGATTTTTAAACAACAAAAGCTCCTTAAATCATAACAGCTTGCATGTAGAGGTAAAATTCATCCACAGGTGGATACAACAGTGAGCAATAACTGTAATCAATCTATTCATCTCTCTTTATGATATCTCAACTTTTCAAAACAAGATAAAATTCTGACAAGACTGTACTGTTATAAAAATCAGCTCACTGCTTTTGTTTTCTTTCTATGAAACATGTATTTTTTTCTGAATTAAAATATTAACAGTTCTAAAACTGTAGAACCATTCTATACTGTGCTCTATTTATCCACCATTTAAAAAAAATAAAAAATAAAAAACCTAAACAATACAGCACAGATTTGCTTCCTGGTTGGCTGGGAAATCTGATTCCACCAAAGGGAGGATTAGTCAAAGGAATTTCAACTTACACTTGAGTCTAGTGACAATGAATGACAATTGTTGCTTTTTCAACAGAATAAAACATTTCTAAAAGAGTTTTATTTAAAACAAAATACTTTAAAAAATAAACACATGAGAAGAGCCACAGAGATAAAAGTCTATAGGAATATCAGCATTCAAGACAAACTTACCCATATTTCTTTATGCTGCCTTCATTTCTACATATGCAATGTAATACAAGCTAAAGTAAAGGACACCTAAAAAACACTACTGAAATATCCTTAATCTAGCTAATCAAAGCAATCAAAATGAATGTTCAAAGCTATAAAAGCAAACATGAAACTAAACAATTCAAAAGTGATCTTAGCTTTTTACCAGACAACTAATTTTGGACTTGTCCACAGTGAAAGTATTTGCATATGAAAAATCATATGTGGCTCAAATGATGGAATTAGTCTTAAAATAGGTAAAAAACATTGTGTGTGTGTGTGTGGGGGGGGGGGGGGGGCGTCAACCAGCATTTTCTCTTCTTCCCATTATGTTATCTACCATATCAAAGACTTAAATAATCATTTGAGTTACATTTAATTTGTTGTCTTCAAATGCCTTCAATTTGGACCAGACTAAAACGTTGTCTTTTGGTAAAGAGTTAACCCTTTACCTGGCAACAAAATTTTCGACTAGTAAAAAATTTAAAACATTTGGCTGATAACCAGCATTTTCTCTTCTTCCCATTATGTTATCTACCCTATCAAAGACTTAAATAATCATTTGAGTTACATTTAATTTGTTGTCTTCAAATGCCTTCAATTTGGACCAGCCTAAAACGTTGTCTTTTGGTAAAGAGTTAACCCTTTACCTGGCAACAAAATTTTCGACTAGTAAAAAATTTAAAACATTTGGCTGATAACCAGCATTTTCTCTTCTTCCCATTATGTTATCTACCCTATCAAAGACTTAAATAATCATTTGAGTTACATTTAATTTGTTGTCTTCAAATGCCTTCAATTTGGACCAGACTAAAACGTTGTCTTTTGGTAAAGAGTTAACCCTTTACCAGGCAACAAAATTTTCGACTAGTAAAAAATTTAAAACATTTGGCGACAATTCAAATGTGGGTCAAATGATGAAAGTTGTGTGTAGAAAACATTGTGGGAAAACGAGAAAATGCTGGTTACCAGCATTTTCTTCTTCCACAATGTTTTCAAATGCAAATTTCTCTACAGACATTAAAACAAGTGGCAAAGGGTTAAATAAGGGAATTCCAACAAGTAATTCCTCCTTTTCTTAGTCATCTGCATCGTGTTTCAGGAGGTAGTGAAATAAGCTTTGTAACTTCCCTCCCCCCCCCTATTTAACTCTTTACCACACCACTATATTTTGGACTGGTCCTAATTGAAAGTATTTGCAGAGGGTAACTTAACTGTGGCTCGAATGATTGGATTTGTTTCTGAAAGGTTTGAAAACATTTTGTGAGAAGGAGAAAATTCTGGTTACCAGCATTTTCTCCCTTTCCCAAAATGTTCTCAAAAGTCTTGTATCCCAGGGTTGTTAAATCTCAGGATTGTGTGAAAATGGGTTAATGTAACATGTTGGTCTTTATTAATAATACTGGCTAACAAGAAAAGCTATGCCATACAACTAACAAAATGTGTTTTCAGGGAGGGAAAGCCTTAACATCACAGCAAACAAAACTATAAGTACCAAGAATCACTTACTTTCTTGGAAACTTGGGTGAGCCTGTTCCATTAGTTAGAGCCTTTCCGTTTTCTGTTTTTGGTCGATTTTCCAAAGACTGTCTATTTTGTGTGGGTGAAGGACTGACATTTCTTTGAGGTGGCTCCTGAAAGGGTAAGGTTTAAATATGGTTGTAGGAAATACATACAAGTACAGTAAGACCCGTCTTAGTGGTCATCTTCCATTAACTCTACCGAACAACAAAATTTTAGTCTAATCAAAATTGAAAGCATTTGAAGACTACAAATGAAAAGTGGCTAAAATGATGGTATCCATCTCTAATAAAATAGAAAACATTGTGGCAAAAGGAGAAAATGCTGGTTACCCGCATTTTCTCCTTTTCCCCCAATGTTTTCAAAAGCCTTCTTCTCTAAGGTCATTCAAACTCGGATTTGTACGGAAAAGGTTTAAGCAAGCAGCCTACATTTAGCAATTATATAATTCTTAAAGGCCCACTGGGGATTTTTCACCTAATCTGATACAGAATCTGTTCGCTATCTCGGTTAAAATGAATCAAAATTACGGGGGCGTCTCAAGACGATTTCATAATATTTCACTACAAGCAAAAATAAGGT
Source organism: Tridacna gigas (assembly GCA_945859785.2). NCBI lineage: Eukaryota > Metazoa > Mollusca > Bivalvia > Cardiida > Cardiidae > Tridacna > Tridacna gigas. The sequence continues at coordinate 71,933,894 of OX244029.2, forward strand.
TGGGTTTCATGAGCCAATTTTATTATCACAAATTAATAGTCATCATCAGATGACCGAATTCCTAAATCATGCATTAAATGATTATAAAGTTTATGATTTTTACGAATGGTGTCACAAAGCCTGCGATGTGGGTGAGGTGGTTCTCTTATTCCGTCGTGGTCGGATTCCCTGACAGGTGACTAAAATTTCCTGCAGTGTGTCTCTTCTATTGGGTCTGTTTGCCTGCAGAGGCGGGGCGTGTGGCATCCTGGGGGTCCCGGAGTGTCTGTTGTGGAGCCTGCGCAGCCTGATCTGCAGCTTGTCCATCCTGTTCATTCTGTCAGTAGGCTCCCAGCTGTCGAGGTTGCTGCACCATCCATCTCTCCATGTCTCGTATGTTATCGACCTCTCGTTTGAGCATTGTTAACTGTATAACCTTGCGAAGCATACACGTTAAAAAAGGCTAACTGGTGTAGAATACTTTTGAAAAAAAAAAAAAAAAAAAACACTGTGGTAAAAGGAGTAAATGCTCGTAAAGGGACTTTTCTAATTTTCCTATAACATTTTCTATCCTTCCTAATACAATCAGTTTAGCCATAGTTTATTTTTTGTCTGCAAATGCATTCAATTTGGATGGGATCAAAATTTTGTGATCCAGTAAAGAGTTAAATGAAATCAATACCTACACCACAGTGTAGGACCGGAAGTGTACAGTGTTTGGTATTGTATGTGACTTCGGATTCTGTACGAAGTGGTTAAAAACTGTGTTCATACGGTAAGCCAAACTGGCGCTTTTTCATTTATTTTGATAGCTGTAAAATTTTCATATCCAGTTATTTGTTTGTTTTGTATGGACCATATCAGGAAGACGTAATGTGCGCTGTAAACATTTCTTAGAGCAATGGGGGATGCCTTGATCAGTTGACCATGCTAAAATTACAGATGATTTTGTCCTAAAGCGATGCTGTTTTATGTTGGATTTCTCAGCCTTAAAAACCTTTTTTCTCAACTGAAAAATGTATAAACATATTCGTTATTCACATTTTTTTTGAAAACATGTCAAGGTTTGGTAACAAAGTCGACTACAATCTTCCCTTATTCTTTGTTTAAAATGGCAAAAGTAAGAAAAGAAATTTGTGCAGTCACTTGTATGCGGTTAATAGATCCCATAGATCCCAAGCGACTGTACAAACACCAAAACAAGAAATTTGTACAGCCAACTGTAAGCGATTGAACAGTTGCCCAAGTGCACTTCTAATCTTCCTTATCCTTTGTTTAAAACAGCACGTTGAGAAAAGAAATTTGTACATTGACTTGTACGTGGTTGTACAGCCGCTGAGATCTATAACCGCTGACAAATGACTGAGCAAATTTGTGCAATCACTTGTAGGCGGTTAATAGATCTCAGGCGACTGAACAACTGCCAAACAAGAAATTTGTACAGCTACTTGTAAGCGGTTGTATTGTGGCCTGAGATCTATTAACCGCTTACAATCTTCCTTATCCCTTGTTTTAAATGGCACGTTGAGAGAAGAAATTAGTGGTCACTTGTGAGCGGTTGTACAGTCGCCCGAGATCTATTAACCACTGACAAGTGACTGTACAATTTTCTTTTCTCAAGGTGCCATTTTAAACGAACGATAGGGAAGATAGTAGTCGACTTTGTTACCAAATCTTGACATGATAGAGGTCTACTACATAAAGCTACATGCCAATATGAATATAGAAACTTTTTTTATACATTTTCAGTTAAGAAAACAGGTTTTAAATGCTGAGAAATGGAGTAAAAACGGCATTGTTTTGAGACAAAATCAACATATTTTTAGTGCGGTCAATTGATCAAGGCACCTCAATTACTGTGTTGAAGTTTTAGTGCGCACGTACGTGTTCATGTTCTGGTCTATAATAAACAAACAAATACAATGTAGCTTGATATGAGTAATTTATGATAATTTGAACAAGAGGGCCATGATGGCCCTGTATCGCTCCACTGGCTTATAAATATATACCATAAATACTAAACATTTCAATTCTGAGCCAAATGGTTTCAAAATGAAGACTTACAAAATTTTCTTTGTAAAAGCCCATGTGAAAGTTCAGACCCACAAGGCAAAGCCATTTTTGATCCCAGAGCTATAATTACTTGAACCCTAGTAGTGGTCCAGAAGATAAAGCCACATGCCAAAATAATACAAGTCTATGCTGTATGGTTATAAATAAGATGATTTTCAACTTTTATCCATGTGAAACCTCTGTAAAACATAAGACCCCTGATGCACCACCAATTTTCAATAAAAAAATCAAAACAGGAATATTTCTTAAGTTGTCACTATGTAGCCCATGTAAAACTTGTGACCCCTGTGGCGGGGCCAATTTTGACCCCAGGGCTAAAATTTTGGCCCGCTTGGTAGAGACCCACTAGATATAGCTACATGCAAAATTTGGTAGCTCTAGGCCTTATGGCTAGGTACAGGAAGATTTTTAAAGTTTTCTCTACATAAGCCTATGTAAAACTTGTGACCCCTGGGGTAGAGCCAATTTTGACCCCAGGGCTATAATTTGAAGAAACTTGATAGAGGTCTACTACATAAAGCTACATGCCAAATTTGCTAGCCCTATGCCTTACGGTTTCAGACCAGAAGATTTTTAAAGATTTCCAGTATTTTTCAGTTTTGTTGCCATGGCAACCAGAGATTTTGAAGGAATCAAATTCTTTCAAGAAATTCTGAAGAGGACCATGGCAGGATCATTTCTGTGAAGTTTCATGAAAATTGGATGGGTAGTTTCAGAGAAGACGATGTTTGAAATAAAAGTTAACGCACGGATGGACACACGCACGCACAGACGGACGCACGACGGACACCGGGCCATGACATAAGCCCGCCGGCCAGTGGAGCTAAAAATGAAAAAGCACCAGCTTGGTTTACTGTGTGAACACAATTTTTAACCACTAAGTGACAGACCGTCACTGTACAGAATCCCAAGTCACATACAATCCCAAACAATGTATACTTCCAATCCTACACAGTGATGTAGGCATTGATTTCATTCAACTCTACCAGATGACAAAATTCTGATCCCATCCAAACAACAAATAAACTATGGCTAATATGATAGGATTGTTTTATGAAGGCTAGGAAATATTATAGAAAAATGAGGTCTCTTAACCAGCATTTTTCTCCTTTTACCACAATGTTTCTCATAAGTATTCTACAAGAGTCAGCCTTTTTAAACACGTATGCTTCCCAAGGTTATACAATAAACAATGCTTGTTTCAAACAAGAGGTTGATAACATACAAGACATGGGGAGACGGATGGTGAAGCAACCTCGACAGCTGGGAGGATGGACAGGCCGCAGATCAGGCTGCGAAGGCTCCACAACAGGCATCCTGGGATCCCCAGGATATTCCACGCTTTGTTCTGCAGGCAAACCGACCCAATAGAAGGGACACGCTACATGAGCCTTTAGACACCCTGTCTGGACAGTGAATATGACCACGATGGAATAAAAGAACCACCTTGCCGACGCCGCGGGCTTTGTGACGATCATTCGTGAAAATCACGAACTCTACCATTATTTAATGAGAATGACACTACCGTGCATTAAGCATGATTTAGAAATTTGGTCATCTGATGATGAGTAGTAACCCTTAGAGTGCCAAATAAACCTATCAGATATTTTCATCCTAGAAATACAGCCCAAATAATTGCAATTTCGTGGTTGCTTTCTTCAACAGTGTTTCTGCAAAGCAGACGGTGTAGATCACACCTCATGCTGTACATTTCGTGCAGCCTGATCTTTATCTACACTGCCCGCAAAGGCAACTATAGTCATGAAAGGTGCTTTAAGGATTGATTTGTAGTAATAAAATATAAGGCTCATGAAACCAAACTTCATTTTTGCCTTCATTTTGTATGAAATTATTAGAAAAACCGTCTTGAGACGCCCCCTTAATTTTTATTCATTTTAACCGGGATAGAGAATAGATTCTATATCTGGTTAGTTGAAAAATCCCTACTAGTGGCCAAAAGTAAACAATTCTAGAGTCTAACTGCATGCAAATTTATTTCATACCATTTCTTTAACCCTTTACCACACAATCCCGCGTTTTCACAACCCTGAGAAAGAAGTCTTTTGCAAACATTGTGGGAAAAGGAGAAAATGCTGGAAACCAGCATTTTGTCCTATTCCCACAATGTTTTCTTCCCTTCCCAAAACAAATTTCAATTTTTGAGTTGCATCAATTTTGTCGTCTGCAAATGCTTCCAATTTGGACGAGTCAAAATTTTGTCATGTGGTAAAGAGTTAACTCTTTACCAAACGACAAAGTTTTAGCCACGTCCAATTTCAAAGCATTTGCAGACGACAAAATAAATGTTACTCAAAAATTGAAATATGTTTTAGGAAGGGTAGAAAACATTGTGGGGAAAGGAGAAAATGCTGGTTACCTGCATTTTCTCCTTTTCCCACTATGTTTTCAAAAGGCTTCCTTCCCATGGTCATTAAAACTCGGGATTGTGTGGTAAAGGGTTAAAATGATACTACTCTTCCTCTGACAATGTGCTACAGTATGGTCTGCCACTTGCTGACAGCAAAATGAGTTATGAAACTAGAATTAAAGTTGGCAAATTTAATTCCAGTTTTATAAATAGCAGTCATGTAGACACTGGGCATTTTGATCAGAAAATAAACCTGAACAAGTCATACAGTACAGTGTCTACTCTAGAAACTGAAAATGAGGGGAGATTTTCCCCCATCCATCTAAAAAATAGGGGAGATTTTCAAGAAATTGGCAGGACAATCTTTGAACAGATAGAACCGACATGTAGCTCATTTAACAGGTATTCCTGCCCAGAACTATACGGTATATTAACTGACCTGTTACCTAACATGTCAAAAGACAGATTCTGGAATATCCTTCTCTAGAAATGAATTCATATTTAAAAAACAGATAAGAGTAAGACAGTGATAAAATTCATTCTGAAAAAATTCATCACCATAACAGTAGTCTAACACTGGGTAAAGTGGGTCGTCTTGGAAGTGGGCCGTCTGGACAGAATGAGTTACAAAACAGCTTCGCAATAATGCCATTTTATTCAAAAGAACAGTATTTTCTGTGAGGCAATAAGAGTAAACCATTTTTTTGGGGTCTTTTTCAGCGTTAACTTTTGACATGGGACTGTCATGCGTTTAGTCTGTATTTATGCGGGATCTAAAAAAAAAATAAATGTGAATCCCGCAATCATGCATCCTTGAATAGACACTGACAGTTACCCTACATACCTCATTTGTTTGTTGATTAATGGCTGCTCTTCTTGCTATTTTTTTGGCTAATTCATCCATGTGGTTGATTCCCCCACCACCTGGTGGTGGTTTGCTCTCTGTTGGCTGAAATAATGCATGAAAATCATTCTTCACTCTAAATACTAGTACTTTCATCAACTCGTTACCACACAATAACAGATTTTAAAGATCTTGAACAAAAAGCCTTTTGAAAACATTGTGGGAAAAGGAGAAAATGCTGGTTACCAGCATTTTCTCCTTTCCCCCCAATGTTTTCTTCCCTTCCAAAAACAAATTTCAATTTTTGAATCACATCTATTTAACTGTCTGCAAATGCTTTGAATTTGGCCTTGTCTAAAATTTTTCTGTTTGGTTATGAGTTTACCATGAAATATGTGGCAAAATTACAATTTCACAACATCATCTGCCTTAAATCATATCAAAACTCTAGAACTCGACTTTACCGTGCAAAATAAAAGACATTCACAGACAGAAGGCTAGTCTGTGAACAATTCAAGCGAAATGAATGTGAATACAAACCTAACACAACCTACAAGAAATTAAAAACAATTTCACAGTTTCAAAACAAGTCTTGTTACCAAGTTAAAGGCAAATTTTTTTTTCCTTTATTTGCTGCTTTTCAAATCATCTCCGTCGTATCATGAAAACAGCTCATCTATTCCTAAATGTCCTAGATTTCACCAGTACCAGGCTAGGGCTGTTAACCCTTTACCACACAATCCCATGTTCTAATGACCCAGCGCAAGAATGCGTTTGAAAACATTCCTGATGATGAAGGCTTTGGAAAACATTTCGGGAAATGGAGAAAATGCTGGTAACCTGCATTTTCTCTTTTTTCCACGATGTTTTCTACTCTATCAAGGGCAAACTTCATCACTTGGGTCACTTCTGATATGGTGAATGCAAGTGCTTTGAATTTGGACAAGTCAAAAATTTTGTCGTGTAGTGAAAGGTTAAGTTTCTTCCCTAAAGATATTCCCATCATTTTTTGAAAAACCCAGTGCTTGAAGTGAGGATGGAGTCCATAGCATCTGGATTGGGAGCCCTACAGCTACACCACTGATCAACACAGGACCATCATGGCTTTTCCTCAACTCTTCACCAAATGACAGAATTTTAGACCGTCCAAACTGAAACATGGCTCAAAAACTGAAATTTGCTTTTCGAAGGGTAGAAAATATTAAGAGTAAAGGAGAAAATGCTGGTTACCAGAATTTCCTACTTTTCCCACAATATTTTCCAAAGCCTTCTTCATCTAGGTCATTAGAACTAAGAGAATTTTACAATTTCAAGCTTCTATTCCAAAACGTGAGGTATAGTTATTCACAGTCTATTATTGATGATAAAACAAACTTCTGGTAGTGGTAAAGAACAGAATGCAAAAATGTAGACGTTGTTCTAGTGGTATTTAATTATTTTGCTTTACATGTACTTACTTCCTTTTTGACAGTTTTCTTCAGTTTAGCAGCCTGTAATGCTGCGGCCAGTCCTCCGCCACCTGCTGCAGCCCCTCCCACTGAGTCTCCATCTCCAGAGGAGGACACAGGTGGGGGAGGCGGGGGTGGGGGAACTCCACCCCCTGGAGCAGGTGGTGCTGGTGGGGCTGCAGGAGGAGCAGGTGGAGCTGCTGGTGGGGCTGGGGGAGCAGCAGGTGGGGCTGGGGGAGCAGCAGGAGGGGCAGGGGGAGCAGCTGGGGGAGCCGGGGGAGCTGGTGGTGCAGCTGGAGGTTGTGGGGGTCCAGGAGGTCTGACAGCATCTACTTGTTGTGAACCTGAAAATAAAACAAATTTTTTGACTGAATGATCCTATCTAAAAATACTTACAACTCTATCCTCTATAATCCTGATCATTCTTTCTTAACTCTTGTCAAATAGTATATGTATATGACAGTAATATCATCTGTAGGATACTAGTTTAGAGCTATTTTTATCTACTATCTTGCCATTTCTCTTCAATGTTTCTATTCCCACCAAATTTTATGTACAGGAAAAAGTCAATACTTTTCAAAGTTCAATCAATTTACCCTTTGTGTTTGCTCACTTATACATATACTTCTCTGCTTCAACCCTTTACCACACAATGCCGCCTTTTAACGACCCTGATGAAGAAGGCTTTTGAAAACTTTGTGGGAAATGGAGAAAATGCTGGTAACCAGCATTTTCTCCTTTTCCCACAATCTTTTCTGTCCTTCAAAAAACAGACTTTAATTTTTGAGTCATATCTACTTTGTCTTCTGCAAATGCTTTCAATCTGGAAATGTCTAAAATCTTCAACCATAATCTGAACAAGCTTGTTTTTTCCCACATTCCCAAAATGAGCTAAGAAAACACTACTCAAGAGACAAATGCTGGTGACCAGCATTTCCGCATTTTCCAACTACAATGTATGTTTCCTATCCCATCAATAATAAAATCCATCAGCTGAGCTACATTTAAAATATACATACAGAGTAACTTTCTCTGTAACAACTCCAATACAATTCTGTGTTTGAAAAAAAACTGAAGAACAAAGCTTTGGTAAACATTGTGGGAACAGGGGAAATTTCTGGTTACCACTACGCAATGTAGATTTAGATCAGACTCCACATAATTGATCTACAATGTCAAATAAAACACCTACTGTAAATGTTCTTAGCATTTTAAATTAAATTTTCTTCTTGCAAGCTATTCATCTGTTACACCTTTTTCCAAATGTTTCTCATGCAGGGACATCCAATGGTCTCTGCATTTACAAGCAGCATTCACAATGAAAAATGTCACCAACTTCGAAAGAAAAAAACGTTCATTCAACAAGTAACACAACATTACCTATACCTGAACTACCAAAAGATGCATTCAACCAACGTTCCACAGCCAACTGTTTTTCTCGGGCTAGAAACCTTAACTGTATTTTCCTCATTTCAAAATAAGTTAACTTCAAATGTGTTACATCACTGAGAGAAATCTTCCCAATGTATCTGAGATTTACAGCAGTTCCCCAAACCTATTATTATTTGACATCTTAGTGTGTAGTTTCATTGATTTTAATTAATCCTTTACCACATGACAAAACTGTAGACCCATCCATATTGAAAGCACTTGCAGAAGACAATTTCGAAGTGGCTCAAATGATGCCATTTTTCTTTGATAGGGTAAAAAACATTGTGGGAAAAGGAAAAAAATGCTGGTTACCATCATTTTCTCCTTTTCCCACAATGTTTTCAAAAGGCTTCTTCCTTAGGGTCATTAAAAGTTGGCACTGTGCGGTGAAGGGTTAATCTATCTTAATTTTCTTCAATTTATTACCCCCTGAAACACTTGAGCTGCAGACAATTTTGTAAACATGCTTGTAAAATAGAAACCATCAACATGAGTTCAGGTAAAATACTTGGATATGTTTGAAAATGTTGGGACAACAGCAAATGTGAAATTTCTCCTTTTTCAACAATACGAGGGACACTTTTTAAGTTCGTAGAGTAAGCCTATAACTTTTTAACGCGATTATGAAGTTGCACGATTTTTTACACAGAACTTGCGTAATCATTCCTCTCTCGAACGGTGTCACGGTATGCGGCGCACGAGGTCCACGTGCGCGCTGCGCTGGGTATTTTCAACACGTGGTTTTATACACTATAGTAAAATATAGCGTTCAATATGGATGGAAAAATCTCTGAACAGAGGGTATATTGTAAGATTCGAGCACAGCTCGGGTTTCCGCCAACAGAAATTCATGCTGATTTGCAAAAAGTTTATGGGAATGGTGCTTTAAAATATGCTACAGTTTGCAAGTGGGTACGTCGTTTTAATGATGGTCGGGAGTCAATTGAAAATGACCCTCGGGTGGGTAGGCCGGTTTCCGTTTTGACGGAAAAGAACGTTGCTACTGTGAAAACGTTAATTGAGGAAGACGCACGTTATACCGTGCAAGAGATAGAAGAATTAAGTGGCATTCATTCGTCAAGTGTTTTGAAGATCTTACGTGAACGACTTGGGCTACGTAAGATCTGCGCGCGCTGGGTGCCCCATTTGCTCACTGACGAGCAGAAACAAAGTCGGGTTAGACTTGCATCGCAAGTTATAGAAAAATATGATAAATGTGACCCACGTCGTTTGGAAGAGATAGTTACAGGTGATGAAACCTGGATCTATCATTTTCAACCCGATTCTAAGGCTAAAAATAAGGTTTGGGTTTCATCTGAGGGCGACAGACCTGTCATTAGGCGCCGTTGCAAAACATCAAATCGCATGTTGTATGCGATATTCTTTGATTCGGAAGGTCCAGTCCTTCAAATTCCAGTCCCGAAAGGTAGTTCTGTCACTGGAAAGTTTTACAGAGAAAGTGTTCTTACTCAACTTGTTGATTTCTATCAGAAACGCAGACCGCGCACCGGTGTCCGCGGCATCAAATTACTCCATGATAACGCACCGGCCCATAAATCCGCTACGGTACAGGAATATCTGAAAGAATCTGGGCTCGATGTCTTGGATCATCCCCCATACAGCCCTGACCTGTCCCCCTGTGACTTTTGGTTGTTCCCAAGACTAAAGGAAATGCTGGCAGGGCACCGTTTTGAATCCCGTTGTGGTATAGGCAGTGCGGTCTACCAGTGTCTGCAACATATACCTAAAGAGGACTACCGGGCGGCGTTCCGGAAATGGGTAGATCGGTGTAAAATGTGTGTGGAGGCAGACGGGGCATATTTCGAAGGTCTTAGATAAATCAAATTTTGATATTTCAAACGGTTTTAAAAAGACCGCCCTACTCTACGAACTTAAAAAGTGTCCCTCGTATTTTGAAAAGCTGTTGGTTGCAAGATGATAAAAGTCTGATGGAGAAAATAAGATTGCATAAAGAAGAACTGTTGAGACATTTTAATGATTTTGTTGGAAAAAAAGATTTTTGCCAATTCTTTCAGTATATAATTTTTTACCAGATATCAATATTTCAGACATATTGAAAGTTTCAGCAAACAGAAAATTGAATATTGCTTAAATAATGCAATTTGTCTTTGAAAACTTAAACAAGAGGGCCATGATGGCCCTGGGTCGCTCACCTTAGTAGAGTGCCTTAAAGGTTTTTCTTTAATTTGACCATGTGACCTAGTTTTTGACCGCAGGTGACCCAATTTCAAACTCATATTTCATGAAGACAAACATTCTGACCAATTTTCAAGTCAATTGAGCAAAAAATGTGGCCTCGAGTGCCTTAAAGATATTTCTTTAATTCGACCTAGTGACCTAGATTATGAACCCAGGTGACCCAAATTTGAACTGGTCACTGACTATATCAAAAGAAACATTTTAACCAATTTTCAAATCAAATGAATAATAAATGTGGCCTCTAGAGTGCCCACTAGCTATTTCTTTAATTTGACCAAGTGACCTAGTTTACAATCCCAGTTGACCCAAATTCAGACTCATGTGAGATTTTACAAAGACAAACATTCTGACCAATTTCCAAGGCAATTAAGCAAAGAATGTGGCCTCTAGAGTACCCACAAGGTATTTCTTTATTTTGACCTAGTGACCTAGTTTATGGTTCCAGGTGACCCAAATCCAAACTCATCTGGTATTTCATCAAGACAAACATTCTGGCCAAATTTCAGGTCATTTGAGCAATAAATGTGGCCTCCAGAGTGCAAACAAGGTATTTCTTTAATTTGACCCAGTGAACTAGTTTATGACCCAAGTTGACCCAAATTAATCTAATGTGAGACTTTATACAGACCAACTTTCTAATTTTCAAGGCAATTGAGCAAATAATGTGACCTCGAGAGTGCCAACAAGGTATTTCTTTAATTTGACCAAGTGACTTAGTTTATGACCCAAGATGACCCAATTTTGAACTCAATGAACTTGTTGCGCTTAGATGGGCAAACAAACTTAGAAGAGAATCACTACATACCAAATATCAAAGCTCTACGCCTTCCAGTTTTAAAGAAGAATTTTAAAGTTTTCCTTCTTTGTTCCTATGTTCAAACTTGTGACCCCCGGGGCTGGGCCAGTTTTGACCCAGGGGCATCATATGAACAAACTTGGTAGAGGTCCACTAGGAAATGCTACATACCAAATATCAAAGCTCCACACCTTTCGGTTTCAGAAAAGAAGAATTTTAAAGTTTTCCTTCTTTGTTCCTATGTTCGAACTTGTGACCCCAGGGGCTGGGCCAGTTTTGACCCAAGCAGCATCCTTGGAACAAACTTGGTAGAAGTCCACTAGGAGATGCTACATACCAAATATCAAAGCTCTATGCCTTCCCATTTAAGAGAAAAAAAAAAAATTAAAGTTTTCCTTCTTTGTTCCTATGTTTGAACTTGTGACCCCCGGGGCAGGGCCAATTTTGACCCCAAGGGCATCATATGCACAAACTTAGTAGAGGTCTACTAGGCGATGCTACATACCAAATATCAAAGCTCCATGCCTTCCTGTTTCAGAGAAGAAGATTTTTAAAGTTTTCCTTCTTTGTTCCTATGTTGGAAATTGTGACCCCCAGGGCGGGGCCAGTTTTGACCCCAGGGGCATCATATGAACAAACTTGATAGAGGTCCACTAGGCGATGCTACATACAAAATATCAAAGCTCTACACCTTCAAGTTTTAGAGAAGAAGATTTTTAAAGCTTTCCTTCTTTGTTACTATGCTCAAACTTGTGACCCCCGGGGCGGGGCCAGTTTTGACCCCAGGGGCATCATATGAACACACTTGGTAGAGGTCCACTAGGCAATGCTACATGCCAACTATCAAAGCTCTACACCTTCCAGTTTCAGAGAACATGATTTTTAAAGTTTCCCCTCTTTGTTCCTATGTTCGAACTTGTGACCCCCGGGCCGGGCCCAGTTTTGACCACAGGGACATCATATGAACAAACTTGGTAGAGGTCCACTAGGCGATGCTACATACAAAATATCAAAGCTCTACGCCTTCAAGTTTCAGAGGAGAAGATTTTTAAAGTTTTCCTTCTTTGTTACTATGCTCAAACTTGTGACCCCCGGGGCAGGGCCAGTTTTGACCCCAAGGGCATCATATGAACAAACTTGGTAGAGGTCCACTAGGAGATGCTACATGCCAAATATCAAAGCTCTACGCCTTCAAGTTTCAGAGAAGAACATTTTTAAAGTTTTCCTTCTTTGTTACTATGCTCAAACTTGTGACCCCCGGGGTGGGGCCAGTTTTGACCTCAGGGGCATCATATGAACAAACTTGGTAGAGGTCTACTAGGCAATGCTACATACTAAATATAAAAGCTCTACGCCTTCAAGTTTCAGAGAAGATGATTTTTAAAGTTTCCCCTCTTTGTTCCTATGTTCGAACTTGTGACCCCCGGGGGCAGGGCCAGTTTTGACCCCAAGGGCATCATATGAACAAACTTGGTAGAGGTCCACTAGGAGATGCTTCATGCCAAATATCAAAGCTCTATGCCTTCTAGTTTTACAGAAGAAGATTTTTAAAGTTTTCCTTCTTTGTTCCTATGTTGGGAATTGTGACCCCCGGGGCGGGGCCATTTTTGACCCCAGGGACATCATATGAACAAACTTGGTAGAGGTCCACTAGGAGATGCTACATGCCAAATATCAAAGCTCTACGCCTTCAAGTTTTAGAGGAGAAGATTTCTAAAGTTTTCCTTCTTTGTGACTATGCTCAAACTTGTGACCCCTGGGGCGGGGCCAGTTTTGACCCCAGGGGCATCATATGAACAAACTTGGTAGAGGTCCACTAGGAGATGCTACATACCAAATATCAAAGCTCTGCGCCTTCTAGTTTCAGAGAAGAAGATTGTCAAAGATTTTGCCTTTTTTTCCTTTTTGTTGCCATGGCAACCAGAGTTGTGGGTGGAATTCAATTCTTTGAACAATTTTGGTAGAGCTTCACCCAAGGAACATCCCTGCCAAGTTTCATCAAGATTGGCCCAGTGGTTAAGGAGAAGAAGATGTTTAAAGAAATTGTTGACGGACGCCGGACATAGGGCGATCACAATAGCTCACCTTTAGCACGTTGTGCTAAGGTGAGCTAAAAACATATGGGAAAAAGAAGAAAGTGCTGACTACCAGCATTATCTCCTATTCCCACTTTATCTTCAAAAGCCTTCTGCCTCGGGTTGTTATAGCACAAGACTGCTTAACCCTTTACCACTGTACCACACAATCCCAACTTTTCATGACCCGGGAAAAAAAGCCTTTTGAAAACATTGTTGGAAAAAGAGAAAATGCTGGTAACAAGCATTTTTTCCTTTTCCCACAATATTTTCTACCCTTCCGAAAACAAATTTCAATTTTTCAGCCACATTTATTTTGTCATCTGCAAATGCTTTCAATTTGGACTAGTTTAAATTTTGTCATTTGGTAGAGTTAATAACCAGTGAACAAATCTCTAAGATTGTTCAAGTCTTCACAACTTGACAAAATTTTAGACTCATCCAATTTGGAAGCATTTGCAGGTGAAAAATTGCATATGGCTAAAATACTAAGATTTGCCTATGGTAAGGTAGAAAACATTGTGGGGAACGGAGGAAATACTGGTTACCATCATTTTCTCCTTTTATCACAATGCTTTAAGGGCCTTCTGCTCTAGGGTCGTTAAAACTCAGGAACATGTGGTAAACAGTCAAATTAATTTACATGTCATAGGCAGCTTTTACAGAAGCAGAAAATTGTAAGTCTGAGGGAGAAAGAAATTAATCTAAATCAACACACTTCATCGAATTTTGGAAGAAAATTTGGGTAACGCCGAACTCTAACCTCCAACCTCCTGCAATACTAGCCCTGTTCTTAACTACAGAGCTACTGTGGTATACATTTTATTGTGTGAAGGAAAAGAGATGAGAAAACATACCTCCACCTGATGGATACCTAACATGACCTTTGTGCTCTGGGCGAGACATTCTGAAAACAAAGTTAGACAGAGACAAATGCAACAAGCAGCAGAAAATGATAGAATTACAGGCAAAGTCAGTCAACAGAGGTCCAGAAAAGTGTGACCATATTCCTTGAAAAAAAAATCATAAAATATACACAAAAACCTATATTGTGGGTATGTATATGATTTGTCTAATGGACAAAATTCATGTGATTACCAACAACATAGGTAAATGAAGAGTATTTAGCTTTTTGGAAGAGTTCTAGATAAGTATGGTTATTCAATCCAGTAAATATGGTTTCTGTACCATCCTATGGACAGTAACATGAATTGTGTCACTGACAAAATTCTAATGTATCCACTTCCTATGTTTTTGTGAAAACCAAAGGTTATAAAACTTTTTGAACCAAAATCCTTTCCCTGATCCAATCTGATCTGTACCTCTGATTTTGCTTTTGGAAATTTAACTCTACCCCCTGAATCTGTTACCCTGTAGCAAGGTTAAAAGCAGTAGAAAATTCTTCACATGCATAGGATTCAAAATTTTACTTCATGTGACAGGTTTTTTTTTTTTTTAAATTTTCAGTTTTACATCAATGAAGTAAAGGAAAGAAAAGAGCAAGATATACTGGGTAATTAACTCTTTACCAAATGACAAAATTTTAGATGTGTCCAATTTGAAAGCATTTGCAGACGACAAGATAAAGGCGATTCAAAAATTACAGTTTGTTCTGGGAAGGGTAGAAAGCATTGTGGGAATAGGAGAAAATGCTGGTTACCAGCATTTTCCCCTTTTCCAACAATATTTTCAAAAGGTATCTTTCTCAGGGTCATTAAAAGTCGGGATTGTGAGGTAAAGGGTTAATTTCAGATTAACTCTTTACCAAATGACGAAATCTTACGCCAGTCAAATTTGAAAGCAACAGCAGACAACAAATAAAATTTGAGTCATTGAATGATATTTGTCTTTGAAAGGGTTGAAAACATTGTGGGAAAAGGAGAAAATCCCGGTTACCTGCATTTTCTCCTTCTCCTTTAATGTTTTCAATGCCTTCTTCTTCAGGGTCGTTAAAAGTCGGGATTGCGTGGTAATGGGTTAAACATTTTTGGAGACATTATGAAATTCCTCATTTCTCTATTAGTCACCATGTTTTCAACATAGGATATTATGTAGATGCAACCTGATCCATTCATGGAAATTATAAAGTGTAATTCATGTACACTTTATAATTTCAAGAGTGATTTTTTAACCCTTTAACACACTAAAAAATTTTAGTCTAGTCCATATAAAGAGCATTTGTTGACAACAAATAAAGAGTGGGTCAAACAAAGGCTTTTGTTTCTTAACAGCAGGAAACATTATGTGAAAAGGAGAAAATCCTAATTACTGCATTTTCTCCTTTTCATGCAACGTTTTCTAAAGCCATTTTTCTTGGGGTATAGTTAAAGGTCAACTCTTTACCAACCAATCTTGTGCATTTACAACACTGAGCAAGAGAATCTTTGAAAACAGGGTGGAAAATGGGAAAATGCTTGTCAGAAGCATTTTCTCATTTTTCAACGATGTATTTTGGCCTTTCCAAGACAAGTTCCATCATTTTGGCCATACTTGAATGCTATAAATACAGAAAATTGTAAAATTTTGTTATCCAGGCTAAACCATTACCAGTTGTAGGCTATTACCGTTGCATACCAAGAACTTCAGCAAGTATCTTCCTCTTCACCACACAACAAAATTTCAAACTGGTCCAAATTGAAAGCACTTGCAGACGACAAATTGAAGTTGGCCCAAATGACAAAAATTTCTCCTTGATAGGGTGGAAAACATTGTGGGAAATGTGTGCAATGTTTTCAAAAGCTTCTTTTTCAGGGTCGTTAGAAGTCGGCATTGTGTGGTAAAGTATTAACCCTTTACCAGACGACAAAATTTTAGCCTTGTCCAAACTGAGAGCATTTGCAGACGACAATTTCAATGTGGCTCAAATGGTGTAATTTTTCTTTGATAGGGTAGAAAACATTGTGGGAAAAGGAGAAAATGCTGGTTACCAGCATTTTCTCCTTTTCCCACAATGTTTTCAAAAGGCTTCTTTCCCAGGGGCGTCAAAAGGCGCCATTGTGCGGTAAAGGGTTAAGAGAGACAGTAAGAAGGAAGAAAAATGTTTAAACCCTTAGGCTGATAAGCACAACTCGCTGACCTTTTGCAGACAGTGTAGATCAAGATCAGACTTCACAGAACATGAAGTCTGATCTTGGATCTACACTGTCGGAAAAGGAGATATTTTTTCTAAAGAAAAATTAGTTTGAAGTAGCAATATACAAGATTTAATATCGGCTTGAAATTTTAATTTATTTAGCAGGATAAGGTTAATTTCCTAGTCATGTGGAAAAACCTTGGTACAAGTAGTTGTATTTTCAAAATCTATCAACTGTAGGGACATTAACACTTAACTCATATTTGTTCTATATTCTGTTTATCCTTCCATTTTAAATATCTTGCATATTTATCCTAACCTTCTTTCCATCTCAACTTTTTTTAAACCTATACCAAGAAATCCTGTGTTTAACCAACCCTAGAAAGAAGGCAGATTTTTGCCAGCATTTCCTCCTTTTCCCACAATGCTTTCTACCCTTTCAAAGACAAATTCCATTACTTGAGTTTCCTGGAAATTACTGTCTTCAATATGTCTCAATTTGGATGAGTTTAAATTTTTTTTTATCTGCCAAAGAATGTATCATCCCCATGCGCGGATCCAGATATTTTTCTCAGGGGGGGTCCCACTGAAAACGTACTCGTCTTATTATATGATACTTTGATTTCCGGATTTCAGTGGATGTTAGCCGTTTACAAGAAAAGTCAACGTTTCCAGTTCTAACCACGAGGAGGTCTCCACATTTAGACCCCTTTTTTTTATTATTATCATTATTATCTTTTTTTTTTTATTTATTTATGTATTTATTTCTTTTTTTTACTATTTATGTTAAACCTTTATTTCTTTCTTACATTTGTTGGAAAGAAATGTTGCTGCCGGTATACCTAATGCTGACCAAAGATCAACCGCCCTACCAGTAACCTCAGTATTGTCAGCCAATGGTATCTAAATCATACAAGATACATGATTGAAACATTCGCCTTTTATGTTTCACCGCAAACATTTGGCAGATTGTCTTTGTATCAATGCTTTTTGCATGGTTCAAATGCATTAGCGCTAATGCGGACAATCTGCCCTCATTCATGGTACTTCGCATGTAGCTTTTAATGCGGCAAAGTCCAGAAAATGAGCACTCAGCTTCACATGAACTGACAGGAAGTGTACAGCCTATATGCAGAAGAATTTTTGTATCTGGAAAAACATCTCAGTCTGTAATTGCGTACATATCTAGAAGACTGTTTGGTTTAATTCCTTTTTCAATAAGTTTCCCACAGGCTTTCTTCCATTCAAATAAATGAGCATGTAGATCATTCGAGGAAGAGCTTTGCAAATCGGAATCCCAGAAGAGCAAATCAGAAGAAAGCTTCTTCATTTCTGATTCTGAGAGGCTCGACATTTTTTCAGGGATTAAACAGCCCAAAGTATATGCTACATGGTCGTCCTTCTGAAATCTGTCACTCAGCTCCTGTGATAAATGATCTAAAAATGGAATAGCAACTGCCAGTTTGAAGTATTCTGATGGGGTGGAGCTAGTGATGTTTGTTCTCTTTGTTTGTCTACTGCAAGTCCTTGGGATCTTTTCTTCTATTTGAAGCTCCCCAGCAATCCGTTTGCTATCTGTATACCATGCTTCAAACTCCTGGTCTACGTTAATTCTCATATCTTTCACTCTGTCGACCCGATCAGTAACTAGATTACGTGCTTCGTACACGTCCAAATCGCGTTTCTGCAGCTTTGTCGCAAGAGACCTGACTGTCTCCAGAATAGCTCTAACGCAAATGAATGTTACAAGAAACTGGAATGACATCAGAGTAGCCAACAAACCTTGTGCAGTTACTTTAGTCCGAGCATCCCATGACAAGTCATCCTCTGAGTTTTCGTCAAGTGAGGGATCTAGAATAAACTGAAGGCATTCAACAATATACATATTGTAGAATACATCGTAACATGTATGCCGTTCTACCCATCGGGTTTTGCGCAAACCTAAAAGCTTTTTACGCTTTGAATCTTTGCCGTGGTATTCTAGTACACGCTCAAAATAGCGTTGTCGTTTGGGTGACGAATCGAAGAAAATGAACGTGGAATTTATTCCATCTATCATGTCTCTGACCAGAGGAAGTTTACATGCATGTGCTATGCTCAAGTTGAGGACATGGTTCTTGCAGTGGGTGTAAACAGCAAGTTTGTTTATAGACTTTATTCGCGCTTGACATCCCATCCCAATTTTTCTGATGACATCGCTGCAGCCCCGTCATATGCTTGACCCCTCATTTTATCTATTGCAATATTGTTTTCTGTCAAAATTTCAATGCTTTTTCTTGAAATGGTTTCTCCAGTTGTATGCGCTAGGTGAACAAAGTCAAAAAACTCCTCCTGGATACATGGTTCAGTTTCACTTCCATCTAAAAACCGTAAACATAAGGCTAGGACCTCCTGATTGGAAAACTTATCCGTCACTTCATCTGGTATGATCGAGTAGAATCCCCTGCCTTTTAGGTCTGCTAGCATTGTTTTCTGATGTACTGTCCAATAATTTCAATCAGTTGGTTTTGGATTGTCTTGCTGGTGTATGTCGCGTTCTTAGGTGATTTTTCAATATGTTCTGTCAGCTCCATGTCATGACTTGCAAGTAACTTCAGAATGGCCAAGAAGTTTCCCTTGTTGGAAGATGTACTCGTGGAATCATCCCTATGGCCCCTCAATGGCAAATTCTGCTTTCCACAGAGAATGATCGATTCTACGATCATTTTAAGCAGCCTAACGTTTTTATCATACATGTCTTTGTTCTGCGTATTGGTCTTATATTTTACGGTGCTTTCCGGGCTCTTGAGGCTTGCTTTCAGTGTCTGATATGAAATACATGCATTCTTATGGTAATCAGAATATCCATGCTTTTCTAAAGAGCCATCTTTCCCAACAGCCTTTTTGAAATTTGTGAATGGTTTCGAAACAAAGGTGTCATAACATCTAATGTCTGATTGGGGAAACAACACACAGACTTTGCAAAGACCGCCCTTTAAAATGCTACTGTACGACAGCCATTTATATTTCTCTAACCAGCTTTTCTGAAAATAAAGTTTCTTCTCCTTAGATTTGCCAGCAAACTGCTTTGTCTTGAATGGCAAATTCTGAAGAATTTCTGGATCAGGACTATTTTCTACAAGAGAAATCTTCTCCGTTTCGGAGAGAGACGAAAGTGGGATAGTCCCATTCACAATATCCCCCAAATCATATTTCGATGACCTATGGAAATCTGTGTCTGTTTGGTCGTCTGGGTCTTTGTCGCCAGGTTTATCTGCAGTTCCTTGGTCTGAATTTTCAGGTTGCTCAGCCTTGTCATCGGTGTGCTCATGACTTTGAGAATCGGTAGAGGCTGGTTTGTTGTCATCATGAGATTCATATTTGAAATAATCAGAAATTACTTTCTGCTTATCCAAAGGGGGTTGCCCAGATGGTGCCTTTTCGGGCGAAGAGGGTTGCCCATGTGATGCCTTTTCGGGCAAAGAGGGATGCTCAGATGATGCCTTTTGGGGCGATTGTTTTGCGTTATCAATCAAATGACACGAAACAAAATGATTTGGGCGCCACATCTGCTTATTTGTATTTGAGGTATGCGTCCACATGATGTACATTGAAGGACCAGATTGGTCTCCAGAAAAGTCTAAAGGACATATTGTCTGGTTGTGCACTTGTCTATTGATAACGATATTTTGTACTTGTGGAAATATTGTCACTATTGGGCGATTAAAGGCATTTGCGGTGGCATATAGGTGCAACAGGGACGAGTACTGGCCCTTGTTTACTGATTTCATGATCTCATTCTTTAAAGATTTTGGGACATCATTTGGGACCCTAGCATCATCAGAGATCGAAGTTTCGAAAATATACTGGAAATCGGAAGACTTAGTCGACATCTCTGTATATGTCACACTGCTTGTGTATTTGATAAAGTTTGAAACCAACTCGTAAATGCACCGTACTCGACACTCAATGTGATGATTTTCTGTGCCAAAAACAGAATTTGACACAGATCTAAAAAAGCAGTTGCCATCTCCAACAACCGTCACAGGAGCAATGCTTTGCTTGATTTCAGTATCTTTAGGAAATAAGCATTTGGAGATTGCGTCCTCAGAGGAAGAAACTCTGTCCTGTGTAACAACTGTCTCCGGTAAAGTGCTTTCACGCATTAATGTTCCCCTCATTAGTACTTGCAACTTAAATGCAATCCACCCGCTTTTCGTGGCATTCGCAAATGCCTCTCGCACCAATTCCCACTTGGGATGTTCTCGTCACATTTCCTGACTCCATACTGCTATTGCAATTCCAAGTGAAAGACGTTAAAAATTCTTGTAAGATCGCATAAACCAAGATCTTACATGTATATCAAAATCCAAACTTAGAAATGACGCATTAGGGAATAAACTTAAGCTTGCTCTACCACCTTAATGCTAACGTGAAGAAAAATTGAAATAATTATTTGTCAAAGAGATATCGACTCATGCTGTATTTACGAACGCATTCGTTTTAACTGACTTTTGCATACAAATGGCGGAAATCTCAATTGATTTTTCAATGACGTAATTTTGTAACGCTGTATTTTTGATACGATTTTAATTAAGACATGAGAAAACCTGGTCGGATCTTTGATTTGTGCTTTTGAATTATTACTGATACAGATAATATATTTATTTTGTAAAAGCCCTGTGATCATTTTACAAGTGCATACATTGCTGCATATCCGCTATTATATTTACATGTACACAACCTCGCACTCTAATTTTTCATTGTTGCCTAAGGACTATTAAGGATTAAACTAAATGCCGATTTTAATTCCAGACGACACCATTAGGCCACACATTTAATCTGGATTATATTTAACTTAAATGCTGTGCAATATCAAACCGGTCCCATTCATGAATCCAATAACCACATTTTTGCCAAAATTCCAGGGGGGGTCCGGACCCCTGGTTCCCCCCTCTGGATCCGCGCATGATCCCTTCCTGAGAGAAGTAGTTCAGTCTCTTCCAAATTGAAAGCCTTTGCAGACAATAAATTCAAAATCGGTAAATGTGATCTTTTATTCTGTTAACTCTTAACGACACAACAAAATTGTAGACCAGTCCAAATTGAAAGCGTTTGCAGACAACAGATAAAATTGGGAACAAACAATAGAATCTGTCTTTGAGATTGACGAAAATATTGTGGGAATAGAAGAAAATGCTGGTTACCAGCATTTTCTTCTTTCCCACAATGTTTTCAAAAGCCTTTTGTTTCAGGGTCACTGAAACTCGGTATTGTGTTGTAAAGAGTTAAAGAGTAGATAAATGTATTTAACAAGCAAATTATTACACAAAAAAGTATGAAAGAATAGGAGAAATTGCTTGTTGCTGGCAGTTTCTCATTTTCCAACCACATTGGACCATATTTTTTAAAATCCTTCTTCCTCAAGGTCATACCCAGGATCACTTGGTAACAGCTACAGACTGCATTACCTAATTACTAAAGATCAGACTAGTCCAATAATGTTATGATAGGACACAATCCGTATTTTCTTTCCTAAGGGAAATTAATCCTTTTAACAGCAAAATGAATAAAATAGATGAATTCAGTCGGTAAACAGATTTACACTATTACTGCTTCAAGCCCGTTTTTGTAGATATATCTCAAACTTAAAAAATACTAGACATTGCATTCAAAGACCAGACTGCATTATTGGTGAGGTCTGATCTTGATCAATATTGCTTGCATTCTATGGGTAAAATATCTTGTTCTAAAATAATTTTCAATGATTTTAAAAAACACAATTGTTGTACATCAAATTTCTGAAATACCTGTTATCTGCAATATCACCATACTGTGGTCCATTTTGTGCTTGGTAACCCATTGGGGGCCCCTGAGGGGGGCCCATTGAGGGTGGATTGGGTGGTTGAGGGACTGACTGTCTCCCCTGGTCTGAAGTTCAGGAAGACAAACATGCGGTAAGACAGAAAAGTTGCTAGCAAAATTAGAAAAAGATACTAGTATATTGCCATGCAGCTGCCACAGAAATGTTCATTTGTATAACTCTTTACAACACAGCAAAATTTCGGACTTGTACAAATCCACAGCATTTGAAATGTGCCTAAAATAGTGGGGCTTGTAAAGGTAGAAAGCATTGTGGGAAAAGGATAAAATGCTGGTTACCAGCATTTTCTCGTTTTCCCCAAATTTTTTCTAAAGCCCCCTTCCCACATATCATTGAAACTCTGGCTTGTGTGGAAAAGGGATACTGGTAAGCCTTTACTATACAATCCCCTGTTTTAATGCTTTCAATGGAAAGGGGCAGCTGAAAACATTGTGGGAAAATGAGAAAATACTGGTGACTTCTAAAAGACCAATCCCATCATTTGAGCCTCATAAAATGTAACTTCCACTAAGTGCTAACACTTTCAATTTGGATGAGTCTAAATTTGTGTTCTCTTGTAAGGAGTCAATTCTGTAACCCTTTACCACCCAACAAAATTTCAGACTCGCTAAAAGCGAGTGCAATTGCAGACAACAAATTTAATGTGGTCCAAATTATTGCGTTTTATTTGAAAGATTAGAAAACATAGTGGGAAAAGAAGAAAATGCTGGTTACCTGCATTTTCTCCTTTTCTCACAGTGGTTTCAAAGCCTACTGTCTCAGGATCATTAAAACTTGGGATTGTGTGGTAAAGGGTTAACAAAACTTTAGACTAGTCTATATTGAGAGCATTATCCAGATGATAAAAGTTGAACAAGTGATTGGATTTGCCTTTGAAAAAGCTGGTAACAGTTTTGAAAAAGAAGAAAATGCTTGTTACCAGCTTTTTCTCCTTTCCCCACCATGTTTTCAACAGCCATTCTCCTCAAGGTTAAAAAAGGCCAGATTTTTCTATAAAAATTTAAAAGGTTTAGCATATAACATTTTGATCATGTAAGCCATGCAATAGGAATAAGGAAGGAAGCTGTGAAACCCTTCTCAAACTGTGATAATAAGAAATTCATTAACTTGCAAACAACCTTGCAAAAGCCAATTTTGAAAACATCCTTGTATGTGGATAATTGACAAAGCTCTTTACAGAACAATAAAAATTTGGAGTCGTCCAAATTTAAAGCATTGCAGGCAACAATTTACATGTGGCTATGGTTATGAGATTTGCCTGTAAAAGACTAGAAAACACTATGGGAAATGGAGAAAATAATGGTTACCAGCCTTTTCTCCTTTTCCCACAATGTTTTCAAAAGTCTAATTTCCCAGGGTAGTTAAAAAATCAGAGTTGTACGGTAAAGAATTTTGATGCACATGTATATGTGAATTCATATATACATGTGAAAACATTGTGGCCCGAGGAGAAATTAATTGTTTTGAACTATTTCTCCACTTACATTAGTATTTTAGGAAGGGGTCTGCGAAAGTTGTCCCCAGAAGTCAATAAGATTACCAAGTACAATAGATAGGAATATTATGCAATAAAAAATGAGGAAAGAGTTAAGTAAAACAAGAGGGCCATGATGGCCCTGTATCGCTCCACTGGCTTATAAATATAAACCATAAATAATAAACATTTCAATGCTGAGCCAAATGGTTTCAAAATGACTTACAAAGTTTTCTCTGTAAAAGCCCATATGAAAGTTGACACCTGCAGGGCAAAGCCATTTTTGATCCCAGAGCTATAATTACTTGAACCCTGGTAGAGGTCCACAAGATAAAGCCATAAAAATAAGGTGATTTTCAAGTTTTGTCCATATGAAGCCTCTGTAAAACATAAGACCCCTGGTGCAAGGCTAATTTAAAAAAAAAAATCAAAACAGGAAGATTTCTTAAGTTGTCACTATGTAAGCCCATGTAAAACTTGTGACCCCTGCAGCAGGGCCAATTTTGACCCCAGGGCTAAAATTTTGGCCCACTTGGTAGAGGCCCACTAGATATAGCTACATGCAAAATTTGGTAGCTCTAGGCCTTATGGCTAGGTACAGGAAGATTTTTAAAGTTTTCTCTATATAAGCCTATGTAAAACTTGTGACCCCTGGGCCTGAGCCAATTTTGACCCCAGGGCTAAAATTTTGGCCCACTTGGTAGAGGCCCACTAGATATAGCTACATGCAAAATTTAGTAGCTCTAGGCCTTATGGCTAGGTACAGGAAGATTTTTAAAGTTTTCTCTATATAAGCCTATGTAAAACTTGTGACCCCTGGGGCAGAGCCAATTTTGACCCCAGGGCTATAATTTGAAGAAACTTGATAGAGGTCTACTACATAAAGCTACATGCCAAATTTGGTAGCCCTATGCCTTATGGTTTCTGACAAGAAGATTTTTAAAGATTTCCAATATTTTTCAGTTTTGTTGCCATGGCAACCAGAGTTTTTGAAGGAATCAAATTCTTTCAAGAAATTCTGAAGAGGACCATGGCAGGATCATTTCTGTGAAGTTTCATGAAAATTGGATGGGTAGTTTCAGAGAAGAAGATGTTTGAAATAAAAGTTAACGCACGGACGGACAGACGGACGCATGCACGCACGACGGACACCGGGCCATGACATTAGCCCGCTGGCCTTCGGCCAGTGGAGCTAAAAACTCTTTCTGCTCAGCAAGTTTGAAAAAAAAAAACAGTTATGGTTCAACATTAACTCATTACGACATAACAAAATTTTAGTATCCATAATCAAAGTATTTGCAGACAACAAATTAAATGTAGCTTAAATGACAGGGTTTGTCTCTGAGGGGGTACTGCAAAACTAGAAACTAGAGGCCCTTGAGGGCCTGAATTGCTCTATGGGCATTGATTTTTGCTTTCTTTTTTCTAGCATAATTATGTTATGAATTCATGATGCAAAAAGGAAAAAAGCAACCACACAAAAAAATGGGGGAAGGGGATGTTGCTGCAAGTGGACTTGAACCCACTAAGACAGTGCAAGTGGGCATGGTGAATTAAACAAATTGTGAAAAAAATTTGAAGCACAATTTCTTATAACCAATTGTTTAGATCCAGCCAAATCTGATAGGGTTTTAGTACTCATTCTTGTACACAATCCCTGCAAGCTTCAAAGAAATGTGACTAATAATGTGAGACTGTGTTGAGTAAACAGTACCATGTCATAAAATGGCTGCTTTTCCTAAATTAATTGCTAGATTTTCTTCATTCTTAATAGAGTTCAATTCCTTGATGATACAAATAATCTTTGAAAGTTTCAAAAGAATTTAAAAAAAAAATGCGACTTTATTGCATAAACAAGAAATGTAAATTTTCAAATTCAAATGGCTCCTTTTCCCATACTGATTGTCATTTTCTTATGTTTTTCAAAATCAATAGGGTTCAAGCTAAAGCAACAGTGTAAATTTCGTGAAAATTCAACCACAAATGCCGAAGTTATCGCATGGAAAGGAATTGTAAATTTTTAAATTTACATGGCTACTTTTCCTATGCTGATTGCCAAATTTTTTTCAAAATCAATAGGGTTCGAGCTATTGATGATACAAAGCAACTGTGTGAGTTTTACGAAAATCTGATGACAAATGCAGACTTTGTCGCATAAACAAGAAATTGAAATTTTGAACTTTAAATGGCTACTATTTCCACACTGATTGCCAAATTTTTTTCAAAATCGATAGGGTTCAAGCTATTGATAAAATAAACAAAATGTACAAGTTTCACCAAAATCCGACGACAAATGAAGACTTTATCACGCAAACAAGAAATTGAAATTCTGAACTTCAAATGGCTACTTTTCCCACACTGATGGTCAGATTTTTTTCAAAATCAATAGGTTTCAAACTATTGATGAGATAAACAAACTGTGCAAGTTTTGTGGAAATCCTACTACAAATGTGGACTTTACTGCATAAACAAGAAATTGAATTTTTGAACTTAAAATGGCTACTTTTCCAACACTGATTGTCATATTTTTTTAACAAGAGGGCCATGATGGCCCTGTATCGCTCCACTGGCTTATAAATATAAACCATGAAGAAAAGTCTTCACTATATAAGCCCTTATAAAACTTTGACCCCAGGACTACAGTCGGACTAAATGGGGAATATGTGTATTAGAAGAATAACATGCCAAATTTGGGAGTTTTTGGCCTTATGGCTAGTAACAAGATGGTTTCTGAACTTTTCACTCCATAAACCCATGTAAAACTTGTGACCCCTGGTGCAGGGCCAAACTTGATCCTAGGGTTGTAACTTGGGCCCTCTTTGTAATTGTCCACTAGATAATGCTATAATTATGCAAAATTTGGTAGCCTAAGCCTTATGGCTATGTACACCAAGATTTAAAAGTTTTCCCTATGTAAGCCCACGTAAATCTTATGAACCCCCCCTCCCCCAAGCATGAGGCCAAATTGACCCCAGGACTATACTTTGGGCACTTTTGGTAGACCCCAACTAGATCAAGCTAAATGCAAAATTTGGTAGCTCTAGGCCTTATGGCTAGGTACGGGAAGATTTTTAAAGTTTTCTCTATATAAGCCTATGTAAAAGTTGTGACCCCTGGGGCAGAGCCAATTTTGACCCCAGGGCTATAATTTCAAGAAACATGATAGAGGTCTACTACATAAAGCTACATGCCAAATTTGGTAGCCCTATGCCTTATGGTTTCAGACAAGAAGATTTTTAAAGTTTTCTCTATACAAGCCTTTGTAAAACTTGTGACCCCTGGGGCAGAGCCAATTTTGACCCCAGGGCTATAATTTCAAGAAACATGATAGAGGTCTACTACATAAAGCTACATGCCAAATTTGGTAGCCCTATGCCTTATGGTTTCAGACAAGAAGATTTTTAAAGTTTTCTCTATATAAGCCTATGTAAAACTTGTGACCCCTGGGGCAGAGCCAATTTTGACCCCAGGGCTATAATTTCATGAAACATGATAGAGGTCTACTACATAAAGCTACATGCCAAATTTGGTAGCCCTATGCCTTATGGTTTCAGACAAGAAGATTTTTAAAGATTTCCAATATTTTTCAGTTTTGTTGCCATGGCAACCAGAGTTTTTGAAGGAATCAAATTCTTTCAAGAAATTCTGAAGAGGACCATGACAGGATCATTTCTGTGAAGTTTCATGAAAATTGGATGGGTAGTTTCAGAGAAGAAGATGTTTGAAATAAAAGTTAACGCACTGACGCACGGAAGGACGCACGCACGCACAGACGGACGGACGCACGACGGACACCGGGCCATGACATAAGCCCGCTGGCCTTCGGCCAGTGGAGCTAAAAATCAGTAGGGTTCAAGCTATTGATGAGAAAAACAAACTGTGCAAGTTTCAGGAAAATATGACCACAAATGCAGACTTTATCGCGTAAACAAGGAAAGACTAACGGATGGACAGACGGACGACTGAAACCATGACATAAGCTCTGCTGGCTTAAAGCCAGTAGAGCCAATAACCCTCAATCATAATTAGCTATCCCATGAAAATCATCTTAAGTTTTATCATAGTTGTAAGTATTTAAGGAAACTTGCTGACTAAAAGGCAAGGTAAGACAGTTGATATTAAACATTCAGTAAGATGTTGAAACAAAAAAAATTCTATCACTTTTAAGATATAATCTACAATTTGAAGATAAATCCAATCATTTGGGCAACTTCGAACATGAAGTCTGCAAATGCTTTCAATTTGGCTTAATCTACAATTTTGTCGTCTGGCAAAGAGTAATAAATGGATTAAAACCTGCAGACAACTATTTTCATTTTACAGCAGAATTTGAAAAGGTTTGAGCAAAACGAGAAATTTTGATTTGAAATTACAATTTTAGCTGACAAACAAACTCAAATTTATCTATCTTGGGGACAAAAGAGTAAGCAGGGTTTTGATTTAGAAATGAAGCAACCGACTGATTGACAAAAACAACAGGCCGAGGGTCAAGGGGGGCGCCTAGGCTTTGGTGTCCATGATTACCAAAGGGAGATCAGAGAAACATATCGTTGCCTACAATTGGATAATTGGATGCAAGTATCCAATGAATGACAGCGTAACATTCATAAACCAATTGTTTCTGGTTTTGCGGTAAAATTGAACCGGTGTCGCAGTACAGTTACCAACACGTGAAATATTTTCGATATAAACAACGCGTTCAATTTTTCAAAGATCCCGCAAAAACAACCGATTAAAGGCCGATTTCAACTGATATTTTTGATCGGCAATCGGCTTTAAATGAAAACCCTGAGTAAGCCTGCAGAAATTTTGCTTCTTGAAAACCAAGAAACAGTTTTCAAGTTAAAGGTATTTAAAAGTTAAAGGTATTTAATTCAGAGTGCTAAAAAAGTAAGACATTTGAAACAGTATCACAAAATCAAACACATTTTTTCGGCCTTCAGCTACTCATCTCTATCTGATAATCTTAATGGAGCTCTCACACTTTTATTATATAATCTAAAAAAGAAGTCCAACAGGGTGTTCCTGCTTCCGTTTCCCTCTTCCATTATGTGTTTCTCTTTGGCTTTTCACTCAGCCAATGCCTTCCTTTTTCAGGCCAAAACTGTTAGATCTAGTGTATAAGTTTTGAGCAAAATTTTGTGGAAGTCTGAATGTTTAGAAAGAATGCTTAATTTATCCGAATGTCAGCACAACTTTTGAGTTAAGAAACCAACACCAAATGTGTTTCCATATTGTAGATCAACTAAAGTCAATGAATCTTCAATAAAAGGCTTTTCTCTCTGAGCATGCTTAGACTGCTATTAAAATTCTTCCATGGGTGATGGGACTAATGATCAGAGAGCTTCCATGGGTGATGGGACTAATGATCAGAGAGTGTGATATAGGACCTACACCTATCAGCACTTTAAACTTATTTCTGACCAAAATGTTCTTCTTTTTCTTCTGAGCTAAAATATACTGTTGCATGTATTGTGCATTCCTTTGTTGTTCTATGGATTAAATTTACTTTTCATGATACAACCTCTTGATTTCTGACACTGGTGACTCTACAACCTGAGTTGTAATGCGGTCTGCTAATGACCCCAAAAGCATTCAGCAGAACTTTTAGTTGCTGTATCACCAAGATCTGATTGCACAAAATGTGAAGTTTGATCCTGGATCTACCATGTTTACTATTTCTTTTTCTCGGGTTTTGGCCTACACAGCCTAGAATTTTCATTGCAGAATGAAAACATTTACTGTCTTAATTAAGTTCCCATTGAAAGTTAACCCTTTACCAAACACTCATGTTTTCATGGTCCTGACACAGTAAGTTTTTGAAAGTACTGAAGAGAAAGTAGAACATGCTGGTAGGTAGCATTTTCTCCTTCTCCAAGAATGTCTTCATGCAGCCTTCCAAAGAAATTACTATGATTATTTGTGTCACATTTCAATACTTAGCATACAGAATGCGTCAACAATTCTCATGTTTGGTAAAGAGTCGAAGTAAATTCAGCCAACAAGCCTAACCCCCACCAATCACATGCTATACTTACTGTTCAATGTTTCTAAAGCAGTGATCATTGCACCAGCAAAGGCCTCTGACTCCCCGGCACTCGCAAAATTTAGTCCATACACATGTCGGTTGTCTCGCCATTGATGAAATGTGGGTGTAGCTTGGTTGTACTTGAGATTTTTCAAAATTGCACAATTTATAACAACCTGTGAAAAGTACAAAGCGTAACAGTAATTATAAATTCACTGAAACGTTCTCTCAGACTCTGAAAACATCAAGATGGTTAAGCCAGTGATTCTATTTCGTCCAGAAAATCCCATTGAAAATATGGTGGCAAAATTAGAAATTGTTCTTCAAGCTCAATACTTTCTGTCATGGCAGTGTTTTTCCCTTCTATTCATACAAGAATCTTACTTCATTTGCCTTCACCTTAACTCTACTAAAATATTTACGAATGCTGGTTTGTTTGTTTGTTTGTTTGTTTGTTTGTTTGTTTGTATTGAACTTCAATGCCATTTTTAACAGCTTAGGTCATAATTTTCATGGTGGTCATTGCACCTATGCATGTGCTTGGAAAACAGCATTTCATCCTATTAACACATCGTTTTCCATCCTATCAGAGAACTAGTTCATTTGTACCAATTTCTATTCTGTCATCTACCATTCCTTTAAAGTCACGCTAGCTGCCAAAAGTAAACAAAGCATGTGTTAATATGCATTTAAATTTAATTCATACCATTTAGAGGTATAGAAACCACTGTGAAGATGACAATCTGTTATTGTACAGTCGGTCCTTGTGTTAGTCGCTGGCAGAGAAATAAATTTCAAAACTAGGTTACTATGTTAAAAGTTGCCAGGGTACTCTATCTATTGTCTACTTTTGCCTGATTTTAAAGTTCTTTTTTTTCTGCCAGCAACTAACACTTGGACCGACCACAAAAGAACAGATTGTCATCCTCACAGTATTTTCCATAAATTCACATGGTATGATTTAAAGTTAGATACATTTTAACCCTTTATCACACAATCCCGAGTTTTAACAACCCTGAGGTAGAAGGCCTTTGAATACACTGAGGGAAAAGGAGAAAATGTTGGTAACCAGCATTTTCTTCTTTTCCCACAATGTTTTCTACCTTATCTGATACAAATAATATCATATGCGCCACATTTTATTTGTCGTCTGCAAAAGCTTTCAATTTGGACCAGCCTAAAACTTTTTTGTGTGGTAAAGAGTTAACACCTGGATTGATTTTTTTGGCTGCTATTTAGAGCCTTTAACTCTTAACCAAAATTTTAGACTGGTCCAAATTGAAAGCATTTGCAGACAACAAATAGATGTGACTCAAATCTTAAAATTTGTCTAGGGAAAGGTAGAAAACATTGTGGGAAAAGGAGAAAATGCTGCTTACCAGCATTTTCTCCTTTTCCCACAATGTTTTCAAAGGTCTTCTTTCTCAATGACATTAAGTCAGGATTGTGTGGTAAAGTGTTAAACTGGAAGAGTCACCAATTTGTTGTTTGGGAAAGTGTATTGTATGGTCTGCATACACCTGACCTGAGATACCAAATTTCAAAACATTCTACAGTTTCATCTCTCAAATTTTAGATCACATACTGTCATGATGTACAGTTGATATAGCTTTAATTTCCTTATTCATATCAAATTCATCATTTAAGCCTTAACCACGTAACAAAATTTAGACTTGACCAAAATTGAAAGCATTTGACAATAACAAAATACATGAATCTACAAAGATGATTGCTGTCTTCCAAAAGGAAGATAACATTGTGGGAAAAGTAGAAAATGCTGGTTACCAGCATTTTCTATTTTTCATACATTGTTTTCAAATGCCTTCTCCTTCAAGGTCATTAAAACTCAGGATTGTGTGGTAAAGGGTTAATCCCTTTACAGCATACTTTACATGCCTCTGCTGTAGCGAACCATTTGAAAACACTGACACGCGGAAAATTGTATTGTATGGTGTTTGAACTCCATTTTCAACATTATTTCAGTTATATCACGGCGGCCAGTGCACCTATCCACGCTTTCCTGGAGTTTCATTTACCAGTACTATGCACAATATTCTTTCCAAGCCACTGGCTGCTTTCCCACATAACCATCGTCGAAACAATTGTCAGCAGAGAGAGAGGAATGAATCCTGTCGCAATGACTATCGTCAATCCTCGGAAAGAAATTAGCCAAGCCTGGGATCGAACCAGCGACCTCCTATTCTCAAGTCCTGTATGCTACCAACTGAGCTCAGGGGGCTTGGCGACACACGAAAAGGAACAACCACTTGAAATACTTAACTTTTTACCAAGTAATCCCGAGTCTTAACGGAAGAAAACATTCTAAAACAATGTGTGAAAAGCAGAAAATGTTGGTAACCAGTATTCACCTTTCTACCTTTCAAACACCTTTCTCCACTGGAGCTATTATCTTATTTCTCTGGGTCATGTGTGGCTCAGTGGTAAAGTGTAGGACCCACTGGATCCACTGGGTTTTTTCTAAGAGTGTCCTTGGACAAGCCACTTAATAGCCATAGCCTAGTTACTGATGGAACCCAGGAGATACATGAATATGCAAGCTGTCACAGTGATACATGTATGACTAAAATAATGTTGAAAGCAATCTTATTTCTCATCTACAATCCTGCTTTCAAATTGGACAAGCATAAAATTTCGTGTCTAGAAAAGAGTTAACCCTTTACCACACAATCCTGACTTTTAACAACCCTGAGAAAGAAGCCTTTTGAAAACATTGTTGGAAAAGGAGAAAATGCTAGAAACCAGCATTTTCTCCTTTTCCAACAATGTTTTCTACCCTTCCCAAAACAAATTTCAATTTTTCAGTAAAATTTATTTTGTCATATGTAATTGCTTTCAATTCTGACAAGTCTAAAATTTTGTGTCTAGAAAAGAGTTAATTATTGATAATGACATCATAAAAGATCACCAAGATATGGCATGTGGAATTTTCAATCGAAAATTATTATTCTTGGTGCAATAAACATTTCAGATCAAAGTTACTGATATAGTAATATTTCCCAGAATAGAGCAGCACAGCATTCCTCAATAAACTGCAAAATTGTGCTATTAACTAACCTTTAGAGCACAAAGTTTAAACAGACACTTTCAGTCAATAATTTACCCTTAAAGCGCCTTTCACAACCATAGATGCCTTTGCGGTCAGTGTAGATCAAGATCATGCTGCACAAAACGTACAGCTTGATCTTTGATTATACTGTCTGCTTTGCTGAAATACTGCAGACAAAAGCGTCCATGAAATTGCCATTATTTGGGTCATATTTCTAGGATAAAATTTTCTGTTGAGTTTATTTGGCACTATTAGCGTTAAGACCAAGATATGAGTAATTTCAAAAACTAATTTTGTCGAGAATGTCTCTCAGAGAGTGTAAATCAAAGATCAGTCTGCACATCTTGATCTATACTGGCCGCTCATAATGGCAACCTGAGTTGTTAAAGACTCTTCACTCTTTTTACCACACCACAATATTTCAGACTAGTCCAAAGAGAAAGCATTTGCAGACAAAAAATCAAATGTGGCTCTAATAATTTGATTCTTTCTGAGGGGTCAGGAAACATTGTGGAAAAAAAGGAGCAAATGCTGGTTACCAGCATTGTCTCCTACTCCCACAATGTTTTCTAATGTCTAATCTCCCTGGGCAGTTAAAACTTGGGATTCTGTGGTATTATGGGTTAAAGGGTAAAGCCTCTTAAAAGAAAAAAAGGCATCCTGGTGCAGTCTGTATCAGATACGTGCACAATAAACAGACTGGTCTCCAAACAAAGTTTTATGTAAGCCTTCTTCCTCAGATCATTTGGTAAAGGGAGAAGGTAAACACTTAGTGCGTAGTTTCATCCTCTATTTTTTCTCCTTTTCTCACAATGTTTTCTACATTCTCAAACACAACTCATACACCATCTGAGCAACATTTACATTGCATTGCAACTTCCAATCCTTTTAATTAGGGAAAGTCTAAAATTTTCTTGTTTGGTGAAGGATTAAGCAAACTCCATGTACAGTTTTATTTCCATTCCAGCAGCATGACTAGACTGTATGAATCATAAGACCTAAAGTTCCTAGAAATCAGTTCACTTATATATTGTTTCATACATCAGAAATATCTTATCTGTAGTATTGATGATTTAACCCTTTCCCACACGACAAAATTTCAGTCTTTCCAACCTTGAAAGCTTTTGAAGACAACAAATTTCATGTAGCTCAAAAGATGATTGTTGTCTTTGAAATGGGAGAAAACATTGCGGGAAAAGGAGAAAATGCTGGTAACCTGCATTTTCTCCTTTTCCCACAATGCTTTCAAAAGCCTTCTCTTCCAGGGTCATTAAAAATCAGGATTGTGTGGTATGGGGTTAAATCTGATGGCCTGAGGACCCTTCCTCCTTCCATATTTCTTGGAGACAGTAGTACAGTGGTTTTAGTAGCATAGTGGCCATTTAGGGTGCTCTTTATCAATGGCCATTACCTCATTTTTGTAAGTGCCCTGCCATCATCATGGGCATATCATCCATCCTATAGCAGCACATGTGTAAGGATGACAGCCCCTTTTAACTCTTTACCACACAATGCCGCCTTCTGATGCCCCTGGGAAAGAAGCCTTTTGAAAACATTGTGGGAAAAGGAGAAAATGCTGGTTACCAGCATTTTCTCCTTTTCCCACAATGTTTTCTACCCTATCAAAGAAAAGATGCACGATTTGAGCCACTTGAAATTTTCGTCTGCAAGTGCTTTCAATTTGGACAAGCTTAAAATTTTGTCGTCTTGTAAAAGGTTAACTCTTTGCCACAAGAAAAAACATAGGACTTTCCCAAATTGAAAGCATTTGCAGACGAAAAACACAAGTGATTCAAAAATTGAAATTTATGGAAGGAGAAACACGTTGTTGGAAAAGGGAAAAATGCTGGTTACCAGCATTTTCTCCTTTTCCCAAAATGTTTTCAAAAGCATCGTTTCTAAGGATCATCAGAAGTTTGCAGTGTGTGGTAATGAGTTTGTTAACCTGTCCAAACTGAAAGCATTTAACACAACAGTTGAAAGTGGCTTGAATGATGGAATTTGTCTTTGATAGGGTAAAAAACATTGTGGGACAAGGAGAAAATACGGGTAATCAGCATTTTCTTCTTAACCCACAATGCTTCCAAAAGCTCTTTTTCAGGGTCATTAAAATTTGCAATTGTGTGTAAAGGGTTAAAAATATCTTGATTTTCTACTTATCATGCAACATCTTTACTGGTGAAAGTTAGTGATACAATAAATGCAGAATGAATGGTGTTTTACTCTGCTTTAAATTTTATTTCAGTCATATCATGCATTCATGTATTTCCTAGGTTTGATCAGTACTAGGCTAGGGCTCTGAAGTGTCTTTCCCAAGGACACTCCAACAAAAAACCAAGTTAATCCAGCGAGGCTCAAACCCGGGCCCTCCATGTCACTTAGTCTCATTAATGAGACGTTTGCGGTGCTTCTTTTCACATTTGGACATTTGCTGTACACCGCACCGTTTTTGTCATTTTGTCTCTATCTAGGTGAACATAACACCTTGGGTGACAGATGAATTAAACTGCTTTTGCACAATGTAGCATTTAAATTGGAAATATTTTTGTTTGAAACAAAGGATTATTGAATACATAAGCAACATGTATGTTCAAATTCTAGTTTTGTTCTCTACTTGTGAAAATAAGAGAGTTTCAAAGTGCGCACAAAAACTGTGTGCAGATTTCAACTGTTTTTTTCACGATCCTCTCTGTACCCGGAGGCGACCAGTCAAAAATAAAAATTGCCTTCAGGGACAAATATCTGTACTACCATGTCACCAGTCCTTCACGTCACCACTGAGCCACACAGGACCCCTAAATGCAGGATAAATTTTTACAACACGATTTACTAATCATGGGACCAGTTGAAAAAATATTCCCTGTTTGGGTAAAAGCCTTCCTTCATTATTCAACTTTGATGCTTCCGTGTCAGGCATCAATTAACTCTGTGCCAGACAATAACTTAGGCTTGTCTAAATTGAACGAATTTGTGGACGACAAATTAAATGTGGCTCAAATGATGGAAATTGTCTTAGAAAGGGTGAAAAACATTGTGCGAAATGAAGAAAATGCTGTGTGACTTGCATTTTCTCCTTTCTAGAAATCTCAATTACAAATTAAAGACAAATCCCATCCTTTGAGCCATAATAATCAGTTGTCTTCAAATGCTGTGAATATGGGCTGAGAGGAAATTAGAAGCTATATAAATACAAGGAAATTTTAATAGTTAACCCTTTACCAGACGATAAAATTTTAGCCGTGTCCAAATTGAAAGCATTTGCAGACGACAATTTCAATTTGGTTAAATGGTGCAATTTTTCTTTGATTGGGTAGAAAACATTGTGGGAAAAGGAGAAAATGCTGGTTACCAGCATATTCTCCTTTTTCCACAATGTTTTCAAAAGGCTTCTTACCCAGGGGCGTCAAACGGCGTCATTGTGCGGTAAAGGGTTAAAGGAGACAAAAAATGCAGCCCATAATGGACTGCAATGATTGTTTTATACAGATGAAGTATCACCATTCTAATAGAATAGGAGGAAGCTTAGCTGAGGATGTTTTTAGTCTATGCTAATAGAAATTGGATGCTCAATCCCATTACAAGATGCCAAATTTTCAACCCCCCAATAAATGAGAAGATTTGTAGACAACTAACTGAATGTTCCTTAACTCTTTACCAAACGACAAAAATTTAGACTGGTCCAAATTCAAAGCGTTTTGCAGACAACAAATTCAAGATGCTGGAATGATGAAATTTGGCATTGATAGAGTAGAAAACATTGTGGGAGAAGGAGATATGCTGGTTACCAGCATTTTTTCCTTTTCCCACAATGTTTCCAAAATGTTTCTTCCTCAGGGTCGTTAAAAGTGGGGATTGTCTGGCAAAGGGTTAAATGATGAGAATTGTGTATGGAACGGCAGAAAAAACTGTGAAACAAGAGGGCCATGATGGTCCTGGATCGCTCACCTGAGTCAATAGGCCAAACATTCTGACCAAATTTCACAAGTAAATGACTGAAAATGTGGCCTCTATAGCGTGCACAAGGTTTTTCGATGTTTTGACCTAGTGACCTAGTTTTTGACCACACATGACCCAATTTTGAACTCGTGTGAGATCCAATTTCGAACTCGTCCCAGATTTTATCAAGACACACATTCTGACCAAGTTTCATGAGGATCCAACTGAAAATGTGGCCTCTAGAGCGTACACAAGGTTTTTCTAAGATTTGACCTAGTGACCTAGTTTTTGACCCAACATGACCCAATTTCAAACTTGTCTCAGATTTTATCAAGACAAACATTCTGACCAAATTTCACAAGTATCTGACTAAAAAAATGTGGCCTCTAGAGCGTACACAAAGTTTTTTGAAGATTTGACCTAGTGACCTAGTTTTTGACCCCACTGGCCCAATTTAGAACTCGTCCGAGATTTTATCAAGACAAACATTCTGACCAAATTTGACAAGTATCTGACTGAAAATGTGGCCTCTAGAGCACACACAAGGTTTTTCGAAGATTTGACCTAGTGACCTAGTTTTTGACTCCACAAGACCCAATTTGAAACTCGTCCCAGATTTTATCAAGACGCACATCCTGACCAAGTTTCATGAGGATCCAACTGAAAATGTGGCCTCTAGAGCGTACACAAGGTTTTTCTAAGATTTGACCTAGTGACCCAGTTTTTGACTCCACATGACCCAATTTCAAACTCATCTCAGATTTTATCAAGACAAACATTCTGACCAAATTTCACAAGTATCTGACAGAAAATGTGGCCTCTAGAGCGTACACAATGTTTTTCGAAGATTTGACCTAGTGACCTAGTTTTTGACCCAACATGACCCAATTTCGAACTCATCCCAGATTTTATCAAGACAAACATTCTGACCAAGTTTCATGAGGATCGGACTGAAAATGTGGCCTCTAGAGCACAAACAAGGTTTTTCGAAGATTTGACCTAGTGACCTAGTTTTTGACTCCACATGATCCAATTTCAAACTCGTCCCAGATTTTATCAAGACAAACATTCTGACCAAGTTTCACGAGTATCTGACTGAAAATGTGGCCTGTAGAGCGTACACAAGGTTTTTCTAAGATTTGACCTAGTGACCTAGTTTTTGACCCAACATGACCCAATTTCGAACTCATCCGAGATTTTATCAAGACAAACTTTCTGACCAAATTTGACAACTATCTGACTCAAAATGCAGCCTCTAGAGAGTACACAAGGTTTTTCGAAGATTTGACCTAGTGACCTAGTTTTTGACCCAACATGACCCAATTTCGAACTCGTGCGAGATTTTATCAAGACAAACATTCTGACCAAATTTCACAAGTATCTGACTGAAAATGTGGCCTCTAGAGCGTACACAAGGTTTTTGTAAGATTTGACCTAGTGACCTAGTTTTTGACCCCACATGACCCAATTTCGAACTCGTCCGAGATTTTATCAAGACAAACATTCTGACCAAGTTTCATGAGGATTGGACTGAAAATGTGGCCTCTAGAGCGTACACAAGGTTTTTCGCAGATTTGACCTAGTGACCTAGTTTTTGACCCCATATGACCCAATTTCGAACTCGTCCGAGATTTTATCAAGACAAACATTCTGACCAAGTTTCATAAGGATTGGACTGAAAATGTGGCCTCTAGAGCATACACAAGTTAAAAAGTTGACAACGCACGACGGACAACGCACGACGGACGACGCACGACGGACACAGCACGATCACAATAGCTCACCATGAGCACTTCGTGCTCAGGTGAGCTAAAAAGAGAAAATGCCGGTTAACAGCATTTTCTCAACAGCATTTTCTCCTTTTCCAACAATGTTTTCGAAAGCCTTCTTCTGTTGGTTCGTTAAAAGTTGGGATTATTTTGTGAAGAGTTATTACATTTCTGTACAAATACGATATTTTACATCCATTGCTGTCTCTTGCAGGGACATTCAAGTCATAGTATTGTGGTTAAGGGTCACATGAAGAAGACAGATTTTGAATATTTGACTTTTCTGTATTTATTATCAGTTGCAGCAAATGCACACGTTAGTCCCAAGTGTGATCTCGTGGTTAGGCAAAGACTTTGCAATCAAGGGTTTGTGAACTCAAATCTCTGTGTGGCCAGAATCTTTTCACAAAATTGTTGAAAGTCATACTGAAGGATTCATTTATCTATCACAGCTATCTTGCTTCAACTTCATTTTATATAAGGCAGCAGCCAGTTGCTTAGAGTGTTGTGTATGGTACAAGGAAGATAAGTGCACGGATAGATGCTGTACCCAAACCACAGTTGAAGATACCAAACACATAAATCCTTCCTTCTCCAGACGAGAACTATTCTAGACCTATCCATAATGAAAACATTTGCACTATGAGATAATTATATATGGCTCAAATGATGGAATTTTTCCTCCTTAAGGTTGACGAAAAATTATGGGAAATAAATTTTTTTCCTTTTCCAACAATGTACTCTAAAGTCTTCAGTGTCTGAATGCTTAGAAAATACTGGATAACTTAGACTTACTTCATGATCCTGCAGTTTCCTGCCCACCACTCTAAATGTATTGTTGACTGTATGTTGATAGATCTGTACTTTGGAAAGCCCTTGTGAAGATCCACTAGGCACCCATTTTTTGTTGGCATCATCATATATCATCACATTTGCCCTTGCATGGCAAATTGGCACCTCACTGAAAATAAACAGTCACAAAAGTATTTGTCGTGACCTTATAGTGACAATTAAATGAAATTGATATTTTCAGACCAGGAAAAGGAACAAGTTCCTGCAAAATGAAGATTCCACGGGGCCAAACAAGACACTTCCTAGATCTGACTGTATGATTAACCCTTGTACTGCTGAATAAATGAAACAGGACATCCTTATTACAACTGATGCAGGTATTGCAATTTCAAAGCTATTTACATCAGAATATCTGGCAAAGAAGTGGACAGTATAGATCCCAGATCAGACTGCATATTCCATGCAGTCTGATCTTGACCTACCCTATCCACATAAGCAGTTGAATCTGCTTTCAGCACTGCAAGGGCAAATGTCCCCCAAGAAATTAAGGTTGTTATTGGCACTTCAAGGGTCAATGTTCCACATAATGCATCGTACTTGGGGAAAACTTCCTTGAAAAAAAAATCAGATGAAAGGATTAAATCTTTACCACACAATCCCGAGTTTTAATGATGCTCAGACATAATAGAAGGGGCCTTTTGAAAACACTGTGGGAAAAGAAGAAAATACTGGTAACCAGCATTTTCTTCTTATCCCACAATGTTTTCTACTTTTTCAAGGACAAATTTTATGTTGTGGAGTGACATTTAAATTGTCCTCTGCACATGTTTACAATTGGGACCAGTCTAAAATCTTAACGTTTGATAAAAGTGTTAATTCATCCCATTCAGAGCCAATAGTTTTGTTGCCATCAAATCCTGCTTTGTACTCTTTTTTTTGGGTTTTTTTTTTTTATCTCAGTACCAGACAAAAACTTTGGACTCATTGGTATTAAAAGCATAAATTTTAAAGACAACACAATACTCGTAATAATTGTTGTGATTCAAATGAAAACATTTAGTGACTTGTCTTTGAAGGAATAAAAAAATATCACAGGGAAATCAGAAAATACTGGTAACTAGTATTTCCTCCTCCTCAAAAAATAGTTTGAAAAGCCTTCTTCTGGATCATACAAACCGAAATCATCAGCCTTTTACCAAATGACAACAGGACTTGTCCAGCTTGAAAGCATTTGCAGATGACAATGTAAATATGGCTTGAATTTGTCCATGAATGTTAAGTGTAGAAAACATTGAAAATTGAAATAAATAATTTCATGCATTTTGTCACATTATTTTCAAAGGCTTCTTGTGAAATTTATCCACATGAAGGCAGGGTCGCAATTCACCAACCCTTCTCAATTGCATTTTTCAGTCTAATTCTAGATTTAGAAAGTAACACAATTTCTGATTGGATAAACCATTTGGTTTAACCAATCAGAAACTGTGTTACTTTGAAATTAAGAACATTTTTGAGTATTAGACAAGCAATGTATGTTTATTTGTATTTAGTCATACAGCAGTCAAGTCTAATATAGGGGGTGTATTCACAAACCATTCCAAATTTTGTTCCAATTCAAAACTAAAATGACTAACGGCCTGATTGGCTATGTTGTGTTTCAGCCAGTTAGCTGGCTATATCTGTGGATGTTAGAATTCAAACTGAATAAAGACTACTTGATGATTAAATACACCTGTAACAGAGAAGTTATGGCATATCTTTCACATAGATCACAATCACTGATGGACAAAAAAAGCTTCTGGCAGATAAAATCTTCACAAACAGACCATTTTGATGTACATAATAGCCTGCCATGAATGCCATTTTCCTTTGAGAGACATTTCTGGTTTTTCATTCATTCCTTTTAGATCTAAACAAAACATACATGTAACAAAGAAGAGCTTTGCACAGCATCCTTGTACCCCCAAAGAGCTTTACTAGCACTTAGTTCAGCTCCTTCTATCTACTGTTACCAAACTGTGTAACCAATATTTTAAAACTCAGGAGTGCTGTAACTGACCATGACAAAAATATGACCCATGCTCTGTGAAAAGGGAGCTTAATGCAGGCTGACACGGGCCGAAACCTTTGGCTATCTTTGAATTTTCTGAAGGACCATTCTATCTCATGATTCAGTCAGTTGTTAGACAAAATTGATTTTATGGATCCATAAGCATATGATGACTTGGTTGGTATAATGCATCATGGAGATGCATTAAGCCAACTTTTGCCAGAGCACAGCTCATATCACACTTAACACAACTGTATATCAATGATAGAAACTGGATGAAGTTTCCATGAATTCTAGGACGACAACACTGGGATAACAATAAAAAACAAGAGGGCCATGATGGCCCTGTATCGCTCCACTGGCTTATAAATATAAACCATAAATACTAAACATTTCAATTCTGAGCCAAATGGTTTCAAAATGAAGACTTACAAAGTTTTCTCTGTAAAAGCCCATGTGAAAGTTGAGACCCGCAGGGCAAAGCCATTTTTGATCCCAAAGCTATAATTACTTGGCCCCTGGTAGAGGTCCACAAGATAAAGCCACATGCCAAAATAATACAAGTCTGTGCTGTATGGTTATAAATAAGGTGATTTTCAATTTTTGTCCATATGAAGCCTCTGTAAAACGTAAGACCCCTGATGCAAGGCTAATTTCAAAAAAAAAAAAAATCAAAACAGGAAGATTTCTTAAGTTGTCACCATGTAAGCCCATGTAAAACTTGTGACCCCTGCGGCAGGGCCAATTTTGACCCCAGGGCTAAAATTTTGGCCAGCTTGGTAGAGGCCCACCAGATATAGCTACATGCAAAATTTGGTAGCTCTAGGCCTTATAGCTAGGTACAGGAAGATTTTTAAAGTTTTCTCTATATAAGCCTATGTAAAACTTGTGACCCCTGGGGCAGAGCCAATTTTGACCCCAGGGCTATAATTTGAAGAAACTTGATAGAGGTCTACTACATAAAGCTACATGCCAAATTTGGTAGCCCTATGCCTTATGGTTTCAGACAAGAAGATTTTTAAAGATTTCCAATATTTTTTAGTTTTGTTGCCATGGCAACCAGAGTTTTTGAAGGAATCAAATTCTTTCAAAAATTTCTGAAGAGGACCATGGCAGGATCATTTCTGTGAAGTTTCATGAAAATTGGACTGGTAATTTCAGAGAAGAAGATGTTTGAAATAAAAGTTAACGCATGGACGGACGGGCAGACGGACGCACGCACGCACACACGCACGACGGACACCGGGCCATGACATAAGCCCGCTGGCCTTCGGCCAGTGGAGCTAAAAAACCTGCAAACAAATCATAGGATCCTAAGTCTTTAAAAGTGCATCTGCCAAAAACCACTAATTGCATAACTCAAGGGCACAAAATTTCTACAATAACCAATTTAGCAGCATTTTTTTTTCCCCTCAATTCTTTTGTGGGTTTCCTTACTCCCACAGCTTTGTTAATGCAGTTTCCCCTTTCACCACAATATCTGAGCCATGTTCTGTGAAAAGGGGGCTTAATTCATCTGCAAAAAGTGTCAACGCAGTTCAGCCAATGCAGTCTCCGCAGGCTGACCTAGGCCAAAGCTTTTTGCTATTGGTCAATTTTATGCATGTCAAAGAACCAGTTTATCTCATGATTCAGTTGGTTGCTAGACAAATTGGATTTTATGGATCCATAATTATGTGATTTCTTGCTTGGTATAATAATCACAGAGAAGCATAAAGCTCCCTTTTGCCATAATATGGCTCATTTAAATGTGTAATCACATAATATTTAAAAAATAAATTTTACTGAATATCTGTATTTTACAAGTACATCAATTTTTCGAAGTCATCTCACAAAAATTCATTTCAGGAGGTAGGTCTAATGAGGTAATGGTGTGAAATATCTCAAACATCAATATTCTTACAAAATTTCTCTGGCTATCTGCTCTGTCAGTATCAAAATCTCTGATAAATGGTACATAAGATAGTCCCACATGTTTTGAAGGGATTAATCATTTCTGAGAAAGCACTTAAAACCCCTCCCGCCTCTCAAAAAAAAAAAACTCCATATCTAGTACAGGTTATAAAGTGTTAACTCTTTACCAAAAGACACAATTTTACACTCATTTGAATTGAAAGCATTTGCAGACAACAATTTGAATGTGGCTCAAATGAATGGATTTTTCAATAAAGTTGGAAAAGTTCTGGTTACAAGCATTTTCTCCTTTTACAGGTGAATATCTTTAAAAGCCTTCTCTTGCAGGGTTGATAAAATTTAGGATTGTGAGGTGAAGGTTTAATTAACAGTGGTTTTTCTGTACAATAATACTCCTCTCCGTCCTCTTCCCTCTCCCCTTTCCCTCTCTCTCTCTCTCACTCTTACACTCTTCTCTCTTCCTCAAGCTCCATGCCTCTTCAGCGTTACAGAATACATGTACTTAATAATACATATAACATTAAAACCAGGAGTATCATCTATATCCACCACCTCTCTCTCTCTCACTCTTACACTCTTCTCTCCTCCTCAAGCTCCATGCCTCTTCAGCGTTACAGAATACATGTACCTAATAATACATATAACATTAAACCTGGAGTATCATCTATATCAACCATCCTTTTTCCATTCATTCATCCTTCTTTGGCTCAATTCCCTGCTTTTCTCTCTTCTTTCCAACCACCTTCTTTGCTTCCATCAATCAATACATCTATCCATACAACCATTCGTCCATCAAACTTTTCAACAGTTCACAGGCAAGATAATGCAGACAAGAGAGAAAAAAAATACAGTTACACAAACAGTTTAGGATCAATTTCCCACTACATCAGTCTCCATCATTTTCTCACATTCTAGACGGGAATTTATCTTCATTATACAAACTTATCTCATAACCAGGGATACTAGTTTACATTATTAGCCTTCACAGTGCCAAACACAACTTAACCCTTTGGCTGCTAGGCATGACTCTCTGACCTTTTGCGGACATTATAGATCAAGATCAGACTGCACAGAATGTGCTGTCTGATCTTGGATCTACACTGTCCAATAAGAAGATATTTTTCTCCAAACAA
The DNA here is from genome assembly GCA_945859785.2 of Tridacna gigas. Taxonomy (NCBI): domain Eukaryota; kingdom Metazoa; phylum Mollusca; class Bivalvia; order Cardiida; family Cardiidae; genus Tridacna; species Tridacna gigas. The sequence continues at coordinate 71,978,227 of OX244029.2, forward strand.
GAGGGCCATTGGCCCTAAAGTGCTCACCTGAGTCAATTTATCTACAGTTGATAAAGCTGGAGAGATCCTGGTTTTAATGATGTAAAACACATAAGTGTAAGTGACCTACTATTTGAACTGATGTGATCAAATTCCAAACTTGTCCAAGATATCATTAAAACACAACACTCTGACCAAGTTTCATGAGTATCAGACTGAAAAGGTGGCCTCAATGGGGCACACAAGGTTTTTCTAAGATTTGGTCCAGTGACCTACTTTTTGACCAGATGTGACCCACTTTGAAACCAGATTAAAATTTTGTTGTCTGGTAAAGGGTTAAGCAAAAAATTCTTCACTTTTTCCCTGTCAGAAAATATCCTCGATCCTCATTCTCCTCAATCTCTGATGATTATAATCTTATTTTCTCCAGTAGATCACTTGTGCAGACATTTTGGCAGCTAGAGAAAAATTGCTGGCACTTCTGCATTAAACATAAATTCATGCATTTACTCAATACATGTATTTTACAAGGACTTTCAAAGCTTGCCGTCATTTCTGGAGAGTAATGAGACAATTGTCAGGATCTGCTTGCAAACAAATCTTTTAACCCTTTACCAAACAATTATGACTTTAGTTTAAATGACCCTGAGGAAGAAGACTTTTGATGGAAAAGGAGAACTGTCATGGTGGTCAACAGCGTATTCTTCTTTTCCCTCAATGTTTTCTACACTGTAAATGACAAGTGCCATTCTTTGAGACATTGCAAATGCTTTCAATCTGGAACAGAGTGGTAATGAGTTAACCCTTTACTATGCAATCCCGAGTTTTAACAAGGCTAAAGATAAAGCCTTTTGAAAACCTAGAAACATTTCTGAAATAAAAAAAAAGTTCACAACTTCCTACCAGAAGTGCAGAAGTTTGTAGTGAAACAAACTGCCTTCATTATTAACAAACTAAATTAGTTAAATTAAGGGAAATAAAGAAAGAATTGTTACAAACCCATATGGTGTTGCATATAGGTCTTCATCCTCCCCATCATACACAATTCCATGGCTTATATTCATAATTTTTCATCAGTTCTTGCTGTACAATTCTATGTGATGTATTTTCTTTCAATATACACAACAGTTGATTGCAAGTCTATTTGAATAAAGCAAGTTCTTCGACATAGTTCATGTAAAACAAGATCTTTCTATCATTTGCGGCCATATACTACTTTAACAACCCTCACAATGGACTTCTAAATCAAATCAATATCTAGATATTTTCAAATTGAATCAACCTTCAAACAAGTGCAATGTATTGATGATAAAAAGCTGCCAAAATGTAATTATTTCTCATTTGCATGTATTAGATATGATACATGTATCAATTATGTTATCCTCACTATAAAATGATTCATCATTAATCATAGATTATATCATACATAACCTTTCAAAAGAAGAGTAGAAAAACTACTACACATCAAATTATCAATATATTATTGTCTAGCCTTCCTTTTGTTTAACATATCCACAATTCAATCATTTCAAATTTTCAAAAGAACTTTCTTGACAAACCTATAACTGACACAAATATGTTGTATGTGGAGAATAATCTAAATAACAAATCCCCAAACTTCAGATTTAGAATATTTACCACAAACATTAACTCTGTTGAAATCCTGTCTCACTCTTTTTTTTTTCTTTCTTTTTTTGCACTGCTGTGATAAATATAGATTTCAAAGAGATAAAGAAGGAAAGTGAAGCATAACAGCTGTTTTTTTCAGGTTCCTGCATAAACTCCAAAATGAATCATTTAACAACACAGTCATATTCAATTGACCTACAACACTACACCAATCCCTACCCTTAAATGTACCAAAAACATGATTACAGAATTCCTTTGAAGATTTTTTTTCTTTTGGCTATAATTATAGAACTCATAAAATACATGAATTATTCACCAAAATACGTCATTCATGCACATGTTACAGGGTGAAATCTTTGAAAAGGTTACAAAACAGCAAATATTCTGACAGTTACCATGCTCATCAAACATCTCTCATCTGTAAATCTGAGCAAAAAGACAGATAGGATAAGACTGTTAATCCTTATCCTGCTAAATAAGTCAAATGAAATTTTCAAGCCGATAGTGAAAAACAAAAATTTGCCATTTCAACGGTATTTTGGGGGGAAATATATCTCCATATCCGAAAGTGTAGATCCAATATCAGACTGCCCATTCTGTGCAGTCTGATCTTGATCTAAACTGTTCGCGGAAGGCCAGGGAGTTGCGCTTAGCAGCCTATGGGTTAAGAACTAATTAATACTGAAAATAGTTACAAGATTTACCTACTACTCTTAAATATTACAATAGTTCCTGTTACTAATTTGCAGCAAAGACTTGAGTACAAACAGCCTTTTAAAATTTCAACTATCATCATTAACTTTAACTCTTTACCAAACAAAATAAATGTAGACTTTACCAAATTGGAAGCATTTGCAGACAACATTTTAAGTTTGACTCAAACGATGGAACTTGTCTTTAATAAGGTAGAAAACATTGTGGGAAAAGGAGAAAATGCTGGTTACCAGCATTTTCTTCCTTTTCCCTTAATGTTTTCAACAGGCTTCTTCCTAAGGCTTTTTAAAACTTGGGACTTTGTGGTAAAGGATTAAACAACAAATCAAGAACTAGAAAGGACTGGTGGCTTTCCTTTTCATACAGTAAAGCTGGATTCTTTTCCTAATTCAGTCAGGTTACCACATGAGAAAATTTTTGACTGGACCAAACTGAAAGCACTTGCAGAAGAAATGATAGCTGTGCCTCAAATGATGACTATTGTCTTCGATAGGCTAGAAAACATTGTGGGAAAACATTTGGTAAAGAGTTAAGTCCCCACAACACCAAGAATATTTATTTATATTTATTTCACTGGAAGCTGTGTAGCTGATATTGGACCTTCACCGTTCAGTATGTTGTGAGAGATTCAACTAAAAAAAAAAACAGCCCTACAATTACAATCTAGTTTCTACTGCAAACTCAATCAGGTCTATATTACTTTTTTAACCCTTTACCAGACAACAAAATTTAAGCCTTGTCCAAATCGAAAGCATTTGCAGACGACAAATTCAATGTGGCTAAAATGGTGCAATTTTTCTTTAACATGGTAGAAAACATTGTGGGAAAAGGAGAAAATGCTGGTTACCAGCATTTTCTCCTTTACCCACAATGTTTTCAAAAGGCTTCTTTCCAAGGGTTGTTAAAAGGCAGCATTGTGCAGTAAAGCGTTCAGTGCTTAGTGATAAAACTACAGCATATGCAACTGCCAAAACCTTTTTGCACCCCAAAGTTCCAAACTGTTATCAAACTTAATATAATTATATCGATACTCATCACACTCAAAATAGAGTACTTTCAAACAGCATATCATATAGCCACAATAAGCATACTGCATGTTCATGGGCAAGTAATGCCTTTCTATAAATAAACACAAATCCATTACTGATGTTCTTTGTTTGTAAAAATTCATTTAATTTTTCTTTGTTATAAAATGAAATCCATCCGTCAAAACCAAACTATGTAAAATCAGAGCACTGTCTGATTCAAGATAAGACTAAAGATTCTTAGCAGTCTGATCTTGATCTACACACGCAGAAAAGTCCTTACTATTGCTTAGGGTCCCTTAACTTTTTAAACTTAAATCATTTACACAAGCTAGGGCACTATAATCCAAAGTGTTAAGCCACTGGATACAGCAGGTCTGAAAAAATATTGTATCTGGAAGGAATTTTTATAGGCAAGTAAATGATCTGATAGCATATCAAGCACTTTCAAATTACAGCAGAACTGGGTTCACCTACTTTAACCCTTCAAATGCTTGGCACACATTCCCACTTTTTAACTCTTTACCACACAACTAAATTTTAGACCAGTCCAAATTGAAAGCATTTGCAGATGACAAATAAAATGGGGCACAAACAAGAGTATCTGCCTTTCAGATTGTAGAAAACATTGTGGGAAAAGAAGAAAATGCTGGTTACCAGCATTTTCTTCTGTTCCCTCAATGTTTTCAAAAGCCTTCTTCTTCAGGGTCATTAAAACTCAGGATTGTGTGGTACAGAGTTAATGACGAGAGAAGGCTTTGAAAATATTGTGGGAAAAGGAGAAAATGCTTGTAACCATGCATTTTCCTTCTTCCACAACGTTTTCTATCCTTTCAGAAACAAATTTTGTCATTTTAGCAACATTTAATTTGTTGTCTAAAAAAAAGCTCTCAATTTGGACCAGTCCAAAACTGTGTTGTGTGGGAATTTTTAAGAGTTAAGCTTTGAAGTGCTTGTAACACAAGATTTCCCAACAGTATATAACCATTTACCCACATTTGACTGTACCATTTTTTTTTAATTTCTGCAGCAGTTTGATTTGCTTATATCAGTTTCAGAAATAAGAAAAATACCCTGTACGCTTTGTTAACTCTTAACCAAACGACAAAATTTTAGAATAGACCAAACTGAAAGCATTTACAAACAACAAATGAAATGCTGCTAAAATGATAATTTCTCGTTTTGATAGGGTAGAAAACATTGTGGGAAAAGGAGAAAATGCTGTTTACCAGCATTTTCTCCTTTTCCCACAACGCTTTGAAAGACCTTTTCTTTCAGGGTCATTAAAAGTTGGGCTTGCATGGTAAAGGGTTAAATCATTTTCTATACGGGTTGTAACTACTTACGAAAAAACAACATTTTGGACCTGTCCAAATACAAAGTATAAGCAGATGAAAAATGAAGCTCAAAATAGTGGAAATCGTCTTTGACAAGATAGAAAACCTTCTGTGAAAAGGAGAACCAGCACTTCTCCTTTCCCAACAATATTTTCAAAAGACTTCTTCCTTAACCCTATACCACATAATCCCAAGTTTCAACAACCCTGAGAAAGAAGTCTTTTGACAACATTGTGGGAAAAGGAGAAGATACTGGTAATCAGCAATTTCTCCTTTACCAACAATGTTTTCTATCCTATCTTTTGGTAAATTTTAAATTAAACACATGGTAGAAGTCACATGCAAGGGAATTAAGTGTAACAGTAAAACAGACCTTATCTGGATAAATGCCCTGGGAAAACATGCATCACTGAGATGGATGTTATATTAATGCTTTTCAAATCCTTTTGTGCCCATAAATTCTGTTTGCCCTCATTCAAAATTCAACCATGTTCTACAACAAATGTGGGCCAGTAAGATACAATAGATCGGTGGTCTCTGACAGCTCAAGTTGTTAATCCTTCATCAAACAAACCTGAGTTCTAACCACCCTGACGAAGAAGCCTTTTGAAAACATTATGAGAAAAGGAGAAAATGCTGATAACCAGCATTTTCTCCTTTTCCCACAGTGTTTTCTACCCTATCAAAGACCTATTCAATAATCTGAGCCATATTTAAATTGCTGTACGCAAATGCTTTGAATTTGGACAAATCTACATTTCTGTTGTGTGGTAAAGGGTTGACCCTTGTAGTGCTGTATAAATGAAAAGACTCCATCAGAATTGAAGATGCCTATATTGCAAATATAAAGCTGTTTTTGTCAGACTACTTTGCAAAGTAGCAGACATAATAAACTGTACATACTAAATTACAGTTTTGACAAATATCAAGACATTGCCAATCAGCACCAATGAAAGTCAGATGAGCATTTTATTGCTTATACTCCCTTATCGCTTTGCATTACAGCTATTTTCAGACATATTAATGCTATTTCATACAAGAGATAATAGACAAAAAGATATTTGAGTAAAAGAAAAATCATCAATGTTTCTTTAAAATATTTGACCCATGGAGAAAAAAGGAGCAAAGTATAATATGTCTTTCAAAACCTGCTCCTTTTTACAGTCTTTTCAAAAACCCACAACAGCTAAGGCATAAAAAAGATTTATTTGTAACGGGCTAATGTGATGGATCATTTTATGTCATTTTTGCCATAATTGTCAATCAAGTGTTTTCTCGATAACTATTTATGTAATTACTGGCCAGTTGCTTTACTGTCTTAACCCATTTCATTGGTTGTTGTTTCTGACTTGAAAAAGTTCGGAAAATACCAGTAATCAAAAAATCACAAGTTATGAGTTATACAATATTGACATTTAGGTCAGTGCTGCAACAAAATTTGAGAACCTTCTCCATTTTTTATATTGTTTTTTCCCCCCACTCATCTTCTACAACAGCAGCATAATCTGAGCATCTACACGAGGGACTAAGGACCTCATGAGGATGACTGGGCGGGCCGCTTCAGCCTTCCACACTAAAATGACCAAGATGGCATTATTCATGTGCACTCAAGCCTATTTTCTTTTTCCAAATACTCTGAAATACAGACAAATAACTTGGACTGTTTCCTTTAACCCTTTACCACACAATCCCGACTTTTAACGACCCTAAAAAAGAAGCCTCTTGAAAACGTTGTGGGAAAAGGAGAAAAGCTGGTAACCAACATTTTCTCCTTTTCCCACAATGTTTTCTACCCTTCCCAAAACAAATTTCAATTATTAAATCACATTTATTTTGTTGTCTGCAAATGCTTTCAATTTGGACCAGTCTAAAGTTTTGTCGTTTGGTAAAGAGTTAAAACACATCAAAAGGGCTTTTGCAAGATTTAGATGTTCAAGTCACAAGTTAAATATTGAACTAGGGCGCCATTTTAATATTGCAAGGGAAGATAGAATATGTCGTCATTGTTTACTTCAGCATGATCTTTTAATACTTGAAAATGAATATCATTCTTTTTTCACTGTTCCCTTTTTGAGGCAGAAAGGAAAACTTTATTATTCTCATGATACAATGGACAAACTGATTTGACATCTTTTTTTAATTTGATGAAATGTAGAAATATAGTCACCATACGAAAAGGTGCAAAATATATATCAATTATTCTAAGCAAGAAGGATCTGGACCATGCATGATTCTATTTTTCATCACATAATCGACCTTGTTTTAGATGTAATACCCGTTGAGAATTTTCTTATCTTACAGACATCTTAGAGTGGCAACAGGATGATCTACTAAGTGATATCATATTTTGATATCTTTCTATTCTTATCACATAGTCAAACTTGTGTTGGATATAATACCTATTGAAAATGTTCATATCTTACAACACATCTGAGATAAGCATTGTATGACCTCATGATGATGTATTTTCACTGCTTTCCTTTTCCTTCTTATACTTACGCAACTCATGGATTGTCATAATAGTGTAATTATTATGCAGTATTATGGGCCGGTGGCCTTTCTTTACAAATAAAATATATTGTATTGTATTGATTTGTAAACGGATATAAGTAAAACCCTTAATATGTACCATAAATTCAACATACAGTAGAAATGTCTACCTCAGATATATAGACCTACCTTATTTTTTTTAAATCCTTAAACCCAAAGGCATCGCTATCTGTTGCCGATATTTGCAAGGCCTCAAAAAGGCTATTTAAGTTTTGTTATGGAGATAGTGCAGGATATAAAATGAAACCAATCCTAGGTTACAGCCGGGTTCTTGAGCATGCTCAGGGTAAAGTACCCTCATATACAACCACATTTAACATTTGCTTGACTTCCGTTTATTATTGTCTCCACCAGTTGCCCACATGGGTGACACCCCCAGCAGACTGTTAGTTTTGTTACAGGGGATAGTTACTTGGCTATAGGGCAAAACCCATCCTAAGATACGCATGCTTCTTTCACATGCTCTGTCTATAACACCATCACACAAAAACTCAGTTTCACATCCCATCCGAAAGACCTTTCATAATAATTTAAGGAGGCCATGCATGGGAAATGCCCTCAAGTGGTAAGGCCATGCATGGGAAATGCCCTCAAGTGGTAAGTGATTTGATGTTCACAAGTCTAATGCTCTACCACCTAAGTTATTTGGACTGGTCAGAAAAACTCAAAGGCAACAAGTGAACAACATTAAAGACTTCTATATTAGCAGATATAACAACAGCATGTCGCAGGAAAACAAACTAATACATCTGATGCTGCAATAAAAACCTTTCTTCGACCACTTTATGTAGAGGCATGCTCTGTGAAAAGGGGGCTTAGGCATCTGCAAAAAGGTACTGACCCAGGTCAACCTGCGCAGTCCTTGCAGGCTGACCTGAGCTGATACTTTTTGCTATGGGTCAATTTTGTGCATGTCATAAGGACCAGTGTACCTTATGATTATATTTTTGATCACTTGTTACACAAAATAGATTTTATGGTTCCATAATTATGTGATTTAACTTGCTTGGTATAATGGATCATGAAGACACATTAACCCTTTACCAAACGACAAAATTGTAGACCCGGTCCAAATTGAAAACTTCAGCAGACGAGAAAATAAATATGACTCAAAAATTGAAATTTGTTTTGGAAAGAGTAGAAAACATTGTGGGAAAAGGAGAAAATGCTGGTCACCAGCATTTTCTTCTTTTCCCACAATGTTTTCAAAAGGCTTCTTTCCCTGGGTCGTGAAAACCAGGGATTGTGTGGTAAAGGGTTAAGCTCCCTTTTCGCAGAACATGGCTCAATTATATTCCCCTTAAGATCACAATGCTTGAGCTTAGCGCTGGCTGTACTCATTTTAATGGTACATGTGTACCTGCAAAGCATAAAGGGAGGTAACAAGAATGTGGCCTTTGGACCAAACAACATACAACTGAAGTTAATATTTACTTTACATAGCCAATCAACTAATTGACCTTTAAACCTTTTAACTCTGTAAAAAACATTCCTATGTATTAATGACCCTGAAGAGGAAAGCTATTGAAAAGTGATAAGCAACTTCTTTTGAATGAATGAATGAATGAAGTTTTATGGCCCAGGCTTATATGAAGATGAGGAGGTGATACTGTGAAGCACTTGACCAGAAGCTTATAAAACAGTAGATGTAAATATTAAAAATATACTCATTATCCCTATCTGAGAACTTAAGCTCATTTGTATCACTTTCAAACTTGTCGTTTGCAGGTGCTCTCAATTTTGTAGTGTTGTTTGGGAAACGATGAAACAAATTTTGCAATGGACAATAATTTTTGAAATTCAAACATGAGCCAAGTTAACCCTTTACCAAACAAGCCCCGGTTTTAATGACCCTGGGAAAGAAGCCTTTTGAAATGATTGTGGAAAAAGAAGAAAATGCTGGTTACCAGCACTTTCTCCTTTACCCACGATATTTTCCTCTCCATAAATCAATTCCACCATTTGAGCCACCCCTAATTTGTCATCTGCAAATGATTTCAAATTGGACAGGTCTAAAATATTGTCATTTGATAAAGGGTTTGCAAACAACAAAAATTTGAACTCGTTCAAATAGAAAGCATTCACAGACGACAATGGTGATTGATATACTGGAAATATTATCTTTGAAATAGAAAGGGTTGAAAAATTGTACGAAAGGAGAAAATGCTAGTTTTCCCACACGTTTTCGAAAGCTTTCTTCCTCCAGGTTGTTAAAACTCTGTACTGTATGGTAAAGATATGAACTACAACAGAAAAAACATGGCAAAAGGGTGAATTGCAATCTATCCTTCTACCTTTACCCTTTACAACACAATCCCAAGTTTTAAAGACCCTCCTGGGGACAGCTTTTGGCGACCAGCATTTTCTCCTTTTCCCATAATGTTTCTACCCCATCAGGGAAAAATCTCACAATTTCAGCCACATTCATTTTGTTGCCTGCAATTCCTTTCACTGCGGATGACTCTAGAATTTCTTTGAGTGGTAAAGATTTAAAAAACAATATGTGGTAGGAAAGGATTTCAGTTCTGGTCTTCCTAGTACAGATATTGACCATCATTTTCCTCCTTTGATCTGAATAACATATGTACAACAATGAGTCAACACTTTCACCCCTTGACTGGTGAACACCTTCCAAAACAAATGAGCCATGCTCTGTGAAAAAAGATGCTTAACCCTTTACTGCACAATGCCGCCTTTTGACGCCCCTGGAAAAGAAGCCTTTTTGAAAACACTCTAGGAAAAGGAGAAAATGCTGGTAACCAGCATTTTCTCCTTTTCCCACAATGTTTTCTACCCTATCAAAAAAAAAAAAAAAATTGCACCATTTGAGCTACACTGAAATTGTCGTCTGCAAATACTTTCAATTTGGACAAGGCTAAAATTTTGTTGTCTGGTAAAGGGTTAATGCATATGCAAAAAGTATTGACTCATTGTCAGCCTGTGCAATCCCAGCAGGCTGACATTGGTCAAAGCTTTTTGTAAAAGGTCAATTTTCAGCATGTCAAAGGTCCATTCTATCCCCAGATCCAGGGGATCATTAGAGAAAATTATTTTATGGATCCATCATGAGTTATGACTTGCTTGGTATAATGCATAATGGAGATGCAGAATTAAGCCCCCTTTTGTCAGAGTGTGGCTCAAATGTGTTTGTTTAACAATCCTAAGACTGGATGCTTTTGAAAATATGCTGCTGGCCAACGGTTTCTCTTATACCCACAACTGCTTTTTTTCCTTTGTTCCTTTACCAAATAACATAATTTTAGCAGTCTAAAGTGAATCTATTTGTAAGCCTACATGAGAAATCAAATGTGACTCAAAAACAGAAGTTTGCTTTCAAAGGGTAGAAAACATTGTGGAGATAGGAGAAAATGCTGGCTACCAGCATTTTCTCCTTTTCCAACAATATTTTCAAAAGCCCTCTTTCCCATCATGTGTGACATATAACACTTTATCAAACAATCCTGAGAAACAAAGGCTTTTGAGAACATAATAGGAAAAGGAGGAAATGCTAGTAACCAGTATTTTCTCCTTTTCCAACATGTTTTCTACCCAATCAGAGAGTTAAGCTCATTAATTTTGTAAAAATTTTGAATTTGTGCTCTGCAGATGTTTTGAATTAAAGTCTAAAATTTGTCACTTTGGAAAGGGTTATATCAATATTTCCCTCCACAAATGCCGAAATCCTAGGGGAAAAGTAAACAAAATTTATTTTCTTGTACGAATTAACTCTTTACCACAAAATCCCGAGTTTTAACGACCCTGAGAAAGGGGCCTTTTGAAAACATTGCAGGAAAAGAAAATGCTGGTAACCAGCATTTTCTTCTTTTCCCAGCCTCTTTTGAAAACTTTGTAGGAAAAGAAGAAAATGCTGGTAACCAGCATTTTCTTCTTTTCCCACAATGTTTTCTCACCTTGGAAAGACAAACTTTATGTTCTGAGTGACATTTAATATGTTGTCTGCAAATGCTTTCAATTTGGACCAGTCTAAAATTTTGTCCTTTGGTAAAGGGTTCAGCATAATGTATCTCTCATTCAAGAGCTAAATACACAGTAAATTTATGAACGTCTCAATGTTATGTACAAATTGTTCACCTACCTACGCTTTTTCCCTTTCTCTTCCATGTTTTATCATAATAACACCAGAACTCTGCTTGCAAAAGTTATGTTTCACTTGATATCCAGGTAACACTCATGTTAACAAGGAATTTCACAGCCATAAAAAAAAATGTAATATGTTATCATATTTTGACTTACTCCTTACAAACAGTATCAAGTTCTTCCTAGTTGTATAAAAAATTCACAGAAAGTACCCTAAATATTTTCTTCAATTCTACCTAGAATTTTTGACACACGCAAAATTGTCTATCAAACAGCAGTTCACATATTACATGAAAGCTTTACCAACAGTGCAGATCAAGATCAAATTGCACAAAATGAGCTGTCTGATCTTTGATCTACACTATCCACTTTCTTGAAACAGTGAGTCTACAGACAAAAGCAACTATGAAATTGCACTTATTTGGATCTTATTTCTGGACTGACACAATTCACTGGGCTTGTTCCACACAAAGGATCGATATGTTATGAATCCACAATTTGCAACACTTTTTCTGAAGTCCTCAAAGGGGCTTGCTTCACAAAATGAGCGTAAAAAGGACCCCCAAAAAATCTTTCTGGGAGCACAAAGATAATGTAACAATCCAAATGAATGTCAATATTTTGGTATCTGAGAGTGTACAAAAAGAGCGACATCTAACTGATCATCAATATTTTATCTCTGTTCCTAAATACAGTTGTTCACCCTTAGAGCAACGAATAAACCTCACCTACACTTTCATTTCAGAAATAAATCCCAAATAATTATTCAAGTATCAATGTTTTTTTGTTCAGAATGGGTCAGCATGGCAGACAGTGTAGATCAAAGATCAGAGTGCACATTTTGTGGAGTCTGATCTTGATCTACACTGCCTACACAAGCAACTGAAGCTGTGAAAGGTGTTTTGAGGGTTAACCTTTCATCATACTAATGCTTTACCAAACAACTCCAGCATTTTCTCCTTTTCCCATGATGTTTTCTATCCTTACAAAGTCAACTCCCATCATTTGTACAACACTTTATTTGTTCTCTGCAAAAGTTTAATGCTTTCAATAATTGGATAAGTCTTGAATTTGGTTGTATAGCACAGAGTTGAAAGGAGGGTATTTGGTTTATATCAAAATACTTAAATATCTCCTTTAGTTCTTCACTTAAACCTGAGCTGAGGGCCTTCATCAGTATTGTATCATCGAGCCAATGCTAACAAGTACCCACAAAGTAGGCCCTAGAAAAGAAATGGTATTTTTTGAATTACATGTACACAAAACCTCTCCTCATATCTGGATCTCTGTTTCCAAGAAAACACATAAAATTTCCTGCATTATGTAACACAGCCAATTTCAAATTCAGGTGGGCTGTTATGACGTTATCTGGTAAGGTTTGTTGACATTAGGCTGACTGAGCATGCTCAATGAATGAATCAAATCTCTCCTATTTGTTCAACAGGTAATGAAGCAACTTCCACTAATTTCTGTGTGTTTTTCACCTTGCATCAGACAATAAAACACCCATATAGTACTGTTCATATCACTGCCTTGTTTTCATAATGAGCCATGGTTCCTCTGTGAACTCCAACCTTCCCTGAAAGTGGTATCCAACTAGATTTCATTGCTCTTGTTTTTGAGAAAATCTGAATAAAGACTAGTAATTTTTATTTGCATGTAAAGTTTGATTTTAAAATACGGACAGAATTACATGTAGAAAACATGCAGAGCTACCCAGTAAAGGGTATTTTTTTGGTAAAATTGCTTGTACCATTGGATACAAGTACATGTAACTGTTTTTGCGTTACAAGGAATAACTATATTTTGAACACAGCTGGAATGATAGTTGCCCAGCTACGCTGACAGAAGTCGCTGAGTTATAGTTTCTTAGGTTGTGGATCCAAATCCCTTAGTAAAGATAACTGTCCCCAAAGGCAATTTTAGTTTTTGACTGGTCGCCTCTGGGTAAAGAGACGATCATGAAAAAAACAGTTGAAATCTGCGCACAGATTTTGTGCGGACTTTGAAATTTTTTTCATTTTCACAAATGAAGTACAAAACTAGAATCTGAACATACATGTTGCTTACTTATTCAAAAATCCTTCGTTTCAATAACAAATATTTCCAATTTAAATGGTACAAAGCAAAAAAACAGTTTAATTCATCTGTCACCCGAGAAGTTTACGTTCAGCTAGAGACAAAATGGGCGCCAAACATGATAAAACCCAAACTTTTTCGAGATTACATGTTATAAACGACTCCCTACAAGTGCTTTTGGTAATGAAACGTTTGATATTTTGTCCTTGGTCATGTGTGTTATCAGAAATTAAAAGCATTTTGCTGCAATACAGACTAACCAACAAAACTGAAAGTCGGTACAGCCCTGCAGTTTTGTAGTTTCTGCAATTCCTGATGGACTTCAGACGGTGAATTGCACAATAAATATCCAAATGTGAAAAGAAGCACCGCAAACCTCTCAGTATTGAGACTACCAAATCCCTATGAGGGAAAATTCTTTCAGCAGTATCTTTTTGTTTTTCTCCAAACAAAGAGTAAAGACTTTTCCAGTACAAAATAGTTTACACAGTATTAACTTTCTCCCCATCCCCAAAAATGTTTGGGCCAAATACTAGATCTATCCCATTGCTGCTTTATGACCCCCTATATTAATGCCTATCATTACAATGCCACTGGTTTAAGTCTAGCATTTCAGAAAGTCACCATTTTTGCATTTTTGATGCGCAAAATGAAAGCCTGACGCAACAAAATCATTAATACATTGCGTCTTCCTTGACGCAACATAAATCAGAATAAAAAAGGAACATAAAGGATTGATTAAATGAATATATCTTACAAAATCGTCAAGTTTATAATTGCAAAATCATATCAAACCAGCTTTCTAACACTGAATTATTTGTTTCAGGTTTACACTGAATCAGTCCGTGTCACATCGCTGTCATCTCGTCTATATTACTACATGGAATCCATACTTATCCTTTTTGTCTGTGTTTTAGACCCTGCTCGGTAATGATCACCGACTTGCTGGAGTCGGGATGACAGACAACAGTTTATATGAGGTCATTGTTTTCTACTTTTACCTTTAACACCACAATATCATTTAAAACTCATAGCATTATGCGACATCTACAAACTGGCAAGGGCAAACAACATGTAAACAAAAAAAAAGGGGGGGGTTATAGACCATGACGCATAAAATTTCTGAATGACCCCAGAAATTACAAACAGCAAGTCACAGATGACCCCCAAAATTTATGAGCTAGCAGAAACACTGTAAGTCAGTAGCTTTTACACACTCTGTAGACAAAGATCAGTCACAAAAAAATCACAATTTCATCTTTTAACCCATTAACATACAATCTGGAGTTTTAAAAATCCCAGGAAATTAGACTTTTGAAAACATTGTGGGAAAAGGAGAAAATGCTGGTAACCAACATTTTCTCCATTTCCAACAATGTTTTCTAAACTTTCCAAAACAAATCCAATCCTTAGAGCTATTCAAAGAGAGCACCAAGTCTTGCTCCATTGCAGCAATGTTTTCCAAAATGGTTGGCTGCACAATGCACACAAGATGTGTTCTGAACATGGTTACATGCTAGAGGTGAAAACAGCAGGATGAGGTAAATATGACACACTTGCATGAATGAAATGATCTCTGGTTCATTTACATGTTGCATGTATTTCATTATTAATAAAGACAACCTGCTAAGCTATGAATATTTTAATATATCAGTGTATTTTAATATATAAGTGTATTCCTGCTTGTAACTGACACATGCAGCTGAAATAGTAAAAACAAGAGGGCCACAATGGCCACAGAGTCGCTCACCTCAGCCTTTTGACCAAACATGACCCATTTCCAATATCTTCCAAGATCAGGGTTCTCCCCAGAAAATTTGGAAGGCGTAGTGCTACTTAGCCACGAAGACGTGTCCAAAGGATTTTGAAGGACACGTAAATATTATTGAAAGACTTTGCAGGATTCACACTAATTCTTAACAGATCCCGCATAAGTGCAGACCCAACACATGACAGTCCCACGTAAAAAATAAACCATGAAAAAGTCTTAACGGCTCACTTCCAAAACGACCCTGTTATTGCACTAAATTTTGTCTGAATGAATTTTATAACTGTCTTACTCTTATCTTTTTTTCAAAAATGAATTTAATTTATAGAGAAGGATATTCCAGATACTATCTTTTGACAGTGAACAGGTCAGTTAGCCTACTTTATAATATGGTAGTCTTGAATAGGGATAAATGTCTGTTGTACACATATTATGTTTTCTGTCTGTTCGGAAATTGTCCCAACTGTTTTTCTAAAATCTGTCCCTATTTTTTGGATTGATGGGGAAAACCCTTCCTCATTTTGAGTTTCTAGAATAGACACTGCACAAGTTTTCCAAGATTTTACCTGGTGATCTAGTTTTGAACCTGAGATGACTCATTTTCCGACTTGCCCAAGATATCATCCAGACAAACATTCTGACAAACTTTCATGACTAAAAACTGAATAACAAAATATGGCCTCTAGTGTGTACATAAGCTTTTCTCTAAGATTTGACTTAGTTTTTGATCCGATGTGACCCGTTATCAATCTCATCCATGATAATAATCAAGACAAACATTCTGACAAACTTTCATTAGTATCAGACTGAAAATGTGGTCTTTAGAGCATACACTGTTTTTACACATGGTAAAATGAATGAATGAATGAATGTATGGTGTTTTATGGCACATCGACATCTAGGGTCATTTAGCGTGCAAATAGAAAAGGTAATGAAAGGAAAAAATAATATGTAAAAATGTAAGTAATGAGTATATGTAGAAAGATGTGTCATGAAAGGATTCTGTAATGGAAATATAAAAGACATATAGTGATAGAATAAAAGCCGACGACACACAAGACACACTGGAAGACAGACACAGATTTCTGAACAGGAGACCGCCTGCTGAAACATTTCTCATTGGGTGGACTCGTCTCATAAACAACATTTTGCTGAAAAAAAAAGAAAGAGTAAAAAATGTCTCAAAAATAAGCAATTTGTGACGGTGTCTTCATTTTCTTAAGATGTGAATCTATTAAAAACATATATACAAACCATACATGGAATGTTTTCTATCACTCAGATAAAATAATTCCTATTATAATTTCAAGTATGTAATTATGATGGCCCAGAGGCCAAAGAAACATTGTCATTGTACAGGTCCAATATCTCAATCCACCTAATCAGGAAAAAGCACCGTAACTCATAGTCCTATTCATAAGCCCCCAACATATGTTATTTTCATTTTGACATTCATCATTTATGTCAGGTCATGTAACCAGGTTCCTTCATAGTTTCCTTAAGCAAACTCCGACATCAAAATTTGTCACTGTTTGAACATCAAATTTTAGATACTTTTAACTGAATAGTTATGATGAATAAACTGTACATCGGACATAAGATTAATGAATAATTCCTCAATTGATAAAGGATATTTACTCAAAACTTGCCTAATTATGAGCTAAATCCATTCTGATTCAACAGCACTCTGTTTTATTATGAACTGCCATTGAATAGTGTAATCATTCCTAATGAAATGTAAAAAATGCAACTTACAGAATCATATCATGTCTCCTTTTTTTTTTTTTAAAGAAATTTTGCTTGGTACCGTCTAATGGTTGATTATTGAAACAGTTTTCATTAAAAAAATCTGTAGTCAATTCTGGTTTGTTATGCAACCATCTGCATGACTGAAAGACATGGCGATGGCTTAGTCTGCAATCTGGCATGATAGTGTTTCGATCGAATTCTGAATGAATCTGGCCATTATTTATTAAGATACTAGCTGAGTATTTTCTTGTAAAGTACAAACTATTCCTAAAGGTAAATGAAGCTCTTTTATGTAATAAAACAGGTTGTAGAGAGATGGTGTTTGCAACAATATTGAATGGGACCCATTTATATGTTACATGCAACAGAAATATAAATGTGAATGTCCTAAATAAGCCTGTATAAATCTAAATATTTGGACCACTTAACTCTGTATCTGATTTACTTCCAGAAACCAGAGAGAAATTTCCATCACATGACTCAGAAAAATTAATGTCTTAGCATAAAATATCTATGTATATGTCAGTTGCATGATTGCTTATAACAAGCAGTTTCTTTTTCAGTTATCAAACTGTTTCCAACACGGTCTCTTGGCTCCATAAATTCATGGTATATAACTCCCTCTCCACACACTGTGAGCAATGATTCCACTTGGATGAAGTCTGTTTATGATAATACTGCCTAGAACAAAATCAGAAATACTTTCTTTCCCTGGCACATATATATAACAAAATCAGAAATACTTTCTTTCCCTGGCACATATCAACTTGTCCCATCCAGTGACTGGTCCACCTACTTTAACACTTTCCCTGTGTTTCAATGACTCTGATGAAGATTTCTTTTGAAAACATTATGGGAAAAGGAAAGAATTCTGATTACCAGCATATTCCTTTTTCATCAACATTCTCTACCCTAAGATGAATGCCATAATTTTAGCAACATCTAATTTGTCATCTGCAACTGCTTTCAGTTTGGACCAGTCTACTAATATTTTATTGTTTGGTAAAGGGTTACCAGCACGATATGGGTTACACCATGAACAAGAAATTATAACTCAACACTACACCATGTTATCCAATGTCAAAAACAGACTAGAGGGAACTTGATCTTTCAGATAGATCAATAAATAACTTCATATTTTCCCATACAAGCAAAGGCTTCTCCAAGCCAATATTAAGTGAACAGTCAGCACTTTACTGTCAAACAGTCAAAGGCATGAAATTCTAGCCAAATTTTTTACAGCATGTGGCCAAACATCCAAAAGTCTCATTTCATTAACATTAACCCTTTACCAAACGACAAAATTTTAGACTGGTCCTAATTCAAAGCATTTGCAGACTACAAATTATATGTTGCTAAAATGATCTTTTTGATAGGATAGAAAACATTATGCTGGTTATCAGCATTTTCTCTTTTCCTACAATGTTTTCAAAAGTCTAATCTAACAGGGTCGCTAAAACTTGGGATTATGTGGGAAAGGGTTAAACAAAGTGGCAAATAAACCTTGCACATTTTCAGTCTGGAAGTTAGACCCAAAGAAGGGCAATTTTAAGGTTGCTTTTGTTCAAAATATCTCTGCAAAGCAGATAGTGTAGATCAAAAATCTGATAGCAAAATTTGTGCAGTCTGGTCTTGGTCTACAAGGGCCACAAACACAAGTAAAGTTGGTCTATAATAGCTGCAAAGGCAACTAAAACTCGGAAAGGTGCTTTAATGTTAAATCTAACCAATTACTATTATAAATAGACAGTGGGTTCCAAAAGTATATGTCACATTCAAAGTACTCCTCGGATTTACATGACAAATGCTACAAGCATCCACACAATTTTCAAGTTTTGTTAGTATGATGAAAACTTTCGCCTAAAAATGTGCGTTTATGTTGTGACCTAGTTTCTAGTTATTTTACCCATTAAATTTTGCTTTCTCCATAGATATTGTCAAAATATGGGTTTTTATAAAATTTCATGCTGGTTGGATTGAAAAACCATGACCTTATTGGCCTAATCATTTTCATTGATCTGACCTACTGACCTGCTTTTTAATCAAACACACTATGTTTACACTTGGCCAAGATATCATGGAGACTAACATGCAAACAAAGTTTCATTCAAAGGCTGATTACAAAATTATAATAGCCTTTCATAATGGTAACAAATTTCTGCAAATTTTTAGTAACTGCAAGTCCTTTCACATACATGGAGTACAGTTGTTGGTCAGACAGATGGACAGACAGGCTAGCAAATACATGAATCCGTGGAAATCGATATTTGACCAATCAGGGCATCGCATTATTTGGCCCGATGTGAAGCCTTGCTGTCTGCTATTTCGGCTCACAAACAAGCAACTGTTAATGTTGAGAAGTGCGATATTGTGTGTGTTTACAACGCTTGAATTTTAGGAATAAGTTAAAAAGATGTGCTTTGCGATCGTGTACGGCTTATGTGAGATATATGAAGAGAAGTTTGCATTATGATTATGATTGACAACGGGACATGAGCAAAGAGATTCGATCAACGCTATATTATGCAATGGATTAATTGATTTTTTTTTTCCTCTGGAACTCTCTGAAAAAAAAAACTGTTTTACAGTGGAAAACAAAGGTAAAATATATACAATACTAACAAATACAAAGTATGTTCACTAAAGCTAACTTTGTTTAATAACGTATGCACATCCAAAAAGGGTATGTGTCATCAGTGTTTAAATTTGACGTTAACATTAACCCTTGGTGCGTGAAGAATGCTGAATGTGTAGATACAGATCAGAGGGCAAAAAATGCAGTTTATTCTTGAATTCAAACCACCTGCTACTAAAATTAAGTACATCTATGTGTATTCTTTACTGCGGGCACATGTAGATTTCAGTTATGAAAGAGACTAAGTTCTGTTTTGTACAGTTTTGGAAGTTCAGCTCAAAAGGCAACTTATGTTAATTAAATCAGCTTTTGACTTAGCCATATTAAGGTGGATTAGCACATCTGCCACTTCAAAGGGTATGTCGGTAAACTGCTAACTGATAGGATGTGTGTTTGATGGCTGCTGTAATCCACTCGACCACCCGTTGTCTTCAGTATATCACAAAATAAAACAAACTACCGCCAATGATATTAACAAGTTTGTTAATTGACAGCACACTTTACACATTTTAAAATCATCAGGCCACCATTTTCCCTTAACTTGAAATTTAGATTTTTCTTAGACTTCCACCTCTCTGTTGAATGGACACTCTATAAATATTTCAAAATGTTTGTAATTTAGTGTAATTTATTATCGCATATGATGTTGAGACAACCTAACAAGCCTTACAAAAAATTTAATCATCTAGATTTTAGGTGTTTCATTCTTTTTCGCAGAAGTTTAAAACTTTGCTGGCACAGGTATTACATTGTCTGTGACCCCTCACATTTTTGTACAAATCCTTGTGTAAATAAGTTCAAGTATCAATATATTTCTTACCAAGAATCCATCATCGGCAGAAATATAGGAAAAGGAATATTTTTCCGGAATTTAATCGATAGAAACAGTCATGACAGCACGATTTAATTAGCCTTTCTGCTATACTTTACATGTATTTACTGCGATTGTTTGTGAGCCCTTAACGACGGTAACTAAGGAAGTCGGTTTATCTCGTCGCCACGGATCCATGTATAGACTGACAACCCTACTACTTCATGCAGTCTTTCTGAATCCGACAGACATGCTTTTTTAAAAGTCAGATCAGTCTGTCAAAATCTTCAGTTCACAAGACTGACCGCCTTGTAAAAATCCTGTATCAAAACTGAATATTTGTTTATGACACACATTATTTGCTTATGTGCACAGTGTTTAAAGATAAAAATAATAATGAAAAGTCAAACAGTAATTTCAGATCCACACTGAGGTTTTCCCATACTCTTCTCAGATTCAATGGGCCAATGAAACTGTTGTACTAATGGATACTGTGCTATACTGTTATATTTGGTTTTATCTTTAATTTTTTCATTGGTATACTGAAAATATGATGTCCAATGAAATTACTTAACATTTATTTTGGTGATTTCTAGAACCTTCTAGAACCTTCCTTTCTCTACATGTATGATCTGCTCCATAAAAGATAACCTAAGGATAGCATTATGAGGATATTGTATCCATTACAGTAAAAGGTGATTTCGCCTTTGTTTTATTAAAGTTTCACATACTTATTGGCTTATCTGTGTTATTGTCTTTATAATACATGTATCTGATAATGTTCGACCTGTAATACTTTGAAGGTGCAAAGCTGGTGTCAAACATAAAGCTAAAAGTGACAATTATTGTAGGTCTAAAAAGAAATAATATGAGTTTCAATCTATCAATATTTTTGGTCTGGTAAAAAGAATTCAGTCTGGTAAAGGCTTGTTCTTTTTTTTACCAGACCAAATGTCCAGTAATAACTGGGCACCTTTCAGAAAGACTGCTTGAGTCAGACATAAGCTCATGTGGCAAGTACAGTTAAAAAGAGAATTACCTTAGGTAATGAAGTCACAAATCAATGACAATGCTACACATAGTAAATTATAGCATAACTTCTACATATCTTCAGAAATATGGGTACTTTGAAGTACAGAAAATTGAGGCAAGCAGACAAGATAGTTAGCCTGAAGATTGCAGTATTTCCCCATCAGTGATCAATAACAAGAGAAACTCTTCACAGGACAACAAAGTTCCAACATTTTCTCATTTTCTACCATTTAGCTTAATGCCAAATGCCTTCAGTGTCTTCCACACATTGGCAACTTAAATAATTATAGTACTAACGGTTTTTCCTTGCACTGCTTAATAAATCAAATCATGGATATAATTATCAATTTCAGAAAAATCCATTTTATTGGAAATTCTATCAAAACTGAATCTGGCCAGAATACCTCAACAATTTAACCCTTTACCAAACAACAAAATTTTTGATTTTTTGAAACTCAGAGCATCTGCAGACGACAAATAAAATGTGGCTCAAATAGCAAAAGTTATTTTTAAAGGGATAGAAAACATTGTGGGAAAAGGAGAAAATGCTGATCACCAGCATTTTCTCCTTTTCCCACAATGTTTTCAAAAGGCTTTCTTTCTCAGGGTCATTCAAAAACCCTGGATTGTGTGGTAAAGGGTTAACAGCATCGATCAAAGATCAGGCTGGAGAAACAGATGTAGAAACTCATCATGAGTTATTTTTGAGCCATGCTCTGGCAGGTAAACTGGTCCTTGGAAATACTGAAAATTGACCGAAAGCAACAAGTTTCAACAGAGGTCAGCCTGCAAAGACTGCGCAGGCTGAACTGGGTCAATGCTTTTTGGAGATGCATTAAGCGCCTTTTCACAGAGAAAAGCTCATTTATAGGATGTTTTCCTGTTTCAAAGGCTATTGTCCACTGACGACCTTAATAAAACCAAATCTGTATCAGGAAAGTGTGAAGTAAGTAACACCTCCCTTGTCCATTTTCCTTTGTCCATAACTCTTACAGGCTACAGGCTCCACTCCTGACCCATTTCCAAACAGGCTAATTCAATGAATAAGGAGAAACATATAATTGAAATGGAAGTATAACTGAAATGGAAGTTGGAAGTACCTTCCTTGTCTTTTTTAGAAAACTTTGTGGAAAAAGGAAAAAGTGATTGTTATGAGCGTAAGGTTCTTCTTCCTACATTTCATTTTCAAAAGCTTTCTGCTTCAGGGACCTTCAATTTTATAATGTATGTGTGGCAATGGGTTAATGTCATTAATGACACTTAGAGACCCTGTTTCAATCTTTTACACATCATCCCAAGTTTTAATGACAGTGAGGAAAAAGGCTCTTAAAAATATAGTGGGAAAAGGAGAAAGTGCTGGTAAACAGCATTAGATCTCCTTTTCACATACTGTTTTCTATCCCCCCCCCCCCCCCCCCCCCCGCAAAGATTCACCCTATTAGCAACTTTTTGTCAGCAAATGCTCTGGGTTTGGATACGATAAAATTTGTTGTGTGGTAAAGAGTTAACTCTTTACAAAAATGACATAATTTTAGACTTGTACAAATCAAAAGCATTTGCACATGATGAAACAAATATGACTCAAAAATCAAAATGATTTTTGGAAAGGTAGAAAACATTGTGGGAAAGGGAGAAAATGCTGGTTAGCAGCATTTTCTCCTTTTCCCAAAATGTTTTTAAAAGCTTCTTCTTCAGGGTTGTTAAAACTCTGGGTGGTGTGGTAAAGGGTTAAGTGTTGTTTCAGGATTCACTAGATAACGGACTTGTTGTGAAGTAATAAAGAAACCTGGGAGGAAAACAGCTTATTTCTGTGACAGACAGGGAAAATAAATCTTTCATGCTAAAAATCATGTATCACGTTTTATAGGGCATTATGGTCCTGTTAATGTTCATGTCAAGATTTTTACCCATTAATACTAAGCTCAGTATAATCACATGTGTATAAAATTAACAGTTTAACTCCCTGCCAGATGATTCAACATCTGATTGATTGATTGTATAGTGTTTAACGCCGTTTTCAACATTATTTCAGTTATATCATGGCGGCCAGTGTACCTATCCATGCTTTCCTGGAGTTACATTTACCAGTACTCTGCACAATATTCTTTCAAAGCCACTGGCTGCTTTCCCACATAACCATCGTCAAAACAATGGTCAGCGGTGAGAGAGGAATGAATCCTGTCGCGATGACTATCATCAATCCTTGGAAAGAAATTGGCCAAGCCGGGGATCGAACCAGCGACCTCCTGTTCTCAAGTCCTGTACGCTACCGACTGAGCTAAGGGGGCTTGGCGGATTCAACATCTCTGTCTGACCCTAAGATAACATTGATGTTTTGATTGATGTTATCTATCAACTTTGGCAAATCCTATCATTTATGCAACATTTAATTTGTCCACTGCAAAATCATCAAGTTTAGTTTGTAATTTTGCTGTCTAGTAAGAGCCAAGTCTTAGTCCCCTAAAGTGCTGAACCTTGATTCAGTTGCTTTGGCAGACAATTTGGATAAGGATCAGACTGCGCAAAACATGCAGTCTGATTTTGAATCTACACTAATCACTATCGCTATTCTGCATGACATTCTGACAAAGAAGAAACAGCTTTGATACTGCAGTATCTACATCATGTGTACTGGCTGAGAATATCTTTTCGTTTATTAGCCAGTTTGTTTTTGAAGAAAATGTCGAGGTATTGTCATAGCCCTGTCGTCATTTACATTGTCGTGGTGCAAAAACTTTGACATCTATTTATACTAGTACCTCTATTATTACTAAAGACATATACATGCACTTCAGACTTGGACTAATTGTTAAATATTATAAGGGAAACCCATATAACATGGGCTGGCAATCATGACTCAGTTATGCCCCTTTTTCGACTAAGAATCTTCTCTGAAAATCAAGCGATTGCAGCCAAGCCTTGGCACCCACATGTGGTGCTTTTGTTTAGCACTGCATAGGTAAAGCAATGCCCCCACATTCTGGAAAATTTAATACTAATTTTTTTTTCTAGTACCGGTATTGCAGTTTAAATTATCATTGCACAAAACTTGCCGCGCTAATCCCAGATCAGAGAGTACATTATGTTAGTCTGGTATTGTTTAACTCTTCCAAAAACGAATTCCACTCTTCAAAATTAAAAGCCTCTGCAGATGACAAATTTGCAAGTGATACAAATGCACAGAAGTGTTTTGACAGGGTAGAAAACATTCTGGTTACCAGCTATTTCTCCTTTTCCCGTA
Organism: Tridacna gigas; assembly: GCA_945859785.2. Classification (NCBI taxonomy): domain Eukaryota; kingdom Metazoa; phylum Mollusca; class Bivalvia; order Cardiida; family Cardiidae; genus Tridacna; species Tridacna gigas. The sequence continues at coordinate 72,002,874 of OX244029.2, forward strand.
AAGGCCTCTTCTTTAAAACTCAGGATTGAGTGGTAAAGGGTAAACTCTTTGCCCGATAAGAAAATTTAGATTTGAGTGAATTGAAATCATTTACAGGCAAGTTAATCAAGGTTCAAATAACGGGATTTGTAAGGGCAGAAAACCTTGAGAGAAAAACAGAAAAAACTGTTTTCCAAAATTTTTTCCTTTTCCCTAACCCTTTACCATGCAATCCCGAGTTTTAATTACCCTGAGAAAGAGGACTGTGACCAGCATTTTCAGGTAACCGGCACCTTCAGGTAACCAGCATTTTCTCATAACATTTCCACTTTTTCCAAACAAAAATCAAATGAAATGAGTCACATTAAATTTCATGTCTGCAAAAGTTTACATGTTGGGCAAGTGTAATATTTTATCATTTGTAAAGAGTTCCAAACCATGTCATAACTTATTGCTGTTTTGTAAAAGAGTTAACTTATTGTTGTTTGGTTAAGAGTAAATGAATCATGATTCAGCAACTGTGCTCCTGTTTGTTTGTTAGACTGATTTTCCCTTTATTTATTGTTAACATTGGTTGCCCACATGGGCGATGCTTCCCCCCGCCCCCCCAAGATTGTTAGTTACATTAACCGGGATACAGCAAGATTCAGGACAAAACCTACCCTACAAAACCTACCCTAAGCAAGGTATGCCTGGTTCTTTAACATGCTTGGTGTATAGCACCGTTGGTGTAAAGCACTATCACACAGGACCACTGTATAATGTCTCGTCCAAAAGACTATCAATAATTTTAGATGGCCAGCCATGGGACTCAAACCCATAACCTCAAGTGGCCCAAGATTTGTCTTTTACAAGTCCTACGCGCTACTACTGGATCTATTCTGGCAGCCTAGATAATGATTTCCACATTTTTCCTCACATGGTCACAAATGAAACAGGTGCCATATGTTTCTGGTTGTCTAAGGTTCGAAAAATCTGACATACTGACTGGTGACCTTCCAATGATAGAACGGCATCCACTTGGTGAAAATGTTTACTAATGATCTACACATGGGAATCAATATTGAAGATTCTAATAAAAATGACCGCCCAGAAGGATATAGGAGAGCAAAAGGCAAGGCTGAGATAGGAGCTGCCAGTTGCTGAGATGTGCAGGGTAAAGGCCATCTTTGCAACAGGGCAACTTGAACATCACCTTTCCCTACTCTTAGTGCAATATGTCACCCTAGTGAAAATCTCATGACACATCTCTGTTTCAGGAACAGGAAAATCTTGAAATGTCCCCATGACTCTGACACTTAACCCTTTACCATACAATCCCCAGGATTTCAGTGACCGTCACCCTGAGAAAGAAATTCTGAAAACAGAAATAATTTATTATTGTGTTACTTTCAAATTTATAAAATCTTGAATACGACCCAGAAAGGCAACAAAAGTTTTCATGAAGTTCAAAGACGCCATTTTGGTGCAATCTGCCTAATGCCATATGATTTTAAAGTTTGGATCACAAAAGATCATGCATACAAGAAATATCAGAGGTGCATCTTCTCTACGGAGGTATTTGTCCCCAGATGCGCATGCACTTAGCTATAAAAGCATACTGCTCATAACAGATAAAGCACTATTTTGTGATTTATTACCATCTTAAGTGTCAGTCATCAATTTCTAGCTAATTGAGAGTTAACTGGTTGTATCTGAGAAGTTTGTAAGGTTGATTTAAACCATTTCTACCCACAAATTTCACTTGTCCGAATAAAAATCATTGAATAAAAATTCAAAGGGGCGACACATTCTTGTGTCCCATTTGTGATCCTATTACCCACTACCACTGAACCATAATAGGACAAATCGCTGGGGACACCTACCAATTAACCCACTCTATATTGGGGACAAAGCGTGGTACCCATTTACGAGGGAAACTACTGTCGTTTTGTTTGTTTGGCATGCAATACAAAATGGTATCTAATTATGGAGGGGAATATCCACCAAAACTCTGTGTGTCTAGATGACATTCTTATTTATGAACATTAGATGTCTATGTGTCCTCTTTCTTACATCTTACATGCATATAACATTTCATGTTTCATTATTACTAGTGCATGTTGCTTGATGCTAATTCCATTTTTCTTCTTCCACTTGTATGCCATAAAATTGTTATTTAGTAGCGTGTGCTTCTGTTCATTATGCCCCTTTTAACATTATGATTTCATCCATCTTACTTCCTTATCCTGATTTTTTTCCCCATTTCCCATGTCTGTATAGCTTATCATTAAAGTGCTACATTCTTGTTTATGCATATTCTGGCAGAAACTATGGGCTTTTGTTATATTAACCCTTTATCACACAATCCCGACTTTTAACGATCCTGAGAAAGAAGCCTTTTGAAAACATTGTGGGAAAGGAGACTAGAAGGCCCTGAAGGGCCTGAATATGCTCTACTGGCAGGGAATGCAGACTTTATCATGTAAACAAGAATTGGAAATTTTCAACATGAAATGGCTACTTTTCCCACATTGTTTCTTCGATTTTTTTTTCAAAATCAATAGGGTTAAAGCTACTGATGAGATAAACAAACTGTGTGATTTTCATGAAAATCTGACCAGAAATACAGACTTTATTGCGTAAACAAGAACAGAAAATTTAAATTTTCAACTTTAAATGGCTACTTTTCCCATACTATTTGTTGGATTTTTTTCAAAGTCGATAGGGTTGAAGCTATTGATGAAATAAACAAACTGTGCAAGTTTCACAAAAATCTGAAGTTATTTGCAGACTTTATCGCGTAAACAAGAACTGGAAATTTTCAACTTGAAATGGCTACTTTTCCCATACTGTTTGTTGGATTTTTTTCAAATTCAATAGGGTTGAAGCTATTGATGAGATAAACAAACTGTGCAAGTTTCATGAAAATCCGGCAACAAATGCAGACTTTATCGCGTAAACAAGAAAAAGACTAACGGACGGACAGACGGACAGACAGACGGACGGACGACGGAAACCCCGCCATGACATAAGCTCTGCTGGCTTTCAGCCAGTAGAGCTAAAAATGCTGGTCACCAGCATTTTCTCCTTTTCCTACAATGTTTTCTACCCTATCAAAGACAACTTCCACAATTTGAGCAACATTTAAATTGTCGTCTGCAAATGCTTTCAATTTGGACCAGTCTAAATTGTTTTCGTTTGGTAAAGAGTTAAATTGACGCTATGATAGGTTGCTGAATTAAGACGAATGAAGTATGCACTAACAAGAATGGCATTTACACGAATACGACAAGTCATATTATGATACCAGATGGCGCTTTCATATACATTATTTGGTAACAGACAAGTTCGGTAAATTGGACTTATAAATAAATCAATTGGATGTTCTGTAACAAGGCAGTGCCCTGATGTTTCTCACACCCAATACATAGCTTTCTGTGCAAACCTTTTTTTTTTTTGCAATTGCCGCTCGTTTTCTGACATAATAATATTTGTTATGTTGTACCTTTCATGCTGCTTATAAATGCCTGAAATTTATAAATTCTGATCACCATCTTATTTTCGGTTTTCACCCTTTCAACCTTAGTTGATTTGATCAATAATACACAATCCTAAACCTGTACCCATTGTAATCGTCCTACAGATAACAGACTCCCAGCTTAAGCCAATTTTAAGTTTTATAAATATGTTTTATCAAAAAGGCACTGTCTTTGTTAACACTTCCTTTGTGAAAATATGTTCTTTTGGGAACAAAACGGGCGGCTTGCAAACCAGCCATTTACCCTTAGAGCACCTTTCACCCTTGCAGCCAATCAGATCAAGATCAGACAACACAAAACATGGAGACTGATCGTAGAATTACTCCGTCTATTTTTCTAATACATTATGGATAAGGACAACCTTGAAATTATTAATAGTAGATGTTCTTTTTGTAAAATGAAAATGGCCGTTTGGTTTATTCGATGCTCTAAGGGTTCAAATTATGCTTAATCAGTGCGAATTAATAAAGATATTACAGGCGAAACATTGTAGCAAATGAAGAGAGAGAGGCCTTGACAATGCTTTGTTGCATACTTCTTGTAATTTTGACTATGTGCTTGTCTAGAAAAAATTTTCTGTTTTGTTCCAATCCTGCCTCCACAATGTTTTTAAATGAATCTGGTCTGGTGCACACAAGTCGTCGTCCGCAGGTTTTAAAGTGTGTTCATCAATACAATACGGACATCACGGCATAAAAAAATCATATAAGGTCCCTGTACGAACTTTTCGAGAGCGAAAGGAGTACTGTATACTATATACAGTCGAGCCTCGTTTATCTGGCCACTTCTGTTTCCTATGAATGTTTCCGGATCAGCCGTATTTCCGAATTGATGAACTGTGATTGCTGGCATGGCATCCAAGTTAAGCTAGGTCAATAACCTCCATGTTGATAAGGGACACCGTGTATCATAAGAATTACAACAGCGTATGTTTTACACAAGCACTTGTATACATGTCATTATTGCTCCTACGATTGTTCAGGTTTATAAAATAAAGGGTATCATAAATTTGCATTTTGCCTTTTTGTTATTTGTCTGTTTTTGTACATGTCTTTTTACTTGTACCTAATTACATGCACATGCACATGCATACCTATTGTGCAAACAGGTGCGCTTGTAAAGCTCGGTACATTTATGACTTTTGAAAACACCATGAAAAGGGCGAAACAAAAGGAAAACACGATATGCACAGTATTTTAAATGTACATGATGTGTTGTCGAATTCCTTCAAAAGTGTTTTTTTTGGATGGTCTTCTTTGTACTGACAAATGTTTTTTTTTCAAGGAAGTCGAAACTTCAACTCGTCTTTTGCTGGTTCATAGACATTCTGTTTGGCTTCTGATAGTCGTACTTTCAAAGTGGTAAAATGGCAAAGACTAATTGAGATTGATTGCCAATTGATTCGACATCGAAGGCAGGCATACTTTCAATCATCTTTACAGTCTGTTAGGAGTAAAATATTTTCGAAAAACCTAACGAAATTTATCGTGTTTGGCGGCCATTTTGTGTGTACTTTGGGGAACATAAACATCTCGAATTAACACATGAATCAAACTGTTTTTTTTTCCTATGGTTTACCATTTAAATTGAAAATATTTGTTTTTGAAACAAAGGATTATTGAATATGCAAGCAGACGGTATGTTCATATTTTAGTTATGCATTTAGTTTTGAAAGATAAGTTTAAACATGCCCACAAAATCTTTGCGGACATTTCAGTTATTTTTTTAGCGATCATTACTGTAATCAAGTAGATCCAGTAATAATTAAACAACAAAAGCGTGAAATTGTCACTTCAGTACCATGTGTATGGATAATCTGTTAAGTTGACAATTGTCAATGGCACGAGAACGTCATTTAACGGTTTTCGAAAACAGTACTAATTAACACGCGTGTTTTCAAAACGTGTGAAAATCGTCTGCAACAACTGACACTATTTAGACTGATACCCGTGTTATTCACGACGAACCAGTCCGAAATCGCTCGAAGTAGACTGTATTTATGATATTTATGATAACCAGTCTATGGTCCCGGGGAAAATAACAAGTGTAAACTAGTAGCCTGTTATCGATTTTTGTATTTATCGGACGGCTACGGGAGATACAACGGGTACCAGTTTAAATTGTGTGATACACATGTACACAGTCAGGCCACATCCGGTTTCTTGGATAAGGTTTGTACTAATTTTTAACCCTTCGTTCCCGATTTTTTCATTCCGGTTCCGGAACGCGGATTTCCGGAATAAAAAGTAAAATTTGTACAGAAAATATCCGTTCCCTGATGTTTTTGTCCGGATCCTGAGATTTCCGGAATCATGGAGCCCGGATAAACGTGGTTCGACTGTACATGTATAGACGTGTCTTCAACAGCCTATACCAGCCTGTGTAGCTCATGTGGTAGAGCGTAGGACTAGTAAACGTCATGTGTCGGGACACTTGAGGGTGTGGGTTCGATTCTCTCGGCTAACCATCTAAAATTACTAACAGTTTTCCAGATGAGACGTTAAACCGAGGTCTCGTGTGACGGTGCTATACACCGAGCATGTTAAAGAACAAGGCGTAACTTGTGATAGGTTTCGTCCTGTATCTTGCACTATCCCTGTAACATAACGGTATGCAGTCACTTCGTACCATAACCATTTCGTACCATTTCGTTTATAACCATTTCGTACCATAGATTTACCATTTCGTACCATAAATTTACCATTTCGTACCATAGCGTTATCACTTCGTACCAGGGTAGAAACTTCTCATACTATGACCAAACATGTAATTTAATGTGACAAAAAGTGGTATTTGATATATTTGCTTGGTTCAGACCAATGCTTTGGACCTTATGTTATTTACAGGATATCATCGTAAATCAATTAAAAGAATCAGTATGCGATTGAGAATATAGGTGTTTGGTCTGTTTGTCTCTTATGTTTGTCGCAAGTTGGATAATCAGAATTGGGAACAAACTGATCACACTGAAATGACCAATTAATCAAAGAATTATAATTGTTTGACTACCCTTGATTGTAAATTGTCTATTTCCTTTTTGTCTTCTTTTGACTATGGGTATGTTTTGAAATTAGGTGAGCCTTGTATGATGCCACGAAAAGGACAGAGTCAAACGTCTGGGTGAATATAACGATTATATTTCTTGTAAATAGATCTACATCATTTTGCACAATATCCATTTACTTAAATTACACACCTTACAAAGGAATTGCACACCTTACAGAAGCAAATGTTTTTCAATGACCCTCAGAGAAACTGCTTTGATAACATATTGGGAAAAGGCGATAATACGAAAAAGTTATTGTGCATAACTTCTTCAATAAATATCTAACTTGAATAAATAGCGTTTTTGTCTTCAACTTTTAATACCTTCATAATGAAAGTTTTTCTTAATCGAAACTTTGTCATAGGTCTAAAAAAAAAAAAAAAAAATGGTACGAAATGGTATGACTGTGGTACGAAGTGGAAAAATTATGGTACGAAATGGTATAAATTATGGTACGAAATGGTAAAATTATGGTATGAAGTGACTGATACCAAATGGTTATGGTACGAAACGTCCGTAATTCTAACATAACTAATAGCCTTCAGGGGCCATCGCCCATATGAGAAACTGGTGGCGCCAATAAATAAACGTGAATTCTTTAACGGCCTGTTTTCATACCTCCCATTACCAACAAGATAAAGAAGATCCCCACAGATCTTAGAGATTAACCTGGGTTTAAAGGTGGCTATTTAGAATTTGTATGACAAATTAAAAACAAAAACCCTAAAACTCATTTTTATGTCCCTGAAACATCAATAGACGAGGAGAAATTCGCAGATCAGACTGCACACATAAAAGTTAAGGGGATAGGGCATGTTCAGATTACACACTGCTCATGCTGTTTGAAAAAAGTATTTGTCAAAAGAGTATATGTCACTATCTATCTATCTCTCTCACACCCCTCTCTTCATTTGCCACAGTACTTTTTCTGTATTAGCCATCTTTCTGGAAACAATTGAATTATCCATAAGTTTAACTCTAACAGCTTCGAATAAACCTGCCATTTTAATTGTAGAAATAAAACCTTAATTTTAGCGATTTCAAGGTTTTTTCTATTCAAAATTTTTGGAAAAGCAGCATGTGAAGATCAAAGTTCAGACTCGGTGTTTGGCGTATTGTGATCTTGATCTGCACTTGCCGCAAAGGCAACTGAAGTAGTGACAGGCGCTCTTAGGGTTAATGGTTGGTTTGGAAGTTTGGAAAAAAATATTTTCGCAATGAAATATTCATAAAAACATTTTAAAGGAAAATACATCGGGTACTAGGTTAGGACTGGGTATTATTCATTACCTCAACTATATGGTTGGAATATCGAAAGTAAGATGTGATAGTGATTTCAGGTATATTATTTTACATACAGCATGGCAGGAGCAACATAACAAAATTATTATGTCTGAAAGCGTGTGGAAAAAAGAACCCTTAAACAAATGAGAGCCAAGACTTTACTTGGTGTGAAAAACATCACGGTGCATTAAACACTTGTTACCGAAACATCTGATAGATGTACTATTATAAGTCCAATTTACAGAACTTGTCTGTTACCGAAATATTTGCCACCCATTATACTTCTCATCTGCAATTAGGAAAATTTCAATACTGGAGAAGGAAGTATAACAAATATAACAAGTATTTAGAAGAAAGTAAAATGCTACTAGAAACATGCAGCAAGCACTTGGAAAAAAGACAAATGCAATGACGCAGTAGGAAGTAATCAGGAAGAATTAATCATTCCTAATCAACAAAAACACAATAGTAAATATGATCAAGTTATAATAATGATGCAGGCAATTAGCACCAAACAGTATGCACTAATAATAATGACACATGAGATGCAATATGCATGTAAGATTGTATGTGCAGTTTACACAATTACTTTCCTTTTTGTACGTGCATACTTTTAGCAGTGCTTGCATGCACTTAAGCACAAAAAAAACTGTACGCGAGGAGCATTTATACATGAATTACGTACTGCAGTACGTGATTGGGCACCCTGAAACCCTGACCCAGATATGAACGTTTATTTCCAAAATGTCCCGGAATTGAAATGTAATCGGCACCTTGCTTTGAAAACACCATTTAATCTATCCTTTATTACTCACACTTTTACTAACTAACAGACTGGTTGACGTATTTAGATAATCTGGTAAAATCATGTGGCAGTATTTTGAAATCATGTGACTACAAATTGGCGCCAAATATGTCGCATTACAACTGATTTTTGGATGAATTCCACCAAAGTCACATGATTCAATTTCAAAATGGCGGCGGGGCGTTCACATTAGCTCATGGGCGGTTTGCTTTCAAACGTCAGATGAAATGGCATATTTTTCTTTGACGCGAACAAAAAGATGAAATTAAAAAATATATATATAAATTATAATTGATTCTATACTCTGTTAAAATTTTGACAGTTTTCTTGATCGGACCGTATCTACCGCGAACACACGATCTACGAGGCTAAATCAGTGTTTAAGTTGGAAATGTATGTCCTTAGCAATGTTTTCATTAACGATTTATCTGTCATCAGCTAAAGACAAACAGTATTCAGAAAAACTTATCTTGTATTCAGAAAAACTTCTCTTCGATGTCTCTAGCTGCCAGAAACTAGACTTTAATTACCATGAGGAAATTGAAAACATTGTGCAAATAGGAGAAATGCTGGTAGCAAGCTTTCCTCTTTTTTACAATATTTTCGTAACTTTTTAACATTATTTACACCCTCTGAGTAATTATCTATATGCCTGCTGTAAATGCTTTTGATTTGATATTTAGAATTTTTTCTTACCTTGTCAGGGACAGGGATTGTATTACATAACGATCCCTGGTAAAGATAATGATTTTCAGCAAAAAATTTTGTCCAGGATTTTGTAAAAAAAATAGTGATTCAAAGATTTTGAAAAAAAAAAAGAAATGTGCTAGGAGAAACCACTGCTCAAAACAAGTATTTGCTTTCTCTTTCCATAATGTTTTTATCCAAAAAGTGTATGAACTGAGCATGGTAAACAGTGAGTAAATGTTTTAAGTAGTTTCTAATAGGAATGAGTATATTAATCATTTAAAAGATATAAAGTTTAAAATATTTTCATTTAATTTACATGGTTCATTAAATCAAACTGTTAAATTGTTAAAATATTGTTATTTCCTTCTATAATTCCGACCATGTCCGCATTTTAATGTCCGTCTAAACTTCTCCTCAAAGTCTGACCACTTCTCCCCATTTTGAAAAACTTCTCCCAATGCTCAGACTAGGGAGAAGTCACTTCTCCCCAAAGTCTGAGAGTTGGCAGAGGCCTTACGCTACCGTCTGACCTACACGGGCTCGGCTTGGCAACTTAGAGATTCCATAGACTTTCAATGGGGAAAATTGAGAGTGGCATTTACTGCAGATATTTTGACAAAACTTTTATAGAAATGTTCCTTGAGCAGTCTTGTATCATCCATATGATTTTATTCAATTGGTAATCTATAGCTCATCTGTTTACGAAGAAAACGACAAACTATTGTCAAAGCATGTGCGCCATCATCGTCGTGCAGAAACTTTGACATTTTATAATATCTCTCTTCTTCCTGGAGATATTTACTTCAAACTTGGACAAGTTATTTACTGTCAGAAGTGGTACCCATATAACAGAGTCAGGTAACCATTGAAATACTTTTGACAGTTACGCCCTTTTTTACTACTTTGAATTTTCAGAACCTTTGACATTTTATCATATCTGTCATTAATGAAGATACTTACTTCAAACTTGGACTTTTCGTTAACTATTAAAAGGAGAATTTATATCAGTACAACAGAGGCGGGTAACCACCAAAATATTTTTGACAAAGTAATTAGTTATGCCCCTTTTTCAACTAAGAACATTTAGCTCAGTTGTTTTTAGAGGCATGGTATTTTCATAGCCCTAGTGTCATCATCTTCGTCGTTTGTGTCGTCGTCATGCAAAATCTTTGACATTTTACAATATCTTTGTTAATACTGAAGATGTTTACTTTGAACTTGGACAAGTTGTTAACTATCAAAAGGGAAACATAAACAATAACTATCAAGTTATGCCCCTTTTCAACTTTGTGTTTTCACTGAAAATCAAGCAACTGCAGCCGAACATAGGCACCCGTATATGGTGCTCTTGTTACCAAACACAACTGTTGCCGAGCATTAGAGCCCTTTATATTTGTTGTCCTAGAAACCAAAAATGCAAAAATAAAAAGAATACCTAAAAAATTGTCTTCTCAGGCACCAAATCATATTAGCCTTTAAAGACTTTGTGTTTTTCCTTTTCATTGCTCAAAGGACATGGTTACTATTTGAACTTACAGACTGGGTATGGTAAAATGAAAGAAAAATATGATTCATTGCTTGGCCACTGTGGATTTTTTACACTTTCCAGAAATGTTCCCTGGACTCATCCTCTGTCATCAATTTTTGCATGCTGCTCATTTTGGTCTGATACATTTTGATTTGTTGGTAAAGCAGAGTAAAGGAAGAAAATAGGAAACAGAAAATCCTTTAAAAAATTATCTCCTTTTAATCCACAGAAGAACACGTGGCCAAAGGGTATCCATTCATTTCGACACCCAAGTCATTTCGACACTTGGTCATTCCGACACCTTTTGGTTGTTTCAACTTCTATTTTGGTCATTTCTACACCCAAAATAATTTTTTTGCAAAAAATGGTTGTTTCGACACCTGCTGATCCCCCCCAATTAAAAAGAAAAAAAAAAGGGATTTTTTTTTTTCTCGCAGTATGTTGTAATATGCACTGATTTTAAAATTGTGATGTATTTTTGCGGTATATACAGCGAAAGTCGCCTCTTTTCCGATCTTTGTGTTTACTACTTTTGTTATTCTATTGCAGGTGGGCAACTATCTTGATTGATACATCAGAAGAATTCTATATGGGAAGGTTGTTAAAAGCAGAAGACAGATAATGTATTATTAGCTAATAATCGAATATCTGTATCATTCTACCTTGTGTTCTTTTATGCTGATTTCATAAATGATAATTGTGACACAAACTGTCAGTTAACTTGGATTAATTGTTTTGTTTGATTTAATTGAATGTGTTGATTGTTTTTCACAAATTATACCCCCTCATTGCTTTTCGCTTTATTTTGAATGTTGTAGTCAATATTTTGTAAATGAAATGTCTTTAATGTAATTGATTATTAAAAGATAAAAAGTAACGTTAAATTTGTTAACATTGTTTTGTGTTTGTTTACTATTGAAGCTTTGTAAATAAATAGGAGTTTGTAAAGGTAGTGGTTCAGTGTTTTATTGTTCTGCAATGGCAGATAACTGTGTTAAGTGTAGTCGGGAGGAGCTCGTGCCATCAATAGACATGGCCAAGGTGTGAAAACAACCGGTCACACACCGCTCAAAACAATGCAAATATTATAATGACTCCTGCTTGATTAACTTCATAATCGTTAAATGAGACATGATAAACTCTTAGATACGAGAGATGCGAGTTGAGAACGGACTGCATGAAGGCACAGTCAATCTAGATTCTGCACAGCCTTCAAAAAGCAGCCTTATGATTTTCTTCTTTGTCAGAAGATTTGATTTAACAAACATGACTCTCTGTTAACAATTTTACAAGCATATAGTCTTTGTGAGACTCTGACCACTGCGAATTACATCTATGAATCATATGCTTGGAAAGAATAATGTGCAGGGTACTCTTAAAAGATAGCCCGGTCGGGTAGCTTGGCGTATCTGACTTGGACTTGGGGGTTGTGTGTTAGATACCTGGTTTAGGTAAACTTTCTTTTCGGCGATTTTATGCCTCTCACCTCTGATGCATGTGAGAAAAGTAGTCAGTGACTTGGAAAGAAAGTTGTGTCAGTACTGGTGTAGGTGCACTGACCACCGTGGTATGACCTAAGCTGTTAAAACGGCATTAAACTCCAATTCAACAACAATGATAACTGTTAAAAAGAAATTCAAGGAAAGCATGGATAGTTGCAGTGGTCGGCGCGAAATAACTGATCAATACAAAAGCTGAACATTGATAAATGTAAGTAATTTTAATTGTCTAGAAAATTAGGTGATAAAAGCAACACTTTGGTCGTTTCGACACCCGCAATCATTATTGACATTGCCGATTAATTATGCCCATTATTTGAATCTTCATATAGAACAAATAAAGCACATTTCGAACACGTACTTAAAATTACAAAGTAAACATTTAGAGCAATTTAATTCTATGAACTCAAATAAAAATGCTCGGAAAAACATCGGGTGTTGAACTGACCAAATTTTGCAAAAAAAATTTCACCGGGGGTCGAAACAACCAAAAAGTGTCAAAATGACCGGGTGTCGAAATGACCGGATGTCAAAATGACCGGGTGTCGAAATGACTGTCATTCGGCCAAAGCTATACAAAAATACTCATTGTATTGGCTTTTACAAATTTATGGTTTTTTTCCATTCTGTTGTCAACTTCAAAGACTGTCAGAATGAGACATGTAGATTTTTTTTTACTAGCCTGTGCATATGCGATAGCAGTTTTTAATCCTGCACAAATTGTGATAGCAACTTAAATCTTCTTTATCTTCCTACCTCTTCTCCCGTTCTGATGTCCAGGCCTTCGGCGCTTTGATTAAAAGATACGATATCACTTCTGTCTATGATCATTTTCATTATATTCTTTAAAATTCACGACATCTATCTGATGGACGACAAAGCAGTTAGCAGTAAGACCCATGGGAGTAAAAACCCATCCGAAGAAGCTTTTAAAAACATTTTCGATGGAAAATATCAAGATAAAACTTACGTCATGATTGAATCCTTTTCAACATGAACCAGAGGTCGATATTTGCAGATTGTAAATATGTCGCAGAGGTAAGTTGTTAAATACACACTTAATCTTCCTGTGTTAAAAAGGAAAGATATCCGGTCAACGGCTTCCGTGTTGTTTTTAATTCATCAACGCCATTATCGGGTTATCTTTTCATTCTCTGCTGTATGGTCTGTCAAAATATTTTTGTTCTAAAATGTATCTTATTAATTTTTAATACTATCACTACAATTTGTTAACACCTGAAAATAACTTAACTTAACTTGATTTGTTATTAATTTTGGGGTTGGTTTTTTTTTTTTAACAATTCGTATCCATATATTATTCACTTCTTTCGACAAAAAATTGACTTCCGGTACACGTCCGGCTAAACTAACAGACAAACATATTTTAAAATCACAAATATATTTGAGTAAGAATGACCTTTATCACTTCATGGGAGGAATTTTCAAAGGCTGCAGAACGACTTTACACAAATGATCCATTAAAAGTAAGAGTTTCTTTATAAAATCGGTACAACTTACAGATAGCTCTTCTTACTTCTACTTTCACTTCAGTTTGCAGTTTTATTTTTTGGATGGGATACGGTGACTGGACATTTCGGCCCATAACAATTTCGGCCCATTGCAATTTCGGCCCATAACAATTTATGGGATACGATCAAAACGTACCCGAACCAAAACGTATACCATAAATAAGGAAAAATACATACCAAGAATTAAGTTAAAATGTACCTGAGAAAAAGAGGCAAAATTTACCCAAAGATTTACCTTTTTCCACATATCACATCGGATTAAAGTAAAATATGGTAAGTATTTTACAAATTGATTTATCCATTGTAGCCACAGATTGCGCATACCAGCAAACCCACGCCCAAAGGCTGTAGTTTTGTCATAAGGAATAGTGCAAGATACAGGATGAAACCCATCCTAAGTTATGCCTGGTTCTTTACCATGCACAGTGTATCACATGGGATCTCGGTTTAACGTCTCATTCGAAGGACTATTAGTAATTTTACATGGCCAGCCTTGAGGCTCAAGACCACACCCTCAAGCAGTGTTTCTGCCAGCTTCGAAATTTTGAGGGTCATACAGAAGTCTTGAGGGTCACTGTTTTAAATGCATATTTAAAGCTACCGTAATTCGGCAATATGTTCAGACACCCTAAAAGTTTGGACACTGTGAAAACTTCAAAAATATTTTTTTTTGAGTCTTTACTCTGGGCAGTCCTAAAAATAAATATACCTATATATTCGGACAGCCTATAACATTAATTTTCCAGAATATTGGCCAGTTAATACATTTAAGTTTTAGAAGACTTTCTTATAGTGATCGGCTGCATATTTACACATTTCTACATCGCAGATACTAGTATTCATAGTTATGAACATGAATCTCTTAACCCTTTACCGCACAGTGCCGCCTTTTAACAACCCTGGGAAAGAGGCCTTTTGAAAACGTTGTAGGAAAAGGAGAAAATGCTGGTAACCAGCATTTTCTCTTTTTTCCACTGTGTTTTCTGCCCTATCAAAGAAAAATGGCACCATCTGAGCCACTTTGAAATTGTTGTCTGCAAATGCTTTCAATTTGGACAAGGCTAAATTTTCTCATCTGGTAAAGGGTTAAGAGCCGAGTAACTCAGCGGTTATTTTAAATAATGAAACAAGAACCTCCCCCCCCCCCCCCCCCCCCAAAAAAAAAAAAATGCAACACCAAGGTTGTCTCTGTTAAAAACTTCTCACCAAAACGAACAGTGTAGATTTAGATCAAAGATCAGACCGAATATTCTGCCTAGTATGATCTTGATCTACACAGGCGGCCAAAGCAACTAATTTTGAAATGTGCTTGAAGGGTTTAATGTTTCTCAGTTTTTTTATGTTGCACAAGCAGTTTCTCCTTTTTTCATAACATTTTCAAAAGGCACCTGCAGAAGCGTGAAATTGTCCCTCCATAAACAATTTTTTTAACAAGAATTTATATGTACTAAACCTCATTGTTTCTTTCCTTTATTTATCAGTAATCCATTTGTATATAAAACTAGATCTAATGCATTAATTATCATACGCATTCCTTTTTATTTTGGCTGCATGGAATCTTTTCGAAAGCAAAAACAGGCAGACTTTTTTTTCTGCTGACTACACAAATTACTGTATGTGACATGGCTGTCCAGGTGTTCATTACTAAATGCAAAAAGGCACTATCACTTAGTATAAAGTGGGCATGATATAGGCTTATTGTGTGGTCATTTCATGTTGATTGGAGGTCGGCATGTAACCAGGGAGATCTATTTAGCAGAATATGTACAAAAACAGGTGCATTACAACCCACTCACTCTGGATGATTTGTATGTTACTACATAACCCTAATCTAAATTTTACCATTATCTTCAATGAAATTTTACTGCAAACATTTGTGTACCCTCAACAGGTGTGAAATCTTGTTAACAGATGACTTAATTTACTCTGCTGATGGCAAGATGGCAGAGTTCAAAATGTTTGTGTACAGTGTAGATAGACATCATATTGTACAAAATGTGCGGTCTGATCTTGGATATATACCATCCACTTCTGAACTGACTTTAGAAAACTACTGCTTTTTGGTCTAAAAAATTAAGAAAATATTAAAAACATGTGCTTTTAAGACTGAAAACACGCTTGAATTTCAGATATACTACAGTTTTGACCCTTCATCTATAAATAGATCTAAATTTGTCAGATTTTACCCTTATTATTTCTGTACACACATTTGGACAACAAGGTAAAACCTATTATTTGGCCACCCCCTTTTTTCAAAAATGATAATTTCCTAAAGATCTGGATGATAAAAAAAATTAATTATTTTTTTCTGTACTAATGCATAGGCAAATTACAGTACTTACACAAGGAAAATTGTTTCTGTTTTCGATTTAGTTAGTTGTTAAATTCATGTTTTGGAAAGTTTCCTTTTCCCTGTTAGCCTCCGCCAACATGGATCTGGAAGTATTTTTCTTTATCTGACAAGACCCGAATATTTTACGCATTTGTTGGTTTTCCATTTTTTGAACATTTTTTGGTGAACCTATTCCAAAAACAGGGGGAAAAAAAGCTGAGTATTAGGCCAAAACAAAATATATACTGGTATGTAGTTCCTGTTACATGTATACTTTTGAGAATTAGGGTCTGTAGGTAGGATTTTTTTTTTTTAATTTTTTTGTTCCAAAACACGTTTACTAGTTTCAAATGTGAAAGTTTTCTAATCATACTGTTCTGTATAAACAGTTGATATTAAACTGTTATTTTACTTTTGCATGGCTTTCTTTTCTGTAATACTGTCTCTTTTTTAATGCCCCGGAGGGCAATTAATAGAGGTTAAATTACATTGAATTCTCTGTACTAGACAACCAAATTTTAGACTTGTCCATATTGTCCAATACACTCTTTTCTCCTCTCTAAAATTACAACATGACTCCTCCATTTTTTCAACCACTCTAAATGACCAGTATGCATGTTAAACACCTGATGAAATTTTATTGTATATGCAAAACTTGTAATATTCAGAGAGCAGGATAGAAAAATCAATACTTTTTCCAATGATATGCCATATATGTGCTTGCACATGCAAATTAAGGTTTCATTGGGTAAGTTTTGACTTTGGTATGTTTTGATTTGGGTATGTTTTGACTGTTAACCCTTTTACACACAATCCCGACTTTTAACGACCCTTAGAAAGAGGCCTTTTGAAGACATTGTGGGAAGAGGAGAAAATGCTGGTAACCAGCATTTTGTCCTTTTCCCACAACATTTTTCTTACCTTTCAGAAACAAGTTTAATAATTTGAGTCACATTTAATTTCTGGTTTACAAATGCTTTCAATTTGGACCAATCTAAAATACATTATGTATTGTCGTTTGGTAGAGGGTTAACCTTCTTGATTATTGATATGGGGTGATGGACATGGGGAGGACAAAGGGTACCACTACTGAAGCTCCCCACTGCCCAAACATATCACTTTTGGGCACAACATACCACATATATTTTAAATATTGTAGGGATGAAATTCACACATGTTTTGCTTCTTTGAGGATCAAAAATTTGTATTTTTAGTTTTTAGATTGATATGCAGTGTTTCTTGGTACAATACTGTACCTTTAACCCTAGAAGCCAGGATATCTGCAGACAACCCTATAAGGATTGGCTCAGGGTATGGTAAATCAGTTACCAAGTACTGGTACATACCTAGAAACAACCCTGGTAAGACAGACTCTGAGTATGGTAAATGAATTATCAGGTATCACCATTTTTTCAGGGATAGATAACCTTCAGGTAGATTAAGTTGTTAGCTTGGCAGTTTTCTAAGAAAACACTACAGTATTTCCATAGCCCTGGCGTCGCTGTCATCTGAAAACTTTGATATTTTATAATATCTCTGTTATTTTTTAAGGTATTTGCTTCAAACTCGGACAAGTTATTAGCTATCAAAAGGGGAACTTCTACAACAAGGGCAGGTAACCATCAAAGTATATTTCTCAGTTGTGCCCCTTTTTATACCCCCGCAAATCGAATGTTTTCGGGGGTATACTGGAATCAGCCTGTCTGTCCGTGTGTCCGTCTGTGTACAAAATACTAGCAATTTTGTGTCGTGAACTTGAGTTTTCCTTCAATTGCATTGAAACTTTGCACATATATTGATCATATATTGAAGATTTGCAACACATAATTTTCAAGTGTCAACTCCCCCTGGTTGACGAATCATCTCCCCTTGAACTTGACACTTTTTTTCTGTCAAAGTGCTGGCGGGGGTATTAAGTCACATTCAGTGACAGCTCTAGTTTAACTTGGAATTTTTACTGAAAGTCAAGCATCTGCAACCAAGCATTGACACCTGCATGCATTGCTCTTGTTCAAGACCTGACACAAATGAATTATCATGAGTTAGTAGACAGTGGAATACCAGTAGATACACATCATTATGTTTTTATACCAGTGCCTATGATGTGTAACAAGGCCATGTTCCAGTGTATGTATTGTTGAAGGTTCAGTTGGTATGTTTCAATAATCACTTACTAGTTAGATGTCTTCTCTTGCAGAGAGAACACCAATGTAACCTGCTTTTGCTAGTATGTATAAAACCTTTCAGGGATGCACCATAAAATTTATATTTCACAGGGTAGAAGACAATGTGGGAAAGGGAGAAAATGCTGATTACCAGTGTATTCTCCTTTTCCCACAATGTTTTCAAAAGGCTTCTTTCTCAGGATTGTTAAAAGTAGGGAGTGTGTGGTAAAGGGTTAACTTAAACTTTCATATCAGAATGTAAATGACCAGTGCTCTCTGAAAAGGGGGTTTAATGCATCTGCACAAAGTATTGACCCAGGCCAGCTTGTGCCACTTGCACAGGCTGAACTGGATCAAAATTTTTGCTATTTGTCAATTTTCAACATCTTTCTGTTTTCAGTGTCGTTTTGTCACAAAATACAGACACTCTGATGGTAAATTGGAAGTAAAGATAACAGATGACTCAGTGGTAGGTAACTTAACTCTTTACCACACAATGCCGCCTTTTGACAACCCCTGGAAAAAAGCAATTTGAAAACATTTATGGGAAAAGGAGAAAATGCTGGTAACCAGTATTTTCTTCTTTTTCCACAATGTTTTCTACCCTATCAAAGAAATATTGCACCATTTAAGCCACATTGAAATTGTTGTCTGCAAATACTTTCAATTTGGACAAAGCGAAAATTTTGTCATCTGGTAAAGGGGTTAACCATTATTGTCATGATGACACCTGCAAACCTATTTTTAGCTTACCTGAACAAAGTCCAGGAAGAGCTATTGTACTGTCCCAGGCCTTGGCCTTGAAGTCAGCTTCCACATTTAAGTGAAAGATTTTTAAGAGTTCACATTTTCCAAACCATAGGATGGATTTGATTCATATTTAGTATGATGATTGATATCTTTCTTTTAGCATTACTCATATCCATGATAGTAAGGCCAAGGTAACTGACTCTGATATTTTACATCAGAGTTTTACATTAATTCTTTAAGAGCTCATTTTCCAAGCTAAATGATGGATTTGATTTGTATTTGGCTTGATGACAGATACAGGCCCAAAGTTTCATTGAGCAATACCCTAGCCATGCCCATGAACTTAAGGTCAAGGTCACAGATTATGAAATTTCATGTTAAAGTTTTTTTAGAGTTCCCCCATTCCCAAACCAGATTTTCCAGGCAAGCTGTGCAGTCTGATGATAGCTCTTGTTTATCATTTTGCAGCACACAAGTTTTTAGCCCTGACACAACTTCAGAAGTATCATAATCATCCAGGTATTGTTGTAGCCGTTTCATTGTCTGCATTACTGTCGTTCAAAATGTTTGACATTGTCTGATGTCTCTGTCATTACTGATGATATCTAGCACAAACTTATACAAGGTGTTTACTGTCAAAATGGGAACCCATGTCAAAGGGACAGATAAGCTCAAAATTTTTTTTTTGACACAGTTTTGCCGATTTTTTATCTTCAATTTTTAAAACCAACTGCAGCTGCCAAGCATTGGCATGCAGTGCTCTTATTAACCTTGTACCAAGCAATCCTGTGTTGGTACCTCCTGTGTTTAAACAACCCTGACCAAAAAAGCCTTCAAAAACATTGAGTGAAATAGAGAAACCGCTAGTAACCAGCAACAGCTGAGCCACATTAAGTAACATCATCTGCTAGCAAAGTCAGTAATGACTAGGAGATAGAAATGGGGGTAGCAGGTTTTAATTCCCAGCACAGTCACTTTCTTTCCAAGGATTGTTGAAGTCATTGCGACAGGACTCATTCTTGTCACACTGGCATTGAATACCATTTGAACAAATGTCATCTGCAAATACTTTTGATGTAGACAAATCTAAAATTCTATAGTCTCCCAAGAGTTGAAATTTCTTGGCTTAAAGAAAATTAATGTCTAATGAGTTATTACAGAGTAATAATTCAAATTAACTTCTTTCCTCATTGACCTGTAGAGCACTCAGTAAACAAAAAGAACATTTTTGGTCTGAGGAAAAGCGAAACCAAAACTTTGCAATTTTGAGGCAATTTAGTTGTCTGAATCACAGGGATTTTTAGCGTTTTTTATGTTTTACTTGTATATATAATACAAGGGATGCAACTGACATTATCGGCAAAGTCTACTTGTCATCACAAAAACACAAGTTACTTCTTCAATTTTACAGATAATCACATAAGGTCTACTTTATCTAGCTCATTACACATTTTTCTAGCGAAAAATAATGTGGTTTCATGACTAAACGTTCAATGATTTGTGCTACAGAAGCCGGTTTCTCGACAAATAGGTCGAAATTGTTTGGTCCGACACGGGTTCGTTCAGTGCGCTTGTCAGAGTAAATCTACTATTCTGTACAAGATCATGGCCAAAATACTTACCGGTTTGATAAAACAAGTAAATATCGTTAACCAACCTTCGTTGTTTAATAATAACATGAAGAATACAGCTCCAAATCGTCCGATGTTTGATCGATTCACTCAAATTTCAAGGAAGCAGCCATAATTGTTGTCACGTGATCAAAATGTATCGGGGCATTTCATTGGTCGGATTTTTGGTTCCGACCAATGAAATGCCTTGATACATTTTGAAGTTTTTCTCAGGGTTGTTTAAACACAGGACTGTTTGGTAACAGGTTAAGTAATCAATGCATGTTATAATTCCAGTGTTTACAGTACAGGACAGAACATGCACATGATGTAAAGAAGGTAGAAAGGTTAACAAATCAGCTGATGAGACACATGGCTTCAAAGGAAAAATGAACTACATAACAAACACAAACTTCACAGATGCAAGGAGAAGTTCTGGTGGTTTTGCAAACACTGTAGAACCAGAAGGCCTGATCTTTGACATACACTATCCAGTATTTTATAAATAAGGCCAAGTTGGCCATGTCTATAAAATAATCTGACTTAAAGATATTTTCTTTCCATATTATTTAGCAGTGTTTGCTTTAGCACAATATGCCTAAAATTCAAAGTATTTGGCTATAACTAGGAAGAGGTTAGCTGGGAAAACAGAGTGACTAAAAGATTTTGCTTATAGTGTGAAATAACTATCTCTTTTTCTACAGTGATTTATCTCGAGTAGATGTACTCTTTTGGTGCTTCAGAATTGTGTTCATTAGAGGAGACAACAAAATCATATGACAAACATTGGTAATTTTTTTTTTATGACAAATAAGATGTGTCTGAAACGCTGAGATCTATATTTGAAAGGGAAGAAAGCATTGTGGGATAAGGAGAAAATGCTGGTTTCCAGCATTTCCTGTTTTATCCAAATGCTGGTTTCCAGCATTTCCTCTTTTATCCATATTTTCAAAAGTTTTCTTTTTCAGGGTTGTTGAAACAAGGGATTTTGTGGTAAAGGGTTGTGTTAACTCGTTACATCCACATGTACTTCTGGTAGATCACGTTTGAAAACATTTTTACAAAAGCAAGGATTGCCTAAAATTCTCATCAAGATTACTAAGTTGCTTTAAGGTGTACATACATGTAGGTGTTAACCCTTTACCACACGAAATCTTACAACCCTGAGGCAGAAGCCTTTATTAAAAACATTGTTGGAAAAGGAGTAAGTGCAGGCAACCAGCATTTTATCCTTTTTAACACAGTGTTTTCTACCTTCCGAAAACAAATTTCAGTTTTTGAGCCTCTTTTAAATTGTCTGCATACAAGCCTAAAATTTTGTTGTGGTGTAAAGATTTAAGCCCTATCTCATTAGCACACAATCTTGAGTTTTAATGATTCCAATTTCTTTTGAAAACATTGTGGGAAAAGGAGAAAATGCTGGTAACCAGCATTTTCTCGTTTTCCCACAAGGTTTTCTAGTTTTTCACAAACAATTAGCATTATTTGAGCTACATTTAATTTGTCATCTACAAATGCTATCAATGTGGACAAGTTTAAAATTTTGTTGTGTAATAAAGAGTTAATTCATATATGGCATGCAACACACAAAAAGGGGGCTTTGGACATATGCATAAAAGTGTGTCGTCCAGATCAGGCTGTGCAGTCTGTGACTGTCCCCGTTTTTGTGCTATTTCCTATTTCACGAAAGTCAACTGTATGAATAAATCTTATGAAGTCTTAAAGTGCCATCTCGAATTAGCCTGCGCAGAATACGCAGGCTAATCCGGGACAACACTTTATGCAATTGTTGGAACATTTCATTTAGCATGTTGCGGGCCATATATATCATCCATGTTGTACAAGGATGTTTCCAAAGCCATCTTCTACAAGTTTGTTTATTGAGGGAGGGAGTTAACAACATATTGTCTCTAAAGACAAAAACAGATATAAGATCTTATGTCATGCTTTTCGGTAGTTTATAAGGAGATAATGGTGGATTATGGTTTGATAATTTCACCATTTTGACCAGATAATTTACCGATTGATAAACTCACTGATACGGAAATACCAAGAACTCCCATGTACTTTGCAAGTTAGAGGCATGAAATATATGGAGGTTTTTTTTTTTTTTTTTTCAGTGAAAGATCCAAATTTATTTCATCTCTTGAACATTTTACAGTGGCATGAAAATACTACCATTGATGTTTACTTATGGAAATAAATTTCAATCCTTCACCAAAAAACAAACATCCTATATTTCTATGCCATTTTGCTTGTGCATATATTACATATTACCTGTATATATCTTTGACAGCGGTAAAATAAAGCAAGTTAGTAAATATTGGAATTTATTCTTCATGGCATCTGTGGTCAGAATACTGAGTCTGATCCCCTGAAAAGCAGGTCCAAATAGAAAGATACTCTGCAGGGAAAAATTTTCTGTTTTCCTGAAATGTTTTGGCCTGTTCATGAATTAGATGGTTCTTGATTCACTCGATCTTATCCTTTAGTAATTGTAGATAAAGAATCAGTTTATGTTGTGGAAAAAAATCAGTGAAAATGAAGGGGTTTGAATTACAAGACAAAAGTGTGTCATTTACTTTCTCATTTTCTGTACATGCATATTCATTTGTTTATTTCCATTTTCCCTCATTTTTTCCTGGTTGTCAAACTTTTGTAATTGTTTATTATCTAAAATAAAGATGTTTTGCATTCATTTAGTGCTTTACATTATTTTTTTAGCTCACCTGAGCACGAAGTGCTCAGGATGAGCTATTGTGATCACTCACCGTCTGTCGGCGTCCATCCGTCCGTCCATCTACATTTTTTTGTTTACACTCTAGCATCTACAAATATTAACCAACCAGCACCAAACTTGGTCAAAATGTATATGACTATAAGATCTCGGATGAGTTCGATTATGGGTGTAATCGGACCAGAACGACTAGAGTTATTTGCCCTTGAATTAGAAAAATTACTATATTTGAGTTTGTTTACACTCTAGCATCTACAAATATTAACCAATCAGCACCAAACTTGGTCAAAATGTATATGACCATAAGATCTCGGATGAGTTCAATTACGGGTGTAATCAGACCAGAACGACTGGAGTTTTGTGCCCTTGAATTAGAAAGATTGCTATATTTGACTTTGTTTACACTCTAGCATCTACAAATATTAACCAATCAGCACTAAACTTGGTCTAAATATATATGAGACAAATTTATTTTGTTGTCTGCAAATGCTTTGAATTATAGACCAGTCTAAAATTTTTGTTTGGTAAAGAGATAAAGATAGACCAAGTAATATGCATTTCAAGACTGTGTTGTAGGCAATACTATCTTGCAGAATATAAGGCGTATATGTCCAAGATCCAACTGCAGTCTGATCTTTATCTACACTGTCTGATAAAACATCCTGTCTCGCGTACCCCTAGCCTTGGTTCCCACCTGATCATTTTTTCCTTTTATCTATTCAGGATGGACGGATGCAGTTTAAATTTGACATGAAGCCCCCTTTTTCCATGACACAGCAATAAATTTCAAAACCCTGACAATATGCGCTAGGTCACTTGATGTGTGAAAATTTCATCCAAATCTGTTGAGATATGTCCAGTAATTAAAGAGATATTGGTGAAAAATGAAGTATAACATGAAGACCCCATTTTTCATGATGCAGCTATAAATTGCAGAACCTTGACAATATGTGCTAGGTCACATGATGAGAAACATTCTGTGAAAACTTTTGAAAACATTGTGGGAAAAGGAAAAAATGCTGGTAACCAGCATTTTCTCCTTTTTCCCACAAAGTTTTCTACCCTATCAAAGAAATATTGTGTCACTTGAGCTAATATGAAAATGTTGTCTGCAAATGCTTTCAATTTGGACAGATCTAAAATTTTGCCACGTGGTAAAGGGTTAAAGGCATTGACAGCATTTTTCTCTCTGGCTGTTAGGATGTATCTTTGAACATTGTGTTCATTGTATTTTGAGTTCATTTTTGTTCATTCATTTAACTCTGTAGTACAGATTTTATCTTGTAAATCTTAGAAGTCATTATAATTTTTGTTCTTCAGTTTGTGGTGTTTGTCTTAATTTATAAATAAGTTTATGACAATAATACTAACTTGTATAGAAAGTCTTGAATTGGCAAACATTCTCTACTAAGTTTGTTCAAATCAGGCAACTTTTTGCCACACACCAAAAGGCCTAGGGCTTTGTTATTATTCCTTCAAAACTCTGTTCTGGAGGTATATAGGAGTCAGCTTGTCGGTCCATCCATCCATCCATCCGTCTTTCTGTAGCATTTTCTTGTCAGAGCTAGTTCTCAACAACTACAGGACAGATTTCATTCATTAGAGAGACTCGGTTCATTGAATTTTCACAAAGTTATTTTCCTTTGATGAAATTATTTGTTCGCCCTATTTTTCAACAACTATTGGACAAATGTCATTCAAACTTCTCACAAATATTTGTATAACAGGGTTTGGTTAAGAAAGATTATCTTCTTGTCTAAACCAAGAAGACCTAGAGCTTTGGCCTTGCACTTCGATATTTGGTATTTATCTTCATTGTAGACCTTTACTGCTTGGTACTCAGGTGAGCGATATAGGACCATCATGGTCCTCTTGTTTCTTTTTTTCTTTCTTTCCCCAACTTCCTTTAGGGTAAAAGGTTTAAGTCTTGTGCCTAGTGTTTGAATAGAATTTACCCTTAATGTAACAAACCTTTGTTTTAACAACTTTAAGGAAAGACTTTAATCCTTTCCCACACAGTCCCAAGGTTAAACGACCTTGAGGAAGAAGGCTGGTAACCAGCATTTCTTCCTTTTCCCACAAACTTTCTATCGTATCAGAGACAAATTCCACAATATGAGCCACAAATAATTTGTCGTCTGGAAAAGCTATCAATTTCGAGGAGTCTAAAATGTTGTTGTTCGTCAAAGAGTTACGTACAAATCATGAGAAAAAGAGATGATGCTGCTACCAGTATTTTTTCAGTTTCTCAGGTTTTCTACCCAATCGAATCATTTGAGCCACACATGAGTTTTTGACTGAAAATGCATTCATCAGAGCTCTAGGTAAGAGGGAGTGATGGTATTCTAAATCCATTTTTTCTCTTCCAAACCCTATGTTGTGGGTACTCATTAGAATCGTCTCGATGAAACGATTCTAATGAATACCCATAACATAGGGTTTAGTGGAGAATAATTAATATTTTCAATTTTGAAATCAAAATCACTCCCTCAATCTGGAACTCTGATTCATAATAGGCAATTCTAAAATTTTGTTGTCTGCAAATGAACTAGCGAGTCCTTACTCTTTACCTAATATCCCATTACAATACAAACTAAGTCTGCACCAACCAAAACGGACTGCACAAATGTCACAATTTAGGGGAGCAATTTCAGAACAAAAAATGCCTGAAAAGGAACGAATGCAGATTGCTTTTTACAAGCTATGACTGCCCCTTTTGCTACAATTGAAGATCTACAAAATGATTAATGTACCCAAATTGAAAGAATTTGTATAGGACATATAATACATGGCTCTAGTGTTAGAATTTCTCTTTGTTGGTGTAGAAAAGGTAGTTGGAACAGGAGAAATTGCTGGATACCAATATTTTCTCCTTTTCCCACAATGTTTTCAAAGGCTATCCTCTTCATGGTTGTCAAGGGCTGGTAGAGGATGAAGAAGCATAAAAAGTCATGTACAGCAAATATTTTTACTGTAATGGGTTATGTAAAAGTCCTAACTCTACCAAACGACAAAATTTTGGACTGGTCCAAATCAAAAGCATTGGCAGACGACAAATTAAATGTAGCTCAAATGATGGAATTTGTGTCCGAAAGAGTAGAAAACATTGTGGGAAAAGGAGAAAATGCTGGTTACCAGCATTTTCTCCTGTTCCCACGTTTTCAAAAGCATTCTTTCTACAGGGTCGTTAAAAGTCGGGATTGTGTGGTAAAGGGTTAACCTTTCACTAGTTCTGCTCAGTATTTGTTTCAATGTTTTTAAAAAGGGGTCAACGATTACTTCAGTCATATCTAATGTACCTGTCCAGAAGTTTCTGGAATTCTCTTACCAGTACTTCACACAATATCCTTTTCAAGCCACTGGCTGCTTTCCTAGATTTTTATAATCAAAAGTTTAGACCAGTCATGTTAAAATGCTCCTGGAGATGAGAGAGATTAATGAAGAGACCATTGTTACCAATACATTGATTGTGTGGTGTTTAATTAACACATTAAACAACATGATTTCAGTTACGGTATATTGCACTTGCCAGTATGTCTTGATTACCTGTCCCTAACACTACAGATGACAAATCAATTGTAGCTGAAATGGTGATTTTAGTCTTCTCATAGGGTAGAAAACAACATGGGAAAAGGACAAAATGTTGGTTACCGGCATTTTCTCCTTTTCCCTTAATGTTTTCAAATGCATTCTCTTTCCTGGTCGTTAAAACTCAGGACTGAGTGGTAAAGGGTTAACCCTTTTCCAAATGACAAATTTTAGACTCTTCCAAACTGAAAGTACAGTAAAACCTGTCTGAGTAGCAACTGGCACCCTCTATTAAGCAAACCCTTTCCCCACACAATTCCTACTCTTATTGATCTGGAGAAATAAGCCTTTCGAAAACATTCTGGGAAAAGGATTAAATGCTGGCAGCCAGCATTTTCTTCTTTTCCCACCACATTTTCTACCCTTTCAAAGACAAATTCCATCATTTGAACAGCATTTAAATTGTCATCTGCAAAAGTTTCAATTTGGACAAGTCAAAAATTTTGTCATGTGGTAAAGAGTTAAAGAGAGCCCTAGTTTTGTTTGTATGTATTGGAATTTAACTCCATTTTAACAGCCCAGGTCATATCATTGCAGTCAGAGACGCACCCATGTGTTTCCTGGCTTTCTCACACCAGTACTGACAAAACTTTCTTTCCAAAGCCACTGACTACTTTTCTCACATCCATCAGAGCTAGGTGTGAGGCGAAAAATCGCTGGAAAGGAAGTTTGCCTCAACCGGGGATCGAACTCGCTACCACCAGGTCACCCAGGCAGGCAGAGAGCCCTGGAACCAACTTAAGTTGTTTTAGTGGACAGTGTAGATCAAGATCAGACTGCACAGAACATGCAGTCTGATCTTAGATCTACACTGTCCGCTACTATGTTACATATTCTAACAGAAAAAACATTGAAATAGCAATATTTCAGGCTGTTTTTCCTTATCAAAAAGGTCCAAATAATCAATTCAGTGCTTTAAAGGAGAAAGCAAACTATTATTCCTGAGTTCTGAAGACGGCAAATATATTGAAATGTACCTGTACTAAGCAAGCACTTTTCTTAAGCCTTTTCCAAACAATTCCATGTTTAACGGACCCTGAGGAAGCAGACCTTCAAAAGAATGTGGGAAGTGGGAAAAGGTTAAAATGCTGGTAACCAGCATTAATTTTTTCTCCTTTTCCTACAATGTTTTCTGTCATTTTAACCACAGGTATCATCTTTTGGGGACTTTTAACTTGTTGTCTGCAAATCATCACAATTGGGTTGAGTCTAAAAGTTTGTCCTCTGCTACACAGTTATTATGCTTGCAAGCGTATTTTGAAAGTCCGATAGATTCACAAGATCTGTTCTTGTTCTTATTCTTGCTGTGTTAAAATTTTCCACTCATTTCAATTTGAACTGAATTAAAAGCTACCACATTTTTGCAGACAAAATAAAATTACATTCGATACATAAAACATCTATAGGCATTTCCTTTAATTTTGTTAAAGGCCCAGTTGCAGCCTGCAGGCAAAATGAATTTATTGTAGGGTCAGTCAAAATGTAAGGCCCTGGCAGTAAAATGAATTTTAAAAGTGGGTCTTAACCCTTAAGCTGCTAAGCGCAACTCACTGGCCTTTTGCGAACAATGTAGTTCAAAATCAGTCTGATCTTTAATCTACACTGTCCAACATCGTTATTTTCTTTCTGGTGAAATCAACTTTGAAACAGCGATATTTGGGTTTTCATTATTATGTGAACGGTGTCGTTTCATTTATTTAGCTGGACATGGGTTATGTTGAAAAATCAGTCTATCTTTTGTTCACTCTTTCATCTGGATCTCGCACTAAAATTACTTCTTGCAGTTCAAACTTGTGAAATACGCAATACAAGTATTTCTCACGGATTAGTTATTATCACGTTTCACCTTCTATTTGATTCGCGTTGTTTACGTTTTCCGCCATTGAGAATATTTAGATCCGAGACCGGGAAAATCGGTTAACATCCTCATTACAATCATGTCGTAAGTATTGCGTATTATTCCAAGTAGATCATCATTTACTTACTTTAAATTAAAACCAAGTTTTACATTTTATTTGTATATAATTGGGCTAGATTAGCCCATGCTTACGCCGGTTCGATGCCGACTAGATCAGTGCTAGACTCGATAGCCTCTGTTAGATGAGAAGCCCCAAACATTAGTTGCCCATAGAAAGGCACCAATACAGTGATTGATTAAAAACTCCCAATTATGTATTTTTGATCATTTAATTACTTGGAAGTCCATTGCACGTTTAAATCTGGTACGGCGCTGTTCCATTTTTCTCGTTGTTCTCTTCAGACCAGCTCTGCAATTTCATTAAAATCTCAGGTTATTGAGCATGTATTCAGAACTACATGTAAAAGTTAGTGAGTCGGACATTTTTGTTTAGAATTATTTCGTCCCTGGTCATGTGTGTTGCAAAAAAAAAAATGCATTTCGCTGCAGTACAGATTAAACTGACTAAACAAAGTCAGTGCAGCACTGATGCCACCGGAAATTCCCCATGGATTGGAAATGGTGCAGTGCACAGTTAATGTCCAAATATAAAAAAAGAAACACAGTAAATAATTCATTATTGAGATTACACATCTGGGTTGCCTTGTCTAGATCATCTTTCCATGGTGGAAAGCATTTGATTGATGAATTAAGGTACTGGTAGTGTAGTAACTGACAAGGTGGTTAAATTGGACTTACAAAGTAAAAATTATGGTAACCATAACAAGATAATTACAGCTTTATTTGCACCTCGACATTTTTTCACACAAAAGTCCCAATACTTTGCTTCATTTCATTTATTAATTTCTATGTACAAGTATTAAAAAAAGTACTATTAATACTGGCACTTCATGTTAGGCATGGGCGAGAAGCAAGCCAGGTATTTGGCCTGAAAATGATCACTTTAAATAAATAATACTTTGCCTTGTTATTGAAACATCATCTTTGTTTACATTATAAATTAGCTTACCAAACTCGTCTTGTTATTGACCAGCCAGCATAGCTCAGGTGGTAGAGCGTAGGGCTTGTAAATGTCAAGTCTTGGGTCACTTTAGGCTGTGGGTTCAAGCCCTGTGGCTGGTCATCTTAAGTTACTAATAGTCTTTCAGATTTAACGTTGAACCAAGATTCCTTGTGACAGTGCTGTACACGGAGCATGTTAAAGAACCAGGCATACCATAGGATGGGTTTCTTCCCATATCTTGGACTGTACCCAGTAACAAAAACTAGCAGTCATCAGGGAGTCACCCATATGGGCAACTGGTCACAACAATAAACATCTTGGTACCGAAAACATCTCACTGTGAAGACCAAAGATCATACTGTATTTTTTGTGCAGTTTTATCTTAATCTACACTCTTTCAGGACCTTTGTGTTGGCAGTAAATGATTTGGGAAGTAGTCTAAGAAAAATTATCTAGAATTCTAGACGCTTGATTGTTATTAATATTATGGAAATGGATAAAGTATTGTACAAGGTCGTAGCATTTACAGGTACTTGATTTCTTATTACTTGCAGGACCCTCATGCAGAAACCAAAAAGTGAGATGACCCCTGAGGAGCTTTCTCAGAGGGAGCAAGAAGAGTTCAGCACAGGTCCACTCTCTGTACTAACACAGTCGGTTAAGAACAACACTCAAGTACTCATCAACTGTCGAAACAACAAAAAACTTTTGGGCCGCGTGAAAGCTTTTGATAGGTAAAGATATGTCGGGTGGACAGAATTCATTAAAAAGACCTTGTTTGTGTTTTCAAAATCCAATATCTATTTAAGTACAGTGAAAGCAGATTTCTTAAAAATTAACTTTTCCTTACTTGTATGGGAGTATTTAGGACAACACAGTGCAATATTAGGACAACACAGTGCAAACTAGAATATGCATTTTTACTTATACTACCATTCCAAGTTCAGTTATTTTGTCTGTGGAAGGATTTTTGAAAACACTGTAGGAAAAGAAGAAAATGCTAGTAGCCAGCATTTTCTCCTTTTCCCATAATGTTTCCTACCCAATCATAGAATTTTAGCTGATATATACCAATTTTTAATTCATCATTGGCATATGCTTGGAATCTGGAAGAGTCTAAAGTTTGTCGTTTGGGAAAGGATTAAGTTATGGTGACCTTACAAAATAGACTTTTTCTTTTACACAGGCATTGCAATATGGTTCTGGAGAATGTGAAAGAGATGTGGACAGAGGTTCCCAAAACAGGAAAAGGCAAGAAGAAATCTAAACCCGTGAACAAAGACAGATTTATTTCCAAAATGTTCCTGCGTGGGGATTCCGTAATCTTGGTCCTGAGAAATCCACTCGCTACTGCAAAGTGATTTGTCAAAAAAAATGAAAATTGGGCATAAACAGAACATTTTGAGAAGACTGAGTTTCTTAAGTTTTTCAAAACACTAAATTTTGACTGTTTAGAAAACAAAGTTCAAAAGACCATTTTTATACTGAAATTTTTGTACCGAAAATTTAAAATCTTTATTACTGAACACTTCAGAGATAGTGACCTTGCAGATATTGTGTATATTTACGTAATGTTGAAAATAAGAAAAACTCAAAATTACTTTCAGACAGCTCCAAAGTTTAGACAAGGTTGAATAATTTTTTTCAATGTAGAGTCTTTTTGAATTACATCAACATCTTTTACACAATTCATAATCATTGAAGGGATCATGATTAAATCACATTGTAAGATCATGAGTTTTCATGTCATTGTCATGTTGTCATGTAAATAAAAGAAAATTTCTTCACAAAAATGTCTCATTACTGCATTTTGAAACCTGCAATGTTATTGTTCTCTAACTGACCACTTTATAAAACATTAGTACCAAGGAATGAATTACTTTTAACGAGCAGTTTCTCCCAATATCACAATGTTTTCACTTTTTTTCAAACATTAGACCAAATATATCTCCTCCAAACGAAAACTTTTAGACTGTTCTGGATTGAAAGCATCTGCATGCTACAACTTGAAAATGGATTTAAAAACTGGATTCAAATGAGCTGAAATACTCTAATATGGTAGTAAAGATTGTGGGACAGAGAGAAAATGCTGATTACCAGCATTTTCTCGATTTCCAACAATGTTTTCAAAAGCTCTTTCTTTCTCACAGTTATTAAATCATGGGACTGTGTGGTAAAGTGTTAATTCATGTATGCTTAAATGTTTTTGTGGATGTTTTAAAGTAATCCGCTGCAAATTTCTCACAGGCGATAAAAGTACACAAACATCTGGGTCCACATTCATCAATCACTCTTAGGAATGTTCGTTGTCTTATTCTCCAAGACTTTCTAAATATGAAAGTAACAGAACTTCTGATTGGCTAAACCAAATGGTTTAGCCACCAAATGGTTTAGCTAATCAGAAGTTCTGCTACTTTAAAATTTAGAAAATTCTGAAGAATAACTCGAGGGACGTTCTTAAGAATGGTTGATGAACATTTATCTTGGTTTTTTGAAACATCCTTTATAACGCACTTCGAGACATACTAGGGATACTTTGCTGTACCCTTTCCCAAATGGCAAATTTTAGACTCTTTCAAATTCCAAACGTCTGCAGACGATAAATTCACAATAGGTAAAAATAAGCTTTAGTTTTCTAATGGGGTAGAAAACATGGGAAAAGTAGAAAATGCCGGTTACTAGCGTTGTCTCCATTTTCTAAATGTTTTCAAAAGCTTTCTCACAAAGAGTTGTTAAAAGTAGGGTTTGTTTGGTCAACCCCTAAACAAACAATCTCGATTCATAACAAACCTGTTTTAAAAGCATTTGAAAGCATGGAGGATAAGGAAAACTTGATACTAGGCAGAATTTTCTCCCTTTACCTACGATGTTTTAAACCCTATTAGTTACATATCCGAATATTTGAACCACATTGAATCTTGCGTAAATTCCTTGTCATACAGAAGAGTCTAAAATTTTATTGTCTTTACCACACAATCCCGACCACGACCCTCAGAAAGAAGCCTTCTGAAAACATTGTGGGAAAAGGAGAAATGCTGGTAACCAGCACTTTCTCCTTTTCCCACAATGTTTTCTACCCTATCAAAGACAAATTACATTTATTTAAGCCAGATTTAAAATGTCTGCAAATGCTTTCAATTTGGTTAAGTCTACATTTTTTCATGTGTTGGAAAGAGTTAAAGGAAAGGCTTCGGATTTACTGCTCAAACGAATCGCGTCAGATTGTCGAACATCGTAAATGCAGGTCTTGGTAAAAGTGGCTGTTGGGGCGACGACATTTTTAGCTCCGCTGTTTTCAAAGAAAACATGAAGGTATCGTCATAGCCCTGTCGTTGTCATGCAAAAACTCTTACAGTTTATAATATCTCCGTTATTACTGAAGATATTTACTTCAAACTTGGACAAGTTGTTAACTATCAAAAGTCAACTTTATTTCAAGTGAAAAAAGGAACCCGTACTTGTCACAAGTATGGGTAAAAGTATTTTTGACATATTTATGCCCCTTTTTTTGACCTGGAACTATCACTGAAAATCCAGCAACTGCAGCCGAGCATTGGCACCCGCATGAAGGTGCTCTTTTTCTTTACTAGCCCTAGTATCTGTCGAGTATCACGGACACAGTAAGGTTGATGTAACAGCCTTATGATAAAAACAATCAAATCTGTTTTTGATGAAATAGTTAATTACATTTCCAGTAACAATGAAGAACGATTTTTTAAAAGCGAAGAACCAAATAGTTTACAGTGTGGATCTAGATCAGACCGCATCTTCTCTCATAGCTGTTCAGTGTAAACTTGGCGGAGACAGTCCGCAAAAACGTGATACTTATTTTCTGTAACAAATGACAAATACTATACTCTTCCAAATTCAGAGCTGCAGAGGGAAACTGGAAAATGATTCAAATAAACCGAGGTTCTTTGACAATGTAGAACACAATTTGGTGAAAGAAGAAAATGCTGGTTAACAAGCATTTTCTCCTTTTACCATGTTTTGAAGAGCCTTCGGCGTGGTTAGCCGGGCCCCCGGTAGCTCAGCTGGTAGCGAAGAGGACTTGAAAAAAGGAAGTCGCTAGTTCGATCCCCGGTACGACCAATTTCTTTCCGAGGATTGATGATTGCCATTGCGACAGGATTCATCCCTCTCTCATCGCTGATCATTGTTTCGATGATGGTTATGTGGGAAAGCAGCCAGTGGCTTGGAAAGAATATTGTCCGGAGTACTGGTAAAAAAAAAAAAACTTCAGGAAAGTATGGATAGGGGTACTGGCCGCCACGATATGACTGAAATAATGTTGAAAACGGCCTTAAACACCATACAATCAATTCAGCGTGGTTAAAATTCGGAATGGTGTGGTACAGGGTTAGATATGTAGCCTATAGGCGTGAAAGGGTTAACCCCTGACCACACATTCCCACGTTTTAAAGAGCCCCGAGAAAAAAGGGTTTTGAAAACATTGTGGAAAAAGGAGAAAATGCTGGTAACCAGCATGAATCGTATTCTGGACAAAACTGCCACGAAGTTGCAATAATCAGACCCATTTCTCCTTGCGAGAAAGTGTCCATATTCAGAATGCAGCCCGCTATGTCTAATTTGCGTGCTGTAAGCCGTGCATAGGGTGGACCACAACATTGTACACACAAGTTGGCTTCTTTAAAAAAGAAGCCAGGAGAGGTCAGCATCAATGTTTTCAAATAGTTTATTGCTTTTAATTTCAATATAGTTTGGTACATGTAAACAAATAAGTAAGGCATTTTATGATTGCCGCTGTATAGAAAGGAGAACCCTCTAATACATTATATGACAGACACGTGACCTTCCCACGTTTTCAAGTCGCGTGATCTTTTACCGCGGTGTTCTTTTTTAACGAAATTATTTGTGTGTGTGTGTGTGTGTGTGTGTGTGTAGCTTAATTTGTTTAATGAAAATTTACAACTACTGGAAAGGTCATTTGCAATCAAATCAATATAACAAATCCTTTTTGAAATCCGTCATATAAAAACAAACCACGTTTATTTCCTATTTCAGTTTTTTGATTTCGGTTTATTTATAAAACCATGACGAAACAGACTGTGTATCAGAACAATTTCGCAAAAAAGCATGGAGTTGGGCAGGAATTTCTGAGACAGTCTGCCTTTTAAACTCACCACTGGTGGAGAGGTCTGATGACCTCTCCAATAACATTTACACGTATTTCTTATTTCACGTCATTTTCCTAGTGATGAAGTTAGGTTTCTCCTGTTACCACAGTGTTTCTAGGGGTGTTCTGCTCTAAGGCGACTATTTTTTTTTTAAATTCAGGCAGGCATGTCTTGTAAAACAGCTTCGGAACTGTTTAATGAAAAAAAAAAAATCAGTCATGAGCCGACTAAAAGAAAATCGCATGGTTATGTTTTGCTTGGAGAAATGTTGGAAATTCATCAACTAACATGCATAATTTTTCTTTTCTTGCCCTAATTGATGACAGCGTTGAAATATATGACCCATGCTCTGACAAAAGTGGGCTTAATACGTCTCCGTGATTCAAGATAGCAATCGAGCCATCACATAATTATGGATCCATAATAGCCTTTTTTTCTAATAACCGACTTCATCATAAGGTAGACAGGTCCCTAGATATACAGAAAATTGACCAATGGCGAAAAGTTTCGGCCCAGGTCAGCATGCGCG
Source organism: Tridacna gigas (assembly GCA_945859785.2). Taxonomy (NCBI): domain Eukaryota; kingdom Metazoa; phylum Mollusca; class Bivalvia; order Cardiida; family Cardiidae; genus Tridacna; species Tridacna gigas. The sequence goes on from OX244029.2 coordinate 72,038,525, forward strand.
GACTGCGCAGGCTGACCTGGTCGATACTTTTCGCAGATGTATTAAGCCCCCTTTTCACAGAGCATGGCTCATAACAGCCTTGCTCCGATAACTCTTGAGATAGTAATTTGACGATTTTTTCATGCAGTGGTACTCTGGACATTAAAGCTGGTCATTGCTGACAGATATCAACTCTAGTTCAAAAGTTGTGTCGCTGATAAACAAAATACGTGGATAAAAGAAACTCTTTGTTTAAAGGAGAATGTGTCATCTAATTTCCTCGACAATCACGTGTCGAGAAGAAGAATACGATATCCTATGTTGCTATCGAAAATTTCATTGAGGTAAAGGGCCCTATAAGTATTGTAAACATAGTAGGGGGTGTCCTCACACCCAGTCTGTTCTGTTCCTATTGCTTAGCATGTAAGTAGACTAAGGCATGCCTGTTAAGTTTGTTCTCGTTATGTACAAGTATAAATCCACTATTGCAATTTCTGACAAGCGTTCATTACCAGCTTTTTGTTAAGTAGGCCTATTGCACGATTTAGCCTATTTTAGTATTTTGATTGATCACTACGAAAATAAATTGATTGGGTTTTCAAGTCTGTGATTAGATCGATCGGTTTTTGCCAGGTAGGTATACGAAGATTCATAAGTTGTAGTTTTGACATTTTTTTTTTTTACAAAGATGTTTGCTAATATTTTTTTTTAATAAGATGACCGGGATAAGGATAAGCATACAAACGATACCAATAGTTAAAATGGACACGGACCGAGAAATTAAAATTACATGTAAGTTGTGATAGAGGCTTCTCCGTGACTAAAGAGGTAAAATATTTCACAGAAATGTAACGGGAAAATAGATAATTCGTCGTATATATCTGATACTAGTAGGTATTCAATGTTCTGTCAGAATTTTAGGTCCGAATCACAACCACACACTTGCTTCCGTAAGTAAAGGCATTTAAATGTTTTCGATGTCATAGAAAAGTGCACATATCCCATCAGAACAGCATTTAGCATATCGTCAGAGAATGTTTTGAATATAAACTTATACAAATGAGCCATGCTTTGTGAACAGGGGGCTTAATGCATTTGCGAAAAGTATCGACCCGGGTCAGCCTGCGCAGTCCGCACAGGCTGACCTGGGCCGATACTTTTCGCTATTATTCAATTTTCTGTATGTCTAAGGACCAATATACCTTATGATACAGTCGGTTGTTAGACAAATTGGTTTTTGTGGATCCATGATCATGTGATGACTTGCTTGGTATCATGCATCACAAAGATGCATTAAGCCCCCTTTTGCCAGAGCATGGCTCATAATGAGTCTAACATTTGCGTCGTCTTGTAAAGAGTTAAAAATAAATTGTGTGTATATTTCAGATCACAAATGCTCGTCCAAAATATTTCAAGGCTGTACCTAAACCGATATTTACAAAAACAGCTAGCAGACATTGGATAGAACTGATTTACAGATCACCCTCTGGAACATGCCTTCTCTAGAAAAATATAACGATGAGGCACTGGACGAAGCTCGTAGCCTTCTTGGAAAGAAAATTTACGTGACAAACGACGACATACGATCTGATAAAGTTGCTGTATGCAGTGGACGACTTTTACTGGTTTGGTTTGTGTCCTTCATCTTTATGGTGGCTTATCAGATATCAGCCACAACGTTCGGTCAGTTTATGTACATTAAACTGCAGAAAGAGTCTTACCCAAATGTAACTTTAGATTCAACAAAGTCCCTTTGTGAGACAAACACAAGTTCTATTACTTTCAAGATCCAGGAGGATGTTCAACAAAAGGCGGCAAAATGGGGAATATATTTCTACCTAGCCGGAGGAGTTGTCGGAATTATTTCTAACTTTGTTCTTGGTGCATATACCGACAGGTTTGGTCGAAAGTTTCTTTTCATTTGTCCATGTCTTGGCACGTCACTTCGGACAGTCCTTGCAACCATAGGGATGCAATTTGACTTTCCGTTGTACTTCTACGTGATTGGTTATTTCATCGAGGGTTGCACAGGCCAAATCTTCAGTATTTTTCAAGTGTCTTTCTTATATGCCAGCGATATAACATCACTTGGGAAAGAAAGGTCTTTTGCCTTAGTTTCTATTGAAATGGCCTTTGGAATTGGTTCAGCATTACCGGCTGTAGGGACGGGATATATTTTGTCCGAGACGGACAGTTTCCTCATACCCATGTATATTTCATGTGGGTTGTTGCTTGTTTCAATTCTGTCTATGATTGCTTTACCAGAAACGTTCCCAAAAGAGGTAAGAGCACACAGGAAATATTCAACATACTTTGAAAATCTTAAGGACGCTTCAGACTTATATTTCAGCAGTAAAAACTATGGAAGACGTTGGATGTATATTGTGATGCTGATGGTCTTTATTCTGTCTTCCTATAGTGTTCTGGGAAGGGTTGCCGTAGAGGGGCTGTATTTATTGAACAGTCCTTTCTGTTTTGGACCTGAAAAAATTGGAATATTCAACTCTCTGAAGACTGGACTTCAGCAAATTTTTGGTGTCATTATTGTAGCAATTCTTTTGCAGTTCACGAAAGACGAGGTCATTGTAATAATTGCTTCCATTTCATTTGGTGCTGCATTTCTTCTTGAGGCTTTAGCAACATCAGAATGGACTCTTTATATAGGTAGGTCTTTGTCTAAACAACTGTCACATTACATGATTTTCAAGTCTACTTGCCATATAAAGTGAATGCCAAGGCACTGCTTTCTTTTTGCTTCAACTGGACCTTTTATTTTGGAGTTGAAGCAACTAAGTCTCGATTTACTGGCTTGTCAAACGGCTCAAGACTTGTCCAAATTGAAAGCATGTACAGACGACAGCTGAAAGGTGGCTTAAAAGACAAAATTTGTCCTTCATAGGATAGAAAACACGGTGGGCAAAAGAGAAAATACTGGTTACCAGATGATAGCCATTGCGACAGGATTCATTCCTCTCTCACCGCTGATCATTGTTTCAAAGATGATTATGTGGGATATCAGCCAGTGACTTGGGAAGATTATTGTACCGGTAAAAGATACTAAAGGAAAGCATGAAAAGACGTGCTTGCCGCCGCAATACAACTGTACTGATGTTTAAAACGGCTTTACAATATCAAGCTGACAACAAAGAGATGAATTGAAAATGCGTTGGTTGCATTTGATAAACTAAATGGCTTCTTTTCTCTGTGATAGGAAGTCAAAACTGAAATATTGGTCGTGATTGTGGAATATATTGGGTTTTGAGGTTGATGCACCTAGGAAGCCTCATGTTTTCGCAACACTTGGAAACATGCAAGTCCCATAGTATAGAGTACAAGTTCAATCGTTATTCTTTCACCGATTTCAGTGTCCGTTGTTGGCTGCTGTGGCCTACTGACGTTACCTATGACACGATCGATCATGTCACAAATGACGTCACCACAGAAACAAGGTATTCGGATATTGATACTAGTGTGGGGCTACACAGTTTTTAAGTACTCATCACTGAACAAAAAGGGTCGATATCCCCCCCCCCCCCCCCCCCCCCCCCCCCAGTTATTTTCCAGTGTTCGATAGATCTACTTTCTGGCAGGTATGAATCGCCGTAAAATTGCAAAAAAAGTATGTAAAACTCAGTAGGTAGGCCTTGTTACATTTCCAAGTAGATCTATTGACTTTCATTCGAAAATATCTAAAGGCTATGAACGAATGCAATAAAAGATAGAGAATTGTATTTCATCAAAACTAGAAAATTGCAGTTCAAAGATTTGGTTGAAATCTTCTTTACAGGAACTACTAAAGAAGGCATGGCAAAATAGGAGCTAGTTTTTCACTTTTGCAATTTTCACAGTCAGTGTAATGGTGCGACCATTAGTTTGACATCGCTCCCTACTACAATTATTCACGACATGGTATTTGAAGTCGAACATGTATAGGAATTCAAACATTAGATCATGCCGAATACTTTTCATATTTTCCTGAAGACCGCTTTTGAAAACATTGTTAAAAAAGGAGAAATTGCAATTTCTCCTTTTTCAGCAACACTGTTTTCACTTGCATCCGTATTGATTCACACCTATTTGTAGTGATTATCTACATCTTACAAGATTATTTTCAATATCGTTTGTAACAAGTTTTCTTGGAAAATCAATGAGTCGAGTAAATATGAATGTATCTGATTATGCTTTATACTTACAGGTGCAGTTTATGCCAGCATATCAGCCACGGAAACAACCATAAATTTGATTAGTGCTGTGTCATCCAATACGATCTATCTGGCCACTGTATCAATCTATCGTGGGTTCATATTCTTTGTGTTTGCATCTCTCAACGGCGTTTGCTTATTATTGACTATGTAAGTATAACACATAGATAGATTTTAAATAGATTATTCTTTTTGTAGTTTAGTAGTTTTGACTATCTTCCTTTAGAAACCAACAAATTTATCCTGGTAATTTCTTCGATCTGCTAGTGCGAAGTTTGATACTGGGAACCTTTGTGGAAAATTAATTGAATGTGTGTGTGTGTGTGTTTCGGCTGTATGATCTCACTTTTGACCGACTTTTTGTAACAAAAGGAAATGAACGGTGAAATGTGATTGGCGAAAAATATATAAACTCTACAAAAAAGATCACGGTTGGGATGAAAAATTTACTGACGTTTGAAAAAAATATTTGTCACTGGACACTCATATTATAGTTATAGTTTTCTATGTAAATTTGTACAGTACAGCAATGCAGTGGTTGAACACCGGAAAAAATGCCCAGAATCTAAATAATACCCATAAAGTAACCGCAGAGAAATGGCAAAGTTTCTATTTTGATCAGTGTAGGTAAGTGTTAGTGTACCTAAGCGGCTCAAAACGGCGTCACGTGACTTAACTGGTATCCGCTTTGGCCTTGGTACGAATGGAGGAAAACCGAAAGTAGCCTGCCACTTTATTGAATTATGAGAAAAGAAATTTACAAAATCATGCCTTTGTTTTCGCGTTAATAAAAACGAACTTGCCGTGAATTTGGTGGAAAATATTTGCAACACAGAACGTTTTTTGTTATTCGAAGTAAACAGCGAAGTAAACAAGAACTCTGCGAAAGCCCACGGAAAGAACCCAAAGTCAGTATGGTAAGAGTTGTTCAGGGGTGTTTTCTTCAAGGCAATATGATGTCAAATTCAGCTGGATTTCAATGTACAGCGATTGCCTTAGTTTCAATACTTTTGGCTAGCTGTAATATTCTCCCGATTGAACGATTATGTAATTCTCAGGACATTGACCTAATTGTTAACCAAGGGCACGGTGTGTACGAGCAAATTATTGCAACTTCGGGGAATTTCATACCACTTTATTTAGGTCATTGGGAGCTTCCAGCTGCCTTAGAGTTAGACAACGAGGTTGTGAATAAAACGGAAATTTTTGGGGGGTTAAATAGTTTAAATTATGGACTATCTCGAGAATTTGATGACGGATCTGGAAGAGTTACGATAGCTGAAGCTCTTAAAAGGGGGTTTTCTATATCAGACTACATGATTCTAACAGTTGGTTTCAGTACTGTTTCAATTTTTCATGACCATCACGTGTTTCATTTACTTGATTCCCATAGTAGAAATAGCCAGGGCATTTCATGTACGGATGGTTTTGCATCTATGCTGATGACGTTCGTTTCTTTAATGGAGTTTGTACAGTTTATCAGTGCACAATGTCCCCTCACAGAATTTAATTTGACACCTGTTATATCGGAATACCTGTACCACATACGCCGTTTATCTTTTTTAAAGATATTTCTTGGGTTTTTTTTTTATGATTACATTTTCAAGGATCCTTCAGCGCCGTTCAAAATGAAAGAAAGAAATATACTCTGAACAATGCTCTGTGAGAAGGGGATTTAATGCATCTGCTAAAAGTATCATGGCGACCCATGTCAGCCTCCGCAGTCCGCGACGGCTGACATGGGATGAAACCTTCTGGCTATAGGTCAATTTTCTACATGTCCAAGGACCACTCTACCTCATGATTCAATTAGTTGTTAGACAAAATGGATTTTATGCATCTATATGTATGGTGACTTGGTTGGTACGATGTTTCGCTGAGATGCATTAAACCTTATTTTGCCATAGCATGGCCCTCTCTCTCTCTTTGTTTCGTTTCATTTATTTCATTAGACAGCATTATAATCTTGTCCAACGAAAACACTTTGGTGCATTTTGTGTTCTCACTTTAAAACCAGTGTTTTCCGAGAACTCTCATATCGTTACTGTTTTTTTTTTTCATCCCGACGAACTATATCGTCCGATCGTCGTGTTTTCTTCCTACAGCACTATTCTACAGCCGTTTTCCATGTCTTATATTGCAGAGTTTTTATGATTGGCTCAAGAAGTACAAAGACGAAATACGTAGAGATTGACTGATGTTACATCGATGAAGAAGGACCTGAACAATAAATTTCCAAAATGCCTGGCAGATAGAACCACTAAACGTGATGATTACATGTACAGTACATTCTCAAATAAACTTTTTTTTGGAAAAAATCCGGAGCATGTTTATCCTTATGTCCTTATTTCATACATTTTCTCATTTCTTTTTTTTTTTGTCAAAATGACTCTTTGTGTTAAATTTATTTATTCAGTAATTTCTTTTTTCTTACTATAAACCAGTAAACTTCTCACTCACTAATATCCACTCATTTGTTTCATTATTACCTTGCTTTGTCTTGCTTTTTTCCACACAGGTACAAATCGGTAGACTTATGTCTTTTTTCCACAATGATTTCTACCTTTCATTTGACCAACATTTTATTTAAGTCTGCTGCTTTTAAATCAGATTTAGATACTAGGCGACAACCGGCCTTGTTAAACTGCTTTAACTCTACAATACGACAAAATTTTAGACTGGTACAAATTCAAAGCATTTGCAGACGACAAATTAAATGTGGCTCATATGATTGAATTTGTTTCTGAAAGGTAAGAAAACATTGTGGAAAAAAGGAGAAAATGCTGGATTTCCAGCACTTTCTCCTTTTCCACAATGTTTTCAAAAGTCTAATTTCCCAGGGGCGTTGAAACTCGTCATTTTATGGTAAAGGGTTAAATATGAGCGATGTTACAAGGTGCTCTTTCTTCTTACAGAGATCTTCCCGTAAGCACGCAGAGCCTCTGTAGTACAAATCAACAGTTTTTGACTTTTAGCGGTGAAGATTACTGTACTATTGTCTTAGAATATGAAATCGTACATATCTGTTATCGCAGTTACAGTGACCATGACTTTCTCATAATGATGCGATGATGTCTTCAGAAAAAGAATGAAATTCTGGTTTTCCTCACAGAACCATTTGATGTCGGAAACTTGTCGGTGACGAGATCCAAAACCAGCAGGGGGCATTTTTCTTTCTTGGTTTTCCAAACGTAGTTGCTTTTAAGGAGGTACAGCAAACGTTCATTGCCCATGATACCATTTTTTCTACGTTTTGATGGAGATCATTTAACATATATTTGAGCCATGCTCTGGCAAAAGGAGCTTAATGCATCTCCTCGATCCATCGGATATCAAACAAGTCATCACATAATTATGGATCTATAAAATCAATTTTGTCAATCAACTATCAACTATCGACTAAATCATGAGGTAGACTGGCCCTTTGACATACAGAAAATTGCCCAATAGCGAAAGGTTTCGGCCCAAGTCAGCTTGCGCGGACTGCGCAGGCTGACTTTGGTCGATACTTTTCTTCGAAAAGATGCACTAAGCTCCCCTTTTCACAGAGCTTGGCTCATATATTTGAGCCAAGTTCGGTGAAAAGGGGGCTTAATGCATTTGCAAAAAAATATCGACCCATGTCAGCCTGTGCAGTCCGCGCAGGCTGACGTAGGTCAAAATCTTTTGCTATTTATAAAATTTCTGTATGTCCAAGGACTACACTATCTAATGATCCAGTCGGTTGTTGGACAAAATGGATTTTATGACAGACCATAGGCCACTGAAACTCCATTGGTCTATTACCGAACAACGATATTTTCCTTATCGGACACCGTTACTATAAATAGCACACTGGCAACTGTCTCTATATATTGTATATACAACATAGAGGCAGTCGCCAATGTGCTATTTATAGTAACAGTGTAAATGAAAATTCGAGTATTCCCTGATATACAGGCGATGCACCAATTCTTAAGTATTCGACGATCAACCAAGAAAAATGTTAGTCTACCGTAACAGACCAATGGAGCTTCAAAGGCCTGTGGACAGACAGACAGACAGAACATTTTATTGAAAGACTTGTACAAAGTACATTGTCATCCAAAAAATACATATGTACAAAAATTATTATATACAACAACGGGAATTGAAATAAATATATCTGTTCAATAATTAAATTAGTAATCTGAGAAAAATCCTTTACGCGGGGATTTTATTACTTCAATATCAATTTGGTGCCGCAGAATACACCTATACATTTTAACCAGTCAAATCAAATTATGTGTACACATGTGGGCTTCTTTAAAAAAAGAAGCCAGAAGAGGTCAGCATCAATATTTTCAAATAGTTTATTGCTTTTAATTTCAATATATTTCGGTACATGTAAACAAATAAGTAAGGCATTATATGATTGCCGTTGTGCAGAAAGGAGAAACCTCTTATGCAATACATGACAGACACGTGACCTTCTACCCACGTTTTCAAGTCGCGTGATCTTTTTCCGCGGTGTTCTCTTTTTTAACGAAATTCTTTTTATTTGTGGATTTATTTGTTTAATGAAAATTTACAACCACTGGAAAGGTCATTTGCAATCAGATCAACATAACGAATCCTTTTCGAAATCCTTCATATAAAAACAAACCACGTTTATTTCCTATTTCAGTTTTTTAATTTCGGTTTATTTATAAAACCATGACGAAACAGACTGTGTATGAGAACAATTTCGCAAAAAAGCATGGAGTTAGGCAGCAATTTCTGAGGCAGTCTGCCTTTTAAACTCACCACTGTTGGAGAGGTCTGATGACCTCTCCAATAATTATGTAATGACTTACCTGGTATAATGCATCATGGACATACATTAAGCCCCCTTTTCGAAAGAGCACGGCTCACCTATAGAGGTCTATATACGAAGCAAAGCACTTGCTTTGTTGTCTTAAAGACCGACGTCTCCTTTTGCAATGTTTCCATATGATATCAAGTATCATGCCGACGTCATTGTTCTCTTAAAATCTTTTACGTGATTATCTTGGGCTAACAAGACCTTTCTAAATGGTTTACTGCGTTTTATAACACCATATTGCGTGCAACAATAGTAGCGCAAGATCGTGTTACTTTCTTTTCTTTAACCCTTAATCAGATAAGCCAGAGTTTTAACGACCCTGAGGTAGATGGAGGATTTGGAAACATCGTGAGAAAAAAATAAAATGCTGATGACCAGCATCTCCTCATTTTCCCGCAATGTTTTCTACCCTTAAACATGAAATTCCAATCAAATTTAAGTATTCTTCAAAGTTTCTTTCAATTTGGACACGTATAAGATTTCTTTCCTGGTGAAGAGTTACAAGACTTTACAAGGATCTTTTATTCAGCGAATCTTTGTTAATATTAATTTAGACATTTCTCACAGTGACATTTTCTCTGTACTCATCACCATAACTGGTAATGTTAGATGTTTCCCTAACTTATGTACAATTGGGACAAAAATTAAAAAAAAAAAGTATTTTAACCCTTGACCTGATAAATAGGTTACATGAATCTTTCAAGCCGATAGCAAAAACACAAATGTTGCCATTACAAACATTATTTTTTACGATGAAGACTCTGGAATTCATTTTCTGTCAACTCTATTTCAACGTGTGTAAACCATAACTTCCAGTCATTGTCTTTCGTACGAAGTGCAAGACTTTCTATATCAGGAAAATTGTGCTGACCCACCCTTCGTATTTACCTGACCTTACCCCTTGTGACTTCTTTTTGTTTCCAAAGCAAAAAAAAAAAAAACCTTTCAAGTCGAAACGTTGTTCAGCGGGAACACCTCGGTTCTGCAATATCACAATGTCTTCATAGTATACCTAAAAAGACTATGAAAATTGATATCAAAGATTGGATCAGGAGACTGAAACTTTGTATATCTGATGGAGGCGAATACTTTGAGGAAACAAAATAAAAAATTCAGTGAAACCTATGTAGAATTAAATTTTAGGTGCTATGATGCATTCATAATTTAACACTCCTCTTGTGGTTTTCAACATTACCGGGTATGTTCAGTTATAAAGTGGTGGCCAATGCACCTATTCATGCTTTTCCCATTTTTTTAAAACAGGAATTCGCACAATATTCTTCCAAAGGCATCGGCTGGTTTCCGACATATTTATCGTCGAAACAATGATCAGCGCTGAGAGCTGGGGATTTGAATCAGCGATCCCCTATTCTCAAGTCCTTTTCGCTACCGACCGCGCTTCCTGTGCTCGGATTTCGCCGCTGAAAAACCCTTGCAGACAATTTCCAGACCAGAAATAAACTCAAATAATTGCGATTTCAGTGTTGCCTACGTCCAGAATATCTCAACAAAGCGATCAGTGCAACAGATCAAAGATAAGAGACTTCACGTTATCGACAGTCTGATCTTGATCTACTCTGACCGCAAAGGCAGCTTAAGTTGTAAAAAGGCGCTTTAACCCTATCCCAAACAAAAAATTTTACACTTTTCGAAATTCAAAAGGTCTGCAAGCAATAATTTTGAATTTGTACGAACGAGCTTTTAAATATCCGCTGAAAAGGTGAAACACTTTCTGGGAAAAGTAGAAAATGCTGGTCCCAGCATTTTCTCCTTTTCTAACAATATTTTCAAATGCTTTCTTCCAAAGGTTCGTTCAAAGATGGGATAATTTGACAGAGTTCTGAGGATTATTCGCTTGTTTGTTTCTATAGCGTTTAACGCCGTTTTCAACATATTTCAGTAATATCGCGATGGCCGGTGCACCTTTCCTTCCCCCCCCCCCCCCACACTTAACCATCTTCGAGACAATAATCAGATGTGAGAGAAGAATGATCCTGTCGCAATGACTATCATTAATCTTCGAAAAGAAATTGGCTGAGATGGATACTCGAACCAGCAACTCACTTGTTTCAAACCCTGTAGGCTACGTGACCGACCTAGCTACTTGGACCTGCCGTAAAAGTAACAATAGCTGCCAATAGTAAAGAAAGCGGGTATTAAAATGCATGTAAATTTAAATCATACCGTTTAAAAGTATGGAAATTATCGTGAGGTTGACAATCTGTTATTGTTCGATTGGTCCAAATATTAGTCGCTGGCAGAGAAATTAATTTCAAAACTACGTTAAAAAATGCCAGGCCACTCTATTATTTGTTTACTTTTTGCCTGATTTTAAAATTCATTTTGCTGCCGGCGACTTGGACCGACCACACAATAACAGATTGTCATCCTTACAATATTTCTAGTCTTTTAAATAGTAGAGGCCTATGATTTAAATTCAAATGCATTTTAACACCTACACCGTTTTTGTTTTGCTGCAGTTGGGCCTTTAAGGATTAAGGGTAAATGCTATTGTGATATAAAAGTGATTCGAGTCAGGCTGGACATCCAGTCGCGACCTTGCGACTTCATGTACAGACGACAGTTCGTCCCCTGGTCAAGGATGACCATTTTGATATCAATCGAATACGGTTCAAAAATGGTGGCGATAAGTTGATAAACCGGAGATAGTATTTCTACTGCAGCCGACTTTTTGCGCCTTGCACTGGACCACTTTTGAAAACATTGTGGCATACGGAGAAATTGCACGTATCGAACAATTTGTCATTGTGCGATGTTGTTTTTAAACATCTATCAATGTGTAAAACCTTAACTTTTTCCAGACAACAACATTTTGGACGAAACCAGTTTGAACGCATGTGTAGCTCAGAGGATGGTTTCAGTCTTTATAATGGTAGAAACATTGTGGGAAAAAGAGAATTTGGGACTGTGAGGCAAAGGGTTAACTGTTATTGATTATATATCTAATAAGATCATTTTTAAAGATGTATCAAACGTTTAAAAGTAAAAATGACAGAATGAACAAAAACAAGAAATACACGTGTCTTTTAAAAAAGATAGACGGCATAAGAGATACTGGAGTATGAATATTGAAACTCTTTTGTGGCTCAATATGAAGTAAAATAATGAAAAGTAACCTCACGAGCAATTACCCTCTTTTCCTTACTGCTTTTTATTTTGTTGAAAAGTTGTATTGGTTTATTGGGTATTCAAATATTAAATTTCCAAATAACACAAGAAAAGAATAATTCTCGACTACATCGTTTAGCTATGGTATGAATCAAGGTCCCGGGGTATCGATTAGCAATAGCAACGCTTGTTAATTGTGGTTTCATAAATATGTGAGCAAATATGCCAACAGGGGCCAGCCGAATAAACATGAGCACATTTTTTACCAATTGCAAATTACCATCTATTCATTCTTTATCACTTTATCAGTACCAAGAAGCAGGTAAAAAGCCAGCGCATTCAGTTACGCCCCAAAAAATGACCACAATTTTTTGCGATAAAGGAAAGAAGCATACTGCATGCGTGTGCCATGCTCGGCTGCACCTGCTTTGTCAGGGTAAATTCTTAGTCGAAAAAGGGGCATAACTGTGTCAAAAATATTTGAGTCAAGCTCTGTGAAAAGGGGACTTAATGCATCTTCGTGATGCATGATACCTATCGTGACATCGCATAATTGTGAACCCAAAATGGCCACTTTTTTTAAACAACCGACTTAATCTTGAGGTGAACTGGTCCTTGGACATACAGAAAATTGACAAGTAGCGAAAAGTTTCAGTCCACGCAGGCTGACTTCGATCGATAATTTTCGCGGATGCGTTAAGTCCCCTTTTCACAGAGCATGGCTCATTTCAGAGTTAAATGACCTTGTTGTATGGGTTCCCTCTTTGAATTTTCACTTTTTGTTCTTTATGAGATTTTATGATCAAAATGGGCTTTATCACTCAATGTCTGCATCCAGTTTATTTTATCTTGCTTACCATTGCTTAAACTCTTGCTAAACATCGACATTTTAGACTTGTCCAAGTCCGAAACATTTTCAGAAGGAAAGTAAAAGATGTGATTTGTCTTTTAAACAGTAGAAAACGTTATGGGACAAAAAGGTTTCAGCAGTTCACCATTTTCCCACATTGTTTTCGAAAGTCTTCTCTCTCAGGGTCTGTGGATCGTTTGGTAAAGTGTTAAACTTGGTTTGTGCGTTGGGTTCACGTTTCCGAATTGTAGCGTGATTTCAAGGACAATATTACACTTATTTATCATGCGAAATCTAAACGGAAAACAGTCTGACAGTTGGTCTAAATTTTGGATATAATACTAACTATGATTGACAAGGAGAGAGTGTGGTATTTCTTTTTGAAGGAAATTGGTGGATTTTTTTATGTGTGATAAAATCGCATCATGCAGTACTGCTATCGTTTTTTTTTTGCAGAATTTTATCATGGTGTTATTCTTTCTTAATAAGCAGGTAAAGTATAAATTCTATACCTTCTACTTTTATCCACTTATATTTGAGTCACGCTCAGTGAAAAGGTTGCTTAATGCATCTGCAAAAAGTATCGACCAGGTCAGTCTCCGCGCAGGCTGACCTGGGCCGAAACTTTTTGTTTTTGATAAAATTTCTGCACGTCAATAGACCAGTCTACCTGATGATTCAGTAGGTTTTTATACAAGACTGATTTTAAGGATGTATGATACTGTGATGACTTGCTTGGTATTATGCATCACGAAGATGCATTAAACCCCCTTTGACCAGAGCATGGCTCATTTGGGCTTAAGACAGCCAGAAATGGTTTCCAGGAGCAGTCATTGAAAGGCCGAAAAGTGAATTTTAAAACACGGTAAAAAGTAAACAAGTAATAGATATGGTGACTCAGCAACTTTTTACCCCATTCTAAAATTCATTTTTCTGCCAGAGACTTGGACCTACCGTACAATAACAGAACATCACCTTCACATATATGTCTATACATTTAACTCTTTACCAAACGACAAAATTTTAGACTGGTCCAAATTGAAAGCATTTGCAGACGACAAAATAAATGTGATTGAAAAATTGAAAACTGTTTTGGGAAGGGTAGAAAACATTGTGGGTAAAGGAGAAAATGCTGGTTACCAGCATTTTCTCCTTTTCCCACAATGTTTTCAAAAGGTTTCCTTCACAGGGTCGTTAAAAGTCGGATTTGTGTGGTAAAGAGTTAAAAGGTAAGACTAAAACATAAATGCATTTTTAAAAAACACCCCTATTGTTTACTTTTGGCCGTCATTGGGCCTTTAATAGTAGCTCTTTACCAAACGACAAAATTTTAGACCCATCCAAACCGAAAGCCTTTGCAGACGACAGATCGCATGGGGCTAAAATCGAGATATTTGTCTTTGACAGAGTAGAAATATTTTGGGAGAAGGATAAAATGCTGGTTTCCAGCATTTTCTCCTTTTCTCACAATGTTTTCAAAAGGCTTCTTCCTATGTGACGGTAAAAGTCGAGATTATGTGGTAAATGCTAAACATTCCACGATGAGGCTTTAAAAGAGCCGACGGCTAGGACAATGCTCGGTAAGAAAAGACACGAATGTAGAGAAAGGTGCACTGATCATCGAGAAAAGACTTATAGCTGTTGAGAATGGTGTCACACAGAGAGAACGGCCTTGATGCTTTCAAGTCCCTATTAAAAAGATAAATCGATGGAAGCAATCATGTCAAAACGTTTTGATAATTGTTTTATCTAAGGATAGGCATGTATAAGTGAGCTGTTGGGCAGTGATGTTACTGAAATACTGTTGATAACTGTGTAAAACCAACTAACTAAACAAATAGACAAACAAACAAATAAGCATGTTTTTGGAAACATTATATTTCTTCTTTTCAGGAGTAATTTATCTTCGGATTGTTTGACCATAAATTCCATAGGAAAAACTGATACAATACGGAAACAGCAAATATGAGGACAAACACGTGTCACGTGGACATAATTTCTTCAGACCCTTATGCTAGAACCAAGGCAGCATTGAACTATAGCGAGTCTCGAAATCTTCTTCGAAAGAAAAGTTACGCGTTGAATGGTGACTTGTTATTGGACAAAGCTGTCATCTGCAGCGGAAGACTTTTGTGGGTGTGGTTTGTGTCGTTTATCTTTATGGTGGCTTATCAGACATCGTCTTTCACGTTTGAACATTTTATGTATATGAAACTTCAAAAAGAATCCTATCCAAACGTTACTACGGATACAGAAAAGTCCTTATGTGACAAAAATACAAGTTCAACAAATTACAAGATTCAAGAAACAGTGCAAGAAAATGCGGCCGAATGGGGAATATATTTTTACCTAGCCGGTGGAGTTGCAGCAATTATTTCAAACTTCATGCTGGGTGCGTTTACGGACAGATTTGGTCGAAAGTTTCTTTTCATTTTCCCATGTTTCGGCACATCGTTCCGGACAGTCCTTGCAACTATGGGAATGCAATTTGACTTTCCACTGTACTATTATGTGATTGGCTATTTTGTCGAAGGTTGCACGGGTCAAGTTTTCAGTATCTTTCAGGCTTCGTTTATATACTCCAGTGATATTACGTTCCCTGGAAGACAGAGGTCGTTTGCTATTTTTGCCATGGAAATGGCCTTTGGGCTCGGAACGGCATTGCCAGCCCTAGGTACTGGATATTTTATGTCGGAGATAGACAATTTGCTAATACCTATGTATGTTTCTTGTGGATTGTTGCTAATCACATTTCTGTCAATGATTACTCTTCCAGAGACTTTTCCAGAAGAAGTTAGAACAAAGAGAAAATATGCTACATACTATGAAAATCTTAAGGACTCCATTGATTTATACCTAAGCCGGAAAAACTATGGAAGGCGATGGATGTATATTGTAATGCTGGCTATTTTTGGTGTAACATGCTACGATTCATCTGGAAGAGCATCCGTAGAGGGGCTGTATTTATTGGATAGTCCGTTTTGTTTTGGACCGGACAAAATTGGTGTATTCAACGCTCTGAAGAGCGGACTTCAACAAATCTCTGGTATCGCAATAGTTGCGATACTTTTGTTGTTCACAAAATGCGAGATCGTAGCTATCATTGGATGCATTTCCTTTGGTGCTGCGTTTATTGTTGAGTCCTCAGCGACATCAGAACGCAGTCTTTATGTAGGTAAGTGTTAAATGCTAACAATAAACTTTTTTTCCTTAGATGAATACTCACATCATATGGTTTACTTCCAAAGGGGTAAATGGTAATAGTGGTAGGGAGAGATTTGCTAAAGAAGTTGCGTTGCAAGAGAGAGAGAGAGAGAGAGAGGTCACAACATTTCTTGTACTCTGAAATAAATTTTCGGAAATTGTCAGTTAGTCTACAATTTCAATGTTGTTTTAGAAATAATATTTCATAAAAGTTGGACAGCGTATAGATTCATGATCATAGGCCTACAGCACTTTTTAGGTAGTGTGATATTGTTCTGCAAAGCATTTCCTGATGTCCTTGGCATTCAAAAGTCTGTGGCGGCTTTAGATTGCTATTTCATATACTTATACGAGGAAACACCTGAAAAGCGGAAAGTGGCTTTGTAATGATGCACAGTGCCTCTTGTTATATATGCAGACCGCGACTATCTAGCGCAAAGGTTGAAACCAATGGCACATGACTTATCCGACCTCTCCACTAAAAAAAAAAAGAAAAGAAAAAATGCACAGTAAATTTTCCTTCTAAAGCTTCTCAGCTTCTAAATAATAGAGGACGAAATAATGACAAAATAACAATTTAGATAATTAGGAAAAAAATGTGACAATCTGAAAAATGACTCGAAACGTCATTTCTCAAAGTTTTTTTTTTTTATTAAAATCGCAGTTTTAAGGTGACCGCACGACGTAAAAATCTCCCGTGTATTCCATGTCTCTGTTTCAGTTGCGGCTGTTGGTTGCTGTGGGTTACTAACGTTGCCAATGGTACGGTCGATTATGTCACAAATGACGTCACCACACAAACAAGGTACCATAAGATCGCTTTAATAGTATCAAATACCGTGTAATCCTTTTATATACCGTCTTCTTTAACCCAGGTGTGAAGTATTACCATTCATCACCCCTGAGACATTCAACTGCGAAACCGTCGTTTCTATGAATATTCATAAGATTGCGAATTACACCCAATAGCCAATCGAATTGTCGATAACATAACGATACTCTCTTGTAGTGGAGGATAATCACATTTCTTCCGTTTATCAATAAACCGGGTAAAACCCACATCATTATCAACGAATTTGGCGGCCACCGGTGGGCCTTCCATCTGTTGCATTTGCCTTACGACAATCCAGGGCAGACATTATAAATCCTTGTATATAAAGGCAAATATTCAGAAATACAGCATGTTGCAGCAGTCCTTAGGGGTATGTAGCAGGCGTGACGTCATCCTCGTTGACCCAGTTCCGATGTAATCCGTAAACTACATTCATCGATTTGATTGGTTGTAGACGAGGTAAAAATAGAAATGATGGCATGTGGTTAATAAAAATAGATTAAATTTTCTCACTGAAAAACTGAGATTTCCAATCCAAATGCCTCATGAATAATTCATGAGAACGAGAAAACATACGCGAGATAACCCAGGGGAGATGAATGTAGTTTACGGAATACATCGGAACTGGGTTAACGAGGATGTTTATATATCGACATATCATTAAATTAATAAATATGAGCATTATTGCTTGATCTTTGGGACAAAAGTAAACATATCACTTTCTGCGTATACGAATACATATTCGCAGTAGGCCTACTTAATTAATGGCGTCATTAGTGTAGAACGTGCATTTGTATTACAATTTGTATTACAGTTTGTATGTCGGTTTATTTCCCTTATGTTAGGCTATATAAATTTTTTGTCGTATGATGCAATTTTACAGGCGCAGTTTTTGCCAGTATGTCAGCGACGGAGACGATCATAAATCTGATAAGTGCTGTATCTTCTGACAGTATCTATCTGGCCACTGAATCCGTCGATAGAGGGTTTATCTTCATTGTTTTTGCATCTCTCAATGGTGTTTGTTTTTTACTGATTTTGTAAGTATGAAGGTTTTACTTGGCAAGTGTTCACCCTTTCTTGTGTTAGATCGTTAGAAGTAGCTGTGTTTTTGCTTCCCTGCAAGTAGTCGCTTTCCATTGCAATTGGTCGTACCTCGGGGTCGGGTAATATTGTAATACTTTCAAAACTATAATCAAAGCCTTTTTTTTTCATTCATGAATGATCATAACCACGATGCCCGTTGAGATGTGGACAACAGATGTAAGCTTTGTTAACTTCTCAATCATGTTGACACAGCCACTGTAAAAAAATGGATAAGCATCTTTAGCTCTACAATGTAATGAAGAATAGCAAGTGATTTGTACAAAAGCATTTCTTGCAAAACGAAATGCTCAAATTTATGATCATAACGCTATCTTTGTTGCAGGATTTATATGATCGGCTCAAAAAGTACGAAAAGAAAATACCACGAGCTGGAATGAGATGCCAAGAAAAAATAATAAGGAAAGAAAATCGTCTTATGCGTGAAGCATTAAAATCGGTCCCAGGAACCATTGTGGAGGACAAGAGGACGGCAACAACCAAGCTGAAAATTAACAGTAGTACAGTTCCAGTTGACAGTGAACAGTAGTACAAGTTCCAGTTGATTCATATTAACTCTTTACCAAACGACAAAATTCTAGATTGGTTCCAAAAAAGCATTTGCAGACGACAAATTGAAAGTAGCTCAGATGATGTTTTCTATCTTTGATAGAGTATAAAACACCGTGGAAAAATGCAACTTCAATTTCACTCGCTTCATATCACAATTCGACTCGCTTCAAATTAAACGTTTTTCTCAGGGAAGTTCCCCTAAAAAATCACACCCTCTTTCGACGATCAGCAATGCCCCTTGACGTTTTATGTCCTTTTCTCCACAATGTTTTCAACCCTTTGACAGGCCATTTGTGCCAGTTTTTCTTTGTTGTCGGCAAATGCTATCAGCATGTTTAAGTCTAAAAGTCTGATGTCCGTTTGGTTAAGAGATAAGACGTACTGGTAGACGACCTTTCTGATGCCTAGCACCAGACAATGTGGAAAAAGAAGAAACCGATTATACCATGCGAATCGTCACATAATTATGGATCCGTAAAATTCATATTAACCTTTTCCCAAACAAGCCCTGGTTTTCACGTGTCTGCAGTACAAGTCTTTTGAAAACACTGTGGGAAAAGGAGAAATTGCTCGTGACGAGCAATTTCTCCTTTTCCCACAGCGTTTTCTACTCTTTTTGAGACCTTTCTGCCATTTTCATCAAATTTAAAATTGTCGTCTGCAAACTCTTTCAATTCGGACCGGTCCAAAATTTGTCGTTTGGGAAAGGGTTAAGTGTAAGTTCGGGCTTGATCATGAGATAGAAGGGTCCTTCGACATGCAGAAAATTGATAAAGAGCAAAAACATTCGACACAGGTCAGCCAGCGCGGACTTTTTGTAGCATTTATCAATCTCCCTTTTCACAGAGCGTGGCTCATTTATGACGAGTACGTCTTTAGTTGGGGAAAACTGTCGAAGTATTGCAATTTGAAGGTTTTTTTGGGGGCGATTTTACGTTTAAAAAATAGCAGAATAGATCCCATATCAGACTGCATTTTATATGCCGTCTGATCTTGATCTACATTGTCCTCAAACCAGGTCCAGCGCCTACAGAGTTTATCTTAATCATCTTTCCGGTGAATTTCTGACCCACTACCTCTGTCGTAATGACACTGGTCGACACAGAGATTGTAATGGAATGCTATTCTATCTTTAAAAGTTTCAAGGTTGTTGAGCACTATTGTTGTTCAAATATAGAAAATTATTCGAAACCTATTATTGTTGTCGAATAAAGATCATAACTGAAAAATATGCTGAACGGAATATATTAAGATCATACTGCAAAAAAAAAAACCCTACAAAATAAAGATATTTCTTTAGTGCATTAATTTTCTGTCGATGAAAGATGTCGAATTTATACGTACGATTTGGCTTTGAAAATTTAACCCTTTACCAGACGACAAAATTTAAGCCTTGTCCAAATTGAAAGCATTTGCAGACGACAATTTCAATGTGGCTCAAATGGTGCAACTTTTCTTTGATAGGGTAGAAAAACATTGTGGTAAAAGGATAAAATGCTGGTTACCAGCATTTTCTCCTTTTCCCATAATGTTTTCACAAGGCTTCTTTCACGGATTCGTTAAAAGGTGGCATTGTGTTGTAAAGGGTTAACTCTTTACCAGGCGACATTTGTTTTTTACTGGTCCAAATTGAAAGCATTTGCAAATTACAAATTAAATATAGCTAAAATGATTAAATTAGCCTTTCAGAGGATAAAAAAAATAAACGTTGTGGGAAAAGGAGAAAATGCTGGTCACCTGTAATCCCTCCTTTTCCCACAATGTTTTCAAAAGCACTTTCTAAGGGTCGTTAAAACGCGGTATTGTGTGGTATAGAGTTAACAACTATAATCAATCCTCGGGAAAAAAAATCGCAGAGCTGGGGATTCTCAATAATTTTCAAAATTTGAAACTAACATAACTTCTGATTGGTTAAACCAAACGGTTTAGCCAATCAGAAGTTGTGTTACTTTCTAAATCTATATTTAGGCTATGAAAGTTCATAAGAATGGTTGGGCAACACAGACTCTGGACAAAGTTTGTAGGAAGTAGCAGATGGTTTAGACCCAAGCTCAAGCGGCAATTTCTCCCATTATTAATGTCACTGTGATTGATACTTTAACTGGGAATAAACACATAACAATAAAAGGAAACACTAAAATTATGACATAAATTTTATTACTAATGATTACCCCTATCAATATGAACTATGACTACGTTATATACTGAACACATATACATGTACAACTAAATATACAAATAGAAATATTTTGAAAGTTCAAAAAAAGAAAAATCATAAAATCCATATTGTCTTCATTAGCATAAACCAATGTCTAAAACTGTTTTCCCCCAATCCCATAATATAACCCTTTACCACACAATTCAGAGTTTTAACACCCAACCCCTAAAAAGGCTTTGCAAAACATGGTGGGAAAAGGGAGGAAATGCTGGTTATCAGCATGTCTTCTACCCTATCATAGACAAAAAACATTATTTGACACACATTTAATTTGTCGTCTACAAATGCTGTCAATTTGGACATGTCTACTTTTTTGTCTTCTGGTAAATCTTAAACCCTTAATTTAATTGTCTAAGACAAATATTCAGTTATAAATTTAATTCCTTACCTCAAAATTCTGAGTTTCAACAACCCTTGTAGACTAGACTTTGAAAACATTGTGGAAAAAGGAGAAAATGCTATTTCCCACAACGCTTTCTACCTTATCAAAGATCGCAATCATCATTTGGGCTACTTTCAGTATGTCATCTCCACATGCTTTCAATTTTGACAAGTTTCCAGCATTTTCTCTTTTTTCACACTTTCGCAGATGCATTAAGCACCCTTTTCACAGAGCATGGCTCATTTCATGATTTACCTGCCCTTTTTGAATAGGCTCAAATTTTTATATAAATTTAACAACTAGCCCAAGTTTGAAGTAGGTATCTATGGTAACAAGGGAGAGATCATAAAATGTAAAATGTTTCCAACAAAGATGAACAAGACAGACTGTAACAATATATCCCGTTTGCTTTGAAAACAGAACCCCCCCCCCCAAAAAAAAATTGTATCTTAGCTGTTAATGAACTAAGAAGAAGTTCTTGTGTCTTTAAATACTAATTTTAAAGCCTTTTTTCAGGCACATCAAATACAATGACTTAAATGTCTTTTTTTTTTTTTTTTTTTTTTTAAAGAATGACTCTGGTTTGATGAAAATTATTCTACCACATGCTGATACCACTTTCTTAAAAATACTTCAGTCTTGTTAAATCTCCCAGTACATGACTGAAAAGTATTCCAGACTCCAAGGGTTAACTGTTGAATGTTCTTGCTGAACTAAGTAGCCTGTTTTAGTCTTCAATACTCAGTTCAAAGTTCTCAATATCTTCTAGTTCTGAATTGACTTTGTTGGCCCACTCCTCAACTTTACTAATCTGCAAAGATAAATGCACTTTTCAAGAGATCAAAATAATAATATGAATGATATAAGACCAATGCTCAGCTGCAGTTTCTTAAAAATACCTTTTAGGGTATATTTCATACCAAGCAACAATGCAACTTAAATGAAAAAAGGGACATGACTGTCAAAAATATTTTGACCATGTCAAAATTATCTTGACGGTTACAAGCCATATTGGTATGGGTTCCTCTTTTGGTAGTGAACAAGTAGACCAACTTTTAGTGGCAGGGATATCAGAAAATGCCAAAGAATTTGTGCAATAGTGAAAATGCAGTCTTTGAAAAATGGCCAAGCTAAAAAGATATCTTGTATTTCGTATTAATGAAGTCCACAGTGTAGGACCGGAAGTATACATTGTATGTGACTTGGGATTCATACAGTGACAGTCTGTCACTTGGGTGTTAAAAAAGGTGTTCACAAGGTATGTCAAGGTGGTGTTTTTTCATTTATTTTGATAGTTATTATAAAATTTTCATATCAAGTTATTTGTTTACAATGCATACTTCCGGTCCTACACTGTGAAGTCTATACAATTGTTTTTTATGTTAAAACTCTTACAACTTTCACACTGCATTTACAGTCGATCACCATTTTTTCCAAACAATCCCATGTTCCACCAACCTTTGGGAAAAAGAGAAAATGCTGATCAGTTGTTAACCAGCATTTTCTTCCAGCCCCAACACAAAATCAATCCCCAAAATGCCACCTGTAAAAATTTTCTATCATGACGAGTCGATAAAATTTTGTTGTCTGGTAAAGTGTTGATCCCGATTATTCATAAATCAATAGTTCACAAGTCTTTGTGGCGTTATATTTTAACGTACCATACTAAAAATAGAATATTACTGGTTCTTTTAAAACAGAAATTAAGGCATTCTGCTACGGGCTGTCTGATTGGCAGATTTTGTACATATAAAAACCAATAGCTGCCCTCAATAAATCAGATGTTGCCTGTTGTCTATTGGACGGTTATGGGAGATACAACAGGTTCCAGTTTACCTAAACATGGCATCCATTGAAACTGGCAGCTTGTTATCGATCTTTGTCTATTGGACAGTTACTGGAGATAGTATCCAGGGTTTTCCATGATGCATAAATCCTACGTCAATGACGCAATTTCATTTCAAATGACCCCCAAAATAAATAAGAGTGCGCCATCAGTGACGCAACTTCCCTAAATCTAAATCATCTAGGAAATTGAACAAATCGTCATTAATCCAAGTCTGTTCTAGCTACACGCTGTGGCAATATCTGACAAACACCATTCTTTTTTTTCACTACTGGGTTTATTTTAGATAAAAATGGTTTTCCAGTAATTTATATACAGAATAAGAATTATTTACGCATTATTAGAGTAAATCACAGCAAACAGATGTCATAAATATGGGTCCCGTCAAGTTCTTAGTTGGGTTCTCTGTATTTTGCATCAAATTTAATGCCGCTTCTGGTACACAAAAGTACACATAGCCAGTTTGTTCTGTTTGTGGAAAAAATGTCATGTTGGAGTAAACTGCAGCATTTTTAGTGTCTGCTTTGAGCAGCACTGCTGATCACGCCACATCAAGCAGTAATTCGGACAAGATTGTACCGTCTGCCATTAAACAAAGTCAAGCTTTCCATCAGAAATGGCTTGAAGACTTTACGTAAAGTTAGAGTTTAAATAAGGTAAATTGAACTGAAGACGAAAAAAACTAAACCTCGTTTCAAGCGGTTATACGAACTTTGGCTTGTCTACTTTAGAATGTTATTAAAACATGAGAGCCACATGGAAGCAAACAACAGTAAATATTTTATTTGCCTTTTATTTACAAAACATGGTTCATACAAACTCATTTATTTTGACCCCAAAATTTAAAGAAATGACCCTCACAATGACCCCCAATTTTTAATGCTGAGGGAAAACCCTGGATACGTGTACCATTTTACGTATCCATTGGATTATCCACAATTTTTCTTTTTTTGCTGCAAAGCACAGTATTATGTCTATTGAGTGGTAAGGGCAGAAATGGAC
This sequence comes from Tridacna gigas, assembly GCA_945859785.2. NCBI lineage: Eukaryota > Metazoa > Mollusca > Bivalvia > Cardiida > Cardiidae > Tridacna > Tridacna gigas. The sequence continues at coordinate 72,062,647 of OX244029.2, forward strand.
GAAAAGGACCTAATTTGCAGAATGGCATTTTTATGGTTTTGAATTGCACCATCTGGGACTTTAGGGGGCCTAGGGCGCAATGGCATGCTCTAGATTGTACACTGAAGGTTCTTTAAAACTCTGAATTGTTTGGTAAAGAGTTAAGACTCAGGACTGCTTGGTAAGAGGTGAGGGCTTTTCAACATATGGCATCTGGTGTTGCTTTACAACAGCATTCCATTATTTCATTTTCTAGCACAACTTTAAAATCACTGTTTTATAGATCAAAGATACAAGGAAAAGGTCTCGTGCTCATTTAGAATCCAGTCAGAATAAACTGTACCTCCAGTGGTGCTTCTTGGCCATTTTCTAATGATACTGGAGGTTAAATTCATTCATTAACTCTTTACCACACAATCCCGACTTTTAACGACCCTGAGAAAGAGGCCTTTTGAAAACATTTTGGGAAAAGGAGAAAATGCTGGTAACCAGCATTTTCTCCTTTTCCCAAAATGCTGTCTATCCTATCAGAGAGCTTAAGCACATTTGTATTAATTTTGAATTTGTTGTCTGCTGATGGTTTGAATGTGGGAGAGTCTAAAATTTGTTGTGTGGAAAAGGGTTAACTTATGAGGCAAATTTGTTGCAGACAACATTAGAAACATACTTGTAAAATGTTAATAATAACATGGGTTAACCCTTTCCACAAGGCAGAACTTTAGACATGCCCAAATTTTCAGGCAATTACACGTGGATCTCATCATTGTATTTATCTGTGAAAGGTTAGAAACATTGTGAGTAAATGAGAAAATGCTGGTCACCAGCATTGTCTCCTTTTCCCACAATTTTCTCAAAAGCTTCCTTTCTCAGGGTCGTTAAAAGTGGGAATTGTGGGGTAATGGTTAAGATGTAATGGGCATGGAAACATTTTGACAAGAGGAGATAAATTGATTGACATTTATGTCTCTTTCAACATAATTTCAGTCATATCTCAGCAAGAGCACACATACGATATTTGAGTATGGGCCATTGAACAGTCCCAAAGTTGACATCCCCTCCGGGGTATCAAACTAGGGACCTTATGGTTATATGGCAATGCTCTACCTCACAACCACAAACACCAAAAATTGCTATGCTACAAGACGAAAGACAAGCCATCTGTAGTTGTGATGTGTAAATGCATTTGGAGCATAATGAGGAAAGGGTTACAAGTTAAACATGTATCATCAGGTCACTTACACTGTATCTATTGGTTTTCATCTTCTTTTTAGTCTTCTGATTGCTGTAGTTAATGCTGACAGATCTGTTTAAACTCAGTGGCTCTGCTTCTGAAAGTACCAACAGAACATAAAACATAATTATAGAACAATATTTCACATGTAGGCAAGCTCTTTACCAAATGAAAAAATTTTGGAAAACATTTGCAGACAACAAATTCATTTTTTGCTCCAATTGTGACATTTCTCTGATACAACAGAAAAGATTGTCAGAAAAGGAGAAAATGCTGGTTACCAGCACTTTCTCCTTTTTCCACAATGTTTTCAAAAGTCCTTTCCCTGGGCTGATTGATTGATTGCATGGTGTTTAATACCCTTTTCAACATTATTTCAGTTATATAGCAGCTGCCAGTTTATCTATCTATGCTTTCCTGGAACTTCCAGTACTTTGCACAATATGCCACCATGCCACTGGCTACTTTTGCACATAACCAACATTTAAACAATGATCAGTGGTGGGATGGGAATGAATCCTGTTACGATGACTATCATCAATCCTCCAAGAGAAATCGGCTGAGCAGGGGATTTGAACCAGCGACTCCATATTCTCCACTTCTGTAAGCTTCCATCTACGCTACTGGGGCTCGTCCTTTTCCTTGGAGGTCATTAACCCTTTCCCAAACAAGCCCTGGTTTTCACGTGTCTGTAGTACAAGTCTTTTGAAAACACTGTGGAAAAAGGAGAAATTGCTCGTATCGAGCAATTTCTCCTTTTCCCATAGTGTTTTCTACCCTTTTTGAGAACTTTCTGCCATTTTCATCAAATTCAAAATTGTTGTCTGCAAACACTTTCAATTTCGACAAGTCTAAAATTTATCGTTTGGGAAAGGGTTAAAAGTCAAGATCGTGTGGTAGATGGTAAAAGGGGTTTATTCAGATTATACATCATGCCAAGCTTCAACAAGAGCACTGCATCTGGGTGCCAACGCTCTTTTGCAGTTGCTTGATTTTCAGTGAAAATTCTAGGTCAAGAAAGGGACATAACTGGGTCAAAATATTTTGATGGTTACCTGCCGCCTTGTATGGGTTTCCCTGTTTGATAGCTAAAACAATAGTCCAAATTTCAACTAAATATCTTTGTTAATGACATATTTCAAAGTAAAGTCTATTTTTGAAAATTTTAAGTCGAAAAAAAAGGTGTAACTGTGTCAAAAGTATTTTGATGGTTACGTTCCCCTGTTGTACAGGTTTCCCTTTTGGTAGTTAAAAACTAGCTCGAGTCTGAAGCAAATATTTTCTTTAAAGACTGAGATACCATATATTATCAGTTTTTGCATGATGCAGACGATGATGACAGAAGGGCTATGACAATCCCTCCACATTTCCTTCGAAAATAGCCGAGCTAAATATGTTAAATCATGGCATTTAGTACAGTTACTTGCATAACATCAATAGATAGGAAATAGCAAGTTTTTTATATGTAATAAGTCATGTGTAGTTTCGTAATCTACTTCTAGATTTCCGCCCAAAATTTCACAGCAGCATGTGGGAATGTCACATGATCACAATAACATGTAGATCATATTAGTTCATATTCAAATAGGTATGATGCATGAATTCATTGCAGTTTAATAAAAACTGACAATTCCTAATTTTAAAACAACCCTTCTGTTATTTCAACACAAGAATTGCATGTTCTTAATGAATGTAACTTCAAGGTCCTTAACCTTTGCAGGGTGAAAAGTAAATAGAAACTTTGAAACTTTACGATAATAATTACCCATATTTTACAAAGAACTTTTAAGTTGTCAGCTACAGGCTTGTTTTTGTAGATAGTGCGCTGAAGAAAAAAATCTACAGTTTGTTCAGCATTTAACATTATTTTTTCCTTTCTTACCATGTTTTCAAAGTTGTCTTCCTCAGAGATATATAATCACTGATCGTTTGGTTAAGGGTTAACCCTTTGAACAATCCTGATTTTTAATGACACTGAGAAAAGTCTTTTGAAGACATTGAGGAAAAAAGGAGAAAATGCTGGTAACCAGCATTTTCTCCTATTCCCACAATGTTTTCTTCCCTGTACAGACAAACCCAATCATATGAGCCACATTTTGTTATCTGCAAATTCGTTCAATTCGAACAAGACTAGTTTTGTTGTTTGATGTAAAAGGGTTAACTCTTCACTAAACGACAAAACTGTAGACATATCAAAATCAAACGCATTTGTAGACAAAATTAAAAGCAGCTCCAAAGATGGGTTTTGTCTTAGAATGAGTAGAAAACATTTTGGGAGAAGGAAACAAATGTTGGTAACCAAAATTTTCTCCTATTCACACAATGCTTTCAAAAGACTTCTACCTCAGGGTCATTTAACCCATTACCACACAATCCTGAGTTTTGACGACCCTGAGGAAGAAGCCTTTTGAAAACATTGTGGGAAAATGAGAAAATGCTGGTTACCAGCATTTTCTCATTTTCCCACAATGTCTTCTACCCAATCAAAAACAGAAATAATAATTTTAGCAACCTTTGTCATCTGCAAATGCTTTGAATTTGGTCCAGTCCAAAATTTTGTTGTTTGGTAAAGGGTTAAACACTAGATTGTTTGATACAAGGTTAAATGTTTTTTTCTTACCATACTCATCCTCCAGGCTAAAGGCAGGTGTTGGTGAGCTACCTCTCTTCCTTTTTGACTTTTTCTCTGATACTGGACTGGGCATAACCGGGGAATCTATAGCGTCCATGGACCCATAGTCCGAGGTGGGAGTCTCATTTCTCTGGACTGGGGAGCACTCTGGCTCCACTGTCTTCAGCCGAGTAAATGCACGGGTTTGCCTTACTTCACATGGTGTAGAAGTGTCTTTAACAATCTTGTATTGTTTAGGTTGCTTGATTTTAGAGTCTTTTTTTGACATTTTACATGGTACAATGGCAGGGGTTGAGGTTTTTTCATTCTCAGAGCTGTCTGGTGATCTCTGTCCAAAAGAGACAAATATTGCACTGTCATCAGACATGGCATGTTCTGGTTCAATGATTGATAATCTGGGAGAGTCCAGTGGTAGATTCGATTTATTTTTAGATTTTTTGGTATTTCCAACATTCTGATAGCTTGGTGGTGTTTGTTCTTTACTACATCTATTTGATCTTCTCTTTGTAGGGTTCATGACGACAGGCGAGACATCATCAAAATTAGGTGGTGGAAGAGGCTTGATTTTCTTCTTTACTTTCTTCTGTTTATAGTTTTCTTCCATTTCACCCATAGAAGTTAACTTCTTTCTTCCTGCAACTTTAGGGGTAACCTGTAGATCTCTCTTCCCTTTGTTCTGTGTAGGTTTGGTAACATTCTTCTGAGGTCCACGACTGCCTGTCTGTCTAGTTACTTTGCTTTTACCCAAGTTCTTTTTTGTTTGTTTAACTATGTCAGGTGCTTTTGGGGAATCCTCTTTGAAGTCATACAGCAAATCTGGGTTGCCTGAACTTCTTAATGAAGACCTCCTGCTTAGTGAATCAAGTTTAACTCCTTGCCTTTGAACGCTCATCTTTTTCTGCAACAAGTAGTTAGGATATGTAAATGGGCTACGCTCTGGTAAAAGGGAGCTTAACTCTTTACCAAACGACAAAATATTAGACCAGTCCAAATTGAAAGCTTTATTAGACGACAAAATAAATGTAACATAAAAATTGAAATTTGTAGTGGGAAGAGTAGAAAACATGGGAAAAGGAGAAAATGCTGGTTACCAGCATTTTCTCCTTTTCCCATAATGTTTTCAAAAGGCTTCTTTCTCAGGGTCATTAAAAGTCGGGATTGTGTGGTATAGGCTTAATGCATCTCTGTGATGCATTATACCAATCAAGCCATCACATGATTATGGATCCACAGAAGCCACTTTTTTTTTCAGTAAATGACTTAATCATGAAGTAAACTGGTCCTTGGACACACAGAAAATTGACCAATGGCGAAAAGTTTCAGACCAAGTCAGCCTGTGCAGTATGTGCAGGCTGACTTGGATCTATACTTTTCGCAGATGCATTAAGCCCCTTTGTCACAGAGCATGGTTCACATATTAACCCTTTCCCAAACAAGCCCTGGTTTTAACATGTCTGCTGTACAAGTCTTTTGAAAACACTGTGGGAAAAGGAGAAATTGCTTGTAACGAGCAATTTCTCCTTTTCCCACAGTGTTTTCTACCCTTTTTGATAACTTTCTGCCATTTTCATCAAATTTAAAATTGTCGTCTGCAAACTCTTTCAATTTCGACCAGTCCAAAATTTGTTGTTTGGGAAAGGGTTAAGTACCAATACATTTACTTTACCTTTCCAATCCTTTAGTAAACAATCCTGATGTATTATAACCCTGAAAAAGACAACTTTTGAAAATATTTTGGGAACAGGTGAAAATGCTGGTACCCACCATTTTTCTTTTTCTCGCAATCATTTTTTATTTCCCTTTCAAAGCCATTTTCTATCAATCTAACCACATTGCATTTGTGATGTGCATGTGCTTTGAATCAAGCTATTAACTTTTGTCATCTTGTAAAGCATTAAACCATAAAGTTACAGTTTAAAAAAAACAACTGGACTGTTTGGTCAGTCTGTACAAAGGATACAGATGTATCAATGTCAAGGATACTTTGACTGAAAAAACTGAACAAAATACATGTATTACTCCATCAGAGTCAGATTAACTCTTTACCATACAATTCCGACTTTTAACGACCTTGAGGAAGACAGCTTTTGAAAACATTGTGGGAAAAGGAGAAGATGCTGTTAACCAGCATTTTCTCCTTTTCCCACAATGTCTTTGAACCTTCCCACAGTAAATTTCCATTTTTGATTCACATTTATTTTGTCATCTGCAAATGCTTCCAATTTGGACCAGTCTAAATATTTTTTGTTTGGTAAAGAGTTAAATGTTTGAAAAGTTAACACTTAACAGTACATACACAAAAAAGGTGACAAAAAACTCATTTCATGGTAAGTAGGTTTTAACACATCAACAAATGACAAAATGTTCCACTTTATCCAAATCCAAAGTATTTGCAGACCAATAACTAAATAAAGCTAAAATTGTGGGATTGTCTTTTCAAAAGGTAGAAAACATTTCGGGAAAAGGAGAAAATGATGGCTACCAGCATTTTCTTCTTTTCCCACATTTTTTTAAAATTTTTGTCTAAAGCTTTCTTCCTAAGGAATGTTAAAACTTGGGACTGAGTGACAAATTGTTAACTCTATACCACACAATCCCAGTTTTAACAACCCTGGGGATGGGGATTGGGACCATTTGAAAACATTGCTGGAAAAGAAGAAAATGCTGGTAACCATCATTTTCTTGGTTTCTCGCAATGTTTTCTAACCTCTGAAAGACAAATTTCATGTACTGAGTAACACTTGATATGTCCTCTGCAAATGCTTTCAATTTGGGCCAGGCTAAAATTTTGTTGTGTTGTAAAGAGTTAAACAAGGAATAACTGACTCATGAAAAAGAAACAACCTATTATCATTGGCCAAGACAGGCATTAGAATTCCACAAACTTATGATTTTAACTCTTTACCAGACGACAAAATTACACATGTAGCTTGTCCAAATTGTAAGCATTTGCAGATGACAATGTGGCTCAAATGGTACAAATTTTTCTGTGATAAGGTAGAAAACATTGTGGGAAAAGGAGAAAATGCTAGTTACCAGCATTTACTCCTTTTCTAACAATGTTTCCAAAAGGCTTCTTTCCCAGGTCGTTAAAAAGCAACATGGTGCAGAAAAGGGTTAAATGTGTTGACTTTATTGTAAATCTAAGATTTATGGTTATTTTAGTAAATGATCTAATTATCATACCTTCTCATCTTTAGTTTTCCTGCCTTTCATCTTGACTGCTTTCCCTTGCCTTTCCAAAACTTTTTTTTCTGGGAAAAAACAAAACTATAACTAATAAATATAAATAGACATATGATTAAAAAAAAAAAAAAAAAAAAAGGAAAGAAAGACAGAATGAAAATAAGTACTGATAGAGCAAGGCTTCTCCTGCCTTGATAATGGGGTCAAACATCTATCCCCCAAAAATTGTCTCACCAGCTTGTTTTACTTATTTCATGAAAAAACATGTCACTCCATTTCAGGTAGCTAGATTTACCAGAATGACCAAAAATACAGAAACAAATCCAAAATATCAAACATTTAAAGTAAAAGGGGAAAAAATGGTTTTGTTGAAATTCATGTTACAATTGTACATGTAACTTGTAAGTATTAGAATATTTCAGATAGATGAAGTTAGAATAATGCGCTGGTCTTATTTTGCAACATAATTTTTCTATTTAAGAATGTAAAAAGATGGGTCTGACGAATCATCGAAATGCCACCGAAACACCCATTTTTTTCTTTTTTACACCGAAATACCCAATTTTTTTTTTTTAATTTTTGATTTCAGGCAACTGCAGTTGTGGTGTTTGACACAAATTGTAGTCATATTGATGAAGGAGGGTTAGTTTAAAACCAAATGACGAGATAACAACATGCCATTTAGGCCCGCTGTGAAGAATTGTGCACTGGAACAGCCTACCCATTATGGGTAGGCTGTTCCAGTATGGGCCATACTGTTTTAGTATTTATCGAAATACCTGCTCGGCGTAGTAAAATTTGTCGATTCAGGGATTCTACATCCGCAATCTCACTAAGGTAGTTGTACTTTTGTACAAGGCTAATGTGTCTGAGTTTTACCCATAACTATGCTAGCAAGAATAGTTTTCATTATGGAATTAAAAATCACCAAATCAGAAAACCGGCAGCCATTTTGAATCTGTGGTTAACACGTTACCAGGTGTAAATTGATAAGACAATTGCAATTCCGCTGATAAGATTATTTATAATAACCATGTCATTTTAAAGATAACAATGACAAACTTACACATCAAATAAGATGGATCATATCAGCCAAACGCCTTCAATTATGATTGCATCACTTTAACAGAACAGAACACAACCAAGCTACTTATGCGTTTCGATGGATCAGAGACCTACATCATGCAATTTCTGATCTGGGTCTACTTCGTCCGCAAATGATTTCGCATGTGTATTTATCATTCAAAGAAATAATAAATGCATGTGATCATGTGATACTGATAAGTCTTTAGTCTAGATTGGCATAATCAAGATCAGGTATTTCGGTGTGTCCACGAACCAAACATGCGAGTGTTTCGGTGATTGTTCTCCACGTAAATCAATGATCAGGATTAATTAACAATATCATTCTTCTCAACAATGATTAATACTTTGATTGAGCACATTTTAATTTTTTCTTTTTAAAGAAATAAAAATACTGCAGTTATCTGAACTTAATAATGTAAAAAATAGGGGTATTTCAGTAATTCATCGGACCGTAAAAACATGCCTCGTTGTGGAGACGTAGGTAAGAGCCAAGAAAGTAAAGATAGGGTAATAATAGTATGAGAAACTCAACAAAATTCTAACACACTTCCTTTTCATCATCAATGTATCTCCCCTGAACCTATCCCCCTGCCCATTCATTCATCTTCTTTAGTCATCCTTCCAACTATCCTGATACCATCAGAACTCCAGATAGAGGGAGTGATTTCTGATTTTGATTTCAAAAGTGAAAATATTAATTATTCTCCACCAAACCCTATGTTATCCGTACCCATTAGAATCGTCTCAAGATGATTCTAATGAGTACCCACAACATAGGGTTTGGAAGAGAAATAATGGATTTGGAATAACATCACTCCCTCTTATCTGGAGCTCTGGCCATTACATCCATCGATTTCTCTAAGAGAATGAATAAGAGTCTTATTCATTCTTTCAGGTGTCATTATGCCAAACATGAAAAACTTTTTCATTCATTCATCCATTTGTCTAGCAAGTGGGCAAAGCCACCTGCTTAACTATCCGTTTTTATTCCTTCATTTTCATTCATCATACCAGCCACTCTATTCTTCCCTCGATCTTATCCATCTTAATCAATTAGACCAGTTTGGTAAATTGGACATATACAGTGGTTGGGCTGGAGGTTTGCTTAACATGGTAATAAGTTTTGATTGCATCCAACCATGATGATGTTCACACCCAATAACTGGCTTTGATTTGTTCATATTAGACTCTTTAATTTCTGAGCATCTGTAAATCTTTTTTAAAATGATGACATGGCAATGTTACAATGACTAGATTAAAGCAAGATATATAAACTGTGCAGCACAGTACGTTTGACTCAAACTCAAAGCTCAAACTTGTCACTGTCCGAGTTGTTTAGCCTTCAGGTCTGTGACGTTTTCCCTCGAAGTGCAGGGAAATTTCATAGAGAGAAAAAAAAAAAAATTATTCATCCTTGATGTTTTCAAACTTAATCTAACTAATTCTATTCTTTTTCTTATATTTGCTTTGAACTTCTCACCATTTATTTTGAACCTGTACACTGTAAACAAAACCAAAATGTCCGCGCAAATTAAGGCCTGATTTGATTAAATTTTTTACGAAACATTTTGGAGATTCTAAATTTTATTCAAAGTGTTACTGGTAAAGTGGGGCAAGATCTTATGCGAACCACGTATTTTTCATAAGGTCTACTTCTTTAAACAGTTGAGTTTCTTAATTTATCTACAGAAGTCGTGTTTGTTGGGTGATTTTGATAACCGTTCGCAAAAAAAAAAAAAAAATGGGAGAGGGAAAAAAGTTATGTTCGAGATGTCCTAATCAAACGCAACCTCGAGTCGTAAAATTATCGAAAAGTCTAGATATACCGAAAAGTAGATAAAACATACAGAAATAATACTGATTTGCAAAGTCATCATTGTTAAACTTGTTGTTGATACAATTGTTTGCGGATAATAGTAGTAGAAGAAGAAGAAGAAATAATAACAATAATAATAGTAATAATGATGATGATGATGATGATGATGATGCAGCAGCAGATGCAGATGATGATGATAACAACAACAGTATCAAAAAATAAAAACAAGAATAGTAACAATACTATTAATAAATATCTTGAGTGCGGACGATTCAAAGAGTATCTTCGACATTCAAACAATGGGATGGATTGTTTAGACCTCTGTTTCATGACATCAAATGTGATGTAAATAGAGGATATTTGTTTTTTTCGGTGAAAGATTGAAATTTATTTCGGTAATATTTTCACAAGCGGCGCAGCCACAAGTGAAAATATCACCGATAATGTTCACGAGATGAAATAAATTTTGATACCCTCCCCCCAAAAAAATATTCTATTTATTTCATTCTCCTAACCTCCCCTTTTTTTGTTGGGACTTTCATCAAAATCCCGTACAGTTGTTTTCGGTAATTCCTCGTGGCGTACCACACCTTCACATAACGACGCATTACAATACATGTATTAGGTAAAGCGCGAGAAATACAGGGTTAAATACGCATAAATTACGTCATATTTGTCTCTGGTTGAATTTATTTATTTATGTAGTTTATTTCCTCCTTTTGAAGATTAATAAATAATATTTGATTACAGTTCGTAAATCTAACAATGAAACTTGGATCATCGTCAATGATCAGACAACATAAAGGACATATAGACGGTAGAGGACGGGGTAACGCTGCCCATACTTTGGCCAATAATCTAAGTATGTAGGGGTTCATATTTTCTCGATACAGACGATAAAGGATCCATGGCGTAACCTCGGTAATCCAGTAATCTAAATCGAGAGAAGTCCGGATCAGCCGCCTCATCCTATACCTCCATTGATCGCTTTCGTGTTCGTTAACTACAGAATTCAATTTCTGCTTCCAAACTCGGTTTCGCATACTCGAGATGATGAAACTGACCGTGTGACATTCTCTCAAGCCTTCATGAAATTCTGTCATGAAATCTAAAACTGCCCAAGGTGGCTTTATTTCCGGTGAAGGAAATGTAATGATAAAACTATTTTTTTCTTTTCTTACATTTCTTTCTCTCATATATTGATGGTTTACAATGAGCAATTTTCTCACTTAATTTAGCGAGAAAGCATATGAGCTGTGTGAAAAATGGGTTTAATGCATCATGAAAAAGTATCGACCCATGCCAGTCTGCACAGGCTGACACGAGTAGAAACATTTTTCTATGTGTACATTTTCTGCATGTCCAAGGACCAATCTACCTCATGGTTTAGTCAGATGTTAAACAAAATGGATTTTTCTGATTTCAGAATTTTGGACTTGTCCAAATTGAAAGCATTTGCAGACGACAAATTAAAAGTAGGTCAAATGACGATTTCTGTCTTTCATAGGATAGAAAACATTGTGTGGAATAAAAAAGAAAATGCTGGTTACCAGCATTTTCTCCTTTTCCCACAATGTTTCCAAAGGCATTCTCTTCCATGGTTGTTAAAATCTAGGATTGTGAGGTAAAGGGTTGAATGATGCATTGCCCCTTATCCAGATACTGTCGGTACAAACTTCTAATATATGAAAGGTGCATGACAGGAGGTGGAGAACTCACTGAATAATACACACATAGACATGACTCAAGAAATTTTTAAAAGCTCCCTTAATGATCTAAAGATTCAAAAACATTGCAGATGTAACTTTTTAAAGTAAATCACATCTTCAACTCATCTCAAATAATTGTATTGTGGTATTTGGCAAATAATGTTTTGCCACTGACCATTTACAAATTAAAATGACAACACGATATATAGCATACACATGAATGTAAATATACGGTCTAGAAAAATCAGAAAACATAATTAAATGCAATTTATAGATGTATCAATAATAGTAACGGTTATTTAGAAAACTGTCTTTTAAATCTAGTGCCCTTTTTATGAATTTTGCTGTGTTTCACTGGACTTTTCTTTTTGCAGATGACATTTTCTTAGTAAATTCAGCAATTATAACTGTAAATGACGTGATTCGTGGCATGGAATTATGCTTTAAGAACACAGTTTGAGATTAATCCTTTACCACAAAATCCTTACTTTTAACAACCCTGGAGAGGTTGTTAAACATGGTTGAACGAGTAGAAAATGCTGGTGACCAGCATCTCCTTTTCCGACAGTATTTTCAAAAATAGAGTTTGAGTATATGAAGCCTATAAATACCTTGCTACACATCTTAACAGCACAATAGGATTTTCACTGCATGGTCAAAGGGAAAAAACTTGTACGGTTTTAAAATAAAATTCATGAAGAGTGATCTCCTTTATTAAAGACGCCCCCCCCTCCACCATACGGATAAATCGCCGAAATGAAAAAGAAAGGAAAAATAGCTTTTTTACGAAAAAAGAGTTGCTTAATCTGTATTTATATTTGACATTTTAGGGAGGATTCTGATAAAGTTTGAGAAGAATTACGCAAAGATTTGAACCACCTTGAGGCGTATCCATTTTGGTTATGAAGTAAATTGTTCAGTCCTTCTTCCGATCGAATTTGGTCTTAGAATATTTAAGTGTATATTTAGAGATCACAGTAAATCTATTTGCACTCATTCATTTTCTGATAAAACGCCTTAATACATGAAGATAATTTACGTCAAGGTTGAAATCAAGTACCCTGATCTAACAACTCGATACAATCTACCCCACATTATATTTTGGCGGTTAAATTGGTGTGTTAACAAATGATGAAACCCAGTGAAGAATACCATAAGGTAATAAGATAATGTACAAGTCTTTAACTTAATTCTCTTTCCTCTGTCCGATGTCACGATATCCAGAATTTTTAACATTTAGCATGACCCTGTCACAATATACGAGGGGTGATCAAAAAGAACGAGGACAAGTGCCTGTATCGGAATATTGTCATAAAAATCGACTTGGATTGTTTACTGTTGCTGAAAGAAACCTTCTTTGAATTCTAGGCGCTTATTCATTCTTGATTCCTACGCACTAAACACCTGCGCGAGCGCGTCACGTGACATTACTCTCAAGGACCCGGTTCTAGCGAGGATTAGGTCCTCTTAGTCTGGATTACTTGCCCCTATCACTACGTTATTGGGTCAGACAAAGCGCAATAATGGCGGCCTCCTAGGTGTACTCAAGTGTAGCATTATATGATACCCGATTTTTCCCAATTTCATGTGATCCAGTTTGATCAGTTAATAAAATGAGACCAATCTTGTACAAAAAATACAAAACCGAATCTAAAACGTGCTGTTGGGGTATGGTTTAAATATAAATCCGACTATGAATCATTTTAAAAGTAGCCCAGTTTTTGGACGTTATATAGGTCCATTGACATTTCGGATACTTGAAGTATTTCTGATATGTAGTTTTTCTCGCTAAATAAGAAGGACATGTAGAAAACCTCACTGTCATCACTTTATTGCATGCGATCTGTTTTGAATTCAGCCTATGATCCGATTTGATCATGTGAAATAACAGTATCCCGTCTCCTCTGCATATTACCAATGGGGGCCGCCATTATTGCACTTTGCCTGACGTACTCTTGTAGTACGGCTGGGTACCAGACTAAGATCCTCTCTGTATGGTGGCATATTTCTGCCGCGAGATACGAGATAGCTATCGTGATAATTTTAGAAAACTTTCACGATAATTCGAAGTTTCCTGGAAATTTTATCAAGATAGTGAAAAGTTTTCTGAAAAAAATATCACGATAAACTTTGTCATCTTGAAAATTTTATGTTGATTATTTCTCATTCGTGCACGAAGCTGACATCGAGGTAAAATTATCGCGATAGTTCTACCCGCTTCTCGATATCTATAAATAGAAAAATCACCATTTGGATGAACTCGGAAGTTTTTGACTGTACACGAGACAAATATGATCCGAAACCATAACTAATTATAGATACCGTGAATGTCAGTTGTGGGCACTTTGTTTCCTTTCATACAGTGTGTTCCACCCTGTCACAGACAAACCCAATTATTTTTGACCAACTTTTGTTTGTCGTCTACATATTGTTTCAATATGGATTAATCAAGTCTTAAGATATTGCTGCCTGAATTAGATCTATCATCTTCTCCACAAGCAATGCGCAGATGAGTACACGTGTAGGCCTAGGTACACGATGGATATTATTTACGATAGAATAGCCATTAAATTTGCAGAAGTTAAGTGGGCCATTGGAAGTCTTTAAATATGGATATTACAAGCCATCTTGTCAGGACCAGGGCTGATTGACAATAGGAAAGACGTTTGCTTATATCAATGTATATATATAGCAGTCATAGTTTGGATAATCTGCTCCTTCCACTACGTTATCGGTACTCTTGAAGTACGGTGGGGGGGGGGGGTACCAGACTATCCTATTCAAAGATTTAAAAAAAAAAACAAACAAACATATTTTAGCGTTTCGTGTTAAACGCCTCAAAAGGCCTATTGAGTATGCGTGGTAAAGATATGAATGGCCATTGACCATGTATTTGTTATTAATAAAACAAAACAAAACAAAAAATATCGCATGGTACACTAAAGAATGATTCCTTTTCGGTAAATATTTCTTTGCGACATATATTTCCTTTTTGGCTATTCTCTGGTTCGTAAAACCTCACCAACGTTGAAAACTACATTTAGTATGTAGCAACAATATTAAATGAAAACGATGGAAAAGTCCCAAGTAGTCCGAATAATTGTTTACATGATGGCGGCAGTTAATAAATATTTGAGAGATGAAATTTTGTTTCAGCAATAAAAATTGAAAAAAAAAAATAATAATGACGGCGTTATTGGAAATACCAGAAGTAAACAGTGCAGTCGAACACCTCCAGGATCTTGGTAGATCTAATTGATTTCAGCTCAAGTTTTCAAATTTTGATGAATAAAAACAGAGCATTCTTCTTTATGAAATAGCATTTTCCTTAGGTTGACATAGACCCCAGAATTATATTGTGGAATTTCCGTCCAGTTGCCGGCCACATTTATTTACGATTTTGGCTTACACATATGGCTTACCCATATCAAGATCTAGATGAAGTACCGCACCAACCAAATTTCAAATGGCATTTTTACATATATAGTCACTTCCGGTATTATCGTGGGTTCTTCAACATCGTGGTATTTACAATTTCCGAAAGTGAGGCTGAAATGCGCCTCCTTGAGGATGTCCTCACGCGGGCACTTGTAGGTCAGATACAGTTAACACACTTTGCAAACTTACTTCAGCAAATTTTCCGAAAATGGTAGGTAAAATCGAGTTTTCATCCGAACAGTAAGAAAACTTGGCTCTTTGCAAAATCACTCTATCCCCTTGATGAAATTGATGATCTTATCAGTGTAACAAAATCAGTATCATTATAACAGTTCTGTAAAATTTGTTTTCCTGTCACTGAAGTTTATCAAACGGGAAAGTAAATTTCAGACAGCCGCTAAATGATGATGTCATATGGGAACGAAAATAAGAGGCCATGACAAAATTTTTGACATGCTAATTATAAAAATCTTCTTCTCAAAGCACTACATTTTTTTAAAATTGTGTTCCCTGATCTATTGAAATGAAAGAACACTCTAGAAATTATATATTCACATTTTTTTTTTTAATCCACAAAAGAGGTCCAAAATGGAGTATTTGATGCTATTTTAATCAAAGATCTGTAGACGTCGTTTTTTCCTCCATTTTTACAGGTGCGCAAAGTAAAACCTCGCTTACAAAATGACAGGAGAATTTATTTATATATGTTGTTCGAAATTCTTGATAAAATCATCTCAACGCTTTGAAAACAACTTGATTTTCATTTGCCAAAGTTTTGAACACAAATAGGGTGAGCATGTAAATCTTCCAAGGCCTCATCTCAATGCCACGATAATACCGGAAGTATGCCTTTTTAAAAGTTGGTCAATGCTGTCCCCTGCTTTGCCTTGATTTAGAATCGTTAACTGACAAACGGAAAATCAGTTATCGTAGAAATATACATGAGGTATCATCGCATGATTTTTGCAACAGAAGAATAGCAGACAAGACAATAATTTTTCTACAAACAGTGGAACATTTTAGTAGCACGATAATAGGGAATTCAGTCCTATATCACTCAAAACATTATGCAAACTTTATAGCCAAATTCTGTAAGTTCACATTCCATTTTGTTTTGCTGTTATCATTATTTTTCCATCCTAACATACATTGGCACTGTCTAGTTCCTTGTCAGGCCAGTATTTTCAGTGTAAAAACCTTGACTAAGACGTTACACTTCCTAACTTAAACCAACTATAAATTCCAGAATAAAGAAAAAAGATATCCCCCAAAGTGAAAATGATGTAATCAGCATGTACTTGCTGAACTCCATTTACCCCATCCTCAGAAATCCTTCATTACATGAAGGTTAATAAATTAACAGACATGTGATGTATTAAAGATCATCTGCCAGATCATGTCACAATATTTTCAAATCATGTAATTACAAATTAGTGCCAACGTAAACAAGTAACGCTAATTCTTTAACAAAAACCAGCGAAGTCAATTGATTCAATTTCAAAATGGCTGCGTGATAGTGATCTAGATCAAGATGGGTTTTCTGTCAAAAGTTACACTGAAACGGAATGATAGTTTCTGTGATGCTAATTAAAAGATGTTAACTAAAAGATGATTTCAAAATTGATTTTTATACTCTGTTAAAATTTTGGCATTTTTCTTGATCAGACCATAACTACCGGAAACCAACAATGAACAAGGCTAAAATAACCACAAAATTCCCTCCAAATAACTTGTGGAGGAATCTATGATAAAGTTGGAGGAAAAACTGTCCTTTGAATGACAGTGATACAGTTCACACATAAAAGATTGAATCATGTCAAACACTTCAATGTAAACTAAAAAGGTGGCTTTGCTCCACACTCTGAGCAGGTTATTTATCAGCTGTTACATATGGTGGTCACTCTTGGACTGAGTTTAGGTAACATGGGGTTGCATAAGAATGCTTCAAGTCCATTTTACAATCATCCTTGTGTTGAAATTCAAGGACAAATTTAACATAGAGGGGTATATGTAGCCAGGTGTAGTATAAGTTGGCACTTGAACTTTCCTGCTACAGAGCTAGCTTTTGTAAAGATGTGATACAATGTTTGTTTGCATGTTGACCAGGAGGTTGTAGAATTCAACCCCATCCTGCATGGGCAGACTATAGGCCCACAGGAACAGGTGGGGGCACAAGGGGACCATGCCCACCAATGATTTTGCCAATGTTACTAAAAGTACCCCTCAAACACATATTATGAACAAATACCATACTTTAGTCAAAAATTGGCCTGTGACATTTTGGCTCTGATGCTGAATGTAATATACTGATATGTAACCTGCCCACAGCAGGAATCAAACCCACAACCTCCTGGCATATAAGCAAACACTCTATTATTTCATTGCTAAAGCTAGCACTTCAGCAAGGCAATACAAGAGCCAATTTAACTTAAAGACCTGGATACATTTTAACTTCATATCAAATATTACAGCTCAGTTACCTAAGAAGATACACTTCAATGAATTCCCACACAAAAATCTGTCTGAACAATACAACAAAATTCCCATATGAATAACCACAAAACAATTTCATGTGTGATAAAACAGCTGATTTATAACACAATAAATTTCAAAGACTATTTGATGGTGTTGAGCTTCTGCAACTTAAGCAGTTGTATACATGTGTTGCCTATGCGATTACTTAGGCTTTGCAAATTTCATTTTGTCAGAAGTCTGATTTCTGTAAATACAGATTATGTACATGTATCAAGGTTAAATGACTTTTCAGAACTGAAACTAATTAGAGAGAAGTATAAAATTCCTAAATTTTTGACATAGGAAGCATTAATTTTGCAAATGGCAAAGTAAATATAGTTCAAATACTAGTAATAAGATGTGTGTTAAAAGGATAGAAAACATTTTGGGAAAAGTAGAAAGTGGTGTTTCCCAGTGTATTCTCCTTTCTCAAGATTATTTTCAAAAGCCTTTGTCCTCTTGGTTGCAATAACACGGGATTCTTTGGTATAGGGGTAAATAATATGATCTGTTTTCCTTTGATACACATACACATGTATGTTGTTCACATTTTCTATCTCTAATAGCACTTTGTAAATTAAAATTATTTCTTCCAGTCTTTTGGATTTAGAATCACCTGATCACTTTTTTTTTTCAGGTGCTCGAATGCAGCATGACTTTGGTTTTTCAGAGAATGATGTAGAAAATATTGACAAGGTTGTTGAGGCTTTGAGGGAATTGGTATGTTTTTCTTCTTTGTAATTGATTCAAAATAAATTATTTTCATATGCATAGAACAAAAAAAATCAAGGTGGTGAAGGAAATTATGGGCTATACATGTTTATGGCATATGATTTAAAAATTGTGTCTATCAAAAGTTA
Organism: Tridacna gigas; assembly: GCA_945859785.2. Taxonomy (NCBI): domain Eukaryota; kingdom Metazoa; phylum Mollusca; class Bivalvia; order Cardiida; family Cardiidae; genus Tridacna; species Tridacna gigas. The sequence goes on from OX244029.2 coordinate 72,081,098, forward strand.
TGAAATATGCATAAAGTATTAGAGTGACAATCCTATGCAGAACTGTAGTTGCTTTTATAGATAAAATAAGACTGTACAAAACATACTGTCTGATCTTTGATCTACTCTGTCACATACTAGTATTTAGAGGTATTCGGGTGAAAGAAACATTGAAATTGTTGCTTGTGAGTTAGTCATCCTTGGCAGCAAAATGCCCATCTTGTTCATTTGAAACTTTGAATGGTTAACTGTTTTATTTCTAATAAATGTAAGAGACAGTTTTTGTCAGTATGTATAGAAGACTGAAATACTACAAAGCTATAACAAGTCTGTTTTCTTGCCCAGTATTAAACACAATATCTGTGTAAATCCAGCGTCAATAGGTATGCTCTACTCAGTCTGAGCTTGATCAGTACTGTTTACAAAGCAGTTAAATGTTTACCACACAATCCCGACTTTTAACAACACTGCATGAAGAAGAATTAAGGCTTTTGAAAACATTGTAGGAAAAGGAGAAAATGCTGGTAACCAGCATTTTCTCCTTTTCCCTCAATGTGTTTCGCCCATTTAAAAACAAATCCCATCATTTGATCCAGACCTATTTTGCCCTCTGCAAATGCTTTTGAATTGGACAAGGCTAAAATTCTGTTGTATGATAAAGGGTTAAGGTTGATAGTCTTCTTGTTTCAGGCAACTGATAACTCTTGGCAAGTATATAATTAACCAATAACTCCATACCAGATAAGAACAAGACTACATAAAAAAAATTTTGCTTGAAAAACATTAATTAAAGCTTCATACAAAGGCATGTATATGAATACATGTACATGTTAAAACATTGCAAAAAAGGAGAAAATACTGATTATGATCTCATTTTGCCACATGTATTCAAGAGTAGTCAGCTGGAAGACAAAAAATGAGAACTGTAGGTGGTACTGTGTGTCCAACCAGAATGCACAGCACTTAATATGCTAAATGTCTCTTGACTTTCACATGCTTCAGGAAATTCTCAGAAGAGAGGCCCATGACAGACTGGAGTCAGAGACAATAAAGGCCAGTATTCTAAGACATAAACTGCAGTTTTTGCCAGATTCCATCAGAAAAGAAATAAGTGGTTTGTAGTCACTTTCTTACTACGATAAGCACATAAGCATATATGCTTTGGGCACATATCTGCTATATAATGGAAGCTCATGTTTGAATCTACATGTAATTGATACTGGGTAAAGATTTTTTTTTATTTGTGCATCAGAAATTTTGCTCTGTAGCACAAGCACAGTACCTCAGATATAGTCCTCAGAATGCCCCAAGCACACCAGAATGCACCACTCTTTTCAAAATTTATAGGGTGTGCTCTGAACCTCAGTTCTAAATCCACATAATTAAAGGGTAGGAACAGTCTTAAACTATGCATAGAAAGCATTGACTAAGCACATTTTCTGTTTTTAGTGTTTTTGGTTGAATGCTTCCTGATTTGTATGAAACATAATAAAAATGCTAATCACCCTCTTAAGTGAGCATGGAGTTCCACACATTTTTTTATGGTGACTTTTGTAGGTTACATTAACCCTTTACCACACAATCCCGAGTTTTAACCCCCCTAAATTAGAAGACTTGAAAACATTTTGGAAAAATGAGAAAATGCTGGTATCAGCATTTTCTCCTTTTCCCACAGTATTCACTTGCACTTCAAGGACAGGTGCCATCATTTGAGCCACATTAAATTTGTCCTCTTCAAACACTTTCGATTTGGACAAGGCTAAATTTACCATGTGGTTAAGAGTTTAAAGGTTATTTACCTTCCCTTCATGGTGCCCTTACACAATCTGATAGCAAAATTATTTTCTATCTACAGAAATTAGCAAATGATACATATTTGTTTTCTCATGTGAACTTTTCACATACAAAGGACAGAAACAGAAGGGACAGAAACAAATGAGAATATTGCAATTTAAAATCAAGGTCTCAAAAACCAACTTAGTTTATATATGATTGATACTACAGAAGAATACAGACATGAGTATGTAGTTCTATGATTCACAGATGCTGTAAGTTCTGCAAGACAGTCTAATGCTGATGATATTGCCAGTCTGAAGCAGAATTTGGATGCTATCAACAAAAACATAACACACCTTGAGGAATGTCAGAAAAATCTGGATGAAGAAAATTCAACACTGCAGTAAGATTTGTTTTATGTTATTTTATTATTTTTCATGTAAAGATATATTCTGTATACAACTATGTACTGTAAATTTGTAAATGCATGTACTGTAAATTTGAATCTGAAAAGGATCAAGTTATAAGTTTTGATTATGACACTTTAGCAGATTACAAAATTGATTACTTGTAGATATTAAAAGTATTTACAGACAGTAAGTAAGTGGAGCTTGATTGACAGGGTTTATTAATGGAAAGGTAGTAAACAGAATTTTCCCTGTTTCTCACATTGTTTTCAAAAGCTCTCTTTCTCCAGACTATAAAATCACAGGATTGTTAGTAAATGTTTATATCTTTACCAAACTATCTCAAGTCAGAACAATCTTGAGGAAGAACGCTTTTGTAAACACTGCGAGAAGAGAAAAAAATGATGGTAACCAGCACTGTCTGCTTCTCTCACAGTGTTTTCTTCCCTTTCAAAGACAAAGCAATAAATCCAATCACATTTATGTTGTTGTCTGCAAATGCTGTTAATCTGGTCTAGTCTACCATTTTGTTGTTTCCTTAAGAGTTAACCCTTTACCACACAATCACGAGTATTAACAACCCTGAGAAAAACGCCTTTTGAAAACATTATGGGAAAAGGAGAAAATGCTGGTAACCAGCATTTTCTCCTTTTCCCACAACGTTTTTTACCCTATCAAAGACAAATTCCATCATTTTAGCCACATTTAAATTGTCATCTGCAAACTCTTTCAATTTGGACCACTCTATGTTTTCGTTGTGTGGTAAAGAGTTAAATGAGTACATCTCTTATATAGCTAATAGGATAGTCCAACCTTGGTGGTGATTACATCTGTATAAAAAGTGCTTCTGTGTATCTGACTTCTGTAACTAGGATCAACATCAAATGAAAACATTTGTACTTTTTTGTTTACATAACAACACAGAGAATTTCAATCCTAGATTTAATTTTGTTTAAACATATTAAACAAATTTATTTCATATCAACTGAGAAACAAGTTTTTGCAACTTATACTAGTCTCTCTCGATTCTGCCTCCTGGAAACTACACCAGTATTCAGCTACTCTGGACCTAATGGTTACGAGGTTGACGCTCTACCTCACAACCTCGGACACCACTTATTTACAAACTTAGTTTCTGTTTTGGATCATTTCAATAATTTTTTGTTTGTTAAAAATTTTACATTCAGGGACAGGTATAATGCTGAGTGATATTTGTTTGTAGAGCTGGCCACTGCATTTTTTTTTTCATTTGAAGAAATGTTCATCATCTTTTTATTGTTTTTGGTTTTAGTGGTTTCATCATTTTGAAAATTTTGATAGATGATCTTGGCAGAAGCTTTTGATTGTAGATTTTATGATTGCATTTGAGTGATTAACTCTTTACCAGACAACAAAATCTTGGACATGCCCAAATTGAAAGAATTTGCAGACGACAAAATACATGTGACTCAAAAAAAAAAAAAAAAAAAATTTGACTCAAAAAATAAATATTTGTTTTGGGAAGGGAAGAAAACATTGTGGAAAAATGATTTTCTCCCTTTCCCACAATGTTTTCAAAAGCCTTAATTATCAGGGTCGTTAAAACTCGGGATTGTGTGGTAAAGGGTTAAAGAATAGAAAAACCACATGCACATATCCATGTTTTTCTTTTGTTTTATATTTATTTGAATTAGTTGCACCAGTTTAAAACTTTTGGTAAATGAATTTTGCAAAGGCACTTGAATTTTTGGCTGACTGGCAGTTAAGTCATTATCATACAGATATGATCTTTTAGCACATACCCTCTTGAGAAAAGGAATAATTATTTGAACATGTAACAATTGTTGATGCTATTTCTATCTCCTTGAAATGTTGGCACTTTTTTTGTTTAAAAACAGATAATCTTTCATACCATTAATTTTTTCCTTTTCTTCGGTGTTTTTTTTTTGTCACATTTATTAGCTATGCCTAAAAATAGCCAGAAAACCTGATTTTTTTTTGAAATTCTAGAGTTCCCATGTGTTCTCATAGCATACAGATTTGCAAAGTTTCTGTAAATCATTAGAAAAAAAAAAGGGGAAGAAAAAAGAAAAATACTGATAAAAAAAACAAAGAAAAAAATGACTGATGATTCATTTTTTGTTTTACTCAGTATTTTGGTTGAAGTAGACTTTTGGTAGTAACATAATAATTCTCACTTCAATACTAAATATAATCTCTATTCCCTTCTGGCATAAGAGAGAGAGAGAGAGAGAGAGAGAGAGAGAGAGAGAGAGAGCGAGCAATGCATATACATGAATGTAAAATGTAGTGGGAGGAAAGAGAAATGTTTTTTTTTTAAAAGAAGTACGTGAATGAATGAAGGTGATAATCGGCAGCTTTTCTTTGTCTGAAACATAGATCTAGTTAGCCCTTTAGCTGCTAAGCGCGACTCACTGACCTCTTTACGGGCTGCAGTCTGATAGAGGGATACTGTCTTCAAAAAAAAGTCTGAAATAACACTATTCGGGTTTTTACTATTGTCTTGAATTAGCAGGATAAGGCTTAATATATTGTTTACTACTGGTATTTATCGAACCGGAAAACCTTCGTTTACATCTTGTATTATGTTTTCGTACATGATAGACATATTGTCTTTTGTTTTTCAAATAAACTAAAACTATATACTTATGGAATTTTTACAATAATTAAAGATGTATAATTATGGATGTTCTAAAACAATTAAAGATATGGTCAAACATTTGATGATTTAAAGGCCTTTACTGAGGCATGCAGACCTTGTAAATCTGAATATAAACATAATAAAGTAAGAAATAGAGATCACTTGAAATATTTGATTTATATTCTTTGAGCGCGGGGGTGTGTGGGGGGGTGGGGGGATGGGGGTGTGAAGATATAACAGAAGTTATTCATTCACTTAGAGAAGAAGATTCTTTATAAAAGAATAATAATAAAAATATGAAAATTATTTGTATTCAGGTTAAAAAAACAAGACTAAAATACATGTTGAAAGTAAAATCAAGTTATGTAGAAGAAGTTTCTAATTCTGTACAATATTTGTGGTACATGTTTGATGTCTGTTTTCTGTACGAAATTATTATGCAAAAAAAAAAAACATTGTCATCAGAGTTAATGAGGAATTTTTTTTTACATTCCTTTTTTTTCCCCAATTTAGCCCAGAAAGAGAGCTGATCAGGCAACAACATGAAGAGATTATTTCCCAACTTAACCAAAGGATGGCTGAGAAGGCCAGGTAGGTTATCCCTTTTATCTTTGATAGGGTAGAGAATAATGTGGTAAAGGGATAGAAATTAATGATGGTTACTGGCATTTTCTTCTTTTTCCGCAATGTTTTCAAAAGCCATTTTCAACAAGGTCATTGAAACTGGGGATTGTGTGGTAAAGAGTTAACTCTTACACCACAAGACAAAATCTTCAACTTGTCCAAATCAAATGCATTTGATTTTTTTTGTAGATGGCAAATTCATTTTGGCACAAATAATGGAATTTGTCCCAGAAGGGGTAGAAAACGCTGTGGAAAAAGGAGAAAATTGCTGGTTACCAGCATTTTCTCGTCTTCCCACAATGTTTTTAAAAGTCTTCTTGCTTAGTGTCGTTAAAACTTTTGTTTGTTTGGTAGAGGGTTACGCTTATGACAAAAAGAAATTTATTTTAATAAATCTTGTATGTAGAGATTAGCAGGAACACCTTTATAAGTATGTAAACTGCTAATTATTAGCATTTTTTTCACTACTTGACAGAAAGTTTTAAAAAAAAGTGCTCTACAGACTTCTTAGTAAAATTTGTATTTCTTTAAATTTACTTATGATGACCGACTGTTGTGCCTATTTCCTTATGTTTTTGTGTTTAAAATATCTTGGGACAAAAGTTGCACATAGTTTATGTCATACATTGTTCCATATCTATACTGTGAGATGAATAGAATTGAACTCATTATGGCCTATGAATAAATAGACTCGAAAACATACTGACCAATGGATATACATGTATTTTAAAATGCTAATGATGTCTTCTAATTGTAGCATGCAGATCCAGCTGAATGAAACCAGAGACAAAGTTCGACAAACAAACCAAGAGGTAAGGTGAACTATTTGATCCTATTATTCACTATTGATATTAGATCAAAGTTTGTACTGAACTCAAAGGCTAGCCCTCTGATAGGCTGAGATAGCACATGGCGTACATTGGAATTTAGAATAAGATCAACAAATGTATTTGGAATGAATTTTAAATTCAGCCCCTCAATATTACCATTTTAAGTCTTTCACTGCCAGTGTCAACCGAATAAACTTTAGGGGACAGCCTAGATCAAGATCAGACTCCACAAAATGTGCAGTCAAATCTTGGATCTATGCCATCTGCCACCAGATACCAAATATCACCAAACCAATGTCATATTTAATTGCTATGGAAATCTTCATTTAGACCTCCAAAAGAATCAAGTTTATTTATTTGGAAAAAGAGTTAACGACAGCCCTCTTCTGGTAAATTATGTATAACATTTGAGTTGTTGATTATCCAAACACTGTCTGGATGTTTTCAGAAATGGTATTCAGAAATTTGTTTCAGGTGCTAGTAAGGTAATCTAGTGTCTGACAAGAGGGCCTTTTTTATATAGAAGACTAAGATTCGAATTGCAAACATTAATTTAGTGTGCACAAACTAGCATTTACTTTTGTTTGTTTTGTTTCAAACTATTTCTTCTCAATTGGGATGTTCTCTATGGTTCAGGGGATGAAGCACTGGATTTGTAATCTAGAAGTTTTGAGTTTGATCCAAGCTGGCAGTACTGGTTGGGAGAGTACCCTTGGGTAAGGCACTGCAGAGACCTAGCCTGGTACTGGTGTAACCCAAGAAAACAAGTGAATAACTGAGCTGTCTGGGAGATATAACTGAAATACTGTTCAAGGAGCATGAAACATATTTCAAACAAGCAAACAAGTATACAAATCTTCTCTTTTGAAACAGATTGTTGACCTTGAAGATGGAATCCTCCAACTAAAAGAGGACCTCATTCATGAGAGAGGGGAAGCCAGAAATGAGAAAAGGCAGCTTAAAAAGGCAGTTGTAAGTATAGTTGTAAATACTTTGATAGTTTTGATTGTTTGGTAAAAGATATTACTGGTATTGATTGCCTAGCTCAGTGACTGAAATTTGAACTGTCTAAAATTTATAATTAATCCCTTAACCCAGACCAAAAAAAAATCAGGCTTGCACATATTCCAAGTATTTGCATAAAACAAATCAAACATCCTTTAGATAATTGGGTTTGTCTTTTCAAGGGTAGAGAACATTGTGGGAAAAGGAGAAAATAATGCTTACCAGTATTTTCTCCTTTTCCTACATTTTTTTTTCAGCCTATCCTCCTTGGGGTCTTTAAAAACCCAGAATTGTATGGTAAAGGGCTAAGCACAGACCTCTACCAGAAGGCTAAGAAAGTTGAACAGGCAGATTGCATCAACTAAGATCAGTATAAGTCTCTGTATGCTGACACATGAAATAGACACTTCGTTAACAAGAGAAGACCACCAATGTTACGTCTTCAAGAATTTCTTATCTATATATCCTAAACTATCAACTAAATGAAACTGTATACCAATATCAAATTGCACAAAAATGTGCAGTTTGATCTTAGTCTACACTGCCACAGAGAGTAAATTATACTTATGTGGCATCAAAAAGACTATAGTACCTGAATTAGTGTATGTGTATGTTGCTCTGATAACCTACCTGTATTCATTTTTTGCAGTATGACAAGATTTGTTTTTTATGGAAATTTATATGAAAATGGTTGTCAGGTATCATACAAGGAAGCATAAATAGATGAACCATGCTCTGTGAAAAAGGGGCTTGATCCATCTGCGAAAAGTATCGAACCAGGTCAGCCTGCGCAGTCCGCGCAGGCTTACCTGGGCCAAAACTTTTTGCTATTGGTCAATTTTCTGTATGTCAAAGGACCAGTGTACCTGATGATTCAGTCAGTTGTTAAACAAAATGGAATTTATGGATCCATGATCATGTGATGACTTGCTTGGTATCATGTCTCACAGAAGTGCATCAAGCCCCCTTTTGTGAGAGCATGGCTCAAATGTATGTGTTATTGGCATGAATAACTCTTTTTTTTTTTGTTTTTTGTTTAACCTTGAATTTTTCAAATTATTTCAGGCCAGCACATCAGAGAAGACAAAGGAACAAAAGGTCTTAAACGTTGAAAAGAAAAAGTCAGCATCTACTTCCTCTACTTATGATATACAGGCGTCTAAGAATTGCCTAACCCTTTACCAAATAATTGCATGTTTTAATCACCCTTGGGAAGAGGGCTTTTGAAAATATTGTGAGAAAAGCAGAAAATTCTGGTTTTTCTCCTTTTTTCACAATATTTTCTACCTAGACAAATTCCATAATTGGAACTACATCCCATTTGCTGTCTGCAATTATTTTAAATTTGGATTAGTCTTAATTTTTGACATTTTGTAAAGACTTAGATGCAGAACTTCTACTGTCAATGATTAGACATAGCTACTGTCAAAACATAGATGAAAGATTAGATATACGGCAACATGGTACTATATTCGTACTTGGCAACTACATCTACTAGTATTTTACCACTTATTCTACTCTTATTAACCCTTTACCAGACAACAATATTTAGCCTTGTCCAAATTGAAAGCATTTGCAGACAACAATATCAGTGTGGCTCAAATGGGCAGTTTCTCTTTGATAGGGTAGAAAACATTGTGGGAAAAGGAGAAAATTCTGGTTACCAGCATTTTCTCCTTTTCCCACAATGTTTTCAAAAGGCTTCTTTCCCAGGTTCGTTAAAAGGCGGCATTGTGCGGTAAAGGGTTAAATGCTTCCAAGACTCTATGTCAGATTTGCAGACTGACATGATGGTTGGTTTATCCAAATACCGGTAGCCATTGTATAATAAATTATGGATTTGTGTCACACAGTGCTTCTTTCGACTTTTAACATCTGCAGACTACCCTATGTGTCTTACAGCAGACAACTTTTGAAAACACTGTGAAGGAGGAAGTGCTTATAGCAAAAACTTTCTCATTGTGCCATTTGTTTTCCCTTGTATTCTTTTATTTTGTATAAATTCATATTAATTTTTCTAGCTTTTATATTTTGAGATGTTTTTGAATTTATCAGCCATAAGTTCCATTTCCAAGTAAATGACCTAAAATGATCTCATAGATAAAAATAAACCGATTCCCACACATCAAAATTTATCGTTATACATAGCATTTGCAAATGACAGGTGAATCGTGGCTAAGATGATGGAATTCGTTTATGAAAGAGTAGAAAACACTGTGGGAAAAGGAGACATTGCTGGCTACCAACATTTTCTCCTTTCCCCACTGTCTTTTCAAAAGCCTTCTACCTCAGGGTCATTAAAACTCCTATGTTTGGTAAAAGCTTAACAGAGTATTTGAGACAAAAAATATTCTATTTGCAGGGAATTGGATTGTCTTCATGAAAAACAAGTCGACAGTGAAGGGAAGTTAGATGCTCTCAGAAAGGTGGGAAATATGAATTGATTTAATGTTTTTCTTAATTTACCTTGTAGTTTTTATCTTGCAACTATTCAAAACATTTTTATTTATGTTTTCTTCTTTTTTTTTTTTGTAAATCTAAGTTCCATTGATGCACAGAATTGCATCAAAAAAAAAAAAAAGAAGAAGAAAAATTAGATATGTTTCATTTTGAAAGCTCTTGCTAATGAAAAATGAAATGTGGCTGAAATGAAGAAATTTTTGTATGAAAGAAAAAGAGAAAATTCATCATGTTTTCTAAAGCATAACTGTGAGAGCATTGGAATGTTAAGGTTATTTCACTTCTTGTTTTAGAGTCTAAGAAGGTATGAAACATCAAAAGCCAAATTAGAGGGTCAAGAGAGGGCATTGACTGCCCAGTTACAGAAGCAGCTCAAACAAAATGATGAACTCAGGAAGAAGGGGTAGGTAACTCAGTCCTTTACCTGAAATAATTTTATATTTGAGCCATGTTCTGGCAAAAGGGGGTTTAATGCATCTCCTTGATGTGTTATACTGAGCAATTCATCAAATAATCATGGATCCATAAAATCAATTTTGTCCTACAATCGGCTGAATCTTGAGGTAGAATGGTTCTTGGACATGCAGAAAATTTACCAAAAGCAAAAAGTTTCAGCACAGGTCAGCCTGGACTGTACAGGCTGACCTTGGTTGATATTTTTGGCAGATGCAGTAAACCCCCTTTTCACAGAGCATGGCTTATTTGTATATATATCTCTGTCGCAAACAGCTCTATGAAATATTGTTTGGATGGAGCATCTGCTCATTACCCATTTTATGTTTATTCTGAAGGACGTTGATAAAAGAGGAAGACGGACAATAAATCCCTTCTTTTCCAATCATCACCTCCAGCATATGATTTTTTTAGTGTAGCAGCTGGTTACTCTTAGGCAGAAGAAGAAATTGTATATTTTGCAACTGTGTTGTTAATGTATTGAACCTGTTTTCATGTTTATTATCACAGTTTTTACAAAACCATTTTCAAAGTAGTCTTCTGCAATTTTGTTTCAGGAGGTAATGAAGTAACTCTTTACCGAAGGAAACAATTTTAGACTTGTCCAGATTTAAAGCATTTGCCTACCAAAATTGATTTTATTCAAATGGTGTGGTTTACCTTTGGAAGGGTAGGAAGTGTTGTGGGAAAGGGAGAAAATGTTTTTTACCAACACTTTCTCCTTTTCCCACAATGTTCTCTTAAACTTTCTATTTAAGGGTCGTTCAAAGTCAGGGTTGTGTGGTAAAGGGTTAAAATGACTGAAGTTGTTACCATACAGAGTTAAACTTCATTATGTTAATCATTTACCAAACAATCTTGGGCTTTTACGACTCTGAAGAAAAAGGCTGTTGAAAACATTATGGGAAAAAGAGAAAATGCTGGTAACCAGTATTTTCTTCTTTGCTCACAATGTTTTCTACCCTTACAAAGACACATGCCATCATTTGAACCAAATTTAACTTGTTGTCTGCTTTAACTCTTTACACGCAATCCCGACTTTTAATGACTCTGTGAAAGAAAGCTTTTGAAAACCTTGTTGGAAAAGGAGAAAATGCTGGTAACCAGCATTTTCTCCTTTCCCCACAACGTTTTCTACCCATCCCAAAACAAATTAAATTTTTCAATCACTTTTATTTTGTCGTCTGCAAATGCTTTCAATTTGGACCAGTCTAAAATTTTGTCATTTGTAAAGATTTAAATTTGGATGTGTCCAAACTTTTTGTTGTCTGGTAATTACACCCTTAGAGTGCCAAAGAAAAAAAGAAACCAACTGACATTTTTAGTCAAGAGATAAAAAACCCCAATGATTGCCATTTCATGGATTCTTTTTATCTGTAGTATAAGCTGACAGTTTGGATTTAAAGATAAGTCTGCCACATTTTGTGTTGTCTAATCTTGATCTACACTGGCCAAAAAGGCAACTGTAGTTGCGAAAGGTGCTTCAAGGGTTAGGATCGATTGTTCAGTTCCCTTTATTTAATAATAATGAAGTCAATTATCACACACATGCCCATGTATTTTGAGGATCGTTTCTTCTTTCTACATAGAACAATGCTACAAATGGGAACATGTTACTGCCTGAAAAAAACTTGTACTGAATGACATAATGAACATCCTTGTAAAATAGGTATAACTGTTTTAAGGTTGAAAACATGAACTAATATGAAAACATCAAGCCAAAAGCAGAAATTGCTGGTTATGAGCAGGTTAATATCTCTTTGTGCTACAATGTTTTCATAGGTGTTCAGCTAATGGGCAAAAAATATGAACCATGGTCTGTGAAATGGGCAGACCTGGGTCAAAACTTTTTGCTGTTGGTAAATTTTCTGGATGTCCATGTACCATTCTACCTCAGGATTCAGCCAGTTATTAGATTAACCCTTTCCCAAACAAGCCTTGGTTTTCACGTGTCTGCAGTACAATTCTTTTGAAAACGCTGTGGGAAAAGGAGAAATTGCTCGTAACGAGGAATTTCTCCTTTTCCCACAGTGTTTTCTACCCATTTTGAGAACTTTCTGCCATTTTCATCAAATTTAAAATTGTCGTCTGCAAACTCTTTGAATTTGGACCAGTCCAGAATTTGTCGTTTGGGAAAGGGTTAAGTGGATTTTATGGATTCATTCTCATATGATGACTTGCTTGGTATAATGGATCATGGAGATGCATTAAACCCCCTTTTGCCAGAGTATGGCTCATGTGTATATGTAGGAGGAAAAGGGTCAATTAAATATGTTCAGTGAAAGTTGAATTATGCCAAGGTTTAAAATGTGCTAAAATTCTACCATTTCCTTTGGTTTACAGAATTGCTATAATAAATGAAGATGCCAGATCACAGCAAGAATTTGAGGAAAACCAGAAACAACTTACAAATAAATTACACAGGGTATGATATCAGAATCTTAGCACATTACCAAGCATAGAGTGACTTTAGACTGTCCTTACAGAAGACAGATTTTGAAAGCATTGTGACATCTGTTCAAGTTTGAAGTATCCTTTGGCATGCTATAACATTTCTCTTAAGGAAACTTAGGTATAAGTAAACTTTAAACTGCAAATGAAACTTTTCTTAACTCTCAACCAAACAACAAAGTGTCCAAAGTGAAAGTATTTGCAGATGACAAATAATTTGTAGCCAGAATGTTAGAATTTGTCTTGGAAAAGGTATAGAGCATTGTGGGAAAAGGAGTAAATGCTGGTTACCATTACTTTGTGTTTTTCCAACACTGTTTTCAGAAACCTACTTTCCTGGGGAGTCATTAAACTTGGGATTGTGTTGCCAAGGGTTTATGAGACAAAACAAACCGGAGGCAATATTGAAGGCTGTTTTGACAAATATTTCTCTCAAAATGCAGAGTTTAGAGAAAGTAAAGATCACTGATCAATCTACATGTTCTGTGAAGCCTGATCTTGATCTGCACTGCCAGGAAAAGCACCATCTGCTATGCTAAGCTTGCTTGGAGTTAAAGGCCTTTAAATTACATTGCACTAAGTGTATATATGTTCTTACCTCTGTTTGGTTTTTCAGCTTGAGAGTGAAATAGAGCATATTTCTAGTCAATATGATGATTTTGATCAACAAAGGGAAATTCTAGCAGAAGGTAATTTTATTTACTAGATGACTCTTTACCAAACGACAAAATTTTAGACTTGTCCAAATTGAAAGCATTTGCAGACAACAAAAAATAGCAGTACAAATTGTGAAATCTATTTTTAAAGGGTAGAAAACTTGGTGGGAAAAGGAGCAAATGCTGGATACCAGCATTTTCTCCTTTTCCCACAATGTTTTCTAAAATATCAAAGATAAATTCCATATTTTGAGCCACATGGAAATTGTCCTCTGCAAATGCTTTCAATTTGGACAAGTAAACATTTTTGTCATATGGTAAAGAGTTTAGGGATTTTATTTACTGGCTCTTGACTCAATGCCTATGGCAGACATTTTATTTTGTTCTCTCAGGAGGCCAGTTCTATATACAGTATTATAATGAATGGAAGGAGTTGCATTCGTCATAGGTCAAAGCATTGAATGTCTACCCCTAATATCCAAAACACCTATCCCTCATTTTCTTTTCAGTTCAACAGGAAAAGTTTGGTGATAAAAATGAGATTAATTTTATTTTTTATTGAAATTCAAGATTGGAATGTAAGCTTTCCTTGAGTTATATTTTTTTTGTGCCCGACATAAACTCCCAAGAGAAAAGAGAGTAGTCTCATTTATGAAAATTTCCAGACTTGGATGTATGTTTTCCTAGAATCATGATGAACTGTAAATATTTGAGATACTGTTATGTGACGAAACAGAAAATAACATTTATTGGTTTTCATAATATAATGTTCTAGAAAAAGAAATTTTATAAGGCTTGCCAAAGGGTAATTTATGATATTTTTGTTCTTGTCTAGTTTGATGAGATTTTTATCTTGACAGCCAATTTATGATGCCAGATTCGATGTTTCTTATTTTAAACAACATCTATTTTTCTTGAAAATGTTCACAACATTGTAAAAGATATGTGGCATGCTCTGTGAAATAGAGACCTAATGCATCTTTAAAAAAATATATATATAGAGACCCTTGTAAGCCTGCGCAGGCTGACATGAGTAAAAACTTTTAAGCTATTTGTAAGTTTTATTTATTGCAAAGGACTCTTCTACCTCCAGATCCAGTCAATTTTATAAATCCATAATTATGTGATGACTTGCTTGGTATAATGCATCGTGGAGATGCATTAGACTCCTGTTTGCCAGAGCATGTCTTATATTATATCTTTCTATTACAGAACTTGAGCAAAAACTTGAAATCGGTAGACAAGATGCAGAGAGAGTAGCAGCTCTGGACGAACAGTAAGTGTTGTATAGTTATCCTCTGATACATTACCAGGTATCAAACTTTGAAATTTATCCATACTGAATGCATTTTGCAGACAAGTAAAAAGTAAAATGTGGATGATATAATCTGATTTGTCAGAGGGAAAAACATTGAGGGAAAAGGAGAAAGTTGTTACCAGCATTTTCTCATGCTTCTTTTGTAAGGATTTAATTTTGACTCTTTGAATACTTTTCTGTGTATTGTCTTTCTGTTAAAAGTAAAACCCTAATGACTCATACATGCATTCTGTTGTTTCTTTGCCAGTATTATGCAATATTTGCCACTGGCAGCTTTCCCATGTACATACAGTGAATCCTGTATCAATAGCCACATGTATTAGCAAGCAACATAAGCAACCATAATTGTATCAAGTTCCAAGAGAAGAAAAATATGTTGAAATGTACCTGTACTGAACAAGAACATTCAGAGTGTCCCTTAGGCGCTTGCTAATAAGACATTTGGACTGTAAAGTCAAAACTATGTTTGGCCATGAAAGTTAATCTTGTTTCAGTTACTTTCATCTATCATGGTGGAGAATTTGTTGATGCTTCACCAATGAGCCACTTGGGTTTTAATGTTATTACAGATCATAGTTTGATAAAGAAGAAAGAGAAGAATTTTACCCTGCATATTGGAAATAAAGAGCTGTTGTTGAAACATATAATTTCTGTGGTATTCTGTACAAGAAAGATAATGTGTCTATCCCTAGGGAGGCCAACATGGTAAAACATCTGGTAGCATGAAAGATTTTGGTATAACTTTTTATGTGATCATGGTGTTGTGTTTTTACCCTATAAGTTATTACTTGAAACCTGCGTGAAGCAGTTGACCATATATTTTCAGATTACAAGCTGAGAAGAGAAACTTAGCTATGAAGGCAGAAGAAGTGGGCAGAATGCAGGGAGAAAATGTTGACATGCAGGAACAGATACAGCAACTGGAAGAATCACATAAGTAAGTGAATGTTTAGGATCTTTACTCATCAACAATTCTTTAGATCAATCTAATTCTTAAGACTAAGACTATCAATCTGATTGGTCAAGATAGAATGTCTTGGCAAATCAGATGGATAGTCTTGGAAATTAACATTGAATGAAGAATTGGTGGTGAATATTGCCCTATATACTCAAGAGTTATTCCCTTGTATGACTTTGAAAATGATATAAGCTATGTACAGAAAACAACTTTCCATACTGCATACAAAAAGATGGAACATTTTTTATTTATTTTTGACAGCTTTTGGTTTGTATTGGAGCTTAAGGCCATTTTAACAGCTAAGGTCTTATCATGGCGGTCAGTGACGCACCATGTGTTTCCTGGCTTTCTCACACAAGTACTGACACAACTTTCTTTCCAAAGCCACTGAATACTTTTCTCACATGCATCAGAGGTGAGAGGCGAAAAATCACCAGACAGAAAGTTTGTGTAAACTGGATATTGAACTGGCAATCACCAGGTCAAGAGTCAGATACACTAACCACTGAGCTGCCTGGACAGGCTTTGACAGCTTTTATAATGAGAAAGGATGGTGCATAAATCAATTTTCAAATAATAGCTGTACATATTTTTGACCTTTCAAAAATTGTTGTAAATTAGACAAAAGACCAGCAAGAAAAGAAAAAGGAAGAAAATTAAGGAAAAGGAGCAGTTGCCGGTCATGTTAAAGCAAAGTTACCTGTTCTCTCACAGTTTTTTATAGCCATCAGCTGCAGGGGTATAAAACGTTTTGTATGTGTAGTAAACAGAAACAGAACTTAACTATTTTAGGCTATTGAACCGGTAAAATTGCTTTCATGTCTAGGTCATTTTGGCCAGGCCAGTGCATATAAACCTACTTGTGAGCACAAGATAGCTAAGCATGAAAGTTCAGAAATCTATAAAAGATACTCAGTATATTTCTCGGAGTATTTGCTTAAACTTTACAGCTTTCCTTCCTTTCTTCTTATTAAATCAGTCTTATTTCAAATTTTCTGACTCTCAAAAGTACTAATGAGCAATAAACGTAATTCTTTACCATACAAAAGAAAACAAAAGGAAACAGATTTTTCCAAATTGAAAGCAATTGCAGACTATATAGTATGATGGTGTAACATTATGTTACATCATAATATTCAAAATGTTACAGCATTACATTCATCCATCATTAATGAAAAAAAAAAGTTTACCCACTTAACCAGTTTCAGTTCTTACCCTTTTCGAATCGAATCGTCAGTTCGTGCAATATTTTGTTGTTAAAATTCATAGGTTCATTGTATGTAATCAAAGAGAATATTTTGTTGTAACAACTTTCCTTGTGCTTGTGTTTGCTTCCCCCTGCATATGAAAATGTTGATATCTTGCTTGACCTTTTGTCTCAAGAGATATCCATTTTTCCATGTGAAGAAAGTTCAAGCCTCATGAAAGCTATTACAACATAATACTTCATATTCATCTTATTACCTCCTGAAACGAACTTAAAATTTGAATACTGCCTCCCACATCAGAGCTATGCAGACTGAACTAGATCATAGAGCTGGTATAAGAACCCCCTCCCCACCTGGCCTTACAGAAGAGCAGAAAGCAATGCTTGAAGAATTAGAGGAGGAGGAGAGAGCGTGAGCCTACATGTGCCTGAATTTTATGTTAATAACTATTTCCCTCTTTGTTGCCCAGAGCATTCATAGCATAGTATTTCTAATTAGGAAAATTGTAATTCTGCTTGAGAAGGGATGGACACACATTCACATGAATTAAATCATTACCTCAAAATAAATTTAATTCTTTACCAGTCAACAAAATTATAAACTTATCCAAATTAGAGAATTAAAGGGCAAATTAAATAGGATTCAAGTGATAGGATTCATCTCTAAAAGGGTTGCCTGCATTTTCTTCCCTTTCCACAGTTTTACAAATCCTCTTTTCTGAGAGTCAATAAAACACCAGATTGTTTGGTAAAGGGTTAAAACCTTCTCATAGAATGAGATATTTAACATAAATTAGGTTCTTATGTGTGAATACTTATATAGAAATATTGTGGTACCAGAGAAAAAACTGCCAGCTATGACTGATTTCTGCTTTTGCCACAATATATTTCAACAATGTACTGTTCTAAAACAGATCTAAGCTTCTGTAGAAGACGATGTGTATGTCATGATTCGTTAAAAAAATTCAAGCAGAGAGGATGCAGTAGTAGTATTCTGTACAGTGCTTAAAGCTTACCATAACAAAAGGCTAAGAAAACTGTTTCTAATTATAGTATATATTGAAGAAATCTGAGATTTTTTTTTTTATGAATTACATGACTGTGATCTGGGGAAAAAATATTGAAGGAAAGTGTGTAAATTGTAGTAAAGACATTGGAGTCTTATATAACTAATTTTTTTGTATCAGGATGTGTAAAACTGACATATAAAGAAAAATTTGTTTTTGATACTCTTTGTACTTTGACTAATTTTATCTTTAATTTACAATTTACAGGTTTTGTGACATTTCTTAATTGTATTTGTGTAACTTTCTTTGATCTATGTTATATAAATGTTTAACATCTATGTAAATAATTATGTATGCATGTGTATGTCTTTGGTATAAATTTTTGTTTAAACTTTATGATACATGTAACTAATTTTAAACAAAGATTGAAAACAATTTTCAGAAAGCTGGTAATGATATTTTGCTATTGCGGGGTGTGAAATTGATTGTTGCTGCCACAATAAAAATATTTTGAAAAAAATACCTCCAGAAACAACTTACCAGCTGATAACCTTGAAAATATCGCTTTAAGTCAGGGATAATCAATATAAATGAGCTGTGCTCTGGCAAAAGTGGGCTTAATGCATCTCCCTGTTGCATGATACTAAGCAAGGCATCAATTATGGTTTCATGAAGACCATTTTGTTTAACAACTGACTAGATAATGAAGTAGACTGGTCCTTTACATGCAGAAAACTGACTGATAACAAAAATGTTTGGCCCAGGTCAGCCTGCGCGGACTGTGCAGGCTGACCTGGGCTGATACTTTTTTAGCAGATGCATTAACTCTTTACCACACAATCTCCACTTTTAATGACCCTAAGAAAGAAACCCTTTGAAAACATTGTGGGAAAAGGAGAAAATGCTGGTAACCAGCATTTTCTCCTTTTCCCACAATGTTTTCTACCTTTCCCAAAACAAATTTGAATTTAACAACCACATTTCTTTTGTCATCTGCAAATGCTTTCAATTTGGACCAGTCTAAAATTTTGTCATTTGGTAAAGGGTTAAGCCCCCTTTTCACAGAGCATGGCTCAAATTGAAGTATGATGAATGCATTTGCAGATGACAAATGAAATGCTGCTCAAATGTTCAAATTTACCTTTGAAAAGGAAAAAAATCAGTTGGAGAAGGAGACAGTTGTTGTCATCAGTTTTCTCCCTTTTCCATAATGTTTTCAAAAGCTGTCTACTTCAGGGTCTTTTAAAACCCAGGGTTGTGTGGTACAGGTAAAAAAATGTTAGAAATTCAATAGCTATAAATCAAATTTCATTTTTTGTGCATGTGTGTTTTTTTTTTTTTTTTTTTTATTTTATCATACTTTATTGTTCTTAAATTTAGGTAGATTTAAATGCAGACCTTCTTCTGATTGCAACTTCATTACAGACCAGCCCCAACTGTCCAAGTGGTAGAGCATGGGACTAGTGAATGTCGGGTCTTGGGCCACTTTAGGGTGTGGGTTTGATACCCATGCCTTGCCACCTAAAATTACTAAAAAGTCATTCGGACAAGATGTTAACCCTAGGTTCTGTGTGATATTGCTATACACTGAGGACGTTAAAGAACCAGGTGTAACTTGGGATGGGTTTGGTCCTGTATCTTGCACTATCCCCAGTGACATAACTGACAGTCCTTTGGGGTGTCACCCATTATGGGTAACCGATGGTGACGATAAATAAACGAAAGTCAATCATTCAAATTCATTTTAAGGCTTCCAGGTACAAGGCTTTCGAAAAAAATTGTGACAGATTAGAAAATTGCTCATAATCAGCATTCTATATCTGTGGTATCAGCAAGTTGCAACTTCTGCCACACTGTTTTCTCAAGACATGTCAAATCAGACCTATTTCTCCACATAATTTGGTATGTTCAGACTTTGGCATATGAATAATCTAGAGTCCAATTCACCTTTGTTTCTTTCAACATTTTAGAGCTGTGCTGGCTCAGTTGAATAAACAGATAGAAGACTACAGAGCTCAACTGGCCCAAGAAAGAAAAGAAAGGTATTGCTTTAAATTATTTTATATAACATTTTTAAAGGAATAGTGCTAGGATCAATGGTTGTAACAAATGCATAACTCAAGAAACTTACTGGCCAGATAGGCTTATAGCACTGATTGCAGACAAAAGGCCATTTCCTTATCTACATACAAATGAGCAGTACTTTGGAAAAAGGGAGTTTAAGGCATCTCAGTAATGCATTATACCAAGCAAGTCATCACATAGGTATGGATCCATTTTGTCTGACAACCGACTAAATAATAAGGCAGAATAGTCCTTGGGCATTCAGAAAATTTAAATGTACCAAACTGTTTCAACCATATCAGCTTGGGCGAACTGCACAGGTTGACATTGTTGATATATTTTGCAGATGCATTAAGCCCTCTTTTCACATTCTTAAATACATGTTAAGCCTGCAACTCTCAAAACCAGCTGATCTGTAAGTTTTATGTTCATATGGCAAGGTACTTTGATGTTAGTAAATGCCATTGAATGTTGAGTGTTTTCTGTATGATCCCTAAAAATGCCACATGCCATTTGAGCCAGGCTCTGGCAAAAGGGGCTTAATGCATCTCCGTGATGCACTACACCAAGCAAATAATCACATAATTATGGATGCGTAAAATTCATTTTAACCCTTTACTATACAATCCTGACTTTTAACGACCCTGAGAAAGAAGCCTTTTGAAAACATGGTGGGAAAAGGAGAAAATGCTGGTAACCAGCATTTTGTCCTTTTCCCACAATGTTTTCTAACCTTTCAGAAACAAATTCAATCCTTTTAGCCACATTTAATTTGTTGTCTGCAAATGCTTTCAAATTGGACCAGTCTAAACTTTTGTCGTTTGGTAAAGATTTAAACAGACTGACTCATGAGGTAACATAGTCCTTAGTCATACAGAAAATTTAAAGATAGCAAAAAGTTTCGGCCTATGTCAGCCTGTGCTGACTGCACAGGCTGATATGGATTGATACTTTTTGGCAGGTGCATTAAGCCCCCTTTTCACAGAGCATGGATTATTTATAAATAAATAGGTGCCTTTTTCAATGGCCTAAAGAATGTTGCATAGCTCTACAACAGACCTTAGAGTGTCAGTGCATTGTGAACAGCTGAATTCTAATGTTTACATCCTGAAAACCTAGCCAGTGCCCTTGCCATGATGTGGGTAGTTCCAAAGATTGATCCCACTCACCACAGGATTAAAAAATGTTGGTCTCCTATCTTAGAGGACAAAACTGTATGTCAAAGCTTGGACATCATCTTTGGGGGTTTCATGTTAAACTGGAAAACACAATCAAGTATACATGAAAAATTTTTGATAATTCTTTAAAAGCCTTAATCCTCAAAGAAAATTTACGTTATAATCAGTAAACCTCATTTTAATTCAAACTAACAGGGCAGATTAGATACAAACGTCCCTGCAGAAACCTAGCCTAGTGCCGGTAAAGCCAAGGAAAGATAAGGGTGACTGAGCTGTTATACTGACGTGGCTGAAATACTTTTGAACATGTTACTGTACATGGTATTTTCAGACCAACCAAAAACTTTGAAAATGATATGCAAAAAAAAAAAAAAAATGGAATAAATAAAAAAGATTATTTTATCTTGAAACTTTGGAAATATTATTAGGATTGTTTTGTACAAATGACCTCGTTTTTACTACCATTTTTTGCTTAGCCCTTTACCACATGACAAAATAGCTAACTTGTCCAAACCCAAAGCAGTTGCAGACAGCATAATAAATATGGCTCAAATTATGGAATTTGTCTTTGATAGGGTGGAAAACATTGTGGGAAGAAGAAAAAATGCAGGTTACCAGTATTTTCTCTTATTCTCCACAGTGTTTTCAACAGTCGATATATTCTAGGTCATTAGAAGTTAGGATTGTGTGGTAAAGGAAAGACAAAATACTTGTCTGGTCCAAATTGAAAGTGCAGACGACATATTAGATATTGCTGATATGGTGATATTTGTCTTTGACAAGATAAAAAATATTGTGGGAAAAGGAGAAAATGCTGGACGTGGTTCATAAAGTAATGCATTTTTGGAGTATTATGAAAACCTGATTCAAACCAAGAAGGAAACAATTTTTATAGATATATTTTTCAATATTACTAGGTTGGAAGTACAACAAAGGAAGAATTCTGTTGCCAAGGAACTGGAAGATTACAAGGCAGACAATCAGAGGTTTATGCAGGAGATGAATACTACAATCACTACTGGGAAACAAGAGCATATCTCCTTGTCTAATGAGGTCAGTGGATAAGTATTTTTCTCTTTAACCCTTTCCCAAACGATGAATTTTAGACTGGTCCAAATTGAAAGAGTATGCAGATGACAATTTTAAATTTGATGAAAATGACAGAAAGTTCTCCAAAATGGTAGAAAACACTGTGGGAAAAGGAGAAATTGCTCGTTACGAGCAATTTCTCCTTTTCCCACAGTGTTTTCAAAAGACTTGTACTGCAGACACTTGAAAACCAGGGCTTGTTTGAGAAAGGGTTAACTGAATACCCGGTACCATACAAATTCAACTTTTTACCCTTTTGCGGCAGACACCTATTGAAAAGAAAATTCGGAAAAGAAAGAACTGACTGTTTCATAAGGCAGTAGCTAGGTCAATAATATAGTAAGACTGAAATCAGGGGGGTGGGAATGTTGGGGGAAATCAATTCTAACATGACCAAACTCATTTTGCTGATTGATGAAAATTATTGCAACAGGTCTCATTCCTGTCAAGACTGAAAAGTATTTGACCTTGTCTGTTTGATAAGACAGCCGTTTGCATGGACAGAGTGTTGTGCAAGATTCCAACCATTTCTGAAAGACTGATATTGATAGTTATGTATTTCTTATTTCTTTCTACTCCTTGCACAGTAAATAATATTTAAGATTTGCCAACAGTATTTTTTTTTATTCTTTTTTTTGTAAAAGATTGATACATACATTGATGCATAGATTGATAAATTCATAAAAGAACTTGAATCTTATACATGTATTTTCATAGTCTATGAACAAGTGTAAAGTGAACTACAGATATTTATAGATATACATTGTATTAAAATAATTCAGATGGAAACACTGGAGGAGGTTGATGAAGAGTTGGTAGGTATTTAACTCTTTACCAAACAGCAAAATTTTAGACCAGTCCAAATTAAAAGCATTTGCAGACGACAAAATAAATGTGACTCAAAAATTGAAATTTGCTCTGGGAAGGTTAGAAAACATTGTGGGAAAAGGAAAAAAATGCTAGTTACTAGCATTTTCTCCTTTTCCCACAATGTTTTCGAAAGGCCCTTTCTTCAGGGTCGTTAAACCCTGTGATTGTATGGTAAAGGGTTAAGTCTTTGACAAATGACTAAATTTTGGACTGGTCCAAGTTGATAGCCTTTGAAGACTACAAATATGGCACAAATTATGGAATTTCTATATAGAAGACTAGAAAACATTGTGGGAAAAGGAGAAAATGCTGGTTACCAGCATTTTCTCCTTTTCCCACCATGTTTTCAAAAGGCCTCTATCTTGGGGCCATTTAAGTTGGGATTGTTTGTTAAAGGCTAAACTCATTTCCACACAGACATTTTTCTCTTAACCCTTTCCCAAACAAGCCCTGGTTTTCATGTGTCTGCAGTACAAGTCTTTTGAAAACACTGTGGGAAAAGGAGAAATTGCTCATAACGAGCAATTTCTCCTTTTCCCACAGTGTTTTCTACTCTTTTTGAGACTTTTATGCCATTTTCATCAAATTTAAAATTGTCGTCTGCAAACTCTTTCAATTTGGACCAGTCCAAAATTTGTCGTTTGGGAAAGGGTTAAGTGCTTTGACAGCAAGTGTCAAGTGGAAAGCAGTGGTGGAAAGAGAAACATCAAATTATTATGTTTCTGTTTCAATAATATTGATTTCAACAATCTATTATGCTCCATTTCCTTGTCTGTCCATTTTATTCCTTTTTGTCTATAGTGAGTCTAAAAATAGGTTGTGTGGTAATGAGTTAACCTTTAGGGTGCCATATATATCTGTACAGTTTAACCCTTAAAGCGCCTTTCATGACTATACTTGCCTTTGCGGACAGTGTAGATCAACATCAGGCTGCACAAAACGTGCAGCCTGATCTTTGATCTACACTGTCCGCTTTGCTGAATCACTATAGACAAAAGCAACCATGAAATTGCAATTATTTGGGTCATATTTCTAGGATGAAAATGTCTGGAAGGTTTATTCGGTGCTCTAAGGGTTAAATTTTCAAAAAGGATCCAAATAATTGTATCTTCAAGGCTACTTTATGCCAAAATATTTTAACATATATAGGCAGACATTGTAGATATAAAAGATGAGACTGCACATTCAGTACAGTCTCATCTTGATCTGTTCTGTATGCTGAAGAAGATATAGATATGAAGGCACTCTACTGTTCAGATGTGTGCAAAATGATATTAATGCTTCTGTAATATGTATGTGAATGACAGTTATGGAGTTGACTTATTGATGACAGATTTGCAACAATCAAGAAATAGCATACAACAAGCCATTTCTCTGAGCGCCACAATAACACTGTAAAGTCTATCCTTTTAGTATAGTTTATACATATTCCTTGTTGTCAGTACTCACTCATTACCTCTTGCAGACAACTGTTTTCTCTTACAGCAGATCACATTTTTGCAATTGGAGAAATTGTTAAGAATAAGTAACTCCCCCTTTTGCAACAATGTTTTCTGCCATAACAGAGAAGTTCTGCTCATTTTGAAATTCCTATCTGTAAAATGCTCTCAATTTAGAAGAGTTGTCTAAAAGATTAACTCTTTACCAGACAACAAAATTTTAGACTTGTCCAAATCCAAAGCATTATATTTTACAGACCACAAATTAAATGTGGCATAAATGGTGGAATTTGCTTTTGAGAATGGAGAAAACATTGTGGGAAAATGTTGGTTACCAGTATCTTTTCCTTTTCTGTCAATCTTTTCAAAAGACCTCTTTCTCAGGGTCATTAAATCTCTGGATTCTGTGGTAAAGGGTTAAACAGATTTTCAGTAGACAACTTTAAGCCTTTACTGAACAGCCCTGTTTTACGAACCTGAGAAACAAGCCTTTTGAAAACATTGTGGGAAAAGAAGAAAATGCTGGTAACCAGCATTTTCTCCTTTTCCTAAATGTTTTCTACCCTTCCTGAAATGAATTTCAATTTTTGAGTCACTTTATATTTTGTCATCTGCATATGCTTTGAATTTTAACCCTTTACCAGACGAAGAAATTGTAGCCTTGTCCAAATTGAAAGCATTTGCAGATGACAATTTCAATGTGGCTTATATGGTGCAATTTTTCTTTGATCGGGTAGGAAACATTGTGGGAAAAGGAGAAAATGCTGTTTACCAGCATTTTCTCCTTTTCCCACAATGTTTTCAAAAGGCTTCTTTCCCAGGGGCGTCAAAAGGCGTCATTGTGCAGTAAAGGGTTAATTAGTCTGAAATTTTGTTGTCTGGTAAAGAGTTAAATAGATTTTTGTGGAATCAGGAGTAATCAATATAAATAAGGTTTATGGCACTATATGAAAACACTGTAAATCATTGTAGCAATAGGAGAAAATACTTTTTACAAGAAATTTCTCCTTTTGGTGCAATATTTGTAATGTAGTCTGCTGCAATATGGAAAAAAAGTTGTCTGCAGGTGGTAAAGTGTTGAAGGCTAAATTGAGAAAGTATATATAACTAACTTGTTACAATGTGAAGTTTGTTATATGTGATGATTTGACATGCTGATTAACCCAGTATTCCAAACGACAATTTTAGGCACTTCTGAATCGAAAACGTTTGCAGGCAACAAATTCAAAATTGGTACAATAAAGTCAAAATTAGTAAAAGTGAGCTGTAGTTTTCTGATAGGGTAGGAACAGTTGTGGGAAAAGGAGAATATACTGGTTACCAGCATTTCTTCTATACCCACTTTTTTTTTCAAAATCTTTCTCACAAAGGATTGTTAAAACTGGGGATAGTTTGGTAAAGGATTAACCCTTTACAATCCAGACTTTTGGAAATGGAGGAAATGCTAATAACCAGCATTGATCTTTTTCCCCCAATGTTTTCTATCCTTCGAAAAACAAATTTTAATTTTTGAGTCTCATTTATTATGTTGTCTGCATATGCTTTCAATTTGGCTTAGTCTAAAATTTTTTTGTTTGGTAAAGAGTTAAATAATTATTGTGTTTATGTGGTGGTTAACTCTTAGAGTACTGAATAAATGATGGCATAGATCTATTCAAGCAGAAAAACAGATGAAGAAACAAACAAAAAAACCCCCAGCAATTTTCAAGACTATTTTGGCAAAAATATCTCCAGAAAGTATTAGATAGTGTAGATCCACATGATCATGCAGTCTGATCTTGATTTGCACTAGTGTAGATCCACATGATCATGCAATCTGATCTTGATTTGCACTGTCTTCAACAGCAGATATATATTTACATAATGTTCTTAGAGCGAATTTGAATATTAAGTAGGAAACAGTTTGCTTTGATAACCTTTAACGCTTTGTATGTAATATTCATAATATAATGATTTCTAGATTTGTTGTGGAAAAAACTTAGTTATGCAGCAGAATTATGGGAATATTTTGTCTGAAAATAGAGTTTTGGAAAATACCTTGGTATTTGATCATGTTTTTTACAATGTAAGTTATGTGTTGTGATAGTTTGATTTAATTATCATTACTATACCAAATACAGATTGAAGCCTAAAAAGTTTCAGAATCTATCCTTGAGAGAAAGATATGTATGGACCAAGCTCTGTGAAAAGAGGCTTACTGCATCTGCAAAAAGTATCGACCCAGGTCAGCCTGCCCAATCAGTGGAGACTTACCTGGGCTGAAACTTTTTGCTTTTGGTAAACTTTCTGCATGTCCAAGGACCATTCTTCCTCAGGATTCAGCTGGTTCTTTGACAAAATGGATTTAAATGATCCATAATTATGTGCTGACTTGCTTGGTATAATGCATCATGTAAATAAATCAAGCCCCCCTATGGCCCATGTAGATAGACACTATTGATTGAACTAAGGGTCTCGTGATTGACATGTCACAGTAGGACAGTGTATGAAATAATTCTGTTAGTGAAGATTGAAATCATGCTGAATATTGTGCATTTGCGATTTGATTTGAGTCTGTACATATGGTACAATGGAAAATGGAAATAAATTAGGCAAATGTACAGAATGTGTAAGTTAATGAAATACTGAGCTTATCATATTAAACACGAGAATTAGTTATGGTCATTGTTATTCTGTGTTGTTCCATACATTTGGTATACTCTGTACATGGCCTTTGCCAGTAGTAAATAACTATAATTCTTTTCAAAAGTATGATCGCTGACATTCCCAAAGAAAGTGAAACTTGTCCTCAAGATTGTTATATATTTACGTTTTTTTACTATTTAACTGGGTATACACTTTTCTGCTGTTTCATTCTGCAATATACATTGCATTATGTTAAAATGCAAGTTATGATGAAGCCTCTATAATTTTTATAGTTTTCATATATGTACAAATCTTTGAATATTATTAAAAGATTAAAAACAATGGCAAGGAAGAATATGAAGGAGAATATCTGTGTAATTTTTGCAAAGGATAGATTTTTATTTTTACTGTAATTCTGTAGAGTGAGGAAGAAACAGAACCAGTAGACTCCGATATACAAGATGGGGTAAGGGAGTTGAGTCTTGTCATTGTAAAAATTTTGCTTGTCATTGTTTTAACATGTGTCATCTGTGGTAAAATCTAATCATGTACATGTATTGTATTTTCAAAGCAGATAAATTGATCTACGTTTAGTAGGAAACGAATGTCGAATTTTGTGTCAGATTTTATTTTATACACCAAACAACAAAAATGAGACAGGTCTACCAAGTCTCAGTGGTTAAGGCATAAAATTTATAATCAGAGATTAGGTTCATTTCCTACTGGCAGCCCCTTGTTGTGTCCATGGGCTAGATAATGCAGAGCCCTAGCAAAGAATTGGTAAAACATGGGAAACACACAATTAAGCGAGCTGTCACCATGATATCATTGTTGAAAGCAGCTGAAAGGTCTATAAAATTTTAGGCTTTGGGGATTTAAAAAAATAAATGCAAGAAATAGAGAAATAACCCAGTGCCATTAATATGAAGACAAAAAGCACAAGTCTACCTTTTTGCAGATAGTTTTAACTCTTTATCACACAATCCCACAACGGCCCTGAAAAATAAAGCCTTTTGAAAACATTGTGGTAAAAGGAGAAAATGCTGGTAACCAGCATTTTCTCCTTTTTCCACAATGTTTTCTAGCCGTCCCATAACAAATTTCAATTTTTAAGTCACATTTAATTTGTCGTCTGCAAATGATTTCAATTTGGACTAGTCTAAAATTTTGTCATTTGGTAAAGAGTGAATCAAGAAAACACAGTACAGAGCCTGCAGTGTAATTCACTGGTGGCCATTTATTTTTAGATATTGTGGCCAAATTACCTTTTAAATTGCATTATTCATTTCTCTTTTACTGATTGTAACTACCCAATTTATTTCTTTTGCACTGAATGATTGATTTTTTGAATTTTCACCAAATTGTTTTGAATTTAGAATTGTCTGATTATTGCATATGGAGTGATAGGAAGTTAGACATGGTTCCAGAAGTTGGTGAATATCATTTTCTTGCACTGTTTTGTTACACAAATCATTTGTTTGGCTAAGAATGTGTTCTTGATGTACATGTATGTGTATATTTACTTGTAGTAAAAGTATGACAAACTCTTTAACTAATTTCCATAGAAATACAAAATATTTAACATGTCTGGGTTTCAGAGCTTTAAAAACATAATGGGAAGAAGAGCTGCTGCATGGAACAAGTAACCTCCTATTATCAAACAATGTTTTCTATGTCAATCACAAAAGGTGATTTTTTTGTCTTCAAATATTTATCCTTGGCATTACTTGTACATGTATTAGATACTGGTGTGTCTATTTATGTACAGAATGGCCAAGATATCTTTTTTTGTGTGTGTATTTTGTAAGAGTATTAGATTTGCATAGTATGGATGAAACAGATTTTTTGTATATACATCTATTTTGAAAGAGTACTTTGTACTAGATATTGATTGTTTGTATGCCTGCTTAATTAAATTGGTGCTGTGTATTGATTTAAATGCATGTCTTATTGATTGCTGTTAACATACAATGAGTCATTTTTTCAGTTTTGTAGATGAAGATCAGACTGCTCAGAATTTGTTTTCTGATTTTGGATCTGTAATTAATGCTGTCCAATATTCTATGAGATACGGCAATAAGAGCAATGGATTTGCTATAACTAAACCTTTACCGAACATTCCTGTGTTTTAATGACCCTGGGGTAAAAGCCTTTTGAAAACATTGTGGGAAAAGGAGAAAATGCTTGTAACCAGAGTTTTATTTTTTACCAAGAATGTCTTTTACTCTTTAAAAGATCAATCCCATCAATTGGGCTACATTTAATTTGTGGTCTGCAGTGTGGAAAAGTCTAAAATATTGTTGTGTACTAATAAGTGGAGGAGTCTTTCAAACAGACTGAAATGCAAATTTTGTTTTTCAAGCATTTTTTTTTTTATAGTTTTAACCCTCTAAGATACTGAATATGCATACAGTATAGGAAAGACCAGACTGAATTTGTAAAATGGTCATTGGCCATTTAATTGATTTCCTTTTTTTTATTTTGTATTTTTAATGCAGCTCAAAATGGAAAGAATGTGATTGGTATTGTAAACTAAGTAACCAGTTACTTAAATATTGGAAAATGTGATTTATATGTAAAATTTGTTTTACTTTTAATAATAGCATATTTTTCTTTCTTTAATTGATTAAGCCAGTAATTTATAGTATGTTTCTATTTCACATGATACTGCACAATGGTTAGTGTGATCTTGTGATTAATTAGATTTATTATCCTGTCAAGCAGTTGGTATAATCATTTGGCTTATAGGTAGATGTTGATAATAACTAGGATTTATATTTCTGTAAAAGTGTTATGATTGGCAGTCTCTTTTCTGTAATGTTTACAATACAGTCATGTATGAGCCATGCTCAATCATATGAGGGTTTAACGCATCTCCAGGATGCATTTTACCAAGCAAGTCATCACAGAATATATGGATCCACAAAATCCAGTTTGTGGACAACCAACTGAATCATGTGGTAGAATGGTCCTTGGACATGCAGAAAATTGGCCAAAAGCGAAAAGCTTTGACCCAGGTCAGCCTGCACGGACTGCGCAGGCTGACCTGGGTCAATACTTTTTGGCAAATGCATTAAACCCCCTTTTCACAGAGCATGGCTTATACAATGAAGTCTATCATTGTTTATTGACAGGGGGCTCAGTTACAGAAGGAGTTAAAGGAAGATGACAATGAGATTACAAGACTGGAATCCGAACTGGAAGAAGAACAGAAGCATTATCAGGAGACATTCAAAAAGTTACAAAACCAATATGATACTATGGAGGTCAGTACAAGGATTAATTCTTTTACCAAAAAACAAAATTTCAGACTGGTCCAAATTGAAAGCATTTGCAGAAGACAAAATAGATGTGACTCAAAAATTAAAATTTGATTTGGTAAGGGTAGAAAACATTGTGGGAAAAGATGAAAATGCTGGTTACCAGCATTTTCTCCTTTTCCCACTATGTTTTCAAAAGGCTTCTTCCTCAGGGTCGTTAAAACTCGGGATTGTGTGGTAAAGAGTTAAATTACTATGGTTACTCTTTCTGGGACCATGGTATGATACATATGAGCATCACTGTAGGAAACGGGAGTTTAATGCATTTCTGTGATGCATCATACCAAACATGTCATCACATAAATATCAACCCTTAAAATCCATTTTGTTTAACCCTTTCCCAAATAAGCCCTGGTTTTTATGTGTCTGCAGTACAAGTCTTTTGAAAACACTGTTGGAAAAGGAGAAATTGCTCGTAACGAGCAATTTCTCCTTTTCCCACAGTGATTTCTACCCTTTTTGAGATCTTTCTGCCATTTTCATCAAATTTAGAATTGTCTTCTGCAAACTCTTTCAATTTGGAACAGTCCAAAATTTGTCGTTTGGGAAAGGGTTAACAACTGACTGAATCACAAGGCACACTGGTCCTTTGACATACAGAAAATTGACCTATAGCAGAAAGTTTCGACATAGGTCAGCCTATGTGGACTGCGCAAGCTGACGCGTGTTGATATGTTTTGCAGATAAATTAAACCCATTTTTACAGAGTGTGATTGACCCATTTCCATATGACTTTTGGAATCTTTGTGGAAGATGCTGAAATCGCATGTTGCATAAAACTTCTACATATGTAGCAATTCTTTCTAGTTTGATACGATGGAAGTCAGTGCCAAAGCAAATAATTAACTCTTGCATCTAATTACCAAATAGACAACCTTGAAAATGTCTTTGTAAAATATGAATCATCAACATTAGATGGAGGTTAACCCTTTTCCAAAATATAAAATTTCAGACTTGCCCAAATTGAATGCTTTTGTAGACGACGAAATAATCATGACTCAAACATTTAAATCCACCTTTGGAAAGGTAGAAACCATTGTGGGCAAGGGAGAAAATGCTGGTTACCAGCATTTTCTCCTTTTCCCACAATGTTTTCAAAATATGTTTTTGGCACTCCTTAGGATCATTAAAACTTGGGATTGTTTGGTAAACAGTTAAGAGCAGGATTAATTTGGGCAAGTTTAGCCTTGTTGCTCAGCCGGTGATGTATAATGCTAGCAGTCTGTGGTCATGAGAATAAACCCAAGCCTTATCAAATCTTTATGAGGACTGATGGTTGTCATTGTGACAAGGTTCATTTGTCTCTCCCCGGTAGGAATTATTTCAACAATCTGTATGTGGGAAATAGGCTCGGTAAAATTGTTTTGTGTAATGGAAGAAACAACATGTACAGATATGGACAGGCCAGCTGCTCTGATATGACTGAAAAACTTTTAAATATATTAAACACCGAAAATCACTGAATGAAGTCTGGAGGTTTTTAATTTATTAACCAGTTGTTTTCAGCTTCTACACATCTTTGATGTTGCCATGGAAATGGAGTGCTTTAACCCTTTACCACACAATCCCGAGTTTTGACGACCCCAAGAAAGAGGCCTTTTGAAAACATTGTGGGGAAAAGAAGAAAATGCTGGTAGTTAGCATTTTTTTTTTCTTTTTCTCACAATATTTTCTACCCCATCAAAGATAAATTTCATCATTTGAGCTACATTTGAATTGTTGTCTGCAACTGTTTTCAATTTAGACAAGACCATTATTTACTCTTATAGTAAAGAGTTAAACCCTTAATGACATCTTTTTATTTGTTTTCACAATCTTTCAGAGAGAAGTTATAGAGATGGAAAACAGTATAGCAGAGAAAAATAAGAAGATTGAGGACTTTACCCCTGGGTTTGAGGAGCTTGAGAGAAAGTTTGAGGACAGAACTACTGCTTATGAAAAACAAAAAAAGAGCATAGTTGGTATGTGGCATCCGTCAGTCGCACAAACACTTTATGCACAGTTTGATTGGAATCACTGTATTGCATGTGTACAATGAAACACTGATCTGGTGAATGTTCAGTAATTATCAGTCAGGTTATTCTTTTTTTTTTTTTTTTTTTAGATTTTTATTAGCCACGTCAACTGGTATGATGGGAGTCGTGGCCATCTCCCACCATACCTTACAATTCAATGTTAGTAGGTTTCTAAATAATTTGTTAGTACTCTTAAACAAAAGCTGTTTCATATACCTAACAAAAATTGTATTTTTTGTAAAGTTGTTCCATCACTTGAATGTGGCCTTATTAAGAGAGAGAGAGAGAGAGAGAGAGAGAGAGAGAGAGAGAGAGGGAGAGAGAGAGAATCAGAAATCAGGGTAAAAAAACATGAAATAGATGTAAGTATGTGTGTGTGTGTGGGTGAGTGGATATGTGCATATGAAGTAAAGAAATTGGAATCTTTCAGAAATTTTATAGAAATTCATTAATATTTACTACCTGTGCACTATACTGGCAAAGGAGACTTTGATAAACATGTTCTACAGTCAGGTTATTCTTTAATGTCTTTCTTTTTTAAAAATAAAGCGCTATTTAAAAAGATTCATTGGCTGACCTACCATCCTAAGAATGATCATTATAATGAGGGATAGTTATTATAATGGCCCGTAACATGCGAAATGAGACCTTCAGACACTTGTGTTGTCCCAGATTAGCCTGCACAGTCCATGCAGGCTAATCCAAGATGGCACTTTACAACTACGTAAGATTTTTTCTTACAGTAGACTTACGTGAAACAGAAAATCGCACAAAAACGGGAAGTGTCGTCTTGGATTATTTGCAGACTTCACAGGCTGATCTGGGACAACACAATTTTATGCATATGTCGGAAGGCCCCTTTTCATATGTTGAACACCATATGTAATTGATAGTGTAAAGTATTTGTCTTTCAATTTCCACCATGAACTTTACTTTATTTTATGGTATATCTAAGTTACTTTGAACAGAAATAAGTTTAATTGGAAATATTATAGAAAAGACAAAACAGTTATTGATTTTGATTTTTCAGTTTTAACTTTAACATGAGGTGTTAGTGTTTTCTGATTACATGTATATGAAAACCTTGTCCATGTGCTGTATGATTCTTAGGTTTGTGACTTAACATTATTACCCACTTAAGTAATTTAATTTTCAGAGATGGATTGAAACAGTTATAAATAAAACTTCCTTTTGAAAGAGAGTTAGGGCAAAAAAAAAAACCTATTCAAATTTCTGTGTTTTTTTTTATTAGCTAAGGAACACTTGTACCTAAAGACATACACCAGATCTCTGTTTTGCCTACTTGCTGACCATTGGGTTCTATGCTCTATTATTTCCAAATTTATTTTGAGTTATCCCTTTACCAGATCATCCAGTGTTTTTATAACTTGCAGGAAAAAGGCTTATTAAAACACCATGGGAAAAGAAGAAAATGCTTGTAGTCACTAATTTGTCCTTTTCCCACAATGTTTTCTATCTTTCTAAAGAGAAATCCCATCATTTGAGTCACATTTGTCCCTTTTAGTAAAGATTCAATAAACATCACATGACTGCAGCAAAAAAGGTTAATGTCGTTGAATCTTTGATTAAGAACTTGTTGCCATAGTTATATACTATTACCTCCTTACTTGCTGACAAAACTGAAAGTATTGCAGACAACAAATATAATGTCGCTCAAATGATGGAAAGAGTAGAAATCATTTTGAGAAAGGAAACCAGCATTTTTCTTTTCTCATAATGTTTTCAAAAGCCTTCGTCAGACTTGGACATGGGATTGTGTGGCAAAGGATTGAGTAAAACTGATGCTACAGAGATACTTGTACATGAAGGGAGGGAGTGTCCTTTTTCAGTCAAAAGAATATTTTGTTGGAAAACGAGCATTTGTTTGTAACATGCATGTTCCTTTTCCCTCAATGGTTACAAGAATAAAATTCTGCAGAGAGGTAAAATGTCAGTTTTGTATGCTAATGGGTATGTTGAAATGGATATGATCTATTGTTCAACAGGCTGTTTTTAAAATGGTCAGGCATTGAATATATTGTACACATGTATATATAGTTCACAATCTTTCACTGTGGATCCCATGTATATTGCACATAGTAATTATATTGTATCTGTTGAAATCATTTATTTGCTTTTATAGCTGACTACCCTTCACTCTTTTTGGTAGGCCCAAAGAGCACTAAGCACAACTAAATTTCTCTTTAGGACAGTGTACATTAAGGTCAGATTGCACAGAACATACAGCCTGATCTGTGGTCTTCACCTTGTGAAGATATTCTGCACAAAATAGCCATGAAATGCAATTGCATTGTGCACAAATTTTTTCATGGCTCAGAAAATGTTTGGTGCTTTGAGGGTATGTCTAATAACCTTTTGAAAACCCTGTTTTTCTTTTACTATTCACATGTAGCATTGCACTTTAAAGCACTTGATCCATAGTTTCTTTGGTATACAAATATCATTTTCTGCCCTTGAAATTATTTCTTTTGCAGCAACCAAAGGCTTTAATTTTTTACGTTTTAACTTCAGATCTTTTAATTCTTTACCAAACAACAAAATTTTAGACAAGTCCAAATTGAAAGCAGTTGCAGACGACAAAATAAATGTGACTGAAAAATTTAAATTTGTTTTGGGAAGGGTAGAAAATATTGTGGGAAAAGGAGAAAATGATGGTTACAAGCATTTTCTCCTTTTCCCACAATGTTTTCAAAAGGCCTCTTCCACAGGGTTGTTAAAAATCAGGATTGTGTGGTAAAGAGTTATACTGTTTGTTACAAATTTGTACATTTGGAAAGGAAATAGTTTTCAGATTTTCACAGCATATCCATATTTTTTCACTGCAGTTTGTTCTTTTTTCTATATCTAAGCATATCAGTTTTTGACCATAGATCTGAACTTGGCAAAATATCTCAATTCCAGATATTTTACATTAATTCCAGATATTGTCTTAACCCTTTACCACACAATCCCGATTTTAACAATCGTGAGGAAGAAGCCTTTTGAAAATATTGTGGGATAAGAAGAAAATGCTGTTAACCAGCATTTTCTCCTTTTCCTACAATGTTTTCTACCCTATCCAAGACATATTTCATCATTTGAGTCTCATGTATTTTGTCGTCTGCAAATGCTTTTAATATTGGAAAAGTCTACATTTCTTGTTGTGTGGTAAAGAGTCAATCTGATCTTTAGACAACTTTATTCAAAAGTGTCTTGATGAGCCCAAACACTATTATTATTGTAAGCAAATAAAAGGTTCCCCAAACCCAAGATTTTGAACCTATAACTGTAATACTCATGGGATATGACTGACTGGGATATCAGTACCAATCTATGTTTAGTGTGTGCTGTTTGCTGTGACCTTTTGACTTAAAGGGCATGACCTATTAGCCATGACCTTCTAGACTTTGATTGGTTTGCTGTGATTTCAAGAATAGTGTTGCTGTGATCCTAAGTAGATCTATCTGGGTAGATTGCTTTGATCTTAAGAATAAGTGAAGCTCTTGTATTAGCTTTCAACATCATTACATGCGTAAACTTTTTACTTCATTTTTCTATGATAATTCTATCTTGCTAATCCATTTCTCTCTGCATGTTTCTTGTAATATACCATTCTTCAGACTGCAGTCTAGTGACAATAATTCTGATTGTCTGCATTTTAAAGCGACTTGTAACTAGACTGTGCTTTAAACACTAAAAAAATCAGAAATATAGAACAAGAATATGCTTTGTTTAATCCTTTACCAGACAATACAGAGTTTTAACAACCTTGGAAAGAAAGCCTTTGAAAACACTTTGGGAAAAGGAGAAAATGCTGGTTACCAGCATTTTCTCCCACTTCCCAAAATTTTTTCCACTGTTTCAAAAACTAACCCAAAAATTTGAGTTATTCATAATTTCTGGTCTGCAACTGCTTTTAATACTGACCAATCTAAAATTTTGTGGTTTGGGAAAGAGTGAAGTAGAATTTCTTGGAACAGAATTCATATCAAGCTTAAGAGTGTGGTGGGATTGTCTTTTACACAATAATTCACTCATTTTTAATGGAATATTGTTACCAAGCAAGGTTGTAAGCTAGTATTTAGTATTAGTAATCATAGTACACATGTATTAGCCAATTAACATAAAATCAAAACTTTTCACAGGCCTGCAATTTACAGCTTTTGAAAACAGTGTGAGAATCAAAGCAGTTCCTTGTTGTGGGCAATTTCCACTTTTCCTACAATGCTTTGTATATCATACAAGGCATTTATTTTCCTTTTCTACAAATTTTGTTTCTGTATGTCACTTGCGCAAGTTAACTACATGTATATGAAATCAATGTTTCTCATTGCTTGTGTTGTAAAGGATCAAGACAGTGTTTACTGAGTTTTTTTTTCAATAAAAAATAATAAAGTACTGTAAAGATATGAAGTCTCAGTCCAGCTCTGATTAGGACTCCCTTTTTTAGAAATACAGTATTGCAGAAAAAATAGTTGAAGTTTTTTTCAAAGAATTCTTCCTTCTTTCCTTGAAATGTTTTCAGTATCACTTGAAAATGGTGCTTTGCTTTCTTTCAAATGCTGGAATGGCTTAACCCTTTGCAAAATGATTTGATGGCTTTTAGGAAGTATGATTTTGAAAATATTGTGGCAAAAGCAGAAAATGATGGTAACTAGTGTTTTTCTTTTCCTGCAATGCCTTTTGCCTTTCCAAAATTACAGTCCATTATTTGAGCCATATGAACTTTTTTCATTGTCTGTGTATGGTTTTAATAAAGACAAGTCTAAAATTTGTTGTCTAGTTAACCCTTTCCCAAACAAGGCCTGGTTTTTACGTGTCTGCAGTACAAGTCTTTTGAAAACACTGTGGGAAAAGGAGAAATTGCTCGTAACGAGCAATTTCTCCTTTTCCCACAGTGTTTTCTACCCTTTTTGATAACTTTCTGCCATTTTCATCACATTTAAAATTGTCGTCTGCAAGCTCTTTCAATTTGGACCAGTCCAAAATTTGTCGTTTGGGAAAGGGTTAAGGGATCAAGAAAAAGACTAACCCTTTACCAAACAGCAAAATTTTAGACTTGCCCAAATTGAAAGCATTTACTGATGATAATGTGACAAAATATGGCTCATATGATTGAACTTGTCTTTAAGTTGGTAAAAAACATTATGGGAAAAATGGAGAAAATGCTGGTTACCAGCATTTTCTCTTTTTCCTACAATGTTTTCAAAAGCCTTCCTAAAGAATAAAACCAGAGATTTTTGGATGGAATTAATAACCAATCTGTGATGCATGTATTTTCACAATTGAGTAAAAGCAAAACAAAATTACAATATTTATGAATCATTCAATCGGAACAGAATTTAGTGAAATAGCCAATTAATTTCATCAGCAAAGGAATTAAAGTACCAGAAAATTTGAAATTTGTTAAGGAACATTTTCATGCACTTATAACTGTATACATCTAGAATTAAAGACAAAGAAAGGACAGCTTGAAGATCAGTTGAAAAAGGCAAGAACTCAGAAAGAGAACATGCACACACCCCAGGTAAGCTATTTATTATCTTACAGTTGTATATCATTTTATTTGGTCTGTTAACCTTTTACCAGATAGTCCTGACTTTTAACAATGAAAAAGAAGAAGACTTTTGAGAACATTATGAGAATGTTGCCGATAATCAGCATTTTCTCGTTTTCCCCCAATGTTTTCTTCCCTCTTAAAAACAAATTTTAATTTTTGAGTCACATTTATTTTGTAGTCTGCAAATGCTTTCAATATGAACAAGCCTAAAATTTTGTTGTTTGATAGAGTTAAAATACCTACACCTCTTTCATTCATCTATATAGATATGAAAGGAGCTTGCTTGGTGATACCTTTACCAAATTATCCTGTGTTTTAACAACCCTGAAGAAGAAAGCTTTTGAAAACATGGTGGGAAATGGAGAAAATTTTAGTTACCAGCATTTAATTGTTTTCCCAAATTTTTTTCTACCCGTTTAGAGACAGATGTCATCATATAGCCACATCTAAATTGTTATCAGCAAATGTTTTCAATTTAGACAAGTCCAAACTTCTGTCATCTGGTAAAGAGTTAACTCTTTACCAAACGACAAAATTTTAGACCAATCCGCATTGAAAGCTTTAAATTTGCAGATGACAAAATAAATGTTACTCAAAAATTGAAATTTGTTTTGGGAAGAGTAGAAAACATTGTGGGAAAAGGAAAAAATGCTGGGTACCAGCATTTTCTCCTTTTCCCACAATGTTTTCAAAAAGTTTTTTTCTCTGGGTCGTTAAAAGTCGGGATTGTCTGGTAAAGACTTAACCCCTAGAGTACCGAATTAACCTACAAGGCATATTCGGTCTTGAAATAAGACCCAGAAAATTGCCATTTTGTGGTCACCAGCATTTTTATCATTTCCTCACAATGTTTTCCACCCTTTTAAATTAATGTCGGCTAACTGAGCTAAATTTAATTTGTCATCTGTGAATGGTTTGGATTTGGACAAGTAAAAAATTTTTGTCCTTTGGTAAAGAGTTAAGGGTTAAAGTTAACATTTTACCACACAATCCCGACTTTTAACAACCCTTAGGGAAAAGCCTTTTGAAAACAATGTGGGAAAAGGAGAAAATGCTGGTAACCAGCATTTTCTCCTTTTCCCACAATGTTTTCTGTTCTTCCCAAAACAAATTTCAATTTTTGAGCAACATTTATTTTTTCATTTGCTAAAGCTTTCTGTTTGGACTGGTCTAAAATTTTGTCATTTGGTAAAGAGTTAACCAAAATCAAGATAATGTTATTCAGTCTCCTGATTCTTACAATGAATTTCAATCTTTTATCATTTTGTGCCCTCAATGAATTTCAGGAGAAATTGAGAAATGATTTGAAACAGAAGCGTCATGAAGCCATGTTCCAGATAAAACACCATGGTGAGGAGGTGAAACTGGTTGAGTCTGACATCTATGTTGCCGGGTGCAAGTTAAAAACTGTCATGGATGAAAATTACAGATTGGAGGAGGTAGGCTCAAGTCTTGACCATAATTTCTGATACCAATTTTTTTAACCTTTTGAAAGTCTAAACATCTGGGTATCATTGCAAAAATTCCATGAAGGGTCACTGTAACTTTTCCTTGTATTTGAGAAAACGCTTAGGCAAATAGAGAAAAAGTTGCTTAGAAAGAGGAAATTTGGATTTTCAAGATAGTGCTGGACCAAACATTACAAAAAGCATTAGAACTACAGTCTTGATCCAAGATCGGACAGCATTTTCTGTGCATTCTGTTTCAAGTCTTTGTAGTTTGTAAGACTCTGTGAAGCTCTGGATCTTCTAACGTCTTTGATTTTTTTTCTGTCAAATATAACCCTTTACCACACATTCCCTTCTTTTAATGACCCCGAGGAAGAAGCCTCATGAAAACAATATGGAAAAACGAGAAAATGCTGATTATCAGCATTGCTCCTTTTCACATAATGTATTCTACCCTATCAAGGATAAATTCCATCATATTAGTCACATTTTAATCGTCATCTGCAAATGCTTCCAATTTGGACAAGTCAACATTTTTCTTATGTTGCAAAGAGTTAACCCTTTCCCAAACAAGCCCTGGTTTTCATGTGTCTGCAGTACAAGTCTTTTGAAAATACTGTGGGAAAAGGAGAAATTGCTCGTAACGAGCAATTTCTCCTTTTCCCACAGTGTTTTCTACCCTTTTTGATAACTTTCTGCCATTTTCATCAAATTTAAAATTGTCGTCTGCAAACTCTTTCAATTTGGACCGGTCCAAAATTTGTCGTTTGGGAAAGGGTTAATTTAGATTTTTCTAAAACAATTTCTACAGGGATGTAAACAGTTAACCTCAGAGATAGATGAACTACAAAATGACATGGACTATAATGAAGTGTTAAAGGACAAGTTATTGCGAGCATTGGTAGAAACCAAAGGTAATTTTTTGTGTTTCTTGGATTACTTATTTGTTGCAAGAAAATTTGAAAAAAAAAAGAGAAAAGATTCTATTTTTGAGGAGCTCTGATTTTGAAAAGAAAAATGCATGCATGACATGGGCTCAGATAAAATTATTTGAGATGGTAGGAAGATGATTATTTTCAATTTTTCACTAGGTCATGATTTTGTCAAATGCAGTTTAACCCTTTACCTCACACAACTTTTAATGACCATTTTTCCACAATGTTTACCAACCTTTCAAAGACAAATACCATCATTTTAGCTACGTTTGACTTGTCCTCTGCAAATGCTTTAAATTTGGACCGGTCTAAAGTTTTGTTGTTTGGAGAGTTGTATTAACTTAACTCATGTGATCCTAGCAAAGTCATATTGTCCTTTGCACTCATTACAATATACAGGTAGGCCTTTTGAAGGTAAAAGAGTTTATCACTGTTCCTCATTTCATTTCTAGCTGCCCTCGAGAAAAGCTGGGATGGGGATAATGAAATACAACAGGTATGTTTTTTTGTTGTTTTCAGTGCACTATGTTTTACAAATACAAATACAGTGTAAAAATAAATTCAAGCTTTATATACTGGTCTGCAATGAGTAACTCCTTACCACACAATCACAGGTTTTAACGACCCTGAAGAAAAAGCCTTTTGAAAACATTGCAGGAAAAGAAGAAAATGCTGGTAACCAGCATTTTCTCCATTTCCCACAATGTTTTCTAACATTCCCAAAACAAATTTCTATTTTTGAGTCTTATTTATTTTGTAATCTGCAAATGCTTGCAATTTGCACTAGTCTAAAAATATGTTGTTTGGTAAAGAGGTAATGGCCCACTGGTTTCACCATCCCCTTTTTCCAGAATGTTTTCTATCCTGCCAATGAATTTTGGAAACATTTGTATTACTTCTGGTTTCAACGTCTGTAGAAGCTTTCAATTTCCAAGAGTCTAATATTTGTTGTTTGGTAAAGAGTTAGTGCAATAGATTATTACATGGACACATTCTTTAGAATTTCTGTCCCATGTTTTTAAATTTATAGAAATATGGTGAGAGAGACCAGATTGTTGTAGACGAATTAGGAAACCTTCTGGATAGGACCAGAAAGAGAGAGGAAAAAATATCTGACATTACAAGTCAGTTAGAGATAGAACTGGGTCATCTTACAAAGTTCCTTGATAAACTGGCAACAAGAAGACCACAAGGTATGGTAACTATATTATATTATTTCTTGTCAATCTATTAGTTGACATCAAATAAATGAATTTTCTTTTACTTCTTCTGCATAAACTTTTTTTAGCTCACCTGAGCACAAAGTGCTCATGGTGAGCTATTGTGATCGTGCTGTGTCCGGCGTCCCTCGTCCATCGTCCGTTGTCCGTCGTCAACTTTCTACCTTGTGTACGTTCTAGAGGCCACATTTTCAGTCTGATCCTCATGAAACTTAGTCAGAATGTTTTTTCTTGATAAAATCTCAGACATTTTTGAAATTGGGTCAGGTGGGGTCAAAAACTAGGTCACTAGGTCAAATCTTAGAAAAACCTTGTGTACGCTCTAGAGGCCACATTTTCAGTCCAATCCTCATGAAACTTATTCAGAATGCTTGTCTTGCTAAAATCTTGGATGAGTTTGAAATCGGGTCAGATGGGGTCAAAATCTAGGTCACTAGGTTAAATCTTAGAAAACCTTGTGTGCACTCTAGAGGCCACATTTTCAGTCAGATACTTGTAAAACGTGGTCAGAATGTTTCTCTTGATAAAATCTCAGACGAGTTCAGAATTTGGTCATGTGGGGTCAAAAACTAGGTCACTAGGTCAAATCTTAGAAAAACCTTGTGTGCGCTCTATAGGCCACATTTTCAGTCAGATACTTCTGAAACTTGGTCAGAATGTTTGTCTTGATAAATTCCCAGACAAGTTCAAAGTTGGGTCATGTGGGGGTCAAAAACTAGGTCATTAGGTCAAATCTTAGAAAAACCTTGTGTGTGCTCTAGAGGCCACATTTACAGTCAGATACTTGTGAAACTTTGTGAAACTTGGTCAGAATGTTTCTCTTGATAAAATCTCGGAAGAGTTTGAAATAGGGTCATGTGGGGTCAAAAAGTAGGTCACTAGGTCAAATCTTAGAAAAACCTTGTGTGTGCTGTAGAGGCCACATATTACAGTCAGATACTTGTGAAACTTGGTCAGAATGTTTGTCTTGATAAAATCTCGTATGAGTTTGAAATTGGGCCTTGTGGGGTCAAAAACTAGGTCACTAGGTCAAATCTTAGAAAAACCTTGTGTGCGCTCTATAGGCCACATTTTCAGTCCCGTACTAATGAAACTAAGTCAGAATCTTTGTCTTGATGATATCTTGGAGGAGTTTGAAACTGGGTCACCTCAGTTAAAAAACTAGGTCACCAGGTCAAATCTTAGGAAAACCTTTTGTGTGCTCTAAAGGATACATTTTCAGTCCGATACTCATGAAACATGGTCAGAATGTTTGTCTTGATAAAAACTTGGATGAGTTCGAAATTGGGTCATGTGGGGTCAAAAACTAGGTCACTAGGTCAAATTAAAGAAATAACCTTGTGGGCACTCTAGAAGTCACATTTTTCGCTCAATTGACTTGAAAATTGGTCAAAATGTTTGTCTTAATTAAATCTCAGATGACTTTGAAATTGGGTCATCTGGGGTCATAAAGTAGGTCACTAGGTCAAATTAAAGAAATACCTTGTGGGCAATCTAGAGGCCACATTTTTTGCTCAATTGACTTGAAAATTGCTCAGAATATTTGTCTTAATTAAATCTCGGATGAGTTTGAAATTGGGTCACCTGGGGTCATAAACTAGGTCACTAGGTTGAATCAAAGAAATACCATGTGGACTTTCTAGAGGCCACATTGTTTCCTCAATTGACTTGAAAATTGGTCAGAATGTTTGTCTTAATTAAATCTCGGACGAGTTGGGCTCATAAACTAGGTCACTAGGTTAAATTAAAGAAATACCTTGTGGGCTCTCTAGAGGCCACATTTATTGCTCAATTGACCCGAAAATCGGTCAGAATGTTTTTCTTGATGAAATCTTGGATAACTTCAAAATTGGGTCACCTGGGGACATAATCTAAGTCACTAGGTCAAATTAAAGAAATACCTTGTGGGCAGTCTAGAGGCCACATTTATTGCTCAATTGTCTTGAAAATTGGTCAGAATCTTTGTCTAAATAAAATTTGGGATGAGGTTGAATTTGGGATACCTTGGGTCATAAACTAGGTCACAAGGTCAAATTAAAGAAATACCTTGTGGGCACCTTAGAGGCCACATTTATTGCTGAATTGACTTAAAAATTGGTCAGAATGTTTTTCTTGGTGCAGTTTCATACGAGTTTGAATTTTGGTCAGCTTGGGTCATAAACTAGGTCACTAGGTCAACTAAAAGAAATTTTTTGTGGGTGCTCTAGAGGCTACAATTCTTACTCAATTGAC
Source organism: Tridacna gigas (assembly GCA_945859785.2). Classification (NCBI taxonomy): domain Eukaryota; kingdom Metazoa; phylum Mollusca; class Bivalvia; order Cardiida; family Cardiidae; genus Tridacna; species Tridacna gigas. The sequence goes on from OX244029.2 coordinate 72,124,865, forward strand.
CTGAAAATTGATCAGCACGTTTATCTTTATAAAATCTTGGATGAGTTCAAAATTGGGTCACATAGGGTCATAAACTAGGTCACTAGGTCAGATTTAAAGAAATATCTTGTGGGCACTCTAGTGGCCACAATTCTTGCTCAATTGCCCTGAAAATTGGTCAGCCTGTTTGTCTTGATAATATCTCGGATGAGTTTGAAATATGGTCACATAGGGTCATAAACTAGGTCATTAGGTCAAATTGAAGAAATACATTTTGGACACTCTGGAGGCCACATTTTCAGCTCAGGTGACCTGACAATTGGTCAGAATGTTTGTCTTAATAATATCTGAGATGAGTTTTAAATTGGGTCATTATGACCCTGGAGCGAAATTTTGCCTATTGACTCAGGTGAGTGATCCAGGGCCATCATGGCCCTCTTGTTTTTGAAAACTAAATTAAGGTCACTTTTATGAGATACAAAATTGAAGGCACTGAACTTATATTAATTCATGGAATTTATCTGCACCTCTGCATGAACTAGGCCAGAGAATAAGTTTCTGTACCATTTGTCTATGGATATATAGCCATAACGTATCTATCAATAACAAAATGTTTATCATGAGATTTTTAGGATGGATTTTTAACCCTTTACCACACGACAAAAATTTATACCCGTCCAAATTGAAAGCATTTGCAGACGACAATTTCAGTGTGGTTCAAATGATGTGATTTTTGTTTGATAGGGTACAAAACATTATGGGAAAAGGAGAAAATGCTGGTTACAAGCATTTTCTCCTTTTCCCACAATGTTTTCAAAAGGCTTCTTTTTCAAGGGTGTTAAAAGTTGGGATTGTGTGGTAAAGAGTTAAGGATTATTGACAGAAAAGGCTTGATTTGTATAATGTGATTTCCAGAATGGAATTTGCCTCTAACTCTTGTCCAGTTGAAAGCATTTGCAGATAGATATGAATTGTGGCTCAAACTGTGGAATTAATTTTTAAGGAATAGAAAAAATTACATGTACATGAATTAAAGAAATTACTAATATTTATAATGTTTTCAAAAGCCTTCTGTCTCAGGGCCATAAATTCATTGATAAAGGATTTAAATTTTCAAAGAATTTCCCTTTCTCATGAATATCATTATCAATAGAATATTGGATGGAACAAAGTATGTATAACATACAAAATGTGAGGTAAAAACTGATTGGTTCTAACAACTTGCACAACATGAATAACCAGTTCTCCCTTGATGATGTCTTAGATATAAATATGCTAGGAACACTTTGAGGTGAATATCATAGTGAATAGAAGGAATCAAATTTTTGCTGGAGCTGTAGATAATTTGAGGGTATGAAACAGATTTTGATATGTAGTAGATACAACTCTGCATTCATACACATAAATACATTTCATAGCCTTCTATACTTGAACATTTGTAAAATAAATAAATTTAAAGAAAAGATGCTTTGCTTACAGATTTAAGAGAGAATGGAAGAAACATGGCATCAAACACCATTAACAGGTAGATTGTGAGAAAAGACAAAATGTTTGTAATCCAAAGAAAACCTACTTTCAATTTATAAAATGTTAAAAGAGACTTGGGAGACTGGTTATTTTGGGGAATACAAAATAATGCCTCATCTTTTCATACACTGTATTATTTCATTCCTGTAAATGACTATAATCCTAATCTCTATTTTTTTCAGCTTACTATTGAGTTAACCTATAACCTTATGATGTTTTATTTAAAGGTGAACAAGAAATGGATGACCAAAGCAAAAAAAACCCAAAATGTACCTTTTTGGCTATTTCTTGTGCATTTGTTGATCACTTCTTTTGAAATGTGTGGAGATATATATGAGCCATGCTCTGTGAAAAGGGGGCTTAATGCATCTGTGAAAAGTATAGACCCAGGTCAGCCTGTGCAGTCCACACAGGCTGATCTGGGCTGAAACTTTGTGCTATTAGCCAATTTTCTGCATATAAAAGGACTGGTCTACCTCATGATAAAGTCTGTTGTTTGACAAAATGGATTTTATGGATCCATAATTAAGTGATGGCTTAGTTGGTGAAATGGATTACAGAGATGCATTAAGCCCCTTTTGCCAGAGCATGGTTCATATGTATTTACCACTTGTTTGTACTTTTTCAACTGGCATGGAACACATTTGTCAAGAAAATTCCATTGGTAGGATTTATAAACTAAAAATGACATAGGAACCGTTATACTTGTATGTGTAGATAGATTATCCAGTTCAAAGTTATCATCTGCTCTGATTTTGAAAGAGATAACATGTGTGCATGAGGAAATAGGTTACCATCTGTATATTATCTCCAAGTATAATGTTTGCACAACTTTGATCTGACATGCATGTCTAATAACTATATCTTTAAGTTGCAGCATGTATAGTATATATTGTTTTACTCTGCTCATAATGAATCCTATTGCTTATCGCTGTATAAATTGATCATAACTGAACATGTAATTCCTCCTGCTGTACTACAAAAAAAAATATGCTATCAAATATCACGCTGTTTTATTAACATTTGATAAATTGCACTTATAATTGCTGGTTCTTTAAATTTGAAATGAAATATACAAGAAAGAAATAGCATTGAAACTGAAAAATCTGTAAATATTACTGAATAAGTTTGACTCCATAGCAAACAACAAATTTTAGTCCAGTCCAAGTTGAAAGCATTTGCAGCAGACATAAAAAGTGGCTGGTATGATGGAATTTGTCTTTCAAAGAGTAGGAAAAAAGTGAGAAAAGGAGAAAAGGGTGGTTACCACTAGTTTGTCATTAGGGTCATCAAAACTTTGGATTGTATGGTATGGGGTTAAGAATATAGCGTTATCCTCTGTTTGGTATGACGAAAATATTTTTATTTCTGTGATTGATAAAATTCATCCATAAGAAAACTTATTTTCTGCTTCAAAGACAAAAAAATAGAATAAGCAAGTCAAACATAATTTATTCTTAGCTTAGGAAGAACTGTTTTGTTAGCATCCTGTTTATGATACTATTTTAAGGGACATATGCGAGTCAGTGTCGCACACCAACGCCAGGTAAAGTGTATAATTCTGCCTACATCTCCAAACTCTGCGGCACCAGTCCTAGTGTTATTCTAACTGTGATTTCACTCAATAGTTCACTATTTATTTTGCAGCTTTGTTTAGATATATTTTTGTTTATCCATGGCTATTAATTTAACCATTAGAGCACCTCGCAAAACTTTGTTGCTTGGGTGGACAGTGAAATAAGGTCAGACTGCACAAAATATGCGGTCTTGTTTTTGATAAATACTGTCTACCATTGTTAAAGATGTTCTAGCCATCAGCTTTGATGTCTGAATATTTTTGTCTATTTTACTGCTTGAAAATCTGTTTGGGTTATCTGGAGTTCTTAAGAACAGTTTTCTAGAGATGAAGATGATAATTTATCCTAGGGTTCAATGAAAGTGAAAGTCACTGTATTCTATGGAGTAATATTTCCATTTTCAACAATTTTTAAAAACAATACAGTGCTTGTGTATCAAAAGATACGTTTATATGGTGGAGGAAAGGTTCTTTAGGCAATTATTTATGCCCATCATCCCCTAGGTGAAATTTTGATTGCTCCACTTTAATGACCTCTCAAGGAAAAGAAAAATGCATACCTCATTTACAGACCTCACCATTCATTTGTTTCTAAAAATTTAACCCTTTGGTGTAGGTCCATACATATTGTGTTTTATACCTTTTTTTTTTTCATAAAATGGACTGGTTTGGTGGTAACCAATATCATTTAAACCTATGATTTCTGCATCTTTTTATATATTCAAAGTTCTTAGTATTTGGTGATTAAAAGTCCAAAATTGGGTATTTGGTGGTGTTTATTTCAAATTCTAGGTGTTTTTGCCAATAGCTCCTTAATTCTATTTTTGTTCATATCTTTACCATACAAATTAATGTTATTATTTTATTTAGAATACATGTTATTCTGAATTTGATTTTCCTGCATTAAAGAAACTCTCACCAGATTTGGTTTTAGCAAATTTCTTTTTAATTTTTGTGAACACTTATAATCATTATTTCTTCTCCTTGGTCCAAACAGTCATATGATCCATCTGTCTGGTACATGTGAAATTTATCCACAAAAGAACTGTTTAATGATAGTTGTGGTTTTTGCATTCTAGTACATCAACTGTGCATTCAAAATTTTTCTATGAATTTTTGTTCAATCCTTATCATATTTTATTTCAGCTAGATTGTCACATTTTCAGTAAAAAGTATTGTCCTTTGTGTCCAAAATTCTTCCTAATATTAAAGTCCTTTTTTCAATTCTTCTGTGCAATTTGATAACTTTAGTCTAGTAATGATATCAAGAAATGTACATAGATTAAAATCTCATCTGTCACAAAGCATTAGGTTGGAATCTTAAACTACTTCAGTTAATGCAAACATATGACTTCTGGGCCGTGTTTTATCAAAAATGTCGGTTGTATGTAAGATCGTAACTTAAGACCAACATTTACAATATTGTAGCTGCAATTTTGTTGATAAAATGGTTCACGCTCACAGATACAGACAAAACGAGGCCCTGAACTGTAGATTGCATGTTTTGATTGATGTTTAATCCATTCTGTATAGAAATTAGTCATGTCATAACAGTCAGTGCAACTTTTCTTGCATTTTCTCAAAGTAAATTGATTCTGCACAATTCAATGTCCAAGCCATTGGCTGCTTTTCCTGTATGGGGTAAATAAAGTGTAGGGCACTGGGAGAGATATTCTTCGTGTGAAAATAATTCCTATCAGACCTTGGAAACAGCATTGGCTAGACTATAGGTTTCTTCTCTCAGCTGCTTCTCAGATTGAACTAAAGAAGCTTTGATGAAAGGTAAAGAATCTGAAATTATTACCCAGGAGTGTCAGTCCTTTGGTTACTGTATAGATTATTTTAAGCCAATCTCATGAAAGTTGGTGACTCTATCTTAAACAAATCAAACTTTTGTAAAGAAGAATTAAGAAAACAGCATCAAAGTGAGAAATTTCTGCATTTCTCAAAAAAAATTCACAGGCTATCAGAAAACAGGAGAAAAAATCATACAGCCTGTTTCATTAATTACCTCTTGAAACATGTTGCAGAGAAGGAGAAATTACTTCTTGCAATTTCCATATTTGACCCTTTTCCACACAATGTTGTGTTTTAATGATCCTAAGGAAGAGGGCTTCTGAAAACATTGTGGGAAAAGGAGAACATGCTGGTAACCACAGTGTTTTGTACCCTGTCAAAGACCTTCAGTTCATTTGTATCCCTTTTGATTTTGTCGTCAGCAAATGCTTTTAATTTTGAAGAGTCAAGACTTTGTCGTAAGAAAACAGGTTAAGTGCTTGTTCATAACTTTCTGTACGGATTTGAGCATAAACATAGGCAAGCCAGGATTGAAATACTTAAATGCACAGCAAACTGTATGATGACATTTGCTTGACAGCAGGTCGTCACATGAAACATCATGATTTACCGGTATTGTAAAGCATAGATGAATTCCCTAGTCAACACTGCATCAATATAATCCATCTATTTAGTTTAAAAAGGTGCGCAGATCTAATATGTTGTCCAGAAATCAACACATGTGTATGATATTGTGATTTACAAATTTGGTGGCAGAAATTTTTATACCCATGTGGATATTGTACTAATGGGTGCTGCACCCTTGATAAATACATGTCATGATGTTGCTTTAAAAAGAACGATTTGTGGGTCTTCCACTGGGGACATTAGAAATTCCTATATCAAGTTCAGTCTCGATTCCTGTACTGGGCCACTGATGTTATTATTGTATCTATATACATGTATCTTAACACCATATTGCCTCTGATAGGAACACCAAGAAGTAGATGTGGCAACAAAATGGACTCTCTCTACAAGGGTGTAACAATTTTTCATGGAAATACTTTTCATTATTTCAATTCCAAAACATGAAAATCATGAGAAAATCATGGGATTAGGTTGGTATTAAGTGCATTATCTGTGCAGGTCTTGAATTAAGGTTTAGTATTTACCGTATGTTAAACACCTTAAAAGTCTCTGTAGTGGGTGGAGGTAAGATTTAAGATAAGAAGGCTTATTAGATGCAATCTGATATAATATGTAGAGACTATCCATGTAGTTTTTCAATACATGTAAATGTATAAATGACTAAAGAGCTTTATGTAATAAATCTAATTTGGGCCATGCTCTGGCAGAAGGGGGCTTAATGCATCTCTGTGATGCAAGATACCAAGGAAGACTTCAGATAATTATGGATCCATACTAGCCACTTTATTTAACAACCAGCTGAATCATCAGGTAGGATGGTCCTTTGACACAGAAAATTGACCAATAGCGAAAAGTTTTGGCCCAGGTCAGCCTGCGCTGACTGCGCAGGCTGACCGGGGTCGATACTTTTCGCAGATGCATTAAGCCCCCTTTTCACAGAGCATGGCTCATTTATTTTTACAGAGATGTCTGCATAGATTACTTTGCTGATATAAATATATTGGCTTCAATGTATCACACGTGATTAATCATTCCTAGCTGAAACACACATTCTGATAGCACAGGCTCTTTTGTGTTTAACTTATCACCTCCTGCAGAGAAATTTTGTATTTTGTAGCATACCTTTTTGAAAACTTGTTGGAAAAGGTGAAAGTGTTTTTGACAATTTTTACCTTTAGCTGCAGTGTATTTATGCGTTATTCCATCTCATGTTGATCATCTGTCTTTTTCCTTGGATGGTTTTACCGGTAATGTTTTGTGCTGCAAACTTGTATCAGGAGGTACTAAGTTAAAGACGACAGTTGGACATACGGTAGTTGTCAGTTATTACAATGAGTAATTTGTTGAGACTGTGCTTGGTAGATGATAAAACATTGCTATATACATGTATTATGTGATTTATTAGCAAAGTTGAATTGCCTGTTTTGTCAAAATCCCTGTGGCAAATTACTACTAGATTTTGTTTCAGAAGTTTTTTTTTAAAACAGCCTTCCCTTAAAATGAAAATCTGTGGTCTTTAACATAGATTGCCTATAAACTAAAGTATTGACAGAAACAAACATGTCAAAATCACGGATGATCCACATTTTAGTTATAGTTCTGTTAAGTCTTTACCACACAACAAAATTTTAGACCAGTCCAAACTCAAAGTGTTTGCAGACGACAAATAAAATGACAGTATCTGTCTTTGAGATTGTTGAAAACATTGTGGGAAAAGGAGAAAATGCTGGTTACCAGCATTTTCTGCTTTTGCCACAATGTTTTCAAAAGCCTTCTTCTTTAGCGTCCTTAAAACTCTGGATTGCATAAACAGTTAAACTTCTTTTCCTGTTTGGGGAAAGTTGCTATCAAGTAACAAGTTATGCAATCATTGAAAGCACATTTGTACGGTGGCACAAAAGTGACATGGAAGATATCTTTTATACTACATGCGCACGTAATAGTTATTACGTGTGCACGTATTAGTTAATACGTGGGCACGTATTAGCTACTGCGTGCGCACGTACTAGCTACTGTGTGCGCACGTAATAACTAATACGTGCGCACGTAATACTATTGCGTGCGCACGTATTAGCTAATACGTGCGCACGTATTAACTAATACGTGCGCACGCAATAGTATTACGTGCGCACGCAGTAGCTAATACGTGCGCACGTATTAACTAATACGTGCGCACATATTAACTAATACGCGCGCACGTAATAATCGACCAATCAGTTTATAAGGAGCAGAAGCCATATTGTTGCGAGGGAAGGGCAAAATTACATTGGTCCAACACGGCAACAGATGTGCATACATCTGACACCCAAGTAAAAAATCAAGTAGAGCTATTATTTCTTAAATCGTTTAGGCATACTGCGATTATTTTAAGTATCTGTACCTTGGTACGGTACAGTAACTATTAATACTCTAGCCTACGGTCCATCGAATTACCCCAAACCACCCCAAAACACCCCAAACCACCCCAAAACACCCCAAACCACCTTTTATCATATAAAATTAATACTGTGGTGGGGTTGGGGGTGGAATGATTTGTAGGGTACGAAAGACTGATGAGCTATACAAGGTGTTTTGTCACCGAAAACTACCCAAAACACCTCAAGAAAACAAAAAAGGCGTTTAAAGTGATATCATTTTACAACGGTTTAAGATGCAGGAACAGTATAAATCAAATTGAAAATGGCATACACAATAATTAATTTTCCTTAAACTGAAATATCTATGGTTCAAAAGATGTAGTTTGAATGCCTAACACCGTGGACCCCAATCAGACTGTTACTTTAGTAGCAGTCTGATGATCTGGCTGCACAATGTTTGCATATATCTAACTTCCCTAAAACTTATATAAATTACGGTATCTGTTGCCATTCTGACTACATATAGTTTGGAGGCACGAACGAACTTTTTCAGGCAGTCAGACATGACCAAACATTATGGACCCAGATCAGACTGCTCCTTCAAGGGGCAGTTGGATCTTCATGGGCGGATCCAGAGGGGGGGACCGGGGGTCCGGACCCCCCCTGGAATTTTGGAAAAATGTGGTTATCGGATTCATGAAATGGTACTGGTTTGATATTGCACAGCATTTATGTAAAATACAGTCATGAATATAAAAAATAAACGGTTCTAAATGTGGAGACCTCCTCATGGTTAGAACTGGAAACGTTGACTTACATCCACTGAAATCCGAAATCAAAGTATCATATAATAAGAAGAGTGCGTTTGCGGTGGGACCCCCCCTGAGAAAGATATCTGGATCCGCGCATGATCTGGGTCCACAAAGTTTCCCTTTCTGACAGGATGACTACATATAGTTTGGAGGTATGAACAAACTTTTTCAGACAGTCAGACATTAGCAAACATAATGTACCCAGATTAGACTGCTCCTTTAAGGGGCAGTCGGATCTGGGTCCACAAAGTTTGCCATTCTGACAGCATGACTACATATAGTTTGGAGGCATGAACGAACTTTTTCAGACAGACAGACATGACCAAACATAATGTACCCAGATTAGACTGCTCCTTCAAGGGGCAGTCGAATCTGGGTCCACAATGCTTGCCATTGTGACTACATATAGGTTGGAGGCATGAACGAACATTTTCAGACAATCAGACATGACCAAACATAATGTACCTAGATTAGACTGCTCCTTCAAGGGGCAGTCGGATCTGGTTCCACAATGTTTGCCATTCTGACTACATATAGGTTGGAGGCATGAACGAACTTTTTCAGACAGTCAGACATGACCAAACATAATGTACCCAGATCAGACTGCTCCTTCAAGGGGCAGTCGGATCTGGGTCCACAATGCTTGCCATTCTAACTACATATAGAGGCATGAACGAACTTTTTCAGACAGTCAGACATGACCAAACATAATGGACCCAGATCAGACTGCTCTTTCAAGGGGCAGTCGGATCCGGGTCCACAATGTTTGCCATTCTGATTACATATAGTTTGGAGGCATGAACGAACTTTTTCAGACAGTCAGACATTATGGTCCCAGATCTCAGTGGGGCCAAAAAGTCTCTAGCGCATGTAATGCATGTAGTCCTTTTATCCTTAGGCTAACGTGACAGGACGTAATACAGATATTTTTTGTTAAAAGTGATCCTTACCCAACAATTCAACCAACCCTTACTGTATTAATAATTTTATATCATATAAAAGGTGTTTCGGGGTGGTTTGGGATGTTTTGGGGTGGTTTGGGGTGTTTTGGGGTGGTTTGGGGTAATTCGATGGACCGTAGGCTAGAGTATTAATAGTTACTGTACCGTACCAAGGTACAGATACTTAAAATAATCGCAGTATGCCTAAACGATTTAAGAAGTAATAGCTCTACTTGATTTTTTACTTGGGTGTCAGATGTATGCACATCTGTTGCCGTGTTGGACCAATGTAATTTTGCCCTTCCCTCGCAACAATATGGCTTCTGTTCCTTATAAACTGATTGGTCGATTATTACGTGCGCACGTATTAGTTAATATGTGCGCACGTATTAGTTAATACGTGCGCACGTATTAGCTACTGCGTGCGCACGTAATACTATTGCGTGCGCACGTATTAGTTAATACGTGCGCACGTATTAGCTAATACGTGTGCATGCAATAGTATTACGTGCGCATGTATTAGTTATTACGTGCGCACGCAGTAGCTAGTACGTGCGCACGCAGTAGCTAATACGTGCGCACGTATTAACTAATACGTGCGCACGTAATAACTATTACGTGCGCACGTAGTATACAATATATCTTCCATGTCACTTTTGTGCCACCGTACATTTGTCACATAATGAGAGTCACCAGTGACTCAGTCAGTCAAGGCTCTGATATAGGGCTGTGGGTTTAAGTCTTTTTTTTTTTTGAGTTATTTTACTTTTTGTTTTCAACCAAATACCGTTAGTCACATCTTATGTAATAAAAAAAATATTATCTTTTACTGGAAAGAGTTTTTTAGCTGAAAATCTAGTTGTGATAAGCTTTAAAAAAATCACACATGCAGCATGATTTCAACTTGTAAGTTATAAATTCTTTACCAGAGGACAGAATATGAGACATCTTCATAAATGAAAGTGCTCTGAAGAATTAAATGAAGCTCAAATCATGTGATTGCCTTTGAACTCTACGAGACGACAAAATTTTAGATTTATCCAAATCCAAAGCAAATGTGGCTCAAATAGTGTACAGTGTCTTTGAAATGGTAGAAAACATTATGGAAAAGGTAGAACATTCTGGTTATCAACACATCAGATCAGAAGTTTACTTTTAAATTTAGAAAATTCTTGAAAAGAAGACTATTTAATAACCCTTTGCCACACAATTCTGAGTTTTAACGACCCTGAGGAAAAAAAAGCTTTTGAAAACATTGTGAGAAAAGGAGAAAATGCTGGTAACCAGCATTTTCTCCTTTTCCCACAATGTTTTCAAAAGCCTTCTTAAAGAAAACTCCTGTTTTGGGGTCACTCTAAATCTTATATTGTTGTCTACAAAAGCTTTCAGTTTTGGCAAGTCTAAAATTTTGCTGTTTGGTAAAGTGTTAAGTGGTAGATGAATGCAGACCCAGATCTGTTTTTAATAGTTGAAAACATGCTATGTTACGTAATTTATCACTGCTTTGTTCATCACTAGTATTAATTTACGATATACCGTACATACCATTCACGAGTCTAACTTCACTAACAGGTCCCCGGCGTAAGCTCCAAACCTCGAAAAAAAAGCCCCTCAGCTTCAGGTAACAAGTATTCACACACCATTGTGCATGCATGCCAAATAAGGTTGCTGTTCCTTGTATTGAACAAAAAATGTTTGCATGTTTGCTTTCATACCTTTGTTTTTCAGGGCACTTTTATGCTCTGTTATGAAATGCTGTGGTTTGAACTTTATTATTAGTTTGGATAGATTTTTGTCTTGAAATAATAACATTTAGGTCTTTTTAGGTCTTGAAAAATGTTGAGTGTTTCAAGAATCAGAAATAATAAGCAATTTGGGAACATCATGGCCATATTGTCATTCTCCCAATAAAGACAAATTTGCATCCAATAAACGTAGAAAAACATCCTCAAAATCAGGTTAAATTAGGTTTTAATACATTGATACATGTAAAAAAGATTGTGGCAGAAGGAGAAATTGCTTTTGATAGATAATACTTTCCATTTCCACAATCTTTTTAAGGATGTCTGCTGCACTAGAAAAAAATGTTGTTCTGGAAGTAAATGGTGTTAAAAGACTTTTGAAATAGAACTTACAAAAGTGTGCTGTGTCAAGGTAGTTGTATAGGTTTATTAACTCTTTACCAAACAACAAAATTTTAGACTAGTCCAAATTGAAAGCATTTGCAGACAACAAAATAAATGTGACTGAAAAATCAAAATTTGTTTTGGGACGGGCAGAAAACATTGTGGGAAAAGGAGAAAATGCTGGTTACCAGCATTTTCTCCTTTTCCCACAATGTTTTCAAAAGGCTTCTTACTCAGAGTCGTTAAAAGTCAGGATTGTGTGGTAAAGAGTTAATGAAATGATAAAAACTTTTAGATCAGGTTTAACTGTATGAAAGCTATGAACAATTCAATAAAAGTGCACTCTGATCTTGGATCTAGTATAGCCAAACTTTTATGAGATATTCCTAACAAAAACAGTCCTCTAGTTGCCAATAGATTTTGGAATTTTTTGATTTATGAAAATGTCTTTTATTTACTAAGCTGTTCAAATGTAGGGATTCCATAATTAAATTAGAATCTTATAATATTTAATATGTACCCATCCATTTAATAGGTTACCATCTTTTTACTATGAAATGAAATAATGCATTCACAAAGAATTTAGGCTGAAGACCTACTGCGTTTTGAGAAATTTATCCCTTTTCAGTAATGTTTTCAATAGTGGTCTCTGTCGGTGGTGATATGTTAACTGAATACTGGTAGCTAAGTTTTTACTTCTCCTTTTTGAGGGCCATATACTACAAAATTTTAGCATAGCTTTATTTGACTGTTTATGTCATCCTAGAGTTAGAAAGAAACTTCTAAACAAACACTACTTTCAAGTAACTATTATTGATGTGCAACATACAGAATGCCCATCATAACTTTAGTTGCTTTTGCGGACAGTGTAGATCAAGATCAGACTGCAGTCTGATTTTGGATCTACTCGTTTTGCTGTCTTGTGAGATATTCTAACAAAAACTTTACAATAATTTTATCTGGATTTTCTTTTCCCTTGAGTTTGTTGGGCTCTACTCCAGAGGTTAACTCTTTATGAGAAAATTTTGGACTCAACCAAATTCAAAGCATTTGCAGACGACCAAATAAAAGTAGCTCAAGTGATGATTTCTGTCTTTGATAGAGTAGAAAACAAGTTGGGAAAAGGAGAAAATGCTGGTAACCAGCATTTTCTCCTTTTCCCACCTTGTTTTCAAAAGTCTTCTTTGTCAGGGTCGTTAAAACTTGGGATTGTGTGGCAAAGTTATGTCTTATCACATGTTTTCTTGAACAGAGGTTATTCACTTATGATGTTTTTGAGCTTATTACTATTACAAAACTGGGCCCAGCTAAAGTTGCTTGATAGTGTAGATTAAGATTATACTGCATAGAATGTACAGTCTCATCTTGGATCTACATATCTTTTTCTTTTACATATTCCGGCCAAAACAACCTTAATGATATGTAGTAATGCTTGGGCTGTTTTCACCAAATTTTGTGGTGAAGGGCAAAGAATTTTTTCCACAAGAAATGATTTTTATTTGTAGATAAAAGCCAAATATTGATGCGTAAAAAGACTTGAAGTTATAAACCATTGCTACTTCAAGCAGATGATAATTTTACTTTTAATTTAACTCTTTACCAAACAACAAAATTTTTGACCACTCCAAATGTAAAGCTTTTGCAGATGACAAAATAAGTGTGACTCAGAATTTGAAATTTGTCATGGGAAGAGTAGAAAACAGTGTGGGAAAAGGAGAAAATGCTGGTTACCAGCATTTTCTCCTTTTCCCACAATGTTTTCAAAAGGCTTTTTCCTCAGGGTCGTTAAAAGTCGGGATTGTGTGGTAAAGGGTTCATTGCTGTCTCCACATGCTTTCAGTTTGGACAAGTCTAAAAAATTGTAATCAGGAAAAGAGTACAGGAGAAATTCTTGAAAGAAAGGAAAATGTATTTTTTATCATTTAATGAAAAAGGCTTCATTGAAAACAACATAGGAAAAGGAACTCTTACTCTTGCCTTTGTCCTCAATGTATACAGCAGGGGCATGAGTCATAATCGTTTGGTAATTAGCTAACCCGTATAGTGCTATAAATAAACCCATTGGTTACTTTGAGTCTAGAAAGAAAGATACCTAATAATTGCAATTTCGAGTCTGCTGGTCAAGATTATCTCATCAGACAATGTAGATTAAAGATCAGATGGCATGTTTTGTACAGTCTGATCATGACCTATACTGGCCACTAAGGCAACTACAGTTTTTCAAGATGCTTTAGGAATTAAAGGACCCATGTATTCTATGATGCTTAAACTTTTGCCAACAAATCCTAAGCTTTAACAACCCCAACAAAAAAATCTTTTGAAAATATTGTGAGAAAAGGAGAAAATACTGGTAACCAGCGTTTTCTTCTTTTCCCACAATGTTTTCTACTCTCGCACAGACAATTTTCATCATTTGAGCCACATTTGTTTTGTCGTCTGCCAATGCTTTCAGTTTGGACAAGTCTAGAATTTCATTGGCTGATAAAGATTTAAGCAGATATCCTATGGTGTTGGAAAATATTGTAAGCATTTATTCCATGCATGAATCCTGTCATGTATGCACAGCTTGGGAATCTGTAGAAAGGATGAGGGCAGGAATCACCCATTATAAGATTTGAATTTAGAACCATACCTTTTGTTTAACCTTTTACCAAACAATCCCAAGTTTTAAAGATCCTTTCAGAAACAGATCTTATCATTTGGGCGACATTCAATCTGTCGTCTGCAAATGCTTTGAACTTGGGCCAGTCTAAAATTTTGTAGTCTGGTAAAAAGTTAAAATGCCATCACTTGAGCTACATGAAAGTTTTCATCTGCAAATGTTTTCAATATTGACAAGGCCAATATTGTTTGGGAAAATACTTAACCCTTTCCCGGAGGACAAAATGAAAGAATCTTTCAATGACGTTTACAAAGGACAAGTCAAATATCATTCAAGTGATGGGACTTGTATTTGAATGGATTGAAAACCATGTGGTATCCAGCATTTTCCCGTTTCCCCACAATGTTTTTAAAAGCCTTGTTCTTCTGGTTCATTGAAACATGTAATTGTGTGGTGGAGGGTTAACTCTCAACCAGGCAACCACATTTTAGACTTTTCCAAATTAAAAGTATTTGCAGCTGGCAAATTCAGTTCAATGTGGTTTGAATGATGTGATTTGTCTTTGAAAGGGTTTAAAACATTGTCAGATATAAATGCTGGTTACCAGCATTTTCCTCTTTACCCTCGGTGTCTTCAAAACCTTTCTCCTTGGGGGTCATTTAACCCTTCACTGCACAATGATGCATTTTAACGCCCCTTGGAAAGAGGTCTTTTGAAAACATTGTGGGAAAAGGAGAAAATGCTGGTAACCAGCATTTTCTCCTTTTCCCACAATCTTTTCTATCCTATCAAATAAAAATGCACCATTTGAGCCAGACTGAAATTGTTGTCTGCAAATGCTTTCAATTTGGACAAGGCTAAAATTTTGTCGTCTGGGAAAGGGTTAAATGCTGGATTGTTTAGTAAAAGGTCAAGAGAAACAAAACTTTTTTTCAAACTTTTGCCTGCACTACTGTCATATTTACAACTGGACCTTGTTTTTTTGACAATAATGAATATGAGCCATGCTCTGGCAAAAAGGGCTTAATGCATCTCTGTGATGCATTGTACCAGTCAAGCCATCACAAAATTATGGATCCATAAAAGCCACCTTTTTTTTTTAACAACCAATTGAATCATGAGGTTGACTGGCCGCTGTACATACAAAAAAAAATTGACCAAAAGTGAAAAGTTTTGGCCCAGGTCAGCCTGCGCGGACTGTGGAGGCTGACCTAGGTCAATACTTTATGCAGATGCAGTTAGCCCCCTTTTCACAAAGCATGGTTCATATACATGCACAATCTTTTTTCCAGAAAACAGCTGGGAGCTAATTGTCTGATTCTGAAATCAGCTCAGTATCATTGTCCTAGTCAAGCCCTATAGCTCAGTGGCTAAGATACAGGGCTTGAAACCATGGGGTTGCTGGTTTGATTCCCAGCTTTGCCAAATCCTTTCAGAAGATTAATGAAATTTATTGAAGGTTGAAGGATTCATTCCTCTCTCACAGCTGAACATTGTGTAGACAATACTTATGTTGAAAAGCCACTGGTGGTTTGCAAAGGATGTTGTATTGATGACCAGTAAAAAGAGACTCAAGGGAAGCATAGATAGGTGCACTGGATGCCTCAGTATAACTGAAATAATGTTGAAACGGTGTTAAGCACAAGCAGAAAACCATTGTCATGCTGACTGAAAATGTTCACCACAATATTCCAGCACAATATTCCAGATTGAAGTAAATGAAAGCCTGTCACTTTGACACTTTTCTTTTAATTCTGTTTTTTTTTTGTATACTGCTAAATACATGTATGTTAAAGGTTTAATTTTTTCACAAGTTTTTCCATTGAATTGGCTTTATTCAGCCATTGCTTCATTTATTGCTTAATGTCAGTACAACCTGAGATTCAGATTTTAGTGATTTATAGTGTATGTATATATAGCAAGTTTGAATTTATTCAAACATTTGTGAACATCAACATTAAGGATTTGGGCTCTAGGACAATCAGATTCTTTTTTCATACAAAAGAAATGGCAGCTACGAAGCCTGTGCCAAATCTATCATTACATGCTTCAGGAATTGTCATTTGTTCATGGTATCATTCTTGTTTCTATACTGAAAAAAGTTAACAATAATATAATGGTATTAAATATAAAGTGTATTGAAATGTTGTCTTGCAGAAATGGGCTTGGCGAATCTAAAATTCTTCTGGAAATAAAAACTCCTTGGAAGCAGGATTAAGGAGACTTTTATATACTGAAAGAGGGAGAAATTTCTTGATCTAATTTTCTAGCTTGGTATTACATGTATATTATTACTCTTTCATCTATGATAAAGTTTCTCTTCACAACTGAACAACATCGTCTCTCTGTGTAAGCTTGTTAACATTTGTAACAAATAACTATGAAAGCTACATACATTAGGATAAGATAAAGGATAATCTTTTTTTAATCAGTTAATTTAACATTAATTACTTATATGAATAAGCATTGCTAATGATATAATTTTAAATCTAGACTCCCGGGACGGTCGAAGACCTTTGAGTCAGGAAGGACGTCTGAGTCGGTCAAGTACCCGAAGCCTACAGACACCCCTCGAGGCGGTGGCCCAGGCAAACCGAGCAGAGAGTCGTAAGTCATCAGCACCACTCAGTCGACCAGCCACATCAAGAAGTGGGAGAAGTGTTGTTATTGCAGAGGAGGTGACAGAGTTAGACAGTCGTAACAGAGTGATTAAATCTGCCACGAAACATGATTAATCTATTACCTGTTGCATGACATTTGCAGCAGACAAGTTTGAAAACATTCTTGAAACATAATGGTACCAGATTTTAACTCTTTACAAAACATCACAATTTTAGACTTGTCCAAATTAAAAACATGAATTTTACAGATGACAGATTAAATGTGGCTCCAATGAAGAAAACATTGTGGAAAAATGAGAAAAAAAAGGAGAAAATGCTGGCTAAAAGTATTTTCTCCTTTTTCAACGAGTTTTCAAAAATCTTATTCTTCAGGGTTATTGAAACACAGGATTGTTTGGTAAAGGGTTGATACCTGAATAATGTGAAAAGAGTGTGCCACTGTGGGTTAACCCTTTATCATACAATCCTGACTTTTAACGACCCTGAGAAAGCTTTTAAAAACATTGTGGGAAAAATAGAAAGTGTTGGTAACCAGCATTTTCTCCTTTTCCTACAGTATTTTCTACCCTTTCAAAGAAAATTTTCATCATTTGCACCACATTTGTCATCTGCAAATGCTTTCAATTTGGACAAGTCCAAAATTTTGTCTCTTGGTAAGAGATTAATGAGAAATTATTCATCATGAGAACTTTCTTCTGAAGGCAAAATATGTTTTCAAAAGCTGTCTGCTGCAAGATGAAGAAGTCATTTGCAAGCGGTTAACCCTTTACCACACAATCCCGACTTTTAACGACCCTGAAAAAGAAAACAATGTGGGAAAAGGAGAAAATGCTGGTAACCAGTGTTTTCTCATTTTCCCACAATGTTTTCTCCCCTTCCCAAATCAAAGGTCTATTTTTGAGTCACCTTTGTTTTGTCGTCTGCAAATGCTTTCAATTTGGACCAGTCTAAAATTTTGTCATTTGGTAAAGAGTTAAGCTAGTACAGAAAGATGTCTGTTAGTTTGATTTGGTAGATGTGAAAAGACTTTAGTCACAAAATGTCCTGTCTGTATCACTTGTAATTTACTTCAGTCTTTGATAAATTAGCCTAACCCTTTACCAAATGCTCTCGTGAGAAAGGAACCTTTTGAAAACATTGTAGAAAAATGAGGAAATCCGACTGCACATTCTATGCAATTTGATCTTGATCTACACTGTCCGCAAAAGGCCCTTGAGTCACGCTTGGTAGCTTAAGGGTTAATAACCCTAATGGAGATGGCTTTAGAAAACATTGCTGAAAAAGGAGAAAGTTCTGGCAACAAGCATTTTCTACTTTTCCCACAATGTTTTTTTGCACTTTCAAAGAACCTGAGCCACATTTTTCTTCTGTAAATGCTTAAAAATTGGGCTAGTTCGAAACTTTATTGATTGGTACAGTTATGTGAAAGATCGAATACCAGTCTTCAGCTTTTTCTGACAATGCATTTCTTTTGAAACTGTGATAATCAATGTAGCATTTTAGAGAGAAAGCTTTTGTATAGGCATGTTATTTGGTTATGTTACAGTTGTTTCATGTTTTGTGATGCTTATGGGATAACTTGTTCCGATGCATGAATGCAGGTGAAAATAAAACTTGATTGTTTCAATTACAGCACAATACCAGTTTTTTTTTTTTAGCTCACCTTAGCACAACGTGCTAAAGGTGAGCTATTGTGATCGCCCTATGTCCGGCGTCCGGCGTCTGTCGTCCGTCAACAATTTCTTTAAACATCTTCTTCTCCTAAACCACTGGGCCAATCTTGATGAAACTTGGCAGGGATGTTCCTTGGGTGAAGCTCTACCAAATTTGTTCAAAGAATTGAATTCCACCCACAACTCTGGTTGCCATGGCAACAAAAAGGAAAAAAAGGCAAAATCTTTGAAAATCTTCTTCTCTGAAACTAGAAGGCGCAGAGCTTTGATATTTGGTATGTAGCATCTCCTAGTGGACCTCTACCAAGTTTGTTCATTTGATGCCCCTGGGGTCAAAACTGGCCCTGCCCCGGGGGTCACAAGTTTGAGCATAGTAACAAAGAAGGAAAACTTTAAAAATCTTCTTCTCTGAAACTTGAAGGTGTAGAGCTTTGATATTTGGCATGTAGCATCTCCTAGTGGACCTCTACCAAGCTTGTTCATATGATGCCCCTGGGGTCAAAACTGGCCCTGCCCCGGAGGTCACAATTTCCAACATAAGAACAAAGAAGGAAAACTTTAAAAATCTTCTTCTCTAAAACTAGAAGGCATAGAGCTTTGATATTTGGCATGTAGCATCTCCTAGTGGACCTCTACCAAGTTTGTTCATATGATGCCCTTGGGGTTAAAACTGGCCCTGCCCCGGGGGTCACAAGTTCGAACATAGGAATAAAAAGGGGAAATTTTAAAAATCATCTTCTCTGAAACTGGAAGGCGTAGAGCTTTGATATTTGGTATGTAGCATTGCCTAGTGGACCTCTACCAAGTTTGTTCATATGATGCCCCTGGGGTCAAAACTGGCCCCAACCCGGGGGTCACAAGTTTGAGCATAATAAGAAAGAAGGAAAACTTTAAAAATCTTCTTCTCTGAAACTTGAAGGCGTAGAGCTTTGATATTTGGCATGTAGCATCTCCTAGTGGACCTCTACCAAGTTTGTTCATATGATGCCCCTGGGGTCAAAACTGGCCCCGCCCCGGGGGTCACAATTTCCAACATAGGAACAAAGAGGGGAAACTTTAAAAATCATCTTCTCTGAAACTGGAAGGCGTAGAGCTTTGATATTTGGTATGTAGCATTGCCTAGTGGACCTCTACCAAGTTTGTTCATATGATGCCCCTGGGGTCAAAACTGGCCCCACCCCGGGGGTCACAAGTTTGAGCATAGTGACAAAGAAGGAAAACTTTAAAAATCTTCTTCTCTGAAACTTGAAGGCGTAGAGCTTTGATATTTGGCATGTAGCATCTCCTAGTGGACCTCTACCAAGTTTGTTCATATGATGCCCCTGGGGTCAAAACTGGCCCCGCCCCAGGGGTCACAATTTCCAACATAGGAACAAAGAAGGAAAACTTTAAAAATCTTCTTCTCTAAAACTAGAAGGCATAGAGCTTTGATATTTGGTATGTAGCATTGCCTCATAGACCTCTACCAAGTTTGTTCATATGATGCCCCTGGGTCAAAACTGGCCCAGCCCCGTGGGTCACAAGTTCGAACATAGGAACAAAGAAGGAAAACTTTAAAATTCTTCTTTAAAAGTGGAAGGCGTAGAGCTTTGATATTTGGTATGTAGTGATTCTCTTCTAAGTTTGCTTGCCCATCTAAGTGCAACAAGTTCATTGTGTTCAAAATTGGGTCATCTTGGGTCATAAACTAGGTCACTAGGTCAAATTAAAGAAATACCTTGTTGGCACTCTCGAGGCCACATTATTTGCTCAATTGCCTTGAAAATTAGTTAGAAAGTTTGTCTTTATAAAGTCTCACATAAGATTAATTTGGGTCAACTTGGGTCATAAACTAGTTCACTGGGTCAAATTAAAGAAATACCTTGTTTGCACTCTGGAGGCCACATTTATTGCTCAAATGACCTGAAATTTGGCCAGAATGTTTGTCTTGATGAAATACCAGATGAGTTTGGATTTGGGTCAACTGGAACCATAAACTAGGTCACTAGGTCAAAATAAAGAAATACCTCTCTAGAGGCCACATTCTTTGCTTAATTGCCTTGAAAATTGGTCAGAATGTTTGTCTTTGTAAAATCTCACATGAGTCTGAATTTGGGTCAACTGTGGTCATAAACTAGGTCACTTAGTCAAATTAAAGAAATAGCTAGTGGGCACTCTAGAGGCCACATTTATTATTCATTTGATTTGAAAATTGGTTAAAATGTTTCTTTTGATATAGTCAAAGACCAGTTCAAATTTGGGTCATCTGGGGTCATAATCTAGATCACTAGGTCAAATTAAAGAAATATCTTTAGGGCACTCGAGGCCACACTTTTTGCTCAGTTGACTTGAAAATTGGTCAGAATGTTTGTCTTCATGAAATATGGGTTTGAAATTGGGTCACCTGCGGTCAAAAACTATGTCACATGGTCAAATTAAAGAAAAACCTTAAAGGCACTCTACTAAGGTGAGCGACCCAGGGCCATCATGGCCCTCTTGTTTTCACTTTTTTGGATGGTGTAGATTCGGATCAAACTGAACAGAATGCAAGTCTGAACATTGCTCTACACTGCCAAGGTATTTAGAGAAATTACTCATCAAAACAGCCTTGAAACTGGTATGGGTGGATTTTCAGAGTCGTCTGTGAGGAAAAAATGCTATTTACTTAGTCTTCATGGAGTGTGTCAGTGTGTCTTCTAGATGGCAGATAATGTGGAAATGCTAGCAGGGTAAAAAAGTACACAGAATGCACATGCAAAATCATACATGCCACAGAAAAAAATGCCAGATGTATTAGAGCCATGCTGTGTGAAAAAGGGGCTTAACTCTTTACCAGAAGACAAAATTTTAGCCTTGTCCAAATTGAAAGCATTTGCACACGACACTTTCAATGTGGCTCAAATGGTGCAATTTTTCTTTAATAGAGCAGAAAACATTGTGGGAAAAGGAGAAAATACTGCTTACCAGCATTTTCTCCTTTTCCCACAATGTTTTCAGAAGGCTTCTTTCCCAGGGTCGTTAAAAGGCGGCATTGTGCGGTAAAGGGTTAATGCATCTGCAAAAAGTATTGACCTGATATAGGTCAAAACTTTTTGCTATCTTTAAATATTCTGCATGTCAAAGGACCATTCTACCTCATCATTCAGTTGGTTTTTAGACATAATGGATTATATGGATCCATAATCATGTGAAGACATGGAGATGCATCAAGCCCCCTTCTGTTACAGCATGGCACATTTGTATGGTCTGTCCAGGCCAGTTTTGTTTGTATCATGGCAGCCAGTATTTCACTGTGTTTCTGGAACTTCATATACCTGCACTTTCTATAACACTCTCTCCAAATGATGTTCTGCAGTGAGTCAGCAATGAATTCTGTCACAATAACTTTCAAAAATGTTCCTGTGTGCATGTACACAGAAGGACAGGTAGACAGGCCGATATTAGTACATCTACGAAAATACAAAGATTCCTTTTAAAAGGGTATAAATATATTCCCAGGCAAGATTTTCTGACTTATTAAAGAAACATTGTAATTGGGATATTGGGTTAAATAAATAGCACAAGACACATTCAACTGCTATTTTCAAATAATTTTTTTTATGATCATAAATGTACATGTGTCAATGAACATTGTCCATATCAGCAACTTAATTGCACATGAAAATTTTGCAAAAATATAACATCTAATTTGTATGTACTACATAATCAAAGCTTATTTTTTTAAATAAAACAACTATACACTATGTATTCCCAACAAAATAAGCATGCATCTCTGTATTAATTTTAAGCTCCATTTTACCACAACCCCTAGATTGCTATACAGAAGGAAATGAACTTTGCAGTGGAAAACCCAAATATCGCAAATCAGAGCCTTACATCATCAAGACAACAAAATTTAAGACTAGTTCATATTAAAGTCACACAGAGACAGTATATTATATGTTGCTCAAATGATGGGGTATGAGTTTGAAATGGTAAGGAAATAATTATTTTCTCACACAATCTTTTCAAAAGCCAATTTCCTCTGGGTGATAAAAAAACAACATGAACGTATGGTACAGGGTTAATCCTTTACCACACTATCCTGACTTTTATTGACTCTGAGAAAGAAGCCCTTTGAAAACATTGTCGGGAAAAGGAGAAAATGCTGGTAACCAGCATTTTCTCCTTTTCCCCCCACAATGTTTTCTACCCTTCCCGAAACAATTTTGATTTTTGAGTCTCATTCATTTTGTCGTCTGCTTATGCTTTCAATTTGGAAAAATCTAAGATTTTGTCTTTTGATAAAGAGTTAAATGGGCCAGAATATCTACAAAATATTGGTCAATGAAATTCAAAGAAAACCTTTTGGGAAAAGGAGAAACTGATTGTTACATGTAACAAAAATCTGCTCCTTTTCCAAAGCTTTCACAGCAAACAATGAAAAGGTATATCTGTGCAAAAATGAGTCAAGACTCTAACACATGGCACTGTTTAACCCTTTACAGAACAACAAAATTTTGGACTGGACCAAACCGAAAAAATTTGCAGATGACAAATCCGACGTAGCTCAAATGATTTTCATCTTGCATCATTCTGGGATAGGATAAAAACATAGTTGGAAAAGGAGAAAATGCTGGTTAACAGCATTTTCTCCTTGTCCCACAATTTTTGTTTCAGGGCTTTCTTCCTCAGGGTTGTTAAAACTCCGGATTGTATGGTAATGGGTTAAGTGACATAATGGCAACAATAATGATATAATGCTGAAAATAATTGAAATGAACATTTGGTTTGAAATGTAAGAACCAAATACAGAATACGACTATGATGACCATAAAATATTGGATAATCTAGTTCAAAGATAGGGCTGTGTACATTCTTTGCAGTCTGTTCTTGATCAGCCATTTCCACAGTCCAAGGAAATATCTTGGTGGCCCTGAGCATATAACAATTTCAGCTTGACTTGTATGCTCTGATTGCCAAAATGGTCAATATTTAGTTTTAGAAAAAGCAAAAGACCTACATGTTGCAATTTAAGGGCTGTGTTTACCATACTTCCCTGATAAGCAGACAGTATAGATTGAAAAATTGAACTAATTCTGTGCAGTCTGATCTTTAACTTCACTGCATTAGTAACTAAACTTGTGCTTAGTACCCAGAAGTTTAATGCTTTTACTTAATTCAATTATCCATTATTGTGGGAAAAGGAGCAGTTACAACAAGTTAATAGAGAATAAAATCACAATCATGAGATAAACACAAAAAAAGGGGAAAAAGAAAACTTACGGATGATTGTTCAAGACTTACAACGAAGTATGATAGAGTGATGTAAATGTGCAACATAAATTATGGAATGTCCAGCTGGTTGATTTATCTGAATCATGTATTATTGGCAAGTTTTCTTTCATCCTCTAACTACAGTGCAATTTTGGTGTTTATTTATCAACAGAGGCTGTATAAAATGTATTTCATTCAAATCAAAGTGACAGATCACTAAACCCTTTAACCATACAACCTAAAATTTTAATGACCGCACAAAAAAAAAAAAAAAAAAGGCTTTGAAAACATTGTGGAAAAAAGAGAAAATCCTGGTAACCAGCATTTTCTCCTTTTCCAGCAACGTTTTCAACCATATCAAAGAAAGTTTCATCATTTGGGCGACATTTATTATTTGTCCTTTGTACATGCTTTCAATTTGGTAACGTCCAACATTTTGTCATTAGATATAGAGTTAATAATGTTTATGCCCATGTTTCTGTATTTCGCCAGTATGAGGCTGTAGTTCTGCAGAGCCCTGAACAAGAACATTTCAACATGCCTTGCACCACCTACAGGAGTCAAACCAGAACTTTCTAATAAGAAATCCATTCAATGACTGATTGATTGTATGGTGTTTAACTCTTTACCAAACGACAAAATTTTAGACTGGTCCAAATTGAAAGCATTTGCAGATGACAAATTCAATGTGGCTCAAATGGTGCAATTCTTCTTTGATAGCATAGAAAACATTGTGGGAAAAGGAGAAAATGCTGGTTACCACCACCAATTCTCCTTTTCCAACAATGTTTTCAAAAGGCTTGTTTTGTAGGGTCGTTAAAAGTCGGGATTGTGTGGTAAAGAGTTAACACAGTTTTCAATATTATTTCAGTTATATCGCAGTGGCAAGTGCACCTATCCATGCTTTCCTGGAGTTTCTTTTTACCAGTACTCTACAAAATATTCTGTCCAAGCCACTGGCTCCTTTCCCACATAACCATCATCAAAACAATGGTCAGTGGTGAGAGAGGAATGAATAACAAATCCATAACAATAAACACTGAGTCAATTAGCACCCTTTAATTTTTCTGTTTGGTACTATTGTGAGGGTCTAACAAGACAAGAATAGTGAACTTGTGCAAACAAAGTTTGTACATAAAAACTCTCAGAAAAATTTGATGAAATATACCTATTCCACATTTGATGAACTTCCTTTAACAGTCATCGAGGCTACTTGTTCAACTAAGTTCTAATCATGAAGGAGAAAGAGGGGGTAATACCTTCCCAAGAACCCATGATCCAGAATGATCTATCTACAACCAGTTTTAAAACACAGCTTTCCTTGTTCATTTTCTCATGGGTCTAATACTATCTACATCCTTATTGAACTTTCAACCTTTGAACATGAGGGGGTCATTTCACTAAAGATTTTAAACATTGATCTAATTTTAAACTTCAAGACTGGCCCTGTGAATGGGTCCCGACAATCTGCTGTGACGTGTCTCTGCAAACCAAATAGCTAGTCTCTGATTTTTAAATCGAAACTTTGTTTAGAATGGTCGGTGTAAAGAGCCCAGAGCATTAACCCTTTACCACACAATGCCTCCTTTTAACGACCCTGGGAAAGAAGCTTACTGAAAACATTGTGGGAAAAGGAGAAAATGCTGGTAATCAGCATTTTCTCCTTTTCTCACAGTGTTTTCTACCCTATCAAGAGAAAACTTCATCATTTGAGCCACAATGAAATTGTCGTCTGCTGATGCTTTCAATTTGGACAAGGCTGAAATTTTGTCGTCGGATAAAGGGTTTACTCATTACCATATAAATATGACTGTATACCCCTACAATGCACAGCATTGAAAGCATTGTGGTATAAGGAACAATTGCATTTAAAAAGCAAGTGCTCCTTTTTTCATGATGTTTTCTGAACCATTCAGATATAACAATTTTCCTTTCCTTCAACCTTTTATCCTTTGTGTCACCTGCAAAAGTGGTACATCTACACAGTCTGTAAGGCAATGGGTTAGACCAACAAAGAATCTTTTCCCTGCTTTTAGCATAACACATTTTGTTCTATCAACTATATTGAACAGTGGAAGGTGTTTGTGTGTATTCTATGTTGTCAATTGTTCTCTCACAAATTAATCATCATCTTTAAGAGCTGTTATGCAGTTGTTTAGCAACTGTAGCTGTGCCTAAAACATAAAAAGGTTTATAGGTACATAATCAGATTAACCCTTTCCCAAACGAAAAATTTTGGACTGGTCCAAATTGAAAGAGTTTGCAGACGACAATTTTAAATTTGATGAAAATGGCAGAAAGTTATCAAAAAGGGTAGAAAACACTGTGGGAAAAGGAGAAATTGCTCGTTACGAGCAATTTCTCCTTTTCCCACAGTGTTTTCAAAAGACTTGTACTGCAGACACATGAAAACCTGGGCTTGTTTGGGAAAGGGTTAATAATTACTTATTTGAGCCATGCTCTGGCAAAGGGGAACTTAATGCATCTCCATAATGCATCATACTTATTAAGCCATCACATAAGTATGGATCCATAATTGTCACATTTTGTAACAAGCGAATGAATCATTAGATAGACTTGCCCTTGGACATACAGAAAATTGACCAATAGTGAAAAGTTTTGTCTGCATGGACTGCGCAGGCTGACCTAGGCCGATCTTTTTCGCAGATGCATTGAGCCTCCTTTTAACAAAGCATGGCTCATTTGTACCTTTCCTGTAAGAAATTAAGTATGAAAAACTGATATTAAGTATACATGTAATAAGTATTTTATAAAATTGACCTTGCTTTTTAACCCTTTCCCAAACGACAGATTTTGGACTGGTCCAAATTCAAAGAGTTTGCAGACAACAATTTTAAATTTGATGAAAATGGGAGAAAGTTGTCAAAAAGGGTAGAAAACACTGTGGGAAAAGGAGAAATTGCTCGTTACGAGCAATTTCTCCTTTTCCCACAGTGTTTTCAAAAGACTTGTACTGCAGACACGTGAAAACCAGGGCTTGTTTGGGAAAGGGTTAAACCTCCAGAATTTACAAAACTACATCCAAAGTCAATGCAATTCTTACATATAAGCTTTTGCAAATGTTTTCCACATTGTGGCATGCTGCTTTTGAAATCATTCTGGCATCAGAAGTAATTGCATGTAATCAGCAATTTTTTGTTAGGCCTTTATGTAATAGCTATGTCATAGTCATTCAAAAACTTTGAAATTTTCTCATATCTCTGATATAATTGAAGATATTTACTTCATATATACTTTAGACTTAGGCAAGCTGTTAACCCTATGACAAAGCTATCACAAAACTTTGACCTGTTCTTCTTGAAAAGATTTTCTTTTTATGGCTCTGTAAGAAAAAAGTTTAGAATGAACAGTTTCTTTGTTCAGAGAAAACTAACTCACCCTTGCATGTTTGAGTTCTAACTCTACTAAATCTACAAAATTCTTCTTGAAGTAGGCTATTCTTCTAGTTCTAAACTCTGACAATTCTGAAAAAAAAAAAAAAAAAAAACACACACACTGGTGAGGTGTCCTAATTCCTGTTACACGTGCATACTTCACTGCTTATCTTCGGGCAGCAGACCGATTTTTAAAAACATTGTGGCAATAGAAGAAATTGCTTCCTATATCATAATATTTTTCATGCATCCATGAATGTAATAAACCTTATGTAATAAACCTTAATCAATGTTATCTGTCCTTTTTGGCAAGAATTTGTCCAAGTCATCTACTGCAAGATGGTTTCAAGATTTTATTTGTTATTTGAAGGACATGGCAGAATTTTTCCTTGGAATGCAGCTATTTGATGATAGAGGCTGTATGAACATAGCTGAGAATATTGCTGAAATGCACAAATAAAAGCACTGGCTGCAGTTCCATAACTGAAATACATGTACAGTCAAACCTGTCTTAAGCAAGCGGTCAAGGCCCCTTCCAAAATCGCTTGCTTAAGACAGGTGCTTGCTTAAAAGAGGTCGATCACGCAAGATGTTCTCTTCCACTCTTTGTTCTAATGTCAACACTTTTCTCTTGGTACAAGCCATAATTCCAAATATGATGTTAACAGTCTCGAGTCAAAAATACAATAGACAAATCATACGGTCAAAACATAAGAAATCTGCATCTTTGGTATAATCACCAATCAAAACAATGGAATGGTCGAAAGATGATTGGGCATAAAGATCAAACAGTCGTAGGTTTACTGGTCAATTAAAATGTGACACAGGTGTAATCGTCAATTAAAATTAATGTCATCAAAGACAATTTCTTAAACACACCGGCATAGGTAATAACCTATGCTAATTTGGCTGCAATCGGTTGTTAGGACAGTTTTCTTTAATCTTTTCTCACCTTTTAGAAGTAAGCAGACAAACAAGATGTCGAGGCATCTACACGTACGTTACGTAATTTCAGATTAAATCGAAAGCAGAAAAACGTTTTTGGTAGTCTGACTCGGGTAATTTACATTTGATTTCTAACTTCAAAATTTTTGACAAATCGGGAATAATACAGTACACTCCTCGCGGATTTTGCTATTTTTGCTGTCCGCGATGTATTTAGCGCGGACCCAACGCGGCGATTTTAGACCATAGGTGAACGCGGACTAACCCGGACCGATGTTAAACGCGGCAATCCCTGGCGGACCACGGCGGTCTGATTACGCAATAAATTCGACCGCGATGATACCGCCGCGATCAGACAGGTAAATTTTTTTAGTTCGGTTAGCAAAATTTCTCCAGAATTAACCCAAATACCGTATAAGTTTACTCCTTTAAAAAGTAATTTTATGTATTTTCGTGAGAATCGTTAAGAGTTTTTAAAAGACAACAGATAATATTCAGCACTGCAAAGCTATTTATCGGCTATAGAATTAAAACATTTAAACCTTTTACCATATATCTCGGGTTTTAACTACCCTGAGGTACTTTTGAAAATAAAGTAGAAAAGGAGAAAGTGTTGATTACCAGCATTTTCTCAATATACTTTACTACTATGTTTTCTACCCTGTCACAAACGAATTCGACAGTTTGTAAGCCTGTCAACCTCCCTGTCTATTTGTGTGTGGGGTTTTGCTCGTGAAGACTGCCAACGATGATAAAGGTCAGAGCACACATAACGTACATGTTCATTTTTGGTCCACAAAACCTGCAGATCACTTTTGTCTTTTCAGTGGTATGCAAGATTCTTTTATTTCACGTAAATTCTGAAACTTTAGTAAAGAGTTTGCGACCTTCCCTCTCGCCTCGATATCCAAAAGCAATGAACAATTTTCTCCAAATGGGCATCAAACGCCGAGTTTTGTTTTCCCTTCTTCCATTTATTCCCTTCTTTATAAAATTTCTCTCTTCCCTCTTACATATTTTTGTTATTTATTCCGTATCTCTTTCTCGCTCCTTCTCTTTGTCTCGGTTTCTACGATGGAATCTTACTGATTGTGGCATAAGTTTTGTAAAGTTTTATTTGCCATAACTTTTCTCTACAACCCTTGGAAGACTTGAACGACTATTAAGTTCTACTAGCATGCTGAATGGGTGTTTGAATAGACTGCAGGAAAAACCGGAAAAAAGTAGCAGGGGAAAAAGTATCGGTTGACAAAGAGACTAATCTTATTAAAGCACATGTATGTGACTTGAAAATTTTAGCGTTAGTTGATAAGTTAAATTGACTTTGTTCAAGAAATGTTATTTTTTTACTTTTTGTGACCTGAGATATGGAAGAATTGTGCAAACTGTATAATCCTAATTGAGGTCTAATAGTGTTCACTTTAATTTTTAAAGTCAATGATATTGCCAAACTGTTAATGATATACTGTCTTTAATCATCCTTTTAATTACATTTCTGAAATTATCTTAAACTATCGCTTTTCTTACAATATTCCCAACTCTTACAAAATTACATTTTTAACAACTTGAGAACGTAGAAAGTCCTTAAAAACGTGATAAGAGAAACACATTGTTTCCATCTCGCACTTAAAAAAAGTTTAATCATATCATTTACAATAATTGTTTGAAAGAAACAGCTTTGACAAAAACCGAATCTTTTTTCGCGATGCTTGCTTTTCTGGCAAAAATTGATACTTTTTTCCGATTCTTTCCATTTATATGTTCTTTCCGGTTGCCGTTCGAATACACTGTAATATTATCTTGCTATGATGGGGCCAGTCATTGTTCTCATGATTTTTCTTTCAAAAATCAACTTCTGTTAACTCTTTACCAAACGACAAAATTGTAGAATCGTCCAAATTGAAAGCATTTGCAGATGACAAAATAAAGGTGACTTAAAAATTGAAATTTGTTCTGGGAAGGGTAGAAAACACTGTGGGAAAAGTGTTTTCAAAGGCTTCTTTCTCAGGGGCGTCAAAAGTAGGGACTGTGTGGTAATGGGTTAAGAATGACAATTTATCACCTCCACAAAATCTTAGTAACTTGGTATTAGACATATGATGCCTTATCAGCGATAGGAAGTGACAGTGTCATGTAATTAATGTTTACCTCGAAATCCACTGCTGTAACGAGCCTGATGGACGCCCTTTAAAACATTTATGTTGAGTAATCCAGTATTGCACACACTGTCGAGTTATTTTACAGCCTTTTTCGTTCAAAGTTTTGGTAATAGCATACGCTTTTTTTCCAGAGTTAAAAAGGTCAATTATTTCTTGTTTCAACTGGTGTGATAGTTTGCCCATCTTCAAGGCAATTAGGAACAATGACAATGGAATGGTTCTTATCATTAAATTTTATTAAACAGGATACTAGTAATCTTACCCTTTACTCTTTTACAGACGAAATAGTTTAAGGCATGCACAAGTTGAAAGCATTCGCAGACGGTTTGTATAGAAGATGGAGACATCGAATTTTATTTCTCTTAGAAAGAAACACTGTAGGCCTAAGAGAAGAAAACTGCTATTAACAGCATTATTTTCTTTTCTTACAAAATTCTCACACGGCTTTCTTCGAAGGTTCTAGCAGAGCTGTGATAACTTGGTAAAGGGTTGAATCGTGCGTCGGCAATTCGTTCAATTCTGCGCATGCCCAACCAATGTTTGTATAAAGGGGGAGGAGCATTGTTTTATTAAAAGTCTTTGTTATCAGTGTGTGTGTGAATGGTGTTTTACGCCGCTTTCAACGTTATTTTAGTCATATCACGGCGACAGTTCACCTATTCATGTTTCCTGGGTTTCACCAGTACTAGGCTAGGCTCTGAAGTGTCTTGCCCAAGGACACTCCAGTGTAAAAACCCAGTGAGGCTCGAACCTGGGACCTCTAGATCATGAGTCCTGCACTTTACCACTGAGCCACACACGACCCCCTTTGTTATCAGTTATCTATTTTGAATGATTAATTTTATGGTACATGGGGAGTGGAAGGCAAAAATGCAAGGAGGCCCATATTGGATTGATAAAGTACGCAACTAATCATATTTTGTATGAAGTTGTCTTAGCGGTTTTGATTAAAAGGGATTCGAAAACATTGTGATAACAGAAGCCGATATTTCTTTCATATTCTTTTCCTCTCTGCAAATACTTTCTGACAAAAAAAATTGTATTCACTCGACAGAATTGGTAAGACGAGAAAATTTCTGATACGAAATTAAACCCTTGCCACACAATCCCTGGTTTTAACAAGTTTTGGGATGCAAGAAATAACAAAATGGGGGGGGGGGGTTTAAAGGTATTCATTCTACGTTTCGTTCATTCTAAAAAAAATCGCAAAAACGTGTTTTTATCCCGCAAAACTTTTTGGTAGTATAGCATACCGATAATAGCTTAACCCTTTTCCAAACAATCCCTGGTTTATACGATCCTGACATACAAGCCTTTTGAAAACATTGTTGAAAAAGGAGAAAATGCTGGTAAACAAAATTTTCTCCTTTCCTCAAAATATTTCCTACACTGCTGGAAACAATTCTCAATTTTTTAGCTACATTTAATTTAAACAAGACACATTACCTTTTTTCACTTCACATTTACATGAATTTGTATTTGTATACATGCAAAGGAAATAAAAAAAGATAGTATTTATAACACATAACAACTGTATTTCGATTTTGATACTGGAGCACAGTTTTTATGAACAGCGTGTACTAAGGGTAACGCATACTTTATTTTTCAATTGACCGCCGCTTATCAAAGCCTTACTGATAAAGCCGACACTACGGTAAATCGCGTGTCCATATATTACAGTGGGCAGATGTCTTTCAAGTCAGAAGGGGAGTTGGGTGGGCTTATGATTACCCTTAAAGAGTCTACCACAACACTGTTGTCGTTGTGGGGAATGCAGTTTCAGATCAGACTGCTCAAAACTTGCAATCTTATCTTTGATCTACACAGTCGAATTTGCTGCAGCACTTAAGACAAAAGTAACCATTAAGTTGGAATTATTTCGGTCTTCTTTGTTGCCTGAAAATGTCTCATGTTTTATCTCGGCACATTACGGTTAAGGTTAATTATTTGCGCGGAACTCTCGAGTTTTGAATCGCTGTTTATTCTGTAGAAACGTAAATTGAAAATTTAGCTCAAGTATAGAGAAGTTTACCACTATACTCTCCGTGTCAAAGATATTTTTATAACCCGCTTTTTTAGGGTCGTGAGTGTGATGATTTTTTTCTAAGGTTTTAAAGGACAAACGAAATTAATGTGTTTTTATTTTAACGTGCACATGTCGCTGGGTATTTCGAAACTTTCTCCCATGAACAAGATTTTATGAGAAGCTCAGTTATTTTCACACCTGCACCATTTCCAGGCGATTAGGCTTTAAACATATAGCTTTTTTTATTCACAGTATTTATTTTTATTAATTAAACCACAATCCCAGTATTTGTCAAATGTTTATGTAGTACTAGATAAACTATTCTTCAGAGTTTGGAGGTAGGGTCGTGTGTCTGAAATAGGTGAACTATCATCATATATTACACGCTTGAATTATTGTCCAAACCTAGCTTCGGCTAATCTCGTCTGCTTGCATAACGACGTGCACGTTTTTCAACTCTTTAGGCCGCTAATAGATTTATAGTGCCTTCAAAGAATACTTAAAGTACCTGAAATAAGCATTATTTTGTTGGTTT
Organism: Tridacna gigas; assembly: GCA_945859785.2. Classification (NCBI taxonomy): domain Eukaryota; kingdom Metazoa; phylum Mollusca; class Bivalvia; order Cardiida; family Cardiidae; genus Tridacna; species Tridacna gigas. Next base: position 72,157,798 of record OX244029.2, read on the forward strand.
AAATTGGTAATACATGGCGGGTGACTTGGATCTAAGCCTTCTATATCAAAGATTTGTAAGTTGTGTTAAAAAGTAGAATTGTTTGGTATTATTACTACATGTACCATAACATTTCGGACCAATAAATATGAAAAGTCAATCCACATGCTTGAAACTGAACCATAGATGAAGAAATTCAGATTCGCGAACTATCGCTTCTTTAGTACGGTAGATTTACATGATATTCAACACCAAAATAACATTTTTTTTCCAACGATATGGAAATGATGTGGGCGTTATTGAGTAAACACTCTTGTTAAAGATGCACTTTAAATACATGCACATGTACATGCACATGTACATGTACCTCTAAAATTCGAATGAAGAATATACATTTTTCATCGATACATACATGTATCTACCTCATGACTCGGTCGGTTGTTAAATGAAATGGATCCATGTTTTGTGATGGCTTGCTTGGTGCGTCGAGGATATGCATTAGAACCATTTTTCACAGAGTATGGCTCATTTCAATTTGCACTCAACGAGAAAATAACTCACTGTATGGTTGTTTTCGTAGGTCATCCGATTACCAGTTCGAAGGGAAACGGCTTTATTTAGTGCAATGGTGATTTTGTTTTTTGTTGTAACAATTTCTATTGACATATTATTTCATATATAGGTTTTTTTCCCAAAACGATGATGAAATAGAAATAATATTGTGTATCCAATTGAGTTCACTCCTTTTAGTAGACATTTTAATCCATTTCCTTCTTCTTTAATTGCCTGTTAGTTTAAACATATTTATTTTAAATCGATTGAGAAACAAGTCAATCTCTCTCGAATCTGCCTTCTGGGGACCTGAATATAATAAAAAGTCTTTCATATTCTCAGACAGTTAAGTTCCAAGATGTGAACGCATTACGTTTTCTGATCTTGGTCTTCTCTGCAAAAGCAGCTTTATGCTGAAAGGTTTGAGATGCTGAAGAGAACCCCAGTCTCGTTTTCGAAAACTACCAAAGTGCCGAAAGTTAAACCCCATTACCACACAATCCCTACTTTTGACGCCCCCGAGAAAGAAGCCTTTAGAAAACATTGTGGGAAAAGGAGAAAATGCTGGTAACCGGCATTTTCTCCTCTTCCCACAATGTTTTCTACCCTTCACAAAACAAATTTCAAATTTTCTGCCACTTTTATTTTGTCGTCTGCAAATGCTTTCGATTTGGACAAACCTCAAATTTTGTCATTTGGTAATGAGTTGCGATATGGCGAGATATTCTAGCCGGGATAACCTTCAAGTCCAAAAGATAACACTATGTTCAGCAAAGTTGATGGGATGGGATCCGCCAATATCTAGGCCTAGTGGCAGCAAAATGACGAGAGGGAAATGTATCCGTTTTTTCGGTTTAAAAATAACTTTGGTGGAAAAAAAAAGGAGAAAATATTCCGGACATTTTAAGCGACATATTTCTAGACATTCGCTGCTATTCGAATATTTTTTAATTTCTTACAGAAAATTAAACAGATCTATAGTTATTTTGACTTACCAAATGGACTGGTATAAATCCATCATCGGAATCTTAGTCGTAAATATTTAAGAAGGGTTAGATAAGGTCGTATAAAAAAGTGTCAGTCGGTTTAGTATGACACGTGCATATGGAACTAACAACTGGGACAGTACTTCACACTGCCGGAGTGCTATACCCAACATCAAAGAAATACCGAGTTAACCCTTGTCTCTCTTTTGTGTTAAGTTTGCATATGTTATTTTACCCTTTACCAAACAACAAAAGTTTAGACAGGTCAAAATTGAATGCACTTGCAGACGGACAAAATAAATGTTACTCAAAAATTGAAATTTGTTTCTAGCAGAGTAGAAAACATTGTGGGAACATGAGAAAATTCTGGTTACCAGCATTTTCTCCTTAGCCCACAATGTTTTCAAAATGTTTCTACCTCAGTGTTTTAAAAAAAATCAGGGAATGTTTTGCTAAAGGGTTAGAAGGCAATGAAAAGAGCGGGTTTTTATTTAAGAGAACAAGAGGATCATTTTAGTTCAAAATGTGGACCGATGTTTTGTTTTTCTGACGATCCAGCCTGCATTTTGAAAAAGCTAAATATAATATGTACAGTTTTATTCGTTACCCTTTGGTTTCCTTACACCCAGAGACTGAGAAAATGACGATAAACAGTGTGATAATATACACGTACAGGGTAGTGTAATTTTTAAGTTGTGTTTAAGTTTTTAATTATCATCAGAATAAAAAAAAAGGAATGGCTAATACGTAACTGCTCTATCTGTTTCATTTAATGAAGGGTAAGAAAGAATGTGTGATGAAAATATACCTGGAGCCTGTTGTACACGAACTTTAAAATAGTGCTTTTTTTTTCCTAGTGTGCAGTTTCAGACCGTGAGTGTACCGGTAAATTTTCGTGAATGCTACATTGTAAACACGTTTTTGCTCTTTAACCCATTAAACGGCATTCACAACAATAATTGCCTTTGCGACTTACATAAATTAAGTTCAGGCTGCACGAAATGTGCAGTCTGATTTTGGATGTACACCTTGCGCTCTTGTAGGACGAAAACAACATGGAAAAAATGCTGGTTCTTGGGTTTCTTTTTTTTTCAAATTAAATTGTAGATTATGTTATGGATTTTCGGCGCTCTGTGGGTTAAGTTATTAATTGGGATTCCAGTCGGAGTTTTTCCTCTTTTAAAGTACACGCTTGTGAGTCACAAACAATCAAGAAGTAGTAACTTTGGTTTTCGGTTTTTGGAATCCAGCATGAAATTGCACTTTTAATCCGAAATTCGAAATTTCATATCGCTAACACTAAATATGGGATAGGCCTACAAATTTGTAACTTAGCGAATAGCTGATTAAAATGATATATAACGTTTCGTGGCATCCTAACTTAAGTAATCCCTGTTGGCAAAGCTTATATCCGCATTTAATGGTACGAAAATGTTGCGGTCGTAATGGAAGAATTAGTTTCTGGTTCCCAAAACAGTGGGGAAAATTACAGATATTTATGTATAAAAATTTACAGTCATCCTGGCGAATTTTCCCCCGCGATCCCTCGCACAGTCGCCGCGATCCACCGCGTTTACCTCCTGCTGTGAAGTTGCCAATTATTTTCTGAGGCCGCGGTGACACGTCCGCCGCGTTTCCGCGGCCGATACCTGTACAGCAGATTTGCCGCGGACAAATTGGTCCGTCGCTGATCGCGGACTTGAGCAAAAAACGCGAGGAGTGTACTGTAGCTTACGAAATCATCAATTGCTTCAAAATAACCCGTTCTAGAGGATATCAGGTTATATGCATACAGCTGTTGATTGGCGATGTGTGTATATGATTGTTCGATTTTGACACTCTAGTTGTTAATCCGAAAACGGTCGGATGTGAGAAGTACACTAAGTGTGAAGTATAAGTTAGCAGTCCGACTTATGTTGGTTACTAGCTGCTACATACCAGGTTGTTTTGAAAAATGGGACACGATTTCGGCGGCCGTTGCGTGCGTTTTAAGGGTGCGTGTTGAATAAAGGTTCATATAGAGTAAAAGTAGTTGGGGGGACATTGAACTGGCCGTTAAGTGGAGGTTCACGCTGAATGGAGGTGGACGGATCACCAGGTTTGACTGAACATACACAGACTATTTTAAATCCTCAACAAATAAATAATCCATTCACCAACCTTTCTTTGCTGTTTCTGAAATTTTTTCAAATTTTTCACAGGCACTTTGTTGAGCTTTCTCTGCCTGTAAATGAAACAAAAAACAATTTTCAGTACATCTAAGTACAATACATTTTTGTATAATGCTCTGTGAAAAGGAGGCTTAATGCATCTGCAAAAAGTATTGACCCAGGTAAGCCTGCGCAATCTGGGCCGAAACTTTCTGCTATTGGACATTTTTCTGCAGCTCCTAAGACCAGTGTACCTCATGATCCAGTTGGTTGTTATAAAAATTAGATTTTTATGGATCCATAATACTGTTTTGACTTGCTTGGTACATGTATCCTGCATTACGGAGATGCATTAAACCCTATTTTGCCAGAGCATGGCTCATTTATAAAAACTACCATGAACAGTTATAACACAAAAATTTCAGACAGGTCAGGTGAAACATTTTACAACAAGAGCACCACATGCTGGTGCAAATGCTTGGCTGCAGTTGCTTTTAGAAATAGACTGATTGTCAGTGAAAATTTTAAGTTGTAAAAGGGGACATATCTGTGTTCGAATGTTTTTTTTATGGTTACCTGCCCCTGTTGTATTGCTTCCCCTTTTTGATGTACTTTAACAGCTAGTTCAAGTATGAAAGAAAATATCTTCAGTAAAGACAGAGGTATTATGTAATGTCAAAGTTTTTGCACGACAACATGGACCGACAGAGCTATGTCATTACCTTGATGTTTTCTTAGAAAACAGCAAGCTACAAAGTGTATTTGATGGATGACACAGAACAGTTTTTAAAACTGGTACTGTTACAGAATGTACCTAATTGCCCCTGCAAATTGGTTTAACAGAAGGAAAGATGGGTAACAAAATAAGCTCCTAAAACAATATTTTGTTTTCCAAGGCAATAAATATGCAAGCTGGAAGATGAAAGTTCTTTGTTAAATGCCTTTTTTATATAGGATGGATGATATTTGAAGTAACATTAAAACATACTTAGTACAAAATTCTGCATGAATTATAACTCTATCTTCACCATCCCTAATTCAAATATTCAGATATTTTCCTGGTGTAGAATATTGCAATTTACAAACAACATGTCTTAAGGCAACATGACAATTTTAGAACTGGTCTTTATAATGCAGTAACTTCATTTGTCACTTTTCTGGTGGAATTCACCATTTCCAATTTTTGTATTTCTTATGTTTTCTTCTCCATTTATCTTTGAATTGCTAGAGTTCTAAACTGGCACTATGCAATTTTCCAATGATATCACAACAGAAATTTTCTTGCAATATCCTGTAATGCAGTACTGCTGACTTTTAATTTGTGAGTACTGCTGATTTTTAATTGTGAGTACTGCTGATTTTTAATTTGTGAGTATATGTTAAGATATAATTTCAACTATAAGTACCTGCTGCACATCTTTATTCTTTGTTCTTGCCTTCTCTAGGTTTTTATTTGCATTTTCATAGTCTGCTAGTGCACGTGTCCGTCTGTACAATAAATCTTTAGCTGCCTCAGAGTCTCTCATATAGTATCGTAATGTATCACTTAATTTCAAATCTTCATCGGAAGCAACTCGACCCTCCAACTTCTACAACCAAATCAGAAATTTCTTAACATCTCCATAACTGTTTGGATAGTAAGCATGCTTACCTCCTTTTAACTCTTTACCAAATGACAAAATTGTAGGTACCGGTATGTCCAAATAGAAAGCATTTGCAGAAAACAAATAGATGTGACCCAAAAGTTTAAATTTGTTTTTGGGAAGGGTAGAAAAGATTGTGGCAAAAGGAGAAAATGCTGGTGGCCAGGGTTTTGTGGGTAAATCAACTGAAGCACTTCTAATGAAATATTGGACGCTTCTGTCCATTTGCCTGCATTAACATTCTGCCACACAATCCTAAATTTTAATGACCCCGAGGTAGAAGCCTTTTGAAAACAGTGTGGGAAATGGAGAAAATGCTGGAAAGCAACATTTTCTCCCTTTCCCACATTGTTTTCTACCCCATCAAAAACAAAAATCATTACCTGAGCTAGACTTAATTTGTCGTCTGCAAATGCTTTCAATTCGGTCCACTCCAAAATTTTGTCGTTTTGTAAAAAGTTCAGTGCCCCTGCCAGGTGCATTTACTGCATCTGTCTGGCTCAAATCATTTGCTCTTTGTTGCAAATTTACTGGTCGTTACAATTGGGCACTAATCTGGGATGGGCTCATTTAAGTCTTATAATGAAGTCAGAACAGTATTCACCCACACACTTACTAACTAATGACTCATAGTTTTGCAATTTCAAAGGCCTCTCAAAGACAAAATTTTAAACAGCAAAGACATCATGATATATAGATCTCATGTGTTATGATTTAGCCCGTCTGGTTAGCTCAGTGGTTAGCGTATCTGACTCATGACCTGGTGGATGCGAGTTCGATACCCGGTTAAGGCAAAACTTTTCGCCTTTCATCTCTGATGCATGTGAGAAAAGTAGTCAGTAGCTTTGGAAAGAAAGTTGTTTCAGTACTGGTATAAGAAAGCCAGGAAACACATGGGTGTGTCACTGACCGCCATGGTATGACCTGAGCTGTTAAAGTGGCGTTAAACTCCAATACAAACAAACAAAATATTATGATTTAAAGTCTGCAAGTAAACTCAACTTGTTCCATGAAGAGAAGCATAGTTTTTACTGATAATACTTTCTTACTTTACTGTGAAATATAAAAGCAATGCAGTCACAGTAGTATTGACCCATACACCTATTGATTACTGAATCATAGTTTTGCAATTTCAAAGGCTCCTTTGGTAAAAATATCTCACAAAACATTAGGTACAGTAGGCAATGTGAGATTTGTTTGCATGTTCTCTGTACATATCATGTCCATGACAAAATTCAAAATAGCAAAGATATCATAAAATAAAGATCTCCTGTATTTCAATTTAAAGTCCTTGTTTCATGAAGAGATGCATGGTTTATGTGTATAAAATTTTTTGACTGTGAAATATAAAAATAATATAGCAGGACTTACTCTTGCTTTTTCTAAGGCTTCAGCAAGTTTAGTGAACACTCTGAAAGTAAAGATGAACTTGCATTAAGCAATCACTAACCTTTAACCCTTTACCACACAATCCCCAGTTTTAACGACCCTGAGAAAGAAGCCTTTTGAAAACATTGTGGGAAAAGAAGAAAATGCTGGTAACCAGCATTTTCTCTTTTTCCCACAATGTTTTCTACCCTATCAAATACAGAACTCACCATCCTAGCAACATTTAATTTGTCATCTGCAAATGCTTTCAATTTGGTCCAGTCCAAAATTTTGCCATTTGGTAAAGAGTTAACAGAAATGAACCACTTTAACTGTTACTAGAGTTATGTTGTTAGCCTTCTGTCCACCTTTGGTACAGTGAAAGCAACACTCCTTGCTTTTACACTTAACCCTTTATGACACAATCCCGTGAAGAAGGCTTTTGAAAACATTGTGGGACAAGGAGAAAATAATAGTAACCAGCATTTTCTGCTTTCCCACTATGTTTTCTAACCTTTCACAGACATGTTCCAACATCTGTGCTAGATTTTATTAGATTTTATTTGTTGTCTAAATATGCTCTCAATTTGGACAAGTCTAAAATTTTGTCATCTTGTAAGGAGTTAATCAGTTTTCATGGACTAAAGGTTTTGTTACCCTTTGGGAGCTTTATAAAGGGAAAAGTCACCTTCCTTCTGCCACAGATCTAGCACCTCTGTACTTTTAGCATTTTAAAAAGCATTCTAACAAAAGTATCCAACAAAAGGGTAGGCAGTGTAAAGTAAAGATCAGAATATGTATTTCCTGCAGTCTGATCACAACCTACATTGTCTGCAAAAGCCACTACATTTATACAGTAGTTGTACTTAAAGCTGTAAAGTTTAACAATCCAATATTTTGTACAATTTTGAGAAAATAAAATGACCAGTTTATTTATTTGGAAGTTCAATGATTTAACCAACTACAATACCAATAATGTATCAGTATTTTTTACTTCCCTGTAGTAGAGAAAGCAAACATTGTGAAAAAGAAAAAGTAATGTCTTGTTATAGTCAATTCACATCTACATGTACTCCAAGCGTTAAGTGCATTTTATTCTTCACTCTAAGAATTTTAAGAAAAGGTCTGAATTGAATCAAAAGCATTTGCCGCCAACAATCAAATGTTACTCAAATGATCAAATTTGTCTTTGAAAGAGTCGAAAACATTGTGGGAAAAGGAGGAAATGTTGGTTATAGGTATTTTTCCTTTTTCAACAATGTTTTCACTTCAGATCAAAGATTAGACCGCTTGTTCTATGCAGTTTGACCTACAGTAACTTCTCAGGAACAATACTCTTATGAAGAATTCCATAGTTTAAAATCGTAATGACAATATTTACTTGTCTAATCCTGTATTTTCTATAGTTGCCAACTGCACAAAACCTGAGGATATTTGAATGTAGTTATCTGCCACGTCTGTAAAACAAAATTAGGATTGATTAAATGGTCTTCCATGCTGCTTTCAGCAGTATTTCAGATGTAAAAACCCAAGTTCACTTATTTGTGTATTTCCTGGGTATAACAAGTGAGGTTTTCCCAAGCACATTTGCCTGCAACCAGAGATACCAGCAGAGATCAAAACCAGAACCATTTTATTACCACACATTTCAATTTTAACCCTTTACCATACAATCCTCAGCTTTAATGACCCTAATGTACAGGTTGTTTCAAAACATTGCAGGCAAAGGAGAAAATGCTTGTAACCAGCTTTTTCTCCCTTTCCCACAATGATTTGTTTACTTTTAGAGACCAGTCTAATAATTAGAGCGACTTTTGAGTTGTCTTCTACAAATGCTTTCAATTTGGACAAGTCTAAAGTTTTCTAATCTGGTAAAGTGTTAAATCCTACAATACATCACAAGAGGGCCATGATGGCCCTGTATCGCTCCACTGGCTTATAAATATAAACCATGAAGAGAAGTCTTCACTATATAAGCCCTTATAAAACTTTGACCCCAGGGCTACAGTCAAACTAAATGGGGAATATGTGTATTAGAAGAATAACATGCCAAATTTGGGAGTTCTTGGCCTTATGGCTAGTAACAAGACGGTTTCTGAACTTTTCACTCCATAAACCCATGTAAAACTTGTGACCCCTGGTGCAGGGCCAAACTTGATCCTAGGGCTGTAACTTGGGCCCTCTTTGTAGTTGTCCACTAGATAATGCTATAATTATGCAAAATTTGGTAGCCTAAGCCTTATGGCTATGTACACCAAAATTTAAAAGTTTTTCCCTATGTAAGCCTATGTAAATCTTGTGAACCCCTCCCCCCCAGCATGAGGCCAAATTGATCCCAGGACTATAATTTGGGCACTTTTGGTAGACCCCAACTAGATCAAGCTAAATGCAAAATTTGGTAGCTCTAGGCCTTATGGCTAGGTACAGGAAGATTTTTTAAAGTTTTCTCTATTTAAGCCTATGTAAAACTTGTGACCCCTGGGGCAGAGCCAATTTTGACCCCAGGGCTATAATTTCAAGAAACATGATAGAGGTCTACTACATAAAGCTACATGCCAAATTTGGTAGCCCTATGCCTTATGGTTTCAGACAAGAAGATTTTTAAAGTTTTCTCTATATAAGCCTATGTAAAACTTGTGACCCCTGGGGCAGAGCCAATTTTGACCCCAGGACTACAATTTCAAGAAACATGATAGAGGTTTACTACATAAAGCTACATGCCAAATTTGGTAGCTCTATGCCTTATGGTTTCAGACAAGAAGATTTTTAAAGTTTTCTCTATATAAGACCATGTAAAACTTGTGACCCCTGGGGCAGAGCCAATTTTGACCCTAGGGCTATAATTTCAAGATACATGATAGAGGTCTACTACATAAAGCTACATGCCAAATTTGGTAGCCCTATGCCTTATGGTTTCAGACAAGAAGATTTTTAAAGATTTCCAATATTTTTCAGTTTTGTTGCCATGGCAACCAGAGTTTTTGAAGGAATCAAATTCTTTCAAGAAATTCTGAAGAGGACCATGGCAGGATCATTTCTGTGAAGTTTCATGAAAATTGGATGGGTAGTTTCAGAGAAGAAGATGTTTGAAATAAAAGTTAACGCACGGATGGACGGACGGACGGACGGATGCACGACGGACACCGGGCCATGACATAAGCCCGCTGGCCTTCGGCCAGTGGAGCTAAAAATTGCAGACTCACCCATACTGACAGCATTTGCAGACAACAAATTAAAAGTGCCTCAAATGAAAAAAAAACTTTTCTGTGCATTTTCACAGACATTTAAAATAATTTCAGCAATATTTTATATGTTGTCTGCAAATGCTTTCAATCTGGACAAGTTTAAAACTTTATCGATTGGTTTAAAGTTAATTTGAGAATACACATTGAAATGGACGACATCCATATCATGCACAATTTCTCCTTTTCCCATATTTTTTCACAAGCAATCTGCAGTAAAATACAGTTTGTCCATCAGTCAATCTTTTCACAAGTATTCTTACTTAACAATCTGAATTAATTTTAGCTGCCTTACAATATTTTGATGTTGTTAACCCTTTCCCAAACAAGCCCTGGTTTTCATGTGTCTGTAGTACAAGTCTTTTGAAAACACTGTGGGAAAAGGAGAAACTGCTCGTAACGAGCAATTTCTTCTTTTCCCACAGTGTTTTCTACCCTTTTGGAGAACTTTCTTTCATTTTCATCAAATCTAAAGTTGTCGTCTGCAAACTCTTTCAAATTGGACCAGTCTAAAATTTATCATTTGGGAAAGGGTTAATTTATGGATGTGTCACTACACAATGACAGCACCATATTCCATCCATGGTAAACACTGGCCCTGTATAGATCTTCATATACACTTCTTTCAGGTTGGTAAGTTGATTGTTAGATGTTTAATATTGTTCTTAACCATATTTAAGTAATATTGCAATGGCCAGTGTACCTATTGACCCATTTTCGACTTTAACAAGTGCTACGCAAAACATTCTTTTCAAGCCACTGGGTTATGAACAAAACAAAAAACTTTCAGCATTTTTCAAAAAGTATTTTCAAACCCTTCTTGAGCAAAAGCATCAGACAGTGTTTGCATTGGAGAAAGATTCCATGATTCAAAGCAATCATGTAAATTATGTATATTAACAGCCCAAAATGAGGGGGCTTTTGAAATCATTGTGCAAAAAAAGGAAAATTGCCATTAACCAGCAATTTCTGCTTTTTCCACAGTGGCTTTCAATTTGGGTAAGTCTAAAATTTTGTTGTCTAGCAATGCCAAAGTATTCTGTGTTGGTTTCTAGTAAATATATGTGAGCCATGCTCTGGCAAAAAGGGGCTTAATGCATCTCCGTGATGCATTATACCATGCAAGTTATGATATAATTATGGCTCCCCTTATATCTATTTCCTTTCACAACCGACTGAATCATGATGTAGACTGGTCCTTTGACATGCTGGAAATTTAAACAAAGCAAAAGGTTTCGGCCCATGTCAGTCTGCGCAGACTGGCCAGGCTGACATGGGTCAATACTTTTTGCAAATTTATCAAGCCCCCTTTTCATAGAGCATGACTCATGTATTTTAGCAAGAAGTCAATAATGGCATTATAGCCTTCTGATACAGTGTTTGGAGGGATTAAAAAAGCACCAACAATAATAAAGAACTTACTTTTATGAGCTTTTGTCATTTTGTCTGATTTAAAGGTAGCATCCTTAATTTTGTGATGGTATTCTACTAGGAATGTCTTCTCATTCTCGAAAAAGTCATCAATATCCTGGAGAAGACATAAATAGAATATCAACATTGCTTATAGCTATTGATGACGAAAGGAACAAGATGTTTACTACAATGCAAAATGGCTGAATCTTGTTTGAATGAAAAAAGGATATCAGTATACAAGACCTGATTCATTTCTTCATCAAAGTATCCGATAAAATACACTTCAATCACCTAAACAGAAAGCAACAAGTTAGGAATACATGGTTACCAGATAGCCCTGTGTTTATAGCTTATGTATAAAAATGAAAGGACTCATTACCAAATGCATAGGTTGTGACATACCTTCTGACTAGAGAGTAAAACTTCATCCACTCCCTTTGTGATGGTTTTGAAGAAACCTCCAACCTTTTCTTTTTTGTTTTTACCTCTTACACTCAACTGGCAGAAAAAAAAAAGAAATACAAAAACTCATATATAAGACCCTGTTCAAAGTACAATTTAATTTACTAAAGCACAATTAGTAAAGAAAAAATGTATTAAGTTTAATTCTCAATTACCAATTACACACAAATTGCTGCAGAATGCCAAGTATGGCACCTTCAAATCGAATTCCTAAAACTCAGCCTTTTTACAAAACAAAAAAAAAAAACTTATCCTTACTGCAAGCACTTGTAGACAAAATACATGTAACTGTAATCATTGATTGATTTTATCTTTTCAAGAATGCCTAACGCATGTGGAAAATACTTGTTTCACAGTCTTTGGTAAACATTTACATCTAATTTATAAGATGCCTTGACAGGAACCTTATTTTAACATTTCATATGTAAACTACATCAAAAGAATGCCACTTATGGCACCTTCGTTTGAACTAGATACACTTGAACTAATTCATTTTAAGACTGATTTGATTTATACTTGAATTCTTTACCAGACAACAAAATTTTAATGTTGTCCAAATTGAAAGCACTTGGAGACTTTAGATTCACTTTGGCCAAATGTCTCATACAGGATAGAAAACATTTTGGGAAAAAGAGACAATGCTGGTTACCTGCTTTTCCTCTTTTTCCCCCACAATGCTCTCAAAAGCCTTCCTTCTCAGGGTTATTAAAACCCAACCCTGTTTGGTAATGGGTTAGTACTAAATCCAGCCAAGCTTTCCCAAGTGTGGAAAGATCTTTGAAAAAAAAATTCTATAAACAAACTAAATGAAGTTGCTCATAGACATACTCACATCTTGATCATAGCTCAAAAACACTTCAAAATTCATATCAGTCCGTAGTGAAGGATGGGCAGCAAGCCTCTGTAAAAACACCTCATGCATGGCAACAGTCTTCTTGAATGTGGCCAGGTATTCTCTGAAATAGTCTAAATTCATTAACTTCTGTGGAAAACTTTTTCCCTCTTGGAGAGGGGCACTTTTGAAATCACTGAAGGAAAACAAGAGATTGACTAAACTGTTTTCACATGTATCAATGCATTAGGATATTCATGTTCATAACCCATATTTCCCTGGTCATCCTCAAATTTGTTTCAGCATGTAAGAAGTAAGCTCATAGCTAACAAGTCTTGGTTTTCCACCAACAAAACTTATTAAAAAGACTCTTAACCACACACATGTAATTCCATAATTATTTGGACTGATCTAAACCTTTGTTGTTTGACAAGAATTACGTATGAAGTAAATCTTGTTAAAAATATTTCACATTCTATTCTGACACAATTCTATAATTAGGAAACAGTTTATATTTACGCCTCTAATTCCTGTTTCATCTTTGTGAATTCTTCTTTTGTCATTGTCCCTTCTCCCTCTCCCAGTTTCTGTAACTTTTCACGCGAGGCATCAAAATCAGGCCTTGGGGGTGCTGGGGGAATCTTGTAAATGAAACACAGAAAATTATGTAATCATCATGATCTGTAAGTGAAGATTAGTCTTAAAAGCAATTAACCTGTTACCACATAATCCCAAGTTTTAACAACTCTGAAAGAGAAGCCTTTGGAAAACATTGTGAGATAAGGAGAAAATGCTGGTAACCAGCATTTTCTCCTTTACCCACAATGTTTTCTATCCTTTCAAATCTTTACAAAACAACATAGTTTTGGACTTCTCAAAACTGAGAGAATTTGCAAACGGCATTCATATGAGCATATTAGGCTCATGTTAAGAGATTTCTCTTTTATAGACTAGAAAACATTGTGGAAATAGGAGAAAATGCTGGTTACCAACATTTTCTTCTTTTCAAACAACATTATCAAACGCCTCCTTCATCAGGGTCATTAAAACCCAGGACTGTGTGGTGAAGAGTTAAAGACAACTTCCATCATTTGAACTGCATTGATCCAGTTTTCTTCGAATACTTTCAAGGTCTAAAATTTTGTTGTGTGGTAAAGGCTTAATGTTACAATCAGTTTGAATTGTTTTTTTGATGGCTAAAGAACATCACTGGCACATTTGGACTTAGATCATGTATGTAAATGTTCAAGTCCAATAACCCTTTATCAAACAAACCTCTTTTTTTTTTGTGAACCTGCAGAGTAGGCTTTTGACAACACTGTTGGAAAAGGAGAAAATACTGGTAATAAGCACTTTCTCCTTTATCCAATTGTTTTCAATCCTTTCAAGGATCTTTTAAACCATATTGTTTTTTTGAGGAAACTGCTCTCAATGTAAGCAAATTTACAATTTTAAATTACAGCCAAGAGCCTTACAATATACAGCTGACACAAAATTGTTCAAATGTTTGAAGATTTACATGTACTTTGAAAAAGTTTCCTCAGCAAATTACCTCTGGTAGATACTTCTTGTGTATTGCACCAGACCACTGTTGTAAATACTGTGGAAAATGAAGAATTTGTTCATGACAAGCAATTACCCCTTTGGCCACAATGTTACAATTCCTATTTTTCAAGGGTGCACAAACAGTGGTCTGCTCTAAGCCCATTTCAGGAGATTATGATTTAATATCAGTAACATAACAAGAGCCCTGCATGGGGTAAAAATTTAAGTAGAAAACCAGCATAACAATGTCTAAAATGTTTTGAACTTTACCTGCCTTTCTGCTATTGGTTCCTCTACTGATAATTAACCACTGGCCTGGTTTGAAGTATCTTTAATGGTGATAGAGATATAAGAAAATCTCAGTTTTGGCACCACAACAATGCAGACAATGACAGGGGTATGACAATACCTCAATATTTTCTTTGAAAACAGCCTTGACAGAAAGAGAATAAAACAACACAAAAAAAATTAAATCCTATCTAAAGATTAATCTACAGTTATCAGTGCAAGAACATAATTAAATGTACCACAATTCCAGCATACTCCACATTTTCCACATAACGGTCATGTAGCCAAATAAACTCTTCATGTTGCCTAACTACGGAGAACTCTGGTTCCTTAAACTGTGGTAGTGATGTCTGTAAAAAGATTATGAGTATAAAGAATGTGTTAACCTGTAATAGGTCACAAGAGTGCTCCATGTATCTTCACAAAGTAAGTATGATATGTAAAGAATTGTTAAAGAAATCAGTAGCTTTGAGAGTTTCAGAGCAGCTGTAGGAGAACATGTGCAGCTTTAACCACAATGTCAAATACTTTTGTCCACACTGCTGAAAAAGTTAAAACAGCATAATCTGATCTTGGATCTGCCCAATATTTCAGGAGATATTTTAGTCCAAACAGTTTGAATTTGCAACATTTGGGCTTTAAAACTGACTATAAACTGCCTTTACAATTCATTTAGGCAACCTGAAGGTAAAAAAGATTTAGACTGATTGTAATCTATAACTCCAACTATCTCTGTTTTTTTCGCCGAGCCCCCGTCGCTCAGTCAGTAGTGTACAGGACTTGAGAACAGGAGATTGCTGGTTCAATCCGCGGCTCGGCCAATTTCTTTCCAAGGATTGATGATAGTCACTGCGACAGGATTCATTCCTCTCTCACAGCTGACCATTGTTTCGACGATGGTTATGTGGGAAAGCAGCCAGTGGCTTGGAAAGAATGTTGTTGGTAGTACTGGTAAAAGGAACTCCAGGAAAGCATGGATAGGTGCACTGGCCGCCGCGATATAACTGAAATAGTGTTGAAAACGGCGTTAAACACCTTACAATCAGTCAATCAATCTCTGTTTTCTAGGCTTCACAAAAAGTTAAAGATATATGGGGGTCATCAAAATCTAGTGCCATTACAGAACTTGAAAAATGTTACTCCTTTG
This sequence comes from Tridacna gigas, assembly GCA_945859785.2. Taxonomy (NCBI): domain Eukaryota; kingdom Metazoa; phylum Mollusca; class Bivalvia; order Cardiida; family Cardiidae; genus Tridacna; species Tridacna gigas. The sequence continues at coordinate 72,173,405 of OX244029.2, forward strand.
AATCCCAGGTACTCCTCTTATTTGTACCTCTAGTAACCCTTAACTAAACAATCCTTTGTTTTGATAAATATGGGGAAACAAATTTCCAAAACATCGTGGGAAAAGGAGAAAATGTTTGTAACCACCATTTTCTTCTTTTCCCACAATATTTTTGACCCCTTCAAAGATAAATCTCATTGTATTAGCTAAATTCATTGTCTGCAAATGGTTTCAATTTGAAAAAGTGTAAAATTTTTTACGTTTGGTAATGGGTTAGCATTCCCTTCATTATATCCTACTGCACTAAATCTATTATCTTAAATGTAATTTGCAGTGTCATCATTACAAAAGTTCCTGAGGTCTTTTACATATACACATACTGAATTAGGCCCAAAAAATGGACACCTTTCAAATGTATCCCATTATTAATATGCTTGCCAAGCATTTGCTCTTTTTTCCCTCTAATTTTCATGTAAAAATGAAAAGCCTACCTTAGTGTGCACTGTAAATTTTACTTTATCTCTCTCACTTAGTGCATCTGAAATGTCAACTAGTAAAGTTGTGTCAGTTGACAAATCTACTGTATCAGAACGTCCCTGTAAAAGGAATTAAAGCAAATAACAACCGTGTCAACAGATGGTAAAAAGAGTTAAATACCAGCAAGGTGAGCTTATCTGGGCATAAAATTGAAAATGAGATTGAAAATGAGTTAGAAACTATGCATCAGTGTTTTTACGACTGTTAAAAACAGTCGTAAAAACACTGATGCATAGTTTCTAACTCATTTTCAATCTCATTTTCAATTTTATGCCCAGATAAGCTCACCTTGCTGGTATTTAACTCTTTTTTACATACGCAGCATGAATGTCATTATTCCTTCCACTGAAAACATGGAAGCTATAAATAACAAAGCTAACAAGAACTCACTTGTCTACAGAGACAATTTTCACTATATCCAATTCCTGAGAAGCAAGGTATGCAAACACCAGCTCTAATTCCATCCTAGCAGTGATGAATTTTGTGCTGCATTTTAAAAATTCTGTATCTGTTTATCCTTGTCTGTATCACTATCAATCAGGCCCCCTTGACCAACTTGGCATATCTAACGAACTGACCATTGTTTCAATGATGGTAATGTGTGAAAGCAACCAGTGCCTTGGGATGAATATTGTACATTGTACTGGTAAAAGAAACGCCAGGAAATCATGGAAAAATGCACTGGCCAAGATATAACTGAAATGTTAAAAACAGCATCAAACACCATACCATCAATCAATCAGCCAGCTTGACTGAAACCTTTTCTCCCAACCTATTTGCGGGACTTTGCTGTATTTGTATCTTCATTGACATCTGCAGTGTAGACAGCTTTGCTGAAGCTGTTGTCTTCCAAAGCTCTGTAGGTTTTGACTGGGATAATATCGTTTTACAGTTTAAAATCATTCCCACAAAATGCTGAGTTTAATGCCCCTGGCAAATTGGACTTTTAAAAACATTGTAGAAAAAGGAAAAAAATGCTGTTACAAAAAGGAGAAAATGCTGGTAATCTCCTTTTCCAACGATATTTTCAAACCTTTCAGAAATAAATCTAATCATTTGAGCCATATTTGTCATCTGCAAAAGCTTTGAATTTGAAACGGTCTAAAATTTTGTTGTCTGGTAATGAGTTAAAATCAACAGACAACACTGATTAAAACCTAGCCACAAAGATGTGTATCTGTCCATCCATAAATAATCCAGAGTGAAAACTGGTCTTGTATTCTTAAACTCTTTGACACAAAAGCAGGGTACCAGTATCTATTTTCTTTAATACCATTTGGGAGTCCAAGAGAAAAATGTTTCATTGATGAATCGGCAAAAAAATCAAACAATAAAATGGTGTTTTTGCAAGCATGGTTTCCTGTATGTGTACTGCACGCACAGATTTTGAATTGTTTTATACTGTTTACATGTTTTAATCAATTTGTACACGATTGATGTATATATGTACGTGAATGAGCACACTGCCAGCTCATCACAAGATTCAAACCCCGAACCTATGGTATGAGAGGAAGACACTGTAACCCTACACCACTTTCTCCCACAACGAACAGTATAAAAGATCAGATTAGCTGCATTACAGCTCTTTGTTTTCTGAATTATTTACGACTGAGACTCTGCAGATCTTACCCAAAATCAGGAAAAAATGTGATAACTCTTAACTTCATGTTGCTTCAGTTATATTAGTTGAACAGATATTTCTAATAGTGGTTATACACCTTCTAGAAATTATGATCCATGACCATTAACAGTAGGGTTCGACATTAACATTTTTTGCAACTAGACCAGTGGACTAGTAACTTACAGTTTTTACTAGACCACTTGAGATTTCTACTAGACCATTTTTGAAAAATGAAGAACAAGTTTAAAGTCCAGCCAAGAAAATTCATCCTTCCATTTGGTAGAAAATGACCTTTTCCTTTTATTTTTTTCATAGTTTTGTTTTGATTCAGCTTTATTTTTTCTTTTTGGATTTTCATTTTGAGCTTCACTTCCGTCTCGATCAGGTGTGAATCCAAACTTATATAGGTTTGACATCTTCGCGCGTCGTCTGCTTCGTTGTCTATGTAAACAGCTGGAAGACTCATTTTCGGTTGTTGTCAAAAAGGAAACTATCTTTTCACTCTATATTTCTTAAATCCTCCTAAGACAATCTCGGTAAAAGTGTGTGGTAATGAAGGAGAAAAAAGATAAACATCAAGATAAATTTTACGACTTTTAATCTGGACTAAAAATATATCGAACTTGTACCCCTTTTGTAACGTTACCATCCAATAACGACGAACAGTAACAGGCTACCAGTCTAAAAATAGATCTAGCCATTGATAGTTGGTTTTTCCTATAACTGTCAATTGTCGTCCATGCGTGAAACAATTGACAGTTTTCCTGTTGAAAAAAAAAATGTTTTCAATACACTCTCGGCAATTTAACCATCTTATTACGTATGCTAGAGATCTTCTTCGGTAAACGGCTGATTCAGTGATCGCCATTGGTTAATTATGCGATTAATGCATGAAAATAATACAAATTTCTCGATTTTTTTTTTTTTTGCACTAGACCATTCAGGCTAGCTCGACACAGTCTCACCTAGCCCACAGGTGAACGGCGAGCGACAATGTAAATCCTATATTACACACTAATATACTGAAAGGTAAACACTCGTAATGTATTTTTAATACCCCAGTCACAAATTCCATGCTGTTTACAAGTTATTTTACTACCAATATTAACATCCATAGTACCAATCGATAGCGGAAACATTATTCTACAAGAAAATTATGTCACAATTCGAGCCAATTTAAGCTGCTAAGAAATATCTATCTCGAAACTGTCAAACAACCCAACTCGGAAGAGATCTGATTGCACTGATTTGCGAAAATTTTCAAGAGATAAAACCCATTTTCAACGCGGAAGCAGTTAAATATTTGACAAGTATCATTTCGGGTCCAGCAATATTAAGGCATATAAACCTGAAACATTAAACTATTTGATGTGAATAGGCTGTACAATCCTTATTTCAATCGGTAAATCTGTCCGGCGCTCAGCTGCCTGCCATTTTGATGTACTAAGCATGCTTGGTTTGTTTTTCAAAACGTGTTCTCATTGGTTATAGATGAAGGTGTGTTTGGACCCGGACAATGAGAAAACGCGATACAAAAGCATGCTTAGTAGGCCATGAAAGATGAAGGATGAAATGCGATCAGATCTCTTCCGAGTTGGGTTGTTTGACAGTTTTGAGATAGATATTTCTTAGCAACTTGAAATGGCTCAAACTGTGACATGATTTTCTTGTAGAATAATGCTTCCACTATCCATTGGTACTATGGATGTTAATATTGGTAGTAAAATAACTTGTAAACAGCATGGAATTCGTGACTGGTGTATTGAAAATACATTACGAGTTTTTTACCTTTCAGTATATTAGTGTGTAATATAGGATTTACGCTGTCGCTCGCCGTTCACCTGTGACCTAGCCCGAACCAATGGTTTACTAGACAATGTCGTTCGGACGTGCCTTAATGTCGAACCCTGAACAGCTATAGATATGAAATTCCAGGATATAAACTACCAGGAAAGACAGACGACACATCAACTGAGCACTTCTACACTATCCTACTAATAGCAAAATGATAAATAGAGATATGCATCTCACGAGTTTCACTAAAGGACGTCGTTTCATGTTGTGTTAAAGGTAGGGCGATACTGATAACGCCCACTTTTGGAGAATACATTCACCCTTCAGTGCTGACGTACGAACTTGTTGGCACACTAAATTTGGCAGGGAATCAATATTTGCCGCAAAATTCAACTGACAAGGAAACCTGACAGCCAGGGAATGGCCTGACCGGTTCTTAGTCTGGATCCCAAATGACACTAATCCGATTTGACAGACGTAGGAAGTAGTGGGTTACTCACCTTACCATCGTCCCCGGCCAAAAGGTCAGGGCTTTCTTCCATTCCGTCCTGAAAGATAAAACACAATTTAGTTAAGAAATGTCCGATTTGTCACGGGTCAAAGATTCAAGCAGGTATTTTCAGGAAATAAACTGTTACCACCCACCATCATGGCTGCAGAAAGTTGAATCACGTGATTGGATATGAGCAAAGCTATCCAGAATGAGACTATGGAGAAGATTCGGAATTTGTATAAGGAAACTTTTTCCGAGAAAACAGTCATCTTTAAAATACAAATCGAAAAACAATGTTTTCTAAAAGTTAAGTGTTGTAGTAGTGCGCCATTTATCACACAAAACGTGTGTTAATTTCATATTAAATACAATAATCACGTGATTAGTCACATGACAGACAAGATGGCATCTTTCACATGTTTGCAAATAATTTTAATGATTGGAATGTTAATAACTGGCAGCATCAATACTCTTAGTAAAAAAGCTCAAAACGACTGCACGTATGTTATCAACCATTTTGTTTCTTTATGTCTATCAATTAAAGAAATAGACTTTTCCAAAGAAATTGTAAAAACTTAAGTATCATTGAAACTGAATATTGAAACTCAATTCTCAGAGTCAGAACCGAAGTTATCAGTATCACCCAAACGTAGGGCAACGTAACGTAGAATAGTCGTATTTCAGACGGATTGGTGTAAAGATGCATTCCACATAACAAAGATCACCATGCATTGTTGATTGCAGTTAAACCCTTGCCAGACGACAAAATTTTAGACTAGTCCAAATATAAATCATTTGCAGGCAACAACAACAAAATGGGACTGAAACATTGAAATTTATTTTGGGAAGGGTAGAAAACATTGTGGGAAAAGGAGAAAGTGCTGTTTACCAGCATTTTCTTCTTTTCTGTCGATGTTTTCAGAAGGTTTCTTTCTCAGGGTTGTTTATAGTCGGGATTGTGTGGTAAAGGGTTAATTAACAGCTACCTTCTTTAATTTATCTCTTACCTCTCTTTTGACATCTTGGGATTTTAACTCTTCCCCACTCAATCACAACTTTTAAAAGACCCAGAGAGAGAAGGCATCTCAAGACATTGTGGGAAATGGAGAAAATGTAGGTAACCAGCATTTTCTCCTTTTTTCCTCTACAATGTTTGCTTTGCTATCAAAGACAGGAATCATTATTTGAGCTTTACTTAATTTGTGCTCTACAAATACTTTCACTTGGGTCTAGTCCAAAGTTTTGTCATCTGGTAAGGAGTTAAGACATTTGAAAAGCATATGACAAATAGAAAATTATTTAATTAATTGATGTTAGAAACATCTGGTTTTTTTTTTTTTAGATCTCCTTGATTTTCTAATTATAATAGGTTTATTTGTAAAATTATTGGTCTTGTGCCAGGAGGCCAGTAACCCTTTCTATGCTATGGGAGACATGAGTGGCAATTGTGGCATAGATTACAGATCTTTGTCCTTCACTTTCCAAACTTTATGAAACATCCTGACTTGTCATCAAAACAGCCCTCAAATTACACGTCTATATCTTTTTCACACATCAATACTATCCATTTCATTTCTTTGTTATTGTATATCTTCACCCTTCACCAATTGCCAAATTTTTAGATTGGTCCAAATTGAAAGCATTTCAGACGACAAAATGAATGTGACTCAAAAATTGAAACTTGTTTTAGGGATGACAGAAAACATTGTTGGAAAAGGAGAAAATGCTGGCTACCAGCATTTTCTCCTTTTCCCAATTTTTTCAAAAGCCTTCATCTTCAGGGTCTTTAAAAGTTGGGATTGTTTGGTAAAGGGTTAAGCCCCGCAGCTCAGTCGGTAGCGCACAGGACTTGAGAACAGGAGGTCGATGGTTTGATCCCCGGCTTGGCCAATTTCTTTCCAGGGATTGATGGTAGTCATTGCACAGGATCCATTTCTCTCTCACCACTGACCATTGTTTCGATGATGGTTATGTGGGAAAGCAGCCAGCGGCTTGGAAAGAATTTTGTGCGGAGTACTGGTAAAAGAAACTCCAGGAAAGCATGGATAGATGCACTGGCAGCCGCGATATAGCTGAAATAATGTTGAAAACAGTGTTAAACACCATACAATCAATCAATCAGTCAAGCTTAATGAATGAAAAGGACCCTTTCAATGGGGGTTGAAAAGTCATAATATCGATTTCTAAGATTTCTTGACAAGAATATGTTACAAAACAACAGACTGTATAGATTCAAGATAAGGCTGCACATTCTGAACATTTCAATCTTGATCTACGTCTTCAGGAAAATCAAGGTATGTTGTGCTTAGTGCTCTAAGGATTAACCCTTAAAGTGCCTTGCACAACTTTGGTTACCTCTACGGCCAGTCTAGATCAAGACCAGACTGTAAAAAACATGCAATCTGAATCTTAATGTACACTGTCTGCTATACTGAGACATTCTGGCAATGGGCAACCTTGAAAATAGTCTTTTTTGGGTCTTACATCTAGATTGAAAATGTTGTTGGGGATTATTTGGAGCTCTAACGGTAAATTTTATTTGCAGAGTGAAAGGACTTCCTGACAAATCCAAGAATAATACAGCTTCTGCTCATGATTTCAATCATCCATGGTTTCAGACATGGATAATGTTTATTGGTGGGTATACTTTAGTTATGTATGAATGAGCCATCATCTGGCATAGGGGGCTTAATGCATCTCCGTGACACATTATACCAAGCAAGTCATCATACGATTATGAATCCATAAAAATCATTTTGTCTAACAACAGACTGTATCACAAGGTGGACTGGTCCTTTGACATACAAAAAATTGATGAATAGCGAAAAGTTTCTGTCCAGGTCATCCTGCACGGACTGCCCAGGCTGACTCGAGTCCGTACTTTTCGCAAATACGTTAAGCGGCTTAGCCCCCTTTTCATAGAGCATGGCTCAAATGAATACGCAAAATTTTAAATGTAGTACGTAAATGACTTTGTTGCATAAATATACTACAAGAAAACCAAGCAAACAATGTGCTACAGCGTATAAACATTTCCAAATATATTATTTTCTTAAACAAGTTACTTTTTCCTTACTCAATATCGACACATCCATACACATACACTTAAATATAGTTTCCATTTCGTTTTGTATGTTTGTTTTTTGTTTTGTTCTCTCTCTCTCTGTGTGTCTCTCTCTTTGTGCGTGTGTCTCTCTCTCTGTCTCTCTGTCTCTCTCTCTCAGTAAAGCCATATTTAAGGGATAGAAGAGTTGTGTAATAATACAATCTTGGTTAGTATTAAGAGACAAATCTTTTTGTATATTAGTATTTAAAACATTCTTCTTTAAGTGACTTTTATCTATTACCACTATGATCATTATGAACTACTAACAAAAGCTTTTTACTAACATTGAATTGTAAGGTATGGTGGGAGATGGCCATGACTCCCATCATACCAGTTGACGTGGCAAATAAAACTTTGAAAAAAAAAAAACTTTGTTGCATAATCACCTAGTGTATTTTGAATATGTCTAAATATGATTCATAAATTTCTGATGACAAAACTACTCAAGACAACACATTTAATTTTCATCGAAAAATCAAGATCCCAGCATTGATATCTTTTGTTGATATTTGAGGATGTTTCATTACCCTGTAAAACATGATTTGGACCAGACAGCTTTTAGCATCCTTTTCAACTGTGTATAATCACAAGTGAAAGGTAAACCTTGTGGCAGTTTCTTTCTTTGCCAGAATGATGGTAGAAGTTTTCTGCTGTAAGATGCAAATAACTTTCTACAGGGGGTAATGATTTATCGAAACCATGTATAAAACTCGCAGATATTCTTTAACTCATTACCAAACAGCAGAATTTTAGATTTGTCCAAATTGAAAGCCTTTGTAGGCAAAAAAATAAATTTGACTGAAAAATGGAAACTCAGTTTTGAAGTTTTGAAGGAATGAAAAAAAAACATGATGGGAAAATGAGAAAAGGGTGGTTGTCAGCATTTTCTCCCTTTCCCTCAAAGTTTTCAAGTCTTCTGCTCTAGGGTCGTTAAAACTCAAGATTATTTGGTAAAAAGTTAAGATAGGACAGAACTGGAATGTTTTAACTCTCTAACTTTCATGTTATTGTTATCAAAAGTTGTCAAAAAATGTCCTTTTCTGTCAAGAATCATATTATCTCCATATTCATTTTTCTTGGCTCATGCTTATACATGTATCTTTCTTATTGTAGGGAATACTTCATCCCTTTGTTATTGTTTGATTCCCAAAGCATTTTCATCAATATCTCTGATGAGTTTGAAATTAGGTCATTTGGGGTAAAAACCTAGAAAATGTTATGTCACAAAGTCAAGAGTCTTAGAAGCTGATCCTACTGCTTGTCTCAAAATCAGATCATGGTGGGCCTCTTTGTAATAGATGAACATATCACATGTAAACTCTGTCTTGATATTGTTGATCTTGGACTTTTGTGTTTTGCTTATAATTCAGGAGAAGCTATCTGCTTGGTTGGCTTGTTCATTCACAGGAGAAGAGAAATGAAGGAATGGAGAAAGCAAGTGAGTTTTTAGCTTTCTATGACTTTCTATATACATATATTTCAGATATTCTGATTGTTTTTTTTTACCTAACCCTTTACCACATATTCCTGAGTTTTAGTGACCTGAAAAGGCTTTCGAAAACATTGTATGAAATGGAAAAAATGTTGGTAACTGGCATTTTCTCCTTTTCCCACAATATTTTCCAGCCTATCAAGGACAGAACTCACAGTTTTGGCAACGTTTAATTTGTTGTGTGAAAATGGTTTTAATTTGGTCTAGTCCAAAATTTTACAAGGACAGAACTCACAGTTTTGGCAACGTTTAATTTGTTGTGTGAAAATGGTTTTAATTTGGTCTAGTCCAAAATTTTGTCGTGTGGTAAAGAGTTAATTGGAGGAGCATGATTTTGAATGAGGCATGCATGTGAGTGATACCTGTTACCACAATATGACTGATTGAATTTGTCAAGTCTGTCTTAACCCTTTACCAAACAACAAAGTTTTAGACTTGCCCAAATTGAAAGCATTTGCAGACGACAAAATAAATGTTGCTCAAATATTAAAACTTGTTTTGGGTAGGGTAGAAAACATTGTGCAAAAAGGAGAAAATGCTGGTAACCAGCATCTTCTTCTTTTCCTACAATGTTTTCAAAAAAATTCCTTTCTCAGGGTCGTTAAAAGTTGGGATTGTGTGGTAAAGGGTTAAGCAACCACCAAGGGAACAATCAGCCTGACCTTTTAAAGCAGATGGCAGTTTAACACATCATTCTATATTAAAAACTAAGACATTTTGCCTTGAACGAATTGACTGCTTAACCCATTACCACACAATACTGACTTTTAACGACCCTGAAGAAGAAGCCTATTGAAAACATTGTGGGAAAAGGAGAAAATGCTGGTAACCAGCATTTTCTCCTTTTCCCACAATATTTTCTACTCTTCCAAAACTAAATTTCAGTTTTTGATTTACACTTATTTTGTTGTCTGCAAAAGTTTTCAATTTGGACTGGTCTAAAATTTTGTCGTTTGGTAAAGAGTTAATAGGTACATATAGTTGTTAAAATAAGTGGATTTTAATACAGGTTTTACTGTATATACCTTGACTTACTTTGCAAGAGTACCTTTGGTCACCTTTAGCACCCCAAAGCTGAACCCTTTTCAAATCAATCCTGAGTTTTAACAAACTTGAGGATGAAAGCTATTAAAAAAACGCTGTGGGGAAAAAGGAAAAATGGTGGTGGCCAGCTTTTTCCCCCCTTTTCCTACAATGTTTTCTACTCTTTCAAAGACAAGTCCCACCGTTTGTACTTCATCATTTGTGGTCTGCCAAAGCATTGGATTAGGACAGGTCTAAAATTTTGTCATGTGGCAAAGGGTCAAACTATCCAGGTCCTTACACTGTATAGTTACTCCCTGCCTGAGGTACAATGTTATTTAATAAAAGATCATGGTACTGAACTCTTTACAAGATAACAAAATTTCAGACTGGTCCAATTTGAAAGCATTTGCAGACGACAAATGTTGCTAAAATCATAATTTCTGCCTTTAATATGGTAGAAAACATTGTGGGAATAGGAGAAAATGCTGGTTACCAGCAGTTTTCAGGGTCATTAAAAGGCAGCATTATGTGGTAAGGGGTTAACTATTTACCAGACAACAAAAGTTCAGTGCTTGTCAATATTGTGAGCATTTGTAGATGACATATTAACCCTTTACCACACAATCCCGACTTTTAACGACCCTGAGAAGGAAGCCATCTAAAAACACTGTGGGAAATGGAGAAAATGCTGGTAACCAGCATTTTGCCCTTTTCCTGCAGTGTTTTCTACCCTTCCCTAAACAAATTTCGGTTTTTCAGTCACATTTATATTGTCATCTGCAAAATTAATGCTTTCAATTTTGACTAGTCTAAAATTTTGTCATTTGGTAAAGAATGAAACAGTCATGGCTCACTGATGAGATTTTTCTTTCAAGAGGTAGAAAACATATGGTAACTAGCATTATCTCCTTTTCCCATAATGTTTTCTATCTTGTCAAAGAACTTCAGTTCGTTTGTAACACTGTAAGATTTGTTGTCTACATAATTATGCACTCAGTTTGAAAGAATCTAGAGTTTGTCATTTGGGAAAGGGTAAAAGGAGAAAATACTGGTTACCAGCATTTTCTATTTTTCCCACAATGTTTTCATAAGCCGTCTTTGTCATGGTCATGAATCCAAAATCGGGTGTAGGACACTAGCCCACTAGGACAACAGCCCACTGGACAATAGTCCGCTAGGTCAACAGCCCACTGGACAATAGTCCAGTAGGACAATAGCCCACTGAGACACTAGCCCACATGGACTAAAAGTTACTGGATGGAGTCTAAATCCCAACTGGGTATTTTCTTGCAAAAATGATCGAATAATGATTTTTTGATCCTTTTTTGTGAGCAGTGGGCTGTTGTACTCCCTGCCAAATTTAGCAGTGGGCTACTGTCCAATGGGCTATTGTCTTTGTGGTCTATTGTCCATTTCCACCAAAATTACTTGATGAACTCTTTACCACACAATCCCAAGTTTTAACGACCCTTAAGAAGAAGGCTTTTGAAAACATTATGGGAAAAGAAGAAAATTCTGGAAACCAGCATTTTCTTCTTTTCCCACAATGTTTTCAACTATATCAAAGACAGATACTGTTGTTTGTGCCCCATTTTATATGTCATCTACAGACGCTTTGAATTTGGACTGATCTAATATTCTGTTGTGTGGTACAGTGTTAATACATCTGTCAAAGGCTAGATTTATGACAAACCTTTTGAATAACTTCTTGATGCTCATCTCCACAGGTGTTGGAAGGTCAAGGGGAAGCCCCAGATCCACCTTACCACCCAAGGTAGGTTGACTTAGTATCTGTAAGTGTCATCCTTAGTCTTAACCTTTAGGCTACTGAGCGCGCTCACTGACCTTTTGCGGACAACACAGAACATGCAGTCTGATCATGGATCTACACTGTCTGATACAGAGATATCTTTCCTCCAAAAATACTATTGCACTTGGAAAATTTGGGTGTATACCATTATTAGTTTGAAAATTCCATTTCTTTTATTTAGCAGAATAAGGGTTAACTCTTTACCAAAATAAAAAAAAAAAAAAAATCTACTCTCCATCATATTTAACCCTTTCCCAAACAAGCCCTGGTTTTCATGTGTCTGCAGCATAAGTCTTTTGAAAACACTGTGGGAAAAGGAGAAATTGCTCGTAACGAGCAATTTCTCCTTTTCCCAAAGTGTTTTCTACCCTTTTTGAGAACTTCCTGCCATTTTCATCAAATTTGAAATTGTCGTCTGCAAACTCTTTCGATTTGGACCAGTCTAAAATTTGTCGTTTGGGAAAGGGTTAAGGCATTTGCAGAGAACTAATCAAATACATGTATTACTCAAAATATGAAATTTGTTTTTCAAGGAGTACTAGCATTTTCTCCTTTTCCTGTGATGTTTTCAAAAGCCCTCACTGTAAGGGTTGTTAAAACTCCGACTTGTGTGGTAAAGGGTTAACTCTTTACCACACAGAGAAAAAATGGTCTTTGTCAAAATTAGAAGCATTTTCAGATGACATATTAACCCTTTACCACACAATCCCAACTTTTAACGACCCTGAGGAAGAAGCCTTTTGAAAACATTGTGGGAAAAGGAGAAAATGCTGGTAACTGGCTCCTACAATGTTTTCTACACTATGAAGGACAAATTTTGTCATTTGAGCCACCTTTAATTTGTCGTCTGCAACTGCTTTCAATTTGGACCAGTCTAAATTATTGTCGTTTGGTAAAGGGTTAAATGTTACTTGAAGCATGAAATTTGTCTTTCAAATGGTAGAAGTCTATGTGGAAAAAAGAGAAAATGTTTGGTACCAGCACTTTCTCCATTTGCCATATTTTCTAAAGCCTTCTTTCTCAGGGTCATTACAACATTAATTTTTCAGGGTGAAAAAGTTCCCTGTAAGACTTTCAGTGTTCTTGCATGCTTATCTCTCTGTCCTTTTCAAGCAAAACTTTTTTTCTCTGTCAGTATGTAATTTTCTGTTTGAATGTTACACTATACCATAAGTTTACCTATTTGCTACCTACCTGTCTTTCTCGATGATTTATCCATTTCCCAAAATGTTAGACAGCATGGGTAAAAAGCTGTAATTTTTAGCTCGGCTGTTTTCTAAGATATCGCCGAGGTAATGTCATAGCTCTGTCATCACCTGTGTTGTCGTTCTCTGTGTCATGCAAAAATTTTATCATTGTATAATATCTCTGTCATTAACTGAAGATATATCTTTCAAACTCAGCCTAGCTGTTAACTATCAAAAGGGGGAACCCATAAAACAGGGACAGGTAAATATCAAAATATTTTTGACACAGTTATCCCCCTTTTTCGATTAAAAATTTTTGCTGAAAATCAATCTGTTTCCAAAAGCAGCTGCAGCTGATCATTGGCTTCCGCATGCAATACTCTTGTTTAATTCATGTTGCATGTTTTGCCTCCTAGACTTACTCTTAACCCTTTCCCAAACGACAAATTTTGGACTGGTCCAAATTGAAAGAGTTTGCAGAAGACATGTTTAAATTTGATGAAAATGGCAGAAAGTTCTCAAATAGGGTAGAAAACACTGTGGGAAAAGGAGAAATTGCTCGTTATGAGCAATTTCTCCTTTTCCCACAGTGTTTTCAAAAGACTTGTACTGCAGACACGTGAAAACCAGGGCTTGTTTGGGAAAGAGTTAAATTGAACAAGTTCAACAAAATGTTCAGAGAGTTAAGGTCAGATATTGTTGTAGACTATGACATATACATGTGCAAATACATTTTCCGTACTTAACCGTTTACCAAACAACAAGTTTTAGACTAGTCCAAATTGAAAGCATTTGAAGATGACTAATTAGAGATTGCTCAAAAATGAATATTTGTTTTGGCAAGGGCAGAAATCTTTGTCGGAAAAGGGGAAAGTGCTGGTTACCAGCATTTTCTCATTTTCCCACAGTGTTTTCAAAAGATTTCTTTCTTAGGGTCATTAAAAGTCAGGAATGTGTGGTAAAGGGTTAAGTCTATCCTATATTTACAGGGTAATACAGTTAATAGTGCTTCTACCAACTTGCTGTGACCTTGTAGGCACATCACTTGCAGGTAAAGGGAATTATCAGTCAACTCTTTACCACACAATCCAGATTTTAAAGGACCCTGAGGAAGAAAGCTTTTGAAAAAATAGTGGGAAAAGGAGAAAATGCTGATAATCAGCATTTTCTCCATTTCCCACAATGTTTTCTACCATTTCAAAGACATATTTTTTCATTTGAGCCACAAGAAATTTGTTGGCTGCAGATGCACTGAATTTGGTCCAGTCTACCTTTTTGTCGTTTGTTAAAGAGTCAAGCTGTATTCATGGTGGACACATTTCAAATCCCTGATCCATGTGCTTTTTAGCTCACCTGAGCACAAAGTGCTAAGGTGGGGTATTGTGATCGGTCATTGTCCAGCATCCATCTGTCCGTTCGTCCGTCCGTCTGTCCACAATTCCTTTAAACATCTTCTTCTCCTAAACCTCTGGGCCAACCTTGATGAAACTTGGCAGGGATGTTCCTTGGGTGAAGCTCTACCAAAGGTGTTCAAGAGATTGAATTCCACTCTGGTTGCCATGACAACAGAAAGGAAAAAAATAGCAGAATCTTTGAAAATCTTCTTCTCTGATTCTAGAAGGCATAGAGCTTTGATATTTGGTATGTAGCATCTCCTAGTGGACCTTTACCAAGTTTGTTCATATGATGCCCCTGGGGTCAAAACTGGCCCCGCCCTGGGGGTCACAAGTTCGAACATAGGAACAAAGAAGGAAAACTGTAAAATTCTTCTTCTCTGAAACTGGAAAGCATAGAGCTTTCATATTTGGTATGTAGCATCTCCTAGTGGACCTCTACCAAGTTTGTTCATATGATTCATATGATGCCCCTGGTGTCAAAACTGGCCCCGCCCCGGGGGTCACAAGTTCGAACATAGGAACAAAGAAGGAAAACTTTAAAATTCTTCTTCTCTGAAACTGGAAGGTGTAGAGCTTTGATATTTGGCATCTAGCATCTCCTAGTGGACCTCTACCAAATTTGTTCATATGATCCCCCTGGGGTCAAAACTGGCCCTGCTGAGGGAGGGAGGGGGTCACAAGTTCGAACATAGGAACAAAGAAGGAAAACTGTAAAATTCTTCTTCTCTGATTCTAGAAGGCATAGAGCTTTGATATTTGGTATGTAGCATCTCCTAGTAGACCTCTACCAAATTTGTTCAAATGATGCAGCTGGGATCAAAACTGGCCCTGCCCCTGGTGTCAAAACTGGCCCCGCCCCGGGGGTCACAAGTTCGAACATAGGAACAAAGAAGGAAAACTTTAAAATTCTTCTTCTCTGAAACTGGAAGGTGTAGAGCTTTGATATTTGGCATCTAGCATCTCCTAGTGGACCTCTACCAAATTTGTTCATATGATCCCCCTGGGGTCAAAACTGGCCCTGCTGAGGGAGGGAGGGAGGGGGTCACAAGTTCGAACATAGGAACAAAGAAGGAAAACTGTAAAATTCTTCTTCTCTGATTCTAGAAGGCATAGAGCTTTGATATTTGGTATGTAGCATCTCCTAGTAGACCTCTACCAAATTTGTTCAAATGATGCAGCTGGGATCAAAACTGGCCCTGCCCCGGGGGACACAAGTTCGAACAAAGGAACAAAGAAGGAAAATTTTAAAATTCTTCTTTTCTAAACCTGGAAGGCATAGAGCTTTGTTATTTGGTATGTAGTGAACCTGTTCTAAGTTTGTTAGCCCACCTGAGCACAACGTGTTCAGTCAGTTTGAAATTGGGTCACCTGGGGTCATAAACTAGGTCACTAGGTCAAATTAAAGTAATACCTTGTGGGCTCTCTAGAGGCCACATTTATTGCTCAAATGACCTGAAATTTGGTCAGAGTGTTTGTCTTGATCAAATCTCACATGAGTTCGAATTTGGGTCATTTGGGGTTTTAAATTAGGTCACTAGGTCAAATTAAAGAAATACCTTGTGTGCACTCTAGAGGCCACATTTATTGTTCAATTGATTTGAAAATTGGTTAAAATGTTTGTCTTGATGAAATCTAGGATGAGTTCAAAAATTGGGTCACCTGCGGTCATAATCTAGGTCACTAGGTTAACTTAAAGAAATACTTTGAGGGGACTCTAGAGGTTACATTTCTTGCTTAATTGACTTGAAAATTGGTCAGAATGTTTGTCTTGATAACATCTCAGATGAGTCTGAATTTGGGTCAACTGGGATCATAAACTAGGTCACTATGTCAGATTAAAGAAATTCCTTGTGGGCACTCTAGAGGCCATATTTTTTGCTCAGTTGACTTGAAGATTGTTCAGAATGCTTGTCATCATAAAATCTCTCAGAAAAATCTAGTATGAGTTTAAAATTGGGTCACCTGGGTCATAATCGAGGTCGCTAGGTCAAATTAAAGAAATACCTTGTGGTCACTCTTGAGGCCACATGTCTTGCTCAATTGACTTGAAGATTGGTCAGAATGTTTGTCTTGATAAGATATTGGATGAGTTTGAAATTGGGCCTAACGTCATATTTATTTGGCATGTAGTACTTTCAATTATGACCCTGGAGTGAAATTTCGCCTATTGACTCAGGTGAGCAATCCAGGGCCATCATGGCCCTCTTGTTTTATTTCGGGCCCTGTATTTATGAACCATTCATGATAAAGTTTTCACTGAATGTTCAAGAATCATCTAAAATTGAAAGTTATCTAATTTCTAATTGGCTAAACCATTTGCAGGCAATGGAATTAATAATGAATCAAAAAATGAAATTTGTCTTTAAAAGGGTTGAAAAACATATTGGGAAAGGGAGAATATGTTGGTTACCAGCATTGTCTCCTTTTCCCACAATGTGAAAATGTTTTTAAAAGCCCTTTGGCTAAGGGTCATTCACCCTATATCAGACTATGATCTGTGTCATGATTTGACACAGAAAGCTTTTGAAAACATTGTGGGGAAATGTAAAAATGCTGTTAACCAGCATTTTCTCCTTTTCCCACAATATTTTCTGTTTTTTAAAGACAATTTACAACATTTCAGCCACGTTTAATTTGTCATCTGCAAATTCTTTTGAATTTGAAAAAGTCCACAATTTGGGTGTTTGGTAAAGATGTTAGAACAGGGCTCTATGATAAAGAGTTTAACTCTTTACCAGCCAAACCCCGTAGCTCAGTCAGTAGCGTACAGGACTTGAGAACAGGAGGTTGCTGGTTTGATCCCCAGCTTGGCCAATTTCTTTCCGAGGATTGATGATAGTTGTTGCGACAGGATTCATTCCTCTCTCACTGCTGACCATTGTTTCGATGATGGTTATGTGGGAAAGCAGCTAGTGGCTTGGAAAGAATATTGTGCGGAGTACTGGTAAAAGAAACTCCAGGAAAGCATGGATAGGTGCACTGGCCGCCGCGATATAACTGAAATAATGTTGAAAACGGCGTAAAACACCATACAATCAATCAGTCATTAACTCTTTACCAGGCAACAAAGTTTTGAACTGGACCATATTGAAAGCATTTGCAAACGACAAAATGAATGTGACTCAACAATTGAAATTTGTTGTCGGATGGGTAGAAAACATCGGAAAAGGATTAACGACCCTGTAAAAGAAGCCTTTTGAAAACATTGTGAGAAAAGCAGGAAATGCTGGTAACCAGCATTTTTTCCTTTTCCCACAATGTTTTCTGCTTTTCCCAAAACAAATTTTAATTTTTGAGTCACATTAAATTTGTTGTCTGCAAAAGCTTTTAATTTGGACTGGTCTAAAATTTTGTCGTTTTGTAAAGAATTAAGGAAAACAAAGCCTTGTAATACTCTGTCCTGTTGAAGTCCATGCACAGATTGTTTGTAACTAGATGTATATCTCTTATCTTCCATCTACACTATCTGCTTTGCCAAGACATTCTGGACACGAGCAACTTTGAAATGGCACTTATTTGGGTTTTATTTTTCAACTGAAAAGGCCAGTACAATTTATTCTAAGGATCAAATACTGTTTAGCAGCTTTTCTTGTGGTTTATATAGATTAGACGATAGAAACAAAAAAAGAAGTTAATTTATACTACAGTGTGTATGACGAAAAGTCTCGATCAGTCTACAAGATTTTTTTCTTTTACAAGATTTTTTTCGTTTTTTTACTGCAGGTACAAAATTTCCATTTTTGTGTCAGGCGGATTAGTTCAGTTGGTAGGGTATGACCTTTGTAATATCAGGATACTTTAGAGTACAGGTTCATTTACCTCAACTGGCCAACTATAAATTACAAATAGTCCTTCAGACAAATTTCTAAAACCTTGGTCACATTTGACGGTGCTATACACCAAGCTCATTAAAGGACCAGACATAACTTAACCTTTTCCCAAATGACAAATTTTGGACTTGTCCAAATTGAAAGAGTTTGCAGACGACAATTTTAAATTTGATGAAAATGGCAGAAAGGTCTCAAAACGGGTAGAAAACACTGTGGGAAAAGGAGAAATTGCTCGTTATGAGCAATTTCTTCTTTTCCCACAGTGTTTTTCAAAAGACTTGTACTGCAGACACGTGAAAACCAGGGCTTGTTTGGGAAAGGGTTAAAATAGGTTTCGTCCTGAACCTCATACTGTTCCCCATTACATAACTAAGAGCGTGGCGAAAACAAATACACTCAACTTCAACTAAAAGTTTATTCTTGTTTCTTACTCAGGTATAGGATTGGTGTATGTTGATGCGTCTGTATGGCAAATGTTGAGAGGATCCATCATCATATTTGCTGGAATTTTATCTGTAAGTGACTTCATTACTTTGTAATTCTTTATATTTCATAATGAATGTTGGATTTTCTGTACTACAAATATAGTCAAAGAGCATTTACATGTAATATAAATGAGCTATGCTGTGGCAAAGGAAGGGGGTTTAACTCTTTACCAAACAACAATATTTGAGACTAGTCCAAATTGAAAGCATTTGCAGACGATAAAACAAATGAGGCTCAAAATTTGAAATTTGTTTTGGGAAGGGTAGAAAACATTGTGGGAAAAGGAGAAAATGCTGGTTACTAGCATTTTCTCCTTTTCCCACAATGTTTTCAAAAGGCTTCTTTCTTAGGGTCGTTAAAAGTCGAGATTGTGTGGTAAAGGGTTAATGCATCTCTGTGATGAGGTTTACCAAGCAAGTCATTTCATAATTATGGATCTGCAAAATCCATTTTGCCTCACAACCGACTGAATCAGAAGGTAGACTGGTCCTTTGATACGCAGAAACTTGACCGATAGCAAAAAGTTTGGGCTCAGGTCAGCCCGAGTGGACTGCGCAGGCTGACCTGGGTCGATACTTTTTGCAGATGTATTAAACACCTTTTTCACAGAGCATGGCTCAAATAGAATAGTTTCTTAATACAAGAAGGTGTATAACCCTTTATCATAAAGTCACAAGTTTTAATAACAATGAGTGAGGAGGCTTCTGAAAACATTGCAGGAAGACTGAGAAAATGCTGGTAACCATATCCCTTTCTCACAACATTTTCTCTTTCCTTTCAAAGACTAATCCCATCATATAACCCTTTACCACACATCAAAATTTTAAACTCATCCACATTGAAGGAATTTGCAGAAGAAAATTCAACTGTTTGCCAAACGCTTCATTAAAAAGCAAGTATTAAAGTTGAGCCATGCCCTTTGACATTGGGGTTTAATACATCTGCAAAAAGTATCAACCCATATGGCATGCAACACACGAAAAGGGGCCTTCGGACATATGCGTAAAAGTGTATCGTCCCAGATCAGCCTGTGCAGTCTGTGACTAATCTGAGACGATACTTCCTGTTTTTGTGCGATTTTCTGTTTCATGAAAGTCTACTGTAAGAAGAAATCTTGGGTAGTCATAAAGTGCCGTCTTGGATTAGCCTGCGCGGACTGCGCAGGCTCATTCGAGACGGCACTTTACGCAAATGTCCGAAGGTCTCATTTTGTATGTTGCGGGCCATATAGGCCTTCTCACTCAGCGCAGCCTGACATGGGTCAAAACTTTTTGCTATTGGTCATTTTTTTGGGTGTTGAAGGACTAGTCTACCTCAAGATTCAGTCAGTTGTTACACAAATGGATTTTACGAATCCACAATTATGTGATGACTTACCTGGTATAATGGATTACAGAGATGCATTATACCCCTTTTGCCAGAGCACAATTCCTTTATTGATAACTTATGAATTAATTTCTTTTCAGCCCATAATTTTTCATTAAAAAAAAAAAAAATTCTGTTTCCCATTTCATCTTGACTATCAGCCTTGGTTGAATTTACAAATAATTGGACAGAGTAGGTTGTGAACCGGAATGCATGATCTAAGTAGTCTGATCTTGATTTACACTTTATGCAGATAGGAGATGAACTTTTCTTCCTTTTCCTGACAAATTTTCTAATGTTTTTCTTTTCCCGCAGAAAATATTTTTAAAGCGTAAACTGAAGCTGACTCACTGGTTAGGGATGATGATTGTAATGATGGGGCTGATCCTGGTTGGCTGTTCAAGTATATTTAAAAACCAGAATCATAAGTCTACAGCTGGAGGGAAAACACTGTTTGGTAGGCATTATTATAGCTTTGTGAATGTTAGGTACATGTAGACAGATGATTTGTCAATTCATGTGTTGTCTTCATAAAGAGTTTGCAAAAAAATGTACCTCTCTTTAATCCTTTTAACCCTTTCCCAAATGACAAATTTTAGACTGGTCCAAATTGAAAGAGTTTGCAGAAGACAATTTTAAATTTGATGAAAATGGCAGAAAGTTCTCAAAAAGGGTAGAAAACACTTTGGGAAAAGGGGAAATTGCTCATTTCTCCTTTTCCCGCAGTGTTTTCAAAAGACTTGTACTGAAGACACGTGAAAACCAGTGCTTGTTTTGGAAAGGGTTAATAACCCCGACAGAGAATAGAAGACTTGAAAACATCGTGGGAAAAGGAGAAACTGCTGGTTACTAGCATTTTCTCCTTTTCCCACAATGTTTTTTACCTTTTCAGACAAACTCTATAATTCCACAAGTGAATACCATAATTCTGCAAATGCTCCCAGTACAGACAAATCTAAAATTTTGTAGTCTAGTAAAAGGTGAAGACGCTGGACCAATGCTACTATTCATGCCCCTGCTATTGAAAGCTTTAGAAAATGTTGTTGGTAAAGGAGTAGTTGCATATAACATGGAATTACTCCTTCTCTTACAATATTTCCAGTACATTATTTTTTAAATGGATAGTGAACTTGTTGTTCCAACATTTGTAATAATTGTTTGTTGGTCTAGAGGTAGCACTTACAGTAAAGGGTTAGATAGTGATCTGCCTATTTCAAAAACTAGTTTTGTTGTCATTTTTAATCAGATTTTTGCAAATACCATACTTAGAAAAAAGTTTCTTTCTGCAAATCAAAAAAACAGCTTCAATCGACAGTATTTTCCCACAATGTTTTCAAAAAGATCAAAGATGACAAATTTGTTGTAGCTCAAAAGATGATTTCTGTTCTCAGAGTTGTAGTAGAAAACATTTTTGGAAAAGAAGAAGATGCTGGTTACCATTTTCTCTTTTACCATACAATGTGTTTAGAAGCATCTTCCCCATAGTCCTGAAGAACAGGGATCATTTGGTAACAGGTTAATGCAAGAATATGTGAAAACATTGTTGCAAAAGGAGAGAATGCTTCTCCTTCTCTTTTTGCTGCATCATTTGCAGAAGTGGTCTGTTACAAAATCGAAAAAAGTCCTTTGAAGGCAGAAATAAGTGAACTGTTTTTCTGTTTGATTCAGGCATATTGTTGATACTTGGCAGTCAGTTGGTCAGTGCCAGTCAGATGGTAATTGAAGAAGCCTTTTTGAAAAAGAGAAATTATCATCCATTACATGTGAGTATACTTAACCTAGTGTATGAAGCCACCATTTTATAAAATATGATTTTTTGTTACTGATTCAAAAAACAGTGAAAATCATAACATACGTTTATGAAATGTATCTTTTATGTAACACTGAAATTTTATTAAAATAAAATGGAGTAACCCATCCCACATCAATATTTGTTGATTTTTGCCTATTAGTACTACCATGATTTTTAAAAAGGGCAGTGGCATTTATAAATTTTCAGTTTATGAAGTACCGTACATGTATTTGAGAAGATTCTGAATCAGTGATGGGGAAGAGGGGAGGGGGGGGCTGTTCTTTAAGATTTACTTCTGGCTAGAAGGATTTTCAAAATTTCAACAGTTGGACTTTTGTCTCGACTACTTGAAAAGGTTTATTTCTTTTTTGACATTTTAAGGGCTTTGACCTTTTTAAGTTTTGAAATATGGTCATTTATATTTTATGGTGCTGTTTTTCTATTACCAGTATGTTTGGTGCAAATTTAATTTAGGAGGATTCAAAATAAATATAATCATTTTGTCATTTATAGGTTGTTGGCTTAGAAGGAAGTTATGGAGTCATTCTTATGTCTTGTGTGAGTATAATTGTCTGTTATCTGATATGGCTCATGGTTTCAAATAACCTACATTTATTAACCCTTTCCCAAACAACAAATTTTGGACTGGTCCAAATTGAAAGAGTTTGCAGACGATAATTTTAAATTTGATGAAAATGGCAGAAAGATCTCAAAAAGGGTAGAAAACACTGTGGGAAAAGGAGAAATTGCTCGTTACGAGCAATTTCTCCTTTTCCCACAGTGTTTTCAAAAGACTTGTACTGCATACAAGTGAAAACCAGGGCTTGTTTGGGAAAGGGTTAAAAGGTTGAAATAGGTTTTACCATCTTAACTACATGACAAAATTTAGACTCTTTCATATTCAAAACATTTGCAGACAGCTATTCAAATATGACTCAAATGGAAGGATTTGCTTTTGAAAAGGCCAAAAACATTGTGGAAAAAGGAGAAAATGCTGGTCAAAAGCCATCTTTCTTCATCTCCTTCAAGCTCAAGATTGTAGATCTATTGTAAAAAATACAATACACAAAGATCTTTACTTTTCCTTGATATAAATAGTATTGGTAATATGTAGTAACTGGGCCAAGTTATTAATTTATACTTAGTCCCAAGGTCTTTTCTTGTGCTGCAATACTTTCTAACCTTTAAATATGCAAAAGATGCCATCCAAAGGCCATCTATTTTAAACCCTATGCAATGATTTAAATGAATGAAAACCCTATTTTATGTTAATTAGCCTTATTTTACAAGGATATCTTCAGAGTTGTCTGCTGCAGCCTTGTTTCAGGAGGACATTTGTTAATACTATACCAGATGAAAAATTTTAGAAGTAAATGTATCCAAACTGAAAGCGTTTGTAGATGACAAATGAAAAAGATAAATTGGCTTAAATAAATTGGCTGAAGTGATGGATTTATCTTTGAAAGGGTAGAAAACATTGTTGAAAATGCGAGAGAATGCTGGTCACCAGCATTTTCTCCTTTTACCACAATGTTTTCATAAGTTTCTTTTCAGGGTCTGTAAAACTCAAGATTGTGTGGTAAAGGTTTATTACACATAATTGAAACTCTGTCGATTTTAACAAATGCATGTACCGGTAATGTAACATTATTTTCGACACTACAACTTATTACAGATTGTGCTGCCAGCGATGTACTTCATACCAGGGTCAGATGTGAACGGAAGCTATGAAAACAGCCTGGATGCACTATATCAGATCTCCAACAGTCCTCGCTTATTGGTGTTTTGTTTATTGTATCTTATGTCCATAGCTTTCTACAACTATTTTGGATTGGCTGTTACGAGGTCTTTAACTGGTCAGTGATTGGTTATTTGACTTGTGTTCAAAAATCTGTTTAACCCTTTGCAAACAATCCAACTTTTAACAACCCAAAAGAAAAGGACCTTTGAAAACATTCTGGTAACCAGCATTTTCTCCTTTTCCCACAATGCTTTCTACCCCTCTAAAAGCAAATTTTAATTTTTAAATCACATTTGTTCTGTGGTCTGCAAATGCTTTGAATTTTGAAGAGTCTATAATCTGTCGTTTGGGAAAGGTTTAATTCATATTTACCTTATCTTACTTAAAAGAACATGAGGTGCTTTTGCAGATGGTGTAGACTTGGATCAGATTCAAGATTTGTTTTCATATTCTGGCAAAAACATTTTCAAATTTGCCCATTTCTACTATCAAGAAACTCACACAAATCAAAATTTTTCATGAAAATTATTTGGCGTGTGACACACGAAAAGGGGCTCTCGGACATATGCGTAAAAGTGTGTCATCCCAGATCAGCCTGTGCAGTCTGTGACTAATCCGAGACGACATTTTCCCAGTTTGTGGGATTTTCTGTTTCACGAAAGTCTACTGCATGAAAAAATCTTATGTCGTCGTAAAGTGCTGTCTTGAATTAGTCTGTGCAGACTACGCAGGCTAATCCAGGACAACACTTTACGCAAATGTCCGAAGGCCCCTGTACGTGTGTTGCACTCCATTTTTCAACTAAAAAATGATCGATACATAGTTTGTTGCTTCTAGTATGGTTTACTTTGAGGACTGTACTAGACTATAAGATTATTTATTTTGCACCTACAAAATAACCTCCTACAAAATCACTTCAGTGATGCCAAGCGAGTTCAGACTTTTTGAATCTATAAAGTCTTGAATAATTATGGGGTTTTTTAGAATGAGGCTAGAGTCTCAAATATTGATATTTGCACAGGCGAGTAGTTATTGAAATCCTTTGTTTTAAATACTGTACCATAATTTTGATAAAACCTCCCTCTTGTTTTGTTTCAAATACTTTTTTTCATTTAACCCTTTACCGCACAATGCCGTCTTTTAACGCCCCTGGGAAAGAAGCCTTTTGAAAACATTGTGAGAAAAGGAGAAAATGCTGGTAATCAGCATTTTCTCCTTTTCTGACAATGTTTTCTACTCTATCAAAGAAAAATTGCACCGTTTGAGCCACACTGAAATTGTCGTCTGCAAATGCTTTCAATTTTGACAAGGCTAAAATTTTGTTGTCTGTAAAGGGTTAATAGCCAAGGACTTTGTTGTTTAAAATCAATATGTCCATGCAAGTATGAAATAAAAAGAGGTCATTTAACATGCATAGGTACAATGCTGAATTTAATTGGATTTGTACACTGCAGAAGCAGTCTCTCTTTTAGACTCTACTGTTGCATGGTCCAAAATATAGATTGGTTCTGCAGTATACTCATCCAATAGAATTCAGTATTGTACCCAGGCCTGTTAAATAACATCATAATATTTCACTTGGAAATAATTCAGTAGAGAATTAGAGTAAAACATACTTTTTTTTCTGATAAACCATGTTAGCCAAAATATTAAACAAGAGGGCCATGATGGCCCTGGGTCGCTCACCTTAGTAGAGTGCCTTTAAGGTTTTTCTTTAATTTGACCATGTGACCTAGTTTTTGACCGCAGGTGACCCAGTTTCAAACTCATACTTCATGAAGACAAACATTCTGACCAATTTTCAAGTCAACTGAGCAAAAAATGTGGCCTCGAAAGCCCTAAAGATATTTCTTTAATTTGACCTAGTGATCTAGATTATGACCCCAGATGACCCAAATTTGAACTGGTCTTTGACTATATCAAAAGAAACATTTTAACCAATTTTCAAATCAAATGAATTATAAATGTGGCCTCTAGAGTGCCCACTAGCTATTTCTTTAATTTGACCAAGTGACCTAGTTTATGACCCCCAGTTGACCCAAATTCAGACTCATGTGAGATTTTACAAAGACAAACATTCTGACCAATTTTCAAGGCAATTAAGCAAAGAATATGGCCTCTAGAGTGCCCACAAGGTATTTCTTTATTTTGACCTAGTGACCTAGTTTATGGTTCCAGGTGACCCAAATCCAAACTCATCTGGTATTTTTCATCAAGACAAACATTCTGGCCAAATTTCAGGCCATTTGAGCAATAAATGTGGCCTCCAGAGTGCAAACAAGGCATTTCTTTAATTTGACCCAGTGAACTAGTTTATGACTCGAGTTGACCCAAATTAATCTTATGTGAGACTTTATAAAGACAAACTTTCTAACTAATTTTCAAGGCAATTGAGCAAATAATGTGGCCTCGAGAGTGCCAACAAGGTATTTCTTTAATTTGACCTAGTGACCTAGTTTATGACCCAAGATGACCCAATTTTGAACTCAATGAACTTGTTGCACTTAGATTGGCAAACAAACTTAGAGGAGATTCACTACATACCAAATATCAAAGCTCTACGCCTTCCAGTTTTAAAGAAGAATTTTAAAGTTTTCCTTCTTTGTTCCTGTGTTCAAACTTGTGACCCCTGGGGCTGGGCCAGTTTTGACCCAGGGGCATCAAATGAACAAACTTGGTAGAGGTCCACTAGGAAATGCTACATACCAAATATCGAAGCTCTACACCTTCCCGTTTAAGAGAAAAAGAAATTTAAAGTTTTCCTTTTTTGTTCCTATCTTCGAACTCGTGACCCCCGGGGCGGGGCAAGTTTTGACCCAGGGGCATCATATGAACAAACTTGGTAGAAGTCCACTAGGAGATGCTACATACCAAATATCAAAGCTCTATGCCTTCCCATTTAAGAGAAAAAAAAAATTAAAGTTTTCCTTCTTTGTTCCTATGTTTGAACTTGTGACCCCCGGGGCAGGGCCAATTTTGACTCCAAGGGCATCATATGAACAAACTTAGTAGAGGTCTACTAGGCGATGCTACATACCAAATATCAAAGCTCTATGCCTTCTAGTTTTACAGAAGAAGATTTTTAAAGTTTTCCTTCTTTGTTCCTATGTTGGAAATTGTGACCCCGGGGCGGGGCCAGTTTTGACCCCAGGGGCATCATATGAACAAACTTGGTAGAGGTCCACTAGGAGATGCTACATGCCAAATATCAAAGCTCTACGCCTTCAAGTTTCAGAGAAGAAGATTTTTAAAGTTTTCCTTCTTTCTTACTATGCTCAAACTTGTGACCCCCGGGGTGGGGCCAGTTTTGACCCCATGGGCATCATATGAACAAACTTGGTAGAGGTCCACTAGGCAATGCTACATACCAAATATCAAAGCTCTACGCCTTCCAGTTTCAGAGAAGATGATTTTTAAAATTTCCCCTTTTTGTTCCTATGTTTGAACTTGTGACCCCCGGGGCAGGGCCAGTTTTGACCCCAAGGGCATCATATGAACAAACTTGGTAGAGGTCCACTAGGAGATGCTACATGCCAAATATCAAGGCTCTATGCCTTCTAGTTTTAGAGAAGAAGATTTTTAAAGTTTTCCTTCTTTGTTCTTATGTTGGAAATTGTGACCCCCGGGGCGGGGCCAGTTTTGACCCCAGGGGCATCATAAGGTGAGCTAAAAAGGCGTGCATTAATTTATGTGTTTTAAATTATATACTCCAAAACCCTAATTATTTAAAGTGAGAGTATAGTGAAAAAAATCATTTAACCCTATACCAAGCAATCCCAAGGTTTAATGACCCTGACGATGACATTTGAAAACATTGTAGGAAAAGGAGAAAATGCTGGTAACCAGCATTTTCTCCTTTTCCCACAATGTTTTCTTACAAGATTGAATATCAGTTTTTGACTGCCACATTTATTTTTTTCATCTGCAAATACTTTCAATTTGGACAAGTCTAACATTTTGTTGTGAGGTAAAGAGTTATGCCAGTAAACAGCAGATGATTTTGAAAGCAAACCTTTAAATATGGTTTATAAATAAGGAGATAATGAATACATCAGACAATATTCCGTTACAGCTGTCCATAGAACATTGATAGATGCTTGCAGAACTATGTTAGTCTGGGCTGCAGACCTTCTAATTTATTATGCATTTGACAAGGTAAATAGAGATTTATCTTTTTAAAATTCTTTCTGTATTTACACTGCCCAAAAACTGAAATAGTAATGCAAGTCAAGGATTGATTTTAGTGTGTAATGCAAAATAAAGAAAAACATCTTTGTTAAAAAATGATGATCAACACAAATGAAGCTGTCATTCTTTAAAAAAAAAAAAGAAAAATTGTATCAAAAGTAATGATTCATACAGTTTCTCTTTTTGCCGCAAGTTTTCTTGAGGTGGTCTGCTGCAAGACATTGAAACTAATTCGCAATGTGTTTAGCACATGCCAGAAATATCTGATATTAGCAAAGAAGCACAGGCTATTTTTCTTTTCCACCCGCATTTGTTTTTAGTTTTCTCATATGAAACCTTTCTTTCAATCTTGTAATTTTACCAACAAAATTATTTATTGACTATCTTTTCTTATTAATAGTTTCTCTAAAGTAAGCAGAATCAGTTTGGCATCACAACAAAGTCTATTTTTTGTTTATTATAGGAATTTGGAGAGCCATTTGACAAAACTTATGGAATTTTACAAAGTAAGTACATGTACATGTTTTCTTGTATCTGATAAATACTGTAAACCTAGAAATGTTCACGGCAAGAATTATTTGCATTTTTCCATCGGCAGACATATTTGCAAAGATAATCGTTCGCGATCGACAGAGGGACATGAACTTCGCGAATATTAAATAGCTTCCTTGAATATGTTAAAACGACTTCTAGAAAAGGCCTCAGGCAACAGAATAGGTAAATGGGTGTTCAATTAATTTTCCGTTAATCCCCAATTGTATGCACCAGAAATTTGTTGTATGAGGGTAAGTAAAATTCAAGTATGACTTCTCATTCAATTAGTTTTCCGGTATTTTCTTACCTTTAAAATAATCAGTCAACATGTCAATATGGAATAAAGATCTAATTAAAACAGATTGGATCAGTTCAGGCATTAAAAAGTAAACAAATACTTGACTTTCTCTACGTGATAAAAATCAAACATGCCTCTGTGTACAGTCACATGTGTATATATGTTGATAACAAGTTGTATTGTTGTTCATCTATTTCTGTCCTGTTGTTTAGAAGGTCAGTAAAGTGTATGAGAATTCTATAAATGTTCTTTTTTTCATACCCAAACTAGAAATGTTCACGATTTTGTAGCAACAGCCAATTTCGCGACTATTAAAGTTCACGAAGTCGATGCATCCGCAAACTCCGCTAACTTAAAATAATTTCAAGGTTAACAGTATTCTGCTAAAAGAGTTGATTGCCCGCTTTTGTAAAATGTGTGCAAGGGAAAGTTTTGTTCAGTCATAACAATTTGATACCATATACATTGTATAGTGAATCTCTTTTGGGATATTTAATTGTTGAAATGTATTCAGTGTTGGAAAAAACATTTGGTGGAACATGTTGCATCAGGTCTGATTGCTTGTGGAAGTGTTCCATAAAAACATAATAACTGTTTATTAAAAATATTTTGGACATGTCCAAATCCAAAGCATTTTGCAGAGGAGAAATTACATGTGCCTCAGGTGTTGGGATTTGTCTTTAAGGGCTAGAAAAGGAGAAAAGACTGGTTACTAGCATTTTCTGCTGTACCCATAATGTTTTTCCAGAAGTATTCTTCATAAGGTCATAAAAAGGAGGGAGAAGAGTCCATAGGTAATTGCTTCTGCAGACAGCTTAATTTTGAACTTTTTCATGTTGAAAGCATTTGCAGACAACAAAATAGGCTTGAATCATCTGTTATTCTCCTCAAAAGGGTAGAAAATATTGTGGAAAACAGAGAAAACGCTGATTACCAGC
Source organism: Tridacna gigas (assembly GCA_945859785.2). NCBI lineage: Eukaryota > Metazoa > Mollusca > Bivalvia > Cardiida > Cardiidae > Tridacna > Tridacna gigas. Next base: position 72,203,019 of record OX244029.2, read on the forward strand.
ATTTTCTCTGTTTTGCATGATATTTTCAAAAGCTTTCTTCCTCATAAAAACATGGGATGGTTTTTATTTCAGTTGATGGCTTTTTATTTCTAATGATTGGCACAGCACTTTATAACCAACTTGTTGATCTCAGAGACTGCGTACCTTGCATGTCTTTCAAAACTGAAGAGCTCAGAGTTGTCACTGGTAGTGGTCACCATAGCAACATTCAGCACTCAGATTTCACTGACGATGAGACAGATGACACAAGTAGATTGTTGAAGGATGAAAGATGAATATGTTCTTTTATGTTTTGTCCTTCTGTATTTATTACAAATTAACCCTTTTCCAAACGACAAATTTTGGACTGGTCCAAATTGAAAGAGTTTGCAGACGACAATTTTAAATTTGATGAAAATGGCAGAAAGGTCTCAAAAAGGGTAGAAAACACTGTGGGAAAAGGAGAAATTGCTCGTTACGAGCAATTTCTCCTTTTCCCGCAGTGTTTCCAAAAGACTTGTACTGCAGACACGTGAAAACCAGGGCTTGTCTGGGAAAGGGTTAATAAGTAATGTTTTAATCATTGAACGAGACCAAAAATTCTAATCTCATATTTTTACAGCTATTCATTGAAGGTGACCATGTTATTGCATGGTTGGTCCAAGTGTTAGTCACTGGAAGAAAATTGAATTTTAAAACCAGGTAAAAAGTAAAAGGATAAAGCAACTTTGCAACTTTTTATCTAGTTATTCATTTGTCTGGCAGCAACTAACATTTGGATCGGCTGTATAATAACAGATGGTCATCTTCACAATAATTTCCATACTTTTAAACGGTATGGTTTAAATTGAAATGCAATTTGACATCCATATTGTTTACTTTTAGTTGCTACTGGGTCTTTAAATTTTTGCATGAATGATCCTTGTATGGACATCTTACAGATGGCAAAATGTCATTTTGAATGTCATAGTCGATTGTATGCCCTTTACAAATACATGTATACTGTGCAAAGGACTAAAGAAGAAACCAACACATAATTCCCTTCCTTAGCATGTAACATCTTATGTGTATGGACAGAGAATGTCAATGTATAGAAGATATATGTGCTTATTTTATGTTTGATAGTGACATGCAGCAGCTCAATGAATGGAATTTGTCTTAGAAAGGCTTGTGGGAAAAGACAGAAATGCTGGTTACCTCCTTTTCCTCCTTTGCTCAGGGTTGTAAAAAGATCGGATGCTCTAGAAAGGACCAAAATTTATCTTTTATAACCATATGGTTGTATTCTCCTTTGTGCAATAGCTCTGCTATGCTGCTTTTATTTGGGTTTTTTGAAATTTCAGGCAAGTAATATAGAATGGAGAAATTAGCTTTATTGCAATATTTTTTTGTACCAAATTAGATTTTTATGTTTCACTAGTAACCCATAGAGCCCCGAATAAACACTATGAACGTTTTGAAAAAGGACCTAAATAATTTCAACTTCAAGGTTGCTTCTGTTCAGAATGTTTCAGCAAAGCAGACAGTGTAGATCAAAGATAAGACTGCACAGTTTGTGCAGTCTGATCTCGGTGTACACTGCCAATAAAGGCAACTATAGTTTGAAACATGCTTTAAGGGTTAACATAGGTTTATCAGAATAAAGTTGTGAAAGAAGCGGTTTTTCTCTGCTGTTTTTCAATTTTCTGTTGTGAGAAAAAATTATTTTAGTGCCAGTATATGCCAGTACAAGTATTATATTATATAATAATATTGTTTGATATGATATGGTATATTAATGTACATCATAGATACATGTTCAGTGTATTTTTGAAAATATCTTCTATTAGTGTACAGAATAGTTACTCTTGTAGAAATTCATTTTCCATTATCGAGAATTCATAATTGTGTTAATATCAAATTTCAGTATTATTTTTACTTCCATAAAATGGTCCAAGTGTTAACCCTTTACCACACAATCCTGACTTTTAACAACCCTGAGAAAGAAGCCTTTTGAAAACATTGTGGGGAAAAGGAGAAAATGCTGGTAACCAGCATTTTCTCCTTTTCCCGCAATGTTTTCTACCCTTTCCAAAACAAATTTCAATTTTTCAGCCACATTTGTCATCTGCAAATGCTTTCAATTTGGGCCAGTCCAAAATTTTGTTGTTTGGTTAAGTGTTAAAGAGATTAATGAGACTAGAGGAACATGACTTTTCATTTCGATTGTTTACATCTTTTTCATCCCAAAGATTGACACGAGTAAAAATAAAATGCTATATGTATTTTCAATGCAAGTATTTATGAACACCAGTGGTTAGGGTTGCCCATGGCAAAAGTCAAGGGAGATGTCAAGATGTTAATATGCAGGGAGAAGAAAAAACAAGCACCAGGAAAAAAATGAGTGGTAAAGCATAGCTCGCTAGGACAAAGTCCCGTAAGAGCTATTGCACAACCCACAATGTTCGTGTTGGAGTCGGCGTCTACATTTTCCGCATACATGTTTTTATTGAACACCCCTAATATGTAAAAGTTTTTTAAGAGCTCACATTTTCCAAAATGTAATTATGTTGGATTTGGTTCATATTTAGTCTGGTGATAGATATATTTATCCGAAGTTTTTTTCGGTCATACTCCAGTCCACATCCATGATCATAAGGTCAAGGTCATGGATTTTGATATTTTACACCATAGTTCAATGTTGAAGTTTTTTAAGAGCTCACATTTTTCAATTTAGATTTTTTACACCAAAGTTTCAGGTATAAGTTTTTAACCCTTTACCACACGATCCAGAGTTTAACAACCTTGAAAAAGACGGCTTTTAAAATCATTGGAAGAAAAGGGGAAGATGCAGGTAACCAACTATTTCTTATTTTCCGGCAATGTTTTCAATTCCATCAAAAACATATTTCATCATTTGAGCCACACTGAATTTGTCATCTGTAAATGCTTTCAATTTGGTAAAGTCTAAAATTGTGTCGTTAGGTAAGAGCTCATATTTTCCAAACTAAGTAATGAATTTGGTTCATATTTTTCTTGATGAAGGTAGAGGTCCAAAATTGCCTTGAGCAATACCCTAGCCATGCCTTTGCCCATGATCTAAAGATCAAGGTCACATATTTTGAAATTTCATGGTAAAGCTTTTTAGGCCCCCCAATCTTTCAGACCAAATGACTGTCATCCCAAATAATTAACTTTTCCTAGTGGGCTGTGTTGTCTGATGACAATTTCAGCTGCAAGATATTGAAAAAAGATAAAAGAAAATAAAGGAAATACTGGTTTAGTGGGTAATAACTTCATTTTTATGAATGATGGGTAAATATTACAACTAACTTACAAATATCTGATCAAATTGCTGAAATATTATAGTGTAAACTTTTTGACCAATCCGATTGCAAACAAATCAGACTGTATTCCGCATAAGGGTTTTTTTTCTCTGTCATGTCTGATATTATCAGCAAGACTTTGTGTTGCATGTGAGCCATGCTCTAGCTAAAGGGGGCTTAATGCATCTCCGTGGTGCCTGATGCCAAGCAAATCATCACATGATCATGGATCCATAAAACCCATATTGTCTAACAGCCGACCGAATCACGAGGTAGAATGGTCCTTGGATATGCATGAAATTAAAGAGCAAAAAGTATCGACCCATGTCAGCCTGCGCAGACCGCGCAGGCCAACATGGGTCAATAATTTTTGCAGAAGCATTAAGCCCCCTTTTCACAGAGTATGGATCATGTATTTTAGCCGTCAAATATATAGGTATGCAATAGGTTTTTTTTATTTTTACAATGGCATTAAATTTGTCTTCGGTGTCATTTTCTTTTGAAATTCATATGTAAATTTTATAGAATTTCATATGTTTGAAAGGTTTTGTATTTAGTTCAATGGCAATAAATTGTTTTTTATTTGATTCAAATGTTTAATCTTTTTGTTTATATAAAAGGTACAAAGATAAACATTTTCAGTGGTGGTTGAACTTATTATGTCCAAAGAACCAAAGAACAAAATTTAAGACATGCGCAAAATGAAAACATTTGCATATCACAAAAGTTGCTCAAAAATGCTTGTCGTCTTTCAAGCAGACATAGTGGGAAAAAAAAAGGAAATGCTGGTCACCATCATTTTCTCTTTTTTGCCCCACATTGTTTTCAGAAGCATTCTTCTGCTGGGTTGTTAAAACAACAGTTTTATTGGTAAGGGGTAAACAATTTTGAAGCAAAAAACAGGTCTTTCAAATATTTATTATCAACTTGAAGGATATGTGTTTTTGCAAGGATATTTCCAACAATGTCCTACAGAGCAAATTTTAGTTTTGATCTGTACTGTCTGCAAACAAGCCTCAAGTCACGTTCTGCACTGTTCTGCCTTTACCAAATAATCCGGTGTTTTAATGATTCTAAGGAAAACGATTTTGAAACATTGTGGGAAAAGGAGAAATTGTAGGTGACCAGCATTTTCTCCTTTTCCCAAAATGTTTTCTACCCATTTAAAGACAAATTCCAACACTTGAGCCATATTTAATTTGTTTCCTGTAAATGCTTTCAATTTGGACAAGACATTTTATCTTTTGGTAAAGAGTTAAAGGATATAAAAGGTCTGTTAAGTCTACATGAGACAAAATGACTTCAGACCCATACAAATCGAAGGTATTTGCAGGTGACAATTTAAGTGTGGCTAAAATGATAGAATGTCTTTGGTTATGTTGAAATCATTGACGGAAAAGGAGAAAATCTTGGTGACCAGCATTTTCTCCTTTTCCCTTTAGCCATCTTTCTTCGGGCTTTTAAAACTTGGGACTGTTTGGCAAAGAGTAAAGAGTTGACACTTTACCAGACAACAAAACTTTAAACTTGTCCAATTTGGGTTCAGTTTAACCCTTTCCCAAACGACAAATTTTGGACTGGTCCAAATTGAAAGAGTTTGCAGACGACAATTTTAAATTTGATGAAAATGGCAGAAAGTTCTCAAAAAGGGTAGAAAACAATGTACGAAAAGGAGAAATTGCTCATTACGAGCAATTTCTCCTTTTCCCACAGTGTTTTCAATAGACTTGTACTGCAAAGACGTAAAAACCAGGGCTTGTTTCGGAAAGGGTTAAACATAATTATTTCATATCGATTGGGAAACAAGCTCTTGCAACTTATACTAATCTCTCTCTGTTCTGCTTCCTAAAAAGCTATACCAGTATTCGTACAGAATGTGTGGGCCAATGAACAGTCTCAAAGTTGACACCCTGGTTATTGTACTTGGGACCTTATTGTCATGAGGCTAGGCGTACCTTCTACCTCACAACCAAGGACACCACAAGTATTTGGGATATTTGATGCTTATTCAACTCTTTACCAAACAACAAAATTTTAGACTTGTCCAAATTGAAATCATTTACAGACGACAAATGTGACTCAAAAATTGAAATTTGTTTTGGAAAGGTTATAATACGTTGTGGGAAAAGGAGAAAATGCTGGTTTCCAGCATTTTCTCCTTTTCCCACAATGTTTTCAAAAGGCTTTTTCTTCAGGGTCGTTAAAACCCATGATTGTGTGGTAAAGAGTTAATGCCGCTCTTGACATCTTTTAGGTCAAAAATATATTCATTATAATTTGTCAACTGTAATTTTTAAGCTTTCAATAATGACAAATCATGGTAAAGGGTTAACTGGTATTTTACACAAATGTCTGTCCAAGCCTCTGGTTGCTTTCCCATGTAATCATTGTCCGCACAATGTTCAGCAATGAGAAGAGCTTGGCTGAGCTGGGTTTCCATCTTGCACTCCCTAGATTACTAGCCTTGTGAGTTACCTACTGAGCTACAGCACTTGGCTTTCAAAATAAACATGGCCTATAAAAGTTTATTAATCCATTTACTCTTTCACTGCCAATGTCACCTGGGTCAGCTTTTGCGGATAGAGTAGATCAAGATTAGACCACACAAAACGTGAAGTCTAATCTTGGATCTACAACGTCCGCTAATCTGATGCCAATCTTCAACCAAAAACAGGTGCAATTGAAACAAAAAAGATACTTATAGACCTCAAGAAAAGTCGGCTCTATCTAGTTGGCAGTGACAGAGTTAATTAGTTACCTTTGGCCGACAAAATAAACATAGCCTTTAAAAATTATATTAATCCTACATTTAATATTTACCTACCAACAGAATTGTAGACTTGTTCATGTTATAAGCACTCCTAGAACAGAGATTAAATGTCTCAACCGACATGATTATCTGCTTCTTTTCCCAACAATGTTTTCACAAGCTTTCTGCAATAGGGTCATCAAATCATGGGATTAGCTGTAAAAAGGCCATGTCATCTCCCTGGTACCAACATTAACTCTTTACCAGACAAAAAAATATGTTGGACTTGTCAAAATTGAAAGCCTTTGCAGACGACTAGATAAAAGCTGCTACAAAGATGGGTACTGTCTCTGTGAAGTTGAAAAACATTGTCGGAATAGGTGAAAATGCTGATATTCTCCCTTTCCCATAATGTTTTAAAGACTATTCTTCCTCCGGGTCATTAAAACTTGGGACTGTGTGGTAAATGGTTAAAGAACAGAGTACAATCTTGGTGGTGGAAGCAGGAAAAATGGTCAGACCATCTTTTATTAAAATGTCATTTTATTCAAAATAATTTACTGGAAAAATAAGCACATAATACATAATTTATATAAGCAGGCTACATAGATACTCAAGAAATGTGATATCAAGACAGTATTGTAAATTAGCAACCTATGCCTCATCAAGCTTAACTCATTAACATCTGAAAAACAAATTTGCAGCAGACATCTTAAAACCACTGTCATAAACAATTAATTATCAATATCAATACAAATAAACATTATGGATTAACTCTTTACCAAATGATAAAATTTTAGACTGGTCCAAATTGAAAGCATTTGCAGACAACGAAATAAATGTGACTCAAAACTTGATATTTGTTTTGGGAAGGGTAGAAAACATTGTGGGAAAAGGAGAAAATGCTGCTTACCAGCATTTTCTCCTTTTCCCACAATGTCTTCAAAAGGCTTCTTTTTCAGGGTCATTAGAAGTCGGGATTATGTGGTAGAGGGTTAATTCCTAAAGCACAATTTAAGTCTATTGTTTCCTCTGCAGCCAATGTGGATCAAGATCAGACTGCACAAAATTTGTGCATTCTGATTTTTGATCTACACTGTCTGCTTTGATGACATATTCTGGACAAAAAGAACCTTGAAACTGCTATTCATGGGTATCCCATGCCTGTTTTTATTGGTGAACATTTTTTACACCAAAATCATTGCAGTTTTTGGTGTCGTTGCCATTGATGTCATGAGATATTGATGCCATCAGCCTTAATAATAAACAATATGTCCCTTGATAAGGGTTTAAAGTGACAACCAGGATTAAGCTTTTTTTTTTTTTTAAATAATACTTGGAGTTTGATCTCTTGTATTCATTCATTGGGTCTTATTTCTAGACTGAAAATGCCTGTTTGGTTTATTCTGACTTGGAGGGTTATGGTGTTTGTGATACACAAAGGCAGAAGAATTTATTGCTGAATGGGAAAGTTTGTTGATTACAACTTGCAGTCATATTCTCCTTATGTTGTACTGTTTTTTAACTGTATTTGAGCAATGCTCTGGCAAAAGGGGGCTTAAGGCATCTCTGTGATGCATTATATTAATCAAGTCATCATTATTATGGATCCATAAAAAACATCTTATCTAAAACCGACTGTATCATAAAGTAGACTGCTCCTTTAACATATAGAAAATGGAACAACAGCAAGCAGTTTTGCAGGCTGACATGGGTTGATACCTTTTGCAGATAAATTAAGCCCCCTTTTCACAAAACATGGCTCATTTATTGGTGAATATTCACCCCAAACCAAATTATAATAGCAAGCATGTTGGGAATACTCAGAGTATGCTTGCGAAAGACAAGTGTGGCTTGATTGTACATTTTAGTAAATTTGCCCTCTATGAGAACTAATTTCAGGCTTGCTTAACCCTTCAGAAAATGCTTGCTACCAGCATTTTGTCCTTTACCCTCAAGGTTTTGAACAGCCTTCGGCCTCAAGGTTGTAAAAATCCAGGATTGTGTGATAAAGGTTTAATACTGGCTGATTGTTTGAAACAATGGCTCCTAAGGCTAAACAATTGAGAACATCTTGTTGTGAGCAAAATCCCAAATGCCGGCATGTTTTTCCAGAGTCAGCAGTTGCAGATTCTACAATGTGTGTCATTGTCTAATCAGCTTTTTACCAAACGACAGAATTTTGGACTTGACCATATTGAAAGCATTTGCAGACTAAAATTTAAATGATTTTCAAATGATGGAATTTGTCTTTGATAGGGTAGAAAGCATCGTGGGAAAAGGAGAAAATGCTGGTTCCAGCATTTTCTCCTTTTCCCACAATGTTTACAAAAGGCTTCTGGCTTAGAATCATTAAATGTCTGGATAGTGTGGGTTAATAAGCCAATAGAAAACAAAAAACAAGAGGGCCATGATGGCCCTGTATCGCTCCACTGGCTTATAAATATAAACCATAAATACTAAACATTTCAATTCTGAGCCAAATGGTTTCAAAATGAAGACTTACAAAGTTTTCTCTGTAAAAGCCCATGTGAAAGTTGAGACCCGCAGGGCAAAACCATTTTTGATCCCAGAGCGATAATTACTTGAACCCTGGTAGAGGTCCACAAGATAAAGCCACATGCCAAAATAATACAAGTCAATGCTGTATGGTTATAAATAAGGTGATTTTCAAAATTCGTCCATATGAAGCCTCTGTAAAACATAAGACCCCTGATGCAAGGCTAATTTCAAAAAAAAAAATCAAAAGTGATCCAGATTTGGTAGCCCTTGGGTTTGCGGTTAGGAGCAAAAGGATTTTTTGAATTTTCACCCTATAAGCACATGTTTATGACCAAATTTAGGAGTTTTTGGCCTTATGGCTAGTAACAAGACGGTTTCTGAAGTTTTCACTCCATAAACCCATGTAAAACTTGTGACCCCTGGTGCAGGGCCAAACTTGATCCTAGGGTTGTAACTTGGGCCCTCTTTGTAGGTGTCCACTAGATAGTGCTATAATTATGCAAAATTTGGTAGCCCTAAGCCTTATGGCTATGTACACCAAGATTTAAAAGTTTTCCCTATATAAGCCCATGTAAATCTTGTGAACCTCCCCTCCCCCCACCCCCCAGCATGAGGCCAAATTGACCCTAGGACTGTAATTTGGGCACTTTTGGTAGACCCCCACTAGATCAAGCTAAATGCAAAATTTGGTAGCTCTAGGCCTTATGGCTAGGTACTGGAAGATTTCTTAAGTTGTCACTATGTACGCCCATGTAAAACTTGTGACCCCTACAGCGGGGCCAATTTTGACCCCAGGGCTAAAATTTTGGCCTGCTTGGTAGAGGCCCACGAGATATAGCTACATGCAAAATTTGGTAGCTCTAGGCGTTATGGCTAGGTAAAGGAAAATTTTTAAAGTTTTCTCTATATAAGCCTATGTAAAACTTGTGACCCCTAGGGCAGAGCCAATTTTGACCCCAGGGCTATAATTTGAAGAAACTTGATAGAGGTCTACTACATAAAGCTACATGCCAAATTTGGTAGCCCTACGCCTTATGGTTTCAGACAAGAAGATTTTTAAAGATTTCCAATATTTTTCAGTTTTGTTGCCATGGCAACCAGAGTTTTTGAAGGAATCAAATTCTTTCAAGAAATTCTGAAGAGGACCATGGCAGGATCATTTCTGTGAAGTTTCATGAAAATTGGATGGGTAGTTTCAGAGAAGAAGATGTTTGAAATAAAAGTTAACGCACGGACGGACGGACGCACGGATGGACGGACGCACGACGGACACCGGGCCATGACATAAGCCCGCTGGCCTTCGGCCAGTGGAGCTAACAAATTCTGCAACAAAAACGGTGATGGCACAGTCTGATTTGCTACATCTACAAGGTAGACATAACGTACAGTAAAAAAACTCATTAAAAAGTGTTCAAAGCTACACACACAAGGTACGGTAATTTTCCTTACCCTATTAAAATCTTTAATAAAATACCTTATACACAGCTTTTTAAAACACTGTAGGGAAAGGAGCATTTGCTTGTAACAAGCAACTGCTCTTTTTCCACATTAAAAAACACTCTCCTGTGTAACGTGTACTACAAAGTGGTTTCTACTTTGTATCCCTTACACTATAAAGTGGTTACTACTTCGTATCCCTTATACTATAAAGTGGTTACTACTTTGTATCCCTTATACTATAAAGTGGTTACTACTTCGTATCCCTTATAATATAAAGTGGTTACTACTTCGTATCCCTTATAATATAAAGTGGTTACTACTTTGTATCCCTTATACTACAAAGTGGTTACTACTTTGTATCCCTTACACTATAAAGTGGTTACTACTTTGTATCCCTTATACTATAAAGTGGTTACTACTTTGCACCCTTGTACTATGAAGTGGCTACTACTTTGTACCCTTTTACTATAAAGTGGTAACTATTTGATATTATTGTATCCCTTGTACCGGTACTACAAAGCGGTTACTATGTTGTGACACTTGTACAACAAATATGTTTCTACTTTGTATCCCTTTAACTGCAAAAGGGTTTCTACTTTGCATTACTTGTACTAAAAAGTGGTACTAAGAAATTCTGTATAAACAAAAAGATTTTTCATTTATACTTTTTTGTTACCAACAGAATTAGTCTGCCAGAATCTTTTTGACATAAAAATCCAAGTTTTGCAGCCCTTTTGTAACAATTTTCACATTATCTCCATTCTGTTGCATTAAGGGTAGTTTAAAGGAAAGGTTATCCCACTCCTCAGCTGTGTGTTCAATGAATAAATGAACCTGTTAGAATTAAAAGGATTGAATCCTGTAACCAAAAAAGGTATCTTACAAAATTAGCTCCTTACCAAACATTTCAAGATCTATCCTCCCTCTGAATGTTGCCTTTTGAAAACATCTTGGGTAAGCAAGAAAATGCCGGTAAGCAAAATTGCTTTCAAAATGTTCACAATAGTTTCTTTGACAGAAATCCCTGTCTTTCAACCCTGAACTTTGTTTCACCCTATCAGATAAATCCTGAACAAGATTTCTATAATAAATGAGCCATGCTCTGTAAAAAGTGGGCATAATGCATCTGCAAACAAGAGCGGCAAATTGTCGCAAGATACGCCCGTCTTACCCCAAGTTGTAAAGTTGGGGCATAATAATGATAAAGGGGAGGTATAGAAAAATAGTAGTGCAGAATTTTTTTTTTACTGTTGATTGAAGATAATGGCAGTGTATTTGTGTTGACGGAACTCTTGTTTATTATTGTATTACTATTAACTCTTTACCACACAGCAAAAGTTTGGACTAGTCCAAATTGAAATCATTTGCAGTTGACAAACTAAATGTAACTCAAAAATTGAAACTTGGTTTGGAAAGGGTAGAAAACATTGTGGGAAAAGGAGAAAATGCTGGTGCATAAAAAATAAGTAATTTATATTTCATGTGCACTGCACTACCCCTTGATGAGATGTATCCAGCCCTAAAATTTCATAACCCGAGGTAGTATAGTTTGAGAGATATGCATCATACAAAATTCAAGTTCGAAAAAAAAACAAGGAAGGGCAATAACTGAAAAATTAAGCAAGCAAGAGTTGAAATTTATGTGCACAGCACTTCCCGTTGATGGAATGTATCCACGCATGAAATTTCATATCCTTAGCTAGTATAGTTCTGAAGATATGCACTGGACAAAATTAAAGTTTCAAAATAAAGAAAGAGCAATAAGTCAAAAATTAAGCAAGAGTTATGGTTCATGTGCACTGCACTCCCAGTTGATGAGATCTATCTACGCATGAAATTTCATAGTCATAGGTAGTATAGTTTTGGAGATATGCTCGAGACAAAATTCAAGTATGAAAATAAGTCAAAAATTAAGGAAGGAAGAGTTATGATTCCTGTGCACTGCACTCCCCCTTAATGAGATGTATGCAGGCATGAAATTTCATAACCCTAGGTAGTATAGTTTTGGAGATATTCACCGGAGAAAATGCAAGTATGAAAAAGAAGAAAGGGCAATAACTGAAAAATTGAGGAAGCAAGAGTTATGATTCCTGTGCACTGCACTCCCCCTTAATGAGATGTATGCAGACATGAAATTTCATAACCGTAGGTAGTATAGTATTGGAGATATTCACCGGACAAAATTCAAGTATGAAAAACAAGAAAGGGCAATAACTGAAAAATTAAGGAAGCAAGAGTTATGATTCCTGTGCACTGCACTCCCCCTTGATGAGATCTATCCATGCATGAAATTTCATAACCGTAGGTACTATAGTTTTGGAGATATGCTCCGGACAAAATTCAAGTATGAAAAACAACAAAGGGCAATAAGTCAAAAATTAAGGAAGCAAGAGTTATGATTCCTGTGCACTGCACTCCCCCTTGATGAGATCTATCCACGCATGAAATTTCATAACCCTAGGTAGTATAGTATTGGAGATATTCACCGGACAAAATTCAAGTATGAAAAACAAGAAAGGGCAATAACTGAAAAATTAAGGAAGCAAGAGTTATGATTCCTGTGCACTGCACTCCCCCTTGATGAGATCTATCCACGCATGAAATTTCATAACCGTAGGTAGTATAGTTTTGGAGATATGCTCCGGACAAAGAACTGGACGCCGCCCGCCCGCCCGCCACGGGTGATCCCATAATACGTCCCGTTTTCGACGGGCGTATAAAAAGTATCGACCCCGGTCAGCCTGCGCAGTCCACACAGGCCAACCTGGGCCGATACTTTTTATTATTGGTCAATTTTCTGTATGTCCAAGGACCAGTCTACCTCAGTATTTAGTCATTTGTTAGACTAAATGGATTTTATGAATATATAAGTATGTGATGACTTGCTTTATATCATGCATCATGAAGATACATTAAGCCTCCTTTTGTGAGAGCATGGCTCAAATATATCCCTCAACCCATTTATACTTTACCAAACAATTCTATATTTCAACAACCAAGAGGGCGAATGCTTTTGAAAACATTTTGGAAAAAGGAGAAAATGTTAGTAACCAGTATTTTCCCATCTTGCAACACAGTTTTCCATATTTCTAAGAAATCTCACTATTTGGGCCATACTTATATGTTGGCTGCAAATGCTTTCAATTTTGACAACTCTAGAAGTTATTAATCCAGTAAGGGTAAAGTGCCTTTTCAAATACTATGACCTTGACCTCAACCATTGACCTTAGAATGCACAGGATCACCTATACATAATATATACATATATGCATAATGAATGGCTGTACCATGTTTGATTGATTGATTGATTGTATGGTGTTTAACGCCGTTTTCAACATTATTTCAGTTATATCATGGCGGCCAGTGCACCTATCCATGCTTTCCTGGAGTTTCTTTTACCAGTACTCCGCACAATATTCTTTCCAAGCCACTGGCTGCTTTTCCACATAACCATCGTCGAAACAATGGTCAGCGGTGAGAGAGGAATGAATCCTGTCGCAATGACTATCATCAATCCTCAGAAAGAAATTGGCCAAGCCGGGGATCGAACCAGCAACCTCCTGTTCTCAAGTCCTGTACGCTACCGACTGAGCTACGGGGGCTTGGCGTACCATGTTTGAAAGTTTGAAGTCAAACCAGAGTATTCTTCAATGTCAAGGATTGATATTCCTAAAGATCGACCGGCTTACATATGCATGTATATACACAAAGCAATTATTTCCCTCTTCTTTGAAAAGCTGTCACAAATACAATTTTATGGTAAAACTATTACTAAAAGAAGTATACCTTTCTCTGACCACACACTTTATATAATTCCAATTTTCCACCACCTTTTCTTACAGAAAGTGCTGTCTCTGCCTCAGTTTTCCATGTTGAAAGCAAAGCGTCCATAGTTTTACCTGTAGAGGATTGTGTACATCAACTTATAAGATAAAAAACTGACTTGTTCTTTTTACTTGATAAATTATCTTTATCCTTTACCACACAATCCAGACTTTTAACCACCTTGACACAGAATGGTCGATTGAATGGTCTTTCAACCCTTTACCAAACGACAACATTTCAGACTGTTCTAAATTGAAAGCATTTGCAGACGAAAAAATAAATGTTACCGAAAAATTGAAGTTTGTTTTGGGAAGTGTAGAAAACATTGTGGGAAAAGGAGAAAATGCTGGTTACCAGCATTTTCTCCTTTTCCCACAATGTTTTCAAAAGGCTTCTTTCTCAGGGTCGTTAAAAGTCGGGATTGTGTGGTAAAGAGTTAAGCTGTTTTCAACATTATTTCAGTCATATCACAGCAACAGCTCACATATGAATGTACATCCTGGGTTTTACGAGTACTAGACTAGGGCTCTGAAGTGTCTTGCCTAAGGACACTCCCAGGAAATCCAAGTGGATCCTGTAAGATTTGAACCTAGGATCTCCAGGTTACCAGTTCTACACTTTACCGCTGAGCCACGCAGGACCCCCCGTTGAGAAAGAAGAATTTTGATAACACTGTGCGAAAAGGAGATAATGCTGGTAACCAGCATTTCCTTCTTTTCCCACAATGTTTTCTACTTTGTCAAAAACAAATCACAACATTTCTGTCACCTTTAGTTTCAACTCTACAAATACTTTCAATATAGATAAGTCTAAAATTTGTGGTACAGGTTTAAATGCATAAAACTGACAGAAGTGTACAAGAACCAAAGGAATCCATTTGATGCTAAGCTATATGCTTTTTATTGGGCAGGTCTAAATCTTGTTGTTTGGCAGAGTATTAACCCTTTACCGCACAAAGCCGCCTTTTAACAACCCTGGGAAAGAAGCCTTTTGAAAACATTGTGGGAAACAAACAAAATGCTGGTAACCAGTATTTTCTCCTTTTCCCACAATGTTTTCTACCCTATCAAAGAAAATTTGCACCATTTGAGCATACTGAAATTGTTGTCTGCAAATACTTTCAATTTTGACAATGCTAAAGTTTTGTCGTCTAGTAAAGGGTTACCTATCTCTGCACATAATAGTACAAATACATGTACCAGGTGATTCTCAACTAGACACTGAAGGAATTTGAAGAAGACAGAAAGAAAGATAGAATGGTAGGTCAAAAAGCATGTGTTGAAAGAGGCATAAATTATATCAAGGCGGAAACACGTATCTGAATTTCCATTCACTGAAAATCTTTCTCTTTGTAAACGTTTGGAAACCAGTAAGCGGTACTGTCCGTACAAGCATGTTCAATTTTACTCTACCAAACAACAAACTTTTAGACTGGTTCAAACAGAAAGCATTTGCAGAAAACAAAATATTGCACAAATAATGAAATCTGTCTTCGATGAGGTAGAAAACATTGTGAGAAAAGAAGAAAATGATGGTTACCTGCATTTTCTTCTTTTCCAATGAAGTTTCTAAGAGTTTTTTCCTTGGGGTTGTTAAAACTCAGTATTCTGTGGTGAAGGGTTAAGACCTGAAAGAAACCTCGAGCTTAAAATGTATCAACAAAGTTTTATTTAAATACCGAAAAAGCAACATATGAATATTAGTAATTTACATTATATCTCATCTCATCCCACTTCTTGTAAAAAAAAAACATACCTGCATACTCCACCGTGAAGTCTGCCCATAAACACTGGTCAGATGTCAGATTTCTAGGTGATGGGGCTGTAAGTGAGTCACTCACGCCAATTCTTTGAGCAAACCCCTCGTAAGTACAGAGTGGGTCACACACAACATCCACATAGCCTAATAATGTCAAGCCATTGACCATTCTCTCTAAACCAATCACATTTGTCACCTCATAAACTGAAAGTTTAGAGAAAATAGACTTTACCAAAATACTGATGCAAATTGAAAGGCAAGAAAAGAACCCGATATTGAATAAAATCTTTTCTGGGAAGATACATCCCTGCCTTAAAAGTGGCTATTTTTAACATCTTACCGAATTAAAAAATATTGATACCACTGAAATTACCAAGAAAAAAGATTGCAAACCATCAATTAATAAGAGTAACAAAATTACTACAAAAATTTTTTTTTGACGGTATTCCCTTAAAAGGTTACATAGCCTCTTAAGGTTGATATGATGATCAATAACAGGCTGCCAGTTTATGTTTCTTGTCGATGTTGAGCTCGGCCATATTAAATAATAATTTTCACTTGATGTTAGATGGTTTTTGATGTCCAGGTTTTTACGAATGTAAATCAAAAGGCTTTATGAGCATAAAAATGAGTTTTATGTATTTTTTTCAAATTTTCATCACAAAATCTAAATAGTCACTTTTAATCCTTCACCAAACAATCCCATGTTTTAACCACTCTGAAGAAAACACCTTTTGAAAATGCTGTTGGAAAAGCAGAAAATACTGGTAACCAGCATTGTCATCTTTCTCCACAATGTTTTCTACCCTTTCAAAGGCAGTTATATTTTTCAAACCACTTTCATTTTGTTGTCTGCTAACTCTCAATATGTAGGAGTTCAAAATTTTGTTATCTGGTAACAACCTAATCCTTTGGCAACAAAGCACAACTCAATGCACTTTTCCAGAGAGCATATATATGAAGATCAGACTGTAAAGAATATACATTCTAATCTTTGATGTATACCGTCTATACCTGGAGACTTTTTTAGGGCAAAAAGAATTTGAAATCACAGTATCTAGGATTTTTATGTAGGCTAGAAATTTTTCAGTAATCTTTTTAGCAGTTCAATGGTTAATTTTTTGTTTACCCCTTACAATACCACACAATTACAAATTTTAACAACCCAGACGAAAACAGCCTTTTAAGAACATTGTAGGATAAGCAAAGTTTTGTGTTCAGAAGGGAAGAAAACATTGTGGACAAAGGAGAAAATGCTAGTAACCAGAATTATTTCCTCGTTCCACAATGTTTTCTATCCTTTCAAAGACAAATCCCATTTTATAACCATATTTTATTGTCATCTGCAAATGCTTCTCTCCCTGGACATGTTTGAAATTTTTTGTTCATCTGGCAGAGAGATATTAACTCTTTACTAAACAATAAAATTTTAACCTGGTCCAAATTGAAAGCATTTGCAGATGATAAATCAAATGTGGCTCGAAAATTGAAATTTGTTTTGTGAAGTTAAGAGACATCAGTGTGGTAAAGAATAAAATCTTTACCAAAGAACAAAGTATTACACTTGTCTAAATCAAAAGTCATCAGATGCCAAATTAAAGATGGCTAACTTGACGAAAGCTGTCCTTGACAGGGCAGAAAACATTGGGGGGAAAAAAGGAGAAAATTCTGGTTACCACCATTTTCTCCTTTTTCTATATATGTTCGCATACTTCTCCATCAGGGTCCTTTATCCTCAGGATTGTGTGGTACAGTTTAACCCTTTACCACACAATCCCACCTTTTAATGACTCTGGGAAAGAAGCCTTTGGTAACCAGAATTTTCTCCTTTTCCCAGAATGTTTTTTCCTATCCAAGAAAAATTGCACCATTTGAGCCAAATAGACATTATCAACTGCAAATGCTTTCAATTCAGAAAAGGCTAAAATTTTGTTGTCTGGTAAAGGGTTAAGAGTCATTTTAACCCTTTATCAGGTATAGCTAGCAAAGTTTCAAATGGAATTAAATCTTTTTAAGAAAATTTAATTCTGAAGAGCACCACGGACAGATGATTTCTATAAAGTTTTGTCAAAATTAAATGGGTTTCAGAAAAGAAGATGCTTGAAATAAAGGCTAATATACATATGAATGGATGGACAAAAATGCAAACGCAGATGGAGACACACACAACAGACACAAAGCCATGGTATAAGCTTGCTGGCCTTTGACCAGTGGAGCTTAAAATCAAATTGTATTTACCTGCAAGAATCTTGGTCTCCCCTGTGACCTAAAAAGTATACAAAAAAAAATCTTTACCCAGCTGAGCACAACATTTACTATACATACTGTTCTGGAAAGTGTAAATTAAGATCAGACCATATGAAACCTTCAATCTGGTCTCTAACATACTACCCTGGCCAATATTTTATAGACAATCTAGCCACATGACCGTTATATACAATTCGGTAACTCTTTACCACACTAGGAAATTTTAGACTGGTTCAAATTGAAAGCATTTGCTGATGATAATTTAAATGTGACTCAAAAATGGAATTTGTCTTTGATAGGGTAGAAAACATTGTAGGAAAAGGAGAAAATGCTGGTTACCAGCATTTTCTCCTTTTCCCGCAATGTTTCAAAAGGCTTCTTTCCAGCGGTGGTTAAAAGGCATTGTGTGGTAAAGGGTTAATTATGTACTAGAGAATGAAAATATCCACTTATCCTCCATAGTGACATAGATGATCATAGACATATCTGCAAAAACTGTAGACCGAAGATCAGCCTATTTATAAAAGCAGATTGATCTTGGTCTTAGTCTTCCACTTCTTTGCTAATAGCGTGAGTTCTATGCTCCCTATACAATGCTAATAAAGTGTAAATCCAAGATTAGACTACAGGAAATAAATTCTATACACATAGTCTACCCATGGGGAAACCAAAGTTATTTTTGGTACTTTTAACCCTTTACCATAAAATCCCAAGTTTTAATGACCCTGAGGAAGAGCCTTTAGAAAACATTGTGGGAAAAGGAGAAAATGCTGGTAACCAGCATTTTCTCCTTTTCCCACAATGTTTTTTATCCTATCACAGACAAATGTTACCATATGAGCCATATCTAATTTGTCGCCTGCAATTGCTTTCAATTCAGACAAGTGTAAAATTTTGTTGTTTGGTAAAGAGTTAAGGGTTTAAGACAGTCAGATACCATTGTGAAAAAAATGATATCTCACTTAAATTATCTTCAGCTGCCCACGTATTCTTTCATTCACTCCATTTATTCTTTCAAAGCTGTCTTTATTACCCTCACTATTGTATTTCATATGAATAATTGCAAGCAAGTGCTCCTTTTCCATAAAATTTAAGTATCAACATTTTCCTCTCCATTACTTATTTTCCCTTTGCTTTGTTACAGTTTTGGGCTGGTCTATATAAAACCAATTTTTACAGGGCTGTGTTTGTTACAGAAAGAGATAGTAACCAGCATTTTCTCCTTTTGCCACAATGTTTTCTAACCTTTCAAAGACAGTTCTAATAAACCAAGACACATTTGTAAATGCTTTCGATGTGAAAGAGCCTAAAATTTTGTCATTTAGTAAATCTAAAGATTTAAATAAATGGCTGCTTACTTTGAAAGTGACAGGTAATTTCCTGTTCACTGAGCCGAGCCAAAAAAACGAATTATATCAGAATTCAAAAGGACCAATCATTTTTCACCCATAGTATATATACCAGTAGCTTTTGTAGTCAGTGAAGATCAAGGTCAGACTGAAAATTACACTCGAGATATGGTGCCTGATCTGGGTTATATCCTGTCCTACTGTAGAAGTGGAATTTTTGCTTTGTGGAAATTTTTGCAGTTTCGCAAATTTGAAGAATTAGCAAACTTTTCTGTTCGCATATTTTATCACAAGTATACCAACAAACAACAATTGAATTCGCAAGCATTTTCGTATGCAAAATGTCTGTAAACCGTCATTCACAAATTTTTCGAGACACACATAATGTATATCCACATATACAGTATATTCTGTAGCATACATGTATTTATAGAAATGATGTGAGAAGCAATCTAAATTCATTAACCCTTCACCAAAGACGAAATTTATTTTAGGCTTGTCCCAGTTCAAAGCTTTTGCTTTTGCAGACAACACGTTATGTGTGGCTCAAACATGAGATTTGTCTTTGAAAAGTTAGAAAACATGTGGGAAAAGGAGAAAATAATCAGTCCACTAGACTGCCTGGTAAAGAGTTAACCCTTCACCAAATGTCACAATACTAGACTTATCCACAGTGAAAGCACTTGCAGACAACAAATCATATACCAAGGGTGATCAGAAAGAATGTGGACCACCATGTTATTTTGAAAACTGCTTCAGGTAGGATTACAAAAAAATTACATAGATAAGCATTAATTATCTGGTAACTGACTCAAGCTTTCAAATGTCATCATATTCAAGTAGGTAAAGTGTGATGTCACTTTATTGACGTCATATACTGTAATAGTGGTCCAAATTGTAGGACAACATTCTATTTGAGCCGAGAGTAGTCATAAAGTTTTATGTCAAACTCGGAAAGTATTCATCAGAAATCAAAACTGCTTTTGAAAAGAAATTAAGGGGATTCTGCACTCAAGAAATCTGACATTCATACATGGATCAGACCAGGTTAGACAGGGGTGCAATACTGTCAGAGATAATCCTAAATCTGGCCATCCATCAACATCACTCACAAACAAAAACATTACGGATGTAGAGCAGCAGGTAAAACAAGATCACTGAAATACTTTCATGAAACATAGGCACACTTTAATGAGGCTGAATCTAAACAACAAAGAAGTGTATGGAAACATCTAACATCGCCTTCCCCTATTTAAGCAAACCTTTCTAAGTCATTTGATTAAGTTATATGCATCATGTTTTTCTATTCTCCTTTTCGTCTAAAAATCTAAATCGTGTCGTATCTATACATACTACAGTCAATGCTGGGTTTTGGCCCAAATTAATCAAACATCACATGAAAACAAGAGGGCATTTGGCCCTAAAGCGCTCACCTGAGTAAAGTCATATATGGATGATAAAGCTGAAGCAATCCTGGTTTACATGATGTAAAACAGATAAGTGTAAGTGACCTACCTTTTGACCCGACATGACCCAATTTTCAATATGTCCAAGATGTCATCAAGACAAACATTCTGACCAAGTTTCATGAGTATCAGGCTGAAAATGTGACCTTTAGAGTGCACACAAGGTTTTTCTAAGATTTGGCCCAGTAACCTACTTTTTGACCCAATGTGAGTCAATTTCAAACTAGTCAAAGATATCATCAAGACAAACATTCTAACCAAGTTTCATGAGTATTAGGCTGAAAATGTAGCCTCTAAAATGTACGCAAGGCTTTTCCAAGATTTTGCCCGGCGACCTACATTTAGACCAAACATGACCCTATTTCAAACTTGTCTGAAATATCAACAAGATGAAGATTCTGACAAAGTTTCTGACAAAGTTTCAAGAGTATCAGGCTGAAAATATGGCTTCAAGAGTGCACACAAGGTTTTTTTCTAAGATTTGGCCTAGTTCCCTACTTTTTGACCGAACATGACCCAATTTCAAACCTGTCCAAGACAGCATCACAACAAACATCCTGACAAAGTTTCATATGTATCTGACCGAAAATGTGGCCTATAGAATGCATATAAGGTTTTTCTAAGTTTGGCCCTGTGACCTACTTTTTGACCCAATATCACCAAGTTTCCAGCTTGTCTGAGATATCATCAATATAAACATTCTTACATAGTTTCATGAATAGTAGGAGTATAAGCATCACAACAAACATTCTGACAAAGTTTCATGTGTATCTGACTCAAAATGTAGCCTCTAGAGTACACACAAGGTTTTTCTACGATTTTGCCCAGTGACCTACTTTTCGAACCAACATGATCCTATTTCAAACTTGTCCAAGATATCATCAAGACCCACATTCTGACCATGTTTCATTCGTATCAGGCTTAAAGTGTGGCCTCTAGAGTGCACACACGGTTTTTCGAAGATTTGATTCACTGATCTACTTTTTGACCCAACATGACCCAATTTAGAACCTGTCCAAGATATCATGAAGACAAACATTCTGACAAAGTTTCACATGGATCAGGCTTAAAATGTAGCCTGTAGAGTGCACACAAGGGTTTTCTAATACTTGGCCCTGTGACCTACTTTTTGACCCAATATGACCCAAAGTTGTCCAACATTTACATCAAGACAAACATTCTGACCAAGTTTTAAGCGTATCAAATTGAAAATGTGACCTCTGGAGTGCACGCAAGGATTTTCTAGGATCTGGCCCGGTGACCTACTTTTTGACCTGACATGACCCAATATCAAACTTGTCCGAGATTTTATCAAGACAAATATTCTGACCAAATTTCATGAGTATCAGACTGATAATGTGGCCTCTAGAGTGTAAACAAGGTAAATATTGCGACTGCACCACAGACGACAGACACAGCACTATCACAAAACCTCTACTTTAGAACTTCGTGCTCAGGCGAGCTTAAAACAGCCAAACACCCTAGCTCACAAAGCCACACTTGTGCAGGGACCTTTGCAATAACTAAACAGAGAAACACTAGCCAACCCTCCCTATGATTCAGTCCTGACCCATTTTGACCTCTGACTAGTTCCTGGTGTGAAAGTTTCTCATGTGGAATGCACTACGTGAGCAGAGAGGAGCTAACCCTCGCTATGACCAGGTACTTGAGAGTAATGTCACGTGACCCGCTTGCACATGTTTCGCAGCAGGGAATCAAGAATGAATCAGTGGCTTTGCATATATAGAATTCAAAGGAGGTTACTTTCAAAAGCAGTAAACATTCCAAGGTGTCTTTTATAACAACATTCCAATACAGGCACTGGTCCACATTCTTTCTGATCACCTCTCATATTGTTCAAATGAATACCTTTGTGTTTGAAAGGATAGAAAACATTATGGAAAATGAAGAATAGTTACCAGCACATTCTCCTTTTCCCACAATGTTTTCAAAGACCATCTCAGATGTAATTAAAACTCAGGATTGTCTGATGCAGAGTTAAAGAGCATGTACAAAAGAGTATCTGGTAAAGACTAAATCTGACAAAATTTTAGACTGAATTGAAAGCATTCGGAGACATCAAATCAAATATGGCTCAAAAATTGAAATTTGCCTTTGGAAAAGTAGAAAACATTGTGGAAAAAGCAGAAAATGCTGGTTACCAGCATTTTCTCTATTTTTCACAATGTTTTCCAAAGCCTACTTCATCAAGGTCATTAAAACTCTGAATTGTGTAGTGAAAGGTTAAATTCAGATATACATGTATTACCTTGTATCTGTACAAACATTTGGTATGTTGGTCATAATCTCGCAACACTTCAGATATTTTTTTGATGGACACAGCTAGGTCAAATCCCTCTCTCCCTCCTACCAGAATGTTTACTTGAACCATGTATAACTGAAGTTTTTGTGTATCAACCTCCATCTTTTTACTGTTTCTGCAATGAAATAATGAACAATCAAATGTCTTTTACCCTTTACAACAAAAAAAATGTTTAACCCTTTCCCAAACAAGCCCTGGTTTTCATGTGTCTGCAGTACAAGTCTTTTGAAAACACTGTGGGAAAAGGAGAAATTGCTTGTAACGAGCAATTTCTCCTTTTCCCACAGCGTTTTCTACCCTTTTTGAGACCTTTCTGCCATTTTCATCAAATTTAAAATTGTTGTCTGCAAGCTCTTTCAATTTGGACCAGTCCAGAATTTGTCGTTTGGGAAAGGGTTAAAACAATCAATTTGTGCATAATTATTAAGTCATACTGTGACCTTGGTCTTCAACCTAACTGAAAAAAATATTTCCCGTAAAAGTTCCATATACCAAGGAGAACAATAATTGTGCAAAAGCATTTGAAATTCAAACAGCACCCTCAAATCTGTCATACATGTATATCTGCAAATGCTTTCAATTTTGACAAATCTAATACCATTTTCAACAGAATTTCAATTCCAAAGAATGGAAGAAAATTCAAAATAGCCATCAATCAAGCAATCTTTAAACTAAACTTGATCAATCTGTGTTCGTAATGATAACTCCTAGTTATGCTAAAAATACTCAGTCAATTAACCCTTTCCTAAATGATAAATTTTAGACTGGTACAAATTGAAGACCTTGCAGACGACAATTTTAAATCTGATGAAAATAGCAGAAAGTTCTCAAAAAGGGTGGAAAACACTGTGGGAAAAGGAGAAATTGCTCATTACAAGCAATTTCTTCTTTTCCCAAAGTGTTTTCAAAAGACTTGTACTGCAGACATGTGAAAACCAGGGCTTGTTTGGGAAAGGGTTAATTGACCCCCTACCAAACAATTCCAAGTTTTACAACCCTGAGAAATGAGGCTTTATAAAACATTCTGGGAAAAGGGCAACCATCATTTCCTCCTTTTCCAGAATGTTTTCTACCCTTTCCAAGATAAATTCCACCATTTTAATAGGTTGTATGTAAATGGCTTGGATTTGGACAAGTCTATAATTTTGCCCTTTGGTAAAAATTTAATAACTGAAAAAAAAAAACTTCACCGATACATGCTCATACTCCAAACACTGAAAAAAAAATCTATATGAATTGACGTCAGTAATTTTTTATTTCTTTGCTGAATTCAATAAAACTTATTTTTAAATACCCCAAGTTTCAAGTTCATGAACTAAAAATACACCATTTGCGCAAAAACCCTGTTATCCTTAGCTCTTTACCGCCAAAGGTACTTGAACCCTTTACCACACAATCCGACTTTTAATGACCCTGGGCGATAAGGCTTTTGATACCATTGTGGGAAAGGGAGAAAGTGCTGGTAACCAGCATTTTCTCGTACTCCTATAATGTCTTCTACCCTATCACAGACAAAAATCATCATTTAAGCAACAATTGTTGTCTGCAAATGCTTTCACTTTGGTCAAGTCCCAAGTTTTATCACTGGGTGAAGTGTTAACCCTTTACCGCACAATGACGCCTTTTGACGCCCCTGGGAAAGAAGCCTTTTGAAAACATTGTGGGAAAAGGAGAAAATGCTGGTAACCGGCATTTCCTCCTTTTCCCACAATGTTTTCTACCCTATCAAAGAAAAATTGCTCCATTTTGGCCAAATTGAAATTGTCGTCTGCAAATGCTTTCAATTTGAAGAAGGCTAAAATTTTGTCATCTGGTAAAGGGTTAAGTTGTAACAAACCTTTCGTCATTACTCTGCTGTCAAATAGATAACCCTCTTCCAACAATTATCTTCTCTGATAATGACACTTAGGAGGAAGGGTTTTGAAAACACTGTGAGAAAAAGAGAAATAGTGGTATGCAGCATTTTTAGACTAGCGAAGCTAGTCTATAGGCATCAAGATTGACCTACAGTCAAAGTAAACAAAAACCCCACAGTTGCCAAAAACTGCCTCACAGAAAAATACTTCTTTCTGTTAGAAATCTTAATTCTGTTATATATGACAATTTTGACAAAAACCACTAAATCTCTACCACTCCAGTTTGAACATGTGCTCTTACAAAGTAATAAACTGAATAAGATGTCATTTACAAGGTAAAGATCTTTGCTTATATGTAAATCAAGTGACCTATGCAAAGCAGAGAATCACTTTTTTCTACACCACTGTAACATTATGAATGAATCTATTAATAGATACACCTAGGTAACTTGTAGCAAATCCCAGTTACATTAACCTTCACTGGACAGGGAACCCTTGTCATTCCTTCAGTCATTCATTATTTAGATCATTGTGTACAGTTATACTGTTATGTTCAACTGTTATTCCAGTCTTCAATATGATACCTTTTCCATACAATCTCAAGTTTTAACGATACTGGGGGAAATCCCTTTGAAAACATTGCGGGAAAAGGAGAAATGCTGGTAACCATCATTTTCTCCTTTTTCCACCTTGTTTTCTACCCTTTTGGAATCAGGTTTTATCAGTTCAGCCACTTTTAATTTATGGTCTGCAACAGCCTTGAATTTGGACTGGCGTAAAAGTTTTCGTTTTGTACAGAGAGTTAAATAGTTAACTACATCTTGTGCTATTGGATATTGACTAATTGATTGCATGGTGTTTAACTCCATTTTCAACATTATTTCAGTGATATTGCAGCGGCCAGAGCACCTATCCATGCTTTCCTGGAGTTTCTTTTACCAGCACTACCGCAACTCAATGATGTTTTTGCAGACGGTGTTGATTAAGATCAGACTATGCACAGCATGCAGTCTGATCTTGAATCTACACTGTTTGATAAGAGGATATATTATTTTCTCCAAAATGTAACTTTGAAATAGCAATATTTAGGTGTTTACCATCGGCTTGAAAGTTTGGTTTAAAATTTTTGGCAGGTTAAGTGTTAAACTGGATTATAGTTAACCAATAGCACGCATAGCCCCAGCAGCTGTCGGTAGTGTGCGGGACTTGGGAACAGGAGGTCACTGGTTTGATCCCCGACACAGCAAATTTCTTTCCGAGGACTGACGATAGTCACTGTGACAGGATCCATTTCTCTCTCACGTTTCGACGATGGTTATAATATAAATGTGGGAAAGCAGCCAGTATCTTGGAAAGAATATTGTGCGGAGTACTGGTAAAAGAAACTCCAGGAAAGCATGGATATGTGCACTGTCCACTGCTACATGAATGAAATAATGTTGAAAACAGGGTCAAACACCACACAAACAATCAATCAAATTCGCTAGTCTGTCAGTACTTTCAGTACTTTGATTTCCTTTTGTCATATTTTTTCTAAATGGTAAATCATTTGAACCACAATTCCATTTGTCGTCTGCAAAATTCATGCTTTCAATTATGACAAATCCAAAGTCTGGTAAAGTTTAACTCTTTACCAAACGAAAAAATTTATACCTGTCTAAAATGAAAGTGTTTGCAGATGGCAAATCAAAAGTGTCTCAAATGATGGCATTTGACTGTTTTCAAGTGTCCTCCACCAGGGTCAATAAAGGGTTAAAGGGTTTCTAACTCTCTTACAAACATATGGCTTTTATAACCATACTTACATTTATTGTATGTTCTCTTTCTTCAAATATTTACTATTAACTGTTTACCAAACAAAAAATTTTAGACTGGTCCAAATTGAAAGTATTTGCAGATGACAAATTAAAGGTGGCCCAAATGATGAAATTTGTCATTGATAGGTTAGAAAACATTGTGGGAAAAGAAGAAAATGCTGGTTACCAGCATTTTCTTCTTTTCCCACAATGTTTTCAAAAGACCTCTTTCTCAGGGTCGTTAAAAGTCAGGATTGTGTGGTAAAGGGTTAAATTTCATTTATCCCAGTTGCTACCTAACTGGTCTTTACCTAACGAAAAAGATTAGACTAGTTCCTATTAACCCTTTACTGCACAATGCTGCCTTTTAATGACACTGCAAAACCTTTTGAAAACATTGTGAAAATCTTATAATGGCCCAAATCCATTATGACTGTTTGAAGTAGTGCTTACGTTAAGTTATGTTTCATCCTTGACTAAAAGATTCCATGTTTCCACAAATCTGAAGAAGGCTTTTGAAAAACGGTGGCGAAAAAGGAGGAAATGCTGGTAATCATGCTGGTTTCATTGTTTTCTACTATTTCAAAGACAAATCCGGTCTTTTAAATCACATTAAATTTTGTCATCTGCAAATGATTTCAACCCATTACCAGATGACAAAATTTTAGCCTTGTCCAAATCGAAAGGATTTGCAGACGACTATTTCAATGTGGCTCAAATGGTGTAATTTTTCTTTGATAAGGTAGAAAACATTGTGAAAAAAGGAGAAAATGCTGGTTACCAACTTTTTCTCCTTTTCTCACAATGTTTTTTTAAAAGCTTTCCTTCTCAGGGTTGTTATAGTAGGGATTGTTTGGTAAAGTTTGGTTTGGTTTGTAATGGAGTTTAACGCCATTTTTACAACTCAGGTCATATCATGGCAGTCTGTGATGCACCCATGTGTTTCCTAGCTGCTTTCTCACACCAGTACTGACACAACTTTCTTTCCAAAGCCAATGACTACTTTTCTCACATGCATCAGTGGTGAGAGGCCAAAAATCGCCACAAAGAAAGTTTGCCTCTACCGAGTATCAAACTCAGTGCCACCAGGTCACAAGTCAGATATGCTAACCACTTAGCCACCCAGGTGGGCGTTTGGTAATGGGTTAAAGGATGGAAAACATTGTGGCAAAAGGAGAAAATGCTGGTTACCAGCATTTTCTCCTTTTGCCACCATGTTTTCAGAAGTATTTCTCTTCAAGTTTGTGAAAACTTAGTTGCTTAGTAAAGGGTGATATAAATTCCACTTTCAAAATAATGTGTTATATGTTTAGTTGTCACAGTTGCCATAAGACTGGTTGCCCTATTATGTAGTGTCACATCTAGTGACCCCTACAATATCCATAGTTTATTATTCAGGACATGACTTATTCTTTGGCTTAAAGACACATTCTTACAGCCACAGAAAAAAGCGCTGTAAAAATTTGATAGACTGTAGAAAGATTCAGAATTTAGTCAGCTGTGTAAACTTACATAGAATACCAATATATATGGTGTTAAGGGATAAATACATTATATTGGAAATCCTCGATTTAAAACCAGAAACGTCACAACAGTGATTTCTTTGATGGCCTCAAGAAAATGAAATGCATTTATATCAGTTGTAATCTATGCAACCTTGCAACCTACAGGGGAACCATTTGGAATGAGGATACAAGAATGATTATAGTTTGATAAAATAAAGATGATAATATGGGTTAAAATCCTGCTAAAAATGAGTATATTATGTATCTTTAACTCTTCACCAAACGACAACATCTAAGTCTTGGACTCAACTGAGAGCCATTGCAGACGAAAAATGAAATGAGGCTAATAATGGGATTTATCTTTGAAAGGGTGGAAAAACATTGTGGGGAAAAAAAGGAGAAAATGTTGGTTACTAGCATTTTCTCTTCCAGGATTGCCTTCTCTTCTCTTCCAAACACCTTCTTCCTGAGGGTCGGTAATATTCAAGATTGTGTGGTAAAGGGTTAAGACAATTTTATACTAGTCTATACCAAATTCAAGTGTCCAGATCATGATTAGAAGTTCTTCTATTTGTTTGTATGGTGTTCAACGCCATCCTCAATGATATTTCTGTGGCCAGTGCATCTATGCATGCCTTCCTTGAATTTAGTGTACCAGCACTTTGAAGGATATGTTTTTAACCAGTACTTAGCACAAACAATATTTTTTCCAAGCTGCTGACCGACTTCCCACAAATTTATCATAAAAAACATTGTATGGTCGTACTGAAGACACAGTTATCAGTGATCAATTCCATTTGTAGAAATTACTTCATCCACGTTTCAGATTTAACCTTTCATCAGCATGTTAAATAATTAAAGTCTAAAAAATTTAAGGAAGGTTTTAATGCTTAACTATACAGTCTCAAGTTTTATTCATTTGAGAAAGAAAGCCTTTTAAAACAATGATGTTTTCTTGTCTTTCAATTCCTATCATTACATGTATTTAGTCCGATCCGGTCCAATCCATTGACTTTACCCACCCCTCAAACCAACAAAATGGCAATTTACCTGTCCCAGGAGGAACTGGCCATGAAAAAAATGTGTTTTCTTTTATCTTTAGATGAAAAAAAAAGATAAACAAAATATCAATTTCGTGATCTGGTATTTGAATACTTTCTCGAGTTCATTTTTTGATGAACTTTCCATATTATTTCACTTTCTTTCTGGCTTGACTAGATCTACAACACCTGAGAAAAACATGAGGATGAAAAAAGGTTGCTTTGGGATAAGTAAAGATGAGCCTGATTTGCATAGGTCACTGACTTAATAACTGCAATTCACTAATCACTTCAATTTTCATCAATTAGTTTCAATTTCGCTACTTTACCATCTTTCTGTTACTAACTGTCAACAGCAGCCAATGCATCAAAATTGTCCACCTCATCAAAGCAAGAAAAATTGGTCCTTATCCAAGTTGGAACGATTTAGGACTTTTTTTTCCAACAACGGCGGAAATGTAGGAAGGGTTTGTCTTGTTAGATCTTCTCTTGGAAGAATGTTCAATTTAGACACATATTTTTAAAACTGAATGATAGAGGATGTTTCTATGGTGAGGATATATCCGATATTTATTGGGCAATATTGGACCTACACAGTAACAAAAAGAAGGAAAATAAAAATCAAACCATTTACTCTTTACCAAACAACAAAATTTTGGACCCAACCAAATTGAAAGCATTTGCAGACGAGAAATTGAGCTCAGATGATGATTTCTGTCTTCAATAGAGTAGAAAACATTGTGGAGAATGGAGAAAATGCTGGTTACCAGCATTTTCTCCTTTTCCCACAATCTTTTCAAAAGCCTCCTTTTTAAGGGTCGTTAAAATTCGGGAGTGTATGGTAAAGAGTTAATAATGTACATACTGTATCATCGTGTCTCTCAAATATATATTTATAAGAAACAAACTTTTTTCCAAATAATTATCATTAAACGCCAAACCTGTTTTGTGTCATAGGGTATCTTCACATTGCATCTACATAATGTCACAGTGGTGTAATGATTGCACGGAGTGTCATCAGTTGGAATCCCACCATATCATTATATTTTAATTAACAAATATCTGTATTAAAAATTTGAAAACATGACTTTTTTTTATTTATTCAAAGCAACATTTTTTGTTTTAAGATCAGGACTAAAAACTCAACATTCTGAAGTTTATGATTTTGAAAATGAAAACACAGTACAAATCTAATGTCAAACAGACATTGTCAGATTGTAGACTTTTCAAAATAGTTTTTTTTTGACTTGATAATAATTTCTAACAGCTGACTTGCATGAAAACCATAACTCATGATGCTAGAAAAATCATAAAAATTGAGACCTGGAATTTCAAAATTTGTAAAAATATGGCCTTAATGAAAGCTTTCCATAGTAAAATACCCTTGGAAAAAATGTTCTTCAACTAAAGATTAGTCTGAATGAAGATGTAATTAACCAAACGACAGACGATAGATCGCTCCTCCCACTGATGTCACGTGACACGCGAATCTAAAAACCTAGACAAACATTACCCAGACACAGGGCTTAGCTAGGAGACATATGCAAGTTATCAGAAGATACTTTAACACGAAATAATTGTTCAAGATAAAATAAGCATGGGAACAATTTGAGAAAAGGTAGTTACATCTTTTGGATTTAGGTTTTTCGAAGTTTTATGGCTGAAAATTGAAATTGAGACTGTTTATTTCGAAGTCAGTTGACTTACACCTCTTACGCCACTTACGTTTGATAATGTAGGTACAATACGTGTACATGTAACTCGTGCTTCCTAAATATTTCTTAAAGTCATTGGTCTTCAAATGCAATTCATCTTTTACCTGGACAAAAATAAGCTTTTTCAGAGTTACAGAGATTTTTCCATTACTTAGTCCGTGATATATGCTTCACTAATTTCTCCACAAATTGCAAGACTTTTACATTACAAAATGAAATATACATGTTTTTAACAGGGCAATATGATTTTCAGATGTTTGAATTGAAATTAGAAGATACATTAACAAATGATAGGTTTACCAAATAGATTTTTTCAAGTTTGAGGGAAAAACCCGAGGAGAAGAATAAAAAGAATAAAAACATGAATATATTTCTAAGCATTCGCCGATAAATACTCTGCTGTAGGAGTAATAGAAAAATAAATTGACTTACACATTGAACATGTATAATCCAAATTTCAAACACTAATAATCGTTGAAAGGGGTTATAGACGGTCACAAAGAGTCAGACTGATATGACACGTGTGTGTAATTTTACAAGTAAGACAGTACCAGACGCTTTTGGGGTGGTATACCGATATCAAAGGAATACCGCATAAACCCTTGCTCCACGTTTTGTGTAAAAGGTGGCAACATGTACAACAAATCAAACGAAAACGGCTTGATTGGTACCTAATTGATTTTCGATAAATAAATAATAGCTTAAGGGAGATTAAAAGATTGTAAATAAAGGGAGGGGAAAGATGGTTATATATATAGGGTGGCATATCGTCTTTAATTTAACAGGCTTTAAGTTTGCATTCATAGATGTTAAAATACAGAGACGAATGGGAACAACGTTTTTAATGGTTTACTGCTGGAGGAAGATGGCATTTATTTTTAATTTAAACAAATGTCAAAACTGTGCCTACATTGCATTTACTTTAAAAGGGGGGGGGGGGCTTTTTAGGTTTGACTTCTATGAAGACTATATGAAAAGCATTTTTACCAGAATTTCGTCGACTCAAATTTTATTTACGGATAATTTGCGAGGGGGGGGGGATAGATTCAACAAAAGAGATGTAACCAGCATTCAAAATAACAAGTCCACTCAATTTGGTAAGAAAATGAATTACCGAGTATATATTTAAATGAAAAATAAGGTAAAGGAAATAAATAACTGAACATGATAAAATCAAATCAGTTGTGTAAAATATTATCTATATACATTTCTTTTAGTAAAGAAACAGGAATCTGTTGGCAAGATTGAAATTCTGGAAAATTTATGACAATAGAAAAGCATTTTAACAAGAAGTATTCATTTATTTTTCTCCTTTATATCTGAATTTGTCTTCTGCAACAATAGTTTTACCTGGTGTAACTCTGCATCTTGAAATTGCAGTCGTAAGGATTAATAATGGATATCAAGTTTAAAGTTATTCATCAGTTTTTTCTCATTAATATACTATACATTTATATTTTGTTATAACTCCTAATGATTCAGAATGTCTAGGTTTTATAACGGCAAGACGGCTTCCGCTCTGGATGGAAAAATACTGATCGCTGATTGGCTTATTGATTTTTTTGATTGACAGCTGGCGTTTGGTTAATTGGCAAGTTTCTGTGCATGGAAGTGCCACTGTGCTATTTCAAACAATGACTACAATTGAATCATTGTTTTTTCAAAGCAACATTTTTTTTTTATTTTTTTTTTTAGGTCAGGACTCAAAACTCAACATTTTGAAGTTTTTTTGATTTTAAATCAATAGTGATTAGATAAGTCAAAATACATGTATGTCTTTTTTGTAAATTATCTAGTAAAGCATGTAATGTGTGGGTATATATCAGACCTCCATTTTTTGAAGGATGTGAAAATGACATTCTGTTGCTGCACAGTTGGTCCAAGTAATAGTCGCTGACAGAAAAATTCATTTTCTAATCAGGTAAAAAGTGAACAAAAGATAGACCGACCCGGCAACCTTTGACCTAGTTTTAGATTTCACTTTTCTGCCAGTGACTAACACATGGACCAATTGTACAATAACAGATTGTCATCTTCACAATAAGATACATATTTTTAAATGGTATGATTTAAATTTAAATGTATTTTAATACCCACATTTTTACTTTTGGGAGCTATTGGGCTTTTAATGAACTCTTAAAAAAGAGTGCTCTGACAAGCAGATTCCAAAACTGAGAAGCAGAAAACATTTTTTCAGTGGCAAGTATAGTAAAATTCTGGAACTTCATATCAAATATTTACCTCATCTGAGCATAATCATTTACATTAACAAGAGGGCCATTGGCCCTAAAGTGCTCACCTAAGTAAAGTAATGTAGGACTGATAAAGCTGAAGAGATCAAGGTTGTGATGTTTTAAAACACATGAATGTGTCTGAGATATCATTAAGACAAACATGATGACCAAGTTTCACGAGTTTCAGGCTGAAAATGTGGCCTCTAAACTACATAAAAGGTTTTTCAAAGATTTGGCCCAGGGACCTACTTTTTGACCCAAAGTGACCCAATTTCACTCTAGTCCCCATCTCATCAAAACAAACATTCTGACCAAGTTTCATGAGTATCAGGCTAACCATGTGGCCTCTTGAGTCCACAAAAGGTTTTTCCAAGATTTGCCCCAAAGACCTACTTTCTGACCAAAAGTCACCCAATTTCAAACTTGTCTAATATATCATCAAGACAAACATTCTGACCAGATTTCATGAGCATCAGAATGAAAATATGGCCTCTAGAGTGCAAGAAAGGTTTTCAAAGATTTGTCCCTGACTTACTTCTTGACCAAATGTGACTCATTTTCAACTTGTCCCAGATATCATGAAGACAAACATTCTGACCAAGTTTCATGAGTTTCAGGCTGAAAATGTGGCCTCTAGAGTGCACGAAAGGTTTTTCTAAGATTTGGTCCAGTGACCTACTTTTTGACCAAAAGTGACTCAATCTCAAAGTAGTCCCATTATCATCAAGACAAAATTCTAACCATGTTTCATGAGTATCAGGCTGAAAATATGGCCTCTAAAGTGCACACAAGTTTTTCTAAGATTTGGCCCAGTGACCTACTTTTTGACGAAAAGTGACCCAATTTCCAACTCATCCGAGATATCATCAAAAGAAACATTCTGACTATGTTTTATGAGTATCTGGTGAAATGTGGCCTCTACTATGCTTTTGAGTGCACACAAAATTTTCCTAAGATTAGTCCCAGTGACCTACTTTTGACTCAAAGTGACCCAATTTGGAATCTGTCTGATATATCATCAAGACAAACATTCTGACCACATTTCATGAATATCACATTGAATATTATGGCCTCTACAGTGCACACAAGGTTTTTCTAAGATTTGACCTAGTGATCTACTTTTTTACCCTATGTGACCCAATTTGTCCAAGATATTATCAAAATAAACATTCTGACCAAGTTTCATGGGTATTGTATTGAAAAATGTGGCTTCTAGAGCATATACAGGGTAATTGTTGACGCCTGGATGATGGACAACACAAGTCGCATGACGTACGACAGATACAGTACTATCACAAAACCTCACCTTGTCCACTTCGTGCTCAGGTGAGCTAAAAATAAATCACTCTCACTGAAAATTAAAGATTTTTTCCCCCAAAAAAAGCCTGAATACCCAACACAAACCATGTAATAGTCCAGTATGATAATTAAGGAAGGTAAATGGTAACAAGCTTTATAATAACAGGAGTTACTTCCCTTGATCAGTATGCAAGCTTCAATCAAACTGACCTCATAGGCTTTGAGAAAAGTTTTCCCCATTTAAGCCTTTGTTAAACATGTTATCCCAAAGGCTTTAGTTTTCATAGCCTTGCTACAGGTCCACTAGATGAAACCATGTGCAAAATTTGGTAAAATCTAGACCTAATGGCTAGGAAGCAGATGGTTCTTTTAGCTTTCAGTTTCTAAGCCCATGTATATTTTTGATGACTGCCATGGACATGCTACAGAACATGCTACAGCTCCCGAATGAACTGTCCTGTAGCATGTCCAAGAAACTGCAACAAGAGGGCCATGATGGCCCTGTATCGCTCCACTGGCTTATAAATATAAACCATAAATACTAAACATTTCAATTCTGAGCCAAGTGGTTTCAAAATGAAGACTTACAAAGTTTTCTCTGTAAAAGCCCATGTGAAAGTTGAGACCCGCAGGGCAAAGCCATTTTTGATCCCAGAGCTGTAATTACTTGAACCCTGGTAGAGGTCCACAAGATAAAGCCACATGCCAAAATAATACAAGTCTATGCTGTATGGTTATAAAGAAGGTGATTTTCAAGTTTTGTCCATGTGAAGCCTCTGTAAAACATAAGAACCCTGATGCAAGGCTAATTTAAAAAAAAAAATCAAAACAGGAAGATTTCTTAAGTTGTCACTATGTAAGCCCATGTAAAACTTGTGACCCCTGCGGCGGGGCCAATTTTGACCCCAGGGCTAAAATTTTGGTCCACTTGGTAGAGGCCCACTAGATATAGCTACATGCAAAATTTGGTAGCTCTAGGCCTTATGGCTAGGTACAGGAAGATTTTTAAAGTTTTCTCCATATAAGCCTATGTAAAACTTGTGACCCCTGGGGCAGAGCCAATTTTGACCCCAGGGCTATAATTTGAAGAAACTTGATAGAGGTCTACTACATAAAGCTACATGCCAAATTTGGTAGCCCTATGCCTAATGGTTTCAGACAAGAAGATTTTTAAAGATTTCCAACATTTTTCAGTTTTGTTGCCATGGCAACCAGAGTTTTTGAAGGAATCAAATTCTTTCAAGAAATTCTGAAGAAGACCATGGCAGGATCATTTCTGTGAAGTTTCATGAAAATTGGATGGGTAGTTTCAGAGAAGAAGATGTTTGAAATAAAAGTTAACGCACGCACGCACGACGGACACCAGGCCATGACATAAGCCCGCTGGCCTTCGGCCAGTGGAGCTAAAAACTGCTGATACATGCCAACTGATGTTTCCTCCATGTTTTGATTTCAGCTGAAGTAGGTCAACGGTTATTTACGTTGAAAAATACGGATTTGCAAGAAGGTAAGAATTATTATTTACACATATCTCAGTGTTTTGTGAAGCTAAATCATTTATCTAACGATCCGTGCCCATGCAGTGTTCCCACTCACATCTCTTTTTGGGAGTGCATGCGCTCACTGGAATACAAGTTTGGGAGTGCAAGAGAAATTCTAGGAGTGCACTTAATATTGACATACAGTAAGGGTCTGTTGTATTAAAAATTTGTTTTGATGAGTCTTACTCTCTTTCAGCTATTCTTGAAAACAATATGGGTAATTTAAAAAAAGAAGACGCTTGTTATAATTTCCTTACTCACGGGACCAGTTTCAGAAGGACAACTTACAGCCTGACGGCCAGTAGAATTTTCCATTTCACTGTCAATTTCAGACACTAATTAGGTTTCACTTATTGTTTTAGAGAGATATTTATGTAAATTTACTGTTCAAAGTCATTGATAAAACTCAATAGACAGTTTGAAATGCTTATGATCGGACGATGTCAAACCAATTTTGTTGTGTCACTGGTTTTCATGTTTCTTGTAGTGATCTTTTTTTCATGCCTGTTAAGTTTTGGAGTAGTATTTCCGCATGATTTGACATAGACTTGTCAATAAGAACAGCATGTAACTTCAAAACCTTTGATTTTACACTAGAAAAGCACACTGATACCAAGTTTGATTAGCGGTGATAAACAGTGACTTTCAAACTTGTTAACTTGTCCCAACTGGCGCCACTGGTGATCGACAACAGGAGCCCTAAAATCTGTGCGTGCATGCACGTTTCACTTCATATTTTAATGCGTGATTATTAAATTCAGTGTGTGAATCACACACATATTTGCGTTAATGGGAACCCTGCCATGTCAGTGGCAGTCAACAAAAATATAGCCAAACAGAGCCATGTTAAGAGATGTGGGTATGAACAAATTTTATTCCAGAATACACATATGAAGGGCTGATATGAAGGGAAGAGGAGAAACAATCAAAAAATAACATCAGAGCTCGCCTTTGGATCCAAGGTAATGTAAAGACATACTTTAAATAAGGCAAGTATATAAGTTTGCATTGCATTCATGACAGTATGTAGATCGATACAGTGGGGTTTCAGGCTACAACGCACCAGTTTTGTATTGCAATCTATCAAAAGTCACCAGCTGCTACAGTGTCATAAAGTCTGAAGTAAAGACAAACAATCGACAAACAACCTGATACTGAGCCAGACAGGCAGAAGCAGGATGATAGAAAACATACAAAGAAGCGCTTATGTGTCATTTTAACTGGTATACATTACAAACTATGAGCCGAAAATGCGCTGTAGCTGTGCCCAAAATTTCATTTGCCGAAAATGTAATGAGCCTATATTGTTACGGGCCGAAATGTCCCGGTAACATAATAACGTTTAAGTAAAATATTAGAATTGATTTGCAACTACTTTAAAGCTTAGTTCACTTACTGCCTGTTCCCTAAGCACTATTATTCGCAACTGTCAAGGCAATGTATAGAGGACCTGTATGCAACTACCCACCTAATTGCTAACAGTGATTGATAGATCGATTAACTTGGCTGGATTTGGTATTCTGCTTGTTGGTTTTTGCCTTAAAGAAATCAATATGAAGCCGGGTACTATTCATTTTTTTTTTCCGGGAAACTGGTTACCGACCTTAGAATGGCTTTCGTATCAACTGTTTTCGATCTTTTTTCCATTTCTCAATATTTCCTTGAACCTAAGAATTTCAACCTGCTGTCGTCTGCAAAAGCTTTCAATTTGGACAAGTCTAAAATTTTGTCGTTTGGTAAAAAGTTAAAACAATGTTAGAAAAAGAGAGAAAGCTGGGAACAAGAATTTATTTTTCCTTTTTCCTACAATGTTTTCTTACCTTTCAACTCCTATAATTTGAGCAAAAAGATGGTATTTGTAATCATAGAGTAGAAATTACCGTGAAAAAAGGGGAAAATGCTAGTTACTAGCATTTTCTCCTTTTCCCACAATGTTTCAAAAGCTTCATTCCTCAGAGTGGTTAAGACATATGATATTGTTCAGTGAAGGATTAGAGCCTATAGGCAATACCTAAACTGGTTTTAACCCTTAACCAAACTTTATATCCAAAGTTTTCACAAGCCTGAGGAAGAAGCCTTTTGTAAGCATAGCAGGAAAAGGAGAAAATCTGGAAACCAGCATTTTCTTCTTTTTCTAAATTGTTTTTTTTACCATTCTATAACAAGTTCTATCATGTAGGCCACATTTAATTTGACATCTGAAGATGCTTTCATTTTGTTTCTGTCTAAAATTTTGTTGTTTTGTATTGAGTTAAGGATGTTTAGAGAAAACTTCTCAAAGATACTCGTAAATACAGTGTCATTAAAACTTAGAATTGTTTGGTAAAGGGTTAATATTCAAGAGGTAGAATAACAGTTCAGCATAACAGTTTAACTGTACACAATGATCTAAATAATGAATGACAAGGGTTCTCTGTCCAGTGAGGGTTGATATGGCCGGCATTAGCTACAAGTTAATTTATGTACCTAGGTGTATCTATTAATAGATTCATTCATAATGTTACAGTGGTGTAGGAATAAGTGATTCTCTGCTTTGCATAGGTCACTTAATTTACATATAAGCAAAGATCTTATACCTTATAAATGACATCTTGTTCACGAGGTGTACATGTTCACCTTGGAGTGGTAGAGATTTAGTGGTTTTTGTCAAAATTGTCATATATAACAGAATTAAGATTTCTAACAGAAAGAAGTATTTTCTCTGAGACAGTATTTGGCAACTGTGGGTTTTTTTGTTTACTTTGAATCTAGGTCAGTCTTGATGCCTATAGACTAGCTTCGCTAGTCAAAAAACAATGAAATAATTTCAAACACCTAAAATTAATCACTGATAACTGGATCTTCAGTAGACCTTTGCACTTTCACTGTACACTATTTCTCAAAATTTGAGTTTGACTCAGTGGATTGGAAAAATAGTGTTTGTGCAAAGTATTGGTAAAAAAATATCTGCAAGGTGCTGGTACACTTACTAAGGAAATCATGCACAGATGCACTGGCTGCTGAAATTTTGCTGAAAAAAATGTTGGAGATTGTGCTAAAAACCATACAAACAAATAGAAGTACATGTACTTGCAATGATGGTTTGGACACATGAATTGGGTATAGAGTACAGGTAGTTCAAAATTGTAGTTCTACATCATTTGTTCTTGACAAAATTTACGACATGCCCAACTGGAAAGTACTAGGGTTTGCAGATGACAATTTCACTGTGGCTCAAATGATGGGAGTTACATTTGAAAGAGCAGAAAACATTGTGGGAAAAGGAGAAAATGCTGGTTACCTTTTTCCACAATGTTTTCAAAAGGCACCTTCCTCAGGGTTTTAAAACTTGGGATTGTGTGGTAAAGGGTCAAGTAAAAAGGATAAGCCATGTCCTAAATTATAAACTATAGACATTTTAGGGGTCACAAAATGTGTTGCTACCTATCACTAGTGGGTCATTTTTATCATAGCCTAGTTGGGTTCCAGCCCGATCATTATTTTTCTGTGACATATCTGGACATTACTCTGTCAAAAGTGAGGGTAATAATTACGAAAGCGAATTTTCCATAGATCTGTATGAACTGTGAGAGGAGATAGTGAAATGGAGTGAATAAAAGCTAGATTATTACCGCCTGGGCCCAGATAGGAGGGGAGGTGCCGGTTCAAACCTAAAGCCTGGTCAATTTCCTTCCAAGGATTGATGATATTTTTTGCAACAGGATTCATTCTTCTCTCTCTGCTGATCATTATTTTGACAATGTTTATGTCAGAAAGCAGCTGGTAGCTTGGGAACAATATTGTGCAAAGCACTGGTCAAAGAAACTTCAGGAAAGCATAGACAGGTGCACTGGTTTCCACGATATAACTGAAATAATGTTGAAAACAGTGTTAGAGACCAAACAAACAACCAAAAATAGGATTTGCCCTTGAAAGTGTAGAAAACATTGTGGGAAAAGGAGAAAGTGCTGATTACCAGTATTTTTTGTCCTTTTCCCACAAACTTTTCAAAAGCCTTCCTCCCTGAGGTGGATACAACTGTGTGGTAAATTTAACTCTTTACCAAACGAGAAAATGTTAGACTGGTCCAAATTGAAAGCATTTACAGACGACAAATTAAAGGTGGCCCAAATGATGAAATTCGTCACTGACAGGTTAGAAAACATTGTGGGAAAAGGAAAAAATGCTGTATACCATGCAGCATTTTCTCCTTTTCCCACAATGTTTTCAAAAGGCCTCTTTCTCAAGGTCATTAAAAGTTGGGATTTTGTGGTAAGGGTTACTGGGTTACAGGGTTAATAAAGGTGATTGTTTGATAAGTCTTAACTAATCAACAGTGAAGTAATGAAAAAATGATTTAAGCCAATATAATTTATGCAAATAGAATATTTTCAGTGCATGTATTTGAAATCGGGAATATTTAAACATAAGATTGACTCAAATTCTGTATAGAACATTAAAAATCATTAATACCAGTTCAAATTTGTATTTTTAGACTAGCAAAGCTAGTCTATAGGCATCAAGACTAACCTAGAGTCAAAGTAAACAAAAAAACTCACAGTTGCCAAATACTGCCTCACAGAAAAATACTTCTTCCTGTTATAAATCTTAATTCTGTTATATATAACAATTTTGACAAAAACCACTAAATCTCTACCACTCCAATTTGAACATGTCGTCTTACAAAGTAATAAACTGAACAAGATGTCATTTACAAGGTACATACAAGATCTTTGCTCATATGTAAATTAAATGACCTATGCAAAGCAGAGAATCACCTTTTCCTACACCACTGTAACATTATGAATGAATCTATTAATAGACACACCTAGGTAACTAGTAGCAAATCCCAGTTACGTAAACCCTCACTGGACAGGGAACCCTTGTCATTCCTTCAGTCATTCATTATTCAGATCATTATGTACTGTTATACTGTTATGTTAAACTGATATTCAAGTCTTGAATATTAACCCTTTACCAAACAATCCCAATTTTCTACGATACTGGGGAAAATCCCTTTGAAAACATTTCGGGAAAAGGAGAAATGCTGGTAACCATTATTTTCTCCTTTTCCCACCTTGTTTTCTACCCTTTTGGAATCAGGTTTCATCAGTTCAACCACATTTAATTTATGGTCTGCAACAGCTTTGAATATTTGGACTGGCGTAAATTTTTTAGTTTTGTAAAGAGAGTTAAATAGTTAACTACATCTTGTGCTATTGGACATTGACTAATTGATTGCATGATGTTTAACGCCATTTACAACATTATTTCAGTGATATTGCGGCAGCCAGAGCACCTATCCATGCTTTCCTGGAGTTTCTTTTACCAGCACTACCGCGACTCAATGACGTTTTGTGGACTAAGATCAGACTGCGCAGAGCATGCAGTCTGATCTTGGATCTACAATGTCCGATAAGAGGATATATTATTTTCTCCAAAATGTAACTGTGAAATAGCAATATTCAGGTGTTTACCATTGGCTTGAAAGTTTTGATTACAATTTTTAGCAGGTTAAGGGTTTAACTTAAACTGGATTATAGTTAACCAATAGCACGCATAGCCCCAGCAGCTCAGTCAGTAGTGTACAGGACTTGGGAACAGGAGGTCGCTGGTTCAATCCCTGACTCAAACAAATCGGCAAATTTCTTTCCAAGGATTGATAATAGTCATTGTGACAGGATTCACTTCTCTCTCACGTTTCAAAAAAGGTTATAATATAAATGTGGGAAAGCAGCCAGTGGCTTGGAAAGAATATTGTGCAGAGGACTGGTAAAAGAAACTCCAGGAAAGCATGGATATGTGCACTGTCCACTGCTACATAACTGAAATAATGTTGAAAACGGTTATACACCATACAAACAATCAATCAATCAAATTCACTAGTCCATCAGTACTTTCAGTACTTTGATTCAGCATTGGAAGTATAAGCACATTATATTTTATGTGAAGTTTAATTTCCATTGGCTGTTTACAAAACAAAAAAATTGTCTAAATCCATATTGTTTGCATACAACCAATTAAAATAAAGGAATTTGTTTTTGAAAGGGTAGAAAACATTCTGGGAAAAGGAGAAAACACTGGTTGCAGCATTTCCTCCTTTTCCCAGAATGTTTTCAAAAACCTTATTTCTCAAGGTGGATTGTTTGGTAAAAGATTGGATACTTGACTTTGAATTTTTTTTGCAGTGCTAGGATTAATCATTATGAACACAGATTGATCTAGTTTAGCTTAAAGATTTCTTGATAGGCAGCCATTTGAAATTTTATTCTATTTGTTTGGAATTGAAATGCTGTTGAAAATGGTTTTACCTTGGATTTGTTTAAATTGAAAGCATTTGCAGATCTATATCAGCACATATAAGGTGACAAATTTGAGGGTGTGGATTTTCAAATGTTTTTGTGCAGTTTTTCTTCTTAGCATGTAGAACTTTTATTGGAAATATTTTTTTCAGTCAGGATGAAGGTCAAGGTCACCATTGAAGGTCAGTGGATGAGATT
Source organism: Tridacna gigas (assembly GCA_945859785.2). Classification (NCBI taxonomy): domain Eukaryota; kingdom Metazoa; phylum Mollusca; class Bivalvia; order Cardiida; family Cardiidae; genus Tridacna; species Tridacna gigas. Next base: position 72,245,427 of record OX244029.2, read on the forward strand.
CTCTTGCAATATGAGCTTGTTAGAGCTATTAATACTGCTACATTTGTTTAAGACTTTATGATTAAGAGCAAAGTGACAAGTCTAAACATTTTACTTGCTGTAAAGTGTAAATGATATTTGATTGTTTATCGATTGTATTACAGAAATAGTAGTAAGATGGAGGCTGACCCACCAAAACTCGAGTTATACATGGTTCAAGTAAATATTGTGGTAGCAGGGAGAGAGGGGTTTGACCTTGGTGTGACAGTTAAAAAAATATCCAAAGTGTTGCAAGATTATGAACTACATTCCAAATGTTTGTACAGATACAAGGTAATTCATGTCTGCCCAGATTTAACCCTTTACTACAAAAATTCATAGTTTAACAACCTTGATTAAGAATGCTTTGGAAAACATTGTGTGAAAAGGAGAAAATGCTGGTTACCAGCATTTTCTGCTTTTGTCACAATGTTTTCTACCTTTCCCAAGGCAATTTCAGTTTTTTAGACACATTTGATTTGTTGTCTGCAAATGCTTTCAATTCAGACCAGTTTATTAAAGAGTTAATGTTTTGTCAGATTCACTTTTTACCAGATACTGCTGCGTATTTTGCTCTAAGTCTGTCTCAGACAACAAAATTTTAGCCTTGTCCAAACTGAAAACTTTTGCAGATGACAAATGTTACTCAAAACATAAAATTTATCTTTCAAAGTGTAGAAAACATTGTAGGAAAAGGAGGAAAATGATGGTTACCACAATGTTTTCAAAAGCCTTCCCTCTCAGGGTTGTTAGAAGTCAGAAGTGTGCAGTAAAGAATTAACTCTTCATCAGTTTTAATTACCCCTGAGAAAGATGGCTTTTGAAAAACCAGCAATTTCTCCATTTCCGACAATGATTTCTACCCTTCTGAACACACTGGAAAAATTACTTTTACAATATATTGATATTGCAGGATACTACCCAAGATTAGAATGCAGGTTGTGGGCAATCTGTTCTCCCCCCAAAGAAACCAATTATTTTTGGCATTCAAGGCTTTAACTCTTTACCACACAATGCTGACTTTTAATGACCCTGAGAAAAAAGCCTTTTGAAAACATTGTGGGAAAAGGAGAAAATGCTGGAAACCAGCATTTTCTCCTTTTCCCACAATGTTTTCCACCCTTCCCAAACCAAATTTCCTTTTTTCATTCACAATTATATTGTCGTCTGCAAATGCTTTCAATTTGGGCTTCTCTAAAATTTTGTCGTTTGGTACATGTACTTTACCACACGACAAAATATTATACTTATCATACTTTGCAGATGACAAATCAGAGGTGGTTCAAATGATGAAACTTGTCTTTAAATTAAGTAGAAAGCATTGCAATAACTGTTGCTGTTACTTGATTAAAACATGAGCATTTCTCCTTTTCCCACAATGTTTTCTAACCTTTCAAAGGTAAAGCCCATCATTTGAGCCTCAATTGATACATTGTATTTTCTGCAAAACTTTGAATTTCAATGTGACTGGTGATTTATTTAAATCTTAAGCAGATGACAAAAAATTAGAGGATTCTTTCATATTGAAATCATTTAAAAATGTGTCTCAGTTGATAATAATTGTCTTTGAAAGGTTAGAAAACGTTGTGACAAAAGGAGAAAATGTGGGTTTCAATCTCCTCCCCAATAAACATAACTCTGTAAATAAACAAAGGTAAAATAAGAAATGGAGGGGAAATATTTAAATGTTGATTTTTAAATTGTACAGAAAAGGAGCACTTGCTCGCAAGTGAAGTACAATAGGTAATAGAGAATTTTAAAAGAATGAAAGGAGTGAATAAAACAATATATGGGCAGCTAAAGATATGTGAGATATCCTTTTTTCACAATTGTGTCCGGCTGTCTTACACCTTGAATGCCAAAAATCTTTTTGGGGGAGACTGTACCTGCATAGAAAAGATTGTCCACAATCTGCAGTCTGATCTTGGATTTATACTGTATTGACATTGCATAGAGAGCATAAAACTCAAACTGTTAGTAAGGAAATGGAAGACTAAGACCACGATTAGACTGCTGATATGTGTAGGCTGATCTTAGGTCTGTAGTTTTGGTGGGGTATGGGCAATTGCCCACCGGCACTGTGCACATTTGCCCACTAGGACAATTGCCACCTGAACAAAAGCCCACCCACAATAGCAGCAACCTGGACATTTGCCCAAGGCCTTTTTCCCTTTCTTTTCACTTATTTTTATCTGTTTTTTTGTGGTTATAATTAAAATAATTTTTCATATCAATAATTTTTCACAATTTTTACTCAAAGAAACAATTTGCACTACACAAGCTGCATGTATGAATTAAATTCCCTTAATCTTAAATGTATAACAAGACAAGCTTACCCAAGCAATGTAATTATCAAAATTCCAAAATAGTTATTAAATTGATTTAATTATGAATTGAATTCTTTTAATCTTAATAATAAGAGGAACTTATCTAAAGAATGTAATTGTTTAAACTCTGAAACAATGATTACAGTGGTTTAATGATAGATTTATTTGTTTGACCATCTTTATTTATTTTAAAATACTGAAAATAAATATATGTGTAAACTTTCTCAAAATGTCTTTTTCATTTACAGTTCAGCTTGCCCTTAAATTTGCCCGATAAGATTTTTTAACTTTCAGTGCTTCAGCCATCATAAAAGAAGAATTCAATGCACAAATGAGCAACTCAAAAGTATTATAATGTCTCCAAAATTCTAATGACCATATTTGAAAAATACCAGATATTAAAGTTATTTCATTCACTAATCCTTTAATGTACAGATGACAACATCTACATCGGCCCATTTAAAATAATTTGCAGACGATAATTTGAAATGTTGCAAATGGAAGAAAATTTAATGATAGGATAAAAAACACTGTGGGAAACGGAGAAAAGTTTGTTATGAGCAATTTTTCCTTCTTCCACTAGTGCAGCATTTTCACAAGTGTTCAACTGCAGCCACATAAAACAAGAGTCTCTTTGCTTCATCTGGTATAGGGTTGAGACAGTCAGTCAATGAGTTAAATATCAACATAGTATAGGAGGGCTTTTGCCCTACTGGGCTTTTGTCCTAGGTGGCAAATATCAGGGTGGGCAAATGTCTGGGTGGGCAAATGTCCAGGTGGGCAATTGTCCTAAACCCAGTTTTGGTAGATAATAGTTATGTCCATGGTCATTTCTGTCAGGATAGAGGATAATTGAATATTTTCAGTCTCTAGAACATAATTTAACTATGTATGAGTCATGCTTTTTGAAAAGGGGCATAATGCATAGATCTGCAAAAAGAATCAACCCAGGTGAGCCTGCGCAGTTTTTGCTTTTGGTCAATTTTCTGCATATCAAAGGACCAGTGAACCACATGATTCAGTCGGTTGTTATACAAAACAGATTTTAGGAATATATAATACCATGATGACTTGCTTGGTATCATGCACCAGGGAGATGCATTAAGCCCCCTTTTGCCAGAGCATGGCTCATAAAAAGAGGTCATTAGGCTACATTGTTTACAAAATATTGGACAGCGTAGTAGATTGAAGACCAGATTGCAGGTTTCATGCAGTCTAATCTTAATCTACACTATCAAGAAAAGCACAAGATAGATAGACAAGTATAGTAACTGTTGTTTTTGATGGGGAGGTGAAGATTTTTTTTTGTTTACTTTCTAGGTCACAGGGGAGACGAAGATTCTCGCAGGTACGTACAATTTCATTTTTATCCCTATTGGTTGAAGACTCGTCGGCTTATGTCATGGCCTTTTGTCTGTTGCGCATCTATCCATCTATCTGTATGTGCGTAAACTTTTATTTCAAACATCTTCCTCTCTGAAACTACCAATCCAGTTTTTACCAAACTTTACAGAAATGATTCTTCTGTGGTGCTCTTCAGAATGTTGTAATGAATTTCATTCCATAAGAAACTCTAGTAGCTATAACTGATAAAGAGTTAACCCTTTACTACACAATCCCGAGTTTTAATGACCCTGAAGAAGAAAGCTTTTGGAAACATTGTAGGAAAAGGAGATAATGCTAGTAACTAGCATTTTCTCCATTTCCCACAACATTTTCTACTCTATGAAAGCCAGAAGTCATCATTTGAGCTGCATTTAATTTGTGCTTTCAATTTGGTCTGCAAAACTGAATAGAGCTGGGCTTAGCAGCCTAAGGATCGAGGGAGCAATGTATTGAATGTTTCCCCCCAAAATCATGTCTTTATTATCAGGATCAAGTCTTGCCTCTCAGTTCATGTTTTAGCAATATTTTTGTAAAGTTTATTTTCTTTAAACTTTCAGTTTTTGAGGTGACAAATGTGATTGGTTTAGAGAGAATGGTCAATGGCTTGACATTATTAGGCTACGTGGATGTTGTGTGTGACCCACTGTGTACTTATGAAGGGTTTGCTCAAAGACTTGGTGTGAGTGACTCACTTGCTGCCCCGTCTCCTAGAAATCTGACATCTGACCTGTGTTTATGGGCAGACGTCACAGTGGAGTATCCAGGTATGATTATTTGCTAGAAATGAGAACAAATAAGCAATAAGATATTAAAATACTTCTTTTTGATACAAAATGAAATTTTATTGGTATACTTTAAGTTAGAGGTTGATGTTTCAGGTCTTAAATTAAACATGCTTGTAGGGACAGTACCACTTTACTGTTTTCCAAACTTTTACAGAGAAAGATCTTCAGTGAATGGAAATTCAGATACATCTGTCTGCCTTGATATAATTTATGTCTCTTCAAACACATGCTTTTTGATCTGCCATTCTGTTTTTCTTTCTTTGTTTCTTTCTATTCCTTTCTTTTCCCGTCTTCTTTAAATTTCTCCAGTGTCTATTTATTTCAGAATCACATGCTTTTAATTGATTGATTGTATGGTGTTTAACACTGTTTTCAACTTTATTTCAGTTATATCAAGGGAGCCAGTGCACCTATCCATGCTTTCCTGGAGTCTCTTTTACCAGTACTCTGCACAATATTCTTTCCAAGCCACTGGCTGCTTTCCGACATAACCATCGTCAAGACAATGGTCAGTGGTGAGAGAGGAATGAATCCTGTTGCGATGACTATCATCAATCCTCGGAAAGAAACTGGCCAAGCGGGGGATCGAACCTGCGACCTCCTGTTCTCAAGTCCTGTATGATACCAACTGAGCTACAGGGGCTTGGCTTCAGAATCACATACTGTTTGTACCATGATTTTGCTTTTCTGTGCAAAGTAAGAAAACATTTTGCCAAACAACAAAATTTAGACTGGCCCAACTGATAGTATTCCATAGCTTTGCATCAAATGGATTCCTTTGCTTTTTGTACATGTTGGTCAATTTACTGCATTTAAGCCTTTGCCACACAATCCAAAGTTTCAGTGACCCTGACAACGGAAGGTTCTTGAAATTATTGTGGGAAAAAGGAGAGGATGATGGCAACCAGCATTTTCTCCTTTTCCCACAATGTTTTCTACTCTAATAAAACCATATCCGATCAGTTGAGCCACATTTGATTTGTAATCTGCAAATACTTTCAGTTTTCAGTTTGGACAAGTTTTAAATTTTGTCATTTAGTAAAGACTTTAGATAATATATCAAGTAAAAAGACTTTTAAGATCTGTAAACAATTTCTTGATCTTATAAGTTGATGTACACAATCCTCTACAGGTAAAACTATGGACGATCTTCTTTCAACATGGAGAACTGAGGCAGAAGCAGCGCTTACTGTAAGAAAAGGTGGTGGAAAATTGGAATTATATAAAGTATGTGGTCAGAGAAAGGTATGCTTCTTTCATTGTTCAATACTTTACCATACAGGTGTATTTGTGACAGCTTTCAAAGAAAAGGGAAATATTGCTTTGTGTTTATGAGCTGGTCATTCTTTTGGAATATCAGTCCTTGACATTAAAGACTAATCTCAACTTAAAATCTTCAAACATGGTACAGCCATTCACTATGAAGTGTAGGTGATCCTGTGTATTTTAAGGTCAATGGTTGAGGTCAAGGTCACAGTGTTTGAAAAAGCTTTTAACCCTTTCCCAGTTGATAACTTCTAGCTTTGTCAAAACTGACAGCATTGGCAGACAAAATATTAAGTGTGGCTCAAATAGTGGGATTTGTCTTTGAAAAGATAGGACATTGTGTGGCAAGAAGAGAAAATACTGGTTACTCCAAAATGCTTTCAAAAGCATTTGCCCTCTGGGTATTAGAAACATAGAATTGATGTGTAAAGTATTATTGGGATAAGGGATATATTTATTACAGAAATCTTATTTAATAAGCAAACAAGCTCTAAAGAACAATAACATATTGGTGTTTCTGTAAAAATCCCTGCTAAAATGCCTTCTTTTCAAGCCATTAGCTGCTTTTGAATAGAAAAAGAAGTTCAAAACACAATTCAGGGTTTAGAGGCATGGATTTCTGTCATAGAGACTATCGTCAAAATTTCGAAGGCGATTTTGGTCACAGCATTTTGTTCTTCTCCCAAGATATTTTCAAAAGGCTGCCTCCTGAGGGGACGTTAAGCCATGAATTGTTTGGTAAAGGGTTACTGTTGTAAGATACCATTTTGAGTTACAGGATTCAATCTTTTTATTCTTTTTCTCCTGAGGGGACGTTAAGCCATGAATTGTTTGGTAAAGGGTTACTGTTGTAAGATACCATTTAGGGTTACAGGATTCAATCTTTTTATTCTTTTTCTAACAGGTTCATTTATTCATTGGATGCACAGCTAAGGAGTTAGACGACTTTTCCTTTAAGCTACCCTTAATGCAACAGAATGGTGATAATGTGAAAATTGTTACAAAAGGGCTGCAAAATTTAGATTTTTATGTCAACAAGATTCTGGTAAACTAATTCTGTGGTTAGCAAAGAAAGTATGCACACAAAGATGCCTTTTAATACAGAAGCCATTACCAGAAAGTCTTTGTTTAGAAATAATGTTTATCTAGTTCAAGTAGCCCAAGAGCAAAATCTCTTTGTCGCAGAAGTGACAGAAAGGAGAAAGCACCCTGTAGTGCAAATAACACGAAGAATAAACAACTGTGTAGTACAAATAACTTAGAGGAGAAAATAATGTGGTTCAAGTAACACAAAAGAGAAACCACATTTTAGTATTACTTGTGCTACAAGTAATCACCTTGTAGTACAAGTGATACAAAGTAGAAACCACTTTGTTGTACAAGTGATACAAAGCAGAAACCTATTTGTTGTACAAGTGACACAACATAACCACTTTGTAGTACAGAGGATACAGTATATACATTTGTACAAGGAATACAAAGTAGTAGCCACTTTATGGTAAAGGAATAGAAAGTACAGCAGTAACCACTTTGTTGTACAAATTATGCAAAGTGAAATCATGTTGTAGTACAAGTAACACAGAAAGAGTAACCACTTTGTAGTACAAGTGATACAAAGTTGTAACCACTTTGTAGTACAAGGTATACAGTACAGTAACCACTTTGTAGTACAAGGGAAAGTAGTAACCTCTATACAGCACAAGGGATATGAAGTAGTAATCACTTTGTAGTACAAAGGATACAAAGTAGAAACCACTATAAAATGCACCTGACACAGGTGAGTCTTTTTGAATGATGTAGTGCCCATTGTTGAAAAAGAGCAGTTGCTTTTTACAAGCCAATGCTCTTTTTCCTAAAGTGTTTTAAAAAGCTGTGTATAAGGTATTTCATTAAAGATTTTGAAATAGTAAGGAATATTACAATATTATGTGTAGCTTTTTAATGCTTTTTGATGGGCTTTTTTACTGAAAGGTATGGCTACCTTGAAGATGTGGCAGATTAGGCTATGCCATCACTGTTTTTGCTGCATTATTTCTTTTGTTTTGTATTGGCTCATTAATTAGATTCTGACACACATTGTAGAATCTTCATCTGTTGACTGTAAAAAACATGTGCTGGGAATTTGCTCACAACAAATATTTTCTAAATTTTCCTGCCATAGGAGCTACCTCTGTCAAGCAAGCACCCTGTATTAAACCTTTACTGCACAAACCTGATTTTTAGTGACATTGAGAAGCTGTTGAAAACATTGAGGGAAAATGAAAAAATGCTGATAACCAGCATTTTCTCATTTCCCCGCAATGTTTCCTATCCTTTGAAATACAAAACTCACCATTTAAGCAACATTTTAATTATTTGTTACCTGCAAGTACATGTACTATGGGTTTGGACAAGTCACTGATATTGCTGTTTGATAAAGGTTTAAGCAAGCATAAAAAAGTTCCTAGAGAATGCAAATGTATTGAAATATACAAGCAAGCCACACTTGTCTTTAGCAAGCACACTTTGAGTATCCCCAAGACGCTTGCTTAATTTAGGTTTAACTGAGTGTTCACTGATAAAAACTGTTTTGTAATATAGACCTCCGTAGAACATTAGAGAAAACATTGCAAGAACTTGAACTACATTGACATAGTAGTTTATCATTATAATACATAGAAAAACATAGCATACCCGGTACAGGAGACAAGGACATATATGTAAAATATACTGGAGAAATACTATCAAATTTTAGATATGATTTATTTCATCTTAAATTTTAGGATTTGATTATTAAATTTAATTTAATTAGCAGAAATTACATTGGTTAATTGCTTTATTCAAAATTAAATTTTCAGTCTTCACTTACATTATGCATGGACCATCATTCTATCGAATGAAAGTCCACGCACACATATAAATAAAGAGGTTGTTACTGTATGTCCATCCACAGAAATAGTCTCCTATCTCTTTGTGTAATGCTTTGTCTCAAAATTTCTAACCCTTTACCAAATGACAAAAATTTAGACTTGTTCAAATTGAAGGGATTTGCAGAAGACAAACAGAATATATTTCGAATGACTGAATTTGTCTTTGGAATGATAGAAAACATTGTGAGATAAGGAGAAAATGCTGGTAACTAGCATTGTATCCTTTTCTCATATTAAATGTTTCCAAAGAATTCCTTCCAAGGGTCATTATAAATTAGAATTAAAAGATTAAGGTGTCAAGGTCATTGTCTCAGTGGGCAGCGATTTTTGACCTGTTGAAAAACTGAAAAGCCTTTACCGTACAATATAATGTTTTAACCCATTACCACACAATCCTGAGTTTTAACAGCCCTGGGAAATAAGACTTTAGAAAACATTGTAGGAAAAGGAGATAATGCTGGTAAACAGCATTTTCTCCTTTTCCCACAATGTTTTCTACCCAGTCAAGGACAAAAATCATCATTTAACTCTTACCACATGACATAAATGTAGACTTGTCCAAATTGAAAGCATTTGCAGACAACAATTAAAATGTGGTTCAAATGACGGAAGCTGTCTTTGATAGGGTAGAAAACATTGTGGAAAAAGGAGAAAATGCTGGTTACCAGCATTTTCTCCTTTCCCATAATGTTTTCAAAAGGCTTCTTCCTCGGGGTCATTAAAACTCGGGATTGTGTGGTAAAGAGTTAAGCTACATTTGATTTGCCGTCTGCAAATGCTTTACATTTGGCTGAGTCCAAAATTTTGTTGTTTGGTAAAGAGTTAAGGACCCAAATAAAAAAAAAAAAATTGTGAAAAGGAGAAAATGCTGGTTACCAGCATTTTCTCTTTTTCCCAAAATGTTGTCTACTATTTTAAAAGGTTATCCTATCATTTGAGTCCCATTTAACCCCTTTCCACACCTAACCGACTTTTAACAACCTTAAGAAAGAAGCCTTTTGAAAACATTGTGGGAAAAGGAGAAAATGCTGGTAACCAGCATTTTCTCCTTTTCCCACAATGTTTTCTACCCTTCCCAAAACAAATTTCAATTTTTAAGTCACATTCATTTTGTCATCTGCAAATGCTTTCAATTTGGACAAGTCGAAAATTTTGTCGTTTGGTAAAGAGTTAATTTGTAGTCTGCAAATGCTTCAGATTTCAGACAAACATAAACTTTGCATGTCTGGTATTGAGGTAATTAAGTGCATCAGGAGAAATACATTTTTTTTTCCCTCATGGCTGAATTGATTCTGCAAAACTAATTCTGAAAGCATCGTCATAAACATAACTACCCAGTATATATGGACAACTGTTTTTCATTCGCAGTGCAGCAAGTAACATTCTAAAACAGTATGACAAAAGTAGAGTATGTTTGTGTGTTGTTACAATTTCTCTTTTTCAACAGTGATTCAACTCTATTGTATATGATGGTCTGTCATACCCATGCTGTTTATTGATAATTTGTACGGATACTTTTAACCCTTTTGCACATGATCCAGTGTTTAACCCTTTACCACACCATCCCGAATTTTAATGACCCTGAGAAAGAAAGCTTTTAAAACATTGTGGGAAAAGGAGAAAATGCTGGTAACCAGCATTTTCTCCTTTTCTCACAATGTTTTCTAACATTCCTAAAACAAATTTCAATTTTTGAGTAACATTTGATTTGTCATCTGCAAATGCTTTCAATTTTTACTGGTCTAAAATTTTGTCGTTTGGTAAAGAGTTAAAAAAAAGGCTTTTAAAAATATTGTCTTTCACTAGAGGAAACTGGTTCCCATTGTATACACATAATAATTGATTATCTGCATCAATAGCAATAACAAATTTAGCTACTACTGCCAGATGTAATATGTGAAAGACACTCCTATTGGCTAATCCAGCTAATCTAGCTTAACCATTGAAAACAATTGTCACGATGCCTGTACCAGTTGCATATGTATTATGTACAGTGGGGACCAGTTTATACAAGATGCTACTATCGACACATAGCATGCTCAAAGTGATTCAGAAGTAGATGAATTATATGCTAAAACAATAAATTGTTTGGCAATACACCGTTCTTTAACCCTTTACCATACGAAAAATTTTAAATCACATCCAAATTGAAAGCATTTGCAGATGAAAATTTCATTGTGACTCCAATGATGTGATTTTTCTTTGATAGAGTACAAAACATTGTGGGAAAAGGAGAAAATGCTGGTTACCAGCATTTTCTCCTTTTCCCACAATGTTTTCAAAAGGCTTTTTCCCCAGGGTCATTAAAAGTCAGCATTGTGTGGTTAAGGGTTAAGAGTTCCAATAACAAGAGGGCCATGATAGCCCTGGATCGCTAACCTGAGTCAATAGACCAAACATTCTGACCAAATTTCACAAGTATCTGACTGAAAATGTGGCCTCTATGGCGTGCACAAGGTTTTTCGAAGATCTGACCTAGTGACCTAGTTTTTGACCCCACATGACCCAATTTCGAACTCATCCCAGATTTTATCAAGACAAACATTCTGACCAAGTTTCATGAGGATCAGACTGAAAATATGGCCTCTAGTGCGTACACAAGGTTTTTCGAAGATTTGACCTAGTGACCTAGTTTTTGACCCCACATGACCCAATTTCAATCACATCCCAGATTTTATCAAGACAAACATTCTGACCAAGTTTCATGAGGATCGGACTGAAAATGTGGCCTCTAGAGCGTACACAAGGTTTTTCGAAGATTTGACCTAGTGACCTAGTTTTTGACCCCACATGACCCAATTTCGAACTCGTCTCAGATTTTATCAAGACAAACATTCTGACCAAATTTCACAGGTATCTGACTGAAAATGTGGCCTCTAGAGCGTACACAAGGTTTTTCCAATATCTGACCTAGTGACCTAGTTTTTGATCCCACATGACCCAATTTCGAACTTGTCCGAAATTTTATCAAGACAAACATTCTGACCAAATTTCACAAGTATCTGACTGAAAATGTGGCCTCTAGAGCATACACAAAGTTTTTCGAAGATTTGACCTAGTGACCTAGTTTTTAACCCCACATGACCCAATTTCGAACTCGTCCGAGATTTTATCAGGACAAACATTCTGACCAAGTTTCATGAGGATCGGACTGAAAATGTGGCCTCTAGAGCATACACAAGGTTTTTCGAAGATTTGACCTAGTGACCTAGTTTTTGACCCCACATGACCCAATTTCAAACTCGTACGAGATTTTATCAAGACAAACTTTCTGACCAAATTTCACAAGTATCTGACTGTAAATGCAGCCTCTAGAGCGTACACAATGTTTTTCGAAGATTTGACCTAGTGACCTAGATTTTGACCCCACATGACCCAATTTCAAACTCGTCCGAGATTTTATCAAGTCAAACATTCTGACCAAGTTTCATGAGGATTGGACTGAAAATGTGGCCTCTAGAGTGTACACAAGGTTTTTCTAAGATTTGACCTAGTGACCTAGTTTTTGACCCCACATGACCCAATTTCAAACTTGTCCGAGATTTTATCAAGACAAAAATTCTGACCAAGTTTCATGAGGATCGGACTGAAAATGTGGCCTCTAGAGCGTACACAAGGTAAAAAGTTGACGACGCACGATGGACGACGGACACAGCACGATCACGATAGCTCACCATGAGCACTTCGTGCTCAGGTGAGCTAAAAATTCTATAGACTACAGATCTGATACTATCCAGAGGCTCATGTATAACAAAGGTACTTCGTAATGGAGACATACAACAATATTTAAATTCTGCCTAGCCTAGTAGCTCAGTCAGTAATGTGCAGGGCTTGATACTAGGGGATTGCTGATTTGAATTCTCGCCTTGGCCATTTTTTCCATGGATAGTCATTGCAACAGTATTCATTCCTGTGTTATTGCTGATCATTGTTTTGATGACTGCTATGTGAAAAAACAGCCAGTGGCTTTGGAAGATTATTGTACAAAGCATGAGCACAAAAAGAAAATTCTGGGAAAGCACAGATAGATGCACTGTAGAAAACATTTTGTGGAAAAGGGACAAAGCATGAGCACAAAAAGAAAATTCTGGGAAAGCATAGATAGATGCACTGTAGAAAACATTTTGTGGAAAAGGGACAAAATTCTGGTTACCAGTATTGTGTTCTTTCTCCAGTTTTCATAAGTCCTCTTTTCCATAGCATTGTTAAACCATGTGTGATAAAGGGGTATTATGTTTGTCATTTTTAAATGGATTGAGATCTCTTCTCACATGCGCGATATTAAAGGGCCATTTTCAATCTTTAAAAAAAAAAAAAAAAGTGGCACATGGGTGGGGGACGGGAGGCAAAGGGGCTTCTGAGCTTGTAAACTCGTACCTGTTGTACAGGCATATCCTGTAGGACCTTACTGGCTGATAGACAGCTCAGAAGATACTACAGGAAAAAACATGTACATGTATATAGTAGCGGTTTATCTCGAGAGATGCAAAATCAACAGAGTTGCCAGAGTCGTATTATTTCGAGTGTGGGCAACTGCGTATAGATCTAATTTTCATTCTTCTTGTTCATGGACTACAAAATTATTTATCTATCTATTCATCTTTCTATCATCCCCTCACTCTACCCACCAAATCGATATTATAAGCACGGCTTTTCAGACATGAACAACTAGGAAAGGTATAAATTGAATAACAGCAAGATGAACTTGTAAGTAACTGTATGGTTACACACTGCTATGCTAATTAAGAAAACAACAATGGGACAAGAATGTGTATATTGTACAATTACAGAATTGAATTTACAAAATCACATAAACAGCCACTGAAGGCACAAACAGTGGGGTATTAAAATGCATTTAAATTTTAAATCATACCATTGAAAAGTATGGAAATTATTGTGAAGATGGAAATTTAATTTTTATTTTACGGTTGGTCCAAGTGTTAGCTGCAGGCACAAAAGCAATTTTCAAAACCAGGTAAAAAGTAAACAAATATATGGTGACTGTTCCCCTTTTTATCTAGTTTCAAAATGCATCTTTCTGCCAGCAAATATTTGGACCAACTGAAAAATAAAAGATTGTCATCCTCACAATAATTTTGATGCTTGCTTTTAAATGGTATGATTTAAATTGAAATGCATTTTAACAACCATATTGTTTACTTTTGGCTGCCACTGGGCCTTTAAATGTGATAGGCCTGATGCTACATGTAGGTACCACTACACAAATGTCTCTTTTTAAACATGATTTCAGTTATCACCTTCGACTAATTCCAGGGGCCTCCAAGTTAAGCAGTATTTTACACAACTGGTTTTCCAAGCCACAGACTGCTTTCCCACATACATTGTCCAAACAATGTTCAGCAGTCAAACAGGAAAATATCCTGTCTCAAAGACTCTCATCAATCCTCTAGAATTTGTTGGGATTGATAGTATTTACAAACGGCAGACATCGTTGTGATAACCAGCATTTTTCCTCTTTTCTCAACAATGTTTTCCAAAGGGACATAAAAACAAGACTTGGTGATTGTTTGTTACCTCTTATACCAAACTACATAATTCTAAACTGGTCCAAATTGAAAGCATTTACAGGTGACTGTTGAAATGTGGCTAAAATGATGGAATTTGTGGTAACCAGCATTTGCTCCTTTTCCTACAATGTTTTCAAAAGTTTTATTCTCCCAGAGTTGTTAAATCTCAGGATTGTGTAAAGGCTTACAGGTGTAATCTCCATGGTGCTTACTTACCAAAAAAAAAGAGAATACAATATCTAGGTGGTAGATGCATAAAAAAGACATTGGACAAACAGTGTTTTATTCAAAATACAGTAGTACGCGAAAAATGAGCACCGTAAACATAATCAATGTAACTTGGTTACTTAAACTCTAAATAAATGTGATGATCAAAACAGCATTTCAAATCTGAACATATAGCAAACTAACAATGTTTATTTGCATTTATTTATTGTCACCAGTAGTTATGGGTATTAGCGATGCCCCAGTGGTTGCTAGTCTCAAAGTGGATGATGGAGTAAGATACAAGACCAAACCCATCGTAAGTTAAGCCTGTTTTCCCTTACATGCCTGGTGTATAGCACTGTCACATGGGATTTTGCTTTAAAGTCACATCCGAAAGACAGTTAACCCTTTACACACAACAAAATTTCAGACCAGTCCAAATTAGAAGCATTTGCATACAACAAATAAACTGGGCACAAACAACAGTATGTATCTTTGAGATTATTGAAAACATAGTGGGAAAAGAAGAAAATGCTGGTTACTAGCATTTTCTTCTTTTCACACAATGTTTTTAAAAAGCCTTCTTCAGGGTCGTTAAAACTCGGGATTGTGTGGTAAAGAGTTAATCTAGTTGGCCAGCTGTGGGCATCAAACCCACAACTTAAGTGTCTGGAGATTACAAATCCCCTGCTCTAACATTTGAACCAATCTGGCTGGCATATGGATTCTCCTTTATCTAACTTGAACTATACAGTGGATTGTCTGTGTGCAACTTGTACTTTAACGAGTACTACAAAGTGGATTCTCCCTTGTGTCATTGCACTAAAGTTGATTCTCCTTTGTGTTGAGTGTATTCTCCTTTCTGTAACTATAACTACAAAGTGGCTAGATTCTCCTTTGCATAACTTGTACTTCCAAGTTCCTTATCCTTTATGTCAATAGCACTACAAAGTGCAGTCTCCTTTATGTCACTTGTACTACAAAGTGGTTTCTATGTTGTTATGTGAGCTAGTTCATAATGTAACGTGCAACGGCCTGGTCACCCATCCAAACACTAACCTAATACATGTTGCTTAACTTCCACGGATAGAGAAACACCAAACCGCATCGCTATAAAAGCTAGCTCAACATCAAGGCAGGTTTGAAGTGCTTATATATCTAACCTCTCTCCATGACAATAATACTCAAATTTATAATACTGATTAATATACTGTCTATAAACAGCTGTATGGTACTGGTTTCAGAAGAGAAAATACGCTAATATTGCCTTATAAAAAGGCATCTTTTCATGCATGCTTTCTGAGCTATACACAGAATTAGTCTGCCAGAATCTTGTTGACATAAAAATCTAAGTTTTGCAGTCCTTTTGTAACAACTTGCACATTATCTCCATTCTCTATCATTATGGGTAGTTTAAAGGTAAAGCTATCAAACTCCTCAGCTGTCTGCTCAATGAATAAATGAACCTGATGGAAAAAGTGTAAAAAAGGATTAACCCTTTATGGCAAAATGCCGCCTTTTGATGCCCCTGGGAAAGAAGCCTTTTGAAAACATTGTGGGAAAAGGAGAAAATGCTGGTAACCAGCATTTTCTCCTTTTCCCACAATGTTTTCTACCCTATCAAAGAAAAGTTGCACCATTTGAGCCACACAGAAATTGTCGTCTGCAAATGCTTTCAATTTGGACAAGGCTAAAATTTTTGCCGTCTGGTAAAGGGTTAAATTCTCTAGGAAATAAAGCTGTCTTACAAAATTAATGTTTTACCAAACAACCCGGAGTTTCAATGATTCTGAGGAAGAAGACTTTTGAAAACACTGAGGGGAAAAAGCATTTTTTCTTTTTCCAAACATTTTTACTACCCTTTCGAAGTTAAATTGCTTTGTTTTTACTTTACCAGATGAGAAAATTTTAGACTTGGCCAAATTGAAAGAATTTGCAGACAGTCTTTACCATAATTATTTGCAGATCCTAGGGTCAAACCTGACTTAAATTTATATCATTTCCCTGGCTTGTTAGGTTTGGTATTCCGAAAGACCAACCAGCTAATGCATGTATAAATAATAATTTTTGAGCAATACCCTCTTCTTTAAAAATCTGCCATCAAAATTGTGTTTGGTTAGAAGTATTGAACATTGAAAGAAGTATACCTTTCTCTGACCACACAGTTTATAGATTTCCACTTTTCCGCCATCTTCTCTTACAGTCAGTGCTGCTTCTGCCTCGGCTCTCCATATGGAAATAAGGTTATCCATAGTTTTACCTGTGTAGGTTTGTATGTATCATTTTATTATGTACAATAAAAGTTTTATTGGCTGTCCTTTCCACCTGAGAAATGATCTTAAGCCTTTATCACACAATGTCGACTTTTAACGACCCTGTAGAAGAAGACTTGAAAACATCGTGGGGAAAGGAGAAAATGTGGGCAACCAGCATTTTCTGCTTTTCCCACAACGTTTTTACCCTCACAAACACTAAATTCAGTTTTTTAGTCTTACTTATTTGTCGTCAGCAAATGCTTTCAATCTGGACTGGCCCAAATTTTTTTTCGTTTGGTAAATAGTTAAATGCTTTAAAAATTACCTTTGCCTTGAGATACCGTACCACAATTATGATCATGAAATGATTGTTCATTTTTGCAGTTTAACCTTTAAACACACAGTCCTGAGTTTTAAGAACCCTAAGGAATGAGGCATTTGAAAAGATTGTGGATAAAGGAGAATATGCTAGTAGCCAGCATTTTCTCCTTTCCCCACAATGATTTGTACAGTTTTAACAACATATACCATGATTTACTCGACATTTACCATGTCACCTGTAACTGCTTTCAGTTTGAACATGCCTAACGTTTTTTTTTATATGGCAAAGGTCTAAAGGTTTACTCTTTACCACACAACAAAATTTTAGACTTGTCACAGTTGAAAGCATTGGCAGGTCTACGAAAAAATGAAGGTTACTAAAAACTTTAAATGTCTCTTTCAAACAGTGGAAAACACAGTGGAAAAAGGAGAAAATGCTTGTTACCAACATTTTCTTCTTTTCGCTCTGTATTTTCAATAGCCTTCCTTCTCAGGGTTTTTGAAAATTGGAATTGTTTGGTAAAGGGTTAGGAAAAATGGCTGTTTAACCCTTTTCCAAACAATCCCCAGTTTTCGAGACCCTGAAGGAGAAAGAAGATTAATAGGGTAGAAAATATTGTGGAAAAAATACAAAATGCTGGTAACCACTCAACTTTGTTTTTCTCTCGCAGAAGGAAACTTCTGAAAACATTGTGGCAGAAGGAGAAAGTGTTTGCTTGAAAAGTTAAGGTAGAATTTAACAAAACTGACTCTATCAGTCCAAATTTAAGGTCTGGGATTCGATTCCCTATCACAATTAAGGGCTCCTTTTCTGAGACATTTGGTGTTTTCCAGTGAACAAGATCTAAATTGGCTACAGACAAAAAGATGGTCTGATATGTGTTGAACATTGCTTTGTAATGGGCATAGACAAGAACCAAAGGAATGTGTTTGGTGAGGAGGGAGGGTATGCTCTTAACTTAGATGGGTTCAAGATTTTGTCATTCATCAAAGTGCTAACATTACTCTGGACATAAAAACAACATTATACTACAAACAGTATGTATTTCTCCAGATTGCAGAGAAAATTGAAGAAGTAAGGAAGTCCGAATAGAAGATCAAATAATATTTGTTGTAAGAGACATAAATTACAATGAGGCAAATATCTAAATTTTGTCATCACTGAAGATCTTTCTCTCTGTAAAGTTTTGGAAACCATTAACACTTTATCACACGACAAAAATGTAGTAGACTTGTCCAGGTTCAAAGCTTTTGCAGACAACAATTAGAATGTGAAATCTAGGGAGAAAATTTTTCTTTGATAGGGTTGAAAACATTGTGGGAAAAGAAGAAAATGCTGGTTATTAGCATTTTCTCCTTAATCCACAATGTTTTCAAAATGCTTCTTCCTCAGGGTGGTAAAAATTCAGGGTTGTGTTTACTTGCCCTACCAGAATGTTTAATTTAAGATCTGAAAGATTGACCTAAACAGAATTTTATTCAAATATTAAAAAAGGAAACAATTCGTGTAGTTAAGCCATGGCTCATTTAACCCTTTACCACACAATCCCGACTTTTAACGACCCTGAGACAGAAGCCTTTTGAAAACACTGTGGGAAAAGGAGAAAATGCTGGTTACCAGCATTTTCTCCTTTTCCCACAATGTTTTCTATCCTTCCCAAAACAAAATTTGATTTTTGAGTCACATTTATTTTGTCGTCTGCAAATGCATTCAATTTGGACTAGTCTAAAACTTTGTCGTTTGGTAAAGGGTTAAATATGTTATCTCTTCTTTGTTCCCAAGTCCTGGAAAAAATCATACCTGGATACTCTACAGTGCCAGTTGCCCATAGACACTGGTCAGATGTCAGATTCCTAGGTGATGGGGCAGTTAATGATTCACTCACGCCAATTCTTTGAGCAAACCCTTTGTAAGTACAGAGTGGATCACACACAACATCCACGTAGCCTAATAATGTCAAGCCATTGACCATTCTCTCTAAACCAATCACATTTGTCACCTCATAAACTGAAAGTTTAAAGCAAAAGAATGCACAAGTATTACAGTGAATTGTAAGGTTAGCCTGGAAACTTATATTAAATAAAGGATACTATAATGAGTGGTTATTCTTTAGTGTTTTTGTCTATAAATCTACCAGTCTGAAAATATTTAATAAGGCTTTGCCTGACTTTTATCATTTTTGAATGACAAGTTGGAATAAAAATGAACACAAATGTGATATTCTATTTACACCATATCAGGTTGAATTGCATATTTTGCCTGAAGTTATGCTTAAACTGCCATTTCTTTAAAAGCATTAATTATGCAGACGACAAATTAAACATAGCTGAAAAGGTGAATTTTGTCTTTAATACGGTTGATAACATTGCGGGAAAAAGGGAAAATGTAGGTTACCAGCATTTTCTCCTTTTCCCACAATGTTTTCAGAAGGTTTTTTTCTTCAGGGTGTTAAAACTGGGCATTGATTGACTGTTAAAATCATTGAAAAATTGTATTATTAGCTACTTTTTACATCAAACTTTGAATCCTAAATGCAACAGATTTTATTTGAAATAAGAACTGTCTACTTATTTTAACTATTTTAACACCTGCAAGTACCTAAAATTGACCAGAAAAAACATCTTTCCTAACAGATCTAGATTTTCACTTCAATAACAATTAAACTTGTCTGCAAATCGGACTTTTTGCACTAAATTTTCATGAGATATTCCAAGTTTTTGTATGAAAACACCTTACTGTATCAGACAGTGTAGATCTTAGATCAGTCTGCTGGTTCTGTGCAGTCTGATCCTAATCAACACTGTCTGCAAAAGCATATTGTGTCACATACCAGCCCAAAGATAAATAAATATTGTTTTTGCTACTTTAAACAGTATGTGTGATTCATTTGTAGCATCTCAAATGCCCACTTACTCATGTGCTTCGTGAGTATGACGCTAAGATTCAGTAGCTATATGACATGCGAGACCTACACAGAATTTAAGAGTTGATTTGATATAAACTGGTACTCCATGGTGCCCTGCCAAAGGAAACCCCTTTGCAATTGGGGCAACTAGCAAGAACTGAACTCGAAACAGTTATATTCAAGTCCAATACTAAGGTACTGAGCCATGGAGGACCCATTAATTAGTGATGAGGTTTTGACTATGATAGAGTTGAAAATAGTTCTTCTTTTCTCACTGTGTTTTCAAAAGCTGTCTTCCTCAGGGGCTTGGAGAAAGAAAGTAGTTCTTCTTTTCTCACTGTTTTAAAAATCTGTCTTCCTCAGGAGCCTGGAAAAAGGTAGTGAGCTTTGTCAATGTCTATTTCACTAAACTTATCCCTGTTGTATACACTTTGTTGTATAAGAGGAGGTGACCAATCTACTATTTCACAGGCACTGATGACTCGGCTTCCCTTGCGTAACATGTCCCACTTGTTTGTACTACAAGTAATCAAAAAGCTGATTCATTTTCAGGTTTTTCTTACAAGTCTGAGGGAAAGTAACGACAGAAAACAATACTGGAAAGAATTCATACATTGTATTTAATAGCTAATAAACAATGAAAGTAATTACATGTATAGCTTTCCTGGATTTATGTTTCACATTTTCTTTACTTAAGTATGGTAAGGGCATATGAAATGATATGGAGATAATGTCTTAAATAGATATGTATCTTTAACCCTTTATGTGTCCATGTGGTGTCCGTGG
Organism: Tridacna gigas; assembly: GCA_945859785.2. Taxonomy (NCBI): domain Eukaryota; kingdom Metazoa; phylum Mollusca; class Bivalvia; order Cardiida; family Cardiidae; genus Tridacna; species Tridacna gigas. The sequence goes on from OX244029.2 coordinate 72,266,121, forward strand.
TTTTGAGGTAGAGCGTCGGCCTCATAATCAAAAGGTCCTGAGTTCGATACCCGGGAGCAGATGTCAACCTTGGGACTGTTCATTGGCCCACACATTTGGCGCAAGTACTGGTGTAGTTTCCAGGAAGCAGAATCGAGAGAGATTAGTGTACGTTGTAAGAACTTGTTTCTCAATCGATGTAAAATAAATATGTTTAAACTAAACTAAACTAAACCCTTTACATGATATCAGTGGTTGTGAGGTAGAGCATTGGCCTCTAAAACAATAAGGTCCTAAGGTCAATATCTGGGAGCGGGTGTCAACTTTGGGACTTTTCACTGGCCCACACATTTGGTTCAAGTACTGGTCAGGTGTAGTTTCAAGGAAGCAGACTGGAGAGCGATTAGTATAAGTTGCAAGAACTTGTTTCCCAATTGATGTAAAATGAATAACGTTTAAATTAATCCTATACCAAATGACAAAATTTTAGACCTGTCCAAATTGAAAGCATTGGAAGATGCCACATTAAATGTGGGCCAAATGTTGAGAATTGTTTCCGGAAAGATGACCAGCATTTTCTCCTTATCCCACAATATTTTAAAAGGCTCTTTTCTCAGGGTCTTTCAAAATCATGATTGTATAGTAAAGGGTTAACATGAGAAACTTCGATAGGAACAATAGATTATTTCTTGTGAAACTGGTCTGAACATAATTAAGTCAGATTTTTTTGACTGAACGGGGTTGAACCCTGTACCACACAATCCTAAGTTTTAATGACCCTGATTGAAAGGGCTTTTGAAAACATTGTAGGAAAAGGAGAAAATGCTGCTATCCAGCATTTTTTCCTTTTGCCACCTTGTTTTCTAGCCTTTCAAAGACAAATCCCAGAATCTGATTTTATTAGTTTAAATTCTTGTCTGCAAATGCTTTGAATATGGATGAGTCTAAAATTATGTCATTTTTACCCTTAAAGAATTGATTTCAAATATTTATGAGCTCTTTTCTGGATAGTATATAGGCTAGGGTTAGACCAATGATTGATTGATTGTATGGTGTTTAATGCTGTTTTTCTTTAAACATTATTTCCGTTATATCATGGCAGCCAGTGCACTTATCTATGCTTTCCTAGAATTTCTTTTACCATCATTGAAACAATGGTCAGCGGTGAGAGAGGAACAAATCCTGTTGCAATGACTATCATCAATCATTGGAAGGAGATGGTTCTTATCCTAAGCTAAGCCAATTTCTTTCCATTGACTGACAATAGTAATTGATCGATTGACAATAGTAATTATGACAGGATTCCTTCCTCTTTCACTGGTGATCATTGTTTCAACGATGTTTATATGAAATAGCAGCCAGTAGCCTGAGATATTATTATTATTATTATTATTGTGCTACAGACTACATGACTGAGCCATAGGTTCTGCACACTGTCTCAGTGAAGTGAAACATTCAATGAATTTTAACCCTTAACCTACTAAATAAGTGAAATGAAATTTTCAAGCCAATAGTAAAACCCTAAATTTTGCTACTTCAAAGGTATTTTTGGGAGGATAAATATCTCCATATTGGACAGTGAAGATCCAAGATAATTCTGCACATTCTGTGCAGTGTGATCTTGATCTACACTTTATGCAAAAGTCACATTTACCAGCCAAAGGGTTAGATAACAATAACAGATACAGGCAACATATATATATACCGATGGAAGTGGTCATGAGCACAATTATAACCTTTGAACCACTGAAGTGAGCTGAACCTTGGAGCCTAGCATCTGAAACCTCAGCCCTACACGTCAAGGTAAAAATCAAAAGTGAAAAAATTTACTAGACCAATGGTTTGAGAAATATGTAGCAGACACCATTTAGGAACAGGTGGCATTTCACCCCTGTTGTGACCTTGACCTTGGGACCTGGTATATGAAAACCCAGCTCTGCATGTTCAAGATGCCTACACTGTGTGAAATATTTCTAAAAATAAACCAGCGGTTCAAGAAATATGTAGCAGATAAGATTTAAAAAAATGTGATCTTTGACCCTCTGCTGTGACCTTGACCTTTAAGCCTAGGTATTGAAAAATCAGTCCTGCATGTAATTACATCAAGGTTAACACATGTTTGAAATATTTTCAAAAAGTGAGCAACATTTAAAAATGAACTTTAGCAAGCCCAATTGAAGAGCATGAGACATATTAAAGGCAATGAAGCTGATTTGGTTTATGATGCATGTGAACTTTGACCCCCTGCTGTGACCTTGATTTAAGAGTGTGGCATCTCAAACCCCTGCTCTGCACATGGTCTCATTAACATGAATCCTGGTGTGAAATATCTTTTAAATTGGGTAGTGGATTTAAGAGATATGAACCTGACAAAAAGGTGTTACAGACAAACAAATAGCTGGACAGATAGGCTTCTGGAACCATTTTCCTCAACTTTGTCTCATTAAGGTGCACACATGTGTGAAACATTTTTTTTTAAAAATCAGGCTGGGCATTCAAGAGTTATGGAGCAAAACCTCTGGTTTGACCTTCACCTTGGAGTTTAATTGACAGCTGAAATATTTGTCCTGCACGTCTTTTCTACAAAGTGCACATATGAAAAATAGTTTGAAAATCAGATCAGAAGTTCAAGAGATATGGATCAGACACAATTTAATAGTATGTGACCTTTGACCTCCAGGTGTGACCTTGATCTCTGAGTCTGGGCTCTGACAGTTCTGCTCTTCACATCATCCCATAATGGCGAGCCACGCGCCGTAGCTCAGTCGGTAGCGTACAGGACTTGAGAACAGGTTCAATCCCCGGCTTGGCCAATTTCTTTCCGAGGATTGATGATAGTCATTGCGACAGGAATCATTCCTCTTTCAGCGCTGATCATTGTTTCAACGATGGTTATGTGGGAAAGCAGCCAGTGGCTTGGAAAGAATACTGTGCGGAGTACTGGTAAAAGAAACTCCAGGAAAGCATGGATAGGTGAACTGGCTGCCGCGATATAACTGAATAATGTTGAAAACGGCGTTAAACATCATACAATCAATCATAATGGAGAACACTGGTGCGAAATATCCTCAAAATCTGACAATGGGTTTAAGATATAATTATGGAGTGGACAAAACAAGTGTTAAGAATGGACAGACTGACAGACAGACAGACAGATATACTGACAACTGGACAAATGACCACCATTATTTAATCCAGTGCTGCTTTGCAGCTGGGATTTAAGAATGCAATATCCATTGGTTTATTTTTCTCTTTGAAAAAATCCATGTCACCAACTTTCATTTTACTTACTTGTGCAAGGGAAACACATGCATGACCACAACCTGCAAAACACTTTTTTCATCACTCTCAGGGTCCTGAACCCTTTACCACACAATCTTGAGTTTAAACGACCATGACAGAAAATGTGTTTGAAAACATTGTTGAAAAAGGTTAATAGCTTGTAACCAGTATTTTCTCGTTTTTCGACAATTATTTTTTGCTACCTTTCATAGAAAAAATTTCATCATTTGTTGTCTGCAAATACTTTGAATTCAAATGAGTAAAAAATTTAGTTGTGTGGTACAGAGATGAAATGCAGGATTGTTTGGTAAGGGTAAAAGCGACTGATATTACCTTGAATCTGTACAAACATTTAGCTTGTTGGTCATAATCTCGCAACACTTCGGAGATTTTTTTGATTGACACAGTAAGATCAAACCCCTCTCTCCCTACTACCACAATGTTTACATGAACCATATATAACTCGAGTTTTGGTGTATCGACCTCCATCTTTTAAATGTTTCTGCAATGAAATGGTGAACAATCAAACATATTTAAAGTGGGCTAATCAGATTTGTAATCAAACAAAATCTTAATAAAACTGTCTTATCAATGACTTTGGTAAGGCAATAGCTAGCAAATTGATATGAGCCATGCTCTGGCAAAAGGGGGCTTAATGCATCTCTGTAATAGGTTATACCAAGTAAGTTATCACATAATTATGGATCCATAAAAAACACTTTTTAATAATCGACTTGATAATGAGGTACACTTGTCCTTGGACATACAGAAAATCTACCAATAGCGAGAAGTTTCAGCACAGGTAAGCCTGCGTGGACTGCGCAGGCTGACCTGAATTGATACTTTCACAGATGCACTAAGCCCCTTTTCACAGAGCATGGCTCATATGAGATAGAAGTTTAAGGGAAAAAACCGAAGGTATTTCCTTAACTCTTTCCCTACTGTCCCTGAGTTACAGAAGCTTTCGTGGACAGTATAGATCAAGATCAGAATGTGCTGTTTGATCGCTGATCAACACTGTCTGCGATTTTTATTTTAGATTATAACTGAACTGTTTCTTCATCTGGCAGCGGAACTGTATTTGCAGTCATTAAAACTGTAAAGGTTGGTAGTGAAGAGTTAATGTGTAATTATGTACACTCTAAAGGTGTTTTTCATATTTCACACTAGCACTTTATGAAGTATTGTAGGAATGTCCCATGAGCAATTATAGCAAGTGCCAATAAAATGGAACCCTATTCAAATAAGCATGATTTGATCTCATAAAATAGATTGAGTTATATGTTGTATTTTTAATACAACCATCCACAATTACATCTGCTTACTAAATATAGCTGTGAAGTTTCTATAATGCATGGTTGAGAAAGAAAAATCTTTCATTGTTTTTATGAGTGATTTACAACAATGTTTGAATCAGGGCAAAATGAAATCTGAACATGCCCCTTTAACAAAACACAATTTTACAGTCTTTAGTTTACCATATCACAAAATTTTAGACCCCTTCCATACTGAATGCAGTTGCTCAAACAATCAGAATTGTCTTTGAAAGGGTACAAAACATTGTGGAATATTTTATCTTAGTAACCTGCTTTTTCTCCTTTTTCCATAAGGTAAGAAAGATATCAATGCCTTCTCAGGCAGCCTTTAACTGAACTTGTCCAATAAGTTTTATAAATTCTGGGTATACAAAAATAGTTCACAGCCAGTTGACTAATGACATTTTAAACTTAACCTATCCATGCTTATAGTCCCAAAACTGAAAAAAATATTATCTTGTATTAACAGTAATGATTTTTAATTTTCTACACTGTATTTGGTCAATTGCATATTCAAATATTCCAAATTCCCATTGCACATGCACTGAAAATGGTTTATTTACACATACACAAAAAAACCCTGTTACCCTTAGCTTTTTCCATCAGGTCATTAACCCAAATGTTAGACTCTTTTCATATTTTAAACATCAGCTGACAACAAATTCAAAATTGGTACAAATAACCTTTAACTCTCTGGGTAGAGAACACTGTGGGAAATGGAGAAGTGCTCGCTACCAGCATCTTCTTTTACCATAATGTTTCCTAAAGCCCCTTTCCCAGGGTCGTGAAAACCCTGGATTGTTTTGTAAAGAGTTAAAGTATAGGATTGTTTGGCAAAGGGTTAAACCCACTGTTTTTTTTCCTTCAATTTTCTGCATGTCAAAGGACAAGTCTACTTCATGATTCAGTTTGTTGTTAGACAAAATGGATTTTATGGGTCCATAGTAAATATGACAACATGCTTGGTATAATGCATCATTGAGATACATGTAAATCACCTTTTTCTAGAGCGTTGCTCGAAAAACAAATGATCCAGTATAGTTTGTCTCCTGGCAGTGTCAAAATCTCAAGACACTTGTGACTTGTACTATCTCTGAACCTTTTACCAAACTATCCCATGTTTTAACGACCATAAAGAAAAAAGGTTTTGAAAATTTTTGGGGGAAAAGGAGAAAATACTCCTCACCAGCATTTTCTCCTTTTGCCACAATGTTTTCTAAGACTTACACATGCAGGATGCAGCTTGTTAAAAACCAAGCGCCTATGCATGACAGGTATAACTCAGTGCGCACTGTTCTACACCTGACCCAGAGGCATACTTTTAAGCTGAATTTCTATTTGAGCAGCGCTCTGGTGAAAGGAAGTTTAACGTATCACCGTGATGCACTTGACGAAGCAAGTCATCGTATGATTGATCCATGAAATCTGTTTTGTCTCAACAACCGATTCAACCAACAGGTAGACTGGTCCTTCGACATGAAGGAAAGTGACCAACAGCAAAAATTTTCGACCAGGTCAGCCTGCGCAGACTGCGCAGACTGACCTGAGTCGATAATTTTTGCAGATGCATCAAATCTCCTTTTCACAGAGCATGGCTCATTTTATTTCCATTTACTTGAATGTCCAATTTACTGTACTAGTAAACTTCTAACGTTATTATTTGCAACTGTCAAAACAATGAAATACCTGTATACAGTAGATCCACTTCTTTGTCAGGCACTGAGATGGTTGATAACGACCAAACCGGATTAACTTCGCTGGATTTGCTATTCTGCTTTAAAGGGGCATAAAAGTAGATTTTGACTCAACATATTCTTTGAAGTGGGGTAGGGTGACAGGAAGAGTGTGTGTGCGTGGGGGCTAGAAAGTTGACATTTTTTTACTAAAAAAAAAATCACGAAGTCCAGGCTGTTTATCCTTAACTGGGAAAAAAATGTAAAAATAATTTGCCTCCGTTGGCAGTCAAATTCCCGACCTTCAACCATAACTCAGCTATCCGGGCAAAAGGTATTCTACCATGTTCGAAATGCTTTACACTCATTTTCAATAAGTAGGTCCATTTAGTGTTTCCCTTCAGAAATTTTAATTCAAATACAAATGAGTATTTATTTTTGCACAAAACAATTGAGTACAATCGGGTGTGCAAGAAATCGTCACTTTTTGGTATCCTGAAAAATATTTTACCGAGAAGATTTGAGTTGAGTATTCATTTTTAAATGTTTGTTACTGTCGCCAAAGTGTGAGCTGAACTTTTAGCTGTTTATATTTGGCAAATAAATAATTACTCTATGGGAACCATTCACAGTAAAGGCGATGTTTGATATTGTTCTGTGTAAAATAATGTTGCAACCTGCTCCAACGTTCATAAAAAAGTAGTGCTGAAGAAATGTCTAGCTGTCGCTGAAATTTAAAGAAAAAACACAAAACCTTCGTTATACATTCTTTGTATACTGATTACTGATTTCCTATACACGGATTAATTGAAAGGATAAGATGAATTTGATAAGTAACCAATATATAAGGCATCTAGAAGAGCAAAATTTGTAGTGGTGATACACTTAGTTGAAAAGAAAACCGACTTTAGTAATGTTGTGTGGTCTAAAGGTAAACTTGGAAACCTTCGTTACCGCACATTTCAAACAATCACTGATCCCTTAAAGTTCCCCGTTTTATTTCCATGGCATATACATGGTAGATATCTAAATTGTAACATGGTGATGTTGGGAATTCAACTTTGTATTAAAGCATTATTGATGAAATAGTAGGCAAATAAATTCTTCGTTACTCAAACTTTCGTTACTAAAAATACGGAACTTCATGAAAAGTCATGTTCTCAATGGCGAATAAGACTCCAACGCTGATATCACTGTTACGTTATCATCGTGGTGTTTCACATACAAGAAAGCACTCTCTTGCACTCCGGTTCATTCACATTCACCTCGGTAGTGGGCTCAGAAAGTAGTCCGTCCTCTCGCGAGATTTTCCGTCACATGACCATAACCCCAAATGGCGACACAAACGCCGGTGAAAGAAAGATGTATCGATTGTTTTGTTTGCTGTTCAAACAGCATACGGCCAATCAAACTTAGTGGGAGAAAATGTGGAAAAGAGGGGTTTTCTGAAAAGCTAAAATGTGTTTTAAAGGACGACAATCTCTTCTTTGATGTTACAAACTTAGATCCATCGGTTTGTCGAAACTGTCACAGGACTGTATAATTTTGTTTAACTTGTCTTCATTCGTGGGCGCAGCCATTCGGTTTACAATTGGCGTAGGAATCTGATCAGTGAAGAAACTCGAAAAAATAGTTCCATTGTATACAGGTAAATTCATCAATTTAAATGCACCTATAATGCATCTGGAATCATATTTGCTTTGTCTACTTTATCATGTTACACATGAAACAGTTAAACAGTAACAAAACATGTTTTCCTCGGTTTGACAAGATTCTTGTCATTTAGCCCATCGCAGAGATGTATGTGAGGTAACGAACGACAACTCTGCTCGGAGATTGACAAGAAAGGTCGATAACACACGGTTTTTAAACCTGATTTGAGGCATTCACTAATAGGCATTCATGGGAGAGGGCGTACTTTTGCATGGCTTATTTTTTCACCATAAAAGCATACTTTTTATTTAAAAGTTATTAAAACTTAAACATTCGTTACAGTGATGTAACGAAGATTTTATAAAATTATCCATGAAGTTCAAGCACATCATTTTTTATAAAATATACTAGATCTAAACTTAATAACAAATACGATTACATCCACAAAAACCATATCAAATGAAAATTACTCGAAATGATGAAACGATGATTTCATTTAGTGTCATGCTGCTATTGTTGTGGCGTCGCATGAGCGGCGGCACTATATTTTTATTCGGTTTTGTAAAGTGCCTATGGAGGCAGCCATATTGAACTGGTTCCATGCTTTGTTTTAACATCCACCTATATCTACTTTACTTTGATTACCAGATCGGGGTCCATAATAACTTTTTTATTTATTTGTGGGGATTTATTTTTTTGTTTTTGTATATTGCACTTTCATTGTTAGATGGATAAAAACACGGATCGTAGACATATCAACATTTTCCTTTCGAAAAATAAAAAATGCATTTCGAATAATAACTCACGTGATCAAAAATTATCTGTCACAAATTTTCGCACTCGTCACAACTCGGCCGATTCCGTACCTACATCTAACCTCGTCTGTATAGACCCTTTTAGTCTCTGACCACTTCCTAACGAGACCGGAAAACTGCGCATGCGCACTCGTGTAGGGCAAAAAGACCAAATAAAACAGTAGCAGATTATTTAAATTGTACACAAAATCGTTAAATTATGAGCGATTATATGAAGAACTTACTCCCAGAGGCAAAGAAATGATAATCAGACTTATTTGCTAAGGGTTCAGTAACGCGGAAGAAAACGATCCGTATATTAGTGACAATATAAGACGAAAACGTAAAAAAAAAACGTGTCGCTGTTGTGGGTTGACGTTATCATCAAAGGAAATGTTATCCGACCCCAGGCAGTAACAGACAGACCCCATAAAGTATGGGCTGGAACGCTGCGGGAATGGGAAAAATGCATGTTACCAACATTTTTACCTTTTGCCGTAGTGTTTCCACAAGCCCATTGATGTAGGTTCGTTAATTAAGACAGGGGTGGGATAGGTAAAGGGTTTATAAAGGGTAGCCATCTGATATATCACATATTTGTTAGATTAATCGACAATACAGTGGATATTTTAGTTTAACTTCAATGGCGGAGAGTGCCGGATGAGATCGGCATAACACGCTGTTACCTCTAATAGTTTAGAGAGTGTGTATCGTGATCAATTTCATCACGAAACAAATTTTGGCGCAGACGTATTTGAAAACATGAATGAATGAATGAATGAATGAGCGAGCAGATGGGTGGATGGATGGATGAACTAACGCGCGAATGAAGAACGGACGAACAACTGTATAATGCCCTGTTGTCGTCTGTGGCTGCTCTTTTCCATAATTTGCTTTCCACCAGGGATCGTATGTAACATGTAATTTAAAAGCATTTCTTTTCCGAAAACAGTGTTGAAAGAATGTTTACCAGTATATTCTCTTTTTATCACAATGTTTGAAAAGCTTTCTTTTCTCTTGGTCGTTAAGACTTGTGATTGTTGGGTAAAGGGTTAAATGGAAATTGTAATAGTAATTAGCTTAGCCCATCATATACGAGGAGGTATTTTAGCTTGTCATACATAACAATGAAGGGAAACAATATGGACCTTAGCCTTCACCCTTAACCTCCATTACGTGACGGTGATCCTGAATTTACTTTGCGAAAAGCATAATGAGAGATCTGTTTGCACATGGGAGTAACGTGGTCTTGAAATACTCTGTTACAAATTCTGATTATGTTTAAGTAATACTAATTAAGATTTATGAGAAAAACTTAACGCGAATTGTGCTGGTCAAAAATATAAGTACGGTAGGATATAGGTCAAAAAGCAATAACATTAAATGACGATGGTCAATAAAATACAAAATATTAACAGTGAAAAGGTTCTTTCAAAATTTAAGAGATCAAACAAATAATTTGAATAATATATACGGGGACGTTTTAGGGGGACGTTTTAACCAATTCGGAATGGACGTTTTAACCAAAAATAGGACGTTTTGACTCTGGGACGTTTAAGCCAGATGCTAATTTACTAATCTGTTTGTACATCCCGGTGCACAGCATGATAACGGCATCCTGTAACACAATTAATCTTCACAGATTTTATCAATAAAATCTTTCGACAAGTCCCGAACATTGCGTGTGGAAATAGCTTTCAACAGTGGTGATAGTGAACTTTTTGCCCTACAAACAGTGCGCATGCGCGGAAAATTGAATTCTGGGATCGTATTTCCTTGGCAACGAACGGCGTTGTAAAAGGGTCTATAAGGGAGGCTTCCATTTTGAACTACCAATCACATGATCTTAAACATGGCGGCGCCCCTGTAGATCGCTTAGCAACGACATGAACAACCACTGTGAAGTTATTCACTTCTATCGATCTGTCGATGAAAGCTCCTAACGGAATTGATAAACCACGCTAAAAATTGAATGTACAAACTGCTTGCCGACTGAAATACTCTTAGAAAGATAACGATAGAAAATTTACTCATGTGTTCTTTCTAAAAAGGAGCCTTACAATTTCAATAACGGTAAAGCGGCGTGCTTCCGGAGATGTGCGAAATGTACCGTGTAGGTGCATATCAAGCTACGTGATACAGCCGAGGGATTTGATCACCGGATCACCCGAGGTATGCCGAATGAAATTTTCGAAGCCACCATTTTAAATATCTTACGCTGGAAAAGGTTAAGAGGCATTTTCAAGCTCTTTGACCCTAGAGCACCCTATGTGGTACTTGTGACCCCACTTATATTTTTGTTCTAGTATTGTATGGATTGTAGAAATATTGTTTTCCTTTCGCGATCGTGTTTTTAAGACCAGCTAACTGTAACTAGGTCAATGTTGGGGGTGACAGATGTTTCGGTAACAGACGAGTTCGGTAAATTGGACTTATAGAGTAAATCGATTGGATGTTTCGGTAACAAGGTAATTATATAGTGGTAATGCACCGTGACGTTTTTCACACCAAATAAAGTCTTGGTTCTGATTCGTTCAATGTTTCTCTTTTTTCTTCCACACACTTTAAGACATAATATTTTTGTTATGTTTCTACTGTTATGCTGTACGTAAAATGATACCCGAATCAAAGTTGAGGTAACGAATAACAACACCCAATCCTAAACTTGAAACACGTTGTATCTCCTTTTAAATCAATGCTTTATGATCCTTTCAATGTGAAAATATTTTCTTACTGAAAGACTTCCAAACCAGCCATTAACCCTTAGAGCGTCTGTCATTACTGCTGTTGCCATTGCGGCCGGTGCAGATCGAGATCAGAGTACACCAAACACGGAGTTTGATCTTTGATCTTCATTTGTCAATTTTGCAAGACATTCAGAACAAGAAAACCTTGACACTGCTAAAAGTAAGTTTTATATCTAGAATGAAAATGACCGTTGGGTTTATTCGACGCTCTTAGATTTAAAATTATGGATAGTTAAATTTAGTTCAGAAACACAGGTAATACAGGTAAAAATATTGTGGCAAAAAAAGAGAGCGAGCGCGAGAGATAGATAGTAGCAAATACTTTTTTTGACAAATACTTTTTTCAAACTGCACGAGCAGTGTGTGATCTAAACATGCCCAATACCCATAACTTTTACATGCAGTCTGATCTGCGAGTTTCTTCTTGTCCATTGGTGTTTCAGGTTTTCATAAACTGGGGTTAATCTTTAAGATCTACGGGAAACTTCTTTATCTTGTTGGCAATGGGAGGTGTGAAAACAGGCTGTAAACGCGTCTATATACAATATACAGTACTCCCTTCGCTCTCAAATAGTACGCATATGATTTTTTATGCAGTGTTGTATTGATGAACGCACTTTAAAACCAGCAGACGCCGATTTTTGTGCACCAGACCAGATTTGAAAACTGTGTGGAAAATGGAGAGGAACAAAACAGAACAGATATCTTTTAGATGGGCACAAATGTTCATGGTCAAAATCACAAGAAGTATGCACGAAAGCATTATTGTCAAGGCCTCTCTCTCTCTATCTCTCACTCCCTCTCTTCATTTGCCACAATGTTTCAAATGTATTATCTTTATTTCTGAATTCACGTTGATTATCCATAATTTTAACCCTTAGAGCATCGAAAAAAGTAAAGGCTATTTTCATTTTAGAAACAGAACAATACATATATTACAATATACGATCCCTGGTCTAATATTAGCTATTTCAAAGCAAAGTTGTCCTTCTTCATAATGTCTTAGAAAAGCTGGCAGCGTAAACCAACGATCAGACTCTGTGTTTTTTTTTTTTTTCGCTTTGCAGTTTGATCTTTGTCTGAATCGGTCGCAAGGGCAACAAGAGTGAAAGGTGTTCTGAGGGTAAATGGCTGGTTTGGAAGTTGACCAATTTGTTTCCGGAAGAAATTATTTTTCACACAGAAAACGTTGACAAGAATAGCGTCATTTTTAATAAAACATTTTTAAAAAAACTTGAGGACTGGCTTAAAGTTGGAGTCTGTTATCTGTAGGACGATTAAGTAATACGGGTACAAGCTTAGGGCTGGGTTTTATCAGGGATCGTATATTATTCATTACATGAATCAGCTATGGGTGAAAAACGAAAATAAGATATGGTGATAAAAATTTACTAATTTCAGGTATTTATTTATACAGCATGGAAAGAACAACAAATATATTTACGTCAGAAAACGAGTGAGAATTGCAAATTAAAAGAAAAAACGTTTGCACAAACAGAAGCCATGTGTGTGAAAAACGTCACGGCACTATATTACTGCCTTGTTACCGAAACATCCAATCAATTTACTCTATAAGTCCAATTTACCGAACTCGTCTGTTACCGAAACATCCGTAAATCAATGTTGGAGCGCCTAACATGACTGGTATCATACAATCCCTCTAGTCTATATAGATATAAGGACTTCATTCAAGTCTTTATTATATCTATAATAAAGAGCGGTTGTATGATACCAGACATATGTGTTGGAGTGTCAGATTTAGCACAATCCGATAACAGACTTTTCTTTCGTTAATGTAAAATCTCCCTGTTCAAAATCAGACGGTCGAGAGTTTTGATATTTCATGTGTAGTATCGCTACAATGACCTCTACCAAGTACTAGTATGTTCAAATGGTGGCCTTCGGGTCAAAAGTTGCCATATGCTCCCCTCCACCCAGATGTCACAAATTTGCGCATAGCCATATTTGTTACACACTTTTCAAAATCTTCTATCAAATATCAGAAAGCCAACAGCTCTAACATTTCTATCTACCAACTGTATCCAAATGATGTCCTGTGGATAAAGAAATGGCCCAGTCCATGGATAAGAAGTTTGCAAATAGCGTTCAATGATATGAAATTTAAAAATCTTGTCAAAAACCAGATGGCCCAGAGTTTAAATACAGTATCACCACTTGGACCTCTACGAAGATTGTGCAAGAGATGCGTATTAGGAAATTACCCAATGCATTGTGCCCTGTTACAGAAACAACTAGTTTGCGGCGCCATTGATGTTCAGCATCAATATTTTCTTGTTAATATTTTGTTATTTGTTTCCTGCCGTCCAAGAGGCATCTAGTTTATTTGTCAGAAATGTCGATTACAGTTTAAAGCAGACCAACGGTTCTTCCGAAACATAGTTCATCTGAAATACATGCATTTCCTTGTGTAACGAAGGTTTTGCCAGCGTAACGAAGGTTTAAGATCGAAAAATGAGCTGCTGTGACATAAAACACTTAAAAATATTTTTTTCTGTGTAGAATTACATTGAACCAGATACGGGCAATTGTTTAACTTACATTCAAAGACTTTTTACAGTTGTTTTCAAATTCGTCTTAAACTTTCGTTACTTCAATCTGACGAGTCTTTAATTACACTGCATACTTTTTGTCGAAGTAAAGTACCGCGAATTTACTTTTTTTCAGAATAATATGTGCCAAATGTTGATTTTACAAGGCAAAAAATATTTTTAAGTCTGAAATATTTTCTAGTATGGATTCTGCAAGAATATATGAATTTATAAGTTAGTCATCGGTTGTTATATTTAAAACGAGACCCTTTAATTTAAAAGTTATCGCAGAACTGTATCGGAGAAAAGATATGTTTAATTTCCCTTTGTCGGAAGTAATATGTGTCTCCGTCATATGGAAGTTATTACAACCAAGTTTTACACATATTTGATGTCAGAAGCGGGATTTAAAAAGAGAAGCGCCAAGTCACGGTTATTTTTAACAGAAATTTAGGAAAAGACATGGCCTCCATTATATGTACATATCTCCTAAACCAGACAAGCAATGCATTCAAAATTTTCGGACAACATTCCACAGAGGTATAAAATTTGTTTGACATTGGTGATATAACCTTACCGGTTCATTTTTCAGTTTTTGTTTTCGTGAAATGGACCTACTTATTGAAAATCAGCGTTTAATTTATCCTTTGTTACGTAAAAATAGCCATCCCGTTACTGACGGGATAGGAACTTAAAGGCAAGAAATATCTTTAAAAAAGATAGACGGTGTAAAATCTGCCCGCAAATAGGCAGGCGCCCTTAGAATAAACATGTCTACATTTTTTACCAATCACAAATTTCAGTTTATTCGTTTTTCGACGTAGCTGAATTAGTCTGGATTACCTGCCCCTACCACTACGTTATCGGGTCAGGCACGTTGTCTGCGCATGTCATATTCTTCGAAGATTCGACCTGTCTGCTATGACGCATCACCCATCCCCAGTATACCTGGGAAAAGTAGGGCTTATATCGAAGCTATTAGCCTATTACCAAAGCATGTAGGGGCTGTTTTAATAAATGGTCGGTGCATAGGTTACATGCTAGCCGATCATAACTGAATGAAAGGCACCAGGTAGCGTTTTATTGAGTAAACGTTTATTTCATTTGAAATTCAAAGTCACGGTTGTTGTTTTGAAAAATTACTCCGCTTCTGTACCCGGGATGCTCAAATTAGATAGATGTGTATTTGTAGAATGCCATCTAGCGGGAGATAATGGGTCAGGCAAAGCGCCACTCGTCACAACTCGGCCGATTCCGTACCTACATCTAACCTCGTCCGTATAAAGGAGGCTTCCATTTTGAACTACCAATCACATGATGTTAAACATGTCGGCGCCCCTGTAGATCACTTAGCAACGACATGAACAACCACGGTGAAGTTATTCACTTCTATCGATCTGTCGATGAAAGCTCCAAACGAAATTGATACACCACGCTAAAAATTGAATGTACAAAGTGTTTGCCGACTGAAATATTCTTAGAAAGATAACGATAGAAAATTTACTCATGTTTTCTTTTTTAAGAGGAGCCTTACAATTTCGATAACGGTAAAGCGGTGTGCTTCCGGGGATGTGCGAAATGTACCGTGTAGGTGCATATCAAGCTACGTGATACAGCCGAGGGATTTGATCACCGGATCACCCGAGGTATGCCGAATGGCAAAGCGCAATAATGGCCATTATCTCCCGCTAGATGGCATTCTACAAATACACATCTATCTAATTTGGGCATCCTGGGTACAGAAGCGGAGTAATTTTTCAAAACAACAACCGTGACTTTGAATTTCAAATAAAATAAACGTTTACTCAATAAAACGCTACCTGGTGCCATTCATTCAGCTATGATCGGCTAACATGTAACCTATGCACCGACCATTTATTAAAACAGCCCCTACATGCTTTGGTAATAGGCTAATAGCTTCAATATAAGCCCTACTTTTCCCCGGTATACGGGGGATGGGTGAAGCGTCATATAAGACAGCATTCGGTTTACCTCGGGTGATCCGGTGATCAAGTCCCTCGGCTGTATCACGTAGCTTGATATGCACCTACACGGTACATTTCGCACATCTCCGCGGAAGCACACCGCTTTACCGTTATTGAAGTTGTAAGGCTCCTCTTTAGAAAGAACACATGAGTAAATTTTCTATCTTTATCTTTCTAAGAGTATTTCAGTCGGCAAACAGTTTGTACATTCAATTTTTAGCGTGGTTTATTAATTCCGTTAGGAGCTTTCATCGACAGATCGATAGAAGTGAATAACTTCACAGTGGTTGTTCGTGTCGCTGCTAAGCTATCTAAAGGGGCGCCGCCATGTTTAAGATCATGTGATTGGTAGTTCAAAATGGAAGTCTCCTTTATACAGACGAGGTTAGATGTAGGTACGGAATCGGCCGAGTTGTGACGAGTGATAAGACAGGTCGAATCTTCGAAGAATATGACATGCGCAGACAACGCAATAATGGCGGCCTCCTAGGTGTCATCAAGCGTACCACTACATGCTTCTCCGTTTGCCCCAATTTCATGCGATCTAGATTGATCAGTAAATAAAATGAGGCCAATTTTGTACAAAAAATACATAACCGAATCTAAAACGTGCTGTTGGGGTGTGGTTTAAATATAAATTCGTCTATGAATCATTTTAAAAGTAGCCCTGTTTTCGGACGTTATATAGGTCCATTGACATTTCGGATACTGAAAGCATTTCTGATTTGTAGTTTTTTCTCGCTAAATAAGAACGACATGTACAAAAACTCACTGCCATGACTTTATTGCAAGCGATCTGTTTTGAATTCAGTCTATGATCTGATTTGATCATGTGAAATAACAATATCCTGTCTCCTCTGCATATTACCAACTGGGGCCGCCAATATTGCGCTTTGCCTGACGTACTCTTGTAGTAAGGCAGGGTACCAGACTATAGCTGAATGTGCTGGCTTTTGACCTACTTTTTGGCACTGATAAAAATGAATTTTTGATTGGTCAAATAAGTAGACACATTTATTCTAAGGCACCCTGTGGTAAAAAATGTTGACACGTTTATTCTAAGAGCCCCTTCCTATTTACTGGCAAATTTATTCCGTCTATCACAGGCTTTATTTAAAAAAATATATTTCTTGTTTATCAGTACCAAAAAGTGGGTCAAAAGCCAGCACATTCAGCTACGCCAAAAAGACAAAAAAAAAAAAAACCTTGGGTAATTCCTCTTGCTTTTTCTTTATTTCTCTCCATATTTCAGTTGTAGAGCCATAGAGCCATCTTTGCTCGCGAATGAAATTTACAAGTCTTTGCTATGCATTTCTTTAAAAAAAAACCTGAGAATGAAATCTCGTTGGATAAGTCTTTAATTTCTTGCACAAAAAAAAAAAAGAGAAGCTAGAATTGGATACCAGTTTTTCCTTTTCTTTGGGAAACTGGCTATCGTTTTGCTTGTTAATGAGTCTTTCGACCTTTTTTTCCCCCAACATATCTAAATGTTTAAAACCCTTTATAAATGCGCAACTGCCGTAAAAAAAAAAAAATGGGGGAACTTGAAGGAACAAATTTACAGACTGATATTGGTCTACACTCACCGCAAGTGACACGATGTAGCCCTTAAAAGGCAGGACTAGGGGTACAAGAATTGTAGTTCTTCGGTATATCTTTTGTTGTTTGCAAATGGTTTCATTTTGTACAAGTCTAAAATTTGTTGCCCCTAAAACAGTTTAACCGGCTGCCAACGCTTTGCTACAGTCCCCTTTTCAGTAAAAATGATATGTCGAAATTGGGGTATTTTGAGGGTTACCTGCTTGTATCATAGGTTCCAATATTGATAATTAACAACTTGCTGGGAATTAAAGAAAATATCTTTTGTAAAATGACAGGGATATCGGGAATTGTTCAAGTTTTCTCACAACGAATTCAGTGACGATGCAGACGACAGCATTGCAATACACCGACGTTTTCTTTGAACACGACTGAGATAAAACTTGTGTTCTGGTACAAACAGTAGCCTAGAACAAAGATTAACCAGTTTCTCTACTTACCAAAGTTTACAAAATGATAATTGTCGGAGAGGAATGAATCCTGTCGTGCAGACTTTTATCAGCGATTTCCAAGGGTGTTTACTTGTCTGCATGATGCATACAAGAAATTGTAGCGTGATTTTTTCGTCCTTGGCCCCTGACATACTAATATGAAGTATATCTGTACATTGCACCCCGCCAAACTACAGCAATACTTTCTTGATGTAATGAAATAAACCCTAACCCTGCCAAACGCGCCGGTGGATGCCAGTGCGGCTCATAGAGGGTCCGCCGTAGAGCAATGGTTAAGTTGACGAATTGTAGGCTAATCAGGAGTTCGATCCTGGCTCGGAGGGCTAGTTTATCACTTGAGTGCCATTAGTTAAGGCACCATTGAACCAAAGCTTAGCACTGGCAAAACCCAGGAAACACACGAACAAGTGAGCTCTTGCCGTGATGTTACTGACATATTGCTGAAAACGATTTGAAACAATTATCACATACACATTCTTCTTCTTTAATCATGATTTCATGGTAAATGATGACCAGCATTTTTCCCTTTACCTGCAATGTTTTCAAAAGCCTTTTTCTTTTGGGCAGTTAAAACAAACTCGGAATCCTTGGCATAGGTCCCACCTGTTGAATTTAACCCTTTACCAGATGGCTTTATTTTAGACTTATCCAAATTAACCCTTAGACTGCTAAGGACCTTTTGCGGACAGTCTAGATCAAGATCAGACTGCACAGAACGTGCCGTCTGATCGTAGATGTACACTGTCCGATCAAAAAGGAATTTTGAAAAAGCTATATTCGGGTTTTTGACTATCGGCTTGAAAGCTTCATTTAACTTAATTACCATGTTAAGGGTTAAAAGTACTTGCAGACAATAAACTGATTTTGCTTCAGTTGTGGGATTTGAGTTTGAAAAAATAGGGAACATTGTGAGAAAAGCAGAAATGCTCGTTACCACCATTTTCGTCTATTCCCACACTGTTTTCAAATTTCTTTTTGCTGATGGATGTCGGGATTATTTGGTAAAGGGTTAAACACGCGAAAAGAAGCCGGTATATATGAGCCATACTCTGTGAAAAGGGGGCCTAATGCACCTTCAAAAAGTTCCGACCTATGTCAGCCTGCGCAGTCCGCGCAGGCTGACATGGATCGAAACTTTTTGCTTTCGGTAAATTTTCTGCATGTCAAAGGACCAGTGCACCTCATGATTCATTATGTTGTTAGAAAAATAGTGAAGAATGGATTTTATGGATCCACAATTCAGTGTTGACTTGCTCGGTATGGTGCATCATGACTTATCCAAATTAACCCTTAGGCTGCTAAGCGCGATTCACTGACCTCTTGCGGACAGTGTAGATAAAGATAAGACTGCAGAGAACGTGCAGTCTGATCTTGGTTCTACACTGTCCGATAAGAAAATATTTATTTCCTAAAAAATAAGTTCGAAATAGCATTATTCGGGCTTTTACTATCGGTTTGAAAAGTTCAATTCATTTACATAGTAGGATAAGGGTTAAACCTCTTTTTACCAGAGCATGGCTCAAGTACAATGTACACAAACACGTACCACCTGCAAACGATTGTAGCTTTACACCGTTTCTTCTTTACTCTTTCCTTAACAACAAATTGTTGAATCCTCCTACGTGAAAGTAACTACTCCTGACAAATTGGTAAAAATGAACTGTAGTTCTCTATAGGGGAGAAATATTGTGGCAAGAGGAGAAAAAGCCGGTTACCAACATTTTCTCCTTTTTCCACAAAGCTTTTCAAACGCCTGTCCAGAATTTTGACCAATCACATATTACCATCTATTCATTCGAGAATAACACCAAGAAGTAGGTCAAATTCAGCTTATTCAACTATCCCGCAGAAATCAGCTCATTTGTATCAATTCCGAATTTGTCGTCTGCAGATGTTTTCGATGTCTGGAACATTCTTAACCCTTAGGCTGTTAAGCGCCACTCACTGACCTTTAGCAGACACTGTAGATCAAGATCAGACTGTACAAAACGTGCAGTGTTATCTTGGATCTACACTGTCTGATAAGGAGATATATTTCTTTCCCCACCCCCCCCACCCCCCCAAAAAATGAAGTATCATAATTCGGGTTTATACTATCGGCTTTTACGTTACCAAAATTAAATGTGGTTCAACTAATGGAATTTCTCTTTGATAGGGTAGAAAACATTGTGTGAAAAGGAGAAAATGCTGGTTACCAGCATTTTCTCCTTTTCCCACAATATTTTCAAAAGACTTCTTCCTCAGGGTCGTTAAAAGTCTGGATTGTGTGGTAAAGAGTTAACTTGTTTAGCAGGATAAGGGATAAGTTTGTATTTTACTAATGGTTCAAAGTTCATTCTCACGTGCGAAAGGGTATCATTTCAGCAGGGATATGGGGGCGTGCGCGGGGCAAAGCACCGTTTTTAGGTCTTCACCAAACATTTTTGGAGGCTTTGCCCCGTTTGATAGACCCCCTCCCCCTTTCATATGCAAGCAGGATGTGCAAACACTCCTCACAAAGGCCACCAGAGGTCACTCTATGCAGGATATGAAAATTCTAATCTAATCCTTTACAACACAATCCCCGTGATTTCAGGATCTTGAGGATGAAGCCTTTTGAAAACATAGTGGAAAAAGGACAAAAATTCTCCGCTTCCCATAATATTGTCTACCCATTCAAAGATAAATGCTATCATCCATGCAGCATTTGATTTGTTGTCTGAAACGCTTTCGGTATAGGCAAGTCTAAAATAAAATGTTGGTCTGTCAAAAGATAAACGTCTGTATTTTATGGGGGGGGGGGGGGGGGGGGAACGCATATTAACGCATATAACATGTATAATCTTTTATCTATAGGTTTTGTACCATGGCTGTGCATTTTGTTTTGCATAATTAGTTTGACACATGCATGGGCTGAATGCCAGGCTAGATGAGAGTCACATTATGATATGAGCCAAGCTCTGTGAAAAAGGGTTTAACTCTTTGTCAAACGACAAAATTTTGGACTAGATCAAATTGAAAGCATCTGCAGACGACAAATCAAATGTAACTCAAATAATGATTTCTGTCTTCGATAGGGTAGAAAACAGTGTAGGAAATGAGAAACCGTTGATTACCCACGATGTTTCTACAAGCATTCTCTTTCAGGGTCGTTAAAACTTGGGATTGTTTGGTAAAAGGTTGGTGCATCTGCAACTTGAAAGTATCGACACAGGTTAGCCTGCGCAGTCCGGGCAGGCTGACCTTGGTGGAAAATTTTTCCTATTGTTAAATTTTCTGCATGTCAAAAAACTTGTCTACCTCATGTTCAGTCAGTTGTTAGACAAAACGGATTTTATGGATCCATAATTATATGATGATCTGCTTGGTTAAATGGATCACGGAGATCCATTAAACCTCCCTTTTTCCAGAGCGTGGCTCATAGCTTGGAATCACAAGCACCTGTTTTTTTTTTTGTCAATTCTTCGCCTTCTATAACCTATTATTAGTATAAGACTTAAAAGAATGCTCTGGATAATGGGGCCTTAACTCTTTACCACACAATCCCGACTTTTAACGATCCTGTGAAAGAAGTCCTTTTGAAAACCTTGTGGGAAAAGGAGAAAATGCTGGTAACCAGCATTTTCTCCTTTTCACACAATGTTTTCTATCCCACCCAAAACAATTTTCAATTTTTCAATTACATTTATTTTGTCGTCTGCAAATGCTTTCAATTTGGACCAGTCTAAATTTTTGTCGTTTGGTACAGAGTTAATGCATCTCCGTGATGCATTAGACCATGCAAGTCATCACATAAGTTTGGATCCATTACATCCATTTTCTCTAACAAATGACTGAATCATCGTGAGGTAGAATGGTTCTTTGACATGCAGAAAACTGACCAATAGCAAAAAAAAAAAAAAGTTTCGATCCAGGTCAGCCTGCGCGGAATAAGCAGGCTGACCTGAGTCGATATTCTTTTGCAGATGCGTTAAGCCCCCTTTTAACAGAGCGCGGCTCAAATATCTATTACGTTTTAGGGGACAAAATTTGTAAAAGAAAAAACAAATGTCTTTGCTTTCTTTTTCATTGTTTTGGAAAAACGGAAAAGAATCAAAACCAGTTGAAATGCCCATGGAAATGTTTGCCCGACGTTGAATTTGACAATTTTTTAATTGGTCGGTAGACCGATTACAGAGATGGCAAACTTTGGAAACCCATCCGCTCAGAGCAAACTGGTGTAACTGCAACTCGTAACAGATTTTACTTACACCGTTTTAACGCTTATACCTGCTGAGATGACCTTATTACAATAAACTACTTTTGACCCAGATAGGCGCACTTTTGATCCAGATAAGCGCAGGAATAGTAATTAGCGGTAAACAGGCATTAAGTAATGTCAAGTAATCCCATAATAACTTTTAAATTATGAAATAATAGTTACAATTTGTTTAGTATTGAAGTATGTCATTATTACAGTATTATTAAAATCTCTGGCCAGCAAAAACTGGAGCAGTTTACTGTCAACACGATTATAAGAAATAGGGTCAGTGATTAGCAGCAACTTTATGAATGAAACGAGTGCGAATCAAGTGTGTCGGGTGATGTGAACACATCCTGTAGTCGTCTGCTGTCCATATCATTCGGCAAATTTCGAGTGATCTGTTGATAGTTATACGTAGTTACGGGATCGGCCGAGTTGTGACGAGTGCTCTCCGTATATGTAGCAGGTGTTGAAAAGATGATAGGTCATTTTGGTCTTGAGAGGAATAGATTCGCAACAGAAAGGAGTTTGTAAGGAAAAATTGCTTTAAAAGAATTTGAAAATTTAGATTGCTCTGCCTAAGAGAAAACTGATGTAAATGCAACTCGTAACAGCTGTAATTTAAAAATTGTAACCGGCCGTTGGTCGTATATGTGAGGCGAAGCGCGTGAAGCTGTGGGGACAAAGGTTGTAGAGTTGTGTAAAGGTTAGAGCCCATTCCGTAAACATTTTCAGAATGGACTGGCGATTCACCGTTTGCAACCTTAGTACCCAGACTGTCCAGCCACAATACTGACTGATTACGCATCTTTCAGCGTATGATTTATTAACCCTTAGGTTGCTAAGTGCGACTCTCTGACCTTTTTGCGGATAGTATAGATCAAGATCAGACTGCACAGAACGTGCAGTCTGATCTTGGATCTATACTGTTCGTTAAGGAGATATTTCTTTTTCCAAAAAAGAGTAAGTTTGACATAGAATTATTCGGGTTTTACAACCGGTTTGTATTTTCATTTCATTGTTTTAGCAGGGTAAGGGTTAAACTGTTTTCACATCCCCCCTTCCTCTCCTTCCAGCCATGGCACTACCATTTTTCACAGTCACTTACATGTTTCTTCTTGGTGAGTTTCTACCGACTGGAATCAGTGTGTTAACCCTTGACCAAACAATCCTGTGGGGCTTTGAAAATATAGTTGGAGAAACAGCATGTATTCAGCATGCTCTCTTTTTTCCACAGCGTTTTTCACCTATTTGAAAGATTTTCAATTTTTTTTTATTTGTCAAATAGAACATTTTCATCGAGGAAAAAAAGCCCTAAAACTGTAACACAACTAAGTTCACTTACTGTTATATTCTCCATATCTGAATCAACGGACCAGGGAAAAAGTCTTTGCAGAGAATGCAGATTCAGACCAGTCTGCTCAGAACATGCAGATCTTGGATTTGTCATGCCAGTTTTCCGAGTTATTCTACTCAAGACAGCAATGGTCCTGAAATATTTAGGCTGCTTTTCCAAGCTTAACATGTCTATTTTAACAATTTAACGCTCTAAGCGAGCAAATGACAGCAACATGTTTGTCATATCAGCTATTCCATATTGGTCGATTCTCATCCTTTCCACATTTCAGATAAAGAGATCAAGGCTACCGCAGTTATGCTCTTGCTGATTAGAATGACTCAAATACTATGACCTTTGTGGGCTATGGACAAGTAAAGTCGCTTTTGAAGACAATAAAAGATAAAGATCAGACTGTCCGTTGAACGCAATGCAATTCAATCAGCGATTCAATTAAGCCAATCAGCGATCAGCATTTTTACCATTCAGAGCGGAAGCCGTCTTACCGTTACAAAACCTAGACATTTTCAATCATTAGGAGTTATAACTATATATAAATGTATAGTATATACATGTATATGAGAAATCAAAGTACTGAAAGTACTGTTGGATGGCGAGTTTAGAAAAGGCTTAATATACAATGTATTCCAAATGTAGTACATATCCCTATAACAAGAGGGCCATTATGGCCCTAAAGCTGCTCACCTGAGCTTGTTCACCAAACATGACCTATTTCCAATCGTTTCCCAGATAACATAATCATTCTAACAAACTTTAATGAGTATTAGACTGAAAATGTGGTTTCTAGAGGGTACACAAGGTTTTTTTTTTTCAAAGATTTGTCTCCCTGACCTAGTTTTTGACTCAGTGTGAGCCATTTTCAAACTCATCAAAGAAATCATCAAGACAAATATTCTAGTTTTCATAAGCATTGGACTGAAAATGTGGACTCTACAGCGTATACAAGGCTTTTTAAAGATTAAGCTCAAGGACCTACTTTTTGACCCATGTTCAAACTGTCCTGAAAATCATCAGACCTCTCTGACCAATTTTCATGAGTATTGGACTAAAAATGAGGCCTCCACAGTGTACACAAGGTTTTTCTATGATCAGACCAGGTGACATACTTTTTGACCAGAAATGACCCATTTTCACACTCATCTAAAAAGAAGCACAAGGAAGGTTTTTCAAAAATTTGATCCAGTGGCCTAGTTTTTGACCCAATATGACCCATTTTCAAACACACCAAAGAAATCATCAAGATAAACATTCTGACTACTTTTCATGAGTATTTGATTGAAAGGTTGGCCTCTAGAGCGAACACGAGGTTTTCCAAATATTTGACCTAGTGACCTAGCTTTTGACCCGGTATGACACATTTTCAAACTCATCCAAGATATCATCAAGACAAACATTCTGACCAATTTTCAAGAGTATTGGACTAAAAATGTGGTCTGTTTAATAGAAGGTTTTTTTTTAAAAAAAGATTTTATCTGGTTTCCCAGTTTTTGGCCAGACAGGATTTTTGTTCTAACTTATCAAAGAAATCCTCAAGACAGACATTCTGACCACTTTTCATGAGTATTAAATTTGGCCTCTAGAGGAAATATAAGGTTTTCCAAAGATTTGACCTGGTGACTTGGTTTTTGACCCTGTATTATCTATTTTGAAAACTCGTCTGAGATATCAAGAAAAACACTGTGACCAACTTTCAAGAGTATTGGACTGAAAATGTGGCCTCTAGATCATACACAGGGTTTTTTAAAGAAATGACCTGGTGACCTCGTTCTTGACCTGACATTGCCTCTTTTCATACTCATTTGAAATATTATCAAGCCATAAATTCTGACGAAGTTTCATGACTATCGACTGGAAATGTGGCCTCTAGAGAGCACACAAGGTTTTGCTAAGATACGGCATAGTGACCCAAATTTTGACCCAACCTGAGCAGTTTTCAGTCTGGACTGAGATATCAAAAGGACAAACATTCTGACAAAGTTTCATCAGTGTCAGACTGACAATGTGGCCTCTATCTAGAGCGTACACAAGGTTTTTCTAAGGTTTGATCTAGTGACCTAGTTTTTGACCCAACATAAATCATTTTCAAACTTGTCCGAAATATTATCAAGACAAACATTCTGACTTACTTTCAAGCGTATTGGACTAAAAATGTGGCCTCTAGACTCAGAGCCCCAGATAATTTTTTGAGCCAAGGAGTATTTAAGCATCAATTTCTAATGATAGGGGTAAAATGCAATGACTGTGCTTAAGCAGAAAATTTTTAAGCAAGGAAATTCTAATGGTCGAGTAAAAATCAAGTTTTACCTCATAACTGAGCATACATGTAGTATGTTTCAATCCCATAATGTTAATTTTTCTATGTAGTGCCCAGCTAGTAAGACTGATTGAAAAAAAAAATGGCAATTTTATTTTATTCTTTTTATCTGTTGTATGCTGAGTATTGTATAAAAAGAAAATATGGATATCAGGGTTCTCAATCCAAGAGTCATGACTCCTGGATCCTAATTTTCAAGAGTCAAAATGGAATTTCCAAGAATCAAAGAATGACGTTATTTTGAACCCTTTCAAATTTAAATCAGTGGCAGACGACATTAAAATGTGGCTTGAATGACTGGATTTGTCTTTCATAGGCTATATTTTTATTTCATAAAGCAACAAATGGGTTTTCCTCACTACGAAACAGATATTTTGGCTTCCACTTCTTGATTTATACAGAGATTTGTGTAAATTCACTGTTTAGATTCATTTTTTAAGACGAAAAGACAGATTGAAGTGCCTCTGATCGGCCGATATCAAATTGTTGTGTCATGAGTTTTCGCGTTTTATTCAGCGTCTGATTTTTCAAGTCATTTAATTTTTGGAGAAGTATTTCGGCATCAAGGGACATGAATTTTCAATTAGGATAGCAAGTAACTCTAAAACCTGACATTTTACACTAGATGAACACATTTATCACGTTTTCATAAGAACACTCGTCAGTTTGATTAGCTGTGATAAACAGAGCCGTATGCATCCTTCACATTTGATACGGATGGTGCAACTTGCAAAAGCCCATATATCTGCCGGATACAGGTTCGCAAGCTATTTCATCTGAAGCTTTAGCCGATAATCTCATACGTCAGATTCACGCTTAGGCAGGTATTTTTGAGCATAAAAAATAACTGGGTCATTTCAAATTTCCTAGCGTCAATGAGAACTGATAGATCTAGACCATGTTAGAAAATTAATGTACAAAATACTTTTCAACTCCAATGTATTAGGAAAGATTCTAATAGAAAACTGTGATTAACGTTTTCTTTTTCTTAGTGAAGTATTACGATTTAAGAACGGTAAAGTGGTGTATTTTTGAAGAAGCAATGTACTGTGTAGGTGCATGCCAATCTATGTGACACAGCCGAGGAATATGATCAAAGGATCATCCGAGGTTTGCCGAATGCCAAACCAAGTACACGTATTATCAGCATTCAGGTAACTTCGGGTGATTTGTTCATCAAGTTAAATACGGAATCGGCCGAGTTGTATAATCAGCTGATCGAAGAAGTTTGCCATTCGTTCAGATAATGATATGCGAGCGTTTCAGTGACAACACAGCCGGTCAAGATGACGATCTCGGTTGTCAACAAAATACGCAATGAAAATCAGTCGCATTGCGTATCGTGAGAAACATGTGCGTATCTGTTACGCTTTAAAATCAATTTTGTTGCGTATTTGCTGTTCCGAATAGCGTAAAATAAGCAAATACGCAGCTTATCTGGGGCGCTGCAGAGTGTACACAATATTTTTTAAAAGATTTTAAAGGTTTTTCAGTCGACATGACCCATTTTCAAATTTGTCTGAAATATTATCAAGACAAACGTTCTGACCAAGTTTCATGAGTATCCGACTGAAAATGTGGCCTCTAGATCATGCACAAGCTTTTTCAAAGATTTGACCTTGGAACCTAGTTTTTGACCTGATGTGACCCATTTTTAAACCTGTTCAAGCTATCAAGGCAAACATTTTGCCAAAGTTTCATGAGTACCCGGCTGAAAATGTGGCCTCTAGAGCGTACACAAGGTTTTTCTATGATTTAATGTTGTGACCTTGTTTTTGACCCGACATGACCCATTTTCAAACTTGTCCAAGATACCATCAGGATAAAATTCTGACCACTTTTCATGAGTATCAGACTGAAAATGGGGCCTCTAGAACGCACATAAGGTTTTTCTAAGATTTGACATGGTGACCTAGTTTTTGACCTGACATGACCCATTTACTAACTCATTTGAGATGTCATCAAAACAAACATTTTGACCAAGGTTCATGAGTATCAGACAGAAAATGTAGCCTCTAGACCGTACACAATGTTTTTCTAAGATTTGACCTAGTGACGTAGTTTTTGACCTGATGTGACCTAATTTCAAACTTATCTGAGATATCAAGACAAACATTCTGACCAACTTTAGTGTGTATCTGACGGAAAATGTGGCTTCTAGAGCATACACGTTTTTTCTTAGATTTGACCTATTGACCTAGTTTTTGACCCGACATGTCCCATTTGTGTACTCCCCCGAGACAGCATCAAGACAAATATTCTGACCAAGTTTCATGGGTATCCAACGGAAAATGTGGCATCTAGAGTGTACACAAGTTGTTTTTTTTTTAAGATTTGACCTAGTGACCTTGATTTTATCCACATCCCACAATGTTTTCTATATTTTTAAAAGCAAATTCGATTTACTCGTACTCTGCTAACAAGCAGAGATTGAAAATTCGATTTACTCTGCTAACAAGCAGAGATTGAAAACCTTCTTGTAAAACACATCAGTGGCTCGTAAAATGTGATTGCTCTTTTTCCCTATTTGCTCTCAACAGGAAAACATACTTTTTTGTGAAACTTTGTTGGAAAAGATTAAAATGCTGATTACCCGCATTTTATCCTTTTCTAATGGTGTTAAGAAGATGTTTCTTTCTCTTGATCATTTAGACCATTGTGCCAAGCCCCGTAGCTCAGTTGGTAGCCTACAGGACTTGAGAACAGGAGGTCGCTGGTTCGTCCCACGGCTTGGCCAATTTCTTTCCGAGGATTGATGATAGTCATTGCGACAGGATTCATTCCTCTCTCCCCGCTGACCATTGTTTCGACGATGGTTATGTGGGAAAGCAGCCAGTGGCTTGGAAAGAATGTTGTGCGGAGTACTGGTAAAAGAAACTCCTGGAAAGCATGGATAGGTGTACTGGCCGCCGCAATATAACTGTTGAAAATGGCGTTAAACACCATACAATCAATCAATCATTAGACAGGGTTGTTTGGATAAGGCTAAAATGGAGACTTTACACACTAAAAAATCTTTACCATGCTCAATTCATACACTTTTTGGATAAAAACATTATGGAGAGAGAAAGCATTACTTGTTTGAGTAATGGTTTCTCCTAACACATTTTTTTCTTAATCTTCCAAGCACCATTATTTCCAAAACACAAGGCAGAATTTTTAGCTAAAAATCATTCTCTTTAGCAGGGAAGAAAATTTCTGACTGTCAAATTAAAAGCATTTGCAGCAAACAAATAGATAATGGCTCAAAGGCTGTAAATAATGTTAAAGAGTTACGAAAATATTTTGTCAAAAGGAGAAAAGCTTACTACCAGCATTTTCTCCTGTTGCCACAATGTTTTAACACTTAACCCTTTCCCAAACAAGCCCTGGTTTTCACGTGTCTGCAGTACAAGTCTTTTGGAAACATTGTGGGAAAAGGAGAAATTGCTCATAACGAGCAATTTCTCCTTTTCCCACAGTGTTTTCTACCATTTTGGAAAACTTTCTGTCATTTTCATCAAATTTAAAATTGTCATCTGCAAACTCTTTCAATTTGGACCAGTCTAAATTAGATCGTTTGGGAAAGGGTTAAGCTGCTGAATAAATGAAACACAAATTTCTACTCAATACTACAAGCCCAAACATTGCGGTTTCAAAGTTGATTTCACCGGAAAGAAAATTCCGCATCGGACAGTGTAGATCAAAGATCAGACTGCACGTTCTCTGCAGTCTGATCTTGATCTACACTGTCCGCAAAAGGTCAGTGGGTCGCGATTAGCAGCTTAAGGCTTAAACTTTCTCATGGTAAGTAAAACCAAGTTTCAAGTAAATTTAAGTACACATGTAATAAGACTTGTCCAAATTGAAATTTTGCTGTACTCATTTCAGTAGTCTTCAAAGGGCTAGAAAATATTGTGAGAAAGGAGAAATGCTAGCAACCACCATTTTCTCCTTTTGCCACAATATTTTCAACTTTTTTATGGTATGTAAACCTCAGTTCAGGGAATTTAAGACTTGTCGCAACACAGTTTACAACAATACTTTCCATCGATCTTAGTATATGGGACTATCCAAGTCAAACCATTTGGTTCAGTTTTTTTAAGAGAACTTGCAACCTTTTGCAGGGCTGGCCGATACACTGAATATCACTGTCTCTATCAACTTTGACAACTTGCAAAATTTTGGACTCAAGTCATCATTTAGTGTCATTTTCGCTGCAATAAGTTTCAATACCCCAATACTTGTATCAAACAATGAAGAGTACTTTGACAACAATTGCTGTACAGAACCAACTTGGCGAGTCCAATTAATTTTCTTCCAATCAAGCTTGAGATCCATTAACCCTTTACTGCACAATGCTGCCTTTTATCGACTCTGGGAAAGAAGCCTTTTGAAAACATTGTGGCAAAAGGAGAAAATGCTGGTAACCAGCATTTTCTCCTCTTTCCACAATGTTTTCTACCCTATCAAAGAAAATTTGCACCATTTGAGCCACATTAAAATTGTCGTTTGCAAATGCTTTCAATTTGGACAAGGCTAAAATTTTGTCAACTAGTAAAGAGTTATCTAGTTTCTTCCAAATACAGAAGGACTGGTCATCTCCATTCACAACCATTAATGGTAGACTTCTTTTGATGTCCAAATTTGAGAGTTACTTTACATTGTCTAGAACTCTATATATTGTGTAAGTTTTCAGCAACACAGTTGCTCAAGTTTCATATGACTCAAAGAACTTCAGTTTTCTCACTAAGATTTTGCAAGTTGGATTCCAGGAATCCAAAGCAGGAAAAAGTTGGATTCCAAGCTGAAAAATTGGATTCCAGCCTAATCGAAGATGTTGGATTCCCCTAGAGTCAGGATGAATTTTCATACACAAACAAAAAACATCTAAAACCTGTAAATTTAGATTTGTGCATTATGGAGACATAATGTCTGTAATGGACAAGTCTACATTTACATTAGAAATTACTAGCTAAGACTTTATTTGTAAAATTTTTGTGCAAAGGATAAAAGAAACTTTCACTTTATCTTTTATTTAGATGAATGTAAATATTTCAACATGATAATGCATATTTTAAATATACATGATAATAATGGACTGAGCCTTGTAAGCTCAGTGGGCAGCATACAGGGTTTGAGAACAGGGGGTCAATGGTTCGATCCCCAGCTAAGCCAATTTCTTTCTGAGGACTGATGATAGTCATTGCCAAAGGATTCATTCCTCGCTCACCGCTGCCCATTGTTTCAATGATGGCTGTGTGGGAAAGCAGCCAGTGGCTTAAAAAGAATATTGTGTGTAGTACTGGTAAAAGAAACTCTAGGAAAGCATGAATAGGTGCATTGGCCACCGCAACATAACTGAAATAATGTTGAAAACAGTGTTAAACACCATACTGTCACTATCAATCAATCAATAATAATGATGGAAACAATTCTTGACCCATCTCCACAAACATTTGTAAATTCAATTCTAATACCATTTTAATTTGTAATTAGAATTTAGAATTATCTGTCCATGTGGACCATGATGTCAGTCAAATCTTTTCAATGACAATGTCTTAGACCTGTCCAAAGTTAAAGCTTGCATAAATTTGCAGATGACATGATAAAGATGGTTTGAACAATCTATTTGGTCTTTAAAATGTTGAAAACTTTGTGGAAAAGAAAAAAATGCTTCTTTATTCACAATGTTGTCTGAAGCTTTCTTTCTCAAGACTGTTAAATTCTGGACAATGGATTGTTTGGTAAAGGATTAATTAGCTTTATGTTCGGTTTTTTTCAACTTTCACACTTGTCTGATCACTAAGCCGCTGATCTGGAGCTTTCCTTTTAATCCCCAGAAATTTCTAAGAAATTCTTCATTTTGAAATTTGTTCTCAAATCATATCAAGCACATGTAAAAAGAGAAAAGTTTCATGGAACATTGTTCTTAATTAAATAACTGTTTTTACTCGAAAGATCGATTAAAAAATTCAGCTTAAAGTTGATAGGCCATGGACAATACTCAACTATTTATAAACATTGCTTCCTGTTGATTGCATCATAAGATGCTCACCACCTTTCTTTAATCGAGTACATAGATCAACATTATCTCTGTAAAATAGTCTGTAATCCGTTGATTGATGCATAATTTGCAATTGTCAAACAGCATGCGGGCAATTAGGGTTTCAGCTACTCATCATCCACAGTTTAACAGGTACTGGATGGGTAATAAAGAATGATGCATGGAATTTTTCCAAAACAATAGTCATCGAGGCCCCTGCATCTAATCCCATATCACAATCTCTACTCTCAATCTGCACTGAAACATTGCTTTCTGAGCTAGCTGGTGATCTTAGGTTCAAAAGTGGCTATTCTCCCTCATTTTCATTTTCAGACTGATTGAAAATTCGATGTTCATTCAGCAAATGAAATTTGGACTTTTCCTTATTTTTCTTGTCCCATTTGGCCTTAGGCTGTAAACGTATTTCAGTCTTTCATAGTCTTTTTTGGACACATCTTGCTTATATGACCTGACCTTTACAGCTAACACACTGCATTCTTGTAGAAACATGTCTGTCATGATTAGTTTTACAAAACCTAAACCACTGTGTAAAGACTTTTGTAATCATGGGCCCTTGGTTTCTGACGCCTCAATTTCCACCAGTTCCAAACTAACAGACACATCAACTGCCTTTTTCAAGGTTAATTCTACTTCTGACAATAACTTTCTCTGAATAAGTGTTCTGTAACCCACAGACAAAACGATCTCTAGGCTCATCTAAAAATGTCCCAAACTCACAAGACTCATTTAGCAACATCAATTATAGTCTGTCAAATACTGGGTTACAGTTTCATTTTCACTTTGCATCTTACAATGGAAATTAAGGTATGACCATCCTAATGCACACCTTTCAATACAAATGTTTAATTAGTATAGGGTATTAGAGTATTGTATTAGACAAAAAAGTGTGAAATATGAAAGAATTTCACCATGTCGTTTTCAAGAAAATTGAATTTTTGTTACACCACCCCACCCTTTTGAAATTCCAATATGGCCACCACCACCCAACTTGTACAATATTATTTTTCTCAACAAAGAATGAAAAAGGTAGTCTATGTTTTTATTATCACCAATATGATTGTCCTTACAAATATATATAACAAAATAGCCATTGCAAGTATATGTATAAGATATTGTTAAATTAAAATGTGCACCCCACGCTCATTTTTACCTATGTCTGAAAAAGGAGGGTGTGAAAGAGCTGCTGTTCTGAGTTTAAATAAGAAATGAAACCCCTAAAACTGACATAAAAAT
The DNA here is from genome assembly GCA_945859785.2 of Tridacna gigas. NCBI lineage: Eukaryota > Metazoa > Mollusca > Bivalvia > Cardiida > Cardiidae > Tridacna > Tridacna gigas. The sequence goes on from OX244029.2 coordinate 72,299,322, forward strand.
TTTCTTTGACAATATTATGACAAAATAAGATGAAAGAAAATAACTTTTACCAGCCAAATTGAAAAATATTTGACATTAAAGACAAGTACTACTGAAATTTTGTGCATCTAATTTTTCAGATAATTGGCTAGTCAGAGTCAGAAACTTTATGAATGAAACAATATCATTAAATTTTACTATAATCAAAACATAATAAATAATATCCTTAGCAAGAAAATGTAAAATAATAACTACTTTACTAGGTTTTAATAAGATTTTCAGTCTTTTAACCGGCCAGAGCTCCAGATACAGGGAGTGATTTTGATTTCAAAATTGAAAATATTAGCCATTTTCCTCTAAAAAATATGTTATGGGTACTCATTGGAATCGTCTCATCGAGACGATTCTAATAAGTACCCACAACATAGGTTTGGAAGAGAAATAATAGGATTTAGAATACTATCACTCCCTCTTATCTGGAGGTTTGTAACCCTTAACCAAATGACAAATTTTAGACTGCGTATTGAAAGCAGCTGCAGACGAAAATTAAAATAAAAACACAGCAACTTCTCAAGAACAACACCCTTTGGTTAAACTGCACAATAGTAAACAAATCACATTGTCAAAGAGAGGTTGTTAGCCAAAAGGGGGCTGGTTTATCAGGTTTAACTCTTTGCCAAACAACAAAATTTAAGACTTGTCCAAATTCAAAGCATTTGCAGACGACAAAATAAATGTGACTCAAAAATTGAATTTTCTCTTTGAAAGGCTAGAAAACATTGTGGAAAAAAGGAAAAATGCTGATTACCAGCATTTCCTCCTATTTTCCACAATTTTTTCAAAACCCTTTTTTCTCATGGTCATAGGATATCCAAACTTGGCAAGTTTTTTTTTCTTCTTCTGTAGGTAGAAAGTTTTGATGTACAAAACATTTTTCTAAATTTTAACGCAATGGTTTCCAAGTGATGCTAAACATTTTACACCATGTTCAGTATTACACCTTTTGTCCTGCTATTTGTGTTATATGTGGCAGTTGATGTCCATTTAGCATACCCCGGGTGATCCGGTGATCAAATCCCTCGGCTGTATCACATAACCTGATATGCACCTAGTCAGTATATTTCATCGCTGGAAGTATACCATTTTACCATTACTGAAATTGTAAGTCTCCTCTTAAAACAGAAAACATGAGTCACAATTTTCTGTCAATATTTTTCTGAGAATATTTCTGTCCGCATTCAGTTTTTTTGCATGGTTCATCATTTCCCTTGGGAACTTTCATCGACTGATCAATAGACGTGAATAACTTCCCCATGGTTGTTCATGTTGTTGCTAAGCAATTAAGAGGGGTGCCGCCATGTTTAAGATCGTGTGATTGGTAGTTCAAAATGGATTGGAAGCCTCCTTTATATGGACAAGGTTAGATGTAGTACGGAACTGGCTGAGCTGTGACAAGTGAGTTGATGTCCTCTGACTGAAAAATTAATATAAATTTATTACTCTTCAGCAGGGGACAAAGTTAAAGACTTGCCCAAAACTAGAGCATTTGCAGACAACATTTACAAGATGAATCAGGATTAACGAATGACATTTTCCTTAGGCAGGGTAGAAACCCAGGAAAAAGAAGACATGCTTGTTACCAGCATTCTGTCCTTTTGCAGTAATTTTCTTTCAGTGTCACCATAACCTGGGATTGCAATTGTGTAGATCTGGACATCTGGAATAGAGTTCGAATAACTGAGCGGAGGAATAATAATATTACATGATGTGGAATTCATGGTTCCAGGCAATTTCACAAAAGTTTTGCACAACTTCAATTTGCAATGAATGTATCTACAAAGTTCAATACAATGGCAACAAAATTGTATTTCACAGCAAAAAGAATACTTATTTTTTTTTGTACATAGACATTAAACAGACAGTCATGAACAGACAGGCTGATAGAGTATACCATAGAAAACATTCATTTTGCTAGGCCCTAGGGGTATACATGTATTTAACAGTCTTCATAATGAAAATAGACAATGGGTCAGAAAGAAGAATATGAAACAAATATGACCCTTCACTCCAAATGGTACCATCAGGGATCCTTGATAAGCATCGACCAATGTCAGTTTACAGTCTGTGCAGCCTGGCAAGGGTAGAAACCCATTGCTATCTGGCCGATTTTGAAGGCCTTTCTACCTTACTGTGCAGTACTTGTAAATTTATTGTCTCATATCAGCTTACAATAGCATCAATATTAATTTTACAGGTTTAACATAATTTACAGTGTTCCCACAAGTTACCGGGGTCCTGCGTGGCTCAGTGGTAGAGTGTGGGACTCGTAACCTGGAGGTCCCAGGCTCGAGCCCCGTCTGATCCGCTGGGTTTTTCATGGGAAAGTCCTTGGGCAAGACACTTCAGACCCCTAGCCTAATACTAGTGAAACCCAGGAAATACATGAATTTGTGAGCTGTTGCTGTGATATAACTGAAATGATGTTGAAAGCGGTATAAAACACCATTCAATCAATCAACCAATCCCACAAGTTAACATCTAGTAGTGATGGGACATCGGTTAGAAATCATAATCGATCATCGGTTGGAATCGGTTGCTGCTACTGATGCGATTCTTCCGATTATAATCGGTTCCTCATAAATTTGCATGTTTCATTGTAAAACCTTGTATCATTTATGTATTATGCTGTTGTTTGTGTTGCAGATAGACTTTTTGTAGTTTTACATTTGCACCTGCTTTATATACACCTTTTGGTTTTTAACCACCTCTGCTTTGTGCTATTTGGCTTTGTAACACAGAAGTATTTAGGCTGATTGTTGTTGTTATTGTGGGAGTGATAAAACCCAGTTAACACAGCATTTTTTCTCATAGTTTTGGGAACGGGTCCGAAACCAGGCAAATTGGGAAAAATGCGTTGTTTCCTATAAAATTGGGAATTATTTTCTTGATGATTTTAGACACAGTCCTTGCATATCATTTACTACCATAATACAAGGGGTTAGCACAAAACTATTGTAAGTGCCTATATAAATATATGCACTTACAATAGTTTTGCACTAGACCCTCAAATAGAGGTTATTTTCCCTCTTAAGTCATTGAAACTAAAACTGAACTCAAAAATACTATCACGACGTTTTACTTTTATTGTTCAGTATGACATGAAATACATGTACTGTAAATAAATTGGTCTGTTCAAAGGGCAATGTCCCTGCTTCTCATGTTACTGAAAATACCAATTTAGAGTCAAGTGTCATTTGTTTTTTAGTAAGAGGGAATATGGTAGAGGGACTGGGTTCTGGTAGATGGTCTATTTTAGAGGCAAACAGAGTTTCATTACTGACAGTGGGATCAGGGTGGCTGGTAGATTCACACTGAATGGCAGACATAGCTTGCTCGCCCTCAAAACTCGAGCCTGCTGTGAACGGGATAACTTGGTTACATCTTGTACTTGAAGTGTTTTGATCTCGATCTACGATTGCAGACGAGCGCTTACTTTCACTTTCCTCAGGCTCGTCAATCTCATCTTGGCTAGAATTATGACTTGGCCTCTTACAGATAAAGTCTGTTAACCTTTTACACCCCGTTGGTTTTAACTTTTTTCGGTAATATTTGCTGTTGTGGCTCATTTTCACGTTAATTTACCGTTCTCGTCTCTCCGCGAAATCACATGTCAGACCGAGCGTGAAAAATCGCAAGTTTTTGGCGCCACAGAAACGAAGCGCCGTTCACTACCGAGTTCTCCGAACTACACTGGACCCCGGCTTATATTAATAATAGAGAGCACACTCCGGGACCAGTTGATCTAAAAAAAAAAAAGTACATGTGTTTGGGAAATTCATCTTTTTTTGACCAATGACATCGCTGATAATTGGAATATATATATAGCTATGGGAAATCCAAAAAATAGCCGACGACTTGGGGTCTTTCGTTTTGGGAATTTCTTAAATTGGATTTTGGGAAAAAAAGGTCATTTTTTGGCATAGAGAAAGGGTCCGTTTTACGGACCTGTTCATAGAAGGAAAAAAAACGCTGTTAACAGACACCGGTATATAAAGTCGGGTACCCGACCGACGGTGCAGACTTCCTGCCGATCATCGATTATGACAAAGTTAAATCGATAATCGACATCGGGAGCTTCCAACACGCCGCTAATCGATACTTGCCGATTATCGGTACACCACTAACATCTAGCACGACAGGTAGTAAATATATCAAACTGTATGTATATATATGAAATTTACATACTTAAATCAGTAGTTTCAAGGTCTAAAACCACATATGCTGGAGCCACAAACTGTCCTGCTCTGGATTCCATTCTTTGGAGATTTTCGTTTAAAATGGGCTTGACATTCAGGGGAATTATTTGTCTTTCCAGATCTCCAATGCTGTCTCTCATCACTAAAATTAAGAAAGAAAAAATGCAAAATTTACCCCAAACCTATTTGTTTCATAATCAAGGGTTTTCACTATACCGCCCGTAAAAGTTAATACATTTATTAAGTAGAAATCTCATTTATTTTGCCCTACACCTCAAAGAGAATACGTTTTTAAGTGTCCTCATCATCTATAGTCTTGAAAACATTGTGGGAAAAAGAGAAATTGCCTGTAACAAGAAATTTCTCATTTTCCCACAATGCTTTCTCTACATCTGAAGAATTGTCGTCTGCAAATGATCCTAAGTTTTGACAGTCAAAACTTTGTCTAAGGGGCATTTAATATAAAAATTATGAAAAGTAAATGAAATCATTACTAAAATAGCATGTAATTTATGTGACAGTAAACATGTTTTCCAGTTATTCATTCAGATCAGAGTTTTTAACCCATTACAAATGCCCCATCCTGCACAAACGAAAATATTTTGGACTCAAATTCAAAGCATTTCCACGTGATAAATTAAATGTGGCTAAATAAATGATGATTTCCCTCTGATATGTTTAAATGATAATTTCTGTCTTTGATTTGGTGGAAAAAGAAGAAATGCTGATTACCAACATTTTCTCCTATTCCTACAGTGTTTGCACAGACCTTCTGGCACAGGGTTACAACACAGGATTATTTGGTAAAGGGTTAATCAAGCCTCATGGAGGCTAGCTGTATATAAACATACGTACCCCGACTTTAGTGTTGACATGAAAATATTTCAGTCTTTTTCAATCGCTGAATTTTCTTGTAATCAGCAACACGATTAACTCTTTCTGTAGGGAACAATGAAGCCCTAATTTAGTCTGACCTCCACTGTAGTCTTCTCTCTACTCTAAAGAATCAATCATTGCGAGTTTCGGTGCATGGAAATACCGAATAACACCTGAAATACCGAATAACACCGAATTACACTTTATAATGCCGAATTATACCTGCAAAACACTTATTAGGTAAATATTAAATTAATTAGACTTGTTAAGATTACTGCTTTGTGGTTATCCACAGCGTGGTCAACAGTGTAATTCGGTACTAAAAAAATGTACCGAATTACGGTATCAAGACAGTTCCCCGACACAAGTTTTCGAGACAGTTCCCCGACACTTTTGCTCTACGTCAAACAACCTCTTACTAATAGTTATGATTGGTAATCGTGAGAATTTTGATATTTTTGTGACGAATTGATGTATCGTGATTGGATTATTTGTACCTTGTGATGAAGAATTCTATACATTCACGGGTACTTATTCTCCTATAAGTGAATTAATTCATGGCGATTCACAATTGTCATGAAAGTAAGAGATTATAAAAACAAGCATTCTGACAGTATTGCATAGCAATACACAGTCCCCTACCGGCCGTATGTATCGCTGGCATGTCAGTGATATTTTTAAAGTCCAAGGCCCGTAAATCCGTGAAAAACCAGTGGACCGGAACGAAAGTCGAACTTGATCTGTAAGCCATGGTGGTTGAGTTACACAGCAAATCTGAGATCAATACCTACAAGCGTTTAGGAAAAAAGTCCGGAAAACTGATTTATCAGTGAAATTTTGTAAGTCCAAGGCCCGTAAATCCGTGAAAAACCAGTGGACCGGAACGAAAGTCGAACTTGATCTGTAAGTGATGGTGGGTGATTTACACACCAAAACTCGGCTCAATATGTACCAGCGTTTAGGAAAAAAGTCCGGAAAACTGATTTATCAGTGAAATTTTGTAAGTCCAAGGCCCGTAAATCCGTGAAAAATCAATGGACCGGAACGAAAGTCGAACTTGATCTGTAAGTGATGGTGGGTGACTCACACACCAAAACTCAGCTCAATATGTACCAGCGTTTAGAAAAAAAGTCCGGAAAACTGAATTGCCGGACTGACGGACAGATGGACAGACGGACTGCAAACCTAAAGTCCCCTCCGTGAAATAAAGCAATCATAGGAAATCACAGACAATCTCATAGTTACCAAATGTATTCGTCAATCACTTTTCAATCAATCATAATTCATGATTTATCCATAAAATCCTTTATCAACCATTTTTACTCATGATAACTGTCTTTTGACAAAGAGCAAAAGTGTCCGGGAACTGTCTTCAAAAGTGTCGGGGAACTGTCTTCAAATCTGTCGGGGAACTGTCTTGAAAACTCGTGTCGGGGAACTGTCTTGTCGGGGAACTGTCTTGTTCCCCCGAATTACACCTTCCTGCTGACAGAGGTATCGCAGCCGAATAAAACTGAATAACACAGAATTTCATTGCATATTGAGTGAATAAAATGTCAAAGCCTGATCCTGATCTGAGATATCAAGCTGCTCAAAAACAATTGGCAGCTTAAGACTAACTTGAATTCGGTATCCCGGAGAACTCGGAGAGCGAGTAATACCTAATTAAATAAAATGCCAAAGCCTGATCCTGATCTGAGATATCAAACTGCTCAAAAACAACTGACAGCTTAAGACTAATTTGAACTCGGTATCCCGTAGAACTCGGAAAACAGTTCAGCGTGGTCAATAGTGCCAAAAAAAGTACCGAATTACACCTCTACTGTATATTGAGTGAATGAAATGTCAAAGCCTGACAAAACTGCTCACAAACAACTGACAGCTTAAGACTAATTTGTAAGTTTTGTAAACCAGTCCATATAAATATATTGGTTAAAAGGTGTTTTCACAATTGATAACTTGAAAATAAAAACTAGAAGACTAAAGAAAGATGGGTTTGAAAATTGCTTTATATGGTGAGTTACATAAAACGACTTGGGACATTCTGTAATTATGACATGGAGGTATGGAATGAATTTTATGTTATTAAAAATAATGCATGTGTTTCACGATACAATGATTCTGATTAGTAAAAAAGAAAGGATTTTTATGTATCCTACTTTTATGTACATGTATCATGCTTTGAAGTCGTACAATGAATTTCCCTTATACATACAATTTTGGCGTTTAATACGTTGTAAGTGTTGGAAATAGGATAAATTACCGCAAATTCTTACATGACCCATTTCAGAAATACCCCATTAGAAATTACAAATATGTCACCTACATTATATATGGAGTGTGAAAAGGAAAAGAATAATGTTTTTTAACGCTTTCATTTAATTATTTACAGGTCCCAGCACAGGTTAGGTTTTTTGGAAGAGGAGGAATGGCAGCACATCGCCCAGACGACGGACTACTGCAACAACTTAATAGATACAATCCCGATGTGACAATGATTAACCTAGGTGGTAATGACATTAGACACAATTCAACACCTGCCGATATTGCAAATGACATAAGGAACCTTCTGACGGAAATTAATTTTGGAATGCTGGTTCTGCGTTTTACTAATACGTTGAAGAACAAAGCGAGGAACCAGATCCTCGTTTCCGTTATACTTCCGATACACTCGTCACAACTCGGCCGATTCCGTACCTACATCTAACCGGATCTGATCACTGGATCACCCGAGGTATGCCGAATGACTTCCGATACTGCCGAAATACTTACGAATTATTACGGAAAATTTCGAGATCGGACGGAAAGTAACGAGATCGCGAAGAGCGAGTTAGGGTAGCTTAAACCGTTATCCAATGATGAGCGTTCGAGTTGCAGGTAATTTTGAATAAAAGTTTTCAACTCTGTCAAAAGTCTTATCACTAGGTTTTTGATGTGTAACTAACGGAGCAAGCTTTAAATCTTAGATCAGACTGTAAGTCGTAGACACAAAATTAGCTCTTTTCTGATCCTTATCAACGATGCTATTTGCATGGAAAACCGCTGTTTTCCCGTTCTCCACCCAGCTGTCTACGTACAGTCGAAAGTGAAACTGCTTACCAAACATTTGCCAATAGTTAATTTCCTCGAAAATGTTTGTCATATTGTCTTCATAGAAGTAAAACCTAAACAGCACCCCCCCCCCCCCCGTCCCGCTTTTAAAATAAAATGCAATGTAGGCACACTTTAGAAGTTTGTTTAAAAACAAATGCCATCTTCCTCCATCAGTCAATCATTAAAAACGTTGATCTCATTGGTCTCTATATTTTAACATATTTATGAATGCAAACTTAAAGCCTGTTAAATTAAAGACGATATGCTACCCTATATATTACCATCCCCCCCTCCCTTTATGCTGCCAGTTTTATTGTTGGATGCAAATTAACAGTTAATTCATCAGTCTTCTCACATTTGAAATACAGATTCCATCCAAGTCCCTCTCGTACTTCCCCCATAAAACTGGACAACGCTGAATACAGCGATAGGCTACTATCCAACACGAACACGATCGCAAATTGTGAAGTAAAACACCAAGTTTAACAATTCGTCTCCCATCCTTCCAACTGTCACGACTTACCATCTGTGGAATCTGTGCGTTATAATAATTTCCTTGTTTTTTTTTTTTATGAACTCATATTCAATACATTATCAAGAAATATCGTCATAGTTGTGATCTACATGTATGCTCTTGGTAAAACCTCTTTTTTCTTCTTTCTTTCCTGACACACCACGGTCGGAATTGTCACGGGACGCCATTTTGGAATGCTGGTTCTGCGTTTTACTAATATATTGAAGAATAAAGCGAGGAACCAATTCCTCGTTTCCGTTATACTTCCGATACACTTGTCACAACTCGGCCGATTCCGTACCTACATCTAACCGGATTTGATCACCGGATCACCCGAGGTATGCCGAATGACTTCCGATACTGCCGAAATACTTACGAATTATTACGGAAAATTTCGAGATCGGACGGAAAGTAACGAGATCGCGCAGAGCGAGTTAGGGTAGCTTAAACCGTTGTCCAGTGATGAGCGTTGCAGGTAATTTTGAATAAAAGTTTTCAACTCTGTCGAAAGTCTTATCACTAGGTTTTTGATGTGTAACAAAATTACGGAGTAAGCTTTAAATCTTAGATCAGACTGTAAGTCGTAGACACAAAATTAGCTCTTTTCTGATCCTTATCAACGATGCTATTTGCATGGAAAACCGCTGTTTCCCGTTCTCCACCCAGCTGTCTACGTACAGTCGAAAGTGAAACTGCTTACCAAACATTTGCCAATAGTTAATTTCCTCGAAAATGTTTGTCATATAGTCTTCATAGAAGTAAAACCTAAACAGCACCCCCCCCCCCCGTCCCGCTTTTAAAATAAAATGCAATGTAGGCACACTTTAGAAGTTTGTTTAAAAACAAATGCCATCTTCCTCCATCAGTCAACCATTAAAAACGTTGATCTCATTGGTCTCTATATTTTAACATATTTATGAATGCAAACTTAAAGCCTGTTAAATTAAAGACGATATGCTACCCTATATATTACCATCTCCCCCTCCCTTTATTTTCATTCTTTTAATCTCCCTCAAACTATTTTTTATGTATCGAAAATCAAAGCCGTTTTCGTTTGATTTGTTGTTCATGTTGCCACTTTTTACGCAAAACGTGGAGCAAGGGTTTATATAAATGCGCTATTCCTTTGATATCGGTATACCACCCCAAAAGCGTCCGGTACTGCCCTACTTGTAAAATTACATGTGCGTGTCATATCAGTCTGACACTTTGTGACCGTCCAAACCCCTTTCAACGATTATTAGTGATTGAAATTTTGATTAGATATGTTCAATGTGTAAGTCAATTTATTTTTCTATTACTCTTACAGGATAGTATTTAGCGGCGAATGCTTAGAAATATATTCATGATTTTATTTTTTTTTCATTCTTCACCTCGGGTTTTTCCCTCGAACTTGAAAAAAAAATCAATTTGGTAACCTATCATTTGTTTATGTATCTTCTAATTTCGATTCAAACATCTGGTAATCATATTACCCTGTTAAAATCATGCATATTTTGTTTGATAATGTAAAAGTCTTGCAATTGTGATGAAATTATTCAAGCATATATCACGTACTAAGTAATGGAAAAATCTCTGTAATTGAAGTCTGAAATTTGAAAAAAAAAGCGTATTTTTGTTCAGGCAAAAGATGAATTGTATTAAAAGACCACTGACTTTCAGAAATATTTAGGGAGCACGAGTTACCTGTCCACGTATTATACCTACATTATCAAATGTAAGTGGTGTAAGAGGTGTAAGCCAACTGACTTCGAAATAAACAGCCTCTATTTCAATTTTCACCTCTAAAACTTCGAAAAACCTAAATTCAAAAGATGTAACTACCATTTCTCAAATTGTTCCCATGCTTATTTTATCTTGAACAATTAGTTCGTGTTAAAATATCTTATGGTCATATGTCTCCTACCTCAGCCCTCGTGTCTGGGTAATGTTTGTCTAGGTTTTCAGATTCGCGGGTCACATGACATCAGTGGGAGGAGCGATCTGTCGTCTATCGTTTGGTGTCTGTTTATTTGGGATGTATATGAGGGAAAAAACGACCATGAAATTGTAGCCTAATGTTTGATACTGTTTTCCTGACTGTAAAAGGCTAGTCGATTAACCGGGTGTTTCAACTCTTAACCAAACTATCCTTTTTTAATGCCTGCGAGAAAGAAGTTGAAAACATTGTGACAAAAGGGGAAAATGCAGGTTACCATTTTCTCCTTTTCCCATGTATTTTTACCCTTTCAACGATTCAAATCATCATTTGGTCTACATTCAATTCGTCATGTGCAGATGCTTTTGATTTGGACAAGTCTAAAATTTTATCATTTGGTAAAGAGTTAACGGTTAGGGAGCTACTGGGTATCTACATTCTTTGAAAGTATAATAAAGGAGAAATTTGCCAGCAGACGTTTGGATTGGGCGATATGGCACGCTAAAAAATAGGTAGGACAGTTTGTCAAGGTGAATACGATGTCTTGTTAAAAATGGAAAAATGATAAGCCCCCAAGCAGCCAAAAGTAAACAATTCCAAAGTTATAATGCAGGCATATTTTGTACGGCTTTTATATGTTACAATACAGTTACCAAAGTTGCCAAAGTAACAGAAAAGAATATTTGTATTTTTTCACTCTTTTAAAGGGTTGGTAGGTACTGCTGTTCATGATGAGTGATATCTAAAACTTGATAATGGGTATTGCTGATCAGAATTGTCACATATTTTTTACGTTCTATTGCTGTCGGCTGGCAAACATACCCTATATTTTAACCAATCGTTAAACTACTGATTTGTAAAAGACAGTTTAAAAAAGAAGGGGATCCTACGTGGCTCATTTGTAAGGTGTAGGATTTTTGTCCCATGGTGATACATAGTTCAAGCATCTACCATTTGATTTGTGATTTCAAACCACTGTAGTTATTCAGTGTCGACCGATTACAGTGCTTACAGCACTTTGATTGTGTGTAGCGAAGTGCATTGCGTAAACGAAGTCTAGGAAGATTAAGACGAGGGAATATTTCAGCTCTTGGCGCGTCATCTTATGTTTTAACTCTTTACCAGACGACAATATTTTAGAATCGTTTATATCAAAAGCATTCAGTTTAGACTGCCAACCTAATACATGGATCCGTGGCAGTGAGATAAACCGACTTCCTTGGTTACCGTAACTAAGGGCTCACAAACAAACGCAGTAAATACATATACAGTATAGCAGAAAGGCTACTTAAATCTTGCTATCATGACTGTTTCTATAGATTAAATTCCGGAAAAATATTCCTTTTCATATGTTTTTGTCGATGATAGATTCTCGGTAAAAAATATATGGATACTTGAACTTATTTACACAAGGATATGTACAAAAAGTGTGAATGTCAGGGGCTACGGACAATGTAATACCTGTGCCAGCAAAGTTTTGAACTTCTACGAGAAAGAAAGAAAAACCTCATAGACCTCAATTTTGCTTAAAGTAAAAATAATAGAATTAAAGATGATCAGTAGTTTTGTAAAGCTTGTTAGGTTGTCTCAACAACTTATTCGATAATAAATTACACTAAATTACAAGCATTTTGAAATATTTATAGATTGTCTCATTCAAGGAGGGGTGGAAATCTAAGAAATTTTTAAATTTCAAGTTAAGGGGAAATGGTTGTCCGATGACTTTAAAATGTGTAAAGTGTGCTGTCAATTAACAGACTTGTTAATATCATTGGCGGTAGTTTGTTTTTTAGCTCACCTGAGCACGAAGTGCTCTGGGTGAGTTATTGTGACCGGTCATCGTCCGTCGTCCGTCCGTCCGTCCGTTAACAAATTCTTTAAAAATCTTCTCCTCCAAAACCAGATGGCCAATCTTGATAAAACTTGGCAGGAATGTTCCTTGGATGAAGCTCTACAAAAATTGTTAAAAGAATTTAATTCCATGAAAAACTGTGGTTGCCATGGCAACAAAATGGCTGAAAATGGAAAAAATCTTTAAAAATCTTCTTGTGACAAACCATAAGGCCGAAAGCATTCATATTTTGCATGAAGCATCATTGGGTGACCCTTTACCAAAATTGTTAAAATTAATCCCCTAGGGTCATATTTGGGCTTTGCTCGGGCGCACCCTATTTCACATAATAACAAAGAAGGAAATCTTTAAAAAATCATCTTCTGACAAACCATAATGCCTAGAGAATTCATATTTGGTTTGTAGCATTATATGATGATCCTCTACCAAAATTGTGAAAATTAAACCTCAGTGGTCATATTTGGGCTCTGCCAGGGCACACCCTATTTTACATGGAAACAAAGAAGGAAATCTTTTAAAATCTTCTTGTGACAAACCATATTGGCTTGAGCATTCATATTTTGCATGTAGCATCATCTAGTGACCCTTTACAAAAATTGTTATAATTATCCCTTTGGGGTCAGATTTGGGCTCTGGCCGGGCGCACACTATTTTACATAGAATTAAAGTTGGAAATCTTTTAAAATCTTTTTGTGACAAACCATAAGGGCCAAAGCATTCATATTTTGCATGTAGCATCATTTGGTGACCCTTTATAAAAATTGTTAAAATTATCTCTTTTGGGTCATATTTGGGCTCTGCTCGGGTGCACCCAATTTTACATGGAAACAAAGAAGAAAATCTTTTAAAACTCTCGTTCTGACAAATCATAAGGGCTAGAGCATTCTTAATTTGTATGTAACATGATCTTGAGACCCTGTACCAAAAGTTTAAAAATTGACCTTTGGGTGGAGTTTGGGCTCTGCGGGGGCGCACCCTATTTAACATTGAAAAGGAAGAAAATTACATGTGACAAGCGAGAGACTAAAACTTTCATGTTCTCTTTGTAGCAAAGTTCTGGGGATCCTCTGCCAAAAGTTGTTAGAGTAATTCTTATTGGGGTCACATTATGGCTTTCCTCCAATGCCCCGGGTATGCGTTCTCACCTCTGCAGAAGCATGTGAGAAAAGTAGTCGGTGGCTTTGGAAAGAAAAGTAGTGTTAGTACTGGTGTGAGAAAGCCAGGAAGACACATGTGCGTCACCGACCGCCATGATATGACCTTAGCTGTTAAAGTGGCGTTAAACCAGAATACAACCATCCAACCAATCAAATAAGAATGGCTTCTGGCTTTGATATACTATTATTTGTATCTGGTATATACGGTATTTTTTCCTCAACCTCCTGTTTAAGGGGTCACAATGACCCCCTTCATATGAATTTAAGAAGCTAAACAAGAAATTTTTGGGGTCGTTTAGAAAAATTGAGGGGGGGGGGGGGGTCAAAACCCTCAAAATTCAAAGAAACAAGGGGTCATGGAAAACCCTGTATATAGCATCATTGTCTTGAGCCTATACCAAAGCTGCCTGTTCACAATTTCCTTAAAGATCTTCTCGTAATAAATCATAAGTCAAACAGGCTGAAACCATTTTACAAAAAGGAAAAAAAAGAAAGAGAGAACAATAAACAAATAAATAGGGAAATATGTGAAGATTTTGTTGTGACAAACCATGAGGCCTATAGTTTTATCATTTGCAATGTGGCATTAAAGGTAGTTTTTTGAGCAGATTTTGGAAAAAAAGTTTTTTTCTTCAATTCACAAATTTTAAACTTGTTTGACTAGATGTGCACAAAAATGAACGAATGGCAGGAATTGGAATTGAAAATAATTTTTTTGATTATGAAAAATTGGCTTCAGTAGCACTGAAATCTGATGGGTAGCGTCACCCGATAGGTTCCTATTTCATATAAATTAAAAACTTTTGGTTGCAATTTAAGAATATTTCTTGCTCACAAAATGGAAGATGCATGATTTTCTAGTGAAAGGTCAAACATATACTGCTTAAAAAGATGATTATTACATTTTCTAAAAATTTGAAGAAGTTCTTTGGAAGACTACCTTTAAACTGAAACAGTCTACAAAATTTATTAAAGTAATGCCCCTTGGGTTTGATTTGTGTTCTGTATGGGCACTCCATATTGTAACTTCGATTTGATAAATATAATGAATTATTATTATTGCCAGAGCTATCAGTTGATTAAATATATATAAACATCAGTGGCTTATGTTGCTTTTTAATGCCATAGTCAGAGACTTGTTGACTAAAAGTAGGACTGTTAGGCTAATATCAACCTGTACCGGGTGAGTGCCATGTGGTGATATCTTAGGTATATCATGGTCCTCTGAGGTACAGTGGTTAAGGAATCACATATTTTGATTTATTATATACCTGTGATTTTTCTGACTCAAATACAAGCGTTTGACACCGTTGAAATACAACATGCAGGAAAAAAAAATTGTATCTACTCACTGTGGAATACGGTTTCAAATATGGTATGATGATGTGTTCCACGAGCGAACTACTTTCAGTCTTTTCTCAAATTTTATTTTTACGCAACATAGTAAGAATCATGAAGGGAGGAGGCGATTGGATTTTCAGTCTATTTTTAGAAATGCATATTTATTTCCAATGAGCGTAGATCAGCTATATACATGTACCTGTACCTGTAAATTATAATCCTTGTGTAGATCGCCTTATGAAGATTTTTATGGTGATATTCTTTTTCCTAAACCAACTATACAAATAATATTTATTTTTCGTTTGCCCATCACTGAGAAAGAGTACAATTATTACACACTGCATAATGTTCATGCGCCATTCATAAAAAGATATTAACGCCCACTGAACCAGGTTTTTCTTACAATTTATTTGTGTTTTTCGATACATATGGCACTGATTGTATTCTTTCTGTTTTTATTTAGCATTAGATCTATTTAGTGTATAATGAATGGAATATTATGCCAGTATGTGTTTCCTGTCGGCTGTATTTACTTCATGATGCGTTTGAAAATGTTGACATCTTGCTCGACCTTCGGTCTCGCAAGATATCAAATTTTCCAACGCATGTGGAAGTGAAATACAGTTGACAGGAAATACATGCTGTCATAATATTCTATATGTATTTAGAGTAAAATATTAGATTTTGGCATTCATGAGACACTGGCCATGTTGGTAAAAAGAGTTCTCTTGAACTTGAGTAAAACGTTGTACAAAACTATGAAATTCGATTGGAAAATTTAAGATTTTCATCTTATATTAGTACACATACATGCCATAATTTTTTCAGACAAATCCGGGACAATGGACTTGATTTTCCGGGATTTGCGTTGATTTTCCGGGACAGACCCCCTCCCCCTTTCCCCCCCCCCCCCCCGCTATTTTTTTTCGACCCCCTTTTTTAGCTCACCTGAGCACATAGTGCTCAGGGTGAGCTATTGTGATCGATCGTTGTCCGGCGTCCGTCCGTCCATCCGTCCGTGAACAATTACTTAAAAAATCTTCTCCTCTGAAACTGCCCAACAGATTTCAATGAAACTTCACAGATCCTTAGGTGATGCACTTTCAGAATAATTCAAAGATTTGAATTCCATGAAGAACTCTGGTTGCAATGGCAACCGAGAGAAAAAACTTTAAAAATCTTCTTGTCCCAAACCGTAAGGGCTAGAGCTTTCATATGTGGCATGTAGCATCATCTAATAGCCCTCTACCAAAATACTTCAAATTACGGCGCTGTTGTTGAAATTGGCCCTATGTTGTGGGTTCTCGGATTTCACATAGAGATAAAGAGGGAAATCTTTAAAAATCTTCTTGTTTACACTCTAGCATCTACAAATATTGACCAATCAGTACCAAACTTGGCCACAATGTATATGCCCATAAGGTCTCGGATGAGTTCGATTTTGGATCAAATCCAATCAGAACATCAGGAGTTATTTGCCCTTGAATTTGCAAAAATTACTGAATCTGACTTTGTTTACACTCTAGCATCTACAAATATTACTCAATCAGCACCAAACATTGTCAAAGTGTGTGTGATCATAAGATCTCAGATTAGTTCAATTATGGATCTAATCGGACCAGAACTGTCTGAGTTGTCTGCCCTTGAATTAGAAAATTTGCCATATTTGACTTTGTTTACACTCTAGCATCTGCAAATATAGACCAATCAGTACCAAACTTGGTCAAAATATATATTCCCATAAGGTCTCGGAAGAGTTCAGTTATGGGTCAAATTGAACCAGAACATCCAGAGTTATTTGCCCTTGAATTGGACAAAATTTCCATATTTGAATTTGTTTACACTCTAGCATATACCAATCAGTACCAAACTTGGTAAAAATTTATATGACCATAAGATCTTGGATGGGTTTTGATTATGGGTCTTATTAGACCCAAACAACATGAGTTATTTGCCCTTCAATTAGAGTTGCTGTATTTGACTTGGTTTACTCTGTAGCATCTACATGTATATATAATGCAAACTGAAAAATCTTTATGTTTAAACCCAAAATGCCTAGAGCTATGATACTTTGCATGAAGCATCACCTTGTGGACCTCAAGAAATTTTGCACACAAGATGCCCCTGGGATCATTACAGGTCCAGCCGCGGGGCTTAGACGTTTGTACTTAGGTATCTTTCGTGCAATTATAAGAAAATTTTCTGGGTAACCAAAGGCCTAGACCTCTGTTAAAGTTGTGAGTTGTCTCTCTTTCATAATCATTTGGCCTTGAACTTCAGTATTTGGTATTTATCTTCATTGTTAACCTGTACTGCTTAGTACTCAGTTGAGCGATATAGGACCATCATGGTCCTCTTGTTTCTTGTGATATACTGAAGACAACGGGTGGTCGAGCGGATTACAGGGGCAATCAAACATACACCCTATCAGTTAACAGTTTACCGACATACCCTTTGAAATGGCAGATGTGCTAATCCACTTAAATATGACTCTACATGCTATACGGCGAACTGGGTAGATATCCAATCTTAGTTGTTATAAAGTCACGCACGATTGCCTTTTGGAATCACCTAATAACTGGTAAAACATCAAAATTGTCTTATCGAATTTATACGTATATGATTAATCAGCCTAATAATGATTTTAAATGGATAAATCAAGTAGGCCTAAAAACTTAATTTTAAACGATGCCGGTCGACCAGATTTATGGTTACATCAAAGCGATATCACTAGTAGACATATACATAAGCTGATTAAGCGATCCTATATCGATCAATACAAACAATACTGGGCATCTCAACTTAGAGAATCAGAAAAGGGTAGAACTTACAATAGCTTTAAGAATTCGCATCAACTGGAACCCTATTTCAAACTCCTAAACAATTATGACGCGCTTACTTTATTCAAATTTAGAACTTCAAATTTTAGATTACCTGTTGAAGTTGGACGCTATGAATCAATTCCTTATCAAGACAGAATCTGCCAGTTATGTCGAGAGGAAAAAAGTAGGATCAGAATCCAAGAATAAACTGCATTTTTTTGCACTCTGATCTGTATCTACACATTCAGCAATCTCCACGCACCAAGGGTTAATTTTAACGTCAAACTGAAACATTGATGACACGTGCCCCTTTTTGGATGTGCAGCGCTTATTAAATAAGGTTAGCTATTTAGTGAACGTAATTTCTTTTTATTAGTATTTCATATATTTTACCATTGTTTTCCACTGTAAACCAGAGAGTTTCAGAAAAAAAACACTAATTAATCCATTGCGTAATATAGCGTTGCTCGAAACTCTTTGCTCACGTCCCATTGTCAGTCATAATGCAAACTTGTAATCTCTTCGTAGATCTCACTTAAGCCGTACTCGATCGCAAAGCACATCTTTTAAACTTTTTCCTAAAATTCAAGAGTTGTAAACACACATAATATCGCACTTCTCCAACATTAACAGTCGCTTGTTTGTGAGCCGAAATAGCAGACAGCAAGGCTGCACATCGGGCTGCACATCGGGCCAAATAAATGCGATGACCTGATTGGTCAAATATCGATTTCCACGGATCCACGTATTTTAAATGTTACTCCAACAATCAGATTTGTGTCGTATGTATTTGAAAAATGCCATCTGGCGGAAGATAATGGGATTTATCTGTGAAGGGGTAGAAAACATTTTCGGAAATTCATTGCAATGAACGGTTGATTGTGTACGGATTATCTCATCACAGGGGATAGCCTTTGTGTAGTTTAGTGCTATTTTTGTGCAGACTAATCTTTCACAACACTGTCTGCTAAACAAATTTAGCGATGACGGGCACTCTACATAACGAATTAATCCAGCGTAAAAAAATGATAGCAGAGATAATTTGGCACTCGCTGGATTACGCTGGCATACGCTGCAGTTCATTAGCTCATCGTTCTAAGTTCATTTAGGAAGGTCTACCTTCGCATACGTCATTGTTTGCTCAGAGCGTCGAAAACGTTTGTGCATGCACAAAATATTTTAACCTACGCCAATGAACAACCTATAAGCAGAGGGCTCGTTCGATAACCTCGGTTTGAATAGTCTGGTACTACAAGAGAACGTCAGGCAAAGCGCAATAATGGCGGCCCCCGTTGGAAATATGCAGAGGTGACGGGATATTGTTATTTCACATGATCAAATGGGATCATAGGCTGAATTCAAAACAGATCGCTTGCAATAAAGTCATGGCAGTGAGTTTTTCTCCATGTCGTTCTTATTTAGAGAGAAAAACTACATATCAGATATGCTTTAAGTATCCGAAACGTCAATGAACCTATATAACGTCCGAAAACAGGGCTACTTTTAAAATGATTCATAGTCTAATTTATATTTAAACCATACCCCAACAGCACTTTTCAGATTCGGTAATGTATTTTTTGTACAAAATTGATTTCATTTTATGAACTGATCAAACTGGGTCACATGAAATTGGGGAAAAACGGGGAAGCATGAGGACACCTAAGAGGCCGCCATTATTGCGCTTTGCCTGACCCGATAACGTAGTGGTAGGGGCAGGTAATCCAGACAACAGTTTGAACGGTTTCTACGTTTGCAGCACGACAAAAATCCGTTTCCTCTACAGTGGCATCTGTCCAACCAAATTCCTTACCGAATTCCAAAACGCGCTTCTAAGCAAATAACGACGTTCTTTCAACGTTCTACGAACGTACTGATTCAGAGCGCACGCGCATCTCGTTAGACGTTCGTTAGGAGATCGTTGACATACGTTTATAGCGTTGTCTGCGCACGTCAATATTCTTCGAAGTTATGTATTTGAAAAATGCCACCTAGCGGAAGATAATGACGTTGATAGGCTATTCGTTTTTCATTCGCTTCAGTTCGTTACTATATCGTTACTCATACGTTATAAATTCGTTCTCGTGCCGTTTCAAATTCGTTTTCAGTTCGTTACTTTTACCTCACGATGGACAAATTAATTTGATTTTTATGCGTATTCGTGCGTTTTTGATTTTTGCAGTTCTTATCTTTAATTCTTCATAGTGTAAACGTACATGTATGCATCCGGTTTAACCCTTTCCAAAACAAGCCCTGGTTTTCACCTGTCTGCAGTACAAGTCTTTTGAAAACACAGTGGGAAAAGGAGAAATTGCTCGTAACGAGCAATTTCTTCTTTTCCCACAGTGTTTTCACACTTTTGGAGAACTTTCTGTCATTTTCATCAAATTTAAAATTGTCTTCTGCAAACTCTTTGAATTTGGACCATTCATCGTTTGGGAAAGGGTTAAAGCGCTTTATCGAAGCTGTAACGTATCACGTATTTTGAGGGTGCTGTGTGTTACCTATATACTTGTAAATATCCCTAACTTGACAAGGAAAAGTAGAGAGAGAGAGAGAGAGAGAGAGATTCGGAACACCCAAATTGTCATTTAGTCTATTAATTTTGTTATTTAACGCCGTTTACGGCCCTATTTTAGCTACATGTATATCGCGGTGGTTTGTGCACCTAACCATGCTTTCTAAGAGTTTATGTTACCAGTACTTCGTACATTAAATTGTTTCCAAGCCACAGGCTGCTTTGCCACATACTTTAACCCTTTACCAAACGACAAAATTTTAGACTGGTCCAAATTCAAAGCATTTGCAGACAACAATTTAAATGTGGCTCAAATAATGGAAGTTGTCTTTGATAGGGTATAAAACATTGTGGGATAAGGAGAAAATGCTGATTACCAGCATTTTCTCCTTTTCCCAAAATGTTTTCAAAAGGTTTTTTTCTTAGGGTAGTTAAAACTCGGAATTGTGTGGTAAACGGTTAAGTGGAAAAAGGTTCGACGATGAGAGGGGAATGAATCATGGCGCAATGACTATCGCCAGTCCTTGGATAGAATATGCCCAAACGACCCCTGGATTTCAAATTTTAAACTTGGGTCTTATATATAGAAAACCTTTTTGTCTTGAAAAGGTAGAAAGCATTGTGGGAATAGGAGAAAATGCTGGTAACAAGTATTTTCTTCTTTTCCCACAGTGTTTTAAAGACCCTTCTGCCTACGGATTGTTACCAGCAGTCAAATCTCCTATTCCCACATGTTTTCAAAATATTTCATTCTCGAGATCGTTGAAACATAGAAAAATCTGGCTGACGTTCAACTATATAATATGGCCCGCAACATGCCAAACGCAGTCCCCGCAGGCTAATCCGAGACGGCACTTTACGGCTACATAAGATTTTTATCATACAGTAGACTTTCGTGAAACAGAAAATCGCACAAAAACGGGAAGTGTTGTCTCGGTTTAGTCACAGACTGTACAGGCTGATCTGGGACGACACACCTTTACGCATATGTCCGAAAGCCCCTTTTCGTGTGTTGCACACCATTATGAGTGGCAAAAGGGTGCTTAATGCATCTCCGTGATCCATGATATCAAGCAAGTCGTCAAATAATTATGGATCCATAATAGCCACATTGTTTAAACAACCAACTTAATCCCGAGGTCTAGTTGTCCTTGGACATACAGAAAATTGAGCATTGAATGACGAAAAGTTTCGGCCCACGTTAGCCTGCGCAGTCCGCGCAGGCTAATCTGGTCCATACTTTTCGTAGATGCATTAAACCCCCTTTTGCCACAGCATGGCTCAATTATCAGTTTGTGAAATCGAGAGGATTCTTTTTGTATAATACACCCGTGTCTGAACTTATGATAATAGTATGCTTTTTTAATGTGTGTGAAATGCGACCCGGTAGTTGCAATATTTCATTTAGTTGAAACTGCGCAAGCAGTGAGGCTATATTGCAATTTTGCTACATTCCAGTTCGCAAGTTTCGTGGTTACATACAAGGAGATTACAGGTTTCTTGGTATTTTCTTAATTAATTATCACTTCATCTATTCCCTGTTTTTTTTTTTCTGTGCTTTGCGTTACTTTGTAACCTTTGTATTGTATTTTGATGAAATTTGCAGCATGAATCAATTGCATATCCAATAATATGAGTAGATAGCCTTATACGTATAGTCGATAATTTCCCTTCTTTGTCTATATAAAATGATGCCATCAAGCCGGTGCAGGGAATTTTCAGAACTATTGGGGTGTGACAGCTGTTGTGCATGGGGCGTTTAAAAATAGATCTGGAAGCAGACAACGTGCATGGATCGATTAAACAGGTAATAAACAGACCCCCTTCTGTTGTAAACCATCACGCCGAGTGGGGACTGGGATCGATCCGTATAAATCAGATAGCAGCTGACGTGGTATCGGACATAATTTGTCTTTGTAATATATCACGGAGTATACCATTTGAGTGCGACTATGATCAGACGACCACCTCGATAGGTCACAGGTGTTGAGGGGTTGGACTTACTTCCACTAGTGGTAAACGGATCCATTGTATCTTTGATCACATATTGCGTGTCAGTAGAATGTATTGCAAGTTAAGACAGGGGGTGAAACAAAATCTCTCTCTCTCTCGTAATAACAAATAGTCCGGGGATGTAATATAATAGGGTATCGAAGAAATACTTGTAAAAGATGGCCCTCTCCGGCTACAACTAGTACAGACCGGCTTATGAATTGACAAGTTGAGACATGTTCTGCATGCATGATAAAAGACTGCGTTTTTCCGATATTAACTTATTCCATAGCCAGGTACTGTCGAGTTAACATCACTTCTGACCTATTAGCAGTATTGAACATCGAGGGAAAATACTATGAAGTGACGATTTCATCTCGGTAAGAAATTACTACTAGTTTTTTTTCATGTAAAAGCGCTTTTAGTTCTCATCAACCAATTAGAACGCAGCATATGACTCTAGCCACCCTGCAGCACTCAGTCGATATCTAACCGTGAAGTAGTTGACATCGCCGAATACAGCAGACGATTTTTGTGACGTCTGCGTATTACTATTCATGTTTAAACTTTATGAAAGCTGAATGTTTACGTCGTTACACTGGAGTAACTTCAAGCTATGTGCAGTGTGCTGTGTATTTGACCCTTTATCAATATTTAACCCTTTTCAGCAGTTGGGGATTTAAAACAAGAGCTTTGTTATTGATGTACACATTTTTATTTACAATTATTTACATATATTAACAACAAATGCACATCGATGTCACTAGCACTGATCAAAGAATTAAATTTCTTGGGATAATATTTCCATTTCACAAAGTATTGTTTGTTTTGTCCTTTGCCTCTGGATAACAACACTTTCTCCACTATCCACGTCTGATCTGGATCGACATTTATTTTCTGAAGTTCGGATTCATAAAATGTTCCTTTGATTTCTTCTTGCTGGAGGTCCCGAAGTCTGTAGATAGGCAGTGTGTAACGTTATGCTTCTGTCTAGATCGTATAGTGGATTTTTCCTCTAAACAACCAAGTCAAAGTTTTTCACAAACAACATTTATTTTAAAACATTTTCTTGTATTTTCCTAGGTCCTTCTTTCCAGATCTTATCACGTAACCTGGTGGTACCAATCTCTCTGTCTTCATATCTCTCTCCCCACTAGATCTTGTCACACAACCTGATGGTACCAATCTCTCTGTCTTCACATCTCTCTCCCGCGATCGCGCATCTCACACCACACTTATAGGGAGTCAAAACACTCCCACTATCAATATTCATAAGGCATCAGTAGCCAAAATTCTAAGCAAACTAGACTCTCAAAACACACGCCTATCTGGAGAGCCATAGAGTTGTTGATACTGAGTTTTCACTCATAACGTTACATATCTCCCTTTCTCAAGATAAATGTCTACGAAGACATATTATCGGACAAAAACAGTAACGTTATGATATTGCCATTCAGTGGTTGCAATGGTTGGCAGTACGATTAGGTCTGAGAAAAAGACGACACAAGTAACATTTTACCGTACACAACGTTGACTACTTACACCTAAAAAAAAAAAAACCATGATCAGAAAACCCTACTGTTGAACAAAGTACAATTAATCATTCACATCCAGATTAATTTACTAGTTCCTCGTAGAATTCATCAAAGGCTGTTAGAGCAAACCGTTAAAAATCCTTGAATTAAAGGAAAATACTGCTTTAACAAAACCATGAGGCAAAATTAATCATTCTCACCCAGATTAATTGACTACCTCATCAAACAATGCAAAAGCCTTTATGACTTACTGTTAAAGCTTCCTATGTTAAAGGAAAATATATAACCATTCATTTAATACAGACACGCGCGCTAAATGACCAAAGCTGTCGGTGCGCCGTAAAACAACATTCAAATCAAATCAAATAAAGGAAAATAACTGCTTTACCGTAAAACCATGAGACAAGATTAATCATTTTCAACCAGATTAATCTACTATCTCATCAGAAAATGCCAAAACCTTTATGGTTGCCAAAGCTTCTTATAATAAAGGTACATACTGCTTTAAGCATAAAACTATGACGTACATAGGTGGCATTTTAAAACACAATACACAGTGCAATACAAGTCTCGTTTCTAAATTTTCTTCTGAACCGACGAAGTCCATTTCGTGGTACCCTTTGGCCACACTGCCCCCTGGTTCGTCGACTAGTTTGGAGGTGACGCGACTCCGGTCCTCGAATGTAGCACAACGACATTCCTACTTTTATGTAGCTCCAAGCAGGCTGTCAACTTATTCCTATATTTTCCTATATTTTGGTTCAAAATCCTATATTTTGAAAGACCTCCTATATTTCCTATATTTCCTATTTTTTGAAAAATATTCCTATATTTTTTTTTTGGAATTTGGCGCCGATAAATGTAGAGATTGTAAATATTTCTGTGATACTGCTTTTGGCTTCTTTATTTTACAGGCTAGAGAATTCTTATCATGGGTTTCACAGCATCACCAGCCATCAGAAAATGCTTCAGTGCATCTCCTCATCACCTGTATGGGCACCTTGCAAAGCAGTACAATAGGATATTGGCCTTTTAGGTACATCAAAGTCTTGCTGTATTCAGATTTTCTTTCAGCTACTCCCCAGTGATGAAATACAGGGCAAGTCTCTGGAATGACATCGACATAACTTCCAAAAGCAGTACTAAAATGACAGATTGGTACATAAGCACCGTGTCTGATTTAAATGATTCATTAATGTTCATTTCAGTTTTACCAAAATTCAAAATCTTCATTAAATAAATTCAGTTGCAATCAGGATTTTTCAGAGACTTTCTTATGTGCTGAGGGGACCATATGTGCTCTTCCAGACTTGAATTGAAACACAGTAGAAGACCGTTTGTGTTATCAAAAGCAATTTTTTGTTTTTAAAAGCACATATAGTCTGTAAACAAGGTAAGATACACACAGCTTCAACATTTGAGCTTTGCAGGTGTGCCATTGACCAACCATGGTGAAAGGATCTGATGTCTGTAGACATATTTTACAATTTTCAGAATGCTGGTTTCTGTCATATTTCTAGTCAGTTTCTGTATTCATATCGTTACCTTTCCACTTTTTCAAGTAACATGATTTTGTTGTGTAAAGAATCATTGCAGTCAAAGTCATCTTAACCAACGCGTGAAAATGTTGCTGAGTTTCTTTGTGCTTATTATATACATGTTTAATAAGTTTTACACACAGTAGTTTTCATCGGATTCTTGCTTTATGATTATGTTCTGAATCACCCTACTTCTTTTCAATGCTAATTGATGATAATTAAACAGAAGTAGTATGGTCATTATTAAATAGAAGGGGCAGATGCTCTGGACTAAATGGGTGAATAATGCTGCTAACTCTTAGGTTTCAATGAAGACTAATCTAAAGTGAAGATACCATTTCTTATTCATTTCATATTGTATTCTTGTGAACATTCTGTTGTTATGTATTAACCCATTGTTATTATTTATGTGAACCTCATTTAATATAAAAAATACATTCCAGGTGCCTATTCAGATGATGATGATGATGTGCTATGAAGCAGCTCTCTGCCTGGATTGTGATGCTGTTGATGTGAATGGTTACTTTAAGGTAGATTTTAATCAATGATTAATGTAGAAACAGTAAGTGAAGGCAAAGAAGGTAAGAATTGTTAGTATAAATGCCTTTGAATGAAATGATTTTTGTTTGGAAAACTCCTGTATTTTGCCTCAAAACTAGCAAAAAACTACTATACTTGTTCAAAAAATATTCCTATATTTTCCCTATATTTTGAAGAAGACTTGGTTGACAGCCTGTCCAAGTCAATTGAACCATTTTTCTCTTCTTGAACCTTGCAATTTTCCAGCCAGCCTTACCAATATTTTCTCTCTAAACTTGACAAGTATGATAGCTAACTATATCAACAAGCATTCTGATAGTATTGCATAGCAATACACAGTCCCCTACCGGCCGTATGTATCGCTGGCATGTCAGTGAAATTTTTAAAGTCCAAGGCCCGTAAATGCGTCAAAAAGCAGTGAAGCGGGACGAAACTCGAACTTGATGTATAAGTCATGGTGGTTGATGTACGCACCAAAAATCAGCTCTATATGTAGCGCGTTTAGAAAAAAAGTGCGGAAAATGTTTTATCAGTGAAATTTTGTAAGTCCAAGGCCCGTAAATGCGTAAAAAAGCAGTGGAGCGGGACGAAACTCGAACTTGATGTGTAAGTCATGGTGGTTGATGTACACACAAAAAATCAGCTCTATATGTAGCAGCGTTTAGAAAAAAAAGTCCAGAAAACTGACTTATCAGTGAAATTTTGTAAGTCCAAGGTCCGTAAATCCGTGAAAAACCAGTGGACCGGAACGCAAGTCGAACTTGATCTGTAAGTCATGGTGGTTGAGTTACACAGCAAATCTGAGATTAATACCTACCAGCGTTTAGGAAAAAAGTCCGGAAAACTGATTTATCAGTGAAATTTTGTAAGTCCAAGGCCCGTAAATCCGTGAAAAACCAGTGGACCGGAACGAAAGTCGAACTTGATCTGTAAGTGATGGTGGGTGACTTACACACCAAAACTCAACTCAATATGTACCAGCGTTTAGAAAAAAAGTCCGGAAAACTGAACTGCCGGACTGACGGACAGACGAACAGATGGACAGACGGACAGACGGACGGAGTGCAAACCTAAAGTCCCCTTCGGCTTCGCCGGTAGTGGACTAATTACTACAATATCACTCATTCCATGAAATTCCCACGAATTCATATATTTCAAGAAAAGATCTGTTTGTTTTGTTTTGTTTTGTCAATATTCAATTTGGCAATAGATTTCTTTATCAGCTATGTTTTCCAAACTCAGCCGCATTGAAGCTCATTTATCAATCCGCATACATCTGTTTCCAGAGTAATTGTTTTTTCCCCATTTTGCTCCGCGCAGGCTATAAATCATATTTTTGTGATCATGTAGTCAAAGTTACAAGACTCAGGATGAACTTCTCTTATGGGTTGGCTCATTGTTATTCTGTTTTCTTTTTGTAACAAAGAAAAACGAATAGAATAGGAAGGTTTGTAAATACCATCCTTGTTATGGGATTAGTTTCTTGAATAAAACAGAAAAATGACATTCCGATTGATCATTTTAGAACAGTTTTCATTAACTGTTTACCTTTACGATCAACCCAAATATAACTAGTGCCAATAAAATAACTGGTTTTCCTATCTCACAGGGCTTTTTTAGTGGACTGAGATACTGGCTAGATTGGTTGTTTCTCATTAGCATAAATTCATCATCTCCCTAAATTTATGGCTAAGTACGGCGTTTTGACCTTTAATGAGATAGAGATGTCAATTTAGAATGGATCATAGGTATTTCTTAGTTTTACACTCACATACTTCATCGCTACTATTTGACTTTGACTGGAAACAATGCAACCAACTGCAACAACATTTTTACAACATTTCACAGCTCTGTCCTTTCATCTCTATGAAATTAGACCTATAACAACATTTAGTTACATTTTTCTCTCAATATCTACGCCAGATATATGAAGCCTATATCTGAATACCTACGTAATACTTCAATTTACGCGAAAAAAAGACATTTTTCTCCCTTTTTACCTTTCATCTCTTTACATGAAACGACAATCTGGATGACATACAAAACCCAAAATATATGTCCGACTGGTCACTTTTGATCCAGTTTGACTTAATTTTTGATTCAGAGAATAAGACTCATCATCTATCGATTGACAGTCTGAAGAATTGTCCGATGTGGCGGCGTTTGTTTTAGAACAACACTCTTCAGTTTTCCTAGCCAATAATGTTGGTATCAGGTCACACGAAGGAATATTATCTTCAGTATTGGAATCACCTCGGACCATCTAATCATTTACCCTTTTCCCCAAATATAACTCTCTTCTGAGTTTTCCTCGATTCCTTGATTCTGATAGTAAGGCTAATTGAGTCTTCCTTACAGGTGGTCTGTCTTTGAAATTATACATGTCTCCCTTTCTCAGATCTTTCCAATCGAGATTTCCTAACTTAGTTGTTTTGCTGAAGCTTTCAAATGCAACCATTTCAAGATGATTTGATAACGCAGATTTGTTACGATAATTTCATCAAATTTTCTTAAGCACTGTTTCTTCTATTTCGGTACTCGTTTCCTATTCTGTGCGTCGGCTTCAGACCGCACAGACCCTACTCGCTTTTTTGAAATTTCGGGCGCGTCGACATCACATGATAACGCTTCTGAATATGCCCCCATTTCACACATTTAAAACACTGTTTGGATGGAACGAGAGTAATTCACCACCATGTTCTTGAGAAAAACTGTTGTCATTGTTTACCCTCAAATCAAATCTATTAAACAAATTTTGCTCCGTTGTCGCAATTCCCACAGCGTCCTGAAAAAATGGCTGTACTTTCTCTCATTATTCTCATTTTTATAACATTTGAAAACATCTCATCAAAAAAAAAAAAAAAAAATCTAATTAACTACTGTCCCATCAAGAGTTTCTCCTGTTCTTTTAATGCCTGAACAGCGAAACTTAACACCCTGTCTCCGAATAGACATTTTACCCGTTGCCTTGTTTCAACTGAAATCAGTCACGCGGATGTCTGTAAAGCTATTAAGTTTTTTAGTGTGTGTCAGGACGGAAACCTAGCCTACATAGAATATTTATCAATCGTCTATATCCAGAAATGAATATATTGGTTTTTCGTCAAAACTTTGGCATCATTTCCAAAACCTCCAGTGCCTAAATTACATCCCTAATATCTCTCATTTGTTTTGAAAATAATTTTTTAAAAATTCTCAATTTGGCTGACTGTTTTCTTTTCTCTATTGCAACTTTCAATTTAAGAAATAATGGTTACTCACAGTTTCAGTTGACTGCCAGTCAAATTTGTATATAATAAACACCGTAGATTTCTAATTTTTCTGTCCCTTCGCTAGAGTTGTTGGCTGCCAGTCCAACGTTGGTATAACACAGCTTAGCCACGTAAGGGATCTTTTGTTTTCCAGAAATTGTCTCATTTTTAATCAGAAATACCGGTTTAGACTCAAATGTGTTACAAATGGATGTACATATTTTCTGCAGCCATAGCGTCTAATCTTCGAAAGTGTTCAAAGCAAAAACATACATTGAAAGTTTTAATCCGGCATTTGAAAATGCAAGTGCATGGCAAGTCGTCAGTTTGTTTTTCGTTAATTTCAGATATCTATTTTTTCATTCATCACAGACTTACAAATGACCCAAAAGTCCGAAAAATGACTTGTAAAGTCAATCCTGGTCACGGCACCAGAAATTTGTGACCATGTAACGTTATGCTTCTGTCTAGATCGTATAGTGGATTTTTCCTTCAAACAACCAAGTCAAAGTTTCTCACAAACAACGTCTATTTTAAAACATTTTCTTGTATTTTCCTAAGTCCTTCTTTCCAGATCTTATCACGTAACCTGATGGTACCAATCTCTCTGTCTTCACATCTCGCTCCCCACTAGATCTTGTCACGCAACCTGATGGTACCAATCTCTCTGTCTTCACATCTCTCTCCCGCGATCGCGCATCTCACACCACATTTATAGGGAGTCAAAACACTCCCACTATCAATATTCATAAGGCATCAGTAGCCAAAATTCTAAGCAAACTAGACTCTCAAAACACACGCCTATTTGGAGAGCCATAGAGTTGTTGATATTTAGTTTTCACTCATAACGTTACAAGTTTTCCTCTGTGATACCGTTTGTAGACTTGAAACACTTCCCCGGAATAAGTCTCGTCATAAGCTCGAGTAAATACGTTTTTCAGACGACTAATACGCACACAGTCACCAATTTTATACATGAAACGTTTCAAATCGGGTTTTGTCTTGTTCTGTCTGGCGAAATAGGTGGAGAGTCGTACTTCTTCCGCATTGCTTTCCTTTACATCGGCTGGGGGCACTCTGATCGTTCTGTGATAGGTCTTGTTGTAGCTGTCTGCTATGCTCTGTAGCACAGCCACATAACTGTAATTGTCCTTGTAGGTAAAATAGCGATACAGTTTCGTCTTAATCGTCTTTATCGCTCTCTCCGAGGTGGAAGCCTTAGTTTCGTTTTGTGTAGGACAGTACTGCACTTCGTTTTCCGTCATCAGGGACTGAACCTTTCTTGTACGAAACTCCTGGCCTGGAAAGATAGATGGTCAATTATTATGTTTTTTTTTTTTTAAATCGTGACCGAAAATATGGTTATGGACGATTTATAATAAAAGCACTGTAAAATTTGGATAAAAACTTATAATTTATATACGAAGAACACAATAGAAACTGGGATATGTTATATAGATTATACCAAAAACAAAAGGTTGCTTACCTTTATCTGTCATCAGTTTAGCTGGGATTCTCCTGGTTTTTGCAAAAATGTCTTTAAAGGCCTCGGCTACCGCTTCTTCCGTTTTGGCTTTGAGTGGGCGTAACCACACGTACTTGGAGAATGTATCTATAACGAGTAGGATGTATTTGTAGCCATCATTCCATTCTTCGAATTTCACCATGTCGATCAGATCGGCCATCCACAGATCGTCTTTTCCCGCACTAATCACGTGATTTCTTTGGAATCGCCTCCTGACAGGTTTATGAAGACTGTAGGATTCTTGATTATGAAGGAATTTACGTATTTTGCGCATACCAATGTCAGACTTTCCTTCATTTTGTACCACTTTGTACAGTTTTTGCGGCCCCGCAAAACTTGCTGGATGTGATGGGTCATAGTAAATTGTCTTTAGATAATCTTCCCTCGGAGCCATGTCTTTACTGCAGAAAGCTGTGCTGATAAATGATCAAACTGGCGAAATTTCTCTGTATTTATTCCGTTTCACTCTCTATTTCTGAGCTACTTTTACCAGTTTCTTCAGTTTCACTCTCATAATATTCGATGTCGAATAAACTGCCAAATTTATCCATGTCTTTTCTCAATACTTTGTTCGTCGCACTTGTTAACGATAAACCGTTTAAAGTGAGTTCTGTTATTTTTTTGGTGATATTGCGATGTATTCCACTGTTGTTCATAGGTATGACATATTTCTCGAGCAACTGTGTATATAAGCGGAAAAATTCCCGCTCGTTATATGACTGTATCCGTCTTTCTGCCATATCTGTAGCATCTTCTTCACTCTCTCCATCAGCCAGGTAACGGTTTTTTAATTGTTCATTTTTGGTTACTCCATTTTCCTGGGCTTTTTGCCACAAATTTAGGAATCCATCGTTTTTATCTCGTTCTTGGTCTTCTTGGTCGTACTCAGTTTCTGAATTTGAGTCTCCCAGTTTTCGCTTTTTGCGCGGTGGTTCTTCATTTTCACAATCCCTTTTTGATGTGCCTTTGTACATCGTGCGGTGTATAAAAAAGAATACCACAGTCGTCAGAGGCATTCATTTTTTCAGACATATTTTCCGCACTATTATCAGTGATGTTATCTGTTTGAACTCCGACTGACAAATGATCCGAAGCTCTTGTTTTAGTCTCTTAATAGTCTTAACGGGTACTTCTCCCTGATTGGTCAATTCCTTCTTACTCTGCTACCATTTTAAACTATGTATTAATCTGTTACATTCCTTGGTAAATGGTTTCAGATCTACGGGTAGATACCCATATGGATATTTGGTAGCTTTATGGCATGAGTTCATAAATACATCTACAATGCCTGGATACATTTGTTTTGCCAATGTCATAACTGATTGTTTGTTCACAGCGTTACTAAACAAGACCAGGTAATGGCAGTTTCTTCTCTGAGTAGGATCCTTATTTGCATATAAATTCTGGTTTATAACAATGACAGACAAATTTCGATGGTGTGATCCTTCAGTAAATAAATCGTAGATTCGTTTGTCTGTACCAGCCACCGTCATCAAATCATCCAGAATGAGTAAATTGTTCACTTTAGAATCAAACAATTCGTCGTCCTCCAAATCTCTTGTATAAATTCCACCTTTGGCGACACTGTTTTCATTATTTCTTAATATATAGGTTGCCATCCTCTATACAATCAAACTGTCCTCTGATAGTTAGGTTGAATATTACTTTCATGGTGATATAAAAGTTCTTTAATTAAAGATGTCTTCCCACATCCTGAAAAAATAATAACCATTATATTACTTTGACTTTAGTACATGATTTCAGCACTTATTTCAAAGACACTTTCAACAGAAAAATTTGAGTACCTTTTAAGTGTTACGTCAGTATTTTTTCAAGTGCCAAAATGAAGAGTACCATTTCAACAAACGATTTAATGACTTATTTCAAAGATACTTTTAGTGTAAAACGAATTCTTTTCAGCGCTATAATAGTACTTTTTCAAGTGTTAGAATAATGAAGTCCAAATCAGCTACCGAATTTTTTTTTCAAAAGAAATTTCGTGTATATCATCGAGTACTTTTTAAACGTTGTAACAGTATTTTCAGTACTCAAAATTGGGTTTCAGGTCAGCTACAAAATCAAATGCTGACTATAAAGTATTATTTAAATTCGGCCTTTCTAGATCAGCTATACTATCAAATAAAAGAAATATATGTGAGAATAGCTTTAAAATTACCTGTGGGACCCGAAATCATCATGGTAAATGGGTGGTATAGCGTCATATCTTGAGTTCTTGGCAAAGTCCTAGACACTCCCGGCGACGGCGTCGGATACGCATGATTGGTTTCCTTGTGCTTATTTCTCTTGTGTCTCAGCATAACATCTTTCCTTTAGAATTCCTGGTTGCAGTCTGGACTCTGGGTAGAATACATGTTTCCCCTCTGATGACCGACGTCTGAATGATTGAATCTCATTAGAATAATCACTTTTATAGCGTTTGTAAGTCGCAGTGCCTTCGAATATCAACACTAACCAATCAAAATGTTTTATTTCGGCTCAACCAATCATTTACCGAGACAT
This sequence comes from Tridacna gigas, assembly GCA_945859785.2. Classification (NCBI taxonomy): domain Eukaryota; kingdom Metazoa; phylum Mollusca; class Bivalvia; order Cardiida; family Cardiidae; genus Tridacna; species Tridacna gigas. The sequence goes on from OX244029.2 coordinate 72,332,546, forward strand.
GACTATTAAAAGGTACCACAGCTCATCGATTGTCTCATTTGACTTCAAACCAACAAAGAGAGAAGTTTCTGATATCAAGTGTGAAGAACGGTTGTTCCTTGCCTCCACTTTTGACCGTTAGTGTAGTATGTTTTGAATTTCTTAATCTCGCCTTTTTCTTAGTCTCGCCTCGATTTTTTTTTCTCTGTCTTCCTTGAATTGTTTTGTTGATAAGCCTTTCTAGTTCTTGTATATATAAGAACGTTTGTTTTAACCAGTCAAATCTATCATTTCAGCTCAATTTGCTGAGACATACCTATAAAAGGCACAAAAAATACAACAGCTTCATTTGAGTTCAGTGTGGCAGAGAGAGAAAGCACAAGTTCAGAAAATCCACTCACAAGTCAATACAGTGAGTACCTTGCTTGATTTTGTAGTCTCGTCTCGCTATGTTTTAGTCTCGCCTGGCTTTATTTAAACATTTGGCAAAAGTGTCACTCAGATTTTTCTTAATTCATGCAATAACGCTTGTTTCACTTTCCTTGCAGATCTTTATCATGGCATACCGATGTGAAGAGTGTGGAACTAATTTCCAAAAATTAAGCCAGCTCCTACAACATCAGCGCTCGGAAAACCATTGGATTAAATATGGATGTAATGTTTGCGGGAAATGGTTTACAAGGAAAGATAATCTGGACCAACACAAAAAGAAACACGAGGGGAACAGTTATATCCATTGTGATGAATGTGGGCAGGTATTCAGTCGGCCATATACCCTTCAAAGGCACAAGCAACGTGTCCACCAAGCTGGTGGTGGTCAAAAAACAACAGCAACGGAAGATGGAGATGATACTCGAGTAGTGAAAAAAATAAAGAAGGGTGATGATCCTCGACAATTTTATACTCTAACAAAAATTAAAGAACAACGGATAGAAAAATTCAAGACAACTGCCTCCAGTTACAAGGTCACCTTTGATAATATCGAGGTTACAGAGGATGTGCTGGTTACTCTCAGAAGATTGTTTAACGCTCTGTTTGAAGACCTTACACGTTGATCAAAGTCGGAAGATTTGGTACGGCTTACAGTTCAGAGTCCTGGTCTGGACTACCCTATTGTAATACCATTTCTAAAGGTCACAGAACTGACTGCCGACCGTTTCATGGCAGAAATAGAGAGGGTCATACAGTCCAACGAAGACTTTGTAATCGACTCTGGGCTGATATTCGATGTCACACTTGTGGATATGCCAAAAGGAGGTGTTGGTAAAAGATGCAAGTTCGTCAATACAGAGAAGTTTTTGGTGGACAAACGATGTACTATACGAATTTTAAATGATGATGACCTATGTTGTGCCAGAGCCATAGTGACTGCTAAAGCCAGATTGGACAAGCATGAAAAATGGGTCTCAATAAGACGTGGTTACAAACTACAGGGCGTATTGGCAACAAAACTTCACCAAAACGCCGATGTATCTCTCGGAAGATGTGGTATCGAGGAAGTAAAAAAAATTTCAAGACGTTTTACATGGCTACCAAATAAACGTGCTATCAAAAGAACATTTTAACGCCATCATCTACAGCGGACCAGAAGCTGAGAAGAAAATATATCTATATCACCTTGATGAACATTATGACGTTATTACCAGTATGCCTGCCTTCCTTTCCAGAAACTATTACTGTTCAAAATGTAACAAAGGTTATGACCACCTAGAAGACCATAAGTGCAATAACGTCTGTCATGCTTGTCGAAAAGTACATGAGTCAAGTCTTGATGACTGGGTGCATTGCAAGGATTGCAATCGATTTTTCCGAGGGCAAGTTTGTTTGCAACTACACAAAAAAGAAACAGCGACAGGTAATTCAGTATGCAAATCTATTTGTCGATGCCCTGACTGCAAAACAGTGAATAAAAAAGTAGATAAAAACCACAACTGCGGACGGATTTACTGTCACATTTGTTATGATTTCTTTGACGAAAATCACAAGTGTTATATGATACCGGAAGAACCATCTTTTCAACAGTCTATGTCCATAGAAGAAGAATTGGTTGACGAAATTGAGAACGCCAAAAAATATATATTTTTTGATTTTGAATGCACCCAGGACGAAATCATACACTGTGAGCAAGGATATGTACCGAATGAGTTTGGCACGTGTAAAAATTGTTTCAAATCTTATTGTGGTGTTTACGAACATAGACCAAATTTGTGTGTCGCGCAAAAGGTATGCACACTATGTATGGATAGCGTCGAGCATTGCGATGAGTGTGGTCAGAGAGAACATGTTTTCTCAGGGTCTAATACTCTTGATGACTTTTGTAAATGGTTGTTTGCGGAAGAGAATTATGAAAGTACGGTCTAATGTCACAACTTTCAAGGGTATGATTCATACCCTATTCTTCAGTACCTATACAAAAATGCTATTTTACCTACCATTGTTCCTAATGGGGCAAAGGTTATGAGTTTGAGTATTGAGACCTGTAAAATCAGGATGATTGACTCCATTAACTTCTTGCCTATGGCTTTTGCAAAGTTGCCATCTGTGTTTGGATTTAATGAACTGAAAAAAGGGTATTTTCCTCATTTGTTTGACAAAAAAGAAACCAAAATGTTGTTCTTGACAACCTTCCAGATGTTTCTTATTACAACCCTGACTCAATGAAACTCCAAGACAGAGACAAATTTTTAACTTGGTACAATACTCATAAAAATGACAAGTTCGACTTTCAAAGTGAACTACTAACTTACTGCCAATCGGACGTGGACATTTTGAGACGCTGTTGACTGAAATTTCGCGAGGATTTTATCGACGTTATGGGAATAGATTCCTTTGAAAAGTCTATCACCATTGCTTCGGCATGTAATCTAGTCTTCAGAACAAATTTTCTTAAACCCGAGACCATTGCATTAATACCTCATCATGGTTACAACCCTGAGCAAAACCAGTCTATCAAAGCTATCAAGTGGATTAAATATGTGTCACATATATAGGGTCATAAAATCCAACATGCCAGAAATAGAGGTGAAAAGTCTATAGACCCTTACAGGGTTGATGGGTATTATGAGACCGAGAAGGGTGAAAAGGCGGTCCTCGAATTTCATGGCGATTTTTGGCACGGGAACCCTAAGAAGTACTCTCGATCGACTGTCAATCCTGTAAATCATAAAACGATGGGGGAACTCTATGATATGACTTTAGAGAAAAAGCAGTACTTGGAGGGTCAAGGCTATACTTACAGGTCAATGTGGGAATCCGATTTCGACAAGGAATGTCAAGAAAACTCTGATACGAAAGCCTACATGGACCAACTGAACATGATTTCACCTCTTCAACCCCGTGATGCATTCTACGGAGGTCGAACCGAAGCTTATACCTTACACAAGGAAACCTCTGATACTGAAGATATTGACTATTATGATGTTACTTCCCTTTATCCATGGGTCAATAAAACGGGTAAAATCCCCGTAGGGCATCCTGAAATTATAACGGAAAATTTCGAAGATTTAGACAAGTACGAAGGGCTTTTCAAATGTAAAGTACTGCCCCCAAAAGGTATTTTCCATCATGTTCTACCCTTCAAAATGAACGGTAAATTGTTGTTTCATCTGTGTGAAAGTTGTGCAGGGGCACAAGAACAAATGTTCTGCATTCATACCGACACTGAAAGGTCTTTTATTGGTACTTGGGTGACAGACGAACTAAAAAAAGCTGTTGAAATGGGATATAAAGTAATCGAAATCTACGAAATCTGGCATTTTAACAAGATATCTAGACCATGACAGGAGGTTTGTTTACCGAATATGTAAATACATTTCTTAAAATAAAACAAAAAAACAGTGGATAGCCCGACTGGTGTGAGACGCAGCAAGGTAAACACATGTATATCGAACTTTATTTCCAAATGAAAGGGATACGTCTTGAGTACCAAAAAATTAAGAAAAACCCAGGATTAAGGGCTCATGCAAAACTGATGTTAAACTCTTTCTGGGGTAAATATGGTCAAAGATCAAATATGCAACAAGTTGACATCGTAGATGACCCAAAGACATACTTTGATAAACTGACTTCCGACCACGAAGACGTGACTGCAGTTAACTTTGTCTCAAACGAAGCCGTAGAAATGAGATGGAAACTCAAAGAAGAGTTTGTTGAAAGTAACATAAAAACAAATGTCATCATTGCCGCGTACAGAACGAGTCAAGCACGCCTCAAACTTTATTCCTACTTAGAACAACTCGGACCTAGAGCAGTGTACGCCGACACTGATTCTGTTATCTTTTCAACTAAACATGGGCAATCAAAGCCTCCATTTGGTGACTACTTTAGTGACTTGACGGACGAAATTCAGAATAACCGTATAAAAACCTTTGTGACTGGTGGACCAAAAAACTATGGTTATGAATTATGAATCCACACAAAGATGGAAACAGAGCCCATTGTAAAGTTAGAGGAATCACTCTAAATTACAAAAATCCCTTAAACGTGAATTTTGATATTCTCAAAACCTTTGTTACAAAAAGCCCTAATGCATCAACGTCTGTGCTAAATACTCAAAAAATATCGAGAGATAGAAACAATGTAAAACTTATGACCACCACTGAGCGAAAGGACTATCGAATAGTGTTTGACAAGCGTGTTATCAAAGAAAACTATGTATCTTACCCATATGGATTTTAATTGTACTTGTATATAATGAACAGTAAATGTAAATACTTGTATATTACTGACCGGTAATTGTACAATCATGTTATTGTATAGATGCTAGAAGAAATAAATATTTCAAAATACTTATTTCCTTGTTATTTTTTTAATCCATTGTCAAAAGTGGAAAAGGGTCTTCTTCGTTATTTATTTTACACACACACACACACACACACACACAGAGATATATATATATAGAGAGAGAGAGAGAGAGAGAGATAGCCGGTTCGTTTGGGCCAACGGTAGAGCTGCCAGAATTGGAGGAGATATTCCGGTGCGTTCGATTGGGCGTCTTCCGCTTTTAGAAGCTCTGCCGTCTCTTCCACTCGATATTTGGAAGAGCCGGCAGAGATTCGAAACAAAATGGCGGAAGCGGCCAACGAAACGCGCGCGAGTTGAAGAATGGTTTCTTTTCAGTTGACATTTGTTTTTTTGTTGTCATGTGCAAATATTCGTGTTTTTACTTGCTGAAAAGATTGCTCTTGCTCAGTATCCAGTTTGCGGTGGTAAATATACAGTAAATACTGAATAATTCCTCCGCATGTCTTGAATCACCCTCAGAATTTTTAGGGGCGAAATGGCTTGGGTTCGAAACGTTCTAATATTTCTCGAATTGGTATAAAAAAGTATATATATTTTTATCACTTACACTGATGAATACAAAGCTGCTATTTTGGGGATTGTTCAAGGCCTGTTTAGACAGAAGAAGCTAGCATCATTCTCATCAAATAGCCATTCTTCTACAAACAAGAGCAGTTTATTGTAAAAAGCCGCCATGTTGAATGATTCTAAATTCGTTCGATTGGCTTTCTATTCTGATCGCTTCTGTGAATAGCATTCTCTTCTTAGCAGAGCCCAAACGAACCGGCTAAGAGAGAGAGAATCCAGTTTTTACTGTCATAAATTATTGTCGTCTGCTTGAGACACGGTCATTACCCATGTCACACATTCTTGAACCCCACGGCTAAAAATAAATTTCAAACATTGACTCCACCGAGGATATATTCAACATTCAACAATCGTGTCACTTCCCTCATAAATATGTATTTATCATGAGAGAGAGAGAGAGAGAGAGAGAGAGAGAGAGAGAGATTTTCTTTCACTCCCTGTCGTAACTTGCAATATATTCTACTGACACGCAATATGCGATCAGAAATAGAATGGATCCGTTCACCACTAGTGGAAGTAAGTCCAACCCCTCAACACCTGTGACCTATCGAGGTGGTCGTCTGATCACAGTCGCACTTAAATGCTTACTCCCCCCCGAAATATTGCAAAGACATATTATGTCCGATACCACGTCATCTGCTATCTGATTTATACGGATCGATCCCAGTCCCCACTCGGCGTGATGGTTTACAACAGAAGGGGTCTCTTTATTACCTGTTTAATCGATCCATGCACGTCGTCTGCTTCCAGATCTATTTTTAGACGCCCCATGCACAACAGCTGTCACACCCCAATAGTTCTGAAAATTCCCTGCACCGGCTTGATTGCATCATTTTATATAGACATAGAAGAGAAATTATCGACTATACGTATAAGGCTATCTACTAATATGTCACAAAATTTTGGTGTTAGACTGTTCATAAGTAGTTGAGCTATGGGTAAATTCTACATACTTTTTGGACAACCCTCGTATATGAGTAGTGTATAAAATGTTAATTCTAGCACACTTCGCGATCTACCAAAATGTTAAATTTTAAGATTAGGAAAACTCTTAAGGAAAATCCCAAAAATGTTAAATTTATTTTAAGAAATTAGGAAAAATTCCAAAAAATGTTAAATTTATTTTAAGAAATTAGGAAAAACCCCCAAAAATGTTAAATTTATTTTTTAAGATTAGGGAAACTCCCACAAAAACTTTTTATAACTCGCGAAAAAAGTTATAAAAAAAAGTATTTTGTTTTCTTGCGCAAAAAAACTGGATGTCAAAAGATTTTTAAGGACCTCGTAAAGAATTTATAACTTTTTAAAAAGTTATAAATTTATGCTCAAAGCTTTTAACCAAAGAAAAAGGTAAAAGTATAAAAAAATATTATACGCTTTTACGTATAATATTTTTATTTCATGAAGACTCCGTACTTAGTTTTTCGAAACCCTCATGCGTAAAAGGATCGACATCCATAGTGTATAACTCTATTTGCATTGCGCCTTCACAATCCCAGCCGCTATTATCTAAATTGGATTTTTTTTTGCTATCAGCTTGACTTAAAAGAATGCGACAAAAAACACTTAAATCATAATGTTTATATTCTAAGGCATTGCACGTTTTAGATTTAAAGCCAAAAACATGCGTAAAGTTAGGAACTAGATTGTTTCGACATTTATACCTTATTATTTTTTTTACTTGCCTGTTTCTGTCATTTTCTATTAATTTTGCTAGTCTGTGTGGAATAGGGTCGTATATGTACATTTCTCTATCTTTTTTATCGCGTATGATGTATTGTTTTATAAGACCGTTAAAAGCCTTTTTTTCCGTACAGACGAATTTATCATTGAAATCCATTGTTTGTTTTTGATATATAGATATATTTTTTAAAACCTTTTATTATTCTAGACTTTTTTCATCGCGAAGGACCTCGTAATAAAATTTATAACTCCTTAAAGTTATAAATTTAAAGTTAATTTCTATATTTTTTTTTTAGCTAGAGACCCGGGGTTTAAGCTCAATTAAAAGTTTAGACTTTTTTCTGCAAACTGGACATTCTTTTTTCCTATAAAGTTTTTCACAGTCTTCGCAAATACAGTTATGCCTGCAGTCACTAAAAAGCATAACGGGATCGGAATTTAGACAAATGACGCATTTTTCGTTATCGTAAGCTCTAACGATTCATAACTCCTTGCCATCAGAGGAATCCTCCGGAGGACCGTTAATTAAAGCCCGGCTACTTTCTAGGACTCTTTCTACCATTTTGTAATACAAATCGTCTTTGTTGGTTTCATATGAGTAAGTTTCTACATTAGAGGCGTAATTATAAATAAACTCCCCTGTTTGGTTTTCTAGTCTGTGGAACAGCCTTACTTCGTCCGTTAGCTTTGATAAAACTCGTTATTTCTGGTTTCACGAATGAGAAAAAATCTCGAGGAGCTTGTCTTTCTATATTTTGTATAAAGCATTGGGCTAAAATATCCTGCGGCTTATTTTTTTTTTCGAGTTGATAGGGGATATGTCTATCATAATTTCCATTTTTTTATATTAAAAAAAAATTCTTTAACCGATTAAATTTAAAACAATTTTTAAAAAAAAACTTTTTTCGCTAAATAACTTAAATTAATTTTTGTGGCGTATTGAGGCGTTTCTATTGACCCCATAAAAGCGTAAAATGCGATAATAGTGCCCAACGAAATTTCGTTGTCGAACAAATACTCTCCTACGGATTTAACTTTTTCGTAAGTAGGAAATCCCAGTTTTCGTTTCATCGCGGCAAATTTTTCAGCAAACTCAGTTTCCATTTCCGAGATTTTTTTTAGAGAAATTAAATACTAAACTCACAACGGAGGTTATCGTTTTCATTGTTTTTTTTTTTTTTTTTTTTTTTATAAAACTAGTAATAGTTTAGATTAAATTTTTAAAAAAAAATAGGTTTAAGAAAAAAATATAGTATATAAAAACAATGTCATTTGTTAATGTAGAAAACTTTGATGAAACTAAACTTAATGTAGGGGACCTAAAAGTTTCTACCGCTCCCGTGCCTTATCAAAGGCTTTGTATTTCTTACGAGTACGATGCCGGAATAGCTCCTCTCGTAGTTTGTATGCCTGTACTATTTTCCTACGGAGTTTCGGTGAACAAAGATCCTGTTAGTGAAAAAGTTACTGGATATTCTTTACCTTTAGTTTGTCATGATGAGGAAAACGAAAAGAAATTTAGAAACGTAATGGAAAAGATTACGGGATTTATTAGAAGCGAGTACGCGGAAAATGCTAGTAAAATAAAGAAAGGAGGAAGAAAAAAGCCTATTGATCCGAAAAATCTAACTATTTTTAAATATGTTGGTGAAGCGAGTATTCCCACAATTTATGCTAAGCTTTATACCACCGAAAATAAAAAAGAAATAACTACGCCATTTTTCCGGAAAGCCACACACGCGGAGATTAAGTCTGGAAAGGTAATTTTTTCCAAATTTTTGAGCGGAAATTCCAGCGGAATCTTATATTAAAGAAAAAATTACGTTGTAGCGGTTATAAGAATAGACGGAGTTTTTATAAATGCTTCCTTAGAAACGATACAGATTCGTCTTAAAGAAGCCGTAGTTGTTAAGAAAGTTAAGAGCGATACACAAAGTATACTTTTAAACCTCAACCAAGATATAGAATCTGATGACAACGATGATATTTCCGACTTCGAAAACTAAATTTATAACCCAACCAAGGTTATAAATTTTACAAGTCCAATTGTATTAGTATCGACACATAAGCGTCTTTTGCGCCGGGGTTACTAGACCTAGTTATAAAGTTTATGACGTCACAATGGTTTACTTCTAAGGGTCGAGGAAAAACTATGCAACTGCAACCTTCCCCTTTATTTTTTATTAAAGCGTAGTCGATCTGTTCAACCCCGTTTATGATTATATTAACTCTCGCCTTCTCTTTTAGAACACCGTTCGATTTAACAACCATTAAAGACCCTCTTGTAATTCTACCCGAGGCCGACATGCAGTAGCCTCCTAATCCGTGTTCTGGCCCCGAGCTTCCATTGCCGAAAGAAAACTCGTAATTACCGTTTCCTAAAGCCCCTTTTTCTTCAGCCTGGACGCTTATAATGGGTTAAGGCCCGATAAGCGTAGGCGCTATTACTTTATTATCGTCTACGTAGGCACTAGTTGCGGCCGTGCTCGCGTCTACGTATTGTTTGTTTGCCGCTTGTTGATCTTCTAGAGGCATGCTTATACCCTCCAATCTACGATTACCCATATCTATAATACCAGTAGCTAGAAATTCTCAACCCGCGGACCGAAAAGGTTTTTCGACGTTATCCACGTAATTTTTAGTAGCGGCTTCGTGCGAGTTTATAGGATCGGGAAGAGCTTCCAACTTACGATTGTTCATGCTTATATCCCTATCCGCGACGTATCTTCCTCCCTCAAACTTAAAAGGACTCTATAAAAGATCCACGTAATTTTTATTAACGGCTTTGTTCGGCTCAGTAGGTTCGCCCAGGTTTTTTTTTATTTTTTTAAACTCCATATTTACGTCATCGAGGGCCACATAAGCCCCATTTTCCTTTAAAAATCCCGTTCTTTCGTCGATATAAGATTTAGTCGCGACGTCTTGGGGATTTACGGGGGTAGCGACGTTTTTTAGAGTATTTCCGGTCATGTTAATGGAACCCATGACAGTATTTTCCTCGTACTTACGTAAAAAGTTTTTATTTACGTAGGACAGAGAAACGCCATCGGATACGGCGTCCGATTCTTCGGATCTTCCAAATTTATCAACCGACATATTTTTTATAATTAGTAAAGATTATTTATTATGTTTTGCAGACCCCTGCCTTTTCCCATTTCCATTAGTACGTATAAACATAGGTGACCGCAAAAATTCTGATAACCTTTTTGCACCTCCTCCGATTTGTAGTAAATAGGCCTCTTTTAGTACTTTATTAACTTGTTCGGAGAAGGCAAGCCGTAGCTGTCAAAGTAATGCTTACTTTGTTTATCCTTATGCCAAGCGACCCAATGAGTTCCGGACCATCACTATCGTCTAAGTTTAGTATGCCGCATTCTTTAGTTTTAGGGGTTTTTTTTGGCAGCGTGTCTCGTAAGAATACCCCTCTGAAATTAGGTATTTTTAACGCTTTAGCGGCATAATCTAGCTGAAGGTTGCTTAGAGGCTCATTGGGTAAAGTAACATCTCCAATCTTTATAAGAGGCATTTTATATTAGGGATTATACATTTACGATGTCTTCATTTTTAACCCAGGAATTAAAATCGTTCGAATATCCTTTCCACTTTACTAAAGACTTTTTCTTCCCCTTCTAAATAACTTTTTCTATCCTGCATACTTCTTGGTCCGTCTTTTGCAGCTCGGGTTCGTAAAATGAGCTCTTTATTTCTTCTCCGTTAAGATCTACTATTTTGTAGGTTACGGGATCAGTAAATTTTACCTCGGAAATGGTAAAAATTTCTTCAGTCCATCTCGCAGTGTACCCTTTCTCAAAGGTTTTTTTCTTTTTGGAAATTCTTACTCTATCGCCGACGGAGAACTTGGGTTTTTCTCTTTTTCTTTCTTCTATAGGATAAAGGGTTTTAAAAACCTTGATTTCGTTGACTTTTTTACTAGCGTTAACGGGAGTCATCTTTATAGAAGAATGCCTCGTATTATTATATTCTTTAACTAGATCGGGAAGCGCGTTTATGTAAACGTTCGAAAACTTTGCGGAAAAATACTTCCACATTTTTTCTTTCATAGTCTTAATCCATCTCTCAACGACGCTGGACTTTTCTTCGTTCTCCGTAGAATAAAGCTCGACGAGGTCTTTAACCTCTTTATTATAAAATTCTTTACATTTATCCACCCACATCTTTTCCGGCTTTCTGTCTTTTAAAATACTTTTTAAAGCATCGGCGACTGCTTTTCCCATCTTGTTTTTTAGGGGTATCAGCCAACCGTATTTAGAAAAAACGTCTATAACCGCTAAAAGGTATTTTACTCCTCGGTTAAACTTGGAAAAAGCTTGCATATCCACCAAGTCCGCCGCCCATATTCTATCTATACTGCCTACTTGTACTCTTCTTTTTTTAAACTTTCTCCTTACGGGTTTGTGTAGTTTTTCGGCTAAAAAAATTTTTTTTTAGTTCCCATACCAAAGCGTTTTTTAGTCCCAATTATGTTACTTACCAAAGACCTTTCCATCCTTTCCTTTATAGTGGGATTATAAATACCTTCCATTTCTTTAAGCATGTTTTTATCGCATACCTTATTCCTTGTCTCGGTGTCATTATGCTTTAGATAGCAAAGATCGTGGTGGTAGGCAGCCTTATCAATTCGGTTTACGGGTTTGCTCCATTTTTAGCTCACCTTAGCACTACGTGCTAAAGGTGAGCTATTGTGATCGCCCTGTGTCCGGCGTCCGTCGTCCGTCAACAATTTCTTTAAACATCTTCTTCTCCTAAACCACTGGGCCAATCTTGATGAAACTTGGCAGGTATGTTCCTTGGATAAAGCTCTACCAAAATTGTTCAAAAAATTGAATTCCGACCACAACTCTGGTTGCCATGGCAACAAATAGGAAAAAAAAAAGCAAAATCTTTGAAAATCTTCTTCTCTGAAACTAGAAGGCGCAGAGCTTTGATATTTGGTATGTAGCATCTCCTAGTGGACCTCTACCAAGTTTGTTCATTTGATGCCCCTGGGGTCAAAACTGGCCCCGACCCAGGGGTCACAAGTTTGAGCATAGTCACAAAGAAGGAAAACTTTAAAAATCTTCTTCTCTGAAACTTAAAGGCGTAGAGCTTTGATATTTGGCATGTAGCATCTGCTAGTAGACCGCTACCAAGTTTGTTCATATGATGCCCCTGGGGTCAAAACTGGCCCCGCCCCGGGGGTCACAATTTCCAACATAGGACCAAAGAAGGAAAACTTTAAAAATCTTCTTCTGTAAAACTAGAAGGCATAGACCTTTGATATTTGGCATGAAGCATCTCCTAGTGGACCTCTACCAAGTTTGTTCATATGATGCCCTTGGGTCAAAACTGGCCCCACCCCGGGGTCACAAGTTTGAGCATAGTAACAAAGAAGGAAACCTTTAAAAATCGTCTTCTCTGAAACTTAAAGGCGTAGAGCTTTGATATTTGGCATGTAGCATCTCCTAGTGGACCTCTACCAAGTTTGTTCATATGATGCCCCTGGGGTCAAAACTGGCCCCGCCCCGGGGGTCACAATTTCCAACATAGGAACAAAGAAGGAAAACTTTAAAAATCTTCTTCTGTAAAACTAGAAGGCATAGAGCTTTGATATTTGGCATGAAGCATCTCCTAGTGGACCTCTGCCAAGTTTGTTCATATGATGCCCTTGGGTCAAAACTGGCCCTGCCCCGGGGGTCACAAGTTTGAACATAGGAACAAAGAAGGGAAACTTTAAAAATCTTCTTCTCTGAAACTGGAAGGCGTGGAGCTTTGATATTTGGTATGTAGCATTGCCTAGTGGACCTCTACCAAGTTTGTTCATATGATGTCCCTGGGGTGAAAACTGGCCCCACCCCGAGGGTCACAAGTTTGAGCATAGTAACAAAGAAGGAAAACTTTAAAAATCTTCTTCTCTGAAACTTGAAGGCGTAGAGCTTTGATATTTGGTATGTAGCATCGCCTAGTGGACCTCTACCAAGTTTGTTCATATGATGTCCCTGGGGTCAAAACTGGCCACGCCCCGGGGGTCACAATTTCCAACATAGGACCAAAGAAGGAAAACTTTAAAAATCTTCTTCTCTGAAACAGGAAGGCATGGAGCTTTGATATTTCGTATGTAGCATCTAGTGGATCTCTACTAAGTTTGTGCATATGATGCCCTTGGGGCAAAAGTTGGCCCTGCCACGGGGGTCACAAGTTCGAACATAGGAACAGAGAAGGAAAACTTTAAGAATCATCTTCTCTGAAACTGGAAGGCTTAGAGCTTTGATATTTGGTATGTAGCATCGCCTAGTAGACCTCTACTAAGTTTGTTCATATGATGCCCTTGGGGTCAAAATTGGCCTTGCCCCGGGGGTCACAATTTTGAACATAGGAACAAAGAAGGAAAATTTTATTTTTTTTTTCTCTTAAATGGAAAGGTATAGAGCTTTGATATTTGGTATGTACCATCTCCTAGTGGACGTCTACCAAGTTTGTTCCAAGGATGCTGCTTGGGTCAAAACTGGCCCAGCCCCTGGGGTCACAAGTTCGAACATAGGAACAAAGAAGGAAAACTTTGAAATTCTTCTTTTCTGAAACCGAAAGGTGTGGAGCTTTGATATTTGGTATGTTGCATCTCAGAGTGGACCTCTACCAAGTTTGTTCATATGAAGCTCCTGGATCAAAACTGGCCCCGGCCCGGGGGTCACAAGTTCGAGGATAGGAACAAAGAAGGAAAACTTTAAATCTCTTTTTCTCTTAAACGGGAAGGTGTAGAGCTTTGACATTTGGTATGTAGCATTTCCTAGTGGACCTCTACCAAGTTTGTTCATATGATGCACATGGGTCAAAACTGGCCCAGCCCCGGGGGTCACAAGTTCGAACATAGGAACAAAGAAGGAAAACTTAAAAATTCTTCTTTAAAACTGGAAGGCGTAGAGCTTTGATATTTGGTATGTAGTGATTCTCTTTTAAGTTTGTTTGCCCATCTAAGCGCAACAAGTTCATTGAGTTCAAAATTGGGTCATCTTGGGTCATAAACTAGGTCATTAGGTCAAATTAACCCTTTACCACACAATGCCGCCTTTTGACGCCCCTGGGAAAGAAGCCTTTTGAAAACATTGTGGGATAAGGAGAAAATGCTGGTAACCAGCATTTTCTCCTTTTCCCACAATGTTTTCTACCCTATCAAAGAAAAGTTGCACCATTTGAGCCACATTGAAATTGTCGTCTGCAAAAGCTTTCAATTTGGACAAGGCTAAAACTTTGTCATCTAGTAAAGGGTTAAAGAAATACCTTAATGGCACTCTCGAGGCCATATTATTTGCTCAATTGCCTTGAAAATTAGTTAGAAAGTTTGTCTTTATAAAGTCTCACATATATTAATTTGGGTCAACTTGGGTCATAAACTAGTTCACTGGGTCAAATTAAAGAAATACCTTGTTTGCACTCTGGAGGCCACATTTATTGCTCAAATGACCTGAAATTCGGCCAGAATGTTTGTCTTGATGAAATACCAGATGAGTTTGGATTTGGGTCACCTGGAACCATAAACTAGGTCACTAGGTCAAAATAAAGAAATACCTTGTGGGCACTCTAGAGGCCACATTCTTTGCTTAATTGCCTTGAAAATTGGTCAGAATGTTTGTCTTTGTAAAATCTCACATGGGTCTGAATTTGGGTCAACTGGGGTCATAAACTAGGTCACTTGGTCAAATTAAAGAAATAGCTAGTGGGCACTCTAGAGGCCACATTTATTATTCATTTGATTTGAAAATTGGTTAAAATGTTTCTTTTGATATAGTCAATGACCAGTTCAAGTTTGGGTCACCTGGGGTCATAATCTAGGTCACTAGGTCAAATTAAAGAAATATCTTTAGGGCACTCGAGGCCACATTCTTTGCTCAGTTGACTTGAAAATTGGTCAGAATGTTTGTCTTCATGAAATATGAGTCTGAAATTGGGTCACCTGCGGTCAAAAACTAGGTCACATGGTCAAATTAAAGAAAAACCTTTAAGGCACTCTACTAAGGTGAGCGACCCAGGGCCATCATGGCCCTCTTATTTAGGAGTTAGATCCGGGTTTAGTCTTTTGTTAAGTTTCGTGTCCGGTCTCGTAAAATTATGCCCTGGAGGGTGCATCTCGAAAGGCATGTTATTTATTGCTTTGTTTAGTAAGCTTCCCCTGGCTTTACCTTTTACAAACTGGGTTTTTGTAATTCCGCAAATGGCGCAAGTTCCTTTTACCATGTTTCTACCGTTTTTAGAGACAGTGGGAGTCTCGTTTGACGTTTGTGTTTGTTTTTTACACTTGACACAATAAAGCATTTTAAATATGTCCAATATATTTAAAATGGATATAGACGGTTTTAATCTCGATGATCGTCTAGAAAATAAAAATAATTCCCCATTGTTACCGCAAAGTATGAGGGCGATAATCGTGGGAGAATCTGGCTGCGGAAAAACTAATCTTTTACAGAATCTTTTAATTAAACCGGATGGGTTGGATTACGACAAACTGTTCGTTTTTTCGAAGAGTCTTTATCAACCGAGATATCACATACTTAAAAAATGTTTCGAAGAAAAACTACCTAAAAAAGCCATTTCAGTGGTATTTAAAAAGTATGATGAGGTTAGAAACCAAATCATACCACTCTCAGTTTTTATAGAAAAATACGCAGAAAGTCTAGAAGAACAATCTAACATAGAGTGTAATTATAACGAAAATGTTGGGGATGTTCCCAACCCCAGAGATTTAGATCCCAACAAAAAAAACTTTATGATCTTTGACGACGTGTTATTGGAAAAGCAAAACAAATGCGTCGATTACTATACTCGCGGAAGGCATAGCAACGTAGACTGTTTTTATCTCTCTCAAATTTACTTTGAACTTCCCCGACGAACGGTTAGAGCAAACACTAATTTTATCATCCTTTTTCCCCAAGACGATAAAATGTTAACCATATTTACTACGATCACGTCTCTTGAGACATGTCTAAAAAAGAGTTTAAAAACTTGTGTGCTATTGCGTGGGAAAAAACCTTACGGCTTTGTCGTTATAGACCGAAGCAGCGGTAAAAACAACGGAAAGTATAGAGAAGGCCTTAACAACTTTTATATTCCAGAATAGCTTAAAAAAATTCTCATTTTTTTTAAAATGGAAGCAATACTAAAAGAAATATCTAAAAAGATGGATAAGATTCTCGAAAGGCTGGAGTCTAAAGAAGAGTTAGAAATCATAGTAAGCGACAACAAGACTAAATTTTCGACGTTTTTTATGCCTGAAATAGAGCTAACCAAAGGTAAAACTTTTAAAAATTGCGCTTATTAACCTCGAAACTTACTACTCTTTTCCGAACATTACTAAAGGCAACAATGTCTTTAGTTACTCCCCCGATGGTGGAATCTCATGGCCTAAAATAACGATTCCAGAGGAATGTTACGACATTGTCGACATTAACCACGAAATTTCCAACCAGGTGAAAAGAAAAGGACATTGGGATCCCATTAATGAGGACTACTTTATTAAAATTTCTGCAAATACAAACACCTTAAAGGGTAGTCTCACCTTGGAAAATAATTACCAAGTAAATTTTAATCACCACAACTCCATTGCTAAAGTGTTAGGTTTTATTCATGCAAAATACGGTCAAGGATTTTACGAGTCTGAAAACCAGGTAAATATCAACAGTCTTAACAGCATCCTCGTTAAAATAAATAATATCTCCGGAAGTTAAGTTAAAAGCGATATAGAAAATACGATATACTCTTTTTTCCCCTAACGTTTCCCCGGGATACAAGATAGTAGTAGAAAGACCGGTTAACCTTTCTTATTTTTTAATACCAAATAATAAATTAATGTAACCCTTACAGATCAGAATGGGAAGTTGCTTGACTTAAGAGGGGAAACCCTTACAATAAGATTTCACATTAAAGAGGCATAAAAAAATATTTATCCCTTTTAAGGATAAATATTTACTTTATAAAATGACGAATTATACTAACGTAAAAGTTAATATCTCTGAAGGGCAGATAGCTAAACTAAAAAAGGCTATTAGTAATAAATCTCCTACTAGTATTTGCTTAGGACACGAAGACCTTAAGGGAGAACATATTTTAGCCCTTACCAATAGGCAAATAAAAAGGATATCTTCTGAGAACGGTGTCGGCGTAACGCTTAATATGAGCGCCGCTCAACTTAAACATAACGTGAGTATTAAAGGAGGATTTTTAGGAATGCTGGCCGGTTTAGCCTCCGCGGCATTACCGGCACTAGCGAGAACGATCCTTCCGGCATTAGGAGTCGGAGCTCTATCCGGTTTAGCTAGCACGGGAGTCCAAAAAGCTCTAGGTAATGGTCTTTTTCTTAAAAAAGAAAGTTGCGTTTGTCGAGTAGAAACGGACGGAAAAAGAATTTTGCTAGAGCCAAAACCTGATGCGGAATTAGAGTCTTTTGGCGATGGTCTTTTTTTAAAGCAAAGGGGAAACTTTTACGACGGAAGAGGACTTCTTTTAGGACCAAACAGTCCTTTCGCTAATATCCCCATTTTAGGCTCTATACTATAAGTTTTTTATACGCTTAAAAAATGCATAAATTTGGTAGTAAAATTCCGCAAAAACCGCCCTTAAGCAAACAACCAAAAACGATCTATTGGATACCAAAGATGGACATTCGTTACCCTCCGCAAAAAGAAAACCCAGTAACTTGGAAAATTTTTGCGCAAAAAGATATAACCGTAAAGCCTAAGGAAAGCCAGACTATTAGTTTATGTTTGGATTTCGGATGGTTAAAGGTATCGTTTCAGTTTCGTTAACGCAAGCTCTGAAAATAAAACAGCTTAGCGCGCAAAACGAAACCGTTTCTGAGGATGCCGAAGATATTTTTCTTACGATCGTTAACAATTCAGAAGAAAGTTTAACTATAAAAAAAGGCGAGACTTGTTGCTTCATAAAATATCTCGTTTAAAAAAATTTCTATTATAAAGAAATGGACACAGACATGGATATAGACAAGTTATACCCTGAAACACCTTCCGCTCCTCCAAAAGATAAGTTATACCCCGAAACACCTTCCGCTCCTCCAAAAGATAAGTTATACCCCGAAATACCTCCCGCTCCTCCGGAAGATGGAGGGCAGGAGTATAGGATGCAAAAAATCAGCGAGATACAACGTATTCTTGAGGCAGAAAAGGAAAAAAGAGAGGCTCTTAGTAAAAAGTATCACAGAGCCGTAAAGATAGTAGACAACGTTGATGTCGCTCTTATTGAAGTTACGATGGGACTCAGTGGGGGGACGTGGGTCTTTTATCGATGGTAGTGGCGGCTCCGATTGTCGTCGTAATGGAAGGCATCGCTATAAGTATCGTGGGTAAGTAGGTGACTAAAAAGTGTGCGACAAAAGCGGAAAAGCACGAAAAGATAAAAATGTTAGCCCTGTCAAAGTCGAACACCATCTCTTCACACATTTCCAAAGCTTTCGTCTATGAAAAGGTTAGCGATGAAGAGTTTCAGCTTATACTAGAGGAACTGGAAAAGTATAAAAGCATGAAAGAAGAAGTGAGGGGAAAAAAATAACAGTCTCAGCAACGAACAGCGCGAATCCCTTATCGAGAGAGGAAGAGCAGAGCAGAGAGAGTCCTTTCGTAAGCTGGTTCAGAAGCATAAAAATTAGACCTAAAATAGGTTTTAAAATAGGGTTTAAACTAGAGTTTAAAACGGGATTATAAAAAACATGTCGTCTTTTAAAATAGAGAAATGTCTTTTATAAAGATTACGGATCTAAAAAAAGGGACGAGCTAGTAAAAGAGCTCGTTGAGACTAGAAAAAGAATCCGGGATAATTTGCTGCAAGAGCAAGTCGGTGAGCAAACGCTGCAAAAGGACCTCAGTACTTTTTATAAGCCTATAACGGATACCCAAAAAGAGACCACCGAAAAGCTAGCGAAAGAAATTAAGGAAATCGCTCCTCAACCTATTATATTTCCGCCAGTAAAAAAGGAAGAAGAAGACACAGAGTTTATAGCGCCGCTAGCTAAAAGTTACATGGATTTGCGTTCTACTAACGGTGAAGAGGTTGATAGAACCTGGGGACTAGAAAGGTACGGTAAAAATATGGGTAACAAAAAAATTGCTATTGTAGACAACAACATTTTCGTAGACGATAAAGAGTATGAGGGAACCAAGGGTCTGTGGGAACTCATTGTTAAAAAAAAAGACCTAGCGATTTTACTAAAGATGACTATGACAACTATGCCAATTTGTTGTTCCAAACCGGCTCTATAATTAAAAAGGACGGTGGTGTAAAAAGGACTGGGGACAGGTACAAGCTAGAAAATATAATTTTACCTATTTGGTCAAAGAGACAGCCCTCAGAATTTTTTACTGGTAAAGGTATTCGCTCCAACGTGATTCCCTGCGATCCGGTAGCTTTGATATAAGAACTGAAAACATTATTGGCTAGTAAAGGCTGGTAACACCGGCTTGAGAAACAGAACTGCCGAGGTATGTGATGAACTAAAAAGACAAAAACTCTTAAGTCCAAAGGAATATAAAAAACTAATGTCGTTATTATAAAAGATGTTTATACCATACCGTCATGGTTTTACTAAAAAATATACCTATGGCGGGTCGGGGATCTTTGACAGCAATGCTAGTTTTTTTTACTAAGCTATTTACCAGCAATGTAGCGAAACAACTCACTTCCTCGACTCTCGATGTTGGTAAAAGTCTAGCCAAAGAAGGGGCTAAAAAAGCTTTAGAGGCTGGAAAAAGCGCTGACGTAGACGTGGGTAAAAAGATTGTAACGAAAGCTTTTAGGAAAAAAAAAGCTCCAAGTTATACCGCCAATAGAATAGTAAATAAATACGTCGGAGACTGGGATATTAACGCCTTAATAGAAGGAAGCGGAACAAAAAATGCAATCGCTATACAAGACCTAGTTAAACGCATAAACGCCGGTTCCGGACTTAAATTGGTATAAAAATTTTCTTCGGTATTAAAAAATGGATATTACAGATGTGAAAAAAAAATCCGCTAATAGACGAAACCATAGAAAAGTACGAGTGGTTTGAGTACGAACCAATATCGGGCACAAGACTTAACAACGATTCGACCATGAGAAGAATCAACGTTCCACCTCAGAGAATTTTTACTCACCCGTGCGAAAGTTATTTGCTAATCGAGGGTCGTTTAACCAAAGCCGATGATACAGACTACGCGGCCGCGGATAATGTCGCTTCAACGAACAACGGGCCTATGTATCTTTTCAGTAACATAAACTACGAAATTTCGTCCGAAACATTGGAATCCCTACAAAACCCCGGTCAGGCTACAACGATGCTCAGGTTGTTAACATATTACGATGATTTTTCCAAGTCAAAGGGATTAAACCAGTTGTGGTACAAAGACACTTCTGTCGAAGCAAATAGCACGAATAAGATGGGTTTCGGTATTAGAAAAGCGTACGTAACTAGAAGTCCGGCTGAAGTAGGAACCTTTAGATTTAAGGTGCCACTTAAACACATTTTTGGGTTTTGCGATGATTACGATAAAGTTATTTTCAGCGTTAATCATTACCTTACTCTAACGAGAACTGACAATGATGCTATTTTTAGAGCTAATGGAGTTGACCCCGGGAAAAATTACCCTTAATAGAATTCTTCGGTATATGCCTCACGTTGAGTTTGAAGACATGACAAAACTCGGGCTATCTAAGACGATAGAATCTAAAGATCCTTTGCCGGTACTTTTTAGAGCGCGGCAGTGTGAAAGCATACCCGTCAATCAAGCAACCTATAGTAGTTATATAATGCGGATTCTAAGAAATGCCCCCCGCCCGCATATCGCATCCGATTTGTAATTATGGTTAATTTAACCACACATTAAAAAATTACCTATGTAAAAATGTGTATTTTAACCACACTTATGGTTAAACAACAAGCTTAACTCATCCAACCACACTTATGGTTAAACAACAAGCTTATCACATCCAACCACACTTATGGTTAAACAACAAGCTTATCACATCCAACCACACTTATGGTTAAACAACAAGCTTATCACATCCAACCACACTTATGGTTAAACAACAAGCTTAACTCATCCGACCACACTTATGGTTAAACAACAAGCTTAACTCATCCAACCACACTTATAGTTAAACAACAAGCTTATCACATCCAACCACGCTTATGCCACAACACCAGGCTTACACTAGCACAGGCTTTTAAGACTCCACATCCCCCTTAACACACCTCCTCCTCCCTTATCTAATTTCATAAACACAACTGCTTATAAAATCCATAACATTCATATACCCCTCTCTTTAAGTTCACCAATCAAACCGGCATAACCTCATTCTTAACCATTCTCATCCAGTTTCAATTTTTAAAAAAAATTTTCATTTTTCCAAAATACCTCGCTAAACCCCACCTCAATCACATCACCACAAACCCGCAAGCCGGCACATTATTAACCCACAAACACGCATATCTCCCCCTCTGGAAAACCAGGCTAACCGACAAATAACGCGTTGGTTTGCCAGTTGCCATGCTTGAGAAGGGTGGGGTGGATTAAGAAAAAAAAAAAAAAAAAAAAAAAAAAAAAAAAAAAAAATTATAAAAGTAAAAACTGAAAATTTTATTTTTAAATCTTAAACAATAGCATATACATGAAAAGTGTATAAAATATATGTTAAAATGAAGAAAGTTTTAGAAAAATTAACAAAAGAAGAGAGAAAAAAATTAAACAGATGTTTAAAAGATAGAGTAGTGCTATTTATAAATGATTATAATATTCCTAATGAAAAAATTGTTGCTTTAGTTTTTGCTACTGCTGCTGGGACTGGTAGAAATATTACAAGAATAGAAGCAGCTTTAATGTATTTTATAAGCAAAGAAAAAATTAGAAATGAAAATGATTTTAAAATAGGTGTTGGTTATCTCACAGATATTGTTACCGCTGGTGAAAAAATAAATATTTTATTTGAATTATCTTCTCATAAAAACTTTTTAAATAAAATTATTTTTCCTTTTTTAATTTTGGTAAGAGAAGCAACTGATAAAAAATTTGTTTTAAATCTTAAATTTAAAGATGGTAACTTTGAAGAAGATAAACCAAAAAATATTAATAAAAGTAAAATATTTACATTTGATGAATGTGTTATTTGTTTAGAAGAAGAATCAAAGGTACATTTTGTTGATTGTGGGCATATTTGCTTATGTAAAAACTGTGATAAAAAAGCTGCTTCAGTTGTTTGCCCAGTTTGTAAAACAAAAAATAATATTAAGCGAAAATTTTAAATATTTAATATTTTTACTATATTAAATATCTTAATTCGTTTTTGGTCTTGCCCCTTGTTGCTCATATTTTTTTCTTTCTTCTTCAGTTAGCTCTCTAATCCTATAATGTCCATGTGCCAAAGTGTTTACTCCATCAGGTAGTATAAATCTTTTATCATCTTTTGCACTTAAGGCGACCTTATTTATTCGTTCCGTGTATAACTCATGTTTTTCGCTTCTAATTCTGTGCACCTCTCTATATTTTTCTTTCTTTTCTTTATCAAACAAGCAATTTTTATAGTCCTTATGCATGATATCACTTTTAATTACTGATTTATTAATTCCCTTACATTTTTTAATTTTCTTATCATCTTGTATATCGTAACTATACAACTTTGCACTTAGCCCAACAAACTCAGTAACATTTTTCCCACCACATTCATCTTTAAACATACCAATCACCTTTTTATTTATATCAGTTGGTATTCCAGAGGGATGGTCTAACGGATAATTACTTGTATCAAATCTTTCTGTTACATCACTCGATATATCCTTATAAAAATCTTCTGTTTCAATTTCATACATTAAACTATCTGTATCCGTAAAAAAAAGTCTTGCTTTTTTACCATATTTTGCTTTAATATAACAGTAATGAAAGTCAAACATCAAAGTTTTACTTAAATCAAGAATACACGTACCTAAATAAACTGGTTTATCAAAATTTATATGCGTTTTTTTCATATGCATTCCTATTAAGTTTTCGTCAAAAACTTTTACATGTCTAAAGTTAGGTTTTGCAGCTAATTTTTCCGATTTCATTTTATTAGTAACTAACTTAAAATCAATTCGATTTCTAATGTTTTCCATTGTCTTACCAAACACACTATTATTCATTAACTTAAAAAAGTCTTTTTCAAACTCGATTTTTGTTTTTGCCCTTTCTTTTGTATTTAAATCAATATAAGGTTTTAACCAAGCACTTTCTTCAAATGTTATTCCTCTATGAATACTCGTTATTTTCAAACCAAGATATTCGTATAATTTTAAATTTTTATAATGAATAACGTATTTTTCTTTATCATTTAAGTTAGGAATTAATTTTTCTACTTTTCCTATTTTTATCCTTTCTGGTGCTAAAGGTAATTCATTATGTGAATCATGTAATTCTTTAGGATATTCTAAATCTACCTCTAATATACAAGGGTATCGCCTCCAATTTTTTAATTAACTATTACTCATCCATTTAAAACCACGCGTGGGAAGAGGTTCAGACATTGCCCAGCCATAAAGATTATTAGCATCTAAATATATATTATACTTATTTTTCCTGTTTCGCTTAAACCTTTTTCCCATATATTTATTATTTGCTTTTCCATATCTTTTAATAATGGTTGATACTCCCCCTCTAATACCTTTTTCTATCATCAAGAGCATATCAGGGTCGGATAAAAGTTCATATTCTACACCAGTTTTTTTTAATGCCGCATCCCATGCTAAACCTGGTGCTGTATAATAGTGAGCGGGATCCAAGCTATAAATTCTGTGGCAAACACTTCTAAAGTTTTCAAAGATATCAGCTAAAAGTAAAACATCAACTTCATTATACAAATCGTGGTAATCTCCTAAAGTTTTCATATTAAATTTATCCCAAACATTTTTCACGTGATCATAATATTTATCTTTTATATGCCCATTATTTAAACTCGAATAAAATTTTTCTTTTGGTGGTAGTTGCGTTTCTTTAAACCTTTCTGGTGAATCCATATATTCATAAGGATATACCCCCTTTTTAATTACTAAATCGAGCTTATCTCCTGAATAATACTTTTTAAGATTATTAAAATTATCTTTATCTAAATTTTTAGCGAGTTTTGCTAAACTTCTATCCATAAACTTAAAACTATCGAGAAATCTTATTTGATGATAAAAAGTTTTAGTGGTTCCATTTTTATCTACATAATTTCTAACAGGTATTTTTTTCATAAAACTAATATACTTTTCATCGTTGTTACGTATGCAATCAATTTCCCCGTCAGTTTCAGCGAGATTTTTTTTATAAATAAATGGCTATCATATCCACTTAAGTTATGAAAAAATACAGGAGTAAAGTTAGGCTTACAATACTTAAGATTACATAAATTATGCGCGGCCCCTCTATATTTACCAGTAAAATGACAGTGGTCTCTAACCTTTTTATTTTTATCAGTAAAATCATCTTTACCGCAAATCCAACATTTTGTTTCTTCTTTAAATTTATCTATTTCTTTTTTGTTAAATATTATTTCCCTTTTCGGAATATTAGCAATCTCTTTAATATCTTCCGTTAACATTTCAACAAATTCTTTTGTTACATTTTGCCCCCTATAGCTTACTAACTTTGATTCAAATATTTCTTCATAAAAAGATTTAATATAATAGCCAAAACTTGATGGTTCATGTTTTTGTGTTTTTATTGTGTAACTTTCCTCATCTCTGTTTTTAAGGTTGGAATTATCTTTAACCAACGGTTTGATAAAACTTTCAAAATCAGCATAAACAACAAATGGAACCTTTTCTGATCTATAATAGTTTTCGAACTTTTTCATCGTTTTTTTATCGGGAAGTTTTATAGTAACAGGTTCATGTTCTTTACAGTATTCTAAATGTTTATTCAAGGATTTTGCACACCAAAAAGAATTTAAGCATCTTAAACAAAAAAACCTTCTACCCTTATGTTTTGATGTTTGGGAGGCTAACAAACGACTAAGGTTATTAACCAAACAACAATGTTTTACTCCATCTTTTTCTATTAAAAGTAAAATAATATCCTTTTCTCTTTGATACACGAAATCACTAATTCTAAGAGGATAAATATCTCCTTTTTTATAACCAAGAACAGAAATGGATAAAGATGGGTTTGTTTTTCAAATTTACTAATATCTTTTAAACTAACAGGATATTCTATTCCTTCCATATTTAAACTATTTTCCTTTAATTTTAAATCATTATCTATATTTTCTGGATGGTTATTTTTTGGATTTAATGCTCTTAAAACATGCCATAAAAAGCATTTATTATCACCATTTTTCATATTAATGATGGCCTTTTTAAAAGCTAATTTTTCTGGTAATGGAATGTATGACCTTGCTCTTAAAGGATTATATGATACAGTGTGTAATTGTAAATCTAGCACCCTATAAAATCTCCATCCAGTTTCTGAAATTCTTAAAAGTTTTTCAAGTTCCTCTAAAACCTCTTCCATCATTGTATCATATAAATCATTTGCATCAGTTCCTTCTAAATTAAGAACAAATGAATCAGAATGAAAATTAGCATTTTTTGTTTTAAAACCTTCTTCTGTATCTTTTATTAAAGTACATTGAAGAACTAATTTTACTTTATTACCTCGGTTATTATTTAAAGCGTTTACTATTTCATTACGTGTAAGTTCTAAAAAATCACACGGGCCATAATTACTCTTACCTTCTATTTCATATCGTTTATAAAATCCTCTTAAAGCAGATTCTCCTTCAACAATTTTAACTTTATCTTTTTCACTATATAATTTTTTAATTTTATTTTTAAGCGCATTAAGTTCTGGTGAAATACTTGGTTGCACCACTCTAACATTTTCTAAACTTTTTAACAAATTTTCAACTGAAGAAGATGGTGGTGTAATAGCTCTTGGTCTTCGTGTTGATGGTTGCGCAATTGTTGGTTGTAATACGGGTACATTTATGTTTTCAACTCTCGTATCTAATATAGGTCTACCCCAATTATTTAAAAATTGAATTAATTCCTCTCTCCTTAAACGAGAAAAGCCCCTTAATCCCCTCTCCCTCGCTAAATTCCGTAATCCTTTTACTTTATATCTACTATAATCAACATCCATAGTTTTTAAATATAAAAATCATTCCTTAAGTCAATTTTATTATTATTTTCAAAATAATAAAATTAAAGAATATCGATTTTATATTTATCCTTCCATACTCGACCATTCCAATTTTCTATCGTTTGTGGACATCGATCTATAAATTTACTTGCCTTGTAAATGGATGGAAATGTTTGTTCTTCGCCCGTTTCTACATCCTTTAAACTAACTTTTTTTGGATTTTTTGCGATATCTTTTAATCTTTCATAATTAGGAATTTTTTTAAATCCTTTTTTATCTTCTTTTTCCTCGGGGTATAACCCATGCTTTTTTGCAATTTCGACAAACTTATTTTTATTCCAGTAAGAATAAAACTTAATATTGTTTTCTTTTAAAATATTTTTTAAATCAGCAATCTTTGGCATTTTTATATAATGAAAAAATTACTTAATATACTACGCTCATTTTATTCCCATCACTCTGAAAGTTAATTAACCTATCACTAAGTAAAACGGCAAATGCTATAGTATTTACAGGAGGATTTGCATTAAATGTTGTTTTAATATGAATATCAGTTACAGAATACTTTAACTTTTTACTTTGCTTTGATACGTCAAACACAAACAAAGGAAAGAGATTTTTATAATCTGAAGGAGTAATATTAGGGTTTGATACTAATTCATCCATTTTAAAAAACTTTTTTCTAAACAAAGCAGCTTCACTATATATTCTACTAATTTGATTAGCGGTAAAATTTATATCGTAATCATATAACGGATATTTTTTCGAACCTAACATTAGATAAATATTTTTGACATTTAAGTTGTTAAATATAGCCGGGTTTTGTTCTTGATTATCACTTTTACCAGTTTGAAAACCAACAATTAAAAAACGTGGCACCTCAGGAGATGATTTAGCTGATAGCCTCCAAGTAAAACCTGTTGCTGCCTGTGGAACCGCAATAGAATCGCTTTGTATCATTCTATACCTAACTGGAAATTTTTCTTTTTTCTCAATAAATTTATAAAGTTCCAACTTGTTACTATCTTCCGGCTCTACATGGGGCATAAACCAAGATACCTTCAGTAAATTAACTCTACCAGCATCGGTACCACCAGCTCTAAAAATTGCGTCGTTGTCATCATTTCTTGTTAAGGTTAAAGTTTGTTTCATACCATATAAAACTTTATTGTAATCTTCGCAAAAACCGAATATATGTTTTAGGGGTATCCTAAAACTAAATGTTCCAACTGGAAGTGAACTAAAAATATACTGTCTTCTTACTAAAAAACCAGCATCAGTACCACTGTCTGCATTTTCTCCGGTATCCTTATACCACAGCTGGTTTAACCCTTGTGATTTAGAAAAGTCATCCGGGTATTTTAAAAGCCCGAGTATTGTTGTAGCCTGATCAGGGTAATTAATTGATTCTATCTCTTGTCCACTAAGTTGATATCTAATATTTTTAAACAGATACATCAGACCATTATTTGTTAAGGTAACCTCATTAGCCGCCCCATAAGTGGTACCATCATTTTTTACTAATTCACCTATAATTTGTAAATATGACTCAGAAGGGTGATAAAAAATATTTTGAGTTTCGATATCAATCCTAATATTTCCTCCAGAGTTGTTAAGATTGGTTCCTGTAATAGGTTCATACTCATGATATTCATATTCATCAATACCATCATCCTTTATAATCGGCGCTTTAATGTTTAAAATATCCATTTGTGTTTTTAAATATGCAATTATAATTTTTAAGTCAAAAATCCATATCTGAAGGAAAGGTTTGTTTTCATCATTTACAAAAACACCTTTAATTTTAATAGTTTTTAGTTTATTAGCATTAAGATTTTTTCTCATTTTAATATACATCTGATTACCGTAAACTAAGGTTATTGGCGTTATTTCTTTTTCTTCAAGATAGGTATTTACATCATCTTCAAAATCTTTAACAATATCTACGTTTTCTGGTGAAAGTTTAACGAGAACTTTTTTATATTCATATATCGTATCGTCTACGCTAACAATTTCAGATTCTTCATTAATTTTTAGGATAGCATTAAGGATACCAACTCTTTTTGTGTTAAATTTTTTGTATTCCGTTAATTTAAATTTTAGCTTCGTCATTCTTTTTTATTTAATATTAAAATTACTTATATTACTTTTATTCCTTTACCTTTTTTATTATTTAATTTTTTAACTAAATCTTGTATGGCAATGGCACTACCATCTATTAAGGTGTTAATATTTTGCGTTGCAGGTTGAGTTGTTGTGATAAACTTTTGTGTATATTTTTTTAAAATCTTTTTAGATTTTGGCGTCAATACCTTTTCAACTAACTTTTTACCTGCATCAACCGCGGCACTCTTTCCAACCTCTAACGCTTTCTTTGCTCCTTCCTTAGCAACGCTCTTCCCAACGTCAATTGCTGAAGATGCAATTTGTTTAGCTGCGCTGCTTGTAAAGAGTCTTGTAAGAAAATTAGCTAAAGTATCAAATATTCCTGCTCCTCCATAAGCATAATTTCTTTTAAATCCTCTTTTATGCGGTGTAATCATTTTATAGTATAGTCATTAAATTTTTATAACTCTTTGATTTTAATACACCTTGCCTTTTTAATTCATCACATATACTTACCAACTCATTTCTTAAACCAGTATTACCAGCTTCTTTACTAGCCATTAGGAGATCTAATCTTTCTAATAGTGCGTTAGAGTCAGATGGGATAATGGTAATTCCTTTTCCAAGTACTGAATCATTCCAAATGTTGGAAAGAATGTTATTCCATTTGTATGCTTTACTGCTTTTTGGAAAACTACTTTTCGGGTCATTATTGTGATGGAGGGTACCGCTTTTTATCATTATCTCCTTGTAATCATTAAAATCCTCTTCATCATATTTACTTTTGTCTGGTTTTTTAGCAACAATTAACTCCCACAGACCAGGCGTACCTTCATAAGTTTTATTTGCAAATAAAATATCATTTCCTAAAATTTCAACTTCCTTATTGCCAATATAAAATTTGCCTTTTTTGTCATATAACCCATACGTTGTATCAGCTTCATCCTTATTGGTAAATCTTCTTAGTTGCTTTTGTGCAAGTGATCCAATAAGCAATAATGGTTCTTCTTCATCTTTTCCAAATATTTCATCCAATTCTTGCAATTCTGTAATTCTCCTTAACATTTCTTCAGAATTCGTTTCCGATCTTTCATAAGCTTTTATAGAAGGAAAGGCTGGAAACGTAATAGCTTTAGGTAAGTCTTCAATCCCCTTTTTAATAGGTTTAAGTCCTTCTGTAATTTCCTTTGTTGAAGCTTTTTGTGTTTCTGTTATAGGTTTAAAAAACTTTGAAAGGTCCGTTTGTAATTCAGTTTCACCCGTTCTCTCTGCAAGTTGGCTATCACGAATTCTTTTCTTTGTTTCAAGATATTCTTTTACTATTTGGTCCCTTTTTACAGGGTCAGTCACCTTTAAAAATGCCATATTTTTTAAAGTAAAAAAATTTTTTTATCTTATTTTTTTAATCAGTATTACCTATTTCACAAGCGCAAGAACATTTAAATTTAGGACATGATACTTTAATTCGTGGTATGATTTTTTTCCACCAACCTCCGAAAGGACTCACGCGCTTCTTGTCTCCCCCTTTCAATCAAAGTTTCTTCATTTTCAGCCGTTATCTTCTTTTTAGATTTACTTCTTATCTCATTTTTAATATCTTTATATTTTTCCAATTCCTCCATAATTAATTTAAATTCATCATCAGATATATGATTATCAAGTAATGCTTTTGATATATGCGTGGATATTGTGTTGAGTTTGGTATCAGCAATCATTTTTATCTTCCGATGTTTTTCGCCTTTACTTCTTGTGGTTCTTACGGCATATTTACCAGCAACACTCATTAAACCAGTAACAAGGGCTGATGCTTCTAACGCTATTACCACGGGTATCGCAACTACGGTTGACAATAAACTAATTCCTCCTGCACCACTTACCATTGTCATGGTAATTAAAACTGTATCAATATTATCCACTATATTAGCGGTTCTATAATATTTTTTTGCAAGAGCATCTCTCTTTTGAACTTCACTTTCAAGAAATGACTGAACTTCTGATATCTTTTTTAAACGGTATGAATGGCCATTGTCATTACTCATTAAGGATAATTCAATAGGCGGAGCATTTGGTGTATTTTGTTCATTAGGTAAGCTCGGATATATCTTTTCTTTCAATTCCATTTTTAATTAGAGGGATGTTTTTTAAATTGTGTAACAAACACGGCACAAAAACTCATTTTCCTCAATTTTTAATAGCTTACTCGAAATGTTTGTAATAGTAATGATGACATCAATGGTATCCTCAAGAATAACTTCATTTGATAAACTTAATTGCTTTAATTTTAAATTATAAGATAGTGAGGTTAAAACAACCCCCCTACTCATTAAAAAGCCAAAACCTAATACTATTGACTTCGTTTCACCTGGTTTTAGTGTTAGGGGTTGCTGAGTAAAAATTTCCCAAAGAACAGGATTAACCTTTTTAGGAGGATGTTTAACTTTTAATGGTTTCCAAAAAATTGTTTTTGGTTGAACTATTTTAGGTTTAACTCCAAATTTATTAACGTTCATGTTTTTTTATTTATAATATCGCTCCTAATATAGGAATATTAGCAAATGGGCTATTTGGTCCTAAAAGAAGCCCTTTTCCATCATATAACTTCCCACCTTGTTTTAAACACAATCCATTGCCAACAGATTTTAATCCTTTACCTTTTGCTGGCCCGAGATAAAGACCTTTTCCATCAGTTTCCACTTGACATACGCAACCACCTTTTTTAAGGTAAAGACCTGATCCCATTGCTTTTTGTACTCCTGTTGAGGCTAACCCGGATAAAGCACCAACGCCTAAAGCAGGTAAAACAGTTCTTGCTAATGTAGGTAGAACTGATGACGCTAATCCTGCTAACATTCCAAGAAAGCCACCTTCTACTTTCATCTTTTGCTTAAGTTGTTTTTCTGTCATTCTAATCGTGGTTCCCCTACCAGCTTCATAAGCTTTGGCTATTTTATTTGCTTGTGATTTGGTCACAGCAATTATATCATTACCTCGTAAGTCATCAAAATTTAAACGAATACTTACCGGACAACTAGCTTTAACTGCATGATTTAGCTTTTGCTTTTGCCCTTCTGATATATTTACTTTAACAGTAATGTAATTTGTCATTTTATATATATTTTATTTTTATTTATCTTGCTTCTCTAATATGAAATCTGATTGTTAAATTCTCACCTCTAAGATTTAGTAATCTTCCATCTTGGTCAGTAATTGATACATTAAGGTTATGTATTTCATTTAATGTTAATGGTAGATAAACCAGATTTACTGGATTTTCTATTATTTTATACCCCGGTGAAACATTAGGAAAAAATGAATAAATTGTGTTTCTTTGCGAACCATTGACATAACTACCTGAAATTAAATCTATATTAACGAGTAAGCTATTAATACTAAGAATATTTACTACATTTTCAGACTCGTGAAATCCTTGTACATATTTTGCTCTGGTAAATCCTAAAACTTTACCGATAGAATTTGGTTGATTAAAATCTACTTGATAACCATTTTCAACATTAAGAACAGACTTTAAGGTATTAGTGTTCGCTGATATATTAATCCAGTATTCTTCATTAATTTCATCACAATGACCTTTTTTCCTCATTTCTTGTTGAATAAAATCATTAATATCAACTAAATCATAACTTCCTTCTGGTATTTTTATTTTTTCCCATGAAGCACCATTGTCTGGTGAATAAACTAAAGTGTTGTTGTTAGAATCAATATTTGGAAATGAATACTAAGTTTCAAGATTAACCAATGCTATTTCATATTCTTTATCCTTTTCTAATTGAAGCGGTGGAGTAAATCTTGTGTTAAAATTTGTTTTGCTGTCACTTACAATAATTTGAAACGATGTTTTATGGTCAGTGTTTTTAACAATTTTTTCTAAAAGTTCTTCCATCTTTTTATTTACTAAAAAGATGTTTAAATGTATAAAAATATATCTTTGGGGTAAGATATATTTTTAATCGGAAAAAACGCTTATCCATTAATAACTTTTTTTCTTTAAAAGAAATATCATAATTATTAACATTTATTTTTAAGCTGTAGCCAAGTAAGCATAGCATATTTCTTATTTTATTTATATAATTTATTACTTTTTTTCTTTGTTGTAAATGTTTTTTGTTTGTTTTATCTTCCTTTTCTTTCTTAAAAAGCTTTGCATTATACTCAATGTTGTTAAGTAATTCTGAAATATTATTTTGAAGAAAAAAAACACATACATTTTTTTCATCCATTCCCGTAAAACTTTTTGCATAGTAATCATATTTTTTTCTTAAACCTAAAATAATAAACATTTTTTTTAAAATATCTTGAAGTATATTCTTCTTCATTTATTATTTCATAAACTTCTTCTACTGATTTTTTTATACTTTCTTCAAGATCATTTACAGTTCTATCAATAAAATTTTTATCTTCAATTTCATTAAGCGCAAAACGTAACAATTGTGTCATCTTTTTTATGATGCATATATTATTTTTCAAGATTAACAAAAAAAATTTCAATTTTTTAAAAAAAATTAATAATTCTAATAATTTTTTAGCATGTAAAAGTTGTCAAATCCATTTCTATACTTACCATTTTCTTTTTTACTAGTTAAATCAATGATAACAAAACCATGTGGTCTCTCCCAGCAATCTTTACAAAAGTTAATAAACTCATTCTTTGTCATATCATCCCCTACATGGTCGCTATAAATATGGTTAAGATTTTTTAAATCTTGTCGGAACAAACATATAAAGTTTGCATTTTCCCTAATAGTTTGTCGGGGTAATCTAAAATAATTTTGTGCTAGGTAAAAGCAATCAGCGTTACTATGTCTTCCTCTAACATAGTAATTCTCGCATTTGTTTTGTCTTTCTAAAAGTAAGTCGTCAAAAATCATTAAGTTTTTATTTTCAACATTTAAATTTCTCGGATCAGGCACATCACAAGCATTTTCAAAAAATTCGCAACTAATATCAGATTTTTCTTTAATTGTTTTAGCCCATTCTTCGACTAACGCTGTAGGCGAAACATCATATTTTTGTACATCATCCTTAAGTGAAAATAATCTTAATATATATTCTTTTGGTATTTTTTCTTCAAATGCCGTTTTAAGTATTCGATATTCTGGTTGAAATAAACTTTTGCCAAAAACGTATAAATTATTGTAATCTAACCAATTAGGGCGCAACAAAAGGTTAAGAAGAAGAGTTGTTTTACCACATCCTGATTTACCAACTATTAATCCTCTGATACTTTTTGGTAAAAGTGGATGGTTAAATCTTCTTGCTAATGTTTCATTCCATGACAAATTAACAATATCCATATTTTATATTAAATTAATTTTTTTAATATAAAAAATGTATTGCGTTAAATGTAAAAAACAAACAGAAACATCTGATATAGAAAAAACTGTAAGTAAAAATGGTAGAAATATGAAACAGGGTAAGTGTGTTGAATGTGGAACAACTAAAACACAATTTATTAAAAAACAAGAAGGTGGCTCGTTGTTAAACAAGATGATCAATAACTTGCCTGTTGAAATGCACTTACCTGGTCATAACTTTACTGGTCCTGGTACAAAATTAAAGAAAAGACTAAATCCTGATTTGACGTCTAAAAAATGGTCAAAGCCTGTAAATCGCGTTGATCGTGCAGCATATCATCATGATATTTGTTACCTTAAACATGATGACACAGCTACAAGAAATTCTGTTTGCGATCATAATATGCTTAAAGAGTTAAAAGGTATCTATAATCCAACAATTAGGGAAAGAATGGAACGTGGTTTAGTTTCTTCATTAATTGGTACTAAAAAAAGATTTGGCATGGGGGTTAAAAAAAGAAATTTCGACATGATAAATTTATCGGAAGAATTACATAAACCCGTAAAAAGAAAATTTAAGAAAAGAAGAGTTAGAGTAAATGGTATTGATAGAATATGGGCTGCAGATTTGGTAGATATGCAGGCGTTTTCTAAACTTAATCGCGGTGTAAAATATCTTCTTGCCGTCATTGATATCTTTTCAAAATATGGATGGTTGATACCATTAAAAGATAAAACGGGAAAATCTGTTTCTATTGCATTGAAGAGTATTTTTAAGGAAAGAAAACCTGAAAAAATTTGGGTGGATAAAGGTAAGGAGTTTTATAACAAAGAAGTTAAAGACTTAGTTGAATTATATTCCACTGAAAATGAGGAAAAATCAAGCGTTGTTGAGAGATGGATTAGAACAATGAAAGAAAAAATGTGGAAGTATTTCTCTGCTCACTCAACAAACGTTTATATTGATGTATTACCAAATCTCGTTAAGGAATATAACAACACGAGACATTCTTCTATTAAAATGACTCCAGTTGATGCAAGTAAAAAGAAGAATGAAAATAAAGTTTGGATAACATTGTATCCTGATTATAATCGAGTAGAAGAAGATATCGAACCAAAGTTTTCTGTTGGTGACAAAGTAAGGATAAGCAAAAAGAAAAAGACTTTTGAAAAAGGTTATACTACAAGATGGACTGAAGAGGTTTTTACAGTTTCAGAAGTAAAACATACTTCGCCTGTAACATATAAAATTAAAGATTTAAATGAAGAAGAAATAAAAGGTACCTTTTATGAACCTGAACTACAAAAAACGAGTCAAGAGTTGTATAGGATAGAAAAGGTTATTAAAAAAGGAAAAAGGAAATCTCTCGTAATGTGGAAAGGTTACCCCGATGAGTTTAATTCATGGGTTGATAACAGTGCTATTGAAAATATTTAATATATAAAAAATGTGTGATATTTTAATCGATGGCATAATTTTACCAAATAAGCCTTTAAGTAATTTTGAACTTGAGGACGCGGTAAAAAAATTAAAAATAAAAAATTTTAGAGGAGTATTTTTAAGAACAACTTTACCTAAAAAAGTAAAAAAACGAGGAATGTGGTATATTAAATCTTGATGACTTGAGCGGACCAGGCACTCATTGGGTTGCATGGTATAAAAATGGTAAAACTAAAATTTACTTTGATAGTTATGGACCGCCTCTTGAAGTTAGAGACTATTTAAAAAGCCCAATACATTACAATACCGACCAATTACAACAAGCTGGTCAAGTATTTTGTGGTCATTTATGTTTGTACATCCTTAAAGAGTTGGGTTTAGGTAATAAATTCCAAAATGTTTCAAATAAACTTTTTTAGCAATAAAAAAATGCCTGTTGATAAATTTGGAAGAATGGATGAGGTTAAAACGAGCGGTGATGGTGTGTCACTCGCTTACATAAGTAATAATTTTTTACGTAAAGATGGTACTATCGCCGTTACAGGCTCTATAAATATGAATGGCAACACGCTAACGAGGGTTAGTAATCCAGTAAATCCACAGGATGTAGCCACAAAAAACTATGTTGATGGAGTTGGAGGGTTGTTAGATGAAAACGGGGGATACGTTTTGACAAGATATTTAAACATGGGTTTTAATGAAATAAGAAACATAGCTGAACCTGAGGAGCCGAGTGAAGCTGCCACTAAAAAATATGTGGATAGTAGTGGCAAAGCAATAGTTCAACAACAAGACGGAACTTTTTCTGCTGTTGCAGATATAAATATGCGAGGGTATAGTTTTAACTAATCTTATAGAACCTGTAGAACCACAAGATGTTGCAACCAAAAGATACGTAGATGTTGCCAATCGAGCCTTTATTTATGGACCTGGTGGTTATATAGCAGGTAGTGACATTTCTATGGGTGGAAGGAGAATTAACAACGTTGGAACACCTATAGAAAATCAAGAAGTTGCAAATAAGTTTTACGTGGATAACGTTGTTGAGGTGGCTACTGCAGGAGATAAAGCTTTAACA
Organism: Tridacna gigas; assembly: GCA_945859785.2. Lineage (NCBI taxonomy): Eukaryota > Metazoa > Mollusca > Bivalvia > Cardiida > Cardiidae > Tridacna > Tridacna gigas. Next base: position 72,368,642 of record OX244029.2, read on the forward strand.
AAAAACCGATATGGAACTTTTTTAGTAGCTGGTAAAATAGACATGAACACTCACCCAATCACTGGACTACCAAATCCTACAGACCGTGATGCTGCTGCTAATAAAAATTATGTTGATAATGGTGGTGCTATTGTAAAAAATCCTGATGGAAGCTTTACACAATATCTGATGTAGATTTTCAAGGCTTTACTATAAAAAATGCTGCGGCACCTGTAGAAGAAAGAGATTTAGCAACAAAATCATATGTGGATAAAAAAGTATCACTTCCTTCTCTCATAGGTCCTAAACCCATTATAAGCGTGTGTGCCGAGGAACAAGGTCCTTTAGGAGATGGCAATTACGAGTTTTCCTTTGGTAATGGAAACACAGGAAGGAGTCATGGGATAGGGAGTTATTGTATGGCTGCTCCTGGTAGAATTATAAGGGGGTCTTTAATGGTTGTTAAAGGTAATAGGTTTTTGCATAAAAAGGCAAAAGTTAATATATTAATAAACGGAGTTGAACAGGTTGATTACTCCATAATAAAAAGTGCTAAAGAAAAATGTAGTTGTGCATTTTTCCTCAACCTTTAGAAGTAGATCAATGTGATGTTATAAACTTTATAACAAGGTCAAATAATCCAGATGCAAAAAATGCATATATATCAATACTGATAGAGTTGGACTTGTAAAAAATATTTAACCTGATAAAAAGGTTAAATATTTAAATTTTTCTTATATGCTCACATATGGTTTTACAATAAGGGCAATTATTTCTTTCGTACACTTGGAAGCAACTATTACACACGCAAATATGCCCGCAAGAACAAAATAGTATATCTGGTCGAGAATTGAGGCATACTACACAATTTTCTTGATGATAGATAGGTGCAATTTGTGGCGGATGTTGTGGTAAGTTTTCTTCATCTTCTGGGTAACCAGTTAAATCTTCATATCTTCCACTAAATTCTATGCAGGGGCAAAGACAATCATCAACGCTAGGCTCAAGGGTAAACTCATTTATTCCAAATGCAGTGGGTTGAAATGCCATGTCATTATTATATAAATTTTCTATTTCTTGGTAATATGTTACTAAATATTTTTCATTTTCTGGTCTAACATCAAGCCAATACAACCCAGTTCTATTTAAATTAATTTTACCAAGCCCAATCCACATAATTAGATTTCCCACACCATATTCTCTCATCCTTTTACTAAATTGGTAATAAATAGCAGACTTTGCTTTATAAAATGTATCTATATAACGTCTTCTTGCAATTCCTGTAAAAAATACCATTCTACCATCATAATCAGGCTCGCATTCTATTTTTTGCCATAAAATCTTTTTTAACGTTTTTCTTTCTTCTTTACTAAGTTTGTTTAACACACTCATTTTACCTATATTGTTGAACAAGAAACGAAGAAAAATTCAATTTTAAAACTTTGAAATTAAACTTAAAAATAAAAAATCTTAATATGGATAAACAAGCGGGAAATAAATATTTAAAAGAATTAAGAAAAAATAAAGAAAGAATAAAAAAATTAATCGATTTGATGCATGCTTATGCAAGTAATAAAAAATAGATTTTACTCGTTGGACTAAAATGAATTAAAATATTTAACCTGGTAAAAGGTTAAGTGTTTTTTAACTTGTAATTAAACACTCTTGTGAGCTTCCTATTGCTGTTATATAAAAATTTGTTCACCATCGTCCTTAAATAAAATACATTACCACATTTATAACCAACAATTGAATTATTAGTTATAAACTCTACCATTTTATCATATTTCCTTAGAAAAGTATCATCAGTGTTATGTACTGTCAAGTAACAATTATATTCATCTTTTTTATCCAAATTAGTAAGTCCAAAATCCATCCAACCACTTAGAGAAAATAAAAAATTATTTTCTCTACTAAATATATAATATGCTGTTCCTTTCATGTTTATAAATAAGTTTGAACAGTCTTCTTTTTTACAGTGTGTTCTAAATATCAATTTTCCATCTTTTCTAAAATGATCAAGTAATAAACATTTTTTTAATAAAGTGTATCTTAATTCATCATTAAATTCTTTACTAATTTTATTTAATACACTCATGTTTTCTTATTTTATACACTTTTCATGTATATGCTATTGTTTAAGATTTAAAAATAAAATTTTCAATTTTTATTTTTATAATTTTTTTTTTTTTTTTTTTTTTTTTTTATCTTAGTCCACCCCCACCCTTCTCAAGCATGGCAACTGGCAAACCAACGCGTTATTTGTCGGTTAGCCTGGTTTTCCAGAGGGGGAGATATGCATGTTTGTGGGTTAATAATGTGCCGGCTTGCGGGTTTGTGGTGATGTGATTGAGGTGGGGTTTAGCAAGGTATTTTGGAAAAACGAAATTTTTTTTTAAAAATTGAAACTGGATGAGAATGGTTAAGAATGAGGTTATGCCGGTTTGATTGGTGAACTTAAAGAGAGGGGTATATGAATGTTATGGATTTTATAAGCAGTTGTGTTTATGAAATTAGATAAGGGAGGAGGAGGTGTGTTAAGGGGGATGTGGAGTCTTAAAAGCCTGTGCTAGTGTAAGCCTGGTGTTGTGGCATAAGCGTGGTTGGATGTGATAAGCTTGTTGTCTAACTATAAGTGTGGTTGGATGAGTTAAGCTTGTTGTTTAACCATAAGTGTGGTCGGATGAGGTAAGCTTGTTGTTTAACCATAAGTGTGGTTGGATGTGATAAGCTTGTGGTTTAACCATAAGTGTGGTTGGATGTGATAAGCTTGTTGTTTAACCATAAGTGTGGTTGGATGTGATAAGCTTGTTGTTTAACCATAAGTGTGGTTGGATGAGTTAAGCTTGTTGTTTAACCATAAGTGTGGTTGGATGAGTTAAGCTTGTTGTTTAACCATAAGTGTGGTTAAAATACACATTTTTACATAGGTAATTTTTTAATGTGTGGTTAAATTAACCATAATTACAAATCGGATGCGATATGCGGGCGGGGGGCATTTCTTAGAATCCGCATTATATAACTACTACCTATTTATCTTGGGTAATGAGCGCTAACACAGCGCCGGACGTTGTTCGTTTTATTATCGTAGGTTTTCAAATGGGGAAATATAACAACCAAAAGGAAAACCCTGCCATTTTTAACCACGTTAACGTTAAAAATATTGGCGTTTATCTTGACTCTAGAAGATACCCCGCTAGACTTTAACCTTAGCTTTGGAAACTAGTCGTTTGCACGCGCTTAGGGAGATGCTGCGGATTTTAAATCTAAGTTTTACAGGATGGGAGATTTAGTAACGATTCCAAATATTAATCCTTCCGATTATAAAACCTTATATCCGCTTTTCGTCTTTGACGTTAGTAAACAAAGCGCAAAATTAAAATACGCCGCTCCCAAAATAAAAATCGAAGCCACTTTTACACAAAACGTGCCGGCGAATACGTTTGCTTATGTCGTTATTATTAGCGACAGAGAGTTTAAGCTTCTTAGCGATGGAACCAAGCTGAATTTAATTCACTAGACAAAATAGAAAAAAAGCTTTAACGTTTTTTTTCTTATAAAGAAAATTATGGTGAGTCTTAAAGAGTTAAAGAAAATTCTGCGCGATAATAAAATACCGAGATGTTTGCACTACGATAAAAAACGTCTTTTCTACTTTTTAGTAGAAAAAGGGCTAGTAGAGCTGGAACCTCCGAAACCCGTGAAAGAGAAGAAATATCGAGAGCATTTAAAGACGATAAGAAAAAAACCCTAAACAAACTATTCTTACAGACGTGACGACTAATGAGGACCATAGTTTTCCTTCTATATACAAAGCCGCAAGATTCGTGGACACGCCTCCTTCCGCCCTGGTTGTGAAAGATGGAAAGGTTTGGGAAAACAAGTATAAAGCTTTTATACGGAGATGAATATTATACGTGAAAGCGTATAATATTTCTTTTGTTAAACCACTTTAAGAAATTATTTTTCTTAATATAATCAACGGACTGATAGTCCTGAGAGTCGTCTGGAGGGTAATGGGTTAGAAGTTTTCACCCTTTTTTTGTTCAAATCTACCAAAAGCATTCAAGATACAAAATAACTAAACCATGAGACAGTTTTATATGTAAGCATATTTCTAAGTTGTCATCCTAAAAATAGCAAATATCATTTGTATTAAAATTTACAAGAAAAACAATGTTGTGAGAATTAAAATTTAGGCACCGGGAACAGGTTTAAAAAGTTCAAAGTCTCTTACCCTAGGTGAATTCATTTAAAAAGTGGTTTTCAAAAAGTACAATCAATATAAAACAAGTCTTTTCGTTGAAATGATATCCACCGCCGAAAAAAAACTTTTTTGATAGAAACATAATTATAAGAGTTAATACCTCTTATAATTATGTTTCTATCAAAAAGTGTTTTGCATGTTAGTGGCCTTTTTTGGTTATTGGTGAAAATATAATTAAGCCCCCTTATTCCATGACACGACATTTCATTAAATAAAAATAAATACTGATTGTATGTGGCCTATGATAAACAATATAAATGCGAAGTTTCATAAAATTATGTCCAGTAGTTAAAGAGATATTGGTTCATAATGGAAATATACATTAAGCCCCCTTTTTCCATAACATTGCATTAAAGCCTCCTTTTTCCATGACAAGGTATTACATAAAAAAAAAAAGAATATCGGCGGACTATCATGAGGAACACATGTATGCACTTTCATTAACTTTCGTCAACGATTTTAGAATATATCTGTCTGGATGGGCGTAAGATTGGACGGACAAACAACAATATAATATAATGGAAAACTATATCTCCCCCCCTTCCGAAATTTGGCGGGGCATTATAACTGTCGAAGTTCCGTCAATATTTACAGTTCCTCCCTAGCTTAATAATGCCTTTAAAGAATGTGGACAAAAGTTAGGCTTCTATGTTGATAAAAAAAATTTTTTTAGCGCAGAATCTATGTGACTTAACTTACATGTATATCTTAAGTCTAACAAATATTGCTAAAACAAACATTCTAAATAATTTCAGTAGAAAAGGACATACATTTTCTCTCCAGATTTAGAACAAGTTGTTTTTGTATGACACAAATTTTCTAAAATTGGACCACGTGGTTATACATATATCGGTTAATTTGAATAACTGTCCTTTCGAAATAAAGGATGGTAGATATGAAATTTTGGTATAATTGCTCAGTTTACAGTTTCAGAGGCGGTGATTTTGAAATGTTACTACTACGTTCTGAAGCTTCTGTGAAGTTTATAGAAACAGAGCAGAACCACTTTAACAATTTTACAAGAGGACCATTTAGGCAACATTAGTATGGAACTCAATTGAACTTTGTCTTCTGGTATAGGATCTATGACATACTTTTAGACCAAAAATGCCCTTTTGCAACTCACCCATATCTAATCGAAGCAGTATGACAACGTTCCGTGAGTATTGGACTGAAAATAAATGGATTCTACAGCACTAGATCTACTACCGTTTCGTCTGATTTGACCTAGTGACAACCTTTTTCTTTTAACCCCGGTGACCTACATTCAGTTTTGTCAAAAATATTATTGAAACAAACAGCCGGGCAATTTCATGGACTGAAATGTAGCCTCTGGAGCACACACAAATATTTTACTCAGTAATCTACATGTACATGTACCTGTCCTTTGGAAATAATTTGTTTTTGTTGTTGTCCGGGTTCAAGTTTTGTCCACAGTGGACTCTAGGAATATGACTGCGTTTTATAAGGTACAAGGAATTAGTACTGCTTCCACATCTACTGAAAACTGTAGAGATCTACATGTATATTGCTTTGGTGGAATCTAAATTTTTGCGATTCGCTTTATTACACTTTACAACAACCCTTTACAAGATTATAAACACTCCAATAAAGAACTTGTTGTTCGAGGGGGTTAACATTGTTCTCTTCTATTATATTTGAAATAGAGTGGAGTAAAAAGTCAAGTTCTCAGATTGCTGGTTGTTAGAACTGCGTAGTTTCAAGTCGAATTCCCGTTTGAATTCAGATTTTGTCAGTTACGAAAGCACCTTGCGTTCTGACACCCGCACTTATAAATTGTTGTTTCATATAATACTAGATCAAGGTTAATTGTACAATGAAAAAGAACAACAGCAGACTTTGACGAATTCACATCTTTAAAAACGAAAAACAATTAATGAAACACAGTAAAATTTAAAACATTCTCTCTGCATGGTTCGGTGAAGCGCTAGGTTGGTGTACGCTAAAAATAAAGGCCGCTTCAGTGACTGATTCATTCATAAATATGTAAATTTATAGAAAATTCCGTGGTGCAAATGACATTATACGTCACGTGATTATAAGATTGTTATTTATCGGACAGCTACATTCCAGAAAGCACCCGCTAAGCGATGACTTGGTACAGCCTAGAGCCGTGCGCATTACTTAAGTTGTGTACGATCTCTGCTTGTGCACCTAGAATATTGGCGTGCAAAGTATTTAAAGTCTAGAATGAAAAGCTCTGAAGAAGCACGTGTAAGAATGTCTAGGAAGGCAGTGCAACCATTCCAAGTCGTTATAAACTTGTTAAAAATATAGTCTACTATTGGAAATATCTCCATTGAAAGCTTCCATGTTAACTCCGTATCGCCTTTCTCCTTCCGATCATAGGTTGACTGTTAAATTGAAATGAGACTTACAATTAAGGACAGATTGTAAGATTAAGATTGTACTTCTAATGGGTAATTATCAAAACATTTTCACTCATAACTGTCCACAGACAGAAGCGTGCCGTAGTAAAGACGTTTGTCGTCGAAGAGTATTTTTCAGCGTGTCCGCAAACTTGTTAGTTCACGACGGTTATTTTTAGGCACATACATAATGCGCTATTTTTGGAGATGATGTCTGTGTAAGCGATAGGCTATCGTGTACCCTTGTGGACGAAATGATTGTTTCAAAGATTTGAACCGTTCAATAGCTCAGTCTTTATAGACAAATTCATTAGCAAAAAGGCACAGTTGTAAGTTATTTACAATAGAAAAAACTGGGTTGTATACCGAATAATTAGAAAACTATGTTTTATCTCGTAAACCGGAACTTGGGACAGGAAGCAGTAGAAGGCCGGAGGTATGCTTACGTCACCCCATAGATCAAGATGATAACAATGAGAGCCTGGCTGCTACGCAACCAGGCGACTCAAAAATGGAGAACAAAACGGTAAAAGAGCTAAAAGATTTAGCTAAAATTCGCGGACTTAGAGGATATTCTAGGCTCAGAAAGGCCGAGCTAATAAGACTTCTTAGCCCCATAGATGATCCATTTCCGGAAATGAACGTTCCAGTTCTTAGACCCGTCAGGGTTTCTGGCATTCGAAATGTCAACAATGCGGTAGAACGATCGACGGAGGCGGTTATTAACTGGACTGAGTGGTTACGAAACGCTAATGTACAAGAAGTCGCGGCTATTCCAAGTAATTTTAAAACAAGGATAAATACTTTGTTTGGGTATATAAAAAAATTTAAAATAAAAACGGAGAGATCGGCGCTATCTAATTTTGCTCAACAACACGTTATACGCGGTATAGACCATAGCGACTATAAAACTATAAAAAAAAAAAAAAAAAATCCAGTTAGTGAGACCCGCAATAAATAGGATTCTCAGAAATAACAGACAAACGAAGGTAAAACTAATAATGAGGTGTAGACTAGAAAAAAGAAACGTTCCTAATTCTGAAAACGAGTATGCCTTCCACTCTGATACATATATTAACTTGGAGGCAGTCGACGAACACGAGCTGTACAAAAAAATGGCGGAAAAAAATCGCGAAAGACTAGCTAAATTTCAGAAAGACGGTAGCGGTTGGAGTCTTGTCAGCATAACGCAGTTAGAACTGCACACCGTAGTTTACAATCCTGTGCACGCTGAAGGTTGGTTTCCTTTACCTCAATGGATCACGAATAAAAAAGCGGTTATTAACGTACCAAATAAGGATGATAAATGCTTTTTATGGTGCGTTTTAAGATATTTTAACCCTAGAATAAGAAATCCTCAACGAATCGCCGATCTTAAAAACAAAGAAGAAACCCTTACCATGTCCGGAATAAAGTATCCCGTAAGCCTAGGCGCAATTACGGAATACCGTTAGGGCCATCGCATTTAAATGTGTTAATTTGAAACGCGATGCTCGATAGCACGATGATGATAACGCGAAATCACGAAACCAAGATGATGAAAACACGATAGTACGATGACGATAACGCGATATTACGATGGTGAAAACGCGACAATACGATAGTACGATGATGATAGTGCGATATAATATCGTGTTTTCACCATCGTACTGTCGCGTTTTCATCATCGTATTGTCGTATTGTCGCGTTTTCACCATCGTAGTATCGTATTATCGCGTTATCACCATCGTACTGTCCGTTTATCATCATCGTACTATCGTGTTTTCACCATCGTACTTTCGCGTTTTCACCATCGTAATATCGTGTTTTCATCATCGTACTGTCGCATTATCACCATCGTACTATCGTGTTATCATCATCGTACTATCGCCTTCCGGTGAGCATGCGCATACACATTCATAGGCGATTGCCCCAACGGTATTCCGTACTCATCAGCCATGTAATAACATCTAAGAATCAGACTGCATAAAATATGCAGTCTGATCTTTAATTTATACTGATTGCTTTGTAGAGATTTCTAGAATGAAAATGTCCATTTGGTTTATTGGCAATCTAAAGGTTAAAAATCAATAATGTTAGACTGGACATTTACGTTATCAATGGACAAAACTTTTTACTTGTCTAAACTGAAAGCATTTGCAGACGACAAATTAATTGTGGTTCAAATGGACATATTTGTCTTAGAACGTGTAAAAAATATTATGGGAAAAGGAAAAATATGCTGGTCACCAGCATTTTTTTCCTTTTCCCACGATGCTTTTCCAAATCCTTATTTCTAAGGGTCATTTAAACTCGGGATATTTTAGTACTTAAAGTGGTGAAATCGACATTGTAGGTCAAGATCAGACTGCAACGGACGTGCATCGTGATCTTGGATCTTCATTGTCGGATATTCTGTGAGACATTACGTGAGATGAGACAGTTTGAGCCAAAATATCTCACAACACACTGGACGGGGTAGAATTAGATCACACTACACGTTTTGTTGAGTTCCATCTTAACTCTTTACCAAATGACAAATTTTTTACTTGATCAAATAGAAAGTATTTGCGGACGACAACTTAAATGCAGCTCAAAATCTTACTTCTGTCCTATATAGGGTAGAAAAAATTGGGGGAAATGGAGAAAATGCTGGCTATCATCTTTGAAATGATATTCTGCAATGTACTGGTAAATGAAACTCTAAGAAATCATTGATAGGTGCACTGGCCGTCGAAATATAGCTGAAATAATGTTGAAAACGACATTAAACACAAAATAAATAAACCGCACATTCTTTGGCTATAATAATTTTAAAAAGACACTTCAAAGTTTGGCAAATGGAACACGTCAAATAACATTTATTTTCCCAGCGAAATTAATTAAAAAAGGTCTCTGTCTAAAATTCAGATATATTAACCCTTACCCTACCGAATTTAAATTGTTGGCGATTACACTTAACACTTAAGCTGCTGAATAAATGAAACGCCAATTTCTACGTAATACTAAAAGCCGAAACATTGCGGTTTCAAAGTTTATTTCACCGGAAAGAAAATACCGTATCGGACAGTGTAGATCAAAGATCAGACTGCACGTTTTGTGCAGTCTGATCTTGATCTATACTGTCCGCAAAAGGTCAGTGAGTCGCGATAAGCAGCTTAAGGGTTAAATATCAAATGGTTAAATGGTAATGGATGGGGTTTCGTTGACAGAAATTAATGATAGAGCAGCGGAGAGTGCAGAGCAACATCAGACTGCATGTACATGCAGGCTGATCTTGCCCCACACTCTCCGCAAAATAAATCCATTATTGCACTCGGCAGGATAAGGACTAATGCGCTAATCTTCTTATATTTCTACGAACAAACAAGTTAACCCTTTCCCCCACAACAACCCAAACAACCCACAGATTTAAGGAACTCAAGAAAGAAGGCTTTTGCAAACCTTGAGAGAAATAAGAAAATGCTTGTAACCAGAATTTTCTCATTTTCCCTTAAAGTTTTCCGCGTGGCAAAAGAATTACAGTCTAGTAGAGTTATACGGAATAACGTTAGTGCAATCGCCATTGAATGTGTATGCGCATGCGGACCGGAAGGCGAAAGTACGATGGTGATAACGCGACAGTACGATGATGAAAATACGATAGTACGATGGTGAAAACGCGAAAGTACGATGATGAAAACACGATAGTACGATGATGAAAACGCGATAGTACGATGATGATAACGCGATAGTACGATGATGATAACGCGATAGTACGATGATGAAAACACGATAGTACGATGATGATAACGCGATAGTACGATACTACGATGATGAAAACGCGAAAGTACGATGGTGAAAACACGATATTATATCGCACTTTCATCATCGTACTATCGTATTTTCGCGTTTTCACCATCGTGGTATCGCGTTATCGTCATCGTACTGTCGCGTTTTCATCATCGTAGTTTCGTGATTTCGCATTATCATCATCGTACTATCGAGTATCGCGTTTTAAATTGACACATTCAAAGGCGATGGCCCCAACGGTATTCCGTACGCAATAGACAAGTTTGAGAAGCAAAACCTCGGAATTGGCGTTAATGTTTACGGTTATACCGATAATAAAAAGGTTTACCCTCTCAGAGTCTCGAAAGAAAAAAAAGACCACAGATCTCTTGTTTATTACAGAGGGGGAGTGGGAAGAGACTAAACAACATTATTGTCTTATAAAAACTTTAACGGGCTTGTGGGTTTGCAAGTCTCGAGAAATCGCGAAAAAAAGGAGTTTTGTCGTCGTTGTCTAAATCATTTTGGATCTAAAAGACTCATAGGTCTTACTGCAACGCTCTTGTAGCCATCAGACAAGAAATGCCGGAAAAAGACTCAATGTTGGAGTTTAAAAACTACGTTAGAAAGTTGCGAGTTCCTTTCGTCGTTTACGCTGACTTTGAGAGCGTTTTAAAAGACGTAAAGGTTGTCAACCTAATCCGGAAAATAGTTTTACCGCGGTCTACCAAAAACACGAGCCGTGCAGCTTTTATTACTACGTGAAGTGCTTCGACGATGAGGTCTGCGCACCAATAGCGAAAAGTTATGTTGGAGAAGACGCTGCGGAAGTCTTTGTAAAAATCTTAACGAGAGACATAAAGAAAATCTATTGGAAATACAGTCGAGAAAATAAGCCTATAATTTTTACAGAGCAAGATAAAATAAAGTACGAAAGAGAAATTAAGTGCTGGATCTGCGGTGACGAGTTTACCCGTAGAAATTACAAGGTTAAAGATCATTGTCACTATACGGGCAAGTTTAGAGGGGCGGCTCACAACGAGTGCAACCTAAAAGCTAAAATTCCTAATTTTACGCCGTTTTTTTTTTCCCCATAATCTCAGCGGGTATGACTCGCATCTATTCGTTAAAGCCCTGGGTAAGGAGGAGGGGAAGATCGACTGCATTCCTAACAATGAGGAAAAAAAAAAAATACCAAACATGTCAAACTCGGGGAAAACTTATACCACCAAGTTTTCGGATAGTTTTAGGTTCATGGCCTCGAGCTTGGACAAATTCTCGAGCAACCTGGAAAAAAAAAAAAAAAAAAGCTTAAAAATTTAGTGAAAGCTTTTCCGATAGAAACGGAATTTTCTCTAGTTAAAAGAAAGGGAGTTTTTCCTTACGAATATTTAAACTCGATGAAAAATTAGAAGAGGTTAACCCTCCTCCTAAAGAAGCTTTTTACTCGAGACTTAATAAAGAACATATTAGCGATGAAGATTACGCTCACGCTCAGAGGGTTTGGAAGGCTTTTGCCATGAAAACGTTAAAAGATTACGTACAGCTTTACAATAAAGTAGACGTACTGCTTTTGGCAGACGTCTTTGAGAACTTTAGAGACGTCTGCCTCGAGCATTACGACTTAGATCCCGCTCATTATTATACCTCTCTGGGATTGGCTTGGGACGCAGCTCTAAAAACGACAAAATAAAATTAGAACTGTTATCAGACGTTGACGTGCTGCTTGTGGTTGAGGCGGGTCTAAGAGGAGGCGTTAGTATGTGTACTAAAAGGTACGCAAAAGCCAACAATCCGTACATGAAAGATTTATACTATTAAAAAAAGCCTACTAGGTATTTACAGTACTGGACGCTAATAGTCTTTACGCCTGGGCAATGAGTCAGCCGCTTCCTACTCACGGATTTAAATGGATGACGGATAAGGAGTTAGAAAACTGGCGAGATCACCCCTGTATTTTAGAGGTAGACCTAGATTATCCTATAGAGCTGCACGATCTACACGACAAATATCCTCTGACCCCGGAGCGTTTAATGGTAAACGGAGCAGAGAAACTTATTCCTATCACGAGCTCTAAAAAGAATTATGTCTTACACTATACCAACCTTAAAACGTACCTAAATTTAGGCTTATAGCTAGTAAAGGTTCACAGAGGAATTAAGTTTAAGGAAAGCGCTTGGCTTAAAAAATACATCGACCTTAATATAGAGCTTAGAACAAGAGCTTCTATTGAGTTTGAGAAAGATTTTTTTAAGCTCATGAACAACTCGGTTTTCGGTAAAACTATGGAAAATATTAGAAAAAGAGTCTATGTGCGTCTAGTTAAGGACTGAAAAAAGGCTGAAAAACTCGCAGCAAAGCCTAATTACGAGCACACTACAGTCTATAACGAAAACTTGTGCGCGTTTCTCATGAAAAACGTGGTTGTAAAGTATACCAAACCCGTTTACCTGGGGATGAGCATTTTAGATATTAGTAAGACCCTGATGTATAAATTTTTTCACGGTTATGTTAAAAAGAAATGGGGGGTCGAGTTAGCTTACTTTACACCGATACCGACAGTTTTATACTCGAGATAGAAACGGAAGACTTTTATAAAGATATTTCTCCGGACGTCGAGAAATGGTTTGACACAAGCGGTTATCTCCCGGACCATCCTTCCGGAACACCGACCGGAGTAAATAAAAAAGTTGCGGGGATGTTTAAAGACGAATTAAACGGTAAAAATTATGACGGAGTTTGTGGGTTTACTTAAGGAAGAAAATCTTCTAAGAACGATGAGCGTGTTTAGAAGTCGAGGACACGAAGTAATGACAGAAGAAATAAAAAAGATAGCTCTAAGTTCTAACGACGATAAAAGGTTTATTTTAAAAGATGGAATAGATACTCTAAATTTAGGACATTATAAGATCGCACAAATTTATAACTCTTTAAAAAGTTATAAATTCTTTACGAGGTCCTTAAAAATTTTTTGACATGCAGTTTTTTTTTGCGCGAGAAAACAAAATACTTTTTTTTTATAAATTTTTTCGCGAGTTATAAAAAGTTTTTGTGGGAGTTTCCCTAATCTTAAAAAATAAATTTAACATTTTTGGGGATTTTTCCTAATTTCTTAAAATAAATTCAACATTTTTTGGAATTTTTCCTAATTTCTTAAAATAAATTTAACATTTTTGGGATTTTCCTTAAGAGTTTTCCTAATCTTAAAATTTAACATTTTGGTAGATCGTGAAGTGTGCTAGAATTAACATTTTATACACTACTTATATGAGCCATGCTTTGGCAAAAGGGGGCTTAATGCATCCCTGTGATTCACTATATACCAAGCACGTCATCGCATAATCAGGGATCCATAAATTCTATTTTGTCTAACAACCGGCTGAATCCTGTGAGTAGTATAGATAGCTTTATATCGTCATTATGTAATAAATTCTTCGAGTGGTATATAATCCGTTTAGAGATGTTTGCAAACATTTGAAGTCTGATACAAGAGTGGTTCGTGTGTGTCAAATACTTCAGATGGCAGACAATGTTTACATACTTTAATAACTCAAGTGCTACGAGATTATAATCTCTGATATATGGTAAAAAACACTGAGGGAAAAAGAGAGCTGAGCCATGAAACCCTACGACACTCCATCTGCCAGACTGCATTTGTCAATGTTACCATGGACTTCTTCTTTTCAAGAAATGTTACTATCAGAAGGATTCAACATTTATAAAGTTTGTCATTAAGTCCCTTTTTTCTATAACACAGCCTAGTATAATAGGAAATAATGAAATGATGGTCTGGGGGCTTTTGATCAGCAATTCATGGACTTCTTTTCAAGAAATGTTACTATCAGAAGGATTCAACATTTATAAAGTTTGTCATTAAGTCCCTTTTTTCTATAACACAGCCTAGTATAATAGGAAAGAATGAAATGATGGTCTGGGGCTTTTGATCAGCAACATATATCTTGAATAGTCTTATAGAAACTGGAAAATGTTTAATTTTAGAGTCCAGAAAAACGTAAAGTTCTAAGACATTAAGCACCTTTTTTCCATGACATATTTTTGCATGGATAAAAAACAAGTGCATACGGTGAAACTTTTAATAAACAAAATAACTACGAAGTTTCAAGACAGGCAGACGGATGGACAGACGAAGCAGCGACTGTATGCTCGCCCTTCAGCCATGGGTTACGGAGAAATGGCTTTGGACGGACAGACGGACGGACGAAAGAATGGACAGACAGACGGACGGACAGACGGACGGGCAGACGGACGGACAGACGAAGCAGCGGCTGTATGCTCGCCCTTCGGCCAGGGGTTACGGAGAAATGGCTTCGGACGGACAGACGGACAGACAGGCGGACAGACGAAGCGGCGACTATTTGCTCGTCTTTAGAGAAACATAAAAATGAACTCTGCAACATTTTGGGCAATATTGCGACATCGTTTTAATACAATTAGAAACATTGTAGGAAAAAGAGAAATGCAACGAGTCATGACGTGATAGAGTAAAAGGGGAAAACCGTTTTACGCGGTAGAGCAATATGTTCAAACTCGTTCAAACGTGTCCGGACGAGTATCTCGGTTATTGCACTGTATACATTTTACCGCGATGTCTTTAAACAATTACAGTATAACTTTCCGTCATGAAAATTAAATTTAAACTGTCTACCCACGTGGTTGACAAACATTTAAATGCAAGTAATTCGCAGAAACATTGTGAGAAAAAGAAAGCTTCTTTGGAAAACATTGTGGGAGGTTAAAACGTGAATCAAGTACGCTATGAAACTAGTACAAATCTCTTCTATCAGTCAAAACTAATAAAGACTGTAATAAGTGTATTGTTAGTAAACAAATTTAAAATCTTGAATAAAATGGCGCCGGAAAGTCATAGTTCGTGTAAGTACCACTTAGAGGTGTTTGCAAACCCTTGAACGTTGTTACAATAGTGTTGGAGAGTGTCAAATACTTCGGAACGCAGTCAATGTTTACTCAATGTTTACATACTTTAATAACTCAAGTGCTACGAAATTAATCTGTGATATATGGTAAAAACATTGAAGGAAAAAGAGAGTTGAGACATAAAGCCCTATGACTCTCCGAGTATTATTAATCACTGAGACTCCACAAGACGTTGCCAGAGCTAACTGTTAAAAAAGAACTCAGTCAACGTTTTGGGTAATATTGCGACACCGTTTTAATACAGTAAGAAACACTGTAAGAAAAAGAGAAATGCAACTAAACATAGCGTAATAGAGTAAAAAAGATGTACATGTTGAATTGTTGTATGGTGTTTTACGCCGCTTTCAACAGTATTCCAGTCATATCACGGTGACGGCTTACATTATTCATGTCATTCCTGGGTTTCACCAGTACTAGACTAGGGGCTCTGAAGAGCCTTGCCCAATGACACTCCCACGAAACAACCAAGAGGATCCAGTGCGGCTCGAACCCAGAACCACATGGATTACGAGTCAAACAATTTACCACTGAGTATTGCGAGACCCCTACAGTACTGAAACAACTTTCTCACGTGTACCAGAGGTGAGAGAGACGAAAACACGTCGGAAACAAGGAAAAGATTGACTGAACTCGGGGGTGGGATTAAACCCGTAACCTTCGCATCATGAGACGTATACACTATAAACTATGCTATCCGACCGGGTCTGTGGAAGTGTTTCTGCACGTATATCTTCAGACTTGTGAAGAACGTGCACGCGTGCGTACGGGTGTGGGTGTGTATGTGGTGGGGGTGTGTCTGTGATTTTATATATATATATTTTTTTGGTTGGCTTCCTCACGTAAGGGAAACCTGTTTTATCAGTGTGAGGAGGATCGGTGGAAAACCGAGTTAATTCGATAGATTTTCCACAGGATAAGCAGTTGTAACAGGAAAAAAGTCTTGGTGTTTTATTTGTTCTGGTAACTGAAAACCGCTAAAAAAGCACACAACTTTGCAGCAATAAACTGGTTTTTTATCCATGTCTGTACCAATGACATAAGGAATTTTTTTTTTTTTCAAAAATTACCTTATTTCCTGATTGTTTTATGATATCATGATGTTCAATTGTAGTTTTCACTAAGTCATATACTTCTGAAACAGTATAGTCTTGCGAGAAAAGACTGCAAGGAGATTTACATAAAAATTGTTCTGCATTGAACAAATGCTTGCGCAAAAAGTGCTCGTAATTGAAATACTTTTTATAGCGTAAATAATCTTCACTCAGATCCTCATCACGAGGTCTACCAAAACCACCACGATTTTTCCTACAAAGCATTCTGAATGAGAATAAAGTTCAGTTTTCATTTTTAGTCACGTTATATGCCTGTTGCAGCCAACGTTGCAGAGTAATAAAGTCCGATTACGTTAAGCAAATATTAATTAGTACTTTTATAATGACTGACACCGTGTTTACATTTTACAACGACGCGTAAATTTCGCGCTCTTTCATTCGTACATGAATGTAAATTTCGCGCTCTTTCATTCATACATGAATTGTTAAGGAAGAAGATACGCTTTAAATTTAGTGTTCATTAATTATATAAAGTTATGTGAAAATTGGTTGATAAGGATCTTTTACGGGTAAGTTTTATTTTTATAGTAATTCTTTTTTCTACTTTGGAAAAGATAAGCAAATGAAGGGAGATAACCTATCAAATCAAATGATAAAGTTTACAATGGTTATTCCTCTTTAAAAAGACAAAAGATCAACATGGTTATATACTAAATAACGATGATACAAACAATTAAAATATCCGATAGAAGTCTTTAAAAAACATGATTGATTGATTGATTGATTGAATGGCGTTTTACGCTACTTTCAACAGTATTTCAGTTATATCACCTTGATAGTACACATTATACACGTCTTTCCTGGGTTTCAGCAGTACTAGGTTGGGGCTCCGAATTGTCTTACCCAAGGACACTCTCACCAAAAAACCCAGAGGATCCAATGCGGCTCGAACCCAGGACCCTCTAGATTACGAGTCAAACACTTTACCATTGAACCACTCTGGACCCCTTTTTGATAGAATCTGATTTATACAGGGTGTATCTCATAGATGAAAACATTGTGGGAAAAAAAAAAAAAAAAAAAGAGAAGATTTTTTTTTTTTTTTTCAATTTTTCTGTTATCTATCAGTTTGTTCTTCTTATCACGGTATCATGTAGAATTATTATTTTCATGTCTAATTTATTAAGGGTGTATTTTTTTTTTTTTTTTTTAGGTAGCTGACACATGTGCTATTTATTCCTCACGGAAATAGACAACAATGTCACAAACTATTTATAGTCATTACAAATAGTGTACAGGTTTTATCCTGTTTATTAACATTGTATCGGTGAATCTATCTCTTACTGTGAACATGGATACCTTTGAGATTGCTTTAGAGACAATGGTCAAATCTTATACTGATGCTGAAGAATTAATGAATTTTTCCGCGACCATGGGTATACAGGATTCCCCTATTGTAAGGTTCCGTTTATTTCAACTACGAAATCCGGAGTACAGTGATCACTATATAAATGAACAAATTGACTCCATACTTCATAATTTAGGGGATCAAGTGGATATAACGAATGACAGTAGTGACTTAGAATTAGTTCTCGAGTCAGTAAGAATAGAAGAAGATATACAGGAGACAATAAAAACACTTCTGTTTGATGACGAAATGGAGGAAACTGCTAGAGCTTGTATCGACGATGGGGAGTGGAATCCTATACTCCCTCCAAATCAACCTCGTCCAGGACCTGATATGCGGTATACTATTCGAATGAAGTCTGAAAGAACGTATGCCAAAAACATGGCCGTGGACAGGACCTATGAGATAAAGATCGACGAAAGATATTATGGTCAAAGTATAAGTGATATTCAAAGAGGACTTGAGCAATTGTTCGAAAATGTCTTAAATGAGGCAAGAGATAATTTAGCTGGTAATGACTTGGGGCGGGTAATTATTCATTGCCAAGGACTTGACAATCCTATTGTAGTTCCACTACAGACATGGGACCAACTTAATGCGGCCAAGGTTATGGACATGATTAAGAAAGTTTTGAATAGCCATCAAGAACTGTCAATTGATCAGAGTTTTATTATTGTTATAGGCACAATAGACTTACCAAAAGGTAGCTCCAGACGAAAAATAACAAAAGTAAAAGGTAAGAAGAATTCGTTACATATAAAAAAGTCTCTCGTGACTATTGAAAATACAGACAATTTGTGTATGGCTAGGGCTATAGGGGTCAGTTGGGCAAAATTAAACAAATGTACCGCAGATGAATGGAAAGAAATAACGAAAAACAGACGGGGAAAAAGTAATACAGACTTGATTTTGGAACACAAAAAAGTACCCGAAAGTTATTTCAAAAATTTGCGCAATAAGAGTAGAAGCGAGCAAAAACAATTTGCCCAAGCATTATGTCATGTAGTAGGAGTGAACACCGATCAACCGCTCAGTTTAAGTGATGTTAGGGTGTTTAAAGAATTCCTTGGTGTTCGTGTAATGGTGGTGAGTGCTCGCTTAGGCAACAAGTTTATAACTGCACCTAGCAATGACAACTGTCCATGCATTTATATTTATTTGGTTGATGACGATCACTTTCACGCCATTACCAGTATTACGGGATTTTTCAGTTGCAATTATTTCTGTACTAAATGTCTGACACATTATAATATCAAACAAAGACATCAATGTGAAATAAAATGTATTGTCTGCAAAAGTGACATGTGTCTTAACGTAGAACCTGTGAAATGTAGCGACTGTAATATGTCCTGCAGATCAGCAGTTTGTTACGCTGAGCACAAGAAAGTTTCAACATATAAAACTGGGAAAAGAACGGGACAAACAAAACCTTCAGAATGTCAAAAATGGTGGAAATGCCCCGTTTGTTTTAAAGTATTAAGGTTAGACAAACGTAAAAAGGAAGAAAATATCTGTGGTGAATATCAGTGTTCCTCCTGCCACAAGTATGCCATGGATGATCATAAATGCTATTTAAGAGCCACACCGGCCAAAGAACATTATATACCTAAATTCATTTTCTTTGATTTTGAATGTAGTCAGGATGAATTTTCTTCTTGTGATGAAGGATATATACCTAATTCTAGATTAAATTGTGAGGACTGTCAATTGTCAGAGATGTGTAAATCTTGCTCCAGATGTCGGAATTGTTAAACGTCGTGGTGCGGTAAAGCGACCCACCGTCCAAACTTTGTCGTAGCGCATTCCGTATGCCCTAAATGCATTGACAAAGAATTGAAACCGGATTCCGTATGTAAAGGTTGTGGTACCCGTTGCGACGAATGTGACAACACTGATCTGCACGAGAATGAGGACAAAGGTCCTTGTCCCGGTAAATGCGGATTCAGAGAAGTCACATTCGAGGGCGCGGATACCAGCGAAAAGTTTGGACAGTGGCTCTTTACGGACCAACACGAATATTTCACGGTCGTTGCCCATAACATGAAAGGGTATGACGGTTATTTTCTTTTGGAATATTTGATCGATCAATCTATAAGACCGGACAAAATCATTTACAACGGTTCAAAAATTATGTATATGACAGTAGAGAAAGATTTACATATGAAGGTGATTGACAGTCTCAACTTTTTACCCATGAAATTATCCGCACTTCCGAAAGCATTTGGATTACAAGAATTGAAAAAAGGGTGGTTCCCTCATTATTTTAATACTAGAGAGAATCAAAATTATGTTGGACCCTACCCTGATGCTAAAGATTATGGTTACGATTTTATGAGTGAGAAAGAAAGAAGCGAGTTAGTAGCGTGGTTGAGTGAGAGACAGAATCAAATGTTTGATTTTAGAAAAGAAATGTTAGAGTATTGTAGAAGTGATGTAGATATTCTAAGACAAGCTTGTATGAAATTTAGACATTTGTTAATGAGTGCGACAGGTGGAGAGAGAGAGAGAGAGGTTGTCAATAAGAAAGGAAAAATAGAGAAAAAATGGATTGGGGCCGTAGATCCATTCGATTCTGTCAAGATAGCTTCCGTTTGTATGAATGTCTTTAGAACTAAATTTTTGGAAGAAACATGGCGCGTAAAACTACAAGGCAATGATAAATGGGTACCCGCAAAAGTCATAGACGAAAAATTGTACATACAAAACGGAAACGAATGGGTCCACGAATCCAAACTAAAAGGAGAGAAAGTGCGCGAGAGAGAATTTGTTAGTACCCCCATAGCAAAGATTCCTCCCAGTGGTTACAATGATCAGTACAGTAAAGCGTCAATTCAATGGTTAGATTGGAGGGCGCAAATCGATAAGGTCCATATTCAACATGCATTAAACGAAGGTGAAAAAACGATCCCCGGCACTCGCTACAAATTAGACGGATATTGTCAAGAAACAAACACGGCTTATGAATATCACGGATGTATATTTCATGGTTGTCCCGTGTGTTTCTCAGACAATCGCGAAGAAACGTACCATCCACTTACGCACCAGTCTTTGGATGAATTGTACGCTTTCACAATGAAAAAGAAAGCTCATTTAAAAACGTTAGGTATGAATTATGTTTGCATTTGGGATCATGATTTCAAAAAGGAACGGAATGAAAGTATAGTACTGAAACGATTCATTTCGCAATTAGATTTATGCGATAGATTAGACCCACGAGAGAGTTTCTTTTGGGGGCCGTACCAATGCTAGTCAACTCTACTATAAAGTAAAGGGAAATGAGCAAATCAAATATGTTGATTTTACCAGCCTTTATCCGTGGGTGAAAAAGTATTGTCGGTATCCCGTAGGTCACCCGACAATCATCACAAAGGATTTTGGGGACATAAAGAATTATTTTGGTATTGCTAAGGTGAAGATTCTCCCACCCAGGGGTCTTTATCACCCGGTCCTACCTTATAGGTCCAATGACAAATTAAAATTTTCTTTATGTCGGACCTGCGCGGATACTGAAAGTCAAATGCCATGTAGGTGTACGGACGAACAAAGGGAGTTAACTGGTACGTGGTGCACCCCAGAGATAGAAACTGCAGTGAGATTAGGTTACAAAATTACGAAAAAATATGAAGTATATCACTGGGAGGAAACTACTCAATATGACGCAAATGCCCACGAAGGAGGATTGTTTGCCAAATACATTGATACCTTTTTGAAATTTAAACAAGAAGCGAGTGGTCCTCCCGACTGGGTCAAATGTAAAGTTGATATGATGACGTACATTGGACAGTATATGGAAAAAGAAGGGGTTTCTTTGGATCGTGAATTTATTAAAAAGAACCCAGGACTAAGAGCTTTGGCCAAATTATGTCTCAATAGTTTTTGGGGTAAATTTGGTCAGAGACTCAATATGCGACAAACGGATTTCTTCCACGAAAGTCAGGCCAACATGTTTTTTCAATTATTTTCTGATCCATTGAAAAAAACCCGTCAATTTCCATATATTGTCTAATGATACGATACAGATTGAATGGCAGTATAAAGATGATTGTCAACCTGAAGATAACAAAACTAACATATATTTGGCAACATTCACCACGTGCTGGGCCAGACTTAAACTTTACAGTGTACTCGAGACATTAAACAGAAGAGTCTTGTATTATGATACGGACAGTGTGATATATGTCAGTCGCCCCGGTGAATATGATCCTCCTCTGGGTGATTACTTGGGTGAACTGACAGACGAACTCGAACATGGAGAGTACATTGTAAGAGTTTGTGTCTGGAGGACCAAAAAATTATGTTTACAAAACTAATAAAAACAAAGAAACTTGCAAAGTGAGAGGGTTTACTCTCAATTTCAAGAATAGTCAACTTATAAATTTCGATAGTGTCAAACATATTGTCACTGAAAATATTAGTTCAAATATAATTGTAACTAATTCCAGCAAAATATGTAGAGATAAACGGGAAAGAAGAATTTTTAATCGACAAGAGGAGAAAATGGTTTATACAAAAAGACGAAAAATAGCCAATTTCGATACAGAACCATACGGGTTTTGATAATCATCTTTATACTCGATTCTTTAAAAAAAAAAAAAAAAAAAATTATGACGCTCAAATAGGTCGAAAACACTGTGGGTTACGAGCAACTTCTCCTTTTCCCGCAATGTTTTCAAAAAACTTGTACTACAGATACGTAAAACCAGGACTTGTTTGGGAAAGAGTTAAAATTGTTATACAATTAATAAAATATTCAATTTATCAAGAGTGTACACCAGTTTTCGAAAACTGTTTACTATTTATAAAAAATGTCATTCAGTTTATCGTAAGTGTACATCATTTTTCAAAAAATGTTTACTATTTGTAAAAAAATGATATTCAATTTATCAGAAGTGTACAGCAGTTTTCTTAAACTGTTTACTATAATGACATTCAAATTATCAGAAGTGTTCAATGTCTTTATTATTGCGGAATCCATTATTATTTTGCAATATTTGTGAATAAAAATGATAGTAAGAAAGAGTATAATCTTTGAATTATTATTATTGACCAGCGTAAGAATATGACAGAAACTCCGGAAAAAGAAACGTTTTTACATTTCCCGAAACCCGAGGAAGAAAGTCATAGTGAAAAGTGGCATTTACTGGGTACCCTGGTCCTTCAAGCTGAAATTGTATACTTTTGTCAAATGATCATTGTTTACATTATTATTATAACGTCCATTGTTAATTTATCCTTACAAAACGGATCGATCGAACTCTGGGTATCACTCTTGAGCAGTAGCATTGGTTACGCTTTACCTAACCCTAGACTAAAAAATTAATGACATCTATTCCATTCGAACCATGTTCCAGTATATGTATTACCGGACAAACCGGTAGCGGAAAAACTCAATGGGTGTATCGCTTTTTAAAGCAAGTAAACCTGATGTATGCACGAGACCCTCCTTCACATATACTTTATTGTTACGGCATTCACCAAGACTTGTTTGATGTAATGGGGCGTTCTGTTCCAAACTTTTACAGTAAGCAAGGACTACCTACTGTAGAAGAGCTGGATGATTTTACGAAAGATAGAAAACATAAGTTGATCATTATCGATGATTTAATGCACCAAGTCATGCAGAATAAAGAAATGGAATTACTGTTTACTCAAGGATGCCATCACAGAAAAGTATCAGTGATTATGATCACGCAAAACTTGTACCCTGGAGGTAAACACGCCCGAACTATTGCGTTGAATACCTGGTACCTAGTAATTATGAAAAACATTCGCGACGTGAAGATCCTATCGTGTACCATTTGACGTAAGAATGGTTTGTTTGTTTGTGGTTTTACGTCGTATCAACAGTGTTTCAATTATTCAACGGTGACAGTTCACGAATTCATTTTTCCTGGACTATTTTTAACCAGTACTTAACCAGTCCATTATCCTGACACAGGTGGACCAGTCATAGTGCTATTCCCATAATCCTGAGCGACAAGGTGTAAGAAAGCCACTACTACCAGCTTTAAAGTCTTTGGTCTGTCGCGGTTGACGTAAGAATGGAAACGTTAAGTATGTAAGAAGGCAATATGGTAGAACTAATTAAACAACAGCGTCACTTCTTATATTTAGTGATCGATACTACGGCTCAGCAAAGAAAGGAGCTTTTAAAAACGATAACCAAACAACAATTAAAGGCACTGAGCCAAATCGCTTACAACGTACTTCGGTTCAAGGTTAAATTAACGCCGTCGGAAAATGCAAGTTTAAAACGTCAAAAACGATTTATTTACTTGTTGGGATATCGGAGTGTAGGGTTTGCTCAAAAGAAGGAAGCCATTAAACTTAAACACCGTATTATATATAAATTGGTAAAAGCTGCATTTGCTCATTTACAACCGGTGTTACAGTAATGGAGAAATACATATTAGTACCTTTTGAAAAGTTTGAGGGACTGAAAAAGTTATCTGAGACACAAGAGAGATGTATTAATGGGGTTTGTAACTCAATATTCCCGTATTTTCGTAATTCGTCGATTAGTATTTAAATAAATAAATTGACGCTGTAATCATTTTTCAGCGTGAGCTTTCGGCGTAAGTTTTTCATCCTTTCACCTCTCTAAATCTTTCATGGTATTTTCCCCCCATCTACATAGCTCACTTTTTCGTTTTCCCTTATTAGTTTCCCAAATCCCCTCTAGATTTTCGGCGTAAGTTTTTCATCCTTTCACCTCTCTAAATCCTTCATGGTATTTTCCTCTTCTAGAACTCTAGCCCTCTACACCCCGTAAACTATCCCTGTAGTCTCTGAAGGTTGCTAAACTGTAACCTCTGAAGGACCGTGAAACCGTAGTCTCTAGAACCTATAGGGTCCCCTGTAGGTTATGAAGATTTGCGAGGTCGGAGAGAATGGAGAGATTGGAAGGAATGAAGGGTTTGAAGGATGACGCCGGCATAGCCGTTGTTTGGTTTGAGGGGTTCGAAGGGCTTTGAAGGGTTCGAAGGGCTTTGAAGGGTTCGAAGGGGGAAATCGAACGAGAAGAAAAATGATGTTATTTATTTAAATACTAATCGACGAATTACGAAAATACGGGAATATTGAGTTACAAACCCCATTAATACATCTCTCTTTTCTTACCGGGTATAGAGCTACAAACCCATTGATATATTTCTCTTCCATTTCTCTTTTAGATATATATCTTCGGTAAAGATATATATTCTTTTAATTAAATTTTAAATACTAACCTATCCATTATTCTTTTCTTTGAATGATATTCCTTTTCTCCGATTCTAATACGTATAGGACTTATCATATTTTTCAAGTCCATTTTCTCGAATTCGTCTTGTAAAAAATATCCCCAAACCGGAAATTGGTTTTCTTTCTCGTCTTTCGTAAGATATAGTAAAGTTTTTGCTCTACCCCTGAATTCTTTTCTCGAATAGGCGTAACAGTCGTAGTCTCCCTCGTCTAACTTTCTAGTTTCCATAAAATTAACCGAATATTCTTTTTCTTCTAAAGTAGGTATTCTTTTTTCCTCCGCGATTCTTCTCGCTTCTTCTTTTCGAGTATGCTCCTTTACGTATTTAGCTAATTGGCGATTTATACTATCTACGTTCATTTCTTTGGGAAACGATGCTAATTTTAATTCTCGTAAGTCTTTCTTAAGATCCATACTAATGACTTCGATCTCTCCTCGTGGTATATAGAAAATGGGACAATCGTGTTTATATTTTGTATCTTTTTCCGGAAGTCTCGTAAAGATTTTTTCTCCTTCGTTTTCTATGATTCTGTTGAAAAGAGTAGTCGAGAAACATACACTTTTTTCTTTTTTCTGTTCGCTGTCGTAGTAATAGTAAGCTAAATGTATACAACCGGTTTTGTTCGTTTTACTAGGCAGATATTCCTTGTACGCGTATACGTATATTTTCGCTATTTTTTAAAATATTTCTTCCAATTCCATTACGGGCGGACAGCATTTAAAATCTCCTAATCCTACCGATTTCTTTCTATCCTCCAGTTCTTTTACAAGCGATTTCATCCTTTCCAAATGGTCGGGTAGTCATTCCAGTTCTTTTTCTTTGATTTCTTTCCTTCTTTCGGATTCTTTAATCGCCTCTTCTTTCGTTAATATATCGTTACGTCTTCGCATATGATACTAGACTAATTCTCTTTCGGCAGTTTCGTAAAACAAAGGATTATTTATTTTTTTATGTCCTGGACTACTCGCATCTCGATTCGTTTCCTGGCAAAATGTCCAACGAATATGATTAATATCTGGTAATGCATCGTTCAGTTCCCCTATCTTTTTGTCGTATACTTTCTGAGGAGCGTTCGTAGGCGTTAATATCATTTTTCCTTCACGTCTCGCTGTATAGATCGGTTTGGATTCGACAAACTTCTGACCTTTGTCGTCTTCAACGATTTCGATTTTGCAAATATAGATCGGCAGACGATCGAAACCGAAATCCGAGGTCATACATCGTATTAGGTTACAAAATTCTTCTTCCGTAAGATTGCGAGTTTTTCTTTTTACGCGTCTTGGACCTTTAGGTTTGACGACAATTGAATCTTCCCCTTCGGGTTTCTTCGAGAGATCTATCGGATTTTCGGGGTTCTCTTTGACTTTCTTTTTCCTAGGTTTTTCTTTAGGTATATCTTTAGGTTTCTCGTTTTGACCCTTCCTTTCAGTCAGTTCCTTTGTTTCTCCCTTCTGAATGTTTCTATCGGTGTTGACGTTGCCGTTACCGTTCCCATCTTTTTCTTTCTTGGTCTTTAGGCGTCGAATATCTTTTAGCTTTAGTACCTCGAAATCTTTTATTTAAATTAGTCGTTACACCCGCGAATCTTCCCGTCAGTTTCGACGTGTACCATACGTGAGTAACAGTATCAGTCGTACGATTCGCAATGACGAAACTTTTTTTAATCAACGAGGCTAATCTTTTCCATTGTTCCGCACCTGGTTGAATTTGAAATATTTTTAAATTTCTGATTAAGTCAAATTCCGTTTGAAGAAGTTTTAAATAGTTTACGTTACAATCGAATCCGAAAAAAGAAATCTCCAATTTCGTTAATCCTTTCTCTAAAACGTCCGAATGACGAAACGTTTTTTCGAGATGGGGGAGATAGCAATGTGCGTATTCCGCCAGATGACTACCTTCTTTATTTTGTACGTTTCCGGCTTCAAAATTAGCCGCGATTTTATTGTAGTATTTAACTACGTATCTAGTATTTCCCGAATGTTTCAGGTATTTAACGATATTTTTCCCGGCTTTACGATCCGTATTCAGTAAAATAGGTGTCGTATTAAACTCTTTAACCTCTTCGGGATTGGAAACGTTCCCTTCTTTGCGAAATCCCGAACGTTTAAAATGCGAATATGGAGCGTTTCTTTCCAACGTTCCCGAAAAATCTTTAGTATAGTCTATAGAGATTAATCCGAATCCCCTCAGATTAAGTTTATTTTCCATGTTACTCAAAGAGTTTAATACGGTTTTAATAGGCAATTCGGAAGTATCTATTTTATACTTAAAAATCGCTTTAGGGGCTAAGGCTTCTTGGCCCGGATTGTCGAGACGATGGTATTCTTTATAACCTTTTAACACTTTATAATTCATTTTCTTTTCGATTTCTCTAATATCGTTGGCGATGTCTCCTTTCGAATCCCTATTTAACGTAAAAACTATTTTTTGCTCGATTTTACGGTTCAGATGACCGAAAAGTTCCATCGTAATCAATTTGATGTAACTGACTACGGATTTCGCGGGACTATTGTCTCCCGTTATAAAATTGACGGCTTTTCCTTTCCGAATGATTTCTTTTTCGTGAAGATAAACAAATACGTATAAATCGTCTATGAAAGAGGGTAATCCTTTTAACGGTTCTAAACGACATAGTCCGTTCAAATCGGACATATAGTCTACTTTAGATATATCCGAAACGAGATTGGAATTTAAAGTATTGTCTACGATTAAATGGGGAATCACGCGATCTAACGACGTACATCCTAATTCTTTTAACGGAAATTTGATCCTACCCGATTTATTTTCACCGCACTCATTATTTTAAATATATATTCAAACGCTTAAGCCGAGTACTTTTTCTATTAGAATTTAGAGTCTTTATATCTAAATTAGATATATAGACCTTTAAAATACAGGCATGAACTTGCTTCCGTCGGCTTTTAGCGAAAATATTTTGTCAGATATTAATAACGCGTACGCCAACGTACCATCAGGAGCAGGTTTTCCAAATACGAAATCGGCTTGAACCGTAACTACACCGGCTTTCAAAATATCGTCTTGTTTGGACATATCGAAAACGAATATCGGATAGAGATGTTTTAATTCTATATAATTAATTCCAAAGTTGGATAATAAGTTATGTAAGCTATCAGTATTATCTCTGAATACAGAGGCTGCGCGAAACGCCCGAGAGTATTTATTAGTATCAAAATCCATACTTTTATCGTCTTCAGGATATCGTCTATCATTAAGTTTTACAACCGCATTTGTCACATTCAAATGATTAAAGATAGAAGGATTACTCTTTTGTCCGTCTCTCGAGCCCTTTTGAAAACCTACGATTAAGTATCTAGGCCTTTCGTTTATAGCTTTCGCAGCAAAAATCCAGGACCAACTCGTCGAATTTACTCCTATACCTACCGATTCGCAATGTCTGTGATTAAATCCTATTTTTATTTCCGTTCTATTGGCCATCTGATTTAATAATTCAGTTTCTTGTTGAAGTGAAGGTTTTACGTGAGGCATACACCAAGAAAGTTTCATTAAAATTACTTTTCCGTCCGGGCATACGTCACCGCTGTTCAGATCGCTTTCATCAACTAGTTCGCCACTTTTAAATAACGCTTCATCCTTGGTTTTTCTCGAGAGTTTTAACTGTTGTTTAACTCCATATATGATCTTATCATAGTCGTCGCAAAATCCGAAGATATGCGAGAGCGGAATATTAAAAGAAAAACATCCCTTAGGAACGCTGCCATTATCCATTATATACGTTTGCCTTTGATCGAAACCCGTATTTAATCCTCCGGTTTCTCCTTTATCTACATCTTTTAACCAGCATTGAAGTAATCCCGACGATCTCGAAAAATCCTCAGGGTATTTTAACATTCCTAACATCGTTGTCGCTTGTCCGGGATGTTGCACGGCTTCTATTTCTTTTCCCGAGATTTCGTACGCGATATTAGCGAAAAGATTCATAACTCCGTTATGTGCGAGAGTTATTCTTCTAGCATCCACAACATAGGGTGTTTCCCCGGCTTTTTTAACGATTTGTCCTGCTATCTTTAAAAAACTTTTATGCGGATGAGTAAAAACGCTTTGAGCTTCCAAAGTTATATAAATATCCCCCGCCGAAATTAACGTGTTTCTTCCCCCTTCTAAAGGAACGTGTTCGACATATTCGTATTTTTCAGTCGATTCATCAATATAAATTTGTTCTGGCCATTGGTAAATTTCGGTTGACATGTTTTTTACATAGCGTAGATAATTTTAAATTATTTTAATTCCCGCTCCATTTTTCTTTTTAGCTATGAAGTCGTCGATTTTTTTACTTACTAATCCCGAGACTTTTTCGCTTCCTTTTTCTAAGGCCGCTTTTCCGACGTCAGTAGCGACTTTGTTAATCGCGTGTTTAGCCATATCCTGAGCGGCTTTCGACGTTATGTTAGACACTACTTTAGTACCTGCTTTAGTAAATGCTTTACCTATTAGACTCGCTATCGGTCCGAAAAAATTTGCGCTTCCCCCGTATATATATTGTTTTCTATATCCTTTCTGGTTTGCCGTTACGATCATATTTTTAATTAGGAATAAAAATCTCTAGAGGCACGAAGAATCTCTACCGATCTTTCAGCCCCTTCTCTATATGCGTAACCGAACAAAAAAATCACGTTACTCTCCGAAGAAAAGTAACGTGATCAAAAAGGGAAAAAATGGATGTGCGGAAAATCGAGCGTCTAAACCGAAATCTCCGAAAAGAACTGGAAGATACGCGAAAGCCGAAAATATAGGACTCGGGTCCTTAGGGCTCAGGCCCTATTTTATTATAGATAGGAAATTTCTTCGGATCGAATTATTTGTTCGTATCCAAGGCTGCATCGGCATCGGTGTTTCTGGCCGACATAAGTTGATTATATTGGAAGTCTTTGTCTTCTTCGGGATTACGATATTTTTCAACGTCTCGGACCAAAACGGCTAAAACTTTGATAGATATTCCGGATTTGCGCGAATTGTGTTTTCTCCATATCACCCCTACTTTAATAGTATAAACGCCGTTAAGAATACGATCTTGATAGAAATCTTCGTAATTTACATTTTTAAAACCTTTGCTTTTAGGATCCGGTTTTTGGAAGAAACTCGCGCCGAATTTTTCCGTATCTACCTTCGCTTTGATGAAACCATCTGATTTATATTTTTCTAAAATTCCGCTTAATAAAAAATCTTCTTCTAACTTGTCGTACAAATCGTCGTCGAAACTCTCGAGTATCGCTTCTAAAAATTCTTCGAACATGACGTTGTAAGCGATGTTAATATATATCGTTCTTTTTTGGTAATCGTATATCGTCAGTCTATTAGGAGGACCCGACGCGTTTAAATTCAGGTAAACCCCTCATCTTCCTTTCTTAAGAAAATCGCGGTAGAGGATTTCTTCCGATTTCTTAGAACCCCGAATTGTATTTTCTTCCCCTAACGTAAATATCGATGGCTTTTGTTTCTCCGACACATTTTCGATAGAACTCATGTTTTTTTTTATATAATTTAAATTATTTAAGCTATATATAAAATGAAACGTTATTCTTTCGTTTTTAACGAGAATTGCAATATCGTGATGCCAACGAAGCTTATAACAAAGTCGAACGCGAGAAAAAAGAAAGATCCGAAAACCGTAGAAATGGCAACAAAAAAATCCGCGTTAAACGGACATTCAAGGAGATGACTTTTACTATCCCTAACGGGAACGACATTGTCATAGAAAATTATTTAAACAAAACGAGGTCTCGCGTATTAAACGCGTTCGAGAAAAATTCCGGTACGAAAGTAATCATGACTTTAGTCACGCAAATGAGAAAAGACGAGGAAGTCGTTTACAAATATTTTAATTCGAGACCCCACGCTGTTTATCCTTGGAACAACAAGGAAAAATTATACGAAAAACTATACGCGGAAGTCCTAGAATCTTTCGCGGGAAAAGAATACGAAGGTAGCGGATGGAGATTAATAGGAAACGAATGCATTTCTTTGAGTTTCGGGAAATACGTTCCTTTTACGGGAGGTTGTTCCCACGTAGAATTACCAGAGTGGCTTAAAGGAAAGAAAGCGTTAGTATCTATGGTCACCGGAGATGAAAAATGTTTCTATTGGAGTATATTACGATTTTTTAATCCGATCGAAAAGAACAAACCGAGAGTCGATCGAACTTTAAAGAAAATTTACCGAGAAGATCCGCAGATTTTAGTGACATAAACTACCCTACGTAGAGCGACGACATCGAAAAATTTCAGGAGAAAATCCCGCATATTCATCTAATTATATACGGAGTCGACAACGAATATAAAAGAACACCCGTCATATATGACGGAAAGGACTCCGTTAGACCCCTTTCAGGGGCCCGGGCGTTGAAGACACCTAAGATTCGGACGGAAGTTCCGAAAATATATTTACTCTATTACGAAGGACATTTTTACCTCGTCAAAAATAAATCTAGATTACTATCTAGCCAAATATCCAAACATAAGGCGCGAAAAGAAGTTTGTTATAAATGTCAAAAGACATTTTCTTCGCGAGAAAAATTAGAAATCACGAGGAGAAATGTAGCGACGCTACTTTGCTAGAACTTCCCGATATTCCTAATAATATCGTCTCTTACGAGAAAAAAAATAGGACGTCTCCCTCTTTCTATGTATGCGTGGATTTCGAATTTTTTCTAATCCCGTACGGCGGTAACGGTGACGAAGGAGACGACTGCAAATTTCAGAAACATAAACCTTCGTGTTTTTCCTTTTTCATAAAATCGTTGGATGAAAGGACCCTCAAGTCGTCTCTAACGACGTATACCGCGAAAGACAATGAAGACGACGTCGGAAGGGTATTCGTAAAAAAATTAATGACTACCGTATACGCGTACGTTAAACGATGGGCTGAAAAGAAAGGAAAAACTCCCGATTTTACGCCGGTTTTCTTTCATAACTTGGGGGATACGACGCTCATCTCTTCATCAAACAATTAGCCGCTTATAGTACCGGAAGAATGACCGTATTACCTTTGAACGAACAAAAATACATATCCTTCTCGAAATATTTAAGTATTTGCGGTTTTTATCACGAAGTTCGTTTTCTCGATAGTTACCGATTTCTCGATTCTAGCATCGAACAATTAGCGGGAGAATTGGGGAAAGACGAATTGATAGAAACCGAGAAACGTTTTCCGCTGATACCCCCAAATATTCTCCGAGGAAAAGGTATATATCCGTTCGAATGGATGGATAGTATCTATAAATTAAATAGCCCCTGTCTTCCATTGATAGAAAACTTCTATTCTCGTCTTCGCGGGAAAGGTATTTCACGAGAAGAATACGATCTAGCGCTCGAAAGTTGGAAAGCGTTCGGTTGTAAAACGATGAAAGATTACCAAGAAATATACTGCGAAAGAGACATTCCTCTGCCAACCGATATTTTCGAGAATTTTAGGAAACTTAATATCAAGAGTACGGAATCGATCCTATCAAATGCTATACCCTCCCGGGTACGTCGTGGAAAAACATGTTAAAATATACGGAGAAAGAAATAGAATTAATTACGGACAGGGAAACGTACGAAGATTTTGAGAAAGGAATTCGAGGAGGTGTCTCGATGTCTATCATTCGTCACGCAAAAGCGAATAATCCGTACCTATCCAATTACGATCCGAATGTGGAAAGTTCTTTCATATTTTACGTCGACAAAAACAATCTTTACGGAGATTCCATGAGCGAAGAATTGCCGTACGCAATCGAAAGGAAAATGAAAGATGTCGAATTAAAAGATTGGGAAAATTTCTCTTGCGCGGTAGTCATAGACTTAAAAATACCGGAAAATTTGCACAATTTCCTAAACGACTATCCTATCGCTCCCGAGCATATTACGAAAAACGGGGTCAAAAAACTTGTCCCGAATTTAAGGGACCGTAAGGAATATCTTTGTTACGGAGAACTATTAAAGTTTTACGTAAAGTTCGGAGCTAAGATTACGAAGATTTACAGGGGCTATATTTTTCGCGTCGAGAAATGGCTCGGACATTATATCACGAACAATATGAAGAAAAGGGTAGAAGCGACGAAGAATCGCAAATCTAGCGCGATTTCGTTTTACAAAAAGGCTAACAATAGTATCTATGGAAAAACGATAGAAAATCCTAGGAAAAGGTGTAACGTAGAACTTACGAATCGAAAAGAACGAGCGGAAAAACTGGTAAGAAGCCCCGAATATACGAAGTTTAGGATATTTTCGGACGACCTCGTCGTGGTTCATAAGAAGAAGACTATAGTCAAATGTAACAAACCTATATACATCAGTTTCGCGATTTTGGAATTGTCTAAACTTAAGATGTATCGAACGTTTTACAAGTATTTACTTCCTAAATTCGGGAATCGGCTGACATTACTGTATATGGACACGGACAGTTTTATCTTTTGCGTTAAAAGCGAGGACATTTACGAAGAATTCTCGAAAGATCTCGATACGAATTTCGATACGAGTAACTATCCGGAAGATCACCCTTTACATAGTAAGAAAAACGCGAATCATTTAGGGTTCTTTTAAGACGAATGCAAAGGAAAACCGATTAGAGAATTCGCAAGTACCTGCGCGAAAATATATTGTATTAGGACGGAGGGTGAAAAAGAAAATATCGTCAGATGCAAAGGAATTGGTAATGTCGTGAATAAATGAACTTACGATGGAAGACTTTCTTTCTTGTGTATACGACGGGAAAGAAAAAAGGATAGACTTTAATGTCATAAGCAGTCATAATCACGAAATTTTTACAGAGACCGTTAAAAAGATAGCGTTAGTTCCGACGCAGGACGTTCGATACGTTTTAGACGATCGCGTACGTACTCTATCGGCGGACCATTATAAATTAAAAGGAATAGATTTTTAAAAAATGTCGGAAATTCGTCCTTTTTTTCTCGAATGCGTCGTCAACGAAACGAACCCGAAAAAAAGGAAAAAAATACTCGACTTAGAACGAACGGCTATCGTTTTAGAGACTCAAAGAGCCTTCGGAGGTTGGAGATCTCTAAGAATATTCGTGAAATACGGGACTATGGAGATTCCTTCGACCTATTCGAACAAAGCTAAAGAAAGGCTTCTCGAATTGTTAGATCGTAAAAACTCATACGTCGAAAATATTAAAAACGAGATTCGAGAATACGAAAGACGGTGGGATAATTTAAGGAGAGCGGAGAAAAAAAAGATCCTAGATCGTTACATCGTTAATCTAGAACGGTCTTGGCCCGAAAAAGTTTGCGTAAAACAAAACATTTTGCTCGCTTTAATATTTAATCTTTTCAAGGAGAAAAACGTCGCGTACCACGATTACGAAATTACCGGCAGCGAGTTATTCGATCTCGACTATCTTTTAAGAGCGATGAAAGATGCATACGACGAATAGTTATATATCTTACAAAGATATATAACCCTGTATACTGAGAATATCTTAAATCCTAATTCTAGGTGATTCCGGCGATTCCGTAGGTTCGAGAGTATCGTAATATTAGCATCTACCTCGGAATAAATTTTCGATCGCATTCGTTAATTTTCCTAATTCGTGCGCTTCCATATTGCGTAGGCCGTATTTCCTTACGTAATATCCTTTCTCGTTTCCGCTAGTAAAATATTCGTCGGTAATTTCGTAATTTCTTTCGGGTTTCGGGGTTCCATCCCTTAACAGGCTATCGTAATAATCTTTACGCATCTTTTCATGTTGCCATCGTATCGCGTTCGTAAGCTCCCTTAATTCCCGGTACGATAGTTTCCATAGGTTATACTTGTCGCAAAAAGTTACGAATTTGCGGCCGTAAATCATTCCCATCTCATCTTCGAACAAATTTGGCACGATTACGCATAAGGGACCAACATCGTATTATTTCCGCTCCATTTTCTATAGCGATATTTTTTCTAAAGCCGGAGACAAAATTTAAAATATTTACGTTAATTCGAAAGTTTGCAAATATTCCAAATAATAATACGAACAAACATCCGGATAACGATGTTCCATATTAGGTGAACCCTCGCTACACAGGTTAAAATTCCCGTGACATATATATCTTCTTTCCATTTCACGTGATATATCTTTGATTAAAAAAATGAGAATATCCCAATCCTCTAATTCGTTTAAACGAAATGCATCGAGTTCTTCATTCGCGCTGTTGTCAAAAGGATGGTAAAAACCTCTTTTCTCATAACTGTAAAAGGAATAGGTAAACCTACGACATGGACTATTTAAAGATTTGTAAACTTTTTTAAGGGAAAGCGTATTTAACCTGGAATCTAATCTTACTAGTTCTTTATACGATTTTCCCAGGATTAATTTGTTAAGGAGCGAATACCTAATACGTTTATTAGATGATAGGTATATCCGATTAAATCTTCTATTCATTTTTTTGTAAAATTCCGCGTAACTTTCGGAGAGCTCCCCTTGATCTCGTAATATTTCCTCTGCCACATCCATTTTCTATACAATATTTTTCCTTAAGAGATGTATTAATGGGGTTTGTAACTCAATATTCCCGTATTTTCGTAATTCGTCGATTAGTATTTAAATAAATAACATCATTTTTCTTCTCATTCGATTTCCCCCTTCGAACCCTTCAAAGCCCTTCGAACCCTTCAAAGCCCTTCGAACCCCTCAAACCCAACAACGACTATGCCGGCGTCATCCTTTAAACCCTTCATTCCTTCCAATCTCTCCATTCTCTCCGACCTCGCAAATCTTCATAACCTACAGAGGACCCTATAGGTTCTAGAGACTACGGTTTCACGGTCCTTCAGAGGTTACGGTTGAGCAACCTTCAGAGACTACAGGGAG
Organism: Tridacna gigas; assembly: GCA_945859785.2. Classification (NCBI taxonomy): domain Eukaryota; kingdom Metazoa; phylum Mollusca; class Bivalvia; order Cardiida; family Cardiidae; genus Tridacna; species Tridacna gigas. Next base: position 72,404,512 of record OX244029.2, read on the forward strand.
AGTTTACGGGGTGTAGAGGGCTAGAGTTCTAGAGGAGGAAAATACCATGAAGGATTTAGAGAGGTGAAAGGATGAAAAACTTACGCCGAAAATCTAGAGGGGATTTGGGAAACTAATAAGGGAAAACGAAAAAGTGAGCTATGTAGATGGGGGAAAAATACCATGAAAGATTTAGAGAGGTGAAAGGATGAAAAACTTACGCCGAAAGCTCACGCTGAAAAATGATTACAGCGTCAATTTATTTATTTAAATACTAATCGACGAATTACGAAAATACGGGAATATTGAGTTACAAACCCCATTAATACATCTCTCACAAGATGAGCACCACAAAGAAAATACGGAAATTGTCCCAAAAAGGAAGATTAAAAAGTTAACAACCTTACCCCCGGGACTTAAAGAAAAGAAAAGAAAGAAAGACATAGACTGGATTTCTTTTTAAATAATAATAAGACATTTTACTTATAATATTTTTATTTACAAATTTATGATACAGTTATTTTACAAATCTATGATACGAATAAAGCGTAATAAAGTTACGCGTCTTCGTTATTTTTCATTTCACATCTATTTACTGAATATACACATTCCTCGCTTTATCGATTGTAAGTATTTCGGGAAAGGTTGCGTACAGCAGTACTGTCACACTTTCTGGTAAAGCTTTAGCAAACTTAATTTCTAAACAACAAAGCCCTCTTCGCTTTGCGTTTAACGAATAGTAGGGATCGATATCCAATACCTGTAGACAGTATCCTTTTTTGTACTCATTGTACGTAATGTTGATATCATTTCTGCTGGTAGTAAGAGTCTGATAACAGTCAACGTAATGATTTCCATTAAAATTGGGTTGTAAAGGCTGTGACGGTACGGATTGTCCATCTACAAAAAAAACCCCAGGTAACTGCAGTCGTAATGTTTAAAGTTCAAAGGATTTGTGCTATAGTCTCCGTTATAAGAAACGCTTGGAACCATACCTATGATGATTCTGTTAGGTATCTTACCATGAAATATATCGTCGGCTTGAAAACTATACTATCCTTGCGCTATTGATGTTGTTTTTATTTCTGAGCGGAAATAGGGATACATAGCGGGAGTGTCCTGAATCATTTTGTCGTGAGCTAAAAGCAAATCATTTTGTAACCTCTGTATGCACAGTTTAAAACGAGCGTTAACAATTTGCACTTTATAACTAGAATTTAAGGCATCCGTAATAATTCGAGAGGCATCGGATGCCTGCCAAAATTTAATACCCATTTGCACTCCGTTTATAAGCAACTTGGGTTGTTGAAATAAATCTCCGGGAATATTACCTTCTAGATCTATAGTAACACCACCTTTGGTCTTACCGTATCGAAAAAACAGTCCAGAATTCGATCCAGGTTTGGGATCATTATCGTCCAAATCCGTGATATCCTTGTAAAATAATTGACTGGTTAAGATACCTTCCTGCATAGATTGGTTGGTATTAAGTATGGTGTCTATGTAGGCTTTATACCCATATGTATTTCCACTATTTGGCAGTGGTTTTTGTTGTAAATGAACGTCTAACTGTCTAAACACCATGTGTAAGGGTAAATTAACAAGTCCAAGCGTATCATTTTCTGACACGGGAGTACCGTTCTCGTTAGTAAGTCTTAATTCAAGTCTTAATTTACATCCTTTTAAGTTAATATAAGCACTGGCCTGTGGCGGTATATTAAATTCCAAGCTGGACGAAGAATCGGTTACGGGATTAATGGGTCGATATTCAATCCAATCTTTCGATAATAAAGTTGAATCTTTTGGAATCGGGGTAAATAACGATAACTCTTCATTGTGTTGCATTTTACTAGTCGCGGTTATACGTCTTTTTAAAACAACCACCCGGGATTTTTTGTACTGTAGGCTGTAAGAGTCTTCTTACGTTTAATATTCTTACGAACTTGGTGATTCCCGTTCTTGCGTTTAATTTGGGACTGCGCCCTGTTTACTGCCTCGGCTAGTGGGGTCACCATTTTAACATTTGGTGTTTGAACTTTTTTCAGTTTTTCTTCCATTTCTTGCAATACTTTATTCTTTTCTTCAAGTTTTTTCTCCAATGTTCTTACTTGTTCTGGAACATGTTCTTTCGATTTAGAATAGTTAATCCAATAGTCTACATTTTCTTTGTAAGGAACCCATTTCTGTAGTTTGGAATCAAAGACGTTTATGGACCCTATGATTTCTTGAAGTGAAGGACACAATGAAAATCGTTTGAATTTAAATCAATAGTATTTAAATCTTCCCCTTTTAACGTCAGTCTGATAGAGTTAAACTTTTTAACACTCACAGGTCTATATCGCGGGTGTAAACACTCACTAACTTTTAATCTTTTGTACCGACCTTCGATTTCAATATTGGTAAGAACTGGTTGTAGCCTGTTTTTGACAAACGTTTCCTCAACAATATCACAATTCAGATACAATCGTTTACTCCGTGGTGTAAAGTCACAAGTCAATGACGATTCTACAACACCACACAACCAATTTCCTTCTAACATAAAGTATTTAGAAAATTGAAATAATAAATCATTCTTACGTGTATTAATAGATTCCGCGCTGCTTAAATATAGGTAAAAATCTGTCATTCTTCTCTCGTTATTTTTTTTTTTTTTTTTTTTTTCTCAATTCATCCAGTATGTTATGAATGTGATACACAGTTCGTAACGAAATTGGTATACGAACGAATGAAATATTCGAAGGAAGGACTTCTTATGATTGAGGCGAAAATACGCCGAAAGGAAAGTTCGCCTCAACCGGGTATCCTACTCACAACCACCAGATCATGAGTCAGACACGCTCACCACTTAGTCACCCCGCCCGGGGCTGCATGTTGACCTACTACGGTAATGATTAGGCGTAAAAGAGTATTGATCTTCTTCGGTAACTGTGTAGGCGTATAAAATTATTGATAGTATAGTTTCCTGCGAATAGTAGATGTGTGCAGGCGTATAAAATTATTTATGGCGTGGTTTCCTGTGAATAGTAGTTAGTCCATTTAAAGACAAATATCGACACAATGAGAATTATATTAAAATAGTGTCTTATAAGTAAAAGAAAACATGTATTATGGGTTACTATTGGAAGCATTTTAGCCAGTGTTTATAATGTAAAGTGTTTCGTGATTTAATCAACCCTTCTTAAATGTATAGAGTTCAAGTTCAATTAATGTGGGACAAACAATCTCGTCTTCTTGTTTTGAAGATTTTACCCCCGTTATAACTACTTTGCCTGTATGAAAACAACAAAAGTGCACTCCGTCCAGTTTGAAGTTTAAAGAAGGAAAAATCTCTGGTCCGTAAATGACATTCCTATCCAGAGACAAACTTTTCAAATTTAAGTTTGAACTCAGTGTATGAGTCATGGACATTGTTAACAATTTTACGCTCGTTAACCTTACAGGATATCCGCATTTCTGAAGCTGTCGGGCGTATTGTCGTAATCGTCGGTGTCCCTCCTTTATGCTGGAAGCTTTCCCATTGCAGTTAATTATTCCATTGGCAAACACTAAACAGTTTCCTCCAATTTTTTTGTGTTGCCATATGAGTCCAGGAAATCGTGCCGGGTCATATCGCACATTCGTTACTTGGTAACATAATCTTTTTAAATTAATAGGGCAATTTAGTTGAGCACTGAACACAACATTCGTGATGATCATGATCGTTTAGTTGTCTGAACATAAGTAATGAAAATTTTTTAGCTTCCGGTCATTTTAAAGTAATGTATCGATTGCTTAAGAGTATCGCGTCACATCCTTTTCCGGTATCCAGCTATCATATTTTTTCGGCCAGTGTAACCAGCGCACTAGAACTTCCCGTTTCTTATTATGTGTCTTTCTTTTTATTATTTTTTCGATATTAAATTCTGTACTGTCGTTAACGTTTACGGCTTGCAATTCTTGTTCGTAAAAGGAGCCGTCTACCTGATCCTTCTCCCAGTCTACTATCTTATAACTAGGAATTCCCTGTCTCCTGAAGCGTGATTTAATTATAAATATCTCTCCTGTCCATTTTTGCGAGTATTCCCTGTCAAATACAGACCTGACGTGAGACAATCTTACAGTCTGACCGATTTTATACCTATATTTTTTAAGTAAAGGTTTACTTTTATTTCCTTTTTTAAGTAAAGGTTTACTTTTATTTCCTTTAGTTCTAATAAGATACTGTTGAAGACGACTTTCTCCTTCATTGTCATCGGAAATTGCAGCTGGTTTTTCTCCAAGACTCCTATGTATTGTATGATTGTAACTGTGTGTAATATTTTGTAAAACATCGATATAGCGACGGGTTTTGTTCTTTAAAAGGTATAGAAAAATCTTTTGTTTTATTGTCTTGATCGCTCGTTCAGCGTAATTCGCTTTCGTTTCAGTGTTAAATGCATACATGTGATAAATGTTTTCACTTTGTAGATATTTGTTCAGTTCTTTACTTTTAAACTCCATCCCTCGATCGGTCCGTATAGATTTTGGTTTTCGCGTTCTTGATAGTATGCGTTTAAATGCAATAACAACATCAGAACCTCTTTTACTTTTAAGGGGTTCAGTATAAACAAAACGCGAAAATATATCTTTGGCTAATAACACATATTTCACTCCGTCATTATGTTTTTCTATATGATCGTTGACCATTAAGTCTACATCCCATTGTTGATGAAGACCGGCAACTATCACTCTGGATCGTACGAAATGACGTCTCGCCCCCCTGGTAAGAGAATACGATTCTTGATCTTGTAACCATTTTCGTATACGGTGTCCTGACCTTATTTTGGGATTTGACATATTGATACAATTTTTCGGGACCACTATAACTTGCGGGATGATCTGCCTTAAAATAAATAGAAGCCAAGTATTTTTTCCAGTTTTCCATCGTTTTAATAAAGCGTATACAAACTATTGTACATTCTTACAAAATATTAAATACAACACTCATAATAACTCAGAATATAAAGGTCTGTTGTAGTTCATATGATAACTATCTAAAATGAGTAAAAATCGCTCTATTTCCAACTCGATTTCAGTTTTTATACCTCTATAATATAGCCATTCGCATAATAATAACACTGATATCTGGAATATTCCAAACATGATTATCAGTTCCAAGTTGTATTTGGGTTACACTCAGTACACTCAAGGAATCCTAATTGGTTCATACGATCACTCTGAAGGTAACAAGGTATAACACTGCCCAATTCTGGTAACGCTTTACTTATGTCACCTATAACTTCTTTTAATCGTTTATATTCTGAGGGTCTCAAACATATTCCTTTTTTTGTTGGTACCACATTTTCCTCGGGTTTCCAATATTGTCTTATGTCTACACAAACACTGTTTTGGTTAGTACAGCAATAAACGTTACCCCCAAGATGGCATGTAAACGCTGTTTTTTCTCGAAGGGATTTGTCTGCGTACTCTAATTGATCTACAAAATTTTTCCATCGCATTAAGCTTAAACTTATGCCTTTTTTGGTTGGGTAATTATCTTTCCACTCTCTAATATCGACTCTTAGCTCATCCTTCCATAAATTCACCTGTACGTAACGATCATTTCCGAGACTAAATTTTACTCTGTACATCGTGTTGGTTTGAATGCAACATCCAAAATGGTTTTAAATTCTGTCAATTTGATTATTTTAGAGTATTATTGGATTCCTGATTGGTTGTTATACTTAGAAACACAAGTCATCTGTTGTTATATTTAGAAACACACGTCATCGGTTGTTATATTTAGAAACACACGTCATCATTAGCTAAAGTCTATTTTACGAATCTTTGCCAATGTTGATGGTTTGGGTCTCAACTTTTTCACTTCCTCTAGAAATTTGCATCCCCCTAAAATTTGGCTGGCTGTTACATTGTCTCGTACACCATGAAAAGCAGAAGCTAGTAACTGTCTAGGAACTTCTTCATGACAGTCTTTCACAACACCATACCATTCCTCTAACATAACATACAATAGTGTTTCGATTTTTCTCGCATAAATGGATTTCAACATTTTGATCTGATATAAATCGTAGCCCAGATAAACCGCAAGTATTTCCCACTCTCTGCCGATCATACGTGAGTACTCAATAAGGTCGAAACTTGTCATGTTTCTATCCATTTTTTGTACATCGGATAATAATAGTAAAGCTATACACTGTTCTCATATGTAGTCCTTTCAGCGTTTATTGGTAGTTATTATTAAACATTAACGTCACCGTTTCTTGTCTGGACACATCCATTATACCCTTTGTCACAGGGTAAGCTGTTACTACGAATATTCTGTATTTGGTCTTGGAATAAACTACTTTAACTGTATGACTCGGTTGTTTCGTGTAACCCAATAAACCGATGTTGTTCATAAATGTCTTTGTAGCTTCGAAACGTTTTCCGATTTTCGTACAGACGTCGGGGTTTTCCAAATATCTTTCGATTGATTTGTACATGGTACCTTTATCAAAAAACACGGAAGCCTGCGAATTACTTGCATTTAAATGTTTGTCAACCACGTGGGTAGACAGTTTAAATTTAATTTTCATGACGGAAAGTTATACTGTAATTGTTTAAAGACATCGCGGTAAAATGTATACAGTGCAATAACCGAGATACTCGTCCGGACACGTTTGAACGAGTTTGAACATATTGCTCTACCGCGTAAAATGGTTTTCCCCTTTTACTCTGTCACATCATGACTCGTTGCATTTCTCTTTTTCCTACAATGTTTCTAATTGTATTAAAACGATGTCGCAATATTGCCCAAAATGTTGCAGAGTTCATTTTTATGTTTCTCTAAAGACGAGCAAATAGTCGCCGCTTCGTCTGTCCGCCCGTCTGTCCGTCCGTCCGTCTGTCCGTCCGAAGCCATTTCTCCATAACCCCTGGCCGAAGGGCGAGCATACAGTCGCTGCTTTGTCTGTCCATCCGTCTGCCCGTCCGTCTGTCCGTCCGTCTGTCCGTCCATTCTTTCGTCTGTCCGTCTGTCCGTCCAAAGCCATTTCTCCGTAACCCATGGCCGAAGAGCGAGCATACAGTCGCTGCTTCGTCTGTCCATCCGTCTGCCTGTCTTGAAACTTCGTAGTTATTTTGTTAATTAAAAGTTTCACCGTATGCACTTGTTTACTATCCATGCAAAACTATGTTATGGAAAAAAGGTGCTTAATGTCTGAGAACTTTACATTTTTCTGGACTCTAAAATTAAACATTTTCCAGTTTCTATAAGACTATTCAAGATATATATTGCTGATCAAAAGCCCCAGACCATCATTTCATTCTTTCCTATTATACTAGGCTGTGTTATAGAAAAAAGGGACTTAATGACAAACTTTATAAATGTTGAATCCTTCTGATAGTAACATTTCTTGAAAAGAAGTCCATGAATTGCTGATCAAAAGCCCCCAGACCATCATTTCATTATTTCCTATTATACTAGGGTGTGTTATAGAAAAAAGGGACTTAATGACAAACTTTATCAATGTTGAATCCTTCTGATAGTAACATTTCTTGAAAAGAAGAAGTCCATGGTAACATTGACAAATGCAGTCTGGCAGATGGAGGGTCGTAGGGTTTCATGGCTCAGCTCTCTTTTTCCCTCAGTGTTTTTTACCATATATCAGAGATTATAATCTCGTAGCACTTGAGTTATTAAAGTATGTAAACATTGTCTGCCATCTGAAGTATTTGACACACACGAACCACTCTTGTATCAGACTTCAAATGTTTGCAAACATCTCTAAACGGATTAAATACCACTCGAAGAATTTATTACATAATGACGCTATAAAGCTATCTATACTACTCCTGTGGTAGAATGGTCCTTGGACATGGGGAAAATTGACCAAAAGCAAAAAGTTTCGACACAGGTCAGCCTGCGCGGACTGCTCAGGCTGACCACGGTCGAAACTTTTTGCAGATGCATTAAACCCTCTTTGCCAGAGCATGGCTCATAAAAAAAAAAAAAAAAAAAAAAAAAAAAAAATCGGACTGGAACCCATGGTAGATCTCTATGCTTAGGCCTATTCCAAGGCTTGGTTTCATTTGTTCTAGGTCGACACAGCCGTACCATGGATAATGTCCAAACGAAGGTCAGCAATACCGCTGGCCCACAGGTACATTACTTTCTGCTGACGATAGATATCGTTGTGGATGGGAGGACCGACTTTAGTCTTGTGAAAATCGTCAATGATTTAGCCGACATTCTAAAATCCGCGCCAAGGGAAACGAAATGTTTGTATAAATTCAAGGTTTGTTTATTTTGCCTGTATTCGCCGTTTTTTTTAGCTCACCTGAGCACGAAGTGCTCTGGGTGAGCTATTGTGACCGGTCATCGTCCGTCGTCCGTCCGTCCGTCCGTCCGTCCGTCCATCTGTCCGTCCGTCCGTTAACAATTTCTTTAAAAATCTTCTCCTCCAAAACCAGATGGCCAACCTTGATAAAACTTGGCAGGAATGTTTCTTGGATGAAGCTCTACAAAAATTGTTAAAAGAATTTAATTCCATGAAAAACTGTGGTTGCCATGGCAACAAAACGGCTGAAAATGGAAAAAATCTTTAAAAATCTTCTTGTGACAAACCATAAGGCCGAAAGCATTCATATTTTGTATGAAGCATCATTGGGTGACCCTTTACCAAAATTGATAAAATTAATCCCCTAGGGTCATATTTGGGCTTTGCCCGGGCGCACCCTATTTCACATAATAACAAAGAAGGAAATCTTTAAAAAAAATCATCTTCTGACAAACCATAATGCCTAGAGAATTCATATTTGGTTTGTAGCATTATATGATGATCCTCTACCAAAATTGTGAAAATTAAACCTCAGTGGTCATATTTGGGCTCTGCCAGGGCACACCCTATTTTACATGGAAACAAAGAAGGAAATCTTTTAAAATCTTCTTGTGACAAACCATATTGGCTTGAGCATTCATATTTTGCATGTAGCATCAATTAGTGACCCTTTACAAAAATTATTATAATTATCCCTTTGGGGTCATATTTGGGCTATGGCCGGGCGCACACTATTTTACATAGAATTAAAGTTGGAAATCTTTTAAAATCTTTTTGTGACAAACCATAAGGGCCAAAGCATTCATATTTTGCATGTAGCATCATTTGGCGATCCTTTATAAAAATTGTTAAAATTATCTCGTTTGGGTCATATTTGGGCTCTGCTCGGGTGCACCCAATTTTACATGGAAACAAAGAAGAAAATCTTTTAAAACTCTCGTTCTGACAAATCCTAAGGGCTAGAGCATTCTTAATTTGTATGTAACATGATCTTGAGACCCTGTACCAAAAGTTTAAAAATTGACCTTTGGGTGGAGTTTGGGCTCTGCGCGGGCGCACCCTATTAAACATTGAAAAGGAAGAAAATTACATGTGACAAGTGAGAGACTAAAACTTTCATGTTTTCTTTGTAGCAAAGTTCTGGGGACCCTCTGCCAAAAGTTGTTAGAGTAATTCTTATTGGGGTCACATTATGGCTTTCCTCCAGTGCCCCGGGTATGCGTTCTCACCTCTGCAGAAGCATGTGAGAAAAGTAGTCGGTGGCTTTGGAAAGAAAAGTAGTGTTAGTACTGGTGTGAGAAAGCCAGGAAAACACATGTGCGTCACCGACCGCCATGATATGACCTTAGCTGTTAAAGTGGCGTTAAACCCGAATACAACCAACCAACCAATCAAATAAGAATGGCTTCTGGCTTTGATATACTATTATTTGTATCTGGTATATACGGTATTTTTTCCTCAACCTCCTGTTTAAGGGGTCACAGTGACCCCCTTCATATGAATTTAAGAAGCTAAACAAGAAATTTTTGGGGTCGTTTAGAAAAATTGGGGGGTCAAAACCCTCAAAATTCAAAGAAACAAGGGGTCATGGAAAAGCCTGTATATAGCATCATTGTCTTGAGCCTATACCAAAGCTGCCTGTTCACAATTTCCTTAAAGATCTTCTCGTAATAAATCATAAGTCAAACAGGCTGAAACCATTTTACAAAAAGGAAAAAAAAAGAAAGAGAGAACAATAAACAAATAAACAGGGAAATATGTGAAGATTTTGTTGTGACAAACCATGAGGTCTATAGTTTTATCATTTGCAATGTGGCATTAAAGGTAGTTTTCAGCAGATTTTGGAAAAACGTTTTTTTCTTCAATTCACAAATTTTAAACTTGTTTGACTAGATGTGCACAAAAATGAAAGAATGGCATGAATTGGAATTGAAAATAATTTTTTTCATTATGAAAGATTGGCTTCAGTAGCACTGAAATCTGATGGGTAGCGTCACCCGATAGGTTCCTATTTCATATAAATTAAAAACTTTTGGTTGCAATTTAAGAATATTTCTTGCTCACAAAATGGAAAATGCATGATTTTCTAGTGAAAGGTCAAACATATACTGCTTAACCCATTGCCAGACGACAAAATTTTGACTGTGTCCAAATTGAAAGCAATTGCAGACGACAAAATAAATGTAACATAAATGATAATTTATGTCTTTGATAGAGTAGAAAACATTGTGGGAAAAGGAGAAAATGCTGGTTACCAGCATTTTCTCCTTTATCCACAATGTTTTCAAAAGGCTTCTTTTCCAGACGCGTCAAAAGGAGTCATTGTGTGGGAATGGGTTAAAAAGATGATTATTACATTTTCTAAAAATTTGAAGAAGTTCTTTGGAAGACTACCTTTAAACTGAAACAGTCTACAGAATTTATTAAAGTAATGCCCCTTGGGTTTGATATGTGTTCTGTATGGGCACTCCATATTGTAACTTTGATTTGATAAATATAATGAATTCTTATTATTGCCAGAGCTATCAGTTGATTAAATATATATAAAAATCAGTGGCTTATGTTGCTTTTTAATGCCATAGTCAGAGACTTGTTGACTAACAGTAGGACTGTTAGGCTAATGTCAACCTGTAATGGGTGAGTGCCATATGGTGATATCTTAGGTATATCATGGTCCTCTGAGGTACAGTGGTTAAGGAATCACATATTTTGATTTATTATATACCTGTGATTTTTCTGACTCAAATACAAGCGTTTCACACCGTTGAAATACAACATGAAGGAAAAAAAAAATTGTATCTACTCACTGTGAAATACGGTTTCAGATATGGTATGATGATGTGTTCCACGAGCGAACTACTTTCAGTCTTTTTCCAAATTTTATTTTTACGCAACATAGTAAGAATCATGAAGGGGGAGGCGATTGCATTTTCAGTCTATTTTTAGAAATGCATATTTATTTCCAATGAGCGTAGATCAGCTATATACATGTACCTGTACCTGTAAATTATAATCCTTGTGTAGATCGCCTTATGAAGATTTTTATGGCGATATTCTTTTTCCTAAACAAACTATACGAATAATATTTATTTTTCGTTTCCCATCACTGAGAAAAAGTACAATTATTACACACTGCATAATATTCATGCGCCATTCATAAAAAGATATTAACGCCCACTGAACCAGGTTTTTCTTACAATTTATTTGTGTTTTTCGATACATATGGCACTGATTGTATTCTTTCTGTTTTTATTTAGCATTAGATCTATTAAGTATATAATGAATGGAATATTATGCCAGTATGTGTTTCCTGTCGGCTGTATTTACTTCATGATGCGTTTGAAAATGTTGACATCTTGCTTGACCTTCGGTCTCGCGAGATATCAAATTTTCCAACGCATGTGGAAGTGAAATACAGTTGACAGGAAATACATGCTGTCATAATATTCTATATGTATTTAGAGTAAAATATTAGATTTTGGCATTCATGAGCCACTGGCCATGTTGATAAAAAGAGTTCTCTTGAACTTGAGTAAAACGTTGCACAAAACTATGAAATTCGATTGGAAAATTTAAGGATTATGAAGTATTTTCAGATTTTCATTTTATATTAGTACACATACATGCCATAATTTTTTCAGACAAATCCGGGACAATGGACTTGATTTTCCGGGATTTGCGTTGATTTTCCGGGACAGACCCCCTCCCCTCCCCCCCCCCCCCCCCCCGCTATTTTTTTCGACCCCCTTTTTTTTTTTTAAATTTAGGCCAGTCGTTATATTCCGCTACGGTGAAACCCAATCGTACAAAATTGTGAAAAAAACTTATCAATCGGCGGACGATATGAAATTTTTTTGCTTTTAATATTTCGGTAAAATTGCATGACTTCTTTGGCCGACCACGTAGCGTCGCGACTGAAAGTCTCATAAAAATCAACAAACACATTGATCCAGGTATATGATTTTCCCTTTATACTCCCGCTTATTAAACCAACCCGAAAAGGACCAAAACAGTGGCCTTTTCCAAATGTGTTTGAACAGTGATTACAATATCGGCAGCCGATGTATAACCAAATCGTTTTACTAAGTTCGATTCGTATGCCGAAGAATTCCAGCATAATCGAACCTGAAAAATATTTTGTTTTACGCGTAGTTGTGTATATATTTTCTAGCGATAAAAATACAAAAATGCAACATCAGGATCATTTTTAAGATAACAGATTATTGTAAGCAAGAAATGGAGAATATTTTTTCCTTTCACTTGAACACTAAGAATATATTTTTAATGTCCAAATAGCGCATACACAGAACTGTAATCAAATGTGCCTTAGAAAATGCAAGTAGAGTTGAATCGCCACAGTTCCCTTGCTCGTTAAAGGATAGGTGAGATAATCTGTCTATTGTCGTGTGACAAATACCAGTAAAACTCGATAATCTATAATTGATATGATTAATGACGATCAATTACGACTGGTATACCACTAATTATCGGCACGCGGCAGTATATGCAACACTTATCGTTAAAGGGCAACTGTTGATAACGAACCCTTGACCTTCAATTGGTCGTAAAAAATCGATTGACTTTATTTTTTTAAATTTTCGGGACAATTTCATATTTTCCGGGACGCCGGGACAAAGTGTCAAAATCTGGAACTGTCCCGGACAATCCGGGACATATGGTATGTATATTAGTACATCAATACATCACCAATATATGGAAGTTCCTTTTTCTGGGATTTGTCAAATTGCATTACTTGTCACCGATGATTTCTTTTCATATCAGGTCTATATAATGTATTAAAGAAATTTAAAGTACATGAACATGTTAATGAGAAGAAACCTACTGGGAGTTGTGTAAAAAACCAAAAATTTCATCGGCTCATAACCAGAATAAATTATGCCTATTTGAAGAGAATAGCCTGTCCTTGATAAACCATATAAGTTACAAATATACTCAGGTGAGCGATATAGGACCATCATGGTCCTCTTGTTTCTTTTGATAATTTCTTAATTGCCTTTAAACCCTTTACCAAATAATCTCATGTATTAACGACCTTGGGGTTAAAAAAAAAAAAAGTTTTTTGAAAACATCTTGAAAAAAGGAGAGAATGTTGATGACCAACATTTTCTTCTCTCCCTCTTTCCTTCCCCCCCCCCCCCACCCACCACCACCATATGTTTTCTACCCTTTCTAACCAAATTCCGTCATTTGAGCCGTTTGTAATTTGGTGTCTGCAACTGCTTTCAATTTTGACAAGCCTGAAATTTTGTAGTCTGGTAGAGCGTTAAATCTTTAAATATAATATATTTTCATTATCGATCCTTTTTTACAGGTAACTGCTGAGCCCAAACTTATTGCTGGTGAGTAATTTCCCTTAAAAGCCCCAATAGCGGTCAAAAGTAAACAACGCGGCTGTTAAAATGCTCATGTTTAAATTTAAATGATCATACCTTTTAAAAAAAGTATGGAAATTAATTGTGAAAGTGGCAATCTGTTATTGTACGGTCGGTGCAAGTGTAAATATGTCAAAAGTTGCCAGGTCAATGTATCTTTTGTTTATTTTCTGCCTGCTTTTAACGTTCATTTTTCTCTCCGCGACTAAGACTTGAATCGACCGTATGTCAATAGATTGTCATCCTCACAATATTTTCCATACTTTTAAAAGGTATGAATTATATTCAAATGCATTTCAAAACCAGGACTGTTTACTTTTGGCCACTATTGGGCCTTTAAGCAAGTTGTTATTATAACACTTACGAAAGGGTAAATGCAAGAAAAAGAATAAATAAATAAATAAATAAATGTATATATTTATTTATTTGATAAGTTATGTCCACGAAATAATTTTCCAGTAAAAATTAGAGTCTAACGCATTAGATCAGATTTGTTTTCATTGAATAATGATATCGTTTCCACGAGAAGTTAAGCAGTGGCCATGAGATAGTTTGGTCGTGGCCATGAAATGTTAAGTCGAGGTCATGCGATAGTTAAGTTGTGGCCATGAGATAGATAGTTTAGTCGTGGTCAGTAGATGTTAGGTTGTGGCCATGAGATGGTTTAATCTGGCAATGAGATAGTTTAGTCGTGGATATGAGATGTTAAGTCGTGGCTATAAGAAAGTTCAGTCGTTGCCATGAGGTATTAAGTCGTGCCCATTTCAAGTCTTGGCTAAGAGTTATTAGGTCGCGGCCAAGAGATGTTGAGTTGTGCCCATTAGATAGTTTAGTCGCGGCCATGATACATTAAATCAGCCGTGGGCATGAGATCTTAAGTCGTGGCCACGGGATGTTTAGTCGTGACCATGAGATAGTTCAGTCGAGGCCTTGAAATGTTAAGTCGTTGCGATGAGATATTTTGTCGTGACCATGAGATGTTGGCCGCGAGATATTAATCCTCTACTAAGTAATTCCGGCTGTAAACAACATACGGTGAAAAAGGCTTCGGAGAACATTGTGCGAAAGGGAGAAAATGTTGTAAGCAGGATTTTCCTCATATACTCACAATATTTTTATACCATTTCGAGGACGAATCTCGTCTGGCTCTACAAACAAATTTGATTCGTCGTCTGCTTTCAAATAGAACACGTCTAAGATTTTATCGTGTCATCTATGCTGCTGTAAAAATCTGGCCATAGATGTCTTGACACAAATTTGAGCCACCGTAATCTTTGAAAACGGGAAATGGGTCCGTATGCAATACCGCTTTTTTAGAGGTTATTTACGAAGATACATTAGGATACATCGCTATTTTGCTGGCTGTGTGAAGTCATCGTTCCGGAAAGAATGGATATACATGTAATAGGTGTATAGTAAGAGGAGGATACTACTAGATAATTTTCGGGAATAAGTCTACAGCTTGTCTTGAGCTCTCCCTGCGGCCATGCAAGGATACTCTTCTCGGTGGTTGCAAGAACTGTGGAGAACCAGTACATGTCACGTGAAAGGTTTCTTGAACATGACTGAACTCTTCATTTCAAAAATGTACAAATGCAAATGCTCATTATGTTTACGATATATAAGGGCAAAGGGGCCTAAATTTATAATTATGATAAAGCGTCTGGTTATATAATTTAATGGGAAGTCATCCGTAGCGCATGGAAAATTCATCGTCAGCATCGTTTTATCTCCGTGTATTTTAACCCTTCAGCTGCTAAGCACGACTCATTGACATTTTGCGGACAGTGTAGATCAAGATCAGACTGCACAGAACGTGCAGTCTGATCTTGGATCTACACTGTCCGGCTAGAAGATATTTTTCTGCAAAAATTAAGTTCGAAATAATATTATTCGGGTTTTCACTATCATCTTTATAGTTCTGTGTAACTTAATTAGCAGCGAAAGGGTTAACAGCTGTACAGCTGATATGCAAAGTTCGTTGGGTCTCTTGCGTTGTCGAGGGATTAGAAAAAAAAGATACATGTACTATCAGCAATAACAATAAAACAACAACAACAGCAATAACAATAACAACATAAAAACATACAATTAACACCAGTTTAATTGCGCTGACAAGTCAGTTTTTCCTTTTTACTGTTTTTTTTTTTGTTTGTCTACCTTACGATTTTTTAGTCGATGTGCTATTTAAAACATTCAACATTACACACGTGACTGAGAAAATGTAGATATTTCTTTTTCCATTATTCACTCCAGTACTAATTAATTTAGCCAGGAAACACACGTGTGCGTCACTGACCGCCATGATATGACCTGAGCTGTTAAAATGGCGTTAAACTCCAATACAAACCAAACCAAACCAAACTAATTAATTCATAAATTGAAACAGAAAGATTTCTGACATAAACCCCATTCTACCTCTACGTCCAGGTACGGTTTAAGTGGCGATTTGTGTAAAAAAGGAGGACGTTTGGCACGCAGCATTTTTTGCCTCTTGTTTCGACATTCAGATACATGTACTTAACCCTTATGTTGCTGAATAAGTGAAATGAAACTTACAGATAGTAAAAACCAAAATTTTAATATTTCAACATTTTTGGGGAAAAAGAAATCTTATCGGACTGTGTAGTTCAAAGATCAGGCTGCACCTTTCGCAAAAGGTCAGCCTAAGAGTTAACTATTCGCACCGTGATTTTGGACTGATCATTATTTCGACGACGGCTATGTGGAACAGCTGCTAGTTGCTTGGAAAGAATATTGTGCGGAGTACTGGCAAAAGAAACTCCAGGAAAGCATGGATAGATTCACTGGCCGCCGCGATATAACTGAAATAATGTTGAAAACGGCGGTAAACACCATACAAATCAATTAATCAACATGATTCACAATTTTCTAAATTTGAAAGTAACACGAACTCTGATTGGCTAAACCATTTGGTTTAGCCACTTAGAAGTTGTGTTACTTTCAAATTTAGAAAATCTTGGAGAATAAAACTAAGAACATTCTTAAAAATGGTTTGTGAATTATGTTGTTTTTATCTTTAACGCTCACGTTAGTGTACAATTGACACTTACCGTACTACAATCGCCATCGTCTTTCTCACCAACAGTTTATGAAGTTGGGAACATCATTGATCTTGAGATAATCTCGGCCCAACTTATGCGCAATGGTCAATCAACGGTAACCTGCGATCCACTGATTGAGGTCGAACATAGCGCGAGGCGAATGGGTGTTGAAAGCGCGCTGACTGGGAAATCTCCAAGAAATTTGCGAATGCGCATAACGCCCTTTGCAATGTTGTGTCAAATCGAACAAGAGCATCATGGTAAGTATCCGTAGAACAAACACATGTCATATAGAACATTGGTTCATAGTTTGCAAGTTCTCACCCTTTACCAAATGACAAAAAATTCAAACGACAAAACTTTAGACAAATCCAAATTCAAAGCACTTGCAAGCGACAAATTAAATGTGGTTCAGATGAGGCAGTTTGTCTTGAAAAAGGTAGAAAATATTGTTGGGAAAAGGAGAAAATGCTGAGTACCAGCATTTTCTCCTTTTCCCCACAATACTTTCGAAGGCCAACTTCCTCAAAGTCTTTAAAATTCGGGATCGTATGGTCAAGCGTTACATGAGACTTCATGCTTGGATTAAATTTGAGAGGTGCCTTTTGGTACTGTATGTAGACTCACACATGTACCAAGAGTGTAACTAGTTAAGCGTTTCAGAAAGCAAGTTAACAGTAGTTTGCTCTTATGGAAAGCGGAGTAAAACAAAACTCATAGTGCGCTCATAGTACCAGTCTAACGCCACACTTCTCTCGCCATATCTGAATTTATTTATATCCTGTCCAAGCATTTTTCTTGCCTTTAAGATTTGTATCATTTTCCAGCACTTCTAACATGGAGCTCTCGCTAAAGCGAGACCCGTTAGAATTATCTACGGTAGATGTATACGACAAAGATTAGACTTAATCAAATTGGGAATATTTTGCAGACGAAAATGTAAATGCAGCTCAAATGAAAGGATTTGTCTTTGTTACGGTAACGTATATTCTGAGGATAGCAGAAATTGCTGGTTATGTTTTCAAAAACTTCCTATCTCTGGGTCGCTGAAATAGGGGGTTGTTTGAAATACGGTCTATGCAAGTTGACCTGTTGATTTACCGAATTCACCAATAATTTAAACTAGCTTCCTGGTCTAACTTTTAATCGAAATGCAGTGATTTTATTGTGTTCCCTTTGTATGACTGAAAGGCATTACGACAGACCAGTTCATTCAAATACAAAAGGAGGAAGTCGAGTTTCTTCTTGAGCACAGAAAACAAGGACTTGAACTGGAAGTGTTCAGAGTGGCAGGGAAAAGAACGGTAAACCAACATACCTATCTATCTACGAGGGTCATACAATAAGTTCTGACAATGGCCTTCCAGTTAACAAACTACAGCAGATTAGCTGTATACCTGCACTATCTTCCTTTAAAGTAATGACCCCTGCTTCGTATAATCGCATTTCATCTCTTTGGAAGCGCCTCAGTTCTTGTTGCTAGGCAACCATCGGAGATGCTTTGCAGTTTCTGGCCACTGCAACTTCCAAGCCTTGTAAATCATCGAAACAAATTCCTTGGTGCAACATTTTTGATTTAGGAAACTGGGCTAGTCACATGGACCTAAGTTTGGAGAATGACGCGGATGTGACAATATTTCCCATTGATATTCCCGTGTTAGTGACGTTACCGGGTCTCATTTTTGCGACGTCGCGTTGTCATGAATCGGCACCACTCCAAGCTTGCTTCAGTTTCTCTTGCAAAAACTTTGCCTAATACGTACCGTTAACTGTCTGACCAAAGGGAACATAATCCGTAGCAACTACCCAACCATTATTATATGCTATAATTGACAGCTGTTTCAGATTTCCTCGTTTTCGTCAGAATCAAACAGGCCTTTGTGAACCAGGGCCCGTATTCACCAAACTTTTCTAAATTCTAGACTAAGAATAAGAATTATTTATCAAGTTTAGACTTTCCCAAGACAAATCTTAAGTACGTATTCACCAACGCAATTTAGAACGGTCTCAATTTAGAACGGTTTGTACACGGCGTAATCGGCCGCGCACCGCCTCTGGTTCCCAAGAACTGAGAGAGCGCATATGTAAAACATGTGTCCGTCGTCCGTTTCTCAATATATATTTTATAGGTTTGAATGGGTTTTTAACTACCGTCAAAAAGGTCTTTTTTATTACGATATTTCGACCGTGTCTAGGGATTGTGTAGTAAACAATTAAGAAAACAAATTGGGGAAATATGTAAAAATGACTACGAGAGGGAGAGAGAGAGAAAGAGAGCGAGAGGCATGAAAAATGAAGAATTTGTTCGTTATGAGCTCACAATTTTAGCATCTTCCAAATTCTAAGCAGACAACAAATTCAAATTTGATACAAAATTAATGAAAAGTTTAGTTCTTTGACAAGAAAGAAAACTTTGTCGGAAAAGAGGAAATACTACAGGTACACTCTGGTGGAACAAAAAAAAAAAAAGCCCACTTATTCAAAATGGCTGAATTGTGTACATAAAGGGTAGGTAAAACTTACAACAGTAGATAAACTTAATATTATTTTTTTCTTATACGAGTTAGGAGTTTGGTTTTTAGGTCAATACTCACTGACATCTTAAGTAGAAATTACATCATTTATCAGGCAAGCATTTGGTTTAAGAGTGAAAGGTCAACATGGCTTCCAGAGGCAAGGCTTTGAGCACTGATGTTAAACAAAATGTGATTTCTTTGATAAGGAATGGAATTAAACCTTGTGAAGTTTCTAGAATGCTTGGATTAAATAAATCAACAATTTATGAATGTTTTAAACGATATTGTGACCGTGGAAATGTTGCAAACAAGAAGCAAAATGGAAGACAAACTAAAATGACTGAACGGGGAAAAAACAAGGTAGGTAAAACTGGAGTGTGTTTGGTAAAGGGTTAAATAATGATCCATTAAGATTAAAAATGAAATTTCTACTTTGAACGCACCCTCGTTAACCCAGGTGTGAAGTATTAGGCCTACCATTCATTCGATGAATGTAGTTTACTCGGGACTGGGTAAACGAGGATGCTTTGAAAGTCACACACACAAAAGGTTAATTTTCTCCTTTTCCCACAATGTTTCCAGAAGCTTTCTTTCTCCATGGTAGTTTAAATGGTTTATCTGGATGAAATGATTATCCCGATGTGGGGAACGAGTTCTCTAGAAAATTCGTACCCCGTAATAGAATTCTCCAGAGAACTCGCACCCTTCAGATCAGGGTACGAATTTTCCAGGGTACGAATTGTCCAGCACCCAAACTGCGGTAGCGAAAAACCTCAATGTTATATGCACTTGATGTAGTACGGGTAACGGTGAGTTCCTTTCGTTACCGAACTTAAAGGTAAGTTACCAACTGCTCACAGAAACATAAGATGGTGTACGGCAGAAAACGATATTGATCAAACAAATACATCGCCAGCCGTTAACACCTCCAACGGATTCTACCGGCCCACTACCTTCAGTCTGAACAGTTGCTCCGATGCTACTTTGTGATTCCTTCTCCGCTCCGGAGACACAATAAAAAAATAACAGGAGCAAGCCCTGAATCGGGGATACCGGTCCAAATAGGAGATATTCAACTGTTTCAATGCGATTCATGTGGCAAAGGGCGGCCATTTTTCTTGATTTAGAACGGTCTTGAGCATGGTACAACGTAGACTTCGAATTCTTAAGAATAGTCTAAATATTTAGAACGTTCTAAAGTTTAGAACGGTTTGGTGAATGCGTACTTGAGCCTAAGAATGGAAAATTTAGAAAATTCTTGAGAATAAGCCTAAGAACGTTCTTAAGAATGGTTTGGTCAATACGGACCCAGGAGTGTACCATTTGGAAGATTGCGATTCCAGTTCAAGTTTATAGCTATGTAACCACGTCTCATCTATTGCAACAATACGACTTGGGAACCTGTCATCTTCATCTTGATAGATCTGCCGTTTTTAGCGTTTTTCTGTAACTTCTACCCTTGTGAGTCATTTGGTCTCGATTCAAGTGATGAGGGACCCACCTCGCAGAAACCCTCTGCATTTTCACATACCTTGTTAACATCCTGTAAACTGATCCATGACAAATTTCAGTACCTTCAGCTAATTTTTGGTATGTATAACGTCTGTCTTCATCCAGAACAGAATTTCCTTTTTTATTTCAACATGAAACTTGTTTGTGGCCTCTAACGGCCGTCCGGTTGGGAAGGGGGTTTCATCGGAAATGTAAAATATTCCTTCAGCAAAACGTAGAGTGATGTCTAGATGATGTCACATCATGATGACGTCATATGTTGCACATGCATGTATTCAGTGTTAATTAATTAATATTTAGCGTAAAAGATAATGGTCATGTATGCCAAGTTTATTACTTTTTGATGGAGAATATATGGGACCATTATCAGAACTTCTTGGATGACCCTCCTACGTATTCTTCCTTCATTCCTTCTTTCCTCCCTCCCTCTCTTTTTCCTTCCTTCCTTCCAAAAGGTAAAAATGTTTCGATTCAGGTCAGCTTGCAAGGACTGCGCAGGCTGACATGGATAGATACTTTTTGCAGATAGTTTAAGCCAAAGGTAGGCCTAATATCTTGGTGTTTCAACCATGTTCAAAGACTTTGCATTCTTTGCGAGCGGTGCTTGCAAGAATATTAAAATGTAGATGAACCACGTTCTGGCAAAAGGGGGCTTAACGCATCTCCGTGATACATTGTACCTGACACGTCATCACTTAATTATAAGTCCACATTATCCGTTTTAACAACCGACTTAATCGTGCGTCAGGCTGGTCCTTTGACATGCAGAAAATTGACGAATAGCAAAAAGTTTCGACACAGGTCAGCCTGCGCGTACTGCGCAGGCTGACCTAGGCCGAAACTTTTTGCGGATGCATTAAACCCCCTTTTCACAGAGCATGGTTCATTTGTCTATTAATTCATCCATCTATTCCAATGTAATCATTTTTGTTATAGGTCTATGTGCTTGTTGGAGTGACAGGAGAGAAGTTTGACGATATGATATCATGTTTGCCAGTCATCCGTCAGAATGGACAAAACACGTACATGTCGCCGAAGTTTATCCAAAGCCTTGATGATTACGTGAAACAAATGTATGAAGTCCAAAGGACATACAGGTCCTTGAACTTATAAAACGGGAGCACAAATAATGAAATAAAACAAAAGTTACTCTT
Organism: Tridacna gigas; assembly: GCA_945859785.2. Classification (NCBI taxonomy): domain Eukaryota; kingdom Metazoa; phylum Mollusca; class Bivalvia; order Cardiida; family Cardiidae; genus Tridacna; species Tridacna gigas. The sequence goes on from OX244029.2 coordinate 72,426,428, forward strand.
CATTACGAGGGTCATTCATTTAATTGTGTCACTGGGTGTTTATGAGACGCATTATATTAAATGCATATATTTTGTTCGTTTTATCCCTTCAAAATATTCTCCATTGACAGAAATTCATTTTTCAAGTCTAGAAATCCAGTCTGTGAATGCTTCAAAATAGGTTTCTCTGGGAATACCCTGCAGACACTGAAAAATGACAGTGCACTTTTAGAGACATATCGACGTCCAAAGAGAGTTTTCTTCAATAAAGGATAGAGAAAAAAGTCACATGGGCTGAGGTCGGGAGAATAGGGTGGGGGTGTACCACCTTTTCCGTTTCCATGAAATTCTGAACAATTGCAGACTTGTGAGCAGCTACATTGTCATGAATAAGGCACAGGCCTCTTAATCTGGTTTCAGTAATATAGCCAGTCTGTATGACTGCACCTACTTTAACTTTCAATAACTTTTGTAAGAATGAACCTATTACAACAAAATTTCGTGCCAGTATTTAGAACAACTTCCTTGCGAAAATAACGTTATGTCCTTGTGATACGTATGGTCATACGGTATAGAGGCCCGTTAGTCACAAAATTAAATGAAAGACCCTCGTACTACGTCCAGTCTGCTTTTCTGTCTATGGAAACTGACATTTTGATAAACCTAAACGAAAAGTCAAGTTTTTCTTCTTTGGGGATAATAATCTTATCGTATTTTACTGCAATAACCATAACCATAACGAACGTAAGTTGTTCATATTTTTTCAGTCAAAAAAGTAAGCTAAATGTTAAGTTTTCACATATATATATGGTACATCATTGCAGATTAGCCAGTAGCCTTACCTTATTAGGTTCTCAATTTGCATGGCAAGGGTAGAGAACGAACTTTGCCCGAAAAGAAATTTGAAGGTCGTGATGAGTCAATCGTTATTCTAACCTTTATTCTACTGCTTGTAAACATAATCCACAATTTACTTTCTTCAAGACCATGTCCAATGAAATGTTAATGGATTAATGGACTTGAAGTGAAACAACGAGTATTGATGTTCCAGCACCAGCACAAGGGCTACCTCTGTGTTGTGTGTGATTCTGTATTCTGTGGGAAACAATACTTTAACCTTGTTTTACTATTTATTTACCTTCTTGCAAGGAACCCTTACTTAGCTTTACTCCCAAGTTCTTCAGGGCATGAAATGATAGAAAATATACAAATAAAAACAAAAAGTGAATAAATAAATAAATAAATTAAAAAAATACTCAAAAAAGTATACTTAAACAGATTTTGCCATAATTTGTCAAATTTATATACCAGAAAGAAACATGAATTTTTCGGTTTGTAAGGGAGATTTTGATCAAAAGGTCAGTTTCTACAGAAATCAAAACAGATTTTACCATATTCAGAGGCGCACGAATACGATAGATAGCAATCCTTGGATACATTCATCTATTCCATACCTAGCGCTGCAGTAGTGAATAACAATGATTGCATAACTTTTGTAATATTCAAGAAGGGGTTTCACATCTCATGACTGCTCAATGGAAAATGTTCCGTCACAAATGATAACAAAATCTTTAAGACAAGCGAAAACCCCGTTTTGTCCATCTTCTGAATAGTTAAACCAAATGAAAAAATAACGATGTGTCATTCTTCGGCTCAATGTTTTTCAGGGGCGAGGACAATAGCTCATTAGGAGAATAGCCAACCAGGACAGTAGCCCACAGGACAATTGCCCACTTGGACGATAGCCTTTTATATCCATATTTATGCATTAAATTATGAAATCGAGTATGTGATGAGTTAAAAATATAAGCATTCATTTTTTTGAGGCATTTTTGTTTAAACAAACAGCAAATCTATATCCAATGAATTTTTACCTGCTCTATACTTTTTAGTCATGTTTTATTTGTTAGACACAGGGTATAATGAGTAAAAACACACTGTACTATTGAATATGTAAATCAATGTTTTGGCTATAAACAGATAATGGAATGGATTCTATTTAAAATATAATTATAGATGTAAATATTAAAAAACAAGCAAATTTAATTTCAGTTTTGTGTAATAGTCGATTTCTACTATTGAACGCCAGAAGATTGCATGTGCATGGGCTAAAGCATTAAAGCAGAGAGGCGTGAAAATTACTAACTGTCAAACAAGTAATCGTTGTCAATGTTAAAGCATTATAATGCCTTTGAATTTCAAAACAATATTGATTAATAATAATAATAATAATATAAAAAAGGGTTTGATACCTATCAAATACAGTTTAATTTAATTGTACCATCAAAAAAAATTAAGACAATCCTAAATTAAACACATGATAAGATTTGTATTAAATTCTTATAAAAATATTTACATATATCGCATACTATATTTAATGTGCTCAAGAAAATACTATTACTGAAACCGTTTATCAACAATAAAAGCGTGTGATAGATATGTACTTTGTAGGTAAATATATCTCATGTTGCACCATATTTGACATTATTTAGATAGTGAAAAAAAAAAAAAAAAAAAAAAAAAACCACAGTCATTTTCACATAAAATTTAATTTTCATGATGTTAAATGCACAAACAATACACAATTAGCACATTTTTCATAATGATTTATAACCTATGTATCTAAAGTACTTTGAAACACTTCATGTATAGTAGGACAAGAGCCCACTGCTCCAATTCAGACTGGCAGAAATATTCATTTTTTTCATATATAAAACCTAATTTTAACCATGCCCTAACTATTAATGTCATGTACTGAAATTCATCTTAACGGTTGATTTTTTAGCCCTTTTTGATAAGCAGCGGGCTATTGTCCTCCCTTCCTAATTCCAGTGGACTATTCTCACAGTGGGCTATTGTTTCCCGTTTCTCAGCGAGGTAAAAGTCACCTTAATGAGTTTAATAATATTGTTCATGACGTCATCGATGTGACTGCATATAAGGCCACCTTCAAAGTAATGTAGATTTCTCAAAATTTCACCCCTCTGTTTTGTGAAGTAACGAACTTTTATGTGATAATGTTTTTTTTTTTTTTCAGTGAAAGAATGCATAAAAGATCTATTGGGTTCATTTTTTTTTTCAAACCCTTACAGCTCCATTTCAGGATCATTTTGTTTTTCAGTTATGCTTCAGGCCGCTTACCACATTTTTCCCTTCGATATGTCTCATCCGATACGCATCTCTTTATACATACAACTCGACATGATCCGACCACGCAGAAATGCAGACTGTTGTAATATTCTACGATTTATTATCTACCTTCCCTTTTCAAAGACAAAATCTTGCAGTTATTGACATTTTATTCGATAACGGAAAGAATGGTAAAGTGGCCAGCAACTTCTCTTTTTTATGAATGGCATATGAATAATATAGTTACGACCAGTGAAAATACCGATTTCATATTTTCTAACTCTCCAATTAAAGGTGGAAACAATAGTTCCCGCGCTCTAGTTCCTAGGTAATCAGCGCGTGCCATTCAAATAGAGCTAAATATGACGTACATGTAATTTAAGCTATATTTCTCGCGCTTTATGTAATATTGTAATGGGTTGTTATGTGAGGGGGTACGCCACGGGGAACAACGGAAAACGACTGTACTGGATTTTGATGAAAGTCCCAACAAAATAGGGGCTAGAAGCATGAAATAAATAGAATATTTGTATTTTTCGGGGAAAGATCGAAATTTATTTCATCTCGTGAGCATCATCGGTAAATTTTTCACTCGCGGCTGAGCCACTCGTGAAAATATTACCGATGATGTTCACACGATAAAATAAATTTTACAGAAAAATACAAATACCTCTTTTTCTTTTATGCTTTTCAATGGTTTATGGAACTCTAACAGTGAATTATATCCTCATAATTCACTGGTGAATGTTATAATTCACAGGTGAATGTTATAACTTTTATTTTTGACATGTGGATATTTTTAGAATATAAATGAATTTTTAGCGGATGAAAGTCACGTTTTATGACATAGGCAAGATCACTTATGACGTCATTATTACAGCCAGTCCATATCCGACTAGACTGAATAGATCTATGTATCTTGAAAAACACACGTATTTTTCACGATGAGCAAAAATTAGACATGAAAAGAAAGGTTAAAGTTAAGAGCATAGAAGAAATAGAAGAAAATTGTTTGTTTTAGTATCATCATATCATATCTAGAACCGGATTTCACAGTATTTCGTGTGTTTTATTTTATCCGCGCGCGACTTTCCAGGTTTCCCCCACACATAACAACGCATTACAATATTACGAAAAGCGCGAGAAATATAGCGTAAATTACGTAATATTTACGTCTATTTGAATAGCCCGCGCTGTTTACCTAGGTAATGAGTGCGCGGGAACTACTGTTTCCGCCTTCAACTGAATAGTTAGAAAATATGAAATCGGTATTTTCACTGGTCGTAACCATGAAATATCAAACCATATTCCACCATTATTTCTCGATAATCTACCGAAAAGCATTAAAATTAAATCTTTTAGGACATAGAGATTAAATTTGTTATTGCACATTTGTTGCCCGCGATGATGGCCAAAATATTCAAAAATGTTTGTATGACGAATTACACAGCCCTGCAACAAAAGGTTTGCTTTCCATTTATGAGAACAGTCTATTTTAAAGGCATTTGTAAACGATATGTATCGCTATCAGACCCTACTGAACGTGGGATATGATCTTACTTGAGACTAATGCTAATATTTTGCAGACAAAATTATTTTGTGACATGCAACAAGTTTAGTTCGGACGGTTCTCAAAGGACTAAAAATTACCAATTCAAGGGGAGTAATTGCTAAAGTATCAACGCTAGAGGCATGGCCTTTATGCACGACAAACATTTTTTATATTAACTCTGTACTTAACGATTAAATTTTTGACTCGACCAAATTGAAAGCTTTTGCAGACGACAAATTAAATGCTGCTAAAATGATGATTTCTGTTTTCGATTGGGAAGAAAACATTGTGGGAAAAGGATAAAATACTGGTAACCAGCATTTTTTCCTTCTCCCACAATGTTTCAAAAGCCTCCTCTCTCAGGGTCGTTGAAATTTTAAATTTAAAACGGTAAATAATTACTATTTAAAACGATGAAGGCTTTAAATTTATAAAGAATGAAACCTCCAAAGCGATCGAGACACAGTAATGGAACAGGAAAGAGGTAGTTTGAAGTTCATAGGGACCTCCTGAATTTTGGAATATCTTGAAAATTCTTTATCAATTTTTAGCTCACCTGAGCACGAAGTACTAAGGTGAGGTATTGTGATCGGTCGTTGTCCAGCGTCCATCTGTGCGTCTGTCCGTCTGTCCACAATTCCTTTAAACATCTTCTCCTCCTAAACCGCTGGGCCAATCTTGATGAAACTTGGCAAGGATGTTCCTTGGGTGAAGCTCTACCAAAGTTGTTCGAAAGATTGAATTCCACCCATAACTCTGGTTGCCATGACAACAGAAAGGAAAAAAAAAAAAAGCAAAATCTTTGAAAATCTTCTCTGATTCCAAAAGGCGTAGAGCTTTGATATTTGGTATGTAGTGGACCTCTACCAAGGTTTTTCATATGATGCCCCTGGGGTCAAAACTGGCCCCGCCCCGGGGGTCACAAGTTCGAACATAGGAACAAAGAAGGAAAACTTTAAAATTCTTCTTCTCTGAAACTGGAAGGCGTGGAGCTTTGATATTTGGCATCTAGCATTTCCTAGAGGACCTCTACCAAGTTTGTTCAAATGATGTCCCTGGGGTCAAAAGTGGCCCTGCCCCGGGGGTCACAAGTTCGAACATAGGAACAAAGAAGGAAACTTTAAAATTCTTCTTCTCTGAACTGGAAGGCGTAGAGCTTTGATATTTGGTATGTAACATCTTCTAGCGGACCTCTACCATATTTGTTCATACGTTGTCCCAGGGGCCAAAACTGGCCCCGCACCGGGGGGTCACAAGTTTCGAACATAGGAACAAAGAAGGAAAACTTTAAAGTTCTTCTTCTCTAAAACTGGAAGGCGTAGAGCTTTGATATTTGGCATCTAGCATTTCCTAGTAGACCTCTACCAAATTCATTCACCTCTACCAAGTTTGTTCAAATGATGTCCCTGGGATCAAAACTGGCCTTGCCCTGGGGGTCACAAGTTCGAACATAGGAACAAAGAAGGAAAACTGTAAAATTCTTCTTCTCTGAAACTGGACGGCGTAGAGCTTTGATATTTGGTATGTAGCATCTCCTAGCGGACCTCTACCAAGTTTGTTCATACGTTGCCCCTGGGGTCAAAAACTGGCCCTGCCCCGGGGGTCACAAGTTTCGAACATAAGAACAAAGAAGGAAGATTTTAAAATTCTTCTTCTCTAAAACTGGAAGGCGTAGAGCTTTGATATTTGGCATCTAGCATCTCTTAGTAGACCTCTACCAAATTCATTCATATGATCCCCCTGGGGTCAAAACTGGCCCTGCCGTGGGGGTCACAAGTTCGAACATAGGAACAAAGAAGGAAAACTGTAAAATTCTTCTTCTCTGAAACTGGACGGCGTAGAGCTTTGATATTTGGTATGTAGCATCTCCTAGCGGACCTCTACCAAATTTGTTCATACGATGCCCCTGGGGTCAAAACTGGCCCCGCCCCGGGGGTCACAAGTTCGAACATAGGAACAAAGAAGGAAAACTTTAAAATTCTCCTTTTCTAAACCTTGAAGGCATAGAGCTTTGTTATTTGGTATGTAGTGAACCTGTTCTAAGTTTGTTAGCCCACCTGAGCAAAACATGTTCAGTCAGTTCGAAATTGGGTCACATGGGGTCATAAACTAGGTTACTAGTTCAAATTAAAGTAATACCTTGGGGGCACTCTAGAGGCCACATTTTTGGCTTAATTGACTCGAAAATTTGTCAGTATGTTTGTCTTGATAAAATCTCACATGAGTCCGAATTTGGGTCATGTGGGGTCTTAAATTAGGTCACTAGGTCAAATTAAAGAAATACCTTGTGGGCACTCTAGAGGTCACATTTATTGTTCAATTGATTTGAAAATTGGTTAAAATGTTTCTCTCGGTGAAATCTATGATGAGTTCAAAAGTGGGTCATAATCTAGCTCACTATGTCAAATTAAAGAAATACCTTGAGGGCCCTCTAGAGGCTACATTTCTTGCACAATTGACTTGAAAATTGGTCAGAATGTTTGCACTGATGAAATATCGGATGAGTTTGATATTGGATCACCTGGTGTCATAAACTAGGTCACTTGGTCAAATTAAAGAAAAACCTTGTGGGTAGTCTAGAGGCCACATTTATTGCTCAAATGACCTGAAATTTGGTCAGAATGTTTGTCTTAATAAAATCTCGAATCCGTTTGAATTTGGGTCAGCTGGGGTCATAAACTAGGTCACTAGGTCAAATTAAAGAAATACCTTTGGGCACTCTAGAGGCCACATTTTTGGCTCAATTGTCCTGAAATTTGGTAAGAATGTTTGTCTTGATGAAATCTCGAATGGGCTTGGATTTGGGTCATCTGGGATCATAAACTAGGTTATTTGGTCAAATTAAAGAAATACCTTGTTGGCACTTTAGAGGCCAAATTTTTTGCTCAATTGACTTGAAAATTGGTAGAATGTTTGTCTTGATAAAATCTGTCATGAGTCCGAGTTTAGGTCAACTGGGATCATAAACTATGTCAGTAGGTCAAATTAAAGAAATACCTTGTGGGCACTCTAGAGGCCACGTTTTTTGCTCAGTTGACTTGAAAATTGTTCAGAATGCTTGTCTTGATAAAATCTCTTGAAAAAATCTATGATGAATTTAAAATTGGGTCACCTGGGTCATAATTTAGGTCACTAGGTCAAACTAAAGAAATACCTTGTGGTCACTCCTGAGGCCACATATCTTGCTCGACTTGAAAATTGGTCAGAATGTTTGTCTTGATGTAATATTGGATAAGTTTGAAATTGGGCCACCTGGGGTCATAAACTAGGTCACTTGGTCAAAATAAAGAAATACCGTGTGGGCACTCTAGAGGCCACATTTATTTCTCAATTGACTTGAAAATTGGTCAGAATGTTTGTCTTGATTAAACCCTACATGAGTCTGAATTTGGGTCATGTGGGATCTTAAATTAGGTCACTAGGTCAAATTAAAGAAATACCTTTTGGGCACTCTAAAGGCCACATTTATCGTTCAATTGATTTGAAAATTGGTCAGAATGTTTGTCTTGATGAAATATTGGATGAGTTTGAAATTGGGTCACCTGGGGTCATAATCTAGGTCACTAGGTCAAATTAAAGAAATACCTTTAGGGCACTCTAGAGGTCACATTTCTTGCTCAAATGATTTGAAAATTGGTTAGAATGTTTGTCTTGATAAAATATCGCATGAGTTTGAAATTGGGTCACCTGGTGTCATAAACTAGGTCACTAAGTCAAATTAAAGAAATACCTTTTGGGCAGTCTAGAGGCCACATTTATTGCTCAAATGACTTAAGAATAATTTAGAATGTTTGCTTGATAAACTGTCAGATAAGTTCTAAATTGGGTCAACTGGGATCATAATCTAGGTCACTAGGTCAAATTAAAGAAATACCTTTAAGGCACTCTTGAGGCCACATTGTTTGCTCAATTGACTTGAAAATTGGTCAGAATGTTTGTCTTGATAAAATCTCACATGAGTCTGAATTTTGGTCAACTGGGATCATAAACTAGGTCACTAGGTCAAATTAAAAAAATACCTTGTGGGCACTCTAGAGGCCACATTTTGTGCTCAAATGACTAAAAAATAGTTCAGAATGTTTGTTTTGATAAATTTTCAGATCAGTTAAAACTGTTTTAAATTGGGTCATGTGGTGGCATAAACTAGGTCACTAGGTCAAATTAAAGAAATACCTTGTGGGCACTCTAGAGGCCACATTTATTGTTCAATTGATTTGAAAATTGGTTAAAATGTTTCTCTTGATGAAATCTTGGATGAGTTCAAAATTGGGTCACCTGGGCTCATGATCTAGGTCACTAGGTCTAATTAAAGAAATACCTTTAGAGCACTCTAGAGGTCACATTTCTTGCTCAATTGCCTTGAAAGTTGGTCAGAATGTTTGTCTTGATGAAACATTGGGTGAGTTTGAAATTGGGTCAGCTGGGGTCATAAACTAGGTTACTAGGTCAAATTTAAGAAACACTTTGTGGGCACTCTAGAGGCCACATTTATCGCTCAATTAACTTGAAAACTGTTCAGAATGTTTGTCTTCATAAATTTTTTGATGAGTTCTAAATTGGGTCACGTGGGGTGATAAATTAGGTCACTAGGTTAACTTACGGAAATTCCTGGTGGACGCTCTAGAGGCAACATTTTAAGCTCAATTGACCTGACAATTGGTCAGAAATTGAATTATGCACGTTGGGTGAATTTCGCCTATTGACTCAGGTGAGCGATCCAGGACCATCATGGCCCTCTTGTTATGTAACTTTTCGAGGTCTTTTAAAATGACCCTACCAACTTTCACAGCGAAAATCATTTTTCTTCCACAAGAAAGAGCATTTTTCCCATTCCAGTAGCGGTTTTTTTTGTTTTTTTTTTTCTAAAGCTAAACTTTCTACGACGGTTTCACACAGAGAGAACAGCAAACACAACTGAACAAGTGCATGACTTCATTACCTCACTTTTGTTATAGGCCCTGAAATTGGTTTTTGTGCAAATAAAAATTCATGTAGTTCTGTACCCTACTTTAGATATCGCTTTCGTAACTTTTATACAAATCTTCGAAGTTTAAAATGATTTGTCAAGTGTTCTCTATATGATGTCTGTTCTCCAATATTTGGTCTTAATGTTTCGGCATGGCTTCATGTTTTATACCACATCTGTTGAGATACGTGTTCGAAACCACCTGACACTTAGACACGGAAGTCTTTCAGGGTTTCTTTTGGATTGTTTTTCGCGATGATTTTTTTTTTTTTCAGTTCGCCAAATATTAGCTCAATTGGATTTTGGTCAGAATCATAAGAGTACCAAACAATCATTGAGACGACCACGGTTACTGTACTTGCACCAGGGTCCGTATTCACCAACCATTCTTAAGAATATTCTTAGACTTATTCTCCAAGATTTTCTAAATTTGAAAGTAACACAGCTTCTGATTGGCTAAACCAAATGGTTTAGCCAGTCAGAAGTTGTGTTACTTTCAAATCCAGAAAATGTTGGAGAATAAGACTAAGAATGTTCTTAAGAGTGGTTGGTGAATACGGACCCAGAATTTTCACAAATAGGTAAATCCTTTATTCGGGATACCCTTCTCTCAGCCCCCCCCCCCTTTTTTTTTCTGCTGTTTTGTTTATACATTTTAACGTTGCATTAAATACCAAAAAGTCAACTAAGTTATCGAAAATTCCGAACATTTCACCTAGAGTTGGTAAAAGTAACATCATTAACCATGCAAATTTTCAATACAACAGCTAGAGCATTTTTCCAAAATATTTCAAAATTTAGGGCGTCCCGATGAACTTCAAACTACCTATAACATTAAAGACCCCTTATCACAAAGACTGAATATTAATTATGAAGGCTATGACACAAACCTGCGGTAGAAAGTCTGCACCTGTTCCCAAGATACTTGGCTTCGTGATGTTGTTAAATAACTGCTCAGCCGTGTGAACTGCAAAGAGTCTGTGCTTGCTGAAAAACTGAGGAAAAATCCTTGGTCAAGATACTAATATTCTACAGTTACCGTTTATCAAATTCTGTCTCCAACTTTGTATGGTGTTTAACGCAGTTTTCAACATTATTTCACTTATATCATGCAGGCTAGTGCGCCTATTCATGCTTTCCTGGCCATTCTTTTTACCAGTACTTTGCACAATATTCTTCCCAAGCCACAGCCTGCTTTTCTACATAACCATTAGCTGTGAGAGAGGAATGAATCTTGTCTCAATTACTTTCATCAGTTCCTGGAAAGAAATTGGCCAAGACTTGAAGCTGGGATTCAAACCAGCCACGTTAATACAGTAGTAGGTATATACTTTGGCAAACATGAAAGTGTAAAATTTGGTATTCATTCAATGAGAGATGAGAATGCATACAAAAACAGGTTTCTGACTTTTTTTATCTAATATTCGAATACAGCCTATTCGAGTATTTATATCAAGAATCGTAAAATTTAGTTTCTCTGTCCGAAAATGAATGTGCGTTTACTGGTACTCTTGTTGAAAGACGCCGATCTGACAGTATCGAATCAAACATGTGCGTCGGAACAATTTCACTCGCTAGTTTTCTAACCATTACAAGGTGAATTGTCCTCATTGAATGCAAAATCGGTCAGATGCCTTTAAATATTAGACTTCAGTCATGAAGATTACGACGGGATGGTGGGTGGGGAGTCCCAGTAAATCGCCCTTATCTCTTTTCATTGTCTCAGTCAAGAAATAATTGAAGCGGGCTCGGGGTACTGGCTTATAAGCCTGAAACAGCGTATACTAGTATTACGCATTTCCATTGGTTAGATATACATGTATAACCAAGTAATGGAGTTATCTTGAATAGACAGTCAGGCTGGCGTCCAGTAAAACGACCTGGGGTATCCAATAAATCACTACGAGAGTTGACCATCGTGGCTTAAAAAACACTTTTGACCTATTTGCATTGATCAAATGCCTTCAAATGGAACAACTTCTTCAACATTTGAGCAATGCTCTGTGAAAAGAGAGTTTAATGTATCTCCGTGATGCATTATACCAAGCAAATCAGCACATTATTACTGACTCATAAAATCAATTTAGTTTAACAAACGATTGAATCCTGGGATAGAATGTCCTTTGACATGCAGAAAGTTGACCAATAGCAAAAAAGGTTAGACCCATGTCAGCCTGCGCGGACTGTGCAGGCTGACCTGGGTCGATAATTTTTGCAGATGCATTAGCCCCCTTTTCAAAGAGCATGGCTCAAACGTGTTGATATCTTTCTACCCTTGATTACACCATGTAGCGCATAAGGTAACAGATGGGAGGAGGTAACAGATTAGAAATTCAAATGAGCCATGCTCCGGCAAAAGGGGCCCTAAAGCATCTTCGTGATTCATAATACCAAGGAAGCCATCAAATACTCATGGACCCGTAATAGCCATTTCTTTTTCAAGTCGACAACCGACTTAATTATGAGGTAGACTTGTCCTCGGACATACAGAAAATTGATAAATAACGAAAAGTGCCGGCCCAGGTCAGCTTGCGCAGACTGTGCAGGCTGACCTGTGTTGATATTTTTCGCAGATGCATTAAGTCCTCTTTTCACAAAAAATTCCTCATTAACTTAAATGAAGTTTCTCTCCTTCAGCTGCTTTAGAGAACCCGATACCGGTTGCCAGTGAAAAAAGATACAATATTACTCGGCAGCCCCATTATCTTCCTCTAGATGGCATTCTACAAATACACATCTATCTAATTTGGGCATCATGGGTACAGAAGCGGAGTAATTTTTCAAAACAACAAGCGTGACTTTGAATTTCAAATAAAATAAACGTTTACTCAATAAAACGCTACCTGGTGCCATTCATTCAGCTATGATCGGCTAACATGTAACCTATGCACCGACCATTTATTAAAACAGCCCCTACATGCTTTGGTAGTAGGCTAATAGCTTCAATATAAGCCCTACTTTTCCCAGGTATACGGAAGATGGGTGATGCGTCATATATGACAGGTCGAATCTTCTAAGATTATGACATGCGCAGACAACGTCGGTAGCAAATACATGCACCGTCACGTGCTTTCAACATGATGTCGGCTACCATCACGAGCTATTTTAACCTAAAGAATGTTGATTGATTGCATGGTGTTTAACGCCGTATTCAACAGTATTTCATTCAGTTATAACGGGGCGGCCAGTGCATCTGTCCATGGAGTTTCTTTTACCAGTACTCCGCACAATATACTTTCCAAGCCATTGGATGCTTTCCCACATAACCATCTCGAAACAATGGTCAGCGGTGAGAAAGGAATGAATCCTGTCGCAATGACTATCATTAATCCTCGGAAAGAAATTGGCCGAGCCGAGGATCGAATCAGCAACCTCTTGTTCTCAAGGCCTTTACGCTACCGACTGAGCTACCGGGGCTCGGCCAAGATTTAATTTAATTGAATTTAACGACGATATGGCCACCGGCTTAGACACATTACATATACAGTAATAGAAAATAAAATAAATGTGACGTAGTGCTTAATACGATTACGCTATACAGTCTGATTTTTTCTCCTTTCATTTGCATGATATATATAAGTTTTTAATTAGACATTCCCTTTCAGTGCTCATTAACATGTTAAATTTTTTTTGATTTGGACTTTTCTACGGTGGCACAAAAGTGACATGGAAGATATATTTTATACTACGTGCGCACGTAATAGTTATTACGTGCGCACGTATTAGTTAATACGTGCGCACGTATTAGCTACTGCGTGCGCACGTACTAGCTACTGCGTGCGCACGTAATAACTAATACGTGCGCACGTAATACTATTGCGTGCGCACGTATTAGCTAATACGTGCGCACGTATTAACTAATACGTGCGCACGCAATAGTATTACGTGCGCACGCAGTAGCTAATACGTGCGCACGTATTAACTAATACGTGCGCACGTATTAACTAATACGTGCGCACGTAATAATAGACCAATCAGTTTATAAGGAACAGAAGCCATATTGTTGCGAGGGAAGGGCAAAATTACATTGGTCCAACACGGCAACAGATGTGCATACATCTGACACCCAAGTAAAAAATCAAGTAGAGCTATTATTTCTTAAATCGTTTAGGCATACTGCGATTATTTTAAGTATCTGTACCTTGGTACGGTACAGTAACTATTAATACTCTAGCCTACGGTCCATCGAATTACCCCAAACCACCCCAAAACACCCCAAACCACCTTTTATCATATAAAATTAATACTGTGGTGGGGTTGGGGGGTGGAATGATTTGTAGGGTACGAAAGACTGATGAGCTATACAAGGAGTTTTGTCACCGAAAACTACCCAAAACACCTCAAGAAAACAAAAAAGGCGTTCAAAGTGATATCATTTTACAACGGTTTAAGATGCAGGAACAGTATAAATCAAATTGAAAATGGCATACACAATAATTAATTTTCCTTAAACTGAAATATCTATGGTTCAAAAGATGTAGTTTGAATGCCTAACACCGTGGACCCCAATCAGACTGTTACTTTAGTAGCAGTCTGATGATCTGGCTGCACAATGTTTGCATATATCTAACTTCCCTAAAACTTATATAAATCACGGTATCTGTTGCCATTCTGACTACATATAGTTTGGAGGCACGAACGAACTTTTTCAGGCAGTCAGACATGACCAAACATTATGGACCCAGATAAGACTGCTCCTTCAAGGGGCAGTTGGATCTTCATGGGGGGATCCAGAGGGGGGGACCGGGGGTCCGGACCCCCCCTGGAATTTTGGAAAAATGTGGTTATCGGATTCGTGAAATGGTACTGGTTTGATATTGCACAGCATTTATGTAAAATATAGTCATGAATATAAAAAATAAACGGTTCTAAATGTGGAGACCTCCTCATGGTTAGAACTGGAAACGTTGACTTACATCCACTGAAATCCGAAATCAAAGTATCATATAATAAGAAGAGTGCGTTTGCGGTGGGACCCCCCCTGAGAAAGATATCTGGATCCGCGCATGATCTGGGTCCACAAAGTTTCCCTTTCTGACAGCATGACTACATATAGTTTGGAGGTATGAACGAACTTTTTCAGACAGTCAGACATTAGCAAACATAATGTACCCAGATTAGACTGCTCCTTTAAGGGGCAGTCGGATCTGGGCCCACAAAGTTTGCCATTCTGACAGCTTGACTACATATAGTTTGGAGGCATGAACTAACTTTTTCAGACAGACAGACATGACCAAACATAGTGTACCTAGATTAGACTGCTCCTTCAAGGGGCAATCGGATCTGGTTCCACAATGTTTGCCATTCTGACTACATATAGGTTGGAGGCATGAACGAACTTTTTCAGACAGTCAGACATGACCAAACATAATGACCCAGATCAGACTGCTCCTTCAAGGGGCAGTCGGATCTGGGTCCACAATGCTTGCCATTCTAACTACATATAGAGGCATGAACGAACTTTTTCAGACAGTCAGACATGACCAAACATAATGGACCCAGATCAGACTGCTCTTCCAAGGGGCAGTCGGATCCGGGTCCACAATGTTTGCCATTCTGATTACATATAGTTTGGAGGCATGAACGAACTTTTTCAGACAGTCAGACATTATGGTCCCAGATCTCAGTGGGGCCAAAAAGTCTCTAGCGCATGTAATGCATGTAGTCCTTTTATCCTTAGGCTAACGTGACAGGACGTAATATAGATATTTTTTGTTAAAAGTGATCCTTACCCAACAATTCAACCAACCCTTACTGTATTAATAATTTTATATCATATAAAAGGTGTTTCGGGGTGGTTTGGGATGTTTTGGGGTGGTTTGGGGTGTTTTGGGGTGGTTTGGGGTAATTCGATGGACCGTAGGCTAGAGTATTAATAGTTACTGTACCGTACCAAGGTACAGATACTTAAAATAATCGCAGTATGCCTAAACGATTTAAGAAATAATAGCTCTACTTGATTTTTTACTTGGGTGTCAGATGTATGCACATCTGTTGCCGTGTTGGACCAATGTAATTTTGCCCTTCCATCGCAACAATATGGCTTCTGTTCCTTATAAACTGATTGGTCGATTATTACGTGCGCACGTATTAGTTAATACGTGCGCACGTATTAGTTAATACGTGCGCACGTATTAGCTACTGCGTGCGCACGTAATACTATTGCGTGCGCACGAATTAGTTATTACGTGCGCACGCAGTAGCTAGTACGTGCGCACGCAGTAGCTTATACGTGCGCACGTATTAACTAATACGTGCGCACGTAATAACTATTACGTGCGCACGTAGTATAAAATATATCTTCCATGTCACTTTTGTGACACCGTACAAAAGTGACATGGAAGATATATTTTATACTACGTGCGCACGTAATAGTTATTACGTGCGCACGTATTAGTTAATACGTGCGCACGTATTAGCTACTGCGTGCGCACGTACTAGTATAAATCAAATTGAAAATGGCATACACAATAATTAATTTTCCTTAAACTGAAATATCTATGGTTCAAAAGATGTAGTTTGAATGCCTAACACCGTGGACCCCAATCAGACTGTTACTTTAGTAGCAGTCTGATGATCTGGCTGCACAATGTTTGCATATATCTAACTTCCCTAAAACTTATATAAATTACGGTATCTGTTGCCATTCTGACTACATATAGTTTGGAGGCACGAACGAACTTTTTCAGGCAGTCAGACATGACCAAACATTATGGACCCAGATAAGACTGCTCCTTCAAGGGGCAGTTGGATCTTCATGGGGGGATCCAGAGGGGGGGACCGGGGGTCCGGACCCCCCCTGGAATTTTGGAAAAATGTGGTTATCGGATTCGTGAAATGGTACTGGTTTGATATTGCACAGCATTTTGGTAAAATACAGTCATGATTATAAAAAATAAACGGTTCTAAATGTGGAGACCTCCTCATGGTTAGAACTGGAAACGTTGACTTACATCCACTGAAATCCGAAATCAAAGTATCATATAATAAGAAGAGTGCGTTTGCGGTGGGACCCCCCCCCCCTGAGAAAGATATCTGGATCCGCGCATGATCTGGGTCCACAAAGTTTCCCTTTCTGACAGCATGACTACATATAGTTTGGAGGTATGAACGAACTTTTTCAGACAGTCAGACATTAGCAAACATAATGTACCCAGATTAGACTGCTCCTTTAAGGGGCAGTCGGATCTGGGTCCACAAATTTTGCCATTCTGACAGCATGACTACATATAGTTTGGAGGCATGAACGAACTTTTTCAGACAGACAGACATGACCAAACATAATGTACCCAGATTAGACTGCTCCTTCAAGGGGCAGTCGGATCTGGGTCCACAATGCTTGCCATTGTGACTACATATAGGTTGGAGGCATGAATGAACATTTTCAGACAATCAGACATGACCAAACATAATGTACCTAGATTAGACTGCTCCTTCAAGGGGCAGTCGGATCTGGTTCCACCATATTTGCCATTCTGACTACATATAGGTTGGAGGCATGAACGAACTTTTTCAGACAGTCAGACATGACCAAACATAATGTACCCAGATCAGACTGCTCCTCCAAGGGGCAGTCGGATCTGGGTCCACAATGCTTGCCATTCTAACTACATATAGAGGCATGAACGAACTTTTTCAGACAGTCAGACATGACCAAACATAATGGACCCAGATCAGACTGCTCTTTCAAGGGGCAGTCGGATCCGGGTCCACAATGTTTGCCATTCTGATTACATATAGTTTGGAGGCATGAACGAACTTTTTCAGACAGTCAGACATTATGGTCCCAGATCTCAGTGGGGCCAAAAAGTCTCTAGCGCATGTAATGCATGTAGTCCTTTTATCCTTAGGCTAACGTGACAGGACGTAATATAGATATTTTTTGTTAAAAGTGATCCTTACCCAACAATTCAACCAACCCTTACTGTATTAATAATTTTATATCATATAAAAGGTGTTTCGGGGTGGTTTGGGATGTTTTGGGGTGGTTTGGGGTGTTTTGGGGTGGTTTGGGGTAATTCGATGGACCGTAGGCTAGAGTATTAATAGTTACTGTACCGTACCAAGGTACAGATACTTAAAATAATCGCAGTATGCCTAAACGATTTAAGAAGTAATAGCTCTACTTGATTTTTTACTTGGGTGTCAGATGTATGCACATCTGTTGCCGTGTTGGACCAATGTAATTTTGCCCTTCCCTCGCAACAATATGGCTTCTGTTCCTTATAAACTGATTGGTCGATTATTACGTGCGCACGTATTAGTTAATACGTGCGCACGTATTAGTTAATACGTGCGCACGTATTAGCTACTGCGTGCGCACGTAATACTATTGCGTGCGCACGTATTAGTTAATACGTGCGCACGTATTAGCTAATACGTGCGCACGCAATAGTATTACGTGCGCACGTATTAGTTATTACGTGCGCACGCAGTAGCTAGTACGTGCGCACGCAGTAGCTAATACGTGCGCACGTATTAACTAATACGTGCGCACGTAATAACTATTACGTGCGCACGTAGTATAAAATATATCTTCCATGTCACTTTTGTGCCACCGTACTTTTGTGCCACCGTAAACACCTTAATTGTCCCATATAAAGGCAAATCCATTAATTGATAGAGCCATGCGTACCTGGTCAACTCAGTTATGATAGCCCAAATTGTCAAACAGCTTTAGCATTTCATAACACTTATTTACAATTTTGTTTCTCGATAAGTCTATGATTCGCAACCAGTACTTAATGGCTCGCTTTGAGGAATATATATGCTATGTGTGCTTTTTATGTATAGGTACCAGTAACGAATACGACCATTTCCTTGGAAATGTATGGCCTTAGAACAACTTGTTGAAGACTGTTACAAATATGGGCAATATAAAGTCTACACTATGTTTCAAATGTTCTGCCGTTAAAACCCCTGAAGTTGCTTTTTTGTACTTCAGCATTCCAACAGCTTGTTTGACGTCATCACAAGTAATATTTCCATTTAGAATAAGATCTTCAATTTCATTATTTAGCAACCTATCAGCAGTGTCTGCCTCATGTCTACCTCTTTCGTCATACGCATATTCACAATCATCCTGTAAGACATGTTTGAAATGATTGTACCATTCGCCTATTGGAATTGGATTTGACTTCTTGACCGTGCTATTGCAATGTCTATTAATGTTTTGCCAAAACAACTCTCAGCTCTTAGAGTTATCGCTGATATCTTGATACGATAATCTTGCTTAGTTTTACGATGAATTGATTTATATTCCTTCTTGTCGTCTAGATAATAATTCAGGTCTGAATGTGAACGTGACTTTCTATATTTTGTTAAAAACAGCAGCTTTTCCGTTTTCACTTGCTACATTCTTCGTTAAAACAAAATACCCCTCTAGAAACACTGGAGCTCACTACTTTGTTCATTTTCGCACACTCACTATACTCTACAAGTTTGCTCTCAATGATACCAAATATATCATCGAAGGTAGAAGTAGGGTCGTCAAACGTCGCGTCCAGGACGTCTAAACCACCGTCAATAATATCTTTAAATATACATTCCCAATATAAAATAATGATAAAGAAAATAACTAAGAATGTAATTTAGCCTGTACTTATACTGAAGAGACATCAGGCCGATTTTTGTTCGGTGTAGCTGTATCAGCCCTAACTATTCACTTTTTAGATGGCTATTTGGCCGGCACATTTATGACACTATAGAAGGATTAACCCTTTACCACACAATCACGACTTTTAACGACCCTGTGAAAGAAGCCTTTTGAAAACATTGTGGGAAAAGGAGAAAATGCTAGTAACCTGCATTTTCTCCTATTCCCACAATGTTTTCTACCGTTTCCAAAACAAATTTCAATTTTTTAGTCACATTTATTTTGTAGTCTGCAAATGCTTTCAATTTGGACCAGTCTAAAATTTTGTCGTTTGGTAAAGAGTTAACAGAAGAAACGCGTTAAATCTATTTGGTTCTTTGTTGTCATAAAAAAATGACATTTTTTTAAAAATAATATTGCATTAGCAGTTGATAGCTGATAGCTTTTTAAAGTCGTTAAACTGTTTTCAAAATGAACTACATCTCGAGTCAGAAGCTCGAATCCAGCATACGTTCGAATAACCCATTTTTTTTAGGAAGTGAGAAATTTTAGATGCATATACAATAACGCTTTGATCATACCATGTCTGAAATGTTATATCTACTAAAATGCAGTGTCATAGTTTTTATTGAGCCTTGCTCTGGCAAAAGGGGGCTTAATGCATCTCCGTGATGCATTGTACCAATCAAGCCATCACATAATTATAGATCCATAATGGCAACTTTTTTTTTTTTGTCCACCGACTGAATCATCGTTTAGATTGGTCCTTTGGCATACATAAAATTGACCATTAGCGAAAAGTTTCGGCCCAGGTTAGCCTGCGCGGATTTCGCAGGCTGACCTGGGTCGATATTTTTCGCAGATGCATTAAGCTCCCTTTTCACAGAGCGTGGATCTATGTTATTTAATACGCGCATCCTAGTGACATATTTATGCTTATAAACATGGCTGAATAAAACAGAGGCGGTCGAACAGACAGATGCTGATTCGGTTGAGTGGTGCTTTACGCCACTTTCAATATTTTCCAGTTGTATCTCGAAGAAATCTCACTTCTTGATGTGTCCCTGGGCTTCACCAGTTGTGTACTGGGGTTCTGAAGTGTCATTCCCATGGACTCACCCCCGAAAATCCCGGTGCCTCGTATGAAGATCGGGCACAGGACCTCCAGTTATATGGTTGAGCACCTCAACCATTAGGCCAGGCCGGAGCCAGACAGATAGATTTGAC
Organism: Tridacna gigas; assembly: GCA_945859785.2. NCBI lineage: Eukaryota > Metazoa > Mollusca > Bivalvia > Cardiida > Cardiidae > Tridacna > Tridacna gigas. Next base: position 72,446,876 of record OX244029.2, read on the forward strand.
AAGGGATATGCTATTTATCTAATTTAGTATTATAATACCTAGAAACTTAAGCCCTTATCGGACAATCCTAAGTCGTTAATGACCATGGCAAAGACGGTTTTTGAAAACATTGTTGGAAAAGGAAAGATATCTCCTTGTCGGACAGTGTAGATAAGAGCAGAATCACACTGTCCGCAAAATGTCAGTGAGTCGCGCTCAGCAGCCCAGGGTTAAGACAGACGGACGATGTAGGAGGTACCGGATTATAAAACTCTTTTGCGGTTTAAAATCAAGAGAAGTTCTGAAAAGTAACCACGCAAGAGAATGCCTCTTTTTCCCTTATTATTTTGCATGTTGTTGAAACGTGAAATTTTCAGTTTATGTAGTTGAGCTGCGCTCTGTGAAAAAGGGGCTTAATGCATTTTCGAAAAGTATCGACTCAGGTCAGCCTGCGCGGACTGCGCAGGCTGACCTGGGCCGAAACTTTTCGCTACTGGTCAAGTTTCTGCGGTTCGAAGGACCAGTGTACCTCATGACTCAGTCGGTTGTTACACAAAATGGATTTTATGGATCCACAATCATGCAATGACTTGCTTGGCATTATGGATCACGGACATGCACTAAGCCCCCTTTTTGCCACAGCACGGCTCATTTATTTTTTTTAAGATTAGATGTTAATCTATATCATCGTTGGGAAAAAAGTGCAATTGCTGCTAAAAAGATGTCTGGCAAAACATGTAGCCATACAGTAATGGGTTATACAGTAACGTTTGAAATTAATAAATTACTAGTGACCGCCTATCACATTCATTTGCTGTGATGTAAATAAGCACCGCAGGGTATCGATTAGTCATAGCAACGGTGCCACATAGGTGCCGTGAGTGTGACCGCAAATAGACCTACATGGATCCGCAGAATAAACATGTCCACATTTTGACCAATCGCAAATCATTATTTATTTGTATATCAATGCCAAGAAGGAGGTCAAAAAGAAACAAAGTCAGCTACGCCGATGAATACTTGATTGCAAATCAAAGCACTTTGGGGGTTATGGAGAACGGCGTTGGGCAGTAGAAGAGCAAAAAAACAAAAGATGAGGTCGCATGCCGTGGGCGATCTTCGTTGCTGCTCTATCAGTATCAATGACCTATTTTTAACCCTTGACCACACAAACAAAAAAATGAGGTCCCATAAGATCACATGCCCTGAGCCATCTTTATTGCTGCTCTATCTTACTTTTAACCCTTGACCACACAACACGGTGTTTTAACGTCCATGAGAAAAAAAGCTTTCGAAAACATTGGAAAAAAAAACCCCGAAAATGCTGGTAACCAGCATTTCCTCCTTTTCTCAAAATATTTTCTAACAATTCAAAGACAGATTTGAACGTTTAAGCGATATCTAATTTGTCTTCTGCAACTTCTTATACATGGATAGATCCAAAATTTTGCCATTCGGTAAGCAGTTAACCCTTAAGCGCGACTCACTGACCTTTTGCGGACAATGTAGATCAAGATCAGACTGCACAGAACGTGCAGTCTGATCTTGGATCCACAATGCCCGATAAGGACATATCTTTCCCCATAAATACTTTTGAAATACTAGTATATTTAGTAGAATTTGGGTTTTTATTGTCCGATATTTTCAGTGCAAAAAATTAGTTTGAAATATCATTATTCAGGCTTCTACATTCAGATTGCAAGTTTTATTTACCAGTAACTTATTTATCAGGATAAGGGTTAAGAGAATAGCCCAGAACATTCGTTAATGTACTGCAAGACAAACTAGAAAAGGATGTGAAAATGCACATGTACGACTAGTGCAAAACGTAGGTTTATCTCTTAAAGTACGGTAATTACCAATATTTCATTTTATTATCTCTTGTACCCTTTCGGTAATTTTTGCTGTAACTGAAGACTAAGATCAGAGTGAAAATGTCGTGCGATCTTAAATTTACACTGTGTGAAACTTTGTGAAATATTGTACGAAGACAAAAAGTGATATAGGATATCCGAGTTCCTTTATCAATTTCTTAAACCCTTTGCCAAACAAGTTTAACGACCTTAAGAGAAAAAAGGGCTATTGAAAACACTGTAGGAAAAAAAAAAGAAAAAAGGAAAATGCTGGTGACCAGATTTTCTTCTTTTCCCACAATATTTTCTATAATTTCAAAGACAAATTCCATAATTTGAGACACGTCTTTTTTGTCGTCTGCAGATGCTTTAAATGTGAAAATTTATAGAAGTTTGTCACCTGGTATAGAGTTTACTCTTACAGACAAAACGCGGGTTAAACACTGGTACTGTTACACTCGTCCTGTCATTCGTCAAGAACACAGGTAATTACTCTTTTTTTAAAGTTTTTTTTCTCTGCTTGCTTGAATTACTGTGCAATATCATTGAGAAAAAGGCTCTCTCCAAATATTAACCCTTTACCGCACAATGACGCCTTTTATCGACCCTGGGAAAGAAGCCTTTCGAAAATATTGTGGGAAAAGGAGAAAATGCTGGTAACCAGCATTTTCTCCTTTTCCCACGGTGTTTTCTGCTTTATCAAAGAAAAACTACACCATTTGAACCACATTGAAATTGTCGTCTGCAAATGCTTTCAATTCGGACAAGGCTAAACTTTTGTCGTCTGGTAAAGAGTTAATCCTCTTAGCGCTACAGGCGAAAAATGTTGGCTTTTGCGAACGGCATAGAACATAGATCAGATTGCAAAAATCATGCAGTATGATCTTTGACCAGTACCGCTTGTTTCGTCAAAAAAAAATAAAGTTCTGGGTTTTATAAGATTTTATTTTCAGCCGTCGAAAGAGGTTGCGTTGATACACTTTTGGCGCTGAAGGGGGTTAAACTTTTACTGCTCCGCACGGCTTTTAGTGCATTTTCGGACAATGTATATCAAGAACGTACAGACTGATCTTGATCAAAACTGTTCGATATTTCGAGAGACATTCTGACTGAAACAGGGTTGCAACTGCAATTTTCTTGTCTCTTCTGTTGATAACAATATTTTCCTTTCATGTCTTTCGCAGCCCGGGGTTTAACGATACATCTCTACTCGTTTTCAACTAGTGCTTAACACATTTCATCTTTGTTATAACTATAAAAATGCTTGTATCTTTATGCCAAATGTTGCCCCTGACGGCGCCAAGGTTGCACAGATTACCACGGATAGAAAATACATTTTTTTTGCAGCATTTAAAAATATCATTGTTGTCGTCTCCAGTTTTAAATGAGGACAAATCCCATGATTTTTTCTATCCTTTACACCGTATCTATTAGTAATTAATCTATGTTTACACAACTGACCAAATTCTGAGCCATTCTACAAACTTTAACAGCGTTATTTCTCTCTTGCTGTAAGGATGTATCTTTTACTTCGTTGTTTTGCTTACACGAAATCAGTGGCACTGACCATTTTCATTTTTTCAGGATCTACTTTTTTCTTCAAATTCAGATTGACACAAATCATGGTGTATCAATGAGTGTCGACCAAGATAAGACTGTCAACACTCTTTGCAAATGGTATCAGACGCAGCGATACTCCGGATGCGTGTTCTTGTTTTGATTTATAGAACGTTTACTACTGTAGTTTGGCAGTAGGTCTAAAACATTCGTTTAACCCTTATCCTGCCAAATAACTAACATAAAATTTTCAAGCCGAAAGTAAAACCAGAATAATGCTATTTCAAGCTTATTATTATTATTAATTTTTTTTTTTTTTGAGAAAAATATCTCCTTATGGGACACCGTCGATCAAAGATCAGACTGCACGTTTTGTGCAGTCTGATCTTGAGCTATACTGCCCGCCAAAGGTCAGTGAGTCGCGCTTAGCAGCCAAAGGGTTAATATTCTCAGTTTTTTTTAACTATATTTGTCGTTCCTGACAAATAGCGAAACAATTGGTACTGTTGCATAAAATATAGTTTACCATTTGTTGAAGGAAGGCATCAACAAGGATAAAACAGACGTTAGCGGAAGAAAATGTACATATATACATGTATATGAGCCATGCTGTGGCAAAAGGGGGCTTAATGTAAGTCAGTCATCAAATGATCATGGGTCCAGAAAATCCATTTTGTCTGACAACCGGCTGAACCATGAGGTAGACTGGTCCTTGGACATACAGGAAATTGACCAAAAGCAAAAGGTTTCGGTCCAGGTCAGCCTGTGCGCACTGCGGTAGATATTTTTTGCAGATGCATTAAGCCCCCCTTTTCACAGAGCACCGCTAATATATTATTACACTAACGTGCCTCTAGAGTCCGGCTGTATATTTCAACTGGTCTAGGGCTAACATCTGGTGCTTTTACAGAGAATGTACACCAAGATACTTGACGGAACAAAAATTTCAGTAAGTTCAGATCAGACTGTATAACACCACATATTTTTTTTACAATAGCAACGAGGAAATACAGGCAAATGTTGCTGGTATGAGTTTCATTAATTCTCTTGATATTGAACCACAACAAAGTTTCAATTTTCATATCCGGTTCTAGAAAAACTGCCCCCCCCCCCCCCCTTTATACGGAAAACTGCCCCTCCCCCCTCCCCCGAAAACTGCTCCCAGGAAATCTGCCTCCTTCGAAAATTGTCCCCCAGAAAAACTGCACCGGCCTCCTTTTAGGTGTATTTCATGTTTTACCTTCATAAACCAGTACCTCTTGCGCCGTCTACCTTTTTATTTTTCCACAGATCATTATCGTTTTAAATATTTGAATACTTACGAGGCTTAAAGGCTGTTTTATGTTAGAAACAAAAAAGACGCTTCGAATGTTCGAGCCAACATTTGGTGCTTCTGAGGAGAACGTTTGTTTCTATTGGAGTTTATAGCCGTTTTAAGAGCTCAGGTCATATTAGAGCGGTCATGTGTTTCCTGGCTTTCTCACACCACCACCCACTGACTACTTTTCTCACAGGCACCAGAGGTGAGAGGCCATGCATAAGATGTTAGAGGCTGGTAAGAAATTTGCCGCAACCAGGTATCGAACCCGCGACCACCAGGTCACAAGTCAGATACGCTAATCACTGAGCTATCCGACCGGGCACAGAAAATGTAGACCAAGGTCAGACAGAACAGAAATTGCAGACAGGTGAGATCAAACTGCACAAAATCATTTTGTGGTTAAAACAGTCTGAAATACGGCGAGGTATTCTTATAAAAAATGTCTTAACGTTATCGAAAAATACCCAGTTCATTATAAGGTCCAGTAGCGACCAAAAAAAAAAAATGCGCTTGTTAAAATGCATTTAACTTGAACGCATACCGTTTAAAAGTAAGGAAATTATTGTAAAATTGACAATTTGTTATTGTAAGGTCAACCCAAGTGTTAGTCGCTTGCAAAAAAAAAAACAGGTTAAAAGCATACAAAAGGTAAAGCGACTCGGTAACTTTTTGCCTAGTTTTCAAATTCATTTTCCTGGCAGTGATTGACAATTGGACCGACTGTAAAATAACAGATTGTCATCTTCACAATTATTTACATACTTTTAAACTGTATGATTTGAATTTCTATGCATTTAAACAGCCGCATTGTTCACTTTTGGCAACTACCATGCCCTTAACTGAGTAATTGTTAACTAAGTTTTTTTCCATAGTTGCTTTTCTAGGTTGACAAACCGTAACATGGATCCTGGTGCGGAGAACGTCGATACCGCTGGTCCACTGGCACATTACTTTCTGCTTCAAATTGATATTAATTTGACACGGAAGAGGGACCACAGCGATCAAGTTTTGTACCTTCGAAGCACGATCTTCCGTTTGGCCCAAGCTTTAAGAACTGAATACGAAGGAACGAAATGTTTGTATAAATTCAAGGTCTGTTTGTTTGTTGCTACCTTTATTGCTTGCTTAGAAACAATAATAAATCAAAGCGTTGAAAGCACTGGTGTGGCATTTGTCAAGAGATCCATTGTGTGGAATTGATAATTTGAAAATTAAACAATAGAAATAGCTTCAAAATATTCAGTTGAAAGTCAACCTACTATATTGTCATGCACAATCCAATAGAGTAGCGTGCAATCTTGTAGGACGAACAAGTCCGGGTGAACAAGCCCAGGGACGAATAAGCCCAGGAACAAACTGGTTTTGGGACGAACAAGCACGGAATCGGGCGGTCAAGAAAGATTGTGTTTATCATTACGCCAATAGAAGGCCATAGGGGATCAATCTATTTTCGATAAAAAGGTATTTTCACGATCGATGGCCTAATCCAATTTATTTTAATACGCCATTTTGGATTTCATATCTGAGCGCAAGCGAAACACTTATTTGTCTTAGAAAAATTTTGTTGAATTGGGTTTACTTCCTTCGGTTTTGCACAAACTACGATACATGATTTTCAAAATGCCGTATTGAACTCATGGTGGCAATGTCTTCGACAAATGCCACAAAAACCACACCTACTAACCATCAGAACACCTATCACAAATATGATTACCTTTGCGGTGAGAGTAGCCTGATCTTTGATCTACACTGTCCGCACTGCTGAAAGATTCTGAACAAACGCAACCGTGATATTGTATTTATTTAGACCTTATTTCTAGACTGAAAATGTCCGTTCTAAAGGTCTATTGAACCTGACCGAGGTCCAATGTTGTCTTCAAAATCAACTTGAGTTATGCTTAGCGCTCTTAAATAGGATCTGCGCTTTTAAAGTTTTCAGCGGAGGGATACACGTCTTACCTTACTTTTAACCCTTAGAGTGTCACATAAACCTTGTACAGTCCAGAAGCAAGACAAAAAAATGGCAATTTCAAGGTTGCTTTTATCTAGAATGAATCAGCAAAGCAACAAGTTTAGATCACGATCAGACTGCACATTTCGTGCCGCCTGATCTTAATCTACACAGTCCGCAAAGGTACATTTAGTTGTGACAAGCGCTTCAAGGTTGACCGGCTGTTTTACAGCTGATGTTACGCTGTCACATAAGAAATTTGAGCCTGGTAATTTTTTTTAATCCGATTTTTTGAATACTTCTGTAGTCCTCATTTCAGCTCAGGTTCCACAAAGAATTGGGTTCGTTTCCTTCAGCTGAGCCTGGTAGCTCAGTCAATAAAGTGCATGGCTTAAAACCAGGGGGTCGCTGGTTCGAATCCTTAACTCGCCCAGTTTCTTTCCGGAGATTGATGGTGGTCATTGCCAAAAGATTCATTCCTTACTCACTGCTGCCCATTGATTCGAAGCTGGTCATGCGGGAAGGCAGCTGGTAGCTTTGATAGAATATTGTGCAAAGAACTGGTAAAAGAGACTCCAGGAAAGCGTGCAGAGGTTCATCGGCCGCCGCGACTTAAGCGAAATAATGTTGGAAACGGCGCTAAACACCATATAAACAAAATAAAAATCAATTCCTCGAGAAAAAAATTCAGCAGAAAACCTTGAAATGTCCGAGTAACAAATTCAATTCAGGATTGATTATAAATATGTATGAAAACATGAAATGAGGACGAAATTCCTTTTTACAATTAATCTCTCCTTTTGTCACAATGATTTCAAAATTTAATGTGGTCTGCTAAAACAAACAAAACTCGTCGGATGGTAATAATGCGCAATCAAAGTGTGCATTGAAAACAAAAACAACAAGTATCGTTACTCAATACCACACTACAAAGAGTGTAGTTAAGTTCAAATTGAAAGCATTTGCAGATGACAAATGCTACTCAAGATATATAAAATTTTGTCTTTGAAAGGACAGAACAACATTGTTAGAAAAGGGGAAAATCTGATATCTAGCAAAGTAGAGTTAACGGAAGTTCGAAGATGTGTACGTGTACTTCAAAGGAAAAGCTTAAAAAATCCGATTTTGGTCGACGTGTTTTATTTCAAGTTATTGTGAAACCGCTTTGACTTGCCACGACTTTGTTTCCGTGTCCATGTTCGGCTTTTTTCCGATATTTGCCGAGGCTCCTTTTGAACGGAGTTCAAATGTTTAACTCGTAGCCTGGCAAGTGCGACTCACTGACCCTTTGCGGACAGTGTAGATCAAGATCAGACTGCACAGAACGTGCAGTCTGATCTTGGATCTACACTATCCGATAAGGAGATATACTTCTCCAAATATATTTTAAATGCCATTATTCTGATTTTTTACTTCCGGCATGAAAGTTCCAATCAACTCATTCAGCAGGCTAAGAGTTTATATGTTTGTATAATAAACTGACCTTGTCGCCTTGTACATGGTGTAGAGGTAAAATACCTGGACAAGGTAAACGTCCTATAAAATCGTAAATTTATCGGGGATCTATAAATTGTTCACTTAAAAAGACGGAATATTCATTAAATGACAAGTTAAATAGGTTGCACTACATGAAATTCTTATTGTGTACATATATAAATTTACAGGTGACTGCTGAGCCGAAGCTTATTGCTGGTGAGTACATGGAATTCCATTCTGTTAACATAACGGTCCATACATCTTTGGTTTTGTTTGTTTGTCTTGGAGTTTAACTCCGTTTAAACAGCTTTGGTCATATCATGGCGGTCAGTGCACCTACACACGTGTTTCCTGGGTTTCTCGCACCAGCACTGACCCAACTTACTTTCCAAGTCACTGACTACTTTTCTCACTTGCATCAGATGTGAGAGGCAAAAAATCGCTAGAAAGAAAGTTTGCCTCAACCGGATATCGAACTTGCAACTACCAGGTCACGAGTCAGATACGCTGGACGCTGAGCTACCCGGCCGGGCCCATGCATCTTTCAAAGCTTTTAATGATAATAACACGTGACCAGTCACAACTCCACCGATTCCGTTACTACATCTTACCCCAGCCGTATCAAGAAAGTCCCCATTGTATCTATTTTCAATCACACGATCTTAAACATGATGGCGCCCTTGAAACTCTTCTTATCATCAATGACAAAGTTCTAAGTAAAGCAATTTATGTTCACCAACATGTCAGCAAAACTTCAGTCGAAAGTGATACACAACTGTAAACAAATGAAATAAACTTTTTGTCATCGGAAATGTGTTTAACCCATAGACTGCTAAACGCGACTTACTGACCTTTTGCGGACAGTGTAGATTAAGATCAGACAGCACAGAACGTGCAGTCGGATCTTGGATCTACACTGTCCGATAAGGCAATACCTTTCCTCAAAAATGCCCATGAATTAGGAAAAAAATTTTTTTTTACTATCGGCTTGAACGTTTCATTTCTTTTATTTAGCAGGATAAGGGTTAACCCTTTCCCAAACAACAAATTTTGGACTGGTCCAAATTGAAAGAGTTTGCAGACGACAATTTTAAATTTGATAAAAAAAGGCAGAAAGGTCTCAAAAAGGGCAGAAAACACTCATTCGTTACGAGCAATTTCTCCTTTTCCCAGAGTGTTTTCAAAAGACTTGTACTGCAGACACGTGAAAACTAGGGCTTGATTGGGAAAGGGTAAATAGTAATTGTGTTGAAAAGTGCGACTACTGTATTTCTTCGGGTAGAGTCTTGTGATTCTTAGAGCAATAAACCGAACTTTTTCCGGCGAATAAATGCAACGTGCAGGTACAAATCGTGATATGGCCGAGGGGTTTGATCAATGGATCATCGGAGAACTACCGAACGGATAACACATGTTGGAGGGTAAACCCTTATCCTACTAATAAACTTAAATGAAACTTTCAAGCCGATGGTATAAACCTATATGTTGGTATTTCAAAGTGTTGGAGGTTGGGGAAATATCTCCTTATCGGACAGTGTAGATCCACCTTCTGTGCAGTCAGATCTTGATCTACACTGTCCGCAAAAGGTCAGTGGGCGATTAGCAGCTTAAGGTCAGTGGGCGATTAGCAGCTTAAGGGTTAAAAAGTTACAAGGTTGGATGTATTAAATTTCTTTTATTCAAGTTTGAAATTTCATTCTCGGCTGAATTGAGCACGAAAAAAAAAAAAAGTTTTATAACAGCTGGCCCTGAAGATTAGCGGAGGGTTGTCTCGAAACTGTTTGCGAATAAAATTTACTCAAAAAAACCCAGAAAATGTTTCGAGTGTTAATGAAACTGTTAACAAATGTATTCCGAGAAGGTAATTTTAAAACAATATCCTCAAATTTCAATTTAAAACTCGAAAGTCGTTAATAAAAGAGATGGTCTCCACCAGCCAATCAAATTCTGCTTTTAATCCTTATCCTGCTAAATAACTTAAATGAAATTTTCCAGCCGATAGTAAAAACCAGAATAATTCTATTTTAAACTTATTTTTTGGAGAAAAATATCTCCTTATCGGACAGTGTAGATCCAAGATCAGACTGCACGTTTTGTGCAGTCTGATCTTGATCTTCACTGTCCACAAAAGGTCAGTGAGTCGCGCTTAGCAGCCTAAAGGTTACCTTATCACGAAACATTTTATTCTGTATGAGTGTCAGTATCTAGGGGACCAGCCCATATCGCAAAGACACAACACACAAACGATTTACGAGTGAGTACTAAATTTTTAAGGAAAACTTAACATATGTAAATTCTTTTGTGACTTTCAAAAATCGAGTACAAGCTCTTGATAACAATAAAACGAAATAGATTAACCGTTCGAAATAGATCGACCATTGAATACTAAAAAATAACCGAAAATCCACGGACAATAGAAATCAAATCAGGTAAAAAGTAAACAAAAGTCAGGGCGACCTGGCAACTTTTGACCAATTTTTAAAATTATTTTTCTGCCAGCGACTAACACTTAGACCTACTATACAATAACTGATTGTCATATTTACAATAATTTCCATACTTTTAGATGGTATGATTTAAATTGAAAAGCATTTTGACATCCTCTTTGTTTACTTTTGGCAGCCATTGGGGCTTTAAACAAATACTCATCCCTATGTTTTAAATGACAGTTTTTGAAGTTGAGAACACTACCGGGATAGAAAGAATTTCGGAGGAACTTATGACTCTTGGCCTCTCAAAAGTGACCTGTGATCCTCTAATCGAGTACGAATATGTCGCAAGGCGATTGGGTGTTGACAGTTCTCTAGCCAGAAAATCTCCGAGGAATTTGAAATCAAACTTTGCAATGTGGTGTCCCACCGAACAAGAACATCACGGTAAGAATCCAAATTACATCTATTATTTTGCTTGGTTTGGTTTGCATTGGAGTTTGAAGCCATTTTAACAGCCTAGGTCATATCATGGCAGTCAGTGACGCACCCATGTGTTTCCTGGATTTCTCACACCAGTACTGACACAACTTTCGTTTCAAAGCCACTGACTACTTGTCTCATATGCGTCAGAGGTAAGAGGCGAAAAATCGCCTGAAAGAAAGTTTGCCTTAACCTGGTATCGAACTCGCAACCACCAGGTCACGAGTCAGATACGCTAACAACCGAGCTACGCGGGCGAGCATATTTTTTGTTAAACTGAAATTGTCATATATACAGTCTGCGCGGACTGCGCAGGTTGACATGGGTCAATAATCTTTGGTAATGGTAAATTTTCTGCATACTAGTATCTAAAGATCGTTCTACCTCATGATTCACTTGGTTTTTTAAACAAAACGGGACCATATTTTGCGACGACTTGTTTGGTATAATGCAAAAATGCATCAAATCTTCTTTTTTCCCAGGGCGCTGCTCATTATATAAGACTGATCTGGTCAATATTGAATAAAAAAAAAAGATCATTCTAGTGCTATCAATCTACGCGCACTGGTCGTGTACACAACATACATGTACAGGAAATGGCCACCATTCCTGTAATTCAATTTATCTCCCTTGCCAGATAAAGACTGAACGTAACCACATAACACATAGGTCCTTTTTACCTGTATTCCTCTGTTTTTATCCTCAATTCCCTTATGGATGTTGCGATAGACATAATTTGCTTTACGATTATACGTAAGGTGCCCATGTAATTTGAAAGCAAATTCTGTTCTCAAGCATTTGAGAAATGCGTATATTGATTTGTGAAACAATCTTACCAAATTTAGTTGAAATGTTACTTCAAGAACATATTGTGAAGTGCAAGAAAATCAAGGATAAAAACCAAGTAATCCCCTTCTCAGGACCGATGTAGTACTGGAAAGGAATCACGAGAAATAACTGAAGAATGGCCCCCATTATTGCGATGATAACTGATTCAAGTGGAGACGATTCGTCATCGACCCTTTCAGTGCCATCTATAGGCGAAAACCGGGACTTTTAGCGAACAATAACGATCAAGATTAAACTGCACAAAGACTGCAGTGGAATTGTTGATCTATATCGTCAGCTTGTTTAATCAAGTCTAGAAGATGAAAACTGTTTCTGAGTTTCGGTGGATTGTATTTTCAGCAGTTGATTTGTTTGTTTGTTTGTATTGGAGTTTAACGACGTTTTAGCCCTCAAGCTGCTAAATAATTGAAACGAAAATTTCCACGCCATAGTAAAAAAAACAAATATTGCGATTTCAAAGTTGATTTCACCGGAAAGAAAGCATCGTATCGGACAGTGTAGATCAAAGATCAGACTGCACGTTATGTGCAGTCTGATATTGATCTACACAGTCTGCAAAAGGTCACTGAGTCGCGCATAGCGGCTTAAGGGTTAACAGCTTAGGTCATATCACGGCGGTCAGTGCAACTACGCATGCGCTTCCTGGCTTTTTCACACCAGTGCTGACACAACTTTCTTTCCAAACCACTGACTACTTTTCTCACAAGCATCGGAAATGAGAGGCGAAATATCGCCAGAAGGAAAGTTTGCCTCAACCAGGTATCGAACCCGCAACCACCAGGTTACGAGTCCGATAGGCCTACGCTAACCATTGAGCTACCCGGTCGGGCTTTGACCAACAGTTGAACGAGATCGAGTTTATCTATTTCGAGCTGAAGTTGTAGGTAGCTTTTACCTACAGCAAGTCCCTCTGGACCTCTGTGTAAATGTAAAACTTTTTGAAAACAGCCTGATTAAAATTAAATGTGGTTCAAATGTTGGGGTTTGTTCTTGAAAGGCGTAGAAAACATTGTGGAAAAAGGAGAAAATGCTGGTTACCATCATTTTCTCCTTTTCCTAGAATGTTTTCAAAAGAGTTCCACCCTGGATTCACTAAAACGCGGGATCCTTTAATAAATGGTTAAGACTGGCTATTGGATTAAACGGTTTCATTCATTGAATGTAATTCAGCAGGTTTAAACTTTATTCCCCTTTACTTTAAAGGCACATCTGTACTCTTTATCATCCAGTTTTTAACCCATTTCATCTTTATTTTGTCGAATTGTAATCATTCTTGTATCTCCGTGCCAAATTTTGCCCCTGGCGGTTGCAGGATTGCAAAGATCATTATTGAGACGTTTCTGGTTTTAAATTGAAGATTTCCCATATATGTAGTTATCCCATGCACAATATATGATAGATAGTTTATCTATGTTTGCATAGCTGACTAACTTTTAAGCCATTCTACAGTCTATCAAATTTTTACAACGTTTTTTCTCTCTGGCTGTAAGGATGTGTCCAAAACTTTAAGTGATAAAAATATATGTAAACCATGCTCTGTGAAAAGGGGGCTTAATGCATTTTCGAAAAGTATCGACCCAGGTCAGCCTGCGCAGTCCGCGCGGGCTGACTGGGCCGAAACTTTTCGCCATCGGTCAATTTTCTCTATGCCAACGGTCCAGTCTACCTCATGATTCAGTGGGTTATTTAAAGAAGGGGCTTTTATGGATCCATAATTATGTGATGACTTGATTGGTATCATGCATTACGGAGACGCATTAAGCCCCCTTTTGCAAGGCATGGTTCATATCATAAATAATTTCCTGAAGAAAAGTTAAAGCATATTTGTTTCTGTATTGACTGTAAGGTCTTTCGACGGAAGAATTCCTACAAATTCAAAAGGAGGAAGCTGAGCTTGGTTTGAAATTCCGAGAAGAAGGACTCGAACTCGAACTGTTCAGAGTGGCGGGAAAGAGAACGGTAAAATGTTCTTGTTTTACTATAAGATATAGCGATGCACCAATGTGCTACTTTAGTAACAGTGTTCGATGATCGACAAATGAAAATTTCGGTGTTCTGTAACGGCGGTGCACGACATTTCGTCGAACGGGTGTTTCGTCGAAATTCATGTATGTTTTAAAATACTGATCGCTAAACTCCTAGATTTATTTCATGAAAAGCTCTGTCTGGGAGGAAGATTTGTGCCAAAATTCGTGTGGGTCAGGGTAAGGGTCAGGGCTAGGGATCGTTTTCGACGAACGTGGTTTTCGACGAAATGTCGTGGATCCCCGTAATGGACCAACATTGGAGCTTCAAAAGCTTCAAGCCTTTTGATATAACACCGCTTTAACAAAGCAAAGAGACTTGACCAACGGATCACCGAGGCTTGCCAGGTAAATTATACGATGTTTTCCCGCGTTAATAGTTAATCTTGACTATTTTTAGCGATTGGCTTTACCGCCAACCTACCGATCTTCGGCTAAATTTAATTAGCATGAATGCTGAAATACAATGCATATAAATTTCGTTTACGTTAGGCAGAAATTAGTAACGTTCACCTCCTAGGAACAGATCTATCTATCGATTTCCCCGCCTCGATGCCTGACTGTATATTCCTACCTACCTCGAGGCCTACCTTCTTGACTACGTGCCTGTCTCTTTGCTAATGAACCTACCGCCTGCATGTCTGTTGATGTGCCTACTTGCATAGATTTCTTCTTGCCCTCATGCCAGCCTATCCGCCTGCGAATATGCTTACTATCTAAAATAGTTACCAGATTGCGTGCCTGTCGTTATGCCTACCTGCTTGCATAATTACCTATCTAATTGCCGACCTGATTGCAGGTATTATGTTGCACATTTCTGTTTTTTTTTTTCCTTTTTGATACAGATCCATGCATTTGTTGGGAAGACAGGAGAACAATTCGACGACATTATATGCACTTTGCCGATTATCCGACGAAATGGACATAACACGCACATGACGCCGAAGTCCATCCAAAACCTTGACGATTATCTTCGGCATATGTCTACATTGAGTTGTTAATAATTAACGCAATATCATTTGAGTCAAATTCTGGCAAAAGAGGGTTTAATGCCTCTCCGTGATGTATTATGCCAAGCAAGAAATCAAATAATTACGGATCAATAAAATCCATTTTGTCTAACAACCGACAGAATCATAAGGTAGACTGCTAATTTGACATGCAGGGAATTGACCAATTGCAAAAAGTTTCGACCCAGGTCGTCCCGCGCGGACTGCACAGGCTGACATGGGTCGATATATTTTACAGATGCATTAAAAACCCCTTTTCACAGAGCAAGAATCAATTGTATGTGATCACTATTCTACAGAAGACGACATAATCATTATAAAAAGTCGAAAGGAGTCCATACATCAACTGTTTTCCACACCATACTGTAATTTGACAAAAAGGAACGGGCTTTTGAAAACATTGTTAGAAAAGAAGAGGCTTCTGGCCTTTTTCCCACAGTATTCTCTAACCTACAGAATATAAATTCCATTGTCCCAGCCACATTAAAGCCACAACAGTGGCCAAAAAGAAATAATGTGGGTGTTAAAGTGTACCTCCAGTCCAGATTTTGATTTTTTTTCTTATAATTTCCTGATTAATAGTGATATTTTGTTGCCACTTCCGCTAATCCGGTTATTTATATTAATCGTTTTAATGCAGTTGTAGGCACAGGTAAATAAATTGAAAATCCAATTAGCGAGCCCCTAAATCGACCATGCAAAAATACCCTGTGACGTCACCATATGGACTCAACAACTTCCGGTTATATGAAAACATCGTGTAAGGCTAAACATCTTTGTTTTCTACACTCATAGAACCATATAATTTGTAACTATGCCGCGAGGAGATCATGTTGGAACATCCATATATACCGAGGTTAGCTGCGTTACCGCTAGTTGTGGCAATACTGATGCAGATGGCATTTCCTTGCATTATTTTTCGAGAGACCCGACGAGAAGAAAACGATAGAAAGATTTCGTACATGTCAAAAGAGTTTGGAGCGGGCCAACGCATTATTCTGTTTTATGTTCAACCCATTTCGCTGAAGGGTGCATCCCATTTACACGCAGATTTAAAATGGAATATATGTGTACAAAACCTAAGAGATTACCGACGATGCCGTCGAGTATTTCGGTGATCATTGTAGGGGATCGTACTTTAATAGATCTTCCCCGAACTTACCTCTGTGACTTGTGTAAAATTCCAAATCCTATCCATAAATAATCAACATAAGGGTGACTTAAGATCAATAACAGATAAGAAGTGATAGTTTAATGTGACACGTGTGCGTTAATTTGTATCAATAAATCAACCACATTACAGCTCTTAGGTCGCCCACCCAGCAGTGCAATGTCCTTCATCTATTTCTATGAAAAATGATATGACACACGTTTCTATTAAATCTGAAAATATAGATGGAATATAAATATCTTGGAATGGAAGGTTTAAAATTTGAACTTAAGCTAATTTTCTTATATTCATGATCTAGACTCTATTACAGTTATTCGTCAATAGGAACATGACTAAGGTAGCAACAAAGAAGGTTCGATATATATATACACTTTTTTTTCTGAGATCAGGAGTTTTTCTTAAATAATTCAAAGTATGCATGTAGTGCTGTAGGTTTAGTTGAAAACCTTATAAACTCGTAAGTAAACAATCCCGAGTTTTAGCGACCCTGAGAAAGAGGGCCTGTTAAAAGTTATTGGAAAAGAAGGAAATGTTTTTAACCAGCGTTTTCACCTTTCCCCACAATACTTTCTACTTTTTCAAAGACAATTTCCTCGATTTCACCTTTTCTTTGGATTTTGATGAGTCCTAATTTGGCCATTTTTCAAAAGGTAATCGAATAACCTTTCAGTTTTACTATTTTTAAAACCCTTTCCCAAACGTCATGTTTTAGACCCTTTCGAATTCAAGCCATCTGCAGACAACAAAAGCAACATTGGTACAAATGAGCTTAAGCTCTTTGCTGGGGCAGAAAACTTTGTTGGAAAAGGAAAAAATGCTAGTGACCAGCTTGTGGAAACAGGGATGATTTTTTTTTTAATTCTAGTCCTGTAAAACCAAGGCAGTTTGCGAGATTTCTATCTCGATGCTTCGTTTTGATTAATTAAGAATGTAACCTGCATACGAAAACTTTTATCATGCCGCCCGACAGGAACTGATTTGGTATCGGCTATTCGTTTGCTGATTTCCTTCGCTCGTCTGTAGTAAATCAGAATTTTCTTCGTAAGAACCAAAAGGAGAAGAGCAACAAGAAAGCGATAAATCGGAGCTGCTCTCAGATTCGCCTGGAACGTCATCGGATTCTATTTTCCCCCTGTTTTAGAGTCCAAGTGTAATGTGGAGTTATCAGTAAAATAATGTGCTGCGGTCATGCTATGACGTCACGCGTAATCTCTCGTCGTTTAATCGAAAAGATGGTGAAGTCGGGCTTATACAGGTGCAAATCCGATTTTCAAATTGCGATTTCTGACAAATTACATTTTTTTTTTAAAGCGAGTAATACAAATGCTATCTCATTTGTATTATCTATAATATACAGTCGAGCCTCGTTTATCCGGCCACTTCTGTTTCCTATGAATGTTTCCGGATCAGCCGTATTTCCGGATCGACGAACTGTGATTGCTGGCATGGCATCCAAGTTAAGCTAGGTCAATAACCTCCATGTTGATAAGGGACACCGTGTATCGTAAGAATTACAACAGCGTATGTTTTACACAAGCACTTGTATACATGTCATTATTGCTCCTACGATTGTTCAGGTTTATAAAATAAAGGGTGTCATAAATTTGCATTTTGCCTTTTTGTTATTTGTCTGTTTTTGTACCTGTCTTTTTACTTGTACCTAATTACATGCACATGCATACCTATTGTGCAAACAGGTGAGCTTGTAAAGCTCGGCACATTTATGACTTTGAAGACACCATGAAAAGGGCGAAACGAAAGGAAAACACGATATGCACAGTATTTTAAATGTACATGACGTGTTGTCAAATTCCTGCAAAAGTGTTTTTTTGGATGGTCTTCTTTGTACTGACAAATTTCTTTTTTCACGGAAGTCGAAACTTCAACTCGTCTTTTGCTGGTGGTGTAGACATTCTGTTGGCTTCTGATAGTCGTACTTTCAAAGTGGTAAAATGGCAAAGACTAATTGAGATTGATTGCCAATTGATTCGATATCGAAGACATGCATATTTCAATCATCTTTACAGTCTGTTAGGAGTAAAATATTTTCGAAAAACCTAACGAAATTTATCGCGTTTGGCGGCCATTTTGTGTGTACTTTGGGAAACATAAACACCTCGAGTTAACACATGAATCAAACTGTTTTTTTTTCCTATGGTTTACCATTTAAATTGAAAATATTTGTTTTTGAAACGAAGGATTATTGAATATACAAGCAGATGGTATGTTCACATTTTAGTTTTGCGTTTAGTTTTGAAAGATACGTTTAAACATGCCCACAAAATCTTTGCGGACATTTCAGTTATTTTTTTAGCGATTGTTACTGTAATCAAGTAGATCCAGTAATAATTAAACAACAAAAGCGTGGAATTGTCACTTCAGTACTATGTGTATGGATAATCTGTTCAGTTGACAATTATCGATGGCACGAGAACGTCATTTAACAGTTTTCGAAAACAGTACAAATTAACACGCGTGTTTTCAAAACGTGTGAAAATCGTCTGCAACAATTGACACTATTTAGACTGATACCCGTGTTATTCACGACGAACCAGTCCGAAATCGCTCGAAGCAGACTG
This sequence comes from Tridacna gigas, assembly GCA_945859785.2. Taxonomy (NCBI): domain Eukaryota; kingdom Metazoa; phylum Mollusca; class Bivalvia; order Cardiida; family Cardiidae; genus Tridacna; species Tridacna gigas. The sequence goes on from OX244029.2 coordinate 72,465,558, forward strand.
TATTTATGATGATAACCAGTCCATGGTCCCGGGGAAAATAACAGGTCTAAATTGTGTGTAAACTAGTAGCCTGTTATCGATTTTTGAGTCGCCTGGTTGCGTAGCAACCAGGCTCTCATTGTTATCATCTTGATCTATGGGGTGACGTAAGCATACCTCCGGCCTCGTACTGCTTCCTGTCCCTAGTTCCGGTTTACGAGATAAAACATAGTTTTCTAATTATTTGGTAAACAACCCAATTTTTCTGTAGTAATTCACTTACAGTTGTGCCTTTGTGATAATGAATGCGTCTATAAAGACTGAGCTCTTTAAGCCTTTGAAAAATCATTTCGTCGACAAGGTACACGATAGCCTATCTCTTACACAGACATCATCTCTAGCGCATTATGTATGTATCTAAAAATAGCCGTCGTGAACTGAATAAGTTCGCGAACACACTGCAAAATACTCTTCGACGACAAACGTCTTCACTACGGCACGCTTCTATTTGTGGACAGTTCTCGGTGAAAAAAGGTTTGATAATTACCCATTAGAAGCACACTCTACATCTTACAATCTGTCCGTAATTGCAAGTCTTATTTCAATCCAACATTCAACCTATGATCGGAAAGAGAAAGGCGATACCGAGTTAACGTGGTCCAAGCTTTCAATGGAGATTTTTCCCAAAAGTAGGCTAATTTTTTTAAACAAATTTATAACGACTTGGAATGGTTGCGTGCCTTCTTAGACATTCTTAAACGTTGCTTCTTCAGAGCTTTTTATTCTAGACATCAACTACTTTGCACACCCATATTCTAGGTGCACAAGCAGAGATCGTACAATAGCGTATGTAATACGCACGGTTCAAGACTGCACCAAGTCATCGCTTAGCAGGTGCTTTCTGGAATGTAGCTGTGTGACAAATATAGATCTTATAATCACGTGACGTATAACGTCATGTGCACCACGGAATTCTCTATAAATTTACATATTAATTTCATGAATGAATCAGTCGCTGATGCGGCCTTTATTTTCAGAGTACACCGACCTAGCGCCTCACCGATCCATGCAGAGAGAGTGTTTTAAAGTTTACTGTGTTCAATTAATTGTTTTTCGTTTTTAAAGAGGTGAATTTGTTTTGTTTTTTTTTTTCAATGTGCGATTAACCTAGATCTAGTATTTATGAAACAATTTATTAGTGCCGGTGTCAGAACGAAAGGTGCTTTCCTAACTGCCAAAGTATGAAGTCACACGGGAATTCGACTTGAAACTACGCAGTTCTAACATCCAGCAATCTGAGAACTTGACTTTTACTTCACATATTTCAAATATAATAGAACAGGTCAATGTTAACCCACTCGAACAACAAGGCCTTTATTGGAGTGTTTGTAATCTTGTAAAGGGTTGTTGTGCAGGGTACTAGAGCTAATCGCAAACATATGAAGTTTACCCCAAAGCAATACACATGTAGATCTCTACAATTTTCAATTGGTGTGGAAGCAGTACTAATTCCTGGGCCGTTATAACACGCAGACAAAGTTAAAAGGCTGATGATCATGCTTTTGGGTTATATTGTTTTTCTTGAGCTGTAGCAGCCACATTCCTAGAGTCCACTGTGGACAAAACTTGAACCCGGACAACAACAAAAACAAATTATTTCCAAAGGACCGTAGATTACTGAGTCAAATATTTGTGTGTGCTCCAGAGGCTACATTTCAGTCCAATGATCATGAAATTGCCCAGCTGTTTGTCTCAATAATAATTTTTGACAAAACTGAAAGTAGGTCACCGGGGTTTAAAAGAAAAAGGTTGTCACTAGGTCAAATCAGACGAAACCGTAATAGATCTAGTGCTGTAGAATCCATTTATGTTCAGTCCAATACTCACGAAACTTTGTCAGACTGCTTAGATTAGATATGGGTGAGTTTCAAAAGGGCAATTTTGGTCTAAAAGTATGTCACTAGATCCTGTACCAAAAGACAAACTTCAGTTGAGTTCCATACTAATGTTGCCTAAATGGCCTCTCGTAAAATTGTTCAAGTGGTTCTGCTCTGTTTCTATAAACTTTACAGAAGCTTCAGAATTGAGTAGTAACATTTCAAAATCACGGCCTCTGAAACTGTATAAGCAATTACACCCAAATTTCATATCTAGCATCCTGTATTTGGAAAGGACAATTATTCAATTTAACAGATATATGTATAACCACATGGTCCAATTTTAGAAAATTGTGTCATACAAAAACAACTTGTTCTAAATCTGGAGAGAAAATGTATGCCCTGTTCTACTGAAATTACTTAGAATGTTTGTTTTAGCAATATGTGTAAGAATTAAGATATACATGTAAGTTAACCCTTTCCCAAACAAGCCCTGGTTTTCACGTGTCTGCAGTACAAGTCTTTTGAAAACACTGTGGGAAAAGGAGAAATTGCTCGTTACGAGCAATTTCTCCTTTTCCCACAGTGTTTTCTACCCTTTTGGAGAACTTTCCTGCCATTTTCATCCAATTTGAAATTGTCGTCTGCAAACTCTATGAATTTGGACGAGTCTAAAATTCATGGTTTGGGAAAGGGTTAAATCACCCAGTTTCTGCGCTAGAAAAACATTTTTATCAACCTAGAAGCCTGATTTACAGGCATTGTTACGCTGGGAAGGAACTGTAAATATTGATGGAACTTCGACAGTTATTATGCCCCGCTGAATTTCGGGGTGGGGGGAATATAGTTTTCATGTTGTCTGTCCGTCTGTCTGTTCATCGGTCCGATCTTCCGTCCATCCAGACAGATATATTCTAAATTCGTTGACAAAGTTAATGAAACTTCAAACATGTGTTCTTCATGATAGTCCGCCGATATACTTTTTTTTTTTAAATGTAATGCCTTTTCATGGAAAGAGTAGGCTTGATGTCCTCTGGTCTGCTTGTTTTGTTTTATTTTGGTTTTGTTTTTAATGCAGTGTCATGGAAAAAGGGGGCTTGATGTATATTTCCATTATGGATCAATATCTCTTTAACTACTGGACAAAATTTTATGAAACTTCATATTTATATTGTTTATCATAAGCCACAGACAATCAGTATTTGTTTTTATTTAATGAAATACCGAGTCATGGAAAAAGGGGGCTTAATGTATATTTTCACCAATGACAAAAAGGCCATTTACATGCAAAACACGATACCTCTTATAATTATGTTTCTATCTAGAAAAAAATGTTTTTTTTTTTTTCGGCGGTGGATATCATTTTAACGAATGACTTGTTTTGTAATGATTTTACCTTTTGAAAATCATTTGTTAAATGAAGTCACCCGGGGTAAGAGACTTTGAACTTTTTAAACCTGTTCCTGGTGCCTAAATGTTTGCAACTTTAGGATGACAACTAAGAAATATGCTTTCATATAATACTGTCTCATGGTTAAGTTATTTTGTATCTTGAATGCTTTTAATAGATTTGAACAGAAAAGGGTGAAAAGTTCTAACCCATTGCCCTCCAGGCGACTCTCAGGACTATCAGTCCTTTGATTGTATTTATCGGACGGTTACGGGAGATACAACGGGTACCAGTTCAAATTGTGTGATACACAGTCAGGCCACGTCCGGTTTCTTGGATAAGGTTTGTACTAATTTTTAACCCTTCGTTCCCGATTTTTTCATTCCGGTTCCGGAACGCGGATTTCCGGAATAAAAAGTAAAATTTGTACAGAAAATATCCGTTCCCTGATGTTTTTGTCCGGATCCTGAGATTTCCGGAATTATGGAGCCCGGATAAACGCGGTTCGACTGTTTATAAAGAAATTGTGAAATGTATTTTGGGGCTGGAAGTGCTCTTTAATATGCACTTAAATTTAAATCATACCATTCTAAAGTATGTGATTTATTGTGAAGATGACAATCAGTTATTGTGCTGTCGTTCCAAGAGTTAGTGGCTGGCAGAAAAAATAATTTTAAAATTAGGTCAAAAGTTGCCAGGCCGCTCTATCTTTTTATTTACTTTTTACCTCATTCATTTTTCATATGTAGCCTGAAAGTGATTTCATTTTGGATAAGTTTAAGATTTTAGGCTGGTGAAGAGTTAAACATTGATTCCTGTAAACTTTCCATATTCTTCAAGGATGTTTGAACTGTCGTCTTTCTCCAAACCTGTTTCATGAGGAAACGAGTTCACAGCACGATAAAACCTGAATTATTCGAATCGTCAATTAACCACAAAATTAGTTTGAATTATTCTTTAAAAGCGATGAAAATGACGAAATTCCTGTATGTTTACTAACACAATTTTGTACAGTCACTTGAAAACCAATATTTTAGGTTTGTATTGTCACTTGATACGACTTTGTACGGTCACTTGAATCCGTTCTCAAAATTATTTTGTTCTTACATAAGGAATTTTGACACTTTACAACAAAATCTTGTTTGCTTTGATCCCGTATTTTGACCTACATGATGGAAACAGAGAAATGAAATCGACATAAAAAGTATTATTGCTCTTGTGTTGTGTCCTCTGGCTGAAAATGGATTATATTTCAATTGTGGCTTCATACGCTTTAAACACAGAAAAAGATTAGCCAGCGTAGAATACAAATTGAAGATACTACTAATGTGTACCAATTTTTAAAGTGGATAGAGATTATGATGACGCATTTCGTGTCACAAACATGCAACTATGCCAACTGTTGACTGGCATCATAGGTTTGGTTTCTTGATTTTGTGGTGATATTAGGAGCTAATTTATAGCACCATGATGTAGTAGAAAAATAAATACTTCCCTTGCAAGAGCTTAAACAATCTAAAAAAATCCATATTAAATCTGATTTTTGGCTCTATGTCATTATTACCCCACCGATTCCAAAATGATAATGGCACTTTTATTTGATTTAATTATTTTGGGGGTTTATTTTTTTCTTTCTCATTTGGTGCTGCATTAAATAGATAAGTTTCAATAAGGCTGTGTCGTCTGCTCATGGTAGAATTTGACAAAGTGTTGCATAGTAAGCAGCGACTCGTGGGGACAAGATAGGGCTAGGCGGATACGCAGATAGGCCTTGTATATTTCAGTACATGTAGTTTTGACAAATTAGGATATCTGCAATGCCACATTTATATTATCTCTAGTTATGGCCTTAGTAGCAATAAAATGTGGCTGAAAATAATTATTCTGTTTTTGTCCCTATACCACATTTTGACTTCTATTGAAACAACTTTTTACGCCCCTGAAGCTGATATCTTCAAAAGTAGATATGGCTCGTAATTTATGTTGACTTCATATCATCCTATTATGTTTGATGCCGCTGAAAAAAGCATATTTTTACTTTGCTATAAGTATGCGTCATGTGTAGGCCTAACTTGTACTGAATTTAGGTAAGTCTAAAATATTTTGACTTTGGACAAGTCCAACGTTTTGTCGTGTGGTAAAGAGTTGAAGCGTTGACGTGAAGCATTCTTGTACTAGACAAATCACGTCATGAGCACGACGTAATTGATAATTTACCATTAACTGCCTTTGGTAAAAAACTGACAACTTCCTTTTTTGAAGAATTGTCATTCCATATTCACAGGGTATATTCTAGACGTGTAGGCATATCCAATTTATGGATAACATACTATAATTTTTTACCACACACAGTCAATACAGTCTACAGTCAATGACACAAACAAGTTGGCTTCTTTACAAAAGAAGCCAGGAGAAGTCAGCATCAATCTTTTCAAATACTTTATTGGCTTTTAATATCAATATATTTTGGTATATGTAAACAAACAAGCAAAAAAGCCGCCGCCTAGAAGCATCTTATGCTTTACATCACGGTCATTTGACCTTCTTCCTGCGTGGGCAAGTTGCATGATCTTGTCCAGCGGTCTTCTTTCTCTCTTTTTTATTAAACAAAATTCTTCTTATTTTTTCTTCTGCCTAGATATATTTGCTTAATGAAAAATAGAGGTCATTTGCAACCATGGCAAATATAATATAACAAATCTTTACTAAAATTAGTCATATAAAAATAAACCTCGTCTATTTCGTGTTTCGGTTTTTTGATTTCGCTTTATTTACAAAACCATGACGAAACAGACTGTGTATTAGAACAATTTCCCAAGAAAAATGGATTTAATCAGCAAATTCTGCAGCAGTCTGCATTTTAAACTCACCACTACTGGAGAGGTCTGATGATCTCGTACAATAAATGAACATGACCACACGTTATTTAATATTGGGATACTGTAGCGTGACACTATTTCTTACCTTAAATTCTGATTAATTAGCGTCATATTACTAACAGAATCTTATACCAAGGTCTTTTTTTTTTAATTTATGAAACTCGCCAAAGGCTCGCTTCATGAGTTTCATATGTATGAATTGAGCACTCGTGTAAAATCCTTTATTTTCTGATGTTCATCTAAGTTTGAACGACACTGGGTCGCGTGCAAAGTTTAGTTTTAGTTTAGTTTAAACATATTTATTTTACATTGATTGAGAAACAAGTTCTTAAAACTTAAACTAATCGCTCTCGATTCTGCTTCCTGGGAACTACACCAGTACTCGCGCCGAATGTGTGGGCCAGTGAAAAATCCCAAAGATGACATCCACTCTCGGGTATCGATCTCAAGACCTTTAGGTTATAAGGCCAACGCTCTACCTCACGACCACGGACACCATCAAAGAAAATGCAGCCCAAGGGGCTTCGTGTATTCTTTGCTAGCGACCCGGTGTCGCTCATTCTTCAATAAAAATCTAGGCCCAGTTGTTTAAAGCATCGTTACCTTAATGAGTTCGTTTTAGTTTCAGTTGGCTTACTGTTTGAGCGAAACCTATATCAAATACCCTGATATGCTATGCTGAAAAAGAAAAGCTCCTCGAATTTTTTTCAGCCCAGATATCACAGTATATGCGTATAAAACTTCACATTTCGTTGACAAACAACGTCATGGTTCTACGTTTAAATCACAGAAAAAGTTGAAAGATTTGTTTGTTTGAGCAGCTTAACATCGTGAACTCTGTCAACGTGAAATTAGATTCTCGGGATCAATTGTTTATACTGGCCAAAATTTACGTAAGGTGATACCTCGTGACCCGATCGATGTATTCAAACCAGTATGTTCTGAAGGATTACATAAAGCATTTTATTCGTTGTGCTTGTGGCTTTTGTGTCGTTTGTGGCAATGAATTTTTCATTATTTTTTTTTTAGCTCACCTGAGCACGAAGTGCTCAAGATGAGCTTTTGTGATCGTGCTATGTCTGTCGTCCGTCGTCTGTCGTCCAGGCGTCAACATTTACCTTGTTTGCACTCTATAGACCACAGTGTCAGGTAGTCATAAAACTTGGTCGAATTGTTTGTTTCGATGATATCGCGGACAAGTTCGAAATTGTGGGCTAAATATTTAAAGAAGCTTGTGTGCACCCTTTAGACCACTTTTCTCAGCCCGATACGCTTGAAACTTGATCAGGATGTTTGTCTTGTTAATATCTTGGAAAAGTTGGAAAACGGGTCGTGTCACTCTGTCAGTTACTCATAAAACTTGGACAGATTCTGTAAACAAAATTCGTCAAGAAAGACATACAGATATTGTAACGAGAGCTGTCAATAGACAGCACAGCTCGCTTAGACGTTAAGAGTAATGTTTTCAAAAGGCTTTATTTTCAGGCCCGTAAAAACCAGGGATTGTTTGGTAAAGGGTTAAAGGTGGGTATTCAGATTTTTCACATCTCGCCAATTAAAAAATATAAAATATAAATATCACTAAAAATTATATGAAAAAACAATACAAATCATCAATAATTAAGAATCATAAAATTAAAAAAACGAAATTGTGTTACCTTAAAAGGCTACGTAGCCTCTTCAGGTATTTTTAGATTTCGCGCCAGAAATCAAAGAAGCATTGTGGGAATGTCTGGTGACTGGCACGTGACTAATGACGCTTTAATTCCATAACATAACAAACATGTAATTATTTTCCATAATGTCTTCCTGGAACGCTATGATTGAAGCTTCGTCTGTGTATTTCTGGTATGTCGGTGAGCGAGTTGCTCATCTAAAAATAGACTGTGTTTCCCGTCGATGTAGACCTGTAATTCTCTAACTGTTTCTCATGTTGTCGGATGGCTTTTGGATACAGGGGTTTTATGAACGAAAATTAAAAGGCTTTCGGAGTATAAGAATGATTTTTTTTATATATTGTAAAATTTTCGTCGCAAAATCTGAAGGGCCACCTTTAAACCAGTCAAATTCTATTCTCGTTTAGGTGTTCTCGCTGAGCCCCGGTAGTTCAGTAGGTAGCGTACAGGAGTTGAAAACAGGGGGTCGTAGTCTCGATCCGGGGCTCGGCCAATTCCTTTCCGAGGATTGAAGATAGTCATTGCGACAGGATTCATTCCTCTCCCGCCGTTGACCATTGTTTTGATGATGGTTTTGTGAGAAAGGAGCCAGTGGCTTGGAAAGAATATTGTGCGAGTACTGATAAAAGAGAAACCAGGAAATCATGGACAGGTGCACTGGCCGCCGCGTTTTCATTTCTCCGCGATATAACTGAAATGATGTGAAAAACGGTGCTAAATAATCAATCAATTAGGTGTTTTCATGCATAAACAAAGCTTTGCGATCTATATCAAAGCGCGCTTTTATGCAGCAGGGTACAAGACAGTATTAGTCAGTTACAGAACTTGAAACTTGCTCCTATTTCCTTGGTACATTATCTTACTGGGATTTTCAGTGTCTAACAAAGTAATCGAATATTATAGCAAGTACAACCAACATTTCTGGGAGCATCTGTCAAATCAATCTACTTTAAAGTAGGTCAAACAAGTCAGAAATAAACAACTTTCTGTCGAATTTCCCTTTTCATTCTTCGTAATAAAAGACATGCTCTTCAAGTCACTGTACAAAATAAAATATTGCAGATCTCAAGCGACTGTACAACAGCTTATCAAGTGACTGTACAAATTCCTTTTGTCGACATGCCATTTTAAACGAACGATTATGAGGATTGTAGTCGATTTTGTCACCAAACCTTTACATGTTTTCAAAAAAAAGTGAATAAAGAAAATATCTATACATTTTCCGTTCAGCAAAAAAGCTTTTAAGGATGGTTAATCAAACAAAATACCTCGTTGTTTTGAGGCAAAATCATCTGTATTTTAGTATGGTTACATAATCAAGGCATCCCCATTCCTCCAAGAAAGATTTACAGAGCACATGGGTGTTCCTGATACGGTCTATAATTAACAAACAAAAAACTGGATATGAAGGTTTTATAATATCTATCAAAAAAAATGAAAAATCACCAGCTTGACTTACTGTGTCATAGCAGTTTACAACGACCAAGTGACATTTCGCCACTGTACAGACTCCCAAGTGACATACAATCTCAAACACTGTACACTTCCGGTCCTACACTGTGGGGAAGTGTCGTCTCGGATTAGTCACAGACTGCACAGGTTGATCTAGGACGACACACTTTTACGCATATGTCCGAAGGCCCCTTTTCGTGTGCATGTTTCATGTCAGCATGTCTGGATATAGGCTAATTTAGCCATGCTCTGGGAATACGGAGTTTAATGCATCTCTATGAGGCATAATACGTAGCAAGTACAGTTACATAAAACCCATTCTGTCACACAACCTGCTGAATCATGAGCTACATGCAGAAAATTGACCAATAGCTGAAAAATTTCGACAAAGGTCAGCCCGCACGGACTGCTCACTCCTTGCATATGTATTAAGCACCCTTTTCACAGAGCAAACACCATATCAGCCCAAATGCAAACGTTTTCTTCTATAGAAAACAGAATAGCAGCAGTTTTGATTGTTCGTTTAGACAAATAGAGAGGGTTTTATAGAGGTGTGTGTGTGTGTGTGTGTGTGTGTGTGTTCAGACTTAAAGGCTGAAGGGATAAAATTATTTCGGCACGAAGGACTCAAAACAATCTCTGATACAATCTGATTTTAAATATTTTAATTTGAAATCGTTAATGTGTTTTTCCGCTGCTTTAGTAACCGTCTCTTTCGGAGTTTTAATTTTCTTTTTTGCTGGGATGAGTTTGCTTACAATAAATGTGATTTATATTCTTTTCCAGTTTGAGACAGAGATAATTACTAAGATTGGAAGATGGCCATACTCTGTTTGACTGAAAGATTGGAAATATCAAGGTCACGAGGACCGTCAACCCTAAACTTCCAGACTTAACTTCCCCCCTTAAGTTGGTGGATATTGGTTTAACCTAAGTTCTTCAAACTTGGTTCAGATAATCAGCATGACGTCTCAATCATCACTAATTGATTTTAGGTCGATAAATTAAAGGCCGAGGTTACAGCAATCTTCAACATACTAAGCTGACAGGCTTAAAAAAAAGACATTGATCGACCTGTGCTCTTCAAACTTGGTATAGATTAGACCATCTATAATCTATACGAAAAACTATTCATGCCATCTATACTTCATGCTAAAATTACCATGATGTGTAGATGGCATATATGAGCCATGCTCTGTGAAAAGGGGTCTTAATGCATCTGCGAAAAGTATCGACCCAGGTCAGCCTGCGCCGTCCGCGCAGGCTGACCTGGTCCGAAACTTTTCGCTGTTGGTCAAGTTTCTGTATGTCAAAGGACTATAGGACTAGACTACCAGATGATACAGTCAGTTGTTAGACATAGTGGATTTTATAGATCCCTAGCTATTTGATGACTTGCTTGGTATCATGCATTACGGAGGTGTATTAAACCCCCTGTTGCCAGAGCATGGCTCATGTAGTGTTTCGAAACAAACTATCTGGCCGAGCAACAATACGAAGGAGGAAAATATATGTACAGCAGAAGTTTCAACTGCTCCAGCAAGCAATTAGAAGTCTTGTTGCACTTCTTTTATACCAAATTTTCATTATCCCGTAAGGAAACGTATAGTTGCGGTGTCTGCATGTACTTATCATTTAAAGATACATTTATACTCGTTTTCAGCCAGTTTTTACCCATTTCATCTTTATTTTATCAAACTATAATCATTCTTGTATCTTCATGCCAAATGCTGCCCTTGACGGTAGCAAGGTTGCATAGATTACGACCGATAGAAAATGCATTTCATTTTCTGGAGGCTATCAAAGAAATCACTGTTGTGGAGTTTCCAATTTTAAATTGAAGAATTCCGATATATGTATTCATCCTTTACACCAGATATATACATATATCGGTAAATTATCTATGTTAGCACAGATGACTAAATTCTGAACCATTCTACAGTATATCAAATTTCAACAGTTTTTTTCCTCTCTCTGGCTGTAAGCATGTATCTTTTAACACATTCTGGGATTTCAAGTTGATGGTTCCTATCGACAGATATTGGCCAGAATATGTAACAAAGTAGCGGACAGTGTAGATCCAAGACCAGACTGCACATTTTGTGCAGTCTGATCTTGATCTATACTGTCCGCAAAAACAATTTAAGTCGGTTCCAGCACATTGAGGCCGATAAAGGGTACAGTTATGTTGACTTCGCGTTTCAACCCAACGTTAAACGCCTACAAGCCATGAGATGACTGGTGCATCAAGTAGATAGGTAAAGTTAGCTACTAGTAGCCAGCTACTTGTTCAGGTAAAGTTAGCTACTAGTAGCCAGCTACTAGTAGCCAGCTACTTGTTTAGGTAAAGTTAGCTACTAGTAGCTAACTACTTGTTTAGGTAAAGTTAGCTTCTAGTAGCCAGCTACTAGTAGCCAGCTACTTGAGCTGGTAAAATTGGTTATTTGTAGCCAGCTACTGGTAGCCACCTTCTAGTAAGCAGTCACTTATAAAATGAAAATCTGGCAATTCGTACCCAGCGACCAATGTATAAGTAATTAAAATGGAGGTTTTTTAGTAGTTTCCTAAATGTACAAGTAGCTGGCGAACTAATTGTCGACGCCTTAAACGAAATATTTTTCTTCCATCCAGAATACTATATAAATGCATCAGAAAAATCAAAATCAAATAATTTCCTGTATTAAAGGGTCAAGCTACAAGATCTGTCAATAGAATTTTTTTCTTTTACATTTGTTTTTAATTGGGGATTTAAAATATACAAGTAGCTGACGAGATTAAGACAGACATTTAAAATTATTTCAAAGAATCACATTCACTGTACTACGGAGAAACTGAAAATATCATTTTCAATTCATTTTTAAGTATTAAAGGGGCCACCTACTCGTCATGAAAATTGGGACATTTTTCAATTTCACTTAGAGAGGAATTCAAAAGTACAAGTAGCTGGGGAGTCTAAGAGCTATTTTTGTAATTAAGTGCTTGTTTTGAATAAAGTAGAAAATAAATGCGTCAGAAAACTCAAAATTGATGCATTTCCAGTTATTAAAGGGGCCAGCTACTTAATATAAATCGGACAATTTTGCACTTTTGCGAAATGATGATTTTAAATGTACGAGCAGCTGGCTAGATTTAGAGAGATTTTTCTAAATACCTCAACGAATCATATTGAGGATATTTAGGGGAAATTAAAGATATCAAAATTAGTCCATTCTTATCATTTAAAGGGCCCAGCTTCTCGTCATGAAAATGCGGATATTTTTCAACTTAACTTAGATTAAAATCCAAAGGTACAAGTAGCTGGCTAGCCTAAGAGCGAATTTTAAAGTTAAACGCTTGTTTTGAATAACAGATACTATGAATGTATAAGAAAACTCAAAATTGAATCATTTCCGGTTATTAAAGGGGCCAGCTACTTGATCTGAAAACTGGACAACTTTGCTGTTTTTCGAAGTAATGATTTCAAATGTACAAGTAGCTGGCACAGCAAAGTTGTCCAGTTTTCAAATCAAGTAGCTGGCCCTTTCTATAACCGGAAATGATTCAATTTTGAGTTTTCTTATTCATTTACAGTATCCGTTATTCAAAACAAGCATTTAATTTCAAAATTCGCTCTTAGGCTCGCCAGCTACTTGTACCTTTTGATTTCACTCTAAGTAAAATTGAAAACTATCCGCATTTTCATGACGAGTAGCTGGCCCCTAAAATGAATAAGAATTGATTGATTTTGATATTCATAATTTCTCCTACGTGTCCTCAGTATGATTTGTTGAAATATTTTGAAAAATCTCTAAACCTCGCCAGATACTTGTACATTTTAAATTCTGATTTCGCAAAAGTGCGAAATTGTCCCATTTTCTGATCAAGTAGCTGGCCCCTTTAATAACTGGAAATGCTTCAATTTCGAGTTTTCTCATGCATTTATATTCTCTTTTAATCAAAACAAGCATTTAATTTCAAAATTCGCTCTTAGGCTCGCCAGTTACGAGTACCTTTTGACTTTACTCTAAGTAATATTGAAAAATATCTGCATTTTCATGACGAGCAGCCGGCCTCTAAAATGAATAAGAATGGATTGATTTTGATATTTTTAATTTCTCCTACTTATCCTAAACATGATTTGTTGAAAAATTTTGAAAAATCTCTCTAAATCTAGCCAGCTACTTGTACATTTTAAATCATGATTTCGCAAAAGTGCAAAGTTGTCCCATTTTCAGATCAAGTAGCTGGCCCCTTTAATAACCGGAAATGCTTCAATTTCTAGTTTTCTCGTGCATTTATACTCTCTTTTATTGAATACGACCACTCAATTTCAAAAATCGATCTTAGGGTCGCCAGCTACCTGTGCCTTTTGATTTCACTCTAAGTAAAATTGAAAAAACAACCGCATTTTCATGACGAGTAGCTGGCCCCTTAAATGGATGAGAATGGATTGATTTTGATATTTTTAATTTCTCCTAAGTGTCCCAAAAAAGATTTGTTGAAATATTTTGAAAAATCTCTTTTAATTTCGCTACTTGTACATTTGAAATCATTATTCGAAAAACAGCAAAGTTGTACAATTTTCAAATCAAGTAGCTGGCCCTTTCTATAACCGGAAATGATTCAATTTTGAGTTTTCTGATAAATTCATAGTATCTGTTATTCAAAACAAGCATTTAATTTCAAAATTCGCTCTTAGGCTCGCCAGCTACTTGTACCTTTTGATTTCACTCTAAGTAAAATTGAAAAATATCCGAATTTCATGGCGAGTAGCTGGGCCCTTTAAATGATAAGAGTGGATTGATTTTGGTACCTTTAATTTCCCCTAAATATCCTCAATATGATTCGTTGAACTATTTTGAAAAATCTCTCTAAATTTAGCCAGCTACTTGTACATTTGAAATCATGATTTCGAAAAACAGCAAAGTAGTTTCGTTTTTTAATCAAGTAGCTAGCCCCTTTAATAATCGGAAATGACTCAATTTTGAGTTTTCTCATAAATTCATAGTCTCTGTTATTCAAAACAAGCATTTAATTTCAAAATTCGCTCTTAGGCTCGCCAGCTACTTGTACCTTTTGATTTCACACTAAGTATTATTGAAAAATATCCGAATTTTCCTGACAAGTAGCTGCCCCCTTTAATGATTAAAATTCGACTGATTTTGATATCATTGATTTCTCCTAAGTATCCTCAATATGATTCGTTGAAATAGTTTGAAAAATCTCTCTAAATATAGCCAGCTACTTGTACATTTTAAATCATGATTTCGCTAAATTGCAAAGTTATCCCGTTTCTATATCAAGTAGCTGGCCCCTCTAATAACCGGAAATGCTTCAATTTTGAGTTTTCTGACGCAGTTGTAGTCTACTTTATTTAAAACAAGCACTTAATTACAAAAACAGCTCTTAGACTCCCCAGCTACTTGTACCTTTGAATTCCTTTCTAAGTGAAATTGAAAAATGTCCCAATTTTCATGACGAGTAGGTGGCCCCTTTAATAATTAAAAATGAATTGAAAATGATATTTTCAGTTTCTCCGTAGTACAGTGAATGTGATTCTTTGAAATATTTTGAAATGTCTGTCTTAATCTCGTCAGCTACTTGTACATTTTGAATCCCTAATTAAGAACAAATGTGAAAAAAAATTCCTAGTGACAGATCTCGCAGCTTGACCCTTTAATACAGGAAATTATTTGATTTTGATTTTTCTGATGCATTTATATAGTATTCTGGATGGAAGAAAACATTTCGATGAAAGCGTCGACATTTGGTTCGCCAGCTACTTGTACCTTTAGTGAACTAATAAAAACCTCCATTTTAATAACCTATACATTGGTCGCTTGGTACGAATTGTCAGATTTTCCTTTACAAGTGACTGCTTACTAGAAGGTGGCTACCAGTAGCTGGCTACAAATAACCAATTTTACCAGTTCAAGTAGCTGGCTACTAGAAGCTAACTTTACCTGAACAAGTAGCTGGCTACTAGTAGCTGGCTACTAGTAGCTACCTTTACCTGAACAAGTAGCTGTCTACTAGTAGCTGGCTACTAGTAGCTAACTTTACCTGAACAAGTAGCTGGCTACTAGTAGCTGGCTACTAGTAGCTAACTTTACCTATCTGTATCATGTCTGTTTTCATGCAATGGTAATATAGTCTAGGAGCTAGGCCCTGGAATTGGAAAATCTTTTTAACCGGTCACCTATATAAATTTGACATATATCTGTTTAAGGTTCGCATATAAACTAATAGATTTTGGGCAGTTGACAAGATGGGAGGTGGTGCAATTTTTTTATAGGTATCTTTCATTCCGTAATTTTACCCAATTTGCTGTTTTTGGACTTTACTGTAGAAATTAAAGGTTGTTGTATGAAATAAAGGTTTCTAAAACCTTTTGTTAATTTCACAGAACATAGTAAACACTTAATTTTATAAAAATATGTCCCATGCAGTGCTAGAGACATGCTTAATTCGTACCCCACCCAGCAAAAATGCATTGTAATTTTCATACTGCACCAACACATACCATGATTCTATATTCTTACCTTTTTACCATTATTTGATGCATAACTGTATTTTAAGGTTCACATAAGATTATAAGCAGCTGATTTTTGTGCTTTATATAACAAAATGGCATGTATTTCAACCACATATGTCCCAGTAAAATTTGAAATGTATAGCTAATTCAAAGATAGCAGTTTAAAACATAGCTTTCTTGTTATATTACTATTGGTAGGTAATGTGGAATTTTCTAGCGTACGTGAACATGACTGAATGTTCCATGGGTTGGTTGTCATGACGAAGTTTGATGTCATTTAGTCATACTTGTCACTTTTTTGCACATCTTTTCGGCCATTTCGAAAAATCCGATACCCATAGACTCACGCTGTTGTGAAGCCAAATGTAAAATATTTACTGTAAGAAAGTCCAATTTTAACGATGAAAAGTAAATTTTGGCAAACTGGATATCTTGTTTTTGATTGGGGTTCTGTCTTATAGTACAGAAATGTGTACTACTGTTGTACGAGTATCAGAGTACTGTTTATTTCATGGGTTAAAGTGAAAATGGGCAAGCCGTAGTACTACAACGCAACGTTATGTGTGTGTGTGGGGGGGGGGGGGGATTGTTTAACTACATTGGGGTTGCTTGTGCCAGTGGATATTTTCTAATTTACCCCAAATTAACCCTCTGCCAAACAATCCCATACTTTACATCACTGGGAGAGAGGGACTTTGAAAAGACTGTGGAGAAAAGAGAAAATGCTGTTTCCCCTTTACCCACAAAATTACGACCCTTTCAAAGACAAATCCCGTTATTTTTTCTGCGAAATTTTGTTGCGTTGTAAAGACCTACATCTATACGCTCCTTAAAAATGAAAAAATAAAATGCAGAAGAAATATGGGAACAGTGTGCTTGTTGCAAAAAAACTGGTTACACGAACAATGTACATTGCTGTGTACATGTGTCAGAACTGTGGCTCGGACGACAAGTAATCATTCATTTAAGCGCTAAGCATATTTACCTTTTGCAGACAGTGAAAATTTAGAGTAGACTTTATGGAATGTGCAGCCAGATCATTGAACCACACTGTCCACTTATTTGCGAGTCATTGGTGTTTTACATCGCTTTCAACATTATTCAAGTCTTATCACGGCGACAGCTCTCTTATTCATGTATGTCCTTTAGTGTCACCAATACCAAGCTTGGGCTCTCAAGTGTCTCGATCAAGGACATTCCCGCGAAAAACCAGTTCCTCGGGTAAGGATCGGACAACGGGCCACCAGGATGCGAGTCATAAACCATACCACTGAGCCACACAGGACCCCTTCGCTTATTTGTAACACATTCTGGCCAAAACAACCCTAAAATTGCAATATTTTGATTGATTTGCATAACTAAGATGTCCATTTCACTAATTCAGCGGTCTTGCTTCTATAATGCAGTATGATTTCTGTTCGAAATGAAACTGTTCTATGGAAAAAAAAAGTGTGTAGAAATACGTCAATAAGTTGCTTCTGTTTAAGTGTTGCTCAGTTGTTTAAATTATAGAAACGCATCTAAACCCACATACACAGATGACCGACACTTAAAGCCTCTGGAATAGAACATTGAAAGGGTAGGAGGCGAGAGAAAAGGGGGAGATGCGAGAAAGAATTCAAACATTCGAATTCTCTCCATTGGTCTTTCTGTAGATTTTTTTGTTTATCTCTGTTTTTCTGGAACTACTTATAGACCGGATTCGAAACTTCAAGTTTGTCGTTTTGGTCTCAAAAGACTAAGTCCACTCTCTCATGCGTGTTTTCAAAACTTAGTCATTTTTGAAGATTCAAACATGAATTTTGACATGATATCCAGATATTTGAATATTCACTACCAGTCCAAAAACGAATTAAAGTCAGTGACAGGAAGCAGATGCATTGCATTCAGAGTCTAAGAGGGAATTAGAAAGGGTCAAACGAAATTGTTTGGGTAGAAAGAATGAGAAAACTGGTGCGGGACAAGTGAGAAAAATACACAAGAGGATTTAGGGCGACAAAATTCCTTTTTCATGGCACAACCACCCCCGTTCAGTGGCATAAGCTTCCCTAAACATAAGGATTGCTTGTGCCACTAGGGTGTGTAACTTTCATTGGCAAATTCTGGTTGTGAAATACAAATAAAACTATTGTCTCATTTCTAAAATGTGCGGAGATGATTAGACCGAAACACAGCTATTTGAGATAACAGAAAAAGGACATTTAAATAGCCTCAATAAGAATAAAATTGAAAAGTGGCACAACCATTCCCGTTCTTCACTATCCTTGAGCATGGCACTTCATAGCCACGGGCTAACACATGTTGAAACATTACTAAGAAAAGATATAAACCCTTATTCTGCTAAGTAAGTTAAATGAAAATTTCAAACTAATAGTAAAAACCCAAATAATGCTATTTCAAACCTATGTTTTTGAGAAAAATGTCTCCTTGTTGGACAGTGTAGATTAAAGATCAGACTGCATGTTTTGTGCAGTCAGATCTTAATCTACACTGTCCGCAAAAGGTCAGTGAGTCGCCCTTAGCAGCCTAAGAGTTAACCCTTTTAGCGCCATAGGCAAAAACAGGGACTTTTGCGGACGGCACAGATCAAGATCAGACTGCACGTTCTGTGCAGTCTGATCTTTGATCTGTACCATCCGCTTAATTAGTCAAGCCCCTACGATAAAAATCTATCTGGGTCTTTGTGGATTGCATTTACAGCCACCGAAATAAGTCGAGTTTATTTATTTGGCGCCGAAAGAGTTAATAACAACAAGTGCATAAGCTGAACTGCTATGGAACGCTACATGAAACTCCTTTCAAAGAAATATTTACAAAGATTTTAAGAACAAAGTATCTCCAAAAAAGGCAGTCTTTACTTTTTTCCTGGATCCATGCAAGTAAGCCATTTATGTTGTTCATAATCATAACTTTAGTTACGAAATACTGTGTCGTCAAACTATTACTATAGTTAAGATTTCATTTAATGCCGATGTCCGATAATGATTGGATAAAAAGAGCATAATTTTTAACAAGCCTCTTTTGGCCTTATCCTGTTTGATACTTAGGAATTTTGATGCTTTGGACTCTTTCGGGATTGATTGATTCCTTTCAAAATCATTTTAGTCCTATCAGGCTGGCGGCTCAGTTTTTCATGTATTTTCCTTGGTTCTACAAGCACTCCATGCTCGGGATATGGCTTGCTTTGCTCATCGTCACTCACTCCCATACAAATAAAACATGATCTCGGGTGAGGATCAAACCCAGCACCTTATGATTGCTAATTCATTACATTAACTCTTTTTCTACTGAATAAATGAATTGCATTTTCTCAAAGGCTAAAAATAAATTTCCTCTGCAAGCTCAAGAGACAATTCGGTCATTATCTAGAATATAGCAATGGACATTGTAGATCAGACATTAGACTGCTCGTTCTCTTTAGGCTGATCTTGATCTACACTGTCCTTTACCTTTAAACATATTTATTTTACATCGATTGAGAAACAAGTTCTTACAACTTATACTAATCTCTCTCGATTCTGCTTCCTGGAAACTACACCAGTACTCGCGCCGAATGTGTGGGCCAATGAACAGTCCCAAAGTTGACATCCGCTCCCGAGTATCGAACTCAGGACCTTTTGATTACGAGGCCGACGCTCTACCTTACAACCACGGACACCACATCTACACTGTCCACAAAAGCTTCTGGTGTCGTGTATTGTATGGAAAGAGTTAAGCACTGAGCCACCCAAGAAAACTCAGAGCTGTTTGGAGGATGCCATTTTAATCCAGATCCAACAAATGTTTACGAAACTTCTGATTTTGTCTAATTTTGTCTCGAGATCTGGAAGTAAAGAGATGAAAATGTTTCAAGGAACCGTTTGTTTTGATAGATTAAAGGATGCAACAAATTCATACAGATAATTTTGACCTCGAGATCTGGAAGTAAAGAGATGAAAATGTTTCAAGGAACCGTTTGTTTTGATAGATTAAAGGATGCAACAAATTCATACAGATAATTCTGTCAATCCATTTGTCAGTCTGTCTTTCTGTCTAGATACTCCCTCAAACAGGTCCATTGATGAATTAAGGAGGGGGTATGGTGGCTGATGTGGGACTCGAACATGATGCCTCTGGCTAACAGGGCATTGCAGTACAAACTTGAAACGCATCAAAGCAGGTATAAAACTCCTTTAATTAATCAAAACAAGCAGTTCATCGAAACATCTTCATCTCTTTACTTCCAGGGGTAAACATATTTGACAAAACATATTTGTAAATATTTGTTGGATCTGGATCAAATGGCACCCACCAAAGAGTTTTGAGCAAACAATAGATAATGCTGCTCGCCGTCAGGCTTTGCCTACATTCATATTAATTCTTGTATTTATCAATACAAATGTAATTTACCTGTAGAAAAAGAAAATGAACAATAATATATTTGTATATTACAACTTAAAGAATAAACGCTGGTCACCGTCAGGCATCTTTGATTTTGTTGGCCATATTGGATCAAGGTTATTCTTAAAAATGTAAAAAATGAAATCAGGCACATCCATTATTCCATTTGACAGCACCAGTGTTCTCTTCCTTGTGTAAATGCAAAATTGGCCATGCAAATATGTTGCTATTGATAGTATGAACACATACTGTACATGCTCTGAAACCGTGAATTTCAGTACATGAGTCATTGCCCCTGTCAAAAAAATCTGCACCACTTCCCATCTTGTCAATAACCCTAAATCAAAGCTAGAAGGTCTAAAGTACGAAACTATATCACTAGAAGTTAAATAGGTCACCGGTTAAATAAACTTCTATTTTAATCCCCTTTTTCAACACGGGCTCCTTGACTAATAGGTCTTGGTAATGTTCAGTACAATGAAGTACGTTCAGAAAAATGGTAGCTTCAGATACCGTTTATGTTCTTCCTTCAGTAATTTCATACTTTTAGTGTATTTCCAAGCTGTCCCACATATTGTAGTATCCATTAACTACGCGTCTCTCTTAAAAAAAAGACTGTTTGCTGGAAACGAAATCAAAGACAATACAAATTCTCCAAACAATTATCAAAGACCGATCCAGTGATGCGGATAGTAGTCGCTTTTTATCACACAGTCCCCGAATGTTGTGTTTGGTGGCGGATACGACTTATCATAAATCACTACGCCACTTTCGTTTAACCACGCCCCCATCCATCCAAACGACCCAGAGGTGACAATGTTGTGATTGCATTGGGTTAGAAGATATAGACATCTTCCGACATCATGAAAGGGAGAATAGAGTATATCATCACCTTTTATATTGTCTTTACACCATTTGATCTCGTCACTAACAATAATAACGGCAAGTCGAGATTTACCGAGTCTGTTTCTCATATAAGCAATGGCTCTGGTAATGTAGTCTGTAGTTGATAAAGAAAATCCGAGTTTCCGGGAACTTTCACGCACAAAGTCTCCGCGCCGAACATGAAGGCCAACTGTTACTTTAATTTTATTGAATGAACTAAAATACCGGTGAACGTCGTTCCTAAATTTCTCCTTGATTTTAAAAGACGACCTTACAAGCTCCTTGTACTTGTCAAAGTACTTAAAACTCTGTCTATATCCACGCAGTGTCCAGTTGTAAGCCGGGTCGATACGTGAGGTCAAATTGACATCGTATATACCAGGCGCAGGTTCAGAAACTGCTCGAAATGAAGTTTGATTTAACTCGATGCGCTTCACATTGAACAGGTAAAAAAAATCATCCAGGTGAGACACTTTCTTGAATTGAATCGCTGGAGTATAGCAAAGGCTGGCGGCAGTAGCTATCAACGTAGCCAGCTCAAAAAGTTTATTGCCGGTTCTACCGTCAAATTTCAGAGTCATAAAGTGTTTTCTTGTAAAGTCGGTTGTACAGTTGTTTTCCAGAAAAACTCTGGCAAGTCCTGACTCTTTGTCGCCAGAATCTGATGAAACTATGCCAATGCTTTTTTCAAAGAAGGATGATGTGGTATCAAATGCGTTTCTTTTGAGATTTACGCTCATTTCGTAGAGCCTTTGGTTGGTCAAGGATAACGAATACAAAGCAGCAAGG
The DNA here is from genome assembly GCA_945859785.2 of Tridacna gigas. Classification (NCBI taxonomy): domain Eukaryota; kingdom Metazoa; phylum Mollusca; class Bivalvia; order Cardiida; family Cardiidae; genus Tridacna; species Tridacna gigas. The sequence goes on from OX244029.2 coordinate 72,487,379, forward strand.
CCTGAAATGCTGCATATAACCATAAAGCGCTTTGCCGACTCATATGAACACATCACCTGCATAAAAATAATGAAGAAAAATGTAATGTTAGCTCGTTATATTTCATCGCTAATGTAACACATGATATGAAATATCGTTGACTCCATCACTGTAAGAATGTAATACCGTCAATGACTATAAATACTACTACTACATCTATCTATCTCTATCTATCTATCTGACATTAATTATATTTCGTGAATACGCAATAATTTTGAAAATGTATAAAGATGTTTGTATTTTGGGGGCTCCATACTTTAGAAGCTCCGTAGCCTTTTGGTTTTGACTCAGTCTGTTTTCCAGATATCAGAGCGATAGAACGGTCCTTTTGTCTGAATATGTTTGCTTCCAAATTCTTATTCGAACGAAGCATTGTTTTTCATCTTTTCTTACAAGAAGTTTGAACACATTAAATGAGCAAGATCAATTACAGTGTCAGTAGAAAATTACAAGCTTCATTTACGGTTCCTTCAGTGAGACAATTCCAGTCACAATTAAGAACTAGATCAATGCACGACCAAAATTCCAAATATTTCTTTTAGCATTCATTTAGCTTGTAAAATAAAGCCATTTTGTATCCCAGGCATATTTTTTTGTGCACTGTATTTCTGATTCTAATCAGGAAAATATTTCCTACCACCACTTTTTCTACTTTTACTGCATTTGTTCCTTGAAATTTGCAAGAATGGTTCGGTCCTTGTGGCAAGTATGATCCTAACTTGTACGGGGTCGCTTATGACCCCGGAAAGATATTATTTTTAGTTTAGCAAAGCTAGTCTATAGGCATCGTGATTGACCCAGAGTCAAAGTAAACAAAAAAAACCACAGTTGTCAAATACTGCCTCACAGTAAAATACTTCTTTCTATTAGAAATCCTAATTCTGTTATATATGACAATTTTGACAAGAACCACTAAATCTCTACCACTCCAATTTGAACATGTCTTCTTACAAAGTAATAGACTGAACAAGATGTCAATCATAAGGTACAAGATCTTTGCTTATATATATATTAAGTGACCTATGCAAAGCAGGCTATTATCAGTTATTCCTACACCACTGTAACATTATGAATGAATCAAAAAATAGATACACCGAGGTAACTTGTAGCAAATCCCAGCTGCATTAACTCTCACTGGACAGGGAACCCTTATCATTCCTTCAGTCATTCATTATTTAGATCATTGTGTACAGTTAAACTGTTATGTTAAACTGTTATTTTACGTTTAGAATATTAACCTTTTACCACACAATCCGGAGTTTTAATGACACTTGGGAAGAATCCCTGGTAACCAGCATCTTCTCCTTTTCCCACATTGTTTTCTGACTTTTTTGGAATCAGGTTTCATCAATTCATCCATCTTAAATTGGTGGTCGGTAACAGCTTTGAATTTCATTTCGTAAAGAGTGATATAGTTCACTACATCTTGCACTATTGGATATTGACTTATTGATTGTGTGGTGTTTAACGCCGTTTTCAACATTATTTCGGTGATATCATGAAGGCCAGTGCACCTATATATGCTTTCCTGGAGTTTCTTTTACCAGCACCATCGCGACTCAGTGACCTTTTGTGGACAGTGTGTATCAAGATCAGACTGCACAGAACTGCAGTCTTTTCTTGGATCTACGCTGTCCGATAAGAGGATATATTTTCTCCAAAATGTAACTTCGAAATAGCAATATTCAGGTGTTTACCATTGGCTTGAAAACTTCATTTAAATTTTCTAGCAGGTTAAGGGTTAAACTTAAACTGGATGATAATCAACCAATAGCATGCAGAGCCCCAGTAAGTCAGTCGGTAGCATACAGGACATGAGAACAGGAGGTCGCTGTTTCGATCCCCGGCTCGGCCAATTTCTTTCCGGTGATTGATGATAGTCATTGCGACAGGATTCATTCCTCTCTCAAGTTTCGACGGTGGTTATGTGGGAAAGCAGCCAGTGGCTTGGAAGAATACTGTGCGGAGTACTGGTAAAGATACTCCAGGAAAGCATGGATATGTGCACTGGCTGCCGCTATATAACTAAAATAATGTTTGAAATAAGGTTAAACACCATACAATCAGTCAATCAATCAAATTCGCTAGTCTATCAGTACTTTCAGTACTTTGGTTTTTTTTTTTTTTTTTTCATTTACAGCTTCAGATGTTGTAGTAAGTGGCTAACTAAAATCACTGATTAGAGGTGAACAGTTTCTGCAACATCAGAAGCTATAATCAATTCTCTGTTTTGCAGAGAATCTTGGTCAACATAGATACAAACAAATTGTGTTGGAAAAAATGGAGATTTATGTTAAACTAGTTGCATATTTGCTTGTCACTTTTTCTTCCATGCTTTGATGTTATAATTACCCTATTAGATTGTAATACATATTTTATCTTTTATGATTAAATGTTTTCATGTTTGATGCAAGATTCAAAGAAGTAAAAGGTAAAATGCATTTTACATGATGTGACGGACAATGATTACGGAAATGAACGTTATATTGCTGTATTGTTGGGTGCATTTGGCCCCTTTTATGTTGAAAAATATAAAGTTCTATACCATGTTACATTAGATGATAGAAAAATGATTAATTCGTGAGTGAATTAACTAAGAGGAACCTAGAAGTAATCATTGATATGAAAGTATTTATACATTAACTAAACAAGGCCAGAAATGATCCTGCTCGGTCATATTAGCCTCTATGTAATAACATGGTAAGTTTATAACTTGAAGGTAAAATTATAACTTGAAGGTTAAGGTTCTTTTGTGGTCACTCGTCGCTCATGAATGCATTCGGCTAACTTCGGGTGATCCGTTGATCAAATCCCTCAGCTATATTACAATGGGTGATATGTACCTACATTTCTTCGCGAGATGGAGACTGCTTTACCGGTCAAGATTATGGTCGTAAGACTCCACTCATAGAAAGAAAACACGAATCAGGTTTCACTGTCGAAATCCTTCTAGATCAATTTCCATTGACAAACAGTTTGTAAAACATTTACTTAACGTGGTTAATCTATTCCGTTTTGAGATTTCACTGACAGATTGATAAATGTAAGTAACTTCACTGCAGTTGTTGTTGTTATGGTTGGTGCTGCTGCTGTCGCTGACGTTATTTCATTGGCGCCGTCATATTTAGGACCATGTGACTGGCAGTATGTCAAAATGGAAACTTCCTTGATAAGGATGAGGTTAGATGTAATTACGGAATCTACCGAGTTGTGCCGAGCGTCATGTAATTGGAAAACCCCAAGACTTCTGTTTCTAAGAAAGGCAAACCAAATGAGATTATTATCAGAACCGGTAATTACTAATTAGTAGATTTTAATATCATGTCTTTAAACCTATTCCACACAATCCTGTGTTTTAACGACCCTGATGAATAGGGCTTTTGGAAACATTGTCGGATAAGGAGAAAAGCTGGTATCCAGCATTTTCTCTCCCCCAATGCTTTCTTTATTCTTAGAGACGAGCTTCATCATTTGAGCCAAATTCATTTGTTGTCTGCAAATGCTTTCAATTTCGACAAGTCTAGAACTTTCTCGTCTTGTAAAGGGTTAAAAGAGTTAGTAAATGATATCTGATGTACATTGTTACAATGACCATTAGAAAAAATCAAGTCTTTGTTGAAATCATAATCCATTTGTGAAAAAAAAACAAAAAAAAGCCGAATGTTTTTCCCAATGTTTGAGTGGAAATTAAAAGATGAGTCGTTGCCTGCCTTTAAAGATTGAAGATGAAGTACCGCTGAACAAGATGAAAAGAAAAGACTTTTTCTATTTAATTTAAAAAAATACATGAAAAATACTGACAAATGCCTGGGCCGTGTTTATCAGGTAATACACTTGTACACTTCGTCTTATATATAAGGCTACAGAGATGAAACTTTGCCATAAAGACATGCCAGTGGTGTCGTGTGCAAAAACACTTACACAGGCCAAGTTCCGCTTTTCCTTTCGGGTTAAACTCGTACTAGTTTCTAACTTTGGTTTACATGCGCAGGCATTGGGTCAGCAAAACGACAATCTTTTCAATGGAACACTGAAAAACACGATGGGGTTCTTACAATACTTCGGTTCTTACTAGGTTGTTGTTTTTGTTTTTAACGAAATCGTAACGTTTTGATTGATCAAACAAGTGGTTAGATAAACGCACAAATGAGATTCGAGATTCTTTTGAATAATGTACCGAAAGGCGAAATACAACAGTTTTAGTTGTCAAATAACACTTAGCTTCTGTCCTGCAAAACCGACAGTGTTCGAAGCTTTAACTACTTGTTGCTCGTCAGTTTTGGACTTTGCACATAATTTTAACAAATTTGTTAACCCTATAACAAATAATCCTGCCTCTTGAAAACCATCGTGAATTATATAATTGACTCCCAGGGCTCATTATGTTTAACACAGATTGGTATTGAGAGGACTTTAAGAATCTCTTGAAAGGAGCTTTGAAATTTTTACATAGCATCACTTTTGTTCTTCAAGCAACAGTTGGTTATATTATTGATATATTTATTTAAAATTGACTCTTCTGAGGAACAGAAGTATACCGCACCATCATTCTGTTGAATTTAGCTCTACTGCCCGAAGACCAGCTGGACTGTATTCACCAAACATTCTAGGTGGCATTCTTCATCTGATTCTAAAATATAGAGAGACACACAAGTTCTGATTTCGATAAATCAGTTTCTGTGTTGCTACACCATTTGCTTTATTCAGTACTAAATTGCATCTTTTTTTTTATAATTTAAAATGAGCTTAAGTGTTTTAAATTCCACAGAGTTATTTGGGTATTTTCTATTCTTCTTGAATTAAGCCGTGAAACATACAGGGTTATGAAAGGTTTCAAATACGTGTATTCTAAGGATTTTGCAGTAAATATATGTCATTACTTGAACCCATTTTTTTCTGTTAAAAGGATTTGTTGCTGAACTAAATGTATTTCCTACATGGTCTTAAATGGTAACTTGTATTTTAACAGGTCAAAATGAAAGTTCAGTTTTCATATTTATGCTTATTTAAGTTAGAACAACGCTTGTTTGAAACGTCAGTCCATCGTTTATGTCTTGTTCCTTGCAGTGGTTATTCGCCTGTCAGAACTGAAATAATGTATTCCCTTTCCTGTAGATGGAAAGCCAGTTGTAATCGAATTAGCAGCTGGAAAAAAATGCAGTGTGAATAGAAGCCTTACTGCGTAGAAAACTCAGTCTTTCCAGCGCTATCAGCGCTTTGATTATGTTTGGCTGTACCAAGAAATCAAGCAGTACCGATACTTCCAGACTCTGAATTGGTAATGTTGTAGTGTACTTTTGCTTGTGCTAAGAACTAACTGACTAACTGAAGGTCAAAAGCATCATTATAGAAGCAAAAAACCAACACAAAACTTAGTTGAAAAACACCTATTTCATCATCGAGGCCAGTATTTACCAACTATTCTTAATAGCATTCTTAATTTATTTCTTAAGAACATTCTGAATTTCAAAGTAACATAGTTTCTGATGGATTAAACCAAATGAGCCATGCTCTGGCAAAGGGGGGGGGGGGGGACATAATGTATCTCCGGAATGCATGATACCAATCAAGTCATCACATAATTAGGGATCCATAAAATCCACTATGTCTAACAACCGACTGTATCATAAGGTAGACTGGCCCTTTAACATACAGAAAAGTGACCGATAGCGAAAAGTTTCGACCCAGGTCAGCCGTGCTCTGGCAAATGGAGGCTTCATGCATCTCCGTAATGCATTCTAACAAGCAAGACATCACTTAATTAAGGATTCATAAAATCCATTTTGTCAAACAATTGACTGTATCATGAGGTAGACTGGTCCTTTGACATACAGAACCAAAAGTGAAAAGTTCCGGCCCTGGTCAGCCTGCGCGGACTGCGCAGGCTGACCTGGATCGATACTTTTCGCAGATGCATTAAGCCCCCTTTTCACAGAGCATGGTTCAACTTTTAATGGAGTCCTTTATTTACCAACCATTCTTAATCACATTCTTAATGCAATTCTCAAGAATTTTCTGAATTTCAAAGTAACATGATTTCTGATTGGTTAAACCAGTTGATTCAGCCAATCAGAAATTACGTTACTTTCAAGTTTAGAAATTCTTTTGAGTAAGACTAAGAATGCATTTTGAAATGGTTGTTGAATACGTGCCCGGAAACTCTGAAAAGCCTTGTATTATCATGCCACTGGTGTACGCGTGGGCAGATCTGTAATCATTTTGATTTTGCGCGTTATTTGCTGTTGTAGATACATTATTTACGGACGCACCGTCCATGCATACCGTCTCTAGTGAAGCTCGGGAAATACATGAATAAGTTAGCTACCGACGTGACAAAATTGAAATAATGTTGAAAGTAGCGAGAAACAAAACTGACTCAATCAGCATATACGGTCGAGGCAGACTTTGTTCTCCAGCATTTAGTAGCCGGGGTCCAGGCGCTAATAATTTCTTAACCATCATTCTTCTTCCCTCGATCTCGACCTTTGACAACAAATGTTTAACCTTACTGTAAATGCAGGTCAAGTTCACTAACAAGTGCTGACATGGCTAAAACTTTTATGAGATTGACTATAAATGAAGAAACAGTTTTGCAAATAAGCCGGAATTCAGAATTGTAACGGTTTAGATCCAAGATCAGATTGCAATTCTTTGTTGTCTGATGCAAAAACCCATGGCAGTACAAAAGTAAACTGAGACACAACACAATTTTACAAGTTAATTTCTGGTGATGCTGATCATTATAACTGTTAGCCCGTTACAGCTCGGTATGCCCCGAGAGTAAAAAGCGTGTAATAAAAGTGGGGTTGGAGAACAAGCAATTACTATTTTTTTAACGACGATGTTTTCCATATCATTCAAGAAAGGCATTTTTCTTTCCATCAAGGTTTCTCCCATGGTTTGCAGTCGTTTGTAGCATGTCTTAAAGGCGTTCACGGTAGTTTTTAATGCGCACATTTCTGCTCGTAATATGTCTATTCGGTATGTTTTCACTATAATGCCGCTAATGTAAAACGCGTTGTTTGCGAATGTCGTACTAGTATTCTTCGAAGACTGACGCATCAATATTCAGTACTGCAAATCTTTGTATACAGGAAAACCGGGATATGTGCCACAGAATTTGACAACAAAAATAATGACTCCACTATGCCTGGCTTATACCAGGATTATTTCTCTCAGGCTTATAGGTACTCTGTTTATAAATGACTGGTGCAAAGGATATATGCTAGCCAAGCTCATTATCATCCGCCAGGTGGCATTTTTCAAATACATAACCTATCTGATATGGGCATTCTGGTCACAGAACCGGACTACTTTAGAAGGCGGCAATCAAGGCAGCGAATTTCAAAATAAGATAGACGTTTATAAGTAAAACTTACCTTGTACGATCCATCCAGCCTCGGTTAGCTAACATATAACCTATGCACCAGCCATTTTAAACATAGCCCCGTACATGTTTCGTTGTGCTTGATACAGCACCGGCATTATGGAAAGCAAAGGTCTTTTTCTTGTTGGGCGCATATTTTGTTTAATAAACAACGAATAATGATTAGGTCAAATTTTCTCTCTAGGATTAAAATCTAACAAATCATACAAACCCTGAAACTATCTTTAAAACACAGCGAAGCGATTTTGGTATTGTTGTAAGTAAAGTTGTACGCACTTTTCAATAACTTTTCAGTTATATGCGGCCACAATTTACCTATCCGTGTGTTTCCTGGACTATTTAAACAAAATTTGCCTAGTCCATTATCCTGACACTGGAAAGCCAGACCTAGTGATGTCTCCGTAACCCTGACGGCCAAGGCCGGGGGGAGGGGGAAAGTCATTACTTCTATTTGCAATCTATGTTTTCGGTATGACCAGGCAGGATTCGAACGCACGTCGTTCCCCTCACGATGCCGGTTCTCTAACCGCTTAGTCAATGCTGCAGTTGTTGTTGTCGTAATGTGTGTGTGTGTGGGGGGGGGGTGGAAAAAAAGGGAGTTAACTATGAGTTTGAGGGTGACACGGCCACGGAAATGGCGGTTTGAAGAAAATGGAGTAATTACTCAAACCAAGTAACTTCCCCATTTCTCACAGTGTTAAAAAAGGGATAGATTTAATCACAAAATCATGTTTAATTCAATATAGTTCCCCTTTAACGAAAGCTGTGATTTAAGACGATAATTTCGTGCAAATTGAGGTACAATACTACATGTACGGTACTCTTCTCACGACATATTGATATCCAGTTTAGAACCCTGGCGGATTATCAGATGCAATAGGGTATGTCGGCATGACGTCACTTCCCGTAGCAACAAGCGAACGCTATTTTCGGAGGTGAAAATGTTACATAGCAACCAGCTATTACTATAGGCTGATCGAGATTTTGATCGTGGAATAAGAACTATTTTTTTGCGACCACAAACTATTGCGGACCAAGAATTTTGTTACAAATAGATTTAATATTATGTAGGTAGAGTTGACTAATATCGGGGTAGAAGTAAAACCACCCAGTCATAGTAGGTATGAGGGACCTGGCGCGATGTGCGAAGTGTCAGCAGAAATTGCTTGTTACCTTTTCCACCATATTTTCTAAAGCTTTTTTCCTCGCTCAAAGCTGGGATTGTGTGGTAAAGGTATAATTGCTCTAACGTGCTTGATCATTAATAATTAAGAACGAATTTTCATTGTCTGTCAGTGGCATTGCATATTGCATTATTGATCTATCCATGGCTGAGTCATTTAATCCTTTTAATACATTCAATCCAGTGTTTCAACCACCTCAGTGGTTGCCTTCAAAAACATTATGGGACAAAGAGAAAATGCTAACAGCGGTTCCTAGCAGCCAGCATTGTCATCTTTTTGCACAATGTCGTCTACCCCTCCAAAAACAAAACACATGTAAATGTCATCAATTGATCAATATTTAGTTTACATGTGTCCAACTGTTTTTAACTGGCCAAGTGTAAAATACTGACACCCACCCATCACCTTAAAAAAAGGAGAATATAAAACCCTTTTATCGACATAGTGAAATATTCAAATCCAAAAACTGATTTGTGGTAAGATAAAGTAATTTATTTTACCCGTAATGGTTTCACACCTTGAACATCTAATTCCACTACAAGAAATGTGTAACTGATACAAAATGATATTTGTTTTGAAAAAATATATATGTTAACAGTGTATATCCTTGACTGAATTGCTATGTCAAAGGTATTATGGCTCAAAGATAACAGTCAGGGGTCCATAAAACCCTGTGTCTGTAAAGAAATAACCAGTTAATCCTTTACCATATACAACCCAGTGTTTTGAGGTCCCTGAAAAAAAGAAAAAAAAAAAAAAAGCCTTTTAAAACATTGTGGGAAAAGGAAGATGCTTACTATTCTCTTTTAGATAAATCACATTAGTTGAACCATATTATATTTATTATCTGCAAATTGATTAGTGGTAGAGGGTTAAGGAGCCTCTGGAAGTCAAAGGATGTTTCATTGTTTCACTAGATTTATCCAGTAGACACCACCACATCACCCTCCTTTAATTTTTACGAGGGAGGGATATGCTGAGGGTCATAAATTACTCCTTATCACACAAGAAACTTAGAATGGTCCAAATTCAAAGCTTTTCCAGAAAGCATATTAAATAGGGTTTAGAAGATGGTATTGATCTCTAGGAGCAGAAAACACTGAGGGAAAGAAGAAAATGCAGATTTCTAGAAAAATTAATGTTGCATTTGATAGACAATTTTCTCCTTTCCCAAATTTTCCTGCAAAAATTAGATCTATCTTTACTCTTTACCATACGGCAATATTCGTGATAGACCGATACAAACTGAAGGTATTTGGAGATGACGAATTAAGTGCAACACAAATGATGGAATTTGGATTAGGAAAGATAAAACATAGTGGGAAAAGGAGAAAATGCTGGTTACCAGCATTTTCTCTTTTCCCACAATGTTTTCCAAAGTTACTTTCCACAGTCATTGAAATATGGGATTGTTTGGTGAAAAGTTAAAGATTAAAACATTTGATAATACAAGTAATACAGGAAACCAGCATTTTCTCCATTTCCCACTGTGTTTTCTCCCTTGTAACACCATCATTTTGAGCCATATTGACCTTGTTATCTGCAAGGGCTTTCAAACTGGACAAGTTAAAGAAACAAAGTAAATGCTGGTAATCAGTATTTTCTTCATTTCCCAAAGTCTTTCTAACCCCAAAACAGGATATTTCATCACTATTTGAGCCATATCTAATTTTTCGTCAGCAAGTGCTTTTGAGTTTTGACAAGTTTGAATTTTATTATTTTGGTCAATGTGGGTAAAAGAGAAAATGCAGATGACCAGCATTTTCTCCTTTTTCCCACGATGTTTTCTATCCTATCAAAGACAAATTTAGTAATTTGACCAATGTTTAAAGAGTTGTCTGCAAACATTTTCAGTTTTTGACAAGTCGATATTTTTGTTGTGTGGTAACAGGGATCGTAAATTACGTGTAATATACGATCCCTGATGGTAAAGAGTTAACCCTTTACTCTTTGCACAAATGGTAAAATTTTAGACGAAATTTAAAAAGAGAAATGCTGGATAAAAGCATTTTCTATTTTTCCAAATAGCACTGCAGATTTTCGGCATATCTATCGCTTTTACGACGAATTTCGGTTAAAAAATATGACTCGTTCACTATCAAACACTACTAAAGATGACGTCTATTTTCACCTCCGCGTCGGTTACTATCACGTGATCAACGAAAGTGCACGGATGTCCGTCATACCCTATGAGGAATTCATGAAAAGAAAGGCCCAAAAACTTAACGTGAACTCGGAATAAGCTCAGACAATGCGGAAGAAAATGCATAATTTGTTACATGAAAATAGATGAGAGACGTTATTTCGCACTTTTTTTTTTTTTTTTTTTTTCAAATTTGAGAAAATCCCTCTTAAAAGTCCGCGGTCAGGTGTCCGCGGTCCGTAGCCAGCGTAGGTGACAAAGGTGTAGCACTAATAATAAGTGCTCGTTATTATTTCATACAGTAGGACATAAATACTTCACATGGGGGGAGGGGAATGTATTTTATCCTGGACCCTTAAAGGCTAAATCATAAAATGAGCCATGCTCTGGCAAAGGGGGGGGGGGGGGGGGGCCTAATGTATCTCCATAAATCATGATACCAAGCGAGTCATCAGATAATTATGTATCGATGAAATCCATTTTATAAAGCAACCGACTGAATCATAAGTAGAATGCTCTTTGGACATGCAGAAAATTGACTAATAGCAAAAGGTTTCGGCCCAGGTCAGCCTGCGCGGACTGCGCAGGTTTACCCGACTCGGTACTTTTTGCAAATGCATTGTGTCCCCTCTTCACACGGCATGGCTCAAATGTATTTTCCGACCAAAAGTAAAAAAAAAACATCTTTTGAATTCGTTTCTTTTTTCCGTGGGGAGAAAAACCGCATCGAATAATAAAGATCCTAGATCAATATATCTTCATTCAAGTATTAAGGCCTCTGACCCATATACAATTACATAATAGACCTATACTATATATACACAAAGAAAAAAGTATTGCAACACCCGATTTTCAACATAGCAGTCCTGTGTAAAGTCGAAGTGTGGTTATTTCGCGCATGAGAGACCAGAGAAAATCTTTTCAGTGAACCTTATCATCTTCAATGAAACTGAAAACCAAGTAATATTTTTCCAATTGAGACATTTAATGCATTTTATCTCTGTAACAAAACAAGGCTATTTTTCACCAATATTGCTACACAATTAGCTATGGCTGTAGCGAAAATGCTAGGTGGGATTTCAAACTGCAAATTGTCTCTAATCCAAGGGTAATCATCACAGTTCCTGCACAGTCAATATCTTGTGTATCCACCAGTGACAGCAATCACGGCATTCATCCTTCTCCTCATACCCTGGATCAGACGTTGGATATGAGTATGCGGTAAACGTTGCCATTCCTCGTGCAGCGCCTGTTCCAACTGTGCCAGAGTTTGAACAGGAGTCAGTGACTCCTTGAGATCTGTATGGCCGGGCATTATCATCCATGTAAACTGGTCTTGTCAGAAGCGGGTGATCGTCAAAATGTGAAACAACAACCCTGTCCAGAATTTCCTGTTGATAACGAGGCCCTGTAAGGTTTCCCGCTACTGTCTGTAGTTCCAGTTTACAGTCATGAGACACGCACCCCCACACCATAATGGATCCACTGTCATTGACTTTTTGAGACGAAGTGCCATCACTACCCTTCCTTGGCCCGTTCGTAGCCCAGATATGAACCCCATCGAGCATGTGTGGGACATTCTTGGCCGTAGAGTACGTGAACGGGTACCTCCTGTTCAAACTCTGGCACAGTTAGAACAGGCGCTGCACGAGGAATGGCAACGTTTACCGCATACTCATATCCAACGTCTGATCCAGGGTATGAGGAGAAGGATGAATGCCGTGATTGCTGTCACTGGTGGATACACAAGATATTGACTGTGCAGGAACTGTGATGATTACCCTTGGATTAGAGACAATCTGCAGTTTGAAATCCCACCTAGCATTTTCGCTACAGCCATAGTTAATTGTGTAGCAATATTGGTGAAAAATAGCCTTGTTTTGTTACAGAGATAAAATGCATTAAATGTCTCAATTGGAAAAATTTTACTTGGTTTTCAGTTTCATTGAAGATGATAAGGTTCACTGAAAAGATTTTCTCTGGTCTTTCATGCGCGAAATAACCATACTTCGACTTTACGTGACAGGACTACTATGTTGAAAATCGGGTGTTGCAATACTTGTGTGTGTGTGTGTGTGTGTGTATATATATATATATATATATATATATATATATATGAGTGACGTACTGATAATAAATAAAATTGGGAGTTTAGTTTGCTTTTGTTGCTGCTGTTGTCCATCCTCAAATATACTCGGAGTTCATATTTATAATATGAACATCCAATATAAGACAACACACTCTGTGCTGTCCGATCTTGACCTGAGCTGTCCACTAAAAAAGCACTGATTCGTAGGTAGCAGCCTAAGGTCGAAGCCTTTCCCAAAATTGGCAAACTTAAGATTTTCGAAGTTGGAAGTATCTATAGATAAAAGATTTGAAATTAGTACAGATGAACTTAATTTCTCTCAAAATTTAGAAAAATTTGTGGGATACGGAGAAAATGCTGATAACTAGCATTTTCTCCTTTTCCCACAATGATTTCAGAAGGATTGTCCTGCACGGTCGATAAAACTAAGGATAGTCTAGTAAAAAGATCACAGGGTCTGTAATTTGACCTTGAGTAATATAAAACGGGCACTTAACGTATTCATGTCGATGCTATTTTACACTAGTCTCAAACCAAAGATGGCTAGACAAACCAATTATATAAAAAAAGAAAACTCTTCACCGCACGACAAAATTTCAGACTTGTCCAAATTGAAAATATTTGCAGGGGAAAAATTAAATGTGGCTCTTGGTACAAAAACTAGGTAAGAAAATGTGTCACTAGGTACAAAACTATGTAGCAAACATTGTGGAAAAAGGAGAAATGTTTACCAGTATTTTCTCTTTTCCCGCAATGTTTTCAAAAGCCTATCTCACTGGAATCATTTACAATCGGGATTTTGTGGTAACGGGTTAACGGGTTTACCCTTTACGACACAATCCCGACTCTAAGTGACCCTGAGTAAAATATTGCTTTTGAAAACGTTGTTAAAAAAAAAAAAAAAAAAAATGCTAGTAACAAGCATTTTCTCCTTTTCCCAAAATGTTTTCTCCCATACTAGAAACATTAATTCTTAAATCCAGAATTTTTGAGTCACAATTATCTTATCGTCTGCAAATGTTTTCAATTTCGGAAAATCTTAAATTTTGTCGTTTGGTTAAAATCTAGATTAATTCTGAAACAAAATAATCCTGAATTCAAGACTGTTTCCATGTCGACCAAAATAAATCTCAGAATAGCTGACACAGTAGATCTATTCATGATGCACTGCACGCTTTTATGTACCCTCAAACCAAGTCCACGTGTACTTTGCGTCAACGTCTTAACCAAACTACAAAATTTTAGATTCCTCCATGTTGTAAGCATCTGCAGATGACTTGTTCAGTGTTGCTAAAACAAAGAAAAAAGTCTTTGAAAGGACAAGAAGTATTGAAGGAAAAGGATAAAATTTTACCAGCCATTTTCTCCTTCTTACTACAGAGTTTTCTAAAAAACATTCTACCTTAGGTACCTTAAGAAACGGGATTTCTTTGGTAGATAGTTGAGGGTTAAAATATCACGTGTCTTTTTTTTTTTATATATATCGGTGTCAATAGAAATACAGGCGTTGAGACGCTTGGGTACTTTACATAACCGATTTACCTAACTGTGTAAAGGAAATGGTGGGCCACGAAATATTCATAGCTTTCATAGCTGAACGTGCTGGCTTTTGACCTAATTTTAGGAACTGATAAAAAAATGCATGAATAGAAATTTGTGATTTCTAAATTAGTCAGACATGTTTATTCTAAGGGCCCATGTGGTAAATCAAAGTACTGAAAGTACTGACAGACTAGCGAATTTGATTGATTGATTAATTGTAGCGGTGGCCAGTACACATATCCATGCTTTCCAGGAGTTTCTTTTACCAGTACTCCGCACAATAATCTTTCCAAGCTACTGGCTGCTCTCCCACATAACCATCGTCGAAACTTGAGAGAGGAATGAATCCTGTCGCAATGACTGTCATCAATCCTTTGCTGAAAGAAATTGGCCAAGCCGCGGATCGAACCAACGACCTCATGTTTTCAAGTCCTGTGCACTACCGACTGAGCTACTGGGGCTATGCATGCTATTGGTTAACTATAATCCAGTTTAAGTTTAACCCTTAACCTGCTGGAGAAAAATCAATGAAACTTTCAAGCCAATAATAAACACCTGAATATTGCCATTTCAAAGTTACATTTTGGAGAAAATATATCCTCTTATCGGACAGTGTAGATCCAAGAACAGACTGCACATTCTGTGCTGTCTGATCTTATCCACACTGTCCACAAAAGGTCATTGAATCGCGGTGGTGCTGGTAAAAGAAACTCCAGGAAAGCATGGATAGGTGCACTGGCCGCCATGATATCACCGAAATAATGTTGAAAACGGCGTTAAACACCATTCAGTCAACAAGTCAATATCCAATAACGCAAGATGTATTGAAATATTTATTTTTTTACGAAATGAAATTGAAAGCTGTTGCAGACCACAAATTAAATGTGGCTGAATTGATGAAACCTGATTCCAAAAGGGCAGAAAACGATGTGGGAAAAGGAGAATATGCTGGTTACGAGAGATTCTACCCCAGTGTCATTAAAACTCGGGATTGTGTGGTAAAGGGTTAATATTCAAGACGTAAAATAACCGTTTAACTGTGCACAATGATCTAAATAATGAATGACTGAAGGAATGACAAGGGTTCCCTGTCCAGTGAGGGTTAATGCAGCTGGAATTTGCTACAAGTTACATAGGTGTACCAAGAAATTGGGTTTTTAACGTTAAACCTGTTCTGGATATTTATGGCTTTTCGGATGTTTTTTATCAATCCCTCAACTTAAACTCAGTGCTAATTTTGAGTCTTTTGAAAGAGAAAATGTTAGATTGTTTTAAACAAGAATGGTTTTCATATATCAGGGATAGTATCTCTCTGATACTGTACAAAAATATTTAATCTTCTCTTTGTTTAGAAGAGTATTTAAATGTTTTGCCTCTTTCACTTCGTTCCCACCTATGTCGAATTAGAGTATCTGCACACTCTCTTCGTATTCAAACAGGCAGATTTTCAAAAAACAGAACCCCGCGAGATGAAAGAATATGTCTAGTATGCAGGAACGAGGTCGAGGACGAATTTCACTTTATGTTCATCTGCCCAAAGTATAATGTTTTACGTGGGCAATACATTGATAACGTCTACCTTAGAAATCCAAGCATGTTTAAGTTGGTTGAACTTTTGACCAAACAAGAGAAAAGAATTATATCAAATGTGGCATTTTATATAACATCTGCATTGTCAATGCGTTTCCATACTTTGTACCGCTAATGGTGTCGATTCGTCAAGATTACTATTAGTATTTATTAGTCATTGTATAAACACGTTATTTACCATTTTACATATCTAGCGAAAATCCTTCGTATGTCATCCTCACTTTATATTATTTTATCCTATGTAACAGAGAGAGAGAGACCTTGACAAATGTTTTGTTGAATATAACATGAAATTTTGACTATGTACACTTGTACACGTCTATTAAAATATATGTTCTGTTCTGTATTTATTTTTATATTCATTCATAATGTTACAGTGGTGTAAGAATAAGCGATAATAGCCTGCTTTGCATAGGTCACTTAATTTACATATAAGCAAAGATCTTGCACCTTATAAATGACATCTTGTTCAATCTATTACTTTGTACGAAGACATGTTCAAATTGGAGTGGTAGAGATTTAGTGTTTTTGTCAAAATTGTCACATATAACAGAATTAAGATTTCTAACAGAAAGAAGTATTTTGAGGCAGTATTTGGCAACTGTGGGGTTTTTTGTTTACTTTGACTCTGGGTCAATCATGATGCCTATAGACTAGCTTCGCTAGTCTAAAAATGTGGACATACTTATTTTAAGAGCACTGCCTATTTGCTGGCAAATTTACGTCGCCTATCTTTTTTAAAGATATTTCTTGTTTGATCTGTCTAGAGTACGAATCATAAGTATGTTGCGTAGGCCATACACTCGATTGGCTATTTGTAGAATGACAGAATGTAACATTTAAACTTAGAGGGCCCGTTGCATTATACAAGTTTAAAGATAACCTCGAGTTTAAACTCCAGTTTAACGCTGTTCAACTGCATAAATTTAGTTTACTAAGACCCGGACTAACACTTAAACCCAGATTTGTCTAACAATCGACTGATTCGTGAGCTAAACGGTCCTTTGACACGCAGAAAATGGATTAATAGCAAAAAGGTTCGACCGAGGTCAGCCTGCGCGGACTGCGCAGGCTGACCTGGGTCGAAACCTTTTTGCAGATTCTTTGAACCGCTTTTACACAGTGCATGACTCATATATTACACTCACATACACACACTAGAATTTTCTCCGATTCCCATAATGTTTATAAATACCTCTTCATTTTCTTCAAAAGCCTTCTTCTCACGGGTCGTTTCACACGGGATTTAAGAGTTAATAAGAAACGTCTGTACATGTATGCGCTTAAAGCACGTAGAAATGGAAAGCATTAGACATAAAAAAAATGCGTTATTCCTCATATCATGTACGTACATTATTATATGTGTCCACTCCAATATTTTTGCTTCATTAATTTAAAGATAATTTCATTTTCTATCACTGTGTTAATTTAGTTATTTGCTTTCAATTTTGGCAGGGTCTAAATTATTACACGTATTCGTCGATTAATACAGGAAATTACTACTATGACACTATCATTTTACATCAACGAAAAATATTTACACAATCCACATGGAGAAGAAGGGTCTGGCAAAAATTATGTACAAGGTCTCCTTCACTCCCATCGCAAGTCTAAAACACATTTGCCCAAGAAATGTTCTATATCAGAATTTTTGCCATTTGTGACTGCTATTCGAAGCTATAGAAAACATTTCATATAGTGGCATAGTTGACAGAAAAGCTACACTTCATATAATCAGTTCTGGTCAGTCAGTCTACCTGTCCTGTAAATCAGATATTTTCCAGGCTAATAAGGTTTTCATGGTGCCGACAGCTTTGAGTTGGTCATGGCCTAAAATCTGTGTGATCATTTCGATCACATGATTTGCATATTTATTTGTGACATTTGGCAACCTCTGTCAAAAAGAATTCGGTTAAAATTATACGAATATATTCATTTCAAACTGTTTGGGTGAATATTGAAGGAATACGGTGAGATTGAAATTTTATTACAAAAAGCCCTTTTATTACAAAAGAGGTTCTAACACACCTCTTTGACTTAACTCTAATTTGGTCAATTTCTTTACAAGTCTAGCGTTTACTGATTAATTGATATGAGCCGTGCTCTGGCAAAAGGGGACTTAATGGATCTCCATGATCCATGATACAAAGCAAGTCATTGCATAATTGCGAATCCATAAAATCCATTTTATATAACAACCGACTGATTCATGAGGTACACTGGTCCATTGACGTGCAGAAAATTGACCGCTAGCGAAAAGTTTCGGCCCAGGTCAGCCTACGCGGAGTGCGCAGGCTGACCTGGGTCGATACTTTTCGCAGATGCATTAAGCTCCCTTTTCACAGAGCACGGCTCATATGTATTAAAAACTGATCTTACCTGATCTGGTTATACTCCAGAGGGAAATTCTAACCCAAACTTTTATCTGACAAAAGTTGAAGCAAAACTAGTTAAACGTACCGTGGCGCTTGTAGCGAAATACTGAATTTGATTGGATGAGTAGATGATACGGTTTGTAAGCTTTCGTTTTGGGGTTACATGAATAAATTATTCATTCGTATTGTGCTTTGCTGTTACCTGATCATATGATGTATACTTATTTTACTTAAAACTTCGTTAAGTACTATTCACATTGGTACCATTTTACAACTCATTATTTATCTTTTGATGTTGTTATTCATCAGTAAATTATAAATTTATCAGACTGACAAAGAAGCATAGTTTCATGTGACAGTTTGATTTTGTAATCAATTTTTTCGTTATGTTTTGGTAAAGGCCTATGCATTGTGTAACTTAATGACACTCAAAAGTATTATTGAGAGGGAGAGACACACGGACAGAGAGAGAGAGAGAGAGAGATAGAGAGAGAGATGGTATGAGACAACACAGAAACAAATTCCAATACATGTAGATGCATTACTTAACGAAACATCGATATGGACCATACTCTTAGAAAGGGGGCTTAATGTATCTGCAAAAAAATCGACCCAGGTCATCCTGCGCAGTCCGCCGGCTGACCTAGGCCGAAAGTTCTTGCTTTTGGTCAGTTTTCTGAATGTCAAAGGACCAATGTACCTCATGATTCAGTCAGTTGTTCGAGAAAATGGATTTTATGGATCCACAATCATATGATGACTTGCTAGGTATCATGGATCACGAAGGTGCATTAAGCCCCCTTTACCAGAGCATGTAGAGGTTTTCTAAACAGATAACTTTCCAAATTCTTTTTTTGGCCAAGCAAAGAGAACCAAATAAACCATGTTCTGTGAAAAGGAGGTTTAATGCATCTGCTGTCCGGCTATAGAAGCCACCCACAGAGCGCACAGCACGGGGCCAGATCACACTGCGCTGATGCGCAGGCTGATCTGAGTCTTTGCTAAGTGTCCTTGTCTATTTGTAGGTAATGTCATGCGATGGCTCATTTATGATGTACTTTTCATACATGTATGTTTCATTTAGCGTACATTTGTATGTTGACATGTGTTATGTGTGCCCTTAATGGGCCCACTATGGACATGATAAACCTATTCTATTCTATTCTGTTTACTAACAACAAGAAATGTAGCGTAAGTTATTTAAAGTAAATAAAATAGTGAAAATATGTCGATTTACTCCCTCTTTGATCTGTTTTATTCCACTTTCGAAGTAAATGTCACAGAACTATGTTCTTGTGTATGAAACATTTCAAAAGGAACTACATCTGTAAACATGGACCCGTGAACGATATGGATAGGTTAAGATGATGGTACAGGATAATTATTTGTGTGTCATTCGTTTTAATGATAAATAGAATCTCACATTCGTTTTCATGAATTATCATTTTGATCAAACTCGTTGATTAAAATGTATGTAACGCTGCCAAGGCTCGTGTTATATTATTTTAGTCAACTTTTAGTTTGACAAAATGAAACTGCTCAAATGAAACTGCGACCACAAGTTTGAAAGTAACACAACTTCTGATTGGCTAAACCAAATGGTTTAGCCAATCAGAGGGTGTGTTACTTTCAAATTTGGAAAATTTTGGAGAACAAGACCAAGAATATTCTTAAGAATGGTTGGTGAATACAAACCCAGGGATCGTATGTGTGTATATACAATCCCAAATAATTTACGTACATCTACGCAGTTTAGTGAAAGGAACACCAAGTAACTAAGCGTTTTGATTTTCAAATATAGGGACTTGTCATTTGGCAATTTAGTCAGTGTCACACCAAAATACACAGTTACCGTGTCATTATTCATTCGTAGTTTGTGCTTCATCAAGTGCTTGTAATGTGAATGATTCTCCTGAACCATGGCTGCGTATCACTAAACTGCGCAGATTTATGAAAAATATTTGGGATTGTATATTCACAGATAAGATCCCCGCTTTTCCCAAAGGTATAAACTGGCGTAAAGTTATGCAAATATTTACTCAAATTGTAAAGTTACACAGTTTAGTGAAACTTTCAGACTTGATGCTTGCTTACCTAAACTGCGTGCTTACACAGTTTAGTGAAAAGCAGACAAGTTCCGCTAAAGGCTGACGGTATCTGCGTTCCTTGGCTATACCACGGTCAGTGTCACTGGATGACAAGAGCTTCCGTCCCATAAAACGGTCTCTTAAGTCATCACTAGCAGGACCATGTCATGGTCCGAGATGGGACACATGCTACATCCGCAACCGGTTCTAAGACGGCTGCAAACGTGACAACGGAGCTTGCATCTGCCGGTCCAGGATTACAATGACGGTTTTCAACAAGCGCCGGAATAGAACACCATCACAGTTGATTGATTGATTGATTGATTGATTGATTGTATGGTGTTTAACGCCGTTTTCAACATTATTTCAGTTATATCGCGGCGGCCAGTGCACCTATCCATGCTTTCCTGGAGTTTCTCCTCACCAGTACTCCGCACAATATTCTTTCCAAGCCACTGGCTGCTTTCCCACATAGCCATTGTCGAAACAATGGTCAGCGGTGGGAGAGGAATGAATCCTGTCGCAATGACTATCATCAATCCTCGGAAAGAAATAGGCCGAGCCGGGGATCGAACCAGCGACCTCCTGTTCTCAAGTCCTGTACGTTACCGACTGAGCTATGGGGCTCGGCCCATCACAGTTGCAAGACTGCTCTCAGCACACAAAAAAACGTTTCATTACCTATATAAGTACTATTTTTTTACCCATATTTTTCCCGTCTGAGTATCAGTGTGTGACGTAGTGAGTGTACAGTTAAAATAGATATAAAATTGGGGCAGATGACGCATTATATAGGTAAATTACTTTCTTAACATGTTGAGTATGTAGCTAGCTATACAGTGGACTGTTAATGATGGGGTTTGAGCTACCCGCATTCTGTTTCCATCTCACTGAAAATACAGTGCTTTTCCTCAGATTGAATATACACGTAGACAGGATAAGCAGTAGATAAATAAAGATTATAGTTTTAACCCTTATCCCGCCAAATAAATTAATGAAACTTTGTCAAAGCCGGTACCAAAACTCCGAATGTTGCCATTTCAAACTTATTTATTTTTTTGGAAAAAAATATCTCCTTATCGGACAGTGTATATCCAAGATCAGACTGCACGTTCTGTGAAGTCTGATCTTGATCTACACCGTCCGCAAAAGATCCTGGGGTCGCACTTAACATCCTAAGGGATGAACCGTTTTTGACTTCACTGAATAGTATAGAATGACACGCCTCGGCGCCCACTATCACCGAATGCGTATTTTTTCCTGTCGTCTACTCTGCTAACTGATTTAGGGTATCCTGACCATTTTTGTCGGCTGAAAAGCGCTGGATTTCGACCTACTTCTTGTTATAATGAAATTGAATGAAAAAGTAATTTGTGATTAGTAAAAAATGTGTATATGTTAATTGGGCGGAACCCTGCCGGCCTATTTGCTCAGACATTTAGGACACTAATATACACTCAGTATATTTACAAGTGCAACACTCGTTGTATGTTGAAAATCAGCCGCAAAATAACAAGTTTTGATCAAATTCACTTTCAGTATAATTCATCGTTATTCCATTGAGTAATTCACAAAGTTTCGTTTGAATGTTGTGAGATTTTTAATTTTCAAATGTAAAATTGTGCAAAAAGATCCTTACCGCAATCAAAAAGTCACATAATTAACATTGAGTATGACTACTCCTTGCGTTTATTAAATGAAATTGCGTGTATCTTTTTTTTTTTCTAGAAATGTCTTTCCGAAGATTAATGATAATAATCGCGGCAGGACTCATTTCTTTGTCACCGCTGATCAATGTTTCGACGGTATGTGGGAAAGTAGTCAGTGGCTTGGGAAGAATATTATGCGAAACAATGGTAAAAGAAACTCCTAAAAGCAAGGATAGGTGCACTGGCCGCCGCCACATACCCGAAACGATATTTAAAAAGAAAAACTACGTTAAACATCAATCAATCAATCAATCAATCAATCGTTGTTATTCAGTAAGAAAACTTTCAGGCAGCAGAGCTGAAAATGATACATTCGGGAATCATCGATGTCGCACGTTAAAAGTTGACCATCTTGAATTGTCATCGGCACAAATACGAAATGAATTCATCTAATGGTTTAGAAAATGTGAGCTGTTAAAAACTTGAACGTGAATGTGGACGTGGATAGTAATAGCTCAACCAGCGAGCTAAAAATTACGAAAATAATGAACTAAAATTAGCTACACCCTTCGGACACCTGCACACAGGCGTTCGTTTTATGACAAACTGGCCATTTGTATATTGTAATATAATCCTATAGGACCTTTGTCACAAAACGAACGCCTATGCTCCTGCACTGAAAAGTGATTCATTCAAAAGTTATTCTATCATGTCTCGCCATAAAAACTAAAAATGACAAAAAAGTAACTTACGAAGTATATACGGTTTTAAAAGCCCAGAATTTTGCAGCACTACCTTGAATATTTCGACGCAACGCACATAACTAAGTTGTTAGACAACCGATAATGTATTTTAAACATGTCCGATTAAAAAAAATTTGCAGACGACGAGATGAATATGTTTCATATGATGGGATTTGTCTGTGTAGGACAGAAAACATTGTGGGAAAAATGAGAAAATGCTATTTAAAATATAATAGCATTTTCTCCTTTTTCCACAATGTTTTCAACGGCATTTCTTTTTTCCTCATGGTCTTTAAAACTCGTGATTTTTTTTTTGTAAAGGGTTATAAAGCAGAGGTATATGTACATGTGCACGCTCTTGCATGTATGCTGTATCTCTATCAGATTACAAACCTTTAGACTTGTCAAAATTGAAAGTATACATGTATGTTACTTTAGACGTGAAACTTGTCTGTCAAATTCTGGCAGAAGGACAAAGTGCTGGTAACTAGCATTTTCTTCTTTTTCCCACAATTTACAAAAACAACAACAAAAAAAACCCCTCTTTCTTTAACCTTTTACCAAACAATCCCGGGTTTTCACGACCCTGAGAAAGAAGCCCTTTGAAATCATTGTCGGAAAAGGAGAAAATGCTGGTAACCAGCATTTTCTCCTTTTTCCACAATGTTTTTTATTCTTCCCAAAACAAATTTCAATTTTTGAATCACATTTATTTTGTTGTCTGCAAATGCTTTTAATTTGGACATGTCTAAAATTTTGTTGTTTGGTAAAGTGTTTAACCCTAAAGCTGCTGGTCGCGACCCACTGACCTTTTGCGGACAGTGTAGATCAAGATCAGACTGCACAGAACGTGCAGTCTGATCTTTGATCTACACTGTCCGATACTGTATTTTCTTTCCGGTGAAATCAACTTTGAAACCGCAATGTATGGGCT
Source organism: Tridacna gigas (assembly GCA_945859785.2). Taxonomy (NCBI): domain Eukaryota; kingdom Metazoa; phylum Mollusca; class Bivalvia; order Cardiida; family Cardiidae; genus Tridacna; species Tridacna gigas. The sequence continues at coordinate 72,511,141 of OX244029.2, forward strand.
TTTAGTATTGAGCAGAAATTTGCGTTTCATTTATTCAGCAGCTTAAGAGTTAAGTTCTCTAAAGTTTTGGTATGGGTTGAACTGCAAAATAAATAATACAAACTTTTCAAATCGGAGCAATATTCACATATATTGAAATTTTCAAAGGGGGTGTATTATGCTACTGAATGACAGTTTAGACTCAGATTCACACTGCATATATTGTGCAGTCCGAACTTGATTTCTTTCGTTGTGTGTTTTTTAATGCTGCTTTTTTAAAACATTATTTACCAATTATCGCGGCTGTCAGTGCACCTATCCATGTTTTTTTTTTTTTTTTGTTGTTGTTTTTTTTTGTTTTGTTACCAGTACTTCCCGAGCCACTGGCTGCTTTTCCGAATAACCATTGTCTATACAATGATCAGCAGTGAGAGAGGAACGAACCCTGTTGCAATTATTATCATCATCGGTAGAATACAGGACTTGATATCTGGAAGTCGCAGGCTCGAATCCCCAGCTCGACGAATTTCTTTTCGAGAATTAATGATAGTATTTGCGATAGGATTCATTCCTCTCTCAGCACTGACAACTGTTTCGACAACGGTTACGTGGGAGTGGCTTGGGAAGAATACTGAGCGAAGCACTGGAAGTAGAAACTCCAGGAAAGCATGGATAGGTATACTTGACCCCGACATATGATTGGAGAGGTCATCAGACCTCTCCAACAGTGGTGAGGTTAAAAGGCAGACTGCCTCAGAAATTGGTGTCTAAATCCATGGGTTTTTTAAACGAATTTGTCCTGATACACAGTCTGTTTCGTCGTGGTTTTATAAACAAACCGAAATCAAAAAACTGAAATAGGAAATAGACGTGTTTTTTTTTTTTATATAACGATTTCAAAAAAGATTTTTTATAATGGTTTGATTGCAGATGATCTCTCCAATAGTTGTAATTTTTCATTAAACAAATAAAGCGAAGCGGGAAAAAATCGTTAAAAAACGCGAACGCCGCGGGCAAATATCGCGCGACTTGAAAACGCAGAAAAGTCACGTGTCTGTCATGTAATGCTTAGGTTTCTAGGCAGCGGCATGATATAATGCCTCACTTGTTTGTTTACATGTACCAATATAATATATTGAAATTAAAGCCAATAAACTATTTGAAAACATTGATGCTGACCTCTCCTGACTTCTTTTTCAAAGAAGCCAACTTGTTGAAATAATGTCGAAAATAGCGTGATACACCATGCAAGTAAACAAATGTGCACGGATACCATTTATCCTTAAACTACTAAATAAGAGAAATATTCGTTTCACGACATAAGCAAAGATCACAATATTGTTATTTCGAAACCTTTCTCAGAGTCTGAAACAGCCTGGAGATCTAAGATCAGTCTGCATGTTTTTGTACTGTCTGGTCTTGACCTTCACTGTCCGCTTAAAGTTTCAAAGGTCGTCTGTAGCTGTCAAGGGGTAAATATCTTGAGGAAAAAAAGGCATTAAATCTAAAGCAAAGCGTGCAGAATTACACTATAGAATAAATGATCGATTGTTGAATTATGCTACAGTGCACATCGTCTTTACTCTATATCCAATTTTCTCATTTTGGGAAAATGAGAAAATGCTGATGATCAGCATTTTCTCCTTTTCCCAAAATGTTTTATACTTTTTTGAGGACAAATACTATCATTTGAAAAAAAAAATTGTTATGACGTTTATGAATTCCTTTAATATGGAAGAGTCTAAAAATTTGCCGTGTGGTAAAGGGTTAAACTGCAGAATGGTCTACGGTTTATGCTTTGGAAAAATAGTTATTTAATATTTTCGTGTGAGCGTATTTTATCTTCCTTTGAGACAAGCTCGTCCTTCAGATTTACGAGAGGCATTTACTTTTCATTGCTGCACTACAACTTGTCGATAGTGTCGCGTTATTTGGGAACTACTTTTTTACTGCGGAGCAGATTGTCGACGGCTATGCGTCTTGCACTTCCGGCAAGGCTCTGTAAAACAGCAGGTTGTAGCCTAAAGGAAACGATCCGAATAGCACTGAAACTTTTGCCAAACGATGTTTTCTTGACCCGGAGGAAAATGCCATGGAAAAAATTGTTGGAAAAGGAGAAAATCCTGATAACCAGCAATTTCTCCTTTACAACAATGTATTCTATCATATAAAAGGCAGATCGCACTATGCGAGCCACGTTTTATAATCTTCTGCAAATGCTTAGAATAGGTACGACTCTGAAACTTTGTCATCTAGTAAAGAGGTAAGTTGTTCCGTATTTGGGATTAACTTTTCTTTGCAGCACTGAGGGTTTTCGACGGTGATGTGTCCTCCTCTATATGGCGTGCAACACGCCTTCGGACATATGCGTAAGTGTGTCGTCTCAGATCAGCCTGTGCAGTCCGTATTGACTAATCCAAGACGACACTTTCCGTTTTTATGTGATTTTCACTAAAGTGTACTGTATGAAAAAATCTTATGTAGTCGAATCGGGACGACACTTTACGCGAATGTCAGAAGGTCTCATTTCATATGTTGCGGGCCATATATACTCGCGCCATGATGTGGGTAACTTCTACTGTCTGCTTTTGACGGGAAACGCCTCTGATAGGAAAGACTGGCGCTCTAATAACTTTTACTAATGTTGAGCCAATTTTGCCACACATTTGAGTAATATGTTGCAAAAAGGAGGTTTGATGCATCTGCACAAGGTATCTACTTCCGCCTTGGCTGACATGGATCGAGACTTTTTGAAACTTTTCGCTACTGGTAAGTCTTTCTGCATGTCCAAGGACCATTTTATTTCATAATTCGGTCGGTTGTAGGACAGAATGGATTTTATTGCACCATAGTTATGTGGTGACCTGCTTGGTGTAATGCATAGCGGAGAGCCCCCTTTTCCCTGAGTGCTGCTCATTAATAGATACTATTATGATATTTGGTGCAACATGAGGGCTTTAATTGTCATTGAAGTACAGCTAAATTATTTTTAACCAATCAATGTATATGCTTCGTTTTAAGATACATCCATAATCGTTTTCAGACAGTTTTTAACCCATTTCATCTTTATTTAAATGAACCTATAATCATTCTTCTATCTTCATGCCAAATGTTGCCCCTGACGGCTGCAAGGATGCACAGATTACGATGGATAGAAAATGCATTTATTTGCTCAGGTTTCAAAGAAATCACTCTTGCGGTTTCTCGTTTTGAATGAGGACAAAACGTGCAGTCTTATCTTGGATCTATAGTCTGTCCGATTAGGAGATTTTTTTTCTCCAAACAATGAGTTTGAATTGACATTATTCGGGTTTTTAATGTCCTATTCCCTCCATGTTTTCAAAAGCCCAGTTGTCGTTAAAACTCGGGATTGTGTGGTAAAGGGCTAAACAGGACATATACTTTACTGTTGGTGGTTCCAAAGGTTGGCCCCACTCATTACGGGATTCGAGCCCAGAACCTCACGGTGGTATGGCAGGCCCACCCTGTACCCCCATTCGGCAAACTTCGGGCGATCCGTTGATCAAGTCCCTCGGCTGTATCACGTACCTTGATATGCACCTACACGGTTCATTTCTGCGCCGGAAATACATCGTTTTACTGTTCTTAAATCGTAATACTCCACTTGGAAAAAAGAAGACACTAGTCGCCATATTCACGATCAGAATTCACGATCAGAATCTTTCTACATACATTTCCGTTGATAAACAGTTTGTACATTTATTTCCTAACTTGGTCTATCGATTCCGTAGGCATTTTACAGCGACAGGTTGCTTATCACTGTGGCTGCTCTTGCAGTTACAAACCGATTTACCATGGCACCGCCATACTTCAGATCATGTGCTGGCATTTTTTTTTTTCAAAATGGAAATCTCTCTTGATGCAGACGAGGTTAGATGTAGGTACCGAATTGGCCGAGATGTGACGAGTGCCTCTACCCCTATATCACTGTCTCCCGTTTTTAACTATTTACCAAACGACAAACGTTCAGACTCATAAATTGAAAGCATTTGTAGGCGACAAATCATAAGTGATTAAAATCAAGATATTTCTCTTGATAAGACAGAAAGCATTTTTGGGAAAAGAAGAAAGTACTGGTTACCAGCATTTTTTTTTTTTCCTTTTCCCACAATGTTTTCAAAAGGTCCCCTCTTCGGGATCCTAAAAACTCGAGATTGTGTGGTAAAGAGTTAAATGACCCTCAAAGACAAAGCTTTAAAAAAATGTGAGAAAAGGAGAAAATGCTGATAACCAGCATTTTCTCTTTTTCCCAAAATGTTTTCTAACCGTTTATGGACAAATCCATTTATCTGAACCAAAATTACAAATAGCGAAAAGTTTCGATCCATGTCAGCCTGCGCGGACAGCCAGAGTGACATGGGTCGATACCTTTTGCAGATTCATCAAGTCCCCTTTAACAGAGCATGGCTCAATTATTAATATAGATAAGCAAAACATAAGTTTTTAACAAATGAAAACAGGGCAGACTCAAACAGACGTCTGCAGAACGCAATGAGTAGATAGAAGTCAGTTCATTCAAATGTTTTCTTCTTTTTCCACATTTTTCACCCTTTCAAGGACAAATACCATCATCGGAGATACATCTAATTTGTCGTCTGCAAATGCTTTCAATTCCGACCAGTCTAAAATTTTGTCTAATAAAAGAGTTGAGGGAAGTGGCGCCATGTATTGGTCAGGGCAAACATATAGACTATGCATATTTTTTATTTGTCGAAGACAATGTCACTGCGAGTTCAATACGGCATCTTGAAAATCATGTATTGTGCAAAACTGTAGAAATTAAACCCAATTAAAATCAAATTTTCTCAGACAAATAAGTGTTTCGATTGCTCTCAGATAGGAAATTGAAAATAGCGTATTACAATAAACTGGATTAGGCCATCGATCGTGGAAATAATTCCTTTTTATCGAAAATAGCTTGATCCACTATGGCCTTCTGTAGTGGCGTAATGATACACACATACCATGCTTGTTCGTCCCAAAACCAGTTTGTACTTGTCCGTCCCACAAAATTGCACCCTTCTCTATCGGATTTTGCATGACTGTATAGTAGGGTGACTTTCAAGCGAATATTTTGAAAATATTTCTGTTGTTTATTTTTCAAATTATTAATTCCACACATTGGCTTCCTTGACAAATGCCACACCAGTGTTTTCAACGCTTTGATTTTAACAGAAATAATACACCAGTATGTTTTAACCGATCGAATAATTACGAATAAAGATGTCTTCCAACGGCTTAAAATGCAATCTTTTCGTATTCTTCTTTTCTAACAATACAAGGGATGTAGGGGTGCGATTGACTGTGCCATGGCGCACTTTGATGGAGCGAGCACAGACAGTTTCAAAGTCTACTGTGCCGACGGGTTTCGCGAATGTGGCGCCTAAGGACAGGGGTGCTTCACCGAGTAAGTCTTTAAACTTGTGAATTAAAGTTTGTTTACCTTGTTTGATTCATAGAAGTAGGGGGAGAGGGGGAGGGGGCTCCTGCGTGGCTCAGTGATAAAGTGAAGTACTCGTAACCTAGAGGCTGCGGGCTCGAGCCTCGCTGATGGCATCTGCTTTACTGTAACCTTTGATTGTATATTTAAAAGCCACAGTTATTCTTGTAAACGGTGTAGATCAAGATCAAGATCAGACTGCACCTTTTGATCTTTTGCAAAAATTTGCTATCCTCTGTCTTCTTTCCCCGCCCCCCCAAAAAAGGGAGTCTTTAAGATGCAACTTGTGGAGTTTTTCCAAAATGAAAATTGTTCCTTTTGTTCATGTAGCGGTCTTACGGATAAAAACACAGACACTTGTATTTCGACAAAATTCGCCCTCGTTACAAGTCTTATATAGCGTGCAACAGACGACAAGGGGCCACAGACAGATTAGCCTGCAGTCTGTGACTAATCCGAGACGACACTTCCCGTTTTTGTGCGATTTTCTGTTTCACAAGAGTCTACTGTATGAAAAAAAAAAAAAAAAAAATCTTACGTAGTCGTAAAGTGCCGTCCCGGATTAGCCTGCGCGGAGTTCGCAGGCTAATCCGGAACGACACTTTACGCAAATGTCCGAACGTCTTATTTCGCATGTTGCGGGCCATATACATGAGCTAGGCTCTGTGAAGAGAAGGTTTAATGCATCTGCAAAAAGTATCGACCCAGGTTAGTCTGCGCGGACCACGCAGGCTGACCTGAATCGAAACCTCTTGCTTTTGGTAAATTTTCAGCATGTCCAAGGACCATTCTACCTCAGGGCTGGGCTGGTTGTTAGACAAAATGGATTTTATGGATTCATGATGGTATGACTTGCTTGGTATAATGCATCACAGAGATGTATTAAACCCCCTTTTGCAATAGCATGGCTCTCATGTATTAGGTTCTAGAGAGAACAGAAAAGAACTTCGTTCATTTGACAAATACGGCACAGTTTATTGTCATACAGATTGTACATAATTATATTCTAAAATACATTTAGTCACGCGGTTTCTTTCAGTTTAATACTTACAATTCCAAACGGTATATAATCAAATACTAAATATGTGAATGAGTGAAAGGGATATTTTCAGTACTGAGAGTATAGATTTGTGGAGGGAAAACTTGATTGTCAACAATGAACGAACAAATGAGCTTTTTTTACGTCAGTCAGTCGACAGATCGCTTGTTCAACCAGTCCGATTAAACAACCATCCAGTCAGCTGACCGACTTTTTAGACATGCTAGCGAAGCTAGTCTATAGGCACCATGATTGACCCAGAGCCAAAGTAAACAAAAAAAAAATCCACAGTTGCCAAATACTGCCTCACAGTAAAATACATGTACTTCTTTCTGTTAGAAATCCTAATTCTGTTATATATGACAATTTTGACAAAAACCACTAAATCTCTACCACTCCAATTTGAACATGTCTTCTTACAAAGTAATAGACTGAACAAGATGTCATTTATAAGGTACAAGATCTTTGCTTATATGTAAATTAAGTGACCTATGCAAAGCAGGCTATTATCAGTTATTCCTACACCAATGTAACATTATGAATGAATCTAAAAATAGATACACCTAGGTAACTTGTAGCAAATCCCAGCTGCATTAACTGTCTCTGGACAGGGAACCCTTATCATTCCTTCGGTCATTCATTATTTAGATCATTGTGTACAGTTAAACTGTTATGTTAAACTGTTATTTTACGTCTTGAATATTAAACCTTTAGCACACAAACAGGAGTTTTAGTGACACTGGGGAAGAATCCCTGGTAACCAGCATTTTCTCCTTTCCCCACATTGTTTTCTGCCCTTTTGGAATCAGGTTTCATGAGTTCAGCCACATTTAATTTGTGGTCTGTAACAGCTTTGAATTTCGTTTCGTAAAGATTGACTTATTAATTGTATGGTGTTTAATACCATTTTCAACATTATTTCGGTAATATCATGGCGGCCAGTGCACCTATCCATGCTTTCCTAGAGTTTCTTTTACCAGCACCACCGCGACTCAGTGACCTTTTGTGGACAGTGTGGATTAAGATCAGACTGCACAGAACATGCCGTCTTTTCTTGAATCTACATTGTCCGATAAGAGGATATATTTTCTCCAAAATATAACTTCGAAATAGCAATATTCAGGTGTTTACCATTGGCTTGAAAGTTTCATTTAATTTTTCTAGCAGGTTAAGGGTTAAACTGGATTGTGGTCAACCAGTAGCATGCATAGCCCCGGTAGCTCAGTCGGTAGCATACAGGACATGAGAACAGGAGGTCTCTGGTTCGATCCCCGGCATAGCCAATTTCTTTCCGAGGATTGATGATAGTCATTGCAACAGAATTCATTCCTCTTTCAAGTTTTGACGGTGGTTATGTGGGAAAGCAGCCAGTGCCTTGGAAAGAATATTGTGCGGAGTACTGGTAAAAGATACTCCAGGAAAGCATGGATATGTGCACTGGCCGCCACTATATAACAAAAATAATGTTGAAAATAGGGTTAAACACCATACAATCAGTCAATCAATCAAATTCGCTAGTCTGTGGGTACTTTCAGTACTTTGATTAATGAAACGGTTTACAGATGGAAAATATATGTATGAATAAATCAAGGAAAAATTCAATCAACCAATTACCACACAATTCCGAGTTATAACGGCCCTAGGAAATTAGACTTTTGAAAACATTTTGGGAAAAGGGAAAATGTTGGTAACCAGCAATTTCTCCCTTTCTAACGATGCCCTCTCACCATTAAGTAACAAAGCCAACAATTTGACCAACATTAAATTTGTCGTCTGTAAATGCTTCCAATTTGGACAACTCTGAAATTGTTATGTGTGGTTAAGAGTTAATCAGTCGGTAAATTTATAAATCGATTAATCGATGTCGCTGCGTACCGTCACTTTAAACAATGAAAATATAATAAAATAGATGAGGACATAAGGTTAAATCTATACATTAACCTGATAAAAGTGAAAAACAATTTAAATTTACAGTAGTTTACATGTACATATACTAGTAAATGGAATGGAAAAAATTAATGAATAATTGACCCGTCCGTCAGTGAGCCACCACTTTATGACAATGAAAATATATAGAGGATATTTGTTTTTTTCGGTGAAAGATCGAAATTTATTTCATCGAGTGAACATCATCGGTAATATTTTCACGAGTGGCATCGAGTCTGGCTGCGCCACTCGTGAAAATATTACAGATGATGTTCACTCGATGCCACTCGTGAAAATATTACCGATGATGTTCACTCGATGAAATAAATTTCGATCTTTCACCGAAAAAAACAAATATTCTATTTATTTCATGCTTCTAACGCCTTTTTTTGTCGAGACTTTCATAAAAATCAGTACAAACTCCCAGTGGTCGGTATTCTCACTGGTCGTACCCGTGTAATACCGAAAAATATTTTCACCGCTATTTCTCGATATCCTACCGGAAAGCATGAAATAAAATGAAATAGATGAGAAAATAAATGTAAATCTATACATGTAACTGATAAAAGTGAAAAAACAATTTTGAATTACAGTAGCTCACATGCACTTGTAAATTGTATGGATACAGTAAACGAAAGAATTATTGACCATTCAGTCAGTCAACCAGTTTGATCAATAACCAATTGATCAATTGTACGGGCTTTCATATCACTAGTCTTTGACAACAAACTGGATGCAGTTAAAAAGAGTAAATCGGCGAAACGATTCGTCAGTCAATCAACCGACAAATTTACAAATCGATCGATCGATACGACTACATATCATCAGCCATAGTGAATTAAACTGATTTACAGTATACTAAATGTAATTACATATCTGAGGTAAGCAAATTACAATTCAAAGGACACCAGCTTACACAAGGTGAATAAAATGAATGAGTAAATAATTGGTGAACGAACGAGTGAATCAATGAAAACGAACAAACGAATGAATGGATGAACGAACAATTGAGTGAGCGCCCGAACGAACAGATGAATGAATGAACAAACAAATGAACGCGCGCCCTAGCGAACGACTGAGCGAACGATTGAGCGAATGCAGGAACAAACAAAATCGATTAGGCGTTCGGCCAATCCCCCGATCCCCCGGCAGACCAGTTAGAAATCAATCAATCAATCAATCAATCAATCAATCAGTCATTCAAACACAATCAACTGCTGTTGCCATTACTTCTTTACTTTGAAAAAAACAGCTTGAAGAACCTAAATTATTGTTGCACATAGCATCATTAGTGATTGTAGATAATATGATATTTTCGTTTTGAATAAGTTTAAAAGAATACTTTACTATGCGAAAATACCGATTTATATACAATGGATATCGACCCAACTCTCCATACACTGCCGTGTTACATGTAGATTGCTGAACACCCGAAACCACCTTAAAAAAATTTGAATGGAGTTTTTCTAAAATATCAGCCCTAATGAAATCCGACACTTCTGAGCCTTAATATAAGATCGGAGAGACAAACGCGTCGAACAATTGTAATGCTACGCGTGGTGAAGTGTTATAACGCTTATTAAGTACGAACGAACCGGTATGATTAAAAGTGCTCCCCAAATAGTTAAAATCATTCACTGCTTCAATTTCAATGTTTTTGTATTTCCATTTTTTTATTATTCGTCAATTTTCCACGTTTCCTAAAAACCATTATTTTCGTTTTGTCCGTTTTGTGCCTCGAGTCCCCATTCGTCATAATAAAGGCACAAACTGTTTAAAGATTTTTTTGCAGATCATTAGGGCTTTCGGCTAAAATAACCATGTCGTCAGCGAATAATAATAAAATGATACATAAATCCTTAATAGTCAAACCGCTGTCTGGGTCAGATTGCAAGAATAACTCTAAGTCTTCAACGAAAAGACTAAATAGTATCGGCGAAATTACCTCCCCTTGTCTAAGGCCTATTGCGATATCAAAGTACCCCGAATAGTCATTACAATGTCGCACACACGATTTGACAGACATGTACATTGATCGTATAATCCGTAATAATTTTCCATCAATGCCTGATTTATGCAATTGATACCATAATCCGTTCCGATAGATACTAACAAAACATTTTCGCATGTCGATAAATGCACAGTGCAATTTTTTATTCTCATTGAGGTATCCATGTATTTGTATTAGATAGTTTAAAATAAAGATTGCATCGATAGTAGACCTATTCTCACGAAATGCAAATTGCGCATCTGAAATTTTATTGTTCTCACTGCACCAGTCTGACAGACGTTTATCAATCACGCTGGTAAACATTTTACCGAAATTACTAAATAAGTTATACCTCTGTAATTGTTTACATCGGTTTCCGGACCCTTTTTATGTAACGGCACGATAATACCTTGAGTCCAGATTTCTGGAAAAACGCCTGAATTTAGAATACATAATGTTAAAAATTTCAGTTATATGCCCGGCCGAAGTATCGCACGATTCAATGAAATACTCATTTAATAATCTGTCGGCCCCGCAAGCTTTGTTTCGCTTCAGCGATTTTATACTGTTCACTACCTCCGCGTACGATATCGGCCGATCTAATTCTGCATATGCCGGATCTAATTCATTAAAATCATTTGTAGCGCAAAACTGTTCCGCACTGTCCGACTTTAAAGAAGCAATATTTTCAAACATTTCGGAAAAGTAGTCTTTAAAATCATCGAGAGGAACCTTGCTGTCGACGGACTTTGTAGGTTTTTTGAAAAACTTGCAAAACTGAAACGGATTTGACTTGCGTAGATTTTCAAATTCTCGACTTTGATTAAATTTGAACCGCCTCTGTATTTTTTTTTTTTTTTTCTAATAAGCTTCTTATATGCTTTCCTCTCTGTGGCTAAATACGACCTGGATTTATTGGTGATCTATCGTTATTAAAGACATGTAATGCTGATAGACATTTAATATGAATTTCTCTACACTGCTGGTCAAACCATTTCTTTTCTTCACTATGATATTTATCTTCAAAGCCTTTAAAAGAACGAAATCTTTTCGAAAACTATGGATCGGCTAAGTCGGAAATTATGGAGGAAAAGGACGATACAAATCTATGTCATGCACATGTTCAGTTACAATTCGGTTAAGATTCGGAAGGCTCGCTATCAACCCTGATCTAAATCGCTCTTTCTCTTCTTTGTACCACTCAACCCGTTCGAATGTCTGATAACGCTTTTGTCCCCTTTAGTTTAAACATATTTTATTCAATACAATAATTACATAAAAATTTAAGTTGCGCGAAAAGGATTGGAACGAAAGCTGTAAGCTTATAACGTTCCCTCCTATAAGTCACGCCAATTATCGAGTTGGGCTTGTAAATTATCTCGTCACGGTACGCGATTTTAAAGCTGTTATCCCAAACATAAACAATATTTATAAACTGATTATGCAAGGTTTATCGAGTAAGACCTATACACGTGAATATGTGTGTGTGTGTTTGTGTGTGTGTGAGAGAGAGAGAGAGAGTGCCACCAACAAATATTCGTGTTTCAGTTAAACAAAATCTGACACGTAAGAACTTGTCATTCCTAAAAAACAGACCCTAACTTTAGAATAATACTTAAGTAGGAAGAGATAGTGTGCAAAAGTCGCCGCATATACCTGTATATTAACAATGTTGCATGTGAATTTACAAAACTGGAACCGGGAATTAAAAGGTGGAGCCGTTCAAATTCTAAAACGTTTAGTGTCAACAATGTATGAGAGTCCCCTTTCCGCAATGTTTTAAAATGTCAAATGAAAATGAACCGGTGCGGGGTCACTGTATTCGTTAAAATCGCCTATGGCAAAATGTGAGAAAAGAGGCAAGGACGACTCTTTTGTAATGAGAGACATTCTTCAGTTAATTCCCTTGATTCCTGTCCAATACTACATTGGTCCTGACCAGGGGATTATTTGGATTTTATCCTTGATTTTCTTGCACTACACAAATATATTCTTGAGATAATATCTCGGGAAAATTGGGCTAGATTAATTTACAAGTCGAAATATATGCATTTCTCTAATAATTGAGAACATAATTTGCTTTGAAATTACATGGGACCTTACATAATGTCATAAATCAAATTATTTTTATCGCAACATCCCCAAAAGAATCAAGGATAAAAACAAAGGAATACAGGTAAAAGGACAAATCTGTTATTTGGTTACTTTAGTCTTTATCTGGCAAGGGAGATAATTTTATCTACAAGAATGGCCCTCATTGCGTAATCAATCCTACTAGTTCCACCTTTACAATACTATTTCCAACAGAAAAATCATCGTACAATCGACCGTTAATTAACTATGGGCAGCGCGTTCGAAGTATTGGTACATGTAGTTTGAGGTTCATAGGGAACCGCTGAATTTTGAAATATCTTAAAAAATGCAGTAGCTATTGTGCTGAAAATTTGCATAACTAATGATATTATCTTTACCAACTCCGGGTATAATTTTCAAAATTTTTGAAGACTTAGTTTGACTTTTTTGCATACAGTGCAATGTTAAAATGTATGATCAAAACAGCTTAAAATTGGAAGGAGGGTTGAAGGCTATTCCGAGTACATAAAGGATTTACTTGTTTATGCAAGTACAGTGACTGTGGTGAACAGCAAAAACTTCAATTTTTGAGGTCCTTATCTCGTTTTCTATTTGGGATTTATTTTAATGATTCAATATCGGAGACTTGCACGCGCTTGTTTACACTTTGTTTTCTTTTCTGCGCCCAACCATAGATGTTTCCCTGAAACCCAGTCAAACTTTGGCTCATATCATGTGGTATAGAATACAACAATAGAACGACGAAGGGTGAATTATATGAACTGGTTCCATAAACAAGCTCAAAAATAATATTGTAGATGAATTTCCACGGTCAAAGAGACATAGTGTATGATTGTGACCAAAATCCAATTGAGCTAATATTGGGCGAACTGAAAACAAACCCTGAAAGACCTTCTAGCCTTAGTGCCTTTGAACGCATATCTCAACAGAAGTTGTATAAAACATGAAGCCATGCTGAAAATAAAATTTAGACAAAATATTGGAGAACAGACACCATATTGGAGAACACTGGACAAATCATTTTCGACTTCGAAGATTTGTATGAAAGTGACTAAAGCGATATCTAAGGTAAAGTATAGAACTATATTATTTTGTTCCAAAATCAATTTCAGGGCCTCATATTTAAGTAAAGTGAGGTACTGAAGTCATGCAGTTTTTCAGTTATGTTTGCTGTTCTAGTCACTGTGCGAAACCGTCGGAGAATGCCAAGCTTCAGAACAAAAATTTAACACTACTGGAATGGGCAAAATACTCTTTCTTGAATTCTGAATTTCGCTGTGAGAGTTCGTATGGTCATTTTAAAAGACAATGAAAAGTTTCATTAAAATTGATACAGGATTTTTCAAGATATTTCAAAATTCAGGGGGTCCCTAGGAGCCTCAAACTACTTATACACAAATCGATCAGGCTTTTTCCGTATGAGTTACTTCCCTTGTCCTGCGAAAATCGCTCCAGTTCGACGTCGGGTACATATTCGTCTAGATCAGTTTGAAACGAGTCATCACATACAATGTGATCGTTTTTACAAGAAGTTCGGGCATTAAAATCTCCCGTGATGATAATTGTGCCTTTTTCAATGTCCTCTGACACGCAGAAAATTGACCAAAAGCAAAAGGGTATCGACCAGGTCAACCTACGCGGAACGCATTAAACCCTCTTTCCACAGAGAATAGCTCGTATATAAGACTTGTAAAGAGCCTGAATTTTGTCAAAATAAAAGTGGCTGTATTTCTATCCCTAAGAGCGCTAAATGAACAAAGGGCTGGTTGTGGCAAACTTTCTTTCCGGCGATTTTTCGCCTCTTATCTATGATGCATGTGAGATAGTAGTCTGTGACTTGGAAAGAAAGTTTTGTCAGTACTGGCGTTAGAAAGCCAGGAAACACATGCGTAGGTGAACTGACCGCAGTGATATGACTTAAGCTGTTAAAACGGCGTTACACTCCAATACAGAACAAAACAAAAAAAAAAATAATAATAATAATAGATTCTCAATGTTGTAGTCCAGTCATTTAAGCCACATTTGAATTGTCGTCTGCTACTGCTTTATATGAAAGAGTCTAAAATTATGTTGTTTGGAAAACTATTAAAACATCTTTTGTGTCCATTTATTCATAATGACGAATTGCATGCTAGATCTGCGAGTTTAAATTCATCTCTCCATCTTTCTGATGATCAAGTGCTTGGAATTACTAAACAATAGTATTCAATGTTTGAAAATGCAATCATAAATGTGAAAATGAAGAACATAATACATAAAAAATTGTGTCAATTTCGCCCTTATCTCTCCATAACAACTGTGTAATTTTGACCCTTTGGACATGAACATTTTCTCTTTGATTCTTGGAAATTCCATTTTGACTCTTGAAAATCAGGGTCCAAGAGTCATTGACTCCGGGATGGAGAACCCTGGTATCCATATTTTAGCAACACACTTTCTTTTTATACAATGCTCAGCATATAACAGATTAAAAAGAATAAAATAAAATTGCCATATTTTTCAATCAATCTTACTAGCTGGGCACTATATGAAATAATAAAAAAAAAACTAAAAAAACTTAATGTATTGAAACATACATGTACTATGTACAATTATGGGGTAAAACTCGATTTTTACTCTACCATTAGAATTTTCATGCTTAAAAATTTGCTGCGTCAGCACAGTCATTTCATTTTACCCCTATCATAAGAAAATGATGCTTAAATGCTCCTTGGCTCAAAATATTATTTGGAGCTCTGTATAAGGTGATAACTCGCCAAGTCAAACACTTTAATGTTGTTCTGATCAAGAAAGTTTCTCGTTAAAACGACTGTATCTGCAGAAGCACCGTCATGCTGCGATCATTTGTGCAACACCTCGTCTAAAATTTTGACCTTCAAAACCCAAAAACCTCTTTGAAATTAAAATTAACTTTCATTTAAAAAAAAAAGACTGCGAGCCGTGATGAAAGGAATTAGGTCATGCTTGCTTATAAATGAACTGATCAATCCTCCTTTTGGTCATGCTCGATAGTGCAACCATTTCTAAAATGTTCATACTGCCAACGCCAAACTCTACTACGACCCTCGGCGGTTTAGATGACTGAATCCTAGATTCATTCGAGAGCAGAACACAGTACATTTGAAGCCTTTTGAAACGCAGGTGTCTTCTCAGCCATGGTAATTTTTTTCTCTTCCGTTCCATGAGTCACACTGCTTTGCACGGACGTCTTGCAGAGCATTGTGTATAACTTACCTCAAAACAGTGCCTTTCTGGAGGAATGGAACAGCATCCTACAGCAATACGGTATGAAGTGTCACTCTCCGACGAAATTAACCGGCGTACACCAAAATTAGTACTTAGATGGGGTGTCCAAATTGTGATGCAGTTCTGAAGCACGTCCGTAGGTGAATTTTCCCCTTTCTTCAATATTAATTTGGATTCTTTTTTTATCTTGAAATATATATGAATTAAAAATGCTACTTTTCAACGAAGTGAAAAACAGTGAGGGAAAAGATGCTATTGCCGTCGAGGTTATAGTTTACGATTTTTTCATATTGAGTCACAAAAAGCAAAAACAAAAAAGGTTTAATATTCATTTTCCAGTTCCTCGAACGCAGCCTTTTTTTTTTTCGAAAGATATTTCTTGTTTAGTTTAGTTTAAACATATTTTATTCATCAGTATATAACAATCCACAGCAAACAATATAATCATATTACACATATACTGAAGAAATGGATCAGAACGGAAGCTGAAACTTATAAAGTTCTTTGCCAAATTCCGGTCAACGGTTATATATCATGATGATTTCGATGAGAATAATTTCAGAGTAAACAAGAAAAAGTTGATGCAAAGCATCAAAGTCGCCGCCAAAAATTTTGTTTAATGCTGCAAGAAATCCAGGACAAGTAAGTAAATGTCAGTTCTCATCAGCAGATTTTTTAACACATTATGAAATTGATGTGACTGTGAATCTATATCAAAACTTGTCTTCTGTTACAATTTTGAACATAACTGAAAAGTGGAATAAGAGGAAACTGTACCAATAAAATACGAAAGCTCTGGGTAAAAGGAAAGAATGCTTGCAATCAACACAGGCCTCCAAAACCGTTTTGATATCAATCACAGGGTTGTACTGGTAAAAGTTGGGGTGTTTTGTGTATAGGTTCAAATTGATGAAACATTAGAACAAGAACAAGAGCATAATGATCACGTGATAGAGAATGACCACCTGAGAATCTAGAAGTACAGCCTCGACCAATGGAAACAAGGCATTTATTTGGGTGAGTCCATTCTCACGAATAGCGAAAATAAAAGTATTAATTGGGCGGATTTTATGATGTTGTAAGTATTAACAGAACAAAATTAGTATCAGTATTGTACACTTCGTACTTTAAGAATGAATTAAAAAGCCAGTTTTAGGCGAAATAGAAAGATTCCTTGTTAACCTTAACACCCCTATAAAAAAGAAATCCCATTGCCCATGTCCTAACTCGAAAAACTATTAAAAATGAGTCGCGCGCTTCTGCGCGGCGACTAATAAAGTAGAAAGACAACAAAACTAATAGACAAAAACATCAAAAGCAGAATGGTGTCGAGCGTTAATTATAAAGATTTTCACTGCCGATATATATAGGCTAAGGGCTGCGGTAACTTCCAGCTTGACCATCATCTCTTTTTTTAAAAGGAGTAAATGGTGACATAAATCATAATTAAACCTTTCCCAAACGACAAATTTTGGACTGGTCCAAATTGAAAGAGTTTGCAGACGACGATTCTAAATTTGATGAAAATGGCAGAAAGTTCTCAAAAAGGGTAGAAAACACTGTGGGAAAAGGAGAAATTGCTCGTTATGAGCAATTTCTCCTTTTCCCACAGTGTTTTCAAAAGACTTGTACTGCACGTGAAAACCAGGGTTTGTTTGGGAAAGGGTTAAAGGGAATAGTAGAAGATGAAATAAAATGAATAAAAGATAATGCACAAATACGGTTTCACAGTAAATACAAAGAGGGACAGTAAATGGTACACATTCAACGTTAATGCGAAAACATAAAACTTACGTACTGCTAGTAAATCTTCTACTGTTACGGATATATGTATGCATCGCACTAAATATTCTTTGATTGTCGAGAAGGCTAATATTTGCATCCCCGAAAAGAATAGTATGAAGATTTAAGTGTTGTAATGCTATATAGGCTGTGACTTAGACTAAATTTTAAGTCACGATAAAATAAACAGTCTAAAAAGGAGTGTTGTGTCGATTTTCAAGACAGCACCGCATCTACAGAGAGATGATTGCACCATTTTTTTAAGTCCAGATGTTCATTAAGACTGCAGCATCTGTTACGTGAGTAGATAGGATAATACTCGATCTGGCTCACCCCCCCTCACCCCCCTCACCCCCCTTATACAACAAAATAAGCTTAGATCCATGTTCTATCTTAACCCTCACCAAATTTCATGTAACACGCCCTCTAAGCCGCATGCTCATAAAATTATCAAAACCAATAGGTGAAGCATTCATAATTAAATTAAACTAACCTCTATCTTAATCCTTTTACCTTTAATTCAATTATTATAACACATCAACCCCCCACGCGGTAGATGAAAAATTTTCGAAAAAAAAAAAATTTAATTTTTAAAAAAAAAAAAAAAATTTCATCATCACGCGTCATTGCATCAGTTAATCATTGCATCAGTTAATCATTGCATCAGTTAATCATTGCATCAGTTAACCAACAAACCCATCAACCAGACAATCACTTACATCAGTTAATCATCGGAACCCCCCATCAACCAACGCGTCATTGCTTCAGATACTGAGTTACTCAGAAATACCGAAATATTGAGTCAATGAGTTACTGAGATACCGAGTTGCTCAAGACAAACTCTTACATCAGTTAATCATCAGTTAACCCCCCATCAACCAACGCATCATGCAATGGCTAGCCAGTTTATAACCTTTGGGTGGGTTGGGATTTTGGTAAAAAAAAATTAAAAAAAATCGCTTGCCATGATTAAATAAAAATTGAATTTAAGATTAAAAATTTCTAAGTAAAAGTAGGTAAAATAATGACAAGTTTTACTGAAACTAGTGAAAACATGAGTGATAATAATGATAACAATGGTGTCGTCATACGATCACAAGAAGAGTTTGATGACTTGTTTTATGAAGAGGCAAGCATCATCAACGGTTTGTTTGAAAGTAGAGCAGAGGATATAATAGCAAAAGCAATAAGAAATCTTACCCGCTACTTTAACGCTGTGAAAGAGGAGGATCTTCAGTTTAGGTTAGATGATTTAAAAAACGACATAGCTTTAGATACAGATGTTGATGAGATAAGAGAACGGATGGAGGAAACTTTAGACAATGTGTTTGAGGATATAAAAAATGATGTTAAATATGCTTTAAATGATGAACATTCATATTTAGACAAGGATTGTGATGTTTTTAAAAAACAAATAATAGAGAAAGTAGCTGATGTGTTTGATGAATAAGACTATAAAAAAACATGTTAAAATAGGACTTAAATAATAATCCATGGTATATATTTCATCTTAAGATGATATATAACCCATATTAAAAGAGAAATATGGAAAAATTAAAGGAAGAAATAGAAGCAAGTAAAACTGTAAAAGACAAACAGGTAATAGACGAATTTCAATTAAGAGCATTTAATGAAATTAGTCATAAATATGATTTATTTAAAGAAATAACAAACAGAGCATGTGTAGCATTTTCCGTAGAGGAAGAAGAATACAAACATGTGGAAAATCTGGAAAAAGAATTTAGAGAACTAGAAGAGTTTTATAAAAAAATAAGTAAATATACTTACTACTTAACTAATAGTATATACGGTGGTGTAATGCAAGAATGGTTTGATAAAAATTGTGAATTTGCAGACGAATGTTTCTATCTAGATCATCTAATATCTGAAAGAGAAGAACTAGAAAACGGTTTAATAAACATTGATGAATAAAAAAAAATTTAAAAAACATTTTTAATTTTTTATTCCTTTGATAGAAATAAAAAATTGAATTACTCTTAAAAGTTCCAGCATACATTGTTAGTTAAAGAACCAGAGATATATAAAACATGAATAAATTTGCTAGTTTACATACAGAAAAAGAAGAATTACTTAAAAGTAATTTTGTTTTTGGCTCTTTAAATGATTATAGCATTCTAGAAATAATGGAGTATTTGGATGATTTTATTAAAAAAGTTATAGGTCGAGTTAATGAAAATTGTGGTAGTAAAGAACTTAGTAATATTTGTAGTATTATTGATAAAAAAAAGAAATTTAAAGGGGAAAGCAAAAAAGATGAAATGATAAATTTTATTGATGAGTATATAAAAAATAAATATATTTTAATGAAAAAGAAAGCTACTTTATTTTATAATGAGGAAGAAAAAAAAACTAATAAACGTCATTTAAAACTAAGAAGGAAAATAATATTTAATTTTAAAATGATAGGTACAATTTATGGTGTAACAGTATTTACAGCAAGTTCTTCTAACGGATTTGTAAAATACAATGCAAAACCAGATAAACAGTTGAAAGCTGTGGTGGAAGAAGACATTGTGGATGAAATAGCAGAAATAGATTAACTAAAAAAAAATTTTCATAAAATAAAATGCTAGAACTAGAGCCAGATTTCAAGCAAAAGCTAAATGACCTACTTAAGGATAAATCAAATATTCATCCTATAAACACAAACAAAATCATTTACACAAATGGAACCGGTCTAATGCCCTATAAAAATCAAAGATGGTTTAGTGATATCTACTATTACTGCAGTAAAATGTTTTATGAACAACCTAAAGAAGATACTTTAAACATAACATTTTATGCTGGTGGTAACAACATACGCGTTAAACATCATTTTTACAGTAAAGATTTAACCAATTTGCTATCTCTCTTTAAACAAAGATTTATAGATTGTCCAAATGAACATAGTTTCCTTGAAAGTTGTATTAATGACATTGAAGAATATAGTATAAACTTTAAGTTTTTATAAATATTTAACCCTTTTTTGGGTTATATATTTTACATATCCAATTCTATCAATATAGCTACATAAGAATTAGTTACCTTTGGATTTTTTGATACAGTTTTAAAATTTATAACATCACATTGGTTGACCTCAATAGGAGGATTAAACTCTGTACAAGTACATAACTCATCACGTTTTTTAATAATATTTTTTCCAGTTTCAGCAGATGATATGGTTATTTCAAGTATACAATCATTATCATCTTTTGGTAAAGAAACTAATGTGCCGCGTAATATTCTTCCTGACGCGGATAAACAATAACCCCCCAATGCATGAGATGGACCGGCTAAACCATTACCAAATGAAAACTGAAAGCTGTTTTTCTTAAGTTCTCCCTTTTCCTCAGCCCACACGGTAATTATAGGTTTTGGTTTAATGCCTATTTTTTCATCTACGTAGGATTTTGTTGCTATATCTCTTTCTTCTACGGGAGCCACAGCATTTTTTATAGTAAAGCCTTGCATATTTATATCCGCAGCAGCTGTAAAGCTTCCATCAGGATTTTTTACAATGGCACCCCCATTATCAACATAATTTTTATTGACAGCAGAATCACGGTCTATTGGATTTGGTAAGCCGGTAAGTGGATGAGTGTTCATATCTATTTTACCAGCTGCTAAGAAAACCCCAGCTTGGTTTTGTGATAAAGCTCTTTTTCCTGCGGTGGCCGTCTTAACAATGCTATTTACATAAAACTTATTTGCAACTTGTCGATTATTTATAGGTGAAGCAACATCATTAATCCTCCATCCACCCATAGAAATGTCACTACTTGATGTATATGCATCACCATCATGAATAAATGCGCGATTAGCATAATCTACGTATCTTTTTGTAGCAGCATCCATCGGGGATGCAGGATCTATAAGATCCATTAAATGATACCCCTTCATGCTTATATCTGCAACAGCAGACCAGGTACCATCTTGTTGTTTTCGTATTGCATTAATACCATCTACATATCTTTTTGTAGCAGCTTCACTGGGCCCCTCAGGTTCATCTAAGTTTTTTATTTTATTAAAACCCATGTTTAGATACCCCTCTATATGATACCCCCCGTTTTCATCTAACAACCCTGAGCTACTACCATCAACATAACTCTTAGTAGCAACATCCTGAGGATTTACTGGATTACTAACCCTCGTTAATGTGTTACCATCCATATTTATGGAACCGGTAACAGTGGTTGTTCCATCTTTACGTAAAAAGTTGTTAGTAATGTAAGCAAGTGATACCCCATCACCACTTGTTTTAACATCATCCATTCTTCCAAATTTATCAACAGGCATTTTTAATATTACTAAAAAAGTTTATTTAAAATATCTTGAAATTTATTACCCAAGCACAATTCTTTAAGAATGTACAAACATAAATGTCCACAAAATACTTCACCTGCTTGTTGTAATTGATCTGTATTGTAATGTAATGGACTTTTTAAATAATCTATAATTTCGAGAGGTGGTTGAATACCATAACTATCAAAATAAATTTTTTTCTTTCCATCTTTAAACCAAGCAACCCAATGTGTACCGGGTCCATCAGTAGCATCAAGATTAAATATACCACATTCTTTATTTCTTACTTTTTTAGGTAGGGTATCTCTTAAAAATATTCCTCTAAAATTTTTTATTTTTAATTTTTTTACGGCATCCTCAAGCTCAAAATTGCTTAAAGGTTTATTTGGTAAAGTTATATTATCAATTAAAATATCTTTCATTTTTATATAGTTAAATATTTACAATGGCACCGTTATCAACCCATGAATTAAACTCATCAGAATAACCTTTCCACTTTACAAGAGATTTCTTTTTACCTTTTTTAATAATCTTTTCTATCCTATACACCTCTTGACTCGTTTTTTGTAGTTCAGGCTCATAAAAAGAACCTTTTATTTCTTCACCATTTAAATCTTCAATCTTATACGTTATAGGCGTCGTTTGTTTTACTTCTGAAACTGTAAAAACCTCTTCAGTCCATCTCGTTGTATAACCTTTTTCAAAAGTCTTTTTCTTTTTACTTATCCTTACTTTGTCTCCAACAGAAAACTTTGGTTTGATATCCTCCCTTACTTGATCATAATCAGGATACAATGTTGTCCAAACTTTATTTTCATTCTTCTTCTTACTTGCTTCATTTGGTGTCATCTTAATAGAAGAATGTCTCGTGTTGTTGTATTCCTTAACAAGATTTTGTAATACATCAATATATACATTTGTTGAGTGAGCAGAGAAATACTTCCACATTTTTTCTTTCATTGTTCTAATCCATCTCTCAACAACGCTTGATTTTTCTTCATTTTCAGTAGAATACAATTCAACCAAATCTTTAACATCTTTGTTATAAAACTCTTTACCTTTATCTACCCACATTTTCTCAGGCTTTCTTTTCTTAAAAATACTCTTCAGTGCAGCAGAAACAGATTTTCCTGTTTTATCCTTTAATGGGATCAGCCAACCATATTTTGAAAAGATATCAATGACAGCAAGAAGAAATTTTACTCCATGATTAAGTTTAGAAAATGCTTGCATATCTACTAAATCTGCTGCCCATATCCTATCGATACCATTTACTCTAACTCTCCTTTTCTTAAATTTTCTTTTTACAGGTTTATGTAATTCTTCTGCTAGCATTATATTTTCTAAATTTTTTTTTTACCGACACCCATACCAAATCTTTTCTTGGTTCCTATCAATGAGGAAACCAATCCTCTTTCCATTCTTTCCTTAATAGTTGGATTATAGATACCTTTTAACTCTTTAAGCATATTAGCATCACATACATCATTACGTGTTTTAGTATCATTATGCTTAAGATAACAGATATCATGATGATATGCTGCCTTGTCAACATGATTTACGGGCTTTGACCAATCTTTTGGTGTTAAGTCAGGATTTAATCTTTTCTTTAACTTGGTACCGGGACCAGTAAAATTATGACCAGGTAAATGCATTTCAACAGGTAAGTTATTGATTGCTTTGTTTAACAATGAACCACCTTCTTTTTGTTTAACAAATTGTGTTTTAGTTGTACCACAAATAGCACATTTTCCTCGCACCATATTTTTACCATTTTTACTTACCGTACAATTTAAATCTGTAGTATCAGTTTTCTTTTTACATTTAACGCAATACATTTTTTATATATTAAAATAAATTTTTTTTAATTAAAATAAATTTTTTTAATTAAAATATGGATATTGTTAATTTATCTTGGAATGAAACATTAGCAAAAAGATTTAACCATCCCCTTTTACCTAGGAGTATCAGAGGTTTAATAGTAGGCAAATCAGGATGTGGTAAAACTACACTTTTACTTAACCTTTTGTTAAGACCTGAATGGTTAGATTATAGTAACTTATACGTTTTTGGTAAAAGTTTGTTTCAACCAGAATATCGAATACTTAAAAAAGCTTTTGAAGAAAAAATACCAAAAGAATACATATTAAGGTTGTTTTCACTTAAAGATGAAGTTCAAAATCAAGATATTTCACCTACAGCATTAGTTGAAGAATGGGCAAAAACAATTAAGGAAAAATCTGATATCAATTGTGAATTTTTTGAATATGCTAGTGATGTTCCTGATCCAAGAGATTTAAATACATCAAATAAAAACTTAATGATATTTGATGACTTACTTTTAGAAAGACAAAACAAGTGTGAAAACTATTATGTAAGAGGAAGACATAGTAATGCTGATTGTTTTTATCTGGCACAAAATTATTTTAGACTACCCCGTCAAACTATTAGAGAAAATGCTAACTTAATATGCTTGTTTAGACAAGACTTAAAAAATCTTAATCATATTTATAGTGATCATGTAGGAGATGATATGACTAAAACAGAGTTTATCAATTTTTGTAAAAAATGTTGGGAAATACCTCATGGTTTTGTTGTGTTAGATTTAACTAAGAACCGTAATGATGGAAAATATAGATGTGGTTTTGATAACTTTTACATACCACGAAATTACAAAGATTACAATTAAAAAATATATTTTCATTAAAATATATTTTACAAATTTATAAAATGGAAGTAGAATTACTTGAAAAGATAGTAAAAAACACTAACCATAAAACTTCATTTCAAATTATCGTAAGCGATAACAAAACAGAGTTTAAAACAAGATTTACTCCTCCACTTCTATTAGAAAAAGATAAAGAATATGAAATAGCGTTGGTTAACCTTGAAACTTACTATTCATTTCCTAATATTGATGCAAGCAATAACATTTTTGTTTATTCACCTGACAATGGTACGTCATGGGTAAAAATAAGAATACCTGAAGGAAGTTATGATCTAGTTGATATTAATGATGTAATTCAACAAGAAATGAGAAAAAAGGGTCATTATGATGCTGTTAATGAAGAATATTATATTAGCATCTCAGCAAATACTAATACTTTAAAGTCTATTCTTGTTATAGAAAATGGATATCAGGTTGATTTTAACCAACAACATTCTATTGCTAAAATATTAGGATTCTCTCGTGCTAAATATACACAAGGATTTCATGAATCAGAAAATGTAGTAAATATTCTTAGTATTAATAGCTTACTAGTTAATATAGATTTAATTTCAGGTAGTTATGTTAACGGTTCACAAAAAAATACAATTTATAGTTTTTTTCCAAATGTATCACCAGGATATAAAATTATAGAAAACCCGGTAAACCTTGTTTACCTTCCATTAACATTAAATGAAATACATAATTTAAATGTATCAATTACAGACCAAGATGGAACATTACTCAATCTTAGAGGGGAAAATTTAACAATTAGATTTCATTTAAGAGAAGCAAGATAGATATAAAAAATGACAAACTATATTAACGCTAAAATAAATATATCAGACGGACAAAAGGAAAAAATTTTACATTCTTTTAGAAACAAAGCTCCTGCAAGTATTCGTTTAAAGCATGAGGATATTCATGGTAAAGATGTAATAGCATTAACCAAATCACAAGTAAATAAACTTACAAAAGCTTATAAAGCTGGTAAGGGGGCAACGTTTAGAATGTCAACTAAGCAACTTAAGCATAATATGAAAGTAGAAGGTGGATTTTTACCTCTATTAGCGGGATTAGCTTCATCAGTTCTACCTACATTAGCAAGAACCGTTTTACCTGCTATAGGAGTTGGTGCACTATCTGGTTTGGCATCTTCAGGAGTTCAAAAAGCAATGGGTAATGGTTTGTATCTTAAGAAAGGTGGTTGCGTCTGTCAAGTAGAAACTGATGGTGAAGGTTTATTTCTTGGTCCAGCAAAGGGTAACGGATTGAGTTCCGTTGGTGATGGATTGTATTTAAAACAAGGTGGAAAAATTTATGATGGAAAAGGTCTTCTTTTAGGACCTAATAGCCCATTTGCTAATATTCCTATATTAGGAGCAATATTGTAAATTAAAAAATGAATGTACATAAATTTGGAAATGGAAAACATAAAATAGTTCAACCAAAAACTATTTTTTGGAAACCTGTAGAAGTTAAGTATCCAGCTAAAAAAGTTAATCCTGTTACATGGGATATTTTTACCCAACAACCGTTAGTAATAGAAGGAGGACAAACGATGACGTTAGCCTTAGGTATGGGCTTCAATATGAGTAAAGGTTTTGTTTTAGCTTCTCTATCTTATAATCTTAAACTTAATCAATTATCTATTACAAATGAAGTTACGTTAGAAGAAGTGGATGACATGGTTGCAACAATTACAAACAACTCTGGTAAAATAAAAAAAATACAAGAAAACACCTTTTTGTGTCGTCTTTACTATTCTATTTAAAAAATATGTTGTTGTTAATAAAATGGAACTAAAAGAAAAGATTTATCCAGAGTTACCAGAAGCACGAAATATACCAAATGCACCATCATTAGAGCCAGTAATAACTGCAAGAGACAATGGTCAATCATTCAGGTTACAAAAGATATCAGAAATTCAGACTTTTCTAGAAAATGAAGTTAAGGAAAGAGAGCAACTAAGTAAAAAATACTTGAAGATTAGTAAGAATGTGGACAATGTAGAAGCTGGACTAACCGTTATAGCACTGGGTGCCGGAGCAGGGGGAATCGCTTTACTATCAACCGTAGTAGCGATACCTGCAACTATGGTTCTAGAAGGCTGTGCTTTAGTTGTTGGGTTAGCCGCTTTAGTGGGTAAGTTTGTGGTTAGAAGAAGCAGAACAAAATCTGAAAAACATCTTCAGATTAAAATGTTGGCTGATTCAAAGCTAAACACACTACTTACACATATATCAAAAGCAATAACAGACAACAAAATAGATCATTCAGAATTTACTTTAATTATGGAAGAATTGGAAAAATACAAACAAATGAAGGAAGAAATTAGAAGTAAGTCTAAGAAAAAAAGCAAGCTAGAGGAATCAGAGAGTTTAATAGAGAAGGGGCGAATAGAAGCACGGGAGGAATTCAGGAGGCTTGTAGAAAGGCATTCAAATTAAAACTAAAACCACCCAAGTTTAAGTGTTCTTGTGCGTGTGAGATAAACAATACAAATTAAAAAAATTTTTTACTTTTTAAAATATGTCATTTTTGAAGATCCGAGACCCTTTGAAAAGGGAATTGATAGTAAATGATTTTCTTGCACTGAAGAAAAGAATTCGTGATAATCAGCTTGCAGAGAGAACCGGGGATATCGAATTACAAACAGACCTTTCAAAGTTTTTTAAACCTATTACAGAAACACAAAAAGCTGCAACAAAGGAAATTACAGAAGGGCTTAAACCTATTATAGAGGGGATTGAACGGTTGCCACAGGCTATTACATTTCCTGCCTTTCCTTCTATAGAAGCTAAAAAAAGTGATGGCCTTACTGATGAAGAATTAGAAGAAGTAAATTGGTTTAGGGATCAAATGGAAAAAGAAAGTGATCCATTATTGCTTATTGGACCAGAAGCAACAAAGCAACTAAGAAGATATACAAATAAGGATGAAGCTGATACAACTTATGGGATATATGATAAAAAAGGTAAATTTTATATTGGCAGTGAGGAAGTTGAAATTTTAGGAGATGATCTTTTAACTGCAAAAAAAATCTATGAAGGCACACCTGGTATGTGGGAGTTAATTGTAGCTAAAAGACCAGACAGAGATAAATATACTGACGAGGATTTTGATAATTACAAGGAGTTAATGTTAAAATCTGGCACTCTTCATCGAGATAATAACAAAAATAGTCATTTACCAAAAAGCAGTAAAGCATTTAAATGGAGAAAAATTCTTAAAGATTTTTGGCTTGATAGGCCCATCGGAAAAGGAATTACCATTATCCCATCTGACCCTAACGCACTATTAGAAAGATTAGACCTCTTAATGGCGAGTAAAGGAGCTGGTAATACAGGTGTGAGAAATGAGCTTGTAAGTATTTGTGATGAATTAAAAAGACAGCGTGTTTTAAATGCAAAAACTTATAAAAAATTAATGTCTATACTATAAAAATGATTACATCACAAAAGAGAGGATTTAAAAGAAATTATGCTTATGGAGGAGCAGGAATATTTGATACTTTAGCCAATTTTCTTACAAAATTCTTTACAAGCAGCGCAGCTAAACAAATTGCATCTTCAGCAGTTGATGTTGGTAAGAGCGTAGCTAAGGAAGGAGCAAAGAAAGCGTTAGAGGTTGGAAAGACGGCAGCAATTGATGCAGGTAAAAAGTTAGTTCAAAAGGCTTTAACACCAAAATCTAAAAAGATTATAGAAAAATATACTCAAAAGCCTACTACAACAACACAACCTGCAATGCAAAATGTTAATACCTTAATAGATGGTAGTGCCATTGCTATTCAAGATTTAGTTAAAAAATTAAATAGTAAGGGTGGTGGAGTTAAAGTATTATGAAATTTAAGTTAAGTAAATTATTACATTAAATAAAAAAGAATGTCAAATTTAAAATTTAATTTAACACATTATGAAAAATACAACACAAAAAAGGTTAGTATCCTTTATGCAAATTTTAAACTTGATGAAGATTGTGAAGTAATAGATAGTAGTAGTACCGAATACAACTATAATAAGGTTGTTTTAAAATTGTCAAATGAAAAAGCTGATATCATTAAGGAATTTGAAGAAGATGTAAATCAATATCTAAAAAAAAATAATATGTCTAAGGTAACCATACTTTATGGAAATAGAATTTATCTAAAAATGAAAAAAAACCTTTCAGTAGAAAAAATTAAAAATATTAAACTTAAGGGTGTGTATGTAAATGATGAAAACAAGTCATTCCCTCAACTATGGGCAAATTAATTTAAACAATTATAATTTGACTTAAAATTATAATTGCATATAATAAAAATGGATATTTTAAATATTAAAGCACCGATTTTAAAAGATGATAGTATTGATGAATATGAGTATTATGAATATCTGCCTATTACAGGAACCAATCTAAACAACGATGGAGGAAATATAAGGATTGATATTGAAACTCAAGATATTTTTTATCATCCTTCAGAATCATATTTAGAAATTGTAGGTAAATTAGTAAAAAAAACTGATGGGAGTGTTTATGGAGCTGCCGATGTGATTACCTTAATAAATAATGGAATAATGTATCTGTTTAAAGCTATCAGATATCAACTTGGTGGACAAGAGATAGAATACAATATTTACCCTGGTACGTCTACAACAATGCTTGGGTTGTTAAAATACCCAGATGACTTTTCTAAATCACAAGGGTTAAACCAACTGTGGTATAAAGATACTAGTGATGCAGCTGATGTTAATAATACAGGTTTTAAGATAAGAAGGGATTATATTTTTAGTTCAGATCCGGTTGGAACATTTAGTTTTAGGATACCATTAAAACATATATTTGGTTTTTGTGAAGATTATAACAAAATTTTATATGGTATGAAACAAACTTTAACCTTAACAAGAGATAATGATGATGATGCAATTTATAGAGTTGGTGGTACCGATGAAGGTAAAGTTGAGTTACAGAAGGTATCTTGGTTTATGCCGCATGTAACACCAGAAGATAGTCATAAGATGCAACTTTTTAAAATTATTGAGAAGAAAGAAAAATTCCCGGTTGGATATAGAATGATACAAAGTGATAATATATCTGTCCCACAATCAACCAGTTTTACTTGGAGGTTATCATCTAAATCATCTCCTGAAGTACCACGGTTTTTAATTGTTGGTTTTCAAAATGGAAGAAATGATGATCAGGAAAAAAACCCAGCTATATTTGACAACTTAAGAGTTAAAAATATTTATGTAATGTTAGGTTCAAAAAAATATCCAATATATGATCATAATATAAATTTTAGTACTAATCAAATTAGTAGAATATATAGTGAAGCTGCTTCATTTAGAAAAAAGTTTTTTAACATGGATGAATTAGTATCAAACCCTAATATTACTACTTCTGATTACAAAACCCTTTATCCTTTGTTTGTGTTTGATTTAAGTAAACAAAGTGAAAGACTTAAGTATTCTGTTACTGATATTCACATTAAAGCAATATTTGAAGGACCTCCTGGCGCAGACGCCGTAGCTTATGCAGTTTTACTTAGTGATAGGTTAATTAACTTCCAGAGTGATGGGAATAAGATGAGTGTAGTATATTAAGTAAATTTTTACTTAAATAAAATGAAAAAGGTTGCTGATTTTAAGAAAATATTGACAGATAACAATATTAAGTGGTATTCCTATTGGAACAAGAAAAAGTATATTGATGTGTTAAAAGAGCATGGTTTGTATCCTGAAGAGGAAGAAAAAAAATTTTTAAAAAAAATTCCTAATTATGAAAGATTAAAGGATATTGCTAAAAACCCAAAGAGGGTTACCTTAAAGGATGTTGAAACTGAAGAGGTGAAAGAGTTTCCATCAATTTACAAGGCTTCTAAGTTTATAGATAAATGTCCACAAACGATTGAAAACTGGAATGGTAGAGTATGGAAAGGTAAATATAGAATTGATATTTTTTAATTTTATTATTTATGAAAAAAATAATAAAATTTGACTTAAGGAAAGAATATTTTATTTAAAAAAAATGGATCGTCAATTTGATAGATATAATGTAACTGGATTAAGAAATCTAGCAAGGGAAAGGGGATTAAGAAGATACTCAAGGCTTAGACGTGATGAACTAATAACTCTTTTGATTAATACGGGACCCTCAATATTAGATAGGGATACCGTTGCAATTGATGCTCCAATATTACAACCAACGCCCTATATACCACCAAGACAAAGACTGGTCACTTCACCAACTACTTCAGTTAATGATTTGCTAAGGAGTTTAGAAAATGTAAGAGTAGAACAACCAAGTATAACACCAGAACTTAATGCTTTAAAAAATAAAATAAAAAGTATATATGATAAATTGGATAAGATAAACGTAATAAAAAGTAGATCTGCCTTAAAAGAATATGCAACTGAACATAAAATAGAAGGAATACCTGTTGCTTCACCACAAAAGTTTTTAGAACTAACATATTCATCAATTATAAATCTTTTAAATAGCATGCGTGGTCAAAAAGTAAAATTAAATCTTCAGTGTATTATGAGAAGAGAAGAAGGTAATAATGAACAAATAGTAGAGGCTAATTTTTCTTCTAAAAACAAAGATGGTGAAGGTAATGATTATGAGATTAATTTACAAGGAACAAATGTAATAGAATTATACTATGAAATGGTAAATAGAATTTTAGAAAATTTTGTTAATTTTGTTTCAAGTGGTAGTGGGTGGGATTTTGTTAGTGTGGTTCATTTAAAGTTGCATAGTGTTATTTATGATCCATTAAGAGCAGGTGATTGGTTACCCCTACCTAAGTGGATTGCTAATAAAGAGGCATGTATTAATATGAAAAATAAGGATGATGAATGTTTTAAATGGTGTGTTTTAAGGCATTTAAATCCAAAAAATGATAATAAAGAAAGAATTGGTGATTTAAAATCTAAGGAAAATAGCTTAAATATGAAAGGAATTAAATATCCTGTTTCTTTACAGGATATAGATAAGTTTGAAAGACAAAATCCAACAATTAGCGTTAATGTTTTTGGGATAGTAGAAGGTAAGGAAAAAATCAAACGTATTAGAGCTATAAAAAGTTTAAAAGAAAATCATATAAATTTGTTATATATTGAAGATGAAGAAGAAAAAACACATTATGTTTTAATAAAAAATATTAATGCTTTACTGAGAACACAAACTGCCTCTAATAATAATGTAAAGTATTGTATGCTTTGTATGAATCATTTTGGTAGTGAGAAACTTTTAGAAAAGCATATGGAGCTTTGTAAAGATCATGATGGAGTTGATTTAATAATGCCTAAGTTTGATCCTGAAAATCCTGAAGAAATTTTTATAAAGTTTAAAAACTATTGTAGAAAAATACCGGTACCATTTGCAGTTATTGCTGATTTTGAATGTATATTACAAAAAATAGAACCACAACAAAAAAGTAATACTATTGAAACACAAAAGCATATACCTGTAAGTTATAACTATTTAATTTGTCCTTTTAATGATGAAATTATGAAACCAGTATTAAGAGGATATGTAGGTGAGGATGCCGAAAAACATTTTATAGATACTTTAACTAAGGATGTTAAACAACTTTATAAAGAATTTTATAAAAACCCAGTAGAAATAGAAAAATTAACAGAAGATAAAGTTAGAAAACATAAAAATGAAGTAAAATGTTGGATATGTGGTGGTAAATTTACTCATGAAAATTATAAAGTAAGAGATCATTGTCATTTTACTGGTAATTATAGAGGTGCCGCACATAATGAATGTAATCTTAAAGCAAAAGTTCCAAATTTTATACCTGTTATCTTTCATAATTTATCTGGTTATGATGCACATATTTTTATTAAGTATCTTGGTAAAACTAGTGGTAGAATTGATTGTTTACCTAACACAGAAGAAAAATATATTAGTTTTACAAAACATCTTATGGTAGGAAATAAAAATATTAAATTAAGATTTCTTGATAGTTTTAAGTTTTTAGCTAGTAGTTTAGAAAAAATTGTAGAAAATTTAAAAGATGAAAATTTTAAAAATTTAAAGTATTATTTAAAAAAACATCGTGGTGGTTATACAGAAGAAAAATTAAAATTGTTAAGTAGAAAGGGTATCTTTCCTTATGAATGGATGGATAGTTTTGATAAGTTAAAAGAAACACAACTACCACCTATAGAAGAATTTTATTCAAGCTTAAATGGAGAAGGAATTGAAGAAAAAGATCTAACACACGCGTTAAAAGTGTGGGATGTTTTTGGTTGCAAAACTATGTCTGATTATTTACAACTATACAATGAAACAGATGTTGTACTTTTAGCTGATATTATGGAAAACTTTAGATTTTCTATGCATAAAGAATTTGACTTAGATCCTGCTTGGTATTATACTTTACCTGGATATGGATGGGATGCTATGCTTAAGGTAAGCGAAATAAAATTAAAAAAACTTACTGATATTAATATGCTTAACTTTTTTGAAGCATCAAAAAGGGGTGGCGTTTGCATGACAAGTATTAGACATTTTGAAGCAAACAATAAGTATATGGGTGATGAGTATGATTCAACTAAACCTAGTATATATGGGTTTTATATTGATAAAAACAGTCTTTATCCTTGGGCCATGAGTAAGCCTTTACCTGTAAACTATTTTAAGTGGATGACTAAAGAAGAATTAAATAATTGGGAAAATTATCCGTGTACCCTGGAGGTTGATTTGGAGTATCCTAAAGAGTTACATGATTTGCATAATGAAATGCCTTTAGCAGCAGAAAAATTAAAAGTTAGTAAAGTAGAAAAGTTAATACCAAACTTAAATGATAAGGAAAAATATATACTTCATCATGAAGCTTTAAAGACTTACCAGAGATTAGGATTAAAAATTAAAAAAATACATCGTGGAATTAAATATCAAGAGAGTACCGCTATTAAAAAATATGTTGATAAGTGTGTAAATTTAAGAACACAAGCAAAAAAGGATAAAAATAAATTTTTAGATAATTTATGGAAGTTAGCAATGAATTCTGTTTTTGGTAAAACCATGGAAAATATAAGAAATAGAGTAAACATAGAATTAGTTAATGGTGAAAATAGTGAACGATTTAAAAAGTTAACAGCAAAACATAACTTTCATAATCATACTATATTTGATGAAAATTTGGTTGCTGTTCATATGAAAAAAACATGGATTAAATATGATAAACCAATTTATTTAGGAGTAAGTATACTCGATATTAGCAAAACAACTATGTTAGAAGATTATTATAAATATTTTAAAAATAAATTTGGTGAAGATAAAGTATTTATGTGCTATACTGATACTGATAGTTATGTTTTAAAAATAGAAACTGAAGATTTGTATAAAGATTTAAAAGAGGATGCCGATGATTTGTTTGACTTTAGCAATTATCCGAAAAATCATCCATTATATAGTGATAAAAATTGTAATGTGTTAGGTAAGTTTAAGGATGAAATGGAAGGAGATCTTTTAACTGGATTTGTAAGTCCAGGAGCAAAAACTTATGCTATGAAAAAATTTATCTTAAGAAAAGATAAAAATGGTAATGCGTTAACTGATAAAAATGGTATGTTTGTTTATGAAGATAGTTCATCAGAAACTAAAAAATGTAAAGGAGTTAAAAAGTCAGTAATAAAAAAAGACCTAAAATTTAAAACTTATAAAGATTGTTTGGATACTGAAAAAGATTTTTGTGTAACTATGGGAGGAATAAAAAGTAAACTTCATGAATTAACTACTATAAAAATGAAAAAAATAGCATTAAGTTTTGAAGACGATAAAAAGGGGTTGATACTGAGGGATGGTAGTTATAGAACTTTATCATGGGGTCATTATAGATTACAAGGATTAACAGAAGAAGAAAGAAAAATGTATGAAGCACAGGGAGCAAGACCAAAAATAAAATAAAAATTTTTATTTGTTAATAAAACAAATAAAAATAAAATTTTTTAATTTTTATTCACTTCATTGTTGTTTATTATATCTTCAATAATACGTAAATTATCTATGGTATCCAATATCTCCCTTCTTAATAATATTATTCCTTGTCTTTTCTTACTTTGCTGTAAATCTGTATATTTTTTTACTTTGTTTTTTACTAGTTCATGAATGTTATCAATTTCTAAAAGTATTATTTGTTTCATTTTTTCATTTCTATCTTCAGTTTTAACTTTTTCTTTTTTTAAATAACTTATTGCTCTCTCTAAACATTTATTGCTTACATTTTCTTTTAATTTAGTAACAATATTATCATTTATTTTACTGCTAACCATAGGTAAATCCACTGTATTTATTAGTCTATACATTGAATCATCTCTAACAAAAGTCAACTGCCCTCTATTTGTTTGTCCTAAAGCTTTTCTTTTGTTATTCATCTTACGTAATACATACATATTGCTAAAATTTTTTGTTTAATTCATTTTTTTTTCACCATAATCCCAACCCACCCAAAGGTCATAAACTGGCTAGCCATTGCATGATGCGTTGGTTGATGGGGGGTTAACTGATGATTAACTGATGTAAGAGTTTGTCTTGAGCAACTCGGTATCTCAGTAACTCATTGACTCAATATTTCGGTATTTCTGAGTAACTCAGTATCTGAAGCAATGACGCGTTGGTTGATGGGGGGTTCCGATGATTAACTGATGTAAGTGATTGTCTGGTTGATGGGTTTGTTGGTTAACTGATGCAATGATTAACTGATGCAATGATTAACTGATGCAATGACGCGTGATGATGAAATTTTTTTTTTTTTAAAAAAAATTAAATTTTTTTTTTTTCGAAAATTTTTCATCTACCGCGTGGGGGGTTGATGTGTTATAATAATTGAATTAAAGGTAAAAGGATTAAGATAGAGGTTAGTTTAATTTAATTATGAATGCTTCACCTATTGGTTTTGATAATTTTATGAGCATGCGGCTTAGAGGGCGTGTTACATGAAATTTGGTGAGGGTTAAGATAGAACATGGATCTAAGCTTATTTTGTTGTATAAGGGGGGTGAGGGGGGTGAGGGGGGGTGAGCCAGATCGAGTATTATCCTATCTACTTACGTGACCTAGCATGGATGACTTGCATTTTCCTGTCTCCAAAAAGTAAAGCTTTCGTGGAATAGGTTTATCTACATTTAAACGCTATATAAGATGACAGAGATTCAGCGTTCTTGATTTCATTTGGTTGATTGATCCAATCATTGATTACAGTTGGCAAAAATGATTTGCTATACAAGCTGGTTCTACATGCAATATTTCTCAGATTATTTGGTCTTCGAAGATTATAAGTTGAAGAATCGCCGACCGTTGGCGGAACAAGATTATTGAGATAATTTGGAGCAAGTCCATTTAACCTTTTATAGAAGAGAATGAGCTTGTGTTTGCGCCTTCGTTGACTTGGAGATTCCCAGCCAGCCTCCCAATAAAGATCAGCTATGGCAACAAGTTTAGTACAACCGGTAACTATCCGAGCAGCTTCGTTTTGCACTTTATCTAGTTGATCTAAAAATTAACCCTTGGGAAAGGTTGTCCCATATCACATCGCCACCTACCTGAGTGTTTATGGTATTTTACAGACGGAATCTCGGTAATTAACATAAAAAGACTGGGATGGTTGGGTTTAAAGCGTTTGCGAGATGTTACTAAGGATTCAGACTTTGATAGATTAAACTTGACCAACCACTTTTGTGCCCATCGAGAAATTTTGTCAATATCAGATTGTAAAATAGTTCAGCACCAGCTGAATCACCTACAACCACAGATAAACTAGTGTCATCTGCAAAAAATTAATGTTTGCCTGAATGTCTTCAACAATATCGTTAATATAAACAAAAAATAACAGAGGTCCTAAAATGGATTCCTGAGGCACACCGGCTTGTACATGGCACAAATTTGAAACGCCACCTGGCAGAACAACTCTTTGAAAACGATCGGAGAACTAATCAGAAAACCAGTTTAACAGTTTTCCACTGATCCCTGCTCTTCTCAACTTAAACAATATTCCTTTATTCAAGACTTTGTCAAATGCTTTGCTGATATCGAAAAATACAACTCTAAATTCTAAATCATCATCCAAAGCCTTACATATATTGTTATACAGACTAGTTACTTGATTAACAGTAGAATCACCAGGCATGAAACCTGACTGATGTAAAGAAATTGTTATCCTTTAGATGATTATAACACGTTCCAAATTTTTTTTCAACGTTATTTAATAATGAAACTGGTCCGTAATTAGAAGGGAGGGACGGGTCACCGGACTTAAATATCGAGCATATATTGGATATTTTCCGTGAATTTGGAACAGACCTGACATTTAATGAGAAAATGAACAGTTGGGACAAATGTGGTGCTAATTGATCAGGTACTTCGATAAGAATTTTGTTATAATTTATGCCATCAGGACTAGAAGCTTTACCAGTTTGAAGAGTTTTAAGAACATCCAATACCTCAGACGGCATGACATCGATTGTATGTAAAGCATCATGTATGAAATGGAAACGTTCATCAGGTATGTTACTGAAAGAAACATCTATACATGGTTGATTTGCAAAATAAACGTTCAATATATTTGCTTTCTTATGATCATCAACAGTCAATAAATCAGTGGAAACATCAAAAGGGGGAGGAATAGATGGTGTGGTATGCGGAGATATCATGGACTTCAGAGTTTCCCACCAATCACGCGAAGATAGGTTACCAGATTTCAACTTCAAAGACAACCGTTCGTAATGATTTTATTTACTCTATCGAATTAATGAAATTACTCGATTCCTGACGGACTTAAATTTTGTCCAGTGTCTGGCATTGTTTGATAGTTTAGCTTTACTATATAACCTTTTACGACGACGGATTTCCTTTTTAATAGTCAGTGACAATTCATCCAGGGCGGTTCTTGCTGATTAACAATATTTTTTTTTTTTTTTTTGTTAGGAATAAACCTAAGCGCGTTTTCAGAAATAGTATTTGCTAAGTTTTCAGCATAAATGTTAATGTTACTGTCATATAAAGAATCCCAATTAAAATTAGCAAAACTATTTCTTAGCACATTGCAATTTTCTAGCTCATATTTCCAAATATTTCGATGGATATTTTCAAATTTGGATTTAAGGAAATTAAAAACGCCAAAAACGGGGCAGTGATAAAGCATTGTAAGACCGAGATATGGTTCTCCAACGCCAGTTGTAAGGACCGATTCTTCATTGGTAACGAAAAGTAGGTCAATGGTTGATATGGGATTTTCTGTGAAATGAGTTGGTTCGTCTATACATTGAATCATGTTGTATTCATTGCACAGGGATTAAATTTTACGGAGCTTGTGATGTTTCGTTACATTCAGATTGAAATCTCCTGTAGTAATTAACAGAGTAAAAAATCAAACACAGAGCGAACCTTACATTTTTTCGGCATGGTTGCGCCACTCGACCAAGTCCCTTTGATATCGGTATGCCATGCCGACGCGTCCGGTACTATTATATGTGTAAAATTACATACATGTGTTGTAATATTTAGTCTGACTGATTGTGAGTCCTTATGATCTCTTTGATTATATATGATTGAGATTTGTATTTCTATACGCATTCAATGGGAATGACAAATTAACTTGTTTGACACTCATACAGATTACCATATATATCAGATCTGTAGAGATCTGTAGCTGCGAATGCATAGAAAATTCGAGAGTCAGTTTTTTCCCAGACTGAAAAATATAGTAATAAGTTTTTTCCACTATTTATAAATCTCATCTGGCAAAAGCTGCAGCCGTATCATGCTTTTTGAGAGGAAAAATATACTATCTAGTTAACCCTTTAGCAAACGACAAACTATTAGACTGGTCCAAATTGAAATCATTTGCAGACGACATATTAAAAGTGGCCCGAGTGACGAAATTTGTTCTATATGTGGTAGAAAACATCGCGGAAAAAAGAGAAAAATGCTGGTTAATGGCATTTTCTCCTTTTGTCAACATTGTTTTCAAAGGCATTCTTCCTCGGGGTCGTTAAAAGTCGGGTTTTATGTGGTAGCATAACGCGTAAAAAACATGTATTTTATGATAGCATAGTATATTTTTCCTCTCAAAAAACATTATACTAACCCCTGTGGTAAAAGTCTTGGGACACAAAATTTGTACTTGTTACAAGCGCTTTAGAGAACATCGCCGATAACGCAGGCACACATCTTTATCCAAAGAGAACGGTTTGACTATGGGACGTTCTCTCAATGGTACGTAATGGCTGGGTACCAAAATGTACATGTAACGAACATGTATCCGGACAGTACTATTGACTGGCAGTTAGTAGTAGCAGTTGCTGGTAGTCGGGATTTCTCCATTTCCCACTATGTTTACTACCCATTAACACTTTTGATAGAATTTACTGAAGCGGGCCATGCTACATCTTAGTTGATTGTTATTTAAGTCTTTCATCCTTATTTCTATGCATCCATGTTAAGGCTGCACTGCAGTGGGGGTGGCACTGGCAGCCCAATCAAGTAATAAACAATAGGAAAGCACGTTCGCTAGCGCGCTATGTACGAGGATACGCTAATGTAAATGTGTTTCTAGGAAAATACTGGACAAGCATTTTTTCCTTTAACTACAATGTTTTCTTTATTTTGTGAGTTTCAAAGACAAATTCCTTCATTTGAGTCGTATTGTCGTCTGCAAATTAACTTGGACAAGCTCAAAATTTTGTCTTTTGGTAATTATTATGCATCTACTGATGACAAATTTATGGTATGCTTAAAAACCATGATGAAAATTGTTTGCTGCATAAATCTGTAATTTCAACATACATATGTGTAATTAACAATGCTTGTTGCACCTTTAATACTTATATGACAGTCTGTGTACCAACTAAGTACCGGTGTGTAACATAAAGATTAAGGGTATTCTGGTGTTTCGGAGGTATTTTGGTATTTCTGGCATAAGGCAGCTTGGGAAAAATGATGTGGGAAGTTCTGGTAAAAGGAACTCCAGGAAAACATGTAGAGGTATACTTGCTGCCACAAAATATCTGTATTGATATTGACAACAGCATGAAATACAAAAGAAAACAATTGATGAACCTTTTACCACACAATCCGGACTTTTAACGACCCTGTGAAAACATGCTTTTGAAAACATTATAGGAAAAGGAGAAAATGCTGGTAACCAGCATTTTCTACTTTTCCCCTAATGTTTTCTACCCTTCCCAAAACAAATTTCCATTTTTGAGTCACATCTGATTCATCGTCTGCAAATGCCTTCAATTTGGACTAGTCTAAAATTTTGTCGTTTAGTAAAGAGTTAAAGATCATCTAGAAGATTTGTGCTGGCCAGAGATCACATATATACACTTGATCCCTATGCTGTCTAATCTTGGTTACATTTGTAGATGTGGCTCAAATGGTGGGATCTGTCTTTGAAGACATTGTTAGGAAAGCAATAATGCTGTTAACCAGCATGTTGTCCTTTTCCAACAATGTTTTCAAAAGCTGTCTTTCTTAGGTTTATTCAATTTGGATCATTTCATAAAGGCTAAGATGTGAATTGAAATGTAGATACATTTACAAGAAGATCAGCCTCACAATTTATCAGAAGACTATGTTGTAATTTCTTAGAAATGGCTTTTGATGCAAGATTATGTCTAACAAAACTCGGTGGAAATAAAAACATTTTTAGTGTTTGTCATATGTTAAAGAGTACCAGGAAAAGGCAAGAACATATACTTTATTGCAGACATCTACATTTATCATGTTACAAATACATGTATTCAAAGTCTTACCAACACAGAGTTTTAGACAAACTGGCTAAAGGTGGTTTTAGCAGAGGAGGTTTCTCAAATGAATCATCTATACCATGGAAATCGTCAACAAATATTTTATCGGCTGGCTTTCATGAAGAAAAGAAGAAAGGGATATATCCAAGTAATGACGACATGGTATGGAGTTTTTTTGCTATATACTCGAGAGAACTGTGCTACAGGACAGAAAAACTTCATCATTTGGGAGTCATTGTCTGTCTAATGCCCATCTATTTTTCTTGGTTGTGGGGTAAATTATACCCTTGTGGCAGATTCTTTAACCCCATACCACACAATCCTAAAAATAAAGTCTATGGAAAACATTGTGGGAAAAGGAGAAAAAGTTACCAGCATTTTCTCTTTTTTTTTTGCCAACATCTTTCCTACCCTATCATAGACAAGCCCATCCTTTGTGCCACATTTATTTGTTGTCTGCAAATGCTTTGAATTTAGACAAGTGTAACATTTTTTATCTATAAATACCCGGTACATGTACTTTCAAAATGGACAGGTTCAAAAGTTTATCATGTGGGAAAGAGCTAACCCATTTCTGCTCAAATACAACTTTAACACTTTACCAAACAACAATTTTTTGTACTCCACCAAATTGAAAGCTCTTGCAGATGACAACATAAATGCAGCTCAAGTGATAATTTCTGTCTTCAATAAGGTAGAAAACATTGTGGGAAAAGGAGAAAATGCTGGTTACCAGCATTTTCTCCTTTTCCTACAATGTTTTCAAAAGGTTTCTTTCTCAGGGTCGTTAAAAGTCGGGATTGTGTGGTAAAGGATTAATGATCTTATTGGATAGTTCTAAAGACCTGGTGGGAAAAAAATGAAGGCTATAATTGTTTTGAAATAATTTATAAATAGATATACAGAGTTTTTCATCATATGAAGAAAAATGTTTTTTTCTAAAAGTTTCTCCATTTTGTTTCTTTTACATGA
The DNA here is from genome assembly GCA_945859785.2 of Tridacna gigas. NCBI lineage: Eukaryota > Metazoa > Mollusca > Bivalvia > Cardiida > Cardiidae > Tridacna > Tridacna gigas. Next base: position 72,552,388 of record OX244029.2, read on the forward strand.
GACTTTTTGTATTTCAAATAGTAACCTGCATGGTGATAGTTTTTTCATTATTTCATTTAGTCACATTCTATCATGACTACATCACATGTTTTGATGACCCTGACTAAAAAGCTTGTAAAAACATTGTGGGAAAAGGAGAAAATGCTAGTAACATGCATTGGAGGAAATGCTGATTACCAGCATTTTCAAATTTTCCAACAAAGGTTTCTACCATTTCAAAGAGAAAAATCCCAGTTTTAGCTCCACTAGCCAAAGGCTAGCAGGCTTATGTCATGGCCCTGTGTCTGTTGTGCATCCATATTACGATCCCTGGTCCATGTGTGTGTGCATTAACTTTTTTTCAAACATATTCTTCTCTGAAACTATACCCATCCAATTTTGACCAAAGACGTGAAAGTTTCCACAAATGATTCTGCCATGGTCCTCTTCAGAATTTCGTGAAAAAAAAATGATTCCTGTAATTCTGGTTGCCATGGCAACAAAACTGAAAAATATTGGAAATCTTTGAAAATCTTATCCGAAACCATAAGGCCTAGGGCTACCGAATTTGGCATGTGGCTTCATCTAATAGAGCTCTATCAAATTTCTTGAAATTATAGCCCTGGGGTCAAAATTGGCTCCGTCCCGGAGGTCACAAGTTTACCATGGGTTTATAGAGTGACCTAGATTTATATATATTGGTTAAGGGAAATAACTTCTGATATAAGATACATAAGTTTGTTACTGTTTACCTCCCTTGATTGTCAGACTGCACTATGGCATGATTGGTGTTGGGTATTTAAGTTTTTTGGGTAGAAAGTGTTCAGTTTTTAGGGAGAGTGATTTATTTGGATGCTAATAGTTATTCTCAGCTGGGTGGAATATTTGAAAATAAAGTAAGGTTTCTATCATTCAGGTTTTTTGTTCCAGCACTTTACCTTTCATGAATGCCATTTAGAAAACCTGCATGTATTCATTAACACTATCTTTGCATTTGAAAAAGAAAGGACTTTTTTTTTTTTGTTGGGGGAGGGGGGGGAGTCTTTTTTTCCATATAAGTTTTTTGCCATACAGACTTTTTATGCTGTTTGTCTCTGTCAGTGCCAGTTAAGTGCTTGATACATTTCTTTTAATTGTTACGAATTTACAAATTTTTTGACTGGACCAAATTATAATTAAAAGCCATTGCAGACAACCAATTAAATATAGCTTAAATGATTGTTTCTATCTTTAATGGGGTATGAGACATTGTAGGAAAAGGAGAAAGTGCCATTTGATAACATTTTCTCCTTTTCCCACAATGTTTTCAAAAGCCTTCTCTTTCAGGGTCCTTAAAACTCTGAATTGTGTGTAAAGGGTTAAAATCCTGTGGAGTGATACAGGGCCATCATGGCTCTCTTGTTTGAGCTACTCTTTGTCTGTCATCCTCAAATGCTTTCAGTATGAACAATTCTAAACTGTTGTTGTGGGATAAAGAGATTAAGCAACCTAACCCTTAACCACATAACAAATTTTGAAAATTTCAGAAACCCATAAAAATTTAAAGCATTTGCAGACAATAAACAAAGTGTCACTCGAATGATGAGATTTTTTTTATGAAAGGGTAGTAAAATGTGGAAAAAGGATAAAATGCTGAATTGCTGGTTACCAGCATTTTCTCCACATCCCACAATGTTTTCAAAAGCTTTCTTTCTCAGGGTTGTTAAAACTTGGGATTGTATGGTAAAGAGTTAATCTAATTATCCATCTCTATTAACCTTTTACTGTACAATGCCGCCTTTTAACGACCCTGGGAAAGAAACCTTTTGAAAACATTGTGGGAAAAGGAGAAAATGCTGGTAACTGACATTTTCTCCTTTTCCCACAATGTTTTCTACCCAATCAAAGAAAAATTGCACCATTTGAGCTACGCTGAAATTGTCGTCTGCAAATGTTTTCAATTTGGACAAGGCTAAAATTTTGTTGTCTGGTAAAGGGTTAAGTATGAATAAATATTGCATCATTTCACACTGGAAAAAAAACTGTGCATAATGCATTTTTTTTTTTTGCATCATTTTATTTGACCGACCTTTTTGTCTCTTTCAGAATTTGAGACATTCTGTTGAAAATGGTAAGTTTTCACTCTTTTTTTTTTAATGAAGAGTTGATAATGAAGAAACAGCTTCTATTCCTACAATAAATTGTTTCAGCAATTTAAAGGTAGCTCATATGACATGATTTGTCTTTGAATGAATTGTTAGAAATGAACAAAATGCAAATCATCTTCTCCTTTTCATACAGTGTTTTCAAAAGGTTTCTTCCTCAGGTTCATGAAACCGCAAGATTGTTTGGTAAGAGGTTAACCATTCCTTCCAAAACTAATGCCCAGCAGAGAACTTCCAAAACATCCATTTATTCCTTTACCACTCAATTCCCACTTTCAACGACCCTGAAGAAGAGAGCTTTTGAAAACATTGTGGGAAAAGGAGAAAATGCTGGTAACCAGCATTTTCTCCTTTACCTACAATGCTTTTTACCCTTTTAAAGACAAAGTTTATCATTTCATTGACATTTTTTGTTGTCGTCTGCAAACGCTTTCAATTTTAACTTGTTTTAAATTTTGTCTTGTGGTAAAAGGATAAAATAGGGATAATCGATATAAACTTTTGTGAAAAATATTAAAATGGCAAAAGAAGAGATTTGTTGTTTTGAGGTTATATGTATTTTGCCACAGATGTGACAGAAGTTGTTTGTCAGGAGTTTAGGACAAGAAAGTTGTGTCCTAAGAGTTGATTTGTTCAGAGTGAATTGGAAACCTGTTACCAAATACTCCCATGTTTTAATGACCCTGCAGAGGGAAGCATTTGAAAAGAGTATGGGAATTGGAGAATATGTTGGTAACCAACGTTTTTTCCTTTTTCCACAAGATTTTCAACTCTTTCAAAGAGAAATTCCGTCATTTTAGCTCCATTGAATTTTTGTCTTCAAATGCTTTGAGTTTTGACATATCTAAATTTCAAAACTCTGTAGTGTGGTGAAGAGTTAACCCTTTCCCAAACAAGCCCTGGTTTTCACGTGTCTGCAGTACAAGTCTTTTGAAAACACTGTGGGAAAAGGAGAAATTGCTCGTAACGAGCAATTTCTCCTTTTCCCACAGTGATTTCTACTCTTTAGGAGAACTTTCTGTCATTTTCATCAAATTTAAAATTGTCGTCTGCAAACTCTTTCAATTTGGACCAGTCTAAAATTCATCGTTTGGGAAAGGGTTAAACAGTTGACTTATTTTGTGTACTGTACAGATCAGTTAGTGTCAACTTTTTTTTCTCCCAAAAAATTTATGAAAAAATGTTTTCATGTATGAGCCATGCTCTGGTAAAAGGAGGTTTAATGCATCTTTGCGATGTATCATACCAAACAAGGCATCACATAGTTAGGGATCCTTAGAATTCATTATGTCTAACAACAGACTCCATTTCAAGTTAGAATGGTCCTTTAACATACAGAAAACTGACCAATAGTGAAAAGTTTCGGCCCAGGTCAGCCTGCGCAGACTGCGCAGGCTGACCTCGGTCGATACTTTGCGCAGATGCATTAAGCCCCCTTTTCACAGAGCATGGCTCATATGTATGTATTGCAATCTCCTTTTCAAAAGATTACCTATCCTGGATGCGCAACACCTACTTGATGACAATCATAGGCCTTACAATACTGAACACAACAAGTATTCCAGAAAACATGGTGATTACTAAAGGTACGTCCAGACATAGGATCGGACATAAGTTGGAGTTGACATTGATTTTATTAGCCCTTTACCAGACAACAAAAATTTAGGCTGGTCCAAATTACAAGCAGTTGCAGGTGACATATCAAATTTTACTCAAACAGAACTGCTTTTGAAATGGTAGAAAACATTGTGGAAAAAAAGGAGGAAATGCTGGTTACAAAAATTTTCTCCTTTCTCACATTGTGTTCAAAAGCCTTTTCTCTCAGGATTGCCTTAACACGAAATTGTTTCGTAAAGGGTTAATTGTTTACCAGAGAACAAAATTTCAGACTTTTCCATATTGAAAACATTTGCAGACTACAAATGAAACATGGCTCAAATGATGAGATTTGTCTTTGAAAGGGTAGAAAATATTGTTGGAATAAGAGAAAGTGCTTCTCCTTTTCCTGTAATGTTTTCTAAAAGTGTTTTGCTTTTGGTCATTAAAACAATGGATTAGGTGGTAAAGGGTTAAGTAAGTCTAGAAAAATAAATTTTATGAAGCAAGCCGTTTGCAAGCATAATTATAATAACATTTTCTTCTGGGATATGTTTAGTAGAATTTATCTCAAAAGCCAACATATGTCTGATTTTAGTTTATTACATAACTACCATTATTTTCAGTTTAATACAGCCATTTAGAATTTTCTTATCGTATACATGTTTGAGATAAGCAGATAGTGCCATATTTGGTCAAAGACCTTTAATCATACACCTCATTTCTATAACATTGCTGACCGAGATTCAACTGCGAAACTAACTAACAAAATTGATGATTGTGCAAGCTCTGTATTGTATCATCTTTAAATTAAAGCAAAATCATTGTATGCAAGGTTTTGGGGAAATATTCATCATTCTTGAGCTACACATCTGTCAAAGAAGTCAGTAGGCTTTATGTAAATTTCAATACACTTACGTATGTAGGCCTTTGTTTTAACATGTCATGAGCTATAATTCCTGAGATACAGTTATGTGATAAAAAGAACCTGACATTTGTAAGCTTTTGGAGTAAAATTTTATTAAACTAATCAACATAAATGTTATTACGCTCGCAAAAGCCTGCTTGAATAACATTTATTCTAGACTGGTTTAATAAGATATTTTCTCAAGTGCCAACTCATGTCAGATCCTATATATCACATTAACCTTTTACCAAACAGTCCCGACTTTTAACGACCCTGTGAAAAATCCTTTTGAAAAAATTGTAGGAAAAGGAGAAAATGCTGATAACCAGCATTTTCTCCCTTTCCCACTTTGTTTTCCACCCTTCCAATAGCAAGTTTCAATTTTTCAGTTGTATTTAATTTGCCATCTGGAAGTGCTTTAATTTGGGCCGGTCTAAAATCTTATTCTTTGGTAAAGAATTAATATCATTTCAAGAATTACAGTTCATAGTGACAGCAAAAAATCTACATATAACACCTGGATATTTTTATACATAGGATCATCTCACTACTTTGATAGGGGTAAACATCAAGGATAAGAATAGTTCCTAAGAATCTTGTATATAACATCTTGGTTTTAAATTTAAAATTAAAGCAAACCCTTCCTTTACCAAGATCATAGATTTTGATAATTGAAATGACTGGAAATTTGTGTCTTGCATGTTTGGAAATATGGGCTGGAATAAACTCCTTTAATGTAATTAGTAATGTCGCATGATGCACATATGAAATAAAAATAGTGTCTAAAATATGTGCAAGATAAAAAAAATTCCTAATGCATATATTACACTGAAAACAAGGGTACTAAATGTGAGAGAGAGATATTGGTGGTAATTTTTGCTCAGCTTAGCATGGAGTGCTCAAGGTGATCTATTGTTACCATGTCACCAGGCCATTTGTTGGTCATTAACCCTTTACCAGACGATAAAATTTTGGCCTTGTCCAAATTGAAAGCATTTGCAGATGACAATTTCTATGTGGCTCAAATGGTGCAACTTTTCTTTGATAGGGTAGAAAACATTGTGGGAAAAGGAGAAAATGCTGGTTACCAGCATTTTCTCCTTTTCCCACAATGTTTTCAAAAGGTTTCTTTCCCAGGGGCGTCAGAAGGCAGCATTGTGCGGTAAAGGGTTTTAACTTCCTCTCAGAAACTATAAAGCCTTCCAGGCTTAAAGTTATCTGCAGGCTGCTTAGGTTTTGCGGGAAAAAAAAGGATTGTTCAAATACATGCAATTTGGTCAAATGACCCAATAGGGCATACATACAGTTCTAAAAATTTAGCAAAGCTTGAATTCCTTCTCTGGAAGCAGAAAGCTGATGGCTTTTAAATTGCATGAATTATCACTAGTATATTTTAACCCCTATAGCACACAATTGGGAGTTTAAATGTTCCTGATAAAGCTCTCCTTTTGAAACCATTGTGGGAAAAGGAAAAATTGCTAGTAACCAGCATTTTCCCCTGTTCCAAGGTTTGTTACCCTTTAAAAAACGAGTGCTATTTTTTGAGCTTAATTTGCCCTCTGCATGGTTACCAGCATGTTCTCCACCTCTGACAATGTTTTCATCAGCTTTATTCCTCAGTCATTGTAACACAGGATCGTTTGGTCAAAGGTTTACTGTTGCTCATTCAATGTGATATTTCCTTTAACTCTTTACCACACAATCCTGACTTTTAATGACCCTGTGAAAGAATCCTTTTGAAAACACTGTGGGAAAAGGAGAAAATGCTGGTAACCAGCATTTTCTCCTTTTCCCACAATGTTTTCTACCCTTCCCAAAACAAATTTCAATTTTTCAGTCACATTTATATTGTCGTCTGCAAATGCTTTCAATTTGGACCAGTCTAAAATTCTGTCATTTGGTAAAGGCTTAAAGGGTAGAAAATATTGTGGGTATAAGAGAAAATGTTTATCAGCATTTTGTCTGTTTCCCATATGGTTAGCAAACACATCTTCCCTAGCCTTGCAAAAGCAAAGGAATCTTTGGTAAATAAAAACCAGTTTCATTTTGCTTTTCCTACAGTGGTGTTCATAATGGCATTTCTCAACTTGACTGGAGGAACCTTGGGTTATGTGCACTCTCTGTCATCTCTTAGAAAGCGTGCAGCAATGAAAAAGTTCTCATCCTTCTCCTGTCAGACTGGGGCCCTCTTCCACTGGTTTCTGTGGTCATCCATTTTACTGCTCATAATCAGTCCAGAAGAAAATGATAACAGCAACGAATCCAGGCATGATGTTACAGATACAGAAAAAAAATGAGTTTTATTCTGTGGAATTATCCCTTTACCACAAAATCCCGACTTTTAATGAGTGAGAAAGCTTTTGAAAACAATGTGGAAAAAGGAGATGCTGGAACTGGAATTAATCTTTTACCATACAATCCAGGCTTTTAACGAACCTGGGAAAGAAAGTGCTTGAAAACATGTAGAAAAGGGAGAAAATGCTGGAACCAGCATTTTCTCCTTTTCCAACCATGTTTTCTTCTCTTTGAAAACCAATTACTATCATCTGTGTCACATTTGTTGTCTAAAAATGCTTTCAATTTGGACAAATCTTAACTTTTGGCATTCGGTAAAGGGTTATGGCATTCAGTGTGACAAGCACCTTATTTCGAACAATATTTTTTTATCAAAGTTGGTTAGAGAATCAAAGCAGACCTTGTTTCATGAAGATGCAGATGGGAGCTTGCTAGGAACTTTAAAAAGAGCAAGCTGCAGCCTGGTGATTTTTTTTTTTGCAGGAAGTGTTGTGTTCCAGGGTCCTACACACAGGTGCTTGTTTTGTGACAGTTTTCACTATCTATAATACTGTTAAACAAAAAAAAGTGGATATTATTGCAGGTCTAAAATTTTGGGAAAATGCTGACCTCATGCATGCTTTAATTCCCGCAAGATTGAAGACCAAATTCCAAAATTTCTAGTCTTAACTGTGTACTGTAAAACTAAATATTTTGTTTCCATTATTACTTTGATGAATCATGTTTAATTGGCAGTATTAACGACCCCTAAACTGGTATTCTGGGGCGGCACTCATTGATGTCAACAAGCGTCCCAGTCAAACTCCCACAAGACTCGGTGTCTAGGTAAAATATACCTTAACGTAGCTTAAATTTACACTGGAGGATAACTTCGTGATGTTTATCAATACAGGAAAATCATGAAGATTTCCTTGACGGCAACATTTCCAGTTTTACAATAATGATATCATTAAATAAATGGCCAAGTTTGTCACAGGAGGAGTCCCTGTTGTCCTTTATCCTTGGTCTATATTCATCAACCATTCGAAGTTGCTTTCTTAGTCTCATTCTGGATTTAACAAGTGACACAATTTCTAATTGGCTAAACCAAATGGTTTTGCCAATAAGAAATTGTGTAACTTTCAAATTTAAAAATGTCGTGAGAATAAGACCAGTTACGTTGTTATTTAAGAATGATTGGTGAATATGCGCCCAGTATATGCAATTACGGCAAGATTAATTGTTACAAAGTGATGCTACCTGCGTAGAAACCTATTCAACTTATTATGTCTTGAAGCTGATTTTCATCAAAAAATTTTGATATCCTTGTATCAAAGGGATAATCAACATAGAATAAGGTCGAATACACGTGAAAACAAAGTCACGAATTTTTGTCTTTAAGCAACTTCCTTGTTTGCAACATAGGATATGAGACTTACGCAATGGGATTTGTCTTTGAAAGGGTAGAAAATACTGTGTCAAAGGGTAAAAAACATTGCGGGAGAAGAAGAATATGCTAGTTACCAGCATATAATCCTTTTTCCATGATGTTTTCAAAAGCTTACTCCCTAACTGTTGTTAAAAAAAACATGGGATTGTATGGTGAAGGCACATAAATTCAGCTCATAGAGGGTAACAGCTTTTTATTGGGTTGTGGGAATTACCTTAACTCTTTACCAAATGACAAAATTTTAGCCTGGTCCAAATTTAAAGCATTTGCAGACAACAAATTAAAGATAGCTCAAATGCAAAATTTGCGCATGATAGAGCAGAAAACATTTAGGGAAAAGGAGAAAATGCTGGTTACCAGCATTTTTTTTCTTTTCCCACAATGTTTTCAAAAGGCTTCTTTCTCTGAGTCGTTAAAACTTGGGATTGTGTAGTAAAGGGTTAAGTTGGCTTACTATCCATAGAGAAAGGCAGAGCAATGTTGGCTGTCGGCCCTGTCACACCAATTTTAATTTCATCCCCCCCCATCCCCCCCCCATCCCCCGTAGGCAAGGGGATATAGTTTTTACGTTGTGCGTCCAAATGTCTGTCTGTCTGATCGTCCGTCCAGACATTTATCTTCTAAAATCCTTGATGAAATTTGATGAAACTTCAAACGTGTTCCTCATGATAGTCTGCCAATATGTTTTTTTTTTAAATTTAATGCTGTGTCATTGAAAAATTAGGCTTTTTTCGGCGGTTGATATCATTTCAAGGAAATTGCTTGTTCTGTACAAGAGTGTGCCCCCAATGGCTGAGGTATCAGTTCAAAGCAGTCATTTGTTTCCTTTTTCAATGTAAGATGCAAGAGGCTTTGCTTTGCAATAAGTGCACCAGCAAGGGGATGTTGCATTAGCTAGTTGTTCTTTGACCAAAGCATTTATTGTTTGTTACTGGTTGTAAGATGGGACACTTTTGCAAAGATCATCGACATTTTGCTATATTTTGATAGCTGAAGTCCATGTCTGATGAAAGAACAACATGTTGACTTTTTAAGACATTCATTATTTTAATCATAATAAACAAATTTCTACATTCAATAACTCTTTATACCATAGGTAATGATAGTCATTCTTTAACCTACGTTCATAGAAATACAAATTTTTATGCCCAAACCCTAATGACTGGGTTCCCACGCTGTCGGGAAAACGGGGAAAAAGTCGGGAATTTCGTAAAACCCGTTCCCGGTCTTGAAAAAGTCTTGATTTTTGTTACATCTGTGAAAATTCGGGAAAAACGCGGGAAAAGTACGAAACGTTTTGGGTACGATACAAGAATTTAGGACGATAAAACTCTCCGGTTCTGGTGTCTTCCATTTTTTCGGATAAAGGTCCAATTTTCTACAATATTATAGACATATGCCGTATAAGAACAGCGTCCGACGAGACGGTGATTGGTACTGCCCCCCCGTGATGTTTTATCATAACGTGTAAATAAAACGGAACCGCTTACAAGCGTCTTTTAACAATGATTAAAACGTAAGTTTAAGCTTTACGATGTCTGCAGTTCTAAAATTTCTGCGCGGACGAGAAATAGGAGTAAATTCTCCGAAATACCAGTTAGAAATACTTGAAATAACATCTTTACACGTGCAATATTCTGATCTGAATGCCATACAACGTGCCACATACTTGAAAAGTCTTACATTGAAGTCAAAGTGTTTGCTCTCGAAGTGCCATTCCATCGACGATGCCGTCAAACTGAACACCGCAATCGTCAAAACGTTTTGTTGTCTGACACTTATAGAAAGAATCAACATCGAGAAAACGACATATTTTTGGCCAGCAGAGATTTTGGAAATTTTGAACTGCTGTACTAAGCTCAGGTTTTTCGCATTTTCCCTCAAATGGTTGAAACCTAATGGTTGGATAGCCTGGACTGATATCCATACTGCTTTTTACTCTGAAGTTTTTTGGGGTGAGGACTTCCACGCATTAATTTCACGAATCACTTCTGAATATATAGCAGAGAGGTTTATTCAGATGTATGATGAAGCACCTATGTGGGCATTGTCTGATGTAACAAGTGACAGTGAGTCTGGATCGGAATCTGACATTAATTAATTCTAATCAAGGTACTACTATTTTTAACTTGCCTATTCATAATTCTGTAATTCAAGAGTGGCTTGATTTACCAATTGTGATGAAACTTTAGGGGATTTCCCATGATCTCCAGAGTTTTTTTTTCCTTAGATCTGGGAAACTATGTGACAGAACTTCATGAAATTTTGTGGATATATTCAGTATCAGTCATTCGTAAATTTTATGGAAATAAAATATCTAAAAATTTTGCTATTTTCAAAATGGCTGCCCAAATTAGAAATATGGGTCACTGTCAGGCTTATATCTTTGAAACTATATGGCAGAATTTCATAAAATTTAGTGGATATGTTCAGTATCTGTAATCAATTAATGTAAAAAAAAAAAACATGGCCACATATTTTAAATAAACGCCATGATTGGAAATATAATTAGTCTGGTCTATATCTCGGAAAGCGTTTGATAGAATTTCATAATTTTTTTTTTTATATGTTCTGTATCGGTAATAAATCAAATATTATGAGAAAAAAATCAAAATGGCCACCAGCATTGAAAATAGGGGTCTGATCTACATCTTGGTAATTATTTAGCAGAATTTCGTAGAATTATTTGGGATTTGTTCATTATGACTTTTTGATTAATTATTATCCATATAAAACAAAAAAACTATTCAATATGGCTGCTGTTTCCAACATGGCCCCCATAATTGGAAATTTAATCAGGTTATATCTGGGAATGTATTTGACAGAATTTCATGAAATTTTGTGGCTATGTTCAATTCCACTTATTGATCAAATTTAATGAAAAACTTTTTCACAATGGCCGCAGTTAAAAAAAAAAACAAGTGCTTCCAATTTCAAAATGGACGTTTGGGGAACCTCTGTGACGGTCACTGTCACTATTAGTGCCAGTTTTATTAAAGATGCCAGGTTACAGAAAAAGGGGTTTTGATATTGAATCTCTTTTAGGACCAATTGATATTTCCGTAATTACGGTATATATAGTTAACCCTTTACCAAACAATAAAAATTTGGATGTGACCAAATTGAAAGCATTTGCAGACGACAAATTAAACATTGATGAAATGATGATTTCTCTCTTTGATAGAGTAGAAACACTGAGGGAAAAGGAGGAAATGCTGATTACCAGCATTTTCTCTTTTTCCCACAGTGTTTTCCAAAGACTTCTTCTTTCGAGTCGTTAAGTGTCGGGATTGTGTGGTAAACACTTAAACTGCTGTAACAGTGTCTATGTGTGTGTTTTGCTTATGGACACTCTGCAGTTTTCGTCCGATTTATTTCAAATTGACACAAGAGTTGCCTTTTGTCATTCCAGATGCCGGGTTGTGTTTTTCAAGCGAAATGGCTTACAGATCCAGAGTTAATTTGCTGGGTGAAGAGGGACCCCAATATTCATGCTGCGTTCTGTCGATTTTGTAATAAGTCTATAGATTTAACAACAATGGGTCGCACAGCACTTGTATCACATATGAAGGGAAGGAAACACACCGACAGACTAAAGCAGGCTTTCTCTCATTCTCAAGGACCAATAGAGACATATGTTACTTCAACACCTAGTGCCACAGCTTCTAATGAAAGTCTTAGTCAACCAGTGCAGTTTTCAAACTGTAAACATTTGGGTAATACAATGGAAAGTTTTGTCAGTAAAGCAGAGGCTCTTGATGCAGAGATTCTTTGGTGTTTAAAAACTATTGACAGTAACTATTCATTTTCATCTAATACTGGTGTTACTGATTTGTTTAAATGTATGTTTCCGGATTCCAATATTGCTAGAACTATGTCTTGTGCTGAAATGAAATCAATGTACATGACTTGTTTTGGACTAGCACCTTATTTTTCATTGTTGTTGGAGAAAAAGTTGAAAAATCAACCATTTGTTTTAATGTTTGATGAGTCACTCAACAGGGAAATGCAGAAAAAACAGTTAAGACATTATTCTTAGGCATTGGGATCATGATACAGTGATTGACAGTTACTATACTTCTACCTTCTTAGGTCATGCTTGTGCAACAGACTTAGTTAATTGTTTTGATGAATGTATTGAATCACATCTGGGCTATAATACACTTATTCAATTGGCACTGGATGGTCCAAATGTAAACTGGGCTGCATTTGATGCACTTCAGAAAAAGCTAGAAAAGGGTAATGGTTATCAGCTTATAAACATCAGTTCTTGTGGGCTTCATCAGTTGCACCATGCATTTAGAGCTGGTATGGTAGAAACGGGGTGGGATGTTACTCACAGTTTATCTGCTATGTATACTCTTTTCAATGATGTACCTGCTCGAAGAGATGACTTTGAGTCAGCCACAAAGATAAATGTATATCCTCTGCAAGTTTGCAGTCATAGATGGGTTGAGAATATTAAGGTATGTGAAAGGGCAATTGACTTGATACCTACTATCAACATTTATATTGACTGTGTACAGGAGAAAAAATGTAAGAATCCAAGTACCAAATCTTATGAAACTGTAAAAAAATTTGTGAAAGATCCTTTAAGCAAGGTCAGACTTCTATTCACAATAGCAGTTGCAAAACCAATTGAAGCATTCTTGAAAATGTACCAAACTGATAAACCTATGGCCCCTTTCCTAGCAAAAGATTTTGGTGATGTTTTAAGAAGCTGTATGAAGAGAATTGTTACACCATCATTAATGGCAGAGGCAACAACTTTGTCAAAGCTAACTAAGATTGATGTTCAGGATGATAAAAATCTGAAACATTATAAAAAGATTGACATAGGCTTTATTGCAGAAACTGAACTGAAAAAACTGTTGTCTGACAAAAAAGTAAGTGATAGGGCTGCCCTTGAACTGAAAGGAGATTGTTGCACTATGTTAAAAAAGTTGATAGGCAAACTTCTTGAGAGATCTCCTTTGGATTACAACTTGTTGAGGAACTTGTGTTGTTTGATGCCTTCAGAAATATGCAGAGACACAGAATATTGTAAGGTTTGTTTCAAGCGAGTGGTAAGCAAATTGGAGACTTTAGGACAGTTGAATATCAATGATTGTGAATGAATGAATGATTGTTGTTTTTTATGGCGCATCGACAGCTTTGGTCATTTAGCGCGCATATCTGTGTTGAAGGGACGATTAATGCGGATTTTTTCTAAAAAGATTTGAGACATGTTGACAGTAAAAGAGTTAAATTAAGAAGGATCATGTGTGATCTAAGTATGTATAAAAGATATAATTGAGCAACAGGGCTTCCCTATTAACTCAAAAAGGTTTTGAATAATGATGTTAAGACTGTGATAAAAAGATTTGAACAGTCTTAAATTGATAATAAAGGAGTCTTTAAATGAAGAATGAATGTCTCCAATGAGATAAGATGCCCTCAAAAGAGGTAATCCTCCCATTAAGGAGATGCAAACTTAAGATTGTGATAAAAAATTTGAACAGTCTTAAAATGATAAGGAAAAGTCTTTAAATGATGAAAGGTTATGTGTAACTGATAATGTGCATAAAATATAATATTGAGTGGCTGGGCAATCCCTGCCTACTCAAAGTGAAGAATGTAAAAAGGTGGATAAGAAACTAAAGAGTAAATATCACAGTTTATTGTAAATGCCAATCTCCTTTATGAAAGCGATAATAGATTCAACGTTGACAGAATCAAAAAGATTTTTTAAACTATCGACGTTGAAATATTTTGTACGAACTGGCTGAAAGTCAATGCAATCTAGTAGAATGTGTTTTATAGAGAAGGGTGCATTGCATGGAATACATTCAGGGGCATCATCTCTGGTCAAGAGCCAGGAATGGGTAATGCGTGAATGGCCAATTCGAAGTCGTGCAATTATCACTTCTTCTCGACGAACAGACCTGTAAACGGGGTACCATTCACCAAGGGAAGGTTTAACTGAATGCAGTTTATTGAAAACATCAGCATCCCACTGGGATTGCCAAGAAGATTGGATATGTGTTAAAACAGAGGATTTAAAATCAGTGTGTGGAACTTTAAAATCTGAAATGGGAAGGTTAAGTGCAGATTTGGCAGACCTATCGGCATTTTCATTGCCTTTGATGCCTACATGACTTGGAAGCCAGCAGAACACCAATCTATTCATAGAAGAAATTTGTGAGATCCTTTCAAGTAAAGTACAGATCAAGGGATTCTCAAGTCGTTGATTTGAAAGGGCCTGTAATGTTGACAAAGAGTCCGAAAAAATAATGAAACGGTTGGAATTAGAATGTTCAGCTAGATTAAGGGCAAGATCAATAGCTTTAATTTCTGCAGAGAAGATAGAAGAATTGTTTGGAAGGCGGCACTTTAAGCTCCTTTCTCCATAAATAGCGGCAGCTGCTACAGAATTTCCCTCTTTAGATCCATCTGTATAGATTGGTTTGAAGGAAAAATAATGCTCCTTTATCTCGTTGTATCTAGCATGAAACACAGTTCTATCCGTGACTGACTTTTTGTCGGATGCAAGGTCAAATCTGAATTCTGCACTGTTTAGAGTCCATGGAGGGATTTCAGAGATTTTATAGTCGGCAATAGATTCAGTGTCTATGCCAAGGTTATCTACTATGGGCTCCATGCGGATACCAAATGGAGGAATAACATTTGGTTTCCTTGCAAAAAGATGTTTATATTGAGGTTTAAAAACAACTTTATGAGTTGGGTTAAAACGATTCGACTTCAGTTTTAAAAGATATTGAAGTGATAGTTTTTCCCTCCTGTAAGAAAGAGAAGGTTCATTAGCCTCAACATAGAGACTATTGACGGGAGAAGTTCTGAAAGCGCCGAGTACAAGACGCAGGCCTTCCTGGTGTATAGGATCAAGAATTTTAAGGCAAGATTTACGGGCTGATCCGTATACGATAGATCCATAGTCTAATTTGGAGCGAACTAAAGACCGATAAAGCCGCAAGAGGACTTTACGGTCTGCTCCCCATTCAGAATGGGCCACAACCTTTAGAAGATTAAGAGCCTTCTTGCATTTCTTTTTAAGTGCAGTGATGTGAGGAAGGAAGGAAAGCTTTCTGTCAAAGATGACTCCGAGAAATTTAAATTCAGAAACGACTTCAATTTTGGTTTTGTCCAAATACAGTTCAGGGTCTGGATGAACACCACGTAGATTACAAAGGTGCATGCATTTTGTTTTGGACTTTGAAAATTTGAAGCCATTTTCATCAGACCACGTTTGGAGTTTGTTGAGACACTGTTGAAGTTGTCTCTCAATAATATTCATATTTCGAGATCTGAAGCATATAACAAAGTCATCAACATAAAGAGAACAGTCTACACCAGGACAGATAGCTTTAACTATACTGTTTATTTTTACACTAAAAAGTGTAACAGAGAGAATACATCCTTGGGGCACACCCATCTCCTGTTCACGGGCTCCCGAGACAGTATTACCAACTCGGACACGGAAAAGACGTTCATCCAAGAAGGCTGAGATAAAAAGAGGAAGACGGCCTCGAAGACCAAAGTCATGTAAGTCTTTAAGAATTCCGTATTTCCAAGTCGTATCATAAGCGCTTTCAAGGTCGAAAAAGACAGATACTACATGTTGTCTATTAATAAAGGCTTCTCTGACAAAGGTTTCAAAGCGTACAAGATGATCGATGGTGCCACGTTGACGACGAAATCCACTCTGTACATCAACGATGAGGTTGTTTTTTTCTAGAAACCAGACAAGCCTGTCGTTGACCATACGTTCTAGAGTCTTGCAGAGACAACTAGTAAGAGCTACTGGACGATAGTTGGCTGGGTCACTAGCATCCTTGCCAGGTTTTGGGATAGGAATGACTAGTGCCTCTCGCCAGGACGAAGGAAAATCACCGGACTGCCAGATATCATTAAAAATATCAAGTAAAACAGAGAGAGAAGTAAAAGGTAAGTGTTTTAAAAACTGGTAATGAACTTTATCTTGGCCAGGAGAAGAATCGTGAGCTTTATTCAGAGCAGATTTTAATTCTTTAAAAGTGAAGAGTTTATTATAGTGCTCTGAATTAGAAGAATTGAAATTAAGTTTTTTCTTTTCTTCTCTGGCTTTATTCCTCTGAAACTTTTCAGAATAGTTTGCAGAGGAAGACTTTTTACAAAAGGTGTCAGCAAGAGCATCAGCTATATCCTGGGGGGTTTCCAACGAAGTATTGTTAACTTCAAGGTGACTGAGGGGGGTTGGCCTTTGCCATTGATCTTTCTGATCATGTCCCAGGTTTTTTTAGTAGTAGTTCTACTATTTAATTTAGAGACATATTGTCTCCAAGCCTTGCGCTTACTTTCTCTAATGGTACGACGAGCCTTTGCCCTGGAAATACGGAATAAGTCATGATTTTCTTTGGTAGGTCTGAGGTTAAACTTTCTAAGGGTTTGTTTTCTGTCTCTGACAGCCTGTTTACAATCATCATTGTACCAAGGCTTGTCAGGACGTTTTGGATTTGTCGAGGTCTGAGGGACAGACTGTTTAGCTGCATCAATTAACAGCGAAGTAAAAAGTTTTGCGGGATCATCGCAATCTCCAAACTTGTCATGTGTAATGGTCTGTTCACAGAGGGTTTCAAATCTATTCCAATTGGCTTTGGAGAGCTTCCATTTCTGCGGTTTTATGCTGCTGGATGGTTGTGTAGATGAAAAGATAATAGGGAAGTGATCACTTCCACACAAATCCTCTTTCACTTTCCAAGTGAAATTGGGAAGTAAGACTGGGCTGCATAAGGTTAAATCAATAGAAGAGTAAGATCCAGTTGCTGGATGCAAGTAGGTTTTGGATTTGTTATCATTCATGAAAGATAAAGAGTTATTCGAAATGAAGTTCTCCAACTGTAAACCTCTCTGGTTAGTGTCATTGCAACCCCACATAACATTGTGACCATTAAAGTCCCCAGCAAGAATATAGGGTGATGGCAGTTGGGAAATGAGATCATTCAGATTGGTCTCATTAATAGGTGTGTTCGGGGGGAGATATAAAGAACATAGTGTAACAGCACTGTGTAAAGATAATCTGATGGCAACAGCTTGCAAGTTTGTATTAAGAGACACAACTTTATGAGGAATGTTGTTATTGACAATAATAGAAACACCACCTCTAGCTTTCTCGCCTTCGGTAAAGACTTTATTGTAAATGGAATGATATTTGACAGAAATATCATCCTCCCGCTTAAGGAAGGTTTCTTGAAGACAAACAGCAACTGGTTTGTGATCATTGATTAAAAGGGAAAGTTCGTCAAAGTTTGACTTTAGACCTCGACAATTCCACTGGATTATGGTATCCATAGTGCATGAAGAGAGTATAAAAGCTAAAGTAAAAAAAGAGGCCGTAAACCAATGCATTTTAAAATAGATTAAGATTTAATTACAGTTGTTTCGGGTTTGGATGTGTGCCAAGTATCAGTGTCCTTGTTCCAAAGATCTTTAGAACTGGACCAGAAAGAGGCTTCTGAATCTGAAGCCTCACCTTCCAGATTTTCAGTATCTGCATCCATGTCTTCTAACTCCGAAAATCTGTTGGAGGTAGGGACCGGATCATCTACTGTGACTGCAATTTCACAGGATTCATGGTTATCTCTGGACTGTGGTTTAGATTTTGAGGAAGATCTTTTTGGTGATCTGGGTACATGATACGATTTGTTATCTTTAGGTGGAGCGTTAGATTTATTTGTAGACTGTGAAGGTGGAGGTTGGGGTTTCTTAGGAGGCTGTTTTGAAGGGGCAGATGGCTTTGAAGTTTTTTTTGAAGAAATATTTTGCGAAGAGGAAGAGGGCTTTGGGGTTTTTTGTGAAGGAATACTTTGAGAGTCTGTGGGTTTTGGGGGTGCAGAAGAGGGTTTGTTTGTTTCAGATGCAGGCTGAGTCTGAGTGGAAGGTGTTGTAACCTCGACATTGGGAAGGAGAGCTTTCAGTTCACTAGTCATTTCAGGAAACTTTTGGAGAAGTTTTTTAGCCAACAGTTCGCAGGTTGGACAATGTCCATTTGCAGGCAAAGGAGATGCAACATTTGCGTATGTTGTGCTTTTGCTCAACAATGCCTGATCAGACCTGCGTTTTTCAACTGTTTTCCTGGCTTCCAAAAAGGTAACATTCTCCTTAAACTTGATTGACAGGATTTCTTTCTCATCTTTCCAAACTGAACATTCTTTGGAATAGGTAGGATGAGAAGACTTGCAATTGGCACAGAGAAGAGGGTTATTGCAAGTCTTTTGGTCATGGTTTTCCCCTTCAAAAGCACATTTGGGACAAACAGGTGTGCTTCTGCAGTTACTTTCATGATGGCCGTACCGCTGGCATTTATAACAGCGCAACGGATTAGGCACGTAAACATCGACCTTGACCGACTGAAATCCAATTTTAACTGAAGTAGGGAGAGTTGGCGTAGAGAATGTTAAGATGTATGTATGTGTATCTCTACGAATGCCATCTCTGAGTACTGAAATTCTTTTCACATCAGACACAGCCTGGCTTTTGAGGTTTGAATTGATTTCCTCCAAAGAATCACAGAAGCTTAATTCTTTGCATCTAATGATCCCCTTGGAGGTATTAAGGGTCTTATGAGGAAATATTTTGACATCAAGATTGAAAAATTTGTGTCCAAGCAGGTTTCTAACCTGTTGTTGCGAGAAGCACTCAACAAGCAGAGTTTCATTTTTAAGCTTTTTAACAGATTTGGGTGTGCCAAGGATTGCTGAAAGGGATTTTTCAATAACAAAAGGAGATAGTTTTGTAATTGGTTTGGTAGAGTCTACAGATTCGATAACTAAAAAACGTGCAAATGATGATGAATGTGTTGAATATTCAGACTCTGAATCAGAGTCTGAGAGTACACGCTTGGCCTTTTTTTGAGAAGCCATAGTTTTTGTTTTATATTCATCACCGATGTTCCTCACCCGCCTCGGAGTCCAACAAGGGGACATGACCTGGGGAAATCCAACTCAGATCATGACAAGGATACATCTGTAATATACTCGAAGTGAAAGGGCTAGACTGGACAAATGTAGGCCCGCAGGATGTCCTACCAAGCATAGACTAACTTTGGGCGGTTACAAGTGTCAACCAACCACCAACTTTCACCCGATTAGCCCATGAGCCACCGCCTTCTAGGGTATTGACATACAGCAACTGACGACAGAGAAATGATGTAGCTGTGTATGATTAATAGAAAACAAAGTCAGAGAAACACCCTAGGGCTCGGCGTGACCAGCCGATTGATCAGAACGGGCCTTCCTGACCCCTCGTTTAATTCAATTCAAGGCCAAAGTGGTGTGTTGCGAAAACAGAGCCATCAAAGGGCCGAGCTCTGAATCCACTCAACCACCAGGATCCCGTCATCGAACGACACGAGTTGCAGCCCACGGCAAACAGGCAGGCACAGTGGGGGGGTCTTACCCCTGCTGTAGTGCGACAGCTGAGCTATTTCTATCCCCCCGCCCAGCTGGGGGTAATCAATGATTGTGACCAAGTGTTAGATGAATATGATACTTTTGTTGACAGTGCAAAATTAAACCCTGAATTTAAAAACTTCAACAAATCTGAGCAATGCATAGATTCATTAATGTACAATGAGCTCAGTAATAGTGCTAATTATGGAAAGCTGTGGGAAGTTTTGAAAAAACTACTTCTTCTGTCTCATGGACAAGCTGCCGTTGAAAGGGGCTTTTCAATTAATAAGGAGATCAGTGATACAAACATGCAAACTAAAACACTTATTTCTCGAAGAATAGTTAAAGATCATATTAAGAAAGTTGGGGGCCTGAAAAATGTTGTAATTAGTAAGGAGGTGCGTCAGTATTCACAGTCATCTCGAAGTCGTTACCAGTCATACCTTGATGAAAATAAATCTGTTGGAGAGAAACTGTCTGAACAGAGAAAAAGGAAACTACAAGAGGAGGAAGTTGAAACATTACAAAAACGTGTAAAAGGGTTGGAAAGTGATATTCAATTTCTCACAGGTGATGCTGACAAGACATCTCTACAAGCAGAAGAGCAGAGAAGCTTGATTCTCGTTTCAAAGTCAAATGCCTTAAGGCAAAAGGCTCATGAAAAACAAGAAGAACTTAGTAAAGTTAAAGCAGACCTTGGTGCAAAGTTGTTGTCTTTGAAAAACTCCTAAGTGTTCAGATAAATGTTAAACTGACAAAGATGCAAAGTTGTTGGCTCGGACAGACTCTTAGATTTTCAGAAAGTAAGCATGTAAGATTTCATTTAAGAATGTATTAACCCATTACCACACAATCCCTACTTTTGACGCCCCTGAGAAAGAAGCCTTTTGAAAACACTGAAGGAGAAAATGCTGGTAAGGAGCATTTTCTCCTTTTCCCACAATGTTTTCTACCCTTTCCAAAACAAATTTCAAATTTTCAGTCACTTTTATTTTGTTGTCTGCAAATGCTTTCGATTTGGACAAGTCTAAAATTTTGTCGTTTGGTAATGAGTTAAAATGTCATGTAGATGTTTTGAACGATGAAAGAAGTTTGTTGTTCAGTTCAATAAATGTCCAGAATAGCTATGATTTTTTTAGTGATTTGTCAGAATTAACTTTGTGAAATAAATACTGAACCAGTATTTGTCCCATTATCACGCAATCCCTTGTTTTGATGCCTCTGAATGATAATACAAAGGAAATCATTGTGGGAAAAGGAGACATTGCTTGTAATGAGCAATTTCTCCTTTTCTCTCAATACCTTCTACTATATATGGTACTAACTTTACAGTTTAAACAAACTTTGAATGATTTCTGCAACCTCTTTCACTTTAGACCAGTCTAAAATAATATTGTTTGGTTATGAGTTTAATTAAAAAAAAAATGTATCGACCAGTAAAGAGCCAGGTCGGAAGTTGCGTCTGTGCCCTCCAACTAGGCTCTTTTACTGTCGGCTACTCTTCCATAAAAGGTATAAAAATCCGAAATAATTACACAATAATTATGATGGACCAAAATGGAACTTCTACGGCTATAGGAACTTTTGAAAATCCCGCCATGTAAGGGTTGAAGTAATCTCAGAATATTAACAACAAAGAAAGTAAAGGCTGGTGTCATTTACTTGGATCATTTCAGGAACACAAGTCATATAATTAAAGAATTGTTGAAAAAGGTGTTGAACCAAATGCAATTTGATAGAAGTCTGCCTGTATCTAAATTTGTCACAAGCAGAGTGCTAGACTGATATTATGTTACCCTAAGAAAACAGGAACACCGTTATTTTAGTATGCTCTTTGAACCTATTAAATGAAAACATTTATTTGAGCTGCGATGTTGAAAATGGACCTTTTGAGATTGTGACCAGCATGTATCCAGATCGATGTAGTCTTATCAGGATCTATACTACCTGCTTTCAAATTCTTCATTACTTGTAGGAACTGTAAGAGAACAGCATGGATCCTTATTAAACTGCCTGTATGGATAGGCTGATCTGAATCTATACTGGGTCATTTGTAGTATCGTTACTGGCCAAGTAAAGAAATGAAATAACTATCATGTTATTAGAATGTTCTTTAAATCTTCATTTTTCATTAAAACAAGAAATGTATGAAAGAAAGTAGCTTTCAAAGGTTTTGCATTTCCAGTTTTTCTATTGCAAAAAAACATTGAATTTTGAAAAAAATCCTGGAAAAAGTCTGGAATTTTGCAAGCAGAAAGTTGTGGGAACCCTGTAATGAGTGAGCATTTTGACAACAGTTTATAATAATCTCTCCTTTTCCTGAGGTGTTCTCCGTTTTGTTTAATTAACTCTTTACCAAACGACAAAATTTTAGACTAGTCCAAATTGAAAGCAATTGCAGATGACAAATCAGATGTGACTACTGGAATTGAAATTTCTTTTTGGAAACTGTAAAAAACCTTACGAGAAAAGGCGAAAATGCTGCTTACCAGCATTTTCTCCTTTTCGTATAATGTTTTCAAGAAAGTTGTTTTCCTTTCTTTGATTATTTCTCCTTTTCTTGCCCTTGTACTGTTTAATTGGAGTAGAAATATTGATGATAATTCAAAGAGGGATTATTTTTGAGGTAGCACTCTTCTTTTTGCTTCCAAACGTTCGTCGATTTTACGCTTAATGTTTGCATTGATGTGGTTTAAATGTTTTCCTTGTCTCACTGCTACCTGAAATTAAAGTAACACCACACATTCAGCTTGAGACTCTAGAATAGATATAAAAAGTTGAGATTCAACCTTTTATCCAATGATTTGGTGTTTAAATCTTTGCCAGGTGACAAAATTCTTGACTTGTCCATTTTGAGAGCATTTGCAGTCAAAAATGTAAAATTTGTCTCAAATTATGAGATTTTTCTTTGAAAGGGTAGAAAACATTGTTGGAAAAGGAGAAAATGACTTAAATTTAGCTCAAATGATGAGGTTTGTTTTTGAAAGGATAGAAACCAATGTAGGAGAAGAGGAAAATGCTGGTCACCAGCATTTTCTCCTTTAGCCAGGATGTTTTTTAAAGCCCTCTACAGAGGGTTATCAAAAGTTGAATTGTTTTGTAAAGGGTTTATGACTCATGCAAATGCTTTCAATGATGACTAGTCAACATTTTGTGGTCAAGTACAGTCTAGTTATTGTCACAACTCTATGATAGTTTTGGCCAACATTATCTCAAAGTATCAGGCAGTGTGCATCCAAGATCAGAATGTTCTGCGCAGTCTTGCTACAATTTCCACTGTCGCCATAAGCAAAAGAAGATATCATCTCGGTTCATAACCCCCATGGAGCCAACCACTAATGAAAACATTGGGACAGTTAAAAATTGTCTTTTCTCAATTTACCCCAATTTTTTCACTTGTATTCATGTATCTATCTTAATACCTTTACCTGCTTGTTTCCAGCATTTTTCCTTTTCCTCACAATGTTTTCAAAAGCCATCTCTGTCAGGGTTAATAAAATGAAGGACTGAGTTGTAATAAGTTAAGGAAGGAAACAAAGAGGATCAATCATTTATGGTTTTAGCAAAATGTAGAAGAGGCTATTATCTCCATTTCTCACAAAGTGAATAAAAATCTTCAACATCCGCCACTGGATGAGAAAAACGAGACCACCACATGTGGGTGCCAATGCTTGGCTGCAGTTGCTATCCTTGAAAAAGGGCCATAAATGTGTCAAAAATATTTTGATGGTTATTTGCACCAATTGTATGAATTTCACTTTTGATTGTTAAAGGGTGGTCCTAGTTTGAAGTAAATTACTTAAGTAATGACAGAGATATAAAATGTCAAAGTTTTTGAAAATGTCATAAGTTTTTGCACAACACAGATGGTGACGCTGACTACTCCAGGGCTATGACAATACCTCAACATTTTCTTCAAAAGCAGCTAGGCTAATGAGCAGGCGAGGAAACGGAAGAAAAAAAAAATTAATTTTAATAAGGATTTTCTCTTAATGCAACAACCTTTCCATTGTCATTCATGCACTAAGCTCTAAATCTTGTTGATAATCTGTATTTGACCAACATTTTTTTTTTTCAATTTTGCAAATTTGTTTCTAGAATAACAAGTTCAATAAACAAGAGGACCATGATGGTCCTATATCACTCACCTGAGTACTAAGCAGTACAGGTTAACAATGAAGATAAATACCAAATACTGAAGTTCAAGGCCAAATGATTATGAAAGAGAGACAACTCACAACTTTAACAGAGGTCTAGGCCTTTGGTTACCCTGAAAATTTTCTTATAATTGCACGAAAGATACCTAAGTACAAACGTCTAAGCCCCGCGGCTGGACCTGTAATGATCCCAGGGGCATCTTGTGTGCAAAATTTCTTGAGGTCCACAAGGTGATGCTTCATGCAAAGTATCATAGCTCTAGGCATTTTGGGTTTAAACAAAGATTTTTCAGCTTGCATTATATATACATGTAGATGCTACAGAGTAAACCAAGTCAAATACAGCAACTCTAATTGAAGGGCAAATAACTCATGTTGTTTGGGTCTAATAAGACCCATAATCAAAACCCATCCAAGATCTTATGGTCATATAAATTTTTACCAAGTTTGGTACTGATTGGTATATATTTGTAGATGCTAGAGTGTAAACAGTCAAATATGGAAATTTTGTCCAATTCAAGGGCAAATAACTCTGGATGTTCTGGTTCAATTTGACCCATAACTGAACTCTTCCGAGACCTTATGGGAATATATATTTTGACCAAGTTTGGTACTGATTGGTCAATATTTGCAGATGCTAGAGTGTAAACAAAGTCAAATATGGCAAATTTTCTAATTCAAGGGCAGACAACTCAGACAGTTCTGGTCCGATTAGATCCATAATTGGACTAATCTGAGATCTTATGATCACACACACTTTGACAATGTTTGGTGCTGATTGAGTAATATTTGTAGATGCTAGAGTGTAAACAAAGTCAGATTCAGTAATTTTTGCAAATTCAAGGGCAAATAACTCCTGATGTTCTGATTGGATTTGATCCAAAATCGAACTCATCCGAGACCTTATGGGCATATACATTGTGGCCAAGTTTGGTACTGATTGGTCAATATTTGTAGATGCTAGAGTGTAAACAAGAAGATTTTTAAAGATTTCCCGCTTTATCTCTATGTGAAATCCGAGAACCCACAACATAGGGCCAATTTCAACAACAGTGCCATAATTTGAAGTATTTTGGTAGAAGGCTATTAGATGATGCTACATGCCAAATATGAAAGCTCTAGCCCTTACGGTTTGGGACAAGAAGATTTTTAAAGTTTTTTCTCTTGGTTGCCATGGCAACCAGAGTTCTTCATGGAATTCAAATCTTTGAAGTATTCTGAAAGTGCATCACCTAAGGATTATTTCTGTGAAGTTTCATTGAAATCTGTTGGGCGGTTTCAGAGGAGAAGATTTTTTAAGTAATTGTTCACGGACGGACGGACACACGGACGGACGGACAGACGCTGGACAACGATTGATCACAATAGCTCACCCTGAGCACTATGTGCTCAGGTGAGCTAAAAAAGAACAAGTGTGAGCAGACCTCCACACAACTAACCTCTATTTTCCATACTAAATCAACATCCCATGGGTGTATTACAAAGCTTGTCACCTGACCCATTATTGATGACCCTACTCTACCCACCCGACCAGCTCTGTGAATGTAGTCTGACATATATGGAGGGAAATCAAAATTAATCACATGATGGACCTACAAATACAAAACAGAATATTAAGGGACAAGCAAAAATGAAATGTGACTACTGTAACTCCATCTGATAAAAGAATTGTTCATAATCATAGTGTTGTTTGATCATAATCAGTACTGTCAAAGCAATTTATGATGTTCTCGGTGATCATAATCAATACTGGAAAAGCCACTCATGCTGTTCTCAATGCAGTAAATTCTCAACCTATGAGCCATTAAGGCCCTGCATTGCACCACTTTACAGACTAAGTGAGCAGTCATAAGCATACATTGTGACATTTTTCTCTCTATCCAAACATCAAAAGTTTATATGTTTCCAATTTTGAAGCATTTGCAGACAACAAATCAGATGTGTCTCAAAGAATGGAATTTATCTTTGAAAAGGTAGAAAATTTTGTGTTAAAAGGAAAATGCAAATTTTCAGCACTTTCTCCTATTCCCACGATATTTTCAAAAGCCTTCTTTTTCAGGGTCTTTAAAATTTGGGATTGTGTGGCAAAGGATTAAACATGTCATTCATGCAATAGTTATTGTAGAAATTAAATCACCAAATTTCCTGAAACAGAAAACTCAAAGTATTTGTTTTCGTATGTGAAGATGCATGAAAAGAATATATTATGGACCAAAAAAGAAAATGAAAAGAAAACAATGTAAAGGGCACCACCATAATGCATGTAAAATGAAAAGACAATTTCATTATTTCATTATGATTAAAAAAAGATGGTGGAAGTGTAAATAAGCCAAGCCCACCACAGCTGGTTTTTTTTTTTAATATGTATGAGCCATGCTCTGGCAAATGGGGGCTTCATGCATCTCTGTGATGGGTTACACCAAGCTAGTCATCACATGATCATGGATCCATAAAGTCCACTTGGTCTAACAACTGACTGAATCATGAGGTAGACTAGTCTTTTGATATACAGAAAATTGAGCAATAGCAAAAAGTTTCGGCCCAGGTCAGTCTGCAAGGACTGTGCAGGCTGACCTGGATCAATATGTTTCGCAGATACATCAAGCCTCCTTTTCAAAAAGCATGACTCGTATATTAAGAAGCAATACATGTGTATTTTGAAAATCTTTCTTGCATTGGGGCTTACAAAATTCTTTATGCTATGCCAAAAGGCCAAAGTACCACTTTCCTTGGCCATGGCTGTCAATAGTGAATATATATAAGTAGTCAATGACTTACTGCTGTTGTATCCAAACCCCTAGAGGCAATATCTGTACAAACTAATGTGCTGACTTCTCCATCTTGAAAAGACTTGTAGGTCTTGATTCTCTCCTGTAATCAATGAAGCAAATCCGAAATCACCAGTAGAATTAGTATGAATGGCCTGATTTTCTACTTGCAGACTACTGACCTTGTTAATCCATTGAAACACTCATCAATAAAGGCAATTTTTCATCATGTCCACCACATGCACAGAAATTCTAATGACAACATTTTTCAGAATTACGTTATTAACTTGGCTACCAACACATTACCACAAGGGCTGTTTTCACCCTTTACTAATAATTGATTGATGGTATAGTGTTTAATGTCATTTTCAACATTATTTCAGTTATATCATGGCATTGTGTATCAGTGCACCTATCCATACTTTCCTGGACTTTTTTTTACCAGTACTCAGCACAATATTCTATTCAAGCCAGTGGCTGCTTTCCAACATAACCATCCCTTTAAGCAATCACATTTTCAAAAAGAATATAAGAAAGAAGTCTCTTAAACACTGTGTGAAAAGCAGAGAAGAACAGTGACTAGCAACTTCTTTTCCTACAATACTTTCTGTCTTATCCACATTGTTTTCTACAGTTTTCAAAGACAAATCTGATCATTTAACCCTTTACCACACAGGACCCTGATGGAGAAGCATTTGGAAAACATTGTCGGAAAAGAAGAAAATGCTGGTAATCAGCATTTTCTCCTTTTCACACAATGTTTTCTGCCCTATCAAGGGCATATTCTGCCATTTAGACACCTGTAATTTGTTGCCTGCAAATGCTTTCAATTTAGACTAGTGTAAAATTTTGATGTTTGGTAAAGAGTTGACCCTGAATTTGCTGCCTGCAAGTCTTTCTGATATGGATGAGCCTAAAATTTAGTAATGTGGTAAATCACTTAGAATTGCAAACAAGTAAAGAATAAGCATTACATCTGTACCTTAGCATCATTGTATGCTGTAAGACACACATTTTCCATCCCCTGTTCCATCAATGTTTTAGACAACCAGTGGCATGTATCATTATTATTGCAAAATATCATCATCTTCATCTCTCTCTTTGTTTTTACCAAGGTCAAAATGTTATCTGTCAAAGAAGTATAACAAGAATACTGCATGCAAGTTCAAATGCTCACCTGCAGGTGTTTTTTTCAGTGACAATTTGGAGTTAAAAAAGGAGCATAACTCTATCAAAAATGTGTTGTAACTTATCTGCACTACTAGTATGGGTTCCCTTTTTTAACTCTTTACC
Organism: Tridacna gigas; assembly: GCA_945859785.2. Classification (NCBI taxonomy): domain Eukaryota; kingdom Metazoa; phylum Mollusca; class Bivalvia; order Cardiida; family Cardiidae; genus Tridacna; species Tridacna gigas. The sequence goes on from OX244029.2 coordinate 72,580,382, forward strand.
AAAAGACAAAATTTTACACTAGTCCAAATTGAAAGCAGATGCAGACAACAAAATATATATGCCTTAAAATTAAAACTTGTTCTGGGAAGGGTAGAAAACATTGTGGGAAAAGGAGAAAATGCTGGTTACCAGCATTTTCTCCTTTTCCCACAATGTTTTCAAAAGGCTTCTTTCTCAGGTATTATTTAAAGTAGGGATTGTGTGCTAAAGGGTTAATAGTGAACATCTAGCACAAGACTGATTTTCAGTAATAACAGAGATATGTAAACAACGACGGGGCTATGACAATACTTCAGTGTTTTCACTGGAAACAGCCGAGCTAAAGATTATTTCAAGCCCTCTATGCTACTTTCCACAGTACTTCAATTATATCAGTTACAGCTTATGCATGTGTTTTCTGGGGTTGACTGTGAGCAGGCCACAACTCTTCAGCATCTTGCTAAGTTTTCTGTGGTGTTTTTTATCCCTGTTGAGAATCCATGTAAGTTATTTCAAGGTGGCCGGTGAACCTTTGCATGCTTTCCTGGAGTTTTTTAGTTTTTTTTTTTTTTAACTAGTGTTTTGACAATACTTCTCACGAGCTACTGGTTGTTTTCCCACATAACCGATGTCAAAACAGTAATCAGCAGACCTTGTCATGGACAATCACAAATGATCAATGCAGTGAGGCCGGACTGAACCCATAAACTCTGAATTAAAATTCAAAAGCCTTAACCCTTTAACAGACAATCCCTAGTTTTAGCAACCCTGCGGTAACAAGCATTTTCTCCCTTTCTCACTGTGTTTTCGGTCCCTGAGTTTTATCATATAAACTATATATCATATGAACTATGTGTACATTTGTCATCTGTACATGCTTTCCAATTGGACAAGACAAGAGTATAATTCTGTCATCTGGTAAAGATTTAACCAATGAACCACAGAGAATCCTGTCAAAGGAAGAAAAAACATTGCATCCTCCAAAACAAGAAATGTTAACTAATGCTGAATTACCAACAACAATAATATGGCAATGAAGTATATAAGCTTTAAGTGCATTCCACTCAAAAGAGGATATTGGCATTTTTTAACTTCAAGCTCGATTCACAATTGATGATGTCAAGTAATAATAGTGATGACTAAAAATTCTTTCTTCAAGCACATTACAACCTACTGCCACTTGTTTTTTTTTTTTTTTTTGCAGCAGCAAACGGTCCTTAAAATCATTGTGGCAAAAGGAGAAAATTCTCATTTAGAGCAATACCTCCTTGAGCCTCAATGTTTTCAGATGTATTCAAGAATCAAACCTAAATTTTTCTTATTCATAATAGCAAAGATCTCTTTAACCCTTTACCATACAATCCCAACTTTAACGACCCTGAGAAAGATGCCTTTTGAAAACACTGTGGGAAAAGGAGAAAATGCTGGTAACCAGCATTTTCTCCTTTCCCCGCAATGTTTTCTACCCTTCCCAATACAATTTTTTGGTCACATTTGTTTTGTGGTCTGCAAATGTTCTTAATTTGGACTAGTTTAAAACTTTTGCATTTGGTTAAGAGATAAACTCTTCTGCTGTAAGATTTGGTTCAGAAGTTAATAAAAAAGAAAGTGTCTTACCTAGTTTATTCATAGACTTCATTTTCATGAATTTATGATTGACATGTGGAGAAATCTTGTGCAGATGTTCAGTAGTTATCTTGGCAAAAGATGCTTCCTGTAAACATTTAATGGAAGTAGAACAAAGATTATAACATGAAGAAAAGAAAAGAAAAATCTTTCATGGAAAGAAAATATGATAACTAACAAAATTTGCATGTGGGGATAGACAAGATGGCTTTGCTAATTTTGAGGCATTCCTCCATTTTTGGCTACAAGTTGTATGTATAAATTTAGTTATTAAATTAATTCATATCATGAACCTTTGCCAGGATATTTGTCTTGGACAAGTGAAAACATGGTTCACCTTGGTTAAAAAAGATCAAATGTGCTCTCGGTAAAATTGTTGAAAAATCATGTGCATTAGAGGGGGGGGGGGGGGGGAGGGTTTCTGGTGTGAATCCCCAGCATGGCCAATTTTTTTCATTTTTCACAGGGTTGATGAAAGTGATTGTGATGGGACTCATTCCTCACTCTCCGCTGATAGTGTGATTATTTTTTTGATGATGGCTACATGGGAAAGCAACCAGTGGCTTGAAAATGCCCTATTTTGGAGATTCATTTTCACAGTTCACCAAGATATTATCAACATTTGAACAAGTTAAATGAACACTGGACAAGCAATTTGACCTCTAAATTGCACCCCAGGAAATAGTTGACACAGGACAGCAGACGTGTGACATAGCCAATGACTGATCTGACTGAAGTACAGACATCATCTAAAACATTATACAACAGACCAGAATATGTTTTCTGTATTATGCTTGTACTGTGTATAATGTTTTTCTATATCCTGTTCATGTAGATTTTTTGTGTGTTCATGTTCCACTGTTTAGGTTAAATCCAAAAAGTGCCCAAATCTTTGTTGTTGTTTCTTGTCAGCTGATTCCTTTTACTTAGTTATGAACAAAAGGTATATGACAAAAGTATCATTATGAAGTCTGCTTTCCTGTTTGGTTGGGCAGCGAATATACAGAGATTTGCATCGGATTCAACCTTTGGTTTCATCTAATATGAACCTCTTTACACACGCAACACAACCTATCAAATCACACAGAATGCAGACTTTTGTAATATTCCATTTTTCCCAAATATGATTTCATCTAGTTTTATATACTTACGGCTAAATAGTCGCCAAGAACATTGTCAACATCCTGTGGAAATGTTGCACTCACAAGAACCACTTGCACGGCTACACTTGTATCTATCTATTAAACATTTAAAAAAAAAACATTTCTGATGAAAAATCCTTCTGATATATCCATTATGTCCCCTTCACACATACGGATTTTTCTTATGAGTCCTTTTCCGATGTCACATATCCGTAAAAAGTACACGGATTGTTATGATCTGACCGCTTTTACGAGCCATTTACAAGTAATTAATGTCCATATGATTTATTACAGGTTGTTACGATGTATTTACGGCAAATATCTACGATTTGTTCCGAGTTATTACGGACAAATACGAGCATGTTACGACATTTTAAGAGCTGTTTATGGATTGTTACGAGTATATTGCGGATGGTTACGATTAATCTAGTCATTTACGTGTAAATTACGACATGTTAACGTGTTGTTACAAATAATTGCGACTAAGTTAGGAATATTTACAAGTCCTGTTCTTTTTTGTGCAAAAAGCATGCAATTCTCTGTGTATCATCATTCAACAGCTGACATCCAGCAAGACAACATGGCATACGAGAGAAACAGATTGCAATTATATCAAAACTTTTTACAATTGCTCCATCAACTAGTAGAACGGGAAGACGGCTGCCTTTTTTGCTTTCTTTGGAGCCATGCTTGTAGATAGTGTATATCAACAGTGTTTATCGAAGAGATCAGGCCTCTGTGACATCTTGATAACAACTGAAAGGAACAATTTTGCACGCTTTTATACCATTTCTAAATTGTAAAGTATATGTATGTATTTGTAAAGTACTTGTACATATCCGTAAACTGCTCGTAATTCAGTCTTATGAATCCGTAAAGCAATCATAACTGAACGCAATTAAAATCAGTAATGTCACTTAAGCACATGTGATATTCCGTAAAAGAATCGTAAACTAACTGTAACAAATTGTAAAACAGATTGTTTACAAGACATTTACAGATTCTTGTGAGTAGTTTACAGAGGGTTACAACCAGTTTACGATACTTACGGATTGTTACAAGTTATTTACGAGTTAATTACGGAAAATTTCATCCGTGAACACTCGTTAGAAAATTTTTGACGTGTCAAAAATTTTGTCTCTACTTTCACGGGTCCTCACGAGTGTCTGCAAGTTGTGACGAGTTATTAACGAATGCGAACGAGTTATGTATGGATGCTTGCGATTGACCATGAGCTGGCAATCCATAAGGACTCGTAAGAAAAATCTGTAAGTGTGAAAGCGGTATTAGCAATGCTTTCCCTATCTTTTTGAGTTCAAGTCAGCTCATTACCAAACAACAAAGTTTTAGACTTGTCCAGACTGAAAGCATTTGCAGACGACAAATTCAATGTGGCTAAAATCATGAAATTCATCAATGAAAGAGTAGCAAATATTGTGGGAAATCAGCATTGTCTCCTTTTTCCACAATGTTTTCAAAGTCTTCAATTTCAGCGTCATCTAAACTTGGGATTGTGTGGATACCAGCATTTTCTCCTTTTCTCATAATGTTTTCAAAGGCCTTCTTCCTCAGGATTGTTGGAACTCAGGATTGTGTGTAAAGGGTTAAACGAATAGCAGAAGACAACTTTGAAAAAAAATCTTTGTTAAATATTTGAGCTATTCTCTGGCAACAGGGGGCGTAATGCATGATGTATCATACCAAGCAAGATATCACATATTTAGGGATAGATAAAGTCCATTATGTCTAACAACCAACTATCATATAGTAGATTGGTCCTTTAACATTCAAAAAAGTGACCTATAGCGAAAAGTATTGGCCTAGGTCGTCCATGTCCCATAACCTTGGTCGATACTTCTTGCAGATGCAGTAAGCCCCCTTTTTCAGAAAGTGCCTCATTTATTATCACCATTGTCTAACGGTTCAGAACACGAATGCCAGTAGCTCAAATGATGAGATTTGTCTATGAAAAGGCAGAAAATATTGCTGAAAACTAGCATTTATTCCTTTTTCGACAATGTTTTCAAAAAGCCTTCCAATTAAGGGTCATTAAAGCTTGGGACTGTGTGATAAAGACTTAATACCCCTCAATATGCTTTGACAAGCACGATGGATGTTCAAACCTGAAGTGAATTGTGCAAAAAATGTCAAAATTCAAGGGGGGAAAATTTTTTGACCTTTAAAAGTAGACTTCTGAAATATCGTCTATTGTTTGTATGGTGTTTAACAGTGCTTTCAACTATATCTCAATTATATCATGGCAGCCACTTTACCTATCCATGCTTGCCCAAGATACTTTAACCAGTACTTTCGAAGGCCACTGCTTGTTTTCCAACATAAACTTCATTGAAACAATGCTCAGCAGTGAGAGAGGAATGAATGCTGCCACAATGACTATCATCAATCCTTAAGAAATTTGCTGTGTTAAGGATCTGAACCGGTGACCCCTTGGTTTCAAGTGCTGAACAATAGAGACTGTGCTACTAGGCTCTGCCCTAAAAAATTGCCCAATTCACATCTAGCCTCTGGTTAAAACTTGCAAAAAGTTTCAACACAATGACAGCAAAACTTAAGAACCAGTTTGCTGCACAAATAGGCCTATGTGCATGTCAATAACAGGCAGAGAAAAGGGCACACAGGCCGATTCAAGTTAACACCCACAAACACTCAAAGAAATTTACACACTAAAGCTAATCACCTCATACAGTTAAAATACAGTTCTCAAAAAAAACATGCAAGTGCAAATAATTTAAGTATGATAAGCAAAAAACTGTTTAAAAAAAAAATGAGCTACTCTTAACACCAACACTATCTGATTTATAAAACTTAATTTTCTTGCAAGGTGTGCTGATGCTTTTATCAAACTGTAAACATGTAGCTCCAAAAAAGATCTTACCTCAGACTTGTGAAATATTGATGTGATGACATGATTAAAACTATCATCTAACAGGGTGTCTGCTTCATCTAAAACAAGCGTCCTTAACTCTCTGATAGATATAATTTCTGTAACACAACAAACATGAGTAAAGGAGTATAGAATACCAAAAAAGGGGCAGAAAACTTATAATAAAGTCTAAAGCCACTTGAACCAGATTTACAAATACTGATAATCTATATTTTCCTGTAAAATGTTACTAGGTAACACATTTTAGACTCGTCCAATATTGAAAGCACTTGCAGACGACAATGATAAAGTGGTTCAAATGATAGAACTCATATTCTAAAGGCCAGAAAACATTGTAGGAAAAGGTGGAAACGCTGGTTTCCAGCATTTTTTCCTTTTTCCTGAAATGTTTCAAAAGCCCTTTTCTTTGGCGGCTTCAAAACACAGATGTATTTCAAATGTGAGTAGCTATTGTTTGTTGCAGAAGTAGCTGCTAATACATAATAAGTTATTGAAACATGTTCATTTAACACACTAGATAGATACATAGCATCTTTGCTCAGAGTGGAGGCACTGACTAATAAATTTAAGGTCACAAGTTTAACTCTTTATCAAACAACAAAAATTAAGACGAGTCCAACTTGAAAAAAATTACAAATTAAATGTAGCTAATGTGTCTTTAAAAGGATGGAAACAATTGTGGGAAAAGGAGAAAATGCTGGTTTCCTCTTTCTCCCACAATATTTTTAAAAGTCCCTTTCCACAACATCTTTAAAACCCCTGTTTGTGTGGTAAAGGGTAAAAAGCCCATGACGGCATTTTTGCGCAGTAGTGGTATGTTTCATTATTCTATCCTGTGGCAAACAAGAGCACAGCATGCTAACGCTTGGCTGTGGATGCTTGACTTTTAGTGAAAGTTCCAAGTCAAAAAATGGACCTAACTGTCAAAAATACTTTGATGGTCACCTGCCCCTGATGAGTAGTTTCCCCTTTTAATACTTAACAACTTGTCCACCTTTTAACAATTAACAACTTGTCCAACTTTGAAGCAAATATCTTCAAGAATAACAGAGATATTACAAAATGCTAGGGCTACGGCAAAACCTCGACATTTTCTTCAAAAACAGCCAATCTAAAAATTACAAACAATGAAAATTTTTAATATCAAGTCATATAAAATGACTATAATTAAAGTAATATGGGAAGTATATGTACATGCATTTAAGGGTTGAATGCATATTTTTGTGTTGCCATTGAGAAATAAAATGCAGTTGCCGTATTACATGGCAAATAATGCCCAAAGGGCGGTATGTTAAGCCATGTAATAAGGCAATTGCATTTCATTTCTTGATGGCAACACAAAAATATGCACTAAATCCTTATAATTGCACTCGCTATTCACTTGAATCAATTTATGAAAAAAACAAGAGAGAGAAAAAACATTGGACAAATGCAATAGTAAATACAAGTTATTTTTCCTTGGTGGCAAGCATCTAAATACACAATCTATTTTTAGCCATGCAACATATTTTTTTCAGTCAGACGGCCATTATGCTGCTCGAAATCAATACCTTCAAGGATTTTTGAAACAGAATAGAAATTTCTGATATTCTAGGTGGCAAATCTTGTCAAGTATCAAAACTTGAGGCTGAGCAGAAGTTATGTTCATTCCACTGACATTTTTATTGATATTTTGTTCAGAATGTATGCATGTATACCGTCGACAGACCTGTTCTTGAGGGGTAGATCAGCTGCAGGCTACCTGTTTTCCATCCCGATATGATCCGAATTTTCTTGCAAACTATGTTAAGTGATTGACACCACTGTTTTATGTGAACTGCTGATTTGAATGTAAACAACGGTGTCACAGCTATGAATTTACAAACTGCGACAAAAACAAGGAAATGAACATGCTACTGTTAAAGGGAAGATGTTTTAACGGACAAACTTCTTTTAAAATCTAATTATCTTTTTCCGATCAATATACAGCTGTTTATCATGCTTTCCCATGTTTTAGTCTCTCACCAACTAAGCTCAGATTAACTCAGTCACAAAACAAGAAATCAACTTCATTTGCATGATTAATTTTTCTGTTTAAATAGTGCACTAAATTTAATTCAGTGACCTGGGTTTCATAGAAATCGGCCACTGACATATCGAATGATGTAACTGATGACATCGGCCATTAAAATCCTTAACTCACTATTAGCACCTTGTATTCTCTGTGTTCAGGGGTACATATAAATGTTATCAACATTTTTATTCATGTGTATTCCTTTTTTTTTTTCTTTTTCAAGTTTTCCAAGCAAAAGAAATAAATTCATATTGGCCTGATTCTGCGATAAAAATCTTAAAATCACAAGTAAGGAGCTTGCATGAAATCTAAAATCAGAAAAAACACAACTTGGAAAAACCGAAAATAGTCCCATTGCATTCACAGAAAAATAACATGAGGTTACTCGTCATCACATGACCCGATTTTGACCAATCAAGAAATGATTTGTGAAATGAGTGCAATCATCATCATCGATTGTAACCTTGTTTCAATAATGATGATGATCATGGTCATGATCATGATGATGAATGTGATTGTTATTGCTATTTATGCTTTCATTACTATTCTGCTCTAAACTTACAAAATAGTTATTGTTATAGATGTTGGTGATGACAGATGATAATGACAGATGATAATAATGATGATGAATGTGATTGTTATTAGTATTTCTTATATTCTGATGTGAACAAACAAACGATTTTGATAATGATGATGATTATGATGATGATGATCTGAGAGTATTGAAATATGATGATGATAACGATGATGATTCTATGTTACATGACTCTTGCTTGTGAGTGTGTGTGTTTTTTAATCTTCATAAGTGCACTATGGTTCAATGGCCTTTACTTACAATAAAGGATTTGATTTGAGTAGATTAGTAGTTGATAAGTTTAAAAGGCATCCAAAAAAATTTCTATACAATCTGATTTTGATCAACATAGCCCATAAACAAAAACCAAAGGTTTTGGGCATTCTTTGATTTAGAATAAGCAATAACTTTCCAACACTTACTTTTCTCAACAAATCTTTTTAAGATCCCTGGGGTAGATATCAAAACATCCATAGGTAAACCCAACTTGCCAACCCTCCGCTGAAATCATAAAAAATTCTCCATCAAAACAACATTTTTCCTGGTCAGCAAACCTTACCACAAGCATCTTCAACTCACTGCCAAAATTGTATCTAGAGTGAAAACTTCAAGTAAATGAGTCATACTCTGTAAAAAGGGGGTTTTATGCATTTGCAAAAAGTATCAACCAAGGTCAGCCTGTGCAGTCCATGCAGGATGACCTAGGTCAAAACTTTTTGCTATTGATCAATTTTCTGCTTGTTAACCCTTTCCCAAACGACAAATTTTGGACTGGTCCAAATTGAAAGAGTTTGCAGACGACGATTTCAAATTTGATGAAAATGGCAGAGAGTTATCAAACAGGGTAGAAAATGCTGTGGGAAAAGGAGAAATTGCTCATTATGAGCAATTTCTCCTTTTCCCACAGTGTTTTCAAAAGACTTGTACTGCAGACACGTGAAAACCAGGGCTTGTTTGGGATAGGGTTAAAGGAACAGTCATCTCATGACTCAGTTGGTTGTTAAACTAAAATGAATTGCATGGATCCATAATTATGTGATGACTTGCTTAGTATAATGCATCATGGAGATGCATTAAACTCTCTCTTGCCAGAGTGCTGCTAAAATGTCGTCAGAGATTGTAAGCACACACACACACACAAAAAAAACACAAAATATGTTTGTGCCAGTGTGGATGCAGTTGCTTTTTTGGTGAAAATTGTCAGTCAAAAAACATGCATAACTGTGTCAAAAAAAAATTCAGAATTACCTGTGCTAGTTGTATGATTTCCCCTTTCTATATTCAACAACTGCCTTAAGTCTGAAGGAGATATGCTGGGCAATGACACTGATATGAGAAGATGCCAGTGTTTTGTACAACAATGATGAAAACTGTCAACATGGCCATGGCAATAACTTCAATTTTCTTCAAAACCAATGGAGCAAAAGATACGCCCATGAGAAAACTATTTAAAATGAAATTTTTTGCTATTGGTCAGTTTTCCAAATGTCCATGGAACAGCTTACCTGATGATTCAGTCGGGCAGATAACTTGCTTCATATCACGCATCACAGAGATGCATAAAGCCCCCTTTTGCCAGAGTATGACTAACATGTTTTTCCTAAGGTCCTTCACACTAGTTGTGTAAATATCTATAATCATCTGTAGCTTGTTTTACCCACCCAAAGGAAAATGGCTTTTGAAAACACTGGGGAACAGGAGAGAATGCTGGTAACAAGCATTTTCTCCTTTTCCCACAATGTTTTCTATTTTTTCAAATACAACTTCTATCATTAAATAATTTTGCATCACATTTGTTATCTGGAAATGTTTTCAATTTGGACAAGTCTCAAATTTTGTTGTCTCGTAAAGAATTAATTTGATTTTAACCCTTTACCACACAATCCCGAATTTTTACGAACCTGAGAAAGAAGCCTTTTGAAAACATTGTGGGAAAAGGAGAAAATGCTGGTGACCAGCATTTTCTCCTTTTCCCACAATGTTTTCTATCCAATCAAAAGACAACTTCCATTACTTGAGCCACTTTTGAATTGTCGTCTGCAAATGCTTTGAATTTGGGCAGGTCTACATTTTTGTCATGTGGTAAAGAGTTAACTTCTTTGTACCAGAGCTAGCTTCAGTTGCAAATTGGCAGGGTGTTTTATTACAGACCTCAAGGTAATGGGTTCTACTTTCTGACTTAGGCATAATATCAAACTAAATGCGAATGTATCATGATGTCTTACCATATTTTCTCCACTGCTATGAAGTACAACAGAGTTAAAATGTACATAGTCTGCCATTTTGTCACAGAAGTCCTTAAAGATAAAAGAGAAGAACAAGTCCTTTACCTGAGCATTATCTTCAACCAAAGAATAACTATAATCAGTGATTTTTTGCATCTTTGATGTGTTTTTTACTCACTTGTCCTGTGGAAATTTCATAGTCGCGTCTTTTCTGACGAGCTTAAATCGAAATCCATTTTCTGAGCATATATATGAATGAAAAACATAGGTGACAAATTTCTCTGATTCCGGAATGCAATCTCCACCACGCTCCACTTTAAAAATGGGGGACCAGTTGTATTGGTATCTGATTCAAAACTCAAATACTGCTCTGTATACCATAAACTGGGAGCTGATTGCGTCTCATTTCAAGCGTCAAAGACACCTTGACTATTCCTCGGCATAAAATGTCGTCAGCACCAAAGAAAAAAACAACTTTTGTTGGCGTTATTAGCACCCAACAGCAAACAAGCTGATCTCAATAGTAAATCTACCAGAAGTCTACCAAGGTGTTTTTAATGAAGCCTGTCATTTTCCACAGTAAGTTATAAGGTTCATAGTATGGCTGAACATACTGATATTATGTGAAGTCAATGAAACAAAAACAAAAGAATATTCATTATTTATTTGAAAATGACACAAAGAAATCTGACCCACAGTTTTGACTTTTGGCCCCGAAATTTCTGGATAGGAGGTCAAAATGACCCACAAAATTTAACACCTGGGGAAAACACTGTATAATTATTTAATTCTATCAATACTGGACTAATATAATCTTTTACAGCCTGCAGTTGATAGTTTTCAAAAAGATTGCACTGAAAATTGGCAATTGCCTACAGGGGCAACACCCAGTTTTCTTACAAAAGTTTCTTTAACACACAATCTCGACATTTAATGACCATGAGAAAAAAGCCCCTTCAAAACATTGTTGGAAAAGGAGAAAATGTGGCTAACCAGCATTTTCTCCTTTTCCCACAATGTTTTCTATCCTTCCCAAAAAAAGTTTCATTTCTTGAGTCACATTTATTTTGTTGCCCGGACATGCTTCCAATTTGGACTAATCTAAAATTGTGTTGTTTGGTAAAGATTTTTTAACTTTTACACAAAAGCAAAATTCAAGACATAATACTACATTATAATATTTTCAGCAAAAACTATGTCTGAGCTTTCCAAACATCTTGAAGGCTCCAAGACTTACAAGTAAAATGTTTCTACTGGAAGCGCTGGATTTTTCATGGGAGTGTCCTTGGGAAAGACACTTCAGAGCCCTAGCCTAGTGCTGGTGAAACCCTGGACATACATGTAGAATTGTAGATGAAAATGTGAGCTATCGCCCTGATATAACTGAAATCAGACTGAAAGCAGTGTAAACCACCATTTAATCAATCAATCATAGAAGTAAAAACAAGTACATGCACATGTATGAAAAATTTGAGCTTCAGGATTTTTTTTTTCTGTGCATCTATGCCTCATCCTGAATGATTTGCTTTTATGCTGCTTTCAACAGTATTCCAGTCATGTAACAGTGACAGCTCATCACTTCATGTCTTTCCTGGATTTCACTGGAACTGGGTAAGACTCTACGTTGTTTTGCCTTAGGACATTCCTGTGTAACTAATGCCCTCCAGTAGTGATCAAACCCCAGTTTTCAGGTGAAGGTTATGGATAGATCCAAAATGCTCTGTGATGCACGTACGAGGGTCATCCAGAAATGAATGAGAGTTGCTTAATTACGGAAAAACTACAAGTGTTACTCACAAAATCTCTTCATAGTCCCTCAATATAATCTCCCGTGGATGCTATGGTCAACTCCCATCGTAAATGAGTCATGCTCTTTGGAAGGAGGTTTAACCCTTTGCCACACAATCCCAAATTTTAACGACCCTCAGGAAGAAGCCTTTTTAAAACATTGTGGGAAAAGGAGAAAATGCTGGTAACCAGCATTTTCTCCTTTTCCCACCATGTTTTCTACCCTATCAGGGACAAATCTCACCATTCGGGTCATGTTTAATTTGTCGTCTGCAACTGCTGTCAATTTGGACCAGTCTAAAATTTTGTCGTGTGGTAAAGTGTTAATGCATCTGCAAAAATTACCGAACCCCTTTAGTATTATTATTAGTCAACTTTCTGAGTCAGCCCATATTTTTCGACAACTTGCTTGGTACAGTGCATAATGAAGATGCAATAACCGTTTCCAACAAAATCCCAACTTTTAATGACCCTGAAGAAAAAGGCTTCTGAAAACATTGTGAGAAAAGGAGAAAATGCTGGTAACCAGCATTTTCTCCTTTTCCCCCACAATGTTTTCTACCCTATCAAAGACAGAAATTGTCATTTGCACTACCTGTCAATTGTTGTCTGCAAGTGCTTTCAATTTAGTCGAATCCAAAATTTGTCAGTTGGTAAAGAGATTAAACCCCCTTAAAACTCTTTACCACACAATCCCGACTTTTAACGACCCTGAGAAAGAAGCATTTTGAAAACATTGTGGGAAAAGGAGAAAATGCTGGTAACCAGCATTTTCTCCTTTTCCCACAATGTTTTCTGCCCTTCCCAAAACAAATTTCATTTTTTCAGTTACATTTATTTTGTCGTCTGCAAATGCTTTCAATTTGGACCGGTCTAAAATTTTATTGTTTGGTAAAGGGTTAAGGCCTTTTCTCAAAGCACAGCATGAAGTCCTATCTCACCTTTACTTGTATGGCTAGTTCCATTGTAGGCATCACTACAATAACACTGGGAGAGTTATTCACATCTGATATCTGTGCTTCATCATACCTCTTCAGTATATCCTGCACACATGGTATCAAATATGCATAGGTCTTTCCACTACCTTCAACAGATATACACATGAGGGTATAATAATTATGCAAGTTAACCCTTTACCGAACAATGCAGCCTTTTAACAACCCTGGGAAAGAAGCCTTTTGAAAATATTGTGGGAAAAGGAGAAAATGCTGGTAACCAGCATTTTCCCCTTTTTTCCACAATGTTTTCTACCCTATCAAAGAAGAATTGCACCATCTGAGCCACACTGAAATTGTCGTTTGCAAATGCCTTCAATTTGGACAAGGCTAAAATTTTGTTGTCTGGTAAAGTGTTAACCCTTTACCAGATAGCACAATTTAAGCTCTGCTATACTGAAAGCCTTTGCAGATGACAAACTAAATGGGGTTAAAATGACAGAATTTCTTTTTTTGACAGAAGGTAAATGAAGTGGAAAATGGAGAAAATGCTGGTAACCATTATTTTCTCCTTTTCTCACCATGTTTTCGAAAGCCCTCTTTCTCAGGGTCATTGGACCTTGGGATTATTTGATAGAAGTGGAATTGCTGCCAAAGGCTTCGTATACAACCTCCTGCTGAAGACACTTTTTGTCTAGCCATAGAACACTTTTGAATATACATGTATTGTTGAAAAGAGAGAAACAGCCAAAAATACCCCAGTTTTTTCCTTATGCCACAGTATTTTTTAATTCATCAACTCTTTACCAAATGACAACATTTTAGACCAGTCAAAATTGAAAGCATTTGCAGATGACAAAAGTTACTCAAAAATTGAAATTTGTTCTGGAAAGGGCAGAAAATATTGTGTGAAAAGGAGAAAATGCTAGTTACCAGCATTTTCTCCTTTTCCCGCAATGTTTTCAAAAGGCTTCTTCACCACTGTGTGGTGAAGGGTTAAACCTTCATTCATGATGATTATCTTTATTTTTCAAGAATGCTGCCTGCTGCAAGCAGAGCTCCAGATAGAGGGAGTGATTTTGATTTCAAAATTGAAAATATTAATTACTTTCCACTAAACCCTATGTTGTGGGTACTCATTAGAATCGTCTCATCAAGATGATTCTAATGAGTACCCACAACATAGGGTTTGGAGGAGAAATGATGGATTTAGAATACTATGACTCCCTCTTATCTGGAGGTCTATGCAAGTATCTTTTTTTTTTCTAAAAGAAGTTGCAACCAGATTAAAAATCTGTTTGCAGGATGAAATGTTTTGACAGAAGTATTTTTTCTTACTTTTTTTCTTATTTCTATTTGTCACTCTTTATGCCTTTTAAACTGTTTACCAGATGACAAAATTTTAGTCTTGTCAAAACATTTGCAGAGGAAAATATCAATTGTGGCACAAATGGTGAAATTGAAGGTATATGATAAAGGTACAAGCTAACCTGTCTCTGCAGCACATGTAATGTGTTGTCTCGTTACCATGGCCGGAAACATTAAACTCTGCAACAAATACAAAACAAAAGCAAAAAATATATGACTATGGAAAACTGAATTTGAAATATCTGAGCAAGCCTTGGAGGGTCCTGAAACAAGAGCCAGTTATAAAGAGCTTAAAATGTCTAATACTGACTATTATGTAGTTCTTCCAAAGATTTATTCCTATCCAATATCTAAATGTTTATATATGAGAAATAAGCCTGTAGCTTACCATTCTGTCTCAGCAAGTGGGATGGCTTATACTGGTATTGAGAGCTTGGAGTGAATTTTGAAAGGTTGGGGAACTTGCCTAGTGGAATGCATAGCTAAGAGAACTGGTTTCTGTCATGTGAAACGAAAACAAGCATCAAATTTATAGGAACAGCCAAACATATTCATGTGAAGGATACCTTTAATCTGTAACATTGTAACAGATGCCAAAATTTCAGACTGATCGATATTGAAAGTCTTTGCCAACAACAAATCTAATGTGGCTGAAATGGTAAGATTTGCCTTAGAAAGGATTAGAAAAAAAATGTGGGAAAAGGAGAAAATGCTGGTAACCAGCATTTTCTCCTTTTCCTGTAATATTTTAAAAAGCCATTCTCAAAATCCTTTCTCTTTCAGGTCCTTATCGTGATTGTGTGGTAAGGGTTAACAAACCACAGTGCTTTAAACTTGTCCACATTGAAAGCATCTGAAGACAAAAAAATAAATGCAATTCAATTTATAGAAGTTGACTAAAGAGTAGAAAACATTGTGTACAAAGGAGAACTGATGGTTCTCCTTATCTCACAATATTTTTCCTCAGGGTTGTTAAAATACAGGGTCATCTGGAAAAGAGGTAAACATCTTAAACAACAGAGGAATAGAAAAAACTGATTGTTTGGAGTAAAGGGCTTGGCAAAAGAATGAACAAGAGCACTGCATGCTGTTGCCAACACTTGGCTGTGGATACTTGATTTTCAGTGAAAATTTTAAGTTGAAAAAGGGGCATAGCTCTGTCAAAAATACCTTGATGGTTACCTGCCCTTGTTGTACAGGCTCCCCTTTCGATAAATAATTACTTATCCTAGTTTGAAACATAAATCTTCAGCAATAACAGAGATATTATAAAATCTCAAAATTTTCACACCATGAGGCAGACAATGACAGCAAGGCTTCGACAACACCTCCATGTTTTCTTCAAAAAGAGCCGAGCTAAAAATGCAAAATTCAACACAAAGAAAAGGATTTGAATATATTACAAAACCTGTATATTTGTAGGATGGTTCATTCCACTCTCTTGGAGAAAATACAAAATTCTCTCATCTAGCTCCATATCTTTGAACATCATATCAACTTCATTGACCATCAGTGATGGATTCTACAGGGTTAAACAAAAGTATTGTAAGATCTCTATGCATGTACTCTTAATGTGATCTTCATAAAGATATAAACTTTGAATTATAAGCTTACACAGATTATGAACTCTGTACCAAACAACAAAATTTTGGACTTGTCCAATTCCAATCTTTTCGAAGATGACAATTTCAATATGTTCAAATTTTGGGATTTGTCTTTAAAAGGATAGAGAAACACTTTGGCAAATGGAAAAGATCCTAGCTACCAGTATTTTCTCCCTATGGGAGAAAACTTTTGAAACTTTGTGGAAAACAAGAAAAACAGGTGACCAGCATTTTCTCTTTTTCCTATTGTACAGCCTATCAGGTGAAAATCACCCTATTCTTTCCTGTTTTGAATCTGTCATCTGCAGATGTTTGAATCTGGAAAAGTCCAAAATTTGTTGGCTGTAAAATGAATCAACACTGAAAACTGCCTTCTGCATGTCTTCTCCAAGTGGGGGTCTTAAATGCTTTGCCAAGACACTCCCAAGCAGGTATCAAACTAGGATTTCCTGATAAAGGATCTAAATCACTAACAAAGCAACAGACAGCATCTAGAGCACTGAAAAGGTCAATAAAATTTTTTTCTGTGTTCAGAGGATATAAGCCAAATCCTGTAGCTAAGTACATAGATTTCGATAAAGAGGACATATAATTATGTATACATATTTAACTCTTTTCCAAAGGAAAACATTTTTGACTTGTCCAAATCAAAAGCATTTGCAGAGGACAAATGTGACTTAAAAAATGAAATTTGCCTCTGGAACGACAGATAATATTATTAAGAAAGAAAAAAATGCTGGTTACCAAAGGCCTTTTTCCTACAGGTTGTTAAAACTCGGGATTGTGTGGTAAAGGGTTAAGGAAAGGTAAGAACAGAATTATTTTCCACTGTCTAAATGACTTTCAAGCAATTACTCCTATCCCCCCTCCATGCCTTTGAAAGCTGTCAACTGTTTGAGCATTATGAATTTTTTAAACAAACTTTGTATAAAATTAACAAGGTTTAACCCTTTACCACACAATCCCGACTTTTAACGACCCTGAGGAAGGGGCCTTTTGAAAATATTGTGGGAAAAGGAGAAAATGCTGGTAACCAGCATTTTCTCCTTTTCCCACAATGTTTTCTACCCTATCCAAGACAAATTCCATTATTTGAGTCACATTTAAATTGTCGTCTGCAAATGCTATCAATTTGGACCAGTCTAAATTTTTCTTGTGTGGTAAAGATTTAAACAAATTAATGGATTTTGAATTTTGTTGGTTTTATTGATTGAGAGAGAGAGAGAGGGAAAGAGAGAGAGAGAGAGACTAACTTTGCCTCGTCCCACAATTGTAAAACTGTCTGCAGGGCAATTCCTGTGCTTCCATCCAAAAGATGCAAGCATTTTGGGATCAAACACTTTATAGATCTGTCCTTCATAGTGATTAAACCCCTTTCTCTTGCATGCTATGATCAAGTTATCTTTTCTTTGAGCTGGTTTCCTTTCTTTAGCCATTTGCTCTGCTTTTCTCTGCCTTTGTTTATTGAGGTTTTCCACCATCTTTTGTGGCACTGTAATCCTTGGGTACTTCTCTTCTTCATCAACTTGAAATGACTACAATAACAATTAACCCTTTGCCCTGAAAATTTTGTTTTGTACAACCCTGAAGAAATAGCATTTTTAATCCTTAAAGTGCCGAATAAACCTGATGGGCAGTTTCATTCTGGAATAAGACACAGATAATTGGAATTTTGAGGCTGCCTTTTGTCTGTACGGTTTCAGCAAAGCAGACAGATTAGATCAAAGATCAGACTGCATGTTTTGTGCAGTTTGATCTTTAATCTACACTGGCCTCAAGGGCAACTTTAGTCGTAAAAGGTGCTTCAAAGGTTAAAAACAAGGTTGGAGAACCCTAAAATATTGGTAACAAGCAATTTTCCCCTTTTGTCACTATGTTTCTTTTCCACCCTCTGAAAGGCAAATCCTGTCTTTTTTGCTGATTTAATTTGTGCTCTGCACATTTAATTAAGATAAATCTGAACTTCTTCTGTCTAGTAAATACCCAATTACGACCACTGGCTCATGCTAGGATTGGTACTTAACTAAATGAAAAACAGAGTTCTAATGACCTAAGCCAAAGGAAATGAGTGACTCAAGAAACCAACCATCAAAATAATGCACTAAGATATTGCCCAGTTAACCCTTTACCACACAATGCCAAGTTTTAATGACCCTGAGAAAGAGGCCTTTTGAAAACATTGTGGGAAGAGGAAAAAATGGTAACCAGCATTTTTCTCCTTTTCCTATAATGCTTTCTATGTTATCAGAATCAAATTTTGTCATTTGAGCAATCTCTAATTTATGATCTGCAAATGCTTTCAATTTGGACAAGTCTTAATTTTTGTCATGTGGTGAAGAGTTAAAGCACTGAATAAACCTGAGGTTTCCAAAGACATAAGTTTCAATAAATCTTATATTACATATCAACTGTGTATGTAGAGCCATAGTTATAAGTCAAAAAGCCCAAAGCCTGGTAAGCAAACTCTGTAGTGGATGTGTACATGGCTTGCAGTCGGAGGGTAAAAGTTTGAATCCCAGCTCAACCAAGTTCTTTTCAAGGGGTGACAGTTTTGACATTCTTATATCACCATTTTGAGTTCTTTTTCAGTGTTTTTTTCTGTAACCCAATGCAGTGGTCTTAACTGTGAATACCCCAATCACGAAAATATTTTCACTTGGGTCTCCTGTCATACCAAAAATGCCCATAGGATAGAGTGTATTCATCTCTCGTTAACTTTACCATATGGCCCTGAGGGAGAATGCTTTTGAAAACATAGTAGGAAAAGGAGAAAATGCTGGCAATCAGCATTTTTCCTTTCCCACAATGTTTACTGCTCTTTCAAAGACAGAAATCGTCTTTCAAGCTACATGTAATATGGCCTCATCAAATTATTTCTGTTTGGACAAGTCTGAAAGTTTGCTGCGTGGGAAAGGGTTAAAGGCTCATAACTTGTACAGCAAAATCTGTTTTGTCTACAACCACACTTGTACTTTGAAATCCAGCATACATGTAAGTATAGTACATAATTGTATATCCCAATTTTACCGTCATACATGTAGGGTATACCAATCGCAATTAATATGTTATGACCCAGTCACACTGTAAATAATACTGTATTATATGTCACCTTTTCACTCTTGAGTTTAAAGATGGCAAATCAAAATTTTCTGAAAGCACTGATAAGTACTACTACATTATACTCTTCTTTGCAAGCTTAAAGAAAATTAACTGTTAAATCCATAAGGTGAAACATTTGTTGGTTTAATAATGAGTTGTTGGTTTTGTAATTGGGACCACTGTATTGTTACAAGACTATGTATCATGTAATGTAACCTATTTGAATACAATCGAACATACTAAATGCATACTAGTCACGTGACACTCCTAAAAGCCTTTGAGAAATTCTGGTCCTGCAACAAAATTTTTTAAGTACCTTGAAGAGCTATGTATAACTTTAAGGAAATAACATTGATGGTTCTAATTTATTGATGGTATGGAACAGATAATTAATTCCTTACTAAATTCAGTTAAACTTTTTGTTTGAAGTGTGATATAGTTCCTGTATAGAACATGAATAGTCCCTTTCACAAGTGTGGGGTAACAGAGAGAGAAAATACCTGTTGACTCTGCCTGTGAACAATTTGTCTTGAGTGAACAGCAAAACAACTGGACCTCAAGGTACGAAGACAGCACCAAGTCAACATTTCTGAAGATACAAAAAAAAAAATGACAATTTTTACAACAATAAGTACATATATTACATTACGTGTAAATGTGAAACCTGTTAATTCTGTTTTAGGACAACTTAGCCTACATCTGTAGACTCTACAGATCAAGATCAGAGTACTGTCATTGCACAGTCTTTTTAGCCTGATGTTGGATCTACATTATCTGCTGTTTTCCGAGATACTCTGTGAAGAACAGCTTTCAATTTCACAATTTACACAAATAATCCTGGGTTTTAACAACCCTGAAGTAAAAGACTTTTGGTGGTACTGTGGTTAAGTGTGCTCGTTGTTACTATTTTCTACTTTTCCAAAAATTCTTTGGACCCTTTCAGAGTCAAATCCCATCTTTTAACCTCTGCATATGCTCTCGATTTGGACAAGTCCAAAATTTTGTTGATCAATTAAGTGTCAGACACAATGCTCATTTTTCAATACTCAACAGATTGAAGTCCTGCATGAACTCCCTCCCCCCTCCCCCAATTTTGGATGAGCAATCGACCCTTATTTCACCCCTTTGCCCCCCTTCTTCATCGTTGACCTATAGCCGGTTCGTTTGGGCCAACGGTAGAGCTACCTGAATTGGAGGAGCTATTCCGGTGCGTTCGATTGGGCGTCTTCCGCTTTTAGAAGCTCTGCCGTCTCTTCCACTCGATATTTGGAAGAGCCGGCAGAGATTTCGAAACAAAATGACGGAAGCAGCCAACGAAACGCGAGTTGAAGAATGGTTTCTTTTCAGTTGACATTTGTTTTTCTGTTGTCATGAGCAAATATTCGTGTTTTTACTTGCTGAAAAGATTGCTCTTGCTCAGTATCCAATTTGCGGTGGTAATTATACGGTAAATACCATGTATATTTTAATGTGTATGAGTTTGGAGATAAAATGTCTCGTGGAATTTTTAGGGGCGAAATGTCTTGGGTCCGAAACATTCTAATATCTCTCGAATTGGTATAAAAAGTATATATATTTTTATCACTGATTCGACTAACACTGATGAATACAAAGCTGCTATTTTGGGGATTGTTCCAGGCCTGTTGAGACAGAACAAGCTGGCGTCATCCTCATCAAATAGCCATTCTTCTACAAACAACAGCAGTTTGTTGTAAAAAGCCGCCATGTTGAATGATTCTAAATTCTTTCGATTGGCTTTCTATTCTAATCGCTTCTGTGAATAGCATTCTCTTCTTAGCAGAGCCAAAACGAACCGGCT
This sequence comes from Tridacna gigas, assembly GCA_945859785.2. Lineage (NCBI taxonomy): Eukaryota > Metazoa > Mollusca > Bivalvia > Cardiida > Cardiidae > Tridacna > Tridacna gigas. Next base: position 72,601,499 of record OX244029.2, read on the forward strand.
ACTAGTCTTTTATTCGCGAAATCTGATTACAAATCTATGGATGTCTTAATCATGCATAATTTATACCTTTTTACTCTCAAAAAAGATTTTTCACTGGTTCTAAACGTCAACTGATACTGTTTAAGGCTTATTTGAATAAATTTTTAGCCTAAAAACCGTGCAGGAGTAACAATCCTATCAAACAGTGTTTGGTAGGACTATTTACCAGTGGTGGAAAGAATCGAACACCGAACGTAGACATTCCGTAAAATTGTAACAGTCGAACCCGCAACTTTTAACACATTCAAGATGGCGGCGAGTAATGAAAATTAGAAGATTTCAGTTAACTTAATTTTTGTTTGTAAAGTCACTTATCAAACACCTTAAGGTAAGACTAAAGTCCTTATGAAAAATGTTTAAGTACCTTCTACGTAACCGATCCATCGTTGGTCTTAATGATATGAAAGTGTAAGCAACTTTGTGAATGTTTATGTTTGGCGACTGGGGCAAAATAGATTTGTCGAGTTGGATACAGCTCTTGGTTACTAGGATCCTATTAATGAAAGATTACTTGTCTTTTACCTAGGTGAAAAGAGAGAATGGCGGATACTAACACAAAGCGGAGGGTAAAGTTGTATACCCTTAATGAAGATCGACAGTGGGACGACCGTGGCACTGGGCATGTCTCGTCCGCCTATGTAGAGAGACTGAAAGGGATGTCTTTGTTAGTGAGATCAGAAACTGATGGTATGTTGACTTATGCAGAAATTAATTTATGCTGGCACAGTTAGTAATTAGATTCTACACAAATTTTTTTTTTATTTTTTGATGTTGCAAAACTGCATGTTAAGGTCAATGGATTCGGGTATCAAGACAGTTCCTCATCAAGACAGTTCCCCGACACAAGTTTTCGAGACAATTGCCTGACAGATTTGAAGACAGTTCCCCAACACTTTTGAAGACAATTCCTCGACACATTTGATCCATGTCGAATAAGCTGTTACCAATGTTTATGATTGATAATCATTAGTTATTTTGGGATAACTGATGTATTGTGATTGGATTATTTGTACATAGTAACGAAGAATTCTATCATACTTTGACTAGCAGTTATTCTCTCATGGGTGAATTCACTATTATTCACAGTTATGGAAATAAGACTTAGAAAATGAGACTTAGCAAGACTGTTTGCCAGTCAATCCTTTGAATTCTATGACAGTTTGTATGTTTTTGATTGGGTTTTTCTTGGTGTGTTTTGGACAAACATCAGAAAGGGCAGGGACTGTATTATATACAATCCCTGGAAAAACAGAGAGAGAGAGATGGAGGGGGGGGGATCACCTGAGTGAAGTATTTTTCCGTTTACCACGTAAACTGTCCATAAATCTCCTGTTTTTTACATGCATGTATATTGTATCTAGCATTGAGGAAAATGTAGTGTCTTTTGATAAGTGTTTGGTATTTGGCAATGAAAGATCAAACTCCCGTCAAACAAACTGGTGTTTTAGGAAATTATAGACACTTCACATTGCAATCATAGAAAATTTCAGACAATCTCATGGCAACCAAATGTACCCGATGTTCAAAACGTTTTCGGGGCCCAATACAGCTCGGTTTGAGCTGTATAAGTGTATTCACTTCTTCGATTTACGAAAAAAAATACCAGATAGGCGAAGAAATGCAAAATCAAAATCGCACTTTGAATTTTTATCAAAAACAGTAAATAATGAATAGTTAGTAATTTGTTCACTTCACATCTTTATTGCAATATTAATAATAAGTCCAACAGCAACAACAAAAAGTTGACTATAGACTCTTAAATTTTCTATTTTGACACATGATTTTTTTGGCTTGACTTTTGAAAAATTAGATATGACCCTAAAATTTTAGGGTCAATGACTCCTGCATATCAGAGGCTAACTAAAACCCTGAGACCTCTACCAAAATTCTTCAAATTATAGCCCTAGGATCAAAATTGGCCTTGCCCTGGTTGTCACTAGTTTTACGTAGGCTTATATAGTGAAACTCTTAACCCTTTTCCAGATGACAAAATTTGACCAAATTGAAAGCATTTGCAGACAATAACGACAATTTCAATGGTGCACTTTTTCTTTGATGGGGTAGAAAACACTGTGGGAAAAGGAGAAAATGCTGGTTACCAGCATTTTCTCCTTTTCCCCCTGTTTTCAAAAGGCTTCTTTCCCAGGGTTCATAAAAGGCGGTATTGTGCGGTAAAGGGTTAAAGTTCTTCTTGTTAGGAACTTCCTAAACTATAAAGTACAGTAAAACCTCTCCTCACGACCACCCCGGTAATACGAGCAACCCGCTATTACGAACGATTTTTGTCAGAACAGAATTTTTCCTTCTTCATAATCAACGACCACTACCCGGAAATACGGGCACCCTGCTATTCCGAAATTACAACCACTGTTTTCAATACCAATGAGAAATTACCAATAGATTTTAACCCCGTGAAACGACACTAATTTTCACAATTTCTTTATGACCAGCTAATTTTCACGCGTCCATAATCGCAAACTGGAGGCCATGCTTCATTTACGAATATTTTTAGGTCCGATGGAGTAGCCAATCAATTATCGCTTTTTTGTTTATCTGTTGACTATACAGGGTTCTCCCCAGAAAATTTGGAAGGCGTAGTGCTACTTAGCAGCAAAGACATGTCCAAAGGATTTTGAAGGACACTTAAATATTGTTAAAAGAGGGATATATTTCAATTTTATATCAATCCTTGTCCTGTGAAATAAAATTCAATTCCCAACTGTTTTTAATATTTAGTATTTGTTATGGTTTTGTACTGGAAAGGTATTTTAAAATGCTAAAATGACAAGCAGGTAGTTTAGACAAAGATAAGACGGCTCACTATCATATATGGAGACTGATCTTTGTCTATGCTGCCTGCCAAAGCAGGAATATCTCAGGATCAGCAGGAGAAGGGTTAAGAAATAAACAAAAATATGGAGTATATTTTTGTCTTCAATTTATTCAGTTGTGTTATTTCAATAGTCATTTGAAGAAAAATAAAATTTAAACTTAAGAATGTAATCAGTTATAAAATTTAAAAAATTAACAAATTTATGATGCTACCTGGCCACATATCTTAACCTTTTACCACACAATCCCAAGTTTTAACAACCCTGAAAAAAGGGCTTTTGAAAACATGGTGGGAAAAAGAATATAATGCTGGTAACCAGCATTTTCTCCTTTTCCCACAATGTTTTCTTGCCTTCCAAAAACTAATTTCAATGTTTGAGTCTCATTTGTCATCTGCAAATGCGTTCAAATTGGACCAGTCTAAAATTGTGTCATTTGGTAAAGAGTTAAAGAACTCATGTCTGTTAATCTTGCATTTGTCCTTAACACAATTTAATTCTTCTGTTTTTTTCTTGAGACCAAACATTTACACATTTTTTTATGTCAAACTCCTGTACTGATTTTCCTTCTAAAGAGACAGTCAACAAACAGTTTAAAATATGGCCTGAAAGGTTTTATCTCAAGTCTGTCTTTATCCTTTTCAGTGTAGAAAATCCTCTTTCACAATCTGAAATATAATTTGAAATGTTTTCTTGTTAAATGAAAGTATTGAAAATTAAATCTGCAAAACTCACAATTCTACCAATGATTTTCTGCAAAACTCAAAATTCTACCAATGATTTTCTGCTAAAGTCAGAATGCTACAGTGATTTAACTCAAGTGGTAACAAGCATTTTCTCCTTCTCCCACAATGTTTTCTACCCTATCAAAGAGAGAAATCATCAGTTTAGCAACATTTAATCTGTCGTCTGCAAAAGCTTTCAATTTCGACAGGTCCTAAAATTTGTTGTTTGGTAGTTAAATTCCTGTTTCCCTTGAATAAGGATTTAGCTTGGTTAAACAATCCGAAGTTTTAACAACCCTTTAGTTTAGAGAAAGCCTTGGAAAACATTGGAGGAAAAGGATAAAATGCTGCTACCAGCATCTTCCTCTTTTCCCACAATGTTTTTTTTATCATATTAATTTAATTTTTTACAATTTGAGCCACCTTTAATTTGTCGTCTGCAAACCCTTTGAAATTTATTAAAAGAAAAATTTTGTGTGGTAAAGAGTTAGGAAATAAAGTTCTTCAGGGTTATGAATTTATAATCAATTTAAAGAGATACACATAGTTCTTGCATGAAATTAATTAGGTAAGATTTATTGTAACAGAGCAACGAGTACTGATCAAAATGTAGAGATGTGCTGACCAATCTTTGCTTGCACTATAAGGCCATCAGCAAAATTAACCAATCATTTAGAAAAGTAGAATCAGGGCCTACAGTATTGACCCACTAAAAATATCTAAGATCAGACTGAATTCTCACAATGAAAAGTACTGACAAAATGCATTTGGTAATGCATTTTATACATAATCACTTAGCCTGTCGGGTTGGAAGAAGGGCCTTTGACACAATTACAAAATTACATCAAACAAATAAGGGCTACGCATTTTCGGTGATTTATCACGGCATTCTCACCTTTACGTCTGGTATACATGGGATATAATGGGATGCTTACCTATCTACAGGCAGACTGCTTCATAATTTAACACCTTCCAAAGTAATCTCGCGAGTCTGGCTTCCGATCACCACAGATTAATAACTGTTTTACGACCGTCAGCTGGGAACCGTGACAAATTAACTTCGTTCTAGTTTTCGACATGACATCCGGGAACCAATTTTACTTGAAATACTGGTTCCCTCTACCTGGTCAACACTTGAGTGATTCTAGGGATGTGTATGTGCTGTTTTATTACCCCTTATCGGAAAAACAGCATGAGGGCCTCCAACAAACAGATTAATTAGGGTATTTGCCACTTTTCTTAAGGGTATGATTTTAAGGAGTATCAGACTTGCAAATAAACTGTAGCGGCATTTCAAAGGCGTATCGGCAAAAGGGTAAATCTTTGGAAGGCGTATCGTGCCAATACGCTATAAGGGCCTGGGGAGAACCCTGCTATAGTAACACAATCATGTTAAGTGATCAAGGTGTTACCTTACATAATCAAATGACCAATGAATTGATAATAATTAATTCAGCTTTTATTCGGTAATCAGGCGTTTATCACACGTTGCTGATCCGGGTGAAAAACATGTCGACATCCGGGTAATTACGATTTGTTTTGTACATCCAGCTTTTGTAATTTGAGATGCTTGGGTTAATATTTAGTGATCAGGATGGGATAATTATTTGGTTTTTGTTACACATTAAAGCCATACTTATATCGTAGAGAATGATAGGATTTGTGAACTGGCGAACACTTCAACTTTGGGATTGACAATTAGTAGGACTGTTCGAACATTCAACTCGAATCAAAATGGGTGGGAAAAAACTGTAAACGTCAGGCTCTTCAATAATATTCGAAATTCCTTGTTTAAAAATGAAAATGTGCATGTGGAATATCTTTTGTGTGTGTGATTTTTTTTTCACATGATTACCATTATGAACACATGCTGTTGCTTTTGTTTATTTCACTTTAATAATCTTAAATCTTTACCAGATGACAAAATTTTAACCCAAACTGAAAGCATTTGCAGTTGACAATTTCAGTGTGGCTCAAATGGTGCAGTTTTTTCTTTGATAGGGTAGAAAACATTGTGGTTACCAGCATTTTCTCCTTTTCCCACAATGTTTTCAAAAGGCTTTCTTCTTAGGGGCGTTAAAGTTCTTGAGACTATACAAAATAAAAAAAAGCAGATTTAAACAGGGAATATGACAAATTCTATCAGTTAAATTATGTAGTCTTTAAGTTCAGATTCTTAGATAATGTACATATCTTGCTGTAAGAGTTTAAATAGGCAATTATGAATGGACATGCACAGCCATGTGGATCTATTCATAAAATTCAAGCAACATATTAACTTTTCAATAAACATGAAAATTTTCCTGTTGTCATTTAAATGTGTGGGCATAGGCTTCTCTGACTAATTTACGTGTACATTACCTGGCACATAATTTAAATCTAAATAAGTCTACACAGAGCCCGGATATGATTCAAAATCTAGGTGGGTGAAATCTGGAAATCAGACCACCCCGCTAATAAGACCAATTTTCAAAAGTACGACTGGTGGTCTTAATAGAGGGCTTTTACTGTATTAGTATAGGGCTACCAAATTTTGCATGTAGCTTTATCTAGTGGATTCCTAAGTATGTTATTCCAGCTGTAGCCCTGGGGTCAAAATTGGCCCCACCCCAGGGGCCACACAGGGTCCCTATTCGCACTGAATTGAATAATCGCGTACAAAAATATGAAGTGAAACGTGCATGCACGCACAGATTTCAGGGCTGCCGTTGTCGATCACCAGTGGCGCCAGTTGGGACAAGTTAACAAGTGTGAAAGTCACTGTTTATCACCGCTAATCAAACTTGGTATCAATCCGCTTTTCTAGTGTAAAATCAAAGGTTTTGAAGTTACATGCTATTCTTATTGACAAATCTTATTTTAAATCATGCGGAAATACTGCTCCAAAACTTAACAGGCGTGAAAAAAAGATAGCTGCAAGAAATGCGAAAACCTGTGACACAGCAAAAATTGATGTGACATCGTCCGATCATAGGCATTTCAAACTGTCTATTCGGTTTTATCAATGACTTTGAACAGTAAATTTACATAAATATCTCTATAAAACAATAAGTGAAACCTAATTAGTGTCTGAAATTGACAGTGAAATGGAAAATTCTACTGGCCGTCAGGCTGTAAGTTGTCCCTCTGAAACTGGTCCAGTGAGTAAGGAAATTATAACAAGCGTCTTTTTTTTTTAAATTACCCATATTGTTTTCAAGAGCAGCTGACTGCAGAGTAAGACTCATCAGAACAAATTTTTAATACAACAGATCCTTACTGTCCTCCATAGAAGCTCTATAATTGTCAGTATTAAGTGCACTCCTAGAATTTCTCTTGCACTCAAAACTTGTATTCCAGGGAGCGCATGCACTCCCAAAAAGAGATGTAAGTGGGAACACTGCCACAAGTTTGACGTGGTTTAATATGCAGTGTGTGCGATTACGTATAAATGTAATGTGAATCACGTAAATTTTGAAATAATCACATACAACTTAACAGAAGGTATGCAAAATAAATGCCAAAATCATGAATTCTATCAGAAATGATCTATGCAAAAAGATATTCAGTATGTCAGTTGGGTTGCTAATTCAAAAGTGTGGATTTTCCATAACCAAATATAGAAACACAACTGGTCCACAGTTGAGATACTGATATGTTCATTTATCAGATTGAGACCGTTGCCCAATATAGATATATTTAGGCCAGTTTATCTGTAGATCTGCGTAGCAAAATTTTGACTGCATAATGGTGAAGCAACAACTGACCTTGTCGTCTTTCAGCTGTTTCAAAAGGCCCTCCCAGGAAAACAGTCAATCTACATGCTACCTTTGTTGACAAATTTATATCAAACCATGTGGAAATTCCTATCAATAAATAAACTTACATGGAAAAAGGATTGCTGCAAAAAAAAAAACGCAAAAACCCATGACACAACTAAACGTTGGTTGGACATTGTCCGATCAGAGGCACTCCTGACTGTCTTTTCAGCTTTATTAATGACTTTAACTAGTAAATTTGCATAAATATGAGTACAATACAAGAAGTGGGTGCAAAAATGTCTGTCTTAAAATGAAAAAAAAAAAAAACTGGACCATTTTATGAAATGAAAAAGCTGAACAAGCCACAAAGCAGACAGGGGAAGGTGGGGATTAAGCCTCCTTGTCTTACAGTGATAGCACTGGAACAAGTGTTATAGAGGAAGGTATGGGAGGTTCATTTTTCCAAATAAAATCAAATTATACATAACCCACACAATCCCCGAATCAGACGGCACACAAATAATTGGTAGGGAAGCCTTGATAAATTTATTAAACTGACAATTTATGGAAAAATAAATCTGACTTGAAAATGATTGTACCCCCATTTAATTTTGTGTACCCCCAAATTTTGCAACCCAGGAGGTACAAAAACCCCCATTTGAAAAATTCAGTGGACACACTGATATGAACATGGGTGAAATTTTTCAGGATTATCCTGATTACATGATTTTTAGGCCAACTAAAAGTATCTTCATTTTCCTGTTTGAAATTGCTATATTTGTAGGATTTCAGGATTTTTGAAAAAATCTTCCTTTCACCCATGTATAGTGGAAACTTCAAAAATCTTTTTGATCCTAACAGTAACTGTAAGGCTATGGGCTATGAAATTTGGGATGCTGTTCTAAATAGTAGACCCCTACCAAGATTGTCCCATTTATAGCCCTCGGGTCAAAACTGGCACCACCCCGTCACAAGTTTTTACATTGGCATTTAAACTGAAAACTGAAAGAATCATCTGGTTTCTTATGTAAGGGGTAGGCTAACTAAGTTTCGCATGTAGCTTATCTGTTGCAAGACTATTATAAGTACTACGGAAATGCCCATAATTTTTTGTATTGAATGTAGAATGCTGGAATTGTGGCTTTTGACACAAATTGTGTTTATATCGATTAGGGAAGGTTAGTTTTAAAACCCAAGGACATCATTACGACATGCCCTACAGGCCTGCTGTAAAGAATGGGTGTTGGAATAGTCTACAGTACAATTAAATGTTTACCAAAATATCTACTTCACATGGCAAATTTTGTCATTTCCCCAAAATATATTTACCTCCACATTCTCACTACAGTAAATTTTGTACAAGTTTGGGGTATGTAATCTAGATCCATTGGTATCCTAGAAAAGAAATTTTCTTTCTTTTCAATTTATGGAATATAACTTAAAATTAGATTGTACCAAATCAGAAAGCAGGTGGCCATTTTGAATCTGGTTAACTTTTTACCAAACATTCCCTGGTTTTCACAACCCTGAGAAAGAAGCCTTTTGAAAACATTCTTGGAAAAAAAGAAAAGGCTAGTAACCCAGCATTTTCTCCTTTCCCACAAAGTTTTCTACCCTTCTCAGAACAAATTTCAATTTTTGAGTCACATTTTTTTGTCATCTGCAAATGCTTTCAATTTGTATGAGTCTAAAATTTTGTTGTTTGGTAAAGAGTTAACTGTCATTATCAGGTGTCAAAGCATTAACTTCTCCAAATTTAACACATCTGGCTGCAACAAATCAAGATAGTAAAAAAACTGATTAGAGATGACTTTATAAGATGAAGATAGTAAAAAAATTGAGTAGACTTGACTTTATAAGATGAAGGTAGTGAAAAGATTGAGTAGAGTTGACTTTGTAGATGAAGATAGTAAAAAAATTGAGTGGAGTTGACTTTATAAGATGAAAGCATGCATAGTGGAAAAAGGAGAAATTCAACATTTTGATTATTCTCAACTTACTTTTAAAATCGTGATCAATGTACATGTAGATATACAAATGATATAATTCTTCTCATCAGTTATTAATAGGTTAACTAGCCATGTTTTCTGTTTAAATAAAAATCTTTGTTGGTAGTCTAAATTCAATAACAAAAAAGTAAGGTTGTTTCTGTGGTATTTCGGTAATTTGTTAGACCAGATATAATATACTTTCCATTTGAATTATACATGAATTTTGTTTCCCCCACCCCTGATAAGTTTAAAAATCCCATATTTTTCCTAGGTTTTTTTTTTTTTTTTTTTTTAACAAATAATGCCTCTGAGTCTCCTAATAACCCTAGACAGGACACTCACAGTGTTTTCTAACTTACCAAAGAGAAATACTTTTATTTTAGCTGCATTTGATATCATCTGTAGACTGGTCCAATTGGACAGGACTAAGCTTTTGTCATTTGATTAAGAGTTAATTCTGTTGACATTTGCATCTTACACAGGATCAATATTACTAGAATCAAGAATACAGCCGGATACAGCATACCAAAAGCAACAGGTATTTACATTTATTTTTAGCTCACCTGAGCATGAAGTGCTCAAGGTGAGCTTTTGTGATCGTGCTGCGTCCGGCGTCCAGGCATCAACAATTACCTTGTGTGCACTCCAGAGGCTACATTTTCAAATTTATACTCACGAAACTTGGTCAGGATGAATATCTTGGACAAGTTCAAAATAGGGTCATGTCGGGTCAAAAAGTAGGTCACTTGGCTAGATCTAAGAAAAACTTGTGTGCACTCTAGAGACCATATTTTCAGCCAGATACTCTTGAATCTTGGTCTGAATATTTGTTTTGATAATATCTTGGACATGTTCGAAATTGGGTCATGTTGGGTCAAAAATCTTGTGTGCACTCTAGAGGCCACCTTTTCAGCCTGAAACACATGAGAAAGCTGGTCAGAATGGTTGTCTTGGTGATATCTAGGACAAGATCGAAATTGGGTCATATCAGGTCAAAAAGTAGGTCACTGGGCTAAATCTTGGAAAAACCTTGTGTGCACTCTAGAGGCCACATTTTCAGTCTGAAACTCATGAAAGTTTGGTAGAATGTTTGTCTTGATAATATCTTGGACAAGTTCGAAATTGGGTCATGTCGGGTCAAAAAGTAGGTCACTGGGCTAAATCTTAGAAAAACCTTATGTGCACTCTAGAGGCCACATTTTCAGCCTTATACTGATAAAGATTGATCAGAATGTTTATCTTGTTGATATCTTAGACAAGTTTGAAAGTGGGTCATGTCGGGGCAAAAAGTAGGTCACATGGTCAAATCTTAGATAGACCTAATGTGCACTCTAGAGGCCATATTTTCAGCCTGATTCTCATGAAACTTGGTCAGAAAGTCTGCCTTCATGATATCTTGGATAAGTTTCAAAGTGGGTCAAAAAGTAGGTCACTGGACCAAATCTTAGAAAAACCTTGTGTGCACTGTAGAGGTCACCTTTTCAGTCTGATACTCATGAAACTTGGTCAGAATGTTTGTTTTAATGATATCTTGGACAAGTTTGGAATTTAGTCACATTGGTTCAAAAAGTAGGTCACTTACACTCACGTGTTTTACATTATTAAAACCAGGATCTCTTCAGCTTTATCAACTGTAGATGACTTTACTCAGATGAGTGCTTTAGGGCCAATGGACCTCTTGTTTTATTTCATTTTTGAAGTAAGATAAAAGTCTCTGTACTGATGCTGGATGTACTGATGGTCCGTATCAAGTCTTTGTGTATCTACAAGTCCTTGTACATGATTGTATGACATTGGTTGTATTGTTATTTCTGATAATCATGAATCTTGTAATTCAGTCATTTTGTACAGTATGAAATATCCCAGAGAAAACCTCCTCTGTATTCATTTACATCATCTTGGCATTAAAAAAAAAAAGTTACGACTCATGGCTTGGCTTACTTTCTGTGAAATTTTCCTGCAAATTCAGGCTTCGAACAGATAAATGCTCTCCTTATGCCAAGTATGGCCCATGTGCTGTGCCCCAGCAAAAGGGGGTTTGATGCATTTCCGTAATGCATGATACTGAGAAAGTCATCACATTATTATGGATGCAGAGCTTCAGATAAGAGGGAGTGATAGTATTCTAAATCCATTATTTCTCTTCCAAACCCTATGTTGTGGGTACTCATTAGAATCGTCTCGATGAGACGATTCTAATGAGTACCCATAACATAGGGTTTAGTGGAGAGCGATTAATATTTTTAATTTTTAATATTAAAATCATTCCCTCTATCTGGAGCTCTGTGGATGTATAAAATCCATTTTGTCTAACAACGGGCTGAATCATGAGGTTCACCAGTCCTTTGACATGCACAAACTTTGCCAAAATGTAGAAATTTAAACACAGGTCAGCCTGTGCAGACTACACAGGCTTACCTGGGTCACTATTTTTTGCCGATGCATTAAGCCCTCTTTTTACAGAGCATTGCTCATTTGTAAGGTACATGTATTAGAGTACATATAATTATGAATACCACTTGCAACAAATTGTTGATCTACTTACCCATGATAATAAGTTTTAACATTTTGACTTCTTTTTTGTCTAATCAGTGAATTGCAACAGGAAAAGAAGTTTTCAGTGACTGTTGATTCGCTGTAAATTCTTATTGTTCTTGCCATTTGACAGCTGAAATTTGAAAATTCATCTATCAGGGAAAGGGGATTGAGGGCAATTGAACCCTTTAGCGCACAATGCCGCCCTTTGACGCCCCTGGGAAAGAAGCCTTTTGAAAACATTGTGGGAAAAGGAGAAAATGCTGGTTACCACAATTACCGCTTTTCCCACAATGTTAACTACCCTATCAAAGAAAAATTGCACCGTTTGAGCCACACTGAAATTGGTTTCAATTTGGACAAGGCTAAAATTTTGTTATCTGGTAAAGGGTTGTTGCAATATGTTAAGGTCATTGGATCTTCACATCTATAATCTTTTGAAATTCCAAGAAGTGAAATGAATATACTCTGCCATAAAAAAAGAACTTCTTTTGCTTGTTTTTAACACTGTACTTTTGTACTTCCTACAACAGGAAACCTTGATTGTGTGGTCAGAAGCTGAGAACTATGATCTTGCTTTGAGTTTCCAGGAGAAAGCAGGTTGTGATGAGATCTGGGAGAAGATTTGTCATGTAAGTGAAGCCTATATGGAGTTTTGATCTGGGTTTAGCCCTTTACTTTACAAGTCTTGACTTTCAACAACCTTGAGAAAAAAGGCTTTTGAAAACATTGTGGGAAAAGAAGAAAATGCTGGTAACCAGCATTTTCTTCTTTTCCCACTATACATGTATTTCCACCCTTTTGAAGAAAATTTCCATTGTATGAGCTAAATACATTCAGCATTTTGTCTGTGAATGCTTGGATTTGAACAAGTCCCATCATTTTTCTGTGGTAAAGAGTTAATAGTTTATTTTTTCAAATCCTCCCGAAACATTTTCCGCCAGATGGATTTAAAAGCATCTTGATAAAATATTAGTAATCAGCATGAATGGCAGTTTAATTAAATGATTAAAAAATGTTGACTAGAAGAGAGAAAGTTATAATTTAAGAGTTTACTTCCATTAGCAGCACCGTTTTTTTTTTTTTTTTTTTACTATTTTCAAAAGTGTTTTACTGCAACACTCATATGGCATCTGCAGGAGATAAGTAGAAATTTCTTAACCCTTTACCAACAACAACATTTTAAACGTATCTGAATTAAAATCATTTCCAGGTGAAAAAATAAATGTCTGAAATACTGAAATTTGTTTTTTGAAGGGTAGAAAGCATTGTCGAAAAGGGAGATACCAGCATTTTCTTCTTGTCCCACAATGTTTTCAAAAGGTTTCTTTTTCAGGGTCATTAAAGCTGGGGATTGTTTGGTATAAAGTTAAAAGCCCACTATCCATTAGTCTGACAGTGTGTTACAGTGGAATCGGTCAAAATTTCAGCTACTAACTGTTGTTCTAATTTTACAATACATTTTTTCTGTCAGCAACTGGAACTTCGACTGATTCCACTGGAACACATTATCAAATTCATAAAAGTATCCATACTTTTAAATGACATGAGCCATGCTCTGACAAAAGGGGGCTTAATGCATCTCTGTGATGCATGATACCTACCAAGCAATCGCATAGTTATGGATCCATAAAAGTCACTTTTTTTTTTTTTTTTTTTTTTTTTTTTTTTTTTTTTTTTTTTAATAATGACTTAATCATGAGGTAAACTGGCCTTGGATATGCAGAAAATTAACCAATAGTGAAAAGTTTTTGCCTAGGTCAGCCTGCATGGACTGCACAGGCTTGCCTAGGTCGATAATTTTCGCAGATGCTTTAAGCTCCCTTTTCACAGTGTGTGGCTCATGTGAATTAAATTTGTCTACATTTTGACCAACAAATTCCCGAATTTGCTACCAGTGTCCCTTTAAGAAATAGATATTTTCTATTACCTCTCCCTTTTTGTCAACTATAAGTAGTTTATAGTTTCAAGCAAACTTGATTCTTGAATAGGACTGATGTCTCAAGACAAATGCAATTCATCTGCAGCATGAGATGTGAATAGTGTTATGGGAGATCACTCCTTCCTTACAGCATAGCTTCTTCCTGTATAAAATCAATACCTCGCCACACAGGTGCGAATCCCAGCTGGAACAGTTTATATTTGAGCTATGCATTTGTTGCGAACTTTCATGTTTGTAAGAATAGTATTGATCAAAATCAGACTGCACTGCACAAAATCAGACTGCAGCTTGGGTATTGTGAAAGATATGATAGAAGAGACTCTCATATCAAAAGATATGATAGAAGAGACTCTCATATCATTGGAAATGGGTAAATTGGAGAAAAAAAAAGGCTGTTAATGTGTAATGTATTATGAAACTTGTTATTATTACCCTGCATGTGTTATTTCCAGGTGCAAGGCAAAGACCCTTCTGTGGAAATTACCCAGGATGTTATTGAGGAATCAGAAGATGAAAGATTTGATGACATGCCAGAAGTGGCTCATCCTGTAGACCTCCCATCTTGTGAGCTCAATAGACTGGAGGAAATCTCAGAACTGTTTAGTAGTGTTCTTCCTTCCCCTGTTCGAAGAGAGAAATTATCTACTGCCATCGAGCAAGAGGGATACATCAAAAAACTGTTAGACTTATTTCATATATGTGAAGACTTAGAGAGTGTTGAGGGACTTCATCATCTGTTTGACATTTTCAAAAGTATATTCTTGTTAAATAAAAATGCATTGTTTGAAATCCTATTTCAAGAAGACACTATATTTGATGTTGTGGGCGTGCTGGAGTATGATCCAGCACTGGTGAACCAACGACCAAAACACCGGGAATACTTACAAAAAAAGGCCAAGTTTAAGGAAGTGATTCCATTTACAAATCCAGAACTAGTATATAAAATACATCAAACTTACAGAGTGCAGTATATACAAGACGTGATACTTCCCACCCCATCGGTGTTTGAAGAGAATATGTTGTCAACATTAACCTCATTCATCTTCTTCAACAAGGTGGAAATTGTGGGAATGATTCAGGTAAATTATTGTTACATAGATATTGATAATAAGCATTGAATGGTGCTGAGGAAAAACCGGGTTTATACATCTCCTTGATGCATCATATGTAGCAAGTCTACACATAATTATGGATTCATAACATGTATTTAGTCTAAAAACCTACTGAATCTTGAGTAAGATTGGTCCTTTGAAATACAGAAAATTGAACGATAGCAAAAAGTTTCAACACAGGTCAAACCTGTGCATACTGAGCAGGCTGGCTTGGGCCAATACTTTTTGTAGATGCATTTCACCCCTTAAACAAGTTGACCATGACTTAATTATATTTCTTTCATGAAGATGTTCAGTCAGAGCTCCAGATAGATGGAGTGATTTTGATTTCAAAATTGAAAATATTAATCACTCTCCACTAAAACCTATGTTATGGTACTCATTAGAATTGTCTCATCATAGACGATTCTAATGAGTACTCACAACATGAGGGTTTGGAAGAGAAATAAAAGATTTAGAATACTAACACCCCCTCTATCACCTCCTCTTAATCTGGAGGTTTGTGTTCTTGTGGGACTGATTACACTTTTGTCCTTTACCAAAGAATCCAATGTTTTTACAAGCCTTAGGAGGAAGGTATTCGGGAAAATTGTAATTGAAGAAAATTGTAATTGAAGGAGAAAAGGCTGGTGGCAACCAGCAGTATGTTTCCTTTTCCTGCTACTTTTTTTCTCCCATTTCAAAGACAAACCCTATAATTTCAGCCACATTAAATTTATCATCTGCAAATACTAACATTTTGTACAAGTCTAAAAATTGACACGTGGATAATTCATTTTTGTATGGGCTTGTGATACTGAACTTTTTGGCTGCTCGACTGAAGTATTCAAAGTAATTTTTAGCTGTACTGGCTGGATTTTTTTTTTTTTTTTTTTTTTTTTTTTTTTTTTTTTTTTTTGATAAAAATGAATTTGAGCCATTCTCTAGCAAAAGGGGGCTAAATGCATCTCCGCAATGCATTGTACCATGCAAGTTATCATAATTATGGTTAAATAAAAAAAACATTTTGTCTAACGACCGACTATGTCGTAAGGTAGACTGGTCCTTTGGCAAACAGAAAATCGACCAATAGCAAAAAGTTTTGGCCCAGGTCAGGTACAGATGCATTAAGCCCCCTTTTCACAGAGCACAACTCATTTATTTTGAACAAAGAATGAGAAAATATTTAGGATTCAGTATATTGAGTGTTTGACAAGTTTACACTTGGAAATATTTTACAAGGGGAAAGTAAGGACAAGTATCAAATCGTTACAAACAACCACAGAAACACCCTTGGAAAATAAGAAAATTGAATCCAGATAATAAAAAATCGGGTGCAAATGTGGAGTTGGTTGTTTCTATTTACTAGCACAAATTTCTACAAAGTTTTCAAAAGCGGTTTACTGTTAGATGAAAAAACTGTTATCTGCTGGGAAAAATGTCAGTGTCTGGTATTCTTGGAACTTTGGAAAGGCTCAGCTGTCAGTCCATTATGCTTTTACAGGTGTACAAATTGAATAGATAAATTCTTGGTTTTAACCCTTTACCGAAAAATCCCAAGTTTTAATGACCCTAAGAGAGAGATCTTTTGAAAACATTGTGGCAAGCAGCATTTTCTCCTTTTACCACAATGTTTTCTACACTTTCAGAGAAAAATTCCACAATTTGAGCCACATATAATTTGTGGTCTACAAAAGCTTTCAATTTCAACCGGTGCAAAATTTTGTCATTTGGTAAAGAGTTAAACTGTTTTTGTCTGTGCATTGAACAGGAGGACGAAAAGTTTTTGATGCAGCTCTTCTCCCATTTAAAATGTGAGAAAACTGGGGATGAGTCAAGAAGAGATCTAGTATTCTTTTTAAAGGAATTTTGTACCCTATCACAGACCTTACAACCTCAGAATAGAGACTCGTTCTTCAAGGTAACTTTTTTGTACTAGGTTGATTGACTTTTAACCTTTACCACATAATCACGACTTTAAACAACCCTGAGAAAAAAGCCTTTTGAAAACATTGTTTACTGCTCCTGATGGTGTACATCTACACCATGTTTGTTTTTCAAGACAAAGAGGTATTAGTGAATTCTGGGAATACAAAGGTGCACTTACCTGCAACTATAAAGTGTAGTTTAACTTGTCCCCTGAAACAATATTGCTGCATGTAGCAGGGTTCTCATTTGACCAGGGCCCCTGGGTTTTGACGCTTGGAATTTTGAAATGACCCGTTTTTGATGCTCAAAGTATCTGCCTAAGCATCAGTCTAACATATGAGATTATTGGCAAAAGCTTCACATAATGTAGCTTGTGGGCATCCAGTAGAAATGATGGGCTTTCATAAACACTATCAGTATCAATTGTGAAGGATGCATGCAGCTCTGTTTATCGCACCTATTCAAGCTGGCGAGTCATTACATGATAAAAGTGTTAATCCACTTATCTAGTATAAAATGACAGCTTTTAAAGTAACCTGCTACCCTAATTGGCAAATTCATTCCAAAATATGCGGCAATATATCTCCAATGACATTAATTGACATTGAAAATAAGGTCACTGGAAAAAACTCATGACACAACAAAAGTCAGTTTGACATCGTCTGATCAGAGGCACTTCAGCTTTTCTTTTTGTCTTTAGTAATGAGTTAAAACTGTGAATCTACTCAAATTCTCTGTATAAAACAATAATTAAAAGCTAAAATCTCTGTTTTGTAATGAGGAAAAAAAAACAGGTTGTTTTTATGAAAAAACCTACAAATTACATGGGGGGGGGGAGAACAGTGGAGGTTAAGCCCTCTTGTCTTACAGTGTTAACACTGGAACAAGTGTTAAAGAAGGTATTGGACACTCATCTTATGAAATAGACTAGAATTAAAAAGAAAGACTTTAATACTTTAATGGATGTGACCTATGTTTTCTCCCTTTTCCACTATGTTGCATGCTACATGTACAGAAGACAAATCCATTCATTCGAGCCACATTTGAATTGTCCTCTGCAAATGCTTTAAATATGAACGAGTCTAAAATTTTGTTGTTTGGTAAATAGGTAAAAGACTGTTTTTGTCCATTAATTCATAATGGTGAATGTTGAAATTCATCTGTTTACTTCATTCCAACATGTCTGTTCATAAAATGAGGTATTTTCTTGTTTAGTTTCTGTCCATAAATACATGTAAAGAACAACACCAATGAAAAATGGTGGTTATTTCACCCTTACTTCTCCACAATAATCTAATAATTTTGACCCTTGGACATTTCTCTTTGACCCTTGGAAATTCCATTTTGACTCTTGAAAATTTGGGCCCAAGAGTCAATGACTCTTGGGATTCAGGACCGAGTGAGAACCCTGATGTAGTTTGAGAAAAAAACACATTTTATAAGGAAACTTCAAACTTCTGCATATAACAATAAACCGTTTTCATTATTTGAACATTCAAGATTGGTTACCTCCCCTGATACAGCAAACATATAGGGATTTGTACAGGCTACGAAAAATGGGCAGTGTTCTGCTTGTCTATTTTTAAAACAGCCATATCACATGATTAAAGAGATTCAGGGGAGACCACTCTTGCTTGCTGTACATTAGATTTTTTGAGTTTTTGACCACTGAAATAAGTGAATTATATAAATGGCATCACATTTTAATATTAATTTTTGCTAAAATTCTTTTGGCTTTGATTGCTAATTTCACATTGTGAAAAAAATCCGCTATGTTAGATATAATGCTAAACTTGAAATGTGTAAGATGGTGCGATTGGCTATCCAGTGATATTCTTGTAACCCAGTGAAATCTAATACCACAATAGCCTGTACCAGTTGTAGTATGTACATATGTCTACAATGGGGCCAGTTCATGAAAGTTTAAACCTTACAGCACCAGATAAACCCAACACACATTTTTCAGAATATAAACACTTCAAAGTGCAATATCAAGATTGCTTTTGTCCAGATTGACATAGCAAAGCAGACAGTGCAGATTGAAGATCAGACTGCACATTTTATGCAGTCTGATCTTGATCTTCACTGACTGCAAAGACAACTATAGTTGTGAAAGGCACTTTAATGATTAATAAGTATTTGACGTTGACTCATTTTTAATATCTCTATTTAATTTCGATGTTTCCTTCAAAGTTGTCTGCTCTAGATTTGTTTTGTGAGTTTATGTAGTTGCGTAATTAAAAATCTTTAAAAGGCCATTTTTTAATCTTGGAATTAACTTGCAACTTGATGAATTTAAAAAGTGTTAGAAATTATTAGATGAGATTATCTTTGTTTCAGACATTGTCAGGGTTAGGAATATTAAAAGGCCATTTTTTAATCTTGGAATTAACTTGCAACTTGATGAATTTAAAAAGTGTTAGAAATTATTAGATGAAATTATCTTTGTTTCAGACATTGTCAGGGTTAGGTGTATTAGAAGCAGTGGAGTTTGTCTTGGGCCTAGATGACCATCTTATGAAATCAGCAGCAATAGATATCTTCTCCTATATAATAGAATTCAGTCCGTCCATGGTGAGAGAATTTATTTTGAAAGAAGGGCAGACCCAAGATGATGTGAGTAGCTTGACATCTGATTTCCTTGTTTTTTGCACCATTTTCAGCATTGTCTCGATTCTTGCAAAGCGGTGAGTTTCTGTTCTGGCTGCTTTCCCATGTAAACAATGTCACAATAGTGTTTAAAGTAACAATATCTGCCTAAAGTAAATAAAGCAAGTGTTAAAATGTATTTAGATTTTAAACCATACCATTTAAAAGTATGGAAATTGTTGTGAAGATGACAATCTGCTATTGTACATTCAGTCCAAGTGTTAGTCGCTGACAGAGATATCAATTTCAATACTAGGTTAAAAGAAGCCAGGTTGCTCTATCTTTTGCTTACTTCTTGCCATATTTTAAAATTTATTTTTCTGCTGGGGACTAACACAGATGACCACACAGTAACAGATTGTCATCATCACAATGTTTTTCGTACTTTTGAATGGTAGGATTTAAATCAAACTCATTACCAAACGATGAAATTTTAGACAAATTGAAACCATCTGCAGATGACAAAATAAATGTGGCTTTGTCTCACAAATTGTAGGCCAAAATATGTGAACCAGTGCTCTGTGATTAGGGGGCTTAATGCATCTGTAAAAGGCATCGACCCAGGTCAGCCTGCGCAGGCTGACCTGGGCCGAAACCTTTTGCTACTGGACTTTACTCTGCATGCCCAAGGACTGTTTACCTCATGATTCAGTCAATAGCTAGAAAAAAATGAATTTTATGGATCCATGATTATGTGATGACTTGCTTGGTATAATATCATCAAGGAGATGCATTAAGCCCCCTTTTGCCAGAGCATGACCCATGTGAACACATACATGTATATGAAGACAAGTACTTTAATGCAGACTTGCTCACTTGCGGACAAGGTGAAAAATGGAACCAAAATGCTTACATTTTGCTACTTAAAAACTCTCCTAGCCTTAAATAAAGCTGGTTATACAAATTTTATTTCAGGACGAGCTTTTGATAAACCTAGTCATAGAACAAATGATCAATGACCCTGATCCCGAATTAGGTGGTGCTGTTCAGCTGATGGGAATCTTAAGGCTTCTCATTGATCCTGAAAACATGATTGCAACAGCCCTGGTAAGTTTTTCATACTTATACTTGTATCTGTGATTTTCATACGTTTGTCTAGCCCCAATGCATCACGGAGATGCATTAAGCCCCCTTTTGCCAGAGCATGGTTTATATACATGTGTTACTTTGAGCGTTGGTTTAGATGAAAGTACCAGTCTATTTCTTATTTCTAAATGTTGTCTTTGATTTTTATACGTCGGAATTTCTAGAAGTAAAAAAGTATGTCAAATTCACATGCATTTGAATATTTTTTGCATCTGATGAGTGAACACTGTGTTGCAAAAACATAAAATAGGAAGAAGTATTGCTATTTTTTTGCTCTACTGCTTTGAAAAGGCAATCAAAGTTACAGCTGGTCAAGAATTTCCTGGTTTTAAGAAACATTGTGTAAAGTTTTTTGCAAAGCAATAAATCTCAAGCAATCCTGTACGTTGAGACCACACTATGAAAGGAAAAAAATTAGTTTCTTATATTCTGATAATGTTATAAAAATTAAAGTCTTAAAACAGTAGTTGCTTGCATAGTACATGTACATGTGTTTTAAATACAATTTTGTTTTTAGCTCACCTTAGCACAACGTGCTAAAGTTGAGCTATTGTGATCGCCCTATGTCCGGCGTCCGGCGTCCGTCAACAATTTCTTTAAACATCTTCTCCAAAACCACTGGGCCAATCTTCATGAAACTTGGCAGGGATGTTCCTTGGGTGAAGCTCTACCAAAATTGTTCAAAGAATTTAATTCCACCCACAACTCTGGTTGCCATGGCAACAAAAAGGAAAAAAAAGCAAAATCTTTGAAAATCTTCTTCTCTGAAACTAGAAGGCGCAGAGCTTTGATATTTGGTATGTAGCATCTCCTAGTGGACCTCTACCAAGTTTGTTCATTTGATGCCCCTGGGGTCAAAACTGGCCCCGCCCCGGGGGTCACAAGTTTGAGTATAGTCATAAAGAAGGAAAACTTTAAAAATCTTCTTCTCTAAAAGTAGAAGGCATAGAGCTTTGATATTTGGCATGAAGCATCTCCTTGTGGACCTCTACCAAATTTGTTCATATGATGTCCTTAAGGTCAAAACTGGCCCAGCCCTGGGAGTCACAAGTTCGAACATAGGAACAAAGAGGGGAAACTTTAAAAATCATCTTCTCTGAAACTGGAAGGCGTAGAGCTTTGATATTTGGTATGTAGCTTTGCCTAGTGGACCTCTACCAAGTTTATTCATATGATGCCCCTGGGGTCAAAACTGGCCCTGCCCCGGGGGTCACAAGTTTGAGCATAGTAACAAAGAAGGAAAACTTTAAAAATCTTCTTCTCTGAAACTTGAAGGCGTAGAGCTTTGATATTTGGCATGTAGCATCTCCTAGTGGACCTCTACCAAGTTTGTTCATATAATGCCCCTTGGGTCAAAACTGGCCCCGCCCCAGGGGTCACAATTTCCAACAAAGGAACAAAGAAGGAAAACTTTAAGAATCATCTTCTCTAAAACTAGAAGGCATAGAGCTTTGATATTTGGCATGAAGCATCTCCTTGTGGACCTCTACCAAATTTGTTCATATGATGCCCTTGGGGTCAAAACTGGCCCTGCCCCGGGGGTCACAAGTTTGAACATAGGAACAAAGAGGGGAAACTTTAAAAATCATCTTCTCTGAAACTGGAAGGCATAGAGCTTTGGTATTTGATGAGTAGCATCTCCTAGTGGACCTCAACCAGGTTTGTTCATATGATGCCCCTAGGGTCAAAACTGGCCCCGCCCAGGGGGTCACAATTTCCAACATAGGAACAAAGAAGGAAAACTTTAAAAATCATCTTCTCTGAAACTGGAAGGCGTAGAGCTTTGATATTTGATATGTAGCATCGCCTAGTGGACCTCTACCAGGTTTGTTCATATGATGCCCCTAGGGTCAAAACTGGCCCTGCCCCGGGGGTCACAATTTCCAACATAGGAACAAAGAAGGAAAACTTTAAAAATCTTCTTCTCTGAAACAGGAAGGCATGGAGCTTTGATATTTGGTATGTAGCATCTTCTAGTGGATCTCTACCAAGTTTGTGCATATGATGCCCTTGGGGCAAAAGTTGGCCCTGCCCCAGGGGTCACAAGTTCAAACGTAGGAACAGAGAAGGAAAACTTTAAGAATCATCTTCTCTGAAACTGGAAGGCGTAGAGCTTTGATATTTGGTATGTAGCATTGCCTAGTAACCTTTACTAAGTTTGTTCATATGATGCCCTTGGGGTCAAAATT
The DNA here is from genome assembly GCA_945859785.2 of Tridacna gigas. NCBI lineage: Eukaryota > Metazoa > Mollusca > Bivalvia > Cardiida > Cardiidae > Tridacna > Tridacna gigas. Next base: position 72,624,246 of record OX244029.2, read on the forward strand.
GGCCCTGTCCCAGGGGTCACAAGTTCAAACATAGGAATAAAGAAGGAAAACTTTAATTTTTTTTTTCTCTTAAATGGGAAGGCATAGAGTGTTGATATTTGGTATGTAGCATCTCCTAGTGGACTTCTACCAAGTTTGTTCCAAGGATGCTGCTTTGGTCAAAACTGGCCCAGCGCCTGGGGTGACAAGTTCGAACATAGGAACAAAGAAGGAAAACTTTAAAATTCTTCTTTTCTGAAACCAAAAGGTGTGGAGCTTTGATATTTGGTATGTTGCATCTCAGAGTGGACCTCTACCAAGTTTGTTCATATGATGCCCCTGGGTCAAAACTGACCCCGCCCCGGGGGTCACAAGTTCAAAGACAGGAACAAAGAAGGAAAACTTTAAATTTCTTTTTCTCTTAAACGGGAAGGTGTAGAGCTTTGATATTTGGTATGTAGCATTTCCTAGTGGACCTCTACCAAGTTTGTTCATATGATGCCCCTGGGTCAAAACTGGCCCAGCCCCGGGGGTCACAAGTTCGAACATAGGAACAAAGAAGGAAAACTTTAAAAATCTGCCTCTCTGAAACAGGAAGGCATAGAGCTTTGATATTTGGTATGTAGTGATTCTCTTCTAAGTTTGTTTGCCCATCTAAGCGCAACAAGTTCATTGAGTTCAAAATTGGGTCATCTTGGGTCATAAACTAGGTCACTAGGTCAAATTAAAGAAACACCTTGTTGGCACTCTCGAGGCCACATTATTTGCTCAATTGCCTTGTAAATTAGTTAGAAAGTTTGTCTTTATAAAGTTTCACATAAGATTAATTTGGGTCAACTTGGGTCATAAACTAGTTCAATGGGTCAAATTAATGAAATACCTTGTTTGCACTCTGGAGGCCACATTTATTGGTCAAATGACCTGAAATTTGGCCAGAATGTTTGTCTTGATGAAATACCTGATGAGTTTGGATTTGGGTCACCTGGAACCATAAATTAGGTCACTAGGTCAAAATAAAGAAATACCTTGCGGGCACTCTAGAGGCCACATTATTTGCTTAATTGCCTTGAAAATTGGTCAGAATGTTTGTCTTTGTAAAATCTCACATGACTCTGAATTTGGGTCAACTGGGGTCATAAACTAGTTCACTTGGTCAAATTAAAGAAATAGCTAGTGGGCACTCTAGAGGCCACATTTATTATTCATTTGATTTGAAAATTGCTTAAAATGTTTCTTTTGATATAGTCAAAGACCAGTTCAAATTTGGGTCACCTGGGGTCATAATCTAGGTCACTAGGTCAAATTAAAAAAATATCTATAGGGCACTCGAGGCCACATTTTTTGCTCAGTTGACTTGAAAATTGGTCAGAATGTTTGTCTTCATGAAATATGAGTTTGAAATTGGGTCACCTGCGGTCAAAAACTAGGTCACATGGTCAAATTAAAGAAAAACCTTTAAGGCACTCTACTAAGGTGAGCGACCCAGGGCCATCATGGCCCTCTTGTTTATTTTTCAGAAAACTGAGAAAACAGAGTTTTTAAGTTTCTTCTATAAACACAGTATGCATGTTTTAACTGCTCCACTTTTTGCTGTAACTGCCGAGGACAAACCTAGTAAAGGTAAACTATAAAAGCCCAGTCACATGAAGCACATGCACAGCTTTTAATTTGATTCATAAACAAAAGTTGTCTTCCACCAGGTTGATGCAGATTTGATAAGCTGTAGTTTCCATGTCTTTAGGCTTGGCAATTTCCTTTGGAATCAATGTTTGTGTTTACTCTGTACCACACAATCCCAAGTTTTAACAAACCTGAGGAAAGAGCCCTTTTGAAAACATTGTAGGACAAAGAAAAAATGTTGGTAACCAGCATTTTCTCCTTTTCCCACAATGTTTTGTACCCTATCAAAGACAAATTCTGTGGTTTGACCCATGTTTAAATTGTCGTCTGCAAATGCCTTTAATTTGGAGAGTCAACATTTTTGTGGTTTGGTAAAGGGTTAAACCAGTTTACTCTTAACTCTTTACCAAACGGCCAAATTTTAAATTTCTCCCAAAATTGAAAGCATTTGCAGATGACAAAGGTGACTCAGAGGACAAGATATGTTCCTAGTAGGGTAGAAAACATTGTGGGAAAAGGAGAAAATGCTGGTCAAATGCTGGTCACTGGCCAGCATTTTCTCCTTTTCCCACATTGTTTTCAAAAGGCTCCTTTTCTCAGGGTCGTTAAAACTGGGGATTGTGGGGTAAAGGTTTAAAAAATACCTTGTCGTTAGGTTCCCTTCGTAGCTCACCCGAGAGCACTTGTGTTGGTTTCTTTTTCTCTGGATCGTCTTTTGCCAATCTTATGAAAGCTGTATGATAAAATTATTAAAGACCCCCAGTAGCCCTCCAAAAGTAAACAATCTGGGTGTTAAAATGTATCTGAATTTAAATCATACTGTTAACTTTTTATTGAACGACAAAATTTTAGACTGGTCGAAATGGAAAGCGTTTGCAGATGACTAAAGGTGTACCAAATGATGAAATTTGTCATTGATAGGTTAGAAAACATTGTGGGAAAAGGAGAAAATGCTGGTTACCAGCATTCTCTCCTTTTCCCACAATGTTTTCAAAAGGCCTCTTTCTCAGGGTCGTTAAAAGTTGGGATTGTGTGGTAAAGGATTAAAAGTATGGAAAGTTTCGTGAAGATAACAATCTGATATTGTGGTGTAGTACCTGTCCAATAGTGTATTAAAATTAGGTTTTGCTCTGTCTTTTTTCTTACTTTTTAACTGGTTTTAAAATTCTTTTTTCTGCCAGTGACTACCAATTGCCATTTTCACAGTAATTTTCATGCTTTTAAATGGTATGATTTAAAAAATAATCTTTCTATCGTGGTTTATTGTTCAAATATTATTCAATAAACCATGGTTGTGAGTTATGAGCTGCAATGAATAAACCGCCAAGGTAGTTTATTCATTTGACCTTCAAGCTTTTGATTATAAAACTTTCAGATGACTTCCAGACAGCTCAGCTACTTAGTTTAATCCTGGAGTTGTTGTCATTTTGTGTTGAACACCATACTTATCACATCAAGAACTATATTATCAGCAAGGATTTACTACGCAGAGTTCTTGTGCTTCTCAGGTCACGTCATGCATTTCTACTGCTAAGTAAGTCAAGCCTATTTTATTTTTCTTGTAGCTTATGTCTTTTTTTTTTTTTACCAAAATTGTTCTGTTGGATGAGATATTCATCACTTTCATGGGAAGCATTTGAATAGTAAGAAAAAAAAATGGAAAAATTGTATTTGATAGCATCATTTCTGTTACTGTCATGCATGTTACATGCCATTATGCATTCTTTTGAAGAACAGGTTTAAATTGCTCGGCTCTTGTCAGTCCTTCTGAATTAAAATGAAAAATATTAGAAACAGCTTGAAGGGTCCGTATGGCTCTAATGGGTGAAGGATTTGCAACCTGTAGGCCAAACACTTTAGAGCCCTGGTCTTTTGAAACCTATCTTACTGATGAATAAGTGAGCTGTTGCCATAATATGACTGAAATAATATTGCCAGCAACTTAAAATACCATAAAATGAAGATTTTAGATCATGAAGTCAGAGGTCAGTCTCTTTTATATCATAATATGTCAGCAACTTTAAAGTCTTAGTATTAACTCTTTACTAACAATCCCAAGTTTTAACAACTGTGGGGAAAACATTGTGGAGCAAGCAGCATTTTCTCCTTGTCCCAAAATATGTTCTACCCTTTCAAAATCATATAACATCATTTGCGTCTCATTCAGTTTGTTGTCTGCAAAAGCCTTCAATTTGGACATTTCTAGAATTTTTTCATCTAATTAGGGTTAATAGTCGGGGCATTTAGGATGGGAGGGGGATACAGTCAAGTTGTATATATCCAGACTCTCCTACTCAGGAAACATCGTAATCTGGAAAAAAATACAAGGGAACAAATATATTCTGTACTAATTTAACTCTTTGTTCTGGAAATCCGCTTTCTGGAACCAGGTCGAAATAATCTGAACAAAGGGATACAAACTTTATACAACAAACTGGACGTGGCCTGACTGTGTATCACAATGACACATGTTATTTTTCAGGGTATCATTGCGGAGTGATTTCATAGATTGATACTAACTGCTTTAATATCAGACTGATAGTCAGTACATCTAAATATCACGGTACCAAACTGGTAGTGTAATATAATGTAATTTGATGCAGATGGTTTTCATAAATTTTGTAACACATTTACCAAGTAGAAGTGTTTTCAGTGAAATGACTGCTGCATGTCATTGTTAAGTGTTGTTTGAAGAGATTATCCAGATATGATAAAAGTGACATGCTTTTGATGTTAATGCCCCTTTCTCATGTCTAAGTGAATCGAAACAGTACTTTCATGCCGTCGAAGAGACATACACAGCATAGACTTAATTCAGACATATCAGTAGACACGGAAAGAAGCAGAATTCGTTTATAGGCAAGGGAAAGTACATTTAACTCTTTACTTAATGACAAAATTTTAGACTTATCCAAATTGAAAGCATTTGTAGACGACAAATTAAAAGTGGCTCAAATGATTGAATTTGTGTCTTAAAGGTTAGAAAACATTGTGTGAAAAGGAGAAAATGCTGGTTACCAGCATTTTCTCCTTTTCCCACAATGTTTTCAATGGCCTTCTTCCCAAGGGTCGTTAAAACTTAGGATTGTGTGGTAAAGGCTTATTTGGTACAATACTGAATTCTATTGGATGAATACACAGCAGAACCAATTTATCTGTAGTGCAGTGTTTCATGTTTTAGAAGCTGAATTGTTCATCCTATTTACATTTGCAGGTGCCTTAAGATTCATGAGGAAAATAATTGGTCTGAAGGAAGAGTTCTACAATCGCTATATAATCAAGGGCAACTTATTCAAACCTATTGTAGAAGCGTTTAAAGCTAATGGCAATAAATACAACTTGTTGAATTCTGCTACAATTGAATTGTTTGAATTTGTTCGATTGGTAAGTAAAAAGTTTAAGTTAGCATTTGAACTTTATTCATACATATATTGGGATGGTAACTTAGCAATTGAGACTGTTTGCCTGGTTTGCATGCTTACTGTAGTTCCTACAGTACCAAGTGCTTATGGTTTAAAGACCGTTTGCCTGGTTTGCATGCTTACTGTACTTCCCACAGTACCAAATGCTTATGGTTTAATTAGTTAAAGATCAGACTGCAGAGAGGTATAGGCAGGATCATTTAATACATTAGAGGAAAAAGCAACCCAGAGTTACAAACAACAGGATATCCTATTTTATATACAGGTACATATTTTTTCTTTAACATAGGTTTATCTTAAAGGCCTTGCATTGACTGTGTTCTGGTAGGAAGAAGAAAACATTATTTTGATGGGTGCTGATGACTTAAAGTCATGCATAATTTATGTTCTTTTACAATAATAACAGTTAACCCTTTACTGCAAAATGTTGCCTTTTAATGACTCAGGGAAAGAAGCCTTTTGAAAACATTGTGGGAATAGGAGAAAATGCTGGTAACCAGCATTTTCTTCTTTTCCCACAATGTTTTTCTGCTCTATCAAAGAAAAGTTGCATCATTTGAGCCACATTGAAATAGTCGTCTGCAAATTGCTTTCAATTTGGACCAGTCTAAAATTTTGTCGTCTGGTAAAGGGTTAAAGGAGAATGCCTTGCTATCCTTTATAAATAGTAATTCATTTTACTAGTTTAACAAAGCCTTGCTGAAAATAAACCTTAACCTTTTCCCAAACGACATATTTTGGACTGGTCCAAATTGAAAGAGTTTGCAGACGACAATTTTAAATTTGATGAAAATGGCAGAAAGTTCTCAGAAAGGGTAGAAAACACTGTGGGAAAAGGAGAAATTGCTCGTTACGAGCAATTTCTCCTTTTCCCACAGTGTTTTCAAAAGACTTGTACTGCAGACACGTGAAAACCAGGGCTTGTTTGGGAAAGGGTTAAAGCACCTTTCACAACTGGAGTTTTGTTGCTGCCAGTGTATATTAAAATCTTAAATCCACACTGTCTGCCTAGACAAAAGCAGCCATATAACTGCAATTATTTGGGGTTTTATTTCTAGACCATCTGTTGGATTTATTTGGCGCTCTGTGGGTTAATAAGTTCGAGATATTTTCACTAATATGCCTCGAGTTTGATGAAAAGGTCCAGAGTTGTGAAAATATTCATAATACCAGAGCTTTTTACCCAAGGCTCAAGCTTTAATTTTCAGAATCTGAGCTGCCTATTCTTGATCTACACAGACTGCAGAAACAACAAATACTAGAAGTTATTTTGAATGTTATAGCTTAAGAATTGATGGCTTGCATAGGAGAGAGTCAACTAGTTCACTAGTACAAGGGATGATGACTTTGATATCTATGCCAAGCCCTGCATGATGGGTTTTTATTTCAGGAGGACATTAAATCTTTATGCACACATGTTGTGGAGGCACATATCAAAGATTTGGAACATATAGACTATGTCAACACTTTCAAATCACTGAAGTCAAAGTACGAACAGATGCAAGACAGGTTAAGGGACAAACCAGGGATAGAAGGGTACTGTCATGTATTTATTTTTTATTGGGTCTTAGTCACAGATATATCACCCTCTACCACACAATCCCAGCTTTTAGCAACCCGAGGAAGAAAACCTTTGAAAACGTTGAGAGGAAAAGAGAAAATGCTGGTTACCAGCATTTTCCCCATTTCCCCATATGTTTTCTACCCTATCAAATACAAAAATCACCATTTAAGTTACATTTAATTTGTTGTCAGCAAATGCTCTCGATTTGGTCCAGTAAAAAATTTTGCTGTTTGGTAAAGAGTTATTTATGCTTCTACCATTATGAAAACAAGGGATTTTTTGGTTAAGAGTCAAAGTAAGATTCCTTTAAATGGAGTCACAATGGGTAAACTTTATTCTCAGAATCAAAGAATAAATGAAGGTCAACATATGTCCAAATTTTTTACCACAGTCCAATACAGGGCTTACTCTTGACAAAATTTTCCCATAGCTGCCCATTTAGCAGATTGAAAATACATGTACTTGTAACCAAAAAGATTCGCAATTTATCTATAGCCAACATTCAAACCAGGACAGAGAGAAAAGATAGCCTTTTGAAAAAAATGTACATACATAAAATAGTTGAATTAGAATAAAAAGTTTTTAAAGTTTTGCAAATAGACTATTCATTTATTAAAGTTTGAGCCCAGGTTTAGTGATATTTTATACAGAGAAATGAACTAGAAGAATTTTCTGATAAACTACAAATTACTTCATTGCTCAGTGAAACACACTTAAAAAGAGAAAAATTAAAAAAGAAACTTATGCTGTCTAACTTCATGCTGAATTTAAAAAGACTAGAAGAGTTGCTTTTTCAAAACCAAAAAAAAAAAACATATTTGTAGGGACTTTGATTTCTTAACTGTACTATTTTGGTATTATATTTATAGCTCAGAGGCAGTAAATGATGTGTGGTATGATTTTACTACTAGGAATACTGCCTCTTTGCTTCGCAACAATCGGTTTCGACGGGATCAGCGAATGTTGGAGGAGGAAGAAGAGACATGGTTTGACCAGGAGGATGAGGTGGATGATGGTGAAAATATTATGCCAATGTCAGATGTTCTCAAGAGTAAACTGGATTCTGACCTTGATCAACTGGGCAGACTATTTGAGAATCGAAGAGGTTGGTACTCCCTTGCATGGTACAGTTTTGAATGTTTACAGCTTTACCTGACTTGTCCATTGTGACAGCATTTTGAAAACAAATATTATTTAAATGATACAATATGTATGACAGAGAGTCGTGTGAGGAGGAGGAATTTGAAAACAATGTGGGAAGAGGGGAAATCTTGGTGACCAGTATTTTCTCCTTTTAGCAGAAAGTTGTCTAACTCTCAAAGACAAACCCATTATTTGAGACACATTCAGTTTGTTGTCTTCAAATTCTTTCTAATGAAAGAGTCTAAAAGTGCTAATTCTTTACCATACTTGATACAGGTTTAAGAGTGATAAAGAGTTTTTAAAATATGTATATCTGCAACTCAGCTTGACACCATTTCAAATTGGCTGCAGAATAGTACTGAAGGTTAAAGTGGGTTATCTTTCAAAAACCTGGATGAAGCAGAACAATATTTTCTGTGATGCTAACTTAGATGTAAAGCTAAGAAAAGGTTGTTTACATTTATGGATATTTAGCTCGTTTTTCCTAAATGATGAAACTGTAACTTCTGCTAAATTATGTTTCACCATCTGCCTAGCATTTTCTCATATTGTTTTCAATCCTTTAAAAGATCATTTGACACAAGCTTTTGTTGTCATCATGAGTGCTTTGATTTTGGACAAATTTAATTTTTTGTGTGTGTTAAAGAGTTTACCGGTTAACCTCTTTTAAGTATCTTTTATCTTTCTATAGATCACCTCTCCTTCGGTGAACCCAGTCAGACAAATGAGCATGGGGTTTGAAATAAGATTAGTCTTATGATGGAAAGGAAACAGTGCAGCAGTTTGCTGATGTCAAAGGGATTGAGCTCTTTACCAAACAACTTGACCAAAATTGAAAGCATTTGCTGACAGCAAAATAAATCTTACTAAAATGATAATTTCTGTCTTTGATATGGTATAAAACATGTGGGAAAAGCAGAAAATGCTGGTTACTAGCAGTTTTTGCTGTTCCTGCAATGTTTTCAAAAGCATTCTTCTCCAGGGTGGTTAAAACTCGGGATTGTGTGGTAAAGAGTTAACTCAATCACTGCATGGAACAAACTTGTTGCATATGGATTTTTAAGCAGCCTTGATAAAATAAGGCTCTTTACATTAATCCCTTACCAAACAAAAACAAGTAATGTCTGAGAGAAATTAGACATTTGAAAACATTGTGGGAAAAGGAGAAATTGCTGGTGACAATGTTAACTACCAGTTCACTAATAGAAGCCATCATTTGAGCCACATTTAATTTGCCATCTGCTAATACTTTCAATTTTGTCATTTTGTAAGTTGATAATGCCCGTGAAAGACTATGAAAGAGAAAATGCCTGTAACTTTTGCCACATATTTACCAAAGATGCTGTCTTCCCCAGGGAACATTTTAATCATGCAGTGGTACTTATTTCCAAATTCTCTGATACTCCTATTTCAGTGAAAGAACAGAATGAACAGAAAGACACCCCAGCTCGACTTATAACCAAATCCACCAGTCCAATAAGTATATCTCTAAAATCAGGTCCTCTCTCAAGTCCTACTAACTCTCCGGAAAGGCCTAACCGACCAGGAAGTCCTGTATCACCCTCACCAACAGGAGCCCCATGCCCAACACCTGCTAGTTCACCCGTCAATAGCCCGCAAACACCTGTACAAGCAAAACGAGTGAGTGCATCAAAATCTTAATTAAAATCTGAGTCATGCTTTGTGAAAAGGGGGTTTAATGCATCTGCGAAAAGTTTTGACCCAGGTCAGCCCGCGCAGTCCGTGCAGGCTGACCTGGGCCAAAACTTTTCGTTATTGGTCAATTTTCTCTATGTCCAAGGATCAGTTGACAGCATGATTAAGTTGATAATTAAAAAAAGTGGCTTTTATGGATCCAAAGTTACGTAATGACTTGCTTGGTGTAAAGCATTACAGAGATGCATTAAGCCCCCTTTTGCCAGAGCATGGCTCAATTCTTTTGTACAGGCTGAAGGAAAAAATAAGTGTTTTTTGTAACAATTGAGAAATGGTGGTGGCAAAACGATTAGTTGGATGTTAAACTTACTCCTTTTTTACAGTATTTTCCAAAGCTGTCAGTTGCTTGATGTAAGAAGCTGTATATGCACAATTTTTAGTAAAATTAACATGGTTTTGTCTTATTCATAATATGAGCAGTGGTAGTTTGAAATGCATTGAAAAGTATAGATGTACCTTTTTCAGTGGTACTGAAATAAAACAAGATCACTTTCAGCAGAATGCAACCATAGTTGCACTGATAAAGTCTACCTGTTTTTGAAAAGTGAAAGTACTTTGAGGGAAATGATAAAAAATGAAAGATTTTAGGGGAAACTTTACTAGATCTATCTGTATGAAAACCTGTTTTTAGCTCCACTGGCCGAAGGCCAGCGGGCTTATGTCATGGCCCGGTGTCCGTCGTGTGTCCGTCCGTCCGTCCGTCCGTGCGTTAACTTTTATTTCAAACATCTTCTTCTCTGAAACTACCCATCCGATTTTCACGAAACTTCACAGAAATGATCCTGACATGGTCCTCTTCAGAATTTCTTGAAAGAATTTGATTCCTTCAAAAACTCTGGTTGCCATGGCAACAAAACTGAAAAATATTGGAAATCTTTAAAAATCTTCTTGTCTGAAACAATAAGGCATAGGGCTACCAAATTTGGCATGTAGCTTTATGTAGTAGACCTCTATCAAGTTTCTTCAAATTATAGCCCTGGGGTCAAAATTGGCTCTGCCCCAGGGGTCACAAGTTTTACATAGGCTTATATAGAGAAAACTTTAAAAATCTTCTTGTCTGAAACCATAAGGCATAGGGCTACCAAATTTGGCATGTAGCTTTATGTAGTAGACCTCTATCATGTTTCTTGAAATTATAGCCCTGGGGTCAAAATTGGCTCTTCCCCAGGGGTCACAAGTTTTACATAGGCTTATATAGAGAAAACTTTAAAAATCTTCTTGTCTGAAACCATAAGGCATAGGGCTACCAAATTTGGCATGTAGCTTTATGTAGTAGACCTCTATCATGTTTCTTGAAATTATAGCCCTGGGGTCAAAATTGGCTCTTCCCCAGGGGTCACAAGTTTTATACATAGGCTTATATAGAGAAAACTTTAAATATCTTCTTGTCTGAAACCATAAGGCCTAGAGCTACCAAATTTGGCATTTAGCTTGATCTAGTTGGAGTCTACCAAAAGTGCCCAAAGTATAGTCCTGGGGTCAATTTGGCCTCATACTTGGAGGGGGGGGGTTCACAAGATTTACATAGGCTTACATAGGGAAAACTTTTAAATCTTGGTGTACATAGCCATAAGGCTTAGGCTACCAAATTTTGCATATAATTATAGCATTATTTAGTGGACAGTTACAAAGAGGGCCCAAGTTACAGCTCTAGGATCAAGTTTGGCCCTGCACCAGGGATCACAAGTTTTACATGGGTTAATGGAGTGAAAAGTTCAGAAACCATCTTGTTACCAGCCATAAGGCCAAGAACTCCCACATTTGGCATGTTATTCTTCTAATACAATATTCCCCATTTAGTCAGACTGTAGCCATGAGGTCAAAGTTTTATAAGGGCTTATATAGTGAAGACTTTTCTTCGTGGTTTATATTTATAAGCCAGTGGAGCGATACAGGGCCATCATGGCCCTCTTGTTAAAATTGTGAAGGCAATATCAATAATTTAAAACATAATCAAGTTTGATTTTTACTACATGTATACCTAGATTCTGAATATTGAATGTATTATTATTTGTTTGAGAATAATACCAAGAACTTTACACAATTTGGGCAATGTCTTTCACTTGTTAGTGTAGGTTGTAGCTTTTATCGATTTAATAAAAGTAGTAGTCAAAGAATCATCTACATGCAATCTTTAATACCACGACAAAATTCTAGACTTCAGTAGTCCTTGTTTACCCTTTATCATACAATCCCAACTTTTTATGACCCTGAGGAAGAAGTCTTTTGAAAACATTGTGGGAAAAGGTGAAAATGCTGTTAACAGCATTTCCTCCTTTTCCCACAATGTTTTCTACTCTTCTAAAGACAAATTTCAATTGTTGAGTATCATACAATCCCAACTTTTTATGACCTTGAGGAAGAAGTCTTTTGAAAACATTGTGGGAAAAGGAGAAAATGCTGGTTACCAGGATTTTCTCCTTTTCTCACAATGTTTTCTACCTCTTCTATAGACAAATTTCTATTGTTGAGTCACATTTATTTTTTCGTCTGCAAAAGCTTTTAATTTGGACTGGTCTAAAATTTTGTTATTTGGTAAAGATTTAAAACATTTTCAGATGAATGTGGCTCAGATGATGGGTTTATCTAGACAACTTGTTTGTAATCAGAAAGCTGGTTACCAGTTTTTACCCCTTTTCCAACAGATTTTAAAAAACTTTGACATGAGGGCCTTAAACACACAGTTTTAATTGATGAAGGTTTTAAAATGTGATATGCTTGTTATTTGAGGTTGATTTGCTCGGAAAAAGAAATTTTCTCTTTAAATCTCTTTCCTAGAATTGATTAGCGTTACACCAAACAATACTATGTTTTAATGACCCTTGGCAAAAAGGTTTTTGAAAACATTTAGGGTAAAAGGAGAAAATGCTGGTAACCAGCATTTTCTCCTTTTCCCACTATGTTTTCTAACCTTTCAGAAGCAAATCTTATCATTTGAGCCACATTTAATTTGTCATCTGCAATTGCTATGAATTTTGGGCCAGTCTAAAATTTTGTTGTCTGGTAAAGAGGTAAAATGTGGTTGTGTTTGTGTACTTGAGGTTGGTTTGCTCTGAAAAAAAAAAAGTCTCTGTAAATCTCTCTGTCAGAATTGATTAGTGCTTTACCAGACAATTCTGTGTTTTAACAGCCCTGGGCAAAAGGGCTTCTGAAAATGTGGGAAAGGAGAAAGTGTTGGTAACCTGCATTTCTACCTTTTCCAACAATATTTTGTATCCTTTCTAAGGCAAATTTCAGCATTTGAGCAAATTTTGTATGCAAATGCATTCAGTTTTGGACCAATCTAAATTTCTGTCATCTGGTAAAAGGTTCAAAATCCCAAGTTATATACATTACGGCATAATGTACTAAAATTCATACTATGGATTTTCAGCCAGGATTAATTGGGCTCGTAGATTATCCAGATGAGGATTCAGACGAAGACGAAGAAGAGACCTCTTCAGATACCATCGGACCTTCTCCAAAGCGAGCAAGATTAGCAACATAGTACAGAAACAGTTCTGTTTTTGAACAGTGGTTAATTTGGTGATCAACTGAGTGATCAAACCTGGAACCCACCTGAGCTGAATGTGCTGGCCAAAGTGATGTCAGTGAATATATATATAATACATAGATATTTATATTTTGATAACAATACAAGTGCTGGCAGGGTTTTGACTTGAAATTGTGATGGACTTGTGGTTGCAGGTGACTAGAGAGTAGACACGTTAGTGTTTGGAGTGGCCATTCCACACAAAATGGTAGAGCTGTAGTGTTGTTTCGAACTGTGACATGTCTCAAGTTGGCACAGGGGCTGGTCAACTGAACCTACTTGAACGGGTGGTATTTTTCTTTGTCTGTGTTTTTATTCACATGATAGAATGATGTCCTGGTTATGATGGAAGAATTGGTCTGTGGTAAATGCTCAACAGTTGTGCTGATCAGCTTAACATGTCTGGTTCCCTGTCCTGTCAAATTTAAATTGTTAACTTCCTAAAAATGAAATTTGCCATTTGTATAGGCATATATGTTTGTGATTATATGACTGAAATCATCGAAAGAGACATGGAGGATGAAGACAAAGATCAGGGTCCTTATTCACCAACCATGCTCGAGAACACTCTTTGTCTTATTCTCCAGAATTTTCTAAATTTGAAAGTAACACAACTTTTGATTGGCTAAACCAAATATCAGAAGTTGTGTTACTTTCAAATTTATAAAATCTTGGGGAACTATACTAATAACGTTCCTAAGAATGGCTGGTGAATACAGACCCAGATTGATAGAATGCACTGACTGATCTTGGTCTACACCTTTCTAAACAACAGTCAAAAATAGCTGGTTAACTTGTACCAAACAAGTTGTTGTCGACAACTGCTTTCAGTATGGAAAAGTCTTAAATTTTTTGTGGATGGAATATGTGTAGATTATGATCAGGCTGCATAGAACCTACAGTCTGATTCCTGATTCAGTCTTAACTTGATGCAAAACCATTGCTAAAAAATTCAAGTTGATTGAACTTTTAGCCCTTTAGAACATTTAAAAGCTGCTTTATAGTTGCCTTTGTGGCCAGTGTAGATTAAGATCAGGTGGCACAAAACTCACAGCCTAATCTTTGATGTACACTGTCGACTTTGCTGAAATACTGTAGAAGAAAGCAGCCATGAAAATGCTATTATTTTGGTTGTGTTTCTAGGATAAAAATTTCTGTTACTTTTATTTGGCACTTTCAGGGTTATTGGTCAAGTTAACTCATTATCTCCTGCAGACATTTTTTTTTTTTTTGTGCATCTTGCATCAGACTTGAAAACATTTTGAGAAAAGGAGAAATTGCCTGTAATGGGAAATTTCTGTGTTAGCCCCTATGTTTTACCTTGTGTGTACATGTATGTATTGTAATCTTAGCAAATATGGATTATCCTTATTTTACAAGGATGTTTTCTAAGTCATCTGGTAAATTTATTTTAGGAGGTAAGGAGTCGGTGCAGTTTGTGGCAAGAGTCAATTAACCCTTTCCCAAACAAAACAACTTAGACTACCAGATTCAAAATATCTGCAGACAACAAATAAAAAATTAACATGAATGAGCTTAACTCTTTCGGCGCCAAATAAATCAACTCAACCTCTTTGGACGGCTGTTAATACAACCCATTGAGACTCAGAAATTTTTTATCATACAGGCTTGCCTAAACAATTGGATGGCATAGATCAAAGATCAGACTGAACATTCTGTGCAGTCTGATCTTGATCTATGCCATCCGCAAAAGCCCCTGTTTTCGCCTATAGCGCTAAAAGGGTTAAAATCTCTAATAAGATACAAAACATTGGAGGAAAACCAGCATTTTCTCCTTTTTCCACACCATTTACAAAAGCTTTCTCCCTCAGGGTTGAAAACTTGAGACTCTGTGGTAAAGGGTTAAGGAGAAACACTAATTAAACTAGCATTTTTGCCTTTTACCACATCATTTACAAAAGCTTCCTCTATCAGGGTTAAAAACTTGGGATTGTGTGGTAGAGGATTAACCCTTTACAATATGATCCTGACTTTTTACTAACCCAAGGAAGGAGGTTGTAGAAGACATTGTGGTAAAGGTAAAAATGCTGGTTACCAGAATTTTTAAATCATCTCTACACTTTGAAAGACTTTGAAAGTCTGAGCCATGTTTCATTTGTTATCTGCAAAAGCTTTCAATATGGTCATGTCTTAATTTTTGTCGTGTGGCAAAGGGGTTAATCTTACCAAAATGTTTCCATGGTTTTATGACCCTGACAAAGACAGGTTATGAAACATTGTTTTACACTTTCAAAGACAAATCTGATCATTTGAGCCACATCCAGGTTGTTATCTGCTAGTGCTTTCAAAAGCAAGTCTTTGCCTTTTACCACATAATGACAACTTTTAATGATCCAGAGGAAGAAGGTTTTTAAAAACATTGTGGTTGATGGAGAAAATGCTGTTAACTAGCATTTTCTTTTCCCACAATGTTTTCTTCTATCCCTTCAAGGACAATTTTGGTCACCATTGTCATCTGCAGATGCTCTCCATTATGACAAGTCTTTTTTTTTTTTTTTTTTTTTTTTTTTTTTTTTTTTTTTCATATGGTAAAGGGTTAAGGGTTAACTTCTGTTGTCCACTTGAACTGAGACATACCACTAAACTAAAAAGTACAAGGGCTAAAATTGAGCAAGAGATTGAGAAAAGAAAAAAGCCAATAGGAAAGGGAATTAATTGCGGGGACTAGAACCGGTTTCTGGTTCTTATAGCAAGCATTTTCCTCTATTACTCCTATGTTTTTGAGGCTGTGTTATGAAGGGGCACAAATCATATTGTAAAATTGTCTAACAAGGTGCTGTTGAAAGATATTTGAAGACTTTTAACCTATATCTTACTGAATCAAAATCAACAGAAATTAAAAGAGGTTAGGATCCCTTTATTTACTTTCAATCCTTTACCAGGTGATCACGTTTTGACAACCCTGATGAAATGGGCTTTTGAAAACATTGTGGGAATAGGAAAAAAATGTTGGCAACATTTTCACATTTTCCCACAAAGTTCTCGACCTTTTCAAAGACAGTTACTTTAATTTGAGCCCCATTATGTTATTCATATGCAAATGCTTTCAGTTTTGACATGTCTGAATCTTTGTTGTTCTGTAAAGGGCTAAGTAAATAAGAAAAAGGTATAGAGTGTATTTTATGTAAATGAGTGTTTATTGAGATCAGGATACACAGATTTAGTGATTGATCATGGTCTTCACTCTTTGTAAAAGGTATCCAAGGTTGTGTTTAGAATGATTTAACAATTCTTTACCATATACTGATCTCACTGCATGATCTCATTATGGAATATCTTTGCCTTTCAGAACAAGCACGGTATCTGTTAACCCAAACTAAGTGCAAGTCACTGTCCTTTTGCGGACAGGGTAGATCAAGATCAGACTGCACAGAACGTGCAGTCTGATCTTGGATCTACGCTGTTCGATAAGGAGATGTTTCCCCAACCCATATAACTTTGAAATACCAACATTTCGGTATTTTGCCATCAGCTTGAAAGTTTCCTTTAAGTTTAGCAGGATAGGGGTTAACAAAATTTCTGTATAAAAACAAGGATAGTTGAAAAAAGATACAGTACTTGTCATACAGCATAATGACATGATGGGATTGAGGGGGGGGGGGGGGTAATTATGAAAATGCTGAACTTTAGTCAAGCCCACCATATTTGAATAACTTACTTTTTGTTAGCTCTGTCAGTGCCAAGTATATAAACATTACGCTTTGGATTGCTGAAAATACAACTCGCTAAAACTCAGAACGATGTTTACCTTATAGGCTAGACTAAACAAGTGGATATATAGTTCAAAGATTAGACTGCACTTTCTGTGAAGTCTGATCTGTCTGAAATGTGAATCTGTGTACATTCCAAAAAGCCACAAGCATTTACCACAGACTGTTCCTCAGAGACAGGGAGTTTTATCATGGAACAATTTTACACCAAGCAATTTAATGAAAAATAGACTGAGCTCAATTATGTTTGAAAAATAATGCAGCTTGTGATATGATAATGTAAGAAAAAAGATTATTTGTATTAAATCAAAAGAATCAGGAAAAATTTTTGTTTGTATTTGTTATGTATTGTAATCCTCTCATAGCACCATATAATATATATATTTTTTTGTTTTACCCTTTTTGACACAATCCTTTGTTTTAACTACATGTACCTTGAAGAAGGTTCTGAAAATGTTTTTGGAATAGCAGAAAATGCTGGTTCACCCCTTCAAAGACAAATTCCATTATTTGAGCTACACTTGATTTGTCATCTAGAAATGCTTTCAGTATTGACAAGTCTAAAATTTTATCTCTTGGTAAAGAGTCAAAAGGCAAAAGACAAAATTCAAGGTGTATTTGGCTAGAATATTATGCCTTTTCCAAATAGCCCCATGTTTTAGCACCAGAGTAAAAATCCAAAGTAGGAGGAGCAAATATGAATGCATCTAAGCGCCTTAAATTTGATTCTTTATAGGTTTAACTGAAGTTTTTATATTTGTTTTCTCAAAATGACCCATTTTTTAGCACCTGAGCACAGTGTGCTCAAGGTGAGCTGTTGTGATCGTGCTGTGTCCGTCATGCAGTCGTCAACATTTACATTTTGTGCACTCTAGAGGCCACATTTTCAGTCGGATACTCATGAAACTTGGGTCAGAATGCTTGGCTTGATAAAATTTTGGACATGTTCGAAATTGGGTAATGTTTGATCAAAAAGTAGGCCACTGGGCCAAATCTTAGAAAAACCTTGTGTGCACTCTAGAAGCCACATTTTCAGCCTGATACTCATGAAACTTGGTCATAATGTTTGTCTTGATAATATCTTGGACAACTTTGAATTTGGGTCACATAAGGTCTAAAACTAGGTCACTGGGTCAGATACTAGAAAAAGCTTGTTTGCACTCTAGGGGTCACATTTTCAAGCCTGATACTCACAAAACTTGGTCACAATGTTTGTCTTGATTTTTGTCTTGGACAAGCTAAAAATTGGGTCATTTCAGGTCAAAAAATAGGTCACTGGGCCAAATCTTTGAAAAACCTTGTATGCACTCTAGAGGCCACATTTTCAGTCAGATACTCATGAAACATGGTAGGAATTTTTGTCTTGATGATGTCTTGAACAAGTTCAAAATTGGGTCATGTTGGGTCAAAAAGTAGGTCACTGGGCCAAATCTTAGAGGCTACATTTTCAGCTTGATACACATGAAACTTGGTCAGAATGTTTGTCTCAATTATACCTTGGAAGAGGTTGAGATAGGGTCATGTCCTGTCAAAAACTTGGTCTCTGGGCCAAATCTTTGAAAAACCTTGTGTGCATTTTAGAGGTCATATTTTCAGCCTGATACTCATGAAACTTGGTCAGAATGTTTGTCTTGATTATGTCTTGGAGAAGTTGGAAATTGGGTCACCTTGGGTCAAAAAGTAGGTCACAGTGCCAATTCTTTGAAAAACCTTGTGTGCACTGTAGAGGCCACATTTTGTAGCCTGATACTCATTAAACTTGGTCAGATTGTATCAGGATCTCTTCAGCTTTATCAACCATAGATGAGTTTACTCAGTTGAGCAATTTAGGGTCAATGGCAGTCTTGGTTTGAATTTGCCCCAGCTATTTTCAAGACATTCTGACCCAAGTTTCATGAGTATGGGACTGAAAATGTAGCCTCAAGAGCATAGATAGGGTTAAAGTTGACGAGGGTAAACAATATGGCATGATCGCAAAAGCTCACCTTGGGCACTTCATGTTCAGGTGAGCTATAAAAATGCAGACAACATATTCTATGTGACACAATGCATTGAATAGTTGAAACTATTTCGGGGGAAAGGGGAAAAAATGCTGGTTACCAGCTTTTTCTCCTTTTCCAAGCAAGATCTCAGGATCGTTAAAAAACAGGATTTTTGGTTAGAGTTAATACCAGTTAAAGTAACCCCACTAGCAAAACTCATGTCATGGCAAGGTTTCTTTTGTGCATCTTGTCTGTGTGTGTATGTAGTTTCATTTCTAACATCTCGGATGTAACAGCAGTCTTGAGCAGAGGTTCACACCAATTATCTCACCATGGCCTTCTTCAGAATTCCTTCAAATTTTGATTAATTCTGTTCCATGAGGAACTCTGGTGGACATGGCAACCAAACTGAAAATTGTTGAAGATCTTCAAAAATCTATCACTCACATTCTTGGTTGTTTAAAATAACCATTGTTGCTGTTGGTCTGATTGAATTACCCAATCAAGATATTATACTGGTCGAGGGAAGTAACTAAACACAAGTTGAACGCATTTATCTTCCCTGCTTTTCACTCATAGCAACATACTCAAGAAAAATGTTCAGCTTTCATATATTATAATGTTTATGCCTCAGCCATGAAATTGCAGAGAGGGGCATAACACTGTTTACCCTGGCTTTGTGTTTACATGTAGTATGTACACTAATGTGTGTATACACCAATGTATGTACATCCATGAATATGTATGTGCTTCTGTTCCACAAGAATACTCGTGTTTAGAGCATAATTTCTTCCTACATGTTGGGATCCTGTGTTTCACTGTTCCTGAAAAAGGGCTTATTGAAAACATGGTGGAAACAGGAGAAAATTCTGGTAACCAGTATTTTCTTCTTTTGCCAGACCTTTTTCTACACTAAGTCTCATCATTTCAGTCGTTTAATTTTTCATCTGTCAAGTTCTGAAATTTCTCTATCTGGTACATTGTTAAAGAGACAAACAGCGCCAATTTCTCTGTCATAGTGAAACCCCTCCCCCAACAAACCAATCACTACTGATGAAACAAAGAGACAAAACACCAACATCCTGGCAGTAACTTTTATTTACTTACGAGTCAAATATCACAGACTATTGAAGAAAGAAGAAAGAACATTGTAAGAACAAGGAAAACAGGAGATTTCAACAAGGAAAACCACAAATTACAGATATTTCTAAACATGCAGTTACTAAAACTTTCAACCAATGGGCAGCTTCATAAATAGACATGTTCACCCATCAGAAAAAAAAAATGTGTATTCCAGCCTCAAACTTTGAAACTACCCACATTGCAGCACAGCTACTTGTAATGGTTTCCAGGCAGCAATGATTGAGAGTTATTGATAGAAGTTGTTAGAACTTGTTTCACAATCAATATGAAATAAGAATGTTTAACCCTTTACCAAACAATCCCAAGTTTTATTGACCCTGAAAAAGAAGTGTTTTGAAAACATTCTGGGAAAAGTAGAAAATGCTGGTATCATTTTCCCACAGTGTTTTCTTCCTCTTTTTAAGGACAAATACTATCATTTCAAACATAGTTGAATTGTCGTCTGTAAATTCCTTCAATAGGGATGAGTGCATGTGGTAAAGCGTTAAACTTAGGCTCTTTTATTGTCACAATACCTGACCAAGTTAGACACTAGTGACTTTGGGCTCATCATTCATTCTTAATATTTTTGTAATTCTTAATTCTGAGACAGGCCATCGGATTGGCTGAGACAGAATGTCTTTGCAAATTAGATTGTTAGTCTTTAAAATTATGACATAGTACTAATTATAGAATGGTTGGCAATATAAGTCCCGAGACTGCATGTTTTGTTTAATTTAAACTTAACCAGCACAGCTCCTTATCTCTTTACCAAATCATAAAATTTAGATGACCCCATTTTTTTAAAACAATTACAGACGACAAGAAAATCAAATGACTGGATTTGTCCTTGAAAGGGTATAAAACACTGGGGGAGAAAGAGAAAATGCAGAACACCAGCATTTTCTCCATTTTTTTCTGCAAGGTAAGTAGAACACGGGATTGTTTGGAAAAGGGTTCATTATATATGGCTTTATGACAAAATCTATCATGGCTGGTCTATAGTGCATTTATACAAAATAAGGATACCCAGAGATAAATACCATTCATTACTTTGTTGCAGTATGTAATTAACCCATTACTTAACTTGTACAAATATTACTTTTCCTGCCCCTGCTGTTTATTCATTGAAAATCAATGTGGGAAAAGTAGCCATTGCACATAACAAGCAAATATATTTAAACCAACATGGCTATCTATATCGTTAAAGAAGGGTATGTTTTTTTTCTTAACCCTTTACCACATGACAAAAATTTAAATTTGTCCAAGTTGAAAGCATTTGCAGACAACAATTTAAATTTTGCTCATATGATGGAACAAGTTTTTGATATGGTAGAAAACATTGTGGGAAAAGAAAAAATGCTCCTTTCACCACAATGTTTTCAAAAGTCTTCTTTCTCGGGGTCATGAAAACCTGGGATTGTGTGGTAAAGGGTAAAAATGTTTATGTACCTGTCACTTGCAGTATTTTACCATTTTTTTCTCTAAAACCAGTCTGTGTATAATGGGTCAGACTAAATTTAGACAAGAATGGATTTTTGCAAATGGACACAGTCAATTTATAATTGAACTGTCCTGTGTGTTTATGCCTTTTCAGGCAAAGACTTTTCAAAACATTGTTTGAAAAACAGAACATGCTGCTAAACATCACTTTCTCTTTTTCCATCAATGTTTTCTACCTCATATGCAAAACAAATCATATCATTTGAGCAACAGTAAATTTGTCATCTGCAAAGTGTCTCACCAAAGATCTGTCTGAATGTTTTACCTCCGGTTCAGTGTTGTACCTTTGCATGCAAAAGCAGCGTAAAGATGATGCACATAATTTGCAGGCTGATCTTTTTAGTTATACAGGTATTTAGTAAAATATTCTAGCAAAGACAGCCTTGCATTCTTGTTACCGCTTTACCGCACAATCCTGACTTTATGACCATGACGAAAAAGGGAGAAAATACTGGTAACCAGCATCTCAATGGTACATGCAGCAATCAAATATTCTACACTTTTCTAGGAGGAAACAAAAACTGATCAAGTTGTAAATAACTTGCTATACATGTAACATACTTTATTGAAATTGAACTAAGATGAATAATAAATTAAAAACTCTACAATGATGTAATTCTTTCAATGAGCAATCAGATCTGCTGCTGCAGTATTTTCAAGGCATGCACATTTGAGCTTGTATCTACATTAATCTGTATAATTAGGTAAGTTATTGCAGGCTCGAAGTAGCGATATATCAGTGCATTTACTCATTTGTATATACCTTCTGCAGACAGCTTGGTGCATCTAGCAATAAACCATTCTCAACCCTTTAGCAGACAACATTTCTGACTGGTCCAAATTGAAGGATTTGCAGACAACAATTAAAGGTGGCCCAAATGGCCAAATTTGCCCTTGATAGGGTAAAAATATTGTGGGAAAAGGAGAAAATGCTAGTTACCAGCATTTTCTACTTTTCCCACAATCTTTTCAAAAGCTTCCTCCTCGGGCTTGTAAAAAAAGTCGGCATTGTGTTATAAAGGGTTAAATACACTATACCCTATACAGTTCATGCCAGACATTTTTAAAGATTAGAATTTACTGATGCAATTAAATGTTTTCATGGAAAAAACAAGTTCTACATCAACATCAAACTGAAAAAAAATTTACTCCAATACACATCAACCATTTACCACACAATCCTAAGTGTTAAGGACCGATGGAAAAAGGCTTGTATAAACATTTTGGGAAAAAGAAAATGCTTGTCACCAGCATTTTTTCCTTTTCTACAATGTTTTCTACCCTTTCAAGGACAATTTCCATTTGAGCCAAGTTCAAAAAGACATTCGCCAATGCTTTCAGTTTGGACAGATATACAATATTTTGTTGTCAGGTAAAAATTAAATGTTTTTATGTAGAAAATGTTTCTATATCAATATCAAATTGACAAAAACTTTACTCTAATAAACATTAAACTACTGTAAAGAGGTAAAATTATACATGTGTATTTGATTTAGTGCTATCAATATGCACAACAACAGGAATTAAGCTCAACTAAACACTTTCTGTCTGAATCCTGATACCATTTCAAACAAGGCCTCATCAGGTCAGTAACATCTTCCACACTGAGTTACTGATCTCAAGCATTAACTCTCTACCAGATAATCCTGTATTCTAATGATCCCAAGGAAAAAAACTTCAAAAAATATTATGGGGATAGGATAAAATGTTGATATACAGCATCTTTTCCTCTCCAACAGTGTTTTCTACCCTTGAAAGACAAAACCCATGGTTTGAGCCACATTTTATTAGTCATCCCCAAATGCTTTCAATTTGGACAAGTCTGGAATTTTATTTACAAATAAAAAAAATGATAGTTTAAGTGTTCAATTAAAATGATGATATTGCAAATAAAAGCTGTTTATGTCAAAAATCTCACCTAATTGGCAACTGTGGATCAAAGATCTGACAATATGTTTTTGCAGTATGATCTTGATTTACACTCCCCAAGACATTGTAGGTCGTGTGAGGGTTTAATCTTTTACTTTAAAACTTCCTAGGTCTTCAGGGCATCTTCAGTCATTTATCTATACATTCCTCCCTAACAAAATACTACTATTTCTTTGCCTCTTTCCCTTCCACTAAAATTGGTTAATATTCATCTACTTCTTACGAAGAAATTAAAGAAAGTAAAAGGTAGGGTTAGTAAAGTTTGCTTCCCCACAGCTCATCAATAAACTTTGGGATCTACCCTCCTTTTTGGGGACAAAGATCTCGCCCTCATTTTAATTGCTTTTCTTTTCACTCTTTCCCTGGACTTCCGAATCTCTGCTGACTCTGATGCACCTATGGTATTTTTGTAATCATTGTAGCCATGGAAAAACCCATCCTCCATGTCAGCCAGGGCTTCTTCGAGACTAAGGGTCGTGAATGTGTGACTATGGTGAGCACTGATCAATTTCTCCAGTCGGGAGATGATCTCATAGTCAGGAACAGCGAGGGTGTTGATATCCAATCCAAGCATCCTTGCTACAACATTTCGGAAGTCAAGCAGCTGAAATAGACAAAAATAATCTATTACTGCGAAAAAACACAATTTTTTAAGCCACTGCACTGGCCAGTGACCAACTTGCTTGCTCCACTTCACATGATGCTTTCTCCATTGTTGAAAAACTAGACCATTTCCTTTCCTTCCCTTTCATTTTATTTTTAACAGTTTTCTGGGTGTTCTCAAAATGTCCTGCACATTAAAAGGGGTTAAATTACTGTTATACTGACAATTTTCAGAGAGCCTCTTCTTGATAGTTGCTGTCATTTAGAAGGAAAAAGAGGCCACAGCAAGGCCTAAAGGACTTGGTACATCATGTTCAAAATAATGCACCGGCATTGTTCACAGTGCCAATGCCACATATACCAATTAAGCTAATGGACCATGTCTAGTCTTGCTATCAGTTTATCTGTACATCAAACAATCCTAGGATGTAATAGCTCTCAGAAAGACAACTTTTGAAAGCACTTCAGGGGAAGAAGAAAATACTGGTTACCAGCATTTTCTCCTTTTCCAACAATGTTTTCAACTATAAGTAAATTAACCAAAGAAGATTTCTACAAACCTGTTTCTCTCGGCTCTGTATGGTTGCAAGAGCACCTTTGGTAGTTCTGAGTTCACTTGAAAGTGCGTGAACAGCGTTGTCAGCCACCACTCTGTTTTCCTCTGAGGACTGATTCGATGTATCAACTGCTTCCTTAAGTTCCTGTATCTTGCGGGCCTGTTTCTTGCGCAGACTCTCAAGCTCTTGGATTTGTGCTGTCATCTCCTCCAGTTCCTTGCGTTGCTCTAAAGTTCTTACCTTGAATAATGTTAAAGTGTAAAGCTTTAACTCCTTACCAAAAGGTAAAATTTTAGACTTGTCCAAATTCAAATCATTTGCAGACGACAAATCAAAGGTGGCTCTGTTAATGAGACTTGCCTGTAGTTCAGTAGAAAACATGTGGGAAAAGGAGAAAATGCTTTATACCAGCATTTTCTCCTTTTCCAACAATGTTTTCAAGAGCTTTCATTATGTGCGTCGTTAAAACTCAGGATTGTGTGGTAAAGGGTTAACTAAGCGGTGTACTTCAGATTCAGAGAATACAGTAATATCATCTTGTTTCTTCATTTTTAACTCTTTACTCTTTATCAAATGACAAAATTTTGGACTGGTCCAAATTGAAAGCATTTGCAGATTACAAATTAAATGTGACTTAGAAATTGAAATTTGTTACAGAACAGGTACAAAACATTGTGGGGAAAAGGAGAAAATGTTGGTTACCATGATGACGAAGACGCAGACAATGACAAAACTATTACAATACCTTGACGTTTTCTTTGAAAACAGCGGAGCTAAAAATGCTAATTGAAAGTGCCACAATGCTTTCACTTTTTTTCATTCATGAAACCTTAAGGCAGGTTGATAACCTAGATCTTTTCCCGAAATTTTCCAATTCCTCTGTTGAAACTCTTAGTAGGAAAGTAATGGGTCAAGACATTTTATCACTGATCGTTCAGGAAATTAGACTGCTTTACTACTGATCTCCTGAAAACAGTTTGCAGCTCACAACATAAACAAGAGGGCCATGATGGCCCTGGAGTCGCTCACCTGAGCCTTTTGACCAAGCACAACCAATTTCCAACGTCTTGTGAGATATATGTATTACCAAACAATAAAATTTTAAACTCATCAGTCTGAACCTTCTGCATAAAACAAATAATATGTGGATCAAGCTGTAGGACTGGTCTCTCAAAGGGGTAGAAAACATTGTGAAAAAGGGAAAAAATGCTGGATACCAGCATTTTCTCATTTTCAAACAGTGTTTTCAAAAGGCTTCTTTCTGAGAGTCATTCGTACACTAGGTTTTTCTAAGATTTGACCTAGTGACCTAGTTTTTCAGCCAACATGACACATTTTCAAACTGGTCCAAGATATCAGGACAAACATTCTTACCAAATTTCAAGAGTATTGGACTGAAAATGTGGCCTCTACAGCGTACACAAGGTTTTTCTAAGATCTGACCTAGCGACCTAGATTTTGACCCAACATGACCCATTTTCAAACTAATCCAAGATATTACCAAGGCAAACATTCTGAGCAACTTTAAAAGAGTATTGAACTAAAAATGTGGCCACAACAGTGTACACATGGTTTTTCTAAGATTTGACCAGGTGACCTAGTTTTTGACCTGACATGACCCATTTTCAAATTTGACTGAGATATCATCGAGACAAATATTCTGACCAACTTTCAAGAGTATCAGACAGAAAATGTAGCTTCTGGAGCTTACACAAGGTTTTTCTAAGATTTGACCTAGTGACCTAGTTTTTCACCCGACATGACCCATTTTCAAACTAGTCAGAGATATTATCAAGGCAAACATTCTGACCAACTTTCAAGAGTACTGGACAGAAAATATGGCCTCTAGAGCATACACGTTTTTCTTAGATTTGACCTGGTGACCTAGTTTTTGACCCAACATGGCACATTTTCCTACTATTTCAAGGTATTATCAAGACAAACATTCTGACCATTTTTCAAGAGTATTGGACTGAAAATGTGGCCTCTATAGTGTACAAAAGGTTTTTCTAAGATTTGACCTAGTGACCTAGTTTTTGACCCCACATGACCCAATTTCAAACTTGTCCGAGATTTTATCAAGACAAACATTCTGACCATATTTCACAAGTATCTGACCGAAAATGTGGCCTCTAGAGCGTACACAAGGTTTTTCTAAGATTTGACCTAGTGACCTAGTTTTTGACTCCACATGACCCAATTTGGAACTCGTCCGAGATTTTATCAAGACAAACATTCTGACCAAATTTCATGAGGATTAGACTGAAAATGTGGCATCTACAGCGTACACAAGGTTTTTCTAAGATTTGACCTAGTGACCTAGATTTTGACCCAACATGACCCAATTTCGAACGTGTCCAAGATTTTATCAAGACAAAGATTCTGACCAAATTTCACAAGTATCTGACTTAAAATGTGGCCTCTAGAGCGTACACAAGGTTTTTCTAAGATTTGACCTAGTGACCTAGTTTTTGACCCCACATGACCCAATTTCACACTCGTCCGAGATTTTATCAAGACAAACATTCTGACCAAATTTCACAAGTATCTGACCGAAAATGTGGCTTCTAGAGCGCACACAAGGTTTTTCTAAGATTGGACCTTGTGACCTAGTTTTTGACCCCACATGACCCAATTTCGATCTCGTCCGAGATTTTATCAAGAAAAACATTCTGATCAAGTTTCATGAGGATTGGACTGAAAATGTGGCCTCTAGAGCGTACACAAGGTAAAAAGTTGATGACGGACGACACACAACGCACACCGCACGACGGACAATGGACAACGGACACAGCACGATCACAATAGCTCACCATGAGCACTTTGTGCTCAGGTGAGCTAAAAAGTATGGCTGAAGTATCTCTCAAAATATCAATCAGATCGAAGATCAAATTAAATGTACTTAAAAAAAAAAAACTACCTCAAGTTATCCTCAACATCTTTAGAGTTTAGTCTTTAACTCTTTACCACACGATCCCGACTTTTAACGACCCTGTGAAAGAAGCCTTTTGAAAACCTTTTTGGAAAAGGAGGAAATGCTGGTAACCAGCATTTTCTCCTTTTCCCACTATGTTTTGTACCCTTCCCAAAACAAATTTCGATTTTTCAATCACATTAATTTTGTCGTCTGCAAATGCTTTCAATTTGGACCAGTCTAAAATTTTGTCGTTTGGTAAAGAGTTAGCAGATGACAAAATTCTAGATTCATCTATATTGAAAGCATACCCAGACAATATATTAGATGTTCTTCAGATGATTGGAAAAATGTCTTTAAAATGGTTGAAAACATTGCTGGAAAATGAGGTAATGCTAGTTTCCAGCATTTTCTTCTTTTCCCATGATATTTTTAAAAGACTTTATCCTCAAGTTTGTAAAATACATGGAACAATTTTGTAAAAAATTAATTCTCCCAACTCACCCTTATTTCACTGGTTCCCAGTAACTGTGCTTTTAAATTAGTTATTTCTTGTCTAGCATCTTCCAGCTTTATTCTATACTTCTCTGCTAACTTCTCCAACTTTCTTGTTTTCAGTGTCTCTGAATCCCTCTCTCGCTCTATGGTCGACTTTCCGAGAAGCTTTTCCTCAAGGTTTGTAATCTTTTTTCTCAACAGGTCAACGTGTAGATCTCTACTTTCTAACTGTTCTTTGAGTGACTTGACTTTGCGTTGTAGGTTATAGATGTGTGTGCTGCGGTCTGCTAGAGCATCTTTCTCTAATCGGACCAGTTGTTGAGCTCGTGCTATCAGCGACTCCAAGGTCATATCAAAACCAAGGTCAGTTGATATGCGTTCCATTTTCATGACTTCTCCTAGCTGCTGTAAGCATCTCATATACTGAAAATGGTAAAGACATAGGGGATATTTGTTTTTTTCGGTGAAAGATCGGAATTTATTTCATCAAGTGAACATCATCAGTAATATTTTCACAAGTGGTGCAACCACAAGTGAAAATATTACCAATCATGTTCACGAGATGAAATAAATTTTGATCTTTCACCGAAAAAAACCAAATATTCTATTTATTTCATGCTTCTTAGCCCTTTTTTTGTTGGGACTCGTGAAAATCCAGTACAGTTGTTTTAGGTAATTCCTCGTGGCGTACCCCCCTCACATAACAATGCATTACAATATTACGTCAAGTGTAAGAAATATAGTGTAAATTATGTCATATTTCCCTCCATTTGAATGGCACACGCTGATTACCTAGGTAACTAGTGCACGGGAACTACTGTTTTTGCCTTCAATTGAAGAGTTAGAAACTATGAAATTGGTATTTTCACTGGTCGTAACCATGAACTATCAAACCATAATCCACCATTATTTCTCAATAAACTACTGCAAAGCATGAAATAAATTGTATGAACTATTTATTTACTATTGAAGGACGTATTTCGTCTGTTCCAATTATTTCATTATCCTTTTACCAAACCACAAAAGTTTAAGACTGGTCCAAATCCAAAGTATTTGCAGACAAGTGTGGTTCGGTCTTTGAAAGTATAGAAAACATTGTTGGAAAAAGAGAAAATGCTGGTATTCAACATTTTCTCCTTTACTCACAATGTTTTTAAAAGCTTTCTTCCTTAGAGTCATTTAAACATGATTATGTAGGGCTAAATATCCTACAAGAGCTTAAGTTTTGCACAGCAAAAGAAGTCTTCTGCTGGTATGGAACGTGGATCTTTCTTTTTTTTGATTTATTCACTAAAGTGACCATGACCCATATCTTAGCCTAAAAAATTGAGGATATAATTTTATACATGTGCATAGTTTGCATACAAAGAGCTTGTTAAGTTATATACTAGTTTATAGATTATTGAAGAGAGTACAGCATAAACTTTATGCAAACGATCAAAGTATCAAGACTGAATCCTTACTTGTTCCTTATCAGATTTAAAGCCTTCCCTGAGAACATCACCAGCAGCTAGTTCACCCTCTGCAGATTGCAGTCTACTACGCAGGTCTGCTACTTCATCTTCAGCTTTTCTAGCCCTGGCAGCTGCAGTTTTGTGTAGCTCATATTGAGTTTCTAGTTGCTCTGTCAGTTCCCTTGCTCTCTCTTCTAGAGACTCAACTTTCTGTGTAGCAAAATAAAAGAAACAGTCATTGATTTACAACTGATCAAGTGACATATTTTCTTCTGCAATCCTTTTTCGTCCCTCTTCTTTTTCTTCCTCATTTTCAATCACCTTATTTCTTTCTTTCACAATTCATGCCCACTTCCTTACACTCCTTTTTGTCTTTCTTCACATCTTTTGCACTTCCTTTCATTCTCTCTTTCCCACTTTTTTCTTCACTTTAAGTATTAACTCTTTACTAAAATGTAGACTTATCCGAATTGAAGGCATTTGCAGACAACTTTAATGTGCCTCAAATGATGTAACTTGTCTTTGATAAGGTAGGAAAAATTATGGGAAAGGAGAAAATGCTGGTAGGCCTAACCCTAACCCTGGTAAACAGCGTTTTCTCCTTTTCCAACACTGATTTTAAGAGGCTTCTTTGCCTGGGTCTTTAAAACTCTGAATTGTTTGGTAAGGAGTTAAGTCTTCCTCATTTTCAGTCACTTTTTCTCTTTCTTACACTATTCTTGCCCATTTCCTGGAGAAAATGCTTGTTGCCAGCATTTCTCCTATTCCCACAATGTTTTCAAAAGGCCTTTACCTTAGGGTCCTTAAAACTCTGGATTGTGTGGTAAAGAGTTAAAAGATCATATTATCCTTGTTATAAAAGGGATCTTTACCTTGTACCTGTCTCTATCATAGTACATCAAGGATTCAATTTTACGCTTTATTGAATCTGAAGAGGGAGGAATGCGCTCCTCAGCGATACTAAGAAGACTAGCAAGTTCTTCCTTGAATAAGTTATATTGAGAGCTGGCATCCCGTACAGTTGATGTGCTGGTACGAACTTCACGATCCAAAGCTGTTATTCTACCATCACGCAGATCTATTTCATGTCGCTGTGACTCAATAGTTCTCTGACAGCTGTCTAACCTTTCTTTAAGGACAATGATCTCCCTTTCTAGTTCCTTTCTGGCTGACCTTTCAATATCTCTTTCCTGGAAATAAAAAGTATATTAATTTTTGTCAACATTCTTCCTCAAAAGTCAATCTTATTTAAACACCTATATAAGTAACATCAATACAGTTGCTGATATACAACAGTACCCAAAATTACCACTACCCTCAGATATGCATTCAGAAATGTACTGGCACATGAGACTGTGATTCAGTGCCATATAATATAATGTTATTAATCAAGGAATTTCTTACTGAATTGTTGCAGGTCAAGGTATCAGCCAGAAGCTTTCTGCCTAGGGTTAGCCCCTGTCCTGCTAAATAACTTATATTATATGAAACGTTCAAGCCAACAATAAAAACCAAAATTGTGGTATTTAAAAGTTAAGGAGACTGAGGAAGTATCTCCTTGTCAGACAGTGTAGATCCAAGATCAGACTGCACATTCTGTTCAGTCTGATCTTGATCTACTATGTCTGCAAAAGGCCAGTAAGTCGCGCTTAGTTAATACATTTACCTTTGACCTGTAACTCGGCCAATATGAAATTACTTGATTAATGATAATCTAATTAATTAACTGCCAGGCTTTGGTCCATTTTAAACTTAAAACTGAATCAGTCATAATTATTGGCCTTGTTAGCTCTCCTGTTTTTGAAGAAGGTATTGTCATAGCCCTGGTGTCATCGTCATCTTCTGCGTCGTTGTGGGAAAACTTTGACATTTTGAAATATCTCTATTAGTACTGAAGTTATTTGCTTCAAACTTGGTTACGTTGTCAAAAGGGGAACCTATACAACAAGAGCAGGTAACCATCCAAGTATTTTTTTACCTAGTTATGCCCCTTTTTTGACTTACAATTTTCTCTGAAATCAAGCAACCACAGCTCAGCGTTGGCACCCGCATGCGGTGCTCTTGTTTTTTTCATACTGGCCGAGTTTTTCTTATATTGGCCAAGTTTGCTGTGACTAACAAGTTTGTCATTTGTTACTAAACAAACTGTTTTTGTCATATAAATGCAATAATGTAGTTTGTTAAAGGCCCAGTAGGGGCCAAAAGTAAGCAATCTGGGCATTAAAATGTATGAAAATCATGCCACTTAAAAATTATGAACCTAGGTAACAATTTGCAAAGTTCATTGCTGTATCTTTTATTAAATTCTTACTTGGTTTTACCCTGAGGAAGAAGGTTTTTTAAAACTATGTAACTAGAATTTTCTGCTTACCATCCCACAAAAGGGAATATGCTCAAAGCCCTTCTATGTGCACTTTGTGCCATGTACTCTAACTGTTCTATCATGTGATCTGTGCTTTCAACTACACATGTACAAGCTTAGCCAATAACCCTTTACCAGACGACAAAATATCAGCCTTGTCCAAATTGAAAGCATTTGCAGACGACAATTTTAATGTGCCTCAAGTGGTGCTTTTTTCTTTGGTAGGGTAGAAAACATTGTGGGAAAAGGAGAAGATGCTGGTTACCAGCATTTTCTCCTTTTCCCACAATGTTTTCAAAAGGCTTCTTTCCCAGAGGTGTTAAAAGCTGGTATTGTATGGTAAAGAGTTAAAGTACTAGATAACTGAAATTAATATTTTTTTGCTGAGGAAAGACTGTAATATTGCATTCTGGTATGTCCAGAATGTCAGACACAATATGGGGCAATGTTTTTCCTTATCACACTGCTCATTCTGTACAGTCCGATCTGAAGCTACCCTGTACCCTAGCACAACTCAGTTGTGAGAGATCAACAAGTTGACTATTTCACAAAGACTTTAGAACAAGTCTTTAGACTTGTTCTTAACCCTTTACCACAAAATCCTGAGTTTTAACAACCCTTACAAAGAAGCTGTTTGAAAACACTGTGGGAAAAGGAGGAAATGCTGGTTACCAGGTTATGTTCTCTGCTATATCGAAGCCTTGCTTCATCATCTGAGCCAAGCTCAAATTGTCATCTGCAAATGCTTTCACTTTGGACAAATCTACATTTTTGTAGTCTGGTTAGAGTTAGGAAGGCATTTACAGAAGATCTATGTAGTTCAAGTGATAGAATTTGTCTTTGAAACAGTTGAAAACATTTTGGGAAAAGGATAAAAAAAAAAAAATGCTGGAGACCTACATTTTCTCCTTTTTCCACAATTTTTTCAAGACTTCCTACTCTGGTTTGTTAAAACACATAATTGTTTGGTGAAGGGTACAGGAAAAAGATAGAATCTAAAGACTAGCTTCTTCTTTTGAGAATAAGGAAAACACATCAGCCATTGCAGACAACAGTTACTGTTTCTGAGAGACAACATTTGAAAGCATTGTGGCAAAAGGAGAAATTGCTTCTAATGGGTAATACAAATATGTCCTTTGTCCACAGCATTTACACTGACATTAAATTTTATCTATATATACAATTTTATATCTATTCTTTTTAAAGTTTCCTGCTGCAAAAGTATTTCAGAAGGCAGTGAATGAAAGTAAACTAAGATACATGTATTTTGAAATCTAGCTGTTAAAGTTTCTGTATGATGGGTAAAGGTTGATAAAAAATTCATGAATAATTTCAAAGAGAATAAAAATATACAAGAACATAATACATGTACTAGTATAATTATGTAAATGAGCTAAACATGTAGTTTTGGAGTGTGAATTTTCTTTCTTTGATTTGATCAAGCCAAGTTTTCCAAATAGCTTTGATTCGAAGAAATTAC
Source organism: Tridacna gigas (assembly GCA_945859785.2). Classification (NCBI taxonomy): domain Eukaryota; kingdom Metazoa; phylum Mollusca; class Bivalvia; order Cardiida; family Cardiidae; genus Tridacna; species Tridacna gigas. Next base: position 72,657,357 of record OX244029.2, read on the forward strand.
ACTGAAGCACAATACATGTATTAAATTTGGTACATCTAGGCTAAATGGTATCCGACATGAAAAATTTGAAGATTTGAAGATATTCATTACATCAGTCCACATACAATTAGCGATCCTCTTCAATCCTTCCCAAACGAAAAGTATTTGACCTGTCAAAATCCAAAGCATTAAAATGCAGATGACAGACTAAATGTGACTCAAATGGTGATATTTGTCTTTGGAAGTGTAAAAAAACATTGTGGGAAAAGGAGAAAATGCTTATTACCAGCACTTTCTTCTTTTCCCACAAAGTTTTCAGAAGATATCTGCCCCAAGGTTGTTAAATTCTGGGATGGTTTGGTGAAGGGTTGATGGGACTATTTTTGGCTTCTGGGCTACAAAAAAATCAAACTTTGAAGGGGTCAACTGGAAGTTACTGCATACATGATACTTATTATAAAGCTCTAAGTTTTTTGGGTTGAAAGATTTTTTTGAGTTTCTACCCTATAGGCATCTGTAAAACTAAAGATCTTGTGGGTGGGACCAATTTGGACCCCACAGGCATAGCACATAAAGTCTTGACAACTAAATGAAGTTATAAACACCAGATTTTGTAGCCTAAGCCCTATGGGTTTTTAAAGGTTTACCAAATTGCCAGATTTCTGTTACAGTAGAGATAAGAGTTCTACATTGAATCAAAATCTTTTTACAGCTTCCAAAAACCTCAACCCCTGGAAAATTCCAGTAGAGTTTGGTTTCCATTGCTTTAGGAAGAAAAGATGTATAAAAGAACAGTTGAGTCACAAAGCAAGACACACAACATGCATTTATTGCTCACAAAGCTAAAAGCAAGGGGTAAATAAATATGTGAGACATGCTCTGTGAAAAGGGGGCTTAATGCATTTGCAAAAGGTATCGATCCAGGTCAGCCTGCGCAGTCCACACAGGATTGAAACTTTTTGCTACTAGTCAATTTTTTCTGCATGTCAAAAGAAAATCTACCTCACGTACCTCACGATTCAGTGGGTTGTTATAGAAATTGGATTTTATTGATTCATAATAGAGTGTTTACTTGCTTGGCAGCATGCATCATGGAGATGCACTAAGCCCCCTTTTCACAGAGCATGGCTCATATTTATCTTAGCCCTTTACCACATACTCTCTCTTGTTTCAATGAACCTCGGGAGAAAGGCTTGCAAAACTTTTGTGGGAAAAGGACAAAATGCTGGCTGCATTTAACGGAAAAATACCATCACTTGAGTCACATTTAATTTGTTTTCTAGAAATGCTTTCAATTTGGAGGATTTTGTGGAGTGCTAAAGGGTTAACTCTTTACTTGTGGCAAAATTGAAGACTTGTACATATCTTCATGTGTATCATTTTCAAAAATAAGTGATGCTCAAATGATTTGTCATTGGAAGCTTCGAAAACTTTGTTGAAAAAGGGAAATATGCCTGTAACACAATTTTCTTCCTTTCCAAAAAATTTTCAGAATCTTTCTTCTTCAAATTGCTTAAAACATGCCACTCTTTGGTAAGTTTTGGACGAAATTTGAAAGAAACTGATACTCCAATAAATGAGAGACCTTCACTGCAGTAATTCAGGAAATTTGAAATATGCAGAATAATAAATCTATCAATTAGTATGAATTCAAGATATAAACAAACTTTTTGTTGTCCATGTTTGTCTAAACAAAAGAAAAATCTGACAAAGCGAACTATCATTTTTGTAATCATAGCAAAATTTACATGAAAAACAAAATCAAGCAGTTGCTTTCTTTTTCATCAAATTTTAAGATAAAATAATATGATAAAATAATTGATTATTTTCTGCATGGTGAATTGGAGGAAAAATGAGATAACAGTAAAATGTTATAAATATATAAGAATAGAAATGGAAAAAAAGTAAATTAAAACATTAGTTCTTAAGCCACGACATCTATACCATACAAGGGAGCTTTAGTTTTCAGAGAAAATTAGAATTTAACATATCTCTGAGAGCCCATTTGAAGAAAGTTACCACCCATTCACTTTTTATAAAACTCTTACTTATCTCAATAATGCACAAATACAACTTTTTATGCCCTTACAGTTGACAGCTTTGAAAAATATTTTGGAAAAACGGCAACTGCTTGTTAAAAGTAAGTACTGCTTTCCGATAATGTTTTCCATACTGATAAAAAAATATAATTTCCTTTTTGAGAATTTTTTTTTTGTAAGAGTTCTGGTGGGTCTAAAAGCAGCATGTACAGTAAATGGCTTGTTTTTCTCACATGTTATACAGTTGGCCTGTACATTAAAAATCAAACATGGCAGTTTCCAGGCATTTTAGAGAACATAATGGAGACAAAAAATACTCTACAGTGTAGATCAAAGATTAGATTCCATGCTTAACTGCATCCTGATCTTGATCTATACTGTCTGCAAAGGTACTACAGATGCTTTATGTCTCACTATCTATAGATTAAATTGTATGCTAATTAGTTGAGTATCCTATATAAAACTAAAATTATTCACTTGTATCATTCCAATTCCTATCCCTTAGCCTTTACAGCTCAAAATAAATATGTTTCTTTTTTATTTTCAGGGAGAAACATAACCCCAAATACTGGTCATTTTAAGGCTGCTATTTGCAAGAATGTTACAGCATAGTGGACAGAGTATGTCCAAGACTGGCAAAGATTGTGTGGTGTCCAAGGTTGTGAGGTAGAGCATCAACCTCGTAACCATAAGGTCCAGAGTTTCGTACCCTGGAGAAGGTGTCAATTTTGGGATCATTCATTGGCCCACACATTCGGCGCGAGTACTGGTTGTGCACACGAAGCAGAATCGAGACAGATTAGTATATGTTGTAAGAACTTGTTTCTCAATTGATGTAAAATAAATATGTTTAACTCTTTACCAAACGACAAAAATTTAGACTGATCCAAATTGAAAGCATTTGCAGACGACAAAATAAATGTGACTGAAAAATTGAAACTTGTTTTAGGAAGGGTAGAAAACATAGTGGGAAAAGTAGAAAATGCTGTTTACCAGCATTTTCTCCTTTTCCCACAGTGTTTTCAAAAGCCTCCTTCCTCAGGGTCGTTAAAAGTCGGGATTGTTTGGTAAAGAGTTAAACTAAGACTGGACAGCATATTGAAACTTGATCAGCAAGGGCAATTAAAGCAAGGCACTATATAGATGAAGCTTATTTCAAAGCTTAAAAAAAAGGAAAACATTTGAAAGAAATAACAATATTAGTATGACTTGGATCAAAAACATTTGCCAAAAAGAAGCAATCACTTAAAAGCAATAACCCCTTTTCCTTCATTGTTTTCCAAAACCTTCTATGGGACATAAAATTGTATTTCTACACATAAAAGCATATTTCTAACCTGATTTCATGATCAACTAAGGCTGACATGAAAGCCATTGCCTAGAACGATTGCCTATAACAAAAAAAAAAAAGCAACTGCTTGCAAAATTAAGCTTCTCTTTATGCAATTAACTGTTTGTAGTATTTTGCATGAAGGATGTATACAAATTTTGAATTATACGAGATGCACACACAATACAAAGTTCATCTTACTATATCATAAAAAGTAAATGAGCCATGCTCTGTGAAAAAGGGGTTTATTGCATCTGCAAAAAGCACAGATCTAGGTCAGCATGCGCAGTCCTTGAAGGATAACCTAGGCTGAAACCTTTTGCTTTAGGTAAATTTTTTTGCAGGTCCAAGGACCATTCTAAGTCAAGATTCAGCAGGTTCTTAACCCTTTACCGCACAATGCGGCCTTTTGGCGCCCCTGATAAAGAAGCCTTTTGAAAACATTGTGGGAAACGGAGAAAATGCTGGAAACCAGCATTTTCTCCTTTTCCCACAATGTTTTCTACCCTATCTAAGAAAAGTTGCACCATTTGAGCCACAGTGAAATTGTTGTCTGCAAATGCTTTTAATTTGGACATGGCTAAAATTTTGTCATCTGGTAAAGGGTTAAACAAAACTGATTTTTATGGATCCATAATTATGTGATGCTTGCTTGGTAAAATGCATTGCAGAGATGCACTAAACCCCCTTTTTCCAGAGCACTGTTAAAATTTTTAGTTTTGTTTTTGTTGAAAATATTTCAGGCAAGACAGCAGAATTCATTTTGTGACACAAATGTGTACAAAAAAAAAAAATCTGTAACCAAGCCTTTTGTTTCTGATGCCTGGTTTTGCTGCAAATCTGTTTCAGGAGCAGATGAGTAGAACAGGAAGAAATAGATCATTCTGTTTTACCGAAATGAAAATGAAATTGATAATCAACGAAGCTCATCAATCTACACATGTTTAACTCTTTACCACACAATCCCGACTTTTAACGACCCTGTGAAAGAAGCCTTTTGAAAACATTGTGGGAAAAGGAGAAAATGCTGGTAACCAGCATTTTCTCCTTTTCCCACAATGTTTTCTACCCTTCCCAAAACAAATTTCAATTTTTCAATTACATTTATTTTGTCATCTGCAAATGCTTTCAATTTGGACCAGTCTAAAATTTTGCTGTTTGGTAAAGAGTTAATACTTGACAGTATTTTGGTTAAATGTTTACTGCTCAAGAGTATTTCAAATTTATTTGAATCTCAATCGAAAAAGGAATGCCATCAACTACTTGTTCACAAGTCTAAGTGTATTTCAGGTGATAAATGAATTTTCATGATTATAACCAAAGGACAATCTAGTATGTTCTATGACCCAAACTTTCTTCAAATGTCTCCCAGGACACCAGAAATATCAGAGGTAAGCTATATAGGGTTCTGAGTATCCTCACATACCCTGGACAAACTACGCTCTCTCTGACGTGTCGGTGACTTTAGACACGACCTTAAATACCCGTCTTGTCTGCGTTCTCTGCTCCTCTTTATGAAAATAGTGCAAACATGGTGATTAACAATAACACATCCAATAAAATATATTTAGGGTGATTGTAGAGTATATAAGCAATGCTACACAAAGCCAAGGCATAGGAAAATTTGAAAACATTCTATTATAATATAAAGGTAATCAAAATGATCTGAGGTTCAATATTACATGATTAAGAGTGAAAACTTTGGGCAACAAGATGCTATGAGCAGTTTTTTTTCTTTTACCAAAATATATTTAAAAGAAGTTGCAAGATGTGTGAGTTAAAACAACCCTGAAAAAGAAGGCTCTTTGAAACATTATGATCAAAGTTTTCTCACATTGTCTTCTTGTGACCCTCTCAGACACAACTTCCACCATTGAAGCTACATTTCATATGTTATATGGAAGTGTGTTGGATTAGCAAAAGTCTCACAGATAAGTGCAGACATCCAAAGACTGACCAAATCTTCTGCATCTACTATTAGATAATAGTCCCAACACAAAGACAGCAAAACTTATGAGGGAGTTTAGGACATAAGAATTACAATGAGCCTGTCCTCAGACAGGCCAACAGTTTGACAAATAGGACAGATTCTAGTAAGCCCATAAAAAATTCCAGTATACAAGAACTATTAAGTAATAATGACAATGCAATATAATAAAGTGGGCAAAAATTAAACATAAGAAATAACACAGTTGCAAATGACTTACTCAGGATAAAATTTTATTCCTTTACCAAACAAATGACCCTGAAGAAGAAGGCATTTGAAAACATTGTGGGAAAGGAGAAAATGCTAATAATCACAATTTTCTGCATTTCTTAAAAAGTTTCTACCCTATCAGAGACAAATTATATCACTTGAGACATGTTTGATTTGTCCTTTGCAAATCCTCTCAGTTTATTCAACTCTCAAGTCTTGTCATCTGACAAAGGATTGATCATGATAAGAATATATCCTCTTTCTAAGAATATGGGGACTGTTTTACTATAAAGCTAATGCAAATGTGAGTAAAAAAAATTTAAGTTTTAGTGTAACTCCAAGTTTTGCATTTTACTTAAATTTGCGTAGTTAAGTACAAACATAAGTTTTTGCATAACTTTACATACAAAAATATCGGTCGTAAGTAAGAGCATAGGCCAAAGTCTGGAGGCATTTTTTTGTATTTCGTCATCATAGTGGAAGAAATTTGAAAAAAATATTATAATTATGCTCACAGGTATCCACATTAGTCATAGATTTCATTGTTTGATGATTAATTTCTTTCTTCAAATGTACAGTGTCCATATTTGATGGAAATGGCTGACATATGAGATGACGTACAGCGAGAAATGTGGGGTAAATGCGCATAAATCACGTCATATTTTCCTCTGGTTGAACAGCACGCACTGTTTACCTATGTAACAAGTGTGTGGGAACTACTGTTTCTGCCTTCAATTGAAGAGTTATGGAAATATTTACTTAAACAAATTCACAATGATACAAAAGTTTAGTAAAACAGATTTACAAGTTTCTTAAATATGAATGTAGGCATAAAGTTATGAAAATTCTTATGCAAAACCTACTAATTGTCATTAAAGTGGTACCCTGGTGATGTGTGACATGCCAAAAATGTCCTGTAAAATGCTTGTAAGCAAGAAGCAAACTACTCATATACTCATGCTGCTTATCTGTATGATTCACAGAAAGTTTATCATTATGTAAGCTTGTCTAGAACGCTTGATCTCTAAACAAAATGGGACTTTCATTCAAGAGAAGAGTTGAAAACTTGAAAATTTGGATTTTTACCAGAATATCTCACAAAACAGCAGACAGTGCAGATTAAAGATCAGACTGCATGTTCTTTGTTTGCAGTCATATCTTGATCTAATCTGTTTGCAAAAGCAAGTTAATGTATGGCTTTAACTCTTTACCATGCAGTCTCAAGTTTTAACAACCTTGAGGAAAACAGGCTTTGAAAACATTGTAGGGAAAGGAGAAAATGCCGGTAACCAGCATTTCCTCCTTTCCCCACAATATTTTCTACCCTTCTAAGGGCAAATTTAAGTTTTTGAATCACATTTATTATCACATTTGTTGTCTGCAAATGCTTTTGATTAGGACCAGTCTAAGATTTTGTAATTTAGTAAGGAGTTAAGGGCAATCTTTTGTACTAATACCCTACCACACAAACAAAGACATTTATCTGGGACACAGCTAACCCAAAGTATTAATTTACTCAAAAGTAACACTGAAGCACGACTTGATGCATTCAAAAGGATAGTGGTTTTCTGCAATATTTTACAAATTTCAAGCAAATATGGAAGAAACCAATCATGTCTTCAATTTTTCCTTTCAAGAACCATTATGTAATAGTTATGTAATTAACTTAATAACAATTTGTATTATGACTAAATGGGTATGCATGCTTGTTTTTCAAAACTTACCTGGCAGTTTTATATTGCACTATGAAATGATATCTAATTATTAAGATTTTAGTTTTTAGGCTTTGGGGGTAGCTATGCACTTGCTTATATACATGTATGTGTGGGCAACACCCGAGAAGGAATACACTCTAAATAATGAGCATTACATTAAAAATTTAAAACAGTTCACGTACCGATCTCATTACATCAAACTCTGTAGAATATTTTGAGTGCATCTGTTGCTCTCTTCCCACTTCAGAGACGAGCCTCATAATGGTTTCTCGACTAGCTTTTGTCTCCAGTTCAGAATTGTTCAGAGTTTCAGTCAAGGTCATTAGTTTACCCTTCAACATAGCGTTTTCTTGAACCATGTCATTAAGCTGGAATTACAATTGGCATAACTGAGTAATTTTCTAAATGATCCCCTAGGAGGATCTATGGCTTTTAAAAACATTGTGGGAAAAGTAGAAAATGCCAGTATCATTTCAAAAGAAAAACATTTCAGTGATCAACTGCATTATCCCATAACCACAAAGCCTAATGTATGATCCACTAACAATTTCCATAATCGGCACAGAAGAAAAATATATGAACCATACTCTGAAAAGGGAGCTTAATGCATCTGCAAAAAGTATCAACTCATGTCAGCCTGTGTAGTCCGTGCAGGCTGACCTGTGCCGAAACTTTTTGCTATTGGTCAACTTTCTGTTAACAAAATTGATGTTATGGATCCATAATCCTGTGATATTTTCCTAGATATCATGCACCATGGAGATGCATAAAGCCCCCTTTCTCCTGAGCATGGCTCATATTTAAAATAAAGACATTTAACTCTTTACCAGATGACAAAAACTTCCGACCTCACAGAAAGCCTTTGTCAGATGACGCCTGTGGCAAATACTATGAAGCCACTTTTAAATTTGTCATCTGCAAAATGCTTTCAATTTGGAAAAGTCTAAAACTTTATGGTCTGTTAGCCTGCATTTTCTCTTTTTTCCACAGTGTCTTCTACCTTTCTAAAGACAAATCATATCATTTGAGATATATCTAATTTGTTGTCTGCAAAATGCTTTCATTCTAGAAAAGTCTAAAATTTTACTGTCTGATAAAGAGCTAAAAAATGTACTAACATGCCTTGGAGTTACAACCAAAGATACTTGTAACACATTTAAGGGAAAACAAAATACCCATATTTCCTTTTTGGTACTCTTATTCCATGGGAACTAAGCCTTAACCAGCTAAATACATAAGTTAACCCTTTCCCAAATGACAAATTTTGGACTGGTCCAAATTAAAAGAGTTTGCAGACGACAATTTTAAATTTGATGAAAATGGCAGGAAGTTCTCAAAAAGGGTAGAAAACATTGTTGGAAAAGGAGAAATTGCTCGTTATGAGCAATTTCTCCTTTTCCAACAGTGTTTTCAAAAGACTTGTACTGCAGACACGTGAAAACCAGGGCTTGTTTGGGAAAGGGTTAAATGAAACTTTCAAGCTGAGAGTCAAAATCTAAATGTTGCTATTTCCAAGTTTAATTTGGGGGGAAAGATGTCTCCTTATCAGACAGTGTAGATTCAAAATAAGACTGCATGTTCTGTACAGGCTGATCTTGATCTACACTGTCTGCAAAAGGTCCTGGAGTCACACTTTTCAGCCTAAGGGTTAATAGACAGAAAAGAAACTTACTTTTTGACAGATTTCCTCAAATGTTGGTACCCCTCCTGACAAAGCTTCAACAGATGCAATAGTAGCAAGCTGGGCGAAATATTCCTTCAGTTTTCTGTCTAAACCTTCCAATCTGGCCTGGGCTTCATCTTTCTCCTCTAACTGTTTCCTATGATTATGAAATAATCAATTGATTGAGTACAGGCCAATTTCATCACTTATAATCAGTAACTGCTTCTTCTGTCGCAATATTTTAACACATGTATTCATGTGTTAACTGTTTTCTAGAAGAGACATTTTTAGACTTGTTCATCAAGTAACATTTTTTAAACAACAACTCAATGCTGGGCACAACAATGGAATCTGCCTTAAAAAGGGTAGAAAACATTCTGGGAAAGGGAGAAAATGCTGGTTACCAGCATTTTCTCCTTTTCCCAGCTGTTTTCAAGAGCCTTGAGCCAGGGCCATAACATTGTTTGTCATAGGAAGTTAATAGATATATCAAACAACTCACACCATACCATTTCTTTTTGATACCACAAGTTCAGAATGATTGTTTTTTCACTCTCGTACAAGAAGTCCTCTTTATCAAATAGAAATCTACAGTGAGAGAGGGACTCCAGTGTAAGGGTTGCGCATGAAGCTCACATCAGAAGTTCTGGATTTTAATCTCATGGGTGGCTAGATCAAACTTCATATCTTGGCTATTGGCTATGTTTCAAGCAGATAAACAGCAAGAATGATTAGCATATGGTACTTTGTGAAACATGCTTTCTAAAAAATGCAAAATAGATACACTTTTACCACTTGACATAATTTTACAGTTGTCATACTTTGCACATGGCAAAAAAAAACGTGATTAAAAAACTGAAATTTTGAAAAGGAAATTCTTAAAAAGAAAGTTTGAAAACATTGTGGGAAAAGGAGAAAATTCTGGTATTTTCTCCTTTTCCCACAATGTTTTCAAAAGCTGTCTTTCTCATGGTTGTGAAAACTTGTGATTGTGTGGCAAAGGGTTAAGTTAATAAAAACCACAGTTTATCTCAATTAATCAAAGCTCAAGCTTTAGAATTTAAATCTTTAATTAATTTGAAACTTTTCATCAAATATGGTATCTGGTTTGACATACCTTAGCCTCGCCTCTAGTTCTACAATTCTCTCTTGAGATGCTTTGTTCTCTTTCTGCAAAGCTGCGACAGTAAACTCACTTCTGCCAGCCACCGACTCAAAAGCCCCAGCCTTTCCCTCTATCTCTTTCAGCTGAACTCTAAGGGAATCTACCAGACCTTGAAGTCTGGACTCATTCTCATGACTGGTTTCCACCATCATTTTAAGTTCTTTGATTTTCACGTCTCTAATGTCCAATTCATTCTCCAGTTCTTTAAGCTAAAATTGGTAAAAAATAGTCCCTAAGCTAAAATCTTTATCCTACTCTTTCAGCTAAAATAAGTATTGGCTGGGTACTTTCTGAGCTACAATAAGTAAATAAGGCTTTGAACTAAAATAAGTAAAATTATCTTTTAGATAAAACAAGTAAAAATAGTCTCTCAGCTCACCAGGCAATTTACCCCTTTGCCAAAAGGTTTAACATGTATACATAATGCCTACGTTCATTTTGATAACTGGTTATCCATATTATCAACAACAAGAAAAATAATCAACTGTTCACCAAACAAAAAAAAATTAGACTGGTCCAAAATAAAAGTATTTGCAGATGACAAAATAAATGTGACTGAAAAATCATATTTGTGTTGGGAGGAGTACAAAACATTGTGGGAAAAGGAGAAAATGCTGGTCACCAGCATTATCTCCTTTTCCCACATTGTTTATAAAAGCCTTCTTTCTCAAGATCTTTAAAAGTCGGAATTGTGTGGTAAAGGGTTGAAGTCATTAACACAATTTGCTAAAGGGAAGTATAATCAATAAAATTCTACTGACCTTATTCTGTTGTTTCTCACATTTGACTTGCACAGCAGCAAGCTCACTTCTAGCTGCTTCCAGACTCTGCCTTTCTCCCAAGTACATATTTTCCAGCTATAAAAAATGAAAACAAGAACAATGAAAGCACTAAATCCATAATAATATCTTAGAAGAACTCATTCTCAATATACCTGTTTATCTGTAATGGGGTTTTCTATCCTTAACTCTTTACCACACAGTCCTAACTTTTAACCACCCTGAAAGAAAAGGCTTTTAAAAATATTGTGGAAAAATGAGAAAATGCTGGCAACCAGCATTTTCTCCTTTTCCCACAATGTTTTCTACCCTATCAAAGACAGAAATCATAATTTTAGCAACATAATTAATTTGTTGTCTGCAAATGCTTTCTAACCAGACCAGTCTAGAATTTTGTCGTATGCTACAGGGTTAACGCTTTACCACATGACAAAATTTTGGATCTGTCCAAATTGAAAGCATTTGCAGACAACAATTTAAATGTAGCTCAAATGATGTGATTTTTCTTTCATAGGGTAGAAAACATTGTGGGAAAAGGAGAAAATGCTGTTCACCAGCATTTTCTCCTTTTCCCTCATTGTTTTCAAAAGGCTTCTTCCTCAGGGTCATTAAATTTGGCATCTTATGGAAAAGGGTTAAGAGACAAATCCCTTGATTGGAACTACATTTATGTTGTTTCAAAATGCTCCCAATGAAGACAAGTCTGAAATTTTTCAGACTTGTCCAAAGTGGAAGTATTTGCACATATACATGTATGTCAAGTTAGATATGGAGAGAAGATGCAGACTGACTTTGATCAACATTGTCTACTACCATCTTACATATTTTGATCAAAGCAGCTTTGAAAAGACCATTCATTCATATGAAGCACTAAAGTAATTGAGTCATGCTCTGTGAAAAGGGGGCCTAATGCACATCCCTGATGCATAATACCAAGCAAGTAATCAAATAATTAAGGATCCATAAAATATGTCTTGTCTTACAACCAACTGAATCATCAATGTACACTGGTCCTTTGACATACAGAACATTGACCATTAGCAAAAAGATTCAGCCTATATGTCAGCGTGTTGGACTGCATTAGGTGAAAGCGGTCCATACTTCTGGCAAACGCATCAAGCCCCCTTTTCACAAAGCATGATTCATATACTTTCTACCTGTATAAAAAAAAAAAAAAATCAATATAATGGAAAAAAAAAAAGAGTAAAAATACTAATATGATAACATATGTAAAAAAGTAACCCACTCCCTACCCCGCACTGAAGAGGACCATTTATCAAGGACTAATAATTTTATACTTCCCGAGAGAAAATCAATACAATGAAAATAGAAAGCGTGGAAAACACAAACATGAGAAAGAAGCAAGAAGTACCCTAAACAACAGTAGCAAGGAACGGTTCAGACATGCAATAAATTAACCCTTTCCCAAACAAGCCCTGGTTTTCACGTGTCTGCAGTAGAAGTCTTTTGAAAACACTGTGGGAAAAGGAGAAATTGCTCGCAACGAGCAATTTCTCCTTTTCCCACAGTGTTTTCTACCCTTTTTGCGAACTTTCTGCCATTTTCATCAAATTTAAAATTGTCGTCTGCATGCTCTTCAATTTGGACCAGTCTAAAATTTATCGTTTGGGAAAGGGTTAAATGACACACAAACAACGGTTATTTTCTCATATTGCTTAGTGTCCTCATGGCAAGACAATTTAATTACAACTGAAAACTTTGAATCCATCCTTGTAGAATATTGAAAAACTGCATTAATTGAAAACAAAGTTTAAATTCATTAACTCCTTACCCAAAAACACAATTTTTTGAACTTGTCCAAATTCAAGGCATTTAAAACTCAGGATTGTGTTATTAAAGCTAGAAATATTATGACCAAAGGAGAACTTTCTCCTTATAAAATTTTGCTGTTGGCACAATACCTTTGAAGTAATGTTTTAAAAATAAAGACAGTTGCCTGCAGGAGGTACCAGGTAAAGTGTTTTCAATACAGTACAGTGAACTTTTAGTAAACAATATGAAACCATACCCCTAATGTGTCCGTTTGCTAATAATATAAGATTATGTTTATAAAGTAAATGTACATTTACATTCAAAAATCTGATATTTGATGATGTCAAAACAGTGGGTTAACCCTTTACCGCACAATGCCACCTTTTGATGCCCCTGAGAAAGAAGCCTTTTGAAAACATTGTGGGAACAGGAGAAAATGCTGGTAACCAGCATTTTCTCCTTTTCCCACAATGCTTTCTACCCTATCTAAGAAAAGTTGCACCATTTGAGCTACATTGAAAGTGTCGTCTGCAGATGCTTTCAATTTGGACAAGGCTAAAATTTTGTCATCTGGTAAAGGGGTTAAGGCATACAACTTCTGCAGCCAAATTATGTTATATATGTAGCCCTATGATTGGGCTCTGAAAATGATTAACTCTTTATTAAACAACATTATTTTAGACTCCTCCATGTTCAAGGCATTTGCAGATAATAAATCAGATATGGCTGAAATTCATATAATTTTATGTCTTGGAAAGTGTAGAAAACATTGTGGGAAAAGGAGATAATGCTGGTAATCAGCTCTATGTTGTAAAGGTGTTTAAAAATTGTTAAATCAAGACATGAGGAGTCTAACTGGCAGGCTTATCGAGGTTAGACAAGTAGAGGTCATCAAACACTATATAAAACATATTGTTCCATCACTAAAACTTATAAAAAACACTTCTAATGTCCCTCTTATCTGAGGCCCCTCTTCATAAGAGTATAATCATGAAGTTTTTCCTTACCCTGACAGATTCTGCCTGACTTCTTACTGTAACCTTTGGAATTGACTCCATACTGAAAGAAATATAAAATGCAGAACAATTATGGACCATTGAATTCAATTCTTACGACCAGTAGTTGATACAAATGTACAGCAGAAGAAGCAAACTTTCAGTCTTAGCTGCAGCACTGATTGTTTATTGGGTGTTCAGGGTCCTTTTCAACATTTCTTCAATCATATATCTGCTCAGACAGTGCCAATCCATTTGTCTCTGTTTTTTTTAGAAGTTATAAATGGTAGGGGTATGAAAAATTGTTGTTATACAATATATACAGAATATTATGTTGTCGTAACTTTCCTGGTGTTTGTATTTACTTTGAACAGCGTGAGAAAGTCTGGTATTGCTCAAGACCAAAGGCTGAGCATGTATGGTGTCAAAATTTTCTTATGCAGGGAAAAGCAAATATAAGCTCTGGTAAAGTTACTACAACATTATGTATGACACCATTTTTATCTACAACTTTCAACAACAAAATATTGCAATTATTGAAAAATTTATTTGAAAAGGGTAATAGAAATAAATCAAATACTGGTATAATGGGTAGTAACTTTGTTTTTATGAATGGTGGATGTATATTATAGCGTAACATTTTGACCAACTCCAACTGCACCAATTTGTACGTATGTCATGTGCCGGATTATGTCATCATACCAGATTTGTAGATATACCTGTAGATTTTTTTTCATTGTCGTAATTTCATCAATTTAGAATGCATGTGAGCCATGCTCTGTGAAAAGGACAAAAAGTATTGACCCAGGTCAGCCTGCGCAGCCCATGCAAACTGACCTGAGCCAAAACTCTTTGCTGCTTGTCAATTAATTTTGTCCAAGGACCATGTCACCACATGATTCAGTCGGTTGTTAGACAAAATAGACTTTATGGATCCATAATTATGTGACAACTTGCTTGGTATCATGTATCTCAGAGATGCATTAATTAAGTCCCCCTTTTGCCACAGCATGGCTCCAATCTCTTCCCTACTTTCACCTATTTCTCACATCCAGCATATTTCCCATCAACTTGTTTTGTCTTTGTGTGCATGATCACTGGCAAACCTTTGTATGTTTTACACTAATCATGATTTTTTTTTTGTTAACTGTGCATGATAATGAATCTTGTTGAAAGCTTTCACAACATGTCAGACTCTGTCAACTTTATTTCCCTTACCTGACCAACTGTTGAATGAGAGCATCTTTCTTTTGTAACTCTTCTCGGAAGGATTTCATCTGGTCTTGCAGCTGAAAACAGAAAATGACAATGTACTTCTAAGTTTATCTGCATGGTATCCTGCCTTGATGATACTCACTGTTTATTTTCAAAGAGAGTACTTGTTGGGGGATAACTAAAGTGTAAGCATTAAAAGTCTTTTTTCATAAGTTTTTGAGCAAATTACAATGGGATAAACATCACCCTACATACATAACCCTTTATCACAATATCCGGAGTTGTAACGACCTTGACAGAGATAGCTTTTGAAAACATTGTGGGATGATGGTATCTGAAGGTTCTCCTTTTCTCAGAATGTTTTCTACTCTTTCACAGACAAATCCCACAATTTGAACAATGCTTAATTTGTCGTCTGCAAGAGCTTTCAATGAAGATCTAAAGTTTGTAGCCTGGTGAAAATTAAAACAAGACTTAGTAAGCATGACAAAAAATTTTTAAATTTTTTGATGACTGTTCTGATAAAGAAAACAAAATTGTGGATTATTTTTCTTATGATTAAAAGAAATTTTTAAAAATGAATGTGTTTCCACAATGATAGCATGTGGTTTAGGTAAAAAAAAAAAAGCTATAGCTAGGCACATCACGCAAAATTCATGTCTTCAGAGGTATGGACCTGAACATGCACCAAGAGGTTACAATTTAGTGTCATTTCCCGTGCATTAACCCTTAGAGTGCTGAATAAATTAACCTATCAGACATTTTCATCCTAGAAATATGACCCAAATAATCGTAATTTCACGGTTGCTGTTATCTACAGTGTTTCAGCAAATCGGACGGTGTAGATCGAAGATCAGGCTGCATGTTTTGAGCACAAAACATGCAGCCTGATCTTGATCTACACTGGCCGCAAAGGCAACTATAGTCGCGAAGGGCGCTCTAAGGGTTAACTTATCTTTGAAAATTGATGTCTGAGCTGATCTTGCTGTTGATAACCTCTGTTTAACGAATGATATACCTGTGATATTCGTTTTACCTGAGATCACTTAACCCTTAACCACATAATCCTGTACATGTTTTAACGACCTCTGAGTACATGGCTACTGTAAACATTGTGGGACAAGGAGACAATACTGTTAACCAGCATTTTCTCCTTTACCGACAAAGTTTTCTACCCTTTCAAAGACCACTATCACCACTTTTGCCACACTGCGTATTTTGTCTGCAAATATGCTTCCAACTTGGATGAGTCTAAAATCCTGTCATCTGCTTATAGAGTTAAGTCCTTTAGATCTCAAAGAAAATGAAAAATATATCTAGAGTCAGTGGATAAACAACTCTTGGCATTTTCAAATCTGTTTTAATCAAAATATCACTAAAAATATCAAGACAGTGGAGCTTACAAATATGATCAGACTGCATATTTTTGCTGTCTGATCCTGATCTATGTTGTCTGCAATAGAACCCTATAATGGCCAAAGTATGGTAAGAGTTAAAACTAATTTAGTATTGTATTGATTATTGAAGAGCCATAGGTTGACACTGTTTATATCTCCATGTTGCCATGGCAACAAGTAATCTAGATAACACTGATGACATTTTTTAAGGCAAGATTATCCATGGATGAAAGATCACTAAGCATCGCAGTCCTATCAGCCAGAAATCAACAATTCATTAATTAAGCAACTTTTTTACACAATTTTGAAGGAGATGACTTGTGAAATAGGGAAACTCCATGTAATAACCATTCCAATCATTGAAACTTGGTTTGTATGATGTTTAATGCCATTATCAACATTATTTCAATTTCATCCTGGTGGCCAGTGCACCTATCAATGCTTTCCTGGAGTTTATTTTTACCAATACTCCAAACAATATGCTGTCCAAGCCACTTGCTGCTTTACACATAAACATCATTTAATAACGATCAGCGTTGAGAGAGGAACAAATCCTGTCACAATGACTATCCTCAACTCTCGGAAAAAAATTGTACATGCTTGGGGTAACCCAGTTCAAACTAGCGATCTCCTGGTCTCAAGTCCTATGCTACTTACAGTGGTACAGGGCTTGGCACTACATTATTGCACTAGTGCTGGTTCTATTTATACCAGTAAGGAATCATCAAAAGTGAATATCATGGATCTAGCTACTCTCCGCTATATTCTTAAATATGTGGAGATATATTCTGACCAAAAACAGCCTTGAAATGCATTATTTTTGACTACTAATGACAAGTTAGGCAGCTTTTGCTGATGGTGTCGATCAAGATCAGACTGCACAGAAATTTGCAGTCTGATCTTGGATCTACACCATCTGCTATCTGATGCCTAATTCAGGCTAATTAATATCAAAAACAAAAATTAATTAACTGTAAATTATACAATGATCGAATGTTCACCGAAATCTAAAGTTGTATCTGTTATTACCTCAGTAAGTCAGCTTGAACTTCATCAATAAATATTGACTTGACATCAACCCTTGTAACCATGGTGACGAAATGGAGGTGAGGAACATTGATAACATTAGGCTTTTTTAAGGGTGAAAAAAAATTACCAAAGGTATATAAATATGAACATCTTATCATGGCAGCTACCGGCCGATATAGCTCAGTAGGTAGAGCGTAGGACTCGTGAACACAATGTCCTACAGATTGTGGGTTCGTATCCCCGGCTGGCCAACTAAAAATTACTAATAGTCTTTCGGATGAGACATTAAACCGAGGTCCCGTGTGACGGTGCTATACGCCGAGCACGTTAAAGAACCAGGCGAAACTCTCAGTAGTTTCGACCTGTATCCTTGCACTATCCCCCGTAACAACTAACCGTCTTCTGGGGGCGTCGCTCAGATGGGTAACCGGTAGCGACAATAAATAAACGGAAATAACCAACCATGGCAGCTAGCATTTCCAAGTCACTCTAATAAGGATTACCAGTACATACAATAATATTTTCTGTTCACAGTTTATATTTTCTTGACTTGGTACTTACTGTAGCTAGGTTTAGTATAGACTGATGCTTTGAACTACCTTGCTCTAGCCAGCTTTGGTAACAATGCATTTAATTGTTTGCTTATGGACCTGGAGAATATGTGTTTTATACCTGCCCTAGACAGAATGTTCACTGACATGTAACATTTTGCAGCAACTGTTCGACTATATGATCGTACATATAGCCCAGGGCTACATTAGAATGCCAAAAGACCACGTTGCTGTGGTCTTTGTCGTTAGTAAATTCAAGGACAAATTTAATGTGGCAAGAATATATGAGCAATGCTCTGTGAAAAGTGGGTTTAATGCATCTGTGAAAAATATTGAACCAGGTCAGACTGCGCATTCAGCGCAGGCTGACCTGGGCCGAAACTTTTCGCTACCCATCCATTTTCTGTACATTCAAGGACCAGTCAACCTCATGATTAAGTCGGTTGTTGGAAACAGTTGCTATTATTGATCCATAATTATGCGATGGCTTAATTGGTATCATGCATTACAGAAATGCATTAAGATCCCTTTTCACAGAGCATGGCTCATAGAAGCTAGACCTAGTGTAAGCTTGCATTTGTACAGCCTTGCTATAGAACTTTCTCAGTGACATGATAGAGTGTTTGTTTATAGACAAGGAGGTTATGCGTTTGATACCTGCCATGGGCAGGATGATCATCGGCTTATTACCTGAACAAAAGTTTCAACAAATTTCCATTTCTTTTGCATGCATTTCTGGGGTTTCTTTACAAAACCCTCTCCGTGCTACAGGCTTTTTTTTTTAACAGAAACAAAGGAAGCCAAAGGACTTTGTATTCTAAATGCAAGACTTTTAATTTCTCACAAGAAGTCTTAACCTGAAGATGATTAATTGATTGATGATATGGTGTATAACACCATTTTCAACATTATTTCATTTATAGCACTGTTTCTTTACCAGTGCTCTGCACAGTATTCTCCCCAAACCACTGGCTGCTTTCCAACATGACCATCATCGATACAATGGTCAGCGGTGAGAGAGGAATGAATCCTGTTGCAATGACTATCATCAGTCCTCGGAAAGAAATTGGCTGAGCTGGGGATCAAACCAGCGACTCCCTGTTCTCAAGTCCTTTGTGCTACTGACTGAGCTACCACCTTGAATATGAAAAGCTTTACATAATTATGTAGTTTACAACAATTTGATGCCTAAAATTAGAGAGAACAACCCTTTCTTAAGTACATAATGTTAAACAAACTGCTTTCATTTTATGATATGCATTAAGTTATCCACATTTAGTAAGGTGATGTATGAGTGCAAGGTCTACACTCATTATTCTGTTCATCACATACTACGAATAGTCAGTCAATATGGTACTGTAACTAACCAAAACTAAGTAAATATTTTTATAATGTAAACATAACTTATAATGGAAACCAGTTGCTACTTGCAACCCCGCTATTTCATCCAATTAACTTTCTAATTCAACAATATTTAAAACATTCTTACCTCCTGAACCTGTCTTCTGCTACCTCCTGGAGACGGAGGACGCGGGTGGATCAACGGACTTTCAGCTCTACGAATATGTAACCCGCTAGTCGGAGATCTCGAACGTGGAACTCGATCCTCCTCAAAACTAACTCGCCGCGTTATGTCAACATTATATCCACCTGAGGAGGGACGAATAGCAGGCAAACTTCCCTCTCTTTCTACTTCTCTTAAATAACTCGCCATCCTGAATAATGGCAAACTGTCACTTTACTTTTTATCAGTTTGTCTTAAAGTATCCTTTTGTCTGTAGCGTATTCAGAGGTTGCTGTGATAACCTATCCTTCAATCAAACAGTTTTCGTGTTATCATCCTAGCAACATCTAAACAATAATTAGTACATCGCGTTCAGTTCACGCGAGATTTGGCAGGTGCGCTCGTTAAGTTAAACCGAAAGTTGTTTCCTGTTTAGAAGTCTCCAAGAAGGTCATGCGCTACGGATTTGACAGAGTCGCTGGTCGGCTTCGGCTTATAGATCCGCGACTTGTAGCATGTAAAAAGGTTGTATTATTCAAATTATATCAATATTTGCACAGCAACTACGTCCTTTTTCAGATCATTCGGGATGAACGAATTCGTACTCAGTTTCATTCGACCCCAAGGCTTATGTAAGATTAACGAGAACGTTGTATAGATATTAGATCTAAGCAAAAGAAATTATTTTCAATTCAAAGCTAGAATTTTTAACTTTTTGTTTTGAATTAGAAACTAATCCTGTTATAGTAGATACAAAAAAATGGGCTTTTGTAGGCACAGGAATTGTGTTGTCACGGAGAAGGGCTTGACATATTTAACTTCAGCTCTGAAAACCAAGTATACCGACTATGCCGTAGAACAAGCCTTTAGACCAGCCCCAATAGCTCAGGTGGTAGAGCATGAGACTTGTGAATGTCAAATCTCTGGCCATTTGAGGGTATTGGTTAGATCCCCATGGCTGGCCAACTGCAATTATTACCGGTAGTTACGAAGAGTCTATCGGATGTGACAGTGCTATACACTGAGCATGCTAAAGAACCAGACATAACTTAGGGCTGCCTTGTATCTTGCACTATGCATTATCATCCATAACAAAACTGATAGTCTTCCTGGAGTGGAAGTGTCAATGTTAAATATAAATGAGCATCAATCAGTCATTCAATCAATTAGCTTTTACAGCAATGCTGTTTTGTACATGTCTCTCCTTGATAGCTAAGCGACTTGTCAAAGGATAGTGCTTGGATGGATAACCAAGCTGTTGCATAAGACATGTGGTGGCAGAATTTGTGACAGCGTTCAGATTGGAGATGCCTTGACCTTTTATATTCCCTTGGTTTAATTGGATGTAAGTCTCAGGGTTTATATGAAGGGGAAAGTACTATCACAGAAAGCAATTTGATGTATCAAGCCTGCCTTGCTGGAGAGCTAGCTTGTTCGTTGATGTAGTTTAGTGTATGTCTCTTTATGCTAGGTAAGCAACAAGCTTTATGGTTAGTGCTTGAATGTGTGACCAAGCTGTTGCATGTTTGAGTATTATCAGCCAGCCTTTTCTGACACAGTGCTTATTGATGATTATCAAAACCGAAAACCATCTACACAAGAAGTTCATGTAAATAAAAACTACATACAACAATATACCCTCTGCCTCAGTTTTATTCTAGTGTAGAGATTTCAGAGTCTGAGAATTTCAAAATAAGAGATAGAGGTAGATTCAGGAGTGGACAGACCTTGCAGATACGAGAAACAGAATTTGATGCATAATTCTATCACATAAGACCTGCTTCTGAGGTGTAGTAAACCATCTCTTAATTTGATAACGAATAAGTGTATTATCTGGGTCCCAGTTCTGACTGTTTTATTACGGACATGTGAATCTTGAAGAATCAACCACAGTCAGAGCTCCAGATAGAGGGAGCGATTTTGATTTCAACACTGAAAATATTAATCACTCTCTTCTAAACCCTATGCTATGGGTACTCATTAGAATTGTCTCATCATGACAATTCTAGTGAGTACCCACAACATAGGGTTTGGAAGAGAAATAATGGATTTAGAATACTATTACTCCCATTTATCTGGAGTTCTGCAAGGTCTCTCTAGTTTTGTATTACTTTGCCATTTGGTTGGAAAGTAATGTTATTACACCTATGGCATATACGCTTGGAATGTTCTTGTGAATCAGTATCTAGACTTACTACATGATACCAAAACACCAAAGGAAAACACAAAACAGTTCGCAGAATATTCAGGTACCATGTCAAAATAAATATTTCCTATATATCGACAATTTTGAAGTACAACTGGTTTAAGACATATTTTTCAAAGCTGAATATACATGTAGTTAGGTATCTAAATGCTTTTGCTATATGTTCCAAGGGAGATCTGGAGATTTCGAAGGTCCATTTCTAACACCTTAGGGGAATCAACTGCCTTGTTTAATTAATACCTGATGGTGTTTAATTTCACCATACCTTTTTCCACAATGTTTTTAAAAGTCATTTTCTTAAGGTTAATTAAAGGTTGGGATTGTGTGGTAAAGGGTTAACTGATTCAGGATTTTTTTTTTTTTTTTTTTTTCATCCTAGTATGAATGTTTTGAAAAAAGCATGCTTCATACAGCAGGTTCCACAGATTTTTTTAACCCTTTACAACACAATCCCAAGTTTAAATGACCCTGAGAAAGAGGAACTTTTAGAACATTGTGTGAAAAGAAAAGAATGCTGTTAAAAGGCATTTCTCCCCTTCCCATAATGTTTTAGAATACCCTATCAAAGACAGATTCCTTCATTTGAGCCACATCTAATCCTTTACAACACAATCCGGAGTTTTACCGACCCCGAGGAGGAAGACTTTGAAAACAACGTGGGAAAAGGAGAAAATGCTGGTTACCAGCATTTTCATCTTTTCCCAGAATGTTTTCTACCCTTACCGAAACAAATTTCAATTTTTCAGTCACATTTATTAAATTTTGTCATCTGCATATGCTTTCAATTTGGACCAGTCTAAAATTTTGTCGTTTGGTAAAGAGTGAAAGTGTAGTCTTTAACCCTTTCCCAAACAAGCCCTGGTTTTCACGTGTCTGCAGTATAAGTCTTTTGAAAACACTGCTGGAAAAGGAGAAATTGCTCGTAACGAGCAATTTCTCCTTTTCCCACAATGTTTTCTACCCGTTTTGAAACCTTTCTGCCATGTTCATCAAATTTAAAATTGTCATCTGCAAACTCTTTCAAGTTGGACTAGTCCAAAATTTGTCGTTTGGGAAAGGGTTAAATGTTTTCAGTTTGGACAAGTCTCCAAGTCTCCATTTTTGTCGTCTGGTAAATAGTTTTGAGGATTTTAAACACATCCATATATAACATGATGTTTTAAGCTTATGTAGGGAGATAAATTTTAAAACTTCAATATTTAGCCCCTGATAGCCTTTTGTAGATGTTGTCTCCTTTTCCTTACAAATCATTATATCAGTCACTTCACAGCACATGCATTACTCACAGAATTTTATGCAACTGTTTGTGACCTTTTCTATTTTCAGAAGTATAATGTGCCAGAGGTAAAGAGGACCACTATAGTGATACCAACGAAGGAAAGTTCAGAGTTTTTCATCTCGGGGCAAGTCAACATCAGAAAACAAGAAGTAAAAGTGAGTCCTAGGGCAAATTTCACTTCTCCAAAATTATTCAACTCTTTACAGAACAATCTGAGAAAGACACCTATTGAAGACATGGGAAAAGGAGAAAATGCTGGTTACCAGCATTTTCTCCTTTTCGCAAAATGTTTTCTTTTTAGCTCACCTTAGCACAACGTGCTAAAGGTGAGCTATTGTGATCGCCCTATGTCCGGCGTCCGGCGTCTGTCGTCCGTCGTCCGTCAACAATTTCTTTAAACATCTTCTTCTCCTAAATCACTGGGCCAATCTTGATGAAACTTGGCAGGGATGTTCCTTGGGTGAAGCTCTACCAAAATTGTTCAAAGAATTGAATTCCACCCACAACTCTGGTTGCCATGGCAACAAAAAGGGAAAAAAGGCAAAATCTTTGAAAATCTTCTTCTCTGAAACTATAAGGCGTAGAGCTTTGATATTTGGTATGTAGCATCTCCTAGTGGACCTCTACCAAGTTTGTTCATTTGATGCCCCTGGGGTCAAAACTGGCCCTGCCCCGGGGGTCACAAGTTTGAGCATAGTAACAAAGAAGGAAAACTTTAAAAATCTTCTTCTCTGAAACTTGAAGGTGTAGAGCTTTGATATTTGGCATGTAGCATCTCCTAGTGGACCTCTACCAAGTTTGTTCATATGATGCCCCTGGGGTCAAAACTGGCCCCGCCCCGGGGGGGTCACAATTTCCAACATAAGAACAAAGAAGGAAAACTTTAAAAATCTTCTCCTCTAAAACTAGAAGGCATAGAGCTTTGATATTTGGCATGTAGCATCTCCTAGTGGACCTCTACCAAGTGTGTTCATATGATGCCCTTGGGGTCAAAACTGGCCCTGCCCCGGGGGTCACAAGTTCAAACATAGGAACAAAAAGGGGAAATTTTAAAAATCATCTTCTCTGAAACTGGAAAGCGTAGAGCTTTGATATTTGGCATGAAGCATCTCCTAGTGGACCTCCACCAAGTTTGTTCATATGATGCCCTTGGGGTCAAAACTGGCCCTGCCCCGGGGGTCACAAGTTCAAACATAGGAACAAAGAGGGGAAACTTTAAAAATCATCTTCTCTGAAACTGGAAGGCATAGAGCTTTGATATTTGGTATGTAGCATTGCCTAGTGGACCTCTACCAAGTTTGTTCATATGATGCCCCTGGGGTCAAAACTGGCCCCACCCCGGGGGTCACAAGTTTGAGCATAGTGACAAAGTAGGAAAACTTTAAAAATCTTCTTCTCTGAAACTTGAAGGCGTAGAGCTTTGATATTTGGCATGTAGCATCTCCTAGTGGACCTCTACCAAGTTTGTTCATATGATGCCCCTGGGGTCAAAACTGGCCCCGCCCCGGGGGTCACAATTTCCAACATAGGAACAAAGAAGGAAAACTATAAAAATCTTCTTCTCTAAAACTAGAAGGCATAGAGCTTTGATATTTGGTATGTAGCATTGCCTCGTAGACCTCTACCAAGTTTGTTCATATGATGCCCTTGGGGTCAAAATTGGCCCTGCCCCGGGGGTCACAAGTTCAAACATAGGAACAAAGAAGGAAAACTTAAATTTTTTTTTTCTCTTAAATGGGAAGGCATAGAGCTTTGATCTTTGGTATGTAGCATCTCCTAGTGGACTTCTACCAAATTTGTTCCAAGGATGCTGCTTGGGTCAAAACTGGCCCAGCCCCTAGGGTCACAAGTTCGAACATAGGAACAAAGAAGGAAAACTTTAAAATTCTTCTTTTCTGAAACCGAAAGGTGTGGAGCTTTGATATTTGGTATGTTGCATCTCAGAGTGGACCTCTACCAAGTTTGTTCATATGATGCCCCTGGGTCAAAACTGGCCCCGCCCCGGGGGTCACAAGTTGAAGGTAGGAACAAAGAAGGAAAACTTTAAATTTCTTTTTCTCTTAAACGGGAAGGTGTAGAGCTTTGATATTTGGTATGTAGCATTTCCTAGTGGACCTCTACTAAGTTTGTTCATATGATGCCCCTGGGTCAAAACTGGCCCAGCCCCGGGGGTCACAAGTCGAACATAGGAACAAAGAAGGAAAACTTTAGAATTCTTCTTTAAAACTGGAAGGCATAGAGCTTTGATATTTGGTATGTAGTGATTCTCTTCTAAGTTTGCTTGCCCATCTAAGCGCAACAAGTTCATTATGTTCAAAATTGGGTCATCTTGGGTCATAAACTAGGTCTTTAGGTCAAATTAAAGAAATACCTTGTTGGCACTCTCGAGGCCACATTATTTGCTCAATTGCCTTGAAAATCAGTTAGAAAGTTTGTCTTTATAAAGTCTCACATAAGATTAATTTGGGTCAACTTGGGTCATAAACTAGTTCACTGGGTCAAATTAAAGAAATACCTTGTTTGCACTCTGGAGGCTACATTTATTGCTCAAATGACCTGAAATTTGGCCAGAATGTTTGTCTTGATGAAATACCAGATGAGTTTGGATTTGGGTCACCTGGAACCATAAACTAGGTCACTAGGTCAAAATAAAGAAATACCTTGTGGGCTCTCTAGAGGCCACATTCTTTGCTTAATTGCCTTGAAAATTGGTCAGAATGTTTGCCTTTGTAAAATCTCACATGAGTCTGAATTTGGGTCAACTGTGGTCATAAACTAGGTCACTTGGTCAAATTAAAGAAATAGCTAGTGGGCACTCTAGAGGCCACATTTATTATTCATTTGATTTGAAAACTGCTTAAAATGTTTCTTTTGATATAGTCAAAAACCAGTTCAAATTTGGGTCATAATCTAGATCACTAGGTCAAATTAAAGAAATATCTTTAGGGCACTCGAGGCCACATTTTTTGCTCAATTGACTTGAAAATTGGTCAGAATGTTTGTCTTCATGAAATATGAGTTTGAAATTGGGTCACCTGCAGTCAAAAACTAGGTCACATGGTCAAATTAAAGAAAAACCTTAAAGGCACTCTACTAAGGTGAGCGACCCAGGGCCATCATGGCCCTCTTGTTTTTTTTTTATCCTTCCGAATGGCATATAAATTTTCTGTTTTTTGAGTCACAATTACTTTGTTGTCTGCAAAATCTTTCAATTTCATTTAGTCTGTAATTTTGTTGTTTGGAAAAGGGCAAACCCATAGTTTTAACTACCTGAGGAAGAAGGCTTTTGAAATCATTTTGGGAAAAGGAGAAAATTATGTTTTCAACCCCTTCTGAGACAAATTCCAGCAATTGAACCATATTTGATTTGTCATTTGCAAATGCTTTGAATATGGAAGAGTCTAAAATTTTATCAAGTTAAGAGTTGGGGAGATAACGTCCTACCAGACAACAAAATGTTTGATTGGAATATATTAGACATGGTTCAAGTTAATGAATTTTGCTTTTGAGAAGGGAGAAAATCTTTGTGAAACTGAGGAAAAAAGGGAAGTTCTTGTGGACTGTCTTATCTCCCTTATCCACAATGTTTTCCAAAGCCTTCTTCTCCAGAGTTGCAAACAAACAAAGAATGGTTTGTTAGATAGTTATATGAAGTTTGGAATGATTAGACTACAGGTTCCAGTTTTCTGACTCTCAAAAGAAATTGCAGACGACAAATCTTATGTTGCTCAAAAGATGATTGCTGTCTTTGAATACATAATGGGAAAAAGAGAAAATGTTGGTACCCAGTATTTCTCCTTTTCTAGCAAAGTTTTCAAAAGGCTTCTTCCTGAGAGTGGTTAGCCCTTTACTAATCAATCCTGACTTTCAACAACCCTGGAAAAGAAAGCTTTTGAAAACATTTAGGGAAAAGAAGAAAATGCTGATAACCAGCATTTTCACATTTCCCACAATGTTTTCCACCCTTCCTAAAACAAATATCAATTTTGGGTTACATTTATATTATCATCTGCAGATGCTTTCAATTTGGCCTTGTCTAAAATTTTGTAGTTGTTAAGGAGTTAAAACAAGGGGTCATGTGGTAAAGGGTTAAAGTTCAGACTGGTGTTTTTCAGGTTGAAAATAAGTCTTTACCATACATTACCTGGAATCAGCCTTTCTATCTTACCACCTTTCAGTCAGTCTCAATACAGGCTTTCCCTTAGTTAGTTTGTCTCAAACTGCTTCCTCAGGCTTTGCTGTCACTGAATTGAAACTTCATACAACCATTAACCCTTTCCCAAACAAGCCCTTATTTTCACGTGTCTGCAGTTCAAGTCTTTTGAAAACACTGTGGGAAAAGGAGATATTGCTCGTAACGAGCAATTTCTCCTTTTCCCACAGTGTTTTCTACCCTTTTGGAGAACTTACTGTCATTTTCATCAAATTTAAAATTGTCGTCTGCAAACTCTTACAATTTGGACCAGTCTAAATTTTGTCGTTTGGGAAAGGGTTAACTCTTCAGCAAACGACAAAGTAGTAGAGTTGTCAAAATTGAGAGCTGCTGCAGAAATCAAATTTGGCACTATGTGAGAAAAGCAGAAAATGCTGGATAATAGTATTTTCCCCTTTTCTCACAATCTTGTCAAAAGGTTTTAAAAGATATGTTCAGCAGGGGAATTAACAAATTAGAGTGTGTGGTAAAGAGTTAATAAAAAACTGTACATATGCAAAAAGCGATTTTAAGATGTCTTTGCCAAGACCTTAAAGATTTATCTCCCCTGAGAACAAAAGTCTTCACACCATTGAGCTTAGTGGAACTATAACAATAGTCTTGGTTTTCTTACAGCCAACCTATTTGCCTGTATGGATAATTATAGCATTTCTAAGTTATGGCGCAGTTTCCCGATATAGATCCATCAAAGCTAGAGAAGATGCTTTCCATGCGAAAAAACAGAAAGAAGGAGAGAAAGGACAAAAAAATAATGCAGCAGAAACAAGTAAGCCTTTGTGATATAGTTATCTTTCTTTACTTATTAACTCTTTACCAAACAACAAAATTTTAGACTTGTCCAAATTGAAAGTGTTTGCAGGCAAGAAATTAAATATTGCTCAAATATAGGGATTTGGCTTTGAAAGAGTAGAAAATTCTTTGGAAAAAGGAGAAGATGCTAGATACCAGCATTTTCTCCTTTTTTTTCCTTAGTGTTTTTGAAAGCCGTCTACCTTCCGATTGTTAAAAATGGCATTAAGTGTTAACCCTTTTCCACACGAAAAAATTTAAATTCTTCCTTATTGAAAGCTTACACAGACAAATTTGAAATCAATATAAAACAGTTGAAGTTCTCAGATGCTAGGGTAAAAAACGTTTGAAATTGCTTGCTGCCAGCAGTTTTTGCTTTTCCGACAGTGTTTTTAAAAAACTTCCTCTCTAGACATGATAAAAAGCAAGACGTTGCTTGTCACTGGGTCAAATTATCACTTTCTGGTACAAGTTTGGGGTTTACCACTTGTAGTGATCTCCTAAGTGGCTCTGGTTATAATATATTATTCTCTCTCTCTCTCTCTTTTGACTTGGCTGTAGCCTCAGAGAGTTATCTTTCCGTGATCAGCAGATAGTTTTTTTTTTTGCCTGAAACTTGTTGGTTTCAACCTTAAAATCCTTAATAAGTGGTTTGGACCTGTTTAATTAGGAAATAAAGGCCCAAAATATTGCTATTTCAAGGTTGTTTCCATTAGAATATGTAACATAGTAGCAGACAGTGTAGATCTTAAGATCAGACTGCACATTCCTTGCAGTCTCATCTTGATCTACACTGTCTGCAAAAACAACTTAAGTCGGTTCCAGATCTTAAGGGGTTACCATCCCTTTTGACTCTTCTCTATCAAGGACTGGGTGGGGGTATAGGCCCATCATTAAAAGAATCTTTTTCTTACCTTTTACCAAGGAGACAAGCTTTTATTGGCAAATTTTTAGCTTAAAATATCCAGAAACGTGGTTTTAACAATGGAATTCCACAAGTTTATCGAACAGCCCTCGTAAAAATCGAAAGAGTTGACAGACAACAAATTAAATGTTGCTCAAATGGTGAAATTGGACTAGTTTGAAATCCAAAATACTATACTGTTGTCCCCTTTTTTTTACAGGTTGACAGAACAAGGTACTAGTTTAAGAGACTATGATTTTGACATTGAGGATGAATGACATTTTAAACATGAATGATGCAGTAGTGTGGCACAGGTCAGGTCCAGACAGCTAGCATAATGTGAAATTGAATCTATATGGACTGGTTCTTTACTTTAAGTCTTTACCAAGTGACAAAGTTTTAGATAGGTGTGTCTAAATGAAAAGCACTTGTGGATGACATATTAAAGGGGTAACCCTTTACCACACAATCCCCAGTTTTAACAACCTTGACTGAGGAAGTAGGCTTTTGAAACATTGTAGGAAAAGGAGAAAATGCTGATAACCAGCATTTTCTCCTTTGCCCACAATGTTTTCTACCTTTTCAAAGGAAAGAAATCATCTGTTTAGCTACATTGACTCTGTTCTCAATAAATACTTTCAATTTGGAAAAGTCTGAAATTTTATTCTGTGGTATAAAGTTAAACTAGGCTTGCACAGAAGTCAGAAATTTCATGGGTGGAACACTTAAACTAAAAGTACCTATATCAGGTCATCAGAAGAGCAACTGTTGGACATTTCTCCTTTGATAAATACTTGAGGAAGGAAAGATAATGGTGGATTACCTAAAAATTGCATGATGGGAAGATAGATACTAGTGGAGCTCTGGGAAAAGGGGGTTTAACTCTACGAGATGGAAAAAATGTAGATATTTCCATATTGAAAGCATTTGTAGGCAAAAAAGTGTACCTCAAAAATTGAATTTTGCTTCTGGGAGAGTAGAAAACTTTTTCAAAAGTGTTTGCAAAAGGCCTTTTCATTAGGGTTGTTAAAGCTTGCAATACTATGGTAAAGGGTTAACCCTTTCCCAAACAAGCCCTAGTTTTCATGTGTCTGCAGTACAAGTCTTTTGAAAACACTGTGGGAAAGGGAGAAATTGCTCGTAACGAGCAATTTCTCCTTTTCCCACAGTGTTTTCTACCCTTTTTGAGACCTTTCTGCCATTTTCATCATATTTAAAATTGTCATCTGCAAACTTTTTCAATTTGGACCAGTCTAAAACTTATGGTTTGGGAAAGGGTTAATGTATCTTTGTAATGCATTATACCAAGCAAATCCTTGCTTAGTATGGATCCAGTTTGTCTGAAAGCTGACTGTATTGTGGGTTAGAGTGGTCCTTTAGCAAGCAAAACATATGATCCATGCTCTGTGAAAAGGGGGCTTAATGCATTTGTGAAAAGTATCAACCCAGCGTAGACTGCACAGGCTTACATGGGCTGACACTTTTACCTGCTAGTCAATTTTCTATATGTTCAAGGACTAGTCTACCTCATGATTAAGTCACTTGTTAAAAAGAGTGGCTATTATGGATCCATAAGTAAATGATGACTTGATTGGTATCATGCATTGCGGAGATGCATTAAGCTCCCTTTTGCCAGAGCATGGCTCATGTTTACAACAAAAGGTTTTGACCCACTTCAGCCTGCATGTACCTCGCAAGCAGAGATGGGTGTATTCTTTTTGCAGATACATTAAACCACCCTTTCACAGAGCATGAGGTATATAAAGCATCATAGAAAAAAGTGAAATATCTCATTCTCATTTTAACTCTTTACCAAACAACAAAATTTTAGACCTGTCCAAATTGAAAGCAGTTGCAGACGACAAAATAAATGTGATTGAAAAACTGAAATTTGTTTTGGGAAGGGTAGAAAACATTGTGGGAAAAGGAAAAAATGCTGGTTACCAGCATTTTCTCCTTTTCCCACAATGTTTTCCAAAGACTTCTTTCTCCAGGTTTCTTAAAAGTTGGGATTGTGTGGTAAAGAGTTAAGTATTTATTTATTAGTAGCAATTATTTCAAAATTCATCACAAATGCATCAACGGGCACTTGCCATTTGGAAGGCATCAGTATGCTTCTTTGTGTAATTAATCTTTTTACCACATGATCCCGACTTTTAATGACCCTGAAAAAGAAGTCTTTCGAAAACATTGTGGAAAAAGGAGAAAATGCTGGTAACTAGCATTTTCTACTTTTCCCCACAATGTTTTCTACCCTTATCAAAACAAATTTCAAATTTTCAGTCACATTTATTTTATTGTAAGCAAATGCTTTCGATTTGGACTAGTCTGAAATTTTGCCGTTTGGTAAAGAGGTAACAGTTTGGTAAAGAGTTAACAGACGACAAAATTCTAGATTCTGAATTCGTTTATTAACGTTTTACCACATGAAACTTTTAATGACCCTGAGAATGAAACATGAAAAAATTGTGGGAAAAGGAGAAAAGGCTGTCACCAGCATTTTCTCCGTTTCCCACAATGTTTTCTTCTGTTCCCAAAATAAATTGCAATTTTTGAGTCTGTCTATATTATGTTGTCTGTAAATACTTTCAATTTGCATTGGTCTAAAATTTTGTTGTTTATTAACTCTTTACCAAATGACAACATTTTGAATGTTTCCAAATTGAAAGCATTTGCAGACGACAAAATAAATGTGACACAAAAACTGAAATTTGTTTTGGGAAAGGTAGAAAACATTGTGGGAAAAGGAGAAAATGCTGGTTACCAGCATTTTCTCCTTTTCCCACAAAGTTTTCAAAATGCTTCTATCCCAGGGTAGTTAAAAGTCGGGATTGTGTGGTAAAGGGTTAAAGAGTTAACCCTTATCCTGCTAAATAAGTGAAATGGAAATCTTCATGCCGATAGTAAAAAGCCGAATTTTGCCAGTTCAAAGGTATTTTTTGGGGGAAAATATTTCCTTATCAGGCAGTGTAGATCTAAGATCAGACTGCAAATTCTGTGCAGTCTGATTTTGATCTGCACTGTCCCCAAAATCTCACTGAGTGGCGCTTAGCAGTCCAAGGGTTAAACTATATTATGTTCACGTTGTCTTATCTGTGTGTTGTAAATAAAGAAAGATAACTTCGGAATAATTGACAGTGTTACTTTTCAGTTCTTACCTCCCTTGATTTCAGCTAACTTGTAACTTAAGTGTCTTGCAGCTTGTTTAGTGGAAACTTCCTTCTTTTGTCGCAGTGGATTTACTTGCATTCATTTTGATTTATACTGATGAGATTTCAAAGTCCTCTTTTGCAACATTGTTCAAGGAAGGCACAAGTTGAGTCAAGTTTAAGCTTCCCTGTGTCACAAAATCAACCAGTCTTTTCAGGGTTTATTTCAGTTGTAAAGATGTCTGGCCATCCATTATTGCACTGGGAAAATTTATGGCCTACCATAAAACTATTTCAAATTACTGAAAGGGCAAAGAATTAAAAGTAATGGTCGAGTCTGGTAGCTCAGTTGGTAACATACAGGACTTGAAATCAGGGGTCGGAGGTTTGAACCTCAAGCCCGGCCAATTTCTTTTTGAGGATTGATGATAGTCATTGAGACATGATTCATTCATCTCTAACAACTGATCATTGCTTTGATGATGATTATGTGGGAAAGCAGCTAGTAGCTTGGGAAAAATATTGGGCAAAGTTATGGTAAAAGAAACTTGTTTGTCTGTTTGGTGTGTAACATTTTCAACATTATTTCAGTTATAACACGGTGCTGGTTACTAGCTTTTTCTTTTTGTCACACAACATTTTCAAAGGCCTTCTCTCTCAGGGTCGTTAAACAGGGATTTGTGTGGTAAAGGTTAAATTCTTTACCACACAACAAAAATGTAGACTCGTCCAAATTGAAAGCATTGGCAGACGACAAATAAAATGTGGCTCAAATGACGGAATTTATTTTAATAGGGAAGGAAACATTGTGGGAAAAGGAGAAATTGCTGGTTACCAGCATTTTCTCCTTTTCCCAACATGTTTTCAAAAGGTTTCTTTCTCAGGATTGTTAAAAGTAGGGATTGCTTGGCAAAGGTTTAACCCTTTCCCAAACAAGCCCTGGTTTTCATGTGTCTGCAGTAGAAGTCTTTTGAAAACACTGTGGGAAAAGGAGAAATTGCTCGTAACGAGCAATTTCTCCTTTTCCCACAGTGTTTTCTACCCTTTTGAGACCTTTCTGCCATTTTCATCAAATTTTAAATTGTCGTCTGCAAACTCTTTCAATTTGGACCAGTCCAAAATTTGTCGTTTGGGAAAGGGTTAAGAACGAGATTAAAGATGAGTATTTAAAAGTGAATGCCACAATTTGATATGTAATACAATTTATCCCATGTTTTCAGTAATTACTTAAATTGTCTTATTGAAAATTCCAACACATACTCACTTTTTAGAAACAGTGTTATATTTTATGATGATACAAAAGTCGTCTGCAGCAGTTTTGTTTGGGGAGGAAATAAGTTAGTCACACACTCAGCTTTCTTCAGTCAGCCCCATAAGTGAAAACAGGATGGGGGCCTTACATTGATGATACTGATAAAGATAAGACTGCACAGAACATGTAGTCTTATCTTGGATCTGTACCATCTGCTCTTTTAATCAAGCTTAGTAGATAGAAACTTTTTGGAGTTTCAGTGGAGTTTATTTCAGCTGTCAAAAGAGGTCAAGTGTATACATTTGACACTGAAAGGGACAAGAACAGTGAAGGTGGGTTATAAAAGAGAAACACTTGTTATATAACAAACGTTATATTACCATTATTTTGTAAAGATGAATAGAAAATTGAAACTAGTACATGTATCATCTATTATTATTGTGATAAATGAAAAGTCTTAGAACATTATACAGTTTGTACACAATAATCAAAGAACTGATAAGACCAATTTGTAGCGAGACTATAAATATATTTACCTACCTACTACCCTATAAGGGCAATTTAACTGTTTACCGCAAAATCCCAGATTTTAACAACCTTGGAAAAGAAGAATTTTGAACACATTGTTGGAAAAGGAGAAAATGCCGATAACCAGCATTTTCTCCTTTTCCCACAATGTTTTCTACCATTTCAAAGACACAAATTATCTTTTGAGCTACTTTTAATTTTTTGTCTGCAAATGCTTTCATTTCATGTAGGTGCAGCCCAGAATTTTGTTGTTTTGTAAAGAGTTAACTCTTTACCAAGCAACAAAAATTTAGGCTTATCCACAATGAAAGCATTTGCAGACGACAAATTGAATACGGCTCAGTGGATTTGATTGATCTTTGAAAAGGTAGAAAGCATTGTGAGAAATGAAGAAAATGCTTCTCCTTTTTCCACAATGTTCAGTTACAAAAGCCTTCTTTTTCTGTGTCATGAAGAATCGGGATTTTATGGTGAAGTGTAAATGGTAGAGATTGTTTTTTGGTGTATTTTTGTCATAATTATATAATATTGTTGTATAAAGCATGTATTCCTGTTGAATAGTAAACAATTACATAAAAAGTTAATATTTAACCCTTTACCTCACCACAAAATTTTAGGCTTGTTAAAATCCAAAGCAAATGCAGGCATCGAATTAAATGTGGCAGATGTCTGTACTAGGTTGGAAAACATTGTAGGAAAAAAGAGAATTGTTGGTTACCAGCATTTTCTCCTTTTCCCATGATGTTTACAAAGGTTATCTTTCTCAAGGTTGTTTAAAAAAGTGATTGCATGGTAAAGGATTGAGTTACTGACAAAAAATCCATGATGGAATCTAAGTCAGGACAGAAGCACATCCTATTCTATAATGTATAATTTACTACAAACACATTAAATCGTTCTTGGGAAAAAAAAAATAAACATATTAAATAATCTATATGTACATGTACAATTACACTAAGGCCATGCTCTTTAATGGATATGCAAAAAGTATCGACCCAGGTCAGCCTGCGCAGTCCACGCAGTCTGACCTGAGTCGAACCTTTTTGCTATTGATCAATTTTATTGCATGTCAAAGGACCAGTCTACCTTGTGATTCAGTCAGGTCTTAGAAAAAACTGGATTTCATAGATCCATATATAAATATGTGATGACTTGCTTCGTATAATGCATCACGGAGATGCTTTAGCCCTTTACCACACGACAAGATTTTAGCCTTGTCCATTTAAAAAGTATTCGCAAACGACAAAATAAATGTTACTCAAAAATTGGAATTTGTTTTACGAAGGGTAGAAAACATTGTGGAAAAAGGAGAAAATGCTGGTTACCAGCATTTTCTCCTTTTCCCGCGATGTTTTCAAAAGCTTTCTTTTTCAGGGTCGTTAAAAGTCGGGATTGTGTGGTAAAGGGTTAAACCCCCTTTTTCCAGAGCATGTCTCACTTAACCGGTAGATATAAGTAAATGCTTATGGTGTTATGGGATCACTTGTACCAAATTTATTATGAACTAGATATGTATGGTGTCCTCTGATTGCATTTACCTACATACATACATGTACTCCTGGGGTAAATTGTGGTATGTGAGTGAGAATATAACATTGAACCAGTTCTTGATGTTATGTGACGGTATATTCACGAATATGCTATTGTTCTCTATATTAGCATAGTGTGTTATTTGAACAGACACTGACATAGAGGATATTTGTTTTTTTCGGTGAAAGATCGAAATTCATTTCGTCTCGTGAACATCATCGGTAATATTTTCACGAGTGGCTGCCACTCGTGAAAATATTACCGATGATGTTCACGAGATGAAATAAATTTCGATCTTTCACCGAAAAAAACAAATATTCTATTTATTTCATGCTTCTAACGCCTTTTTTTGTCGAGACTTCCATAAAAAAAATGAAATCAGTATTCTCACTGGTCGTACCCGTGTAATATCGAAAAATATTTTCACCGCTATTTCTCGATATCCTACCGGAAAGCATGAAATAATATATATTATTGTGAGAAAATTGATGCTTCTCTATTCCTTGGGTGATGTTGGAATCCATCAACTGTATATATCAAACTACCGGTAATTCCACTATTCTGACAAGTTTACATGTGGCTTTTCAAAGGTTATCCATTTAATTTAACCCTTTACCAAATAAATCTGAGTTTTAAGGACCCTTTGGAACAAAGCTTTAGAAAACGTTTTGGAAAAAGGAGATAAGGCATTATCTCCCTTTTCCACAATGCTTCCTACCACTTCAAAGAAGTGTTCCTTCATTTCGAGCATCATTTAACTGTCGTCTTTAAGTGCTTCCGATTTGGATGAGTATTAGATTGTCATTTTGGATTGAGTGTTAAAAAAGTTTTAGAAAAGCAGCCTGCGAAAAGCTCTTGTAGTGAACTTGAGAATACTTAGAATACTTGCTTCATTTTTTGGATGATTATTTGAATACTGTACATTTCTTTTTCTTAACCCTTTCAGCGCCATAGGCGAAAACAGGGACTTTTGCGAACGGCATAGATCAAGATCAGACTGCACAGAACGTGCAGTCTGATCTTTGATCTATGCCCTCCGCTTGTTTGGTCAAGCCTATAGGATATAAATCTTCCGGAGACTCAGTGGATTGTATTTACAGCCATCAAAAGAAGCCAAGTTTGCTTATTTGGCGCCGAAAGAGTTAAAAAAAGGCAAAGTAGCCAATTAAAAGCGTAAACTGACATTATTATTTCAATTTCATAATTTATTTCTGTATTCGAGTCTCATTTAAACACATTTTTTACAAATTGCTAAGATACATTCAGCATTTAAAAGACTGTTTGACCATTCCAACCTTTAGGCTGCTAAGCGCGACCCACTGACCTTTGGCGGACAGTGTATATCAAGATCAGACAACAGAAGATGCAGTCTGATCTTGGATCTACACTGTCCGATAAGGAGATATTTTTATCCAAAAAATAAGTATGTAACAACATTATTCAGGTTTTTACTATCGGCTTGAAAGTTTCATTTAACCCTTGTCCTGCTAAATAACTAAAATGAAACTTTCAAGTCGATAGTAAAAAAAACCCAGATATTCCCATTTCAGAGTTATTTTTTCTGGGGAAAAATATCTCCTTATCGGACAGTGTAGATCAAAGATCAGACTGCACGTTCTGTGCAGTCTGATCTTGATCTACGCTGCCCGCAAAAGGTCAGTGAGTCGCGCTCAGCATCCTAAGGGTTAAGTTATATCGCAGGATAAGGGCTCAAACAGAATTTTATACGAGTGCTAATATCAACGACGATCATATCAAAGAGACATGATTCCTAGCATGTGAGCGCAAGGTTTTACTTACTTTCTATATTTATGCTATATAGCAAAATGTGTATAAAATGTAAATGTGTGCATGTGAATAGGGCCTAAGTTTATCAGAAAAGGTAAGTACTAGTATTAACAGGTGCGTCAACATAAACGATTCTAGCAATGATATTGTCCCTTGAACTTATGATAAAAAAAAAATTTACACCAAAGTTTTAAATCATAAAAATAAATCAACAACGATCAAAAAGTATTGGAATTATAAAACAACAAACACAGAGATAGATATCAGTCTTATATACATATTCCTATATATATACATATACATGTATATGTTCAATAAAGTTTCCTTGTCTTAAAGTTTCTAGACAAATGTAAAGGGAGAGAAGGGGGACGGGAGGGGCGCAGCTCCTGTTCACAATATCGATCAGTTTTCGCACAATTTCGTTCCATCTTTGAAGAAAAAAAAAACATATAAATATTACTGCGCAGGTGATACGTCAAAACAGGAATTATATTAGTCCCTGATTAAAAATATGTGACTGACACCGTTCTTTCAATGACTGACGCCAAAGCTCGGCTGGTTTGACAGACACAAGAATGCCTGGTGTACGTGTTTAACTCTTTACCAAACGATAAAATTTTAAACTAGTCCAAATTGAAAGCATTTGCAGACGACAAAATAAACGTGACTCAAAAAATTGAAATTCGAATTGGAAAGGGTAGAAAACATTGTGGGCAAAGGGGAAATCCTGGTTGCCAGCATCTTCTCCTTTCCCCACAATCTTTTCAAAAGCTTTCCTTTTCAGGGTCGTTAAAAGTCGCGATTTAAACCATGCACTCGTGACAGCAGTCTACTTTACCACACCATTTCGTGTCTAACGTCCTTGAAGGACTAAGATTTTGAAAAGATCATGGAAAAAAGAGAAAATGCTGGTTACCAACATTTTCTCATTTTCCCACAATGTTTCTACTCGATCAAAGGCGGGTCTCTTGATTTGAGCCTTACTTTATCTGTCGCATGCAAGTACTTTCAATTTGGACACATTTAAAATTATGTCGTCTAGAATAAACATTTAAAGTCGGACGCGGTTTCACGAAAAAACTAATGTCACTTATTATACCCAAATCCGCTAACGGACTCAGTTTCTGACTTAAGTTCATTACTTAACCCTTTCCCAAACAAGCCCTGGTTTTCACGTGTCTGCAGTACAAGTCTTTTGAAAACGCTGTGGGAAAAGGAGAAATTGCTCGTAACGAGCAATTTCTCCTTTTCCCACAGTGTTTTCTACCCTTTTTGAGAACTTTCTGCCATTTTCATCAAATTTAAAATTGTCGTCTGCAAACTCTTTCAATTTGGACCAGTCCAAAATTTGTCGTTTGGGAAAGGGTTAAGAAGTGTATCACTAACATTAACAGGCCTTAGTAACGTTCTCAAATCCTGATTTGACAACGTTTCAGATTAAACTCAGCAAAATCAAAGCACTAGACTCATCTAACAGTCTTTAAGTCCATTTTTTTTCCTAAGTCGAGTCTGAAACATTGTGTCAATTCAGGATTTGATAACACTCGTGAAGTCTGTTGATGGT
The DNA here is from genome assembly GCA_945859785.2 of Tridacna gigas. Taxonomy (NCBI): domain Eukaryota; kingdom Metazoa; phylum Mollusca; class Bivalvia; order Cardiida; family Cardiidae; genus Tridacna; species Tridacna gigas. The sequence continues at coordinate 72,695,890 of OX244029.2, forward strand.
AGTCAATTGCTTTCCAAATAACGAACTCCTCTTTAACTCTTTACCAAACGACACAATTTTAGACTGGTACAAATTGAAAGCATTTGCAGACGACAAATTAAAGGTAGCCAAAATGATGAAATCTGCCCTTGATAGATTAGAAAACATTGTGGGAAAAGGAGAAAATGCTGGTTACCAGCATTTTCTCCTTTTCCCACAATGTTTTCAAAAGCCTTCTTCCTCAGGGTCGTTAAAAGTCGGGATTGTGTGGTAAAGGGTTAAAGTAACAATAGCTGCCAAAAGTAAACAAGGCGGGTGTTAAAATGCATTTAAATTCAAATCATACCATTTTAAAGAATGGAAATCATTGTGAAGATGACAATCTGTTATTGTACAGCCGGTCCAAGTGGTGGTCGCTATCAGAGAAATTAATTTCAAAATTAGGTTAACCCTTTCCCAAACGACAAATTTTGGACTGGTCCAAATTGAAAGAGTTTGCAGACGACAATTTTAAATTTGATGAAAATGGCAGAAAGGTCTCAAAAAGGGTAGAAAACACTGTGGGAAAAGGAGAAATTGCTCGTTACGAGCAATTTCTCCTTTTCGCACAGTGTTTTCAAACGACTTGTACTGCAGACACGTGAAAACCAGGGCTTGTTTGGGAAAGGGTTAATTCTTACCAGATCACTCTATCTTTTGTTTACTTTTTGCCTCATTTTAAAATTCATTTTTCTGCTAACACTTAGACAGACCACACAATAACATATTGTCAGCTTCACAATATTTTTCATACTTCAAAATGGTATGATTTAAATTTAAATGCAATTCAACACCTATATTGATTTTTCGCCGCTATTGGGCCTTTAAGTCAGAAAGTAAGTCCTTTAGCAGATTTGGGCAAAGTAAGAGACTTAAGTTTGTTCGTGAAATCATGCCCAGTTTTGAAAAGCCTGCATCTAGTTCTAATTCTTGACCTATCTTAGATAATGACTCTTATTAACCCTTTACCACACAATCCTGACTTTTAACCCTTTCCCAAACGACGAATTTTGGACTAGTCCAAATTGAAAGAGTTTGCAGACGACAATTTTAAATTTGATGAAAATGGCAGGAAGTTCTCAAAAAGGGTTGAAAACACTGTGGGAAAAGGAGAAATTGCTCGTTACGAGCAATTTCTCCTTTTCCCACAGTGTTTTCAAAAGACTTGTACTGCAGACACGTGAAAACCAGGGCTTGTTTGGGAAAGGGTTAAATTAACAGACCCGAGAAATAAAGCTTTAAAAAACATTGTGGGAAAAGAAGAAAGCGCAGGTAAACTAGCATATTCTCCTTTTTCTACAGGGTTTTCTACACTTCCCAAAACAAATTTCAATTTTTGGGAGTCATTTATTCTGTCGTCTGCAAATGCTTCCAATTTGGAAAAGTCTCAGATTTTGTGGTCTGGCAAAGAGTTAAAAGGGTGCGTCGCCGTGTCAGACTGCGTTTTTAGAAACTGCTGATTGATAAACATGTCAACAAATCACTAACCCTTAACCATAAACTACGCATTTTTACGTTTACCTACGCCACTTCATTAGACCGTACCTCTTAAAAGAAAAATTGGAAAAAAGGAAAATCTGCTTGCTCCAAGCAATTGTATCTTTTTCCTAAAATGTTTCTAAATAATTCATTTGCTTCAAAAGTGTCTTTTCCAAATTATTTTTGTGACCGTAAAATGAAGTAACATGTGTTGTAACCCGTTAAATGATTTCCCACCAGGGAAACGTTTTACGGAGAATGCATAAATTGTAGTGCGTAAGTTATACAGTTATTCTGAGTACAACCTTTTCCCCTAGGATTTACTTTCATAATTCATTTATGCAAAATTATTTATGAACAAGATCGGACGTGAAAAAAGGTGATTAACATCTTCCCGACATGCAAATGTGTTTACGAGACACTGTTCTTGGAGAAAGTGGTAACTATAACTCCCACTGGGTGGGTGGGGAGTATTATGCCCAGGAATACGATTTTTAGTGATAAAATACGTTTTGAATAACTTAACCCTAAAGCTGCAAAGCGTGGCTTAATGACCTTTTGCGAACAGTGTGGATCAAGATCAGACTGCACAGAACGTGCAGTCTGACCTTGGATTTATACTGTTCGATAAGGAGATATTTTTCCCCAGAAATACCTTTGAAATAGCAAAATTTGGGTTTATACTATCGGCTTGAAAGTTTCATCTCACTTATTTAGCAGCTTAGGGGTTAACTCTGCCAAACGACAAAAACATACATTATGTGATAAAAAAAACTCTGACACTGCGTTGGCTTTTGAGGTGAAATTTATCAAACTCGTTGACAATAAAAAAAAAATGACATTAAGCTCGCCAAAGGCTCGCTTATTAACACTTTTTCTAGACTCGTTTTCAATAAATCCTATTTCAAATGCCAACCCATTCCAGGGCCGGTATTCACAAACCATTCTTTTGAACATTTTTAGTCTTATTATAGATTTAGAAAGTAACACAACCTCTGATTGGCTAAACCAAATGATTAAGCCAATAAGAAGTTGTGTTACTTTCTAATTTAGAAAATTCTTGAGAATAAGACGGAGTCTGTTCTTAAGAATGGTTGGTGAATACAGGCCGTGATCATATATATCTTATGAACTGAAAACAGTTCCTCTGAACGGAAAAAAAAAGTTCGTTACTATTATAGAAAGCTGTACATTTTTTTCTCACCATGTTTCTACGTAAAAGAATTCGATTGTTTTATAACGGCATTCCTGTGCATGCAATTTGTTTGATTCTTGCTTCTAGACATTGTGTATAACGTACCATGCAACACCCTCCTTGACATGTGTCGTACATTTTTAAGGTGGACACGAACATTTCCGGTTCGAATTTTGATTTCGAATTCATACGGACAGATCATAGAAGACTAATCAATTCTCGGCGAATAACAAAACATCAATTTTTGATTTGTTTGTTAAAGTCTTTGGTGAATACGAATTAAGACAAAGCAGGAATGGCAGAATGATATGGGAATAATTCGATGGCCGAATCACATGATGTACAACGATTAGACTGTGAAAGGAACTCAAGAGTAGTCAAAATTGAAATAAAAGAGTAGCTCGGGTTCCAGTCCGACCATTTTTTCCTTTTTTATTTTCGGACGTTACTTTGTCAAAAATGACGTCATTTTTGACAAAGTAACGTCCAAATATAAAAAAGGAAAAAATGGTCGGACTGGAACCCAGGCTAATAAAAGCGTAACAATGCAAAAGAACCCCAATATTGAAAGGCATAAACTAAAAGACCTGACAATCTGCCTCGTGAGTATGATATTAAAGTACTAAATCAAGAAAAATAATGTTCTACATGCTGTTTTACAGGACTAGTATCAAATAAATTTCTCTAAAACAAAAGCGAGCATCCCTTGTGATTGATACAATAAACATCAAAGATATGTTTCAAAAAAAGTTGAGAAAAATACTTGGCAGAAAACGAGAGATTCGGTTAAATTAAAACACACAAACCAAATCTTGTCGCAACCACTTTCGTCAAATCTCGAACAGATTTTCGGCCGACCAGGGGTTTGAACACATAATCTACTCATAGTAAGCTCTTTCCGTTACAGATGTAGCTAACGTGGTTGAGTACCTCTGGCCATTGAGCGCGCGCGCGCGTGTGTGTGTTTGTGAGGGATTATTATAATACCAAGATAACTTTATGTGAACAGACGTAGTGAGGGAGAGCTTAGAACCATCAAATGATGAAACCATTCACTGCTTACTCCGGTTTAATAAATGAAAACATAGTGGCAAAAAGAGAAATTACTCCTCACGAGCAATTTCCATTTGTGTCGCCAGTTTTCTCAACTAGTCAGCAAGACAAAAGCAGGCAGTTGCCGTTGACACTATGATTATATACTGTTAATTTCCAATGAGATGGTGTAAATACTTATGCTGATATCCCTGTTGTAGATTAAATCGTGTTTTCCGGCGTTCACAGTTATCCTGTGTCAGCTACAGTTCCACGCTTATTTTAAAAAAAAAAACAATAAAAGAGAGCTAGAATAAACTAAACGTACTTAAAATATTTGAAATATACGTGATAATTTGAAACATTGAGCGTAACGGGACGTTTAATCTAACACCTTCCCTGAAATATTTCCCATTGATTCATTACTCTCTGCAAACGAGTTTTTGTTTCTTGCAGCGGACCACTTTACAGAACAATCAGACAGAAAGAGAAATTACCTGCCATGAGAAATTACTTGCCATGAGCAACTTCCCTTTTGGTTCGAAATTCACACCTCGCATTTATATACAAAACCTTGATTTATTCGACATGGTACTCTGAATGAAAGTTAATATCAGGGAAGGCGTCAGCACTTAAATTAGGATCACACCTCTTCTTGACCTAGTTTTCTGTTCAATATTGCCAAGGGCCCTACGCCACCTTGGAATGCATTTCCATTTGAACCACTCTGGGCACGTTGTGCCGTCTCCCACAACTGTTTTTGCATCATAGCGAGTGATATCTTGTTGGCTTTTAAAAAGTCTTTCATAGAAATCATTTCCCCTGAATTACGCCTGTCCTCCGAATCACTATCACAATCTACATCAACAGTGACAGCATTTCCTCGACCCTTGCGCTGTAAATGCCCGGGGGTGATTGCGTTACGTCTTCCCGGAGGTGGTCGTCGCCGCATTCGACATTCGCAGTTCATCTTCTTGATCAACCAGTTCAATACTTGTTTTATCACAATCGAAGTTACATTGAATAAACTATAAATGCAGCAACACCCGAGTACAATAAAAATAAAGTTACCTAATCTATAGAAATGAACATTTTTGTAACTCTCTTGTTGACTCACAACATAATCACCGAAACCGATTGTAGCAAAAGTCACGAAGCAGAAATAAATTGCTTCGAAGTACGTCCAGTCTTCTACTGGATAGTACATGGCGGAGGCACAGCACGCTACAATCACGGCACCTAACAGTAGAATCAACATGACCCAGTACACTGAAGGTTTCCACTGATCCAGCACTTCATCATCCATCGAGGCTGACTCTTGCTTGCTTTGATCCTGGTTGTTGTTATTGTTTCCCGATTTTCGCCGGACTTCGCGCTCGTGTAATGCTCGTAAAACGTAAGCAAGGAATGTGATTATACGTTCGAGAAATAAGTTGAAGAACAGAATGGCTCCGGCACACCCGAAAAATCCGTAGAAAATCAGCATTATTTTTCCGCCTGTTGTTCTTGGGGTTGTCATTCCGAATCCTGGAAATAAAAGAGAGAATGGAAATTATCTGAAAGTAAGCTTATATGCATGTATGTGTCATGCTCTGTGAAAAGTGGTTTAATGCATCTGCAAAAAAGTATCGACCCATGTCAGCCTGCACAGTTCGACATGCTTTTTGCTATTTGGAAATTTTCTGCATGTGCAAAGGACTATTTTACTTTTCGATGCAGTCGGTTGTTAGACAAATTGGATTTTATGGATCCACAATTAAATGATGACTGGATTGGTATGATGCTTCACGGAAATGCATTAAACCTCCTTTATCCAGAGCACGGCTCATATGTTTTACCCTTTTCCAAACGACTGGGGAGGAAAAGAGTTGGAAAGGCATTCCAGCATTTTGACCACAGCCTCGTTAACTACCAGATCTAACCGCTTGCAGCACATTCAAATAAATTTTGTATGCAAATGGCTTGAATATGGACAAGTGTCACGTGGTGAAAAGTGTCACCTTGGTTACACGCGTCCAATTACAGCAATTCGTTTTGTATATCGCCATCTATGTAATGTAATACATAGTTGGTGAAATTTGTCACAAAACGAAGGTGGGTTGAATATCGTATTTCATATTTCAGCACACACTTCAGCGTAATTTCGAAGTAGGGAATACACCCACTTCTTGTTATTACAGTTTTCCTGCTGAAGTTTAACGGTAGATTCACTTCAAAATAACTTGAACAGTACTTTGAGAGAGCCGTAAATAGCAATTTGTTTTTTGAAAGATTACCGCAAAACGACAATCCTTTTTTCAAGTACGTTAAGCTACATTATTTAGGGCATATATATACGAGTCAAGCTCTGTGAAAAGGGGGTTTAAAGTATTTGCGAAAAGTATCGATCCAGTCAGCCCGCGCAGTCCGCGCAGGCTGACCTGGCCCGAAACTTTTCGCTATTGGTCAATTTTCTGTATGTCAAAGGACCAGACTACCTAATGATTCAGTCGGTTGGTAGACAAAATGGACTATGATCATGTGATGACGTTCTTGGTATCATGCATCGCGGAGATGCATTAAGTCCCCTTTTCCAGAGCATGGCTCGTATGTAGATATGACCAAGTCTTCGACTGTTTATATACACTACAAATTTTCAATGATAAATAATAGCCTAAATTTAGAATCTGCTAGGCCGTTCCACAAGAAATCGGACAAGGTAAGTCCTAATCACGCGCAAAGCAACCAGTTTTTCCTGTTGTAAGCCATGTTTTCCGACGGCTCGACTATTCTGAACGAGAATGTAAATAACGTGTTCTTCTTGGTTTCACCGCCATAAGAAAAATCAACAACCCCTTTCCCTACCGAATTATAGTTAAAGGTCAGTAGCGGCCGAAAGTATACAATACGGATGTTGAGATGCATTCAAATTTAAATCAACCATAGAAAAGTATTGAAATTATTGGGAAGATGACCATCTGTTATTATATGGTCGGTCCTAGTGTGAGTCGCTGGCAGAAAAAATAAAATTTAAAAACAGATAAAAAGTAAACAAAGATAAAGAGACCTGGCAACTTTTTACCTAGGTTAAAAGTTCTTTTTTTTTTCTGCCCTAGATTAACTCTTGGAACGACAATAGAATAGCAGACTGTATCCTTCTCAGTAATTTCCATACTTTTACATTTGCATGACTTATTATTTAAATGTATTTTAATGCCCACATTTTTTATGTCTGACCGCTGTTGGGCCTTTAACTATGACAGAAATATAGTTTTTTAAGCCGATTGAAGTTAATTCAATTAAGGTCATTGAAACCATTATTGGAGTATGGGAAAGTGTAGACCAAGATACAGGTGAGATTGAGCGTTCTGTAGATACATAAGTACATGTATATCAACATTATATTGTTTCTCTTTCTTTGGTAGGTTGCCATGTAACACGAACCACACAAACGAGCGGCGTTCTGGCAAAAAGGGGTTTAATAAATCTCCGTGATGCATGATACCAAGCAATTAGGGGTGTATAAAATCCATGTTGTCTGGTGGTTGAATGGCCCTAGGACATGCGTAAAATTTACAAATAGCGAACAGTTTCGATTCATATCAGCCTGCGCGGACTACGCAGGCTGACCTGGCTCGATACTTTTTGCAGATGCATTAAGCCCCCTTTTCACAGAGCATGGCTCCAATGAACTAAGCCAATGATCAACGGATATACGATTCTCTGATAAAATCTATCCTTATTTATGCACTTAAGGTAGTCGATGTCCTCTTCTAGATTTCTGTATAATGTAGGCGTGTTCAGCGCGGCACGATAAAGGAATGCCTGAACATTGTTTCTAGGATCACATTTTCTTTGTGTCATTTACATAATCCGGACTTAAAAAGACCCTGTGAAAGAAGCCTTTTGAGAACACTGTGGGAAAAGGAGAAAATGCTGGTGACCAGCATTTTTTCCTTTTCCCACAATGTTTTCTACCTTTCCTAAGACAAATTTCAATTTTTCAGTCACATTTTTATGTTGTCGTCTGCAAATGCTTTCAATTTTAACAAGTCTAAAATTTTGTCGTTTGCTAAATATTTAAATTTGTTTGGTTTGTTTGTTTGGTGTTTGACACCGTTTTCAACACTGCCTCAGATATATAGCGGTGGCCAGTGCACCTATCCATGTTTTTTTTTTTCACCATTACTCTGCACAACATTCTTTCTAAGACACTGGCTGCTTTCCCAAATAGACACCACTGAAAAACTTTTCGGCGGTGATAGAGGAATAAAGCCTGTCGCTATGACTATCATCATCAAAGAATTTTGGCCGCGCTGGGGAATCGGACAAGCGACCTCTGTCACTGTTTCAATCCCTGTACTTTACCGACTGTGCCATCGTGCTCGGCTCTTTGAGTCATTTTTAAGACTATCTTATTGAGCCGATGTCAAGGGAATCTGCCCTGCGTACAGTTCAACAGCTTGAAAATGATAGTGCGAACAAGTTATTCTATAGAGCGCAAAATAAAATCAGCAGGCATTTTCAGTCCAGATACAAGACCTAATTAACAATTTACCTCACAATGATGAGTTTAAGCAACCCTTAGGAAAAAAAAGGCTGTTGAAAACCTTCTAGGAACAAGCATTTTTCTCCTTTATCCACAACTTGTTTTACTCTTTCAAAGCCAAATGCCATCATTTGACCCACATTTTATTTCTCGTCAACAAATGCTTTGAATTTGGACGAGCCTAAAATTTTGTCGTCTGGTAAAGGGTTAAGAATAGTTCAATCCTTGCTTCCATCCATAGTGTTTAAAGGCCCTATAGCTGTCAAAAGTAAACAATGCGGGTCTTAAAATACATTTAAATTTGATTCGTAACATTTAAAAGTATGGAAACCATTGTGAAGATGACAATATCTTATTGTACGTTCGGTCCATTTGTTAGTCGCTGACGGAAAAATGAAATCTAAACCTAGGTTAAAAGTTGTCAGGTCGCACTATCTTTAGTTTACTTTTAACGTGATTTGAAAATTGATTTTTTCTGCCATGGACTAACACTTAGACCGGCCGCACAGTAACACAATGTCATATTCACAATCATTTCCATACTATTAAATACTTGTCAGTGGAATAATTTAAATGTAAATGCATTTACCACCCATTTGTTTACCTTTGGCAGCTATAGTAGTCTTTAAGCACAGCGGACAGCGTCAAGAACGATAAGACTGCACTTTTCGTGCTGTCAGATCTTGATCTACATTGGCCGCACAGACAACATTAGTTGTGAATTTCTGTAATGGTATTTTTAGCTGCAAGACAAAAATGTCGTCGAAAAGAGGTAATCGAAAGAGGTACTTTTCGCTTTTTTAAATTCATTAGAAAAAAAAAAACAGTCAGTTGCAAGACAAAGAATGTCGTCGTCGGAGGTAATCGGCCAAATAAAAAGATCAAGAAGGGGAATTACATATATGAGACCCAAAATGCACTTAGTCTTTGTCATGGCCATAGACACAGGATAGCATATACACTGTGATACATAAAAGCTCAGGTTTGATTGAAATCTGAAGTAACCCGTTGGGAAATAGTAAAATTATGAATAAAGGAAAACTGTTGAGGATTGTTGTCCCGGGTTGGCATGGTAACGAAATGGATAAATACAAAGCCGCTAAATATGGAAACAAGACGTTTCTTGGAAACAGTACACCGTTTTCTATTTAGTCCGTGGATTTGCAACAATCTGCTCTTTAATACGGGAAAGATGTCTCGGGGCGTAAAACTATTTCTGGCTATCTGCCGCGTGGAATTCTGATGTAAGAGTGTTATTTGGACTTTTATAGGTATTTCACACAAAGACAGCACTGGTTCCAGTCTGACATTGCCCTCATCTTTATATGCCTATATTCATACGTTACTTTGTCAAAATTGTAATTGAGCCACGCTCTGTGAAAAGGGGGCTTAATGCATCTGCGAAAAGTATCGACCCAGGTCAGCCTGCGCGGACTACGCAGGCTGACCTGGGCCGAAACTTTTCGCCATTTGTTAATTTTATGTATATCCAAGGACCGGACTACCTTATGAAACAGTCGGTTGTTAGACGTGATGATTTGTATGGATACCCAATTATGTGATGTCTTGCTTGGTATGATGCAACTCGGAGATGCATTAAGCCCCCTTTTGCCAGAACATGGCTCATTTATTATTAAACGAAGTAACAGACTACTTACTAAGATCTATATACGTCGTGATACGGAGACTGCGACCAAAGGTTGACGAAAACTTATTGCCGCCTGGACCCAGGCTGCACAAAGACCCCTTGCTACTTCCTTAACACGGCTTTTTCATGTCTCACATTAATCCTAATGCTGCTAAATAAGTGAAACGAAACTTTCAAGCCGATTGTAAAAACCCTATTTTTGCAATTTCATAGGTTTTTTGATGGGGGGGGGGAATATCTCCACATCGGACAGTGTAGATCCAAGATAAGACTGCACGTTCCGTGGTCAGTGAGTACCGCTCAGTAGCTTAAGGGTCGAGATAGGACATTAGTAAAATTTACAAATAGCAAACAGTTTCTACTGCGCAATCTGACATGGGTCGATACTTTTTCCCCTGAAGCACTGACAACTTCCCCCCCCCCCCCCCCCCCCCCCCGTTTCACAGAGTGTAAGATCTGATGTCAGATTGCACGCTTTGAGTGTATACATGCTTTTTTCCACACTGTGTAAGAGCTTGACACTAGAAGCAATTTCGATTTTAGTATTTCAACTTAAGGGTGCTTTGGGCTAAATATCGGACTGTGTATATCAAGGATCAGATCGCACGTTCTGTTGATATTTTCACCACACAATACTAGTGCCTGCTATAAAGGCCGATGAAAATTGCCTAAAGGCTTTGCAATGACCTTAGTTTGTTTGGCTTTGTACAAACGTTTGTGCACCCTATATTCGCTCCCTGTTACCCGTATTGATTTTCCAGATAACGATATCCCAATAAGTATTGTGCCAAAGTGAGAAAAATCAACTGGGAATGAATGATAATATTTGTATTCATGAGAGGAGCGTTAATTACCTCCCGCTACCGATGATGAATTACCCGTTTCCGCTCAGGTCAACTTCAGACTGTGCCATACGGAAGTGAACTTGACTGTTTTTCTGATTCCTATTCATTCCATGTTCAATGCTTTACAAAAGTAGGCCTAGTACCAGTCATGCAACAGTTGCGCATGCTCAGCATTGATCTATGGGATCCTTTAGCAGCCATTAGTTATGGACATAAATATATCTCCGAAAGTGTAATTTAGCAGTTGATTTTGTCTTTGAGCACTATCCAACTATTCTATGATTAAACTATCAAATTTTATATAAGGAAATAAATGGCTTTAATAATGATAAAACTTCATTGAATGCCTCGCGGTACGTGTTGGCTATCACATACCTGAATACCTAAATAATACAACAGTGTATCATGTAATAACTTTCACCCTTCAGCGCCATAAGCGAAATATGGGCCATTGCATACGTCATAATTATATCAAAACCTGCCTGAAAAAGTCATATGACATCAGTCTTTACCAAATACTAAGTCTTGCGTACAATAAAACTCAGAGGTGTGTTTGAATGAGGCCAGACACCATTTGGTTGTGAGGTATGTAACGCTTAGTTTTTTTACAATAAGGCGTGCAACACACGAAACGGGGCTTTCGGATATATGCGTAAAAGTGTGTCGTCCCAGATCATCCTGTGCAGTCTTTGACTAATCCGAGACGACACTTTCCGTTTTTGTGCGATTTTCTGTTTCACGAAAGTCTACTGTATCAAAAAATCTTACGTAGTCCTAAAGTGCCGTCTCGGATTAGCCTGCGCGGACTGCGCAGGCTAATCCGAGACGACGCCTTACGCAAATGTCATAAGGTCTCAGTTCGCATGTTGCCGGCCATATAGAAAAAGAAGCTCATTGAAAAACCTCGACAGTTCAAATGCTGGGACAAGATAATATTACCGAAAAGTTATCAGAGAATACAACTCACCGCAAAATAAGTCGAAATTTCAACTGCAGCGTAAATGTAGCTCTTTATTGTTTATACCCGTACTAATTTTTTGACAAAACTTTCGTGTAATCAGCTATTGTTATTGTTGTTGTTGTTGTCGTTGTTGTCATTACCTCTTCTACATGAGGCTTAAGTCAAAGCCTTTTAACTCTTTACCAGGCGAAAGAATTTTAGATTTGTCCAAATTCAAAGCATTTACAGACAACAAAACAAATATGGCCAATACAGTAAGATTTGTCTTCGAAATGGTAGAAAACATTGTGGGGAGACGAGAAAATGCTGGTTGCTTCCTTTTTCCGCATTTTTTCCCAAAAACGTTTTTCTCCATGGGGTTGTAAAACAGCGGAGTGTGTGGTAAAAGCGTAATAGAATCCTCCTACGTAATGTATGGATAATCAAAGTGTAGTACACAGAGATTTTTTCTTTCATCATATCGAAATACTAATACGATATAAGTAAAATATCAATTCGTAATATAACAAAGTCCCATTTCGATAAAACGAAATAATAATTCGTTTCATCGAAATTCTACTTTGATCAAACAAAATAATTCTCCGTTCATGTGCAATCGATTTATGGCGGACGAAACATACCTAAGCTAACTAGGGATGAGAACATAACTACTGTATTTCGTTTTCTCGAAATAGCACCTAAATAAAACGAATCAGCATTTCGTTAAAACAAATTTTCATTTCGTTTTCTCGACATAGGATTTCGTTATAACCAATTTTAGTTTCGTTTTATCGAATAGGTATTTCGTTTTATAACAAAACAGGAAAAAAATATGACACGGGGCTCCTTAGCAGTAGGGTAAAGAACGTGAATACAAGTGACAATATTGTAGCCATGGAAAAATGAGACTTGCCCTTTACGAGCAGTTTCTCCATTTGTCACGTTTTCTCGCTTGGTATAAGCAAGACCATAAAAGTCGTCTGCAAGAAGTAATGAATTAAAAATTGGAGAAAGAAAGATTAGACGGCTTAATCAGGAAGATAATCTAAATGAAAAGGCCTTAGAAGTATTTCCAGGGGAAATCATTTCGCCATATTTAACCCTAAAACTGTCGTGAAAAATGGCACGAGTATTTTCCGTTTGCGGGAATGACCCCAATGCAAGACTGTATCGACCAAAGAATTTCTCAAAATATCAAACACTGTAGATCCAAGATTAGAAGGTACGGTACATGTACGTTCTTCTCAATCTGCGAAGGAACCTGTACCAGAGCTGACTACTCGTTTTTTCTTGTCCATCTCATTTCAGTTTAACCCTTTCCCAAACAAGCCCTGGTTTTCACTTGTCTACAGTACAAGTCTTTTGAAAACACTGTGGGAAAAGGAGAAATTGTTCGTAACGAGCAATTTCTCCTTTTCCCACAGTGTTTTCTACCATTTTTGATAACTTCCTGCCATTTTCATCAAATTTAAAATTGTCGTCTGCACACTCTTTCAGTTTGGACCAGTCTACATTTTTGTCGTTTGGTAAAGAGTTAATATTTGTAGGTTACATATTGAATGTAGTTTAATGATCCTCAATCATCAGCATCACTTTTAATCCTTAAACTCCTAAACAATTGAAACGAAAATTTCCACTCTATAGTAACAAGAAATATCTATAAAAAAAGATAGAGGGCGTAAGAGATACTGGAAAATGAAGATGAAGAAAAGTAATTAAAAATTACGTCGACAGCAGACAGCAACTGCCTGTTTTTCCTCTTTTTTTTTTTTTTTTTTTAAGCAGAATTTTTAATTAGATTTATATCAATAATTCAAGTTTAAAGATGAAGCCTAAGCTTCGTTGACAAAGGGAAAAAAAAGTGTAGATCCAAGATCAGACTGCACGTTCTGTGCAGTCTGATCTTGATGTACAATGTTCGCAAAAGGTCAGTGAGTCGCGCTTAGCAGCCTAAGGGTTAAAGTATTTCTTTCTTTTTGCATATCGGTATAAACCTCTGTACTAGAGGACAAAGTGTTAGACTCGTCGATATTGAAGGTATTTGCAGACAGCAAATTAACACTTTCAGCGCCATAGGCGAAAACAGGGATTTTTGCGGACGGCATGGATCAAGATCAGACTGCACAGAACGTGCAGTCTGATCTTTGATCTATACCCTCCGCTTGTTTGGTCAAGCCTTTATGATAAAAATCTTCCGGAGACACAGTGGATTCTATATACAGACATTAAAAGAAGCCGAGTTTGTTTATTTGGCGCCGAAAGAGTTAAATGTGGCTTAGGCGATAGGAACAGTCCTTGATATGGTAGAAAACACTGGGGGAAATGGATTTTCTCCTCTTTCCACGATGTTATTCTGAAGTCCTTTTTTCAGGGCCATAAAACAGGAGGCTATGCATCAAAGGTTAATACTCCTAAAAGATACATCTATACACGTTTACAGCCAGTTTTTAGCCCATTTCATCTTTATTTTATTAGGCTATAATCATTCTTGTATCTTCGTGCCAAATATTGCCCCTGACAGTTGCAAGTTTGCACAGCTTACGACGGAAACAAAATGCATTTCATTTTCTGGAGGCCTTCAAAGAAATCACTGTTGTCGTTTCCGGTTTTAAATGAGGACAAATCCCTTGAGTTTTTCTATCCCTTACACAATACTGGAAATTTATCTGAATTTACACAGCTGACTAAATTCTGAGCCATTATACACACTATCACGTTTTAACAACGTTTTTTTTTTTTTCCTCTGGCTGTAAGGATGTATCTTTAAGCACAAATATTTTAACTTTAAAACATTTTGTTTTCTTTCTGTATGTATAAATTTTTATCCATTACCACCGAATTCCAAATTCTAACGACCTTTTGGCAAATGCCTTTCGAAACATTGTAAGAAAATGAGAAAATGCTGGTTACCAGCATTTTATCTTTTACCCACAATGTTTTCGCCAATCGAGCATGAACTTTTATATGTGCCTCTGAGCAAGGAAAGAGTTAATCTCGATTACTTGACTGGAAGTAAATCACTTATCTACGGTTTTATTTCCTGGCAATCGCAGTTCTGCGGCTTCCATTCACTAATTGGTACATTATCTGGGCTATTTCGTTCTCGGACTCTACACTGCGACAGGGAATCACCCTTGTCACTGGATAAAATTTAATATGCACAGGACGTGCAGTCTGCATGATCTTGATCGACAGATATTTAACCCTTTCCCAAACAAGCCCTGGTTTTCACGTGTCTGCGGTACAAGTCTTTTGAAAACACTGTGGGAAAAGGAGAAATTGCTCGTAACGAGCAATTTCTCCTTTTCCCACAGTGTTTTCTACCCTTTTTGATAACTTTCTGCCATTTTCATCAAATTTAAAAATTTAAAATGATAAGCATTTACAGGCGACAGATTCATTGTGGTACAGATTATGGAATTTGTCCATGACAGAGAAGAAAAATGGAGGGAAAAGGATAAAATGCTGGTTACCAGCATTTCGCCTTTTCCCACAATGTTTCAGGGACTTCTCCTATGGGTTGCAAAAACTCGGGATTGTTTGGTACAGGGTATGTAAAATTCATGGAAAAAAAGTCTTTGAAAACATTGCGAGAGAAAGAGAAAATACTAGTAGCCAGCATTTTTTACTTTTTTCAACAATGTTTTTTACCCTTTCCATGATAAATATCATCATTTGAGTCACACCTTTTTTTCAGGCTGCACATTATGTGCACTCTGATCTTGATCTACGCGGTCCGCAGAAAATATTTAAGTCGACGTTGGGAGCGAAAGATCTAAATTTGTCTTAAGAATTCCAAAAGTGTTCGGTGGAAATGTTGATCATAACAAAATTTCGAGTCAAAGTTGAAGGCAAATGAGTATTGAAACATGTACTATTCTGTTCAGAAAATAAGTTAAGGCATCGAGAAAAAAAAACACAACTCTTTTCAAAAAATAAAAAATGTTGGGTTAGTCCAATTCGAAAGCATTTGCAGATGACAAATTAAATGTGTCTCATATCGAGGAATTTGTCATTGAAAGGGTAGAAAACATTGTGGGGGAAAGGAGAAAATGTTGGTTATCAGCATTTTCTCCTTTTCTCACAATGCTTTCAATAGTCTCCTCTCTCAGGGTCGTGCCCGGCCGGGTAGCTCAGTGATTAGCGTTACCTCGTGGTTGCGAGTTCGATACCTGGTTAAAGCAAACTTTCTTTCCGGCGATTTTTCGCCTCCCACCTCTGATGCATGTGAGAAAAGTAGTCAGTGGCTTGGAAAGAAAGTTGCGTCAGTACTTGAGTGAGTGAGAAAGCCAAGAAACACGTGCGTAAGTGCACTAACCGTCAAGATATGACCTAAGCTGTTAAAACAGCGTTAAACTCCAGTACAAATAAAAAACAATACAAATCTCTCAGGGTCTTTAAAACTCGGGAATGTTTAGTAAAAGATTTCTCGAAATCTATTCCTTCAACTCTTTACCAGACGACAAAATATTAGATTTCTCCAAACTGGAAGCATTTGCAGACGACAAATTAAATTTTGAATCAAATGATGCAATTTGGCTTTGAAAGGGAAGATTGGATCCTGATTATGCTTGGGTTTTGTGGTGTCTTATCCAAAGACACTCGTGAAAAGCTCAACGGTTGACTGTGGACCGAACCCGTGACCTTCAGGTTGTACTTCTGAAAACTTAGCCACACAGAACACTTGTCGCGGTTACGCAGAATGCCTATCAATATCATGGCTGTCAAACCAACAACAATTACAAATAAAACAAGGAACAAATATTTGGGTGAAAGGCAACTGTCAGTTTTTCCAACACTATAAAAAGAGTAATTCCTTGTTACAATCAATTGCTCCTTTTCCCACAATGTCTCCAAAAGCTGTCAATCTGCAAATGGGGAGGGGGTCCTGCCCGGCTAATTGGTAAAATATAAGATTCGAACCTAGAAGCCTCAGGTTTGCGCCTCACTGGACGCACTGGGTTTTTCGTGGGAGCGTCCTTGGGCAACACACTTCATAGCCCTAGCCTAGTGCTGATGAAACTCAGGACATACTTGAACATCTGAGCTGCCGTCGTGATATGACTGAAATATTGTTGAAAACGGCGTTGAGCACCATTCAGTCAATCAGCGGCAAAGGGGAAGGGGAATAAGACGTCGTATTTTTACAGTAATAGGTTAATGAAAGAAGAATACCTCGAACAAGTTAAGTATCATTTTAAGCGTGATTTTAAGGGCACTTACCACGACCCACTTTCATTTCCATAAAAATCGACCTTACCCCCCAGGGCAGGAATTTGTCCGGGATTTATCGCTATTTAACGACATCGTGGTGCTATTGTTTTCTCCTACAAAGTGCTTTGTCATATATACCTGCGATATCCTTTCCTTTGATGTAATAACCTGGAACCGCACTGACCCTTTACCGGAAGACAGAATTTTAGACCCTTCCATTTTGAATGCATTTACAGACAACAAATCAAAAGTGGCATAAAGAATTGGATTTGTCTTTAGAAAGGAATGAAAACATTGTGAGGGGGAAAAAAGCAAATAGTGGTTACCAGCTATTTCTCCTTTTCTAACAATATGTTTTCAAAAGTCTTTCTCTTCAAAGTCGTTTAAACTTTGGATTATTTGGTCAAGGGTTAAACTTCATCGCTTCATGCTTGTTTACTTTGTCTTAAACTCTTTCACTGCCAACGTTGCTTCTTGTGCGGACGGCGTAGATCAAGATCAGACTGCGAGTTCTGCGCAGTCTGATCTTGATCCACGCCGCCCGCTTCCCTGTGCTAAACTATAACCAGAACAATCTTTAAAAAATGCTAATGAGAACTTACAAAAGTAGATCCCAGACTGAATAATCTGTATCCGACAAAGTACTATTTCTATACAGAAATTTACTTATGATAATATCTGTGAAAAACGTGTCCATAAAAACTCAACCCGCTCTTTTGCTTGAACTGTTCCAACTGATAACGTCAAGACCCAATGTTGGTTTTCCAGTGTTTTTAACCTAAAATGACTCTTCAATACCTATATGATAGCTGTAATGCATTTTCTTCTTTCATGTTACCAAAGAAATGAGAATATATGGCTTTTTTTTCGTCTAAACGAAAAATCTTTCAAAAACAGGCTTGTCCTCTATCCCACTTTGTGAAAACAATCAAGGGAACCAGCCAGCCCTAGTTCCGGAACTACTTTTTGATAGCCTATCGTTAAGGTAAAGCATGAATAACTGATTTATAAACGAAAAGTGTAGAACAAGATCAGACTGGACAGACGTGTAATCTGAACCTGGTCTGCACTATTCGTAAAAGGCATCGTGAGGTAGGTCATTATAGGTATGGTATACATTTCTGTGGGAAGGCGGGGGCAGTACGTTGTCTTGATGCACAGTTATCACTGCCGCGGTACGTCCATTAGCCGAGGTGTTAAACAATTTAAGTAATGGGTATTATTTTTCACAGAAAAGTCTCCGTTACACTATTTTGTGAGTTACTATTTATTTTCAGCAATGATGGATTGTTTTTATGGGATAACACCGATATTTTCTAGTCTCCGCCGTCGCTACACCAAGGCGAATCCCGTAATGTTTAGTACATTTTGAACTTTCAAGGAAAGTAAACTAATCACCTATTTCAGTATTTAGTCGTGTATTAGAAAAGATAAATGAACATACATTTGAGCCATGATCTGTGAAAAGAGGGCTTAATGCATCTGCGAAAAGTATCGACTCAGGTCAGCCTGCGCGGTCCTAAGCCAAAGCTTTTCGCTACTGGTCAATTTTCTGCTTGTCAAAGGACGAGTGTACCCCATGATTCAGTCGGCTGTTATACAAAATGAATTCTATAGATCCATAATTATGTGATGACCTGCTTGGTATTATGCATCACGGAGATACGTGAAACCCCCTTTTGTCAGAGCACGGCTCATTCCTTCGTTGCTATGACTATTCCTTGTAAACGGTCCTTACACCGTAACAAAATCTGAGATGCATTAATCCTGCTCTTGCCAGAACGTGGCTCATGTCTGCTTTCTCTGTTTTTCTCTCGAAAGTCTTTTGTATGAAAAAATCTTACGTAGTCGTAAAGTGCCGTCTCGGATTAGCCTGCGCAGTCCGCGCAGGCTAATCCGAGCCGACACTTTACGCAAATGTCAGAAGGTCTCATGTCGCATGTTGGCGGCCATATAGAAAAAGAAGCTCACTGATAAACCTCGACAGTTCAAATGCTGGGACAAAGATATTATTACCGCAAAGTTGCCAGAGAATACAACTCACCGCAAAATAAGTCGACACTTCAGCTGCAGGGTAAATGCAGCTATTTATTGTTTATACCCGTACTACTCTGTGTCGGAAGAAATTAAAATTACTCAAATCTTTCAGCACCAAATATATAAACTCGCCCTTTTCCGACGGCTGAAAATACCCTCCACTAAAACCCAGAAATAGTTTTTATCTTAAAGGTTTGACTGCACGCTTTGAGCAATCTGATCTTGATCTATGCCCTCGGTCAAAGCACCCGTTTTTGCCTATAGTACTTAAAAGGTTAAAAGATAGATTCGCGGAATGGGTTTCAGCTGTGCAAAAGCCCGGCCACCCTCCCCACCATCTATTATAAGGCATAAGGAGATGCTGTGAAATAACCATTGAGTTGATAGAATTACATCTGTGTTGCACATGGAACTGGTTTTATTTGCAAACGTCTCTGGCCTTGACTTCGAAGAGAGAAAGTAATTTTCTTAACATAACAAGATCTTCACTTTGGGAACCATAAAACACCGTCCGCGTCAGTCCTTTGACAGATAGAGGACATTACGTAGACGAAACAAACATGTTTCGGGGTGTTTATCGCCGTTTACTCATAAAATACATTTAATACCCTAGCAGACCGGAATAACAGCCAAGTTCTGAAATGTTTGCCTAATTTCCCGTGATAATGACAGACTATAACGAAAATGGGATAATGCGAAAATAATGTATGTTCTGAACGTCGAAAGAAGATGTTTTGTAACAAGTAATAGCTTGTTAAACTCTTTGCTAAACGACACAATATTAGATATTAGAATTGTCCATACTGAATGGATTTTCACGCGGCAAATTATCTTTGGCTCGAATTTGCCGGTTTTTCTCTTTTACAAGGAAGAAAACATTGTAGGAAAAGGAGAAAATGCTGGTTACCAGCATTTTCTCCTTTTCCCACAATCTTTTCAATAACCCCGTCCTCCAGGGTCTAAAGTCACGGACCACTCTGTTAGAAGCTTAACGTGGAAAGTTTATAAAATACAAAAAATTGATAACCATCGCGAGTGTATATATAGGATCTGACATGAGTTGGTGTTTGAGGTAAAATTTTATTAAACGACTCTACAAAAACTGTTATTAAGCAAGCCCTTGACAAGCTTATTAACACGTTTTGTGGACGAGTTTGATAAATTTTCACTTCAAAAGCCAAGGAATGTCGATCAGATTATTTTTATCACATAACTGTATAACAAGAATTACAGTCCGGGATGGCATATATGTACAATATGTAATGAAATTTAATGAAGCTTATTCGTTTCTGTGACGGGTACATTACAAACGAAAAAAAAAAGGTTCCAAAAAAACTTGCCTATATTAATTTTGTTTTGAATCTAAAGGTGATTAAATTCGCAACTTTATCATGATTACCAATTTTGACCGCTAACTTCACACAAGAAAGTCAGCAATGTTTTAGAAACGAGGTGTATAATTACAGAGTGTTGACCAAATACAGCACTGTTTTCTTATCTCAAACGAATGTGAAAGACAAGAAAATTCGTAATGGCTGTATTACATTAAAACAAGGAGGAGTTATGTGATAAAATTTTATCTGTGAAATTTTGCTGTGTTCCAACAAGTCTACATTTTTTAGACCGTATTAGAGCCATTTTTTTTAACAGGGATGACCCGAATGGAAACCTCTCCGAGGACAATTTCACTCGAAGTATTATTGTGCTGGCACTTTGGCACTTACTCGTATCTTTAGTCCTAGATCTGGTCAAAGATAAGGAAGCACGAAAAAATAACCTGTCGCTGCGATCCTGCCATTATAAAACAATAAAAGCGAGGCTAAACCAAACAATTCAACTCATTTGTCTGGCACTTATCCTACGTATCATTTGGCTGGCTCTTATCCTTAATATCATTGGGCTGGCACTTATCCTTAGTCCTAGATCCGGTCCAAGACCAAGGAAGCATGAGAAAGAAAACCTCTCGCAGTGTTTCTGTCAATCTAAAACATTGAGAGCGGGGCAAAACACCATCAAGTAAACTCAGATAAAAAAAAAATCTTGAACACCGAAATCCATTAATTTAATCATATTACTATTGTCATTTGTTTATGTTCACATTATAGCAAACAATAACTTTAAATACATGATAGCTACATACTTTTATGTTGTAGTTACTTTCCTTTGGCTTGTATCTGCTTCGAGCTGCGTTGGAAAATTCTTTTTACGTAGCGAGAAACACATATATACAAACTCCAAGAGGATTCTTTTTATTCGACCACCTTCAAATTTTAACAACAAAATATTGCAATTACAGGCACTTTTATTCGGAAATAGTAGGATATGAAAAACAAATACCAGCTTAGTGGGTGAAAACCTTTTTTTATGAATGGCGGATGGATGTTACAAATTACAAAGTAATATTTTGATCAATCAAATCAGAAACAACGCTAAAAGTAGTCCGTATGCCGGTTTGGACGTACCATATTTCAGACCATGACTATGTATAGATTGGTTACCCCCCCTGGTACAGGCTACTGAAAACGGGCAGAATACTGCCCTTCTATTTATAGAACAGCGATATAGCGAGATTCAGGGGAGGTCACTTTCGCTTGATGTGCTGTAAATTTTCCGATAATTTTGACCTCACAAATAAGTGAATTGTATATATGGTATCGCCTTTTAAAGGTAATTTCTGCTAATATTAATTTAGTTTCGATTACGAATTTCAGATTGTGCAATAAAAAAAAAATCGTCATGTTACCTTATACTGCCAAACTGGAAATGTGTAAGATGCTCCGATTGGCTATTCAGTAACATTCATTTAGCTAATGAAAAGCATAGACACAATAGCCTGTGCCAGTTGTAATATTTATATTTACAACGGGGCCAGTTTATACTATGTAGATACAGAAGTTTTCTGTCGAGGGCGATTTTATCCGCGTGCGATGCATGTATTTGAAGACATTTAGGTATTTACAAAGTTCAATATGTACAGTCTTAAGGGTCTGGCAACATTTTCTTACAACTTACATTCGACTGTTCCTTTTTCCCCCATTTACAAATAATCCATGCTCTGGCAAGAGGGGTTTATGCATCTCCGTGATGCATAATTCCAAGTAAGACATGATATAGTAAGAGATCCATAAAATTCATTACGTCTAACAGACTCTATCATAAGATAGACTGGTCCTTTGACATACAGAAAATTGACCAATGGCGAAAAGTTTCGACCCAGTTCAGCCTGCGGGCACTGTGCAGACTGACCTGGGTCGATACTTTTCACAGATGCAGTAAGCCCCTTTTTCACAGAGCGTGGTCCATATCCATGAAATATAAGTATTATACCACAGCAAACAAAAGAGATAAGGGTAAAGAAGGTAAAGGTGTAATGAAGGAAAGTAAACAAGAAGGGGTAAGTATATTATTGCCAAACTTATAATTAATATAAAATAGAACAGTGAGAGATAGGAGAGGTTCGAACTTTGGCAAATCTGGTTAAATGACGTGGTGTTTTGTTTCTGACATCCATTGACGAAGTATCAGGAACTATGCAAAACTTCCTGATTATTTCACAAGTCATTGAATAATAAAAACCGTTTCATACTTTCATTCTCATTTTTTTTTTTATAGCTTAGATTATCGGACCCGTATGCTCAAGAGGTGGTACTTATGAATTTTCATTCATCGACAGTACATCAAAGTATCGTCTCGTCCCAAAGCAATTGTCATCGCCTCGTTCCTCGCACGACATAATTCAATATATCAGGCAATCACTGGAAATAGCTTAGGAAATTATTTGGGTTCACAGGAGCCTTGACATCACAGCCAGATTATTATTAATTATTCATACTTTGTAATTACATTATGGATGTAATTTGGTCCTTTTCCACGATTTCTATAAGTATGAAAAGAGTAACTTATTTGATTTAGCGGACAGTGTAGGTCCAAGATCAGAGTGCACAGATTGCGCACTCTGATCATGGATCTACACTCTCCGTTATTTTCATAATATTCCTACAGAAAACAGACTTGCATTTGCGATATCTGTTTCTTTCCTGCTGCTTAAAAATATTCAAACCATTATCTAGCTGTCTAAAAGCGTAAAATAATGAATCGGTTTGTATGCCGTAGTAAAACGGAGGATGTCAATTATGATGACCTAGGGGTATATACAATTATACAATAAGTTTTTTATGTTGCGATAGATTTGGATTATAAGCAGGGCTTTAGCTTGTTGCTAGACGTAGAAAGAAGCTCGACGGAGGTAGGGAAAATGATGCACAAATCTGCCATTTTTTCCGAAAGTACACTTTAGGTCAAAGAACAGCGACGGTCAGACATTAATTCCCACCCAATGTCGAAAGCACTGTTCTTGTGGAACGGTCAACTAGATTACTGGTACACTTTCGTCGTCTTACCATTCTTTTTTTCGGCGTAGCTGAATGCGCTGGCTTTTTACCTACTTCTTGGTACTGATAAAGAATGAAAAGATGGTAATTTGTGATTGGTAAAAAACTGTGTACATGTTTATTCGGCGGGCACTTACTGGCATATTTGCTCACACATTTATGAAACCACTGTTAACAAGCGTTGCTGCTACTTATCTGTACCCAGGGGCCTTGATTCATACCATAGCAAAATAATGTAGCAGAGAATGATTCTTTTCTTGTGCTATTTGGAATTCTACAATTCGTAAGGTTTACCCAATCACCCAATACTACTTATCAACAAAATGGAAAATAGTGGGGGAAAAAGAGGCAATTGCTCGTGAGGTTACATTTCAATATTTTATTTCATAGTAAGCCTCAAAAGAGTTGCAATATTCATATTCCAGTACCTCTTACGCTGTCTATCTTTTCTAAAGACATTTCTTGTTATTCTTTACCCTTTCCTATATATATATGTATGAAAAACATCACATGGGAACAGAATGTAACATTTATTGCCAACCGGTTTCGCTTTCAGCTCATCAGGGCCACATGTTGCCCTGATGAGCTGAAAGCGAAACCGGTTGGCAATAAATGTTATAGTCTATGTTCCCATGTGATGTTTTTCTTGTTTATTATGTAATCTCCTTGAACCGGCACTATATATATATATATATAACCTATGCTCTAGGAAAAGGGAGATTAATGCATCTGCGAAAAGTATCGGCCCAGATCAGGCCTGCGCATTTCGCACAGGCTGACCTGGACCGAAACATGTTGCTATCGATCAATTTTCTGTATGTCCAGGAACCAGTCTACCTTATGATACCGTCGGTTGATAGACATAATGAATTTCATGGATCCCTAACTATGTGATGTCTTGCTTGGTATGATGCATCACGGAGATGCATTAAGCTCCCCTGTGCCAGAGCATGGCTCATTTATGTTTTTAGTTTTGCTGTTTCATTGTACTGAACGTCTGTATAGCTTTTCTTCAGTGCTGGTATTTATGAATACCGTTCTATAGTGCATTCTTAGTGGTATGCACTTTCTGATCGGCTTCACTAATTGGTTTAGCCAACCGGAAATTGCGTTTCCATTGAAAGTTTAGAAAATTCTCGAGAATTACAATAAGAATGTTATTAGAAAAGTTGGTGAAAGACGCAAACTCTGGATGCCCGCGATAAAATGTTGAAAATTATGACCTCTTGAAAATAGACATCTTTTTTTTTTCTTTCGTTATGAATTTTTATTTTGAAGATCTTACTTCTCCACCAAAGCACTTGATGGGGTTTTCAGTGACCACATAGGTATAAGCCACACTGTGAAAAGGGGGCTTAATGCATCTGCAAAACGTATCGACTTGGTCACCCTGCGCAGTCCGCGCAGGCTGCCCAAGTCGAAACTTTTTTGCTTTTGGTAAATTATCTGCAGGTCAAAGGACCAGTGAACTTATGATATAGCCGGTTGTTATACTAAATAGATTTCATGGATCCATAATACTGTGATTACTTGCTCGGTATCACGTCTCACGGAGATGCATTTAATCCCTTTTTTCCAGGAGCATGGGTCATATGTTTTCTGAAGTTCTCTGAAGTTCTGTGACTGCTTTCCAAAATCAGGGCCTGTATTTGGCAATCAGTCAAAAAAGCATTCTTAGTCTTATTTTACATTCAGAAAGTAACGCAATTTCTGATTGGCTAAACCATTTGGTTAAACCATTCAGAAATTACGTTCCTTTAAAATCTAAAAAGTTCATGAGAATTCGACTAAGAATTTTAAGCAATGCTTGGTTATTTCTTTATTTTTAGCATGCCAGTACAACCAAAGTGTACTTAGCACGTGACATTCAAAGAGAAATGAACACGTGACTTATATCTCTGTATGTTTAATTATATGCGGGCTAGTACATTACAAATCTCGTATTACAAATCATTAGCGTTATGAAACTTGAACTTCACCACAGCCCGGGTAATGACTCGCAGAGCAACTTTCATTAAAACCAAATATAGCTTGACTTTGACCTAAAAAATTGTATAAAAGTATATTGCTAATTGGTAAGGAAAATTTAAAAGGTCGTTCCTACTTACTTTGAGTTGGGAGGAAAAAAAAAAAAACGAAATTACCACATTAGATATTTGCCCATCGTTAAGATTCGAACTCAGTGGCCGTAGAAGTCATAGTCCAACAATTATACATCGTGAGCTCTCCGCGCATGTAAAGATTTGATGAATATGTTTAACCCTTTACCACACAATGACGACATTTAACGATCTTGAAGAAGAAGACTTTTGAAAACATTGTGGGAAAAGGAGAAATGCTGGTAACCAACATTTTCTTCCTTTTCCCACAATGTTTTCTACCCTACAAAAGACAACTCCGTAACTTTAGCCACTTTTTATTCGGCCTCTGTATATGCTTTGAGTTTGGAAAAGTCTAAAATTTTGTCGTGTGGTAAAGGGTTGCGTGTATTCATATCTCTGGCTGCTCCATGACGAGCGAGAAAAAAATATAAATTGTATACTTACTTTATGTGATAATACTCATGTTTTCTACACATGTTTCTGTCTATATCTTAGTTAAACTGACAATCACATGATCCTAAACATGGCGGCGCCCATGTAAATCGCTCTGCAACGACATGAACAACCAGTGTAAAGTTATTCACATCTATCGATCTGTCGATGAAAGCTCCCAACGGAATTGATAAACTACGCTAAAAATTGAATGTACAAACTGTTTGCTGATGGAAATATTCTTAAACAGATACCGGAAAAATGACTCATGTTTTCTTTTTAACAGGATCCTTAAAATTCTAATAACGATAAAACTGTGTACTTCCGGCGAAGAAATGTACCCTGTAGGTGCATATCAAGCTACGTGATACAGCCGAGGGACATGATCACCGGATCATCCGAGATTTGCCGAATGGCGATGTAAGTAAGCTCGCTTATCAACAAATCGAGAAATATAATCCATATCATACATATTAATTACTGTCAGCAAAAACTGGGGAAAATGTACACAATAAACTTAAATCAACGATAACTTTGACGTCTCCAGGGTGCAGTAAAGAAACCCATCTATTGCTTACCTTAGCATTGACATTTTACCAGACGACAAAAAAAGAAAGTTGTCTAATTTGGAAGAATTTGCAGACGACAGAGTACGTATGGCGTTATCGATGGTATATGTCTTTGAAAGGGAAGAAAACGTGAGAAAAGGAGAAAATGCTGGTTACAGACATTGACTCTTTTTTTCAACAATCTTTTCTAAAGCCTTCTCTCTCGGATTCGTTGTAACACGGGATTGTTGTGTAAGGTTTAATAGTGCTCAAAAGTAATAAATTCACGGACAGTTCATACAGGATGAAATATCTAAATAGATATCGAACTTCTCAAAGCTACGGATCAATATTAACCCTTAGGCTGCTAAGCTCGACTCACTGACCTTTTGCGGACAATGTAGAACAAGATCAGACTGCACAGAACGTGCAGTCTGATCTTGGATCTACAATGTCCAATAAGGAGATTATTTATTCTCCAAAGAATAACTTTGAAATAGCTGAATTCAGGCTTTTAATATCGGCTTAAAAGTTTCTTGTAAATTATTTACCAGGATAAGTGTCGATTTCGTCACCGGAAGAAAATAGGTATTCGAATCTTAAAATATCTCGATTCGCTCGTGCTTACACCGTATTCAACAAAATTACGGTGAGAAGTGCACTGTCTTACATATTTCTGATGTATTTTAATAGAGCTACGCATTGTATTCTTCCCGAGAAACGAATGCTTTCTTTTATCAACAGAGTCGAAAATAATTATGTTCTGCTATGATGATGGAATAGATCTGTCTTTCATTCATTAATTACTGCCCATTTGATGACAAGTTTTGTCGGTTATTCAATTTAACAAAAGAAAATAACCGTTTTTTTTTTTTTAAATTAATATTTCTAGAACAAAGTTTGTTATAAATTTACTGTAATGTATCTCGACGTTTCTGCACAGGGTTTACTTCCGGTTAGTTTGTATAATGACTTAAATATAGCAGGCTGATGACTGCTTTTCGCCAGCTTATCCAAAAACCTTGATGTAGTTTAAACACTTGCTCTGGCAAAAGGTGGCTTAATTCACCTTCATTATACATTATACTAGGCAAATCATCGAATAATTATGGATCCATAATAGCTTTTTGTGTAACAACCGACTATATCATAAGGTAGGTTTGTCCTTTTATACCTTCTGTTTTAACCTATATCCAATCTTCTTGGCAATCACAATGGGATACTGATATTTTTAATAAGTTACGTTCAGTTAAACAGGTCAAAGGCGAATGGTACCCTGCTTACAGGTCCATTCGCCGAGAGGAGGTAATAGTTGTCCGCTGCAAATTGGCCACACACATTTAACACATTCTTGGCTGTTAACACGTGACGAGGCACCAGAGTGCATTCCCTGCAATGCGCCCTTTTCAGTTGAACACATTTTTCTTGACTGTGTGGATTTTCATCCAATTTGTTCCAAACACTTCAGTGTTGACAGTATGAGAGCTCTCTTTGATACTGTCAGCATCGAGACTATTATTGCCTTCTTTTTAACCCTTTACCAGACGACAAAATTTTAGCCTTGTCCAAATTGAAAGCATTTGCAGACGACAATTTCAATGTGGCTCAAATGGTGCAACTTTTCTTTGATAGGGTAGAAAACATTGCGGGAAAAGGAGAAAATGCTGGTTACCAGCATTTTCTCCTTTTCCCACAATGTTTTCAAAAGGCTTCTTTTCCAGGGGCGTCAAAAGGCGTCATTGTGCAGTAAAGGGTTAAAAAAAGGGGACTGGACTCTATACAAAACTGTGATACTTTTTTAAAAACTTTTTCTTCCTTAATTCGGACTATTTTGTTCTTATCACTTTATATCTAGCTTATTTTACTTCCATTACAGAATCATTTCATGACACATCTTTCATCATACATTCATTACTCATATTTTTAAGTTCTATTTATGTCAATTCATCTCTTTAATATTTTATCTTACATGATGAGTGACCTTAGATATACATGAAGATAATGAGATGTGCTGGTATTTGCTAGGGATCCAGATTAAGATCTTGTATTACAAGATCTGTCTGTTTGAAAATCTGATGTGGATACAGTAAACAATAATTATTAATCATACATTCAAATGGATCAATTTCATAAAATAAAGATAAATTCCAGCAAAACTGTCACCAGTGACGGATCAAGGCATACCAGAAAGGTTGTCGATCTAATCAGGGACATTGCTTTTCTCAAGAAGGTTAGACCATAAGTTATACAAAACTGTGATATTGTTTTACAACCTTTATTCCTATTCAGACCTTTTTTATTCTATCACTATATATCTTTTATATTTCCATTACAGAATCATTTCATGACACATTTTTCATCATATACTCATTACTTACATTTTTACAAATTATTTTTTCCTTTCATTACCTTTTCTATTTGCGCGCTAAATGACCCTAGATGTCGGTGCGCCATAAAACACCATATATTCATTCATTCATTCATTCATTCATATATTGTCCTTTGACATACAGAAAACTGACGAATAGCAAAAGGTTTCGGTCCAGGTCAGCCTGCGGAAAGCGCAGGCTGACCTGGGTCGATACTTTTTGCAGATGCATTAAGTCTCCTTTTCACAAAGCATGGCTCATATTGCCATATACCTATACATGTTTACATAGGAAATACATACAACAAAGTTGGGTACAGAGAACGATACATGTACCTTGGCAAAGGGGCCTGGCCACAAGTTCTCACAACTTAGGTATGGTCATTCCCCTTCCCCAGTTACATGTTTAAGAAATAAACAAGTTCTGAGTAGTCTGATCATTAATTAAAAAAAAAACCTGACCCCCCTTCCACCACTACCACCACTGAGTAAAAATACGATAAGTTGATATGAGCGTGCTGAAGGTGACGTGACAGTTATAAATCGACAACCTTAACAGACGATAATACCAGGCAAAACGGCTTAAAGCGATTAAGATTTTATCTCCAATGCAAGAATGGTTCAAAGAAAACCTGGCATGCATATTGATTGGACTTTGAGATTGTTATCGAACGATGCTAAGTTTACTTTGAACAATCTTTTCAATGTAACTTTGATGTGTCTTGAGTTCCACTAATTACCATTATCTAAAAACCCACTGGACAAAGTTAAAGTTTTTAACCATTAACCTTCTACATAAGTGAAATGAAACTATCGAGCTGGTAGTAAAAAATCCAAATTTTGCTATTTCATAGGGTTTTTGATATTTCCTTATCGGACAGTGGAGATCCAAGATCAGACTGCACGTTCTGTGCAGTCTGATCTTGACTATACTGCCCGCAAAAGGTCTTTGAGTTGTACTTAGCAGCCTAGGGGTTGATCTTGAAGTCATTGATCCTTTTTCCATCAACTCTTTCTGCACAGCCCGCCCGGGTAGCTCGGTGTAGAGCGTATCTGACTCCTGACCTGGTGCTTGCGAGCTCGATACCCGGTTGAGACAAACTTTCTTTCCGGCGGTTTTTCGCCTTTCACCCCTGATACATGTAAGAAAGGTAGTCCGTCACTTGGAAAGAAAGTTGTGTCAGTACTGGTGTGAGAAAGCCGGGAAACACATGTATGCGTAGGTGCACTGACCGCCGTGATATGGCCTAAGCTGTTAAAACGGCGTTTAACTCTGATTCAATCAATCTATCTGCACTCAATTAGCTAAATGACAGGTCAAAAACCAATACCCAACGGTAATGTGTCTTGGTGTTTGGTGAAATTTCTTGTCTATTCATATCATTTTGAAAATGCGATCTCTCTTATTTGATACTAAGTTTTGGATCGGAATTGTTGCCTATTTGTAACCCTAACGCTGATGAGCGCGACTCAATGGCTTTTGCGGACAGTGTAGATCAAGATCAGACTGCACAGAACGTGCAGTCTGATCTTGCATCTACACTGTCCGATAAGGAGATAATTTTCTCCGAAAAATAACTTTAAAACAGGCAAATTCAAGTTTTAACTATCGACTTGAAAGATTATATTAAGTTAAAAAGTTAATAAGCAGGTTAAGGGTTCCGATTCCAAATTTCAAAATCAGAACCATCTGATTGGCTGAACCTTTCTTTCTCAGCCAATCAAACGGTTAGGGGAGACCGGGGCTAGTCCGGCCTCGGGGCACGTTCGGCAAATGGTTATATTTAGCATGTCGACAATGATAAAGAGCTGGGAGCTATATTGTGACGTCACTTATGACGATTCTATCTACGTCAGTACACAATGGCCGCCTTGAAGATGATAGCGTAGATTTTGGAACCGAGATCTCGTTTTCTTGCATAGTGAGTAAATTTTCCCTAGTAATTTCAGTTTTTATTTTTCTTTAAATGTGTTATTTTTCCGATTTAATTTCTATACCTTTATTACGGTAAGATAATGCCCTTTAAACTTATACATTGCTAATTCCTATTCCTGCACCCTACAAGGAGGTGTCACGTGATGTTTCTGCAAAGTCTGTCAGGGGCTAGTTCGGCCTTTTAAGTCGGG
The DNA here is from genome assembly GCA_945859785.2 of Tridacna gigas. NCBI lineage: Eukaryota > Metazoa > Mollusca > Bivalvia > Cardiida > Cardiidae > Tridacna > Tridacna gigas. The sequence continues at coordinate 72,726,794 of OX244029.2, forward strand.
GCAGGTTCGGCCCATAGCCGAACTTGCCCCACACTTACACTACGTATTGGCCATTGCGTTTTTTTTCTTTTTTTTTTACTAGATATTACTTTATTTCTCATCTTAATTTTACGTACCCGTGTATGATGTGAAGCACTTAACAAAAAGGTTCGAATAGATCTACTGTAATGCTATGTTAGGATAATTCTTTCATTTGAAAATTGTTTGTCTACTATTTTCAAACAGCCGATTAAACTTCATCCTAGGCGCAGTCATTTAACTTAATTTTCTATTTATTTCAGAATAAACATCATGGTGCGTACCTATAAGAGGAAAAGGTCCAATACAACGCCAACAGATATCTTGGAAAAAGCGCTGGACCACTACAACAGTACTTCTGATGGATACAAGAAGACAAGTCAACTGTTTGGCGTTCCACGTTCGACCCTACAAGACTACGTGAAAAAATTCAACAAGTTACCGGTGTCAGATAGATCCACTTCAAATATTACATTCGGATACCAAAGACCGAGACAGGTCTTTTCAGATGAGCAAGAATCTTGGGACATATTTAAAACATGCGTCGACCATTTACTTTGGACTTTGTCCGAGAGAAGTTAGATTGTTAGCCTACGAATGTGCCAAACAGTTCAACATAAAAATGCCAATGTCGTGGTCAGATAAAGAAATCGCAGGGGCTGACTGGTTCTCTTCTTTCCTCAGGCGTCATTCCGACCTTGCTTTAAGGACACCAGAGGCAACAAGCATCGCCAGAGCAACAGCATTCAACAGGGCTAATGTGTCTTACTTTTTTACAAAACTAGCTGAAGTAATGGACAAACACAAGTTCGACGCATGTAACATTTGGAATGTGGATGAGACAGGAGTCGTGACGGTGGTGAAACCGAAAAAAGTCGTCGCGGGTACAGGTGTCAAGCAAATAGGATCGTTGACATCGTCTGAGAGAAGACAACTTGTTACTCTATGTGTCGCAGTATCAGCAAGTGGTAACAGCGTTCCACCATTCCTTGTTTATCCACGCGTCAACTTCAGAGATCACTTTCTGAATGGAGCACCTGCTGGTTCAAAGGGAACAGCTCATCCGTCTGGGTGGATGACAGCAGACAATTTTATCCAGTTTCTGAAACACTTTGTTCAACATGTTAAATCAACAAAAGATAAGCCAGTGCTGATTTTGCTGGATAACCATGACTCTCATCTTTCTATAGATGCAATTGACTATGCCAAGGAGCACGGTATAGTCATGTTATCGTTTCCACCGCACTGCTCTCATCGTATACAGCCACACGTAAGATTTTATCCGGAAACAGGAAACGCAGAAAGACCTGTATCCTCACCGATACCCCGGAAAAAGAAGCTCTAAGACAAAAGCAAGAAAAACGTAAATCTAAGTTTAAAAGTACACGAAGTCCGACACAGCATACAGCAAAGAAAACAAGCGTGAAGTCTAAATCCAAAAGAACAAAACAACAGTTAAGCAAACCCAAAAGCATTTTAAAGACTAAATCGACCCCAAAACAAGACGTAAACTCAGACAGTGAAGACGAATATTTCTGTTTAGTATGCCTTGATAACTGGTACAACAGTAAGCCCAACGAAAAGTGGATTCAGTGCACTGAATGTAAAATGTGGGCACATGACGAGTGTGCAGACACGAGACGAATGTTGTTTTACAAGTGCGAAAACTGCAATTCCGACATAGATTAGAGAAAAATGAAGATGGTACCCATCAAACATGTTTGATCTGTCTTATACCTGATACGTCGACCTGACGTACCAGACATAGGCCCGATATCGAACCGATATAACATATTTGTCGGCTATTTTTGTGTTAAAGGGTTTTGTTTTCTAACATTCAGGTATTCAGACTTTGAGAAAAGTTCAGTTTTAGTTACAGAATTAAAACTACATGATAGCTGGGTTATATATTTATACTACTTTTCCTCCCTACAGGTTAGCTCTGTGAAATACATAACGCTCACCCTGCTGAATTACTAACACGAAACTTTTGAGTTGATAGTAAATGCCCAAATTTTGCTATTTTAAAGATATTTTTGGGAGATAGATATCGCGCACAGTGTAGATCCAGGATCAGACTGCACATTCTGTGCAGTCTGGTCCTGATCTACACTGTTCGCCAAGGTCAGTTTGTCGCGAATAGCAGCCTAAGAGTTAATACTTCAGGACAGTTTCCAGGAGCCGAACTTGCCCCGTGGGATGGCCGAACTTGCCCCTTTGCGGGGCAAGTTCGGCCATCATGACCAGATCTCTTTGACTAAGAAATACCCTTAATCGGAAAGAGACATGAGAAGGCTCATACCTGGGCTAATACGGCTCCATTGTGCCTTACTTAGATATATAGTTTTCGGAGACCTAGCTGTAATAGTCATTCCAAAATTGAATGTTTTCTAAAATGGGGCCGTACTAGCCCCGGTCTCCCCTACTTTTCGTACTGCTATAATTAGAAGACCTTTTAAAAGCGGTAACAGATTTAGGGATTTGACATGCTAACCTTTCCAGAGTAAAGGCTGCAAACAGTATAGATCAAGATTAACTGCACAGAACGTGTAGTCAGATTTTGGATCAGTATCTTCCCTTTGTTTAGTCCAGCCTACTTGATAAAAAGCTTTCAGTTTCAATAAATTATATTCACATCCGAAAAAGGTCAGATTTATATGAGAAATGCTCTGTAAAAGGGGGGCTTAACGCATCTGCGAAAAGTATCGACTCAGGTCAGCCTGCACAGTCCGTGCAGGCTGACCTGGGTCGAAACTTTTCGCTATCGGTCAATTTTGCGTATGTCAAAGGACCATTCTACCTCATGATTAAGTCGGTTGTTAAGAAAGACTGGCCATTATGGATCCATAATTGTGTGATGGCTTGATAGGAAGAATGCATCGCGGAGATGCATTAAACCCCCTTTAGCCAGAACATGGTTCATATATATATTTGCCATTGAAGGAGTTAATAGTGCTATGACAGATTTCCCGGTTGGTTATCGTCGCCAACGGTTGCCTATATGGGCTAGGTCCCCAGAGTATGGAAAGCCTTAACTGTCTTATACGCACTAAATTCATGTTGTCGTGTCAAAACAGCAATATATCAAGCCAAGTTATCAATATATTGAGTACAACTCAATATATTGATAACTTGGCTTGATATATTGCTGTTTTGACACGACAACATGAATCTAGTGCATATAAGACAGTCAAGGCTTTCCATAAGAACCCATCCTATGGTATGCCTGGTTCTTTAACGTGCTGAGTCACTCTCTTGCACTACGGATCATTCCCATTCACCTCTGTAGTTGGCTCAGAAAGTAGTCCGTCATCACGTGATATTTTCGTCACATGACCATAACTCAAAATGGCTACACAAACGCCGGTGAAAGAAAGATCAGTCGATTGTTTTATGTGCTGTTCAAACAGCATACGGCCAATCAGACTTAGTGGTAGGAAATGTGAAAAAGAGGGATTTTCTGAAAAGCTTAAATGTCTTTAAATGGACGATAACTTGTTTTTTAATTTTGTTTAAATTGTCATCGTTCATGGGCGCAGCCATTTTTTTTTACAATTGGCGTAAGATTCTGATCAGTAAAGAAGCTTGAAAAAATAGTTCCATTGCATACAGGTAAATTCATCAGTTTGAATGCACCTATAATGTATCCGGAATCATATTTCCTTTGTCTACTTAATTATGTTACACATGAAACAGTTAAACAGTAACAAAACATGTTTTCCTCGGTTTGACAAGATTCTTGTCATTTAGCCCGTTGCAGAGATGTATGGTGAGAGTAACGAACGACAACTGTGCTCGGAGATTGGTGCTGAGTGTGTAGCGCCGTCATATAGGACCTTGGTTAAACATCTCATTCGATAGACTGTTACTTATTTTCAGTTGGCCAGCAGTGGGGCTCGAACCAACGCCCTCAAATGACCAAAGATTTATCGCTTACAAGTCTTAAGGTCTACCTTTTTAGCTATTCAGGCTAACTAGAGAAGCCATATAACCTAAGTACGTATCTACTTCCAAATTCATTGCCACTTTGTGCCGATCAAAATTATTACCACAACACTAAGCCATTAGAAAAGGGAGAGAATAGCGTGGTAAAGAAAAAAGACGAAAACCACACGAGCACTTAGGACAATAAAGAGTTGTTTGTCATAAGTTATTAATTCTCCTACAGGCTAACACCACAGGAATTGTGAGGACTGTACCACACGATGTTGGCTAAGGAATAAAGACGCTTCCAAGAGAGAAACTGAAAACCACATGAGCACTTAGGACAAAAAAGTTGTTTGTCATAAGTTACTAATTCTCCTACAGGCTTACACCACACTCCTAAATCCTAAAAGTCTGCCAAATTTTATTGCTAAAAAATCCGGAACATTTTTTGTAAGGGCCGCTATAATTGGTTACAAAAATATTCCTGAAGTTTGCTGGTAATTTCTAATAACACTGCAATGTGCCACTTTATTTTCTGCTTGTGTACAGAATTACTGCAATCATGTAATTATAAGCGAACACGGCGCAAGCAAAAAGGATCTCAAATGAATGCAAATTAGATTTTGTACGTTGTCAAGTAGGCCATTGGAAATAGCGGGAACGTATTAGCGGGATTTGCCGTTAATCAGATCGCATTCTGAAGCTCTAGAGACGTTGTTTGAATATGAATCGAGCTTTCATTATAAGTGCAACACAATAGCGATTTGCCAAACAACACGAGTATCAAAAATACATTGTTCACTGCATTCTGAACTTTTCCATGACCAAATTTTACCACGCTTTCAATGGTTATTTCATGTTGGGAGATCTTCAAGTCATATCAGTCATATAGAGAAAGCATTGTGATTGGTTGTCACATGGTAAATCTCTAACAAAGCCGCTTTCACGTTTATGTGATTTTATGTGATCTTATGCCTAGTAAAGATGCACACATTTACTTACTTTATTAAAAATACTTATTTAAGTGAATTTACTTATATTGTCATGTGAGCGCATTTACTTATGTAGCATAGATCTACTCATTGAGTAATTTTGGGTAAGTAACAGCATATCCCTTCCCCAAAGCGATGCTCATATATGGCGTGCAACACGCGAAAAGGGACCTTCGGACATATGCGTAAAAGTGTGTCGTCCCAGATCAGCCTGTGCAGTCTGTGACTAATCCGAGACTACACTTCCAGTTTTTGTGCGATTTTCTGTTTCACGAAAGTCTACTGTATGAAAAAATTTACATAGTCGTAAAGTGTTGTCCCGGATAAGCCTGCGCAGGCTAATCTGGAACAACACTTTACGCAAATGTCCGAAGGTCCCTTTTCGTGTGTTGCACGCCATATAATATATTGTTGGATGAATACTAAACATCTGTACATGTATGTCTGTTTTGAAAACACAACAAACTGGCATATTATATAACAAGCGTGAATGCTTATGTGTATTCTATTAGCATTTGAACACAAATTATATACATATTTATGTACACGTGTACATTTCTATGTACTTAAAGTAGCAAAACACATACGACCCATGCTCCGCGAAAAGGAGGCTTAATGCATTTGCGAAAAGTATCAACCAGATCAGCCTGCGCGGATATGGCCTTAACTACGGAATCCTGTTTCCGCCATCCACTTTTCGACCTACGAGGAACTCGAAAAGTAGAAATTAGGCACACTAACTTCCACTTTTCTAGCAAAAAAGTTACCTCGAAAAGTCGAAAAGTTGAAGTTTTTGACCTGACAATTGTCAAAAAACTTTCGACTTTTCGACCTCACGTTTGTCTAGAAAAGTAGAAATTAGGAAGTACTAACTTCAACTTTTCGCGTTAAACTGCTAGGTCGAAAAGTAGAAAAGTGGAAGTTTTTCACATGACAATTGTCAATAAAACTTCCACTTTTCGACCTAGAAAAGTCGAAAAGTCGAAATTAGCCGATTAAAACTTCCACTTTTCTAGTTAGGACTGATTATCACGGGATGTTTGTTTATCAGCACCGAATAATGTTGGAGCCGGTGTAGGGGTAAAAATAAACTGGTACCCGTTGTATCTCCCGTAGCCGTCCGATAGACCATAAAATAAAGATCGATAACAGGCTGCCAGTTTAGGGTAAAAATTCCTGTGTCACCGCTCCAGCGGCCAATTTATCCTACGAAAAATTAGTCCTAACTAGAAAAGTGGAAGTTTTAATCGGCTAATTTCGACTTTTCGACTTTTCGACTTTTCTAGGACGAAAAGTGGAAGTTTTATTGACAATTGTCATGTGAAAAACTTCCACTTTTCTACTTTTCGACCTAGCAGTTTAACGCGAAAAGTTGAAGTTAGTACTTCCTAATTTCTACTTTTCTAGACAAACGTGAGGTCGAAAAGTTGAAAGTTTTTTGACAATTGTCAGGTCAAAAACTTCAACTTTTCGACTTTTCGAGGTAACTTTTTTTTGCTAGAAAAGTGGAAGTTAGTGTGCCTAATTTCTACTTTTCGAGTTCCTCGTAGGTCGAAAAGTGGATGGCGGAAACAAGATTCCGTACTTAACTTTTCGCTATTGGTCAAGTTTCTGAATATAAAAGGAGCAGTCTACCTCTTGATTCAGTCGGTTGTTGGACAAAATGGACTTTATGGATCCATAATACTGTGATGACTTGCTAGGTATCATGAATCGCGGAATGCATTAAGCCCCCTTTTGCCAGAGCATGTTTCATACTTAATTAAACATCATGCATTTAAATAGGGCCTTATTTATTACAATAGTACCCGTGAAGCACGGAAAGAAATACGTGAGCCGTATGTGCTGTACATAAACGGCTGGGTGTAAACACCATTCAAGGTAAAATGTGATTCACAGAAACACCAGAGGAGCTTTGTGAGAGATTCACAATGCGACGACCAAAGAAAATGAGCCATGTCCTGTAAAAAGGGGACTTAGTGCATCTGCAAAAAGTATCGACCCAGGTCAGCCTCCTCAGTTCGCACAGCCTGACTTGGGCCGAAACTTTTTGCTATAGGTCGATTTCCTGCATGTCAAAAGACCAGTTTACCTCATGATTCAGTCAGACGTAAGACAAAACAGACTGAACTGATCCACAATTATGCGATGTCTTGCTAGGTATCATGCATCTTGGAGATGAACTGTGCCCGTGAAGCCCGTAAAGAAATAAAAGAGCCGTCGCAGTGATATGACTACAATGCTGTAAAAGGCTGGAGGTAAACACCATTCAAAGTAAAATGAGATGCACAGACACACTAGATGAGCTTTGTAAGAGATTCACAATGCGACAACCAAAGAATATGGTTTAGATTTATCGGAAGTATATCAATGGTTCTTACCCAGACAGAACTGGTTATTTTCTCGTCTGGACATTTGAGGAGCTGTCCTATCTAATTCACATCAAATCCATGTTTTCGTTTTTGCACGCTATACAGGATAATGTTTGTGTAAGCGGCTAACCCTGTTCTATACAAATACGCCGACACATTTATATAACAATATTGCTGGAAAAGCTGCAATTGCTTGTAACAAGCACTATCTCATTTTCATTGACGTTTTTGATGCAGTCGAAAAATAAGCATTACTTTGCTTTCTTTCAAATATGTTTCCTTTGAATAATTCCTAAAAAGGACCTTCTTGCTGATGAGTAACAGCGAATTTAACCCTCCAAGTTATGAAAAAAAAAAAAAGTTCCGGCTTGCAACTGTGCTGTTGCTCTCGCTAGCATGTTATATTTCATGATACCTATACTGATTGATCACGTGTTGCGTTACCGTGTTTTTCATTCAGATACAAAGCAATTTAAATCTTTATTACACGAAAAAATATTATACAGACTCGCCCACTTTGAAAACATTTATTGACGACCAAATTAATTTCGCTCAATCGATGGGTTTTGGCTTTGAAAGAGTAGGACACATATATCGGAAAAAGGGGAATGCCGGTTACCATTATTTCCTTGTTTTCCCTCAAAATGAATTTTTAACTATTTCTTTGGGGGCTAAAAACACAGGCTCCTTTCGTACAGGGTTAAATGATCACAGTGCCCTAGATATACCCACAATGATCCCTAAAAGCAAGGCAATTTATTATAACACGCTAAAGCTCGGTTTCCTATCCAGTTTCCATATCATTAACCCCCTCGGTTCAGTAGGCAAATAACGTACAGTAGGTTCGTATCCACCAACCATTCTTTAAAAAAGTTCTCAGTCTTATTCTCCAGAATTTTCTAAATCTGAAAGTAACACAACTTCTGATTGGCTGAAACATTTGGTTTAGCCAATCAGAAGATGTGTTTCTCTCAAATTTTAAAAATCTTGGATAATAAAACAAAGAATGCTCTTAAGAATGGTTGGCGAATACGGACCCTGCTTGCTTTTGGATCCATATCATCCGCTCTTCTTCCAATCTCTTTTGGGTCACCCGAGCAAATTCTTACTATGTCGCTTCTTGAGTTGGGCTGTAAGGCAATGAGATGGCAAAACCAATTAGTAAGTTGTTTATCTTTTACTATGTCTCATTAACTCGGTGAAAAGAAGCAAAAGGTCAAAGTTTGAGTCTGTATATTTTTCTTTTTCTTTCTTGAGGCAAAGGAACATATTGATTTTGTACCATACTGCCCCGGTGGCAAAACATCGCAAACAAATAAGATTTATGATTAAATTGTTGGTTCTGTTCTTTATCAGAAATATGAATCCACATTCATACATTGTCAACCGACGTCAAAATAAATGTGATATTGAAATAATTCCCCGTTTACGAAGTACTGCCCTAGCCACAGTGGTACATGACATTGCTATACCGCTTTGACTTTATTCTAGAAAATCAAATCTGTATTAAAAATCTACATGCGAGAATGAACAATCCTCGCGATGTTATTGCGATAACTGTCGCGATGACGCCATGCTACAAAAACCTGTTTAAATATACGCGAGAATGAACAACCCTCGCGACGATATGGTGTTAATTATTGTGTCGTCGCCATAGTAGAAAACATAATATGAGCCATCCTCTGGCAAAAGGGGGCTTAGTGCATCTCCAAGCAAGTCATATCACAGTTATGGATCCATAAAATTCATTTTGTGAAACAGTCGACTTAATCCAGAGACATGCAGAAAGAACAATACAAAAAACAAAAAGTTTAGACCCGTGTCCGCGCAGGCTGACATGGGTCGATACTTTTTTGCAGATGTATTAAGCCCCCTTTTCACAGAGCATGGTTTATACAGATCTACACGCTAAAATTAATGACGCTCGCTGGGAAACTGCGATAACTATCGCGTTGTTGCCACTCTGGAGAACCTATAGAAATTTACTTGCGAGAATTAACAATCCTCGCGATCTTGTTGGGATAACTATCACGTTGTCGCCATGCCAGAAAACCTACTCCACATCTACACGTGAAAACGACGAACCTTCCTGAGGACAACGCGATATCCTTTGTTTTGTCGCCATTGTAGACAATATGAGCCATGCCCTGTGGAAGGGGAGGGGAGGCTAATGCATCTGCGAAAAGTATCGAACCAGGTCAGCCTGAGCAGTCCGCGAAAGTTGACCTGAACCGAAACTTTAAGCTATTTCTCAATTTTCTATATGTCCAAGGACCAGTCTACCTCATGTTTAAGTCGGTTTAAAAATGGCTATTATGGATCAATAATCATGTAATGGCTTGATCGGTAAAATGCATCATTGAGATGCATTATGACCCCTTTTGCCAGAGCATGGCTCATACATGAAACTACATGCTAGAATAAACAACGCTCGCGAGGTTATCGCGATAACTTTCCCGTTATCGCCATTCTAGAAACAGAATTTCCGGTACATTTTCGGCGTACCTAAATGAGCAGGCTTTTTTGACAAATGAATAAACAGAAATTTGCAGAAATTTGTGATTGGTAAAAAACGTAGCCATGTTTATTATAAGGGCCCCTGCCTACGGGCAAATTTACGCCGTGAATCTTTTTTTAAGATATTTCTTGTTTTGCTTTTCCGATTTTTCTACGATCTTCAAAGCAACGGCGATTTCTATTTTCAAAACGATATTGAATTTGCAACGAAATTTTACCAGAGATCATAATTTACTTCCACCCTCTGAAATCTCAAAACATCTCGAAGGAACAACGTTGTCAATATTATTTGAACATAGGAGACATTAAACAGGATAACGTTACAGCTTGTCTAATTAAATTACTGAACTAGAAACAAAACGAGGAAGAAAATCCATATCTTCAAAGAATCTAAGACCATCACTTTCTTTACCCGTTATCTCTAGGAATACATTTTTAGCTGACGAAATGGGTTTTTAAATAAGAAAAGAAAAACCTTGTAAAATATAAAGGAGAGGCGCCCTGGAAAAATGGGGTTTTAAAACATCTTCGAAATGCATCGTGTAGCAAGCAAGTTGTCGCGTACTATGACTTTGTCTTAACCTGAAAACCGGCTGAATCATGGGGGTAGAACGGTCCCCGTGACTCGCAAAAAGCTTACCATGTACCAGTCGAAAAAAGTGTCGACCATGTCAGCCTGCGCGGACTGCGCAAGCTGACATGGGTCGATACTTTTTGCAGACGCATTAAATCACCAGTTAACAGGACTGAGTCAAATAATAAATTTATTACGGTTTGATGCATGAAGAGGATTGAAAGTGAGTTTAAAATACAAATTAGATATTGGTCGTTACGAACGGTAACTGCTGTTGCAACAATGCTTTCAAAACCAGTTATTGCAACACGGAAAGTCGTCTGCAGATACAAATGTGATAATCCATCTCAAAACAGACTATTTATAGATATAAAACTAATCAGGCAAAGTGGAAATACTCTGAAAATAACAAAATATTCTCACCTTTGCGTTCAATTATATGGAAACGAGGACACGATTTTGACGAAAAAATGGACTCTCTCTCTCTCTGTTTTGAAAGAAGATGAACAAGTCCTCCATTCTAAATATAGAAAAACTATGTCTTTGTAACGAATAAAGACATGAAAAATGAGAATGATTAGAGACCTTGTTAGTAAATACTATAACGTAACAAAAAAGCTGTATCGATGTTTAGACTAACTGGTGACAGTACCTTCAACCCAAGACAAATAAAACGCTTAATTAACCCTTTCCCAGACGACAAATTTTGGACTGGTCCAAATTGAAAGAGTTTGCAGACGATAATTTTAAATTTGATGAAAATGGCAGAAAGGTCTCAAAAAGGGTAGAAAACACTGTGGGAAAAGGAGAAATTGCTCGTTACGAGCAATTTCTCCTTTTCCCACAGTGTTTTCAAAAGACTTGTACTGCAGACACGTGAAAACCAGGGCTTGTTTGGGAAAGGGTTAACACATTACCACACAGTCCAAAGTTTTAACGACCTTTAGGAGGAGAGTTTTTGAAACATTGTGAGAAAAGGAAAAAATGCTGGTAACCAGCATTTTCTCCTTTTCAAATGTGAATGATGAGAGACTTTGTTAGTAAATATTATAACGTAACAAAAAAGCTGTATCGCTGCTTTGTAATCAGTCGATGTTTAGACAAACTGGTGACAGTATCTCCAACCCAAGACAAATAAACGCTTAATTAACACTTTATCGCATAGTCCCAAGTTTTAAGGACCTTTAGGAAGAGAGTTTTTGAAACATTGTGGGAAAAGGAGAAAATGCTGGTAACCAGCATTTTCTCCTTTTCATACTATGTTTTTTACCCTTCCAAAGGCAAATTTTATATCTTCAATCATGTTAAATTTGTCGTCTGCAAATGCTTTAAATTTGGACCAGTCTGAAATTTTGTCGTTTGGTAAAGAGTTAAATAAAAACTCGTTTCTTGTTGTTTTTTGGCTTGTCTAAGATGTTAAAGATGACGCTCTTCGTTTAAAAAAACAAACGCTTTTTAACTCTTTATCGGGCGACAGAATTTGAGGCTTGTTAATATTTGTACATGTTCTTTAAATTTTGGTCTTTATCGGAATTTAATACGCTCATGAGTATACGAGTAGGTGTATTTGTTACGTGAAACAAATACTACAGTTATGCCGAGCTTTGACGACCCTGAAAGAGAATGTTGTTAAAAACGTTGTGGTAAAGGTGAAAATACTGGTCACCAGCATTTTCTCTTTTTCCCACAATGTTTTTTTTTTATACTTTCTACCCTAATGCTTTCATGTGGATGAGGCTAATCTTCTGTCGACTGGTGAGGAAATAATCTCGTTGTCGTTTCTTTTTTTTTTTTATTACATTATCATCTTTTTGTCATTCGTTCGTTGGTTCGGACGTTCGTTCTTCGATTGGTTTATTAGTACTGTGCTTCGTCCAGAATAGTGGTCGTTAACACGAGTATCATATTTGACCTATTTCTCCTTAGTTTAGTATGCTCTTACAACGATGACCTTATGTTTTGGCCATGAAAAATGCTCTTGTATGCATCCAAGGTGCTCTTGTATATATCCATGAATAATTTTATTTTATTTTCTTTCTCTCCCCCCCCCCCCCCCCCCGCATCTTTGTACGTTTTCATTTTTCACTTTCGGCAACGGCCATTACCAGTTTTTGTTGAGTTTTGGGGAGTTTTAAAAAACATATTTGTTTCATCATTTCATCTCTATGCTATTTTGTTCTCATACTTTCCGGTGTTGTAGGGGGGAAATATATATCGGTTGTGCTCTGGCGAAAAAGGGGTTAATGCAACTCTATGATACATTATACCAAGCAAGTAATCATAATAATGGCGTGCAACACACGAAAAGGGGCCTTCGGACATTTGCGTAAAGTGTTGTCTCGGATTAGCCTGCGCAGTCCGCGCAGGCTAATCCGAGACAGCACTTTACGACTACATAAGATTTTTTCATACAGTAGACATTCGTGAAACAGAAAATCGCACAAAAACGGGAAGTGTTGTTTCGGATTAGTCACAGACTGCACAGGCTGATCTGGGATGACACACTTTTACGCATATGTCCGAAGGCCCCTTTTCGTGTGTTGCACGCCATATGATACAATTATACCAAGCAAGTAAACATATGGCAGTGGATCAGTAGAATCTGTTTTGTTTAACAACCACCTGAATCAATCGTGAAGTAGAACTGTCCTTTGACAAATGCAAATTGACCAAAAGCAAAAAGTTTCGACCCAGGTCAGCCTGAGCGACTGCGCAGGCGGACCTGGGTCGACACTTTTTGCAGATGCGTTAAGCCCCCTTTTCACAGAGCATGGCTCATATATATTTCAGTATGCCCGGCTGCATCTCTTCATTTTGCAACTTTTCGGATACCGACCGCATATTTCCTAACATTATTCTTGCACTCTATCTCAAGAGTTACTTCCCGTGAAATAGAGTAAACTCCCTTCGTTTGTCGGAAATTGCCGATATAGTACGGGAAAAGTCGATCTTAAGGGTCGGAATACAGTAAGCATCATCAGGCGAGGCAACATCGGAAATTACTGGCTTCTGCGCCAATTAAAACAGGGGTCTTGATTAGATGTTCAATGTGTTACCGAATTGCATTTTGAGATCACAATCAAATAGAAACAAAACACTCACAATAGTAATAGTTGTCATTATTGGGCAATTCTTTGATTCAGCCTTTACCCTTTCACATGCTAAATAAGATAAATGAAAGTTTCCAGCCAATAGTAAAAAGTCCAAATACTGCAATTTCAAAATTATTTTTGGGGAAAATATCTACTTATCGGACGGTCTAGATCCGAGACCAAACTACACGTTCTTTGCACTCCGATCTTTATCTAAACTGTCCGCAAAAAACGCCTTGAGTCGCGCTAAGCAGCCTAAGGGTTAATCGGGCTCCTGTACTACATGAACATACATGTAATCTAGTTTGCTAATTTTACCCTTTGCCAAACAATCCCGTTTTTTCACGACCTTACGGAAGAAAGCTTTTGAAAGTATTGCGGGAAAAGGAAAAAAAATCTGGTAACCAGCATTTTTCCTTTTCTCACAATGTTTTCTATCTTTCCATGGGCAAAGTTTTATCATTTGAGCAACACTTAATTTGTTGTCTGCAAATGCTTCCATGTCTACGAAACGGCATTTAAAAATGTATGAACTGAATAAGTCTGCAATTTTAACCCTGAATTGATCTCATTTGGCAGCTAGTGGGCCTTTAAGTTAATTTGATAAAAAGAAAGTCTGTCTTTAATTCAAACATTGTATGGTTAGACGGTTTTCGTCAATTATTCATGAGATCTCTCGATTTTTCCCGGAATTTGCTATATCAGCCCTGTTTCTCAATTTCGTTGCAATTATCTACGGGCTATGTAATGCACGTATTTTGAGCATTTGCAAACATTTATACATGCATTATCTGCCACAGGGTCGAACAGTCTGTAAGTCGCTTATTCGCTTACATAAATTGTCTGTTTATCCGCATTTTGTTGAGCACTTTCATCTCCGAATATGTAATTGCGCCATGCTCTGCGAAAAGCGGGCTTAATGCACCTGTGAAAAGTGTCGACCCAGGTCAGCCTGCGCAGTCTGCGCAGGCTGACCTGGGCCGAAACTTTTCGCTATTGGTCAATGTTCTGTATGTCAAAGGACTAGTCTATCTTACGATACAGTCGGTTATTATATATAATGTATTTTATGGATCCCTAATTATATGATGACTTGCCTGGTATAATGCGTCACGGAGATACATTAAACCCCCTTTTGTCAGAACATGGCTCAAATAAAACTGACCCCCTCTTGACGACTGAAAATGCAATACCCTGAAAATCGGAAAGATTTCTTTTTTTTTATCTTACAGCTTTGACTAAACACATTCTGTGCAATCTGATATTGATCTATACCGTCCTCTGTAAGCCCCTACTTAAGCCTATGTCGCTGAAAAGGGTTAACCAAGTTTAGGATCACAAAAATAGAGTTTGTGAAGTCTGTTGGCGTTTACTGGAGTATAGAGGATTTTTTTTTCAAATAAATGTACATAGGATAAGAAAGTGTAAGACAAGATCAGATTGCTCGTTTGCGCAGGATTATCCATTCATGCTCGTACATGACATAACGAGGTAAATCCTAGATATGAGGCACGCTCTGGGAAAAGGGGACTTAACTCTTTACCAAACGACAGAATTTTAGACTGGTCCAAATTGGAAGCATTTGCAGACGACAAAATAAATGTGTCTCAAAATGTGAAATTTGTTTTGGGATGGTTAGAAAACATTGTGGGAAAAGGAGAAAATGTTGGTTACCAGCATTTGCTCCTTTTCCCACAATGTTTTCAAAAGGCCTCTTTTTTCAGGGTCGTTAAAACACGGGATTGTGTGGTGAAGGGTTAATGCATCTGCAAAAAGTATCGACCCAGGCTGACCTGGGCCGAAACTTTTCGCTATTGGTCATTTTTCTGTATGTCCTAGGACCTGTCTACCTCACGATTCAGTCGGTTGTTTAAAAAAAAAAAAAGTAAAAATTGGCTATTATGTGATGGCTTGACTGGTACAATGCATCACGGAGATGCATTAAGCCCCTTTTTTCAAGAGCGTGCTCAGGTATATTATGTCGCAGAGACAGCCTAGTTTACACGAGTGAAATGATTCTATGAGGTTCACTTCTGGTGACATCATTTTTTCAGCGTTTTTGGGCCAGTACTTTCAATACTTTTTGTCGTGCTCAATTCTACTGACTATGGAAGCTGTAATGCAATACAACTCATATAGTAATTTCTCACCTTTTAGAGCATGTTTATCTCTATTCGTATCAAACTGAAGCTTTAAATTCAAAAGAAAGTACTATTTAATCCTTTACCACACAATCCCGAGTTTTAACGACCCTGGAAGAGAAGCCCTTTGAAAACATTGTGGGAAAAGGAGAAAATGCTGGTAACCAGCATTTTCTCCTTTTCCCACAATGTTTTCTACCCTATCAAGGACAAACTTAGTCATTTGGGCCACCTTTGATTTGTCGTCTGCAAATGCTTTCAATTTGGACCAGTCTAAGATTGTGTCGTGTGGTAAAGGGTTAAACCATTAAAGAAATTCGAAGTTTGAACACGCAACATATGGGGCATAAACTCAGATTCTATAAGCACGCTCTGGTTATCGTCGTCGTCAACCTGATTGATTAGATCTGTTCCAGAAGGTCAGTATTCGTGCATTTCAACATACATACACATTTATAACGATTCCATTTTTTTCCTTATTCTTTTCATCCTTTCATATTAATTTGTTTGTTGGTTTGCATTGAATTTTGACGCCGTCATAACAGCTTCGGTCATATCACGGAGCGGTCATGTGTTTCCTGGCTTTCTCACACCAGTACTGACACAGCTTTCTTTCCAAGTCACTGACTTCTTTTCTCACATGCATCAGAGGTGAGAGGCGAAAGATCGCCGGAAAGAAAGTTTTATTTTAATCAACCCCTAAATTCTAACCAAGACATAAATAATTTATTTGATATCTTCAATATTACCACTGAAGCCTTATTTTTGAACAGGTTATAGTAAAGAAAAAGTTTTCGAGCTCACCCGACACCTAAATATCTTATAATCTTTCATACATCTGTGTGACTTACCGTAATTTCTGTCAGGTTTAGCTTAAAGTAAATGATTTTTGTCTAGGGCTTACACAACGAAACTGAAAGATATCTGTAAAATACGACAAAAGGCGCTAGCTTTGAAAGACGAAAAAAAAAAAAAGGTCTTTACCTTTGTGTCAAGAATGAGAAGTAATAAATCTATTTTGGTAGACAGAAGAGCCTGTGCATAAAGTTCTATAGTACTTTATATCATTTGCTGCGATAGGTTCGTATTTCGAAATATAACGCGGTGGTATAACCGCCCTGTCCAAAACAGAACAATTCAGTGCATAATCTTTCGGACGGCTCTCATTGATTTTAAACATTTAAGGTCATTTCCGACAACTTCAACAATAATCTAAGAGAGCGGTCTGTCGCATTAATCGTTTACGCCCATCTACCTTATTGATTTCGTGGAAAGGCAGTAAAAAGGAGACAAATTTGACACAAAGTGACGTACTGCAAGTAATGGGGGAAAACCACAGACTTCTAGACTTGTAACAGAAAGTTTAGCGGAATCACGCAAGAAATGTATGCTACATGTTGCTAAGGAGCCATGCTCTGTGGAAAAGGGGGCTTAGTGCATTTGCGAAAAGTATCGACCCATGTCAGTCTGCGCAGTCCGCGCAGACTGACATTGGCCGAAACTTTTCGCTATCTTTATATTTTGTGCGTGACAAAGGATAATTTTACCACATGATTCAGTCGGTTGTGTGTCAAAATGGATTTTATGGATCCATAATCAGGCGATGTCTTGCTTGGTATAATGCATTACGGAGATACATAGAGCCTCCTTTTGCCAGAGCACAGCTCATACGTCTTAACATGGTAACAGCGGAACGACACATACATTATGGGTCACCAGCGTTTTCTCCTGTTTACAGAATGTTTTGAACCCTCTACAAAGACTATTCCCATTATTTGATCTACATTTGATTTGTCCCCTGCATGTCAACAATACGGTGGGCGTCACATAATTTTCGTCACGGTGTAGGCACTATCACACGACAATGTTACCTATTGAATTAAAATACTAGATAGTCAGACATCGCAATGGCTCTCAGTCGCCAGATCTGCCTACTTGTATCTAAGATTGTGGGTTCGTGTACTCTTCAGGAGTACTTTACGGTTTGCTCTCACTCCGAATGAGCAGTCATGTCTTAGTAATATTGTCTTGCCAAACATCGAATAGCATATTTTCCTCCGTCAAGATCTAAACGTACGTTGCTTTAAAATATGGTAATGATGCCTTGTTATATTGCCCTAGGGTGTCCTACAAAGCAGTTATTTCAACAAGATTACACAGAAAGCATCCTCCATTCAAGACATCCGGACCCGTATTCCCCAGCTATTATTAAGAACGTTCTTAGTCTTATTTTCCAAGATCTTCTAATTTTGAAAGTAACACAAGTTCTGATTGGCTAAACCAAATGGTTTAGCCAATCAGAAGTTGTAATACTTTCAAAAGTAGAGAACTCTGGAGAATGACACTATGAACGTTCTTCAAAATGGTTGGGGAATACGAACCCGGGCACCTGTTTTGTGAATATTTTCGTATTTCTTTTTTTTTTCCAAGCCAATATACACTCAACAAACATTTTCCCATTCGATTTGACACGGTATTTCAGTCCAATTTGACCAATTTCACATGTCATCCTCTCGAAATAAATCAAGTGGCAAAAACAATTATCTGCTTGACACATTTTACGGAACTTTTTGATGGTAGAATTAATAAGAAGTATACATAAGAGCATTTGTACAAGGTAATAGTTTGACTCTTAACTCTTCACCAGACAATCCTGTGCCTTAACGACCCTACGGAAGAAAGCTTTTGAAAATATAGTGGGAAAGAGAGCAAAATGCTGGTAACCAGTATTTTTTCCTTTTCCGACAACGTTTTCTTGCCTTTTAAAGATAACTACCATCTTTTAAGTAACATTTATTAACCTGTCATCTGCAAAGGTTTTCAATTTCGGACATGTCAAGCATTTTTGTCGTTTGGTAAAGATTTAATTTTCGCTCAGGCAAATGTCAAGATGTAGTAATTCGTCAGTGCAAGGGGTCAACGTGCTTTCATAGCGCATGCTGTATTGATCGTTAGACAAGCTATGCTTTGTGAAAGGGGGCTCAATGTATCTGCGAAAAGTATCAACCCAGGTCAGCCTGTGCAGTCCGCGCAGACTGACCTGGGCCGAAACTTTTTGCTCATGGTCAATTTTAAATTAGATGCAGACGTTTCACGAAAAAAATTAAGTCTCCTATTTTACTCAAATCTACTAACGGTTCCAGGTTCTGACTTAAGCTGAGTTTGTTATTTGAGACACATTTAACTCTTTACTACGCGACAAAATTTTAGACCCATCCAAATTGAAAGCATTTGCAGACGACAATTTCAAAGTGGCTCAAATGATACAATTTTTCTTTGATGAGGTAGAAAACATTGTGGTAAAAGGAGAAAATGCTGGTTACCAGCATTTTCTCCTTTTCCCACAATGTTTTCAAAAGGTTTCTTTCGCAGGATCGTTAAAAGACGGGACTGTGTGGTAAAGAGTTAAGTAACATTAACAGACTGTAGTAACGTTCTCAAATCCCGAGTTGACACTATGTTTCAGACTTAACTAAGCAAAATAAATGGACGTAAGTCAATTAACAGACTTATGTCCATTATTCTGCTGAGTTGAGTCCGAAAGGTTGTGTCAACTCAGGGCTTGAGAATGTTAAATAAGTATGTTAATGCTACTGAATTGCGTCTAGAATAACAAACTCAGCTTCAGTTGGAAAATAAGGCTGTTTGCAGACTTGAGTAGAATAACAGACTTAAGTTTTTTGTGAAACCGGGTCCTGAAGTCTAAACCTAGGGCGACGAGGCGTTTCCATTGGCCACTCAAAATCGGCAATAACGCATTTATCACATTCTACTGAGATAACAGTAATTATTGAGCTATGTTCATCGAAAAACGGGGTTTAATGCATTTGAAAAACGGTATCGATCAATGTCAACTAGGGCAGTCTTCGTAAGCTGATCCGGTCGGAAACTTTTAGCTACTGGTAAATTTTCTGCATGTCAATGGACCAGTCTACCGCATGATTCAGTCGGTCATTAGACACAAAATATTTATGTATCCATACTTATATCATGACTTGGAAATGCATAATACCCCCCCTGCTGCCTGAGCACCGCTCATTTTCTTATCTTTTAGTCCTCTTATTACAATAAATCTATACCAAAAGTTACTACTTTCCAAATTGAAAGCATAATCTGCAAGGCAATGTCATATGGCGTGCAACATACGAAAAGAGGCCTTCCGACATATGCGTAAAAAGTGTGTCGTCCCAGATTAGCCTGTGCAGTCTGTGACTAATCCGAGACGACACTTCCCGTTTTTGTGCGATTTTCTGTTTCACGAAAGTCTACCGTATGAAAACTTCTTATGTAGTCTTAAAGTGCCGTCTCGGATTAGCCTCGGATTAGCGGGCTAATCTGGCTACACTTTACGCAAATGTCCGAAGGTCTCATTTCGCATGTTGCGGGCCATACGTGGCTCAAATAATGAGATACCGTCTATGGAAGGTTAGAAAACTTGTGAGAAAAGGTTGAAACGCTGATCAACATTATTTCATTCTTTTCCTGCAATGTTATCAAAAGCGTTATTTTCTATGGGTCGTTTTGAAAAGACTGAGATTTAGTTTTCCCCCTATATTTTAAATTTATGATCGCTTGTTGTCAATAGGTATTCAGATACAATGTTTTCTTGGAGTTTTAAGCATTGCGTTGAAATGCATTGTTAAATTGGAATCATGTTTTCTCCGCAAAAAGCAATATAGCTTTGGCGTCGGTCCATCTGTATGTCTATTAGTTTCCTCGTCCTTGTGTCCGTTCGTCCCGGCCTTCTGCTGATATAAGTTCAACGCGGTATTTTGTACTGTTTTGCCTTTCTGAAAGAGTATATAACCAGATAAGGTGGAGAGATGAGACCGAGCTCAAACGTTCTACCCAGTCTGAACTGAAACGCGTAAGCCATTGACATGTATCTCACAAACCGTTGCTTTTCCCACAATTTAACAAAAAATATCATCATCATCACTACATTCAAATGGTTATCCGTTGAACATTTTGGTCTAGGTTTGTTGGGTCTAACTTTGCTGAGGTACATACCACTATTTACAGGGCCAGTGCATGTAGGGAATATTATGAGGCTACAAGAACAGTACTTGTATCTCCTTCGTTCTTTGTTGAAACCTTTGTTGAGAGTCTTCATCGTCTTATCTGGCCTACAGCATGCCAAATGAGACCTTCGGACATTTGCGTAAAGTGTCGTCCCGGATTAGCCTGCGCAGTCCGCGCAGGCTAATCCGAGACGGCACTTTAAGACTACATAAGATTTTTTCATACAGTAGACTATAGTGAAACAGAAAATCGCACAAAAACGGGAAATGTCTTCTCGGATTAGTCACAGACTGCACAGGCTGATCTGGGACGACACACTTTTACGCATATATCCGAAGGCCCCTTTTTGTGTGTTGCACTCCATTTATAGGTCTCACATCAAATGTTTATAGTAAAGAAACAAAAGTTTCCAGAATTTGATGCCTCTCACTTAACTGAACCTCTGTCCAGTTATAGCCTGTGTAATATAGGGGTAGACATTTTGAGTAATAGCCGAACTTTTCAAAGCACAAAATAATCAACTTACCTATAGTTGAAACAACCGTGCCAACGAAGTAGAAGGAGCCCGGGAAGTCCCACCTTGGTCTCTTGTTGCCCACGAATCCTGCAGCTTCGGCGACAGAATGCTTATTTAACAAGTATTCCACGTCCTTTTTATCCACTGTCGGGTATTTATCGTAGAAACTCTGTAGTGTTAAGTTATACATTCGCTTTTCGTTTTCTTCGTTCTCCCTCTCCAAAAACATGAACACTGAAGCGCCAACGAGCATGTAGAACACCATGATGACAGCTAGAAGAACAAATCTGGCATTATCCTCTCCGAAATGTAGGGTGGCACAGCATCCTTTGTGTGTCCTGGCCATCACTACATAACTAATCCAGGTCTCAAGTTCGTTCCCATACCGCGGAACCGAACCAATGCTTTTTCACATGCACAGGAATTTAATCCAATGTACTTCTACTTGAAAACACTACGGACAAGATTACTATCATAAAAACGTGCTGCCTTTCGCTTGTAAATTGTCAAATGAAATAATCCTGAAAGCTCTGTTCTAATGAATTGCAACCTTTGGTTTCATTATATAGAACAAAACATTCTGATATTATCAAGGCTTTTGGTCCTCAATTTTAATCATTTTGATGCCTTTGTTTGCGTTTCCGGTGCCTTTAATTAATTTGCTTCTGTAACTAGGGATTTATTTATAGTCCATGTAAATTGCATTTAGGTCTGCTCTCATTTCATAGCGAGCGCTGATTAATTATGCCCCCTTGGTCACATCATTCGATTATGTCCACGATATTAATTATAGAACTTGTGACTCGCAGAGTCTCTCTAAGCTTTATTAATGCATCCAATTATTGGTATGTTGATATACAGGATTGACGTAACACTTGTTCCACTTCAACATCACATAATAAACAGGTTTCTGGTTCCATTGTTAATCTGAAAGATAACAAAGAAGGATTGTTTGTTTTTCTGTTTAACGCCGTTTTTGACGACATTTCAGTTATGTCACATTGTTGCTGGAGGTGCTGCTCACGTGGACAAGGCACTACTGAGCCAAAGCCTACTAGTTCTGGTAAAACGTAGGAGAGGCATGAAAAAGTGAGCTTCCTCCGTGATATAATTGAAATACTATTGCAAGCGGCTTAACCCTTTCTGTGAGAACAAGGTCTTTTGCGGACGGCATAGATCCAAGATCAGACTGCACAGAACGTGCAGTCTGATCTTTGATCTGTGCCGTCTACCTGTTTACTCAAGCCTATATTAAGATGAAAAAAATATTTCTGATTTTCAGTGAGTAGTGTTTTCAGCCGTAGCGCTGAAAGAATTGTCATTCAAACAAACGCAGACAGGTCACAACGGCCAATGTGCTGATCCACGTGTATCTGATAATTCTCTACATGCACAGCAAACAACATTATTTCCAAGCCATCGGCTACTTTTTAACATAAGCATAAGCAGCCAAAGTAAATTTTCAAGTAAAGAGCTCTTAATCCATCCGAAAGCACTGCCATCAATCTTTTTAAAAGATAATGGTGGCGCCTTGGTTCGAACTCACAAACTGTTGATTACTATCTCTTATCCAGTATGGTTTGGCGAAATCTGGCAAGAAAGCAGTAAAACTATATTATTCATATCCATACAAAATGGTCAAAGGCCTAAATACATAACAGACATAAAATTAAAGTCATAACAGACTAACCAAGGTCTGCTATCAATCACAAAGACCACAGGTGTCTGATTAAGTTTGGTGAGGTCTGTCGCAACTGGGTGTTACATAAGCAAGCGTTCCTGCCACAACCAACATGTTGTTTCGCGGGTATCATTGTCACCCCTGGTGTGCCAAAATGATGGAACTCGTATCTTTAGCCAGTGCGCAAAGGCACTTGATATTGCCATGTCGGCTCTTTACCAGAAGACAAAATTTTAGACTTGTCTAATTTGAAGGTATTTGCAAACGGCAATGTATGTATGATGTTAAAGATGGCATATGTCTATGAAAAGGTAGAAAACATTGTGAGAAAAAGAGAAAATGTTGGTTACCAGCGTTTTCTCCTTTTCCGACGATGTCTTCAAGATTTTTCTTCTTCGGGTCGTTAGTGCAAGGCAGTCTAAAAAAATGAGTACAAAATGATAAACCAGACTTAAACTTTTCGACCTGGTTTTGTCACCTAGAAAAATCGAACTTCGACATGATTTTGAAATCGTAAAAAAAAGCGATATAATATAGGGGTGAAGGATGACTTTTAATTTCTGAGAAACATTTATGTAAGCAATGATCTGTAAAAGGGGGCTTAAGGCATCTGCGAAAAGTATCGACCCAGGTCAGCCTGCGCAGTCCGCGCAGGCAGACCGGGGCCGAAACTTTTCGCTATTAGTCAATTTTCTGTTTACTCAAGGACCATTCTGCCTCCAGATCCAGTTTATTGATAAACAAACTGGATTTTATGGATCCATAATTATGTGATGACTTGCATGGTATAAAGCATCGCAGAGATGCATTAAGCCCCTTTTTGCCAGAGCATGGCTCAAATATAAGGAAATAGTAAAGCTATTTCAGCATGTCAGTGTTTTAAACGGGTTTTTGAAATTACTGTGATTTATGCGTTATTTGTACATTAAATCATAGCCGAGCTGAACGTTAAAAGCAACTTAATTTTCTTTCGCAACCGTCACAGTTTACGGCCTAGTCGCGTTGACTAATGGCTTTCAAGATAAACACTAATCATCCGCTGTGTTTAGCTCATTTCAGGTTTAAAGAAAATATGCTAGGAAATTGTTGTATAAGCACGTGGTTCCCCTCGTGGAACGGACTACATTTTTAATCCTTTACCACGCAATCCCGAGTTTTTAACGACCCTGAGGAAGAGTGAAAATATTTTGAGAAAAGGAGAAAATGGTGTTAACCAGCATTTTCTCCTTTTCCCACAATGTTTTTATCCTTCCAGTGATAAAATCATCATTTGAGCCACACATGCCGTCTGTAAATGCTTTCAGTTTGGACACGCCCAAAATTTTTTCGTTTGGTAAATAGTTGAAGATCGAAATTGTATTTTTATTTAAGAATACCTCTCAAAATATTGGACATATATATCCAAGATCACACTGCAATACCTTTGCAGTCTGATCTTGATTTATCCTGTCCGAAACAGTGTAAGAAAAATTTATGATACGGAAAATAGCGGCAAAGAAAATTGTCATAAAATTTGCTTGTGTACTTTAATGCGTTATGATATTCATTCAATAATTTGGGGAAAAAAATGGTTTTCCGTATCGTAGGCCCACATTAATGTCTCCTTCTATACTTCATCCCTGATTTTGAATACCAAAGTCTTGTATTTTATCAAGTATAATAATAATGATAATAATAATAACTGTCTTGTGAAGGTGAAACATTGACTCTTTACCAAATGACAAAACTTATGAGAAAAAATGGAGAGGATGAATAAATGGCATAATAATATTTACCATCAAAATCCATATTTCAATTAAAACGCTTCAGCATTGGTGCTAGCTATGTATGATGACAAATTGGTGATTTTGTTACTAAAATGAGGAATTTCGTGACTACATTTAAAAAGAAGGCAAGTCTTTTTGTACAATTGATTTGTAGCGTGTCACGTCATTGGTCGAAAGTTCCGTGAGTTTTCATGACGGAACCAATGAAATATTCCATTAAATATTCATGAGAAGGAGAATTTGTCAGGCAATATTCCACGGTACATGGATGAAGTGTGAGATTTTTAAATGTATAGCGGATAACTGCATCGTCATTCCTTTGTAATCTGGCTAAAAGGTTGAAACTATAAAGGTGTTACAGTCACTCCTGTATCATGACATTTACTTTTATTCTCCCTTGGACCTAACAGTATTATCAGACATTTTAACCTTTTACAAAAGAAATCTTTATTTGAACTACCCCGTAGAAAGAATGCTATAGAAAAAATGAAGAAAAATGAGAAAATGTCGGCAACATTTCGAGAAAAGCAGATAATTTCGATTACCAGCATTTTCTTCTTTTCCCACAATAATTTCAAGGTCCATTTTTTTAGGCCCGGGGTTAAGACAACAATATTGCAGGAAAGTACTAAACCCTTTTCCCTCTGAGACAATTCATCTCTTGGATTTAATTATATACCTATATAAAACAACAGACAAGGCATTTTTATAGCACAGGGGATCATTTTCAATATGTCATAATGAATGAGCCATGTCCTGTGAAAAAGGGTTTAATGTATCTGCAAAACGTATCGACCCAGCTCAGACTGCATACTCCGCGTAGGCTGGCCTTGTTCGAAATTTCTGCGTAGGCTGACCTGGTTCGAAAATTTTGCTCTTGGTTAATTTTCTGCATGTAAAAGGACCATTCTAGCTTATTTTTCAGTCAGTTGTTATATAAAATTGGTTTTGTGGATCCATGATTATGTGATATAAAGCTTTACAAAGATGCATTAAACACCCTTTTGCCAGAGCCTCGCCACAATATGAGCCATGTTCTGTTAAAAGGGGACTTAATGCATCTGCAAACATTATCGATCCAGATTAGCACACCCACTCCGCGCACGCTGACCTGGGCCAAAACTTTTGCTATTGGCCAGTTTTTCTGCAGCTCAAAGGACCAGTATACCTCATCATTCAGTCCGTTGTTATACAAAATGGATTTTATGGGTCCATAATATTGTGATGGTTCTCTCTGCTATCACCATCGCGGAGATGCATTAAGCCCCCTTTTGCCAGAGCGTGGCTCACATATAACGATGGCTCTTCCATTTATAGAAATATATTCCCACGTCGTTTTCCAACAAAAATCAGACGTTTAATAATTCATCTCGAGTATCTAATTCTGTTGACCCCAAGTCAGGTCTAGAGAGACTTTCTTAGGCAAGTGCGGACCGTGTATATCAAGATCAGACTGTACAGTCTGATCTTTGATCTACACAAGATCCGAAACGAAAAACTGTTGGGTATTTTTTGACAAACCAAACATTAAAACTGAAACAATGGGTCTTTTAACTCATTACCGCACGACAAAATTTTAGATTTGTCCGAATTGAAAGCATTTGAAGACGAAAAACTCAAGTGTGCCTCAAATAATGAAATTTGTCACCTTAAAATGGTGGAAAACATCACAGGGAAAGGAGAAAATGCTGGTCACCAGCATTTTCTCCTTTACCCACAATGTTTCAAAAGCCTTCTTTCTCGGGATCGCTAAAAGAAGAATATGTTTTGTAACGGGTCATCTGACTGAAGACCACCATGATAACGCTCAGGCTGTTAAGCTGGACTCAATGTACTTCGGCGGACAGTGTAAATAAAGACCAGAATACACTAGAATTGTGTTCGGAGCTTGTCTTGCACTGGCCACACTTCTCTTAGAAAGGTTGTCTAGTTCGGTCTGAACTTTGATCTTCACTTTCCCATAAAGTGAGTTTTATTTCCTGTTGAAAAGAACTTTGATATAGCAATATTCGAGTCCTTACCGCTGGCAAGAGATGTACAATACTAATGGGGGTCATTTCTGTAAGTCAAATCATCTCCCTTGCTAGATACAGACTAAAGGTATCCAAATAACACATTGGTCCTTTGACCTGTGTTCCTCAGCTTTTATCCTTGATTCCCTTAGGGATGTCGCTATATATGTTATTTGATTTATGATTACGTGTATGGTCCACATTTGATTTCAAAGCAAATTCTGCTCTCAGTCATCAGAGAAATGCGTATACATTGAGTTGTAAAACAATCTAAAGAGATTTAGTTGAGATGTTATCTAACGAACATATTTGTATTTTGCAAGGAAATCAAGGATAAAAACCAAGCAATCCAGTTATCAGGACCAATGTAGTACTGGAGACAAATCAAGGGAAATAACTGAAGAATGACCCTCATTCATTTAGCCGTTTAACCCTTACAGGAAAAAAATCAAAGTGCTGCAATGCTTAACTGTCTGTTTTGATTTTCACTTAACAAATGGTGGTTGTATGAACGAAAAAAGAAGCCCATGAAATATTGCCTTTATTTTTGATTGTGGCATTGACACTGGATTAAGGAATCTGTTTGTATTCTTGGAAAAGAGTTTGATTTAAATAATTATTTGAGTTATTGATTGATAGATTGATTGAATATTGACACTTTCAACATTATTTCAGTCATATCACTGCAACAGTTTACTTATTCATGTATGTCATGGATTTCTTTAGCACTAGGCAAGGGCTCTGAAGGATCTTGCCCACGACACCCTGCGAAAAATCCAGTACTTCGTGTGAGGATCGATCCCGGGATCCTCAGTTTTCGAGTCCTACACCATACCACTGAGCTACACAGGAACATATCCCAACCCCCTTCCTTTTTTAACTCCCCCTTACAAATTATTTTTAAAATGGATTGGTTAAAAATAATTTTTGCCAGTAGTCAGTAATAGAACATAAAGGAGATGGGAAAATTCTGATAACCAATATAGTACATATACTAATATTATTATTAAGCTTTATATTTCGCTCACACATAAATAACATTTTCTACAAACAATTATACTTTTTTGTAAAAAAAAAATGTTAAGGTAGTTAATGTAGAAACGACTGCTCTAAAACCCAAATTTCTTTCAAAAGAGAGAGGGAGCTGAACAACTGCTTCTCCTTGGAGAGACTTCACCAGCAAAACTACAAGCTATTTGTTGTTCTGGAGTAAACAGATATTTGTAGTGCAAGCCTTTTATCCCTTTTTCTTCAGTGTTTTCCATACTGCTACGGTAAAGTATTTTTCTTTACTTCAAATGTTTTCATGGAAAATGATCAAAGGCTTGATTCAGTTGGGAATGTTAGCGGTAGTATTCATCAGTAATAGGGTAATTGATTAGCAAATGGTTTGAAATAAGCATTAATTTTACAATAATAAGATTTTGTTTGAAAATATGGTGCGGGCACAACCAGCAGACAATTTGGCTCGAACGATTTGGCCTGGGACGATTTCGCACGGGTGAGTTTGTCAGCCAAAATTTATAGGTAGAACGATTTTGCCTATACATGTACATTTACTGTATATACTTCCCCCTCCTTTTTTCCCTCACATGAGTAAATTGCAGAGTTTTATCAGTTTCTTCTTTTGACAATATATTAACATTATTTCTCTACCCATATTTTATTCTTTTGACACAAGAAGAGACTACTTTTAACACATTTTATTTCAATAAGAAAAAGGATCAGGACAAAAGCTTTTAGCTTATAAAGTCCTTCTCTACTTCTAAATGACAATGCTCCATATAGGAAACTGAAATTCATTATTTCTTACATACCCGCACCTAGTTTCCCCCAAAACCATCAAATCAACACCAGAACACATTTTAGATCCGTACTTCTATATTCTCTGATAACATAGTGAAGCAGAAGTGCTTGCTTCAATATGAACAACTTTTGACGACTTCGACCGAGACCCGGAAGCAGTTAGAAGTGGTGCGCGACCCAGACCAGGAAGCAGTTGGACCAGGAAGCATTTTGAGTGGTCCGAAAGTTTTTGTGGTTAAGGAACAATCCCTTTCCTTTTGATTCATATGTGTTATCTATGTTTTTTTTTTTTCCGACAAATCCAGATGTTTTGTCCTTGCCTTGTTTTGCCTTTGTGGTTGTCATTGTAAAATCTATGGAAGGGTAATTGTAACGCTTATTTAACTACTTAAGTTCATGGAAAATTCCGTTTGATTTAGAAATATCTATCCTATGTATGCATTTTTCCGTGAAAAGCAGCTGTTTTGTTCTTGCCTCTTTCCGCTCTTGTGCTTGTTGTTTTGGTTGTTGTTGTTATGAAAAACAATGGTATCACCTGACTCTTTGCCAAACATTCCAGAGTTTTAACGATGGCGAGGAAGACGTCGTTTGGAAACATTGTTGGAGAAGGAAAAACACCGGTAACCATCACTTTTCTACTTTTTGAACAATGTCCCATTCCCCTTTTAACTCTTTACCACACAACAAAATTTTGGACAGGACCAAATCGAAAGGATTTGCAGACAACAAATTCAAATGTAATTCAAATGATGACATTTGTATTTGATCGGGTAGAAAACATTGTGGGAAAAGGAGAAAACGCTGGTAACCAGCATTTTCTCCTTTTCCCACAATGTTTTCAAAAGGCTTCCATCTTAGAGTCGTTAAAAGTCGGTGTGGTAAAGGGTTAATTGTACGTCTCACCATTAAATCGACATTTAATTTTTCGTCTGCAAGTGCTTTCAATTTAGACAAGTCCAACATTTTTATTGCCTAATAAAGAGTCAACTAGATTAATTCAAGAGAGGTACGTTTTCTTCTGATCTATCATATGTATGCTTTTTTCCGTGCAAGGAATCAGTGCGGTCTGATCCTGGTCTACAGTATTCGATGTCCAATCTTTTACAATGTTTTAGTTTTTCAACAAACATTTAGCACATGTCCAAACAGTCCCATATTTAAATGACGCTGATGATACAAGTTTTTGAAAACATCGTTGGAGAAGGAGAAAATGCTGGTAACCAACATTTTCTCCTTTTCCCATAATGTTTTCTACCCATAGAGAGAAAAATTCTGTAATTTTAGCCACTTATTATTCGTCGTCTATAAGTGCTTTCATTAGTGATGAGCCTTTTTTGACGATGGTTATGTGGGAAAGCAGCCAATGGCTTTAGAAGAACAGTGTGTACTGGCCGCCGCGCATACAAACAAACAAAATAACGGACAAGTCTATGATTTTGTCGGTAGGTAAAGAATTAAAGTAGAACATATGGATTTAAAAGAATGTTGGTTTACTTTAGTAGTTCAATGGATGGATGGATAGATCCATTCGTTCATTCATTCATTCATTCATTCATTCACTGTTGTTGTTGCTGTTTGAAAAACAACACACATCTAGACTTGGGTAAGATATTTTTTAACGATGTTACATGGATAAAGCTGCTTTTTAACCTTTCAACACCTAAGGCCTTCTTTGGCGTTGTCCATATGGGCCAGTGGTGGGGACAATGAATAAAGGACAATCAATCAATCAAACCCGCCCGAATGGCTCCAGCTGTAGGATGGAGTTCGAGCCCTTCGGCTGCCCAAGTGAAAAATACGAATATTCTTCCGAATGAGGCGTTAAACCAAGGTCCCAAGTGACGGTGTTATACACCGAGCACATTGAAGAACCAGGTGCAACTTAGCACGGGTTTCGTTTTTAATCGGGCGGTAGCTCGATTAGAGAGATGGAAAACTTCGGAAACCCGTCTAATCAGAGCAAACTGGTGTAACTGCAACTCGGAACAGTTTTTACTTACAGCGTTTTAACGCTTATACCTGCTGTGATGACCTTATTACAAAAACTACTTTTGACCCAGATAACCGCGCTTTTGACCCAGATAAGCGCAGGAATAGTGATTAGCGGTAAACAGGCGTTAAGTAATGCCAAGTAATCCCATAATAACTTTTCAATTATGTAATAAACGGCGGTTACAATTTGTTTAGTATTGAAGTATGTCATAATTACAGTACTATCAAAATCTCTGGCCAGCAAAAACTGGAGCAGTTTACTTTCAACACGAGTATAAGAAATATGGTCAGTGATTAGCAGCGACTTTATGAATGAAACGAGTGCGAATCAAGTGTATAGGGTGATGTGAATACATCTTGTAGTCGTCTGCTGTCCATATCATTGGGCAAATTTCGAGTGATCCGTTGATAGTTATACGTAGTTCCTGGATCGGCTGAGTTGTGACGAGTGCTCTCCGTATGTGTAGCAGGTGTTGAAAAGATAATAGGTCATTTTGATCTTGAGAGGGATAAAATCGCAACAGGAAACATTGCTTGAAAAGAATTTGAAAATTAAGATTGCTCTGCCTAAGAGAAAACTGATGTAAATGCAACTCGTAACAGCCGTAAGTTTAAAATAGTAACCGGCTGGTCGTTTAATGTTAGCGAGGCGAAGCGTGTGAAGCTGTGGGGACAAAGGGTATAGAGTTGTGTAAAGGTTATGGCCCTCGCGGAGGGGCCATTACGTAAACATTTTCAGAATGGACTGGCGATTCATCGCTTGCAACCTTAGTACCGAGACTTTCCATTCGCAATACTGACTGATTACGCATCTTTCAGCGTATGACGTATTAACCCCTAGGCTGCTAAGTGCGACTCGCTGACCAATTTTGCAGATAGTATAGATCAAGATCAGACTGCACAGAACGTGCAGTCTGATCTTGAATGTATACTGTCCGATAAGGAGATATTTCTTTTCCAAATAAGTTTGACATAGAATTATTCGGGTTTAACCACCGGTTTGAAATTTCATTTCAATGTTTTAACAGGATAAGGGTTGAATTGTTTTCACAGTCCCTTTTCCTCTCCTTCCAGCCATGGCACTACCATTTTACATTCACTTACATGTTTCTTCTTGGTGAGTTTCTACAGACTGGAATCAGTCTGTAAACCCTTGACCAAACAATCCTGTGTGGCTTTGAAAATATAGTTGGAAAAACTGTATGTATTCAGCATGTTCTTTTTTTTTTCCACAGCGTTTTTCACCCATTTAAAAGATTTTCGAAATTTTGTCAAATAGAACATTTTCATCGAGGATAAAAAAAAAACCCTCAAACGGTCACACAAATAAGCTCACTTACTGTTATATTCTCCATATCTGAATCAACGAACCAGGGAAAAAGTCTTTGCAGAGAGTGCAGATTCAGACCAGACTGCTCAGAACATGCAGTCAGATCTTGGATCTGTCATGCCAGTTTTCCGAGTTATTCAACTCAAGACAGCAATGGTCCTGCAAGATTTAGGCTGCTTTTCTAAGCTTAACATGTCTATTTTAACAATTTAGCGCTCTAACCGTGTAAATGTCAGCAACATGTTTGTCTCATCAGCTATTCCACATTGGTCGATTCTCATCCTTTCCACATTTCAGATAAAGAGATCATATTGTGGAAAAAAAAAAACGACCATGAAATTGAAGCCTAATGTTTGATATTGTTTTCCTTACTGTAAAAGGCTAGTCAATTAACTGAGTGTTTTAACTCTTAACCAAACTATCCTTTGTTAATGCCCATGAGAAAGAAGTTGAAAACATTGTGAGAAAAGGGGAAAATGCAGGTTACCATTTTCTCCTTTTCCCAATGTTTTTTTTACCCTTTCAACGATTCAGATCATTATTTGGTCTACATTTAATCGTCATGTGCAGATGCTTTTGATTTGGACAAGTCTAAATTTTTATCATTTGGTAAAGAGTTGACGGTTAGGGAGCTATTGGGTATCTACATTCTTTGAAAGTATAATGTAGGAGAAATTTGCCAGCAGACGTTTGGACTGGGCGATTTGGCCCGCTAAAAAATAAGTAGGACAGTCTGTCAAGATGAATACGATGTCTTGTTCAAAATGGAAAAATGAAAGGCCTACAAGCAGCCAAAAGTAAACAATTCCAAAGTTATAATGCAGATATATGTTATACGGCTTTTATATGTTACAATACAGTCACCAAAGTTGCCAAAGTTACAGAAAAGAATATATGTATTTTTTTCACTCTGTTAAAGGGTTGGTAGGTACTGCTGTTCATGATGAGTGATATCTAAAACTTGATAATGGGTATTGCTGATCAGAATTGTCAGATATCTTTTACGTTCTATTGCTGTCGGCTGGCAAACATAACTTATATTTTAACCAATCGTTAAACTACTAATTTGTAAAAGACAGTTTAAAAAAGTGGGATCCTATGTAGCTCATTTGTAACGGTGTAGGATATTTTGTAGGATATTTTGTCCAATGCATAGTTCAAACATCTACCATCTGATTTGTGATTTCAAACCACTGTAATTATTCAGTGTCGACCGATTACAGTGCTTACAGCACTTTGATTTATCTTGCAATATCCACGGTAACATAAGATTATCTGAAGCACACTTGTCATCTTCGAATTCTTTCAGTTTGGACGAGCCTAAAATTCTGTCATCTAGTAAAGAGTTAAAGACCTTAAGATAGGGTTTTGGTGTCAAAAAGGAAGTCCATTGCTTTACAATGGAATTTAAGGCCAAATGAAACCATCACAAATGGAACAAGAGCACCGCACGCGGGTGCCAACGCTCGGCTGTAGATGCTTGATTTTCAACGAAAATTGTAAGTCGAAAAGGGGCATAACTGTGTCAAAAATATTTTGATGGTTATCTTCTCTCGTTGTATAGGTTCCTCTTGTGATATTAACTCTTTACCACACAATCCCGATTTTTAACGACCCTGATAAGGAAGCCTTTTGAAAACATTGTGGTAAATGGAGAAAATGCTGGTAACCAGCATTTTCTCCTTTTCCCACAATTTTTTTCAATCCTTCCCTCTACAAATTTCTATTTTTCAGTCACATTTATTTTGTCGTCTGCAAATGTTTTCAATTTGGGCCAGTCTAAAATTTTGTCGTTTGGTAAAGAGTTACACTACTTGTGCAAGTTTGAAGCTAATATCTTCAGTAATAACAGAGATATTATAAAATATATTTCGCACGACCACGACGACGCCAGAGCTATGACAATAGCCTCGACGTTTTCTTCGAAAATAGCAGAGCTAACAAAAAACAAGAAACTTTTCTTTTTGCGAAAAAAAGTCGTGTTCAATTGAACGGGAAAACAATGTAGGAAAAATAGAATTTGCTTGTTATAAAAAATTGTTGTTATACTACATTATTAATCTGATCTGTAAATTTTTAGGGCGGAAAAAATCGTAATTTCGCAGTAATGGTTTGGATTAAAAGATTTCTTCTTCCGTAACACGATCTAAAAAGAGTTACCATAGCAACAGGATCGGCACCATCCTGGCGAGAAATCAAGTCATCGTTGTTATAATCATTTGAGTAATGCTCCGTGAAAAGGGAGTTTAATGCATCTGCAAAAAAAACATCGACACATGTCAGCCTGCGCGGACTGCGCAGGCTGACATGGGTCGAATTTTTTTGCTATTTGTAAACCTACAGCATGTCCCAGGACCATTTTATCTCACGATTCAGTCGGTTGTAAGACAAACTGGATTTCATGGATCCATAATTATGTGATGACTTGCTTGGTATCATGTATCACGAGGAAGCATTATGAAGCCCCCTTTTTCCAGAGCATGGCTCTTTTGATTGTAGCATTCAACTCTTAAGCTGCTTAACGCGACTCACTGACCTTTTGCGGGCAGTGTCGATCAAGATCAGACTGCACAGAACGTGCAGTCTGATCTTGAACCAACACTGTCCGATAAGGAGATATTTTTCTGCAAAAAAAAAATAAGTTGGAAATAACATTGTTCCGGTTTTAATACCTACTATCGGCTTGAAAAAAAAATTTTTAACCAATTTAGCAGGACAATGTTTAACCCTTTTCCTGCTAAATAAGTGAAATGAAATTTTCAAACCGATAGTAAAAACCCGAATAATGCTATTTCAAACTCATTTTTTGAAAAAAAAAAAAAATCTCCCTATCGGAGAGGGTAGATCAAAGATCAGACTGCACGTTCTATGCAGTCTGATCTTGATCTACACTGTCCGCAAATGGTCAGTAAGTAGCGCATAGCAGCCAATGGGTCAACTATTTCAGTGTCAAATATGTAAACTCGGACTGTTTCGACGGCTAAAATAGAATTCTCTAAAACCCAGACAGATTTCTATCTTTAAGGCTTCAAACAAGTAGGCGGTATAGATCCAAGATCAGACATGCATTTATCCAACGCCTTTTTGCCAGAGCATCGCTCATTTCATTGTAACATCTAAAAGACAGTGAACTATTACAGCGCCGAGTATATAATAAACTCGACCTGTTTCGACGGTTGAAACAGAAATCTCTAAAACCCAGACAGATTTCTATCTTCAAGGCATAACCCTTTACCACGCAATCCCGAGTTTTAACGACCCTGAGAAAAAAAAAAAAAAAAAAGCCTTTTGGAAACATTGTGGAAAAAGGAAAAAATGCTGGTATCCAGCATTTTCTCCTTTTCCCACAATGTTTTTTTTTTTTTTCTTGTTTGTTTGTTTGTTTGTTTTTCCTTTCAAATACAGTTCCTTTCAAAAGAGCCCAGTTTGATTTGTCGTCTACCAATGCTCTTGATTTGGAAATTCTCAAATTTTGTCGTTTGGTGAAGTGTTATACAAACGAGTGGACGGTATAGATCCAAGAACAGACTGCGGGTTCCATGCAGTCCGATCTTGATCTAAGCCGTCCGCAAAAGCCAGTAGCGCTGAAACGGTAAGCATCAAAATATTTATGTATCCTTGACTCTTTATCAGACACTCTCCTGTTTTAGCGATTCTGCCTATAAAAACTTTTAAAAAACATTACCGGGAAAGGGGGAAAATGATGGTAAATCATTTTTCTCCATCTTCAACGGTGTTTTCAACTTTGGAAAATTTTAATCCATCATTTGAGCCACGATCTTTCGTCAGCAAATGCTTTCAGTTTGGTCAAGTGTTTTGGCAAGGAGTAAAAGGGCTAAGTAAATGAGCTGAGCTCTGACAAAAGGAAGCTTAGTCCTTTACCAAAACGAATTTTTACGCTCCTGAGAAAGAAAGCATTTGAAAACATTGTGGGAAAAGGAGAAAATGCTGGTAACCAGCATTTTCTCCTTTTCCCACAGTGTTTTCTACCCTCTCAGAGACCTTAAGCTCATTTGTACCAATTCTGAATTTGTCGTCTGCAGATGTTTTGAATTTGAAGGAGACTAAAATTTGTCGTTTGGGAAAGGGTAAAGTTATTTCCGTGATGCATGCTACCATGCAAGTCATCACATAATTAGGGATCCATAAAATCCACTTTATCGAATAACCTGCTGAGGTAGATTCATCCTTGGACATACAGAAAATGTACCAAAAGCAAAACGTTTCGACACAGGTCAGCCTCCGCGGACTGCGCAGGCTGACATGGATCGATACTTTTGCAGATGCATTAAAGCCCTTTTTCACAGAGTACGGCTCAAATGAAATGGAACCTCTAAATCAGAAAAAAAAAAAAGAACAGACAAAATCTTTACGATTTTAACGCTGTGTTTTCCCGAATATATCACAAACTGGCGGATCTATTTTTATTCATTTTTTAGTAGACGATAAATAAAATTTGACTCTATTTGGGTTATCTTTGAACGGGTAGAAACATTGAAGGAAAACGATGGAAATGCCTGTTATCAGCTTTTTCTTCTTAGACCACAATGTTTTCGAAAGGCATCTCTGTCAGGGTCGTTAAAATTCGGAACTACGCAGTTCAATGCATTAACTTTTTACCAAACGACAAAATTTTGGACTAGTCCAAATTCAAACAGTTTGCAGACGACAAAATAAATGTAACTCAGAAATAGAATTTTTTTCTGGAACTGGTAGAAAACATTGTGGGAAATGGAGAAAAATGCTGGTTACCAGCATTTTCTCCTTTTCCCACAATGTTTTCAAAAGGGCTTTTTCTTCAGGGTCGTTAAAACTCGGGATTGTGTCGTAAAGGATTAAACCCCCTTTTACCATAGCACGACTCAATTCTGATTATTCCTATTATGAAAACAAGCGTCTGCAGATGGTGATAGATAAACCCGCATCGTTATTTTTGCAACTTGAGAGATTAAAGGTACACCTATACTCGTTTTCAGCCAGTTTTCAACCCATTGCATCTGCACTTTATGAAACCGCAATCAATTTTGGATCTTCATTCCAAATGTTGCCCGTGACAGTTGCAAGGTTACCCCATACTACACAATCCCGACTTTTAACAACCCTAAGGAAAAAGGCTTTTGAAAACATTGATGGAAAAGGAGAAAATGCTAAAAACCAGCATTTTCTCCTTTTCCCACATTGTTTTCTACTCTTCCCAAAACAAATTTCAGTTTTTGAGTCACTTTTATTCTGTCGTCTGCAATGGCTTTCAATTTGGACTGGTCTAAAATTTTGTCGTTTGGTAAAGAGTTAAATAGATTAGAACGGATAGAAAATACATTTCATGTATTTGGCAGCCTTCAAAGAAATCAATGTTATCGTTTCGGGTTTAAAATGAAGACAAATCCTTTCAGTTTCTCTATCCCTGACACCATATATAATGGTAATTTATCTATGTTTACACAGTTGACCAAATTCTGAGCCATTCTGTACACTTCCAAGCTTTAGCAGCGTTCCTTCTGGTTGTAAGGGTGTATCTTTCAATTCAACTGCTTGCTTCTTCAGAAAGAAAAACCAACAAAAACGGAGCATTTAATCGCTTGTCCAATAATCTGACCGTATGGTGTGAAGCTAGAACATAGAAAGTGCGTACTAATGAGCGATGCCGTCAGTTAAGTGTAATATATAACATTTCAAATACTTATAACGAGGTATGAAGCGAAAAGACATCAAAGTTATGATACAATTAACCTTTTGCGGAACGATATCATGCTTTAACCCTTATCCTGCTGAATAAGAATTAACCCTTATCCTGCTGAATAAGAAAAATGAAATTTTCAAGTCGATAGTAAAAACCCTAATTTTATTATTTCAAAGGAATTTTTGGGGGGGATATCTCCTTATCGGACAGTGTAGATTCAAGATCAGACTGCACGTTCTGTGCAGTCTGATCTTGATCTACACTGTCCGCAAAAGGTCAGTAAGTTGCGCTTAGCAGCCTAGGGGTTAACGAGAGAAAAATGTTTTTGAAACATCGTAAGTTTAGGAAGTAGGTATACAAATTGTGTTGATACCATCATTTTCTCCTTTTCCCATAGCGTTTTGTACCCTTTCCAAGACGAATACCATCATTCGAATCATTTGATTTATCGGATACAAATCCGTTCAACGTGGACGAGTTCAAATATTTTGAAGTTCATGAATCTGTTCACTTTTATCCTAAAGCTCTTTAAAGGCCCAATAGCGGCCAAAAACACAAATTGTATTTTAAAATGCATGTGAATTTAAATAATACCAGTTAAAAGTATGAAGAATATTGTAAAGATAACAATCTGTTATTATGTGGTCGTTCCAGCAGAAAATGAATTTCGAAATCAGCCAAAAAGTAAACAAAAGATGGAGTGACCTGGCAACTTTTAACCTTGTTTTGGAATTAATTTCTCTGCCAGCGACTAACACTTGGATCGACTGCACAATAACAGATTGTCATCTTCCACTGTAATTTCGACACTTTTAAACTTAAACGCATTTTAACACCCGCTGTGTTTACTTTTGGCAGCTATTGTTACTTTAAGTCGTTTTTTGTCGGAAAACTCCGGCTGTAGGTCGAGGTCGGATTGCATAACAAGTCACTTAATGACATAAGAGGAAGAAAAAGAAACTTTTACAATGTGAGTTAAATACATACTTAACAAACCTCTACATTACTTGTCAAATGATGTGAAAATAGTTAACTCTTTACCAAACGACAAAATTTTAGACTGGTCCAAATTGAAGGCATTTGCAGACGACAAAATAAATGTGACTCAAAAATTGAAATTTGATTTGGAAAGGACAGTAAACATTGTGGGACAAGGAGAAAATGCTGGTTACCAGCATTTTCTCCTTTTCGCACAATGTTTTCAAAAGGCTTCTTCAAATGTTTTCAAAAGGCTTCTTCCTGAGGGTCGTTAAAACCCGGGATTGTGTGGTAAAGAGTTAAGTTAGAACTAATAAGGCGTGTCGAGATCGACGTAATTATTTCATAATACTATGTCCAAAGGGGGAAAAAAAATCGAAGAATCTGTCATAATGAGACTCTTCACCACATGACAAAAATGTCGACTTGCCGAACTGAAAACATTTGCAGGCAATAATTTATTTGTTGCCCAAAAGATGGAATTGTCTTTGATAGGGTAGAAAACACTGTGGGAAAAGGAGAAAATGCTGGTTTCCAGTATTTTCTCCTTGTCCCACAATGTTTTTCTTTTTCCTCAGGGTCGTTAAAATTCAGAATTGTGTGGTAAAGATTTAAACTCTTTATTGTCGGCAATGGCTCTAGAATAGTAGATCTGCGCTTCAAGCATTTCTGACCTACCGGGCTAGGTATGTCTGGCAGATATATTTTTCCTGTACTCGTACGTATATCATTGTCATTTCCCAAGCTACATATTGAGTGTTGACGCTTACTAGCATTTGCTCCTGTTGCCACAGTGTTTTCAAAAGCTTTCTCCCTCATGGTCGTTAAAACTCGGGATTGTGTGTTTTAAAGAGTTAAACTGGAGTCCAGCCAGATTTCGTTTTTCAATTTTTGAAATGTCTACTAGTTAAAGATTGGTAAGTTTTTTACGCATGAAAGATGTCTGTGAAACAGAATTATACACAGGAATACGTGTATTAAACACGAGCAATTAGAATTTCCCTTGCTTCACCAGTTCTGGTATAGGCCTTGCCAAAGGGCACTCCCATTTGAGTAGTATAGTCTCCGCGGATATATCAAGAATATCAAGATTGGAAGACCAACTTATTGACCATTAAGCCAAAGATTGCCCTTCAATCATTTGTTTACCCTTTAACCCTTTCCCAAACAAGCCCTGGTTTTCACGTGTCTGCAGTACAAGTCTTTTGAAAACACTGTGGGAAAAGGAGAAATTGCTCGTAACGAGCAATTTCTCCTTTTCCCACAGTGTTTTCTACCCTTTTTGAGAACTTTCTGTCATTTTCATCAAATTTAAAATTGTCGTCTGCAAACTCTTTCAATTTGGACCAGTCTAAAATTCATCGTTCGGGAAAGGGTTAAGGTACTCATTTAAGATCAAAAGGTGGGTCCTAAAAAAATGACCAGTTTCCATCCTTTTTTTTTAAATTCAAAAGGATCAGATAAACCGGTAACCGTATAGGCCTGGCTTCGTCTGTTTATATTGACAATGAAAAAATATGAAAATCAATAGGTCAATTATTTTAACAATACAGGAGTCCATCTACAGAGCTTAAGCTATTTCAAACAAAGAAAAAAATTGATTTATCAGCTTAGTGTGAGCTAAAAAACGACATTAGCTCAGTCCTTGTATACCATAGACGATAAAAGTAGCTATTGTGGACGGTGTAGATCAGGATCAGACTGCACTGAACGTGCAGTCTGATCCCTGATCTACACCGTCCGCTGCATCGTTCTAATTCATGATGGAACTGTCTGTTAGTTTGCAATGGAATTGTTAATTTGGCCATCAAAAACGTATGAATTTTTTTTTCTATAGTAAAGGTAATCGAAGAAGCTTGCTAGTCATAGAACAATGGACTGGTTCCATAATGGATTTCATTTATTTTTTTACAGAAGATAGTATTTCAGAATCGTCCTGTAGCGAAAGCAATCACAGGCGACGTATTAAATAAGACTTTGACGATGGGATTTCTCTTTGAAAGGGTCATTATTGTCTTTTTTTTTTTTCGCGCTCTCCATAGTTACCATCAAAAGCCTTTTTCTTGTTGATCATAAATACGCCGTATCCTTCGTGAAAGGGGCTTAACTAGAACTGGGACGAGAAAAAGGACTTATCACCATTGATGATTACTTAACTTTTTACCAAAAGACAAAATGCGAGATCGGTCCAAATTGAATGCATTTGCAGACGAAAAACTGAATGTTCAGTAAATTAGGATTTTTTCTTTGAAAGGGTAGAAAACATTGTGGGAAAAGAAGAAAATGTTAGTTACCAGTATTTTCTCCTTTCCCGCAATATTTTCAAACGGCTTCTTCCGTAGAGTCGTTAAAACTCGGGATATTGTGGTAAAGGGTGATCTAGACACAAGTAAAAGACATATTACCATCCATAACTGCTTTTACAACGAAGATATATGACCAAACCTGGTCAGCATTGCGCCAAAAAATGTTCAGGACAAGGGGAGATAACTCCTAAGTGTTTCAAGTAAAACGTGCATCTTGTTTCTGGTTTCTAGTTTACCCTTCATCACACCTGTCTCAGAGACCCCGTGAAAAAAAAAAGCTTTTAAAAACAGCTTTTGATAATTAGCACTTCCGCTTTTTTCCCGCAATTTTCCACTTGCCCTTTCAGAAACAAATGCCGTCATTTGGGCAATCTTTTGTTGCCTGCATTTGTTTTCAATTTAAAAAAATCTGAAACTTTGTCCTCTGGTAAAGCGCTGAAGATTGCACAAAGTTACCATACACTGGCAGCAACACTGACGACGGGTCTGCGATACGAATATACTTTATACGTGCAATAGACGAACGGATGGACGGATAAATAGTGAAAATCTTGATCTATATTTGTCTACAAAGACTACCTAAATTTTGACAAAAAACCTTTCCTAGGCCCTTCAGCTTGTGGATGACCGGAACCGGGATGCATAGTATGACAGAAAAAAAAAACGAGGGTATTCGACAGACAAAAAAAAAACGCCATATTGATAGAATCGCTTTTAAACATCATTCGAAATATCATTATATAGAGATATAAATTATATGGCTGATAACTGATCCATATTGCTGACCTATTGGGGCAAACATCAAAACAACAGTTCTGTTTGGCTTGTTTCAACAATCAATAGGAGATGAAATAAACTTGATACCACAGTGACGATACAACAGATGGTATCTCTAGTTCCCTGTCTATTTTATTGCTACCTGTTTATTTTATCGAGTTGTCAATGTGAGGCTTGGCTCTTTGAAAACCATTTCCAATGTATCTAAGTTTTTGTACTTTGCATTTAAAAAGAGAAGCGAATCTTAACTCACATTAACATTCCCAGGAACTTCACGTTATATGGCTGATTGTCTGCTTAAAACTGACTAGAACTATATAGACATGGCATTTGCAACATTTTTCAGTCATAAATCAAATCTTCTCTCGGAAAACTGTGCACTGGCCGCAGCGATATAACTGAAATAATGTTGAAAAAGGCGTTAAACACCATGCAACCAATCAGTCTCTCGGAAAACAACTTTCACTTTGTTATTAATATGTATTTAGTTGGCTCTAAATATGTACATATTTTATGACAAATAAACGTTGCGTTATGTTGTGTTGTGTTGTGTTGTGTTGTGCTATGCTATGCTATGCTATGCTATGCTATGTTATGTTATGTCATGACATGACGTGTCATATTGTGTTGTGTTGTGTTATGTTATGCCGCGGCGTGTCATGTCATGTCATGTCTTGTTATTTTATGTTATGTTGTGTTGTGTTGTGTTATGTTATGTTATGTTATGTTATGTTATGTTATGTTATGCTGACTTAATTTTTACCAAACCACAAAATTTTAGAATCGTCCAAATTGAACGCATTTGAAGACGACAAAATATGTGCGACTGAAAAATTAAGATTTGTTTTGGGAAGGGTAGAAAACATTGTGGGAAAAGGAGAAAATGCTGGTAACCAGCATTTTCTCCTTTTCCCACAATGTTTTTAGAAGGCTTCTTTCTCGGGGTCGTTTAAAGTCGGGATTGCTAAATAAATTAAATAAAACTTTCAAGACGACAGTAAAAAAGTCGAATAATGTTATTTCAAACTTATTTTTGAGAAAAATATCTCCTGATCGGACAGTGTAGATCTAAGATCAGACTGCACGTTTTGTGCAGTCTGATCTTCGCCTACACTGTCCACAAAAGGTAATTGAGTCGCACTAAATGGTTAATAATGGCTGAAACGGACTAAAGGGTTAATAATGGCGAAAACGTACTAGTGCAGTTACTCTTTCCTAGACTACAGTGAATAATGTTAAGTCCTTCGATAAATCGAGTTTCCGTTTTTTTTTTTCATATGGCAGTATATTTTGAGAACGGTGATACTCCCTACGCTTCCGTTTGACCTCCGCAACAGTGCCTGCTAGTAGGATTGGGGGAAAGGCAACAACGGCCAGGGTCCGAATTCACCAACCATTCTTAAGAACATTCTTTGTCTAATCCTCAAGGATTTTCTGAATTTGACAGTTGCACAACTTCTGGTTTGCTAAACCAGATGGTTTAGCCAATCGGAAGTTTGTGTTACATATAAATTTAGAAAATTCTGGAGAATAAGACTACAAATGGTTGTTGAATACGAGCCCAGGGCCCCATTTAACTTTGGTGAAGGAGGAGTTATTTTGCCCACTCCCATCATTTGACCTGTACAACAATACAGTACAACATGTTTTCAAGCAAGCACATGAGGGGAAAACTAAATGTGCTTCCTCAAGACAGGTATTTGCATGGAACAGGTACACTTCTGTACTTTTTCCTCATATGGGAACTCAATTTATACTTGCTATATACAAGTTGCTCGCTCAATATAGGTGACCGCTAAATTTTACTTTAATTTTTTCGCTAAAAATGTGAAAATGTACTTTAAAAAGTCCCAGAAAAAGTTAGTCCCCGATATTGCATACACTCCCACTCTTAATTCAAAGTAAAAAAAACAGACCGTTCTGTGACTAAAAATATAAATCTGTAAATCACAGAGTCTCCTGTGATTGTAAAATTTATATTTGGTAGAATGAAAGTCTTTTAATCAGTGTCCAAAGAGGCTGAAATTTACATTCAGTATAATGAGTCTTTGAAGTGTTGAAAGGGCTCCAGGGATCAAATGACGTGACTTGTTCTAAATAACAAGCCCAGTTTAACCCTTAGGTTGCTAAGCGCGACTCACTGACCTTTTGCGGACAGCGTAGATCAAGATCAGACTGCACATAACGTGCAGTCTGATCTTGGATCTACACTGTCCGATCAGGAGATATTTTTCTCCAAAAATAAGTTTGAAATAACATTATTCGACTTTTTTACTGTCGTCTTGAA
Source organism: Tridacna gigas (assembly GCA_945859785.2). Taxonomy (NCBI): domain Eukaryota; kingdom Metazoa; phylum Mollusca; class Bivalvia; order Cardiida; family Cardiidae; genus Tridacna; species Tridacna gigas. The sequence continues at coordinate 72,770,581 of OX244029.2, forward strand.
AGTTTTATTTATTTATTTTATTATTTGATCTACACTGTCCGATAAGGAAATACCTCTCCTCCAAAAATACCATTGAAATAGGAAAATTTGGGGTTTTACTGTTGGTTTAGAAATTTCATTTCTTTTGTTAAGGGATAAAATATAAAATGACTATTTTGAAAGTAAGTCTCCGTCCTGTCAGCTCTTCAACAGATGACAAAAATTTTATACTTGTCCAATTTGAAAATCATTTGCAGATTACAAGTTAAAATATGGCTCAAACCGTGGTATTTGTCTGTGACATGGAAGAAAACGCTGATGGGAAGAGAAGAAATGCTAGTTACAAGCAATTACTAATTTTTCGATGTTTTGCGAAGACTATCTTCCTCGGGGTCGTTAACATTCGGGATTGTTTGAAGGTTTAATAATCGATAGGGTAAACTTGAGCAGCACCTCCGGTACACGACATTTTGCGTCTTGTAGCAAATGATTATGAAAACATTGTGACAAAAGTAGAAAATGCTCGTAACGAGCATTTTCTACTTTTGTCTCAATGTTTTCATATATATTTAAACCTATTATCATGTTGATTATTTACCTTGTACAAGGATATTTTCAGAGACGTCTGTTGCTGAATTTATATTTGAGTAGATGGATCAATCTTTAGACCTATTGCTTTTCGTTAACAAAATTTAATCATTTTTACATTTGACGCACACCTGAAAGCACTGAAATTTGTTTCTGCAATAGTAACATTTAAAATCTTTTTACCTTGGGGTTCAAAAAGACTGATATAGCTATTTTCAATTATACTGGTGCGACCGATCGCATGGCAAACAATTTGACATAAACTACATGACTGATCGGGCGTTTGGTTGGTACCAGTTGTGCCATTATGTTCGTCCGAGTGGTTTATGCCTCCAACAGGGGTACAGTGCTCTGCGTTTCCCGTCAGGTTGAAAACGAGATGCAGCTTTCACAGATATCAAAGATCATGCTAATCCAGATAGTGAAGGGGCAGTAAGAATTTAGTAAGGTCTAAGAAGTTTTTAGTTTCAAAAAAAGCCTCCGCTCCGAAATAGAGATATGTAAAGAACATTCAGCACAGAAGCGAGCCGCCTATTCAGCAGAACTGTCCGGATTAGCATCCAGGTGCTTGGGGTACAAGTAAAGTAAAGGAAGAGGGAGACCAGCAGCACGGGAAGTAGGGGGAAGAAAAGGACCTTCAGAGAGTAAAAACATAGGTACTTGGGCTATCCTCACGTTGGAAGAAAACTGGCCTTTTTCCGCGAATCAAGCAACAAGTTTTATGACAAAAGTCAACATATCAGACCAAGAGGAGGACAAGGACTTGTATTATCTAGCGTATATCAACGGTCGTTTTATTGTTTTAACTATCACTTTCTTTTTATACATTTCTAGAGTGACACAAGAGCTGACATCCTTCCTCCTTAAGAGCTCGAGAACTTTTGAATCTAAGACCAGATTTTCCAATACAAACCTGCAGCAATAGTTGCAAAAAATGTTTTAAAGTTTAAAATGGAAATGGTAGTACAAAGTTGCAACATATGCGGCGCATTGTCGAAGAACAATCTCATTGTTGCTCCACGAATGCAGCCTGTAGCGTAATACGAGGGCTCGAGATCCATAGCACATCAGCGAATTTTGTACAATTTTTAAGGGAGCAATGTGATTTTAAAGCCATACAAGCTTGTGCGTCCGGTCGTGCGATGGTTTGCAACGTTTTATAATACTCGGGCTTTTGTCAATGCGGCCAGATGCCACTGGTTTGATCCGACACAGTCGCATTACAGTTCTTGGTGTGGTCAAAATCTGGATCATACTTACGACCAAAACAATAATGGTTATTCACTTTCTCTATTGGCAATAAGATACTTACATAGATATGATATTTCCACTGATTAGCCTTCACTGGTATAACTTGAATTGTGAAGGTTTTTCATGGTTGCTTTGCGAGTAGTTTACACCCCCTTGAAACAAACCTTTATAGGAAAGCTGCACTAGCATTTTACACTGTAATTGAGGTATCGCAGTCATTCTAGAGCCCCAAGCGGGTGGCACCGGTTGTGTAAGATTTCTGAACGCTTTCAAATTCTGGATCGCATTATACGTACCCTTCAATTTTAATGTTTTTCTTTTTTTTTTCAACAATTGTACTACGTGTTATATTTGTGATCTCTTTCGATCATTGTCTAGATCTACCGTAATAATCTATCTCCGCTATACTCTGACAAAAGGGGGTTTAATGCATCTCCGTGATGCTTTATACCAATCAAGCCATCACATAATGATGGATCATAATAGCCACTTTTTTTTTTTTTTAAACAATCGAATTAGTCATGAGGTAGACTGGTCCATGGACATACAGAAAATAAAGAAAACCGACAGAGAAAAGTTTCGGCCCTGGTCAGCCTGCGCGGACTGCGCAGGCTGACCTGGGTCGATACTTTTCGCAGGTAAATAAAGCCGTAAGTTACGCGTATATTACGAAAGGTTTCCAACGGAAGCCCATAAAAGGTATCTCCTTACCGGACGACAAAATTTTAGACGCCCCCATATTGAAAGCATTTGCAGTTGGATAATGGCTACGGAAGTAGTATACTGAGTTCAACCTTACAGAGAAGCAAATATGTTGAAATGCACTTGAGCCATGCTTTGTGAAAAGAGGGCTTGATGCACCTGCAAAACGTATCGACCCAGGCTAACCTGGGCCGAAAGTTTCCGCTTTTGGTAAATTTTCTGTATTTTAAGACAAAGTAAATGTGGCTCTTGTGAAAGGGTCTGATTTTTATAGAGTAGGAAACATTCTTATGGTCATTAAAAAAACGGGATTGTTTCATAAGCGGTTAACCCTTGAGCCCTTAAGCGAGACTGTCTGACCGTCTGCGGATAGTGTAGCTCAAGATCAGACTACACAGAACGTGCGATCTGATCTTGGATCTACACTGTCCGACAGGGAGATATATTTCCCCAAAAAGATAATTCTGAAATAAAATTGTGCGGGTTTTTACTATCGGCTTGAAAGTTTTATTGAACTTACCTTGCAGGATAAATGTTAAGGGGTCCCTCTTTCTGGTACAAACGGGACCGTCTGAAGGCAAAAATTTATAAAATAAAAAGATGACTAATGATAACTGGAGTTCTGATGTTTGAATTATGTAAGAGCCTTAACTCTTTACCAAACGAAAAAAAATTAGACTGGCCCAGACTGAAAGCATTTGCAGGCAACAAATTAAAGATGACCCAAATGAGGAAATTCTCCCTGATAGAGTAGAAAACATTGTGGGAAAAGGAGAAAATGCTGGTTACCAGAATTTTCTCCTTTTCCCACAACGTTTTCAAAAGGCTTCTTCCTCAGGGTCGTTAAAAGTCGGGATTGTGTGGTAAAGGGTTGATACTTATAACAGTTAACACGTAGTGCGATATTTATCCCAACTCATGTTCCTTTTCACGCACAGTGTAGATTAAGATCAGACTACACAAACTTGAATCTAATCTTAGAGGAAAGTATGATGACAAAAGTGGCAATGAAGGGAGGAAAAAAATATGGGTTTTTATTTTTATTTTTTATATAATTGTTATTTTTAATTATTATTTTGGATGTTGTTGTTTTTGCTGTTGTTGCAGCACTTGTCTACTACTATAAGAAGTTCCACATAAGTCTATGACATTTAAAAGCACTTTAGAGAAAATACTTGGTGTCATGAATGCAGGAATTGACTGATTACAAAAAAAAAATAGATAATTATTAGTGTTTTATGGTCAACAAACATACTTTACAAAATAGAAAAAAAAAAAATATGTATAGTACATCTAGTAAAAGTTAGAAATTTTGATACTGATTTTTACATATCGTTAAGTATGCAAAAGTGTAAACTGTTCTTTTCTTCTTCTTTCTTCTTCTCCTTCATCCTCTTCTTCTTCTTCTTATTATTATTATTACTATTATTACAAAATTAAAGTTTACATACCTTACGAAATGTCATTCACATTCCATTATACACTATTATAACCCATACTGAAAGACTTAACACGGATAAACGGTCTAAGTTCCATAATAATTATTAGTCCAAACAGACCTATTTGTTCTCATCATAACACTGTCAAAGTAGACACACAGACTATGTGCTGAACCGCGGTGATAAGCGGCTCAACTTCCAATACCACGCCGAGATCAATAAATACTGTACGGAATCCATCCAAACTGTTTACTTGGCAATATAGGGCAGACTGGTCATCCATAAAACAAATCGTCAAAACATTTCTTCTCTTCCAAATAAAAACGTTTTGGCGATTTATCAATAAGGCAAGCATGGGCGATGGAGAGCAGCTGTTTATTATGATCACATCCTGAATAAGCTAGTGCTTTAAAAATTGAAACAATTACATCACATGAATTGAGTGACACTCCAACGGTTGAACTTTCTGTTGAAAAAAAAATGACCTGAACAATCATAATTTTGTTTTTTACGAACAGCCACACTAGATCGAAAGACATCTATGAATGAGCCATGGCCTGACAAAAGGGGGCTTAATGCATCACCGTTATGCATTATATCAAGCATGTCATCATATATTTACAGAGCCATAAGATCCTCTTTGTATAACAACCGACCGAATCATAGGGTAGACTGGTCCTTGGACGAAAACTTATAGCAGAAAGTTTCGGCCCAGGTCAGCCTGCGCGGACTGCGCAGGGTGACCTGGGTCGATTCTTTTCGCAGATGCATTAAGCCCCCTTTTCACAACCGATCGAATCATAAGGTAGACTGGTCCTTGGACAAAAAGAAAACTGACTTATAGCGAAAAGTTTCGGCGCAGGTCTGTCTGCGCGGACTGCGCAGGGTGACCTGGGTCGATTCTTTTCGCAGATGCATTAACCCCCCGTTTTCGCAGAACATGGCTCATGTCTGTTAATATTAAACCTATATCCTCTGATTATCAATTAGCAGCAGACGACGACGAAAAAGAAAAAAAAGGTCACTGAAAAAAAAAAAATGAGTAATCAGCATAATTCAAAGCATAAATAACTCTCCTTGTGGAACAATGTTTCCAATGCTGGTCGACTGAAAGACAAAAAATATCGCCTTCAGGATGTAATGAGGTAAAGGAAGTCCCCTGCCTATCGTCAACTGTCAGATCTACCTACCGTTCGGGTAAATTTGCGAGCAAGGCGAGACTTTAGACTTCTGCGTTTGTACAGTGTAGATCAAGATCAGACAACAGAGAATGTGTCATCTGACATATGAATCTACACTGTCCGAAACCGTATGAAATAATACAGGAATACAGCAGTCGATGGATTCGACATATTTCCGGACAAACTAAAGCTTGTTATCTGGTTGTTTGGTGTTGTCAGCATTGTTACAGTTATACCGTGGCGGCCAATGAAAGTATCCACGCCTTCCTTGAGTTTCTTTCACTAGTTCTTCTTTCCAAGCCAACGGCTGTTTAACCCTCAACCTTCCAAATCAATTAAATGAAACTTTCCAGCCGAGAGTCATAATCCAAATATTTGTATTTCAAAGTTATTTGTTGGGGAAAAAATACCACCTTATCGTTCCCTGCAGTATGATCTTGATCAACATTATCCGCCAAAGGTCTTTGAGTAGCGCTTAGCAGCGTTAGGGTTAATATGCCCATAAACACAGTTGAAACATTGTACAGCGATGAGCAAGTAATGACTCTTGACACATTAATTACCATCAATTCTCGAAAAGAATATGGTAGAGCTGGGAAAGGAACCAGCGATCCCTTGGTTTCAAGGCCTATACCATGATAAGCTATCGAACTCGGCAACTTGATCATGTACTTCCCTGTAGAAGCATGTTTTTGAAATAAAATGTTAGAAACTGATCAAAATATTGTAACAAACAACAGCTCATTCTTTTCATTTTTTTTTTAATGTTAATCCCTATCCTGCTAAAAACAAGTGAAATGAAATTTTCAAACCGATAGTAGGAACCGAAATAATGCTATCTCAAACTTATTTTTGGAGAAAAATATCTCCTTATCGGACACTGCAGATCCAAGATCAGACTGCAAGTTCTTTGCAGTCTGATCTTGATCATCAGTGTCCGCAAAAGGTCAGTGAGTCGCGCTTATCAGCCTAAGGGTTAAAATAATGTTTTATATTTCATTCAAGAACTTCTGCTTTGGGTCATTTGTAAATGTCAGTTGCTTGCCCACTTTTTTAAAAAATATTGTGATTAATTAAGAGCGCCCAAAAAATCAACGAACATTTCCTTTCTGAAAAACACGAACTTCATCTCAAGCTTGCTTTGATCAAGAATGCAGATCAAATATTTGAATGCACGTTTTCGTTTTATGCAGTCTGATATTGATCTAAACTAAGCAAAAGCAACTATAGCAGTGAAAGGTACTTCAAACGTTAAAATCAACATGATTTTTTAGCGGATGTGTATAAAAAAAATCCGCTTAATGTGATCGAACTGGCCGGAACCAAATACATCATGCGTTATGACGCATGCGCGATCACTTTAAGCTTTGAATGGCTGGTCTGCACAATGTTACCGATTTGACCTGAACCAAATGTACTCTCATACACGCTTGCGCTCTACCTACTCTACTTTCAGTTTTAGCTAGTACACCCCGAACCTCGTTTTTACTACTACCGTATATACAGTCTTACACTGAACATACAGTCCGTAATGTTATACCAGCAGAACACCGCGTCAGATTGTTGGATCAAATTGCTACCCCTTAAAGGCTCAATAGCGTGCAAAAGTTAGCAGTGCAGGAACTAAAATGCATTTGAATTTAAATCACAACATTTAAAAGTACGGAAATTATTGTGAAGATGACAATCTGTTTTTGTACGGTCGGTTAGTCAACGGCAGGAAAAATTAATTTTAAAATCGGCTTAAAAGTTGTGAGGTCACGCTATCTTTTGTTTACTTTTTACCTGGTTTTAGAGATCATATTTCATATGGTATGATATAAATTCAAATAATTTCAACATCTTCCCTTTTAATTTTTGGCCGCTACTATGCCTTTAATAAGTGAGAAAATAACAGTTACTGTGCGTCATCGACTTTTCTTGCCCTTGCTAACTCCACCAATAACATGTACATGTTCATACAAGTAATGCAAATTTTATTATTCATCATATCATAGCTTAATCACGGTGGGTAATCTACATAACGGAGCCGCTGGATCCGCGCTTAAAATGTTGTGTTGGTCTCCCGGGACACCTATTGCTCCGAAGTTGTTGCTCGTAAACAACCCGTCTGTTAGGTAAGTGCTCGGTATTTTTATTTATTTCTCTTCTTTGAATGGTATTAACAAGAAAAAATGTAAGTTTTGTAAGTTACCCACACTGTTAATACTGTTGCACAAATCAGGACTTTTCAGGACTTTGAGGCCTTTCATTTTTATTTAGGGAAGAAAAAAAAAAAAGACTCAGCCACTGTGTACATGTAATCAAGATGTGTTGTGTAGTCTGATCCTTATTCACACTGTCCTCGGAAGCCGCTTAAATTTCGACTGGCACTTCAACGCTTAACCAGAAGACAAAAGCTCAGCCATAAGAATATCAAAGGCATTTGCAGACGACAAATTAAATGTGTGGTTCAATTACGTTATTTGTCTCTAAACGCGCAAAAAAGAGGAGTAATTGCTGCTAAGCATCTTTCGCTCAGTTTTCAACTATGTTTACAAAGTACTTTTACTCAGGGGATTGTCAAGTAAAGGATTAAAAGGTTAACCCATCACTAAATAATGCCAGGTTTTAACGACCACCAGGAAATAGGCTTTTCGAAACATTGTTGGAAAAGGAGAAAATGCTGGTTACCAGCATTTTCTCCTTTTCCAACAATGTTTTTTCTACCCTTTCAACAAAAGAAAAAAAAAAATCCCACCATTTAAGACACATTTAAGTTTGTCGTCTGCAAATGCTTTTCAGTTTGGTTCTGTCTTAATTGTTGTCGTCTGCTAAAGGGTTGAGAGGGTTAATGTGGTAAAATCTCTTCCATATACGATGTTAACTGATGCGCGATAAAAGCACTATCTTATTATTTCCAGGACAACTATCAGGGGATCGATAATGGCGGATGGACATAGTCCAAACAGTTTTGTTAGTGGTTTACTATAGCAACTGAACACTCAATTTCCTGTCAATAAAAAAGATAATCTGTTTACGAGAGAGAGAGAGTGAGAACGAGAGAGAGAGAGAGAGAGGGGGGTTTAATACTTACTTAAACATTTGAGCAGAATGCCCCTTGGCCCAGTGTTTAGGGTGTTGTATTCGCAACGTAGTGGTTTTGTGTTTGATACAAGCCGGGTACTCTGGTCATGTAGAAGAGTCTGTGAGCAAGGCATTCTGGTAATCGCACCAGGGTTTTACCTTTGAAATGAGCTGTCGCATCGATATAACTCAAACACTGTTGAAATCAGCGTAAAACGCCATTCAAACTGAAGAGAAACATTTAACACAGGACAAAATAGACAAATAGACCAACATTTTCACCTTATGGACCATGCTCTGTTAAAACGGGGTTTAATGCATCAGCAAAAAGTTTCCATACAGGTCAGCCTGTGCAGTCCGCGCAGGCTGACCTGTATGGAAACTTTTTGCTTTGGGTAAATTTCTGCATGTCCAAGAACAGTTCTACTTCAGGATTCAGCCGGTTGTTGGACAACATGGAGTTTTTTAATCCTTAACCCTTTCCCAAACGACAAATTTTGGACTGGTCCAAATTAAAAGAGTTTGCAGACGACAATTTTAAATTTGATGAAAATGGCGGAAAGTTCTCCAAAAGGGTAGAAAACACTGTGGGAAAAGGAGAAATTGCTCGTTACGAGCAATTTCTCCTTTTCCCACAGTGTTTTCAAAAGACTTGTACTGCAGACACGTGAAAACCAGGGCTTGTTTGGGAAAGGGTTAATTCTGTGATAACCTGCTTTGTATAATGCATCACGGATATACATAAAGCCCCCTTTTCACAGACCGGGACACAGATGTTTAGATCAATTCAAAGGTTAGAATTACTAGATGCAAATCGCCAGAACTACTTTGTATCGAAAAGTTGGCTCATCTTTCAGAAGTTTTGTCCTGTTTCCACAACAAATTTCGTTGATTTGACAGGTTATTATTTTCCCCTTGATATAATTGATTTACTTTTTCGAATAGAGTGATGGAAAGAGAATTGTGATCATTCGTTTATGTCTGAGACTAAAACAGTGGGATCATAATTCTGAACAAACAACAGCTGCATTAGTACAAACTCTGTCTGTCTGTCTGTCTGTTTCTCTCTCTCTCTCTCTCTCTATCTATCTATCTCTCTCTCTCTCCAATGCAGAATAACCTAGAAGTGCTTTAGACGAAAACCATAAACTGTAGAGTAAATGTCTCAGTATTCTTAAAATGAGTTATGAAAATGAATTGCTCCAGTTTTATTCCAAAGGTTCACAAAAAACAAGATCGGTTGATAAAGAAGGGACAGGGAAAAACGCGGCATGATCTTGATCTTTATAGGTCGTTTCCTTACTCTAAACCAAACGATAGAAGTTTTTTTTTCAAAACTGAAAGCATTTGCAGTTGACAATTCAGCTAGAGTTATGAGATAGGGCTATGAAAAAGGGGAAATATTGCGGGAAAAGGAAAAAAAAAGGCTCCTCCTTTTGCCTCAGTGTTTTCAAAAGCTTTCTTTCTAAGAGTCGTTTAAACCCGGGATCGTTCAGTAAGGAGTTAACACTTAGGCTGCTGAATAAATGAAAACGCAAACTTCTACTCAGTACTAAACGCCCAAACATTGCAGTTTCAATGTTGATTTCACCGGAAAGAAAATACCGTATCGGACAGTGTAGATCAAAGATCAGACTGCAAGTTCTGTGCAGTCTGATCTTGATCTACACTGTCCGCAAAAGGTCAGTGTGTCACGATTAGCAGCTTAGGGGTTAAAGAATCATTTCATTTGGTGTACTCCTAATGTTTCAAGGAAGCAGACAGGCTTTGCGTATCACCGTCATGCGCACTACATTAACTTACATGACGAACAAACAGTATGTCTTTTTAAAGTTTTTGCCAAAACGGATGTACAAAATTTTTAGAATCGTCCATTACCATTTTAATAAAAGGACTGTCGCTGTCTTATAACTGAAATATAGATGAATTTTAGTTTAAAAATCCCTCCTTTGTAACCGTTTCAGAAAAGCAAACTTATCTTAAGTGACGTGTTAAACCAGACACAATATTGCGAAACCATACGAGGCTACCTGATGCTATTGCCGTCATTCATCGCTGTTAATACCAACAACTTCTCTTTGGAGTGTGAGTAAAACTTGTTTCTTTTGCAGACAGTGTAGATCAGGATCAGATAAGTCAGGGCATGCTCAATGAACTTTGACCTACTCTGTCGGACAGTGTGTGAGAATCTTTGGCCCTAACAGCAATAGAAATTGCAATGTATTGGACTTTCGTATTGACAGGTCATGTTCATTTCTTTGACGTCTATAAGAGTTAATAATAGCAAGATAACAGATGTTATGTCAAGTGCTATGTCGATTCTGCCTTTACCTGATAATGTAACCCGTTACCAACGGAGTCCTTATTTTGACGACCCCGAAGAAAAAAAAAAAAAACGCTTTTGAAAACATAGTGGGAAAAGGAGAAAATGCTGGTAACCAGCATTTTCTCCTTTTTTCCCACTATGTTTTCTACCTTTTCAAAGACAAATGTCCTCCAGCATTTAAGCCATGCAAAATGAGCTTAAAATACAAGTAAATTTCAATCATACTATCGAAAAGTCAGGCGATTATTATCAGTCTAACGATCTGTTACAGGCCCAATAGCGGCCGAAAATCAATGCATGTGTTGAAATCGCTTTTAAATTTATATCATACCATTTGAAAGTATAGAAAAATATTGTAAAGATGACAATCTGTTATTATATGTCGGTCCAAGTGTTAGTCGCCGGCAGAAAAATGAATTGAAAAATCAGGCAAAAAGTAGACAAAAGATGGAGTGACCTTGCAACTTTTAACCTGGTTTTAAAAACTTATTTCTTTATCAGCGACTAACACTTGGGCTGACTGTACAATAACATACTGTCATCTCCACAATGATGTCCATACTTTCAAATGGTATGATTTAGATTTAAATGCATTTTAACACCCGCTTTGTTTACTTTTGGCAGCTATTGTTACTTTAATTCCTTACCACACAATAACGACCCTGAGGAATAAACCTTTTGAAAACATTGTGAAAAAAGGAGAAAATGCTGGTAACCAGCATTTTCTCCTTTTCCCACAACGTTTTCTACTCTACCCAAAACAAATTTCAATTTTTGGGTCACGTTTAGTTTGTCGTCTGCAAATGCTTTCAGTTTGGACTGGTCTAAAATTTTGTCGTTTGGTAAAGAGTTAAGGTGCGACTGGTAAAGGTTCCAGTCTCTAGCAGTACAATGAATACTTAAGCTCGAATTTATGTTACCAATAACAATTGAGCCGTGTTCTGGCAGAAGGGGGCTTAATGCATCTCCGTGATGCATCATACTAAGCAAAACACAACACATTTAGGGATCCATAAAATTCATTGTTGCTAACAACCAACTGGTCTGTTGACATGCAGAAAATTGACCAATAGCGAAAAGTTTCGGCCCAGGTCAGCCTGCGCGGACTGCGCAGGCTGACCTGGGCCGATACTTTTCGCAGATGCTTTAACCCCCCTTTTTACAGAGCATGGAGCATGACCCAATTACATTTAGCTGCTATTTGAGTCTTTGAGGTGACAGCCCCTGGTTGCAAGGTCAGGGTATTCATTATCATCTACTATCTCAACAAAACGAAAAAGTAATAATACTCGTAACTATTGTTGGACCAGGTGAAAGGCTCAGACAAACAAACAAAGTCAAATATCTCATATTTTTCCGTTTATTGTGACAACATTTGAATACCACAAGTACCTGGGAAAATATTTACCATGGCAACGTTTTAAAAAGATTTCCCTAAAGGTAGATATGGGCAGTTAGTCTTTTCAATCCACCATATAGTCGATGGAAATAACAGAATCAATAACGTTATCACTAAAGCTTAGTATGTTAATGGGAACCTTAGGTGATTTTTTTTTTTTTTCGGACAGCGTAGATTAAGATCAGTTGATCTACACTGTCAGGAATGTAGAGAGACATTCTGGCCAAAGCATTGAAATTGACACTGATGGGATTTTTTTTTTTTGTCCTTTTACTGAAAATTTATCACATTCAGACATGCTCTGGCAAAAAGGGGTTTGCTAATCTCCGTAATGCATTATACCAAACAAGTCATCGAATGATTGTGGATCCATGAAATCCATTTAGTCAAACAATCGAGTGGATCTTGAGGTGAAATTGTCCTTTGAGATGCAGAAAATCTGCAAAGAATAAAAAGTTTCGACTCATGTCTGACTGCGAGGATTGCGCAGGCTGACATGGGTCGATGCTTTTTTTTTTTTTTTTTTTTCAGATGCATTAAGCTGCTTTTTTCTACAGAGCATGGACTCACTTCCATAGGATCCTAAGAGTTGAAATAAACAGGTGACACTATTTTGGAGCTTTTGTTCGACTTGTCTATTTTATCATAATTTTAAGTGTTATTTTTTGTCTTACATGGCTTGTTTAACTCTTTACCAAGCGACTAAATTTTAGACTGGTCCAAATTGAAAGCATCTGCAGACGACAAAATAAATGTGACTGAAAAATTGAAATTTGTTTTGGGAAGGGTAGAAAACATTGTGGGAAAAGGAGAAAATGCTGGTTACCAGCATTTTCTCCTTTTCTCACAATGTTTTCAAAAGGCTTCTTTCTCAGGGTCGTTAAAAGTCGGGATTGTGTGGCAAAGGGTGAAACGGGGTGTATGCAACACTGAACAATTTTTTTGACTATACCAGCTAGCTTGTAGGTATCCTGCATAAGTTTCATCTTTACTAAACTAGGGTGCGCTAGCGACTCACCCTATGGCCCTGACGTGATGACCGCCATCAGAGGATCTCTTACAAGAATTTCCTAATTACGATAGAATCATGAGGTTCTGAAGGATGTACAAGCGGAATTATATTAACAAAGTAAATTCAACTCTTTACCGCAAAATCATGCGTTTAAACGACCCTGGGAAAAGAAAAACCTTTTGAAAGCATTGTGGGAAAAGGAGAAATTGCTAGTGACCAGCATTTTCTTCTTTCCCCACAATGTTTTCCAGTCTTTTCGAGAGAAATCTCAATATTTGGGTCATTTTTATTTTTTCGTCTGCAAATGCTTAGAATTTGGACAGGTCTAAAATTTTGTCAACTGGTATAGAGTTAAACTCGTCTATTGTTAAGACCACAAGGTTCAGTAACAAAGACGAAACAACCAACAAAAGGGATAGTAGTATCGCTATGGTTACAGTATGTTGTTTACATCACATTCATTCTCTACCATAGTGATAAAATTGAAAGCATTCGCAGACGACAATGTTAACCCTTTTCCAAACGACAAATTTTGGACTGGTCCAAATTGAAAGAATCTGCAGACGACAAGTTAAAATTTGATGAAAATGGCAGAAAGTTATCAAAAAAGGCTAGAAAACACTGTGGGAAAAGGAGAAATTGCTCGTTACGAGCAATTTCTCCTTTTCCCACAGTGTTTTCAAAAGACTTGTACTGCAGACACGTGAAAACCAGGGCTTGTTTGGGAAAGGCTTAATGAGACTAGACCTTGCCAAGAATAAAACCATTCATTTTAGTTACATTTATCATGTTGTATGAATTGCTTTCAATTTGGACGAGCCAAAATTTTTGCCTGACAAAGATTTAAACACGCCGTATCTCTAGAACTGAATAAGCACGCATGAAGGCGTTAACAAGATTATAACGAATGCTTACGTAGAGCGTTTTTAACTCTTATCCTGCGAAATAAATTAAATCAAACTTTCAAGCCGATAGTAAAAACCCAGATTTAAAGCTTGAATTTTGGAGAAAAATATCTTCTTATCAGACAGAGTAGATCCAAGATCAGACTGCACGTTCTGTGCAGTCTGATCTTGATCTACACTGTCTGCAAAAGGTCAGCGAGTCGCGCTTAGCAGCCTAAGGATTTTAATATAAGTACGCGATGATAGCTTTTATTCTGTATCACCCTCGAACCATTGCTACGGCTATTTCTGTCACAATATCGTTATATAAAAGGCATTAATGTAGAAAACTATTATCCCTTAAAGCGCCTTTCACGACTAAAGTTGCCTTTGCGGCCAGTGTAGATCAAGATCAGGCTGCACAAAACGTGCAGCCTGATCTTTGATCTACACTGTTCGCTTTGCTGAAACACTGTAGACAAAAGCTAGTGTGAAATTACAAGTATTTGAGTCATATTTCTAGGATGAGACTGTATGATAGGAAAAGAACAGAACAGACATTTTATTTAGACGTATACATAGTACATTGTCTTGTCAAAATGTAAGCTTTTCAATGAATGATATCACATGTGTATATACATATCAAAAGTGAAGTAACCAAACTGTAGAAAAAAGTGTTAACCTATAGTTATCAATCAGAAGCAAAAATAATAGAAATTATATAAAAAAAACCTAGTCAACAAGACACAATATGTATGAAGAGAAATAATATAATATAAAGAGGGAGAGATGACCAATAGTCAAACCATGAAGAAAAAGAGACAAAGTAATTCTTCAAGACCCCTTGTTATAGATAGGTTTGTTTGGCGCTCTAAGGGTTAATAGGTGACACTAGTTATACATGAAATAAATCCATTCTTATCCCTCTCAGCGCCAGGAGTGAAAACAAAGGCTTCTGCGGATGGCATAGATCACAAAGTAAGGCTGCACAGAACGTGTAGTCTAATCTCGACCTATACAACCTGATTGTTTTTTGTCAAGCCAATAAGATTAAGACCTTTCTGAGTTCAGTGGATTTTATCATCAACGGTCAAAAGAGGCTGAGCGTGTATGAGCCACGCTCCGGCAAAAGAGGGCTTAATGCGTCTCCGTTATACATTATACCAAGTTAGTCCTCACATAATTATGGATCCCTAAAATCCATTTTGTCCAACAAACGACAGGATCCTGAGGTAAAATATTCCTTGGATTGATTGATTGATTGATTGATTGAATTGTGTTTTTCACCGCTTTCAACATTATTTCAGTCCTATCACGGCGACAGCTCACATATTCATATATTGTCTGGGTTTCACCAGTACTAGGCTATCTACTCCTTGGACATGCAGAAAGTCTACTGAAAAGCAAAAAGTTTCGGCCCAGGTCAGCCTGCGCGGACTGCGCAGGCTGACCTGAGTCGACACTGTTTGCAAGTGCATTAAGCCCCCTTTTCACAGAGCATGGCTCATACATATGGCACTAAAAGCATAGGCATTGTTTTTGACAGACCCCGCTCTCTACTACCTTAGATATTCTAAAAATTATAGTATCTATGATAAGGCGCTCAACTGCTTTACTTGCTGAACGCGGACCACAGTTATTTGTCAGTATTTTTTCGCACATTTTCCTTACTGGAACGGAGGAGGAAGTCATTACATGAGATGAGAAACAATGGTCCGCTTAACTCTCTGAATATCACTCTTTTTATAACTAGTGTTCTGTTCTGTTCTGCTCTATGTACCATATCTAATATGTCTTACCGCAGAAAACGATAAAAGAAGAGCCATTCCAGTTAAATAAAGAAAAGCTGCCAAAAGTAAACATAGCGGGTGTTAATATGCATTTAAATTCAAATTTTACCATATAAAGGCCCGGTCCCACTGGCCGATGGACACAAAACGTATGCAAAAAGGACACAGCGGACGAGCAAAATTTCGGGGTGGCTCCATCCGTTTTCATCCGCTCCAGAAATGGACAAAAATGGCGAAAATTTGCGAAAACAGAACGGAAAAGAACGGACGTTGGTAGTATGTAGCGGGGATGTTAAATGGATGTTCATCGGAAGCCTAGCGGATGAAGCGGATGCACCACGTACTCCTAACGGAAACAAAGGGGATGCCGCGCTGATGTATATCGGATGCAAACCGTTCACTGCGCATGCATCGGGTATGAATTGCGT
The DNA here is from genome assembly GCA_945859785.2 of Tridacna gigas. Taxonomy (NCBI): domain Eukaryota; kingdom Metazoa; phylum Mollusca; class Bivalvia; order Cardiida; family Cardiidae; genus Tridacna; species Tridacna gigas. The sequence goes on from OX244029.2 coordinate 72,786,626, forward strand.
CCGCTCCGCGGATAGAAAGGGATGCAGCACGCACGCAGTCAACATAAAGCGTAAAGACGTGCTGGCGGCTACATCGATACATCTCTACTACATCTTCTCACGATCCATCCTCGGACCCACACAGCTCTTGGATGTCTCCTTCTGTCTAAAACTTGATACAGTCTTAACAGGTTGTGGTTCTGCTGTTGAATGAGTGCAGCTATAATATGGACTCTTCGATCATCCATGGTGGAGAACAATTGATGATGTTGAAGAACAAGACCAAGGGTGATGAGGTCTGTACACCACGGTTGCTCGACTCACACTGAGATCCAGATGATTTTCTCTTTCTTTTTATACAAAATACCGGTTGTCCGCTATGTGCCCATCTACATACTCTAGACATACTACAGACATCCTAAATATACGTGATACATCCCAGATACAAGGGCTTTGTCCATTTTGAATATTTTATATACGTGATGCATACGCTTACATCCTTTCTGTTTCTGTGCTACTTACGATGTATAGACGTTCCATGTACCTTATCTTTCCCCCCTCTTTCCGTTTTCAGCTGCAGCGGATGTGAGTTGCGAGGATGCCCAGAGGACGCAGAGAGGATACAGCGGACGTTTAACGGATGATAACGGACATAGAACGTTTGTTACTCATATATGTCGCGGATTTACATCGTACACGGCGGAAAGTTCATCCATTTTAAAAGTTTTGTGCAGCTCAAAACTTTTGGCGCGGATGAAATCACAGTGGACGGATGCTCGATGGATAGAGCGTATGAAACACGTATGCAATGAGTACACAACGGATGCATAGCGTTTTCCAACGGATGGCAAGATTTTTTTACGTTTTACATCCTCTTTGCATCCGTAAGTGCAGTGGGACCGGGCCATAAAACAACGGCTGACAATATAATCCACCGAAACTCAGAAGGACATTTATAGGCTTGACTAAACAAGCGGATGGTGTAGATCCAAGACCAGACTGCAAGTTCTGTGCAGCCTGGTCTTAATCTATGCCGTCCCCAAAGCCCCAATGTCGGCTATGACACTGGAAGGGTAAAATTTTGTGTGGGTTAGGTAAGTGACCCTCATGTTTATTCTGTGATCCATACAGATTGCCACTTAAGATCTTTAGGACGTTGGTATCTATAAAAATATTAATTGTCATGATTTGTCCGTGTTCTGGTATTGGTTATTGCCTTAAATACCAACCATCATAGCCGGAAGCTAAAATGAAAAACCTTTAAATGACTTTTTAAAAAAAAATAGTTGTGGACTATGAACATCTGTACGGAAAAAAAATACGTTTGTACAACCAGTTCTATGAAGAATGACGGACGTCCTCTTATCTTAATGACTCTCTTAGTCATCGTAAGTAAAAGACTGTTAAAACCAATTTCCATGACATATTTGGCTAGGTAAAAAAAGGTGCTTTCTTACTCAATTTTCTATAGCAACTGGCATTATTCAAACAGGACGGTGCTAAAAAAATAACGAGTGATACAACGGGGAGAAGCACGAAAAGCACTAGAACACAATTTTAACCCCGTCTTCCATAACTTTCTTTACTCTGGCGGAAAATGTAGAACAACATGAGACTGTAGAAAACGTACACTCCGATCTTGGGTCAGTGCTACTCGATATGTAGAAATGTTCTGGTCAAAGGATGCTATGATACTGTAATATTGATAGTACACTCTAAATCCTTAAAATGCTGAGCGCGACCCACCGACCTTTTGCGGACAGTCTAGATCCAAGATTAGACTGCACAAAACGTGCATTCTGATCTTGAACTACACTGTCCGATAAGGAGGTATTTTACAAAAAAAAAATAAGTATGAAATAACATTATTCGTATTTTTACTATCGACTCGAAAGTTTCATGTAACTTTATATATATAGCAGGATGCGGGCTCAGCTTGTCCATTTGGCGCCGTAAGGGTTAAAATGACGAATGCCTTAACCCTTAGGCTGCTTATCGCGACTCACCGACCTTTTTGCGGACAGCGTAGATCAAGATCAGACTGCACGAAACGTGCAGTCTGATCTTTGATCTACACAGTCCGATAAGGAGATGTCTTTCATCAAAAAAACCTTTGAAACAAAACAAAAAAAAAAAATGGGCTCTTACCATCGGCTTGAAAGTTTCATTTCTTTTATTCAGCAGAGTAAGGGTTACATTTTGAGATGAGTTATCTCCACGGATACCATAACCGGCTAAAAGATTTTCCAGAAATCTTTGCTTGCAGTCTGGGATCAAAAACCGTTGTGACTAGTCGTTCGTGTATTATCTAATGCCATGTGTGACTTATTTTGGTCACCGAACGGTCGAAGACCCATTCGCGACATTAATAGCACTCACTCAAGATTTTGACGCGACAAACCTTTTTGTGATAGACAGTTTTATTCACGCATCGTTTTTGCGAGCTCTGATGGACTCAGACTTTGAGAAACCCCTGGCCATCAGATTTGGAGGTTGCACTGCCTCGGAAATGACAGAGAATACAAATTCGTTAATAACGAAAGTGGTTTTCGATCATGGATTGGCAATGCCTTTCTATAATGGCCGGTCATTGCCAGTCATTCTAAATATTGAAATCATGTAAAAGTTTTAAATATTTAAAGATACGTCTATACTTGTTTTCAGCCAGCTTTTAACCCATTTCATCTTTGTTTTATGAAGCTATAATCATTCTTGTATCTTCATGCCAAATGTTGTACAGGGACGGCTGCAAGGTTGCACAGATTACCAGATTACGACGGATTGAAAATGAATTTCGTTTTTTGGCAGCCTTCACAGGAATTACTGTTTTAGTTTCCGATCAGGACAAATTCCTTGAGTTTCTCTATCCCTTACACCATATAAAATGGTAATTAATCTACATTTACACAGCTGACCAAGCTCTGAGTCATTCTACACACTTTCAAGTTTTAACAGCGGTTTTTTTCCCTCTGGCTGTAAGGATGTATCAGAAGTAAAAAAAAAAGTAAAATGAATCTTTGTGCAATAACACCTATCATTCCTCGGAAAGGGCTTATCCAAACTAGGACTCGCACTAACAACCCTCCCGGAACCTGGACGTTACGGACTTAGCTACAGGACTTTGCTTTCTTGTTTGCATAATCGTGAAATGGTTCGATGGCAATGTGCAAATAAACTGCACTATTTCAATTAAGCATCAGAGAGAACGTTTCCGTGTTCGCAGTTAATTTGCAAATCTAATTTAACTTTTAAGGGTTACGTAAAACGACACAAGTACTCTTGCACGAAGCCATGTAAAAGTTTTGTTTGATGTAAAACTACCTGACAACAGCACCTACAGTTGCATGATACGAAAATAGACAATGTTGTGTAGAATGTTGGTGGCATGGAAAAACATCATTCTCCATAATATTTGCTAAATCACTGGCATATAAATCAGTCTGATAAGTGCAGGAGCCGGATGTAGTGGAATCATGGTTGATGATTCTTTTGGCGTGCATTAGTAGGTATACTGGTCGATAACAGCGTGCATACGACGGATTTGTCGCCGGTATATAACATTATGACTAAAATTCCGATGTAAACTTTATAAGACGTATACTATTTAGTCAATTTCAATAAGGATGCATAGTAAACCAAATGCATAAAGAAGTGATGAAGATGATAGTGATAACTGTGTTACAGATAAGAGCCATTCATCCGTGATGATAACGTTATCCGTATCTAAAAAATCTAATCCATCTGCCTCAGAGAACAATAAACCCTGTTTTCATAGTTTAGTCATCGTTTAACCTCCTAATTCAAAGCGTTGGCGCAAACACAGCTAGTTTTTAAGGTATAAGAAAGAGATGGGAGAGCTTGAATGACGTTTTACGTCGTATCCATGCTGTGTTTTGGCTTTACCAGAACTAGTGTGAGATGCATGCACGTGTATCTTGACATTTTACGCTTTATTTATAGGCTGATATACATGTATACGAAACTATAAAAAAATTTTAGAACAGGCCCATAGACGGCGAAATTTGCCAGGACACACTTACCTGTGGCTGGGGGACCTGCGTTTATATTCCAAAGGACACTCCCACATAAGGCAAAAAAGAAAAATACATCGACCAATCCCACAGACCAGCCATGTATTGACCTATGAGTATATTTGCCACCGTCGGTCACCTAGTGCGACATGGGTTCACAAATCTAAGTAGACAGTATTCTGATAACTGGACGACATCCACCTTTCGATATGATGTCTAGCGCTTTATTTGTGTAAGAAAAAAGAAACATGGCAGCCAATCCCGTAAACCAGCCATGACTACATTGTGTGTCATCGTTGGCCATTTCGTACAGTACGAGCGAACAGTTCTTTTAATGGTCTACTGATGTAAAAAGATAGATCATTATCGAAGTAATGAAAGTATTCAGAGGTTGAGTTTATGTCTCACCACGCAGCAAAATCAGAATGCCAGCTATTTAAGAAGTCATTAGACGGGCAGATGGATTTGCGGATGAAGGGCTTTACGTCAAAACTGCATATCATGGTGGAATTAAGGTGCGTTCATTAATTTCTATCCTACACACTGACCACCTTTAATCAAACTGCTCATTAGACCTTTAATTTCACAGTTTTAAACTTTGACAAAACAATCCCGGGTTTTAACGACCCTAACGCAGAAGGGTCTAGAAAACTTGTGAGAAAAGCAGCATTTTTTCCCTTTTCCCACCATGTTTTCTACCCTTTCAAAGACAAATCTCTTCATTTGAGCAAGGTTTTATTTCTTGTCTGCAAATGCTTTCCATATGGACAAATCTCAAGTTTTGTTGTCTGGTAAAGGTAAAGGGTTGAGCCGTCGAAAAAAGCTTCCCAAACTGTCAATAAGACCTAAATTAAGTAGGATTGAGGTCATAGGGAGAACCAGAATATCATGAAAAATGAAACCAATGGGCAGTGTCAATTGAGTCGCACGTAGCGCCTTAAGTGCTGATGTACCCACTGTTTGTGACACATCGAAAAAGGCTTATAAGTCTCAAAAAGGAAGAACTGCAAGGAATGGAAAATGTCTTCTCTGAATGAAAGGTATGGAAAACAATATGGGAAGAGGGGAAATTGCAATTGTTTGTTCCAAGAAGTTGTTCCTTTTGCCACTTTTTTTTTATCGAACATGCATAATATGAGCTACGGCAGAGACCAAAAAAAAAAAACGTTTTCAGTGTACAGTATTGGGTCATGATGAAAAGCCAAGTTCAAAGGATCATTACCATTAAATCAAAGAAGCAATTTACTTTTAACCCATAACACATATCCTCCTGGCACAAATTTGGCGTGGACGACATTTAAATCATCCCTGAAATGCATGGATATCAAATTTAAATCATGGTTCGATACCTGTATACTCTTTTAAGAAAAGCATTTTGGTAAAACACCAGAAATAAATTTTATTATTATTTTTCTTACCCCCTCCCTTTGTTATATTTTCTCCTCATCAGTTTTGTTATCATTCAAATATACTCAACGTAAATGGTTTTCGATGATGTAATAGAAGCAGGTCACGCTGTATAGCAATCGTTTTTGAGAGGCGGACGCAACAGTACGTGACGAAAACTCATGGTAAACAACAGCCATCATACAAAAATGCTGAAAAAAATATCTTTTCGTCAAATCGATCATATTTTCCTAAGCCAGTTTGCACAATGTTCGATAACTTTCTGTGATCTTTAACGTTTTCCTAGTTTTACCTGTTGTATACTAAGTTGTTAGTTTTTCCTGTTGTTGGTGGTTCATCTTGTTGTTGTTGTTGTTGCTGCTGCTGGATTTGGTTGCTGTGGCATTGCCGGTTTAAAAAACATATACAAAACAAAACAGATAGCTACCACAAACCAGAAACGGGAAATCGAGACTCCTTCGCAGAATGACTATAACCATACAGGTTTCACGATATCGTCTTCTACAATGAGAGCAATAGCCATGTTTTGTAAACTCAGATCATACATGCTCGAAATTCTTCTGTGACTGAGGTGGGCTGCGAAGCGTACCGAAGCACCCCACCTCAGAGTTAATAGGAGGATTCTGACACCAGAAAGTCTGATTATTTTTAACGTTCTTGAGAACTTGAGCCTTTGCTCGTTGCTGAGAAAGGAAAAATGCGTGAAATTGGAGACAAACACCCGCAATTACTTAACGTAATGATTACCACCTCAGAGGAGTAATGTGATTTTATCAGGAATGCTTGCTTTTTTCATTGAGAACCCGTAGTGATTGAACGTCAAAATCAATACGTTTATCTTCGCGACAATGGCGTCGGAAATCCACTTTAGAAGCAGTTTACAAGCTAATGTCACAGACGGCAAACAGATTTGCTGGAGCTATATTAAGATTTATCTATTCACACAGGTTGTTAGCCGTTGAAGAGAAATATATCGTTACAAACGACTCCTTCTCGGTTCCGTTTCGACTGTCTATAATTTTATTCATTTTGTTATGGTACATACGATCATACGGTACACAATAACTGAGCAGTGTTCAGTGAGAAGAGGGCTTAATGCATCTGCAAAAAAAAAAAAATTCGACCCTGGTCAGCCTGCGCAGTTCGCGCAGGCTGACCTGGGTCGAAGCTTTTTGCTATTGGTCAATTTTCTGCATGTCAATGGGCCAAAGTACCTCCTGAATCGGTAGGTTTTTATACAAAATGGATTTTATGGATCCATAAATATGTTTAATTGCTTTGGATCATACATTACTGAGATGCAATAAACCTTCTTTTGCCAGGATATGCATGGTTGATGTATTAGATGCTCGTCTGAACTCCTTCAGGACCAAATATATGAGTCGTGCTTTGGCAAAAGGGGCTTTATGCATCTCCGTGATCCATGATACCAAGTAAGCCGTCACATAATTATGGATCCATGGTAGCCACTCCTTTTAACAACCGACTTAATCATCAATTAGACTGGTCCTTGGAGATACAGAAAAATTGACCAATAGCGAAAAGTTTCGGCCCAGGTCAGCGCGGACGGTGCAGGCTGACCTGGGTCGATACTTTTCGCAGATGCATTAAGCCCCCTTTTCACATAGAATGGCTCATATAAATTCGACCTCTCTCGTACAAATGAAATACAATCGATTAAAACTCAGAAAGATCCTTATCTTGTAGGTTTGACTATGCAAGCAGACGGAATAGATTCAAGATCAGATTGCACGCTCTTTGCCGTCCGAAACAGCCACTGTTGTGCTGAAAGGGTAAAATTTAAAAACAAAAAATGTCATACCTGAAGATGAGATTAAGATCTTTACAGAATTTGTTTGTATTGGAGTAACCCCGCTTTATCAGCTTAGGTCATATCACGGCGGTCAGTGCATCTACGCATGTGTTTCCTGGCTTTCTCCCTCCTGTACTGACAAAACTTTCTTTCCAAGCCACTGACTACTTTCTCGCATGCATCAGAGGTGGGAGACGAAAAATCGTCGGAAAGAAAGTTTGCTTCAACCGGGTATCGAACTTGCAACCACCAGGTCAGATACGGTAACCACCGAACTACCCTGACCGAGCTCTTTACTGAAAATATCTGTGTGAAATATACTGAGATCTTGTCAACATTATTTTAGATTGAATCCAAATGAAAAATTTGTGACAAAAAAAACAGGTAAAAGTACTCGTGCCAAGCAGTGTCTCCTTTTTCTCAAAATATCTTCAAAGCTGATCTGCTTCAAGATGTTTTCTTAACCCTTTACCACACGATCCCGAGTTTTAACGGAAGAAGGCCTTTAAAAACATTGTGGGAAAAGAAGAAAATGCTGGTAACCACCATTTTCTTCTTTGCCCACAATGTTTTCTACCCTTCTATGAAAAAACGCCATTACTCGAACCACATTTCATAATGTTGTCTGCAAATGTTTTGAATTTAGACAAGTCCACAATTTTGTCGTTTGGTAAAGAGTTTTAATTGATACATGTCATGGTGTTCCAATGTTTCTGTACCTTTCTACCACGTGAATAAAATGGTCCTGGAAGTATCAGTTGTCAGGTTAGCAATTCGGCGATTCTGGGTTCGATTCCCGCTCGTGACGCAAGTCAGGAGAATGTTTCCTGTGGCACTGAACTGCGCAGTCCAAACCAAGAAATGACAAAATCCGGAAAAGATATGAATAATTGAGCTGGCTGGAATTGATTGGATTACCGATGAAAGCAGAGTAAAACATCATTCAAGCGAAAATAAAACGAATAAAGTCTGGCAGACCTTGCCAAGCATCTATTTAACCTTGACATTCCAGAGTTCAAAAGATAGTTTCTTGGAAAAACTGACATTCTTATCCCATTTCCATTCGGAAAGCTGTACTTGACAATATACTTTTCTTTCTGTATAAAATGAGGACAGCTCGGCTGCCCAAAACGGGGCCCGTAGTCACCATACACACTTAACTCTTTAACAGAAAACAAAATTTTAGACTCGTCCATATTCAAAGCATGTGCAGATGACAAAATAAATGTGCTCAAATGATGAGTTTATTTATTTAGAGTAGAAAACATTCTGAGAAAAGGAAAGAAAATGCTGGTTATCAGGGTTTTTCTCGTTTTTTCCCACAATATTTTCGAAAGCCTTCTTCCTCAAGTTAAAATTCGGGAGCGTGTAGACACAGGTTTATTAAGGTCGTTTGCTAAATTTCAACACTAGCAAACTGATTGGCTGAGACAGGGCGTCAAATGCCCCTGGTTTCGCCTATAGCGTCTAGGGGTCAGCAACAATTCTATCTATTCTTGTGATAGTCAATACTATAAATTCAGCAACATATGGTACACTTCATGTGAATGCATCTTCTGATAACAGAAGGAGAAAAATCCGATTTTCTCGGTGAATAATATTTTTCGGGTCATCAGACTGTCACTGTATCTGACAGTCATATTGTTGTCGCCGGAAACAGATGAATCTTGAAGCAATGCCATCAATTGGAATGCATCAACTAGTACGATAAGTTCATTCTGATGATTTCGCCGGTAGGATGTATCAAATAATGCATTAATTGTAAGAATTTATTTTAACCAGTACATTATTAAATCAGAAATTGACAGCAGGTACATCTGCAATTGCCAAAGCCAGAATTGCAAAATTCCAAGTTTTTCTACCTCTATCATGTCCAACTGAGAAAAACTTGTATACGGTAACTTCTCTGAATTATTATGTTCTTTAAGCATTTGCAGACGACATATTCAAGGTTGCTCAAAAGATTATATCTGTCTTTGAAATGACAGAAAACATTGTGGGAAAAGGAGAAAATGCTGGTTACCAGCATTTTCTCCTTTTCCCACACAGTTTTTCCCACAATGTTTTCAAAAGCTTTCTTTCTCAGGGTCGCTAAAAGTCGAGATTGTGTGATACAGAGTTAATGTATCTGCAAAAAGTATAAACCCGTGTCGGCCTGCGCAGTCTTCCGAGGCTGATATGGGTTGAATTATTTTGCCACTTGTAAATTTTCTGCATGTCAAAGGACCATTCTACCTCATGACTGAACAGTCGATTTCAGACAAAATAAATTTTATGGACCCCTCATTATGTGATGACTTGCTCTGTATAATGTATCATGAAGATGCATTAAGCCCCCTTTTCAACAGCATGGCTTTTCTGAAGGATTCGGACAATTAACCCTTTACCGCACAATGCCGCCTTTTGACGTCCCTGGGAAAGAAGCCTTTTGAAAACATTGTGGGAAAAGGAGAAAATGCTGGTAACCAGCATTTTCTCCTTTTCCCACAATGTTTTCTACCCTATCAAACAAAAATTGCACCATTTCAGCCGCAGTGAAATTGTCGTCTGCAAATGCTTTCAATTTGGACGAGGCTAAAATTCTGTCGTCTGGTAAAGGGTTAAAGAGGTGATACTTATAAGAAGAGTCGTTCACTCGGAATGATTTCTCTGTCCGCTACACTGTCTTCATGACCAACTAAATTTAAGACATAATATTTTAGTCATACTCTGTGGTGAATAGGGGGCTTAATGCATCTGCAAAAAATATCGACCCAGGTCAGCCTGGGCCGAAACTTTTCGCGCAGGCTCACCGGAGCCGAAACTTTTCGCTATTGGTCAATTTTCTGCATGTCAAAGGGACAGTCTACCTCGTGATTCAGTCGGTTGTTAAGAAAAGGGCTATTATGGATCCATAATTATGTGACGGTTTGATTGGTATAATGCATCACGTGGTTTTCACGTGTTTGCAGTACAAGTCTTTTGAAAACACTGTGGGAAAAGGAGAATTTGCTCGTAACGAGCAATTTCTCCTTTTCCCACAGTGTTTTCTACCCTTTTTGAGAACTTTCTGCCATTTTCATCAAATTTAAAATTGTCGTCTGCAAACTCTTTCAATTTGGACCAGTCCAAAATTTGTCGTTTGGGAAAGGGCTAAGCCAAATTTTGCCTGAGCGTGCTCATTTCTTTTTATGAATTTGCCAATTAGGGTGCACTCGAAGACTTATTGCCCACAGTAATTTCCGTCGACGATGACCGGAAGATAGGTATAGAGAAAATTCAATTAAGAATTATAAGAGACCAGCAAATAATGGCATTTCTGTAGACGGCTGATGGACCAATCTGTCCATATTTCCCATGATCTCCCAAAAGGTAAACTTGATTGGTAGAAAACGTGATTATCGATACAGTCGACAAGGTGTCTGCGAGATCATACGGTTCTTTCTTTTTCTGATCATGAAAGTCATCTTTCTCGTCACCCTCTGTGGTTTGTTCCGTCTTACCGTAGACGACGTGAGGAAGCATTGTGGCAAAAAGGAAAAAAAAAACGTTCGTAACTAGGAAATTTAATTTTCATTTTTGATTCCTACGAGTTGAAAATCAGAAGATCGATGGTTTCAAAATGTCAAGTATTTTTATTATGCTGCAGCAATAAAATCTCAATGGCTCATAAATGTTTATGGCGTGAATCACACGCTTCAGCGATTATTACAAGGGAAATGAATTTGCCTCAGCTGCAAACATGGAAACGCATGAAATAATGCACGCATAGGAAAACTATTTTAACTCTGCATTACTATGTTTATTGCACTATACCAGTTTACATTTTAGGTATTGCAGAAGTTGCAAGCAGTTGCAAAGACTGCTGATTTCACAATGGAGGCCCAAGGTGCCATGTTTTTGGGCAGTTGTCTTGCAGTGAGGTTTTCTAATGACAATTTAAAAAAAAAAAAAATAGATGAAACAAGTCAGGTGCTTTTTTTGCTTTTTTCCTTGCAGTCGTTTGTTGGTGAAAAGCCTTTTGCAAATAAGCTGCACAGAATGAGAAAAATGGGAATAAAACATAATGATGTCATTCAAATAGTCAATAAGCATCAATTGGCAACGTGGTTCCGTATTCACTAACACTTATAAATTACATTCAAGTTCATTTTATCTAGAATATTCCTAATTTCAATGGAACATAATTTCTGATTTACCACCAAGCCAATCAGAAATTGCGTCCTTTTCTAAATTTTGAATTAGACTAAGAAGCAAATCAGACAATTTGGTGAATATGGGCCCTGAAGTAAATTAAAATGACATAACTATGTTGCGAATGGAATATAATGACTTAAACATTTTTATCACATAAAACCTCTTTCAGCAGTCAGGGACCCAGCTAGCCCAAAGTAAAGTAGACGCAAAAGTAATACCGAAGGTATTATCCAAGGCGCGAAGTGCCGGGGAGATTTCCCAGGAGGTCTGGAGGACTTCCCTCAGAAAATTTTGAATTGCAGAAGCAATTTGGTGGCCTCTGGTGAGGTGTTCCTGCAATTTTGTGGTGTACGCAACTAAAATTTTGTGTACAGGCAGCTACACCCTGGCAGTTTATTAAACCCATGACTTATTTTTGATAATTCAGTAGTGTGTTATTGTTTTTTGAGTCCCGGTTTGCGTTAACTTGTTGATATGAGAGCATAAAACCACTACAGTACGTGGTGGAATTTGTACTACCTCGCCATTTCGCCTAAAAAATGACGTTATTATTGCCAAGGCATGTGTCGAAACCGTATGGTTTTCATGTGTAATAGCAACAAGAAATGCCGAGAAAGCCGTTTAAAATCAACAAAATTGTGGAAATATTTCGATTTACTTCCTCTATAAAATATTTCATTCTATTTTAGATGTACGGTAAATGTCACAGAGCTATCTTCTAGTGTATGTACACATTTAAAACCTATCTACATCTGTATACATGGACTCGAGAACGGAATACAGCCTTTTTAAATGTGAAGGTGTAGGATTCATTTTATGTGATAAATAGAATCTAATATTCCTGTTTATGGATTATCACTTTATAAAACTCGTTAATCAAAACGTATATGACAGTTGCTAAGGCTGGCGCCATATTATTTTAGCCAATTCGGTTGATAAAAATCATGATACATAAATCTTGTGTAAGATCCCCAATACCAATACTTTTCACATTTATAAAATTCTCTCATCCCAGGTCTATGTAAATGAGGTACAGATACAATATACCGAATATTGTACCATGTACCAAGAAAAGTTTCTTTACTTACGTGAGTAAAAGTGTGCCTGTGAATGGAACCTACAATATACAAAAAAGAAACTCGGTCCTTGTATACTCGAGAGGCGTATCGCATTCTTCGCATCGATTTGTCTAGTCCCTGGTAACAGCTGTTTTTATTATCGTCTGAATGACTATTAGAATGGACTTGCGAAAATAAATAGTGTGTACCGAAAGATGATGCTAAAACGTATGTCTCATTTTCTCTTTCCTTTTCCACCCTTCGTCGTTTTACCTTCTACCAAGCAATCCCTTGTCTACACGACCCCGAGGAATAAAGTTTTTGAAAACATTGTGGGAAAAGGAGAAAATGCTGGTTACCATCATTTTCTCCCTTTTCCCTCAATGTTTTCTACCCAATCAAAGACAATACTCATTATTTGAGTCACATTTAATTTGTCTTCTGCAAATGCTTTCATTTGAACCAGTCTTAAGTGTTTTCGTCTGGTAAAGAGTTAGCCTAAGAAAGCTACGTACAAGCAAAAAGAAATGATAGTTTATAGTCTAGATAAATATTGAACTATACTTTATGCGGTCTGATCTTTGATCTACATCGTGCGCTTCTTGATCCTAAACTATGACTAATAAATCCCTCCTTTGAAAAACGTCAACTTTGTTCGGTGGGGAAAAATAATTCATTGAAGACGCAATACTGCGGTAACATCTATAAGTACTGAAATGGGTCGATTCCATTAAACGTTTAGAAAACCTTCGATACAGTTTCTCTCTTGAGGTTTATAGATCAATTAAAAGACAAGCACTCAACCTATATAGCTCATATAAGTAAACTGAACAAATTTAACCATTCAGTGGAAACCAGGCCATTGCAATTCCATAGCTATTTCAGGCTTGGAATACTATACAAAGTATGTGAGTCATGCTCTGGCAAAATGGGGTTTAATGCATATCCGTGATGCATTTAATTAATTAGTCATCACCTAATTATGGGTCCATAAAATCCTGTTAGTCTAACAATCGCCTGGATCTGGAGGCAGAATGGTCCTTTGACTTACAGAAGATTTGCAAATAGCAGCAAGTATCAACCATGTCAGCCTGCGCAGTCTGCACTTTCTGCAGATGCGTTAAGGTCCTTCTTCACAGAGCCTAGGTCATATACATGTGGGAAAAAAAGTCGTTACACCTCTGTATCTATTATGACATGTGAACATTGAAAATGAAATTTGCATAAAAAGTGTGGTGTTGGTGTTTAACGTGAAATAACTGACAATTTAGGGTTAATAAAATAACACAAGCTACCTAAAAAAAGTGTGAGATTTCAAGTTTATTTGGGAAAAAAAAAGGGGGCAAAAACGGGCGACAATTCATCTGCTGATAGCTTTTACCGTGTTTTTCCCGTGTGAAGTCAGAACTTAAAGATAGAGTCAAAATTCCAATATCCAATCTTATACAAATGTCGCTAGCTCGATAGCAGAGCATGTTATCTGTATATGGTCTGTCCTCAACAGACAAGACTATGATCTCAAACTTTTCATCCTATTGGCTGTGTGGGCCATTTTTGTAAGGCCAATCTGCTCCATGTCTGGTGGGGTGATTGTTTCAAGTCGGCCATTTTGTAAAGATAAGTTTGTACCAGTGGATCAGTCTGTCGTCAGCGGCAGCAAATAACATCCCAAAATTTTCCAAACGGTTAAGATAAGGGCCCGTATTCGCCAACCAATCTTAGTTTCATTCTTAAGCTTATTCTAGGTTTAGAAAGTAACACAGCCTCTGTCTGGCTAAACAATTGATTTAGCCAATCAGAAATTGTGTTACTATAAACTTCAGGAAATTATAGAGAATAATACTAAGAATGTTCTCAAGAATGGTTGGCGAAACCGGACCCAGGGCTCCATGGAAGGGTTGCAACAGCCCCTGGACGTACAATAATGCGAAATGGCAAGATAACGATGGGTCTCAGTATTAATGTCAATGAAAATTGGGCTTGTTTTCAGAATCTGGATAACAAAATTGGTTGTGATGAAGACAGATTTTGTCTTGTCATATTTTGATTCACAGTCGCAATTACAGTTATGTATCCCGAGATCATCAACAGACCGCCACTCAATGGGACTCTCTATTACACTTTACCAAACGGCAAAATTGCAGACTCTTTCAAACTGAATGCATTTTCAGATGACAAATTAAATGCTACTGAATTGATGGAATTTGTTTTTCAAAGGGTATAAAACATTGTTGGATGGGGGGAAAAAAAGCCTGGTAACCAGAATTTTTTTCTGCACTGTTTTAAAAAGCCTTCTTCCTCAGGTTCGTTAAAACATGGGTTGGTCTTGCCAAGATTTAAGATGTTTCTTTAACTCTCTCCCAAACGACAAAATTTCAGACTGGTCCAAATGGAGAGCATTTGGAGACGATAAAATAAATGTGACTGAAAAACTGAAATGTGTTTTAGGAAGGGTAGAAAACATTTGGGGAAAAGGAGAAAATGCTGGTTACCAGCATTTTCTCATTTTCCCACAATGTTTTCAAAAAGGCTTCTTTCTCAGGGTCGTTAGAAGTCGGGATTGCGTGGTAAAGGGTTAGGCATATGAAGTGTTAACGACGTCAGACTTGAGCTCAGCCATCTACGCGTATTGTGAACAGGGAATCGTCTTGACTCGACCTTTGTCTGACCAGTGGACCTCCTACCAGGAGGCAAAATTTCAACCACGTCGTCCGTGACGCCATGCCAGCTTTGTTGCTTTGGGATTGCATGTTGACATCAGGTGCCTAACATGACGTCCGGAGCACAAATTGCCGAGTTCAGTCGAAACCTAACCTTCTAGTTACACGTTCGACGACGCGGCTACCGCTATACAAGAACACAACAAAACTACATCATCCATACTATATGCAGTCAGTGGCGTTCCAGCGCGCTGACGATCTTTCACGTCTGTTTACTCTTGGCATTTCCTAGCAAATCGATCAGTGTTTGAAGGATGGCGATCAACATCTCCTTCAAGGGCTTTTGAAAATCTATCAGTATGTTATTATGGTAACCAATGGCTCGCTATCTGTCTGCATCAGTCATTTTAGGTAGGCTTCATAACTGCTTCTTAACATTTATGTTCCGTCCAGTCTCGATCTTCGTCATCCTCACTAGTAACTGAACCGTATTTCGTAGTGAAATGGCGGAAGAATTTGAGCCATACTGTGTGAAAAGGGGGATTAATGCATCTGCATCAAATATCGACCCATGTCAGCCTGCGCAATGTGCGCACGCTGACCGGGCTCAAAATTTTTGACTTTGATAAATGATCTACATGTCAAAGGACCATTGTACCTCAGGATTAAGTCGGTTAATGTCGGTTAACAGACATAGTGGATTTTATGGATCCATTATTATGTAGTGACTTGCTTGGTATAATGCATCACTGAGATGCATTAAACCCCCTTTAGCCAGAGCATGGCTGATTTATATTGACGAGGAAATTAAAACTTTTTTTTACAGGGTACTGGGCAAGTATTCAACAACTATTCTTAAGAATATTCAATGTCTCATTCTAGATTTAGAGAGTAACTCAAGTTCTGATTGGCTAAACAATTTGGTTTAGTCAATCAGAATTTATGTTAGTTTCAAACTTAGAAAATTCTTGAGAATAAGACAAGGAAATGTCCTTAAGAATGGTTGGTGAATACGGACCCTGGTGTCAGAGTATAACTATTCAAAAAAATCGTTCTAGGGGTCCTGCGTGGCTCAGTGTTAAAGTGTAGAACTCGTAACCTGGAGGCCCCGGGTTCGAGCCTCACTGGATCCACTGGGTTTTTCGTGGGAGTGTCTTTGGGCAAGACACTTCAGAGCCCTAGCCTAGTACTGGTGAAACCCAGGAAATACATGAATATGTGAGATGTCACCGTGATATGACTGAAATATTGTTGAAAGCGGCGTAAAACACCATTCAATCAATCAATCAATCAACAGATCGTTCTCTTATACCCAGCGCATGCTGGGATTTGTCTATGCCATAAGTTGGGGATAATGTGCTAATGCTCTCAGTGTTGATTTCATAAGCCACCGTATTTCGGATATGGTTTAGTTTTCATATAGGGATGTCTATATAAACATAGGTGGGCTGGTATCTCTTTGTTTATGTAAATATACTACTATAAATAACTATAATATCTTACATAAATTTCAAGTGGTGGTCTGTTTCCTACTTGGTGAATACTATGCTAACGATTAAAAAACAACTCTAAGAAAGTTGGCGTTACAAATTTTTTCCCAACATCTGCCCTCACAAACATGTTCAACAAAACTTAAGTCGAACGACTATTCAGCTAATAGTTAAAGTCATAATACTCTAGACAGTAGGCCTAATTGTATACAGCGTGGGTTCACATGTGAAGCCTTTACGTGTCATCAAAAGCAGTTTTAAAACCGAGTTACTACCTTGAATTTGACGCTGTAACACTAAGTAATTCGATTCAAAAGCATGGCTCAGATAGTTTCTGGTAATTTTTAAGTTTCTGGTCTTGCTGATGTTAAATTCCCAAAAGAGGCACTCGGTGTGAGCCATGTTAGAATGTAAGCGAACGCAAAAACAAATCCTTGGACATTGTGAAACGTCTGTCGTTGAAAAGGGTGCATGCTAGAGCAAAGGGGGGGGGGGGGGGGGGGGTGTACCCATAAGTGCTGTGCGCCGTCAACGTCAACGTCTCATATTAGCATTCAACTATTGCTATCAACGTTCGCAGGTTATATATATACATGTATAGAGTGTAGAGGCAAGTCACGCTCCAATTACCCGGTGTAGCACAACCGTGATAAGGAAGGACATGTTTTTGTCTAAGCAGTGATGAACTATTTTTTAGGGCCCAACTCTTTATGTGCCAAGATATTTATGCCAGGCATTACGATAACCAGAGGTCGCTATTTATGTGTTCAGCAAACGTCAAGGCCTAGTCTTCTAACGTGAAAGTACATGCTGCAAGTCTTACAAGGAACTTTTACAGATTGGCAACATGAGCGTTTAGTTTCGGCTGGTGTGTTTAGTGGACCTCAAACTTATTCAACACACATGGGACAACTGTTGACGACTGTCAACCGAAGACTGCCAATGTCCAAGGTCTGAAAGTGACACTCTACCTGAAATGGGCTGTAATGTAAGCACTGTGTGTCATACCTAGCTTGAGTAGGTCCATTTTGTGACGCTTTGCCGATGTGGTTGCGATTCGTGGTCACCATATGCATTTCTGTTCACCATATGCCACCTGTTCTCCCCAGTTTATTGAAATTCAAGGTTTTAATGTATAACGTGAGCATAACATTTTGCCAAAACGTATTGAGCGATTCTCTTACATATTCATTTGTACAACTGAATTGTTCATCGTTTATTGTTGACAAAATACTGTACATTGATTAATGATGAGATTTTTTTTGTGTGTAGAAGGCGTGCATACTTGCAGTCTATAAATAGATTTTGAAGCTTCAGACACACATTTAACCTTTTACAACACAATCTCTTTAACCCTTTCCCAAACAAGCCATTGTTTTTACGTGTCTGCAGTACAAGTCCTTTGAAAACTCTGTGGGAAAAGGAGAAATTGCTCGTAACGAGCAATTTCTCCTTTTCTCACAGTGTTTTCTACCCTTTTGGAGAACTTTTCACCATTTTCATCAAATTTAAATTTGTCCTCTGCAAACTCTTTCAGTTTGGAGGAGTCTAAAATTTGTTGTTTGGGAAAGGGTTAATTAATCACCCTGACGGAAAAGGTTGTTGAAAATATTTTGGGGAAAAAAAAAAGAAAATGCTGTTAGCCAGCATTTTCTTCTTTTCCACAATGTTTTCTACCTTTCATAGACAAATTCTTGAATTTGAGCCCACATTTCATTTGTCGTAAGCGAGTCTAGATTTTATTCGTCTGAGAAAGGTTTTTTAGTAATACCTAATCGATCTGGAAAAGTTGTTTCATTGTATTTACTATTCTATAGAAGCATTTAATCGTCAATTTATGGTCGTCTCCAAATTCCTTAACCTTCAAGCAGATAATTCCGACTTTTTAACGAAGGGTAAAGCTGGTAACCAGCATTTTCTCCTTTTCCCTCAATGTTTTCTACCCTTTCAGAGACAAATTCCATCATTTGATTCATATTTCATTTGTCGTCTGCAAGTACTTTCAATTTGGACAAGTCTAAAATTTGTCGTCTGGTAAAGAGTGAACTCGTTGTTACCCTTGCCGACAACTTTTACTGTCTTGCAGCGAGACCAACTGCTTGAAAACACTCCCTTACGGGCAGTTGCTGTTTTTCTCCCAATTCCGTTATCCCTTACCCTTCACCCTTATCCCTTTACCACACGATCCGATTTTTTAACGACCCTGAGGAAATATACTTTTGAAAACATTGTTGGAGAAGGAGAAAATGCTGGAAACCAGCATTTTTTCCTGTTTCCCCACATTGTTTTCTTCCCTCGCAAAGACAAATCCCAGCATAATTATTATGAGTTATATTTCACTGGACATCATGCAAATACTTTCAAATAGGAAAACGCTATAAATTTATCGGTCGGTAAAGGGTTAAAGCAGTCTATAAATTAAACGGCGTTCATCACTCAGGAAAACAGACCAAAACTTTGCAAATTCAAGGATACCTCTGTCAGAAAATATAACTGAATCGCGAACAGTATAGATAGAAGGTCAGACCGTATATTTTGTGCAGTCTGATCTTGATCTACACTGTCAAAATAGGTCAGTCTGATGGTTATCTGAATTTGTCTACGAATACACACATGTTTAGCGTTTGTAGGGTAACTCTTTACCAGACGACAAAATTGTACACTGGTCCAAATTGAAAGCATTTACTAGCGATATATTCTATGAAACTCAAAAGACGATATTTGTCTTTGAAATGGTAGAAAACATTTTAGGAAAAGGAGAAAATGCTGGTTACAAGCATTTTCTCCTTTTCCCGCATTTTTTTTCAAAGGCCTTCTCTCTTAGATTCGTTAAACTCGGATTTGTTTGTTAAGGGTTAATATTGATCCGTCTGAAGAAATTTAGTAACTTTTTTCTGATCTAATGTTATAATGTACTATTTGTATTCTCCTTTATATAATTGATATCGTTTTATCAGGGGAAAAAATCATGTCTGCAACAATTTAACCTTTCGGCCCATTTTTCAGTTGTTTACGAAAAAAAAAAAGGCAAATCAAAGAACCGAAGGTACATGAGACCCGTAGTTTTAACAAAAGATAATATCTGTGACAGAAATTGGACATTGACTTTTGCCTATATAAATCTTAAGTGCATTTGATTGTTCCACGAAAAAAAAAAATATTACACAGTTCAAAGATATTCATTTTGATAGATACTGTAGAGCTCGCCCGGTTAGCTCATTTGTTAACGTATCTGACTCATGACTTGGTAGTTGCAAGTTCGATACCCGGTTCATGCAAACTTTCTTTCCGGCGATTTTTCGCCTCTCATCTCTGATACATGTGAGAAAAGTAGTCAGTGGCTTGGAAAGAGAGTTGTGTCAGAACTGGTGTGAGAAAGCCAGGAAACATACGTAGGTGCACTGATTGCCGTCATATGACCTAAGCTGCAAAACGGCGCTAAACCCCAATACAAACAATCGAACAAAGATATTGTAGTGTCCTGAAACAACAGTCACGCAGAAGCGTATAGGCATAACACAACGAATAAAAGTATAGTGTTGCCGCTCCTGCGGTGACACAATAAAGGGAAAATGTTCGGTATAATGTGCTAAAACAAGCCTTGTGCTGCCACAGACCTTCCGTGGAAGGGTCCTTAGAGTGCTTTGATAGATATACCAAGCTGTTGCACGCTATATTTGAGACAAGCTCTATGAAAAGGGGGTTTTATGCATGTGCAAAAATTATGGACCCATGCCAGCCTGCGCATTCCGTGCAGGCTGGCTGACTTTGGTCGAACCTTCTGCTGCTTGTTGTAAATTTTGTGTATGCCAAAGAACCATTCTCTGCCACGGTTCAGCCGCTTTTTTAGACAAAACGGATACATACGCTGTCTCGTTTTACTTAGAACAATGCATTACATGGATGAGCCATGCCCTGTGTAAAGGGGACTTAACGTATTTGCAAAAAGTATCGACCCAGGTCAGCCTGCGCAGACTGTGCAGGCTGACCTGGGCCGAAACTTTTTGCTTTCGGTGAATTTTCTGCATGTCAAGGATTCAGTCGGCTGTTATACAAAGCGGATTTTATGAATCCCTATTACCGTGATGTCTTGCTTGATATAATGCATCATGGTGCTGCATTAGGCTCCCTTTTCACAGAGCATGGCTCAGATGCATGAAAACCCCTCTTGTCGCAGCGCCGCTCATTTATAGCTGTCTCTGAGACAATACTTTGCCCCCTTTTGAAATGTCACGAGAAATATCGTCTATCTACTCGGCGAAAATAAATACGCTCATTGTAAATCAACTCACTGACCAAAGAGAGACAAAAATCTGACCGCCCAGCTCCTTCATTTCCATAGCAACACGTGACTGTTTTATCAGCATTTTCCAGCCAGTTTATTTCTAAATGTTTGTCTTAAGATTCTGACTCGACCCTTAGAGTGCCTCAAACGCGTAGAGTCGCTTGTGCGAATAGTGAAGATCAAGATCAGACTGCAATTTGGAGTTCTTTGCTTTTTTTCTCAAGAAAAAAAGAAAACGCTGAAAAAGATGCTGAAATGAGGAAAAGTTTTGCGTGCTACAAATTCAACAGATTCGTTTTCTTTAACTACTCTTAAACAACTAATAATTGATATGTATGTATGTATGTATGTATGTATGTATGAGACCACGGCAACTATCAGAACATTTCTGATGTATTTCAACTATTACTATGCAAAAGACTCTCTCAAAGTCTGTGGCTGCTTTTCCACATAAAGGAAGTGCGAGACAATGTTAAGCGACAGAACAGGAATGAATACTTTCACAATGAGAATTCGGCTATTCTGTTCTCGTCAAGGTCCGAGACACTTCAGAGCACACCTCCAAGCAAAAATAAAAAAAAAACAACCCTGTTGGTCCCATGGGTAAAATTTGGCACAAGTTATAACTAATAATCTAACGAATTAATAATTCAAATGTCTGCAAAATTCATAAGAATGTCACATAATTCCTGACTTCTGATAGATTTATACAACGTTGGAGGTGTCAGTGGCTCGAATTACCCAGAGCCCCGCGAGATAAGATTTCTCCCCCCCCCCCCTCCCCCTTCTCATTGCTAAATATCTGTGTCAGCTTTGTTCACATATGTGTGGGAAAGCAGCGGGTGGCTTTTAAAGTTTGCCAAGCACGGTACTACCGCCAAAAAAGAAAACACCAGGGACACATAGATAGGTATACTGGTGGCCGTGATCAAATTGAAACATTGTTGAAAGGGGTAACATACCATACGAATAAATTTTTTCACCAGCATATCCCGACCTCTCGTGTCGTTTGCGACAAATGTAAACAAAGATCGGCATTTACTAGCGTGCCCGCCGGTCATAACTACTCTCTTTGTTACCAGAATAAACTCTTAAACTGCTAGATAAATAAAACGAAAATTTCCACTAAAAGGTGGAAACCCAATTACTGCGATTCCAAAGTTGATTTCACTGGAAAGAAACACACAGTATCGGACAGTGTAGATTAAAGATCAGACTGCACGTTTTGTGCAGTCTGATCTTAATCTACATTGTCCGCAAAAGCGTCCCGAGACGCCCTTAGCAGCCTAAGGGTAAATTATTTCAGTTAAACTTTCCAGTGTTATAAGAAGGGTATATCTCGTATGGAACACAATACTAGAGTCAAGCGATACATGTAAAGATAAGCATCAGTTCGCTTCTGGAACAAAACAAGAGGCCTCTTCAAGACGGAACTTTGGTGTTGACCAAACACTTACATTTAGAAATACATTTTTTGCGTATAATTAACAGAAAAAAAAAATGCATATATACAAAAAAAAATCTACTCTACTGAAATCAAGGAAAAGATCAAGTTCCCAAACGAAGAAAATGTCGAGCAATTTATAAATAACAAGCGGACCGACTCAAGTCTGATGCCTTTGAGGGATTTATTTGACCGTTTCCCTGGGATCTCTATGAATAATTTCAGAGTTGATGCTATGTCGAGTTATTTATAACACTTTGCACGACTAGTTATGGCATGTTTTGCAGACAATTTTTAATATTTCGCCGTAGCCCGCCGACACAATAAAGCAATCAGTTGGAACTGAAACGCACGAGGCCTCCCTTTCGAAACAGAACGATAGTATAGTGCATTTTAACCGTTTGGGGTGCTTAACCCGAATTAAGTTGTTTTTTGTGGACAGTGTGGTTCAAGATCAGACCGCGTATGTCGTGCAGTCAAAATCTTGATCTACACTTTCTGCTACTTTGCAAGATCTAATCTACTAAAAACCGTCTTGAATGCGCATTATGACTACCTTTAGTACTGACAGATAGTGTCTATTTCATTGATGTTGTAGCCATGCTCTGTGAAATAGGGGTTTAATGCATCTGCAAAATTTATTGACTCATGTCAGCCTGAGCAGTACACGCAGGTTGACCTGGGTCGGAACCTTTTACTATTTCTCGATTTCCTGCATGTCAAAAGACCAGTCTACCTCGTGATTCGGTCGGTTGTTAGACAAAGTGGATTTTATGGATCAGTAATTATTTGCTGACTTGCTTGGTATATTGCATCACGGAAAGGCATTAAACCCCCTTTTTGCTAGAGCACGACTCATTTATCTAATACTCATTTATTTAGCACTTCAAGAGTTAAGGATAAAAACACGTATCGGCGAAATAAGCACAGATAAATAGACGAGCAAAACGAGCTAGACTTGCGTCTCGCACTCATGGCATCAGAAACCGTTGGAGAGCATTTTTTTGTCATGAATATCCACGAGACTATTTGATTTGAAATGCTTTAATCGAGTTCTAGAGGGTTTTCTAAATTTGAAAAGTAATACAATTTCTGATTGGCTGTACTAAGTGTTTTAGCCAATCAGAAAAAAGCGTAACTTTTAATATCTAGGGCAAGACTAAGAATATAATTTAGAATGGTTGGTGAATTAGTTCCTGAAGTACTAAAACCCTTTGTATGACGACAAAATTTTGAACCAGTTCAAATCTGACAGAATTTGCAGACGACAAATTATATGTGGCTTAAGTGATGATTTATGTTTTTGATAGGATAGAAAACATTGTAGGAAAAGCAGAAAATGCTGGTTACCAGCATTTTCTCCCTTTCCCACAATGTTTTCGAAAAACCTTCTTTTTCAGGGTTTCTAAATCTCGGGGTTGTGTGGTAAAGGGTTAACATGTATATTTTCCCCAGAGTGAATTGAATTATGTCCCGGGGGTCAAGACTTCTCGAAGGTCAAAGTAATGTCACTGAGAGACGTCTGTTAGTCGTATATAAGATTCTTGGAATTAATTTGGTATCGAGCTAGTTTTTTTTTTTTTAGGATGAAGACTGGGTCCTTTGTTTCCCCTTCCCCCTTGAAACATTTACCACATCAGCCAGACGTTTGAAGACCCTGTAGGAGAAAGCTTTTGAAAATATCGTTGAAAAAAGAGAAAATGCTGGTAACCAGCATTTTCTCCTTTACCTACAACATTTTGTACTGTATCAAAGACAGAAATCATCGTTTGAGCTACACTTAAATTGTTGTCTGCAAATGCTTTCATTTTGGACCAGTCTAAAATTTTGTCGTTTGGAACAGAGTTAAAGTCGAACAACGTCCTACATGCTTTGATCAATGGCCTTCCCCGTTGCAAAAGTAAAGAGAAGTACAGAAAGTGTAGTCTAAACTAGAACTTTCGCAAATCGGACAAATACCCCTACCAGCACCTTGTCACTGAAGCAGCACAATCACAGAAACAAAGTTCACCTCTGACCTTGACCTTTGACCCATGTGACCCTAAAACAAGAGGACACCTCCTTGGGTCATGAGGAACACTTGTATTAATGGTCCTTGGTCAAACGGCTTTTGAGTAAGAGCATGGAAACAAAAACAAGACGGACGGATTGACAGACGGACGGATTGACGGATGGACGGATGGATTGACGGATCAGACAGACAGACATGGTGAAACCAGTATAGCCCTCTCTACTTCGAAGGTGGGGGTATAATAAAGGAACAAGTGAACTTCTCTTCCGACAGCTTTTTTTTGCTGCAACCTTTGAGCACACCGCTTCAACAACTTTATGGCCACAATAAATCACTAGCTTTACTCTCCTTCTAGACTTTTCTACACTGAACTAAACCAAACAAGGAATCCTGGAATTTGTTTTCTTTTCAGTACTAATTAATTTCCATCAAACTGTCAATTTAAGGTTTCCACGAGTAAAATTTATGTACATAGGCGGGGCTTCTAACTAGAAATACCACAGACCAACAAAACCCCCCCTCCCCAACACACACCGGTTGCTTTGTCCTTGATCGAGGAAAAAGTTGCAAAGGGCCGTAACTCCTGTTAAGGCTTCCATTACAATTTACGCCAAAGTGGCTGAAAATTGTAAGTGGGGAAACGGACGCAAAATTGCGATGTGGGGATTGGTATAATAATTCTTGGTAATAAGTACGAGGACTGTTCGAAAAGTAGTGATACAACTTTTATTTATTTATTTTTCATGTTCAGGATTAAAAATAACCTCCTCCTAACAAAAAATATGATCTTAATACAGTGCCGACAAAGTCCAACATCACAAAAAGCAAGCTGTATGTTAACACAGGACAGTACAAAACATTATACACTAACACAATCCAGGCACACGCTGTAACGTAAAGGTCATGTCATCCGAGATTTTATAAACGTCATTTCGGGTTGACCCCTATTCTTCGACTAAGCCTTGCCTTTGGCCCTCTCTGGCTGTAAATCAACTGCATCTCTTGGGATGCTGAGGCAAACTGTCACTGCTTTTCCGGACTGTGTAAATCAACACTAAGCAGTTCAAAAACATATTCATGTCTTGGATTTGTTAACAATGTGCAGTATTTATCAGATACTCTTGTTTTTAACCCTTAACCTTCTACGTAAGAGAAATGAGATTTTCAATTTAGGTCATAAAAAACCTAAGTTTCTGCTATTTTCAAAGGTGTTTTGGGATATGATAGATATCTCCCTATCGGACAGTGAAGATCCAAGATCAGACTGCACGTTCTGTGCAGTCTGATCTTGATCTACACTGTCTGCAAAAGATCCTTCTTGAGTCGCGCTTAGCTGCCTAAGGGTTAAACTTTTATCAGACAACACAATGTTAGACTTGTCCATATTGAAATTAAGTACAGCAGATCTATACATATTTCAGTTTGGCTCAAATTATGGGATCTTTCTCTGGAAGAGTATAGAACATTTTAGGCCAAGGAGAAAATGCTTATCACCAGCATTTTTCTCACATTTTTTTTTTTTCTTAAGCCTTCTTCATCGGGGTCTTTAAAGGCTCAATAACTGCCGAAAACAATGCAGTTGTATAAATGCATTAAAATCTAAATCATACCAAGTAAACGTATGGAAAATATTGCAAAGATGACAATCTGTTTTTGTGTGGTCGGTCCAAGTGTTAGTCGCTGGCAGAAAAATGAATTTTAAAATGAGACAAAAAATAAACAAGAGTGACCTGGCAACTTCTAACCTAGTTTTGAAAATAATTTCTCTGCCAGCGACTAAGGCTTTGACTGGCCGAACAAAAACAGGCTGTGATCTTTACAATAATTTCCATACTTTTAAATAGTATTGTCTAAATGTAAATAGATTTTAACACCCGCTTTGTTTACTTTTGGCAGCTATTGTTGCTTTAAAATCCGGAGTAATTTGGTAAAGGGATTGAAAATTCCTTGAAATTGCAGTATATTGGTCTTGAAAACATAAAATTCATTTACCTAGACATCATTAATATCTATATAGACCACAATACAATACAATACAATACAATACAATTCTTTATTGCCTCCTAATCAGAAGATATTGCATGGTACATTTTAACATCAACAGATCTGAGAAAAGTGCAGGTGAACAGTGATTTAGTGAGTGCAGTATAAACATGAAAGACAGATATTTTAGGAATGAAAGTTAAACATTACAAGTACAAGGAAAGAAAAAAAAAAAAAGTATTGGCAACAATCACATGTTTGACAAAAATGCAAAACGTACTTCCAGTCTCTTGACAGGTATGATATTGATTTTCTTAGAACATTTCAATGCAGCGCACAATGTATTTGAAGCAGGCTTGTAGAAATTCTTGTTCAATGCTGCGATCTAAGAATGGTGGAAGCGCAGCACCCATAATGCCAATTTTTACGGAATGCTTATTGAACCGTTTTCTACACAACCCCGAATTTTAAAGCCCCTGAAGAAGAAAGCCTTTGAAAACATTTCGGGAAAAGGAGGAAAGGCTGGAAACCAGCATTTTCTTTTTTTCCCCCACATGTTTCCTACTATTTTAACAAACAAATCCTATCACTTGGGTCACACTGAATTTGTCGTCTGCAATTCTCTCAATTTGGACAAGTCTAAAACTTTGTCGTCTGGTAGAGGGATTAAACTTTTACCAAAATGATGCTGTGATTTATGACCCTGAGAAAGATGACCTTTACAAACACTGTAGAACAATGCTTTCTACTCTTTCATAGCCAACCCCATCATTTGAGCCGTCTTGAATTTGTCGTCTGCGAATTACTTAAATATTGACGAGTCTAAAATGTTTCGTCTGGTAAAGAGTTAAAAACATACTGGTCTGTGCATGTATTTGAGTTTAACGCCGTTTAAAAAGCCTAGGTCATATCACTGTGGAAACATTCTGGTTACCATAATCATTTTTTTTTTTAAAAATGGCAATTTTCGAAGACAATGCCACTATGAGTTCAATACTGCATTTTGAAAATCATGTATCGTAGTTTGGGAAAAACCGAAGGAAGTAAACCCAATCAAAATAATTTTTTTCTGAGACAAATAAGTGTTTCGATTGCACTCAGATATGAAATTGAAAATGGTGTATTACAATTAGGCCATCGATCGTGGAAATACTTCTTTTTTTATCGAAAATAGCTTGATCCGCTATGGCCTTCTATAGTGGCGTGGTGATACACACGTATCGTGCTTGTTCGTCCAAAAACCAGTTCGTTCCTGGGCTTATTCGTACCAGGGGTTGTTCGCCCGGACTTGTTCGTCCCACAAGATTGCACCCTTCTCTACCGGATTTTTGGAGCGAATATTTTGAAACGATTTCTGTTGTTTATTTTTCAAATTATTAATTCCACACAATGGCTCCCTTGAAAAATGCCACACCAGTGCTTTCAACGCTTTGATTTTTCCTTTTCCGACAATGTCTTGAACCTTTTTCAAAAAACAATTCACATTCTTTTCCCGATAATCCTTTAGCAAATAATCCAGCGTTTTAAATACCATGATGAATGACGCATTATGAAAATATTGTGGGAAAAGGAGAAAGTGCTGGTAATTAGCATTTTCTCCTATTTCCACAATAGTTTCTACCCTTTCAAAGACAAATATAATCCTTTCAGCAACACATAATTTCTCGTCTGCAAATGATTTCAATTTGGACAAGCCTTAATTCGGTTGTATGGTAAAGTATTCACTCGTTCACTACCAATGACGACTTAAGTAGCTTTTCCGGATGGTGTAGATTCAAGATCAGACTGCACGTTCTGTGCAGTCTGATCTTGAATCTACACCATCCGCTACCTGATGCTAGATTATGACCCAATCCGTCTTGAATAGCAGTAGACTTCTACTTTTAGACTTTGAAAAAAAAAAGTCGAATTTCTTGAGTTGGTGCTGTAAGAAATAAAGCCATGTTTTCGTCATGTTCGTTCAAAACAAGATTTAAGACATGGCAAGTCTAAAATTGGCCGTCTGGTAAGAAAAGAGACAGACAGACACACAGAAAGACACACAGACACACAGACAGACAGACACACACACACACACACAGAGACTGACAGACAGGCAGGCAGGCAGACAGACAGACGGGCAGGCAGGCAGACAGACAGAGGGAGAATCAGACAGACAGACAGACTGCGAGTTTTAACGACACTGAGGAAGAAGCCTTTTGAAAAGATTGTTGGAAAAGGAGAAAATGCACGCAACCAGCACTTTCACCTTTTTCCACAATGTTCCCAACCCTATCAAAGACAGTTTTGTTATTTGAGCCACACTCGAATTGTCGGCTGCAAATGCTTTAAATTAGACAAGTCTAAGATTTTGTCGTGTGGTTAAGAGTTAAATAATAATGATAATAATAAAAACTAATGACATTGTCTTTGGAGCCACAGTCGAGTGATACACAGCGTCATCTCACACAAAAGAATAAAATGAATAAATATGCTCATCAGCAGTCAAATCATCGGGCAAAGACAGACGAAATATAACCGTGATGCCTGTTTGTTACCATAGAAACGAGTGATTGTTTGATTAGCATAGTCCGGTCGTTTCATTAGGAAAACATCAGAAATCACCCATAGTTGTATTGACGTCTTATTGCAGGGTCGTAAATCCGTGACTTAACCTTATTAGCCGGTTCCTATCAAGATAGAATTTCACAAGCCTAAATTAGCAACTTGTGGACATAAATAAACCGTGGCAGCGGGAAGGTCCTCTCTAAAAAACTTCCCTCTCTGTTGTTGCCTTGAGAGGAAAAATATTGCTAGAGGAAAAGCCATGATCTAATATCACAGACTTCTTTGAATGTTAACCCTTATCCTGCTAAATTAGTGAAGTGAAATTTTCAGGCCGATAGTAAACACCCGATAATGCTATTTGAACCTTATGTTTTGAAGAAAAATATCTTTTTATCCGACAGTATAGATCCAAGATTGGACTGCACGTTCTGTGCAGTCTGATCTTAATTTACACTTTCCGCTAAAGGTCATTGAGTCGCGCTTAGCAGCTTAAGGCTTAACCCTTATCCTGTTGAATTAGTGAAATGAAACTTTCAAGCCGATAGTAAAACACGTGATTTTGCTATTTCAAGGGTATTTTTTTTTTTGCAAAAAGATATTTCCTCATCGGACAGTGTAGATCCAAGATCAGACAGCACGTTCTGTACAGTCTGATCTTGATCTTCATTGTCCGCAAAAGGTTATTGCGTCGCGCTTAGCAGCCTAACGGTTAATGCAAAGTCTTCTGAGAGTCGTATCAATAAGACATGGGCCATGCTCTGGCAAAATGGGGTTTAATGCATCTCCGTGATCCATTATAACAAGCAAGTCATAATATAATCCTTTTCGTTTTACAACTGACTGAATCACGCGGTAGAATGGTATTTGGACATGCAAAAAAGATGAACAAAGCAAAAACAATCGATCCAGGTCAGCCAGCGCGGAAAACACAGGCTGATCTGGGTCGATACTTTGTTTGTTTGTTTGTTTGTTTGTTTGTTTGTTTGTATTGGAGTTTAACGCCATTTTAACAGCTTAGGTCATATCATGGCGGTCAGCGACACACCTATGTGCTTCCTGGCTTTCTCACACCAGTACTGACACAACTTTCTTTCCAAAGCCACTGACTACTTTTCTCACATGGATCAGAGGTGAGAGGCGAAAAATCGTCGGGAAGAAAGTTTGCAGCAACCGGGTATCGAACTCCAGGTCACGAGTCCGACACGCTAACCACTGAGCTACCCTGGGGGGCTCGATACTTTGTGCAGATGCTTTAAACCTCCTCTTCACAGAGCTTGGCTCACATATTTTGTTACAATACAAAAATGTTACGGAGAAAACGAGAAAAGTCATTTTTAACGACTACTAAATTCAATGAAACAGCTGAATTTTTATTCTTAATTGTTCTGTAATATAACCAGGTAAATGGTGGTAGATCTTTAATTAAGGAAGGAAAGAATAAAACCTATGTCATGCTTTTCGGTAGTTTATCGGGTAATAATGGCGGATTATGGTTTGATAATTTCACCGTTTCGACCAGTGGATTTACCCGTTGATAAACTCACTGGTACAAAAATACGGAAAGGTCCCCTGTACTTGGGAAGTTCCAACAAAAAAGGGGGCTTAGAAGCATAAAATAAACAGAATATTCGTTCGGTTTTTTTTTTTCTTCTTTTCGGTGAAAGAGCGAAATTCTTTTTATCTCGTGAACATCATACGGTAATATTTTCACTCGTGGCTGCGCAGCCACGGGTGAAAATATTACTGTATGATGTTCACGAGATGACATGAATTTCGATCTTTCACCGAAAAAAATATATATCCTCTATATAAACAGGTGAAATTACATGTGACCGTAAATAACTCATACATGAATGAAGTCGGCAAAAGCGACCAAGATGTTCTTAAACATCCAAGGTATAAAACAGTTTGCACCTAATTGAGTGTCTCCGCTTTCGGTTTAACTCTCGTGGTGCCTGTTTAATATTTAACCGCTTTTGTGGCCAGTGTAAATTAAGACCAGACTAGACACGAAACGAACTGTCTGGTCACGATACCACACTGTCCGTGACGTTGATATTTTTATGCCAAAAACAGACAAACACTTAAAGGTACTTCATTCTTTCCCAATTCTCCCACCCCCTTTATTGAATAGGTCCCTTTGCTTTTAAATTGGCGCCCAAACAATCAGCAATCTTTCTCAATTACTGTACCTTTATTAAAATAAATAGTTTGATTCAAATTGGGCGGGATAAAAAAAAAATGCTGCTACTGCTGCTGCTATGTTTTTCTTAGAAGCATGATTCTGATTCTAAATATTTTTCAGCACTTCTCGGCCAAACCAAAATCGCAAAAACGCAAGTGGCAGTCTTTTTTAATCCCTTTACCAAACGACAAAAATTTAAACTTGTCCAAATCATAGGCATTAGCAGACGACAAATTAAATGTGATCGTAAAAGTGAAAATTGGTTTTGAAAGGATAGAAAACATTGCGGAAAAAATGAGAAAATGCTGGTAACTAGCATTTTCTCCCTTTTCACGATGTTTTTTTAAAAGGCTTCTTCTTCTTCAAGGTCGCTAAAACTCGAGATTTTAAGGTAAAGGAGAAATAAATTTATGGGTTTGAAGAAGTATATTGTTCCGGGTTTAAACTATTTAACTCTTAGGCTGTAGGCGCGACTCGAGGACCTTTTGCGGACACTGTAGATCAAGATCAGACTGCACAGAATGTGCATTCCGATCTTGGATCTACACTGTCCGATTAGGAGATATCTTCCCCCCAAAATATACTTTTGAGATACCAAAATTTGAATTTTTACCATCGGCTTGGAAGTTTCAATTCGCTTATTTAGCAGGATAAGGGTCAACTGGGTGACATAACAAGGTTAGAAAGGGACTTGTTACTTACAAGTTGTAAACTGTCAATCAAAAACAAGAAAACAAAATAGAGGATATGTATAAATCGTTCTGTAATTCAGTTACGCGTCAACATATTGAATGTTTCAATTCCTGGGAGAAATATACAAGATCTACGAACAGAAAATAAGTTATATCTGAATCACACGAAACAGAAAGATTGGTATTGGCACTGTATTCAAAAGCATTTTGTTTTCATTTGAACATATCTTTCTATGTCTTTCTGTCTATGTCTGCATGTGTCTTTCTGTCTGTCTCTCTCTGTCTGTCTGTCTGTCGGTCGGTCGGTCCTTCCGTCCGCCCACCCGCCCACCTGTCCTTTCGTCCGTCCGTCCGTCTGTCGTTCTGTCTGTCTGTCAATCTCTTTTCTTTTCCCAAGCTTTTGAAACAATGTTACATATTCAAAGGTAAAACCCCAATCAAACAATATCTGAACAACCCTGAAGAGAAAGGCTTATAAAAAAAAAATTGGGCGAAAAGGAGAAAATGCTGATAACCAGCATTTCCTCCTTTTCCCACATTGTTTTTACTCTTTTAAAGACAAATCCCACTTTTGAGCCATACCCAACCCTTAGGCTGTTAAGCGCGACTCCCTGACCTTTTTGGGACAGTGTAGATCAAGATCATACAGCACAGAACGTGCAGTCTGACCTTTGGTCTACGCTGTCCGATAAGGAGATACATGCATTTTTGTTTAAGTTGACCCTTTACCGCACAATGCCGCCTTTGGACGCCCCTGGGAAAGAAGCCTTTCGAAAACATTGTGGGAAAAGGAGAAAATGCTGGTAACTAGCATTTTCTCCATTTTCACGAAGTTTTTTAAAAGGCTTCTTCTTCTTCAAGGTGGCCACAAACTCGAGACTGTATGGCAAAGGGGGAATAAAATTATGGGTTTGAAATAGTATATTGTTACAGTTTTAAACTATTTAACCCTTAGGCTGCTAAGCGCGACTCGAGGACCTTTTGCGGACAGCGTAAATCAAGATCAGACTGCACAGAATGTGCAGTCTGATCTTGGATCTACATTGTCCGATAAGGAGATATCTTTCCCCAAAAATATACTTTTGAGATACCAAAATTTGAATTTTTATCATCGGCTTGAAAGTTTCAATTCGCTTATTTAGCAGGATAAGGGTCAACTGGGTGACATAACAAGGTTAGAAAGGGACTTGTTACTTACAAGTTACAAACTGTCAATCAAAAACAAGAAAACAAAATAGAGGATATGTATAAATCGTTCTGTAATTCAGTTACGCGTCAACATATTGAATATTTCAATTCCTGGGAGAAATATACAAGATCTACGAACAGAAAATAAGTTATATCTGAATCACACGAAACAGAAAGATTGGTATTGGCACTGTATTCAAAAGCATTTTGTTTTCATTTGAACATATCTTTCTATGTCTTTCTGTCTCTCTGTCTCTCTCTCTCTCTCTCTCTGCCCGTCTGTGTGTCTGTCTGTGTGTCTGTCTGTCTGTCTGTCTGTCTGTCTGTCTGTCCGTCCGTCCGTCCGTCCGTCTATCTGTCTGTCTGTCTGTCTGTCTGTCTGTCTCTTTTCTCTTCCCAAGCTTTTGCCACAATGTTACTTATTCAAAGGTAAAACCCCAACCAAACAATATCTGAACAACCCTTAAGGGAAAGGCTTATGAAAAAAAAAAAATGGGCGAAAAGGAGAAAATGCTGATAACCAGCATTTCCTCCTTTTCCCACATTGCTTTTACTCTTTTAAAGACAAATCCCACTTTTGAGCCATACCCAACCCTTAGGCTGTTAAGCGCGACTCCCTGACCTTTTGGGGACAGTGTAGATCAAGATCATACAGCACAGAACGTGCAGTCTGACCTTTAGTCTACGCCGTCCGATAAGGAGATACATGCATTTTTGTTTAAGTTAACCCTTTACCGCACAATGCCGCCTTTGGACGCCCCTGGGAAAGAAGCCTTTCGAAAACATTGTGGGAAAAGGAGAAAATGCTGGTAACTAGCATTTTCTCCATTTTCACGATGTTTTTTAAAAGGCTTCTTCTTCTTCAAAGTCGCCACAAACTCTAGACTATGGCAAAGGGGGAATAAAATTATGGGTTTGAAATAGTATATTATTACAGTTTTAAACTATTTAACCCTTAGGCTGCTAAGCGCGACTCGAGGACCTTTTGCGGACAATGTAGATCAAGATCAGACTGCACAGAATGTGCAGTCTGATCTTGGATCTACATTGTCCGATAAGGAGATATCTTTCCCCAAAAATATACTTTTGAGATACCAAAATTTGAATTTTTATCATCGGCTTGAAAGTTTCAATTCGCTTATTAAGCAGGATAAGGGTCAACTGGGTGACATAACAAGGTTAGAAAGGGACTTGTTACTTACAAGTTACAAACTGTCAATCAAAAACAAGAAAACAAAATAGAGGATATGTATAAATCGTTCTGTAATTCAGTTACGCGTCAACATATTGAATATTTCAATTCATGGGAGAAATATACAAGATCTACGAACAGAAAATAAGTTATATCTGAATCACACGAAACAGAAAGATTGGTATTGGCACTGTATTCAAAAGCATTTTGTTTTCATTTGAACATATCTTTCTATGTCTTTCTGTCTGTGTCTGCATGTGTCTTTCTGTCTGTCTCTCTCTGTCTGTCGGTCGGTCGGTCCGTCCGTCCGTCCGTCCGTCCTTCCGTCCGTCCGCCCGCCCACCCGTCTTTCCGTCCTTCCGTCCGCCCGCCCACCCGTCCTTCCATCCGTCCGCCCGCCCGTCTTTCTGTCTGTCTGTCAATCTCTTTTCTCTTCCCAAGCTTTTGCCACAATGTTACATATTCAAAGGTAAAACCCCAACCAAACAATATCTGAACAACCCTGAAGAGAAAGGCTTCATGATAAAAAAAAATTGGGGGGAAAAGGAGAAAATGCTGATAACCAGCATTTCCTCCTTTTCTCACATTGTTTTTACTCTTTTAAAGACAAATCCCACTTTTGAGCCATACCCAACCCTTAGGCTGTTAAGCGCGACTCCTGACCTTTTGGGATCAGTGTAGATCATGATCATACAGCACAGAACGTGCAGTCTGATCTTTGATCTACACTGTCCGATAAGGAGATACATGCATTTTTGTTTAAGTTAACCCTTTACCGCACAATGCCGCCTTTGGACGCCCCTGGGAAAGAAGCCTTTCGAAAACATTGTGGGAAAAGGAGAAAATGCTGGTAACCAGCATTTTCTCCATTAGTAGTAAAGGAGGGTAGCAGCGGGACACGGCACCACCGTGTCCCGCTGCTACCCTCCCTGGCGTCCGAAACTGGGGTATTTTGTCCCGCTGCTACCCTACCCCAGCTCGTGGTAGGGTAGCAGCGGGACAACTTCCCCCCCCCCAAAAACGTCAAAAATGGCCAAACCGGAAGTGGACCTTGCCCCCCCCATCCACCCACTTTTGCAAGCCCTGCCCACTGCGTTTTGATCGGTCGAGACGTTTTCCAGGATGTGTGATTGACACCTCCCACTGCGTTTTGATTGGTCGAGACGTTTTCCCGCCAAAATGGAGATGTGTGATTGACACCTCCCTCCTCACACCACTGCAAAAATGCGCGCGCAGAAGAGGAAACCGGAAGTAGAATTCCTAGCAAAGAGTGGTGTGCCACCGTGTTTGTTCGGGTTGATCCTGCGTTTTGATTGGTCGAGACGTTTTCCCGCCAAAATTTGAATTGGAGATGTGTGACACCACAGACTGGCTCGAGGAAAAGAAGGTGTGCCACCATCTTCGCTCTGTTTGGTCTTTCTCTAGTATCGTGTTGGACTTAGCCATTTTCTATCATTGTTGGACTTAGTCTTTTTTCTCCGTCTTTATTCGGTGAGATGTGCCACCGTCTTCGTTCACCTCTGTAGAACTTAACCATTTCTCTGCTTTCGTTCAACTTAGCCATTTTCTATTATTGTTGGACTTAGTCTTTTTTTTTTTCTCCGTCTTTATGCGGTGAGATGTGCCACCGTCTTCGTTCATCTCTGTAGGACTGAGCCATTTCTCTGGTACCGTGTTGGACTTAGTCTTTTTTCTCCGTCTTTATTCGGTGAGATGTGCCACCGTCTTCGATCACCTCTGTAGGACTTAGCCATTTCTCTATTATTGTTGGACTTAGTCTTTTTCGTGAGTTTTGGAGTATATCGTTTGGAGTGTAACTCTCTCTGTTAACTTGAGGAAAGACCTATAGGACTTAGCGAGATTGACAATTGTTGAAGATAGATTTTTTCTGGGTATCGGTAGCTCTGAAAAGGGTTGTTTTTCTGCTTTTATTGACAGCTTTTCTTTGATTCTTTTGGGATCTTTGGGATCTTCGGAATCTTGAAGTCCTTGAAGTTATCCAACCCTGTTTTTGGTGGTGCTGTATAGTTGTGATCGTTGTTTTTGTGAAGTTGGCTATCGTCTTTCTCTGCTTTTCGTTTTGTTCTTTCTTTTGTCTGCTTTGACTGATGTTCTTTTCTTACAATAGTTACGATAGAATCTGTTAACTTTTGAAAACTGGTTTTATCACAGTTAACCAGGACTGGGATCGTTACATCTGCTGATGATGTTTGTTGACTCTGTTGACTCTGCGTGCTCTGTTGAGTTTGTTGGCATAATGTCTCAATGTTTTTACTAAACTGATTCATATTTGTGTTCAAGTTCTTCACTTCGTCTAAAATCTGAGTCATTACAGAATTTTGTTTTGAAATCATCTGTCTCATTTCTTCTTCAAATCTGTTATTTGATACTGCCATCGGGTCGATGAATGTTGAATTCATGGTTGACGATAGAACATCTCCATTGTTTTCAGGTTGTGGTAAGGAGTTGTCTAAGATGTAATCGGCTAAGTTGAAATTCATTTCCCGTTAACAGCTTGTTTTACTCGCACTACTCGAGAAACGAGAGTCGAATGGCTGTAGAAATTTATCGTCAGCGTTTTATAGTCTGGTAGGGGAACTGACTTACTTTGATACAGAATTAAGAGAGCGCGGACCCGGTCGGGAGCATGTAGACAGAACATAACACTTAGAGAGAAATGATGGAAATCTTGGGTACTAGCTAACCGATTGATCTGATCTCTATTGTGAATGTAACATGTCCTGTGATTGATCGAAGCAATTGAATTCTAGTCAAGCAGAGATTATATTGTCTTTTCGATTTTTTTATATAGTTATATTGGAAATGGAGATTTCCTTAGAGGAAATACTTTTGCCTTGACTTTTTTGTTTTTTGACAATTTTGAAAAGATAGAACTTTTCTTGTTGAATGTTAGCCCTGAAAAGGGCTGTTTTTCGAAGATTGCATTTTTTAACCTCTTCGTCTATCTCTCATGGCCTCTAGTTCATCAAGTAACCTGACGAGTGCTTGTAGATCACGACGCATTTGTCGTCGACGTTCCCAATCTTCTAACCACCTTACTATCGAAAGACATGCCACCGCTCCAAACATTATCATGCAAAACATTTTTTATTCTCAAGTATTGAGAGGAAAATGATTAAAGGAAAAACTTCGCTGACTTTTTTGTTGCCAATCCCCAGTCTACCTACCCAGAGAGGGGGCTATATGTCGTCTCAGTTTGAGTCAGGCAAAATCGATGTGGGACTTGACCTTTTCTCTGTCATTATTGGAGTTAGCCTTTCTCTATCTTCGTTGAACTTAGGCTTTCTCTATCCTCGTGTAGTATGGGGACAACATTGTCCCCATACTACGACTGCCCTATGGTCTCAGGCTGGTGGACTTAGTCTTTTCCTCGCCAGTCCCCGGGTTAGCTACCCAGAGAGGGGTTATATACCACCTCACGATGGTTCAGGCAAAGACTCTGTTGGACTTAGTCTTTTCTCCGACCTCTCTGGTCTTGGTCTTTTTTCCCACGAATTGGTCTATACATCACCTCAGAATGGTTCAGACAATATCCGTGTTGAAGTTAGTCTTTTTTCTTCGGTGCGGAGAGTGTAGATAGAACATATTGAGCGTTATGTTCTATCTACATGCTTTCGTCCACGTTCGCGCTCTTAATTCCGACGCAAAGTAGGTCAATCCCCCTACCAAGCTATAAAAACCAGCGAATTCTTCTATGGATCATTTTCACGATGGAGCTGTCCGAATTCTGCTGTGGGTTGTTCTGTGGAAGAGGGTTGAGAAGAGAAAACGGCAGGAGTCGAGAACCCTCTATCTTTTCTCTGATTTTGGAATTAACTTGCTCAGATAGTTAATTTAATTTCAATCCAGAGAATGGTAAAAAACACCTCTTTTCAGGGTTAGCCAATACCAAGGAAGTTCTATCTTTCAAAAATTGTCAAAACAAAAAAAGTCAAGTCCTATGCATATGTCGGATACCGTTGGTATTCTGAAATGCTGATTTCCTACAGGTTTTAAAATATTTTTTACGTTTAATTTCCTCATCGATGGATGGGCCTGTTAAAATGCTCGATATCTGATCTATATTTTGTCCTGTACGTGGTTCTTTGTTTTTGGTAATTTGATTTTCAATGATGTTTTGTGCTGCCAACGTAAACTGATTTTAAAATTTCTTCTTGTATTCCTGCTTTCAGCATAGATTCTCTTTCAGTCGCTTTGTTGACTTAAATCTCACAAATAGCTAAAAAACGAAGCTTATGTGATAGTAAAGCCCTGTTTTACTCACAGTCGTTTTCCCAAAATCAGTTCATCTCAAACGGCTTTTTTAGAGGTGACTCCTCCGCCTCCTCATCACTGTCACACAGACCGTCGACATGAACACATGCAATATATGCGCTAAACAGTTTAAACGGAGGGATAATATGCTGCGTCACAAAAGAAGCGTTCACCACCAGGACCAAGATTCTGACATGAAACATTCCGAGGATATGGAGCAACAGACTTACGAAAGCACCGACAAATCAGAGAGTGACGAACCAGAGAGTGACGAGCAACAGCCTTACGAAAGCACTGACGAATCAGAGAGTGACGAGCAAGTGACAAAATACGACCCATGGGATATTCTCATACAAGAGGCAACTGAGCAATGTCGGGAGGCTTTTGAGGAGACGGTTTCTAAACTTACCCGGCACAACAGATTAGGAATAACGGATGCAAGGCACAAAGCATACGAAGATTTACGGTCATCTTATCGGAAAGCACTAGTTAACGTCTTACAGAGCAGGATGGTGTGGTTTAATGCAATGAGGAAGGATCCGGTATACAAGAGTATGCGCAAAAAAGTTAGCGATCTGATGAATACGGAGAATTTCACTAGAGACGAAGCTTGGAAATATACCATAAGCAAACGCAAATATTTCTTGGATTCCATCCTCGATGATTTTGGTCCTCCGCCAGTGGAAACAACTGACAATAACCAGGAAAAAGTGATAAAGTGGCCATACCAGAATTTAACTCCTATTTTAAAGAGTTAAACCAATGACGTTATATTCGAGTCTTTTGCTGTTTCAATTTAAATCGTAATAAAAATAATATCTATAACACACATCTGTTTTTCTTTTTACACAACCGTTCTTGCGATCTGTAATCCGACTCCTCGAAGCTGACCATCACCTGAATCCTCTTCACTCCGCTAGCCTCCTCTTCACTTCGCTAGCCTCCTCTTTTCCGACTTCAAAATGAAATAACTCAAAAAAAGACTAAGACCAACATGGCCTTTTAACCCTAAAGCTACTTAAAGATCGAGTCCACCTGTATGTCCACCAAAAAGTGTACAACGATCAGGATTTCGTACTATAAAACACCGCTGAGCGATTCTGAGCTGGCGTATAGCACAATTCCAACAGATCATATAGACAAGCTACAAAGCAATATGCTCTATAACCCTAAAGCTACTTAAAGACTGAGGCCACCAGACAATGTCCAAAGATCATGCTGGTAGGAGTCAAAGAAAAGACTAAGTCCAACATGACGTTTGTATGGTATGGATTTGTGCTATAAACCGTCTCTAACCAACTCAGAAGATAGCGTATAGCACAAAGGGAGACAAATCTTGTCTAATTCAGCCATGATACGGTATATAGCTCATAACGTGGGGGAAAAGACTAAGTCCAACGATGGTAGAGAAAGACTAAATCGAACGAATGCAGAGAAATGGTTAAGTTGAACGAAAACGGAGAAAAGACTAAGTCAAACAGTGGGCTTTGGCTGAACCAGTCTGAGTCGGTATATCGTCCACATCGTGGGAAAAAGAATAAGTCCAACGAAAGCAGAGAAAAGCCTAAGTCCACATCCCTAGAGAGGAAGGGGTATAGCCTATATCGTGGAAAAAAGACTAAGTCCAACATGGTAGAAAAAGCCTAAGTCCAGCAGGGTCTTTGCCTGAGCCAGCGTGAGATGGCATATAACCCACATCGTGGGGAAAAGACTAAGTCCACCAGTCTGAGGGCATGGGGTAACCGTAGTATGGGTACAAGCTTGTCCACATGCCTAGAGAGATCACTCCTCTTTTCCTCCTCTTCACTCCTCCATCCTCCTCTTTTCCTCCTCTTCACTCCTCCGTCCTCTTCTTCACTCCTCTTTCGGCATATAACCTATATCGTGGGAAAAGACTAAGTCCAACAATGATAGAGAAAAGACTAAATCCAACGATGGTCTTTGCCTGAGTCACTCAACCGACTGTGTATAGCACGAAGGGAGACAAATCTTGTCTGACTAATTCAACCATGATACGGTATATAGCTCATATCGTGGGGAAAAGACTAAGTCCAACAATGACAGAGAAAAGTCTAAGTCCGACGACGATCTCTGCCTGAACCAGTGTAAGGGTTTTAGAAGAAAATTCGTCCATTAGAAGAAAGCAAAAGGGTTTTAGAACAAATGGGCTTTAGAAGAATTAAGGGAAAAATAAGGGTAAATAACGATTTCGCGACAAAATTCGACAGAATTTGGGGCATATTGCCCGCGTCCGACGGTGATAGAGAAAGACTGTGGCAAACAAAGACGGAGAAAAAGACTAAGTTCAACGATGGCAGAGAGAAAGAACAGCTCTCCAAAAAAGACTGAGTCCGACAGAGTCTTTTGCCTGAGCCAAGCTGAGGAGGGTTATAGCCCATATCGTGAAAAAAGACTTAAGTCCAACAATAAAAGAGAAAGCCTAAGGCGAACGAAGACGAAGAAAAGACTAAGTCCGACGGTGATAGAGAAAGATTGAGGCGAACAGTGTAGATTGGAAAAAAAGACTAAGTCCAACAACAATAGAAAATGGCTAAGTTGAAC
The DNA here is from genome assembly GCA_945859785.2 of Tridacna gigas. Taxonomy (NCBI): domain Eukaryota; kingdom Metazoa; phylum Mollusca; class Bivalvia; order Cardiida; family Cardiidae; genus Tridacna; species Tridacna gigas. The sequence goes on from OX244029.2 coordinate 72,827,604, forward strand.
GAAAGCAGAGAAATGGTTAAGTCCTACAGAGGTGAACGAAGACGGTGGCACATCTCACCGCATAAAGACGGAGAAAAAAAAAGACTAAGTCCAACAATAATAGAAAATGGCTAAGTTGAACGAAAGCAGAGAAATGGTTAAGTTCTACAGAGGTGAACGAATACGGTGGCACATCTCACCGAATAAAGACGGAGAAAAAAGACTAAGTCCAACAATGATAGAAAATGGCTAAGTCCAACACGATACTAGAGAAAGACCAAACAGAGCGAAGATGGTGGCACACCTTCTTTTCCTCGAGCCAGTCTGTGGTGTCACACATCTCCAATTCAAATTTTGGCGGGAAAACGTCTCGACCAATCAAAACGCAGGATCAACCCGAACAAACACGGTGGCACACCACTCTTTGCTAGGAATTCTACTTCCGGTTTCCTCTTCTGCGCGCGCATTTTTGCAGTGGTGTGAGGAGGGAGGTGTCAATCACACATCTCCATTTTGGCGGGAAAACGTCTCGACCAATCAAAACGCAGTGGGAGGTGTCAATCACACATCCTGGAAAACGTCTCGACCAATCAAAACGCAGTGGGCGGGGCTTGCAAAAGTGGGCGGATGGGGGGGCAAGGTCCACTTCCGGTTTGGCCATTTTTGACGTTTTTGGGGGGGGGAAGTTGTCCCGCTGCTACCCTACCACGAGCTGGGGTAGGGTAGCAGCGGGACAAAATACCCCAGTTTCGGACGCCAGGGAGGGTAGCAGCGGGACACGGTGGTGCCGTGTCCCGCTGCTACCCTCCTTTACTACTTCCATTTCCCACAATGTTTTCTACCCTGTCAAAGTAAAATTGCACCATTTGAGCCACACTGAAATTGTCGTCTGCAAATGCTTTAAATTTGGATGAGGCTAAAATTTTGTCGTCTGGTAAAGGGTTAAAAAGAAGTTTGAAATGGCATTTTGTTGGTCTTTTACTATCGGCTTTAAAGTATCATTTAACTTATTTAGGGTGAAATTCTCATCTGCCAGTGCTTTCAACTTGGACAATCATTAAATTTTGTCGTCTGGTAGAGCGTTCAATATTAACTCATATTTATCATGCCTATTTGAAAAGCTTTTCAAAGTTTTTTTTTTTTTGAAACTTTACTTTATCCTGTATCCTGCTAAATAAAGGAAATGAAACTTCCAATCCGATAGTAAATTTTCCCATTTCAAAGGTCATTTTCGAAGAGAGATATCTCCTTATCGGAAAGAGTAGATCCAAGATCAGACTACACGTTCTGTGCCGTCTGATCTTGATCTACACTGTCCACAAGAGGTCAGTGGGTCGCATTTAGCTGCCTGAGGGTTAAGGAGGGAACCGTTTACCAAATGATAAAATATTAGACTTGCCCAAATTTAAAGAATTTGCAGACGACAAATTTAATGTGATTCAAACTATTGGATTTTTTTATGAACGGCAAGAAAATTTTGTGGAAAATGGGGCTTGGTCTTTAATTTTCACCATACGACAACATTAACGTTATAGCATTGTCCAAACGGAACGGCAGTGGCTTTGAAAAGAAAGTTGTGTCAGTACTGGTGTGAGAAAGCCAGGAAACACATAGGTGCGTCGCTGACCACCATGATATGACCTAAGCTGTTAAAATGGCGTTAAACTCCAATAGAAACAAACCAAACTGAACGAATTTGCAGACAAAAGAATGAATATATCTCAGATGATAGAATTTGGAGTTGGAGAGGTGGAAAACATTGTGGGGAAAGCAGAAAATATTGGTCATCAGCATTTTCTCCTTTTCCCACAACGTTTTTAAATTCTTCCAGCTCGGAAATGTTTAATAAAGAGTTAAGTTACGAACAGCTTTCAATCTCTAGATTATCGTAAGAGTTCGTTTGTTTGCTTGGATGTTGCTAATCACGTTTTCCACATTTTTTCCAGTTCTATCGCAGCGGCCATTGCACCTTTCCGTTAATTCCTGGAGTTTCTTTTACCCGTACTTTGCACAATATTCTTCCCAAGCCACTGGCTTAACCCTTTCCCAAACGACAAATTTTGGACTGGCCCAAATTAAAAGAGTTTGCAGACGACAATTTTAAATTTGATGAAAATGGCAGAAAGGTCTCAAAAAGGGTAGAAAACACTGTGGGAAAAGGAGAAATTGCTCGTTACGAGCAATTTCTCCTTTTCCCACGGTGTTTTCAAAAGACTTCTACTGCAGACACGTGAAAACCAGGGCTTGTTTGGGAAACGGTTAATTATGTAGTCGAAACAATGACCAACTGCGAGAAAGGAATGAATCCTGTCGCAATGACTATCATCGATCGCCGCAGAAAAATTGGCCGAGCTTGGGATTCGATCCAGCTACCCGACGGTTTCAAGCCATATACGTTACCAGCTGAGCAAGCAGGCTCAGCTGTCACAGCAGGGTTCTGATTGAATTCGCGTTTAGTTATCGTCGCCACCGGTTGCCCATATGGGCGAGCGATGCCCCCTGAAAGCTGTTACTTTTGTTACGGGGGATAGTGCACGATACAGGACGAAACCCATCCTAAGTTACGCCTGGTTCTTTAACGTGCTCAGCGTATAGCACCATCACACGGGACCTCGGTTTAACTTCTACATCCGAAAAACTATTAGTAATTTCAGATGGCCAGCCGTAGGGCTTGACCCCACACCCTCAACTGACCCAAGACTTGATGTTTACAAGTCCTACGCTCTACCACCCGAGCTATGCGGGCTAATCAAAAGTGATCACAGACTAATCGAAACACACAACAGGGATCCGTTGTCTGTCAAAAGTAATGAAAGATATACTACATAACACAAGCTCCCGATGGCAAAATTCATTAACAAATTTTCACAAGAATTATGAATTTCGGATAATGCAGAGCTCCGTAATAATGTCTCATAAATTTGTCGGACAAATTTTATTTGAGTGCCAGAGGGGTTGAAAATACGAAAATACGTGGGCGTAACATGTTATGTCTGGGGTATTAACCCTTCGGCTGCTAAGCGCGACTCACTGGCCTATTGCGGACAGTGTAGATCAAGATCAGACTGCACGGAACGTGCAGTCTGATCTTGAATCTACACAGTCCGATGAGATATTTTTGTCTGATGAATAAGTTTGAAATATCGTTGTTCAGGTTTTTACTGTCGGCTTGAAAGTTTTATTTAACTTATTTAGCAGGATAAGGGTAAAGACAGCAAGTTAGTTACTTATACTTTCAAAGATTATATTATTAAGCCTTACAAACCCAGCAAATTGCTCATGAAAAATTATCTTTAACCTCCTTCAGCGCCATAAGTGAAAATTATGACTTTTATGGACGGCATAGATCATGATCAGACTGCACAGACGGTGCAGTCTGATCTTGGCTCCATACCTTCCGATTGCTCAGTCAATGCTTTAATTAATCCTTTACCACACAATCCCGACTTTTAAGGACCCTGAGAAAGGAGCCTTTTGAAAACATTGTAGAAAATGGAGAAAATGCTGGTAACCGGCATTTTCTCCTTTTCCCACAATGTTTTCTACCCTTCCAAACACAAATTTACATTTTAAAGTCACATTTATTTTGTCGTCTGCAAATGCTTTGAATTTCAACCAGTCTGTAATGTTTTCGGTTGGTAAAGAGTTAAGATAAACTCTGTGTAAGATAAACCTCTGTGGCTTAACCCTTAACCACACAATCCCGACTTTTAACGACCCGCTGGAAAAAGCCTTTTGAAAACATTGTGGGAAAAGGAGAAAATCCTGGTAACCAGCATTTTCTCCTTTTCCCACAATGTTTTCTACCCTTCCCAAAACAAATTTCAATTTTTGTGTCACATTTATTTTGTCGTCTGCAAATGCTTTCAGTTTGGACTAGTCTAAAACTTTGTCGTTTGGTTAAGAGTTAATGGGTTTTATACCTACATTCAGGCATCGAAATAGGTCGAGTTTTTTATATGAGCTAAACTCTAGCAAAAGAGGTTTTAATACATCTCCGTGATCCTTTATATCAAGCAAATCATCATAATAAAATAATAGATACATAAAATCTCTTTTGTCCGACAGCCGACTGAATCATAAGGTAAACTGTTCCTTTAAAATGCAGTAAAACTGACCTATATCAAAATGTTTTGACCCAGGTCAGCGTCAGCCTGCGCAGGCTGACCTTGGTCGACACATTTCGCAGATGCATTAACTCATTTCACAGACCATGTCTCGTATACATTTGGCCTGAGGAGAGTTTTATCTTGCTGAATATACAATGGGTACACTCGTAAATACACTCTCAGTGATGTTTGAGGCGAAAGGCGATATAAGCAGTATAGTATCATTTTTCGGACAAAGTAGATTGACAAACCCTTTACAAAACTTTACTCCGAGGAGAAAGCTCATGGCAGCATTGTGGGAAAAGGCGAAAATGCTGGCAACCATCATTTTTTTTCCATTTCCCACGACTTCATCGACCGATTAACCCATTTCCTTCTAAATAAAAGAAATGAAACATTGAAGTCAATAGTAAAACCCCAAATTTTCCTCTTTCAAAGGTATTTTTGGAGGAAAGATATCGCCTTATCGGACAGTGTAGATCAAAGATCAGACTGCATCTGTGCAGTCTGATATTGATCTACGCTGTCCGCAAAAAGGTCAGTGAGTCGCGCTTTGCAGCCTAAGGGTTAAAATTATTGCATCATTGGAGCAACATTCAATTTGTCGTCGGCAAAGGCTTTCAACTTGGACAAGGCTAAGGTCTTATCGTGTGGTTAAGAGTTTTTAACGCTGAGTATATATGAGCCATTCTCTGTGAAAAGGGTGCTTAATGCATCTGCAAAAAGTTTCGGGCCAGGTCAGCCTGCGCAGTCCGCGCAGACTGACCTGAGCCGAAACTTTTCCTTTGATCAATTTTCTGTATGTCCAAGGACCATTCTGCATCGGGATTCAGTCATTTGTTTAAGAAAACGAATAAAGTGGATCCAAAATTAGGCGATAACTTGGATGTTATAATGCATCATGGAGAAGCTTAAGTCCCCTTTTGCCGAAGCATGATGACCCATATCAGCATGCAATAAAATTAGTACATTTCGTAAACACTCTCTCAGTAGTTTCGTCGGGAAAGGTTTTATAAGCAGTATAAGTTGCGTTTTGAGTGCACTTTAGAATGCTGTTTGATTCTGAGGCTACACTGTCCGACTCTTTGGATGATACCTATATTATGCCCGTAAAAATCAAAGCGTTGAAAACACTGGTGTGGCATTTGTCAAGGAGCCATTGTGTCAAATTAATACTAATTTGAAAAATAAACAACAGAAATAGTTTCAAAATATTCGCTTGAAAGTCAACCTACTATATAGTCATGCAAAATCCGATAGAGAAGGGTGCAATCTTGTTGGACGAACAAGCCCGGGCGAACAAGCCCTAGGACGAATAAGCCCAGGAACGAACTGGTTCTGGGACGAACAGGCATGTGTGTATGTATCATTACGCCACTATTGAAGGCCATAGCGGATCAAGCTATTTTCGATAAAAAGGATTAGTCGATGACCTAATCCAATTTATTGTAATACGCCATTTTCAATTTATCTGAGTGCAATCGTAACACTTATTTGTCTGAGAAAATTTGATTTTAATTGGGTTTACTTCCTTCGGTTTCGCACAAACTACGACATATGATTTTCATAATGCCATATTGAACTCATAGTGACATTGTCTTCGACAAATGCCACAAAAAAAAAAAAAAACTAGACAGTGGAATATCTTCTTTGACTAATCTATAGTTCTAAATGCTTATTAACCAGTACCATATTAAGACTTAAATCATCAGGAAAACTGAACAAAATCAAAGCGCTGAAGGCTTGGGCATCAGAACGGGTCAAGCAGTAGGAAAATGAGACCCAGAAGCTCAAAATTGCTATCACATTTGTACAGGCTTAAAAACTGCTATCACATTTGTACAGACTAATAAAAAAAAAACATCTACATGTCTCACACTGACAGTCTGTGGAGTTGACAACAGAATGGAAAAACATAAATTTGTAAAGGCCAATATAATGAGTATTTTTGTATAACCTTGGTCTCATGGTCCTTATGGATTGAAAGGAGATAATTTTCAAAGGATTTTCTGCTTCCCATTTTCTTCCTTTACGTTGCGCTGGCAACAAATCATGGTAACAAACCAAAATGAGCAGCGTGCAACAGTGGGGAATATTTCTGGAAAATGTAAAAATCCACAATGGCCAAGCAATGAATCATAGTTTTCTTTCATTTTACCACACTCAGTTTATAGGTTGAAATAGTAACCATGTCCTTTGAGCAATGACAAGGAAAAACAGAAAGTCTTTAAAGCCTAATATCACAGAGCACGATTTGGTGTGTGAGAAGAAAATCTTTTACGTATTTCTTTTTATTTTTATGTTTTGGTTTATATGGCAACAAATAAAAAGACGTCCGCATTCGGGCGCCAATTCTCGGTTGATTTTCAGTGAAAACACAAAGTTGAAAAATGGGCATGACTTGATAGTTATTTACCCTTATTGTTTATGTTTCCCTTTTGATAGTTAACAACTTGTCCAAGTTTTAAGTAAACATTTTCAGTAATAACAAAGATATTGCAAAATGTCAAATATTTTGCATGACGACGACACAAACGACGAAGATGATGACACTATGGCTATGAAAATACCATGTCTCTAAAAAAAGCTGAGCTAAAAGTTCTCAGTCGAAAAAGGGGCATAACTAATTACTTTGCTAAAAATATTTTGGTGTTTACCTACCTCTGATGTACTGATATAAATTCCCCTTTTAATAGTTAACGAGAAGTTCAAGTTTGAAGTAAGTATCTTCATTTATGACAGATATAAAATGTCAAAGGTTCTGAAAATTTAAAGCAATAGAAAAAGGGCGTAACTGTGTCAAACATATTTTGATGGTTACCTGCCCTGTTATATAGGTACCACTTTTGACAGTAAATAACTTGTACAAGTTTGAAGTAAATATCTTCAGGAATAATAGAGATATTAAAAAATGTCGAAGTTTTTGCACGACGACAATGACGCATAGGCTTTGACAATAGCTTGACGCTTTCTTCGTAAACAGATGAGCTAAAGACTACCAGTTGAATAAAATCATATGGATGATACAAGACTGCCCGAGGTACATTTCTGTAAAAGTTTTGTCAAAATATCTGCTATAAATGCCACTTTTCAACTTTCGCATTGAAAGTCTATGGAATCTCTAAGTTGCCATGATCAACCAAGTTGGAAAGCCGATTTTCATCTAGGATTGATAAATTTGAAGAGCTCCTGGTTGTGATTATGGAAAACACAAATGAGCCATGCTCTGGAAAAAGGGGGTTTACTGCATCTCCGTGATCTATCATTCCAAACGAGCCGTCGTATATTAATGGATCCATAAAATCCATTTTGTGGAGCAACCGACTGAATCATGAGGTACACTGGTCCTTTGACATGCAGAAAATTTGCCAAAATCAAAAAGTTTCGACCCAGGTCAGCCTAAATACCTATGGAGATAAAGATCAGATTGCACTGAATGTCAAGTCTGATCTTCCATATAAAACGCCCACCAGTTATTTAACTCATGACCACATATTCTCGAGTTTTAAGGACTCCAAGGATATAGCCTCATGAAAACCTTTTGGAAAAAAAAAAAAAAAAAAAGAAAATGCTCTCTTTTTTTCCTACAAGGTTTTCTGCACTTTCACAACAAATAACCAACATTTCAGCTAAATCTAAATTGCCGTTCGCAAAAGTTTTCAATGTAGACAAGTCTAAAATTTCATCTTTTTTTTTTTTTTTTAAAGATTAACTGGTTTTCATTGGCTCATGTTGCTATCGATCGAAATGGTTATGGGCCGAGATGTCATATCTTGACAACTCTGACAGGAAGAAATAAGGAATATATACCAATCAAATACATACTTATAACTTCAGACACAAGGTGCACAGTAATTTTACGAAAATTAAAATCTTGCCGAGATTTTGAGACAACTTTTTCAGAGAAAGAGCACATCGTCTGCGTAAAATACGCTATCATTATTTGTCATTCACATGGTGTGTAGAAAATGGATAAACGAACGATCCCGATTAGAGCTCGGCAACAGCACTCGTCACAACTCGGTCGATTGCGTACCTACATCAAAACATTTGATAAACGATCACCCGAGGTTTGCCAATTGTTTCTTTCACTGTTAAGCGCACGAATTTGCAATTATGAATAACCTCACAAGGGCCCCAAATTCTCAGTCAACACTTTCGTACGATTAAAATCGCACATCTATCAAAGTTTGTTGTGAAATTAAACCTTACTGTGATGTTCAAATCGAAATATTTTATTTAAAGGGGTTGTTTCCTTCAGCGTAGTGAGATGGATTGCAGGCGGTACTTTTCACTTTGACTCAGGTTTTTACGTAAATGCTTGGATGGGGTTGAAATTTTGGTATACGATTCCTATGGCCTTGGGCTTGGCAAGCCAAGCCCAGGCCAAAAATTGACACTCCCATGATGTTCTTGCAAGACTATTCCACAAAATAGCGGACATTATGTGTCCAAGATCAGACTTCACATTCTGTGCGGCCTGATCTTGATCTACACTGTTCAGAGAAGGTCGTCTGACATTGATCGTCATTTTCAGTTAAAAATAAAACGAGCCATGCTCTGTGAAAAGGGGCTTGATTCATTTGCGAAAAGTATCAACTCGGACTGCGCAGGCTGACATGGGCCGAAACTTTTCGCTATCTTTAAATTTTCTGCGTGTTAAGCCATAATTCTACCCCATCATTCAGTTCAGTTATCAGTCAGTTGTTTGACAAAATGGATTTTATGGATCCATAATTAGGTGATGTCTTGCTCGGTATAATGCAATACGGAGGTGCATTAAGCCCACGTTTGCCAGAGCACGGCTCAAATGAATAAATGAAGTTATCCATGGCGCTCTAAGGGTTTAACCCAAATTTTAATACGAAATTTGAATGATATTTTATCGAAAACCGTGGGTAGGCGCCCGTGGAGAAATATGAAACTATCCATGGAGTGGTAACTAAATAATGGATATGTGCAGAAATGCTACTATTCAGTAATTTCATTATCTGTCAGAGAAAAATGATAAACAGCTCCTTAGAGAAAGTTTTGTCAACAAGAGAAATACAGCTCCGAGCAGAATTATTTAGATTGTCCAAATTTGTTCGGTCTAATTATAACCCCCCCTTCTCCGACGCCGAGCTCCGGAAGCGCAGTCGGTAGCGTGAAGGACTTGAAACCAGGCGGTCGCTGGCTCGAGTCCCCAGCTCGGCCAATTTCTTTCCGAGGAATGACGATAAGTTAATGTTAAAGGATTCATCCCCTCACCGCTGACCAGTGTTTCGACGATGGCTCTGTGGGAAAGCACCCAGTAGCTTGTGAAGAATATTGTGCGAAGCACTGGTAAAAAGAAACATCAGGAAAGCATGGACAGGTGCTCTGGCCGCGGTGATATAAATGAAATGTTGAAAACGGCGTTAAGCACTTTTCAATCAATCATTCAATCAATCCCTTCCCCTTTCCATCCTCGAGCATAGAGGGGGGCGGTTATATTGGAACCAAGTTGTCTGTGTGGCCGAATTCGCAATTTTCCGTCCTCTTCTTTTCCAACAGATTTCAACCAATTTGGCTGAAATTGTAATTGAAGCCTTCCTACAACTGGAACTCGCACAGGAGTGACGGCCGTTTGATTTTTTTCTTCCTATCCAGTGACTTGGCAAATGGTGGGATATTGTCGTTTTTCGGCAAGTGCCGCATTGTAGACTCTCTCGGTAGTCCCATTGCAAGACATTGAAGTCAATGACTCTCTCTCTCTCTCTCTCTTTTTACCCTGGAAGCGCTTTTCACAACTGTAATACCTTTGCGGCCAGTGTAGATTACGATCAGACTGCACAAAACGTGCAGTCTGATCTTTGATCTACACTGTCCGTTTTACCGAAATATCACAGTCGTAAGCAACCAGGATATTGGAGTTGTTTTGCTGTTATCTCTAGACTGAATATGTTTGCTTGGCTTATTCGCCGCTCTAAGGGTTGATTCCTTGTTCAGTGATCCGGGACCATTCAAGGTCAGTGCAATGAATGCGACATCCAGCGGGAAATACAGCGATTGATATCAAACAACAGAGTGCTTTCTAACTTTCTTTTTTTCACTTTATTAAACATTCGAGTCAAATTTTTCATGTTCTCAATCACAAGCATTTATGAAATCACAGAAACATATGAAAATAGAGTACATACAAATGGCTGATTTAATACTTCGGCAAGTTTGAATTAATGACAAAATTATGTGAATTAACAATACCCCCTAGAATGCATTATACATGAAAAAAAAAAACAGAATTTAGATTTGGCTATGAAAGGCTAGAAAAGTTAGAGAACAAAAAAAGTTAGAGAACAAACTGGAACAAGGTAAAAAAATGCTGGATACCAGTCTTTTCTCCTTTTCACACCATGTTTTCAAAAGCCTTTCTTCTTTGAAGTTGTAAATACACCCGATAATTTGGTAAAGAATTAGCAGTTTTTAACAGTATTTTAGTTATTTCACAACTGACAGTACAATTTTCAATCCATTCCTGCTGTTTTTTTAAACAGTATCAGCAACAACATATTTTACACAGCCAAGGGTGCAATAACTATCATCAACTTGGACACAAAACTTTGAACAAGCCAAGATTTACACTCACAACCACTGAATGACTAGCCCTGGGTGGTATCAACTCAGCCATTAGGTCCCAGCAAGCCCGGGAAAATTCTACAATGTACCAAAAACTGATCAACAGTCAACAATCCATCATCTCTTAACACTTTCCCAAACGACAAATTTTGGACTGGTCCAAACTGAAAGAGTTTGCAGACGACAATTTCAAATTTGATGAAAATGGCAGAAAGTTATCAAAAAGGGTAGAAAACACTGGGGGAAAAGGAGAAATTGCTCGTTACGAGCAATTTCTCCTTTTCCCACAGTGTTTTCAAAAGACTTGTACTGCAGACACGTGAAAACCAGTGCTTGTTTGGGAAAGGGTTAACACTTTACCACACAATTCAGAGTCTTAAGGCTGAGGAAGAAGTCATTTGAAACACTGTGTGAAAATTATAAACAGCTGGTAACCAGAATTTTCTCTTTTTCCCACACTGTCTTCTACCTTTACAAAGACAAGTTCCATCATTTGAGCCATATAAATTATGGTCTGCATATGCTTTCAATTTGGACAGGTCTGCATTTTCCTCGTATGTTAAAGAAGTAAGGTGCCTTTCACAACAAAAGTTTCCCTTGCAGCCAGTATAGATCAAGATCAGACAGTACAAAACCTGTAGTCTGATCTTGATCTACGCTGACCAAAAAGGCAACTTTACAAAACATGCTGTCTGATCTTTTATCTATACTGTCTCCCTTTCTCAGACATTCTGGATTAGAGCAACTTTAAAAACTGCCATTATTTGGGTTTAATTTTTGGACTGCAAAAGCCCATGGGGTTTATTTGGTGTTCTAAGGGTAAAACAGTCACCATCAGTTCTTAACCTCTTACTCTTTCATTGAGAAAAAAAAATTAGCATTGTTTATACTGAAAGCAATTGCAGTTGACAAATTACATTCAGCTCAAATATTAGGCCTTATTGGCGAAAAGAAAAAAAAAAGTGCATTTTCTCCTATTTCCACAATATTTTTAAAAGCCATCTTAGTTATCAAAATTTAGAATTGTGTATTAAAGGGTTACACTGCTAAAAAAATCCAAACATTGTGATTTCAAAAGTCTTTTTTGATAGAAAAATCTCACCTTATCTGACAGTGTAAGTCAAAAATCACACAATACATCCTGTGCTGCACAGTCTGATCTTGATCTGCACTGTCCATAAAGTCCACACTGGGTCAGGCTAAAAAGCCTAAGAGTTAACCCTTAGACAGCTGAATAAACCCAACAGACATTTTCAATCTAAAAATAAGACCAAGTAATTACAATTTCACAGTTGCTTTCAGCAATAGGGTTTCACCAAACCAAGTACAGAACATTAAAGATCAGACTGCACAGTTTGTGCACAGTCTGATCTTGATCTATACTGACCATAAAGGCAGCTATAGGTTATAAATGGTATAGATCTATTTCTAGTTTCAAGACTGTCTCAATATCTAAGCCAATCAGATAGCCAGTCCAGGAATTCAGAATGAGTACAAAATTAGGTATAAAGATGGTAGATACGGTTACCAGCACTTTCTCCTTTTCCCACAATGTTTTCAAAAGCCCTCTAACTCTGGGTCATTGAAAGTCAAGATTGTGTTGTACAGGGTTAAAACAAAAAGAATCTAAGCCTAAAAAGCTGCAGAGTGTGAATATTAGCCCCTTTAAGTACATAACATAGAGCAAGATAAGACTGCACAGAATACCAGTATACAGTCTGATCTTGGACCTAATATGTCCAAAATAGTGATGATTTTTCCCATGATAAAAAGCCACATTTAAGATACCATATGAAAAACCTTTTAAATATTAATCACGCATAAAATTTTTAGACTCCAAATTTAAGCCATTTGAAAAAAAATTAATATGCCGCTCAAAGATTTAATTTCTCCTTGCAAGTGTAGAAAACATGGTGGAAAACAGAGACAATGCTGGTCTCTCTTTCCCACTATGTTTTCAAAAGCCTTAATCCCAAGGTTTTTAAAACATGAGAGTATTTAGTGAAGGGATGATTTGAACAAATCTGAAATTTTGTCATCAGGAAAATGGCTAAGCCATGATATTTTCAACAATAGTCTGTAGTTTTATTAACTCTTTATCAAACAATCCCATGTTTCATCGACTCTTGATGAAAAAAAGCCTTGTAAGCCTTACCAAAAAAGGAAAAAATGCTGGTAGCTAGCACCTCCTCCTTTCCCTAGAATGTTTTCTCTCCTATAAAAGACAAAGTCTGTCATATGAGACATTCCCGTCACTTACAACATCGACGAGACTAAAACTTTCTCATTTACTGTTTGCTTTAGAGTTACAAAATTCATCTACATGGTGTGAGGCCTTATGACAGACTTTAGTGTTTGTAACCAAAATGCTATATAATACATGTTCAGCATATCTCACACATACTATCAAACCTCTGATCTCATCTGTTCAGTTCTTTCACTTTATCAACAGAAGTTTCCACATTTCTGTTTTTATCAATATTTTCATTGTTTTCAGTGTTTTCAATAGAATTTTCTACTTCGTTGTTGTCACCTACTTTACCAATTTCGTTTAGAGGCTCATCAGTCAGCATTTCATCTATGGGTGTTTCACCTTTCTCTGAAAAAAGGGAAAACAACTTATTTTGTTGAAATCATGTCCCCTGCAAAAAAAGACCTTTTCTGATAGAAACATATTACAGGTATGTACTGTGTTTTGCATGTACATTTGGCCTTTTTGTTATTGGTCAATAATGAAATCATATGGGCGGACTAGCATACGGTTGGCAGCTATCATATGGAACACATGTATGAAGTTTCATCATTTTACGACTAGGCTTTTAGAAAATATCTGTCTGGACGGACGGACTAACAGACTGTTTTTGGTCCATGATGAAATTATACATTAAGCCCCCTTTTTCCATGACATGGAATTCCATTAAATAAAAACAAGTATTAATTGTTTGATGGCTTATGATAAACAATATAAATAAGAAGTTTCATACAATATTGTCCAGTAGTTAAACATATATTGGTCCATAAGGGAAATGTGCATCAAGCCCTCTTTTTTCAAGCATCAAATCGAAATAACAAAAAAAAAAGTATATTGACAGACTATCATGAGAAAGGCATGTATGAAATTTCATCAAATTTCTTCAAGGACTTTAGAAGATATCTGTCAGATGAATGGGCAACGCAAAAAAGATATTCTCTCCCCCCATTCGGCAGGGAACAACATGGGGTACCAGTTTGGTTACAAATCTTTCAGCTTCCACTGATCATTCAAAATCACAATGAAGCGAATTTCCAAGTATTTTGGAAGCCTCAATATGGGGGAAAAGGCAAAATCCATCTGAAAACTTTGAAAATACTACTTCGGCCTGCACAATTGGGCCAGTATCTACCCCTAGTTCAAGCGATGATGATAAAACTTAACAGAAACACCAGTTTCAACCAAAATGGCTTCTGCTCATTCATGACGAGAAAATCAGACTTATGAGGAAAAGTCAAATACCTTTGTACTGGATGTCAGAATTTTCAAAACTCTTCCATTGACCTACATATTTTTTTTTTAAGGGTTAAATTAATGGCATAAACAAGATTGCGTCAAAAACAACTAGAGCTATCACTAAAGGTGATTAATACCCCCACCAGCCCTTTGTCCAAAAACAGCTAAAATTTATCAAAGGGTCATAACTCAGTGAATCATAACAAAAATATAATATGCTTATCTGCACTTGGCAGAAAATTTACAATGGGCAATAAATCCAAAAAACTGAAGATACAGTTATAGTTCTTGTGCACTGCACTTGTCCTCAATGTAGTCTATCTGTGTATGAAGTTTGAAGTTCCTAGCTTCTATCTTTTGGAAGTTATGCTCCGGACAAGATTTTGTGATGCACGGACAGACAGGGTGACTCCAGTATATCCTCAAACTTTGTTTGGGGGGGGGGGGGGGGGGGGTATAATAATAATCTCTGCAGTGTTGCAGTTTACCAGCATTTTCACCTTTTCCAACAATGCTATAAAAAGCCCTTTACTTCAGGCTGTGAAAAGACAGAACTGTTTGATGAGGAGGTGAGGGTGAACAAAAAGAGCACTGCATGTGGGTGCCAATGCCTGGCTGCAGCGAAAAAGGGGCATATCCATGTCAAAATATTGTGATGATCACCTGCCCTTGTTGTATGGGTTCGCTTTTTGATAATTAATAACTAGTTCGAGTTTGAAGTTAATATATGTATCTTCAATAATGACAGAGATATTACAAAATTTCAAAATTTTTACATGACATATTCTAAGTTGAAAAGGGGCATAACTGTGTCAAAAATAATTTGATGGTTACCTGCCCTTGTTGTATGGGTTCCCCTTTTGATAGTTAACCCTTTGGCTGCTTATCGCGACTCACTGACCTTTTGCGGACAGCGTAGATCAAGATCAGACTGCACAGAACGTGCAGTCTGATCTTTGATCTACTCTGTCCGATAAGGAGATATCTTCCCTCCAAAAATCCCTTTGAAACAGGAAAGTTTTGGGCTTATGCTATCGGCTTGAAATTTTTATTTCTTTTATTCAGCAGGATAAGGGTTAATAACTAGTCAGAGTTTGAAGTAAATATCTTCAGAGACAACAGTGACCTTATAAAATGTTGACGTTTTTGCACCACAATGATGCAGACAACGACAGGGCTCTGACAATAACCCTATGTTTTCTTTGAAAACAGCCAAGGTGAAAAATCATTTCAATACATCATACAAAACTAGCCAATTAATATGTTAAGTCTTACCTATCCCCTGTTTCTTCATCAGTTTACTTAACTTACTCTTAACATTTTCTGTGAGACTGAATTTTTTGGTAATAAAGTTATACAACTTTTCCATGACCTCAAACTGTGAAAAAAATAATAACCATAAAATCATTACAATATGAATATTATTTCTAATTCTTCTTTTCATTCACCCTCTACCACACAGTCTAGACTTTTAATGACCCTGGGGAAAGAGGCTTTCGAAAAAATTGTGTAAAAAGGAGAAAATGCTGGTGACCAGCATTTTCTCCTTTTCCCACAATGTTCTCTGCCCTTTCACAGACAAAGCACTCCATTTCAGCTTTGTTAAATTTGTCATCTGCAACCGCTTTGAATTTGGAGAAGTCCAAAATTTTGTCATTTGGTAAACAATTAACTCTTTACCACTCATTAACTCTTTACCACACGACAAAAATGTAGACAAGTCCAAATTGAAAGCATTTGCAGACGACATTTTAAATGTAGCTCAAAACATAAATTTTATCTCTTAAAGGGTAGAAAACATTGTGGGAAAAGAAGAAAATGCTGGTTACCAGCATTTTCTTCTTTTCCCACAAGGTTTTCAAAAGGCTTCTTTTGCTGGGGTCGTTAAAAGTCGGGATTGTGTGGTAAAGGGTTAACTCTTTACCATACACAATGTTTTCTACCCTATCAGAGACTGAAATCATCATTTGAACAACATTTATTTTGTAAAATTTATTTTATAAATGCCTTTAACTTGGCCAAGCCTTAAATTTTGTCGTTTGGTAACCCTTTACCACTTAATCCAGCCTCGTAATGACCCCAAAGAACAAGGATTTTGAAAATTTTGTTGACAAAGGAGAAGATACCCTTAACTAACATTTTCTCCTTTGCCCAAAATATTTTCAACCCTATCAAAGTCAAATTGCATAATTTGAGTCACAGTGAATTTGTCATTTGCAAAATACTCACAATTTGACATGATTATAATATTGTTTTTTTTTGTGTGGGAAAAAGTTTAGTCCTATGATGGCATAGAAACCATGGATGGAAAAGGAGAAAATGCTGGTAACCAGCATTTTATCCTATTCCCAAATTGTCTTTGAAAGCCTTCTTGCGCAGGGTCGTTCAAACCCGAGATTGTATTCTAAAGAGTTAACCCTTTACCACACAATCCTGGGTGTTAACAAGCCTGAGAAAGAAAGCTTCTGACAGCATTGTGGAGAAAGGAGAAAATGCCGGTAACCAGCATTTTTTTCTTTTTCCCACAATGTTTTCTAGCCTTCCTCTGACAAATTCCATCATTCGAGCCACATTTAGATCATTGTCTGCAAATGCTTTCAATTTGGATAAGTCTATATATTGCCAAGAAATAGAGCAGGCCATGACAATCTACAAAGTCTGTAAATGAAAACAATGACAGCACAACAAACTAAGGGCTGAAGAGAAAAGGGGGTTTTGGTGATAAAATTAACACCTAAAGCGCTTTTCACAACTATGGCTGCCTTTGTGGCCAGTGTAGATCAAGATCAGGCTGCATAAAACCTACAGCCTCATCTTTGATCTAGACTGTCCGCTTTATTGAAACTCTGTAGAAAAAAAGCATCCATGAAATTGCAGTTATTCGGGTCTTTTTTCTAGGATAAAAATGTCTGATAGGTTTATTCAGGGCTCTAGAGGTTAAAATTTTAGGGATTACCTTTTGTTCAGCTCGAAGATAAGTAAAAAGTCGAATACAAGTCTCAGCTCTGACAGTAATTTGCTGAAAGAAATTTATATCAATCATTGAAACTGATCTTACTTAAAACCCTTTACCACACAATCTCGTCTTTTAACAACCCTGACAAAAAAGCTTTTGAAAACATTGCGGGAAAATGAGAAAATGCTGGTTACCAGCATTTTCTCCTTTTCCCACAATGTTTTCTACCATTTCAAAGCTAAATCCCACCATTTAAGCAACATTTAATTTGTCGTCTGCTAATGCTTTCAATTTGGACCAATCTAAAATTCTATTGTCTGGTAAAGAGTTCCAGTGCACAAGAGGGCCTGTTACGCTATCACTCTACTAATCATGTAACATTCCACAAGCCTTTGCAAAACACTGCTAAGCTTATTTTCATTCTTGTTAATTGATCATTTTGCCAGCTATTACCTTTCTAAATTCAGTAATAACACATTTCAGATTTTTTGTTTCATTCTAAAAATCTGTATAGCCCCTTTTTAAACCTTTACCAAACACCCCTGTCTTAACTCTTTACCAAATGACTGACGGAAAATTTAGATGTGCTTAAATGATGATTTCTGTCTTTGATAGGGTAAAAAATATTGTTGGAAAAGGAGAAAATGCTTGTTACAATGTTTTCAAAAGGAATCTTTCTCAGGGTCGTTAAAACTCTGGATTGTGTGGTAGAGGGTTAAGCCTTTCCCAGCTGAGCCCTAGGACTTGGGATGTGGGGTCATTGGTTTGATCCCAGGCTCAGCCAATTTCTTTCCAAGAATTGATGATAGTCATTGCCACAGGATTCATTCCTCTCTCTATGCTGACCATTATTTCGACAATGGTTATGTGTGAAAGCAGCCAGTAGTTTGGGAAGAATGTTGTGCGTAGTGCTGGTATAAGAAACTCCACAAAAGCATAGATAGGTGCACTGAAATAATGTTGAAAATGGTGTTAAACACCATACAATCAATCAACTTAACCACTTTCCAAACGACATTTCTTGGACTTCATTTTTAGCCAGTGATAGCCAGATTGCCAGCATTTTCTCCTTTTCTTTCAATGTTTTCAAAAGCATTCACTGTTAGGTCATTAAAACTCTGGATTATTTCCTAAAAACTTAAAGGAAATACTTTGCCATTGACATGTGACCTAAATGATGTTTTTTTTTTTTTTTTTAAGATAGTATCAACTGTGGTAAAACTTCTTGTGTGTTCTCCTTTTCCCAAAATGTATTCAAATACTTTCTTCTTCAAGGTAATAAAAACCTAGTATTGTTCTGTGAGGAGTTTAATTCTCTACATGACAAAATTTAAGACTTGTCCAAACTGAAAGTGTTTGCAGATGAAAAATAAATGTGAATCAAAAAATGAAATTTTTTTTGGAAGGGTAGAAAACATTTTGGGAAAATGCTGATATCCAACATTTTCTCCTTCTCCCACAATGTTTTCAAAAGCTTTCTTTCTCATGGTCATGAAAAGTCAGATAAAGATTTAATAAGACAAGGATTTATCTAAAAGATTTTTGAAATCAAATTCTGACATTAAATACCATTACCTGCAATGCCATTTCAGCCTTGTCCATCTTGTTATTCTCTATTAAACTGATGGCAACACATAAGCCAATTCTATCAGGTGGCCAGGAGGCGTGTTTCAGGTGTTTCAAAACTATTAAAGAACAAAAGAACATAAAAGTTCATTATTGCCTCATCCTTTACTAAGCAATCCAGGGCCAAGTTTCACAAAAAAACTTAAATCTCTTATTTTACTCAAATCAGACTCATTTTCCAACTTAAATTGAGTTTATTGAGTTATTTGAGACGCATTTCACTAACATTAACAGACTTTAGTAACATTTCATATCCTTAGTTGACACAACATTCCAGACTCAACTAAGTAAAATAATGAACTTGAGTCTGTTAACAGTCTTAAGTCCATTTATATTGTTGAGTCTGAAGCAGTGCATCTTTCAGGATTTCAGAATGTTATTTAAGTGTGTTAATGTCAGTGAAATGTGTCACAAATAACAAACTCAACTTAATTCAAAACCTGAGACCGTTACCAGATTTGAGCAAAATAAGAGACAGAAGTTTTTTCTTGACACCAGGCCCAGTGTTTAAGTCTTTACAACACAAAAAAATTCAGACTTGTCTGAATCAAAATCATTTGCAGACAACACAGTAAAATGTTACTCAAAATATGCAATCTGTCTTTCAAAGGATAAAAAACTTGAGAGAAAGACGCATTTTCTGTCTTCCTTACAATTTTTTCACAGGCCTTCTTCCCCAGTTTCATTAAAAGTCAGGACTATTTGCTAAAGGGTTTTTTTTGTGCTTTATTTTAATCTTTGTACAATAGTTTTACATGTTGCATACATGTTGGGGCTTGTAACTTTCCCTTACCCCTTTACCAATCAGTTCAGCACCTTAATAACCACGAGGCATTAGACCTTTTAAAACAATATTGGAAAAGTAGAAAATGCCAGTAACTGGCTTTTTCTCTAATTTAAACAATGCCTTCTTCTTTTTTCCAAAGACAAATCCATTATTGTAGCCTTATGCCATAATGTCATTTGAAGTTCCTTTCAATTTGGACATGTCTAAAAATCTGTCAATAAGTAGAGAGTTGAAGCGCCAAATTAAATGGTCTTCATTTTAGAACATTCACTCAGACATTTTCATTTTGTGCCTTTTTTCAGCTAGAATAGGAGCAAAGTAGCAGACAGTGCAGATCCAAGACCAGGCTGCATGTTATGAACATTCTAATCCCGATCTAAACTGTCACAAAAAAGGGTTAATGCCCTAAAGAACAGAAACTTTAATATCATGGTGAGAAAAGGAAAAAATGCTGGAAACCAGCATTTTCTGCTTTTACCACATTGTCTTTCAAACATTTAATTGTCTGCAAATGCTTTCAATTGGACAAGTTTGAAATGCTGTTTTCTGGTACAAAGCGATAATAGGGTTAATTGCTTAACCCTTACCACACAATCCGAGTTTTAACAACCCTGAGAAAGAAGGCTTTTGAAAACACATTGTGGGAAAAGGAGAAAATGCTGTTAGTCAGCATTTCTCCTTTTCCCACAATATTTTACACCCTTTTGGAGAAGAATCCAATCAATTAAACAAATTTTGATTTGTCGTCTGCAAAGGGTTTCAATTTGGAAAAGGATAAATCTTTTTTTTCACTTGGTAAAGAGTTACTATAGGTTGCTTGCTTAACCCATACCACATAAAGAAATTGTTCACTCATCCAAATTGAAAGCATTTACATTTGACAAGTTAATTGTAGCTAAAATGGTAAAATTTCTTTGTGAAAGGGGGAAAAACATTGTGGGAAAAGAAGAAAATGCCAGTAACCCAGCAGACGGACGGATTGACAGATGAAGAGAGAGATATGGTAAAACCAGTATACCCTCCTCTACTTCATAGGTGGAGGTAGTTTTATAGTAATAATTGGTATCACCTTTCTGAATGCTGTCTGCTCTAGACTGTTCATGAAGCACTGTTAAAGAAGAGTAAGCTGTGACAGTTTCTAGCTCATATCTGTTCCGCTGCATGTTGAGAAATTCAATAACTTCTTGGTCATCGCCACTGAAACAAGCAAAGAAGAGCATTTTTACCCTTTACTGCACGATGACACCTTTTGACGACCCTGGGAAAAAGCCTTTTGAAAACATTGTGGAAAAAGGAGAAAATGCTGGGAACCAGCATTTTCTCCTTTTCCCACGTTTTCTACCCTATCAAGAGAAAACTGCATCATTTGAGCCACATTAAAATTGTCGTCTGCAAATGCTTTCAATTTGGACTAGGCTAAAATTTTGTTGTCTAATACATGGTTAACTCTTTACCAGACAACAACATATGAGATGTGTCAAAATTCAAAGTATTTGCAGACGACAAATTAAATGTAGCTAAAGTGATGGATTTTGTCTTTGAAAGGGTTGAAAACAATGTGTGAAAAGGAGAAAATGCTGGTTACCAGCATTATCTCCTTTCCAAACCAAGTTTTCAAAACCCTTGTTCTTCAGAGAGTTTAAAACTCGGGATTGATCAGCTTTTGAAAAGAGTGTGGGAAAAGAAGGAAATGCTGGTTACCAGAATTTTCTCCTTTTCATACAAAGTTTTCAAAAGGGATTGATCAGCAAAGGGTGAACAACGTTACTTTAAATGTAACTGGAGCCAATCTTAGTCTGCAGGAACAAGAGGGCCATGATGGTCCTGAAGTCGCTCACCTGAGCCTTTTGACCAAAGATGACCCATTTCTTATCTCTTCCAAGGTATTATTACAAATATTAAGACATACATGTGACCAACTTTCATAAGTATCGAATAGAAAATGTGGCCTCTAGAATGTACACAAGGTTTTTCTAAGATTTGATCTGGTGACCTCACCTGTTTTGACCCATTTTAAAACTCATCCAAGATAACATCAAGCGAACATTCTTACAAATTTTCATAAGTAATGACCAGAAAATATGGCCTCTAGAGCATACACAAAGTATTTCAAAGATCTGACCTGGTGACCTAACTTTTGACCCGATGTGAACCATTTTCAAACACAACTGAGATATCACCAAGACAAACATTCTGACCAACTTGCATGAGCATTGGGCGGATAATGTGCCCTCCGAAATGTACACAGGGTTTTGTCCTGGAGACCTAGTGTTTGACCGAACATGACCCATTTTCCAACTCATCCGAGATATCACGAAGACAAACATTCTGACCAACTTTCCAGAGTATTGGACTGAAAATGTAGCCTCTACAGGTTTTCTCAGATTTGACCTAGTGACCTAGTTTTTGACCCAATGTGATCCATTTTTCATCAAGACAAACATTCTGAGCAAGTTTCATGAGTATCGGACTGAAGATATAGCCTCTAGGTATACAAGGTAAAAGTTGATGACACACGACTCACACAGCATGATCACAAAAGCTCACCTAGAGCGCTTTGTCCTCAGGTTAGCGAAAAAGTCAACCATATGAGAAGATATAACACTTAGATGTGCAGAAAATTTTGAGAAATCATTGACTTAGCATATCTTTACACCCACCTTTCAATGATGAATTTCAGGTAGTTCTGTATAACAACTATTGTAAACTGTAAGCGATGCATTCTCTGTTCAGGATTTGTTGTCCATATGTTAAAATAGCCTCTTCCTTGCATATGCCGTATCAATGTTTTAGCCTACAACAGTATTGAATATTTACACATACAATTAATGCTATGTTAACACTTTACCACACAATCCTGACTTTTAAAGATCCTGACAAAGAGGCCTTTTGAAAACATTGTAGGAAAAGGAGAAAATGCTGGTAACCAGCATTTTTTTCTTTTCCCACAATGTTTTCTATCCTTCCAAAAACAAATTTTAATTTTTTAGTCACACTGATTCTGATGTCTGCAAATGCTTTCCATTTGGACAAGTCTAAAATTTTGTCATCTAGTAAAAGGTTTGGCACAGCAAGGGAATACATTGAAAAGTGCTTGATTTACGCAGGTGCTTGTTTAGTATTTTACAAACAATGTTTAAATTACTAAAACAATTTGTTTGGTGCTTAACACCATTTTCAATATTTTTCAGTTACATCGTGGTTGCCAGTGCACCTATCCATGCTTTCCTGGAGTTTCTCTTACCAGTACTTTGCACAATATTCTTCCCAAGCCAATGACTGTTTTCCTGCATAACCATAATTGAAACAATGAGCAGCGGGGAGAGAGGAATGAATCCTGTCTCAATGACTATCATCAGTCCTAGGGCAGAAATTCGCCGAAAGAGGATTCAAACCAGCTACCCAATGGTTTCCAGTCCACCATCTACTGTGCGTACTAATGACTAGGAGGAACAGCACCTTTGAAAACACTGTGCGAGAGTTTAAACAAGGTGGCCATCTTGTTCTATGCAGCTGAATGGTTAGAATGACATTGGTACATGGTCATCCAAAGGGTACCTTCCTTCTATTCTTTACCACACAAAGAAATTTTAGCCTAATCCAAATTGAAACTGTTTATATATGACAAATAAATTGTGGGAAAAATGGTAACATTTGTTTGGAAATGGCAGGAAAACATGGTGGGAAAAGGAGAAAATGCTGGTAACCAGCATTTTCTCCTTTCCCCACAATGTTTTCAAAGGCCTTCACACTAAAGGTGAATAAAACCCATGACTGCATGGGAAAGGGTTAAACCTTAGACAGCCCAATATATCTAATCCATCCTATCAGGTTAGAAGTAAGGCCCAAGTAATTGCAATCTAAAGATTATCCCTTTACCACACAATCCTGACTTTTAACAACCCTGAAGAAAAAGCCTTTTGAAAACATTGTTGGAAAAAGAAAAAATGCTGGTTACCAGCATTTTCTCCTTTTCCCACAATGTTTTCTACCCTATCAAGGACCAATTTCATCATTTTGGCCACCTTTAATCTGTCGTCTGCAAATGCTTTCAATTTAGAACAGTCTAGAATCATGTCGTTTGGTATAGAGTTATCTTGTCGTAAAAGTCTCAGCAAAGCTGACAGTGCAGACTGAATTTTTTGCAGTCTGATCTTGATCTGCATATCCAGTAAAGGCAACTGTAGTGGTGAAAAATGCTCTCATGATTAATATGACCTGCACTTTTGGAGGAGAAATTCTTTAACTCTTTACCAACTGACCAAACCACAGATTTGTACAGATGAAAGAATTTGCAGGCAAAAATAAATGTGGCTCAAAAATTTGGAAGGGTTAAAAAACAAGAGGGCCATGATGGCCCTGTATCGCTCCACTGGCTTATAAATATAAACCATAAATACTAAACATTTCAATTCTGAGCCAAATGGTTTCAAAATGAAGACTTACAAAGTTTTCTCTGTAAAAGCCCATGTGAGAGTTGAGACCCGCAGGGCAAAGCCATTTTTGATCCCAGAGCTATAACTAGAGCTATCACTAAAAGTGATCATACCCCCCACCAGCTCCTTGTCACAAAACAGCTCTTTGTCACAGAATGCAGAATGGTTTCGTAAAAAAATAAGAGTTGAAAAAAAAAGTGGGAAAAGAGTTATGGTACTTGTATACTGCGCTTCTCTTTAATGTGGTCTATCTGTATATGAAGTTTGATGTCACTAGCTTAAATGATTCAGAAGTTATGCCCCGAACAAAAATCCAAAGTTAAAACTTACAAAGGGCAATAACTTGAAAAATAAATGAAATAGAGTTACTGTTCTTGCACATTGCACTTCTCCTTAATATGATCTAACTTTGTGTGAAGTTTGAAGTTCCTAGCTTCTATACTTTGGAAGTTATGCCCTGGACAAAAATCCATAGTTAAAATTTACAAAGGGCAACAAGCTTAAGGGGAGATACTTCGGCAACCAATTACAGCAAGGTCGTGAAAATTGCACATGCACAATTTCATATGTACCCAAACATTATGTGTAAATTTCAGTGCAGTACTTGAAAAACTGTAGGAAAAAAGCTCCGGACAAAATTGTGTCTACAGACGGACGGACAGACGGACAGATGGACGGACAGCCATGGCGATTCCAGTATACCCCCCTCCACTTCGTTGTGGCGGGTATAATTACTTGAACCCTGGTAGAGGTCCACAAGATAAAGCAACATGCCAAAATAATACAAGTCTATGCTGTATGGTTATAAATAAGGTGATTTTCAAGTTTCGTCCATATGAAGCCTCTGTAAAACATAAGATCCCTGATGCAAGGCTAATTTCAAAAAAAAATCAAAAGTGATCCAGATTTGGTAGCCCTTGGGTTTGCAGTTAGGAGCAAAAAAGATTTTTTGAATTTTCACGCTATAAGCACACGTTTTTTAAGACCCATGAGATAGGACTACTTTTGACATAACTTGAATAACTTTGGAAGAGGTTATTTAGATTACACTCATACAATATTACAGCTGTAACTCAAGGTAAGGAACAAGAAGACCTTTTAAGTTCTCACTATATTAGCCTATGTAAAGCTTGTGACTTACTGGGTGAAGCAGTTTCAGAGACGATAAGCTTGATGGCCTTAGGCCTGTGGAGCTAAAAAGCAGTATCTTTTTCATGAGCTACAATGACGTTAGTAAATACAAGCTTTTGGAAAAGATTATTAAAGGTTTTTCAATACTTTTCAGTTTTGTAGCCATAGCAACCATAGCTTTTAACAGAACTTAATTCTTTGAAGACATTCTGAAGAACATCATGGCAAGATGATATCTGTAAAGTTTGGTCAAAATTGGAAGAGTGGTTTCAATGAAAAAGATGGAACAATCTTGGTAGAAGTTTACAAAATGAATCGGCATGCCAAATTTTTATAGCCCTAGGCCTTACAGTAAGGATAAAAAAAGATATCTTAAGTTTTCACTATGTAAGCCTATCTAAAATTTGTGAACCCTGGAGTGGGACAAAATTTGATCCCAAGGCTCAAAACATGCCAAATTTGTTAGTCCTATGCTTTATGGTTAGAAACAAGAAGATTGTCGAGAAGTCTTCACCATATAAGCCGTTATAAAACTTTGGCCCCAGGGCTACAGTCGGACTACATGGGGAATATGTGTACTAGAGGAATAACATGCCAAATTTGGGAGTTCTTGGCCTTATGGCTAGTAACAAGACGGTTTCTGAAGTTTTCACTCCATAAACTCATGTAAAACTTGTGACCCCTGGTGCAGGGCCAAACTTGATCCTAGGGCTGTAACTTGGGCCCTCTTTGTAGTTGTCCACTAGATAGTGCTATAATTATGCAAAATTTGGTAGCCCTAAGCCTTATGGCTATGTACACCAAGATTTAAAAGTTTTTCCTATATAAGCCCATGTAAATCTTGTGAACCTCCACCCCCCCCCCCAAGCATGAGGCCAAATTGACCCCAGGACTGTAATTTGGGCACTTTGGTAGACCCCCACTACATCAAGCTAAATGCAGAATTTGGTAGCTCTTGGCCTTATGGCTTGGTACAGGAAGATTTTTAAAGTTTTCTCTATATGAGCCTATGTAAAACTTGTGACTCCTGCGGCGGGGCCAATTTTGACCCCAGGGCTATAATTTGAAGAAACATGATAGAGGTCGACGACATAAAGCTACATGACAAATTTGGTAGCCCTATGCCCATGGTTTCAGACAAGAAGATTTTTAGAGATTTCCAATATTTTTCAGTTTTGTTGCCATGGTAACCAGAGTTTTTGAAGGAATCAAATTCTTTCAAAAAATTCTGAAGAGGACCATGGCAGGATCATTTCTGTGAAGTTTCATGAAAATTGGATAGGTAGTTTCAGAGAAGAAGATGTTTGAAATAAAAGTTAAAGCACGGACGGACGGACGCACGACGGACACCGGGCCATGACATAAGCCTGCCGACCTTCAGCCAGTGGAGCTAAAAACATTGTGGGAAAAGGAGAAAATGCTGGTTACCAGCAAGTTCTCCTTCTTCCACAATGTTTTCAAAAGCCTTTATGCTCAGGATCATTAAAACTGTTAACTCTTTCCCAAAACGACAAAATTTTAGACTCGTCCAAATTTAAAGCTGTTGCAGACATCAAAATAAATGTGACTAAAAAATTGAAATTTGTTTTGGGAAGGGTAGAAAACATTGTGGGAAAAGGAGAAAATGCTGGTTATCATCATTTTCTCCTTTTCCCACAATGTTTTCAAAAGGCTTCTTCCTCAAGGTCGTTAAAAGTCGGGATTGTGTGGAAAGGGTTAAAGCAAAAGTTGACAACAGGTGCACGCAGGAATGACCAAGCATCAAAAAACAAATAAAAAAACTTTATCTTTAATCTCCATGTATTGAGGAAACCAACCAGAGCACCGCATGCAGGTGTCAAAGCTTGGCTGCAAATACTTGGTTTTCAGTGAAAATTCTACATCAAAAAAAAAAAGGCATAAACAATATTTTGATGGTTACCTGCCCTTCTTGTATAGGTTTCCCTTTTGAAAATTTAGAACTTGTGCAAGTTTGAAGTAAATACCTTAAGTAATGACAGATTTTACAAAATGCCAAAGTTTTCCTGAAAAATTCTACATTGATAGAGGGCTATAACTCTGTCAAAGACACTTTGATTGTTACCTGCCCTTGTTGTATAGGTTCCCCTTTTAATAATTAACAACTTGTTGAACTTTGAAGCAAATATCTTAAGTAACAAGAGATATTCTAGAGTTTTCTTGAAAATTCTTAGTTAAAGAAGGGACATTACTCTTGTCCAAAATTCTTTGATGGTTACCTGCCTTTGTTGTATTGGTTCCCCTTCAGATACTTAACAGCTTGTCCAGGTTTGAAGCCAAACTAATAAAGGTAGAAGGATAAAAAGATACAAATAACTTACGAAAGTTTTGTTGAGATGTGTTGATGGAATGTCAAACAATTTGCAATCAAACAAACCACTGCCACTTTCTTCTTGTTCAAAATTTGCACTGTGAAGCACAGACTTTGCATCTGCATAAAAACAAAGGGGTAATTGAAAGTATTAATTCTTTACCAGATGACAAAAATTTATGAGATCAAAAATTAAATGAGGCTGAAACTATGGAATTTTTCTTTTAAAATATTGTGGGAAAAGGCAAAATGCTGGTTACCAGCATTTTCTTCTTTCCCTACAATGTTTTCAAAAGCCATCTTCCTCACAGTTTTTTTAAAACTGCAACTGTTTGTTGAAAAATTAACTTCAAAAAACAAAGCTGCAGCAGACATATCTGAAAACATTTCTGTACAAAACTAATAATGAACATCAGTGAAAGTTTAATACATAAACATTAGTAAAAACACTGTTGTAAAAGGTGAAAACTATTGTCTTTATTTTCTATTTTCTTCTTCCAAAAAGTTTTCATAAGTAGGCTGCAAAAACAGGAAACTAGAGTACCATCATCATTCTTTATTGCTCACTTGACACTACAAGAAAACTTGACAGAGGTGTATCTTTTTTAACCCTTATCCTGCTGCATAAAAGAAATGAAACTTTATAGTAGATAGTAGAAGCCAAACACTTTCTTGTTTCAAAGGTATTTTTGGAGGAAAGATATCTCCTTATCGGACAGTGTAGATCAAAGATCAGACTGCACGTTCTGTGCAGTCTGATCTTGATCTACGCTGTCCGCAAAAGGTCGGTGGGTCGCAATAAGCAGCCTAAGGGTTAACTATGGACAAAATTTGAACAACATTATCAGGAATCCAAAGATGATACTACAGACAAAAGGTTGACCAAACAAGAAGGCACCTCGCCCCCTTTACTGCTCAAGTGTCTAATAAATACAAACCAAACACACAAAACATAACAATTCTTGGCCAAATGGTTTCAAACAAGATTTTAGAAGTTCTTTTCCATAAAAGTCCATGTGAAAGTTGTAATGCACAGGGCATAATTACTTGAATCCTGGTAGAGGTCCACAAGATAAAGTGACATACCATATAATACAGGTCTAAGCTGTATGTTTATAAAATTTGCACAGTTTCCACAATAAAAATCCCTGTAAAACATGAGATCCCCAAGTTGGAGCTAATCTTCATCTCACAGCTAAATTTTCAACAAATTCGAAAGTGATCCTCTAGATGAAGCTATATGCCAACTTTGGTAGCCCTAGGATTTATGGTTAGGAGCAAAAAGATTTTAAAGATTTTTACTACATAAGCACAATGCTCATGGAGAGGGGCCAATTTTGACACAAGGGCTTTAATTTGAACAAATTTGGAAGAGGCCTACAAGATGATAACACTCAAAAAATATTACAGCTGTAGCTCATGGTCAGGAGCAAAAGACCCTTAATGGGCTTTTCACTATATAAGCCCATGTGAAACTTGTGGGGCAGGGCCAGTTTTGACCCTAGGACTTCAATTTGAGTAATCTTCATAGAGATCCAATACATGAAAAATTTGGTGACATTTTTTTTTTCAGTTTTCATTGTGTAAGTCATGTAAAACTTGTGACCCATGGATGGACAAATTCTGACTTAAAAATTGAAGAACCTTTGTAGATGTCCATTGGAGGAAGCTACATGCCATTCTCTGATAAGAGGATTTACAAATACTGAAGAGGACCACGGCAGGATCATAAAACAAGAGGGCCATGATGGCCCTGTATCGCTCCACTGGCTTATAAATGTAAACCATAAATACTAAACATTTCAATTCTGAGCCAAATGGTTTCAAAATGAAGACTTACAAAGTTTTCTCTGTAAAAGCCTATGTGAAAGTTGAGACCCACAGGGCAAAGCCATTTCTGATCCCAGAGCGATAATTACTTGAACCCTGGTAGAGGTCCACAAGATAAAGCCACAAGCCAAAATAATACAAGTCTATGCTGTATGGTTATAAATAAGGTGATTTTCAAGTTTCGTCCATATGAAGCCTCTGTAAAACATAAGACCCCTGATGCAAGGCTAATTTCAAAAAAAAAAATCAAAAGTGATCCAGATTTGGTAGCCCTTGGGTTTGCGGTTAGGAGCAAAAGGATTTTTTTAATTTTCACCCTATAAGCACATGTTTATGACCAAATTTGGGAGTTCTTGGCCTTATGGCTAGTAACAAGACGGTTTCTTAAGTTTTCACTCCAAAAAACCATGTAAAACTTGTGACCCATGGTGCAGGGCCAAACTTGATCCTAGGGTTGTAACTCGGGCCCTCTTTGTAGTTGTCCACTAGATAGTGCTATAATTATGCAAAATTTGGTAGCCCTAAGCCTTATGGCTATGTACACCAAGATTTAAAAGTTTTCCGTATATAAGCCCATGTAAATCTTGTGAACCCCCCCCCAACCCCCCAGCATGAGGCCAAATTGACCCCGGACTGTAATTTGGGCACTTTTGGTAGACCCCCACTAGATCAAGCTAAATGCAAAATTTGGTACCTCTAGACCTTATGGCTAGGTACTGGAAGATTTCTTAAGTTGTCACTATGTAAGCCCATGTAAAACTTGTGACCCCTGCAGCGGGGCTAATTTTGACCCCAGGGCTAAAATTTTGGCCTGCTTGGTAGAGGCCCACTAGATATAGCTACATGCAAAATTTGGTAGCTCTAGGCCTTATGGCTAGGTACAGGAAGATCTTTAAAGTTTTCTCTATATAAGCCTATGTAAAACTTGTGACCCCTGGGGCAGAGCCAATTTTGACCCCTGGGCTATAATTTGAAGAAACATGATAGAGGTCTACTACATAAAGCTACATGACAAATTTGGTAGCCCTATGCCTTATGGTTTCAGACAAGAAGATTTTTAAAGATTTCCAATATTTTTCAGTTTTGTTGCCATGGCAACCAGAGTTTTTGAAGGAATCAAATTCTTTCACGAAATTCTGAAGAGGACCATGGCAGGATCATTTCTGTGAAGTTTCATGAAAACTGAATGGGTAGTTTCAGAGAAGAAGAAGTTTGAAATAAAAGTTAACACACGGTCGGACGGACGCACGCACACACGGACGGACGACGGACACCGGGCCATGACATAAGCCCGCTGACCTTCGGCCAGTGGAACTAAAAAACCCTAAGTTTCAAAATGTGTGAACACCACTGGCAGAGTCATTTCTGATCCCAGGGACACAATTTGAACAACTTTAGTGCCGGGGTGACATAATTCTTTGTTATGCATCTGAGCCCTGGCAAGATTTTTCTGTTGGTTTGTATAGTGTTCAATGCCATTTTCAACTTTGTTTCCTATATAACACTGCAACAGGCACATCTGTACATGCACTCCTGGAGTTTCTTTAACCAGCACTGTCAACAAAAATCTTCCCAAAACCAAGGCCACGTTCCAACATTATCATCATTGAAACAATGATAGGCAGTGAAGGGGTTATGAACCCTGTCAAGATGACTATTCCCAATCCTTAAAAAGAATCTAGCTGGGAAATGGGACCAGCTCCTGCCTAGTCTCAAGTTCATTGCCCTACCAACTGCACTACTGGGCTCAGCCCCCAGCAAGGTCATTTCTGACCAAAGTAACACAATTTGATTGACTTTAACTCTTCACCACACAATCACGAGTTTTTACCCTGAGGAAGCAGGCCTTTGAAAACATTTTGGGAAAAGGAGAAAATACTGGTAACCAGCATTTTCTCCTTTTCCCACAATGTTTTCTACCATTACTAAAACAAATTTCAATTTTTCAGTCACATTTATTTTGTCATCTGCACATGCTTTCGATTTAGACCAGTCGAAAATTTTGTCGTAAGGTAAAGAGTTAATAAAGGACTACTAAATAGTGCAATATACCAAATGACAGCATTCAGTGCCTTATGGTTTCATACAGGAAGATTTCTTTGCCTTATCTCCCTTCATAACCCTTAGGCTGCTAAGCCTGACTCACTGACCTTTTGCGGACAGTGTAGATTAAGATCAGACTGAACAGAATGTGCAGTCTGATCTTGGATCTACACTGGCCGATAAGGAGATATCTCTCCTCCAGAAATACCTTCGAAGTTGGAAAATTTGGATTTTTACTATCGGCTTCTAAGTTTCATTTCTGTAATTTAGAAGGATAAGGGTTAATAAGATATATGCCGTCTTCAATCACTGATAAACGTGAAACAAATTTGATTGAGAACCATCAAAAGATGCCACATACCAATTATAACACACTCTAGGTCCTATGGTTTACTATTTTTTTACTATTTATATTTACTTTATATATTTATTTTACATATTTACTATTTTTTTTTTTGTCGGAGAGCAGTCATCGTAGAAAAGACAATATAGTTCAAAGAATATAGGTATACCTTTAAATCTTTTGTTTTTAAGTAACTTTGTTGCAAGCTCCACAACTTCAGATTTCGGAACATGGTTGGCTCTGTTAGAGGAAAATGATGAACCCTTTTAAACACATTTCTGAGAACAAATCTAAGGACAGAAGACTTCTGAAAACATAGGGGAAATAGCAGGAAATGCATTTTCTTCTTTGTCCATGATGTTTTCAAAAACCTTTTACATCAGGGTTCTAAAAACTCAGGTTTGTGAGGTAAAGGGTTTGAATAGAAAATAATAAAAACATTTTCATGGGAGTTAGTTCACTATTTTATTCCTTATTGGTTTAATATCTGCTGCAGGTGCTGACAATATGGGAATGCCCTTGTGCAAGGCATAGCAGAACTCTAGCCTTGCACAAGTGAAATCTCAAGAGAATTCAATAATAGGCTGATGTTGTGACCAGGGCTACAGAAATTTTGTAATCTCAATCGGTCTGGCCGATTGACGGTGCATTCAGCAAACTTTGGTTGATTCCAGAATTGGCCGAGCTGCGACGTGTGATCGACGGCGGCGAGTCCACGTTATCCCACCCACTTTCTTTGTCAAAATAAACTCGTGATTGGTCCGGGAATGTCCCATCTCAAACTCACTGACGGTGATGGCATCGGTTAAAATTTTCTGAAGAATAATTTCTTCTTCATTTTCATCAAATGATTTCTGTCCGTTGCTCTCGCTGCCATCAAAGATTCGCTGCAAAACGTCTTAAAATGTCAGTCTGCGTTTAGCCATTTTACTTTCATTTTCAAGAAGAACGTGGACAAAGTAAACATGAGTCTCAGTCTGCTAAAATTACATCCGATTGATTCGTTTCTTCGGAAAGTATAACGTAAAATTACTTTGTTCAACATTACATAATTCATGTCTACAACCCTGAGTGAGCATACCTATACCAAAAGCGAAAACGAGGCAAATTTCTTAGGCAACCGCCCGGCGCAGACAGTTCTCCAAGTCGTGTTTACCACATGACAGGTGAGATAGTTGGGTGCGAGTTGTGTCTGCGCTAATGGAAATGGATTAATAATTCAAGATTGCGAGAGGTCGTAGCTAAATATACACCGTGTAATGCTAGTCATTAGTTTGTGACAGGATGCACACTACCACATAACGTAGAGTCAAGGCGCGGCTTAACAAAATATAGGCGGCAACTAAATCTCGTACTTGATTTCTGATTGGTTCGCAGTAGATATTGTATGTAAACTCTGATGCAAATGGGGCGTGGTGAAATTGACTGACTGATTAGCATTGCATGGTGTGTTTGCATGTATTGTACGTAATTAGACAAAACCGCCTGCTAATAGGGCCGTACCACGCTTAAGGCAACGATGCATGACGATATCTCTATAAACTGTGATTTATGTCACAGTGAAATGGCAATAATTAGATAATGGCCAAATAACAGTTTGACACTCTAGATACCAAGGGATCTTATATACGATCACTGCTTTGCCTAATGTTCAAAAATGCCTGCAGCAATGATATAAGGTTTGTAAGTTTGTTTCTGACTGGCCATATTATGATATTTCGGACCGAATTTTTAGGACGTTTTTGAAAATAAATCGGTTTTCAGTGTTCGGAATAGGTCTGATCCAGCAATTTTTTGGATTTCTGTAGCCCTGGCTGTGACACGACTGAAACACTGTTGAAAGTAGTGTGAGGTCCAATTCAAAGAAAAACACAAACATCTTTAACCATTTACCACACAATCATAAAGTTTTAACAACCCTGAGGAAGAGGCCTTTTGAAAACATTATGGTAAAAGGAGAAAATGCTGGTAATCAGCATTTTCTCCTTTTCCCACAATGTTTTCTGCCCTATCAAAGACAAATTCCATTATTTGAGCCAAATTTAAAATGCCGTCTGCAAATGCTTCCAATTTGGACAAGTACGATTTTTTTCTCGTATGGTAAAGAGTTAAATACACAGTTCAGTCAAATGACCATATTTGGATCAAGTATCGTTTTCATATATCAACATTTCTGTGGTTCCACAGATGGTGTTAGTATTCGAGCCGAAAGCAAGGTTTTTCAACATCTTCCTCAAGACCCAAACAACTTTACCGAAATCCCTTCTCCAGATATTTGTTTGACCATCATGCACACCACAGCTGAAATTCTTGAAGCCTTCACACATGAAAGCACAGTAAAGACAGCCATTGATACTCCTTAACCCTTTACTACTTTAATCCAAGTTTAAATGACCCTGACAAAGAAACCTTTTGAAACCACTGTGGGAAAAGGAGAAAATGCTGGTAACTAGCATTTCTCCTTTTCCCACAATGTTTTTCATGCTATCAAAGACAACTTTCATCATTTGAGTCACATTCAAATTGAAATCTGCAACTGCTTTCAATTTCAACAATTCTAAAATTTTGTTGTTTGGTAAACTGTTAAATATTCACCAAACAAGCCCTGGTTTTCACATGTCTGCAGTACAAGTCTTTTGAAAACACTGTGGGAAAAGGAGAAATTGCTCGTAACGAGCAATTTCTCCTTTTCCCACAGTGTTTTCTACCCTATTTGAGAACTTTCTGCCATTTTCATCACATTTAGAATTGTCGTCTGCAAACTCTTTCAATTTGGACCAGTCCAAAATTTGTCGTTTGGGAAAGGGTTAAATATTCACCAAATATCAAAATTCTAGACTTGTCCAACTTGAAAGCACTTGCAGGTGGCAAGCATGGTTAAAAAAAATGTGTTTTTTTTTTCTTTGAAAGGTTAGATAGCAATGTGGAGAAGAACAAAATGCTGGTTACTAGCATTTCCTCTTTTCCCACAATGTTTTCAAAAGCTTTCTTTCATGGAATCATTAACTCTTTACAAAATAACAAAATTTACTACTGGTCCAAATTGAAAACATTTGCAGATGGTAAATTAAATTGACCCAATGAATTGGGTTTGTATATAAAAGTGTACAAAAATTTTGTGGAAATGGGAAAAAGATGCTGGTAACCAGAATTTTATCCATTTCCCACTATGTTTTCAGTAGGTCTCTTTCTCAGGATCTTTAAAACTTGGGATTGTCTCACAAAGGATTAAAATTGGAAATTTCACTGGACAGGCTACAATGGCATATTGTGTTTGGGTCTTGACAAGCAATTTTTGTTGTAAATAGGAGAGATAAGTTCAAATCTTATATTGCTAGAGTTATGGTCCTTGCACTCTGCACTGTCTAACTGTAAGCTCTTTGTTTGCTTGTACGGTGTTTAACACTGTTTTCAACATTTTTTCAAATAACACACCACCACCAGTGTACCTACTATGCTTTGCTGGAGTTTATTTACCCAGTACTTCCCACAACATTCTTTTCAAACTACTGGCTGCTTTTCCACATAACCATCCTCAAAACAATGATCAGAAATGACAGAGGAATGTAATGACTATCATCAATCCATGGAAAAAACATTGGCCAAGATAGTCAAGCCCTGGGTCCGTATTCACTAGGAATTCATAGGAAGGTTCTTAGTCTTATTCTCCAGAATTTTCTACATTTGAAAGTGACACAACTGATGATTGGCTGGAGCTTTGCTTTAGCCAATCAGAAGTTGTGTTACTTTCAAATTTTGAAAATCTCAGATATAAAGACCAAATATGTTCTTAAGAATGGTTGGTTAATACGGACCCTGGTTTCAAGTCCCTACAGGCTAAGTGAACTACCCCATCACCTGTAGAATTTCAATGTAAAAAGGAATGAGGAGAGAAAACTAACACTTATATTGCGCATGCTTGCTAAAGCCGATATGACAAAGGAAACTGCCTTACTTCAAAAGACGTTGATATTCTGTCTCCAAGCTTTCATATGTCATACCAATCTCTTCTGGTTCAAGGCCAAGAGACTTCTAAACAAAGAGAAACAAGAGGGCTATGACGGCCCTGAAGGCCCTGGATTGCTCACCTGAGGCAGTGTACCTCTGAGGACATGTATTCCTATTGTGCTTAAGATGTGGCCTTTAGAGTGTTTACAACCTTTTTCTAAGTTTTTCCCTGTGTCCTACTTATTTACCAGACATGACCAATATTTGAACTTGTCCTAGGTATCATTAACCCTTTCCCAAACAACAAATTTTGGACTGGTCCAAACTGAAAGAGTTTGCAGAAGACAATTTTAAATTTGATGAAAATGGCAGAAAGGTCTCAAGACGGGTAGAAAACACTGTGGGAAAAGGAGAAATTGCTTGTTACGAGCAATTTCTCCTTTTCCCACAGTGTTTTCAAAAGACCTGTACTGCAGACACGTGAAAACAAGGGCTTGTTTGGGAAAGGGTTAAGACAAACATTCTGACCAACTCTCATAACAACTGGACTGAAAATGTTTCCTCTACTGTGTACACTAGTTTTTTCCAAGATGTGTCCCAGTGACCTATTTTCTGACCGGACATGACCCATTTTAAAAACTCATCCAAGATATTATCCAGACAAGCAATTTTACAGACTTCCATGCCAATTCAACTGAAAATGTGGCCTCTAGTGTATACACAAGGTAAAATTTGATGACGCACAACAGATGCCAGACACAGAACAATGACAAAAGCTCACCATGAGCACTTCCAGCTGAGGTGGGCTAAAAGGGAACAAACAATTAGCTTTAAAACCCTTTACCAAGTAAAGTATTCCTGTATTTTAACAACCCTGTAGAAAAGAGCTTATCGAAACACTTGTGCCAAATGGTAACTAGAATTTTCTCCATTCCATTCCTCCTTGACAATAAATCCCAACTTTTTAGCCAAAGTGGCTTTGCTATCTACAAATGCTTTCAATTTCCGACGGTCTAAAATTTCAAAGTCAGTTAAAGGGGCAATCAAACATACTTGCCTCTGAGGTAGTTCTTAGAAAAAAATTGTTGTAGATGAATTTGAAAAAATCCCTGTAAAATAAGTTTAATCCATATGAAAAATGGCTTTATATAATAGATTTACTTGAAAACTTTGTAGCTGGTTACCAGTAAACCTCTCTTTTAGCTACAATGTTTCCAAATGTAGTCTGCTACAAATGTAAAAACATTAACTGTACAAGGTTGTATGTTTACTTACCAGGAATTGCTCAAAAATGTCACTGTCTTTTAAATTCCGTTTAACACTTCTACATAATCTAATAATTTCTGATTTCCCCAGAACTTTCTGAATTGGTAAATCTTTCTCTGTAAACAAAGATAATATTATCATGCTCTGTGAAAAGGGGGCTTCATGCATCTGCAAAAAGAATCGACCCAAGTCACCCTGCGCAGTCTGCCTGTGCCAAAACCTTTTGCTTTTGCTCAATTTTCTGCATGTCTAAGGACAAGTTTACCTTATGATTCTGTTGGTTGTCAGACAAAATGGACTTTATGGATTCATGACCATGTGATGTTTTGCTAAGTATAATGCATCATGGAGATGCATTAAGCCCTCTTTTGCCAGAGCATGGTTCATTTATGAAATCAAAACCCATTCAAATGCTGCTATGTTGCACTCCTGCTGTAAAAGCTTTTAACAGGCAGACCATGCCTGCCCTGTATTGCTCCACTGCTTTTAACCCTTAACCTGCTTAAAAAGGTACTTTTGGGGAGTAGATGCTCTGTGACAAGGGGGCTTAATGTATCTGCAAAAAGTATCGACCCATGTCAGCCTCCTCTGCTTTCGATGAAATCAATTTCTTTGAAGAAATTCTGTACAGCACCATAAAAGAACAATTTTTGTGAAGTTGTGTCAAAATTAAACTGGTCCCCGTTGTAAATATACATATTACAACTGAAACAGGCTATTGTATCAGTGTTTTTCATTGGCTCCATGAATATCAATGAATAGCCATTTGGAGCATCTTACACATTACCAGTTTGGTAGTATAGGTAACATGGCTTTTGTTTGCACAATTTGAAATTCGTACTCAAAACTAAATTAATAGTAGCAGAAATTAACATTAAAAGGTAATACCATATAATACAATTCACTTACTTTTGAGGTCAAAATTATCAGAAATTCTACTGTACGTGAAGTGAGAGTAACCTCCCCTGAATCTCGCGACATCTCTGTTCTAAAAATAGACGGGCACTATTCTGCCTGTTTTTAGTAGCCTGTACTGATCCCTATACACTTGCTGTATCAGGGAAGGTAGCCAATCTATGTCAAAATTAGCTGGGTAGTTTCCGAGATGTTTGAAATAAACCCTAACAACACAAGGCTATGACTTTATCAAACATGCTGGCCTTCAGCAAGTGGCAGGAAAAATTGAATGTTAAGACAAGCCATTATGCTGTTACAGACAAACATCAGAAAATGATCTCAAAGACCATACTGTATGAGGAAAAATTGCTAAGGCAAGTATACCACAATAAATTTTGAATTTTGCGGCAGAAACTTTGTTTTTTTTTCATTATCAGTAATGTCTACTTTTGCCCAAATGTTTCCATGTGTATCTGTGGCCTTACTGTGTAGGCTGGAGCTACATGCCAAATTTGCTAGCCCTAGGCCTTATGGTTTCAGACAAGAAGACTTTTTTAAAGATTTACAATAGTTTTCAGTTTTGTTGCCATGGGAGTCACAGTTTTTATTAGAATGAAATTCTTTGAAGAGGGCTATGGCAGAATAATTTCTGTGAAGTTTCATAAAAATTGAATTGGAAGTTTCAGAGAAAAAAAAGTTTGAAATAAAAGTTAAAGCATGCATGCACTGGCACACAACAGACACCAGGCCATGACATAAGCTCACTGGCCTTTTGCCAGTGCAGCTAAAAATCTCTGTTTGCTATTTGAACCCATTACCTAACATTTTTTTCACTAGTTCTACATCTTTGATATGAAGTGCGTAACTCAGTAACAAGATCTTTAATTCATCATTATCAAAGTCACCAGATTCCTGAAAAAAGAAGTTAAAAAGCAAAAATAACTTAAAAAGATTAACAAAAATAACCCCCCAAAAACAAGCAAGTTTCTTTCAACTGAAAGGTCTAAACAATCACATGTATTTATCGCAAGATAAAAAAATATTACAAGTAGAATATGTTTTGATGAATGATACATGTTTGTTATAATGTTTGTCTATTTTTCAACTATTCTTACTGCCACTCCCAACAGCATTTCAGTAATAGTAGCCTAACAGCTCAACTTATTCCCATCTGTATCTAGATTACATTAGTACTAAGATTGGGCAATAACCCTTTACCACACAATCCTGACTTTTAACTGCCCTGGGGAAGAAGCCTTTTGAAAACATTGTAGGAAATGGAGAAAATACTGCCAGCATTTTCTCATTTTCCCACAATGTTTTCTCCCTTTCCCAAAACAAATTTCAGTTTTTGAGTCACCTTTATTTTATCATCTGCAAATGCTTTCATTTTGAAAACGTCTAAGATGTTGTCATGTAGTAAAGAGTTAACCTGCCTTGACCTACTGCATTGACATAATTCACTTGTCAGGTTTTCAATGGAAGCAGTAATATTTTTTAAACTCTTTACCAGGCAACAAATTTTGGGCTTGTCCAAGTTCAAAACATTTGCAGATGACAAATTATATCTATCTATAATAATAGGGTTTGTCTTTGAAAGATTACAAAACAGTGTGGGAAATGGAGAAAATGCTGGTGACCAGCATTTTCTCCTTTTCCCTCGATGTTTTCTTAAGCCTTCTTCCACAGGGTCATTAAAATGCAGGATTATTTGGTAAACGTTTATCCAAACTGTCATCTATCTTTAGAATTGAATGGCTTAAACCCCTTACCACATAATCCCGGCTTTTAATGAACCTGTGGAAAAAAAGCTTTTGAAAACATTGTGGGAAAAGGATAAAATGCTGATAACCAGCATTTTCTCTTTTTCCCACAATGGTTTCTACCCTATCAAGGACAAATATAGTCATTTGGGTCACCTTTGTCATCTGCAAATGCTTTGAAATTGGACCAG
Organism: Tridacna gigas; assembly: GCA_945859785.2. Taxonomy (NCBI): domain Eukaryota; kingdom Metazoa; phylum Mollusca; class Bivalvia; order Cardiida; family Cardiidae; genus Tridacna; species Tridacna gigas. The sequence goes on from OX244029.2 coordinate 72,867,322, forward strand.
TCTAAACTTTTGTCGTTTGGTAAAGAGCTAAGCGGTAGTCCAGATCAGGGTCCATATTCACCAACCATTCTTAAGAACATTCTAAGTCTTATTCTCCAGCATTTTCTACATTTGAAAGTAACACAACTTCTGATTGGCTAAACCAAATGGTTTTGCTAATCAGAAGTTGTGTTACTTTCAAATTGAAAAATCTTGGAGAATTAGACTAAGAATGTTCTTGAGAATGGTTGGTGAATACGGACCCAGGATCATACAACATCGCCCTGTATTATGCGAGATACCTTACCTAAATAGGCATTGAAATTGCAATACAGCAACATTAAGTTTTATTACATGCCTATAAATTATCTGAGTAAAATACGAGGCCATCATCTAAAGCACAAATCAACTGAAAAGAAAATTTTTCTGTATCAGTCTTGTTTGCTGTGTAGAATATAATCATGTTCACAGACTACTTTTGTGTATTAACAAAGCTCCAGATAGAGGAAGTGATTTTGATTTCAAAATTGAAAATATTAATAACACTCCACTAGACCCTATGTTATGGGTACTCATTAGAATCGTCTCATTGAGACGATTCTAATGAGTACCCACAACATAGGGTTTGGAAGGGAAATATTGTAATTAGAATTCTATCACTCGCTTTTAAGGCTTGAAAGGGTATTTCCAAAGGCTACACGCATAAACTGCAGCATCACAATTAATAATCACAAGCTTTACTCGCCTCTCACTTTAAAACAAAAAAAAATTGTACTACTCTTGAGAGTGACAGTGAAGACCACTGACTACCTTTTCAGCATTTCAGAAATAGTTTCTAAGCCAAGGTTCTTGTTCTTTTGTAATAAGCCAAGGACAAGCAACTGCCAAATTCAAACATGTGTAGACTGTTCTATGCAGACTTACCATTACTTGCATATTTATCTGCCATTCATGAATATTGTACATGTATGTACAATAAATGTAGTTCTCTGATTTTTTGGATATAACTGGTTATAATTGTTTTTGTGGTGTTTCTTTACAATTGAATCCTGCTCTGTGAAAAGGGAGCTTAATGCATCCGCAAAAAGTATCAACCGAAGTCAGTCTGCACAGTCTGCACAGGCTGATCTGGGCCATAACCGTTTACTATTAGTCAATTATCTGCATGTCCAAGGACCAGTTTACCTCATGATTCATTCGTTTGTTAGACAAAACGGACTTCGTGGATCCATGATCATGACTGTGATCACTGAGATGCATTAAGCCCCCTTTTGCCAGAGGATGGCTCAATTATAATGTAACGGTATATATAGTTAAAGAACTATTACTGAAGTCTGCACTTCTGTGTGGACTTTGCCTTGGAAAAGATAAAAAGCAATGAGAGAAAAGAAATTGTTGGTAAACAGCATTTTCTCCTTCGTCACAAATGTTTTCAAAAGCCTTAATTCTCAATGTCTAAACAACTTGGGATTGTTTGGTAAAGAAAAATATGTTGAAAACTGCAAGAGGAAAGGAGGACACAAAAATGCATCTAGAGACAGACAGATACATGTAGATAGACAGATAAACTTATAGATGGACAAACAGACAGACAGAAAACCTTATTTGAAGGCAAGCAAAGAGGGGAAAAAGTAGAGGAGAGGGGATGGGATATGATTAAAACTTACATTTCCATAGCTAGATGGATACAGATCCTTACCTTAGACAGTTTTAGCCACTGATCTGATTTTACTTGGAATTTTTCCAGACATGGGAACAAAAAAAAATCTTCTGTGTCCATGTCAATCTGGTAATATGGTAAAATTTCCATAAGATCTGGATGAAAAACACACAGAAATAAGGCTTAACTTGTATTAAGCTAGCCCTTAAGGGACATTCAAAATGTGCTTGCTAAATACAGGTACATTTCATCACAACTACTTCTGCTTGGAGCACAAAATAAAATAAAGCCATGCTCTGGCCAAAAGGGGCTTAATGCATCTCCATGATGCATGGTACCAAGCAAGTCATTACATGATCAAATCCATAAAAGTCCATATTGTCTAACAACCAACTGAATCACGAGGTAGACTGGTCTTTGACTTGCAGAAAATTGACCACCAGCGAAAAGTTTCGGCCCTGATCAGCTTGTGTGGACTTCACAGGCTGACCCGAGTTGATGCTTTCGACAGACACTTTAAGCCTCTTTTCCACACAGCATGGCTCATATTATTGTTAAACACAGTTTGCTTGTTTAACCCTTTACCAAACAATCTGGACTTTTAATGACTCAGAGAAAGAAGGCTTTTAAAAAGCAGCATATTCTCCTTTGCCCGTAATGGTTTCTGACTACACAAGGGAAAAAAAACTACCATTTGAAAAACATTCGAATTGTCATCTATATATATTCCACCAAAATAGATGGTCTAAAGCTTTTGCTGTGTGGCACAGGGTTAAATGAGGTGGCCCCTAAGACAGATTTACTGTCATCTTAACCCTTTACAACCCGGCAATACTTTAGACATTTCCAAATTTGAAAATTGACTGTGGCATAGAACTTAAAAGTTTTTGTTTAAATAGTATTCTATGCCACAGTCAACATTTAACACAGTCAACTTCAAGTTTTTGTTTAAATAGTGTTCTTTGCCAAAGTCAACATTTAACACAGTCAACTTCAAGTTTTTGTTTGAATAGTGTTCTATGCCACAGTCAACATTTCTTCAGTTATACCATAGTGACAGTTCACTTATTCATGTGTTTCCTGGGTTTTTACCCATAGTTCTGTAGTATGTTGCCCAAGAAAACTCCCACGAAAAACCAGCCATGCAAATGCAGAATTAACCATGGACATCTGACTAACAAATCCACCACTTTAATCACAGCAACATGCAAGACCCCTGAGCAGCAATGACCCACTACCCTGAGCAGCAATGACCCACTACCAGTGTTCAAACTGCAGCAATCCACAACTAAATACACTCCACAAATGTAGGCACCTCTCTCAACACTGATCATTATTTTGATAATGGCAAATGTGGAAAAGTGGTCAGAGGCTTGGTAAGAAAATTGTGCACAGTATTGGTAACAGAAACTCCAAGAAAAGCACAGATTGGAGCAGTGCTCCAACTAGAACTGTTGCAAAGAGGACAAATACCCCCCACCAGCACCTTGTCACTGGAGTAACACAATCAGAGAAAGGAAATGATTTTCAAAACAAAGTTCACCTGTGACCTTGACCTTTGCCCCTGTGACCAAAAAAACAATAGGACATAAGCAAGACTTGTATAAAGTTTCAGGGTCCTAGGTCAAACAGCTATTGAGCTACAGCATGGAAACAGTTTTAAAAACAATGTTCACCTGTGACCTTGACCTTTGACCCATGTGACCTGAAAACAATAGAGCACCGCCTTGGGTCATGAGCAACACTTGTATAAAGTTTCAGAGACCTAGATCAAAAGGCTTTTGAGTTAGAGCATGGATCTGAAAACATGGATGGATTGAAGGCCGGAGGGATGGCCAGACAGACAGACAGAGACAGATATGGTGAAACCAGAATACACCCTCTACTTCGTAGGTGGGGGATGCATAACAATATAACTGAAATAATGTTACAAATGACTTAAACCAATAAACAAACAATTGTGGGCAGTTATGTGCTGTAAAAAAAGCTTACCTTCCAGTTTTCCATTTTCCTTAATATCAATAATAATTTGCCAGAGGTACACTGGCCGGATTTCCATATCCTGCAACATGTAAATAATGAATACACGCATAATTATATTTAGAATACAGGAAGAACCCTATAAATAAGCCATGCCCTGGCAAAAGGGGGTTTATGGCATCTCCATGATGCATGGTACCAAGCAAGCTATCACATAATTATAGATCCATAAAATCCATTTGTCTAACAACCGACTGAATCATGAAGTAGAATGGTCCTTTTACATGCAGAAAACCAATAGCAAAAAGTTTCGACCACAGTCAGCCTGCAAAGGCTGGTGCTGGGTTGACACCTTTTGCAGATGCATTAAATCCCCATTTAACAGACCATGGCTCAGATGTAATCAGTCATTTGAATAACATAAAATACAAGACTTTAACAGCTTTTACTCCTTTTCCCACGATGTTTTCAAGACTTCTTTCTAAGAGTCGTTAAAACCTGGGATTATTCGGTAAAGGGTTCAAGATATTTCTTGTTTCTCTTTAAATTCCAGACTTGTACACCCTAAATATCAGCAGCAGGCAACAAATTTGATGTGGTTAAATGATGAAATTTGTCTTTCAAAGGGTAGAAAACATCACAGAAAAAGGAGAAAACATCATGGAAAAATGCTGGTTACCAGCTTTTTGTAAGTAAACCATTGACCTTTAGTAACAAATCAACAACAAAAAACTTTGATAACATTTTTATAAAATTCAGGTAATCAATGTGAACATTGGTTTCAAAAAATGTAAACCACTGTGGCAAAAGGAGAATTGCCTGTTATCCCTTTATCACACAATCATAGGTTTTTAATGACCCTGAGCAAAATGGCTAAAGAAAACATTATGGAAAACGGAGAAAATGCTTTAAACCAACATTCTCTCCTTTTTCCACACTGTTTTCAACCTATGATGGATAGAAATCAATATCTGAGCTTCATTCAAGTTGCCGTCAGCGAATGCTTTTAATTTGGTCAAGTACAAAATTTTGTCAAAATGTAAAAAGTTAAGAGCCATTCCTTCCTTGGCTTATGTGTTTTTTAACCCTTTACCACATGATCCCGACTTTTAATGACCGTGAAAAAGAAGCCTTTTGAAAACATTGTGGGAAAAGGAGAAAATGCTGGTAACCAGCATTTTCTCCTTTTCCCACAATGTTTTCTACCCTTCCAAAAACGAATTTCAATTTTTCAGTCACATTTATTTTGTTGTCTACAAATGCTTTGAATATGGACTGATCTAAAATTTTGTTGTTTGGTAAAGCGTTAAAAGAGGTCTGCTGAAATTGGGAAGAAAACCATCTGCAGTATTTACAATCAGTTGTCACTGTTGGTAAAAAATAATACTTGTTCATTATTTCTATCAAACATCAATCATTTATGAGGTCTTATCTGAAATTAAATCATCAGTAAAATTTAATTTTGCTTTCAATGTATCCAAAGTTCTTTTAATAACAATGAAGAAGGAAAAACAAATTTACCGAATTCATTTCAATTTCATTTCATTTTACTTACATGTTTCTTCAGAACTGGAAGGGTCTTTCTCATCAGATCTGAAATTATAGTATCCCAAACTGCAAAGTGTATGACACTCCAAAGAGTGATTTAAAAACATTTCAAGACAATCGATCCACAGAGCTAGCTTTTCCACATAGAGTTGTCGTAAAGCGGACAAATACCCCCAACCAGCAGCTTGCCACTGAAGCAGCACAATCACAGAACAGATAAAATTATGATTTTCAAAGTTCACTTGCAACCTTGACCTTTGACCCATGTGACCTAAAAACAATATGGCACCTCCTTGGGCCATGAGCAACATTTGTAAGAAGTTTCAGGGTCCTAGGTCAAAAGGCTTTTGAGTTAGAGCATGGAAACATGGATGGATGGATGGATTGATGAATGGACAGATGGACAGATGGATGGATGGACAGACAGACATGGTGAAACCAGTATACCCCCCTCTACTTTGTAGATGGGGGTATAATAAGCTTATTACACAACACCTTTCATTAAAAATGCATATACTTATCCTCAATATATGTGTGAGAGCCATGCTCTGTGAAAAGGTGGCTTAATGCATTTGCAAACAGTATCAACCCAGGTCAGCCTTCTGTGTGTTAAAGGACCACAGTAACTCATGATTAAGCCGGGCAGGCTGACCTGGGCCGAAACTTTTTGCTTTTGGTCCATTTTCTACATGTCAAATGACCAGCCTAGCCCATGATTGCATTGGTTGTTAGACACACAATGGACTTTATGGATCCATAATTATGTAATATCTTGCTTGGTATGATGCACTACGGACATACATCAAGCCCCCTTTTGCCAGAGCATGGTTCATACAGTATTTGTGAATAAAATTTACAGTGCTGGCAGATTATGCAAACATCTCTAATATTGGGTTGAGGCATTATTTCTCTTTTCAGAAATGAAGACCTTGGCCTCTGATGAACTGTCCACAAATTCACAGCAATCCACAGCAAATCTTTCAAATAAGCTTCCTACATTCGATTTTCTGTTGTATATCTTGTTTTTTGGACAGAAACCTTGAATTTCCAAAACCTAGATCGTGCAAGCCCACCTGACCATCAACTGTGTGCTGAATGATGCACCATGAAGTAACAGTTCTCCAAGGAACTTGTCCATTCAAGATAAATATAGCAGAGGGGAACACATGGTTTTTGTATTGGTACACTGCAAAGATTACCCCTTTACCACAAAATCCCAACTTTTAATGACCCTTGGGAAGAAGCCTTCTTGAAAACATTGTGGGAAAAGGAGAAAATGCTTTAAACCAGCATTTTCTCCTTTTTCCACAATGTTTTCTACTCTATCCAAAACAAATTTCAATTTTTGAGTCACATTTATTTTGGCATCTGCAAAATCTTTCAATTCAAAAATTTAAAATTTTGTTGTTTGGTATAGAGTTTATGGTGGAATTTTGGCAAGATGCTACAATTAATGGCTTTTTCTGACTTTGGTGGTATACTTTATCAATTGATCATACTCTGTTGATTTATCCATGTATTATTTTCCAGGTAACTAATGTTCAGATTCAATGATGATACCATATTGGTGTCATAAAAAAATTCATACTCTTTGCAAACAACCCAAGATTTGATACTCAGCATTTAAAATTTCATGACATGATGTTGCAAAGGGTGTGAATTTACATGACACTAATATCATACTATTAAATGTGGGCATACATTTTGTCAAAATTTCACCATCAATCTGTGCAGTGTATGAAATAAAAAAAAACCAGCAGTTTGCCACATAATCCCCAGTTTAAAAAAAAATACTGAGGGAGTAGGCTCTTGAAAACATCGTGGGAAAAAAGAGATTTCCTGATTACCAGCATTTTCTCCTTTTCCAACAATGTTTTCTGCCCTATCAAATCTTATCAATGGAACAAACACCAATTTGGCTTTGCAAATTCTTTGAAAGTGAACCAGTCTAAAATATTGTGGCTTTGTCAGAGATTACAATCACAGCTCCTGATATGACTGAGGGAGTGATGGTATTCTAAATCCATTATTTCTCTTCCAAACCCTATGTTGTGGGTACTCATTAGAATCCTCTCAATGAGACGATTCTAATGAGTACCGATAACACAGGGTTTAGAGACTAATAATTAATATTTTCAATTTTGAAATCAAAATCACTCCTTCTGTCTGGAGCTCTGACTACCGATGGTAATTGTTCTCTGTTTTACCTGAACAACCTTGGTGCCTAAGTAGGCTTTCTAGATACAGATCAAAGCTTGACTCCCTGCAACCTTTTTCCACCATTTTTTGCGTGTAACTATACACCAAGTCTGGGGGCTACAAAATAAACAGAGTTTCATTATCACAAACTTAAACTCTTTACTGAGCAACAAAACTTTATACCAATCCAAAGTGAAAGCATTTGCAGACAACAAAATAAAATTTGCTAAAACGATGATTTCTGTCTTTGATAGGGTAGAAAACATTGTGGGAAAAGGAGAAAATGCAGGTAACCAGTATTTTCTCCTTTTCCCACAATGTTTTCAAAAGCCCTCTCACCAACACAGTCAGATACTCTAACCATCCTTTGCCAGACAATAAAATTTTAAATATGTCCAAACTCAAAGCATATGCAGGTGACATGCTAAATGCCTTTTTCCTACGGGTCATTAAATGTGGTACAAATGATGAGATGTGTCTGTGAAAAGGGGGGGGGGGGGGGGGGGGGTATGTAGGAAACAAAGAAAAGAAAATGCTAGTAACTTACATCTTCCTGGTTTTTTTTTTTTTATGCAATGGCCTCAAAGCCAAATAGCTATCTTAAACACTGTTTTTAAGACTCTAGACCATTTCAACATAAACCCAGTCATATCTGAACAGTCTGTTCTCCTATCCAAGTGCTCTGGGTTGTTTCGTGTAGCAATATCTCACATAAATCTTTTTCCAAGCCACTGACTATATACCCTTATAAACATTGTTGAAACAAGGATCACTGGTGATGGATTTTTTTGTTTGTTTATTTGTATGGTATTTCAACCCTTTACCACACAATGCCAACTTTTAACAACCCTGAGGAAGAAGTCTTTTGAAAACATTGTGGGAAAAGGATACAATGCTGGTAACCAGCATTTTCTCGTTTTCCCATAATGTTTTCTACCATATCAAAAAAATTGCACCATTTGAGGCATACTGAAATTGTCATCTGTATATGCTTTCAGTTTGGACGGGTCTAAATTTTTTTCATGTGGTAAAGGGTTAAGACCATTTTCTACATTTCTCAGTTATATTACAGAGGCCAATGCAACTATCCTTACATTACTGGAGTTTTTTTTTACCAGTACTTCGCGCAATATTCTTACCAAGCCACTGGCTGCTTTCCAAAATAACCATCAATAAAACAATGAGTGAGAGAGCAATGATTCATGTTGCAGTGACTATCATCAATCCTCAGAAAGAAATTGGCCAAGCTGGAGATCAGGGTCCGTATTCACCAACCATTCTTAAGAACGTTCTCTGTCTTATTCTCCAGAATTTTCAAAATTTGAAAGTAACACAACTTCTGATTGACTAAACCGAATGGTAACCCACTGGTCTCAAGTTCTGTGCCTACTGATTGCACTAGCATGCTCAGCTCAGTCTCCTTTATAGTGAGTAGTTCAGTAATTAGTACATAAAAAGTTTACCCTGCTTTTCTTTTTTGTCCATTCTTATATCTTAACTCTTTACTAAAGAACAAAATTTTGGATTCAAGCAAGCTGAAATCATTTGCAGATGGCAAATGAAATCTAGCTCAACTGATGAATTCTGTTATTGATAGGGTAGAAAACATTGTGGGAAAAGGAGAAAATGCTGGTTACAAGCATTTTTCTCCTTTTCCCACATTTTTTTCAAAAGATTCTTCTTTCGGGGTTATTAAAACTCATAATTGTTTGTGGTAAAGGGTTAAAAAGACTTACCATCTCTGCCCTACAGGCAGGAATATAAAACTTTAGCCCACTTGGACTTTGTAACTGTGAAAATAGCTTGTAAGCCAACTCATGGTGTCCTGAAACACATCACAGAGGGTATTACTCCAGTGGTTTTCCTTCTGTCACTAGAGGCTCTTATAATTGGGAACAAGAGGGCCACGGTGACCCTGAATGGCCCAACTGAGCCTATGTATTTTTGAAAGCATTACACAAATTATTGTCAGTATTTTTCTATATATATGACCTGATGACGAAGTTTGCCAGGGTGACTGATTTTGGTTTGTATGTTTGTTTGTATTGGACTTTAATGCCATTTTAACAGCTTAGGTCATATCATGGTGGTCAGCGCACCTACGCATGTGTTTCCTGGCTTTCTCACACCAGTACTGACACAACTTTCTTGCCAAGCCACTGACTACTTTTCCCACATGCATCAGAGGTGAGAGGCAAAAATCGCTAGAAAGAAGGTTTGCCCCAACCGGGTATCGAGCCCGCAACCACAAAGTCAAGAGTCAGATCCACTAACAACTGAGCTACCCGGCCAGGCAACTGATTTTCAAAATTGTCCATGATAATCAGGAAAAACATTCTGACCCAGTCTGATAAGCATCAGAGTGAAAATGTGGTCTGTAGAGATTCATGCTTGTGACCTACTTTTCTTACCAGCAGTTGCCTTGTCCGTGTTGTTTAGGAAAACTATTCAGAGAGCCATAACTCTTGCAATATCTGACAAATCGTGAGACATTTTGCAGATACACAAGTTCCCACTTCAGGAAGGCTTCTGTTTAAAAATTTCAACCAAATTGTTTGCAAATTGTAAAAGGAAAACAGGACACAAAATTCCATCTACCTATGGACAGACAGTTTAAACCCCTTCTTTTACGTTTTACCCAACAACCCCAAGCTTTACTAAACTCAAGGAAGAATGCTTTTGAAAACATTGTTGAAAAAAAGGGAAAATGCCGACTATCAGCATTTTCTCCCTTTCCACAATGTTTTCTACCCTTTTGAAGAAAAAATCTCCCCTTTGGCCTTGCATTTATCATCTGTAATGCTTTCAACTCGGACATATCTTAGAATTTGTTGTTTGGTAAAGACTTAATTTCATTGAGAAGTGTATGATTATACATACAATTTCCACAACAATAGTGAAGAAACAATGTGTGGATTCCACTACCCCCACACACCCGAAACTTGACAATGTAAGTTTACTCACCATTGCAGATCAAACTAATCAGAGAGTTACCAATAATATCATTGTAATAGCCAAATTTTCTGCCTAAGAATTCAATAAGCTGAAAGAGAAAAGTGAAAAATAAATGAATAATTAAAGGCACAGTAGCTGCCAAATGTAAACAACATGGGTGTTCAAATGTATTTAAATTTAAATCATACCATTTAAAAGTTTGGAAATTATTGTGGAGATGACAATCTGTTATTGTATGGTCAGTTCAAGTGTTAACCCTTAGGCTGCATATCGCGACTCACTAACCTTTTGGGGACAGCGTAGATCAAGATCAGACTGCACAGAACGTGCAGTCTGATCTTTGATCTACACTGTCTGATAAGAAGATATCTTCCTTCCAAAAATCCCTTTGAAACAGGAAAGGTTCGGGCTTAAACTATCAGGTTGAAAGTTTAATTTCTTTCATTCAGCAGGATAAGGGTTAAAGGCCGACAGAAAAATGAATTTTGAAACAAGGCAAAAATTTGCCAAGTAGCTCTATCTCTTGTTGACTTTTTACCTGATTTTAAGATTCATTTTTCTGTCAGCCATTGCTTTCTACCAAATGGTTCTGGAAACAAAATTATGATGTGAAAAATGTTTCAGAGAAATACATTAGCATAAGTGTATAAGAACTTCATGAATTTTTCTCATGCAGTTCACAGCTTTGAAAAACATTTGAGAGAAAAGAAGCAATTGCTTGTAACACCCTCCTTTTCATGAAGTGAGAATTACATGAGCCATACTCTGGCAAAAGGAGGCTTAATGCATCTCTGTGATGCATTATACCAAGCAAGTCATCATTTCCACATTCCCCCTTTTCACAGAGCATGGTTCATTTCTTTCATATTTCCTTTCTTTTAAATCTGTCTTAAGTGACATTTATAAAAGCTTTTTGTTGGTCTTTACCAGATCACAAAATGTTAGTCTTGCCCATATTGAAAACATATGCAGACTACAAATGCAATGCTGTTCAAATGAAGGAATTTGCTACTGAAAATGGAGAAAAGATATTGGGAAAAAGGTGAAAATGCTTGTAAGTGGCATTTTCTCCTTTTTCAACAATGTTTTTTTTTTTTTTTTTTTTTTAAGCCTTTCATCAAATACTTTCCACCTTTCACGCCACATTTATTATCTTGTCGGTAAAACGCTTTAAATTTTGGTTAGGCTCAAATCTTCACTTCTGGGGCAGAGATAATTGGCTAGTAACCCTTTACCACACAATGAAACTTCCGACTTGCCCAAATTGAAAGCATTTGCAGACGACCAATTTGACTCAAATTTTATTTGGGAAGGGAAGAAAACATTGTGGTTACCAGCATTTTCTCCTTTTCCCACAATGTTTTCAAAAGCTTTCTTTCTAAGGGTTGTTAAAAGTCAGGATTGTGTGGTAAAGGGTTAAGACATTTATGTTGTAATAATAACTCATAGAACAAAAGCACTGCATGTGGATACCAACACTCAGCAGCAAAATGCTGGAGTTCCAGTAAAAACTCAAAACTGACAAAGGGGCATAACTGTGTCTGAAATACTTTGATTCTTACTTGCCCGTGTTGTATGGGTTCCCTTTTGATAGTGAACAACTTGTTCAAGTTGGAGGTAAAAATCTTCAGTAATGACAGAGACATTATAAATTGTCAAAGTTTTTGAAAATGTCAAAGTTTTTGCATGATGATAAAGACAAGGATGACACGGATGACAGCAATGATGCTAGGGCTATGACAATACCCCAATAGTTTTTTTTTGCAAACAGCTGAGCTAAAAAGTGAAGATTCCCAAAATGAACAATTGAAGGTGAATAAGCTATTTCGCTGAAATGATATCACCCGCCGAATAAAGCCCCATTTTACCATAAAACAGCATCGGCAGACTATCATAACTCTTTACCACACAATCCTGACTTTTAACAACCCTGAGAAAGAAGCCTTTTGAAAACATTGTGAGAAAAGGAGAAAATGCTGGAAACCAGCATTTTCTCCTTTTCCAACAATGTTTTCTGCCCTTCCCAAAGCAAACTTCCATTTTTCGGTAACATTTATATTGTCGTCTGCAAATGCTTTTAATTTGGACTAGTCTAAAACTTTGTCGTTTGGTAAAGGGTTAAGGAACACTTGTATGAAGTTTCATCAAATTTCTCAAGGATTTTAGAAGATATCAGTCCAGACAGACAGACAAACAGAGGGACAGACGGACAATGCAAAAACTATATCCCCTCGCCTTCGGCAGGGGATAACTGAATGATGTTAGAAGTAGGCTAACATCCATCATGCTATCCAGTCAAGAACAGTTAAATCTACCACTACACAAGTATAAATATAATGAGTATAAATACGTACAAACTCAGCTCCATCTGTGGCATTTTGGTAGGAACAGACAACTATCATATCTAAAATGGTTTGAACATCCACTAGCCCTGCCTCGTTGATCTCTATGCCCAACTGGTATTAAACAAAGAAATATCAATTAACTCTTTACCAAATAATCCCCCAGTTGTAACTACCCAAAGGAAAAAGGCTTTCAGAAACAATGTAGGAAAAGGAGAAAATGCCAGTAACCAGCACTTTCTCCATGTCTTACAACACTGTCTACTCTTCCAAAGACAAAATTCAAAATCTGAGCCATAGTTCATTTTTGGTCCACAAATGCCTTGGATTTGGACAAGTCCAAAATTTTGCCATTGGAATAGAGTTGTCTCTTTACCAACTAAACTAAATGGTAGCTTGCACAACCTCTAATAAAACATGAACTACCAATGTGAGTTCAGGCTTTACCCTGTATGAAACAATCAGCAGTTTCAATGACTCTGAGAAGGACCAGTCTAATATTTTGTCGTTTGGTAAAGAGTTAACAGCCCAGGTTATATCATGGCGGTAAGTGACTCACCCATGTTTCCTGGCTTGCTCACACTAGTACTAATACAACTTTCTTTCCAAATTGAAAGTATTTACAGATGACAAAATAAATGTAACTCAAAAATTGAAATTTGTTTTGGGAAGGACAGAAAACACTGTGGGAAAAGGAGAAAATTCTGGTTACCAGCATTTTATCCTTTTCCCACAATGTCTTCAAAAGGCTTCTTACATGGGTCAGTAAAAGTCTGGATTGTGTGGTATAGAGTTAAAATGGTGGGAAACACTGTAGATAAAGGAGAAAAATGCTAGCCACCAGCATTTTCCTCTTTTCCCACAATGTTTTTCTTCCAGATTCTTCTTCCTTGGGATTTTAAAACACGAAGGGTTAACCCTTACCCATGGAGTCCCAAAGTTTAAATATTTGTAGAAAAGAAGAGTGCCATTGGCCCTAAGGCACTCACTTGTGTAAGGTCATCTAGGATTGATTAAGCTAAAAAGATCCTGGTTGTGATAATGTAAAACATGTGAGTGTAAGTGACCTACTTTTCACCTGTTTGTAAATTTGTCTGAGATATCATCAAAACAATTATTCTGACAAAATTCTGTGAGTATTGGGCTGAAAATGAAGCCTCTAGACCGCAGACAAGGTTTTTCTAAGACTTGGCCCAGTGACCTACATCAGCAAACTGGTGATGATTTTAACAAAAAAGAGATGCACAACCTTACCTTCTTGAGTCTGTTCTCGTTTCTCACCAAGGCATTTCCGAGAAATAAAGTAGGATATAACACTTTCTTCAATTCCGCATCTGAGCAAGTGCCGCTAAATTAAGATAACAAAGACAGTACATTATTCCTTTACCAACCACAGTTACAGTTTCTATAGCAACGTCATATAACGTCCCCTGGCCCAGATTTTATATTGCTATCATTTAAATACCCAAGAGAAATGACATCCAACCTTTTTCATGTAAGAGATATCATCATAAAATTTTGACCAAAAAAACATGCACAAACATGCAATCTAATATGGTTTTCATGTTGTATTCTTACATCATCAACAGTTCAGTGGATATCTTCTGAGAAAATGAGCTTTGAACAGGGGTGTGCAACAAAATTTTGGAGATTCGCAGAGACAGATGATAGAAAAGCCAGAATTTTAAAGCGCCGAATAAACCTATCAGACATTTTCATCCTAGAAATATGACTCAAACAATTGCAATTTTATGGTAACTTTTGTCCACAGTGTTTCATCAAAGCATACAATGTAGATCAAAGATCAGGCTGCACGTTTTATGCAGCCTGATCTTGGTCTACACTGGCTGCAAAGGCAACTACAGTCGTGAAAGGCCCTTTAAGGGTTAAGTAAGATTACACTGGATTTGCCTTCTGGCTGTTGTTTCTTTCAGCCAATTTGTTGTCATTTCTGTAAGATTTTGACACTGTAGCTCCATGTTTATCAGTCCACTTCGTGGCTCCTGTGTTAGACTTACTGCTTCTTTAGTCGTGAAATTGATTTAACTCTTTACCAAATGACAAAATTTTAGACCAGTCCAAATTGAAAGCATTTGCAGACAACAAAAGAAATGGGACTCAAAAATTGAAACTTGTTTTGGTCAGGGAAGAAAACATTGTGGGAAAAGGAGAAAATGCTGGTTACCAGCATTTTCTCCTTTTCCCACAATTTTTTCAAAAGGCTCCTTCCTCAGGGTCGTTAAAAGTCAAGATTGTATGGCAAGGGGTTAAGCACTCCAATTTCAAAGGTACATGGAGCATATGTATTGTAAAATGTTTAATATCTTTACTGGAATGTCATCAGCTGTAACCACTCTTCCTCTGCATTGCCTCATTTCGCAGCCCAATAGATTTCATTGATCACATTTTTATTTTGATTGAACAACAAACCAATGAATTCTATTTTTCAGCTTCCCATTGTACTCTTAAAAAAAAGCAGGTTTTATTTACCATTTGCTCTGCCATGATCTTTAATGCTAACGCAATGAATGTAAGCCAATCAAAACAAAAACAGAATTTTTCAGATACAGTAGACAACTTAACTGTGGGAAAACCTATGAAGTCTTATGGTGCTCAAATACCAATCTCATCATATAGAACACAACACGATTATAGTAATATCTACAATCAAGTAAGTATTATAGCCGCCTTAAACATGATGAATCAAGTACACATAAAGCAAAACAAACGATACATAATGGTAAACATAGTGAATATGCCCTAATGGTTAACTCTTTACCAAACAACAAAATTTTAGACTAGTCCAGATTGAAAGCAGTTGCAGACAACAAAATAAATGTGACTGAAAAATTTAAGTTTGTTTGGGGAAGGGTTGAAAACATTGTGGGAAAGGAGAAAATGCTGGTTACCAGCATTTTCTCCTTTTCCCACAATGTTTTCAAAAGGCTTCTTTCTCAGGGTCGTGAAAACAGGGGATTGTTTTGTAAAGGGTTAAAAAAAAGATTCAATGGAAGAAGTTGAGTGACAATAAATACTTTTCAACCAATCATACTTAAGATCAAATTTTGGTCATTTCTGGCAAAATGTGGCATTTGGCAAAACATCACTTTGGCAAGATGGGTCTTCAACAAAAATGATTTTCAACGAAGTGGTTTTCGACAAAATGATGTGCATGTAAACTTAACATTCTCACAGCAAAGAATAATGAGATGGTATAAAGAGCTAACCTCAGTGTTTGCACCAATGCAACAACCTCTTCTTCATTCCTGAAAAGATATTTAAAAATCATATCAAACTTAACTCTTTACCAAACAACAAATTTTTAGACATGTCCAAATTGAAACCACTTGCAGACGAGATGATGAGTGTGAATCAAAAATTGAAATTTGCTTTTGAATGGGTAAAAAACACTGTGAGAAAAGGAGAAAATGCTGGTTACTAGCATTTTCTCCTTATCCAACAATGTTTTCCAAAGGCTTCTTTTTCAGGGTCATGAAAACTCAGGATCTTGTGATAAAGACTTGATCAGAATTTTCTTTTGTATCTTTTGGTTTTTATTTATCAAGCTTACTGAATACCAATTGTATCTGTTTACCCTTTACCACTTAATCCTGTTTTAAAGACTCAGAGGAATAATATTTTTGAAAACAATGTAACCTGCATTTACCCCTTTTCTCACTTTTTTTTCTACCCCTTTTGAAGACAGAAATCATCTCCAGATCTACCTTAAATTTGTTGTCCGCAAATGCTTTAAATTTGTACTAGCTTTTAATGTGTACTGGTCTAAAATATTGGTAAATAGGTAAAATGTTCAATCTTTGCCGAACATAATTTTAATTTTGCCAAAACTGGAGGCATTTGCAGACAACAAATTACTTATGTGGTAGGGAACACTGTTGGAAAAGGAGAAATTCATGGTTACCGATCTATCGCCTTTTTTTAATAGCTACTTTCTTCAGGATTATTAACCCTTTACCACACCATCAAACTTTTAAAAACCCTGAGAAAGAAGGCTTTTGAAAAAAATTGTGGTAAAAAGAGAAAACAAAGTAACCAGCATATTCTCCTTTTCCCACAATGTTTTCTTCCGTTTTCAAAAACAAATTTCAATTTTTTTGTCACATTTATTTTGTCATCTGCAAATACTTTCAATTTGGGCAAGGCTAAAATTTTGTCATATGGAAAACAATTAAAACATGGGATTGTTTGGTTAAGGGTTAACCCAAACATATATAAAACCTGAAAAATATCATCAATAGGTTCTATAACTCTAAAATTTTAGATGCACTTGCAGACAACAAAATAAGTGAGGCATGAATGATTGGATCTGTATCAGATATACTAGAAAACATTGGGAGAAATTGAGAAAATGCTGGTAACCAGCATATTCTCCTTTTCCGACAGTGTTTTCAAGCGACAGCCTTCTCAGGTTTGTTAAAACTTGGGACTGTGTGGCAAAGGGATAAACATTAGGGTTTACAATATTCTCAAAAGTAGTCTTCTACAATACTTGTGCAGGAAATGTGTTCAATTTTTAAAAAAAATATTTTTTTAACAAAAATATGTGAAAAAAAATTATCAGGGGCTATTCAGATTTTCATAATCAAACAAAACTAAAAAAAAAAAGGATTCATCTCTGATCTAACCCTTATCCTGCTAAATAAAGTGGAGTGCAACTTTCAAGCTGACAGCAAAAACCCAAATTTTGCTATTTCAAAGTTATTTTTTGGGGAAAGATATCTCCTTATCGGAGAGTGTAGATCCAAGATCAGACCTCACATTCTGTGCAGTCTGATCTTGCTCTACTGTGGCCACAAAAGGTCCTTGGGTCATGCTTAGCAACCTAAGGGTAAAGTTAGGCAATAGCTGGCAAGCCATCAGTAAGGAAGAAGGACAACTGAAGGAAATGGTATCTTAACCCTTTACCACACAATCCCAACTTTAATGACCCTGAAAGAAAAGGCTTTTGAAAACATTGTGGGTAAAGGAGAAAATGTTGGTAACCAGCATTTTCTCCTTTTCCGACAATCTTTTCTACCCTATCAAAGACAAATTTCATGATCTGAGCCACATTTTAATTGTCGTCTTCAACTGCTTTGAATTTAGACAAATCTACATTTTTGTCATGTGGTAAAGAGTTAAATGGTATTTTCCTAATTGGCTATGTATCCTCTGAAGATAATAAGTTCCTCACCCTACTGTAATATATCCCAGTATCATATTCAGTATGCTCTCTTGTGATCTAAAAGATTCTTCAGCCTGTATATATTCATAAACATTCCTGAAAAAATGAACCCAGTCTTTAAGGTCTATATAAAATCAGCGAAATGTTGACCTTTATTCACCAACCATTCTAGCTTGCATTTTTAGTCTTACTCTAAGGAAATTTCTGAACTTTAAAGCAAAAGTTTTTTTGATTGGCTAAGTCAAATAGTTGCGGCAAACAAAACAGTTTAGCCAATAAGAAATTGCGTCAATTTATAATTTAGAAAATTCTGGGATTTAGACTATGAATGCAATTAAGAGTACCAGCTGTGATGTTTTACTCTCAAATTAATATACAAGCCATGTTCCGTGAAAAGGGGCTTAATGCATACCAAGCAAAACATCACCTAATTATGGATCCATAAAATCCATTTTGACAAACAGCCAACTGAATCACAAGGTAGAATTGTCCTTGACATGCAGAAAATTTAAAGATAGCAAAAAGTTTTCGCCCATGTCAGCCTGTGCGGACTGTGCAGGCTGACACAGGTAGATACTTTTCACAAATGCATTAAGCTGCCTTTTCACAGAGCATGGCTCACATGTATCCACAGATATTAAACCATGTAGATGATGAAAATTTTAAATTAATAAAATAAAAATTTTCAACCAAAAATTGTGAATTTGAAGTTCTTAGCTCCAGACAAATATAACTACATCAAATAGTGTAGATTCAAGATCAGACTGCATGTTCAGTGCAGTCTGATCTTGGTCTACACTGTCAACAAAAGCACAGTGGCTTGCAATCTGCAGCTTACGGGTTATCGCTTTACGAAACAATCTCATATGTTAATGACCTTGAGGAGGTGTGGTTTTGAAAACATTTTGTGGGAAAAAGGAGTCAACCTGGCCTGAAGGAAAAAATGAAACAGTAATGATTGTACTAACCTGGCTGCATCAATGTCCTGCATGAACACATACCTCATTAAGAGCAATGCCAGTGTATGCTGAAATAACACAAGAGGGCCATGATGGCTCTGTATCGCTCCACTGCCTTTTTAACATATGAATCATACACTTAATTGGCATTTACAGAGACATAAATCATAAGAAGTCCGTATGGCAATCAACTCTCTTGGAAAAAATAGCCTACCCTCACCCACCAAAAAAAAAACAGTCTCATTTTTTAAATGCAAAGACAGAGAATGTAAGTGAATGGAAGTAGGTCTAATCAAGTATCATTCATGTCAAATATCAGTGAATTCTACCAGAGCTCCAAATAGAGGGAGTACTTTTGATTATAGAATTGAAAATATCAATTATTCTCAACTAAACCCTATGTTGTGGGTACTCATTAGAATTGTCTCATTGAGACGATTCTAATCAGTACCCACAACATAGGGTTTGCAAGAGAAATAATGGATTTAGAATACCATCACTTCCACCAATCTGAGAATAACTACTAGCATCAAAATCAATCGGCCTCCCTAAAAACATGAACATTTTCTACCCAAAAAATTTAAATACCTTACACCAATCATGTCATAGTGAAGTCTGACAATCAAGGGAGGTAAATAGAGACAAGTTATATATCTTACATCAGGAGTCATTTCCCTTGGTCACTGTATAAATCTATGTCAATTTTGACCCCAGGCCTATAATTTCATAAAATTTGATAGATGTCTATTAGATGAATCTACATGCCAAATTGGAAAGCCCTGAGCCTTATGGTTTAGAACAAGAAGATTTTCAAAGATTTCCAATATTCTTTTAACAGGAATCAAATTTTTTAAAAAAATTCTAAAGTCTGAAGAGGATCATTTCTGAGAAGTTTGGTCACAATTGGATGGGTAGTTTCAGAGAAGATGTTTGAAATAAAAGTTAATGCATGCACAGATGCAGTGACAGACATATGCATGGTTGCACAATGGACACAGGACCATGACATACGCTCACTGGCCTTCAGCGAGTGGAGCTAAAAACTGAAGATTTTCTTTCCAAAAACTTGATTACCCTACATCAATCATGTTAAAGTGCAGTTTGATAATCAAAGGAGGTAAATGGCAACAAGTAATATATCTATTATAACTGGAGTTATTTCCCTTGATCAGCATATAAAAGCTTCTGTCATACTGATTTCATGTACTATAAGAATATTTTTAATAATTGATTGTATGGTGTTTAACACCATTTTCAACATTATTTCAGTTGTATCACGGCGGCCAGTGCACCTATCCATGCTTTCCTGGAGTTTCTTTTACCAGTACTCCGCACAATATTCTTTCCAAGCCACTGGCTGCTTTCCCACTTAACCATCGTCGAAACAATGGTAAGCGGTGAGGGAGGAGTAAATCCTGTCACAATGACTATCATCAATCCTCGGAAAGAAATTGGCCAAGCCAGGAATCGAACCAGCAACCTGTTCTCAAGTCCTGTATGCTACCGACTGGCTAAGGGGCTTGGCAGAAGATTTTTAGAGTTTTAACGATTAAATTCTCTGTAAAATGTGTTACCTAGAGCTACAGTTTTAACAATCTTGCTACATGTCCACTAGTTGAAGCCATAACCAAAATTTGGTAAACCTAGACCTAAAAGTTAGGAACCAGATGATTCTTTTAGTTTTTCACATATTATGCCCAGGTAAAACCTGTGAACCCTGGGCGCAGGGCCAATTTTGAACCCAGGGCTATAAATGGAACATTCTTGGTAGTGGTCCACTATATGAAGCTGCATGCCAAATTTGATAGCACTAGCACTGGTAATCAGCATTTTCTCCTTTTCCCACAATGTTTTCTATCCTTCAAAAAGCAATTTTCAATTTTTTTAGTTGCATTTAATTTGTTGTCTGCAAATGCCTTGAATTTGGAAGAGTCTCAAATTTTGACGTTTGGTAAAGAGTTAAACCAGTACTTCATGTAATACTCCTCCCAAGTACTTTCCTACATAACCACACTGAAACTATTGTCAGAAGTGAGAGAGGAATGAATCTTGTCTCAAAGGTTATCATCAATCCTCAGAGAAAAAATCCTCTAAACTGGGGATTCAAAACGGCAACCACTTGGTTTCAAACTCTGTATGTTACAAACTGAGCTGCAGGGCTCTGCTTTTACCTGATCTGGACCTACACCAGTCTCCTGCATCTCTGATAGTACTTTCACAGGATCAAATGCATGGTTTAGGTTTAAGTAGCATTTCAGGTAGGCATTGTAAACACTGACTGGTACTGGACCTGTCAAAACACAACAAAAGAGGTTTATCTTCTACCTAACAAAAACCATCAGGGTATTTTGATTGTGGTATTGTGTCAATTGGGTTACACTTCTTGTAAGTCTTTATCACACAATCACAGGTTTTAATGACCCTGAAGAAGAAGCCTTTTGAAAACATTGTGGGAAAAGGAGAAAATGCTGGTAACCAGCATTTTCTCCTTTTCCCACAATGTTTTCTAACCATTCCAAGACAAATTTCAATTTTTGAGTCACATTTATTTTGTCATCAGCCAATGCTTTCAGTATGGACAAGTCTTAAACTTTGTCGTTTGGTAAAGGGTTAAGTATCTATAGAATACTAGACAAACAAATCTCTTGTGCTAAAGAATATTTGACCGTTTACCATACAATCCTGAGTTCTTGACAAAGATGGTGTTTAAAAACATTGTGGGAAAAAGGAGAAATGCAGGTTACCAGCATTTTCTCCTTTAATCCCATTATGCTTCCCAATGCTTTCAAATTTGAAAAGTCCCTTGAACTTCCAGATATGGATATTCAACTAAGCTGGTTGACCTAGTGACCTAGTTTTTGACCCCACATGACCCAATTTCAAACTCATCTGAGTTTTTATCAAGACAAACATTCTGACCAAGTTTAATGAGTATCGGACTGAAAATGTATCCCCTAGAGCGCACACAAGGTTTTCCTAAGATTTGACCTGGTGGCCTAGTTTTTGAACTGAGGTGACCCAGTTTCAAACTCTTCCAAGATATCATTAAGACAAAGATTCTGACTTAGTTTTATTAGTATGGGACTGAAAATGTGGCCTATAGAGCGCACACAAGGTTTTTCTAAAATTTGACCCAGTGACCTAGTTTTTGACCCCACATGACCCAATTTCAAAGCCGTCCAAGATTTTATCAAGACAAACATTTTGACCAAGTTTCACAAGTATCTGACTGAAAATGTGGCCTATAGAGCACACACAAGGTTTTTCTAAGATTCGACCTAGTGACCTAGTTTTTGACCCCACATGACCCAATTTCGAAGTGATATGAGATTTTATCAAGACAAACATTCTGACCAAGTTTCATTAGGATCGGACTGAAAATGTGGCCTCTAGAGCATACACAAGGTTTTTCTAAGATTTGACATATGACCTTAGTTTTTGACCCCACATGACCCAATTTCAAACTCGTCCGAGATTTTATCAGGACAATTATTCTGACCAAGTTTCATGAGGATCAGACGATTATGTGGCCTCTACAGCGTACACAAGGTTTTTCTAAGATTTGACCTAGTGACCTAGTTTTTGACCCCACATGACCCAATTTCGAACTCATCCGAGATTTTATCAAGACAAACATTCTGACCAAGTTTCATGAGGATCGGACTGAAAATGTGGCCTCCACAGCGTACACAAGGTAAAAAGTTGACGACAGATGACGCACGACGGACGATGCATGACGGACGCCGGACACAGCGCAATCACAATAGCTCACCATGAGCACTTTGTGCTCAGGTGAGCTAAAAATCATAGACAAGTTGCCTTAGTCACACATACCGTGACTCTTCATCAGCCGAACCATGTAATTGATCCAGCCCAACCTCACTTGATTGGTTAGCCCTAACCTTGATGTTGATAACAGCTGCAGAGCAGCAACTGCTTCTTCCTCCGTCCAGGGAACTGGTAAAGTTAAAAAAAAAAAAGAATGTACAAGCATTTTTTTTTAAGCCCAAGAACACTCAAACAAGAGGGCCATGATGGCCCTGTATCGCTCCACTGGCTTATAATTATAAACCATAAATACTAAACATTTTAATTCTGAGCCAAATGGTTTCAGAATGAAAACTTACAAAGTTTTCTCTGTAAAAGCCCATGTGAAAGTTGAGACCCGCAAGGCAAAGCTATTTTTGATCCCAGAGCTGTAATTACTTGAACCCTGGTAGAGGTCCACAAGATAAAGCCACATGCCAAAATAATACAAGTCTATGCTGTATGGTTATAGATAAGGTGATTTTCAAGTTTTGTCCATATGAAGCCTCTGTAAAACATAAGACCCCTGATGCAAGGCTAATTTCAAAAAAAAAAATCAAAACAGGAAGAATTCTTAAGTTGTCACTATGTAAGCCCATGTAAAACTTGTGACCCCTGCGGTGGGGCCAATTTTGACCCTAGGGCTAAAATTTTGGTCCACTTGGTAGAGGCCCACTAGATATAGCAACATGCAAAATTTGGTAGCTCTAGGCCTTATGGCTAGGTACAGGAAGATTTTTAAAGTTTTCTCTATAGAAGCCTATGTAAAACTTGTGACCCCTGGGACAGAGCCAATTTTGACCCCAGGGCTATAATTTGAAGAAACTTGATAGAGGTCTACTACATAAAGCTACATGCCGAATTTGGTAGCCCTATGCCTTATGGTTTCAGACAAGAAGATTTTTAGTTTTGTTGCCATGGCAACCAGAGTTTTTGAAGGAATCAAATTCTTTCAAGAAATTCTGAAGAGGACCATGGCAGGATCATTTCTGTGAAGTTTCATGAAAATTGGATGGGTAGTTTCAGAGAAGGAGATGTTTGAAATAAAAGTTAACGCACGGACGCACTGACGCACAGACGCACGACGGACACCGGGCCATGACATAAGCCCGCTGGCCTTCGACCAGTGGAGCTAAAAATGAAATTGACATCTTAAGTCTTTACCAGATAACAAAATTTTAAAATCATCCTTAACTCATTACCAAAATATAAAATTGTACACTCGCTCAAATAAAAAGTTTTAGCAGACAACTAATTATTGGTGGCTCAAATTTTGGAATTTATCTCTGGAAGGGTAGAAAATATAGAGGAGAGAAGGAGATAATACTTGAATTTTTCTCGGAAAGGGTAGAAAACATTGTGGGAAAAGGAGAAAATGCTGGTTACCAGCATTTTCTCCTTTTCCCACAGTGTTATCGAAAGGCTTCTTCCTCAAGGTCGTTAAAACTAAGGAAAGTGTGGTAAAGGGTTAATGAAAACATTCCTCTATCAAAACTTATCAAATAAACACTAGAGCTGTCACTGAATGTGACTTAATACCCCCGCCAGCGCTTTGACAGAAAAAAGTGTCAAGTTCAAGGGGAGATAATTCCTCAACCAGGGGGAGTTGACACTTGAAAATTACGTCTTGCAAATTTTCAATATATGATAAATATATTTGCAAAATTTCAATGCAATTGAAAGAAAACTCTAGGAGGAGTTCGCGACACAAAATTGCTAGTATTTTGTACACAGACGGACACACAGACAGACGGACAGACAGGCTGATTCCAGTATACCCCCGAAAACATTCGTTTTGCGGGGCTATAAAAATTGACACCATAATTTTTCATCAGACAACAAAATTCTAGACATGCCTATTGAAAGAAAACAGAACAAACTCTTTACCCTTTACCCAATTGTTATGTGGCTTGGGAAGAATACTGTGCAAAGTAATGGTAAAGGAAACTCTAAGAAAGCACGGAGAGGTTCACTAGCCGACACGATATAACTAAATAATGTTGAAAACAGTGTTAACCACCTTAAAAACAAACTTACCAAAGAAATCCTGGTTTGTAACAACCCTGAGAAAGAGAACTTTTGAAAATATTACGGGAAAAGGAGAAAGTGCGGGTCTGCAGTATTTTTCCCTTTCCCACAATATTTTCTACCCTTTCAAAGTCAAGTCTCATTAACGGCCTAGTAGTGACCAAAGTTAAACAAAGCAGTGTTAAAATGCATTTTAATTTATTTCATACCAATTAAAAGTTTGGAAATTATTATGAAGATGACAATTTGTTATTGAACTGTCCCTCCAAGTGTTAGTCACTGGCAGAAAAATGAATTTTAAAATCAGGTAAAAAGTAAACAAACGAAAGAGTGACCTGGCAACTTTTGACCTACTTTTACAATTCCGTTTTCTACTAGTAGTCTGCACTATTGAAAGCAGTTGCAGACAACAAAATAAATATGAAATTTATTTTAGGAAGGGTAGAAAAGGAGAAAATGCTGGTTACCAGGCACACTATCATGCTACAATCTGTTGTAAGTTCGTCTAAAACTTTTACCTAAAAACAGTGGAAGAAAACATAACTTCTTTGATGTACCTATTAGAATTTACTTTCTTTTAACCCTTTACCACACAATCCCGACTTTTAACGACCCTGAGAAAGAAGCCTTTTGAAAACATTGTAGGAAAAGGAGAAAATGCTGGTAACCAGCATTTTCTCCTTTTCCCACAATGTTTTCTACCTTTCCCAAAACAAATTTCAATTTTAGATTCACATTTAATTTGTCGTCTGCAATTGCTTTCAATTTGGACCAGTCTAAAATTCTGTCGTTCATTAAAGAGTTATCTCACTCTTTGACAGCTGAATATTTCAATTGTTATCTGCAACGATTCAAAATTATGCCATTACCAGCATTTTCTCTTTTTCCTACAATGTTGTTAAGAACTTTTTTTCTCTGGGATGTTTTAAGTCTGGATTGTTAGCAAAGGGTAAATCAAAACATACCAAGGTTGAATATGTGAAAAAATGTGAAAATACTGCAGTTTGCTGTAAACAAATTTTATGTTACAATACACCGAGTTGTTTTCTGACATAAAACATCATCTGAAGGTGTTTATTTTTCTAAGTGCCTTACCTGTAGGATCTTTCAAACTCATTTGGTAGTAAAATTTCTTTGGTGAAGATTGGGGGCTTTCTGACTCTTGCATTTCAACAAAGTCATCAAATACTTTCATTTCACTATTCTCAACATCTGCATAATCATAGTTTTTCCAAAAACTGCTGGTCGGCCAATTCTTCCTATGGATAGAAGTCTCTGATTTCTGTACCTTTGGCGAATTACTTTGTACTTGCGATGAGCTGCTTGGTACTTGTGGCAAATCACTTGATCTTTCATCATTTATGATGCTTGTAGTAGAAAAAGAAGACAGAAAAAATTCAATACTTAACAAAATGATTCAACCCTTGTAACTCTTTACCAAACAAAAAAATTTAGACAGGTCCAAATTGAAAGCGTTTGCAGACGACAAAATAAATGTGATCGAAAAATTGAAATTTGTTTTGGAAAGGGTAGAAAACATTGTGGGAAAAGGAGAAAATGCTGGTTACCAGCATTTTCTCCTTTTCCCACAATGTTTTTAAAGGCTTCTTTTACAGGGTCGTCAAAAGTCGGGACTGCATGGCAAAGAGTTAAATCTTTACCAAATGACAAAATTTTAGACCAGTCCAACTTGAAAGCATGTACAGATGACATAATAAATGTTACTCAAAAATTAAAAGTTGTTTTTGAAAAGGTACAAAAAGGAGAAAATGCTGGTTACCAGCATTTTCTCTCTTTCCCAAAATGTTTTAAAAAGGCTTTACCTCTAAGGGTCATTAAAACTTGGATTGTGTGGCAGAGTTAACTTTTGTGGTTACTGTAGCTAAGAGGAAACAAATTGCATTTCCGGCTTCAGTTACACCATTTTCTTGGACCATACAAACCAGATTTTCAAAATAAATTGAAAACTCAATATGGATTGCTTGACATACTTCACATAAATCGTGGAATTCAAATGGAAAAAACAAATATTCACTCGAATAATCTCTATCCCCATGACATGTCTAAAATGTGGAGAAAAGGCAGCCACCGAAATATTGATTTTTAAACCCAACAAATATTATTAGATTTCACTAAATGAATGGAAAGAACTTACTTTATTGTGTGAAATCTACCATCTTTCGATTTGAACTACCGGTAATTTTCGTCATGCCATATTATTTTAATTGCATGGTAATTTAGACATGCACTACATTTTGTAACATAATCAGATTTAAAGAAAGCCAGAAATGCCTCTTCACTCTTTACCACATGACAAAATTTCTACACAAGTCAAAATTGGAAGCATTTGCAGACGAGAAATTAAATGTGGCTGAAAAATTGAAATTGGTTTGGAAAGGGCAGAAAACATACTGGGAAAAAGAGAAAATGCTGGTTACCAGCATTTTCTCCCTTTCCCACAATGTTTTCTACCCTATGATGCACAAATTTCATCATTTGGGTCACCTTTAATTTATCGTCTGCAAAATTTAATGCTTTCAATTTCGACCAGTCTAAAATTTTGTCGTTTGGTAAGGAGTTAACAGCTGATCACGATACACATTTATGAATTTTTCTGTCCTACATGACTCAAAAGGAGTGTTTGATTCCATTGATTCTTTGATTTGCCTTTACTAGCAACTATTTCTTAATGCTGATGTCTCGTTATTTTTCACTCACCAGACAGGACAACCTATGACTAAAAGCTTTTCATTCTGATCTACTGTTCACTCATCATGACAATCAGACAAGCATAATTTTCAAGCCCTGTAATTGTTATTTTTCCATCATAACAAAGATTTGTGTCATCTGGCAGCTGGTCAAGGGGCTGTTTTCAGGATATCTACATTGACTGAATCACAAGTACATTTGCTGCTCTATTGTCCATTTCCATTCTCATAGCTAACAAGCAGAACAAAGACACATTCAAATGGCTCAAAGGCATTGAATTTTCTTGAAACTGGCACAGAAGGGGTGCTCAGAGGATGTCGTGAAGACCAACAAGAGGGTAAAGTCATCTAGAATTGAGAAAGCTGAAGAGATCCTGGTTGTAATGATGTAAAACATATGAATGTTAGGAACCTACTTTATGAACAATTTGACCTATTTTTGAACTTGTCAGAGATATCATCAAGGCAAACATTCTGACTGTTTCATGAGGATCAGATTGAAAATGTGGCCTCAAGATTGCACACAAGATTTTTCTAAGATTTGGCCAAAAGACCTACTTCTTGACCTGACATGATCCAATTTTGAAGTTGTCTGAGACATCATCAAGACAAACATTCTGACTATTTTTCTTCAATATTAGAATGAAAATGTGGCCTCTAGAGTGAACACAAGGTTTTCTAACATTGGCCAAGTAACCTACTTTTTGATCCAACATGGCCAAATTTCACACTTGTCTGAGATTTATTAAAACAAACATTTTGACAGAGTTTTCTGAATATCTAGCTGAAAATGTGGCCTGTGAAGTGCACACAAGGTTTTTTTAAGATTTAGCCCAGTAAGCTACTTTTTGACCAGACATGATCCATTTTAAAACTTGTTCTAGACATAATCAAGACAAATATTACAAGTTTTATGTGTATTTGGCTGAAAATGTGAGCCTCTAGAGTTCACACAAGGTTTTTCTAAGATTTGTCTCAATGATTTTTTTTCCTTACATGACCCAATTTTGAACTTGGACTAGATTGCATCAAGACAAACATTCTGACAATGTTTCATGAGAATCTGACAGGAAGTGTGGCCCCTGGACTGCACACAACCCTTTTCTCCAATTTGGCCAAGTGACTTACTTTTTGACCCTAAATGATACAATTTCAAACTTGTCCGATTACCCGAGATGTCATTAAGAAAAACATTCTGACCATTTTTCTTGAGTATCTGAATGAAAATGTGGCCACTAGGGTGCACACAAGGTTTTTTGTAAGATCTGGCCAAGTGACCTACTTTTTGACCTGACATGACAAAGTTTCAAACTTGTCCAAGATTTTATCTAGAAAAACATAAAGACTGAGTTTCATTAGTATCAGGCTGAAAATGTGGCTTCTAGAGTGCACACAAGGTTTTTTTTAAGATCTATTCAAGTGAGCTACTTTTTGACCCGACATGACATATTTCAAATTTGTTCAAGACCTCATTAAGACAAACATTCTAAGTTTCATGAGTATTGGGCTGAAAATGTGGCCTCTAGAGCCCACTCAAGGTTTTTTTAAAGATTTGTCCAAATCACCTACTTTTTGCCCTGACATGACCCAATTTTGAACTTGTACTAGACTGTATCCTGACAAATATTATGACCAGGTTTAACTAGAGCTATCACTAAAAGTGATCATACCCCCCACCAGCTCCTTGTCACAAAACAGCTCTTTGTCACAGAATGCAGAATGGTTTCATAAAAAAATAAGAGTTGAAAGAAAAAGTGGGAAAAGAGTTATGGTACTTGTAAACTGCGCTTCTCATTAATGTGGTCTATCTGTATATGAAGTTTGACGTCACTAGCTTAAATGATTTAGAAGTTATGCCCTGGACAAATATCCAAAGTTAAAACTTACAAAGGGCAATAACTCAAAAAATAAATGGAATAGAGTTATGGTTCTTGTACACTGCACTTCGCCTTATAGTGATCTATCTGTGTGTGAAGTTTGAAGTCATAAGCTTGTATACTTTGGAAGTTATGCCCTGGACAAAAATCCAAAGTTAAAATTTACAAAGGGCAATAACTCGAAAAATAAATGAAATAGAGTTACTGTTCTTGTACACTGCACTTCTCTCTAATGTGATCTAACTTTGTGTGAAGTTTGAAGTTCCTAGCTTCTATACTTTGGAAGTTATGCCCTGGACAAAAATCCATAGTTAAAATTTACAAAGGGCAACAAGCTTAAGGGGAGATAATTCGGCAACCAATGGCAGCAAGGTTGTGAAAATTGCACATGCACAATTTCATATGTACCAAAACATTATGTGTAAATTTCAGTGCAGTACTTGAAAAACTGTAGGAAAAAAGCTCCGGACAAAATCGTGTCTACAGACAGACAGACGGACGGACAGACAGACAGACAGCCATGGCGATCCCAGTATACCCACCTCCACTTCGTTGTGGGGGTTATAATGAGTATCAGAATAAAATTGTGGCCCCTTGAGTGCACACAGTGGTTTTCTCAGATTTGGCCAAGTGACCTGTTTTTTGTTCATGTGTGATGCAATTTCCATGTTGTCCGAGATGTCATCAAGACAAACATTCTGACAGACTTTCATGAGTATCCGGCAGAAAATAGGGCCCAGAGTCCGCACAAGGTTTTTCTAGCATTTGGCCCAGTGACCTACTTTTTGACTGGACATGAACCAATTTTGAACATATCCAAGATTTTATCAAGACAAACATTCCGACCAAGTTTCATGCGTATCCCACTGAAAATGTGGCCTCTAGAGTGCACAGAAGGTAACTGTTGACTACCGCACGACTGAGCACGGAAGATCACAAATGCACAAAGTGCTCAAAGTGAGCTAATAGAAAACAAAAGCACCTCATACGGGTGCCAATGCTTGGCTGCATTTGCTTTTAGTGAGAATTATAAGTGGGAAAAGGGGCATAAATATATCAATCGATACCAGGGCTTTTTTTTAAGGGTTTGGGGAAGACAAAGGACGCTGGTCAAAAGGAGAAAAAATCCAGGACAAAGCCATACTTGGGAAAATTTACTGCCTTGCTATATATGTTGGTGTACATCATTATAAATGTTTGTGATATACATTATACATTATGTACTAACAATAGAACACTGGTATTAATCTTTGCAATAACACTCAAGAATGTTTTGTGAACACAAAATGTTTGTCTACAGAGGCATGTCTATGTCCTTTTTTTGGACTTAGGAAGATCAACAAATTAAAACAATTTTTCCAAGAGTCAAAGAGAAATGTCCAAGGGTCAATTACTTGGTTATTATAGAGAGATTGTAGCTTTGAAAATTGTGGAAAAGGGGGAAAATAAAGGTCACATCCACTAAATTGTTATTTCTTCAAATTTTAGTCTTCATTTTTGTCCAATAACTTCTTCTTTCTTACTTGTTCCAGTGCTAATACTGTAAGACAAGAAGGCCAAACCTCCATCTTTCTGCCCCCGTCTTATCTAAAGATTGTGGTATATTTCCAGTTAACCCTTTACCACACGACAAAAATGTAGCCTTGTCCAAATTGAAAGCTTTGCAGATGACAATTTAACAGTAGCTGAAATGAAGAAATGTATCTTTGATAGGCAAGAAAACATTGAGGGAAAAGGAGAAAATGCTGGTCACCAGCATTTTCTCCTTTTCCCACAATGTTTACATAAGACTTCTTCCTCAGGGTCGTTAAACCCGGGATTGTGCGGTAAAGAGTTAAAAAACAACCAAACTTTTTCCTCAATATGACACAGAGAATCAGATTTCAGCTTCCATTTATTGTTTTATACAGAAATTAGTGTAAATACACTGTTTTAATTTATTGTCAAAGATGAAAAGATAGTTGGAAGTGCCTCTGATCAGACGATGACATACTGACTTCTGTTGTGTCATGGGTTTTCGCGTTTTTCTTCTGCGATCTTTTTTTCATGTCGGCTGATTTTTTTCCAGAAATATTACTGCATGATTTGCCATGAATTTGTCAATTAGGGTAGCAGGTAACTTTAAAACCTGTCATTTTACACTAGATAATTGGATTAACACCTGTATCACATTTTCAAAAATTAATCGCCACTCGCCAGCTTGATTAGTTGTAATAAACAGGGCTGCATGCGTCTTTCACATTTGCTAGTACTGATAGTGTTTATTACGATCTCTATTTCTGCCATATACATGCTGCTAATTTATATGACCCTTTAGTGAATAATCTCATGCGTCAGATTGACATTTAGAAAGATATTTTTGAGCGTCAAAAATGGGCCATTTCGGGTTTGCAAGTGTCAAAACTCGGGGTCCCGGGTCAAATGAGAACCCTGGTCTCAATATTCTCGCAGTCCTTCTCTGACAATTCATCCTGATACATATATAAATTCTCATGAACAACAGAAAGCTGACTAGGGTCAAAGTATGTCAAGGCCGATTGTGTTCTTTCAATTTCTTCAACAATTACACTGTCTGACCGGGGATCATTGGGGACCGATTGCCTACTTTCAGATTGTTCATCAGTCTCTAATTTCGATGATTCATTGGATTTTGGCTTAGTTTTGAACCCCAAAAAAGCATCAATTCGTTTAGTATTCTTTGCATCTGAAAGTTTCAGCTTTTTGTAGTAGTTATGGACATCTTTTTACTTTACTTTCCACACGACAGAAAAAGTCACATGCCGAAAGACATTATTGGTTTACATGTATTAGTTAACGTACCAACGAAAGCGTTGAATACCAAATGCTGGGATACAGTGGTATTCGTATTATACCACAAGCATGTTCGAAACATTCCGTGCAAAGAATGAATATAAAATACGAAATCGGCCAATTAGTAACAGTTTTCCACGAATCTCAAAGGGCCGGTGACTCATTAAACAACCAAAACATTACTCTCCTTCAGTCCTTGGTCGTTTTTGCAGCTGATGTTTCGGCCTGAAGGTGGGTTTATTTACTAAATCTTGGTACAATACTTTGTATTTCAGTTGGGAAATTTGATTTCTTAGAGGAAAATTGACTTCTCGGGGAAAACTACATTTTTGGGGGAAAATTTGTTGAGGGGAAGACGCCGACAATTGGCGTCACTTTCTTAGTTAAAAAAAAAAATAAAGCCCTGGATACACATCCATTTTCATCACTGACAAGCAGATAACAGACACGTACAGGTGGCCAGAAAATATTACATAAAATTTTGAAATTTCCAGAAGCATGAATAGAAGGGATGCTGCAGCCTCTAGGGGGAAAAAAAAAGAGGGGTAATCAACAATCAACAAGTGCACTACTTGGTGCCAATGCTCAGCTGCAATTGCTTCATTTTCTGTGAAAATTCAAAGCTGTAAACTGCATAATTGCATCATAAATACTTTGATAGTTACCTGCTCTTATTGTATGGGTTACCCTTTTGACAGTGAACAACTTGTCCAAGTTTGAAGTAAATATCTTCAGTATTGACAGAGATCTATATTAGAAAATGTCAGTTTTTGAAAATGTCAACGTTTTCGCACGAACAATACCTGCACAACAACGCAAGGGCTATGACAATATCTTGAGCTTTTCTTCGAAAACAGCCGAATCAGGGGGTGCAGATACCTTCGATGCGAACGGGAGCTCCGATGTTATTATTTGACTGTCTCTCCTCTCCCCGTGGAGAGGACGATCGAAAAACAACATAGGAGACCCCGCCCCCCCCCCCCCCCCCTCGAAGGTACTAGGGGTGCACCGCGGTGTAGACCGATTTCTCAGATGACCTTGGATAATCAGTTTATCATGTAGGTTCTTACGTCGAATATAGAGCAATTTGTGCATGCTTTACTCTAGTAGGTATAATCTGTCTGTCATATACTGCACTTATTCGGCCCAGTTTTCTTAAATTCGACAAAACATGCCAACTGAGACTTGTAAACCGTTGAAAGGCCGCCATCTTTGATCAACTGGTTCCCATTACGGGTTCCTGTTGTTGTTAATGATACAAGATCTGAAAAACCGTATTTCACCGAGCAAGGTCAAAAATACTCAAAGATACCGGAAACAAGGAGGTTCAATATGAAGAGAAATAATTAAAAGTAACTTCGCATGCAGTTGTCTTTAGTAATTGTTTAACATGTGTGTATGGCTATCATCAATGTACCCACAAATAGGTATACAGGGGCCAGCCGAATGAACATGTCCATTTTGCTACTGTTTATTCATTCGCAAAAAGTAGGTCCAACGTATCCAGCTACACTGATAAGAAAACAAAAAAAAAACTTTCATATTCAACCGAAACAAAAACGGAGCCGACGACTTTGAAAATGTTTGTATGATATAGGATAAACTAACTCTTTACCACACAATTTCTTGGTTAACGACCCGAAATTAAAAAGCTTTTGATAATACCTACCTACCCATCTATTTGGCCTTATTTTTCCCATATTCTGCAGGCCATTTTTGTTTTTTACACTGAAACAAACAAAAAAAAAAAAAACGATTAGGTTACAAATCAAAATTTATGATGAAATGGAAAAATAAATATTTAATGGCAAAACCTAGTCTGGTACCCCTCCGTGCTATAACGTAGTAGTAGGGGCAGGTAATCCAGACTAAATTGTAAAAAGAATCCCATTATTCACTTACTCGTCTTAGTCGATAACAAGTGAAATTGCATAATGTATCAATTAATCCATGATAACCCTCACTACGCGAAACACACAAATCAACAGAATACCGATGAAGTTATTGTGGCAAAAGAGAAAAAATGCCTATGATAAGTAATTTATTATTTTTGCAACAAAGTTTTCACAAATTTCCCGAGTTTCTAACCTCAATTCATATTGACTGTTTCGAGTTCATATAACCCTTTACCAAACAAACTTGTGTTTCTATGACCCTGTGGAAGGATCCGAAAAACATTACATAAAAAAAGAGAAAATAAGGGTAACAAGCATTAAATTTCATTAAACAGCATGTTTTTTTTTTTTTTTCTCTCTCTTCAACGTCAATGTATTTTTCACCGTATTGCAGACAAATCCCATCATTTAAGCCATATTAAATTTGATGCCTTCAAATGCTTTCACTCTGGGCATGTCTAACACCGTGTTGTGTAGAAGATTTAATTCTAAAGTGTCAGCGGTCGTATTTATATATTTGGCGCTGGAAAAGTTAAGAGAAATTTTTAAGTGAGGCTGAAGGAGAAATAAAAAGGCAAGGTTCAGTTTTACTGCACGAAAATGGTTAACTTATGTAAAACGCAAATATTCATAAATGAGCCATACTTTGTGAAAAGGTGTTATAATGTGTCTGCAAAAAGTATAGACCCCATATGGGTCAACCTGCGCAGTCCGAGCAAGCTGACATGGGTTGAAACATTAAAATGCTTTTGGTAATTTTTCTGCATGTCCACTTGGACCATTCTACCTCATGATGTACATGGGTGTTAGACAAAATGGATTTTTTTAAATCCATAATTATATGATGACTTGATGTGTATAATGCATCAACGAGATGCATTTTATCAGAGCACCGCTCAAATATGATATAGAAAAAATAGTAGATCTACACGAAGGACACTATATCTACCATGAAAAAATTATCTGTGCTGCACTTTCACAGACAGTATAGATCATAATAAGAATACACATTCTATGAAGACTTACCTATCACCCACGTGATTCAATATTGAACAACAGTGTAAAATAGTACTCATAAATAGGCTATCTCTCTACCAGACAACGAGTGTTTAGCTGTATGCTGGAAGTATTTGCAGACCACAAATGAATGTGACTCAAATGACGTTATAATATGTCTGATACGTTGTGGGAAAGGTAGAAAATGCTGCTTAATGAGTTATCTCACGTTTTTATGATAAAATTGTAAATATTTACAGTTGTGAAATTATCACTGCATCACACAGAACTACAACAACAACAAACTTTATTTACACTCAGGTACAGAGGTACAACATGAGGAAATATATACAATCTAATTAAAAAAAAAAAACATAAATGTCCGGTTGAGAATGGGAGAAAGGAAGGAATTATGAAAAGCGTGTATTTTGAGGGGGTTAAGTACTGCCCCACACAGTTCACGTGCATGTTTTTAAATTGCATACTACAGACTGGTCCTTCTGACGTGATCCGTTAATATGCTTGAAGTAATGCAGAGGTCATGGGAAAAGGCGATTGCGGATTAAATTCAGCAGGTAAGATACATACTAAAAGAACAGTTATTGAATATGAACGTTATTTTGAAACGAGCCGGTAGTCTCCCCTTTGTTAACACAAGCGCCATAATTTAAACTTGTAAGTAACGATTTGTTTATTTTTGATTATCTTGGGTTATTACTCTCACCCGACAAACCTTTCAGTATCAGTTTCTATAATTGTTTGTGATTAGGATAACAGGTTCAAAATCAGGTACCATGACGTGATAATTTGTAAACCCAGCTCAAAAAGTTTATATTATGTCATCACGGTTCGTGGTTTTACACATGTATTCCCAAAAACAAACAATAATATAAACTGTTAATGAAAGGTTAATCAAGTTATAACACAGAAAGTAAATTTAATTCAGATAATAAAACATTCAATCAATATACATCGTTAGGCCTTCGCGAAATCCGATCAGATGGATTACTGTGCGCACACTTTGAAATAAACAATATCCTCTTTATCTACGTCATGATTTCCTCTACTCGAGGTCATCGACGATGTCGTCAATATGTGCCGAGTTATCCTTTCATTTCAAATTAAATCATGTACATATAAATCGAGAATCAATAGTTCTCCATGTGTTGAAGGCTGGTGCCCTATATCAAATCTTTCTCGGCGATTGTGTAGATGTCTATGCAAATAAGTTGTCATTGTGTATATACCTAAGTTTCGACACGCCCGTATGCAAGAACAATCCATGACCGAAATGGGCTCAGCCCAAAGCGGAAATCCTTGCGAAATTCTGGTAAAACTTTTCAAGAATTTTTCAGATAACAAAATTTTACTTTTAAAGAACAAAAAATATTGATTGCTGACTTGCATGCTAATTCGGTTCGTCTAGCATTTTATCCGTGGGGAGGAGAAAGGGGGGGGGGGGGAAATGGCTTCAAGGAGGGAGGTGACTCTTCATAAATTTGGATTTATGGTTATACGAGTTTTCTCCCTTAGACCATAAAAATGAAGACAGAATCCTATCGTTTACTCATTCGTATTATACAAAAATTGTTGGTCCCATACAACTATCGAAACTGAATATTATTAATGAAATTATAATTATTACTAAGCAAAACACTCAAAGCAACAGACTGCTTATGTAATTATTATGACAAAAGAAGAAGTTGCTTGTAATTGGCAAATTATTGTTTTTGCTTCAAAGGATTTTTACAAAATTTCTTTGGGTACTTACCTGCATTTATTTAACCCTTAGTCTGCTGAGCGCGACTCGAGGACCTTTTGCGGACAGTGTAGATGAAGATCAGACTGCACCGATCGTTCAGTCTGATCTTAGATCTTCACTGTCCGACAAGAAGATATTTGTGCCCGAAATAATTTTGAAATGGTTACATTTGTTTTTTAACTATCGAATCGAAAGTTCATTTAAGTTATTTACCAGATTAAAGGTTAACATGACCAGAAGTTGTTTTCTAACAAATTGTTTTGAGGTTATTTCTTAACCCTTTACTAAACAAACTTGTGTTTCTTGACCCTGAAGTAAAGAGTTCGTAAAAACATTTTTAAAAAAGCACAGAAAATGCTATGAACTATTCTGGAAAAAGGAGCTGGTATAAAAATCTAGCAATGTTCAGTCTGTTTTTCTAATTCAGATTTATTGTGTTCATCATATAAGTATTAACCCTTAAGCTGCTAAATAAATGAAACTAAAGATTTCCAGCCAAGAGTGAAAACCCATAACTTAAGACTTGAAAAAATTTGCTCGTCGGAGAAATCTCACCGTATCAGACAGTGCACATTGTGTGCAGTCTGATCTTGATCTACACATTCTTCAAAAGCCCACACAGTCATGCTTAACAGCCAAAGTGCTAAAGCAATGGGGGAAAAACTAAACACATCTGTGATTGTACCAAAACATTTCAAACGAAAGTAAACATTTGTTATCAATTGTAACGGAAACAGCACATGCAATTATGTAATACTACATGTATATTGGTCTGTAGAAACATGCTGCACTGGTGCAAAAATGTTAGCAGCATTATGTCTTTTTCTAACCATGTTTTCAAAAGTTGTTTATCCTAATGGTTGGAATCATGTTGTTAAAGTGACAAGAGCTGCTAAGAGTAAAGAGGGTGGGTGTTAGAATGCATCTAGATTTAAATCATACCATTTAAAAGAATGGAAAGTACTGTGAAGATAATAATCTGTTATTGAACAGTCAATCCAGGGACCACTTGCTGGCAGAGAAATTAATTTCAAAACTAGGTTAAAAGTTGCCAGGACACTCTATCTGTTGCCTGACTTTAAAATTAATGTTTCTTCCAGCAACTAACACTTTGACCGACCACACAATAACAGATTGTCATCTTCAAAATATTTTCCGTACCTTTACAGGGTATGATTTAAATTTGAATGCGTTTTAACACCTGTATTGGATTTTGGCCGTTATTGGGCCTTTAAAGGTTTTCCAATTATGTCCTGAGACAAGTTTACGAAAGACCAAGCACTATAGATAGTAAAATACTGAAATTCAACTTGAATATGGCTTCATATAAGACATTTTGACATCTTTGCAAGCACATATTGATCTGTCTATGTAAAGATTAAAATAACTCGGCGAGCTGCAGTACAGTCAAGATTTGCTCTACAGTGAATAGCAGTACGCTACAGTACAGTTATGCTTGTTACTACAGTTGGTCCAGTCTTTCAAAAGTAAACATGACTGGTCCTCATCTCGACATTTCCTGTATATGTCTGCGTTTTTCTCTGCTCCAGCCAACCAGCAAACACCTGTGAAGGAAAAAGAATCAAAGCGTTGAAAGCACTGGTGTGGCATTTGTCAAGGGAGCCATTGAGTGGAATTAATAATTTGAAAAATAA
Organism: Tridacna gigas; assembly: GCA_945859785.2. Lineage (NCBI taxonomy): Eukaryota > Metazoa > Mollusca > Bivalvia > Cardiida > Cardiidae > Tridacna > Tridacna gigas. Next base: position 72,905,668 of record OX244029.2, read on the forward strand.
ACCATAGAACTAATTTCAAAATATTCACTTGAAAGTCAACCAAATATATAGTCATGCACAATCCATAGAGTAGCGTGCAATCTTGTGGGATGAACAAGTCCTGGCGAACAAGCCCAGGGACGAATAAGCCCAGGATCAAACTGGTTTGGGACGATCAAGCTTGCAGTCAGGAATCAAAGATTATGTGTATCATTACGCCAATAGAATACCATAGCGGATCAAGCTATTTTCGATAAAAAAAGAAGTATTTCCATGATCGATCGCGTAATTCAATTTATTTTAATACGCCATTTTCATTGTCATATCTGAGTGCAATCGAAACAATAATTTGTCTTAGAAAAATTGAGTTTAATTGGGTTTACTTCCTTCGGTTTTGCACAAAATACGATACATGATTTTCAAAATACCGTATTGAACTCATAGTGGCATTGTCTTCGACAAATGCAAAAAAAAAAAAAATCCTAAATACCAGTCCTTTACATTTTAACCACTGGGGGTCCTTTTCGGCTCGTCTGTTAATTAACCATCTACAACACAATCCTGACTAAATAGCCCTGTTGGAAAAGACTTTTGACAACACCGTGGGAAAAGGAGAAAATGCTAGTATTTCATGCAAAGTCACTCCATAATTTGTTTACGTTTTGCCTGAATTTAAAATTTATTTTTCTACTTTAACCAACCACACAATAACAAATTAATATTTTCCATAATTTTAAATGGTATGATTAAATTTGAAATACATTTTGAAACCTGCATTGTTTTTTGGCCGCTATTGGACCTTTAAGACCATGGCTTTGTAATCAGGAATTCATGATTTGATCCTTGCCGTAGATGGTGATTGTGTTGAAGTGTGGCTAAAATACCATTGATTGTAGCGTAAAGTACAATTCAAACTAGCTTAACCATTAGGCTATCAAAGGCAATAAAACACACAGTCAGTGCCAAAAAAGAATAATAATTTTGAAAGAAACAGTCGATTTTGAGCGGATTTTTTATACATGAAACAGTGTAGATTCAAAGTCAGACCTCAAGTTGTACACAGTCTTGTTATTTTCTACAGGCTATCGTTCGCAGAACCACCTAGGACTGCTCTAAGCACTCTAATGATTTATGACAATGCGCAGTTCTTTTCGAAGTTTGTTTGATAACTTTTTGAAATTTTATTGTCATAACAATTTACAAAGTCGATAGAAGATAAAAAGGTTTAAAACTTATTAATTCTAAGAATAAATAGTTTTGCTGGAGAAAACAGCAGACACTTGCTCCAACCTCCATAACTTAATAAATATGAACCATGCTCTGGCAAAAAAGGGCTTAATGCATCTGTGTGATGCATTATACCAAGAAGGACATCACGTAGCTATGGATAAATAAAATTCTTTTTGTATAAGAACTTACTGCATCATGAAGTAGTTGCAAAAAGTTTCGGCTCAGGTCAGCCTGGGCAAACTGCACAGACTGACCTTGGTCGATACCTTTTGTAGATGCATTAAGTCCCCTTTTTACAGAACACGGCTCATACATATACACATGTATATTGGACTGACATAAATATTATGTTACAGAGGGCAAATTAAGTTTGCTAAACATCAAGTGCCTGTGTAGGTATCCGCTTCTAATCTGGACCTCTAACAAATATCAGAAAGAAAGCCATGGCAGTAAATATATAGTTAACATTTTATCAGAAGACTAAATTTTACACTCCTCCAAATTGAAACAATGTGCGACGAAAAGTTAAATATTGCTCTTTAAAGTGATGGAATCTACCCATGAAAGGACAGAGAACATAGCGGGGAAAAAAGAAAATGCTTGTTACCAGCATTTTCTCTTATTCAAACATGTTTTCAAAAGGTTTCTTCCACAAGGTCTTAAAATACTGAATTGTTCTGTAAAGGCTTAACATCGAAAGACTGAAGATACTCACAGTAACGACAATAAGGACAACACGTTGCAGAAGCTGAGAACCAGAAATACAAATCCACGCATGAAGAAAACAGTTTGAGAGTAGATGGCTCCCGTTCCTGTGTTACTGAGCAAGTTTACAATCATCTCTAGTGCAGCTAGGCTAGAAAATAGAGCACCTGAAAATAAAGAAAGGTAACCATCTAATTTGCCGAGAAGTTTTATGTCTCGACCAATCAGATTACTTGTCTTAGAATTTGGAATTAGCACAATATTTAGAATTCTTCAGTGTAAATACGGCTTCTGACCTGACAGACATTGTTTTCAAAAGCAGTCTTCATAATGGGTCGTAAAGCACGTAATCATGATACATATGTTTACTATTTACCACACAGTTCTGAATTTTCATGAGCCTGAAAGAGACGGCTTTTGAAAACATTGTGGGAAAAGGAGAAAATGCTGGTAATCAGCATTTTCTCCTTTTCCCACGGTGTTTCCTACCCTATTAAATTTCTAAATCACCGTTCGAGCAACACTTAATTTGTCGTCTGCAAATCCTTTCAGTTTCGTCCAGTCCTAAATTTTGTCATTTGGTAGAGAGTTAAAGGGTTAACTGGTGGGTCCAGAAAGCGAGAAACGCACAGACGAGATTTGTACAACCTACCTTGTTGACTGGAATGTGTTAATGAAGAAGCAATCGCTCGTATCATCGTGGACTCTACTGGTCCGAAGCAGTTGACGGCGGCGGCTACAATATAATACAGACCAGTATGTGTTAACTGAAAATAACTCTAATTCTAAATTTTAGAACTAGCCATCTTATTGGCTGAGACAGGACGTCTCAGCCAGTCAAATATCTTGCCTTGGAGTTTAAAGATCGGAACAATATCAGTTTTTCGAATGATTGGTATTGTTCATGGACAATCCATTGCATTGTACGCGCAAGCTGAATTAGTTAAAGTAAAATGTATTTATTTTAATAAAGATTTCAGTATCATTTTTTGTTTGTTTTTTTGTTTTTTTTTTTTGCAAAGTCAACCTTCGAGTGGTTTATTCAGTCTTTTACAAAATTTGATTCCATGCTAACTTCACACTGTCCAGCTTCTCATCCAAAGGGAGTTAACTCATGATTAGTTCATAATTTAATGTATAATTCAACGTTAATTGGCTAATATTCACGTGTAAATGATTTGAAAACAGACATACATCCATTAACCTTACCTGCGTAAAGCATGGCATCTTTGTCTGCAAAAGCAGTCAAAAGAAACCCAACAGCATACGACATTACACCGACCATTGCAATGCCCACATCAGGGAGAAACCACTTCAAAAACGGTATTGAACCCAAACCAACTATCATCATTCCCATGGTTCGCAAGCTGCCAAAAATACCAACTTTATTAGCTGACCAACAAAATGGTGTTGCCATCTGGTAAATTGTTTCAGTACCAATCCGTCCAAGAAAACTGAAGTCACACAAAGCATGGGCAAGAAACAAAAGTCGGTATTTCCAACGGTTGTTATTAATGTCCTTTACAACCAGAAAGCAAGCGCTGTTCCACAACACAGTCCTAAGTGATTTACCAGATACCCGCTTGTGTTGGGGGAAAGATTCTGGAAGAATTAAACTGTTTATAACGAAAGCAATAATAAGCAAGGCAGCCGATGCTGCCATAGGAACAAGATAACCAAAGTTCTGTATCAGTAATCCTGCACCAAAGCTTGCTAAAGTTAGTGAAGTACCCAGCATAAACATGGTCAATGCCATTCCAAAGATACGCTCCTTATTGGGGTCTGTAATATCACTTACATATGCAAGTGATGCCTGTAAAGTTGTCGCATACTGGCCAGAGAATCCTTCGATTAAACACGCGCCAATTACATATAATAAGTCAAGCTTGAAATATATAACGATTGATGAAAGAATAAGTCTTACAGCAGTTCCGGATATGCCGACTCCAAGGAGAAACTTCCGCCCAATGGCATCCGTATATGAACCCAAAATAATATTTGATACGACTGCAGGCAAACCTTGTGCTAGACTGAAGTAAACCAAATACTCAGAAGCAATTTCGGCAGCTCTTGTATTAGCCTTGTATGCTTTAGAACTTTTGTTAACACTTTCATCACACTCTGGATTAGATGTTGAAGTATTCACGGGTATACCAGCTTTGTCAAACTCTTTAACGATCCATTCATGGTTGGTGTATTCCGTAATTGTGTAGTAGGACATCATGTAGCCCAGCATGTACATTGAGAGCACTGGTCCAATCATAAGCCTCCGCCATGTATGTAACTTTACTTCGTGTTCATCTTCTTTTTTATGTAAACTGTTATTTCTACACAGGTCATTGTCAGTAATTCCGTCCATTTTTACGGCTCGATTAATACAGATTTATGTATAAGAGACACCAAGGATAGCAGGTAGATATGGTCCGTAGGCTGGGGACGACTGTGAGTTACTCAAAAACAGCATGACAGCTTGTCACAAGTAACCTCCGACTGTACAGAGAATTCGACATTTTCCATCTTGTCTGAAAAACTAAAACGATCTCCTTGTACGATGCATGTACCCTTCTGTGATGTTGGCATTACTTACACTTGTCATAAAAATCTGTCGCTAAGAGCGTCCACTTTTCTCACGGCCAAACTACGACCCACTAGAGTGGGTCAACACTCTCAAGTTTGTTATCTAAATATTTATATAATGTCGAATTAATAATTTCATTAGAGATGAATTCATTTGGTTTAGATTGAAACAATGAATCAAATTTTATATATCTTGTTATATACTGCTGACTTTTTCCACATCTATAATGTACATGACATAAAATGCAATGTAAAGTACCCTGTACAAGATGAATCACTACATGTAACAAGGATTACCAACACAATCAGATACAAGACAGTTAAACTTGAGTCACGCGGGTCATCTGATACGCTTGATACAAGTTCAAAGATTTATCAGTTTCACTTTATTTATGACCTAATTAAACCAATGTGTCATTTGCATTATGTATGGCGGGCTTTCAGGGACATTCTAATGAAGCGAGTATTTCCGGCGTGAGTTTTGTGAAATACCAAATTTTGGGCAGGTACCCGATCGTGACTTGGTGCGTACATACATACGAAATCGGACTGTATATATGGAGCTAAAATCAGTAAACACACTTAAGTCTGTAGACTCGACAAACGGCCGGACATTGGATTAGATTTATTTGTGCAAGTCTCCTCGCTAAAATTCTTATACTTTTGATCTTAAACGTTCAAGAAAAGGAAAAATTACAGACTAGTGTATAAGGGGGAAATATCAAATATTCTATGATGAGAATCAAACAGGTTAGGACGCGATAGCGCAGTTATTTGTCGCATCAATGGGGCTTTTTCGACTTTCAGCTCATCCAACTTTCTATAAGCCGTTTGTTTAAAGTCAGTTACAACCAAACCTAGTTTGTGTAAAATGATGAAGGAGAGACTGACATGCAATGGTTAAGTATTTACTGAACCAACAAGCAGCCAAAGCTGCGGTAGCGCACTCATCTGTCGCATCAATGGGGCTTTCTCCAGTTGAAATTTCAGCTCATCCAACTTTTCTTATGCATATTGTAAAATGCTCACTTGCAGCTAAACTACTTAATGAATGGGCACTGTTGCTCAGTGGGAAAGACATACACAGACGCAAATTATTTTGAATTGTATTATGTGTGATCTTGGGCCATAGGCTAAAATAGGGGCTTTTGCAGACGGCATTGATCAAAAATGGACTGCACAGGACCTGTAGTCAGATTTTGATCTATACTGTGCCCTTAAACTTTACAAGCCTATAGATTTTCAATCTATCGCTTTAAGAGGTACTGGAACATATATATTGAGCTCTTTTATGGTTCAAAGAGAAATAATAAAAAGTAACCAGCAGTTGCCTCATTTTCCTCGTTATTTTGGGTACTGTTGAAAAGTAATATTAGATATTAACCCAATCATAGTTGGCAAAAGTTGCTGCTAAAAAGGATGTGTCTGAAAATACATGAAAACTGTACAGATACGAGGTAAATAGTAATGCACAAAAAGATATCAAATTACCAATTATGTAGTACAAGAAAAGGATTATCCCCTATCATATCCATTTGCTAAGGTGTTAATACGCACCATGATATATAGATTTGTTAACGGTGGCAACCTTTGCACATAGATCGGTGTTTTAAATGGGCCCATAAATCGCAAATAGGCCCACAGAAGTCCGCAAAATAAACATACACTATCACATTTTTAACACAATTCGCAAATGATTCATTCGAGACTTATACCAAGAGGTAGACAGCTTATACAGCTTTTTGTCTAGTTACACATCATATATGCATACACACCATATACACGTATGCTAATCAATCAAATGTCAATTTTCGCCATATACTTCTATTACGTATTTACGCCTTAGAACCGACTCCACGGAGGAGTCTATTCGCCCCAAGGCACCCAAAACACCCAACGTTACCCCAAGACACTAAATTAGACGGGTCTGGGTCTGAAACATGTTAATTTATGATTTGTAAAATACCCCCAAGACACTAAAATACAAGGTCTGAAACATGTTAATTTATGATATGTACTATTATATTACTAATTTTCCCTATAACTGTAGCTATGCCGGGTGTGTGTGTGTGTGGGGGGGGGGGGGGGGGGTCAAAGTGCTGAAACTACTGATAGAAGGTGATGGTAGAAATTGGCTAGCAAAGGTTTATAACAGTGGACCGACTTATCAAAAATTCATTCATCTGACGCTTAACAACATTTTTTTCCTCTTTAAGACTGATAGCAATATTTCATGGCTATTTTCCGCAAAATTGTGTATCTGAGCGTTTTGCATGCGGCTTTAGGTGTTAGGAAAGTGGTTCGGGGTGTAATAACGGTAGTTTGGGGTGTTTTCCGAGTGGTTTGGGGTGTTTTTGCGTGTTTCTTTTACTTATTCTTCCGCAATGTAGCCTTTATGAACTTGGTCATGTCAAAGCTGCGAAACGAGGATAATTTCAAATTTTGAGCTTATTCTATGAAATTTAACTCTGAAATTCATTGTTTGTGTAATTGGCTCGCACAGATTTTCAATCCGCCTGGTATTTTGTTTTACATATCAAATGACACAGACGCATTTTTTCATTGATCAATGAACATTGATCATTGATCAATGAATACCTTTTTTTCTTGAAACAGAGGAGTGAGTCGTCTTCACGGAACTTCAATCTGACGGTTGCCATGAAAAGGTGAGACCAGAAAGGTCATCACCTTCGAAAAAGAAATCTGTCGGTTTCAGTGGATTGTTTCTTTAGCCGTCGAAAGAAGTCCAGGTTATATTAGCCATGCCCTGTGAAAAAGGGGCTTAATGCATCTGCGAAAAGTATCGATCCAGATCAGCCTGCACAGTCCGCGCCGGCTGACATGGGCCGAAACTTTTCGCTATCTGTCAATTTTCTGTATGTCCAAGGACCAGTCTACCCCATGATTGAGTCGGTTATTGAAAGAAATTGGTTATTATGGATCCATAAGTATGTGATGGCTTGCTTGGTATCATGTATTACGGAGATGCATTAAGCCCCCTTTTGTCAGGGCATGTCTTGTATATTTGGTGCCTAGAGAGTTGAGAATGCTTATAGGAGAGGTTTTATCAGGAAGTGATTATCCGAATCTGTTAGCCCTGTGCTGCTAAATAACTAAATTGAGACTTTAAAGTCGATAGTAAAAACCCAAATATTGCCATTCCAAAGTTATACATCGGGAGAAAAATATCTCTTTATCGGACGGTGTAGGTCCAAGATCAGACTGCACGTTCTGTGCAGTCTGATCTTGATCTACGCTGTCCGCAGAAGGTCGCGCTTAGCAGCCTAAGGGTTAATGAAAAAAAAAAAAAAAACGCTCATTTCAATTAATGATTTAAAGTTCCTTGAGTACTAAATACTGACAAGGATTGAAAATGAAAAAGAAACGCACATATCGATATGCAAATTATCCTTAAGTATAACATATTCCATTTTTCCTTTAATAATTATTTTGCCGCGCCTGGACTCTAGGGTTTACTGGTTTGAATACCCAGCTCGCCAAATTTCTTTCCGATGATTGATGATAGTCATTGTGACAGGATTCATTCCTCTCTCACCGCTGATCCTTATTCAGACGATGGTTATTTGGGAAATCATCCAGTGGCTTGGGAAGAATAGTGGGTCAAGTACTGGTCAAAGAAAATCCAGAAAAAACATGGATAGGTGCACTGGTCGCCACGATAAAACTGAAATAATTTTGAGACGGCACTAGAAACAATGCAAACAAGACAAGAGATCTTTTCACACAGATAAAGATTCGACAAATCGATACTAGTGGCAATTCGTTTGTTTGTCTGTATTGGAGTTTAACGCCATTTTAAAGGCTCGAGTCTTATCATGGCGGTCAGTGACGCACTCATGTGTTTTCTGGCTTTCTCACACCAGTAGGCTACTGACACAACTTTCTTTCCAAAGCGACTGACTACTTTCTCACATGCATCAGAGGTGAGAGGCAAAAAATCATACTAGGGCAAAAATGCTCATTAAGAGCAATTACTCATTCGTCACAATACTTTCCAATCATCGCCCACAGCAAGACGGGAAAAAAGAGGTCCACGTGGGGTAATGAGTAAAATATAATCATGAAAATGAGAAACTCTACAGAATTGAAATATTTCAAAACATTAGTCAATATAGATTGACGAAAAAATTCAAATGTCACAAAACACCATTAAATTAACAACGATGTATTCGTCAATTCGTTTTTAATCCGAATATTTTAATTTCCGGTACTTAAAAGCTTCGTTTACCCTTAAGCCGCTAAATAAGTGAAATGAAACTTTCAAGCCAATAGTTAAACACCGAAATTTTGCCATTTCAAAGTTTTTTTTTTTTTTTTGGGGGGGGGGGGGGGGGCAATATCTTCTAATCGGACGTTCTAGATCTAAGACCAGACGGCAAGTTCTCTGCAGTCTGATCTTAATCTACACTATCCACAAAAGGTCCTTGAATCGCGCTTAGCAGCCTAAGGGTTAATTTTAAGTAATAATCGATCGGTAAATAAAACGGATTACGGATTAATTAAAATGATTGTAATGGTGCAGGCTAATTCTACACAAAAGTGCAATTTGTAACGGTAACTTTTGTGTTGATTGTTCGAATTTCGAAGAACAAGAATCGGTCAGGGTAAGAATGGGACAAAATCGTAACTATAATCTAGCTTATGGCGACCCTTCATGTTTTTTAGGAAAAAAAGTTGACAAGATCAGATTACTGCATCAGATAGTCACGTTGGATCGCGAGGGAGTTCCAGTGAACTTATTTCAATATACAGGGGTTCTCTGGTTTTACGGCCCGAATCTCAGTTACTTTCAGCATCGGCCTCTGAAACTTCATTGGTCTATTACGGATCCATAACGAAATTTTCCTTAGCGGACACCGTTACTATAAATAGCAGATTGGTGACTGCCTCTGTATTGTATATAATATGACAAGGTGTGCAACGAAATCGGAGAAAAAATTTACCTCTGTCCCCTTTCAGAGATAATATTTACCCGAAAACGGAAAATTAAACTTAGTTACCGCTGCAGATGGGTTCAAAAATTATTTTTCTTGGGTACACTGACCTTCGAAAGTTCCAAACGGCTCTTGCGATCAAGCTATAGCTATGATCTACAAAATTTTAAAAAGCTTCCATATTTTCCGGATCGCCATGCGCTGACGTCATACAATTTATAATCGAGCACCAAATTATAACTAAAATATTTTTTTCAAAGGTCTCATTTTTCTGATGACATATTGGTGGAATTATTAAATTGATATTTCGTCTGTTATGATTAATCTTTTCAACTAATCCAGTTTCACGATGTTCGTCTTCCATTTCGCATATTATCAAATGCATATTTACCGTTTATTGGTCAAAAACTTTAGCGATATTTTTGATAGTGAATTCACGTGAGTTATAATTCGCTGCGTCATAATAAATTGTGTGAAGTCAGCGCATGGCGATCCGGAAAATGCGGAATATTTTAGATCAGAGCTATTGCTTGATCGCAAGAGCCGTTTGGAACTTTAGAAGGTCAGGGTACACAAGAAAAATCATTTGTGAACCCATCTGCAACGGTAAGTTTATTTTTTCCGTTTGCAGTTAAATATTATCTCTGAAAGGGGACAGGGGTAAAAATTTTCTTCTATTTCGTTGCACACCTTGTCTTATTATATACAAGAAAATATTGATGCTGAACATCAGTGGCGCCGCAAACTAGTTGTTTCTGTAACAGGGCACAATGCATTGGGTTATTTCCTAATACGCATCTCTTGCACAATCTTCGTAGAGGTCCAAAAGACTTGAATGAAGTCCTTATATCTATATAGACTAGAGGGGTTGTATGATACCAGTTATGTTAGGCGCTCCAACATTGACCTAGTTACAGTTAGCTGGTCTCAAAAACACGATCGCGAAAGGAAAACAATATTTCTACAATCCATACAATACTAGAACAAAAATATAAGTGGGGTCACAAGTACCACATAGGGTGCTCTAGGGTCAAAGAGCTTGAAAATGCCTCTTAACCTTTTCCAGCGCAAGATATTTAAAATGGTGGCTTCGAAAATTTGTGACAGATAATTTTTGATCATGTGAGTTATTATTCGAAATGCATTTTTTTATTTTTCGAAAGGAAAATCTTGATATGTCTACGATCCGTGTTTTTATCCATCTAACAATGAAAGTGCAATATACAAAAAAAGAAATCCCCACAAATAAATAAAAAAGTTATTATGGACCCCGATCTGGTAATCAAAGTACAGTAGATATAGGTGGATGTTAAAACAAAGCATGGAACCAGTTCAATATGGCTGCCTCCATAGGCACTTTACAAAACCGAATAAAAATATAGTGCCGCCGCTCATGCGGCGCCACAACAATATAGAGGCAATCGCCAATGTGCTATTTATAGTCACGGTGTACGTGAAAAATTGAGTATTCCGTGATATACAGACGATGCACCAATTTGCAAGTGTTCGATGATCAGCCAAGGAAGATTTAAGTGTTCCGTGATAGACCAATGGAGCTTCAAAGGCCTGTGCTTTCAGTTGATGTAAATAAAATCTGAATTATGCCTATGCTACTCCTTCGTATCTAACATCAAGAGGAGGAATAGCATCTGATGTGCATGAACTTGTGTCTTCTATCACTTCGTCAGTCCTTGTCTGGTGAAATTGTATCTCATAAATGTAGATTTCGTCAAGTTTATTGACTCGGGAAGAAAACGACTTAATTAACGCTTTAACAAACGACAAAATTTAAGACTTGTCCATATTAAAAACATTTGCAGACGACAGATTAAACGTGACTCAAAAAATGAAACTTGTTTTTGGGGAGAGTAGAAAACATTCTGGGAAAAGGAGAAAATGCTGGTTACCAGCATTTTCCCTTTTTCACCCAATGTTTTCAAAAGCTTTTTTCCATGGTCGTCAAAACACAGGATGGTGTGGTAAAGGATCAAATTCTTTATAGTGAGCAGAGATTGTGTAAGGTAGGATCAAATTTCGCATGTAGGCTTTATCATTTATTATGTACGCTCTCCGCAAAAATTCATCCATGGTTTCATATGGAATAAAAAATAAGGTAATACAATAACATTTCCGATATTACATCACATTGTGGATCCAAACGCACGTGAAGACTCGTGAATACGTATAGACAAATATTCAAAATTACCATCTAACATTAAGGAATTTATATATACACATATGAAAACGAACCTAAAATGGACGAAAGCCGTCAATGTGCCATCGTATTACTGACCATATGGTGAGTTGTTTATCATTCATTTTTCTATCTTAAAAAACGCTGGAATCCTTAGGGTTTAACAACCCAAAAGGTACACCTTTTCAAATACTTGTGGATATTAATTTTTTACTTTTCCTTGGAAAACGTTACAACATCTGAGATTGCTTGCTCGAACAATAAAAGCTGCTGATACAGCATTTTTTTTTTTTTTTTTTCAAGATACACTGGGCAAAATTTATAAACCGCGACCACCCAGAATGACGAATGACGGTGTTACAGACGAACAAAATCAACAGATTGTTATAAAATAGATCACTCAATTTTCTTTCGAGTTTTAGAAAGAAGTCTTTGATAAACATGTGGTATTACTCTTTGATATTGTTTAAAGTGCAAATCAACAGGTTTCAGAAAATCTTAATTTTCAAAACTACATTTATCAGTTGGTAACCTGGTAATGTTGTAATTAGAAAAAAAATCGGAAAAAGTACTTTATTCCAATTTGTATTTCTGCTTATTGGTTTTTACGACATCGCTTATCTCCCTGCATCGCTTATCTCCCTTACTTATTGTTGCGTCCCTTGATTTGTGACGTCATAGACGTACTTGTTTCAAAATGGACGTTGTTTTTAATAGCGATTTGAGCAGTATTGAAGACGAAGAAACAGACGATTCAGGTCCCGTAAGGCCGTACATGTACGAACCAAATCGTAGAGAAAATAATGTAGTTTCAGAGGATGGGGATGAGAGTAATTCTTCGTTTGGTGAAGACTATGAAATTGACGATTTTGTGGCGGACGTTTCAACATGGTGTGTATCGCGCATCCGTAAATTTGGATACGATGAGGCGGATATTGCTTATTGAAAAAAATGATTTATACGTGATAGAATTAAATATATTGCATAAAATTTGTTTCATTTGGAGAAGTTTCAGTCGGTCGACGGGTGGAATTAGGAGAAAAAGCATGTGAAACATTTTTAATGTACTTTCTCGATCGTTAATTTCTGTTTCGATATTTGGAACAATTATTTCATCTAATTAATTATACGTCTACGGAGATATACGTGACGAATTTCCTTGCAAAGAGATTTGTATCGCTATAATTTTACCACACAATCCCTACTTTTAACGACCCTGAAGAAGAAGCCTTCTGAAAACATTGTGGGAAGAGCATTTTCTCCTTTTCCCACAATGCTTTCTACCCTGTCAAGGACTGAAATTGTCATTTGAACTATGTTTAATTTGTCTTCTGCAAACGCTTACAATATGGTTGAGTCCAAAATTTTGTCGTTTAGGAAAGGGTTAAGAAAGGGTAGAAGAAAATGAAGTATGCACAAGTTCAGATTCTACTAAGCTAGTGGGAGTCTTTTCAACAGCATGAAACTGTGACACAAGTAATTCACAAAGAAATGCAGACAGATGCACAAGCAGACAAATAGACTAACCATTGCATTACATTTATAAAAAAAAAGAAAAAAAAAAAGTCTCTGTACAGACAGCAAAAGCCAATGTTAACACGAACAACGAACTCCCCAGTATCAAAAGCCCAAGGAAAAACGCTTTTCAAACATTGGAAAAAGCTTCATTCCTTTATCCACAATATTTTGTCCTTTCAAAGACAAATTGCGATCCATATTTTATTTGTTATATTCCAATGCTTTGAAAATTTGGACAATTCTAAAATCTTAAAATTTGGTAAAAGGTTAAACCTTTACTCCCTTTACTAAACGGTAGAATTTTAGACTTGTCCACACTGACAGTATTTGCAGATGACAAATGTGGCTTTGACAATGGGAAGGGTCTGAAAAAAGGGTAGAAAGCATTGTAGGAAAAGGAAAAAATGCTGGTTTCCAGGAATTTCTCTTTTTCCATTCATGTTCTCAAAAGCCGTCTCCGTAAGCATGGTTAAAGTCCGGACTGTGAGGTAAAGAGTAAAAGCATTGATTGGTGAAGCTGGTCAGGAACATTCTGATTCCTATTAACTTTTTTCCACTTCACAAAATATAAATTGTCCAATTTGAAAGCATTTGCAAACTACAATTTTACTGTGTTTCAAATGATGAAGTTTGTCTTGAAAAGGGTGGAAACATCATGAGAAAAAGAGAAAATGCTTCTTACCATCATTTTCTCCTCTTCCCACTTTGTTTCTTTGGGTTGTTAAACCGCAGGATTGTGTGATGAAGTGTAATTTCAGCAATATGCAGATTTTTTTTCTTTTTTTTTTTTTTTTTTTTTTTCCATTTGCATATTTTTTTTTTTTTTTTTACCAGAGGGCATGACTTGTATCAAAAGTTCAAATTTCACAATTTTCATACTGACACATGAATTAAAAAGATTGGCCTCAATAGTTTGGAAGATATCATATGGATGCGAACAAGGGAATACTTTGCAAAAACCAGAAGTATATACAGATGTTGTTTGAAATGAGTTTACAGATCAATTTTCAAACAAAGTGAAGACAGTGACACTGTCACAAACAAACATAACAGTGATATGCAAGTGTTCTGTAATCATTTCCCGTATTAACTGGTTGTGATAACTGACATTTAATATCATGACCAGTTGAAGCAAGGGCCTGAGTTCACCTTTACCAAATAAACCTAGTTTTGACCACATGTGCCCTTTAAAAGAAAGTGTTTGAAAATCATTGTGGGGAGAAAAAGATACCATATGTGCTGGGTTTTCCCTTCATTTTCTAATATGGGGTTTATTTGCCTCCCTTCAAATGAATAAAAGAAGGCAAATCATTTGAATTTGAATTTTGTGAGGCCATTAATCCTTTACCTCACAATCCTGACTCTTAACGACCCTGAGAAAGAGGCCTTCTGAAAAAATAGTGGAAAAAGAACAAAATGCTGGTTACCAGCATTTTCTTCTTTTCCCACAATGTTTTCTACCCTTTGAAAGACAAATTTTATGTTTTGAGCCACATTTAATATGTCATCTGCAAATGCGTTCAATTTGGACAGATCTAAAATATTGTCGTTTGGTAAAGAGTTAAGAAACTTTGGGGGTTCAAATTCAAGGAAACTGGCAGGCAAGGCAGAAACCCTTCAAAAACGTAACCAGCATTTTCTGCTTGTCCAACAATGATCGTTATCGTCTGAAAGACAATTAACCCTTAACCACACAATCCCGATTTTAACTTAGGAATATTGCTTTTGAAAACATAGTGGGAAATCGAGAAAATGTTGGTAACCAGCATTTTCTCCTTTTTTTTTCGCAATGTTTTCTATACACCCAACCACAAAAATCATCATTTTAGTCACTTTTATTTTGTCGTTTGCAAGTGCTTTCAATTTAGTCAAGTCTAATATTTTGTGGTCTGGTAAAAAGTTACCATAAATCATATGATCAAAATTGAATTTGTTGTCCGCAAAATTTTGAAATCAGGTGAATCTAAAATTTTGTTTTCTGGTATAGAGTTACGCTTTAGCACATAACCCAATCCCCAAACCTTTAGGAATAATGCTTTTGAAAACGGGTCACACAAAAATACACCACAACATGAATTTGAAAACATTTCGAGGAAATAAAGCACCTAGATCTAGTTAGGAGCATTTTCTCCTTTCTCACAATGAAGAGATAATGCAGAAAACGGTAAAAGAGTACAAATACCAGTTCAAAATATCTTCATTTCAAGAAAAAAAGATTTTTACCTCATGCTGAAGTTTCTTTTTGGAAATGGCTCTCGCGGAGTGTCTGTGTTTTTTCTCTCTCCGATTTGGAGTTTCGAATAATGTTGGCACAGCGTCAGGTTTCAATCGTAGCCTAAAATTGCTATAACCAACTGTCTTTGCTAGATTTGGACTTATTAAAAACTGACTGTCCTTAAAGTATTTCAGACACAGTTTAGAATTATTCGTTGGCACGAAATGCGTCGTTGCTGTCCGACCCTGGTTTAAACGTTGAATCCATAGCTTTCTCCTTTTTAATTCTCTTGGAAATTTGAACATACTAATTCTATGAATTCCTGAATTGACGTTACAGCCAAAGGCTGCACAAATTGTCATTTTTTCGGCGTAAATTTCCGTTTCACACTTGGATAAACGCGTCTGAATATCAGCATCCCTATGTAAAGGTAGAAGACTAAATACTGCTATGACGTCACACAAGGACGGGAGATAAGCAAATCAGGGGAAGTAGGCGATGCACCATTTTCGGGCTGTAAATGATCGTGACAATTGAACCGTGGTTTATGGTATGTTACTGAGCAGTAATTGCGGGAAATGATGCACAGATGTTTTACTGACATCATTTACAGATGATTAAAGGGAAAAAAAAGCCAAGTCAAAAAATCTTCGGACTTGCCCTTAAGCAAGTGTCGAGAAATTTTATGAAGTGGTGGTTTATAAGTTTTCTTACGTATATATCTTTCGAAACGAGCAATTTCTGTTCTGGATTTCTTTTTATTGACAATATCTTGAGATGTGGGTGGTCGCCCTTGGACGAAGACACGTTTTTTTACATTGAAGACAAAGGTAGCTAAATTAACTAAAAACTCGAGAAAGAGGAAGTTTTATGGTCTAGAAATTCGTCAACAATTTGTTAAAGGTACTTTCTATGTGCTGCCGTTATCATTTGTTGGGAATTGAACATTGTAAGAGTTAGCAGAAAGAAACTTATTCGATCGGTCAGTCTAAGATACATGTATATATATATTGTTGTATATTGGATTTGCCAGAGGTCAATTGAAGTGACCCTCTATAAATAGCCATCTCTGTAAAGCTGCAAAACTGGTTCTGCACTACGGATGTAAACAATGGGCGATGATCTTTCGACTTATCGCTACAGAATAGGCTGCTTCACGCATCCGATAAAGAGTAGATGTAGCTCAATAACTTCTGCAAAAGACTTATATAAACTGTCACTATGTCTTCGCTTAGTATTATTCTTCCTCCTTTGTGTTAACGGTCTCGAGAGTAACCCCGGTCCTTACAACAGAGATGTCACACCATCCGCTTCTGGCAAGGGGCAACCCGCCGGTCGGGGATCAAACAGAGGTCGCAATAGTATTGGTCGTGTAATGACTCGTAATGCTTCAGCGGCAAGTAATGTGGACGATACTTTATACTCTGCCGTTGTTAAATCTCCCCCGTCGGCTCAAACATCTCGGCGACAGGCCGATCTTGATCGCTGGTTACATGATACCGGTCCCTCCAAAACACGCCAGGAACCCACAGCGACTGGTGTTCATCCACCTCAGGCGGCACTCAATGAGTCCAATTTATCAGATACCTCCACTGTATTAGACTTTAACCCATCGGACACAGATCGGAATAGTATTGGAGATTTAGACTCTTCCAAATTGGATACTAATACTCTTTTGCTCGAAATTCGGCGCGATATTAAGAATATGGATGGAAAATTTGATAAACTAGAGCAATCGATGTCAACTTTACAAGCTGAGAATTTTGCTTTGAAGGAGCAAAACAAGGAGTTATTTAGTAAAGTGGAGTCGTTGACGCGGTCGATCGAGGATGTGAGAAGGGTGGCGAAGGAAAGCGAAATTAGGAGTGAACGGCTCGAAGCTCAATCACGACGAGATAATCTCAAATTCCATGGAATTGAGGATCAGCGCAATGAATCGTGGGAGGAGTCTGAGGAAAAGATCAGACGAGAGATTACCAAGATGGGTATAGATCAGTCATCGGTGTCTATAGAGCGAGCTCATCGTATTCCAAGTAGTGCTGCTGTTAGGCCTATCATAGTTAAGTTTTCCTTTTTTCGGGATCGTGAACGAGTTTTGAAAGCTTATCGCCAGTGTCGCAGAGATCCGATCTTTAGTGAAAACAGCAACCTTCGCATCGTAGAGGATTTCCCTGAACGCGTGACTAAGTTACGAACTGCGTTATATCCTCTCCTTATGAAAAGCATAAACGAAAACAAAAAGGCATTTTTCAGGTATGACAAACTTGTGGTTGACAAAGTCACCTACACTTTCGATTTTGCGTCTAATACCCCCGTGGTAATTGACCAATAGCGGTCCGGCCAAGGCCTTAACAGAACTTACCCTTTACGGACAAGAAAGCAGACATACCCCAAAAAGAACGTTTCTGTAAATGAAAATAATTCATCGTCTTCGTTCAAACAACATTCATTGCCTTTATCTTCTGACAGTCTTGACATGTCGATTGCTAGCGTGAATATAGAGGGTTTTATGAAATTTAAATTTGATGAATTTCTTCACTCTTATATTAGACGATTTGACATATTTGGAATGTGTGAAACTTGGGCGCGTAATGAGCACGAGTTTGAAAATTTTATGACAGATTATACACATTTTGATTTTGTGCGTAAACGCAGTCGCTTCGCCAGACGTAATTCTGGTGGAGTTACTGTTCTTGTCAAGAACTTTTTTGTTGAATCAGGGTTAATAAAGCGTATCTATAGACACTTTGAAGAATGTGTAGTTTTGCAATTTAAAGGGTCTCTGTTTGATATTGGTAAAGATATTATAATGGTCTTTGCATATGTCTCGCCAGAACATTCCCCCATATATAGTTTCAATAGTAATAATGGCATTGATATTTTAAGTGACAAAATTTTAGAATTAACCAGTATGTACACTGATGCAGCGATATTTGTAGCCGGAGATTTGAACAGCCGAATAAAAGATCTATGTGATTTCATTCCAAATGATTGCGTTAACTACATTTTCAGCGGGAATATAGAGTTTCCATCTGACAGTTTTGATATGTCAAGATTGTCAAAAGATACAGTCCGTAATAACTTTGGTCTGTCTTTGATAGACTTATGCTGTACTTTTAATATACATGTCTTTAACGGCAGGTTATTTAACGACAAAAACGGCGAATACACATGTTTCGCAAATAATGGTGCGAGTGTCGTCGATTACATGTTGGCATCCTCGAGTATTTTCCCTTATGTTACTGACTTTAATGTTGACAATATTATGTTCTCAGTACATTGCCCACTGTATTGTATATTTAGTTTTTCCAGAAACATAACTGTTACAAATCTTACTCAGTCTGAAAATCGCCAGGATGGACGTATTCACTATTATGAAAAAATGATATGGAATGCTTCCACAATGCAGATCTTTGATTCAAATTTCCCACAATTGATTAGATCATTCTATGACAAATTGGATACAGTTTCAGCTATGGAAATGCTCGATTCATTTATAACTCTCATAAAGTCATCCTGCCCAACTACTGTTAGAGGTTCTTATAGGAGTAAGGGAGGTAACTCTTGTCAGCCGATTTGGTGGAGTGATGAGTGTGCAATTGCTAAGAATGAAAAATACAACCGTTTACGAATTTTTAGAATATCTAATCATTCTTCTGATCTAGTTGCTTTTCATGAAGCAAAAAGAATATTTAAAACAGTTTGCAAACGGGCAAAAATCAATAATCAGTATAAAAACCGTCGCATTCTTATAGACTCGGGTAAGAATCCACAAAAATTTTGGAAAACGATTAAGAGTTTTTTGACTAAGAAAAATATAAACACTTCCACAAATATCAGTAGTGATGAATGGATGGTTCACTTTCAATCCCTGTACTATAAAGATATTCCCGAATCTCGAGATGAAAGTATTACATTGCAACACATTCGCCACGACTTAGATAACGATTATTTAAATACTGACATTACAGAAGATGAAATAACAAGAGCTCTTTCCCAAGTTCATAGTAATCGCTCGCCTGGACCTGATGGTATAGGCATTGATGTATTAAAACACGTATCGTCTGCTATAATACCATATCTACACAAATTATTCAATGAAATATACACGTCGGGACTAGTACCTGAGGAATGGGGAAAAAGTATAATTGTTCCAATTTACAAAAAAGGATCCAAATCAGACCCAAATAATTATCGCGGTATATCACTTATAGACGCGCTTTGCAAAGTTTTCACTTTTATTCTAAATAATCGTTTGTCAGTCTGGTGAGAAGAAAACCAAGTTATAGATGAGTCCCAAGCTGGCTTTCGTAAACAATATTCAACTATTGACAACATTTTTACGTTAACGTCAGTTGTACAAAAATACCTCTCAAGACCAGGAGGAAGGTTTTACTGTATTTTCATCGATTTTTCGAAAGCGTTCGACTCACTTCAACATGAACTTTTGTGGAACACGCTACGTCGGAAGAGCATAAGCGGTAGATGTTTGAAAGTATTACAGTCTCTATACAAAAATCTTAAAGCGTGTATTAGAGTAGACGATGGCTTATCAAATTTCTTCAACTGTAACGTGGGTACCCGTCAGGGTTGTTTAACAAGTCCTCTGATTTTTTGCCTTTTTATCAATGACTTAGTTGACTACATGAAAGCTAAATTTCCCAATGGAGTATTCATAAATGATAATATATGTGATCTTTATGCATTAATGTATGCAGACGATATTTCTAGCATGAGCGACACTGCTATTCAGTTGCAAAGGCAAATAAACTGTATTTCCCAGTATTGTAATGAAGTCAATATGCAAATTAACTTAGACAAAACCAAAATTATTGTATTTCGTAATGGTGGCCATTTAAAAAAGCATGAAAAATGGTACTTTCAAGATAAGATTATTGAGGTCGTTTCACTTTATAAATATTTGGGCGTATACATGACACCAAAACTCTCGTGGGGAAAAACACATGAATTAGCTGCTAAACAAGCTCGTAAAGCTATATCCTGTATTTTTCAGTGCCAATATAATTTTGGACAATTTAAGCCACACGAAATATTCAAACTTTTCGATAGTATGATAAGACCTATATTGTGCTATGGATGTGAAATTTGGGGATATGAATTTAATAAAATTGTTGAATCCGTTCATTTATATTTTTGTAAGCGGTACTGTCATCTGCCACAACAGGCAGCGAACGTTTTTGTCTATGGGGAGTGTGGTCGATTACCTCTTTGTACGTTTTACATGGCACAATGTATCAAATACTGGGTTAAGCTACTTCATATGGATCTAAATCGCTACCCTCGTCAGTGTTATAATATGCTAAAAGGTTTAGATGAATTAGGTCGCAAGACTTGGGCAGGGTCGATTAAACAACTTTTATTCTCATTGGGTTTTGGTTTTGTTTGGATAGCCCAAGACGTCGGGGACAGCAATCAATTTATGAACATTATTAAGATCAGATTGAAAGACATTTATTCTCAAAAATGGCATGATTCACTTACAAATACGAGCAAAGCAGACACATATAAATGCTACAAGTCATTACTCACACCTGAAAAGTATCTTTCTATAAATCTCCAATATCTATATAAACAGGCGCTTGCAAAGTTTCGAACTTCAACACATGATTTGATGATAGAGAAAGGAAGACATACTGGATTGGATAGAAATTATAGATATTGTCATTACTGCCGTTGTAAAGGAATTTCTGTTATAGAGTCCGAATTTCATTTTTTATGTGAATGCAGTGCTTACAATGATGTCCGAGAAAATATATTTGGATCTATTCTACCTAATCATATAGATCAGAATTTTTTTCATCAGATAATGTCGACTGAGAACCCAGCTATTATTAGAAAACTGGCTAAATTTATACATACAGCGTTTGAAATAAGAAAAAATCACTGTAATTAATCTACTTGTTTAGACTTGCACACTCATCGCCCCAGCGCACCGTCTTAGTTATGAGTCAATTCAACTTTGGCGAAATTTTCTCTCTCTTTTTTTTTTTTTTTTTTGTCAAATATTATTGCTAATATCATATTCCCCTTCTTAGTCAGATCTTCAGTAGAAAGTGATTTGGAAGGGAAACAGACCTCTCATTTGCGAGGCTTGGTTTCCCTTTCTGGTCTACTTTCGTTTGCATTAAATTTACACGGATAAATGTATCTTTTGTTTTGATATAGTGATTAGGGTAGGACCACTCATATGTGTCTTAGCTCAGATGTGTGTATTATGGGCCAGAGGCCTTACAATTTTCAATAAATGTTATGTTATGTTATGTTATGTTATGTTATGTTATGAGATCTTTTCATGTATTAAATATTAATTTATGGGTTATGTTTTATATTTTACACCATTTCTTTTAAAGTCATCTGCAGTATTTTTCCCCAGGAAGCAAATGGTAGCCGGGAATCTTCCTTATATCAGTCATGCTTTGTGAACAGGTAGCTTAATACATGCATCTGCAAAAACTATCGATCCATGTCAGCCTAGGCAGTTCGCGCAGACTGATTCTGTTCTCTTTGGGTTTTCCAGTTTTCCTACATTAAGCCTAGGGTTCCCCCACCATTACGTGGCTGGACCATGGATGATGGGTTCAGATTTCGTGTACAGTGGTGCCTGTGTGTTCCCAATCATCAGCGAGGATCGGACCTGGTCTATAAATATCACATTCGACAGGCCAATAAACGAGTTCACGGTATTTAGAGCGTTTCATTTTCACAAGGCAGAACATGTCAGCCGATTAAAACTTCCTGTGCATTGGTCCTATTTTACACTACAAGACAAGTTTTAGTCCACTGGCTATCTCTCACTGGCTGAAATACATTGTCTCTACCAATAAGGTGGCTAGTCCCCGATTTGAGAATAAGAATTGAATCGTGACTGACTATAGAATTCGGTCCCTGGCATTGTTGTACATGCAAAGTAGTAAATTTATCTTGGAAATATAGAACTATCACTGCTTTGAATTATTAGAACGTTAATTGATTAATTGAACTCGCAATCAATTAATTAATTGAACAAACTTTTTCAAATAGGAAAACAGACGAATGATTGCAAGTTCAGGGTTGTGTATGCCAAAATATGTTACAAAAGGTAGAAAAATTATGATCCAAAAACAAATTGCCGCAACAGAAACGTTGTTTGAGCGTAGCTCTCAATGGTTAGTATTTTGTGAATACCCAGCTTTGGTGCCTTAGGGATGTTTGTCCATAGCCGCTTTGGACACATGTTGTGAAAATAGGACAAGTTAAACAGGAGCAGTTACACAGATCTTACTTTGATTTTGTAAAATGAATCAAACATTTATCCCATAACCTTCCTTGTTTTCAGTGTAATATACTAAATACTTTTCTTACCTTACACACGTTTGAGAAAAGCACTGAGTTTTACACTTCTTTCAGAGAAGTGAGTGTAGGCTTATCTAAGGAAATTCCCACGTGTGTATATATGGGTTTCCAAGTTCTGATCTATAACGAGCAAGATTTCGTTATGTGATAAAAAGAATCTGACATTCGTTTTCTTTTGAGCTTTATTATTATTATTATTATTTAACTTGACAGTGTTATCAGTCTCGCCACAAGCTTCTCAATAACATGTTTCTGGACTCATTTGAAAAAAGTTTTATCTCAAATGCCAACTTTTATCGGATCCCATATATCTTAAATACTAGTATTATGTTGGAATAAAACTGCTAGTGGACTAACAGAAAGGGGCTCAAAGTACTTAAACAGAGCAGAAACAAAGTAACGTTACTGTTCTAATTACAGTTTTTCAATGTACTCGAGCTGATGGAAGACGAAGAAGGATACTGGGTGTGCGTTAAAAATCAATTTAACCAATCGCCAGACCTAGAGTTCTCAGTATTGTTTCATGCCAGGTATGAGGAAAACCCCAGTGTGCCCGTGGGAGAATGTTTTGTACTGAAAAACAATGATACCCATTGTCTACAAGAAGGTTTGTATGCTACATCGGTTTGCATAATTTAACCGGGACATCTGCATGTTCCGTGAACGCTACTTAAGTACGACTGGCTCTTCCGAACTGACTGGTCTAACTATATAGAGGATATTTGTTTTTTTCGGTGAAAGATCGAAATTTATTTCATCGAGTGAATATCATCGGTAATATTTTCACGAGTGGCGCAGCCACGAATGAAAATATTACTGATGATGTTCACGAGATGAAATAAATTTCGTTCTTTCACCGAAAAAAACAAATATTCTATTTATTTCATGCTTCTAACGCCTTTTTTTGTCGAGACTTCCATAAAAAAAAAAATCGGTATTCTCACTGGTCGTACCCGTGTAATATCGAAAAATATTTTCACTGCTATTTCTCGATATCCTACCGGAAAGCATGAAATAATGTTACAATATAATATCTGACCCTGCTAAAACCACATAAGAAACCGACTACGTATGTGCCGAAGTATAATTAGTAAGTTCGATGATGCCATAATAAAGACTTTTTTTTTTTTAAATATAACTTTTTGTCTCTTGTTTAACACATTAGTGTACAATTAATCAACGACTGTCAACGCCGATGAAATTAGCAGCTTTTTGACAAAATGGAAAATTGCCTTGTAAAGAGCTTTTTTTGCTGCACACGATGTTAAGATAAAATTAAATATTATAATTTTATTTTGCTTTCGGTGAAACGATTGTTCTCTGTTATTTTGCAGTGTCAGTCTTGGTTGTATTTTGTGGTCACTTGTACAATAACAGGTTAATACCACTGTTTTCTGACTGCCTTTCTTTCTGTCCTTAGACACGCAGAAAATAAATTCACAAATAGCAAACTGCGCAGGCTGACATGGATCGATACTTTGTGCAGACGCATTAAACCTCCTTTTCACAGCGTGCTGCTCATTTATCAAACTCAATCTTGTGCCTGTGACCACGATTTTCTTGTTGCAGATCCCGAAAGTCCTTGGACTCCAAATGTCGCCACAGAAATTACAAGCGTGACACCAGAAACAGGAGCTTTCATAGAAGAAACGTCGATGTCAGCAACTGAAAATGTAACCTCAGAAACAGGGTCGTCACCGCTTGACAGAACACCAATACCGACGCTGTCTCCTAACAAACATACTACGACGACACGAAATCTTTCAAAATCAGTGTGTAAATGTGATTGTTCACAGAGTGAGAAGACCAAAAGCTTCGCCAAGTTGTTGCAGGAATTAACAATAAACAAGAAATCTTTGTCTAGTGGGCGTAGGCGAAAGATTAGTGCTGAAGACAACCGTACCAGCAGTAGAGTGATGGGAAGTTTTGGTATTCTTGTAATTGTCTCTGCTTTCTGTTTCATCGTTATGCTTGATATCAAAACTTTCTGGTTACAAATAAAACATAAAATGTTTCGTAGAACCAACACATAATGATTGTACTAAAGTTTATTTGTCTACGCGATCTGTCCTTGGTTGTGGAAGTACAACACAGTATTACCGATAAGATTAGCCGTGATACGTTACGCAATTTTGTGGACAACTGAATGCTTAAATAAAGGGTTTAAATTGCACATTATTTATGGCATTTTGAGGGAAGTTTTGCCGCCTTACGCTATGGTTAACCAAAAAATGGCACTTTCTTTCAATATTATCCTAGATGTAGGCTATTTTACTATTGTGCGTACGGCACGAGGAGCAAACCAAGCTGTTGGGTTCATCATCATTTACCATCATTTTGTTTGAGTTGTATTTTTCAATAAATCTTTTCGCTGCACAAAATTTAAGTTAGACTGTTTTGTTCTCGACGGCTGTAGATACTATTCCCTCGTACTTGACTTAATTTGGTCATCCGTTAGAATGTACTAGTTAGCTGATGGTGTAGATCAAAGATCAGAAAGCACGTTCTGTGAAGTCTGATCTTGATCTGTGCCGTCTGCAAAAGCTGTCTAACTCGTCATTGGCAGTAAAAGAGTCATTTTTGTAGTGTTACATTAAACTTTTTGAGAACACATGGCCCGGCGTATTTACAGTTGATGTAAAGCGATTCTTTTTGTATTACTGAATGACCAGAGTCCGTATTTAGCAACCACTCTCGAGAATATTCTTAGTCTTATGCTGAAGAACTTTCTACGTTTGAAAATTACACAACTTTGATTGGCTAATCTGGATTTGAAAGTTACACAACTTCTGATTGACTAAACCATTTGGCTTAGCCAATCGAAAGTTGTGTTAGGCTACTTTTAAATCTTGAAAATTCTTGAGAATTAGACTAAGAATATTCTTAAGAATCGTTGGTGAATACGGACCCTGGAAGCATTACATAATCTGTAAACATGTTTCACTTTGTATGGATTATTAGCTATCGAGAGCATGTAACTTTTACCCCCTGCTCTGACCTTGACCTTAAAACCAGGCGTCTGAAACCTCCGGTCTGCACGTCATCTGAACAAGGTGCATACACATGTGAAATACTTTTCTTAAACCGGACTTGAGGGTTTCAAGGGATATAGATCAGACACAAATTTGTGACACGGTGTGGTTGTTCATGTGCCAAAAACCGCATCTTTTGTTTATAAATATGTCCAGACAACTGGAAGTGAGAGAACGTCATTAATTACTTAAATGACGGCCATGTTAAAAAGGTGCCTCTGATTTGGAATCTGTAAAGAAAACTGAGTGAAATTATCACACACACACACACACACACACACACACCCCTCATCTGAAATTTAAAGCCATATTATCAATGTACAAAAATGTAACCAGTACTCTCCGGACACCCAGTAGCCTACTTGAAACTTGAAAGAACTAGTATACAAGAATGATCTAATCATTTTTCAACCGAGTAGATGATCCAAGGTTATGAACAGATTGGAGAAATTATTGTAAAAAATCTGTTAATAAAAGAGAAGAGAAATGCGTTCAAGTTTCTGATATACATGTACCTACATCGTCAAAGTAACCAGTTTAACCTCCATGATCACAATAAAAAAAGATACTAGATATTTCGCCACTTTCATCTGACAAATTTATTGTCCACATTCATGGCAAATATTACAGAAAGACCTGCCTACTTCTACGAAAAAGGTTTTTGAATGCAGTCTAATAAAGCAAACACGTTGTTAAGTGGACAGTGATTGTGTGAAACCAATTTTTAAGTGTCCTGTGGCCATTTGTTTAAGGTCGAAAACTGTCTAGCACAACAAACATAGATACGACTTTAGCTTTTAATCCATACATGATATTTAAGAATTTCACACATAATTGAACCATGCTCTGTGAAAAGGGGACTTAATGCATTTCCGTGATGAATTATACCTATCAAGCCATCACATGATTATGGGTCAATAAAGTCCGATTTTTCTTACAACCGACTGAATCCTAGGTAACATCGTCCTTTGACATGCAGACTCTTAGCAAAAAGTTTCGACCAGTGTCAGCCTGCGCGGACTGCGATACTTTTTGCAGATGCTTTAAGCCCCCTTTTCACAGAGCACGACCCAATTACATTAAAAACTATAATATGAAATGCAGGTAGTTACGAAACCTGTATGCTATGGAAGAGAAAAGCAATGGTTCTGAATATGTAAAGCAACAGGCCTATACCGGCAATATATGTTCTTAGGAAAAGTAACTGGATAATGGAAAAATGAGAAAAAAATTGGGAGACATTCGATAGCTCTAAAAAATCTTCTTTTTACATAATGATAATGAACATTACACGTACATTGTTTTCTCACAGGACACCACATCGTCAAGAAAAATACTTCATTTAAAAAATATTTAACAGTAAATAACTTTTTTTTTCACTTATCCGTTGAAACTTTTTGTCGGCGCCATCTGAAATGTGGCTCATATGATGGGGTTTGTCTTTGAAATTGTAGGAAACATTTTGAGAAAAAGGAGAAAATACTGGTAACCTATCTTTTCTCCTTTTTTCATAATGTGTTCAAAAACCGTCTTTCTCAGGGTTGCAGAAATATGAAGTAGTTTGGTACAAGGTTCTTTTGTAGAAAGTCTCTGCTTTCCTTCATGGAATTAGGGAGAGAAGGAACTATATGAGCCATGCTCTATGAATAGGAGGCTTAATGCATCTGCGAAAAGTATCGACTCAGGTCAGCCTGCGCAGCCCGCGCAGGCTGACCTGAGCCGAAACTTTTCGCTATTGGTCAATTTTCAGCATGTCCAAGGGCCAGTCGACCCAATGATTTGGTCGTTTGTTTAAAAAAAGTCTATTATGGGTTCATAATTATGTGATGGCTTGATTGGTATAATGCACCACGGAGATGCAATAAGCCCCCCTTTTGCGAGAGCATGGCTTATATAAATCTTACTCAGCTATGATGCATGTAAATCTGGGTTGTTTATTCTTGTACTTTATTTGATAACAACAACAACAACAACAACCACGACGACGAGAATAAGAGAACGGAAAGGCAGGCCAGTGATGGTTATAAGCCCCCTGCATGGACAAGAAACAACAACAACAACGACACCAACAGCAGCAGCAGCACAACAGGTAGCCTTGGTTCCAGCCCAACCTTTTTTTTTTTATTTTCCTTTTTTATAGATTCGGACGTTACTTTGTCAAAAATAATAATGGAAGCGTATAGTGTTTTGCCACAGATCTGGTGGTTAACACTTTTCAAACAAAAAACAAAAAAAAAAAAAAAAAAAAAGAATCCGTGTTTTAACGACCCTGAGGTCTGAGAGAGCTTTTCAAAACATTGTTGAAAAAGAAGATATTGCTCTTAACAATAAATTTCTTCTTTTCCTTCAACATTTTCTACCATATCCGAGAACTTTAAATAGTTTTTTTTTTTAATCACTTTCAGCCTATGGATGCTATTAATTTTGCAGATTCCAAATTTGTAGTTTGATAAGAGTTCAGATCAATATCAGGATAATACAATCAGTGTTAACGAAATGCAAATAACTGTTGTTAGTTCAATTATCTGATTGTGAAAAGTAAATACGACAAACACGAAATTGATTGGAATTAAGTTTGAATACTGATTTGGGTCGAAACATCAAGCTTTCTGCTAGTGAACAAAGCCAGTCTCTGTCGATTGACGGATGTTACGTAGGCCTAATGATTCCTCTCGAAGAATATTTTGTGACTACAAAGAAAATTCTAAGCATGCAATGAAGATGTTTTGAAATATATTGAAAGCATGTTTAGTATAATTGATAGCGATTTGAATGCTGGATGTAGAAATCATTTAATGGCATCATTTCCGGTAACAATCAACTTTTTTATGATGTCGACATTGCTATTAACCCAGTTCCGAGTTTTTAAGACCCTGAGGAAGAAACCCTTCTGGTAACCAGTATTTTCTCATTTTTCCACAATATTTTCTATCCTTCCCACAAACAAGTTTTGATATTTGAATCACAATTATTTTGTCGTCTGAAAATGTTTTGAACTTGGACCAGTCTAAAATTTTGTCGTTTTGGGAAAGAGTTAATGACATCTTTTACGGTAACATTAATTTTTTTCTTATTTCGTCGATGTTGCTATCAATAAAATTGGTGTAAGGGAAGAGTATAGATCTATGCGACTTCTTCCTTTGGGGTTATTTGAAGTCAAATGTCTTCAATCTCAGGCGATACATCACAAACATGAAACATTAAACATGAATCAAAAAGCCTGATCTTGAATGTTTGCTAAAGTGATTGACAATTTCATTATGTGTGTTCGGCATGGAAAGAGCATAAAAGGCAGTCACATTGAAAACGTCATCAATTACTAAAATGGCGCCAATGACAAAACAGTACTTCTGATTTGAAATCTGTTTGTAAGTGCATAATTATTGTATACCTAATGAAAACCGAATGAAATTATCACACAAAAAAAATTCATATTTTATTCAAATCTATATGAGCCATGCTCTGGCAAAAGGGGGCTTAATGCATCTCCGTGATGCATTATACGTACTAAGCCATCACATAAGTATGGATCCATAATGGCCACTTTTTCTAACAACCGACTTAATCATGAGGTAGAATGGTCGTACAGAAAATTAACCAATAGCGAAATATTTCGACCCAGGTCAGCCTGCGCGGACCGCGCAGGCTAACCTGGATCGATACTTTTCGCAGATGCATTAAGCCCCCTTTTCACAGATCATGGCTCATATATAATACTTTTATTCCCTCATCTAAAATTTAAAGCTATATTATGAATGTACAAAAGTGTTACCTTACTTTCCGGACACCCTGTATTTGCAGATACAATCGTGTAAAGACGATAAAATCAAGCAAGAGATTCTCGCTGTTCGTTCGAGCAAACAGCTTTGGCACTGCTTTCTGTGAAGAAGTAGCATTTCATCTTTAGTCGACAAAATGAAAAAGAATCAAATACTTGAATTTATCGTCAAGGCATAACCTTATGATGCTGAAAGGCACTCTTTACCACACGACAAAATTTTAGACTCGTCAAAATTGAAAGCATTAGAACGACAGATTAAATGCGGCCCAAATGGCGAAAGGTGTCCTTGATAGGGCAGAAAACGTTGTTGGAAACGGAGAAAATGCTGGTGACCAGCATTTCTTCCTGTTCCACAACGTTTTCAAAAGCCTTCTTCCTCGGGGTCGTTATAAGTCGGGATTGTGTTGTAAAAGGTTAAATAAAAGCTTTGACACGTGAAAGGGTATGGTGGGGGAACATTCCAAGGTCCGTGGCAATACTTACTGACCATTCTTAGAAACACAGTTATGATTCTGCATTCCTACAATTCTAGATTTCATTTTGATTCTGGATTAAAAAAAAAACATCTGACTGACTGAGATAGAAGGTCTTCACGGACATGAGTACTATCTTCGGAAGTCATGAGTGGTCTCGCCGCGATGCTGGTTAACCAGGCTTTTTTTTTTTTTTTTTTTTCCTAAGGAAAAAAAAAAAAAAAAAAAAGTCAAAGGACTCAAAGTTCTGGAAAGCGGATTTGTGGAGTAGCATAAAGCTGTAATATGTTGTAATAAAAAAAAATCACATGCAAGACATGGGCAATCATTTTAAAACGGAGTTAGCAAGGGCAGGGAAAGTCAAAATTGTTCTGCCGAGCGGGTCGCGCGGTAACTGTTATTCTGTTATTATTTAAGGAGTGGTAATTTGATTCGTCAATTTTACGCAGCTTTTTGCTGCTATTAGATTTCGGAATTAATATGTATACACGTGTAGGACAGTAGAGACGGTATTGACAAAAGCGAGGTTGGGGTGTATTAGCTAAAACTGAAAGTAGAATGGGTGCATGGCAGTATATTTGGTTCAGGTCAAACGGATATCATAGTACAGTGTGAGCGCGCATGCGTCGTTACGCATGATGTATTTGGTTCCAGTCAGAACGATCACAGTAAGCGGATTTGCTATACAAATCCGCTAAAAAATGGCGCGTATTTACCAGCCGTTCTGGATATTGTCCAATTTCTAAATTCCAAGCTTCGTCCGATTGACAGAGGCAGTGCGTCTCGGCCATCAAGTGCCTGATCCTGGAAATAGATTTGATTTGAGCCATGCTCTGTGAAAAGGGAGCTTAATGCATCTGCAAAAAGTATCGACCCAGGTCAGCCTGCGCAGTCGGCGCAGGCTGACCTGGGCCGAAACTTTTTGCCATCGGTCAATTTTATTTATATCCAAGGACCAGCTGACCTCATGATTTAGTCGGTTGTTGGACAAAATGGACTTATGGATCGATGACCATGTAATGACTTGCTTGGTATTATGCATCACGGACATGCATTTACCCGCCCTTTGCCAGAGTATGGCTCATTTTAAAAAGAGCGTTTGATGAAAACGACCCCTGTTCACATGTTCATTTTCGTTGAGTAACAGATTGTGTGGCCTTCCCCTTATCAGTGGTGTTCCCCACCTCATCAAAACACTGCATTGGGTAAAGCAAAATATCTATACATACGAAGGATTCTGTCCATTTTTCGTGGAAGAGGGTTTAAATGCCTGGACTGCAAACCTCACATTTGACAAGAGCATTCATAAATTTGAAGTAAGTGTTGTATCTTTGACACCTTCTATTTCTTACTAGTTGATGTCACTGACAGCTCAAACAGAACTGTAAATTATTTTGTCAAGACATTTACTCCATATGCCAGGGAAGCTCCATAGGTCTAATCACTAAACGCCTAAATTTTCACTGGTCGATCATCTAACACCGTTACTAAAATAGCAAACGATGTAGAGGCGATGTTCAAATGTGCTTTGCTAGTAAGTATTCAATGATCAACCAATGAAAATTTCCGTGTTAAACGATATAGAGGTGATGCGCTAGGGTGCTATTATTGTAAGTGTTCCATGATCGACCATAAAAATTCTCAGTGTTCCATGAAAGACCAATGAAGCTCCGAAGGTCCGTGATTTTACTATTGTCAAGTTTCCTGCGGCTACATATAGTACGATTCTGGCTCGATCTCTGACCTGCAGTTTTATACATATCTTGATAGCCATAAACACAGGAAACACTGCTTGCAACTATGTTCATAGAGTAAAAGGACAAAAAAGTGTTAATCTTGCAAAGGCAATGAAAAGTACTACAGACATAGAAAGATTTGCAATATTCGGGGCCACTTCTATTTTAATATTGACTTTCACACATGATAGTGTACTTATAGTTTAGAAGCAAATGAAAAACGTTTACAGTATTTGGAGAAGGAGCCAAAGAACCACGCCTCTGCAAAATGATCGGGTGGGCTTGGAGGTGGGGGTCCTGAACCTTGCTGCTCCCGGCTCTTCCTCTTATGAACAGTTTCACTACAAACAAGAAATGTAATTTAAAAAAAAGATGGCGTGAATTTGCCCGCAAATACCGGTAGGCAGGGACCCCTAAATAAACATGTTTACATTTTTGACCAATCACAAATTTCTATTTATTCATTTTTTATTAGCAGCAAAAGGTAGGTCAAAAGCCAGCAAATTCAGCTACGCTGGGAAAAAAAATTATTCGGAAAGCGCATGCAATGGGAATTTAAAACTACTTCTGGGGACATCAACGATTTTTTGAAATATATCCCCTTTTCACTTATTCAAATGATTTGATAAGTTTTCTACTGGATGATGAATTCTTCATTTACAGTATAACTAAAAATGTTACGTGGACAGTATGCATTGTAATATCACAACCTTAGTTTTTGACATCTACGTTACTTTAGCCCCCCCCCCCCCCCCCCCCCGCCCCGCAAAAAAAAAAAAAAAAAAAAGTCTTACCATAAGATCTATCCATAAAATGCTTCAATATGATTCAGTTACATGTAATATAGATCTACAGCATATTATGAGATATTATTCCTTTATCTCAATGCAAAGTCCAAATGAATATATTTTGTTCTGGAGACAATACGGTAGATCTATAACATTAGCTGGACATGAAGTGATAATTTGGCAGTTACATGTACCTATAAATTTCCACCTAACCCTTTCAACTCCATAGGCAAAATTAAGGGGTTTTCGCGCACGGCATAGATCAAAATCATACGGCACGTTCTGTGCAGTCTGATCTTTGATCTATACCGTCCGCTCGTTAAATCAAGCTTTTAAGATTACAAAAAATCGAGTTTCAGTAGACTGTATTTTCAGCCTTCGACAGAGGTCGAGTTTATATATTTTGCACTGAAATAGTTAATAAATCCTTAACCCGAATTATTTATTAACCATCCCTACTTAATACTTCGTCATACTCATATTTAAGTTCTCCAACGCTTAACTCTTTACCAAACAAGCCCTGGTTTTCACGTGTCTGCAGTACAAGTCTTTTGAAAACACTGTGGGAAAAGGAGAAATTGCTCGTAACGAGCAATTTCTCCTTTTCCCACAGTGTTTTCTCCCCTTTTTGATAATTTTCTGCCATTTTCATCAAATTTAAAATTGTCGTCTGCAAACTCTTTCAATTTGGACCAGTCCAAAATTTGTCGTTTGGGAAAGGGTTAATGTAATTGAGCCATGCTTTTGCAAAAGGGGCTTTAATGCATCTCCGCGATGCATTATACATGTAACAGATAAGTTATCACATAATTATGGATCCATTTTGTCTAACAACCGACTTAATCCTGAGGTAGAATGGTTCTTTGACACGCACAACAGCAAAAAGTTCCGACACAGGTCAGCAGTCCGCGCAGGCTGACCTGTGTCGATACTTTTTGCAAAGACATTAAAATCCCTTTTTACAGAGCATGGCTAAATTGTACTTGTAGTTCTACGAAGCAATAAAGATAAGCTTTCATAAAGATGGCCAGTGGATCTGCGTGACAAATAGGTATTTACCCAGTACAAGTCAACAGCGTTTGGAATTCAAAGCTTACTACCTAATTAGCGGTGAACCAGTCGGGGATTGCTACATTCTAAAATACAACAGCACATTTTGTTTGGAGTATGGTACGTTTGTATATTTGTTGTCTGTTTTCTGGTTGGTTGGTGGTTGGTTGGTTGGTGTCTAATGCCTTGCACAACTGTTTGTTCATTCGTTGACTGTGGCTAGAGTGCTTCTCCGAGCATTTCTCCGCACTGTATTCATCAACCAATCTAATTTTTGATCCAGAAATGAAATTCAATACTAATTTTCGATTTCTCTTAATTTCGGCTGAATCGGGATTTGAACTCACATTCCCTGGGTTATAGGCGCTGAGCATCACTGACGAAGCTACCGGGGCCCGTGATACTTATCTCAGAATACATGTATCGTAGTCTGCATGTTAACAAAATAATTTTGTTGCGCAATGCACTGCACACCTATATCCATGATAATGGAAGATTTACACTTTAAAGTAACAACAGCCGCCAAGAAAACAAAGCGAGTGTTAAAATACATTTAAAAGTATGGAAATTAGTGTGAAGATTACAATCTGTTATTGTACAGTCGGTCCAAGTGTTAGTCGCGACAGAGAAATTAGTTTCGAAACTAGGTTAATAGTTGCCAATTCACTCTATATTTTGTTTACTTTTTGTCAGATTTCAAAATTCATTTTTCTGCCAGCGACAAACACTTGGACATACAATAATAGATCATCATCTTCACGATATTTTCCATACATTTAAATGGTATATTTTTAAATAAAGTGTATTTTAACACCTGCATTGTTCTTTGGCCACTATTTGGCCTTTAATGTACTGATTCCTTTGTCTTTTCTTTTTCTTGTAGAAAAATTTTCTCAGTAACTTACTTGTTTCTCTTCTATGTGAATAACTTGCTCAAATTGCATTCAACAATATCACACAGGCATCATTCCTACAAAGCATTCTTCATTATATACGCTACACTAACACTAAGTAGTGGTGATGGTCAGGCTGTAAGTTATCATTGCCCACATTGTAGGTATCTTCAATTTCAATCTACATCACCCCATTACCAATCGTCCCCTTTTGGCTCGGCTGTTTTCTAGGAAAACGTCGAGTTATTATCGTAGACCTGTCGTCCCCGTCGTCGTCTGTGTCGTCATGCAAAAACTTTGACATTTTATAACATCTCTGTTATTACTGAAGATATTTACTTCAAACTCGGTCAAGTCGTTTACTATTAAAAGGGAAATCCATACAACAGGAGCAGATAAATATCAAAGTATTTTGACACAGTTATGTCCCTTTTTGGACTTTTCACTGAAAATCAAGCAACTGCAGCCGAGCGTTGGCACCCGCATGCGGTGCTCTTGTTTTCATTTCTTTTGGCATCAATGACATTTTCTTAACTTTATCGTTTTATGATGCTCAATACAAGCTGTAGCACGCACCCCGGAAGTTGGAGAACACTATTTAAATTAAGCTTTCACTCTAACCTATTTCTTCAGAATTATTTTTGTTAATTGATTGTATTTTTTTTTTTTCTGTATATTGCATTACTTTTGAATAAAATGTGTAAAAATCAAATAAGCCATGCTCTTTGAAAAGGGGACTCAATGAGTCTGCAAAAAGTATCGACCCATGTCAGCCTGTGTAGTGCGCGCAGGCTGACATGAGTCGAAACTTTTTTATTATTTTCCGCATGCCCAAGGAACCATTCTACCTCATGATTTATTCAGTTGTTGAACTAAATGGATTTTATAGATCCATAATTAGGTGATGACTAGCTTGGTATAATGCATCAAACCCCCTTTTACCAGACCATGGCTCATTAATAAGGAATTTCTAGGATTATAGCCTTCTGAATATTTCTATGGTAATTATTTCAGGTCCCGTGCTTTTCTTTACTGCGAACTTCTGCTGATAATCTTTCTGGAATCATCTCAATTACAGATCCTGATATACTGACAACAACATCAAGCAGTTCAGCTTCAACAGCACCTCCTACAGCCAATCCGACACAACTAACAATCCCAACATCTGCTGGACCACCATCTCTATCTACAACATCAACTTCACTAACGACAACAACCTCGATACCACCAACTACAATCACAACATCCACCACACCACAAAGTACAACCACAATATCCACTACACCACAGATTACAACCACAACATCTAATACAGCACAAACTACAACAACACCCACTATACCACAAATTACAACAACATCTAATAAACCACAAACTACAACAACATCCACTATACCACAAAGTACAACCACAACATCCACTACACCTCAAACCACAACATCCACTACAACTCAAACTGCAACCACAACACCACAAACTACAGCCACAATATCAACTACACCACAATCCACAACCACAATATCCACTTCATCACAAACTACTACAACAACATCCACTGCACCACCACTTCCAACCACAACATCCATAACACAACAAACTACATTCACACCATCCATTACACTACCAACTATAACTACCACATCTACCACATCACAAGCTCCAACCACGAAACTGCTATCGTTAACGACAACAATCCTTATGCAACAAACTACAACCATGACATCCACGTCAGTTGTGTCGTCGACTGTGACCGACAAGTCTTTGTGTACATGTAACTGTACAGATACTCCAGGTGCTATTACTGAGAGTTCCTTTGAAGAGGTTTTATGCGGAATAAGAGTGGACAAGGAAAAACTTTCGAGTAGACGGAGGATGAAAACCAGTGCTGATGATAATCGGACAAGCAGTAAAGCTATAGGCATACTAGGGATCTGTGTTTTTGTTTCTGTATTCGGTACAGTTCTGGTCCTTGACTTGGGTACCTTACTGGTGCAAGTTTGAGACACGCTTCTACACAACAGTGTCAAAAGAAGTATGGAACATCTTTTTCATGTTTGTAACTCATATAAAATTTTAGTTTTATTTCAGAACTTGATCATTTCTAGAAAAATTGAAATGAGGTTCCAAAAACAATTATACATTTGTTTCATTCTTATTTTTTACCACATTTCATACCCTCTTTCCAATCCTTTGACAGTTCGATAAACACAACTGGAATAGGTATGATTAACCTATGGATTTGATGCGCTTTTGACACAATTTTTCAACTTAAAATATTTCCCATGCTCAGTATTTAAACATTAGGCTGCTAAGCACGACTCAATGACCTTTTGCGAACAATGTAGATCAAGATCAGACTGCACAACATGTGCAGTGAAATCTTGGATCTACAAAGTCTGATAAGGAGATAGTTTTCTCACAAATAAGTAAGTTTGAAATAGTAAAATTGGGGTTTTCACTATCGCAGAGCTCTAGATAAGAGGGAGTGATGGAATTCTAAATCTATTATTTCTCTTCCAAACCCTATGTTGTGGGTACTCATTAGAATCGTCTCGATGAGACGATTCTAATCAGTATCCATAAGATAGGGTTTAGTGGAGAACAACTAATATTTTCAATTTTGAAATCAAAATCACTACCTCTATCTGGAACTCTGCTATCGGCTTGAAAGTTTCATTTTACTGATATAGCAACTAAATAGTTAAGGCGTTTGATTGGTTTTGGACTCGATCCATGTTGACATCGCTTGTGGCGTGGAGGTACCTGCGAGCAGAGCACTGCAACACCTTAGCCTCCTATTTCTGCATACTTATAAATGCATCTTTTTTGAGCTGTTGCCGTGGTTTCCATGAAATACTATTGAAAGCGGTGTAAACACCTAAAAACCAACCCTCTGAGCCTGAAATAAATGAAATGCACTTTATCGTTCATTAATAAAAAGAGCTAATTCTTGCAATTTAAATGCTGTTTGGCTAGATATTGTTCACAGGGTAACGTGTTAACAGGACCAGGTCTTTGGAAACACCTTCGTCGAAAAGGATAATAGGAACAAATTATTGTATAAACAAAACATTGAATCGGGCGTTGTGTAGAGGGATTTTAATGCATCTGCAAAAAGTATCGACCCATGTCAGCCTCCGGAAATTTGCTGCATGTCAAAGGACAAGTTAACCTTATGATTCAGCCGATTGTTGGATTTTAAGAATCCAGAATTATGTGATGACTTGCATGTTGTAATGCATCACGGAGATATACTGAACACCCTTTTCCCAGGGCATGGCTAAAACACTATATATAAAAAGAAGTGGGAAATAGATTTGAACCATGCTCTGTGAAAATGGGGCTTAATGCATCTGCCAAAAGTATCGATTCAGGTCAGCCTGCACAGTCTGCGAAGGACCAGTCTACCTTATGAATCAGTCGGTTGTTAAAAAAAAAAAAAAAAAGGATGGCTATTACGGATCCATAATTATGTCATGACTTGCTTGGTACAAAGCATCATGGAGATGCATCAAGCCCCCTTTTCAAAGAATGAATGAATGAATGTGGTTTTATGGCGCATCGACAGCTTCGGTCATTCAGCGCGCATAGCTGTGTTAAAGGAATGATTAAAGCAGAATTTTTCAGCTAAACAAGATTTGAGACATGTTGACGGTAAAAGAGTTGAATTAAGACGGATTATGTGTGATCTTAATATGCATGAAAGATATAATTGAGCTACAGGGCAATCCCTATCAACTCAAAAATTTTTGAATGATGAAGTTGAAATTGTGATAAAAAGATTTGAACAGTCTTAAATTGATAATAAAAAAGTCTTTAAATGATGAAAGGTTATGTGTAACTTTTAATGTGCATAAAATATATTACTGAGTGGCTGGGCATCCCTGCCTACTCAAAGTTTTAAATGAAAAAGTTAAGACGGTGAATAGTAGCTTAAAGGAAATGAGAGCTTAAAATTGAGAAAGTGTGGAGCCTCCAGTGGGATCAAAATACTCCCATTAAAGAGGTCCTGTCTCCAATGAGACAAGATGCCCTCAAGAGAGCTAATCCTCCCATTAAGGAGATGCAAACTGGAGATAAAAAGGGTTAAGCGGTAGAAATATGGGTTTACACAACAGGTTAAAAAGGTTGTTAAGAAAATATCACAGCTTGTTGTATAGACCAATCTCTTTGATGAAGGTGATAATTGAATCAATTTTGACTGTTTCAAAGAGATTGTGCATACTGTCGACATTGTAGTATTTCTCACGAACTGGCTGTAAGTCAATGCAATCCAATAAAACATGTTTTATTGTAAGGTGTCCATTGCATTGAATACATTCTGGTTTATCTTCTCTGGTTAAAAGCCAGGAGTGTGTCAACCGAGAATGTCCAATTCGAAGCCTTGTGATTATCACCTCTACTCGACGAACGGACCTGTAAGAGGGGTACCATTCACCATGGATTGGTTTAACAGAATGAAGTTTGTTGAAATGATCTGTATCCCACTGGGATTGCCAAAGAGATTGGATGAAAGGTAAAATGGATGCTTTAAAATCTGTGTAAGGTATTTTAAAATGAGATATGGGTAGAGACAATGCCGACTTGGCAAGTTCATCGGGCTTTTCATTACCTCGAATACCCATTTGACTAGGAAGCCATCAAAATACGAACTTGTTTGTATCAAAGAGAGAGGAAATTCTCTCAAGAATAGCACAAATAGATGGATTTTCAATTTTCTGGTTATAGAGAGCCTGGCGTGTTGAGAGAGAGAGTCTGAGAACAGAAGAAAGCGATTAGACCTACTTTCCTCTGCAAGACTCAAAGCAAGGTCGATTGCTTTCACTTCAGCAGAAAAAATAAAGAGTTGTCATTTTTTTCTTTTTCTGTCAAATACAGCTGCTGCTGATACAGCGTGTCCAACCTTAGATCTATCTGTATAAATGGGTTTATAGGAGTTGTACTGTTCTTTGATTTCCTGGTACTGAGTTTGGAAAACAACTCTATCTGTGGTTGATTTCTTGTGAGCTAGAAGATCGAAGCGAAATTCAGCGGCCTTTATCAACCATGGAGGGGTATCAGGAATTTTGTTTTCACAAATGGCATCTATGTCAACATGGAGATTGTCCAGATGTGGTTCCATGCGGATACCAAATGGAGTTATTGCATTTGGCTTCCTAGCAAACAGATTTTTGCAGCCAGGGTTAAAAACAATTTTGTGTGTAGGATTGGATGGGTTTGCTTCCAGTTTTAACAGATATTGAAGGGATAGCTTGAGCCTTCTGTGAGAGAGAGAGAAGGCTCATTGGCCTCTACATACAGGGTGTTAATAGGAGAGGTTCGAAAAGCCCAAAGGAGAGAGTAAGGGAGAGAATGCAAACGCAAAAATAACAATGTTGCATATTCATGATGTCTATATATTCTCATAATAATCGAAATGCAAAAAAAAAACTTTCTCAGCCTCCTACTTTCGCACATCCCCCTTTTTGCATCCTCCAACACACCCGGGGAACTGACCGACCGACTGACTGACTCGACTGACTGACTCGACCGACCGACTGACCGACCGACTGACTGACTCGACCGACTGACTGACTCGACTGACTGACTGACTCGACCGACCGACTGACTGGACTGACCGACCGACTGACCGACCGTTTGACTGACTGACTCGACTGACTGACTGACAGACTGACTGACTGACTCGACTGACTGACTGACTCGACTGACTGACTGACCGACCGACTGACCGACCGACTGCCTCGGTTGACTGACTGACTGACTGCCTCGGTTGACTGACTGACTGACTGCCTCGGTTGACTGACTGACTGACTGCCTCGATGGACTGGACTGCCTCGGTTGACTGACTGACTGACTGACTGCCTCGGTTGACTGACTGACTGACTGCCTCGGTTGACTGACTGACTGACTGCCTCAATTAACTCAATGGTCTCTTAATCTAACTGTCTAAGCTTCCTGGGTTTGTCAATTTGTCAGTTTCTCAAGACACTCCTAAGCCAAGGGAGGGGGCAACGTGAGGCGTGTCGTTTGGAACCAGTAAACAAAGCAAAAGGAAACAAAAACAAACAAAGAAGCTTAAACAAAGGAGAGTATATTTAAAAAATGTGTATGTCTTATTATGAGAATATATAGACATCATGAATATGCAACATTGTTATTTTTGCGTTTGCATTCTCTCCCTTACTCTCTAACTCGCCTAGTGCATCTGCACAGCATCAGCAATTTTTTTAAAAATGTGCATATATTTCCATATATCCACATTAACAATTTTCTGAAAAAACAAAAAAACTAACAGAGAAAAAACGTATTTCTTTCGCAATTTTTAAAATGATTTAAGTAATTTTTCCAGATATTAAAAAAAGAAAGAATTAAAGTATGAATAGTACAGAAAAACAAAAAATGAATATAGAATTAGAAAAATATGGGGTTGAAGAGGAAGAAATAAAATATAGAGTTTATAAATTAAAAGATATTGGTTTAACAAGTGATAGTAATATTTCTTATCATATAGCTACAGAAAATATTTATGAGTCAAATGCAATTAATGATATTTCAGGTATTACATATACAAAAAATTCAAAAGGAAAAATGAAGCTTACACGTTTACGAAATACAAGGGATTTTTTTGATGATATATATTTTTGTACTTACATTTATGGAGATGAAATTAAAAGAAAGAATGACGGAAAAATTAACCTTTTAGGTAAATCAGATATTAAAAATTCAAATGTGGTACCACCAACATTAAAATATATTAATGAAGTAAAAATTAGTATTGAATATATTTTAAACGTTTCTGTAAGCGGTAATTTAAAAATAGTGGCTACTCCTGAATTTTCAATATCATCTAAAAGTTCCGTAATTCCTATTTTAACAAACATGAACAGTAAAAGCGGAGGAGAAATTTTAACAAATTCTAAAAAATTTAAAAATACTGAAAAAAATCCGGTGGGAGTTGTTGCTATTAAAGTAAGTGTTTCTAATATTCCTTTTCCATTGTTATCACAAAATTTAAAACTTATTAATGAATCATTAAAACAAAAAGGTTTTATTAATTATCAGTGTGATATTACTCGTGATTTTGCTGGGACCATGGAAAGAGATGAACTTTATAATTTTTTACTTTTTAATTGTGATTTTGATGAAATAAAAAATGAACCAAAATTAATTTTTGATGAAAATGATGATGAAGAAACTCGAGAATATAAAAAAAGAGAATATGAAAAAGAATATGAAAAATTTTATAGTAAGAGGGTTTTACTTGATAGGTTTGAAGTTGAAAAAACAGCAGGTTATAATATAGTAAAATATAGACAAAGAAAAGGAGAAACATTTATAAGAGTTAAATATTATAATAAAATTGTTTCTAATTTTGAAGCAGGAAATACACAGGATAAATATGGTTCTCATCTTGCTCAATATGCTTATAACAACAAAGACCAATATCTTAAAGACCTTTTTAATCATCCTCAAGTTAATGAATGTGGTATAACACGCCTTGAACTTTCAGTTTGTTCGTTGAATTTAGATATAGATTATGTTGAATTATTAAGAGAAGAATACAATATTATTAAAGATGCTGAAATTTTTCATATTCAACCAAAAACCAACCAATATTTAAATTTAATGTCTAATATTACTAAATCTTGTTTAATTGCTAATAGAACAAAAAAAGAATTACTTATAATTTTCTTCGGAATGAGTACAACGCGTAGATTTTGCGGGGTTAACTATCCACAGTTAAAACAAAAAGAAAACGAAACAGATGAAGACTTTATAAAACGTTGGGAACATGCAAAAAATGAGGTTATGAGTGATTTCGGTTTTAACAATTTACAAATTAATTTAATAGAATATGAAATTAAACTTATAAATGGTGAAAAATATTTATTTTTTCACCCTGAAAAATGCTTTATGAGAACAGGAGAAACATTTTTAACGCCTACAAATCAACCAACTTTAAATTATGCACAATTTG
Source organism: Tridacna gigas (assembly GCA_945859785.2). Lineage (NCBI taxonomy): Eukaryota > Metazoa > Mollusca > Bivalvia > Cardiida > Cardiidae > Tridacna > Tridacna gigas. The sequence continues at coordinate 72,948,125 of OX244029.2, forward strand.
AAGATTTAAATGAAATGGGTGATTTTTGTCCAGATACTGAACATATACAGTTTAGGTTTAGAATTAAAAACGGTAGTGGTGAAGCAGGAAAAAGAACAATTTTACACAAACCTTTTAAAATAGATGCAACTTTTAATATTGTTTTACTTTCTACAAGAAAAAGAAAACAAAAATTAGAAGAAGAAGAATATGAGCTTAGGCGATTGGAATGGTGGAAAAAACAGGGACAAGAACATTTAAAAATAAAAATGCAAGAAGAAAAACGAGAAAAAAAAATTAAGGAAGAAATGGAAAAAAATAAAATATTTTTGGAAAAATATGAAAAGGTAAAAAAACGAAGGGATACATTAGAAGAAGATTTAAAAAAATATTCAAACAATGATTTAGTAAATGAAGAGTTATTAAAATCACAATTTTTAAAACTGTATGCTTTTAAAGTATGTGAATACAATGAGAAAATTAAAGAACAACCAGTAAGAATACTTTTTAAATATGGAAATGCAGAAGAAAAAGAAACATGTTTTCCAACTAAAGAATTAAAATATGCTTTGTTAGACAAAAAACAATTATTACCATTTTTTAAAGAATATGATGGTGTAAACACAAAAGACAAAAAGAAAGGAGTTAAAATTTACTATATGGAAAATGAAGAAATTAAACTTTGTTTTAGAAAAAGAAAAGAATATATTAGAGGAAGTCCTTACGAAATGGTATTAAAAAAAGAATGGTTGGAATCTCTTAAAACAAAAATAGAAAATATTAATGTGAAAATTGAGGACATATATGAAAGATTTGAAGAATTAAAAAAAGAATTGAATGAAATTAATCAACCTTTAGAAAAATTAGAAAAACCCACCCCTTCAACCATACCAGATATAACAAAAATAGAACCGGGTGAATATGAAGCTTTTACATATTCAGAGTATTATTATGGGTCCAAACTTATAAAAATGTTGTTTGTTAAAACAAAAGATGAGGAAAGATATCCATTAAAGGGGTACTTTTTACAAGATGAATTAAATAAAATAGAGGATTTAACAAAGGTTAAAGCTCCCATAAAAGTTTTAATGAGTGATATTAAAAGACATGAAAAAAGTAAAAAAAAAAGATAGACTTGCTACGCTATATTATGATTTTTTGTAATCTACATATGTTAAAAATTAACATATATAGATTTTTTATTATTTGATTTGTTTAAAATACTGGGTTCATCTTCTTCCCATCAGATTGAAGAGAAAATATTTTATCAGACAAAACAACAGCGTAGGCCTTTGTTTCTGGTGGTACATTTTCCCCGAACTTGGCCCTTACTTGAATATCAACAACGGAGGCCCTTAATCTTGTTTTTTGTTTAGACAAATCAAAAACAAACAAAGGGTATAAATTTTTAAAGTCTATTGAATTTATAGAAAAGTTTGAATTTTCCAATGGTATACGTTTTGTCATATATCTAAAGTTTGAAGTTTCAAAAAAGGCCCTTGCATAATCATTTTCATTAAAATTTATGTGGTAGTCTATTTCTGGATATCTTTCAGTATTTAAATACACATGTACATTAGTTAAATGTAGATGGTTAAAAATAGCTGCGTTTGCTGTTTGTTCGTCTTTGTTTCCTGTTTGAAATCCAAGAACTAAAAAACGTGGTCTTTCTGATGCTGATTTTATTGCTAGTCTCCATACGAATTCCGTAGTTTGTGGCAATATGATGCTTTCACACTGTCTACTTTTAAACCCAACCTTAATATTTGTTTTACTATCTATTTGTTTGTATAGTGAAAATCTTGCTTCGTCTTCAGGTAAAACATGAGGGACAAACCAAGAAAGTTTTACAAGTCTTAACATTGCTCTACCGTAATCTTTAGGCGCTCCTGCTACTCGTCGATTACCATCAGCAATATGGATAGCTTCACCGTCTCCTTTTCTTATTAAACTGATTTCTTGTTTTACACCGTATAAAATTCTTTTGTAATCTTCGAAAAAACCAAAAATATGAGAAACAGGAATTAAAAAGGAAAAATTACCGGGTGTTGTACCTCCCATAATTAATTTTTGTCTTGTATCAAATCCTACATTAAGGGCATCGGTTCCACCTGTTTCATAGTCCTTAAACCAACACTGGTTTAATCTGCTTGATTTATTAAAATCATCCGGATATTTTAACATTCCCAGCATTGTGGTAGCTTGTCCTGGGTATAGTATATTTTCGACTTCTTGCCCTGATAGTGAAAATTTTATTTGACTGAAAAGATTCATAATACCGTTATTAGCTAAAGCAACCCTGTCAGTTCTTTGATATTTATTACTCCCTCCTGTTACTTCTTCCGTTGATTGTATATATCCCTGAACGTAAAGATAACTTTTAGCTGTATGAGTAAAAACATCCTGTGATTCAATTGTTAACCTGATTTCTCCCGGTGTGTTTAGTTGTGTTGCTCCTTTGTCTGGTGGATATTCATGATATTGATAACTTTGAATACTTTCATCAGTTACTATTTCTTTACTCCAATTCAATATATTACTATTTGCCATTTAATATTTTTACATTAATGTTTTAATACTTTAAATAACTTTAATACCGAGACCCTCATTTAATCCCTTTCTTCTTGGTATCACTCCAAAACTTGGAGAATCGAGGGGTATCGATGCCGAAACTGGAGCATCAGAAACTTTAAAACTTCTTTTTGTTTGTTTCTTGTTCAACAAACTTTTAATTTTGTCTCTGGCAAGTTGTTCAGCCTTTTTACTTCCTACATCCAGTAGCTTTTTACCTGTATCAGCTGCAATTTTTTCAGCTGTTGTTTTTAATACTTTTTGTGCTGCTTTACTTGCACCACTTGAAAAAATTCGAGTAAAAAAATCGGCAATTGGAGTAAAAAGACCTGCTCCACCATAGACATATTCCATTTCATAACCTGGGTAGTCATCTGTAATAATCATTTTTTTAACTATACTATTTTTAATTTAAACAGTGTTTAAAAGTTCATCTCTTTCTTTTCGAGACATCAATTTTTTCCTAATCAATGCATTACATACTTCTACCATTTCGTTTTTAAGTCCTGTGTTTCCAGCTTTAATACTACCATACAAAAGACTTAAACGGTCCGCTAAAGCTAAAGGTTCAGAAGGGATTATAATCGTGTTTTTTCCTCCATGTTTAACTTTTTCTTCTGCTGAATGATGCTTTTTAATTAGTTTAACTGTTGTGTCTAGTATTCCACCACCTTTTTTATAGTATTTTTCATATACTAATTTTAGTACACTTTTCCATTTTCTCGTTTGTGTAAGTTTAGGGTTTGGTACGCGTTGATTTCTTTTATTTATTATTGTCAAAACATCAGAATCTAATAAAATTTTTCCATAATCATCTTTAGCTTTTTCGTCGTTTTTACTTGTTTCACTTGGGTCAGGTGAAAAAATCAAATCTAATAATTCAGGTGTTCTTTTGTATGTTTTTCCTCCATATTTAATATCATCTGACCCAATTAAAAGTTTGTTTTTTCCAATGTATAAATTTCCTTGTATAAAATCTATTAAAAGTTTAAGCTTGTTGTCTTTTAGTAGTTCTACAAATTTCATTAATTCTGGGTCTCCTGCTACTTTCAAACCTTCTTTTTTTGTTCCTTCTATTGCTGGTAATTCAGGAGCAGCAGGAAGGGGAGGGACAGCCTGAGAAATAGCAGCAGATGTAATTTTATCTAATCCTTCGGAAAATTTTTTTTCTAGTTTTTCTGTTCCTGTTGTTACAGGTTTAAAAAATTCTTGTAATGCTTCTACATCTCCTCTTTCTGCCTGCATCTCTGCGCTGTCTCTACTCCTAATTTTTTTTTTTAAAGCAAGGAATTTTTTTACAATTTCATCCCGTCGATTAATATCTTCTATGTTTAGAAACGACATTTTTTTTTAATGGTTGTAATACTTAAAATATATTAAGACAAAACTTAATACATTTTACTCCATATTACTTAAAACACAAGAACAACTAAAATTAAATTTTGGCAGTTTAAGACTTAATAGGGGAGAGCACCGCCGTGCTTCTTTTCCACTAGTCTCCGGAATTCCTCCCGTGCTTCTCTCTTTCCCTTCTCGATTAAACTGTTTTCTTCTTCTGCCTTCTTTTTTTTGTTGGTCTTGGTTCTTACCTCCTGTTTTAGTTCCTTATATTTTGCTAGTTCATCCATAATTAAAGTAAATTCTTCATGAGAAATTTTATTATCAGCAATTGCCTTAGATATATGTGTATTTACAGTATCCAGTTTAGCCATAGCAATATTTCTAATTTCTGCGTGTTTTTCTGCTTTTGTCCTGGTTCTTCGAATAAAAAACTTACTTGTGATAGCTCCAACACCAACAAACAGGGCACCAACTTCAAGGCCTATAGTTGCTGGGATTGCCACAATGGTACTTAATAGGGCCAGTCCCCCGGCACCTGCTCCGATTGCTGCCATAGTAAGACCACTTTCCACATTGTCCGTATATTTACTAATCTTCATATATTTCTTTGATAGAGCTCCTCTAATTCTAACCTCTTCTTCTAGATATTTTTGGACTTCTGAAATTTTATTTAATCTAAATGCTTGACCTCCATCAGTCATTTCAAAAACTGCCACTGGAGCAGATGGGTCAGGACGTACAACATTGGGATATAATCCACTGTTGTTTAATTCTTCTTTTATTTCTGCCATTTTAATATTAGTCTTTAAATGTTTAAGGCCTTACGTATTTTACAAAACAAAAAGGAGTATTCTCAGGTATTAATATGGTATTTTTAGAAAAATTAAAAAGTGTTGTTGTGATATTGTCATTTTTTACATCACACAAAAAAGGATTTTTAAACTCCAGATTTTTTTTAATCTCCCCTGAAGGAATCAACAAAATCAACCCATCAGTAAGCATATAACCGAAAAATAGGCCGATTGTCTTTTTTCTCCAGGTTCAAGCTTTAAAGCTTGTTGTGTGAATATCTGCCAGGTTGTCCCTGACTTTTTAAATGGTGGATATTTTAACCCTTCCTGTGGATTCCAATAAATAGTTTTTGGTTGATTCATCTTTTTTTAAATATTATATAATTTTGTCAAGTAGTGGACCAATACCGGGAATTAGTGAAAGTATCCCCCTCCCATCTTGTATACTTCCATTTTTTACTAAAAATATCCCATCTCCATCAAATCCCGACCCTTCAACAGGTTTTAAATATAGTCCATGCCCATCCGTTTCCATTTGTGCAGTATGTCCATTTTTTGACAAATATAACCCATCTCCGAAAATCGATTTAACTGCTTTGTCTGCCAATCCGGAGTCCAAGAGCAGGAAGGACCTTTTTAGCAACAGGTAAAACATAAGGAAGGGCCCGGGCAGCCATACCAGCAAGAGCACCCAAAAAACCCCCATGTTTTGCGTTGTATCTAATTTGTGCTAATGAAAGTTTTAAAGAAACCCCTTTATTAGATTTAAAAGCATTGTTTAATTTTGTTGCTTGGGCCTTTGTAAAATAAAAAGTATCTGTACCATTTGCACTATTAGGTTTAAGGTTTATGGTTATTGTACATTTATTTTTATATGCTGTTGCAATTTTTTGTTTTTGTTCTTGAGACAAATTAATTTTTGTTTCTATATATTGTGTTTTTGTCATAATTTTTTTAAATGGTTTTTTTACTTAAAGTACTCTGTAAATGTTAAACTACCTTGAAGAGGTGATAAATTAACACGTACAGACTTACCCTTTTTAAAATTTTCTTCTATTTTTTTAATTTGTTCATGAGTAAAATATAAATCTTTTTTACTTGTGTTATAACTGTTTTTTCCATTAAAACTATCAGGTTTTAAAACTAATACAGTTTTATACTTTCCCGCATCTTCTTTTAATTTTTTTATTTGTGATACTGAAAGAGCAACCACTTTTTTAACATGTTTACTTTTTTCTTCATCCATCCTTTTATAAAAGGCTTTTTTGTTCAGGTGTAGGAGGTACTTCAAACTTTACAGTTGGTTTTTTTTTTGTTGTTTTTCTCTCTCCAATTTTTCAAGAAATCTTTTTTCTTTTTCTCTTTCTTCTATTTGTTCTTTACTATTATCATAATTAAAGTCTGTTTGTTTCATTGAAAGGAAAAAATTAACTTTTTTATTTGCTTTAAAAGCTTTTCTTAATTTTTCTATTTGTCCTTTTGTGAAATAAAAACTTTCTGAACCTCCTGCATTTTCAGGGGATAACTCAAGAAAATACCCACAATCACTTTTACTAGCTTCTTTTAAATCTTCTTTTTGTTCTTTGGTAAGTGTTAAATTTGTTTTTATATAATTATGTTTTTCATACATTTGCTGTTTTTTAATTTGTTTTAATATCTCTAATATGAAAACGCACCGTTAAATTTTCACCTCTTAAGTCTATTAACTCCCCATTTTGGTACGTTAAAGTCATCCTAATGCTGTGTACATCATTTAAAAGTAAAGGTGAGTATAGAGGATATGGGGGACGTTCGATAATTTTATTACCTGGGTTTACATTCGGAAAAAATGAATATATTGTATTACCTTTCTGCCCTTTCACGTATGAACCTTCAATAACATTTAAATTAACTAGTATACTATTTACCGGTAAAATATTAACATCCTTCTCACTTTCATAAGTTCCAGCATTGTATTTTTTAGGTTCAAATCCCAAAATTCGATTTAATCCATTTTGTGTAAAATCTACAAAATACCCCGGTTGTATAGTCATGATAGTTTTAAAAGTGTTAATGTCTCTGGAAAATTTAACAGCATATTGATTATTGGCATCTTTAAGATTGTTAGTTTCCTGTTCAGCCTCTACCTTTTGAATGATATCAGTTAAACAATAGCTGCCAGTTTTAATAACTACATCATGTAAAATATTCCCTTCAACTTTTCCAATTAAAAACTTATCATAACCAGGTTTAATATTAGGAATACTGTAATAAGTCTCAAGATTAATTAAAGCAATCTCACAAGGATGTTTTAAATGTATTGTAGGATTAAAATCAGTTTTAAAATCTGTTGTGTTGTTTGATAGTACTACTTGTATCGATGTCATATTTTTTTTAAGTATTAAATTTTTAAATAAAAATGATTAGAACAAATAATTTATTTGGATTAATTGAAGTAAATAAAAATAAAATCAAACATTCTAAATATGTTAAATCAAATTTAAACGAATCTTACTATTTTGATGATTTAAATGTTAAAATTGAAGAACGTAGGCTTTTCACTCCTCCAAAACCTTATTTAAACAAATTTAAACCATTTCTATACTATGAATGGAGCAAAAGAAAATATGAAGGAGATGACGCAGGGGGTTATATGTGTGTAAATTGCACAGCTATAAGAGTTGAGAGAGTATATACAACTATATTTTTTAATAATTTTTATTTTGATACAACTAATTTTTTAAAACAAATAGATGAAAGAAATGAGGAATTAAATCAATTAGCTTTTTTTGATTTGGAACTAAATTTTTTTATTTTAGACCCCATAGAAGCATATGAAGGAATGTTTTTAAAAGATTTATGTAATCTTAAAGCTAGAGAAATCGATTTACCATTTTTTTTAATTAATCAATTACATCCAGATACAGAATATAGTTTAATATTAGAAACTGATTTTAATGAATTTAGGGAAGAAGGGGAAGAACAAGAACCAAAAAGAAAAATTATTAATTCAATTGAATCTTATAAATCTGATGAGTGTGTTATTTGTTTCATTGAAAAACCGAATATAATTTTTTGTAATTGTGGGCATATAGCTATATGTGCCAAATGCAACGAATTAATAAAAAATGAAAAATGCCCAATTTGTAGACAATTAAACACCATTAAAAGAAAAATAGATTTTTAATTATTTTAATTTAAGTTAAAATATCGATTTATAAAATGAGTTCGAATTTTATAAATCAGCTAAATACTGTTTTAAAAAATCAGTTGAAACATACAAAGAAAGAAGAAAAACCAGCAGGGGATTTTTTTACTCATATGAAGTTTAAATTTGCCCCCAAAAATCCCAATAAATTCATTAAATACACTGAGCCTATTACATATTTAAAACGTTTTAAACCCTTTCTATATTATGAATGGAGTAAAAGGAAACAGATGCATGAACAATTTAATTTTTTTGTTTCTTGTGTTGTTGTCTCAGAAATGTACATATATAGATATGATGATATTTTTAATTTTGATGAAAAAACTGATGATATACTATTAAAAATAGACACACTTGATAATATTTTAAGTTTTTTCTATTTTCCCAATGTTGAGGTTTATTTTTGTCTAGAGAATGAAAACAATAGGAAAGGGGACAAACCACATATTTTAAAGGATTTGTTGAGAATGAAAGAAGAAGAATTTTTAAAAAATTATGGGTTTTGTAATGTTATTAAAGAGTTGGGAGAAATGGAGGAATTGGTTAAAACGGGAGTAAATTAATATATAACCTAGAGAAAAGGTTAAATATTATAAAATTTTTTTAATCCTTTAATCTTTACTAAAATTTTTAACTTCTAAAAATTCTTTTACATTAATGAAATTAAAAAGTTGAACAGCAAACGTTAACACACACCGTTTAACTCGTGGATGTGATGACTTAAAAAACACAATTAAACTAGAACATTCATTAAACTTATTTTTTTCAATTTCCCCCGGTTTATCACAATGTTTTATAATTTTACTGGTTGTTTTCTTCTTCCAATTATATACATATTCTTTTTTTCTTCCTATTCCTTCAACTATTCCTTTACTTAAGTCTATATTTTCTTTTTCTCCTGGGCTTTCCTCTCCATCATCACCCTCCGTAATTCTACAAACTACTTTAAAATTTTCTTCTTTTTCATTTCCATCATCATATATAAAAATAGCTGAAGTTTTAACAATGGTGCCCGGAAATGGAAAAATATAACTAGGTTTAATTTTTATTTTTCCTTGTGCATTATATGCAACCTCTCCCCCGTCATGCTTTCCAAAATATACAATACTAGGTAATATCGGAGCGCCTTTTTCATCTACACTAATATACCCCCCTTCTGCTGTTGGTATTCTTCTATTTGAATTTTCAACTTCATCTATTCCAATTATCGGGCCTTCTAGTTCACCACGTATTAAAATAGTAGAATGAGAATAGGAAAAAAGAGCCATATTAATTATATTTTCACCAGCTTTTTTTACATTGTTGTCAACATAGTTTTTATTAACTGCACCTTGTTCATCTTCCGGATTTCCCAATTTTACTATTTTAAACCCTCTCATGTTTTTATTTTTTGTTGATTCATTTATAAAAAATGCCCGGAGTTGTTCAATATCATCTTTAATATTATCATCTTCTTCATTTAATTCTTTTAGTTTTTCATTAAACAGCCCTCGCATCCGGTCCGTTTCTTCTTTTCTGTCTTGATTTTCTGACACGAGTCTATTTATAGAATCATTAAAAATTTCTTCAAGTTTTTTTACCTTGTCTTCTCCTTCATTAATACTTTTCTCAAGTTGATTAAAAGCATTGTTTACAACTCTTTTAAATGTTTCTCTTAATTTTTCTTGTTCGACAACTATTTTTTTTACTTCTTCATCAACATATTTTTTATTTACTCCATCCTGTTCATTTTCCGGGTCTCCCACATTAATTAATTTTTGTCCTTTCATATCCCCACTAAAACCACCAGTAACCTTTTTTAATTCTTCTAATTCCATTTTTATAAATTCATCTTGTTCATCCACATAGGCCTTAGTTGCTGCATCCGTGTCATCCGTTGGCTCTGGTATATTCCTTATAGTTTTCTGTTTCATGTTAATATTTCCTTTAGCATTGTATGTTTTAGCATTCCTAGTATTAAAAGCCTGATTTCTTTCAAGGTCATTTTTTACAGTGTCTAAAGCTGCTGGAGAAACTCCCCCGGCTGCTGCTCCTCCTGCTGCTCCTCCTCCATTAATTAATTTATCATCTACATATTTTTTATTTGCTGCTTCGTCCTCTCTTTGAGGTTCTCCAACTCCGTAAAGCCTAAAATTTTGTAAATTTACATTACTATCAACCTTATAATTAACTCCATCAGAAAATTTATCAATTACATTGTCTTTAACTTTTTTAACTTCATTGTCTACATATTTTTTATTAACTGCTTCCCCGTCTGCTGTTGGGTCTCTTAAACCACCAAGTTTTTTATTTCTCATATAAACGTGTTCTCTTGCATCAAATCCCCCATTTCTTCTAACAAATGCCTGAGCTTCATCAACATACTCAACAGTTGCCACATCAGTAGGTAAATCAGGAAATCCTACATTTTCTATTTTAAAACCTTTCATATTTATTTTATCTTTTGCTTCATGTACATCATTGTTAAAATTAAAAGGATTATTAACCTCTAATTCTCTCCTTCTATTTTCTGTTAATGTATCAGTATATATTTTAGTAGCAGCATCATCATCATCAACAGGCAAGGGGAGACCCTGTAATTTTTTCCCATCCATATTTAAATTTTGTTTTGCTGAATACTCACCCTGTCTATCTCTTTTAAAAAAATTAACTCCTCTTGATATGTCTACATATCTCCGATTTGCCACATCACCAGGATTTTTAGGGTCTGCCACGTTTATTATTGGCTGTCCTGTCATGTCTATACTTCCGGTAATTTCTCCTCCACTTTTCCCCAGGAAATTATTAACAATGAAAGAAAGAGGAACCGCTTCACTTTCAAGTTCTTTTATTTCTTCTTCTAATTTTCCAAATTTTGTTACTGGGTTGTACATATTTTAAATTAATCCTTTTTCTTTTAAATCCATTAAATGAGATGCTACAGGTTGAATATGAAAACCTTCATTTAATTTTTCAAGTACATGAATGCAAAGATGTCCACATATTACAGTATCGGGGTTTTGTATTTGGTCCGATGTATACAAAATCGGACTTTTTAAATATTTCTGCATTTCAAGAGGAGGAGGCAACCCATAACTATCAAAATAGAACTTATTTTTTTTGTTCCGGTGCCATGCTGTCCAATGTGTACCGGGCCCATCACTATCATCCAGGTTTAAAATACCACATTCATAAATATTAGGTTTTTTAGGTAATGCATCCCTTGAAAATACTCCCCTCCAACCTTTTAAATGTTTACACATATCCATAATTTCAAAATTGTTTAATGATTTAATAGGTAGACTTTTGACATTTTCAGAAATCTCTAATCCTCCAGCCGTTTGTTTCTTCCTGTCCCTTTGTCTTTGTTTCTTTTCCTTCTGTCTTACTGCTTCTTTTCTGACTGCTTCCATACCTAAACTTGCATTTTCTTTTATCCTTGGTTTATTGTCTCCCATCCATTCCATGAACTTAAAACGTGTTTTTTGTAATTCTTCCCTGTAAAATGCTCCTTCTATGTGGTGGCCTTTAGCATCACTTAAATAATATGTTGTTGGTTGTTTCCTGTCATCTATTTCACGAATATTAAAAATTTCTTTTGTCCAATTAGGAGTAAAACCTTTCTCGAATCCTACCGTTTTTCTTCTTGGTATCCTAACTAAATCACCAACTTTTAAAACTGTTTTTTGTGTTATGTGGTCAGGTCTTGACTTTTTAGGTTGTGCATCTTCATAAAACATTTTAAAAATCTTTTCTTCATTTTTCGGATTACTTGCCTGCTCTGGTGTATATCTATTTTTAAAATTTCTATGTGGTGTATTGTTGTAATTTTTAACTATTTCTTGTAAATGAGGAATATACTCCGTTGTATTGTTTTCTGTCATATACCTACCTATTCTATCTTTTAAAGTTTTAATAAATCTTTCTGCTATTGTTGCCTTGTGCTTTCCTTCAGTATGATACAACTCAACCCCTTTTAATCTTGTCTTTGCTTCTTTTGCTTTTTCAGGATGTAATATAGGGCAAAACCGATTTAAATGCTGTGTTAATCCAGATTGATTTTTAAAATATTCTTTACAGTGAGGACATTGAAAAGATGTTTTAGGTTTTTCTTCTTCTTTGTCAATTAATCCGGTGAATTCACCCCCTCTATTTGTCCATATTTTTCCTGGTCTTCTGTTTGATGTTTTAAAAATGTCTTCAAATGCCTTTACTACACTATTAACTTTTTTATCTGGCAACTGTCGAACCCATGCATATCGACTAAACACATCAACAACAACTAAGAAAATATTTAAATTATCTGTCTGTTTCTCTGCTGCTGTTTGTCTTTCTCTTTGTTGTTCTTGTTTTAATATTTCTTCTTCTCCTTCAGCTTCACCTACTTTAATTTTTTTGGGCATAAACATTAAATCAGCAGCCCAAGTATCATTTAATTTTTTAACAATCACTCTACGAGTGGGGAAATTTCGACGTGTGGGCCGATGTAATTCATCACTTAAAGATTTTAATGGTTCTTCAAGCAACTTTTTTTTTTATTGTTGCCCATTCCAAAACGTACTTTACTCTTTAAGATGGGGGATATAAATGCACGGTCCAATTTCTCCCTTAATGTTGGGTTGTATATACCTTTAAGTTCTTTTAACATTTCAAGATCTAGTTTATTACGTGTAGGTGTATCAGTATGTTTTAAGTAGCCTATGTCATGACGATAAGCAGCACTATCAACCCTATTAATCGGTTTACTCCATTCTTTAGGTGTTAAATCAGGGTTTAAACGTTTCTTTAAATTTGTCCCGGGACCGGCAAAATTATAACCCGGTAGATGCATTTCAAAAGGGAGATTATTAATAAAGTTGTTTAGTACTCCCTTGCCCTTCTTTACGGTTCCTTTTTTTGTTGTTCCTGCTGTAAATTGTGCTTTTTTCCCTCCACAAATAGAACAAGAACCTTTTAATACTGGTCTTCCGTTTTTCGTTGTCTCCTGTCTTAAGTTTTCTGTATTTGTCTTTTTTCGACATTTAACACAATATATTAAACTCATTTTTAATTTTAGCTAAAATTTTTTAATTAAAAAGATTATGGAAATAAAAAACTATAGTTGTAATTTAAACAAGACAAAAAGGAAGAATAGCCCAATGTTGCCCCGTAGTATTAGAGGGTTAATAATAGGTGAGTCTGGAAGTGGAAAAGCTACGGTACTTTTAAACTTACTTTTAAGACCTGGTTGGTTGGATTATAATCATTTGTATATATTTGGTAAGTCAATGAAACAACAACCCGAATATATACTTTTAAGGGAAGCTTTAGAGTTTGGACTTTCCAAAGAGTCTATTAATGGGATTTTTGAGAATATGGAGGAAATAGAGGCCCGTGAAATACCTAAAAAAGAACTGTTTGAACAGATTAAACAAGAAGAAAAGAAGAAAGGGACAAAAATAACACCTTGTTTTAATGAAACTGATGACGAAGTTCCAGACCCAAGAGATTTAAACAGTAATAATAAAAATTTAATGATATTCGACGATTTGTTAAAAGAAAAACAGGATATTCCTGAGAAATACTATACAAGGGGGAGGCATAGTAATACAGACTGTGTATATTTATCACAGTCTTTTTTTTCTTTACCTAGACATACAATACGAAACAACTCGAATTTTATAATATTGTTTGATTTACCTGACAAAGACTTAATTAATATATATACAGACTACGCAAGTAGAGATATGCATATTCAAGAATTTAAAAAGTTTTGCTACACTTGTTGGAGGGAACCTTTTGGTTTTGCTGTGATTGATAGAAGCAGCCCAAGAGAAAAAGGAAAATATAGGCATGGATTTGGTAGGTTTTACGTTCCAATGTATGAACCTGAAGCATATGAATACTATTAAAAAAATGTATATATTTTACCGGTGTTCTGGTAAAATATATGAAAAAAGTAAAAAGAATAGTATGAAAATACAAAAATGATTTATAGAATATTAACACCCAACCCATCCAAAAAATCCCACCCCTTTTTTAATATGTAATATTTTTTTAAATCAAAAAAATAAACTTTTATAATACCTTGTTAAAAGTATTATAAAAAAAAAATGGAAGAACAAACAGCACCACAGTTATTTTATTTTTTTTACTCAAGCATGTTTAAACTATCTTCTCTAAGTTGTGAAAATATGCTATTTTCATACTCATCCGTTTCAGTTTCACAATTTGAATAACCATTAACTAAAACATTTAAGACTTTAATGCTTAGACCGCTGTGAGTTGTTTGAAGTCTTCCATTTACTAAACTTTCTTTTCTCCATAGTCCGATTACCTTCAATGTATAGACACCGTTGGTAATCCTATCATACAAAAAGTCAGCATTCTTTAAAGGCCTAATTGTCTTAACACTTCCATCCTTCTCAACTGTTGAAAAGAAAGAATTATTAAACCTTTCCAAGTCTACCTTACATTTTACAAATCCTTGAGTTCTATAAGTTTCATAAACTCCCTCAAGTTGATAAGCATCATTAATTAAATCCATATATTCCGGGTCAAACCTTTCATATAGTCCATTAAGGAACTGTTCAAACATGTCATTCAATTCAATATTAATATATTTGTTTGTACCAAATGTTAAAAGTGTTGGTCTGTCTTCGGGGGTTCTACTAACTATATTAGTAAAAACTCCAGTCTTTCCATTTTGTCTAATATCAGAAAAATAAATTTTGTCAGTCTTCTTTTCTCCTTTAATAGCATTCTCGGGGCCGAGTGTAAGCATAACAATCGGTTCCGGAACGTCTTGAATTGGTGCGGCTGAAGGTTCCACAAATTCAACCTTTTGTTTTTTTGCTTCTGAATTTTGGTTTTTTGGCATTTTCATTTAATATTTTAATTAAATGAAAAATTACTTAAATTAAAACAAAAATGAGACAGTATTATAAATTTATAGTTAAAAACAATATAGTGCAAATGGTAAAAACCGACCAGCCACCTGTTAACATAGTAAGAAGAGAAAAAGAGTTAAAAAATAAAATTTCTAATTCTGCTTTAAATGGATATTTTAAACAGGTTTTTCTAAATGTTCCAAGTTTTACTAAAAATTTAAGTATGGAGTCATTTCTTTCAAAGTATAGGCCTACAGCAACACAGTCATTAAGTAAAAACCCAGGGACTAAAGCCATACTTTCAGCTTGTGTTAAAATGAGGAATGGAGAACAAACAAAAAAGTTTTTTTTCAATTCTACCCCTCATGAGATATATCAACTAAACAACAAACAAAAAATTATTAATAGGATGATACAAGAAGTTTTAAACAATTTTTACAAAAAAGATTATGAAGGAAGTGGGTGGACATTTTTAAGTTTTGACTATGTAAGCATTAACTACGGAAGATACAAACAATTTAAAGGAGGTTGTGGAAACAACAAACTACCACAATGGTTAATATTAAAACGTGCTTTAGTGTGTATTCTTTCCGGTGACAACCGATGTTTTTACTGGTGTGTTTTAAGACACTTCAACCCAAAAGACAAGGACAAAGGAAGAATTACAAAAGAACTTAAAAAGATATTCAAGGAAGAACCTAATAAACATGGAGATTTTACAGGGGTCAATTTTCCAGCTTCAGCCAGTGATATACAACTTTTTCAGGACCAAAATCCACAAATTCATTTAATAGTTTATGGAGTTGACAACATCAACAAGAGGACCCCCGTAATATTCGACGGTAATACAAGAGGGGAAAAAAATTCATATACTATTTTATGAAAATCATTTTTACTATGTCTCTCAGATTTGTCCCGTCTCCTGTCTTCTCAGCTTTCTAATCATCACGGACGTCTTTACTTTTGTTATAAATGTCAAAGAGTTTTTAAAGATGAAGAAAAATTAAACATTCATTCTTTAAATTGTTCCGATTCTACACTTTTACAATTACCAGAAGAAGACAGTGAAGGGGCAACTTTAGAATTTAAAGAGAAGAAGGACAAACCACCAAACATTACGGTATATTTCGACTTTGAAAGTTTTTTAATGACTTGTGAAGATGAAGAAAAAAAGAAGATTAATAAACATCAAGCTAGTGGTTTTAGTTTTTACATTGTCTCAACAAATACAAAAATTTACAAAAATAAAAAAGTATCTTTTGTAATCCAAAAAGAGGGGCAGGATGTGGCTGCTATTTTTGTAAAAAAATTAATGGAGGAAATAGAAAGAGCCAACACAATATTTTTAAATGAAGGTAAAGCTTCGGCATTGACTCCCGTCCTATGTCATAACTTAAGTGGATATGATGCCCAATCTTTTCATTTTAAAACTTGCTGAATACTCCGGACATCTTTCAGTATTGCCATCTAATGAAGAAAAATATATATCATTTAGCAAATATACCTATATAGGAAATAAAAGACATGAAATAAGATTTTTAGACAGTTTTAAGTTTTTAAGTTCTTCTTTGTCTCAATTGGTAGAAGATACCAACAAAATCCATTTAGGCAATTTTAAACATACACGTAGTGAGTTCCCAAATATTCCAATAGAACTATTAACAAGTAAAGGGGTCTATCCATATGAATTTATGGATTGTTTTGAAAAAACAAAATTGGAAAGTCTTCCACCAATTTCATCCTTTTACAGTTCATTGAAAAAAGAAGGAATCACAGAGGAAGATTATCAACATGCTTTAAATTCGTGGAAAGCTTTCGGATGTAAAACATTAAATGACTATCAATTAAAATATTGTGAATTAGATGTTTTACTTTTAGCTGATGTATTTGAGAACTTCAGAATATTGAACAAAGAAACTTATGGTATCGACCCACTTGTTTACGGTTATACACTCCCTGGAACTTCATGGGCAAATATGTTAAAATTCACAAAACAAAAAATTGAACTAATAACAGACAGGGACATTTATGAAGACTTTGAAAATGGAATTAGGGGAGGTGTGTCTATGTGTGTAAGTCGATACGCTAAAGCAAACAATAAGTATTTAAGTGGTTATGACCCAAGTAAACCAAGTAATTACATTTTTTACATTGATAAAAACAATCTATACGGGGAAGCAATGAGCGAGGCAATGCCCTACGAGGTTGAAAGGAAACTTAAAAAGGCTGAATTTTCAAACTGGAGAAATCTCCCCTGTGCTGTTGTTGCTGATATTGAGATCCCAAAAGACAAACATGAATATTTAAAGGATTATCCACCGTGTCCAGAACATTTAAAAATTAATGGAGTTGTGAAGCTTGTGCCAAATTTAAGACAAAAAAGAATATATGGTTTTAGGGGAACTGTTAAAATATTATGAAAAGTTAGGTGTTAAAGTGGTTAAAATTCATAGAGGATATCTTTTTAAAATGTCTAGATGGTTAGAGCCGTATATAACAAACAATACAATTAAAAGAGGAATAGCAAAGGAAAAGAGTAAACAGGAATATTTTAAGAAATCCATCAATTCTATTTATGGGAAAACAATAGAGAACCCATGAAAAAGGAGTAATGTGGAGATTGTAAACAATGAAAAAAGAGCAGAGAAACTTTTAAAAAGTCCAGAGTATACAGGTTTTAAAATGTTTAATCCTCATTTAGTAGCAATTACAAAAAAAGAAGACTTTAGTTAATGCCAATAAACCGATATATATAGGATTTTGTGTTTTAGAAATATCAAAATTAAAAATGTTTCAGTTGTACTATGACTATTTAAAACCAAAATTCGGGGATAGGGTGAAATTGTTGTATACTGATACTGATAGTTTCATTTTGGATATTCAGACAGATGACATATATGAAGACATGAAAGAGGACTTAAATACTTGTTTCGATACTTGGAAATATCCGGAGTCTCATCCATTGCATAGTATGGAGAATAAAAACAGATTGGGATTTTTTAAAGATGAAACACAGGGACAGCCTATAAAAGACTATGCTGCTACATGTGCTAAATCATATGCTTACAGAGTTGAAGACAAAGGAAAAACAAAAGAAACATTAAAACTTAAAGGAGTTGTAGAATGTTGTATTAAGAATGGGGATATAGAGTTTAATGATTATCTGAATTGTATTTTTAACCAAGAAGAAAAGACTGTTAAATTTTCAGGTTTTAAAAGTTCAAATCATGAAATATATACAGAAGAATTTTTAAAAATTGCATTGAACCCGTTGCAAGATGTGGGATTTATATTAGAGGATGGAATTAATACGGTGCCGATAGGGTATTTTTCAGAAAATTGTTAATGTGGATATATGGAAATATATGCACATTTTTAAAAAAATTGCTGATGCTGTGCAGATGCACTAGGCGAGTTAGAGAGTAAGGGAGAGAATGCAAACGCAAAAATAACAATGTTGCATATTCATGATGTCTATATATTCTCATAATAAGACATACACATTTTTTAAATATACTCTCCTTTGTTTAAGCTTCTTTTTTGTTTTTGTTTCCTTTTGCTTTGTTTACTGGTTCCAAACGACACGCCTCACGTTGCCCCCTCCCTTGGCTTAGGAGTGTCTTGAGAAACTGACAAATTGACAAACCCAGGAAGCTGAGACAGTTAGATTAAGAGACCATTGAGTTAATTGAGGCAGTCAGTCAGTCAGTCAACCGAGGCAGTCAGTCAGTCAGTCAACCGAGGCAGTCAGTCAGTCAGTCAACCGAGAAAGTCCAGTCCATCGAGGCAGTCAGTCAGTCAGTCAACCGAGGCAGTCAGTCAGTCAGTCAACCGAGGCAGTCGGTCGGTCAGTCGGTCAGTCAGTCAGTCAGTCGAGTCAGTCAGTCAGTCAGTCGAGTCAATCGGTCGGTCAGTCGGTCGAGTCAGTCAGTCGGTCGGTCGGTCAGTCAGTCGGTCGAGTCAGTCGGTCAGTCGAGTCAGTCAGTCGGTCGAGTCAATCGGTCGAGTCAGTCAGTCAGTCAGTCGGTCGGTCGGTCGAGTCAGTCAGTCGAGTCGGTCAGTCAGTTCCCCGGGTGTGTTGGAGGGTGCAAAAAGGAGGATGTGCGAAAGTAGGGGGGTGAGAAAGTTTTTTTTTTGCATTTCGATTATTATGAGAATATATAGACATCATGAATATGCAACATTGTTATTTTTGCGTTTGCATTCTCTCCCTTACTCTCTCAAAGGGCCAAACGTAAACCCTGATTGTGAATTGTGTCAAGGATCTTCAAGTATGATTTGCGGGCTGAACCATACACAATTGATCCATAGTCTAACTTGGAGTGAATGAGGGAGAGATAGAGACGTAGAAGGACTTTCTTATCAGCTCCCGATTCTGAATGAGCAACTGTTTTGAGAAGATTGAGTGCCTTATAGCATTTCTATTTAAGTGCTTTAATGTGGGACAAGAAGGACAATTTCTTGTCAAAGATGACAACTTAAAATTTAAATTCTGGTACAACTTCAATTTTTGTGTTGTCAAGATGTAGCTCCGGGTCTGGATGATGACCTCGTAACTGACAAAAGTGAACACATTTTGTTTTTGGTCTTTGAAAACTTAAAACCATTTTCATCAGACCATATTTGAAGCATGTTTAAACATTGTTGAAGCTGTCTTTCAATGACAGCCATATGGCTTGATCCAAAACACATGACGAAATCGTCCACATATAAGCAACAATCCACACCAGGGTTAATAGCCTTAATTATATTATTTATCCTGATACTAAAAAGTGTCACAGAGAGGATACACCCATTTCTTGTTCCCTTGCATCTGACAAGGTTTGCCAACCCTCACACGAAAAAGGCGATTATCTAAATAGGAAGATATAAAAAGAGGAGACCGAAGTCATGCAAGTCCTTTAAAATTCCATATTTCCAGGTAGTGTGACTAGTGTTATAAGCACTCTCTAGGTCAAAAAATACTGGTACAACATGTTGTTTTTTTATGAAAGCTTCTCTAAGAAAAGTTTCAAAGCGTACAAAGGTGGTCAACTGTCCTGCGTTGACGTCTAAATCCAATTTGAACATCAACAATGAGATTATTTTTTTCTAAAAACCGAACAAAGCGGGTGTTGACCATTCACTCTTAAAGTTTTACAAAGGCAAAAGAGGTATGGGTCTGTAGCTGTTTTGGGTCAGAAGTATCTTTCCCTGGTTTTGGAATTGGAATTACTAAAGCTTCTTTCCAGGAGGAAGGTAAATCACCTTTTTGCCAGATATCATTGAAAATATCAAGTAAGATTGATAGAGTGGTATCTGGTAAATGCTTTAGAAATTGATAATGTATTTTATCTTGACCTGGAGAGGAATCATGAGCTTTATCTTAAGCGGACTTGGGTTCTTTGAATGAAAACAGTTTATTGTAAAACTCAAGGTTGTTGGATTTTAAATTTAGCCTTTTCTTTTCTTCTTTAACTTTACTCCTCTGGAACTTTTCAGAGTAGTTCTCAGAGGAGGACTTGTTTGCAAAAGAATCATCTAAGGTATCTGCAATATCTTTACGGTTTTCAAGATTACAATTGTTTGCAGAAAGATGCTTGATTGGAGACGATACATTACCTTTGATCTTTCTGACCATGTCCCAGACTTTTTTGTAGATGTCCTTGCATTTAGTCTCGAAACAAAATGCCTCCAAAACTTACGCTTACTACTTTTTATGGTTTGTCTGGCTTTTGCCGCCCGGGAAATACGGAAAAGGTTTATGGTTTTCCGGAGTGGGTCTCAGGTTGAATTTTCTGAGAGTTTCTTTCCTTTCTTTTATAACTGATTTACATTCATCAGTGAACAATGGCTTGTTTGGGCGTTTTGGCTTTGTCGAGGTCTGTGGTACTGACTGTTTTGCTGCATCAATAAGTAGTCGAGAAAACAATTCTGCAGGATCAGTACAATCTTCAAGTTTATCTCTTGTAATGGTTTGTTCACAGAGAACTTGAAAGAGGTCCCAATTAGCTTTGGAAAGTTTCCATCTCTTGGGACGTTCACATGTAGATGGCTCAGAAGAAGTAGTAAAAACTGGAAAGTGGTCACTTCCACAAAGGTCGTCTAACACTTTCCAGCTAAAATCCTGAAGCAAAGCTGGGCTACACAGAGAAAGATCAAGGGAAGAATAAGACCCAGTTGCTGGATGAAGGATTCTATGTCCTTATCCCAGTCAGTTTGACTAGGGTTGAGTTCAGAATCGGAGAGTTCTCCCTCTAATTCCTCTTCTTCCATGTTTTCTTCCTGGTCCTGCAGAGGTTCATACCTATTTGAAACAGGTAATGAATCATCATTCTTAGACTTATTGTCACTAGGAGAGCTGGAAGTTTTAGATTTGTGTGCAGTAGAAGTCTCTTTCTTTGGTGATTTGGACTGAGGTTTTGCTTTGGTCCTCTGGGTGGTAGAAGCACTAAACTGTTTCTTTACTGATGTTGATTTCAGTTTTGGGGAGTCAGATGGGGAGTTTGTATCTTGCGAACTGAATTATTTTTATTTTGGGGAGATGTAGATGGTCTTTTTTGGGTAGAGGATGGCGTAATGGGTTTGGGCGCAGATTGTGTCTGTTTGGAGGGTTTGGAAGGTTGAAACCCTGGGACTAAGCTCTTCAACTCATTGGCCATTTCTGGGAACTTTTCAAGAAGTTTCTTTTCCAAGAGTTCAGAGGTTGAGCAATGTCCCTGTGAAGAAATCGGAGATGTGACTTAAGCATAAAAAGTTGTATTAGTCAACACGGTCTCAACACTTCTTCGTTTTGTAACAATTTTCCTGGCTTCTAAAAAGTTAATGTTTTCTTTGAATTTGATAGATAGGATTTCCTTCTCATCCTTCCATACTGAGCAGTTTTTGGAAAGGTTGGATGAGAAGACTTGCAATTAAAACAAAGCACTGGGTTGTTGCAAGTTTTCGGATCATGATCGGGACCCTCAAAAGCACACTTTGGGCAAACAGGGGTGTTTGTGCAATTGCTTTCATGATGGCCATACCGCTGGCATTTACAGCAACGCAGTGGGTTTGGCATATACACATCGACATTGACCAACTGAAATCCTACCTTAATAGAAGCAGATAAAGAAGGTGTGGAGAAAGTTAAAATGTAGGTGTGGCTATCTCTACGTACCCCATCTCTAAAAATAGAGATTCTCTTGACGTCAGACACTGCCTGAGATTGAAGATTAGCCTTAATCTCGTCTATAGAGTCACAGTATGAAAGTTCCTTGCATCTGGTGACTCCTTTGTGGGTATTTAAGGTCTTATGTGGGTATATTTTAACATCCAAATTGTAGAACTTTTTATGGCCTAAAAGATTTTTTGCCTGCTGTTGGGTAAAGCATTCAACAAGCAGGGTTTCACTTTTCAATTTCTTTACTGATTTTGGAGTACCCAAGACAGACGAGATTGTCTTTTCTATAATAAAAGGTGAGAGCTTTGTAATTGCTTTTGATTTGTCAGCTGATTCTATGACAATAAACCAAGCAAAAGTAGAGTGAGTGAAAGAATTATCTGATTCTGAATCGGAATCCGAGAGAACACGCTTGGCCTTTCTGGGAGTTGCCATGATAGTTGTTATTAATTTATTACCGATGCTCCCCACCCGCATCGGAGCCCAACAAGGGGACATGTTCTGGGGAAACCAAACACAGATCATGACAAGGATACATCGGCAATATACTCAAAGTGAAAGGGCTAGACCGGACAAATGTAGGCCCTCAGAATGTCATACCAAGCATAGACTATCTTTGGGCGGTTACAAGTGTCAATCAAACACCAACTTTCACCCGATTAGCCCATGAGCCACCACCTTCTAGGGCACTGATTTCTATCTTTGACAGAGAGGAAAAAACATCTGATATTCTTCTGTGATTTTTTTGTGTATGATAAAACAATACACAGTTAAGAGAAATGCCCTAGGCCAGGCATGACCAGCCAATTGATCAGGACGGGCCCTCCTGACCTCTCGTTTAGTTCAATTCAAGGCCAAAGTGGTGTGTTGTGAAAACAGAGCGATTTAGGGGCCTTAGCCTGAATCCACTCAACCACCAGGATCCCGTTATCAAATGACACGAGTCGCAGCCCACGGCAAACGTGCAGGCACAGTGTGTGTGTGTGTGTGGGGGGGGGGGTCTTACCCCTTCTGTAGTGCGACAGCTGGGCTATTTCTATCCCCCCGCCCAGCTGGGGGACCCTTTTCAAAGAGCATGGCTCATTTTGTTGTTGTTGTTGTTGTTGCGAACAATTTCTCATCTTGCCTCACTTCTTTTATTTTACAGCTCTACTTGCCAAAGGCTAGTAGAACTTAAGTCATGGCGTGGTTTCCGTCGTCCGTCCGTCTGTCCGTCCGTCCGTTAGTCTTTTCTTGTTTACGCGATAAAGTCCACATTCGTTGTCGGACTTTTGTGAAACTTAATAACTTAAACCCTATAGATTTTGATATAGATCCAACTATAAGACGGGGAAAAGTAGCCATTTAAATTTTGGAAATTTCCATTTCTTGTGTATGCCTGATAAAGTCCGCATTTGTTGTCAGAGTTTCATGAAACTTGCAGTTTCTTTCAATCATCAATAGCTTGAACCCTATTGATTATGAAACAAATCCGACAATTAGTAAGGGAAAAGTAGCCATTTAAAGTTGGTAATTTCCATTTCTTAATTACGTGGTAAAGTCCGCATTTATAGTCAGATTTTCGTGAACCTTGATCAGTTTTTTTTTCTTTTCTTCCTTTTGAAAGTGACAATAAAATCCAACAATTAGTAAAGCAAAAGTAGGCATTTAAAGTTGAACATTTGCATTTCTTTTTTACATGATAAAGTCTGCATTTGTGGCCAGATTTTCCTTTTGAATCATTTCCGACAATTAGTAGGGGAAAAGTAGCCATTTAAATGAAAATCTCCTTTCTTGTTTACATGTTAAAGTCTTCATTTGTGATCCAATTCTTTTGAAACTTCATTCGTTTCATCAAGGGATTGAACCCTGTTGAAAATGAAGAAAATCCGGCGATCGGTTTAGGACAAGCAGCCATTTGATGACTTAGTCTTGTTTACACATTATTGGACCCATTGCTTTGAAATTTGCGGGGACTCTCTAATACAATAGTACCAAAACCTTTTCAAATTTGACAGGATTCCAAATAAGTGGTTTCAAGAAATCGTACATTGATTATTTCACTATTTGTTCTACAGCATGCCTACTTATTGAGCTATCTTATTAGTTGGTTCAAGCCCAGATGGAACAATCTGATTATTTCTTCCCCATCCCCCACCCCCACCTTTCCCATTTTTGTATGTGTTTGTCTTTTTCTTTTTGCATAATTAATTAATGGTGTATGCTAGGAAAGAAACGAAATTACTGCCTGTAGAGCGATTCAGGCCCTCAAGAGCCTAGTCGTCTACTAGAGGACGTAAAAAGACCTGTGCAGATGCATTATCTTCCGCTAGGTGGCATTTTATCAAATACAAACAAGGATATGGAATGCGCAGACAACGGTGCAGATGATACTGGTGAATTTATCTCGTATATTGAAGATGGCACTTGATTTTAAGACCCTTTTCCCACACAGCAAGTTTCAGACTCTTCCAAATTCAAAATACCAGAAGACGACAAATCTTAAATTGGTATAAGTGAGCTCAAGCTCTCTGACAAGGTAGAAAATATTGTGGGAATTGGAGAAAATGCTACTGCCAGCATTTTCTTTTTTTCCCCATAATGTTCTAAAAAAGGCTTGTTACTTAGGATCGTTAAAACTCGGAACTGTGTGGTAAAGGGCTATATGTCAGGTACATGTATCCAATGGGGTACACTGCCAAGAAAACTGTAGGCCAGTGAGCAGGGAGACCTTACTGGTCTAACCTCTAGATTAATATGCACGAAGAGGCAAGACCTGGGGCTTTTTCGAGCACGCGACCTGGGCGAATCCCTTTTATTCGAGTTGCCTTTTTAGTTCAGCCCAGCTTCCATGCTGCACCTTGATACTTTGAATATGTTGAGATGATCACTTGACAGTAATTGAGTATGCCAGCCAGAAAACTCTTTTAAAAGCAACTGGCACCTGTTGCATAAGCAAAAACTAAGGGAACTAAGTCGTGCACTTTTCTCAAAATCATGCTGTTGAACACATCAAGATAATGATAAATCAGTCAAAGTTCTGTCTGTCAGAAGTCATTGCTCCTTTCTTTTCAAACCGAAAGCAGGATTCGTGTCGAGAAAATGTCGCAAACTGACGTAATGCTACTTGTGCTCGGGACGACATGACTGAGCCTTTAAAATACCCAGGGCATTATTTGGAGACAAGAACCTTAAATCGGTTTAGATAGCTGCGCACTTACACGTGGCAGTTGCGGGCATGTGAAAACACAAATGCGACTTGCGGCAAAAAAATTGCCACAAATTGACCTGTGTTTCTTATGCTCAGGCTGACATGGTTGAGCGATTAAAATACCAAGAGCACTGACACGGATTTTAGCTGATAAGAAAAATCAATATGTGCTTCAAATTTTAAGCGATAATTTTACTTTAAAATATTGATTTCGTGTTCCGGCATCTAAAAAAGGAGTTCCGGCTGGTCACATGACCAGCTAGCCTAATAAACCTTGATCACGTTACCAAATGACATCATAAACGTATTCACGTAGTCAAGTGACCGTATATCACCAAGTTTATTTGACATCCTGTTATACGACGGAATTTATAGGAGGTGACAGGATACCGTATTTCACGTTCATAGCCAATTTCACAGCGTTCATTTTATGACGAACCTCGCCATCTATATAATGTAATATGAGACTAGGTGTCCAACTATATTCCATACCGAACACCACCGGTCGCCAATTATCGGTACTTTATACTTTTTTTTGGTCACCGGATTAAAACTGTCGATTTTTATCGTATTCTGCGATCATTCATCTTTTCACTAGTGTATAGGACGAAAGAAATGGGTAAGTAATAGGAGAGTTACAAAGGTCTAAACTTCTGGGAAGGATACTTTTCTCTCTTACCACTGTGCGATAGATAATGCGATTCCGCAGTGAACATATCTAGCAAATTTGATTGGTCAACGAAACATTACACCATATTCTTAAAATAACCGCGTCCGCCCTAAAATCGATTTATCGATAGATTTGTGCAGTATTCGGTCCCATCAATGAACATTCAAAACGGACTGGTTTGAAAGAGCTGTATGAAGATTAAATGCGCAGATTTTGGATTTAACGTGAAGGATAAACTGTACCAAACACATATTTTTTAATAATGAGTGGTAGCAGGTGGCATAATATTACTACATTGACTGAAGTTCTTTTTGGAAGAGTAGAAAACATTATGTGAGAAAGGAGGAAAAGCTTGGCACTAGCATTTTACATGCTGCTATGATGTTTAACTAAAGCTTTCTTCAGGGTTCATAAAACACAATGGTTGATTCACACTGTCTCTCCATATTTTTGCAAAGATGTCAAATTTGTTTATTGCTAATTTTGCTTTAATTATGATTTATATTGTGTTGTTTGAGGATTCTGCTGCAATTTATTTTTGCCAGTATGAGTTACTCCGCTGTGCTAATTCAAAACTGAAATAGAACTGTCGCAAAGCGGACAAAAACCAACAGCCAGCATCTTTTCATTGAATCGGTAAAATCAGAGAACAGAAATGATTTTCGAGACAAAGTTCATTCATGACCTTGAGCTTTGACCCATGTGACCCAACAACGATAGGACACCTTATTCAGCTTCATTTGAAGATAATATATAATCCCTAGCAGACCAGCACAAATCCGTGTTCACCAACAACAAAAAAACTCCATCTCCTAATGGAATTATATTTAAATCAGAATGACAAAATTGGTGGCATTAGACAAAAGTGCAGTTATGGAGTAGAATGGAAAACTTTACGCAAAATCGTATTTGGTTTTCGAGTGCACGCAAATAAAAGATATAAGTGGATAACCGTCCGTGCAGACCAATTTCCGATTTTAGTCTTCGTATCATTGTTGTCTTCATCACAAATTATACACCGATTTAAGATTTATATTATAGTTCTACATATAGATCTATCCGAGAACAAAGACAATGGGTGAAAAATTGTGACAGAGGGAAAATCAGGTGGAAAGAAAGGGGTCAGAGAATGGAACCCTGAAGTTAACCCGGACCAAGATTAAAAATTACCATCAGGCTGACCGTCTGGCCAACTAGGCCAGAGAGACAGCTGAATTCTGCGTGACGAAATTATTTATTGACATATTCCTCCTCCCCTTTCAAAGAAATTGGAACAAAGCACCTCAAGTATTTGTGAAAATTCGATTAGAACTGTTGCCAAAAACGGTTTAAAAGTGACGTTTACGTCTATTTTGAAGGCTTAAATAGAATCCTTTGCAAACGGGGACAATATTCCTGATCGATCCATGCCATGAAACAAGGAAATTGGGGGCGACTTTGAATGAAACGGGTGGCAGAAGATCGGACTATGAGCCTTTTGTCCCCACTTTGGTTCCACACCCGTTTCAATAAGAAATCTCCGGCTTATTCAGCTTCCATTTAAAGGATAACATGTGATCCTTAGCAGACCGGCACGAATTATTGGGTCTGTATTCACCATCCATTCTGAAGAACATTCTAAGACTAATTCTCCAGATTTTTCTAAATTTTTAAGCAACACAACTTCTGATTGGCTGAAAAAATTGTTCAACCAATTACAAGTTTTGTTACTTTTTAATGTTAGAAAATACTTTGAGCCTTTTGTCCTCGGCCTTGTTCGTCCGCGTTCCAGATTTTCTTTCTTGTTCAGCTTAGCTTGATACATCAAAGTGAAGACTATCGCTCTTTTGAAGGGTTATATGTAATTCTTTGCAAACGGGGACATACATGTATTCCTGGTCGATACATGTCATGAAACAAGGAAATTGGACGCGACTTTGAATGACATGGGTGGCAGAAGATCGGACTATGAGTCTTTCGTCCAAACCTTTGTTGCATACCCGTTTCAATTAGAATTTTCTGTCTTATTCAGTTCCATTTGAAGGATAATAATATAGTATTTGACAAAAGTATGGAGTGGAATGGAAAACCTTACGTAAAATCGTATTTGGTTTTCGAGTGCACGCAAATAAAAGATACAGAAGTGGATGGCCGTCCGAGGAAACCAATTTCTGATTCTAGTCTACGTATCATTGTTGTCTGTATCACAAAGTTTACACCGCTTTAAGATATATATTATAGATCTATATATAGATCTATCCAAGAACAAAGACAATGGGGGAAAGATATTGTGATAGAGGGAAAAATAGGTGGAAAGGAAGGGGTAAGAGAATGGCACCCTCAAGTCAACCCGGACTAAGATTACAAATTACTGTCAGACTGACCGTCTGGCCAACTAGGTAAGAGAGACAGCTGAATTCCGCTTGATAAAATTATTTATTTACATATTCCACTCCTCTTTCAAAGAAATAGGAACAAAGGACCACAAGTACTTGTGAAATTTCGATTAGAACTGTTGGCAAAAATGCGACGGTAAAAAATTGATGTCTATGTCTGTTTTGAAGGCTTATATGTAATCCTTTTCAAACAGGGACATATTCCTGATCGATACATGCCATGAAACAAGGAAATTGGACGCGACTCTGATCGACTGGTTTGCAGAAGATCGCATGAGCCTTTCGTTCCCACGTTGGTTCCACACCCGATTCAGTTAGAATTCTCCGTCTTATTGAGCTTCCATTTGACGGAAAACATGTAACCCTTAGCAGACCTGCACGAATAATGGGGTCCGTATTCACCAACCATTCTGAAGAACATTCTGAGACTAATTATCCAGATTTTTCTAAACTTTTAAGTAACACAACTTCTGATTGGCTAATAAAAATTGTTCAACCAATCATAAGTTGTGTCACTTTTTTAATGTTAGTAAATACTTTGAGCCTTTCGTCCTCACCTTGTTCGTCCGCGTTCCAGACTTTCTATCTTGTTCAGCTTAGATTTCATGCTTCACATTGATACTTGGCATATGTCGAGACCATCAAATGGCGACGGAAAAGGTCTCGAGGAGTCATGGCATAGGTGTATAAACCAGAGAGAAATCTTTTTAGGGGCAACGAGCACCTGTTGCATGAAATAGAGAGAAAGACAAACAAATAAGTGCTCCTTTCTCTACATTACACTGTTGAACACATCACCAATTAGTGTCTCAGATCAAAGTGAATGTTTTTGATGGTGCAATGAAAACATTTTAACGGAAAAATAGGGTATGAAGTAGAAGAAAAGGATAAGCAGCAGTTCTGCTTTGTTCAGCCAGGGGATATAATCCAACTTTGGTTTGGGAAAAGTCTGATAGTTTGTAGGGTTTAATCAGATTTTGTTGCTTGAGTATGCTTAGAGGGAAAAAGGTTAACCAATCGCTCCGTCAAATCGATACGGCTAGCCAGGGCTTGCACCTAGAATATGTCGCAAGCTGACATGTGCCTCAAGTGAACGCAGTAATATGGTCGAAACGCTAGATTAACTAAAAATTGGACGGAGACTAGAATCTAAAAGTGGCTTCCCTGAAAACCCACTTATATATGGCACTTGCGGACATGCAAAAACATGAATTTGACATTTACGACACAAATTGGGCAGTTTTTCACTTAAAAGGAGGAAAAAAAAAACTCCCTCTTCTGATGGTATTATATTCAAATCAGAGTGACAAAATTGGTGGCGTAAGACGAAAGTGCAGTCATGGAGTGCAATTGAAAAATTTATGCAAAGTCTTCTTGGTTTTCGCGTGCACGCAAATAAAAGATATTTATAAGTGAATGACCGTCCGTGGAAAACAATTTCTGATTCTAGTCTGCGTATCATCGTTGTCTGCATCACAAAGTTTACACCGGTTTAAGATATATATTATTGATCTAAATATAGATCTATCCAAGAACAAACACAATGGGGGAAAATATTGTGACAGGGGGAAAAATAGGTGGAAAGAAAGGGGTCAGAGAATGGAACCCTGAAGTTAACCCGGACTAAGATTGAAAGTTACTATCAGGCTGACCGTCTGGCCAACTAGGCCAAAGAGACAGCTGAGTTCTGCTTGACAAAATCATTTATTTACATATCCCCCCCTACCATTTCAAAGAAAATTGGAATAAAGGACCTCACGTACTTGTGAAAATTCGATTATAATTGTCGGCAAAAATGGTTTAAAAGTGATGTCTGTGTCTATTTTGAAGGCTTATATGTAATCCTTTGCAAACGGGGACATATTCCTGATCGATACATGCCATGAAACAAGGAAATTGGACGCAACTTTAAATGAAACGAGTGGCATAAGATCGGACTATGAGCCTTTCGTCCCCACTTTTGTTTCACACCCGTTCAAATTAGAATTCTCCGTCTTATTCAGCTTCCATTTGAAGGACAGCGTGTAATCCTGAGCTGACCCGCACGAATTATTGGATCTGTATTCACCAACCATTCTGAAGAACATTCTGAGACTAATTCTTCAGATTTTTCTAAACTTTTTCTAACACTACTTCTGATTGGCTAAAAAAATTGTTCAACCAATCACAAATTGTGTTACTTTTTAATGGTAGAAATTACTTTGGGTCTTTCGTCTTCACCCTTGTTCGTCCGCGTTTCAGATTTTCTATCTTGTTCAGCTTACCTATTATGCTTTACATTTATACATTGTATATGTCGAGACCATCAACTGGCGATGGAAAGGTCTCGAGGAATCATGGCATAGGTGTATAAACCAGAGAGAAATCTTTTTAGGGGCAATGGGCACCTGTTGCATGAAAAACAGAGGAAGACAATCAAGTAAGTGCCCCCTTCTCTCCATTACACTGTTGAACATATCACCAATTAGTGTCTCATATCAAAATGAATGTTTTTGGTGGTACAATGAAAACATTTTTACAGAAAAATTAAGGTACGAAGTAGAAGAAAAGGATAAGCAGCAGTTCTGCTTTGTTCAGCAGGGGATATAATCCAACTTTGGTTTCGGAAAAGTCTGATAGTTTGTAGGGTTTAATCAGTTTTTGTTGCTTGAGTATGCTTAGAGGGAAAAAGGTTAACCGATCGCTCTGTCAAATCGATACGGCTAGCCAGGTCTTGCACCCAGAATATGTTACAAGCTGACATGTGCCTCACGTGAACGCAATGACATAGTCATTTTTGAAACGCTAGAGTAACTAAATAATTGTACGGAGACTAGAATGTAAAAATGGCTTCCATGACAACCCACCCATATATGGCACTTGCGGATATGGGAAAATATGATTTTGACATTTACGACAAAAATTTGGCTGTTTTCTACTTAAAAGGAAGAAAAAAAAAAAAAAAAAAGTAATAATAATAACAAAAAAACTTATTCAAATGAGAAAGACAAAACTGGTGGCATTACACAAAAGTGCAGTTCTGGAGTGGAATGCAAACTTTACGCAAACTCCTCCATGGTTTTCGCGTGAGAGTAAATGTAAAATATAAGTGGATGACAGGCTGTGGAAGCTGATTTATGGTTCTAGCCTATGTATCATTGTTGTCTGCATTTTAGGTATTCATCCATGTCATTACTGGCTCAGGGCACATTATTTCAATTCAGGACATATTCAGGGCTAGAGCCTAACTCAGCATATTTATTTGGGGTAAAAACAGTTAAAAAGAAGAGGCTTATTAAAATGGATGAAAAATTTTACATCGTTTTAAGATATATGTTATAGATCTACATACAGACCTATCCAAGGACCGAGACATAATGGGGGAAAATATTGTGACAGAGGAAAAAGAAGGTGGAAAGAAAGGGGTCAGAGAGTGAAACCCTGAAGTTAACCCGGACTAAGATTTAAAAAATACTATCGGACTGCCCACCTAGCCCACTAAGCCAGAGAGGAAGAACCTATTCATCGCTAGAGGCCTAACTAAGCATATTTATTTTAGGTAAAACTAGTTACAGAGAAAGTATGCTAATTTAATTGGATGACAAAGTTTACAGCGGTTTAAGACATAAATTATAGATGTACATATATATCTATCCAAGAAGACATAACGGGAGAAAAAAGTTGTTACAGAGGGAAAAAAGTAGAAAGAAAGGGGTCAGAGAATGGAACCCTGAAGTTAACCCGTAAAAATTACTATCGGGCTGAGTGTCTAGCCCACTAGGCCAGAAAGGCAACTGAATTCTGCCTGACAAAATTATTTATTTACATGTATATTCCCGCTTCCATTTCAAAGAAATTGGAACAAAGGTCCTCAAGTACTTGTGAAAATTCGATTATAATCGTTTGAAAACATGGTTTCAAAGTGAAGTCTATCTCTATTTTGAAAGGTTATATGTAATTCTTTGCAAACGGGGACATATTCCTGATCGATACATGCCATGAAACAAGGAAATTAGACGCAATTTTGAATGAAACGGCGGGCAGAAGATCGGACTATGAGTCTTTCGTCCCAACCTTTGTTGCATACCTATTTCAATTTGAATTTTCTGACACAGTGGGTCATGAGCAACACTTGTATATAGTTTCAGGGTCCTAGGCTTTTGTGTAAGAGCCCGGAAATGAATAGATGATGGATGTTAATTGACGGACGGACACACAGAGAGAGTGGACGGATGGACGGGCAGAAAGACAGACATGGTGAAACCAGTATACCCACCTCAGCTTCGAAGGTGGGGGGTATAACTACTTGCATTAAGAACCCAAGAAATACTGTAATCATGTGACCGGAATTCCTTTCACAATGTGATTAAATTGTCAAAAAATAATCAAACAAACAGGTGATTTGCAGAAACAGAAATTTGGAATGAGCCCCGTAGCCTCTGATTCAATCATCCAGTCTTGCATATTTTTCCGTGGAATCCCCACCCCCAACCCTCATTCAAGTAGGACAGCTGCCTGTGGCCGGTGGGGGAACGGTCACTAAATACTGGTTATCCGCTTAGAAGTTTCTAAGCTTGTCCAGGAAAATGTGTGGTTGGGTTTATCGGCCATCCAGCCATAACCAAAGGTGAATGGAACCATAAGCAACAACACAAAATTGTTACATGTATATAATTTTTGCTCTCCTTTGATCTTTCTGTTCAATATTTTTTAAATTTATATTCGGAAGTGATAAAGATAGAAGTTCTTTAGATATTTACATACATGCATTTCCACAGGCGCTTGAAGTTTTGTGCTAAAACGTGTCAAAAATGCTAAACATCTTGGCTAACATCTTGGCTATAGGTATAAGGACTTCGCCGATATAAGCCTACTACAACGGGTACACGTAGGAGGTATTTGTGGTATTTTTTTAATAACTGAAATTACTTTTTGCTTTGTTTTTGCTCTGTGTGACGTGGTGCTCGATGTGGAGACAATCTTTCACTTTCGTTAACTGCTAACAATATTTGAAAATCTTTTCCTGAAATATAAATGATACTCGGGAATCTACAGTTGAAGAATTTGCAGTTTCCCGAGTATCACTTATATTTCAGATGCTGTCAACATTTAACATGGGTCAAGTATAATCTCGGTGTCGTGAACTAGGTCACATATAGCAAAAACAAAGTAAAATGATAAATTTCAAAATTACGAAAAAAAATGCCTACGTTGTACCCTTCATACTAGTAGGTAATAGGCGTATCGGTGCGTTTTGAGAATACTAGAAATTCAAAGTACCTGTGGCATTCTACATTTCCACCTCCAAGTACAGGCTCAAAGTGTGTACAGAGTCCAAACTCAACAACACTACTTTAATCATTTACCCCCTATGGTGCTTAAATGAATGAGATAAGCTTTTACGTATTATCACTTTTACCTCATCTTAGATATGAACGAGATTACTATACATGGATCTGTGGCGATAAGATAAACCGACTTCCTTGGTAACCGTCGCTAAGGGCTCCCAAACAATCGCAGTTAATACTTAATACAGTATAGCAGATGAGCTAATTAAATCGTGCTGTCATGACAGTTTCTCTCGATAGAATTCAAAAAAAAAAAATTCCTATTCATTTTTCTGCCGATGATGAATTCTCGGTCAAGAATTTACGGTTGCTTTAACTAATTTACAGAAGCATATACATGTACAAAAAGTGTGAATAATTTCAGTGGCTGCAAAAATTGTAATGCCTGTGTCAGCAAAATTTGATCTTCAATATGAAAGAATGAAACACCTTATAAACATCAGTTTTGGCGAAGAATAATAGAATTAAAGTCGTTTCAACATCATATTCGATAATAAATTACGCTAGACGAGAAGCGTTTTAAAATATTTATAGATTGTCTGATTCAACAGAGAGGTGTTAAGTCTAAGAAAAGTTTCATTTTCAAGTTAAGGGTAAATGGTTGCCTGATGATTTTAAAATGTGTAAAGTGTGTTGTCAATTAACAAACTTG
Source organism: Tridacna gigas (assembly GCA_945859785.2). Taxonomy (NCBI): domain Eukaryota; kingdom Metazoa; phylum Mollusca; class Bivalvia; order Cardiida; family Cardiidae; genus Tridacna; species Tridacna gigas. Next base: position 72,982,197 of record OX244029.2, read on the forward strand.
TTAATATCGTTGACGGTAGTTTGTTTTATCTTACGATATACTGAAGACAACGGGTGGTCGAGTGGATAACGGCGGCAATTTGGTTTGCAATCAAACACACATCCTATCACTTAACAGTTTACCGACATATCCTTTGAAATGGCAGATGTGCTAATCCACTTATTTATGGCCAAGTCAAAAGTTGATTTAATAAACATGCGCTGCCTTTTGAACTAAACTTCCAGAAATAGTACAGAACAGAACTGTTTCATACTTGAAATCTAAATGTACTTTCAGCATGGAATACATGTAAATGTGCTTAATTTAAGTAGCAGATGGTTTGAATCCAAGATAAAACTGAATGTTACTTGGACGCTGATCTTTATCTACACATTCAGCATTCTTCATGTACCAACGGACAATGCTACTGTCAAACTGAAACATTAATGACAAGTGCCACTTTTTGGATGCGCAGAGGTTATTAAACAAGGCTAGATATTTCAGTGAACGTACTTTCTTTTTATTAAATAGAAAAATTCTTTTTATTCGATCTAGCATTTCATTATATTTTTACCTTTGGTTTCCACTGTAAAACATTGTATGTCTCTTTCGGAGGATTTCAGAGGGAAAAACTAGCATTAATTAATCCATTTTGTTATGTACAGTGTTGATTGGAACTCTTTGATCGTCAATCATTATCATAATACAAACTTGTAGCCTCCGCGTATATCTTGCGTAAGCCGCACACGTTCGCAAAGCAGATCTTTTAAACACATTTTGTTTTAAAGTCAAGCATTGTAAACACTAATAACATCGTACTTCTTCAACATTAACAGTCGCTTATTTGGGAGCCGAAATAACAGACAGCTAGGCTGCACATCGGGCCAAATAAATGCTATGATCCGATTGGTCAAATATCGATTCCCACGGATCCATGTATCTCCTTGTCGATCGAACTATCTCCCTGTCGATGGCCCTAGCTTGGACAGTAATTTTGTCAATAATCTCTCGGAACGATTTTTTTTCCACCGTAACTTTTGCTTATCTATCATTTTTTCAAGTTTGTTTTTATCAGGGATGGTGCTTCCGGGGTCCTGACGGCTATAGATTTGGCGGAAATTGAAAAAAAAAAAACATCGCGGCCTATAAATTTAATCTCCGTGTTGACAGAAATTGGTGGATTTTCAGTTTTGTGCTCTAAAGCTGGGGCAAAATTAAATTCAAATCATGCATATTCTACGGCGAGTCCTAACGGAGAATAAACTTAAATCCTATCTACCCACGATAGCATCACCGGATTTTTCCAAAGATCGCTAATAAAGAAATCAATATTAATAAAATTCTTCGAGACATACTTTTGTTTCCTGTTTATTCTGCCGAGCTCCTAACTGAAAAGTCCTAGGATGTGCCGAGGGAACAAAATTCCATTGACTCGTTTTGGAGCTAGTTCCACCGATTACCACCCCACTCGTCACAACTCGGCCGATTCCGTACCTACATCTAACCTCGTCTGTATAAGGGAGGCTTCCATTTTGAACTACCAATCACATGATCTTAAACATGGTGGCGCCCCTGTAGATCGCTTAGCAACGACATGAACAACAACTGTGAAGTTATTCACTTCTATCGATCTGTCGATGAAAGCTCCTAACGGAATTGATAAACCACGCTAAAAATATTGAATATACAAACTGTTTGCCGACTGAAATACTCTTAGAAAGATAACGATAGAAAATTTACTCATGCGTTCTTTCTAAAGAGGAGCCTCACAATTTCAATAACGGTAAAGCGGTGTGCTTCCGGAGATGTGCGAAATGTACCGTGTAGGTGCATATCAAGCTACGTGATACAGCCGAGGGATTTGATCACCGGATCACCCGAGGTATGCCGAATGATTACCACCCGTGAAATTCATTCGGCATACCTCGGGTGATTCGGTGATCAAATCCCTCGGCTGTATCACGTAGCTTGATATGCACCTACACGGTACATTTTGCACATCTCCAGAAGCACACCGCTTTACGTTATTGAAATTGTAAGGCTCCTCTTTAGAAAGAACGCATGAGTAAATTTTCTGTCGTTATATTTCTAAGAGTATTTCAGTCGGCAAACAGTTTGTACATTCAATTTTTAGCGTGGTTTATCAATTCCGTTAGAGCTTCCATCGACAGATCGATAGAAGTGAATAACTTCACAGTGGTTGTTCATGTCGTTGCTAAGCGATCTACAGGGGCGCCGCCATGTTTAAGATCATGTGATTGGTAGTTCAAAATGGAAGCTTCCCTTATACAGACGAGGTTAGATGTAGGTACGGAATCGGCCGAGTTGTGACGAGTGCCGTGAAATTGTCATCTTAACAATAATTTCCATAAAACTTCTTTTAAACTGCATGATTTTAAGACTGTTTTTTTTTTTTTTTTAAGTTTGCATTTTTTTTTTTAATGCAAGTACCGTTGTTCGGAGAATATTATGATGAAATGGATTGTACAATACTTTAGGTAGCACACTATCATCTCTGGTACGCTACTTGACGTTCCGGTAACGATCATTATGGGAGTGACATTATTGATTTTCCCCCTCTGTATCCTCCGAAGCATGCCAAGCTGTACGTCTGTCTATTCATAATTTGGGAAAAAATACCGTTGTCATTGCTTCATGAACTCAATATTAAACATGCGGTAATGATCTGAAAAACAGTGTACGCTTTAAAACTTTACACGTATTTGTAAATTTTCCGCGCGACATCCTGTCAGAAGATCAAACCATCGCCGTCGCTTCATCCAAAGTTGACGTGTTCTAAGTGTTTTATGACGTCACTCCCGCCATTTTGTATATCAAGGGAGGTAAAAAATCGCGCGTTTTTCTTCAGCATTACGGAAATGATCAGAAGGATCGGGACCACTTTTCGAGATATTTTTCTTGTATTTTTGTCCACCGAACACACTTGTCACACTAATAAGTGGTTAAACCTGTAACTGTGAGAAGTGTTGATGCTGACAGGCATTTTCAAGAGATCATATAGATCTAGACTATATTTTAAAGGCTTATGAAATGACAATGGTTGGACGTAGGTATTTGACTCGGCATCGGGACAAAAACCTCCACGTAAATCCTTCGTGTATTCGACATTTGAGCTCTTCGTATCATGCATGGTTTATTATCTATTTATTGTGCAACAATTATCTTACAGTAGTAGATGCAACGTCTGTTAATTAATATAGATCTATCAGTTTTGAACAGAAATACGATACACGTGACTGTTTCTCAAACGGGACACAAGTTAACAACAAAAAATGGAATTTGCCTTAAATGCATTTTACCACCTTACTTTTTGCAGCTATAAGGCCTTTAAGTTGTCAAGGAGAGTGTCTACACTACACGTGTCTCCGAGCAGGATGTATGGGTGGTCGAGTATGATGAATTATATAGGTTTCGACCCCATTTGTGAGTTCTGTATTTTGTACAATCTCTTTTGATCCTTTACCAAATCTCCGGTCCTGAACAACCCTGGGGGAAAAGGCTTTAGAATGCATTGTGAGAACGAGATTTTGTGCTAATTCAACCATTTTGTTGTCTGCACATGGTTGAAATCAACGCGGACCAGTCTACAATTTTGTCGTCTGCTGGTATTTCTGTCTAGGTGAAATACCAGATGAAAGTCAGCGCTTACGAACTAAGCTTATTATCTACCAATTCATAAAACAACAACAATCGTATTAATTACTTAATAATGAGTGAATAATTTGTGAAACGGTTCAGGACACGCGAACTGCCTTGTAAAAGTAATTCGATCCGTGTATGAGAAGCGTACTCATTTCACCATACAACCGTTTGTGTGATAGACTACAGTAGTATATTGATGAAAAAACTTCCGGCGAAATGTACAGGTAATATTGTCGTTTATTTATTTACTTTACTGTTGTTTTTCTTCGGTTAATAATTAATTTACGTGAAACTGATCGGAAAAGAATAGTCATATTGTGGTAAATGAATAATTACGTCTGTTTTAAAGTGGCAAAAAGGTGCTTAGTTACGATTGAAACTTTTTGTTGGCTCACCCACTGATCATATTTTAACTATTAGATTACATGAACTGATGAAGCAGTGATCTGTTATAAAAACAAAACGGTAGGAAATTGATTATTGAACAGTAATTAAATAAATTATCGCTCTAGCAGCTTCATAATTGGAGAAGGAGTAGAGGGAAAATGAAGATAAGGTGTATTTTCATTTTCAACTTGGGAGTTCCTAATTGCTGGTACAGTCACAAGTTTGACCTAGTTTGCAGCCAATTACTCGACTACAGTGCATTTTGGTCGGTTCATAAGTACCCGTTATGTTTTATTGTGGTTGGACCTGTGTTTTAGTCTTTTCTAAATGACAACATGTTAAACTATTGCCCATTTTTTAAGGCATTTGCATAGCGACAATAAATTTGTCTAATACTATGGGATTTGTCACTTAAAAGGGTTAAAACCATATTTTTATATTGTTACATCAGAATGACTATCCCTAACAAACAGGATAAGAAATTCGTAAGCTGAGGTAACCGTCAACAAGCAACAAAACTTTAGACAGGTCCAAATTGAAAGCATTTGCAGATGACATATTAAATGAGCCAAAAATGATGGGATTTGTATCAAACAGGTAAAAACATTTAGCATTGTGGCTACCAGCATTTTCTCCTATTCCCTCCGTGTTTTCAAAAGTCTTTTTCCTCAGGGCCCGTAATACTCTCGATTGTTTGGTAAATAGTAAAAAAAATCCTTTCCACATGTATTATTAAATTATCAATTTTCAATAGACTTTCTTTATACAGAAATTGCCAAAAGCAAATCTGGTGGCATGCCACATTAAAAACAAAACAAAACACTGTTTTCTCCCACAGGACTTGAGGGATTATAGCACCATTGTTTTCACTTGTCCACATTTAATATTCTTTAACCCTTTACTGCACAGTGCTGCCTTTTTACGCCCCTGGGAAAGAAGCCTTTTGAAAACATTGTGGGAAAATGAGAAAATGCTGGTAACCAGCATTTTCTCCTTTTCCCACAATGTTTTCTACCCTATCAAAGAAAAGGTGCACCATTTGAGCCACATTGAAATTGTCGTCTGCAAATGCTTTCAATTTGGACAAGGCTAGAATGTTGTTGTCTGGTAAAGGGTTAATGGTTCAAAATGGTACAGGAAAGATGACTTAAACTCTTTACCAAAGTACAAAATACGGACTTCTCCAAATCCAAAGCATTTGCTGGTGAAAAATTAAATGTGGCTAAAATGGTTGGATTTGTTTGAATTGAAAGGGTAGAAAACATTGTGTGATATAGAGAAAATGCTAAGTTCTCAATTTCCCACAATGTTTTCAAAAGCCTTCTCCTTCAAGGTCTATAACACTCAGAATTGTGCAAAAAAGGGGTTAAACAGGGGTTTGCTAAGAAAAGACTGCTCATTAAGAATTTTAATGCAGTGTCAGTGCAACTGGTCAAATTATCCTCAAATTAAAGTTGATTTTTAGCTCCACTGGCCAAAGGCCAGCGGGCTTATGTCATGGCCCAGTGTCCGTCGTGCGTCCATCTGTGCATCCGTCCGTCCGTCTGTCCGTCCGTGCGTTAACTTTTATTTCAAACATCTTCTTCTCTGAAACTACCCATCCAATTTTCATGAAACTTCACAGAAATGATCCTGCCATGGCCCTCTTCAGAATTTCTTGAAAGAATTTGATTCCTTCAAAAACTCTGGTTGCCATGGCAACAAAACTGAAAAATATTGGAAATCTTTAAAAATCTTCTTGTCTGAAACCATAAGGCATAGGGCTACCAAACTTGGCATGTAGCTTTATGTAGTAGACCTCTATCAGGTTTCTTCAAATTATAGCCCTGGGGTCAACATTGGCTCTGCCCCAGGGGTCACAAGTTTTACATAGGCTTATATAGAGAAAACTTTAAAAATCTTCCTGTACCTAGCCATAAGGCCTAGAGCTACCAAATTTTGCATTTAGCTTGATCTAGTGGGGGTCTACCAAAAGTGCCCAAATTACAGTCCTGGGGTCAATTTGGCCTCATGCTTGGGGGGGGGGGGGCAGGTTCACAAGATTTACATGGGCTTATGTAGGGAAATCTTTTAAATCTTGGTGTACATAGCCATAAGGCTTAGGGCTACCAAATTTTGCATAATTATAGCATTGTCTAGTGGACAACTACAAAGAGGGTCCAAGTTACAGCCCTAGGACCAAGTTTGGCTCTGCACCAGGGGTCACAAGTTTTACATGGGTTTATGGAGTGAAAACTTCAGAAATCGTTATGTTACTAGCCATAAGGCCAAGAACTCCCAAATTTGGCATGTTATTCTTCTAATACACATATTCTTCATTTAGTCTGACTGTAGCCCTGGGGCCAAAGTTTTATGAGGGCTTATATAGTGAAGACTTCTCTTTATGGTTTATATTCATAAGCCAGTGGAGCGATACAGGACCATCATGGCCCTCTTGTTTTTATTTTGAGTTGTCACCCATCAGAAGAACCATAGTTCAGCAAGTCAGCTATCCATACAGCTTACTTTCAAATGTGTTTTACTTATTTACCAGACAATCCTGAATTCTAACAATCCTGAGGAAATAGTCTTGTGAGCAAAGGAGAATTTGCTGGTAACCATTATTTTCTCCTTTGCCCTCAAGGTTTTCTTCACTGTCTCAGACAAGTACTATTATTTCAGCTACATTTGATATGTTGTCTGTAAATGCTTTCAATTTTGAGAAGTCCAGAATTTTATAGTTTGCTAAAGGGTTAAAATGCATTTGTTCATTGCTCTGCAACAACAAACAGAACAAGACATCTTAAAAAAAAAAAAAAAAAATGGAACATTCATCTTGTTTTCTATAATGAACATATATTTCTGTCTGTATCAAAGTGTTAAACCCTTTACCACACAACCACAAGTTTTAACGAATAGGCCTTTGAAAACATTGTTGGAAGCATTTTCTCCTTTCCCCACAATATTTTCTACTCTCTCAAGAAAAATTTCAATTTTTGAGTCTCGAGTAATTTGTCATCTGCAAATGCTCTCAATTTGGACCAGTCTGAAAATTTGTCCTTTGGTAAAGAGTTTTAAAAGTCTTCAGGCAAATATAATCAAACAGTCTTTAAAAAGATTCTCTCAAAAGCCTGCAAAATCAGCTGTTGGCCACTTTTTCTTCTTGGAAACAAAACTATCAATTCATTTGTAATAGACGATTATATATGTATATTTTTATCTCATCTTGAAATGTTTTTTTTACAAGCAGAATCGCTGTCTTCAAACTTGAAGTACCATTCAGCATACAGGGGGGCTGTATATCTGCACAGTATGGGAAACAAGCATATTTCTGCCTAAATATATGATCCATGCTCTGTGAAAAGGAGGCTTAATGCATATGAGAAACGTATAGGCTGACATGGGCCAAAACCTTTAAATTTTCTGCATGTCAAAGGATAATTCTACCTTATGATTCAGTCGGTTGTTTGTCAAAATGGATTTCATGGATGCATTATTAGGTATGTCTTGCTTGGTATAATGCACTACGGAGATGCAGTAAGCCCCCTTTTCCAGAGCACAGCCCATATACTTATCCTTCACCAGGCAATCCTTTGTTTCATAAACCTGAAGAAAAGGGCTGTAGAAAGTGATGTCTGAAAGGAATAACATGCACCAACCAGCATGCCATTCTTTTCTCGAAGTGTATTTCACCTTTTCAAGATACAATTATTATCTCATCAGTTGAGCTACATTTAATTTGTTGTCCCAAAATGTTTTCGGTATTTACAAGTCTAAGATTTAATTGTCTAGGAAAGAGTTAATTAAATTTTGTCTTTCTTTTAATTTAAGCCCATTCTCTTACCATTGTGTCATGACTCTGAAGGCCCTTCAACTTTAGCAAAATGTTGCCCTCTATAAGGTGATATACAAGTTCATGTTTTACATACCATATTTGACCCTCTATCATTTTTCAGTATTTTTAAACAAATATCTAAACTTGGATGGAAAAGTACTTTACATCTTCCGTCTGCTACTTACTATGGAACAAACAGATAAATGATAAGTGAGTAGTTCAGGTTGAAACTTTGGTGGTAAACAAGTCTTTCTATTCCCACTGTTACATGGAAATTTTAATACAGCAGTGAATATATTGAATGAATATGGTTGGTCAATGGAATTTGAATAACAGCTTTGAAATAATAGTGTGATGCTAAAAATAATTTTAACCAATGGTTATGCCATTTTGGATGCCTTGTTTTGCCTATTTGGTGCTGTAAGGGTTAAAATTGCAAAATTTCTGCAAAACTGAAGGAAGTAACTTAATAAGAAGTTAAGAAATGCATATTATGTGAATAATTTGATTGATTTTGGTATCATGATTATAACAGCTGTCTCACAATACTGGATTAGCATAGTGTAATATGTTTGTAAAAACAACTGCACATGCTTATAAATATATTAACTCTTTACCACATGACAAAAATGTTGACTTGTCCAAATTCAAAGCATTTACAGACGACAATATAAATGTATCTCAAATGATGAAATTTATCTTTGATATGATAGAAAACATTGTGAGAAAAGGAGAAAATGCTGGTTACCAGCATTCTCTCCTTTTCCCAAAATGTTTTCAAAAGGATTCTTTCTCAAGGTCGTTAAAACCTGGGATTGTGTGGTAAAGGATAAATTACATAATACATTATTTCTACTGTTCATTGTAGTATGAAAATAGTCCTTATCTGTCTTTAACCCTTTTCCAAATAATCTGCAAGTTTTAACAACTCTAAAAAAGAAGACTAGAAAACATGCGGAAAGAGGAGAAAATGCTTGCAGCCAGCATTTTTTCCCTCTTTACACAATTTTTTCTACAATCAGAAAGCAAATTTTGATTTTTGAGGACTTGACGTAATTTTTCCTCTGAAGATGCTTTAACCCTTTACCACACAGTACCGAGTTTTAACGACCCTGAACAGGAAAGCTTTTGAAAACATTGTGGAAAAAGGAGAAAATGCTGGTAACCAATGTTTTCTACCCTATCAAAGACAGAAATCATCATTTGAGCTACATTTATTTTGTCGTCTGCAAATGCTCTCAATTTGGTCTTGTCCCAAATTTTGTCGTTTGGTAAAGAGTTAAATTTGGACAAATCTAAAATTTTGTTGTTTGGTAAAGAGCTAACAAGATTTAACTCAGAAACAACATACAAGTTACGGGTACAAAACATTGAAAGGATTTCGCACAGTGTCTCAGAGTTCTATACATGGTCATGTAGAAGCTGAACAAAAAAAGGGGATTGAGAAAAATTGAGGATGTTGTCTGTATATCAAAGTTCAATTGATGTACCAACTTATATTTTAAAATTACTTTCATTTCTATGACTAAGATTCTTACTCTTCAGAACAAGCCTGCTGCAGACAGCTTAGACAGCAACCATGTATGCATATTAATATCATTATCAGTGTGAAATAATAAACAATACATATCATCAATATGGTAAATACATGTCAAAACTTAGCAAACAGAGAAATTGCTCATTACTGTCAGTTTCTCCGTTTCGCAAAATGGTTTTAAAATGAATAAAAGTTGTCTGCTGAAAGACTAAAATAGAAAGCCATAATTATGCAGTTAGTACTTTATTCATTCTTTACCAAACAACAAAATTGTGGACAAGACCAAATAGAAAGGATTTGCAGATGTCAAAATAAATGTGACTCAAGTGAGGTTTTATGTCTCTGATAGAGTAGAAAACATTTTGGGGAAAAGGAGAAAATGCTGGTTACCATCATATTCTCCTTTTCCCACAATGTTTTCAAAATCCTTCATCAGGGTCTTTAAAACTCGGGATTGTGTGATAAAGAGTTAACCAGGGTTCATCTCAGCTTCTGTCTGACACAAACTCTCTGCCCCAAACATACTGTGTAATGGGGGTAACTTTCTAAACAAAATGAATGGGGGAGTTACTTTTTTCTTGCTGTTCAGTCCACCATGAATAGATGAAATGCTCATGATCAATGTTGATGTGAATGTCCCAAGTTATGGTAGAAGCACAATAAGACAATACTCAAAAACAAAGCCTGAAAAAGGTATTTTGGGGTAAGACACTCAGCATGAAAAGTTTTCACAATGTTAGATACTGGGACATTACTGGAAAAATGCACAGTAAAAGTCTGTTTTGAAATGTCATCTGCAGGCCTCTTGGATATTGGTAAAGCGGATTACGTGGCTTCCTTATCAAAACTAACTTAGCCTTGATCAGCCAGACGGCGGAAAAATCTGCTGATCTCTCTTCACAAGGGATCAACATTTCGAAACTTTCTCCTCTCACTGAACTATGAAAAGACAACATTGCTCATGCTGTCGAAGTCAATCATAAAACGATTGCAGAGCTTCAGAGAGAGGGAGTGATTTTGATTTCAAAACTGAAAATATTAATCACTCTCCACTATGGGTACTCATTGGCCTCATCGAGACGATTCTAATGAGTACCCACAACATAGGGTTTCGAAGAGAAATAACGGATTTAGAACACTATCACTTTCTTTTATCTTGAGGTCTGGATTGCATTTCCTGTAACATTTTCTACCCTCTAATGGACAACATAATTATAAGTTGTGCTATATATAGTTTGACTTCTGCAAATGCTGAATTTATTTGGAAATGTCAACAAATTAGATTGTTTGCGAGATAGTTAAAAGCCTTTTCCTGTGGTTTCCATATAACAAGGGATTGTTTGGTAAGAGAAGAAAAAGTTGTAGTCTGCAACATTTTCTTCTTTTCCCACAGTTGTGTTCAAAATGCTTCTACTTCAGGTTGCTTAGAACACCAGATTTTTTAGTAAAAAGTTAAATGGTGCATTTTCAACAGTTTTATTTTAAAATGATTATAATTATCTTTGAGACTCCAGTTGTCTTTGAATTAAATTTAATTTTGTGATAGTTGCTTCACTTTTTTCGGTAGGCACCTGTAACAATGATCAAAATTAACATTGTGCTGCACTGTTTGTAAAGTCTATTTTTTTTTTTTGTTTTTGTTTTTTCAGAATAAGGCTGTTACTATAAGAACAGACATAAGATGTCTTCAGAGTATGAATTAATGGATGTTGATGAGCCACCCTCTGGAGAAGATGGTCTAGTTGGTCGGAAACTCACCAGGTTACTGTTTTATCCGTTATAAAGTTTTTTTTCTTAGAGAGGCTTTTTGTAAATGAAGATAATATACATGTACTTTTAGTTTTAGATTGTCAGGGATACAAGGTTTTTATCAAGGATTTGTCAGCTTCACTGGCTAACTTTGGGCATACATTCTATCATCAGGTGTCTGTTCTGTGTCCAGAATATGTGTGCATTCATGTGTCAATGGGTAGGAAAATTTTTTTTGGAAAAGGAGAAAATGTCACAGGATTTCTTTAACATTCTACGACACCATCCTGTGTTTCAATGAGCCTGAGAAAAAAGCTTTTGAAAATATAAGAAAAAGAGAAAATGCTTGAAACCAGCATTTTCTCCATTTTCCACTAAGTTTTCTCCACTTTCAAAGACAACAATAATGTTTGGAGCAGTGTTGGAGTTGTTGTCTGCAAATGCTTTGAATTTGGACCAATCAAAATTTTATTGTTTGGTAGAGATCAGAGTTTTAATGACCCTGAGGAAGAAGGCTTTTGAAAACATCTTTCCACAATGTTTTCAACAGTCTCAAAGACAGATTCTGTCATTTGTACCCCATTTTATCTGTCGTCTGCAAATGCTTTCAATTTGGACTGGTCTAAAATTTTGTTGTGTGATAAAAGAGTTAAAAGCCATATTCCACAGTGTCATAAATCTATTGGATTGTTTGCTCAAGGGTCAAGTGTTACTGACCGAAGGATAAGTATGTAATTATTCAGGGAAAAAAATTCATGCTGTTACTGTCATTAACTTACCACATACTGCATATGATTTTTCAGTAACACAGCAGATCATGTTTGGGAAAAAAAACAAGACTGTGGTTAAAATCGCAAACTTCTATCTATTGATAAGTAATTTCTTATTTTGCAGCAGTGTTTCCCCTTGTATTCGCTGCATCTATGAAAGTACAATTCATTTTGCGCCAAGCTCTCGCAAAAGAGGGATTGTGGCATCTCTGTGATGCATTATACCAAGCGAGCCATCACTTACTTACGCATTCATAATAGCCACTTTTTTTAACAACCAACTTAATCATGAGGTGGACTGGTCCTTGGACATTTCAGCCCAGGTCAGCCTGCACAGTCCGCTGCGCAGGCCTACCTGGGTTGGTACTTTTGCAGATGGATTAAGTCCCCTTTTCACAGAGAATGGCTCATTTTGATAATATCTAAGGAGTAAATTGTTAAGTTACTGTTTCTTTTTTCTTCCTTATCAATTAGATACATACATACTGTAGTTCATTCTCCACCTGACAACAAAATTTTGGACTCGCCCCAATTTGAAAGCATTTGCAGACGACAACTGAAAAGTGGCTGAACTGATGAAACTTCTGAATTAAAGGGAAGAAAACTTTGTGGGAAAAGGTGAAAATGCTTTTTCCCAGCATTTTCTTCTTTTCCCATGTTTTCAAAAGTCTAATTCCTCAGGGATGTTAAAACTCAGGATTATGTGGTAACTCTTTACCAAACAATCCCAACTTTTAACGACCCTGAAGAAGAAGGTTTTTGAAAACATTGAGGGAAAAGGAGAAAATGCTGGTAACCAGCATTTTCTCCTTTTCCACTATGCTTTTTAACTTTCTATAAACAAATTCAGTTAATTTTTTGCATCTGCAAATGCTTTCAATTTGGACAAGTCCAAAATTGTGTCGATTGGTAACGAAGTAAGGGGATAACTCATTACCAGAAACCAAAATCTTGGGCTGGACGAGATTGAAAGTATTTTCAAATCAGATGTGGCTGGAAATATGTTAAAAAAAGGTAGGAAAACATAGTGGGAACAGGAGAAAATGCTGGTAACCAGCATTTTCTTACTTTGCATAATGTTATCAGAAGGGACCTTCCTCTGGTTTGGTAAGGAATTAACCCTTTACCGCACAATACCACCTTTTAATCACCCAAGGAAAGATGCCTTTTGAAAACATTGTGGGAAAAGGAGAAAATGCAGGTAACCAGCATTTCTTTTCCCACAATTGATTTTTTACTGTATCAAAGAAAAATTCTACCATTTGAGCCACTTTGAAATTGTCACCTGCAAATGCTTTCAGTGTGGACAAGGCTAAAATTTTATCATCTAGTAAACGGTTAATTCAAGAAAAATGATTTCTCAGAATGGTTTTAAAAAGTCCTTTTGTAATAACAGATAATGATACTTTCTGAATTATCCAACAAGAAAAAAAAAATTAAATATATTTATGTTGCAGTAATGCTACAGTGAAAACATTGTGGTCTAAGGAGAATTTACTGACTATAAGCGATTTCTTCTTTTGCTTCATTGTTTCAGAAGTCACCTGCTGCAAGGGAATAAAGATTTATTATAAAAGCTTATTCATTAGATAGATAAATTTATGAAATGGACTTTTTTTAAATTGGGGGGAAAAAAACCAAAAATATTGCAGTTTCAAGATTGTTATGAACAGAGTATAAGCAGACAGTGTAGATCCAAGATCAGACTGCACATTCTGTGCAGTCTGATTTTAATCTACATTGTCTGTGAAAGCTGCTTCAATTAATCTTTTACCAAATAAACCTTCAGTCCTGACCATTGTTTTGCCGATGGTTATGTGGGAAAGCAGCCAGTGGCTTGGAAAGAATATTGTGTAGAGTACTGGTAATAGAAACTCCAGGAAAGCATAGATAGGTGCACTAGCTGCTGCCATATAACTAGAATAATGTTGAACACCAAACAATTAATCAACCAAATAATCCTGTGTTTCAAAACTCTGAATTGAAAAGGCTTTTGAAAACGCTGTGGAAAAAAAGCTAGTATCCTGCATTATATCCTTTCTTCCACAGTGTCTTCCACCTTCTCATGCACAATATCATTTTAGCTATGTTTAATTTGTTGTGCTTTTTTTTTTTTCAATTAAGAAAAGTCTTAACTTATGTCATCTATATAGGGTTAATTCTTTACCACACAATCCAGAGTTTCAACGACCCTGAGGAAAAAGGTATTTTGAAAACATTATGAGAAAAGAAGAAAATGCTGGTAACCAGCATTTTCTCCTTTACCCACAATGTTTTCTACAATGTTGGAGATAAATCTCATTTGAACCACATTTAATTTGTCTTCTGCAAATGCTTTGAGTTTGGACAACTCTAAAATTTGTGTATGGTAAAGGGTTAGGTGGGCTACAGCTCTCTAATGGTTGATGTGCTTATGAATTTTTACATGTTGCAAAGAGATAGACATTAGAATGGCTGAACAATAATTTTGCAAATATCATTGTGATTTTGCAATTCCTGGTTTGAGGGTGATTGATTGGTTTTTATACTGTGCAGTCTGGTATTGATGTACACTGTCTGCAAAAGCAACTAAAGCTTGTTAAAACACTTCAACCCTAATAACCAACAACACCAAGTTTTAACGACCCTGACGAAGAAGGCTTTTGAAAACATCGAGGGAAAAGAAGAAATGCTGGGAAACCAGCACTTTCCTTCTTTTCCCACAATTCTTTTTACCGTTTGAAAGACAAATTTTATGTTATAGTAACATTTAGAATGTCATGAGCAAATGTTTTCAATTTAGACAAGTCTTAAATTTTGCTGTTCAGATAAAGAGTTAATGGTTGAATACTATTGATGTACTGATGAATTTTTACATGCTGTAATAATGGAATGGTTACACAATGATTTAGCTAATGTCATTGTGATTTTGCAATTTGTGGTTCAAATTGATTAATTAACTTTTATCTCATAAGGATGTTTTAAATATTCAGGCCACCTAAGTACAATACAAAAGCACACCTCAAAAAAAAAATAAAATTGCAAAACAGTCAGACATTATTGGTGGATAGAAAAACACTGTTTTTACAATATTAGGGAGAGCATCCCCACAACATTTTCCAAAGCTGCCATTTATTTTGCACAAGCCTGCATGAGTCCTATAATAATATCATCCCTATACAGAGTCAGTTGTTTGCTTAACCCTTTACCACACAACGATACCTTTTAAGACCCTGGGAAAAAGCCTATTGAAAGCATTGTGGGAAAAGGAGACAATGCTGGTAACCAGCATTTTCTCCTTTTCCTACAATGTTTTCTACGCTATCAAAGAAAAATTGCACCATTTGAGCCACAATGAAAATGCCATCTGCAAATGTCTTAAGTTTGGAAAGGCTAAAATTTTGTTGTCTGGAAAAGGGTTAAATTCTAAGAGATGGTCCTTTTCTCTGTTCTTGGAAAAAAAATCCAGATTTTGCAGTTGCTGTTTTAACCCTTTACCACACAATCCCGACTTTTAACGACCCTGAGAAAGAAGCCTTTTGAAAACACTGTGGGAAAGGAGAAAATGCTGGTAACCAGCATTTTCTCCTTTTCCCACAATGTTTTCTACCCTTCCCAAAACAATTTCAATTTTGAAGTCACATTTATTTTGTCGTCTGCAAATGCTTTCAATTTGGATAAGTCTAAAATGTTGTCATTTGGTAAAGAGTTAAGCCAAGATTTTCATAGCATAATTATCAGCATGATTGAAGATCATGATTTATTAACCCTTAATTCTTTACCAAAAGACAAAATTTTAGACTAGTCAAATTTGAAAGCATTTTCAGATGACAAATAAACTGTTGCTCAAATGATGGAAGTTGTCTTTGAAAAATTAAAAAGCATAGTGGGGAAGGTTAAAAAAATCATCATTTTCTCCTTTTTCCAGAGTGTTTTCAAAAGCCCTTTTCCTCAGGGTGTTTAACATGTGTGATTGGCTGGTAAAGGGTTAAAACACCTTTTACAGCCACAGTTGCCTTTGCAGTCAACTTAGATCAGTGAAGGTCAGTGTCTGCTTTGCTGAGATATACAGGACAAGAGCATCCTTGAAATTGCAGTTACATAGGTCTTATTATTTAGGCTGAAAAATGTATGTTTGGTTTATTTGACACTTTGAGGATGATCAACTGATCTAAATTATTAAATTACTATCTGCAAGACTGATACTGATATCTGGTGGCCTGTGACGCCCTTGTAATAATTGTGTATCCCTATATGGTTAACTCTACCTATTGACAAAATTTTGTACTTACCTATATTCACAGCATTTTGTAGATGACAAATGTGACTTAAATGATGTATTTTTAGCTCGACTGAACACAAAGTGCTCAACGTGAGCTTTTGTGGTCATGCTGTGTCTGTCGTTTGTCTACAGGGTCATCAGTATTTACTGTGTGCACTCTAGAGGCTACATTTTCGGTTAGATAGTCATGAAACTTGGTCAGAATGTTTGTCGTGATAAAATCTTGGATGAGCTTGAATTGGGTCACATTTGGTAATAAAGTAATTCACTGGGTTAAATCTTAGAAAAAACCTTGTTTGCATTCTAGAGGCTACATTTTCAGCCTGATGCTCTTGAAACTTGGTCAGAATTTCTGGCTTAATAATATCTCAGGCTAGATTGAAATTGGGTCATGTATGGGTCAAAAAGTAGGTTACCAGGCCAAATCTTTAAAAAAGCCTTGTGTGCACTCTAGAGGCCACATTTTCAGCCTGATACTCGTGAAACTAGGTCAGATTATTTGTATTGATGATATCTCGGACAAGTGAAATAGGGTCATGTGGGGTGAAAAAGTAGGTCACTGGCCAAATCATAGAAAACCTGTGTGTGTACCATAGAGGTCACATTTTCAGCCTGATACTCATGAAACTTGGTCAGAATATTTGTCAGGATGATATCTTGGAACTTCGAAATTGGGTCACATTGGGTCAGAAAGTAGGTCGTTGGGCCAGATCTTAGAAAAAAGCTTGTGTGCACCATAGAGGCCACATTTTCAGCCTTATTCCTATGAAACTTGGTCAGAATGTTTGTTTTGATGATTTCTTGGACAAGTTTGACATTTGGCCATGTCAGGTCCAAAAGTAGGTCACTTATACTCATGTGTTTTATATCATTAAAATCAGAGTCTTGTCAGCTTTATCAACTGTAGATGACTTTACTCGGGTGAGCGCTTTAGGGCTAATTGCTCTCTTGTTACTTTCAAAGGATGGAAAATATTGTGGAAAAAAATTCCCAATATTATTTTCATCAGGATTCTCTGTCAGGGTCGTTTAAACTCAGGGTCATTTGGCAAATGGTTAAGACAATGGATCTGTAAACAGGAAATGCTGGCGCTATCACTGCTGGTGATGTAAGCTACATTAGAGTGTCCTTGGGCAAGGCACTGCGGCATATGGATGAAACCATGTAAAGTCACCAAGGTATTACCAGAATACCGGTAGTCTTGATATGTACATAAAACACTAATTCAATAAGGAAAAGTACATTTATAATTTCATTCATCAAAGCTATTAAAAGATATGATAGTTATTTTTGTTATCAAAAGTATTTACCTCTATTTCCTCCATATTGTCAACAAGTATTTTCCAGATGTTAATTACGTTCCACTAAACCCTATGTTGTGGGCACTCATTAGAATTGTCTCATTTAGACAATTCTAATGGGTACCCACAATGTAGGGTTTGGAGGAGAAATAATGGATTTAGAATACTGTTACTCTGTCTTATCTGGAGGTCTGTTTTCTTTGATTGTTTGCTTATATCTTTACTAGATGCTAAATTTTAGACTTTTCCAAGTTGAAAGCATAGTTTCAAGTGACAAATTACCTGTGGATGATATATAATTGGATTTATATCTGAAATATTAGAAAACATTGTTGGAAAAGAAGAAATGCTGGTTACCAGCATTTTCTCCTTTTCCTACAATGTTTTCAAAAGGCTTATTTTTTTAGGGTTGTTAAAACTTGTCATTGTGTGGTTAACCCTTTACCAAGTGACAAAATTTAAACTAGTCTAAATGAAAGCATTTGCAGACGACAAAATAAATGTGACTGAAAATTTTGAATTTGTGTTTGGAAAGGTAGAAAACATTTTGGGAAAAGGAGGAAATGCTGGTTACCAGCATTTTCTCCTTTTCCCACAATGTTTTCAAAAGGCTTTTTTCTCAGGGACATTAAAAGTCGCGATTGTGTGGTAAAGGGTTAACCCTTAACCTATAAAGCGCTGGAACCAACTTAAGTTGTTTTTGCGAACAATGTAGATCAAGATCAGACTGTACAGAATGTGCAGTTTGATCTTGAATCTACACTGTTCGCTACTTTGTTTCATGTTCTTGCTAAAATAACCATGAAATGACAGTATTTTTTATGTTTTTCCTAAATGAAAAAGTCCATTTCATTTATTAAGCACTCTAAGAGTTAAAGCACCGAATAAACCCAATGGTCATTTTCATTCTAGAATAAAACCAATATAATTCCAAATTCATGGCTACCTTTTGCCTGTAGTGTTTTAACATAGCGGACAGTGTAGATCAAAGATCAGGCTGCATGTTTTGTGCAGCCTGCTCTTGATCTACACTGGCTGCAAAGGCAACTATATTAGTGAAAGGCGCTGTAATGGTTAAGAGCTAACCCTTTACTAAGCAAGAAAATTTTTATCTTGGCCAAATCCAAAGCAAGTGCCGAACACAATTCAAATTTGGCTCAAATGATAGAATTTGTTTTTCAAAGGGAAGAAAACCTTGTGGAAAAGGGAGAAAATGCTGGTCCTTCTTTTGCCATATTGTTTTCAAAGGCCTTCTTCGTCATGGTCATTAAAACATGGGATTGTTGGTAAAGGGTTCAAGTGATGCAGCAATCTTTAGCTGGTCAGTGTAGATAAATATCAGACTGCACAGAATAGAAGTTAGGATATCAGCCTTTCTCTTTTTCCTGCAATGTTTTCAGAGGTATTCTACTTCATGGTAGTTTAAACTCAGGATTGTGTGGTAAAGGGTTAAATTTAAAAAAGAAGGTATTAGAATTACCTTTTAGGTTTGGTACAAGTGTATTGACATTTCACCAAACAATCCCATGTTTTCACAACCCTTGGGAAGAAGGCTTTTGAAAACATTGTAGGAAAAGGAGAAAATGCTGATGACAAGCATTTTCTTCTTTTCCCACAATGTTTTCTACCCTTTCAATAACAATTTCCAACATGTGAGAAAAAATTAATTTGTTTTCTGCAAATGCTTTCAAATTGGACAAGTCTAAAAGTTTTGTCATTTGGTAGAGAGTAAAAAAATTTGTTGATAACTTGATATGGGAGAATAATGATGTACTGAATTATGAGGTGTGTTTGTAAACAAATTCCACTTAAACCCTTTACCACACAATCCTGACTTTAACGACCCTGTAAAAGAAGCCTTCTGAAAACATTGTGGGAAAAGGAGAAAATGCTGGTAACCAGCATTTTCTCCTTTTCCCACAATGTTTTCTGCCCTTACAATAACCAATTTCAATTTTTCAGTCCCATTTATTTTGTCGTCTGCAAATGCTTTCAATTTGGTCAAGTCCAAAATTTTATCGTTTGGTAAAGAGTTAAACACTTTGCCAAATATGAATATTTTAGACTTGTCCAAATTGAAAATACTTTCAGAAAACAATTTAAATGTGTCTTAATTCTTTACAACACGACATAATTTTATACTCTCCAAATTGAAAGCATTTGCAGATGACAACATAAACATGACTCAAAAATTGAAATTTGTTTTGGGATGGATAGAAAACATTGTGGGAAAAGGAGAAAATGCTGGTTGCCAGCATTTTCTCCTTTTCCCACAATGTTTTTTAGAAGACTTCTTCCTCAGGGTTGTTAAAAGTCGGGGTTGTGTGGTAAAGGGTTAATCTAATGATGGAATCAAAGCCTTTGAAAGATATTATATACTGTGGGAAATTAAGAAAGTACTGGTTACCAGCATTGCATTCTTTTCCTACAATGTTTGTAAAAGCTTTCTTCCTAAGGGTCTATAAAATAAGGGATTGTTTGGTAAAGAGTGAATAGTTTTTTGTTACATCCTGAAACAAAGTAGATGCAGACAACTTTGAAATTGCCTTTTGTACAATATGGACAATCGACACATGGTTTAATTTGTAAGTACACTACAAAAAAAATGTGGCAAAAGGAGAAACTACTTGAAACAACACTTGTTTTTATTGCCAATATGTGGTAAATGTTTGAAAAAGTGGTCTGCATCTAGACGGTAAAAATCTTCTGCAGGTGAAATAGTGTTAACCATCTACCAAACAAACTGTTGTTTTAAGGACCCCCAGGAAGAGGGCTTTTAGAAACATTGTGGGAAAAGGGAAAAAATGCTGGTAACCAGTATTTTCTGCTTTTCTCAAAGTGTCTCCTACCCTGTTTTTAACAAATCCCATTATTTGAGCCACTTTTAACTCATAAAGCGCTGGAACCGACATAAGTTGTTTTTGTGGTCAGTGTAGATCAAGATCAGACTGCACAGAATGTGCAGTCTGATCTGAGATCTTCACTGTCAGCTAATTTTTTGCACATTCTGGCCAAAACAAGCTTGAAATGACAATATTTCAAATGGTATTTCCTGTGTAAAGAGGTCCATTTCATTAATTCAGCATTCTAAGAGTTAATATTTCCCCTTGAAAGATTTATGCTTCTTCATTCTGACAAGCCTAAAACTTTATTGTCTTGTAAAGGGTTCAACATATCTTCTCTGTTATTTCAGGGGGGAAAAGTCAAAAATAGCGGCCAAATCCAGAAGAGATAAAGAAAACATTGCATTTTCTGACCTGATTACAGAGCTTCCATTGTCCAGTGATGCGCTCAATAAAATGGACAAGGCCTCAGTCATCCGACTGGCCATCTGCTACATCAAACTGAAACATTTTCTACAGAAAGGTAGGGCTTTTTTATACTTGAGCCATGCTGTGTTAAAAGGGGACTGAGTGCATCTGCAAAAAGTATCGACCCATGTCAGCCTGTGCAGTCTGTGCAGGCTGACATGCGTTGAAACTTTTTGCTATGGGTAATTTTCTGCATGTTAACTCTTTAACACACAATCCCAACTTTTAACGACCCTGTGAAAGAAGCTTTTTAAAAACCTTGTGGGAAAAGGAGAAAATGCTGGTACACAGCATTTTCTCCTTTTCCCACAATGTTTTCTACCCTTCCCAAAACAAATTTCAATTTTTCAATCACATTTATGTTGTCGTCTGCACATGCTTTCAATTTGGACCAGTCTAAAATTTTGTCATTTGGTAAAGAGTTAAAGGACAAGACTATGCCTTAAGATTCAGTCAGTTGTTACACGATACGGATTTTATGGATCCATTATTATGTGATGACTTGCTTGGTATCAGGCATCACAGAGATGCATTAAGCTCCCTTTTGCCACTGCATGGCTCATATCTTATTCATACAGTCCACCTTATATTAACACTTGACCAAATGACAAAATTTTGGGCTTGTCCAAAATCAAAGCATTTGCAGACGACAATTTGAACATGGCTCAAATGATTGAAATTGTTTTTGATGGGATTGAAAAACAGTTGGAAAAAGAGAAAATGCTGGGTACCCATGATCCTTCTCTACTAGGGTCATTAAAACTAGGCACTGCATGTTAAAGGGTTAAACAAGCACTTTTAGAAGGGACACTCAAAATTCGCTTGCTTAGACAAGTGCTTGTTTAACCCCTTAACCCTTTATTAAAAGACAAAATTGTAGACTGGTCCAAATTGAAAGGATTTGCAGATGACAAATGGATTCTTGCTCAAATGGTGAAATTTGTCGTTGATGGGATATAACACATTGTAGGAAAAGGCGAAAATGCTGGTTACCAGCATTTTCTCCTTTTCCCTTGATGTTTTCTGAAGGCTTCTTCTTCAGGATTGTTAAAACTCAGGATTGTTTTGTAAAGAGTTAACACACAAACCTGTGTCTTATATTGAAGACTTTCTAGCATTTTCTCCATTTCCCACAATGCTTTCTACCATATCAAGGATAAATCCTTGGATAAGAATCACATTTGATACGCTGTCTGCAAACACTTTGAACTTGGACAAGTAGAGGATTTTGTCTTCTGGTATAGAGTTAACTCTTTACCACACCACAAAAGTGTAGACTTGTCCAAATTGAAAGCAATTGCAGACGATAATTAAAATGTTCAAATGATGGAAGTTGTCTTTGATAGGGTAGAAAATATTGTTGGAAAAGGAGAAAATGCTGGTTACCAGCATTTTCTCCTTTTCCCGCAATGTTTTCAAAAAGGCCTCTTTCTCAGGGTTGTTGGGATTGTGTGGTACATGGTTAATACAGGTAAATTGCTTCCTGTGGAAAACTTAAGTACGCTTGCTAATACAGGGTGCTTGCTCTGCAGGAGTGGCCAAGTGCTATAATACTAGTTTACTGTTCATCAATCAAGTGGCCTTTTAGTGAGTCTGTAAATCAACTCCACAAGTTCCAGAAATATTTTAATTTTTTAATATTTTTTTGGACGAGAATGATGTGATACAAATTTGATAGATAAAAGGACAAACATCAATTTCTCTGCAGTCTTAATGCTCGCAGGGCTAAATATATGAAATTGACATTCTCTGTCCATACCAAAGATGTAGAGATTGCAACTTAAAAGCTGTTTTTGTTAGAATTTTATGAAAAAAAGAAGTGGACAGTGCAGATCCATGATCAGACAGCACATTCTGTGCAGTCTGATCTTGATCTACACTGTTGTTACTGTTGTCAAAGGCAATAAAGTCTATGTTCAGAGCTTGAAAGTTGATTTGATTTTCACTGTCATTTAAAGTCTCTGATATTCATCATCATTAGAGTGGAATACCATGTTAAGGCTCTGATTCAATCATGTTTCTACTAAATATGGATTCTTTAATAGGCTGTTATGTCTCATCTAATTTGATTAACCTTTAGGGCGCTTTTCACAATTATAGTTGCTGTTGAAGCCAGTGTTGATCAAGATCAACTGATCTGATCTACACTGTCTGCTGCGCCATGATATTCCTAACAAGAACAACTTGAAATTACAATTATTTTGGTCTTATTTCCAGACTAAAAATGTTGGTTAGGTTTATTTGGTGCACTATATATTAACACTATGAAGTTTTTACACTGTCTGCTATGCTGAAACACTACAGACATTAGTAAATTCCAGTCATGAAATAGCATAATTTGGGCTTTGATTCTGGACGTTAAAAGTCTGTTAACACACAGGTTGACCCATTTCCACACAATCCCAAGTTTTAATGACCCTGAGGAAGAAGCCTTTGGAAAACATTGTGGTAACCAGCATTTTCTCCTTTTCCTACAATGTTTTTTATCCTATCAAAGACAAATTTCATCGATTGAGTCATATTTAACTTGTCTGCAAAAGTAATGCTTTTCATTTAGACAAGTCTATATTTTTATACCCCCGAAAACGAAGTTTGTGGGGGGTATACTGGAATCAGCCTGTCGGTCGGTCGGTCATGCGGTCGGTCGGGCGGTCGGTCTGTCCGCAAAATCTTGTCCTGACAACTCCTCCTACAGTTTCAATCCAATTCCCTTGCTACTTGGCAGAAGTGTTCATCAGGAGCTGTAGATGTCCAAGACACACATTTTGTAAAAATTCCATCAAGAATTACTGAGTTATTGCCCCTGATTTGACTTAAAAATGCTTGTCCGGACAACTCCTCCTACAGTTTCTGTCTGATTCACTTTAAACTTGGCATAAGTGTTCATCAGGAGTTGTAGATGTGCAAGACGCAACTTTCGTGAAAATTCTATGAAGAATTAATGAGTTATTGCCCCTGTTTTGACTTAAAAATGCTTGCCCCTGATTCACATTTAAAATGCTTGTCCGGACAACTGCTCCTACAATTTCAGTCTGATTCGCCGTATACTTGGCAGAAGTGTCCATTTGGAGTTGTAGATGTGTAAAACGCAAATTTTGTGAAAATTCCATCAAGAATTACTGAGTTATTGCCCCTGTTTTGACTTAAAAATGCTTGTCCGGACAACTCCTCCTACAGTTTCTGTCTGATTCACTTTAAACTTGGCAGAAGTGTTCATTAGGAGCTGTAG
Organism: Tridacna gigas; assembly: GCA_945859785.2. NCBI lineage: Eukaryota > Metazoa > Mollusca > Bivalvia > Cardiida > Cardiidae > Tridacna > Tridacna gigas. The sequence goes on from OX244029.2 coordinate 73,006,198, forward strand.
ATGTGCAAGACGCACTTTTTGTAAAAATTTCATCAAGAATTACTGAGTTATTGCCCCTGATTTGACTTAAAAATGCTTGTCTGGACAACTCCTCCTACAGTTTCTGTCTGATTGGCTTTAAACTTGGCATAGGTGTTCATTAGGAGCTGTAGATGTGCAAGACACACATTTTGTAAAAATTCCATCAAGAATTACTAAGTTATTGCCCCTGATTTGACTTAAAAATGCTTGTCCGGACAACTCCTCCTACAGTTTCTGTCTGATTCACTTTAAACTTGGCATAAGTGTTCATTAGGAGTTGTAGATGTGCAAGACGCAACTTTCGTGAAAATTCTATGAAGAATTAATGAGTTATTGCCCCTGATTCACATTTAAAATGCTTGTCCGGACAACTCCTCCTACAATTTCAGTCCGATTCGCTTTATACTTGGCAGAAGTGTCCATTTGGAGTTGTAGATGTGCAAGACACACATTTTGTGAAAATTCCATCAAGAATTACTGAGTTATTGCCCCTGATTTGACTTAAAAATGCTTGTCCGGACAACTCCTCCTACAGTTTCTGTCTGATTCACTTTAAGGAGGTCTTTTCTGTCATATGTATAGTTGGCCAACATTATGCGAAAAGGCACCTTTGGACATTTGCAACAAGCGTGGATCCAGACCAGCCGCTGTGTCTCAGACATGTTGTCAGATCATGGTCTACACTTTTTTACACTCATTTAGTTTTGTGTCCAATTAAATTGATACTTTGCATAAATATTCATCAGGAGCAGTAGAGGTTTAAGATGCATTTTTCTCAAATGTTTGCCAAATTAATTACCCCTGAATTTACTCAAAACTTCTTGTCCAGAGAACTATTCCTTCAGTTTAAGTCTTATTCACTTGATATTTGTCATGATATTCACCAGGAGCAGTAGATGTGCAAAGCACAAATTTCATGAGTGTTGGCCTAATGATTACGGAGTTATTGCCCCTAAATTGACATTGCAGAGTTATTGCCCCTGTGACATGAAATATAGGGGCGGGGGTATTTATCACATTTAGTGATAGTTATTCTAGTTGTAGTTTGGTGAAGAGTTCAGTTTTCATGGAACCATGAGACATTTCAGGGGAAACAGTGATAAAACAAGTGCTTGTTTTCTTCTCATTTCCTTGTCAAATTTATTTGTTCAGGGCCTGTATTCACCAACCATTCTGAAGAATATTCTACATTTAGAAAGTAACTACAAGTCTGATTGGCTAAACGAAATGGTTAAAGCCAATCACAACTTGTGCTACTTTCAAATTTAGAAAAATAATTCAGAATAAGAATGTCCTTAAGAATGATTGGTGAAAATGGACCCTGACTCTCTACCAAATGACAAAATTTTAGTCTTTTCCAAGTAATCAAGTTTGTCTGCAAGAGGGAAGAAAGCATTGTGGAAAAAAGAGAAAATGCTGATTAGCAGCATTTTCTCCTTTTCCCAAAATGTTTTCAAAGGCCATCTACCTCAGGGTTAATCTTTGTATTGATGTCTATCCAATGGACATAACAATCAGTTTAACTCTTTAACGTACAGTCCTGAGTTTTGAAGACCTTGAAGGAGAAGACTTTTAAAAACATTGTGGGAAAAGGAGAAAATGCTGGTAACCAGCATTTTCTCAGTTTCCCACAATGTTTTCTACTCTTTCAATGAAATTTCGTTCATTTCATTACTTTTGAATATGACGTCTACAGAATGATTTCAATTTGGAAGAGTCTAGAATTTGTTGTTTGGTAAGGTATTAATCTATAGACCCTTTGCCACATTTTAATGACCCCAAGAAAATTACTTGTCAACAGCGTGAGAAAAGGATGAAATACCAGCATTTTCTCTTTTCCTCATCTTGTTTTCAAAAACCTTCTCTTTTAGTTGTTGAGTTGTTGAAATTTGGGATGGAATGGTATAGGATTGTTTGGTAAAGGGTTCAGCATTGTTTGATTTTGTATCTCCAAAATTAATGCTTTCAAGTCCGACTGATTGATTGAATGGTGTTTTATGCGGCTTTCGACTTTATTTAAGTCACATCATAGCAACAATTCACATATTCATGTAGGTCCTAGGTTTCAGCAGTGCAAGAGCTATTAAGTGTCTTGCCCAAGGACACTCCCACGAAACACCCCGTGCATCTAGTGTGGCTCAAACTTCAGCCTCCAGGTTATGAGTCCTACACTTTACCACTGAGCCACAGACACCCCTTTGATAGGGCTAAAATTTTGTCTTCTAGAAAAGAATTATACATGTTGATTTGCAGCAACTTGAAAAATGCCAGTTTCTTTTGGTTAAATGAGACAAATGTCGGATGACAGTTTATTTGTTTATGTTTGCAAAACATGATTTTTTCTTTTAAAGATAGATAAACTTCCCCTCAAGTAATCCTTTACCACACAGTCTCCAATTTTAACAGCCTTGAAGAAGATGGCTTTTAAAAACATTATTGGAAGAGGAGAAAATGCATGTAACCACCATTTTCTCCTTTTCCTATAATGTTTTCTATCCCATGAAAGAAAAACTCAATCATTTTTGCAATACTTTATATTTTGTTTGCAAATGCTTTCAATTTAGAGGAATCTTACAGTTTGTCATTTGTTAAAGACTGCCTTAACTCCCTACCAGGTTAAAGAATTTCAGACATGACTTTTTTCCTTATGGACAGTATTTGTAGAACACAAATTAACCCTTAAAGCACTTTTCACGACAATAGTTGCCAGTGTAGATCAAGATCAGACTGCACAAAATGTGCAGTCTGATTTTTGATCTACACTGACTACTTAGCTTAACCCTTTACCACACAATCCTGAGTTTTAACCACCTTGAGGGAAAAGCCTTTTGATATAATTGTGGGAAAGGAGAAAATGCCAATAACCAGCATTTTCTCCTTTTTCCACAATGTTTTCTATCTATTCAAAGACAGATTCTATCATTTGAGCCACATTTAATTTGTGGTCTGCAAATGCTTTCAATTTGGAAAAGTCAAACATTCTGTCGTTTGGTAGAGTTGAAGATTCTGAACAAAAATGACCTTTTAATTGTAATTATTTGAATCCAGTTTCTAGACTGACAGTGTGTGTTGGATTTAAACGATGCTCTAAGGGTTAGGTCTATCCCTTGTGGTGGCATTTGGCTTTGAAAAAGTAGAAAGCATTTGTGGAAATCTGGTTACCAGCATATTCTCCTTTTGTCATATTGTTTTAGAAAAGCTTTCCACAGGGTTGTTCAGACATGTAGTTGTCTTGTAAAGGGAAAAATGTTGTATAAGCGACAGCCCACTGTGAGGTTTTTTTTTGTTGTTGCATAGCATTATCTCTCTGCATTCTTGGTGTATAGGAAGGGAGCCAAGATTTTTTTTTTTTGTTAACAAGGGAAATAATCCACAAGTGTTTTGCATTACTTAGTGTAGAGTTTATATGGGGTTGTCATTCCTGATACTCATATTACAGTCCAGTTATAAACTTGTATTCCACTGTTAGATCTAGCCAAAGGTTTTGGGCCTGATGCCTTTTGATTGTGTTACTTTCAAAGTAGGTAAAACTCGATAGAAACACACCTTTTGGATTTTCAAAATCTCTGCTAAAAAAGGGATTTTTTGTATAGAGAAGATAGCCTCAAAGTATTGTGATAAATGGAGAAAATTTTCACTATCAGAGGTAGAAGAAACAATCATGAAAGACAGCTCATACAGTATGATCCATGTAACTAGATGTATTACCTCCTTTATTCTTTTGGAGCAGTTTCCAACATCCTAATTCTTAATTTAAAGACTGGCCATCTGATTTGCAGAATGTCTTGGTGAATTGGATGGCTGGTTTTGGATTTTAGAATTAGAATTGATTTTACATTGCATAGTGAACACAGCTCCTGTTAAATTATTTATCATTGCTGTGATCGGCTATGTTCAGTTAAATCCAACTTTGGACAGAAAAATGGTGGCGTGATGGTTATTTCAAGGCTACAGTCAAGATGAATGTCACCTCTGTGTGTGTGTGTGTGTGAGAGAGAGAGAATACTGCTTAAACAAAAAATGTCTTTAAAAGAGACAGACGGCATAAGAGAAACTGGAAAATGAATATTTAAACTTTAGTTGTAGCTATAACTGAAGAAAAATAGTAAAAAAAATAAACCCTTGACAACAATTGTCTCTTTTTGCTCATTGGTTTTTTTTTCATTTTGTTGAAAAGAGGCATTTTCAATATGATATAATAAGATATAGATTTCAAGATTACATGTTCCTCCAAATCATTATTGAAAAAGGAAAAAAAGTTAAAAAACTGTAAGGACACGCCACAGTATTGCATCATAATTTGGTCGCCTATCAAAGCACTAACCTTAACTCTTTACCAAACGACAAAATTTTAGACCTGTCCAAATTGAAAGCATTTGCAGACAACAATTCAGATTAGGTTAAAATGATGGAATCTGCCTTCGGTCGGGTTGAAAACATTGTGGGAAAAGGTGAAAATGCTGTATTGCTGTGATAGTTACTTCAACATTTACTGCGCAGGGTCCTGACGAATAAACATGTACACATTTTGACCAATAGCAAATTACCCTCTATTCATTTGATTTCATTATGCCAAGATGTAGGTCAAAAGCCAGTACCTTCAGCCAAAAAAGGCAATAACTCCAGAATTACCTGAGCTAGATTCATACTCTTCTCTTTTGAATAAAATGACAGTTATGAGGTGATAACTATTCCTTCATTTTCAGGTCAATTTTACTAAAAAAGGGAAAGAATTAAATACATTATGATTCCAAAATTATACAAGGTTTGTCAACACTTAAAGTGTCAAATAAAAGAAAATGGACATTGACAAAAATACATTAGTCACAATTTTAAGGGTATTTTTGTCAGAATTTCTGGCTAAGTGGTGGATACTTAGATTCAAGATCAGACTGTACAGTCAGTGGTGTCTTGATATGGATCTACACTGCAAAGTAAATGAAGCTGAAAAGACTGAACCCTTTACCACATAAACCTGAGTTTTACGACCCGGGAAGATAAGTCTTTTGAAAACATTGTGGGAAACGGAGAATATGCTGGTAACCAGCATTTTCTCCTTTTCCCACCATATTTTTGTCCTGTCAAACAGAGAAATCACCATTTTAGCAACATTTAATTTGTTGTCTGCAAATGCGTTCAATCTGATCCAGTCCAAATTTTTGTCATTTGGTAAAGAGTCAACCCTTTACTACAAAATCTTGAGTTTTAATGACTCGGAGTAAGAAGGCTTTTTGAAAACATTGTTGAAACTGGAAAAAGGAGAAAATGCAGGTAACTACCATTTTGTCCATTTTCCCCAATGTTCTATTCAAGGAAAAATACTTTCATTTGAAAAACGTTTGAATTTTTGTCTGTAAATTCACTCAATCCAGATAGGTGTAAAATATTGCGGCCCGGTAAAGGGTTTATAACAGAGGGCTTTGACTTTGGCACAACAATTTGTTTGTATTTCTCTAGTACATGATTAACTCTATACCAAACGATGAAATTTTAGACCAGGTCCAAATTCAAAGCATTTGCAGACAACAAATTAAATGTGACTCAAAAACTAAAAAGTGCCTTTGAAAGAGAAAAAAAAACATAATAGGGAAAGGAGAAAATGCTACTTACCAGCATTTTCTCTTTGCCTCACAATGCTTGCAAAAGCCTTTTTCCTCGTGGTGGTTTAAAATTGGGATCATGTGGTAAAGGGTTCCCAAGATCTATGTGTGAACAACTGTGGTTGACTGGATGAATTCCAGTATGAAAATAGAAAATTGAAATAATATGGCCATAGTGCATTTATCACAATGTTCAATCCTCTGTAGATGAGAAAGTCATGGGGGGTATCATCGGGCAACACATCCTGAACCCCCAGCCTATTAATCATACTAAACAATGTGGTTGTTAAATGCATTTTAATTAAATAATACCATTGAACTCTTTACCACACAATCCCAACTTTAAACGACCCTGGGGAAGAATTTTGCCTTTTGAAAACATTGTGGGAAAAGGAGAAAATGCTTGTGACCAGCATTTTCTCCTTTTCCCACAATGTTTTCTGACCTATCAATGACAAATTTCATCATTCGGGCCACCTTTATTTTGTCATCTGCAATTGCTTTCTATTTGGACCAGTCTAAAATATGTTAGCTGCTGGCAAAAAATTGAATTCTAAAACTAGATTAAGTTTCAAGGTCACCCAATTTTGTGTACTTGTCACCTGATTTGAAAATTTTTCTGCCAGGGACTAACACTTGGACCAAACAAACAATAACAGATTGTCATTTTCACAATAATTTACATTCTTTTAAATGGTTTGATTTAAATTCAAATGCATTTTACCACCCCATTGTTTACTTTTGGCACCTATAGGGCCTTTGAATACTGTCAAAATGGGTTTTTGACAAAATTCAGCCCCCAAAAAATCAGTCATATGACCTACATACCTCGTGTAGGGCAGTTACATGCAGCAGACAGTATCTGAAAAAATCGGGTCACTGTGATTTATTGGGAAAGACTGTTACATGACTTACGTACATTTCCCTGGCAACATGTCCACTGGCAATTGACTTGACTCCTTCATATGTTCATCTTTCTCTTCTCTCCACAATGTTTTTAAAACTGAAACACTAATTATGAAAACATTGTTGCAAAAGGAGAAATTGCTCCTTATGAGCAATTTCTCCTCTTGCAACAATGTTTTCAAATGTATACATAAATGTACTAAAACCCTAATTTATTTTGATTTTCCATTTTTTACAATTACATGTTCGTCTGTTGCAAGTTTGTTTCAGGCGGTAAAGAGCAAGCGAGATAAGGAATTCCAACAGAGCCTGTGTGAATTATCAGTGTTAATCTCATATTCATCTCTCTGATATCATTAATTCATCCTTCATGAATGTATTAACTGCAAGTCAGCTTTTAGAGTAGTTCTCATTGGGCTGACTTGCAATGAGAGTAGGAATTGTTAAGGTGAAATACATCACATTAATAATTGAGCCATGCTCTGGCAAAAGGGGGCTTATTGCATCTCTGCGATGCATTATACCAAGCACGTAATTACGTATTAGGGATCCATGTAACCCATTTTGTTTAACCCTTTCCCAGACAAGCCCTGGTTTTCACGTGTCTGCAGTACAAGTCTTTTGAAAACACTGTGGGAAAAGGAGAAATTGCTTGTAACAAGCAATTTCTCCTTTTCCCACAGTGTTTTCTACCCTTTTTGAGACCTTTCTGCCATTTTCATCGAATTTAAAATTGTCGTCTGCAAACTCCTTCAATTTGGAACAGTCCAAAATTTGTCGTTTGGGAAAGGGTTAACCGATGACTGAATCTCGAGATTACATGTGGTCCTTGGACATGCATAAAATTTACAAATAGCCAAACGGTTCGACCCATGTCAGCCTGTGCGGACTCGCAGGCTAACATGGTTGATACTTTTTGTAGATGCATTAAGCCCCCTTTCCACAGAGCATGGCTCAATTATTATGTGAGTGAATAAGATAAGAGAGTGATCTTTGTACTGCAAACCAGTCTTATTATATTGTTACTATGTTTTTGTCAAACGGAACAACTCTCACAGTGCAGACATTTAGGTCAAATTAGACTTGTGAAACAATTCACAGTAACTGATGAAAGCAGAAAGCTGTCATACCTTTCTCTTGTCTTGTTAATGAAGATAAAGAATTTTTTTGAACAGGAGCTGTGTGCTTCAGGACTGTTCTAGACAAACATTAAGTGTTGCTAGCAAAGAAATTATAAGCAAAATTAATACTGACTGAAAGTGTTATCCGAGGGGCAATGCAGAGGGGGGATATTTCCCAGGAGGGTCTGGATTTTTTTAATTGTAGAAGCTATTTGGTTGCCTTTGGTGATGTTTTTGGCAAAATTGTCTTTCTTTTCTTGCAAGGTGTGTGCAGCTGAGCTTTTGCATACAGGCAGCTAGACCACTGTTAGATGTCAATCTTCTATTCCTGGTCCCATCCTACTTTGCTGACAGCAATCGGTCAGTGAATTCTAGCGCAGTGTTTGATTGTTTCACTCCTGGGATTTATATTTCATAGTTATGAATAAGTTGAAATGTCTGGTCAAATAAGTTTCTACTTTTGTGCAGAAAAAGTTGATGTGAAGAGTTAAAAGAAAGATCATTGTTGCAATGACAGCCAACAACTTTGAGAGAGAATTTGTTAAGAACCACCTACATGTACTTTCCAAATCACAACCAAGAATTACTATCTTTAAAGTCAACTGAACGGAGAGATTCTGAGGTTACTGGGGTTACGGAAACCAGGTCAGTGTGACTGATCATTGTTGGTCACTTCTTCCATGTCTGGAATACAGTTGAAGTATTTTTCATTCCCAAATAAAGAAGCTGCAAGGTTTTTTTATGGCTAAAATATAATTATGCTGTGACTGATTAGAGTCTTTTCAGTCATAATGATATTATCAAGTGGCAGAATGGTGTAGATTCAAGGAACTGTAATCTGTTCTTGATGCATATTATCTGAAAGCTGTTTTTGTCTGGTATGACCGTCAATAAGTTTGGGGGAATGGGGGCGATTCCAATGAATAGCTAGACTAAAATCAATGAGTCTGGCTTTAGCCCTGTAATACAATCATATAGTATTTTGATTCTATGGCTTCAAAGGGAATTCTTAAGCACTTAAGCTGCATGAAGGTAGATTTCAACAAAAATTTTCATTGGAAAAAAGTTTATAAATGTACATATTTGGTAAGGGAAAACCATTGGGACCTAAGTTTTAATACTGTTAATAGTTTGGAAAAAAAAGGTTTTAAAAGGCATACCTCAAAAGATGTACTATCACTGGGATTCAAACCTGCAACCATACAACCATACAAACCAGACTTCAGCAACTGTACAATGTCAGTTACTGAGCTATCTGCTCAAATTGTTACCTCTGAAATACCATATTTCACCTAATTAACGCCAATAGTAGCGCCCCCCCACTATATTTCTTACTCAAGAGAGCTTTGGACAGCCCCAACCTGTACCCAACCTTACCTTAAAATCGATGGCCAGAGTGACAAACTTCCAAATGCAAGATAACTTAACTGAAACTTTTGGAATGCAGACTGACGAAAATCACTAATGACCAATATCTTATAAATAAACTTAGTATCGTGTCGACATAGTCCTTATTACTTCAACTATACATACACTCTGTATAACAGTGATAAACTTCTGGTAACACAAAATTTTCCAAATAACTTGGAAAAACTTAAAGAAAGTGATGTATCAAATACACCAGTGTCCCATACTAATCGTAATGGTGATATTAATCAGATGTCCAAATAAATCATGAAAGGCGGTGAAATCCATATTCTGCTGTACTGCATTACAGTGAGTCTTAAAATGGCGATTGCTTTGCAATCGGCACTGGCTAAAACCCTGGATCAAAATACCATACTAAGTGCTCCAAGTGACTGCACTTTAAATTCAGGAAATTGGCTATGAAATAATTAAAGGGCGCCCTGTCGGTGTTTTGCATGGCGCCATGGCGTGTTTATTACTTAAAATACGGTAAAATTTAATGAAATTGACTTTCTTCATCAGCACAAAAGATGTAGACAGAAGAAATTCAAGGCTATTGTGTCTGTAAAAAAGTCAAAGAAGTGGACAGTATAGATCCAAGATCAGAATGCATGGTGTGTCTGATCTTGGTCTACACTTGTCATACTGCAAAGATTATTCCATGAACAGAAAGCATCAGTCTGTATTAGTCTATGGTGCTGAAAGGGTGAATGAGATTAGGCACAGTCTGGTTACTGCAGTACATGATATTTGGCATGTCATTTTAGTTGCAGGTGGCCAAAACAGGATTTGATATAAAATAAACAAGTCAACATAATGAAAACCACTTTTAATCCTGTAAGACATCTGGTGCACATCCCTGTATTTACTTCATTGGTTTTTTGTCAGTTAATCCATTACTGTATCCACAATTCTAGACCTATCTAAAACTATGCTCTATTAGGAATAACAAAGAGGAGCAATTTTTAAATGTACCGTATGAATTATTTTCAAGATCCATCCCAAACAGAGTAGTCAAAATGTGCTTTCACACGGAAAAGGGTTAACTCTTTACCGAACAATAGAATTTAAGACTTAAGTCAAAATCGAAAGCATTTGCAGATAACAAAATAAATGTTACTCAAATTTGTAAGTTTGTTTTTGGAAGGGTAGAAAACATTTTGGGAAGAGGGGAAAATGCTGGTTACCAGCATTTTCTCCTTTTCCTAAAATGCTTTCAAAAGCCTTCTTCCTCAGGGTCATTAAAACTAGGGATTGTGTGGTAAAGGGTTAAACCTTTATCAAACAATCTGTCAATTTAAAAGCATTTGCAGACAAGTTAGATGTGGCTCAACGATTGGATTTGTGTGTCTGAAAGGGTAGCACACATTGTAGCAAAAGGATAAAATGCTGGTTACCAGCATTTCTTCCTTTCCCTACACTATTTTTAAAAGCCTTCTGTTTTGGTCATTAAGTCATGATAGTGTGGAAAAGGATTATTTGCAAAATTTATTAAAAGATACATCAGCCAGAGAGAAAAAAAATCTGTGAAAATTTGAAACTGTAGCATGGTTCAGAATTAGCTGTGTAAACGTAGGTAAATTACCAATATAATGGTGTAAGGGTTGAATACATACATCGGAAATCTTCGATTTAAAACGGGAAACGTCACAATTGTGATTTCTTCAATGGCTTCCAGAAGATGAAATGCATTTTCAATCCGTCAAAATCTCTGCAACCTTGCAACCATCAAGGGCAACAGAAATGGCATCTAAAGATACCAAAATGATTATAGTTTGATAAACTAGAGATGAAATGGTTAAATACTGGATGAAAACAAGTTTAGATGTATCTTAAATACAACTGACATTAAAGGTCATACTTGTGTGATATAGGGGTTTACTCTCCCTGATTACAAAATTTCAGATTTGTTTGTATGGGAAACATCTGCAAATTGAATATGGCTGATATGATTGGATAATTTCTTTGAATGGCTGTGAAAAGGCTCAGCTAAGCTTTTCCCTGTGTTTTCAAATACCTTCCTCCTAGGGAATAAAGCCTTTGAAAACATTGTGGGAAAAGGAGAAAATGCTGGTAAACAGCATTTTCTCCCTTTCCCACTTTGTTTTTTTCCCTTTCAAAGACAAATCCCAATACTTGAGCAGCATTCAATATGTCGTCTGCAAATGGTTTTAAAACTGACAAGTCCAAGATTTTGTCGCGTGGTGAAGGGTTAAACTAGAAGTAGTTGAAAGCCATGGATAATACAATTTTTATCTCAATTATATTATTTTTTACTGTACATTTGTACAAGCAGTAAACAGAGCATGTTGTAAGGTTTTATTTTCTATTTTTGTCCATTAAAAAGTAACCATACACAGCCCTTTTAAAATAAACATGTTTGTCTTACCCTTTCCCTGATGTATTTGAAACTCAAGACTGTTTGAAACATTGTGAAAAATGGATAAGTTTAGCATAATCATTCCAGAGCTTTAAACAACCTTGAGGAAGAGGGCTTTTGAAAACATTGCAGGATAAAGAGAAACTGCAGAAAGGCAGAAATAATTCTCGACTTTCAACTATGATTTCAACCTGTTTATAGATGGATCCAAACATTTGAGCCAAATTTATGTTGATGTCTGCAAGGGCTTTGAACTTAAACAAGCCCTAAATTTTGTGGTGTTGTAAAGAGGGAGTGTTTTGACTTAAAAATGCCATATTTGGATCTATCCTATTTACAGATGTCAACTTCATTTGAATTAATATCCTATGAGATTTAAGATTAGTGTTTTAACATCTGGTAAAAAGGATGACAATTTGGAAATCTGACTGTCTTTCATTGCAGTGATTCAAATGTAACAGATAGGCAGATACATGTAGGTTGGATATGTAATACCCATACTAACTCCTTACTCCTTAACCACATGACAAAATGTTGACAGCATTTGCAGATGACAAATATGATTCAAATGATGAGATTTTTGAGTCGCCTGGTTGTGTAGCAACCAGGCTCTCATTGTTATCATCTTGATCTATGGGGTGATGTAAGCATACCTCCGGCCTTGTACTGCTTCCTGTCCCAAGTTCCGGTTTACGAGATAAAACATAGTATTCTAATTATTCGGTAAACAACCCAATTTTTCTGTTGTAATTCACTAACAATTGTGCCTTTGTGATAATGAATGGGTCTTTAAAAACTGAGCTCTTTAACGGTTTAAACCTTTGAAAAATCATTTCGTCCACAAGGGTACACGATAGCCTATCGCTTACACAGACATCATCTCTTAAAATAGCGCATTATGTATGTATCTAAAAATAGCCGTCGTGAACTGAACAAGTTTGCGAACACACTGCAAAATACTCTTAGACGACAAACGTCTTCACTACGGCACGCTGCTATTTGTGGACAGTTCTCAGTGAAAAAGGTTTGATAATTACCCATTAGAAGCACACTCTAAATCTTACAATCTGTCCGCAATTGTAAGTCTTATTTCAATCCAACATTCAACCTATGATCGGAAAGAGAAAGGCGATACCGAGTTAACGTGGAAGCTTTCAATAGAGATTTTTCACAAAAGTAGGCAAATTTTTAAATTTGTAACGACTTGGAATGGTTGCGCTGCCTTCTTAGACATGCTTAAACGTAGCTTCTTCAGAGCTTTTTATTCTAGACATCAACTACTTTGCACACCCATATTCTAGGTGCACAAGCAGAGATCGTACAATAGCGTATGTAATGCGCACGGTTCTAGACTGCACCAAGTCATCGCTTAGCAGGTGCTTTCTGGAATGTAGCTGTGCGACATATCTTTTAATCACATGACGTATAACGTCATTTGCACCACGGAATTCTCTATAAATTTACATATTTATGAATGAATCAGTCGCTGAAGCGGCCTTTATTTTCAGAGTACACCGACCTAGCGCCTCACCGATCCATGCAGAGAGAGTGTTTTAAAGTTTATTGTGTTCAATTAATTGTTTTTCGTTTTTTTAAAGAGGTGAATTTGTCAAAGTCTGCTCTTGTTTTTTTTTTCAATCACGGTGCGATTATGAAACAATTTATTAGTGCGGGTGTCAGAACGCAAGGTGCTTTTGTAACTGTCAAAATCTGAAGTCACGCGGGAATTGGACTTCAAACTACGCAGTTCTAACATCCAGCAATCTGAGAACTTGACTTTTACTTCACTATATTTCAAATATGATAGAACAGATCAATGTTAACCCACTCGAACAACAAGGTCATTATTGGAGTGTTTGTAATCTTATAAGGGTTGTAGTACTGGGTACTAGAGCTAACCGCAAACATGTAGTTTACACCAAAGCAATACACATGTAGATCTCTACAATTTTCAACTTGGTGAGGAAGTAGTACTAATTCCTGGGCCGTTATAACACACAGACAAAGTTAAAAGGCTGATGATCATGCTTTTGGGTTATATTGTTTTCTTGTGCTGTAGCAGCCATATTTCTAGAGTCCACTGTGGGCAAAACTTGAACCCAGACAACAACAAAAACAAATGATTTCCAAAGGACAGGTAGATAACTGAGTCAAATATTTGTGTGTGCTCCAGAGGCTACATTTCAGTCCAATGATGATGGAATTTCCCGGCTGTTTGTCTCAGTAATATTTTTGACAAAAGTGAATGTAGGTTACCGGGGGTTAAAAGAAAAAGGTAGTCACTAGGTCAAATCATGTAATAGATCTAGTCGTGTAGAATCCATTTATGTTCAGTCCAATACTCACGAAACTTTGTCAGACTGCTTAGATTAGATATGGGTGAGCTTCAAAAGGGCAATTTTGGTCTAAAAGTATGTCACTAGATCCTGTACCAAAGGCAAACTTCAGTTGAGTTCCATACTAATGTTGCCTAAATGGTCCTCTTGTAAAATTGTTCAAGTGGTTCTGCTCTGTTTCTATAAACTGTACAGAAGCTTCAGAACTGCAAAGTAACATTTCAAAATCACTGTCTCTGAAACTGTATAAGCAATTATACCCAAATTTCATATCTAGCATCCTGTACTTGGAAAGGACAATTATTCAATTTGACAGATATATGTATAACTACATGGTCCAATTTTAGAAAATTTGTGTCATACAAAAACAACTTGTTCTAAATCTGGAGAGAAAATGTATGCCCTATTCTACTGAAAATATTTAGAATGTTTGTTTTAGCAATATGTGTAAGAATTAAGATATACATGTAAGTTAAGTCACCCAGTTTCTGCGCTAGAAAAACTTTTTGATCAACCTAGAAGCCTGATTTTTGTCCACATTCTTTACAGGCATTATTACGCTGGGAAGGAACTGTAAATATTGATGGAACTTCGACGGTTATTATGCCCCGCTGAATTTCGGGGTGGGGATATAGTTTTCATGTTGTCTGTCCGTCTGTCCGTTCATCGGTCCGATCTTCCGTCCATCCAGACAGATATATTCTAAAATCGTTGATGAAAGTTAATGAAACTTCAAACATGTGTTACTCATGATAGTCCGCCGATATGCTTTTTTTTAATGTAATGCCTTTTAATGAAAAAAGAAGGTTGATGTCCTCCGGTCTGCTTGTTTTGTTTTATTTAGTTTTTGTTTTTAATGCAGTGTCATGGAAAAAGGGGGCTTGATGTATATTTCCATTTTGGATCAATATCTCTTTAACTACTGGACAAAATTTTATAAAACTTCATATTTATATTGTTTATCATAAGCCACAGACAATCAGTATTTGTTTTTATTTAATAAAATGCCATGTCATGGAAAAAGGGGGCTTAATGTATATTTTCACCAATAACAAAAAGGCCATGTACATGCAAAACACAATACCTCTTATAATTATGTTTCTGTCTAAAAAAAGAATTTTTTTCGGCAGTGGATATCATTTCAATGAAATGACTTGTTTTGTAATGATTTAACCTTTTGAAAACCATTTTTTAAATGAAGTCACCGGGGGTAAGAGACTTTGAACTTTTTAAACCTGTTCCTGGTGCCTAAATGTTTTCAACTTTAGGATGACAACTAAGAAACATGCTTGCATATGATACTGTCTTATGGTTAAATTATTTTGTATCTTGAATGCTTTTAATAGATTTGAATAGAAAAGGGTGAAAAGTTCTAACCCCTTACCCTCCAGGCGACTCTCAGGACTATCAGTCCTTTGATTTTTTTTGAAAAGGGCAGAAAACATAATGGGAAAAGGAGAAAATGCTGGTTTCTCCTTTTCCTTCAATTTTTTCAAAAACTTTTCCACCAGGATCAAAGTCAGGATTGTGGGGTAAAGGGTTAACACTTTACCAAAGAAGAAAATTTTAGACTTGTTCAAATTGAAAGCATTTGCAGACAACAAATTGGATGTGGCTCAAATGGAAGGATGTCTCCAAATGGAAAGAAAACTTCATGGTTACTAGCTGTAATTGTCCTTTCCCTTCAGGGTTGGTAACTCTTTACCAAACGACAAAATTTTTGACCAGTCCAAATTAAAGGCATTTGCAGATGACAAATTAAATGTGACTTAAAAATTGAAATTTGTCATGGGACGGATAGAAAACGTTGTGGGAAAAGGAGAAAATACTGGTTACCAGCACTTTCTCCTTTTCCTACAATGTTTTCAAAAGGCTTCCTCTTTAGGGTCGTAAAAGTTGGGATTGTGTGGTAAAGGGTTAAAGCATGGTATTGTTTGGTAAAGGATTAAATCTTGGGCTTGTCCAAATTGAAAGCAGTTGCAGACGACAAGAGAAATGACTGTCTCAAAAATAGAAATTAATTTGTTGAAGTGTAGAAAACTTCCTAAAAAAAGGAGAATATGCTGGTTATCAGTATTTTCTGCCTTCCCAGAATGTTTCAGGAAGGCTTCTTTCTCAAGGTCATTTATGGTGGTCTTACCTATTTTCGTGGGACTAAATTGACAATTTTAGCTTAAGCATATCTAAATGAAGAACTGATCACAAAAAACGTTTTATTAACAAAAAAATCAAATGTAAATGCATATAAAAACATAAATTCTGCCTGAATCATGCATATTCAACGGCAAGAACATATTTCACCCTTCAATATTTTGCCGGAAGCTGAATTGACATATGGGAAAACATGACCTCATTTCGTGGCTTTCAATATTTATAGAACAGCTCATAAATAAAACACTAAAGTTCACTATGTACCCCAAAACTCATTAAAAACCTTAACTATCACAAGGAGGGACTGTTTGGAACAATGGAAATGAGCAGCTCTGAGTCAATTATCCTAAGTTTTTGAAGCGCGATGAAAAGGATGGATTAGTGTCATGGCGGCCATTTGCCCTCTCGTGACGGCAGCATCAGAATACTAAAATAACATAAATTAAGGCATTCTGGTCCCTTCTTTCAATTTATAAGCACCTATGAGGACAGATTAGGAATTATTTTAAACACTATTTTATCGTAAAACATCTGAAAAATATTGAATATCTTAATAAAAGGGCTGGAAACATTTTCTCTCTGTAGCAGCGAATGTTCTGGAAAAATTGTTCAATCATAAGTGACCGAACAAAATAGGTCACGAAATTCTCTGATCTAATTATAGACCGGACTCTTGTCACATTATTCCAGTATGGTCACATGACTTTTTGGCATCGAGACTGACAATGTCACATGTCGGGAATTTTTCAGGATTAAAATAAAGTATCAGACAAGAGAATTTAAATTTGGCACGTATAGGGTTGAAAAAAGTAATAAGAAATTTGACACTAAAATCGGGCTTTCCTGTAGTAACATTCGTACTTTCTTGTTTTTGTTGCATTTTATAAATTAGCTGCAGTGACACTGTTGTTTACATTCAAATGAGCGGTTCACACAAAACAGTGACGTCGTTCACTTTTTAGTTCACGAGAAAACTTGGATATCATTTCGGGTTCGAAAACAGGTACCCCACGAAAATAGGCACGTCGACCATAAACTTTAGATAGTGTAACAAAGGTTTTATAAAGTGTTTTACACCCATCAGAATGAAAAGAAATAAGACACTGCTTATTTGTACATCTGTAGAGATTTCACCTTAAAAAATAGGTCCAAAATTGGGTCATCTTTACACATCAGTCATAAAATATGCAAATTCTGCATGCTTTGAATTTCAAAACATACTGATGCTAATTAAGATGTAAGAGAGTCCCAAATAAGATCTAGATAAAATAAACATTTGTATGAAAACTGATACAGACATATTGCAAACAAAATGCTCTTTTTCCCACAAGGATTTCCTTAAAGCTGTCCAGTATGCATCAACCCAGAAATTAAGTAAAAAATTGTATTAACATGATAGAAGTTGGTTAATGAATAAGTCTGTGAACATTTTCTCTCTAAAATACACATTTAGGTTGCTTTTTCCAGACTTGAAGATATCACAAAAGATGGATTCAAGATTTTAAGTTTAAACACTTCCTGCAGTGTGGTCCTGGTCTATACTTTCCTGTCAAAAGTTGCGATATAGCCTTGTGCAAAAAGCAAAACTTATGGATGGATATTAACCCTTTACCACACAATCCAGAGTTTTAACAACCCCAAGAAAGAAGACTTTTGAAAACATTCAGGGAAAAGGAGAAAATGCTGGTAACCAGCATTTTCTCTTTTTCCCACAATGTTTTCTACCCTTCCCAAAACAAATTTCAGTTTTTGAGTCACATTTATATTGTCATCTGCAAGTGCTTTCAGTTTGGATTTTGGCCCAAGATTTTGTTGTTTGATAAAGAGTTATTTTAGTTGCCCTCTCTTTCTGTAAAAGTTTTATTCGTTCCCATCATGGCAAATTTTTAAACATCATCCTAATCCAAAGTAGCTGCAGACAACAAATTTAGAACTACCAAAAAGATGGATGAAAATCGAGAAAACATCATGGGAAAAGGAGAAAATACTGGTTACCAGCATTTGCAGCATTTTCAAAAAGTGTCATTCTCAGGTTTGTTAAATCTGGGGATTTTTAGTAAACAGTTAAACCGGGGGCTGTTTTCACCGCCTGATTTGCAAACATATATTTGCCAAGCCCCCATGGCTCAGTAGTGTACAGGACTTGAGAACAGGAGGGCCCTGGTTCGATCTCCAGCTTGGCCAATTTCTTTCCGAGGATTGATGATAGTCAATGCGACAGGATTCATTCCTGTCTCACTGCTGACCACTGTTTCGACAATGGTTGTGTGGGAAAGCAGCCTGTGGCTTGGAAATAATATTGTGCAGAGTACTCAGGTAAAAGAAACTCCAGGAAAGCATGGATAGGTGCACTGGTCGCTGCGATATAACTGAAATAATGTTGAAAATGGTGTTAAACACCATACAATCAATCAATCAATCAAACATATATATAGTTCATAATCTTAATTTAAAGACTAGCCATCTGATTGTGATATCTGATAGGCTTAGACATTCTGAATTCCAAAGACTGACCATTTGAATGGCAGAGACGGATCAGCCAATCAGGTGACTTGTGGTTGAATTGAGAATTGGAGCAATATTTAACTCTTTCCCAGACGACAAATTTTGGACTGGTCCAAATTGAAAGAGTTTGCAGACGACAATTTGAAATTTGATGAAAACGGCAAAAAGTTATCAAAAAGGGTAGAAAACACTGTGGGAAAAGGAAAAATTGCTCATTACGAGCAATTTCTTCTTTTCCCACAGTGTTTTCAAAAAGACTTGTACTGCAGACACGTGAAAACCAGGGCTTGTTTGGGAAAGGGTTAAAGAAGTTTTGGTAGCCTCAGATTTTTTTGAAATAAGAAATTACTGTGGTACTAAAGCAGACAATTAAGTATGGTTAACCTGTATTCACATTATTTAAAGTAACAATATATGCCAAAAGTAAACAAAACAGGTGTTAAAATGCATTTAAATTCAAATCATATAATTTGAAAAGTAATGAAAAAAAAAATTGAAAATGACAATCTGTTATTGAACAGTGGGTCCAAGTGTTAGTCCCATACTGGAAATTGATTTCAAAACTAGGTCAAAGGTTGCCAGGTCAATCTATCTTTTGTGTACTTTTCGCCTGATTTTAAAATTCATTTTTCTGCCAGCCACTCAACTCTTTACCAAACAACAAAATTTTAGACTAGTCCAAACTGAAATCATTTGCAGACAACAAATTAAATGTGACTCAAAAAATTGAAATTTGTTATGGGACGGGTAGAAAGCATTGTGGGAAAAGGAGAAAATGCTGGTTACCAGCATTTTCTCCTTTTCCCACAATGTTTTCAAAAGGTTTCCTTTTTAGGGTTGTTGAAAGTCGGGATTGTATGGTAAAGAGTTAAACATTTTGACAGACCACCCTATAACAGATTGTCATCTTCACAATATTTTCCATAATTTTGAACAGTATGATTTAAATTTAAATGCATTTTAACACCTGCATTGTCTTTTTGGCTGCAAGTGGGCCTTTAACCCTTTACCACACAATCCCAGCTTTTAATGTGCCTTAGAAAGAAGCCTTTTGAAAACATTGTGAGAAAAGGAGAAAATGCTGATTACCAGTATTTTCTCCTTTTCCCACAATGTTTTCTGCCCTTTCCAAAACAAATTTTGGTTTTTCAGTCACATTTATGTTGTCGCCTGCAAATGGTTTCAATTTGTACTAGTTTAAAATTTTGTTGTTTGGTAAAGAGTTAATGTTATCTGTCATTTGCTCATAATCAAGTCTTAGAATATATAATTTTGACTTTACAAAAAGAAAAGATTGCTGATCATCAAGTTTTGAATACATTGGACTTAACTCTTTACCAAACAACAAAAGTTTAGACTGCCAGGTCAATCTATCTTTTGTGTACTTTTCACCTGATTTTAAAATTCATTTTTCTGCCAGCAACTTAACTCTTTACCAAACAACAAAAGTTTAGACTTGTCCAAATTGAAAACATTTGCAGATGACAAATTGAATGTGACGGAAAAATTGAAATTTGTTTTTGGTAGGTTAGAAAGCAATGTGGGAAAAGGAGAAAATGATGGTTACTGGCATTTTCTCCTTTTCCCACAATGTTTTCAAAAGGCTTCTTTCACAGGGTCGTTAAAAGTTGGGATTGTGTGGTAAAGGGTTAAGAGATAAATTGGCCTATTTTACTCTTTACCAAACAACAAAATTTTACACTGGTCTATATGGAAAGTATTTCCAGACAAAAAATTAACAGAAATGATGGAATTATTGAGTGAAAAAGGGGAAAACATTGTGGATAAAAGAAAATGCTGATTACCACCATATTCTCCTTTTTTCACAATGGTTTCTAAAGCCTTCAAGCTCAGAGACATTAACCCTTTACCACACAATCCCGACTTTTAACGACCCTGAGAAAGGAGCCTTTTGAAAACATTGTGGGAAAAGGAGAAAATGCTGGTAACCAGCATTTTCTCCTTTTCCCACAATGTTTTCTACCCTATCCATTAAATAAATCACTGTTTAAGCTACACTGAATTTGTCGTCTGCAAATACTTTCAATTTGGTCCTGTCTAAAGTTTTGTCGTTTGGTAAAGGGTTAAAACTTTGGATTGTTTGGTTAAGAGTTACCAGTAAAAACAATTATCCCAAATTGCCACATTACAAAATTTAGACTTATCCAAATTGAAAGCATTTTCAGATATCAAATTCAGTATGGCTCATAAAAAGATTTGTCTTTGGAAGGGTAGAGAACATAGTGGGAAAAGGAGAAAATGCTTATTACCTGCATTTCTCCTTTTCCCACAATGTTTTCAAAAGATTTCTACAGCTTAGAGTTGTTAAAACCTAGCCAGGATTGATCGGTAAAGGGTTAAAAACTTAAGGTAACCCTGTATTTCCATAAATTTATGCAGCATAGTTTAAACTGTTGAACTTTAAAGTCATTCCTTGTAAAGGTTTTATGGCCTATGCACATGAATAACAATTATAACATCATGTAAATGAGCCATGCTGCAGCAAAAAGGGGCTTAATGCCTCACCGTAATGCATTATACTAAGCCAGTCATCAGAGAAATATAGATCCATAAAATCTGTTTTATATAATAGCCTACTGAATCATGAGGTAAACTGGTCCTTTGACATGTAGAAAATTTACCAAAAGCACCTGGGTCAATACTTTTTGCAAATGCAGCAAGCCCCTTTTGTTAGAGCATGTTTCATTAATATATCTAAAGACATTGTGCCCAAATGAGGAAGAGCCTGTTATGAGGGGTTCTCCTTTTTCCATAGTTTTTTTCACCCGTAGTCTCCTTAGGAGGTACTGAGATGCAAAAAGGGCCAAGTTAATCTCAACACATGCTTGCCAAACATGGTTTAAGTTTTGTGCACAAAACATTCAACTTTGTTGAGGAATACTGGTTCATTGATACAAAATCTTTTCTGCTGATAATGTTGAAAAATAGTCCAATACTGTGATAATGCCAAACTTACATTCACAGTTTAGAAATGTATAGACCTCATAACAGGACTTCAGTAGTCATTTATTGTTTAACTCTTTACCACAGGACAAAATTTTAGACCTGTCCGAATTGAAAGCATTTTCAGACGACAAAATAAACGTGGCTCAAAAACTGAAATTTGTTTTGGGAAGTGTAGAAAACATTGTGGAAAGTGTAGAAAACAATGTGGGAAAAGGAGAAAATGCTGGTTACCAGCATTTTCTCCTTTTCCCACAATGTGTTCAAAAGGCTTCTTTCTCAGGGTCGTTAAAAGTCGGGATTGTGTGGTAAAGAGTTAAGTGCTTACCAAAGGACCATTTTATTCTATCAACCTGCTTTGATTTTGATGATCATTTTCAGTTTTTCTTCCATCGTGAACTATCTTGATATAATAAATTAATTCCAGCCACCTAAACATTATTTTTACTTACTGGTTTAGAGGGAGCTATCTTAATAATCTCACTAAACTTAAAAAGTAATTTATCACTGAAATAAGGGCAGTAGCTGGCAAATCGTCAGTTGAGAAGAAAGAAAAAATTAATGCAAGACAAAAACTATTTTTGTATTTCCTTAATGGGCAACGTAGCCACTTAAGATATTTTTTGATTTCACTCCAGAGTTTACCAGAGACTTCTGGGAAGTTTACATGATCAGTATCATTCGTCAGTTATAGATGATTTGTATTCAAATCAGTCACCATGACATATCTGATGTAATTGCAAAACAACCAGTCCTTTATTCAAACGCCAAAAAATGCACGTTTTTACTGACTGGACAAGCTCAGCTTATACATCTGCATAGGAAAACATCTAATTTTATTTTTGGGTGTTGTACAAGAAATTTTGATTTACAGTATAAAAGCTAATTAACCCACAAAGCACCTTTCATGACTATAGTTACCTTTGGGGCCAGTGTAGGTCAAGATCACGCTGCAAAAAATGTGTAGACTGATCTTTGATCTACACTGTCTGCTTTGGTGAAACACTAGACGAAAGCAACCATGAAATTGCAATTATTTGGGTCTTATTTCTAGACACATATGTCTGTTGGGTTTATTCGCACTTGGGGTTAAGCTCCTATAACCCTTTACCACACAATCCCAAGTTTTAACGACCCTGAGAAAAAAATCCTTCTGAAAACATTCTGGGAAAAGAAAACATTGTGGGAAAAGGAGAAAATGCTGGTAACCAGCTTTCTATTTGGATATGTGTAAAATTTTGCTGTTTGGTGAAGAGTTAAGGGGTGATGTAGTTGACTTATACATACCATAATATCTTAGTCAAGGTACAAAAAGGGTGTTTTAATTGCAACTGCCTGTATGTGTTGGGGATCCATAATGTTCAAGTTATTTAAACCTGTTTAGATTTTTAGATTAGATATCTTGATCTTCGACAATGAATGAACTAAATTTAGACATGTAGTTTTCTTTTGAAAAAAAAAAGACGTCTGTCTTAGGCATAAACTTGTTCTACATAGTGCTACATTTTGTCTGATTTATTGTTCTCTTACTATATTTAAAAGAAAAGAAACAAAAAAACAGCTTGGATTTTGACTTATGTCATGAGCTAACAATAACTGTAAATTTATTTTGTCAGCTATGATAAATCTTTACCCGCCAACAAAATTTAAGACTTGGCTATATGGAAAGAATTTGCAGACAACAAATATGACTTCCATGATAGAATTTGTGGAATAAAAGGAAAGAAAACATTGTGGGAAATAGAGAAAATGCTGGTTACCAGCATTCTCTCTTTTTCCCCTCAATGTTTTCAAAAGGCTTCTTTATCAAGGTCACTGAAACTCCACATTTTTGGTCAAGGACTAATTCTGTAAAGTCAGTAAACTTACTGACCATTGTCTGGGTTAGTTATCAATAAATCATTTTAAATTTCATCCTATATTCATTTAATTCTGAATACCAAAACTAACTCCCTCACAGGCAAAGACATTCAATAATAAATATGCGAGGTTTTTTTTGGCATGGCTCATTGTCAGTCTTCTTGAAAATAGCATTATAATTTTTAGCTCCACTGGCCAAAGGCCAGCGGGCTTATGTCATGGCCCAGTGTCCGTCGTGCGTCAGTCCGTGCGTGCGTGTGTGCGTCCGTCTGTCCGTCCGTCCGTGTGTTAACTTTTATTTCAAACATCTTCTTCTCTGAAACTACCTATCCAATTTTCATGAAACTTCACAGAAATGATTCTGCCGTGGTCTTCTTCAGAATTTCTTGAAAGAATTTGATTCCTTCAAAAACTCTGGTTGCCATGGCAACAAAACTGAAAAATATTGGAAATCTTTAAAAATCTTCTTGTCAAAAACCATAAGGCATAGGGCTACCAAATTTGGCATGTAGCTTAATGTAGTAGACCTCTATCATGTTTCTTGAAATTATAGCCCTGGGGTCAAAATTGGCTGTGCCCCAGGGGTCACAAGTTTTACATAGGCTTATATAGAGAAAACTTTAAAAATCTTCCTGTACCTAGCCATAAGGCCTAGAGCTACCAAATTTTGCATTTAGCTTGATCTAGTTGGGGTCTACCAAAAGTGCCCAAATTATAGTCCTGGGATCAATTTGGCC
Organism: Tridacna gigas; assembly: GCA_945859785.2. Lineage (NCBI taxonomy): Eukaryota > Metazoa > Mollusca > Bivalvia > Cardiida > Cardiidae > Tridacna > Tridacna gigas. The sequence goes on from OX244029.2 coordinate 73,030,186, forward strand.
TCATGCTTGCGGGGGGGGTTCACAAGATTTACAAAATTACCAAATTTTGCATTTAGCTTGATCTAGTGGGGGTCTACCAAAAGTGCCCAAATTACAGTCCTGGGGTCAATTTGGCCTCATGCTGGGGGGTGGGGGGGGGGGGGGCAGGTTCACAAGATTCACATGGGCTTATATAGGGAAAACTTTTAAATCTTGGTGTACATAGCCATAAGGCTTAGGCTACCAAATTTTGCATAAATATAGCATTATCTAGTGGACAACTACAAAGAGGGCCCAAGTTATAGCCTTAGGATCAAGTTTGGCCCTGCACCAGGGGTCACAAGTTTTACATGGGTTTATGGAGTGAAAACTTCAGAAACCGTTATGTTACTAGCCATAAGGCCAAGAGCTCCCAAATTCTTATAATACACATATTCCCCATTTAGTCCCACTGTAGCCCTGGGGTCAAAGTTTTATAAGGGCTTATATAGTGAAGACTTCTCTTCATGGTTTATATTTATAAGCCAGTGGAGCGATACAGGGCCATCATGGCCCTCTTGTTTTACATGGTTACAGTTGGAGAAATCGTAAGTTTTTCTTGGATTTACCTATAAAGGAACAATAAACATCGTGACCTAAGTCATATTGTATCATAATTAAAAAGGAAAAGTCTTGAAGTTTATCCTTAGCCAAGCATGTTAGATGAGGAAGGAGGCTTTGAAATAATGTGGGAAAAGTAGAAAAGTAGAAAATGCTGTTGACGAGTATTTCTACTTTACAAATTTAAGTGTTTTACCCATTGCAGACAAGTACCATAATTTGAACCAGCATTTTCTCCTTTTCCCACAATGTTTTCTACCCTGTCAAAGACAGAAATCATCATTTGAGCTCCTTTCAATTTGTCATCTGCAAACTATAATCAGTTGCCTCCAAGATCAATATTTCAATGTCGACATTAGTCTTAAGTTTTGTAACTCTTTGTTAATTGACCCTGTTTTGGGACATGTGCACTCATGATAGAATAATTGAATTGAACGGGTTCGTCCTACGTGATGGGACGCTGATACTCAGCTATCGGTTATTGTTTGCTGGGCTGTGTATGAGGATTTCCCAATACTGAAATACCTCCACTCCCGATCTATATTTAGCTGTTCGCTGATGTAGACAGATTTTTGCTTGTGGCTTTGTATGTTACATGGTGCATGGACTGTAATCAGCAGTGAGTGGAGAAGGATTTCAGAGTGAAAATAGTACTCTGGAGTAAGAGGTACATTGTGTGCTATCTGCAGTCATGCATCATGGGAAAAGGTGCTTAGGGAAAGGAAAATCATGTGTTTTATCAAAAATTAATAAAACCAGAAAAAAATATAGAAATAGGATTATTTCACCTGTTAATTGGAGAAGAAAAATTAAAGGTATGTGTTCTAGCTTGCATGTATTAATTATCATTTAACACTTAACCCCTTACCGCACAATCCCGATTTTTAACGACTATTAGAAAGAGGCCTTTTGAAAACATTGTGGGAAAAGGAGAAAATGCTGGTAACCAGCATTTTCTCCTTTTCCCACAATGTTCGCTACCTTGTCAAAGACAGAAATCATCATTTGAGCTCCTTTCAATTTGTCGTCTGCAAATGCTTTCAAATTGGACCAGTCCAAAATTTTGTCATCTGGTAAAGAGTTAATTTGGGACAACTTTGTTTGGTTTGCAGCAGATTGCTGCTAAAAGCAACAGGAGAAATTGCTTGTATCTAGAAGTTTGCCCATTTGCCATAATGTTTGCACATGCGTTTTATGTGTTAGATCTTAAAACTTAAGCAGCTTAAGCACGACTTTGTGGACTTTTGTAGACAGTGTAGATTAAGATCAGACTGCATAGTATGTGCAGTCTGATCTTGGATCTACACTGTCTTACATGGTGAGATTTCCTAGAGGAGCAGAATTTTTTAATCTTACACTGGGTTTTCACTACTGGCAGTCGTTTTCAGGACCGTCTTTGAAAAGGTAGGAAAGAATGTGGGAAAAGGGGAAAATGCTGGTTACCAGCTTTTCCTCCTTTTTCGACTATGTTTTCAAAAGTCATCCTCATGAAGGTAGTTTAAAACTTGGATTATATGGTAAAGGGTAAAAGTGATGAATATTATATACTACTAAATGGATAAAGCTGTAAAGGGATGGTAGAAAATGCAATTTTAACCCTTTCCCAAACAAGCCCTGGTTTTTACGTGTCTGCAGTACCAGTCTTTTGAAAACACTGTGGGAAAAGGAGAAATTGCTCGTTACGAGCAATTTCTCCTTTTCCCACAGTGTTTTCTACCCTTTTTGAGACCTTTCTGCCATTTTCATCAAATTTAAAATTGTCGTCTGCAAACTCTTTCAATTTGGACCAGTCCAAAATTTGTTGTTTGGGAAAGGGTTAAGGCTTCTTGCACCACTCCTTGGGTCATCACCAACGATATCAGGCATTTGATAGATTTATGATATGAATTTTGAATCGGTACAGTGTCATTCTGATCTACATTGATCGTTATTTCAAGAGGTTATCAAGTGATTGGAGCTTTGAAGGTGAAGACCACTTTTGACCGATTTGTAGATCATAGATCAACTTGTATGTCATTCACCAGACTGTAGTTTTTTTTTTTTAACCCTTTACTACAAAATGCCACCTTTTAACAACCTTGAAAAAATATATGCCTTTGAAAACATTTTGGGAAAAGGAGAAAATGCTGGTAACCAAACAGAAACAAACCCTTTAAATAGCTTGTGCCACATTTGGTTTGTTGTCAGCAAAAAGCTTTAATAGTGACATGTCTTAAATTATGTTGTCAGTCAAAGAGTTTACCCCCTACCATACAATCCCAGTTTTGATGAAGCATTAGAAAACATTGTGGGAAAAGGAGAAAAATCCTAGTTACCAGCATTTTCACCTGTTCTCACGATGTTTCCCAATGCTTTCAGTTTGGATAAGGCTAAAATTTTGTCGTCTGGTAAAGGGTTAAGAGCATATAGTGCAGAAAAAGTTCAACCTGCACAATCTTGCATACTGGTACATGCACTAACTAGCATGCCCGGTCGGGCAGCTCAGGGGTTAACATATCTGACTTGTGATCTGGTGGTTGTGAGCTCAATACCCAGTTGAGGCCCATTTTCTTTCTGGCGATTTTTTGCCTCTCACCTCTGATGCATGTGAGAAAAGTAATCAGTGGTTGGAAAGAAAGTTGTGTCAGTACCGGCGTGAGAATTTAGCCAGGAATTTACACATGCCTAGGTGTACTGACCACTGTGATAATGACTTTAAATAAGCTATTACAATGGCATTAAATTAGAATGCAAACAAACAAACAAGCACCAACTAGCACACCAATTTGTTTGCTGTAGGTATTAATCCTTTACCAAACAACAAAATTTTAGACAGGTCCAAATTGAAAGCATTTGCAGACGACAAATCAAATGTGGCTCAAAAATTGAAATTTGATTTGGGAAAGGTAGAAAACATTGTGGGAAAAGGAGAAAATGCTGGTTACCAGCATTTTCTCCTTTTCCCACAATGTTTTCAAAAGGCATTTTCTGCAGGTTTGTTAAAAGTCGGGATTGTGTGGTACAGGGTTAAATTCTTTACCAAACAACCTCATGTTTTTATGACCCTGAAGGAGAGGGCATTTGAAATCAAAGTTGGGAAAGGAGAAAAATGTTGGGAAAAGAGTCTGCTGGTTACCAGTATTTTCTCCTCTTCCCACAGTGTTTTCTACAGTTTTGAGCTAATTTGAATTTGCAGTCCAAAAAATGCTTTGAATTAATGAGCCATTCTCTGGCATAAAGGGGCTTAACCCTTTCCCAAACGACAAATTTTGGACTGGTCCATATTGAAAGAGTTTGCAGACGACAATTTTAAATTTGATGAAAATGGCAGAAAGTTATCAAAAAGGGTAGAAAACACTGTGGGAAAAGGAGAAATTGCTCGTTATGAGCAATTTCTCCTTTTCCCACAGTGTTTTCAAAAGACTTGTACTGCAGACACGTGAAAACCAGGGCTTGTTTGGGAAAGGGTTAATGCATCACCGTGATGCAGGATACCAAGCAAGTTATCACAGTATTATGGATCCATAAAATCCAGTTTGTCTAACAATGGAATGAATCACAAGGCACAGTGGTCCTTTGAGACGCAGAAAATTTACCAGTTGCAAAAACTTTCGGCTTAGGGCAGCCTGCGCAGAGTGCGCAGGCTAACCTAGGTCGATACTTTTTGAAGATGCACTAAGCCCCCTTTTCACAGAGCAATGAGTCATTTGTTTGAGTCTAAAGGTTTGTCATTTGGTAGAGAGTTAATTCAGAAAACATTATGTTAACTGGAAAAGAAACCATGGTAGAGAGTCAGTGAATTTCCAAACAGTAATTTTAATACAATAGCACAGGTCCAATCTCAGTGTGTACATTCAACAGGGGTTATGATATTTGCATAGCTGAGGTGTCTAGACAGATGTGACAGACTTAACCTCACACTATTATCCCAAACCCTGTGTTTCAGCACTCATGATTGTAACCATCTGTATGAGAAAAGATTATGTTGCCTTTTAGCCGGGCTGAAAGAGTACCCTTTGGGTATAGGGTACGAAATTTTCAAATTTCAGTACACGGGTGCAAATTGGTTATCCTTTACCCAAATTGTGAGTTTTTCATTTTCAGTGTATATTAGCCTTGAAAGTGCATTTCACTACTATAGTTGCCTTTGCGGCCAGTGTAGATCAAGATCAGATTGCACAAAATGTGCAGTCTGATCTTTGATCTGAACTGTCTGCTTTGCTGAAACATTTCAGACCAAAGGCAGCCAAGAAATTGCAATTATCTATGTCTTATTCTTGAATGAAAATGCTCAGTGGGTTTATTTGGCACTTTAAGGGTAAGCATATCCTGCACGATAAGAATACAAACTGTCTCCTGTTACAACACCAGTAAAGCTTTTGTTACAGTTGTATTTATTGTGAGATCATAACTGCATGACTGTACCGAGTGCAAACTGTAAAGCTACACTGATATCTGATTTGTCCTCTATATGTGCTTTGAATTGGGTTCAGTCAGTAGTCTGAAATTTCGTTGTCTGGTAAAGAGTTAACCCTTTACCACACAATCCTGACTTTACCACACAATCTCGACTTAAAACGACCCTGAGAAAGAAGCCTTTTGAAAACATTGTGGGAAAAGGAGAAAATGCTGGTAACCAGCATTTTCTCCTTTCCCCAAAATGTTTTCTACCTTTCCAAAAACAAATTTCAAATTTTCAGTCACATTTATTTTGTCGTCTGCAAATGCTTTCGGTTTGGACTAGTCTAAAATTTTGTTATCTGATAAAGAGTTAAACAAAATGACAAGTTACCAGCAGTTAGGCCCCTCTCAGTTACTGATGGGACATCACAGTACCTAATGGCGTCAGTTTGAAATGACATATACATTGTATTATCATGAAAGTTTCCACTTGAGTGTCATCATGTTTTGGCTGCAATCTGCAGAAAATGACCTTTTAGAACAATGACAGTAATGTAGAGAGGTCTCATGGGAATTCAGTACGATGACTTTAAGCTCTGTACATATAAGTATGAACTAGTCAATGCTGAAAGTACTTCAAAAATGTAAATGGCTAAATGAAAGTGGGTTTTGTCATTGAAAGGGTAGAAAATATTGTTGTACGCCATGGAGAAAATTCTGATGATTGCTGTTTCTTATTTCCCCCAGTGTTTTCTAAAGCAGGTTCTTTCTCTCCCTCAAAATTCGAATAGCCGTCATGCAGTGGTAACTGTGCTGTAATGAGTCAAATGCCAGAAAACTTGGGGAGCTGAGAATTATTTTTGTGAAGGTCTACTTAAGTAATTCAACAGGTTTAAGGTTAGCCTTTTTAACTTCATATCAGAAAGCAGGGATGGGAAAGGGCACATCTGGAGATCAGGTTGCACAGAATGTGCAGCCTGTTTCTTAACTCTTTATCACACGATCCCAACTTTTAACGACCCTTAGGAGGAAGAAGGCTTTTGAAAACATTGTGGGAAAAGGAGAAAATGCTGGTAACCAGCATTTTCTCCTTTTCCCACAATGTTTTCTATCCTTCCTGAAACAAATTTCAATTTTTATTTTGTTGTGATGTGGCAGAAATGCAATTTACCTGCGAAAAGGGCAGAAAACATTGTGGAAAAAGGAGAAAATGCTGGTAACCAGCATTTTCTCCTTTTCCCACTACATTTTCAAAAGCTGTCTACTTCATGGTCATTTAAACTCAGGATTGTGTGGTAAAGGGCTACAGAGATGGCAAATGTTAAATTATAGTTAACCTTGGTTTATGTCTGTGATTGATTATATTAATTCATATTGTCCATACTTGCAGGGATTTGGCTCAAATATTGAGGTTTGTCTTTGAAAGGGAAGAAAGCATTTTAGAAAAAGAAGAAAATGCTGACTACCAGCATTTGCTCTTTTTTCCACAATGTTTTAAACAGCCATTTTCTACAGTGACCTTAACATGCAGGATTGCATTGTGTAAAGGATTAATGCTTGCCAGGTATGATAGCACTTAGAAAGCAATATCTTATACAGATGAAACAGACATAATACAAAAGTTTTTCTTGTGTGAACTTTTGAACTTTCACACTTCCCTTATTGTACAAAACTTAACTAAGTTACTTTTGCAGACAATGTTTTATTTCCTGCAGCAACACTGCTTTTGAAAAAAAAATTACAACCAGCATATACTCCTTTGCCCAGATTGTTTTCTACCCTTTCAAAGGCAAATTCCATCATTTGAGCTACATTGAACTTTTGTCCCAAATGCTCTCAAATTGGACAAGTCCAAAAATTAGTCTAGTGGTAAAGTCTTAACCCATTACCACACAATGACAACTTTTAATGCTCCAGGGAACTTAGACTTTGAAAAAATTGTGGAAAAAGGAGAAAATGCTGGTAACCAGCATTTTCTCCTTTCGCCCACAATGTTTTCTTACCTTTCAGAAACAAATTCAATCATTTTAGCCACATTCTATTGTCGTCTGCAAATGCTTTGAATTTGGGCCGGTCTAAAATTTGTCGTTTGGCAAAGAGTTAAGCCTAGAATAATAAAATCTGATAGAGACTAAGGACAACTTGAGATGCGTTCTTGAGTACAGACAGTGCATAGCAGGATCAGATAGCTCTTGCTATACAGTCTCATCATGGGTTGTCACCACTGAATATTCTTTAAAAAATTCCAGTCAAAATGGCTATGAAATTGCGACTTCAGGGCTTTCAGTACAGGCAGAATATCAATATTATCCAAGAAATGGGGGGGCACTGACTGAGCATGTCAGCACAGGCTGACCAAAGATGGTAGAAATCTTTTTCTGTCGGTCAATTTTCTACATATCAACGTACTGGTCTATCTCATGAATCAGTTGGTTTTCAGACAAAATAAATTTTTGTAGATCCGTAATTATTTGATGACTTTCTTGGTGTAATGTATCAGGGAGATGCATAAAACCTCCTTTGGCCAGAGCAACACTCATTTATTTAGCAGTCTAATGATTAACCCTTTACCACACAATCCCGACTTTTAACAACCCTGGGAAAGAACTTGCTGCCTTTTGAAAACATTGTTGGAAAAGGAGAAAACGCTGGTAACCAGCATTTTCTCCTTTTCCCACAATATTTTCTACCCTTCTCATAACAAATTTCAACTTCTCAATCACATCTTTTGTCATCTGCAAATGCTTCCAATTTGGACCAGTCTAAAATTTTGTTGTTTGGTACAGAGTTAACTCTTTACCAAATGACAAAATTTTTGACTTGTCCAAATTGAAAGCATTTGCAGACGACAAAATAAATGTGACTCAAAGATTGAAATTTGTTTTGGGAAGCTTAGAAAACATTATGGGAAAAGGAGAAAATGCTGATTACCAGCATTTTCTCCTTTTCCCACAATGTTTTCAAAAGGCTGCTTCTTCAGGGTCGTTAAAACCCGTGACTGTGTGGTAAAGAGTTAAGGCTTTGCTAGACAACAGATTCAAGACTCCAATTGCACAACATTTGCAGAAGACAAATTGAGCCATGCTCTGGCAAAAGGGGGCTTAATGCATCTCCGTCATCCATAATTACCAAGAAAGACATTACATAGTCAGGTACCCATAAAGTCCATTTTGTTTCACGTTACCGACTGTATCATAAGGAAGACTGGTCCTTTGACATACAGAAAATTGACCAATAGTGAAAAAGTTTCGGCCCAGATCAGCCTGCGCAGACTTGACCTGGGTTGATAGTTTTTGCAGATGCATTAAGCCCCCTTTTCAGAGCATGGCTCAATTACATGTGGCTCAAATTTGAGACTTTTTTAAAATAGGGTTGAAAACATTGTAGGCAATGGGAAAATGCTGGTAACCAACGACAATACCACAACATTTTCTTCAAAAATTATGGAGCTAAAAAGCATGTAGGAGGGAATGAGGCAATTTTGTTTTTGGTTTGTCCTCCAAAAAAAGCCCGTATCAAAATAGACTGTAGCTAGGTAAGGGTTGATAGATTGATAGTCATCTCATCCTGTGGTAAATGGATGGGCATATAGATAAATGATGCTTTGCTATCCACACAGGACACAGGGCAGTAATGGACATAGGACAGTAATGTCAACTTCAATTTGTATTCATACTCATACCATGAGTTGGCAACCTTTGCTGAACCTTTTACCGCACATTCCCAACTTTTAATGGCATTGAGAAAGAAGAATTTTCAAAACATTGTAGGAAAAGGAGAAAATACTGGTAATCAGGGAATTGTTTTGTAAAGCGTTAAAGATACATCCTTACAGCCAGTGAAAAAAAAAAGCTGTTATAACTTGAAAGACTGTAGAATGGTCCAGAATGAGTCAGCTGTAGTAATTAACATAAAAAAGAAACGAGTGTAAGGGGTAAATACATATATAGGAAATCTTGGATTTAAAACTGAAAACGTCACAACAGTGATTTCTTGGAAGGCATCCAAAAAACGAAATGCCTTTTCTATCAGTTGTAATCTATGCAACCATGCAAGTGTCAGAAGAAAAACATTTGGCATCAAGATACAAGAATGAATAAAGATGAATGGGTTAAAATCTGGCTAAAAGCAGGTATAGATGTATCTTTAAGAGTAAACTTGTCAAAAATGTTGGCATTAAATTTGTGTTTGTAAAGATGATGAATTTTCACTCTCCCATTAGTTTATCTGATGATGCATCATGACTTTTCCAAGGTAATTCTAGGTTCACTCATGAACAGGTAATGTAGAAAATACCTGGTAAGACCAGATAATGCCACCAGGAAATAAGAACAGTAGTGCTTATCAGCCCTGGCATCATTGTTCAATGTGATTTAAGTGACACTGGGAATTGCAGGTAGATAGCTCTTCCATGACATTGTAGTTCTCCATTGTATCATTTTCCCATTTATAATTTCTGCTCTAAAGTTAAACTGTATGCTTAACCCTTCACCACAAAATCCCAAGTTTTGACAACCTCGAGGAAGAAGACTTGAAAACATTGTGGGAAAAGGAGAAAATGCTGGTAACCAGCATTTTCTCCTTTGCCCACAATGTTTTTCTGCGCTTTCAGAGGCAAATTACATGAAATTAGAGCTACATGTCATTGTTTTCTGCAAAAGTTTTCAATTTCAAAGTGTATGAAATTTTGTAAACAGCTCAAAAAGCTTGGTTTTTTAGCTCTGCTGGCTGAAAGCCAGCAGAGCTTATGTCATGGCGGGGTTTCCGTCGTCCGTCCGTCTGTCTGTCCGTCCGTCTGTCCGTCCGTTAGTCTTTTTCTTGTTTACGCGATAAAGTCTGCATTTGTTGCCGGATTTTCATGAAACTTGCACAGTTTGTTTATCTCATCAATAGCTTCAACCCTATTGAATTTGAAAAAAATCCAACAAACAGTATGGGAAAAGTAGCCATTTCAAGTTGAAAATTTCCAGTTCTTGTTTACGCGATAAAGTCTGCAAATAACTTCAGATTTTCATGAAACTTGCACAGTTTGTTTATTTCATCAATAGCTTCAACCCTATCGACTTTGAAAAAAATCCAACAAATAGTATGGGAAAAGTAGCCATTTAAAGTTGAAAATTTAAATTTTCTGTTCTTGTTTACGCAATAAAGTCTGTATTTCTGGTCAGATTTTCATGAAAATCACACAGTTTGTTTATCTCATCAGTAGCTTCAACCCTATTGATTTTGAAAAAAAAATCGAAGAAACAATGTGGGAAAAGTAGCCATTTCATGTTGAAAATTTCCAATTCTTGTTTACATGATAAAGTCTGCATTTGTAATCAGATTTTTGTGAAATTCACCCAGTTGTTTTGTCTCATCAACAGCTTGAATCCTATTGATTTTGAAAAAAAATCCAAGAAACAATGTGGGAAAAGTAGCCATTTCTTTTTGTTGAAAATTTGTCTTTTTGCATCATGAATTCATAATGTATGCTAGCATAAAAGCAAGATTTAATTCCCTGCCAGTAGAGCATATTCAGGCCCTTCAGGGCCTTCTAGTTTTTTGTTTGCAAGCTATATGGATCATGGGCATAGAACATCTGATCTTATATCTACAGTATTTGGTTATTTATTGAGATCTATTGGTCAAATTGCTATTTCAGCAGCTTGCTATAATTCTAGAAGCCAATTCCAAAGGATCACTGACCAATCATTTGTCCAACATACATGTACTATGGTATCAAAATTTCCATTTTATGATGGGAAGGAAAAAAATTTCAGCCCTCAAAGTTTTGACCTTTAAAACTCTTTATACATACATCCTTTCAATCCCTCCTGTGTATCAGGCTCAAGACAAATTTAACTGCAAAACACAATAGAAGTAGTGAATTTTTCCATTTGAGTTTAGTCTGAAAAATTCTGGCAAATGAGTGGGGGCTCATATTTAGCAAGTCATATAGGTGAGCCATGCTTTTGCAAAAAGGGGCTTAATGCATCTCCATGATCTGTGATACCAATTAAGTCATCACATAATTATGGATCCATAATAGTCACTTTTTTAAAGAACCGACTCAATCATGAGGTATACTGGTCCTTGGACATACAGAAAATTGATCAATAGTGAAAAGTTTCGGCCCAGGTCAGCCTGCACGGACTGCGCAGGATGACCTGGGTCGATACTTTTCGCAGATGCATTAAGACCCCTTTTCACAGAGCATGGCTCATATATGTTACGGATGGCACGGTTGGAAAAAAAAACAAGACTGTGCCTAGGTTGTTGTTGCATAGATTTCATTACAGTAAAATATGACGTTGAACTTATAATTGTCTGTTTCAACTAGTACCAGTATTGTTTTAAATATTGCCATCAAAACCTATAGAACAAGGGTAGTTAGCCATCAAAGTATTTTTGACACAGTTATACCCCTTTTTGACTTAAAATTTTCACTGAAAATCAAACAACTGCAGTAGAGACCTGCATGCCATGCTCTTGTTTGGGAAAGGATAAGAGAGAGAAGTTGAGACTTATAACCCTAGTTTAAGGTCACCATGAAGTGGGTCATGAGTGAAGATGCAAGATTTAAACCTTTACCCAACAATCTTGCGTTTGAACAATATTGAGTAAGAAGGCTATTGAAAACACCGTGGAAAGCGGAGAAAATTATGGCAACAGGCATTTTCACCAAGTGCTGTTGTTTACTAGCATTTTCTCCTTGTCCCATTATGTTTTCTACCCTTTGAAAGATAGTTTCTGTCATGTGAGCCAAATTTAAGTTGTTGTCTGCAAATTCTTGTATAAAGGACAACTTTAAAATTTGGTCATCTAGTAAAAGGTTATAATCCAATAAACTAACAGCTTGAAAGATTTTTTATCAATAAAATATTAGATTATCACAAATTTCAAGTCTTAATTGGTTGACTGGGTTAAATAAACAGAACATTCAAGATGATCTTTAACCCTTTACCAGACAATGACGATTTTTAGCTACTTTTAGAAAAAGGACTTTTGAAAACATTATGGGGAAAGGAGAAAATGCTGCAATATTCGAGTTACACTGGAATTATCGTCTGCAAGTGCTTTCAGTTTGGACAAGGCTAAAGTTTTGTCATCTGGTAAAGCGTTAACATGCTAAGGGTAACTTAATCCAGCACAAGAGGACATATCTTAGATTCACTCATACTAACTCTTTACCAAACTACAAATTTTAGACTGGTCCAAGTTAAAAGCAGTTGCAGACAAAAATCTTAATGTTGCTCAGATGATGGAATTTGTCTAAGTATGGAAAGAAACATTGTGGAAAAAGGTGAAAATGTGGGTAACTGGCACTTTCTCCTTTTTCCACAATGTTTTCAAAAGCCTTCTTCTTCTTGGTTGTTAAAATCCAGGATTGTGGGGCAAGGTGTTAAATACATTTGCAGACTACTAATTAAAGTGGCTCAAATGATGGAATTTATCTCTGAAAGGGTAAAAAATATTAGGGAAGTAGAATGGCATTGTCTAATTTTCCCACATCATTTTCAAAAATATTTCCCTCCCCTCAGGGTTGTAAAAAAGGTATCCTGTCATAAAGGGTTAAAGAAGGAATGATTAAATAGTGTTCACCTCTGCTCTCATTAGCACATGTAATAGGGTGTTGGATTGGTGATTCAGGGGTCTGGGGTCTTGGGTTTGGTTCCTCACTGAAGACGCTGGGCTTGGGTGAGAGTGCCCTTGGGGATGAGACTGCAGAGCTCCAGCCTTATGTACCTGTAAAATCCAGGACACATGGAGAATTGAGCTATAGTGGTGATATGACTTCAATCAATTAACCCTTTACTGCACAATGCCGCCTTTTGACATCACTGAGAAAGAAACCTTTTGAAAACATTGTGGGAAAATGAGAAAATGCTGGTAACCAGCATTTTCTCCTTTTGCCACGATGTTTTCTACCCTATCTAAGAAAAGTTGCACCATTTGAGCCACATTCAAATTGTCGTCTGCAAATGCTTTCAATTTGGACGAGGCTAAAATTTTGTCGTCTGGTAAAGGGTTAAATGGTATTTCAGTAACAACATGGCAACTATCTCTTGGTGTACCAGGATGGGATCAAGATCCTGTTTTGAACATGTAAGATTTGGAATCAGGAGGCCCCAGGTTGGACCCTCACTTGAGACACTAGGTTTTTCATGGGAGTGTCTATGGCAAGACGCTGCATTTAAGCCATGGTGGAAGCTCAGACTCGCATCAGTAAGTGAGCTTTTACCATTGTTACGTTAATGGTGACAGAGAACTGACGGCCCAAGTTAGAGCGTCAAAGATGACCTTATACTTTATTATTGTATAAAAAGTATGTTTCCCGGCAGTTATAAGCATGTTACGGGCGTTAACGAAAGAAAATTGTATTAATCAGTAAATTCATGCGCCATTAACTCTAAGCTTTGTTCTTTCAATATCCTCAATCCAAGCCTACCTAAATTGTAAACAATGTTGGCTGAACCTTTGTTCTTGTCATACATCCCTAGACTCTGACCAACAAAGCTGCAGGAACATTTATCATATTGTATTATATTAGATCCTTTTTATGGCTTGTCTTTGATGATATTAGTACACCACAAACGAAATCCTATGCAGAATCTCAGTCTTACCGAGATCTGAGCAAAAAATCAATCGTGATGCACTCTACATACCACCCACCTTCTCAGTGTGGTAGGCAATTCCTTCGCTTGCTATATCCCTTTGATATCTTTCAGTTATAGAAATTCTGTAGCCACTCATCTATCCTCATTGTAATTGATCCAAATATCAGTAGAAGTGAATTACAGCGAGAGATAGAAACAATGGCACAGGACTATGGCCCTTCACTATGTGTAACAAAAATTTCATCACCAAATACTTGAATACATCTGTGGAAATCCTGTGTTAAAAGGTCAGTGTTGCTCACTGTAAGGTGCTGAATTCATCTTCTTATCACAATGTAGAGAGATGCAAAACTGATGTCTATAGGAAGTATTATGAGTAAAAACAGTGTCATTAAACGCCAAGAAAACCTCTTCCAGTCGCATAGATGATGCAACAGTGCCTATCATGCAGTCTAGATGAATGATCAGACTGTACTAGAAATGTAGTCTAATGTGCGTCAACACTTTCTGCTACTTTTTGTCATAATATTATAATGTGCTATAAAAACATTCTTGTATTACAATAATCATGCACTACATATCTTTTTCCCTGACTGTCTGACTGTAAATGTCTTATTATTACACCCCCCAAAACTCTGTTTGGGGGGTATATAGGAGTCAGCTTGTCGGTCCGTCAGTCGGTCCGTCCATCCGTCCGTCGGTCGGTCGGTCTGTAGCTTTTTGTCCGCTCTGTTTCTCATAAACTATTGGACGAATTTTAATCAAACTTCACAGGTAGACTCAGTATCAAGCAGAGATGTGCATATGAAATGTTGGTTATGGTTCATTGATTTTTCACTGAGTTATGGCCCTTTCATGAAATTTCTTGTCCGCTCTTTTTCTCATCAACTATTGGACAGATTTGGTTCAAACTACACAAATAGACTCAGTATCAAGCAGAGATGTGCATATCCTATTTTGGTTATGGTTTATTTAGGTTTCATGGAGTTATGGCCCTTTGATGATTCTGGACAAATTTCTTTCAATCTTCATGGATAGACTTTGCACTCAGCAAAGATGTGCATATCATAAATTGTTCTTAGTTAATTAAATAAAATTTCCAAGAGCTAAGCCCTTTTTTGTCGTTCTCTTTATGACGGTGCCCTTGCTGAATTGATGAAAATAAATTATACTTTTGATAGAATACTTTTAACACAGCTGTCCGTCCGTTGGTCAGTCTGTAGCTTTTTGTCCGCTCTATTTCTCATAAACTATTGGACGAATCTTATTCAAACTTCACAGGTAGACTCAGTATCAAGCAGAGATGTGCATATGAAATGTTGGTTATGGTTCATTGATTTTTCACTGAGTTATGGCCCTTTCATGAAATTTCTTGTCCGCTCTTTTTCTCATCAACTATTGGACAGATTTGGTTCAAACTACACAAATAGACTCAGTATCAAGCAGAGATGTGCATATCCTATTTTGGTTATCGTTTATTTAGGTTTCATGGAGTTATAGCCCTTTGATGATTCTGGACAAATTTCTTTCAGACTTTGCACTCAGCAAAGATGTGCATATCATAAATTGTTCTTAGTTAATTAAATAAAATTTCCAAGAGCGATTCGGTTCGGAGGTTGCTTTCGTTAGTTTCCGTACTGTATAAGTAAGATGTAGAGTTTGGTCAAAAACATTGCATGAAAAGACATTTGTTGTCTGCAAAACCTTTTCATTTAAACCAGTCTCAGTTTGTCCAACTGGTAAAAAAAAATGTATCAAGTTTTATTCTCTCCAAGTCTTCAGTCTGTAACAAAGAGTAATTCTTTGGCAAGAAGCCATTGCAGGATATTCATCACCTTCAGTGATAGCTCTGGTATAATTGACTCTCCAGTCACTTATTTTGCATTCCTGTGACATTAATCTGTTTTGTGACAAGGAGCTGTTGGGGGGTATGATCACGTTTAGTGATAGCTCTAGTTTAATTGGCACTGTAATGGTTAAGCTCTAGTGTGTTAATCAAAAGGGTTGAAAGAGTTTGTATGTAAATATTTGAGTATTTAGATCTTATATAAAAGGTGTTGGTTGAACCGTTTCTTATTCAATAGACATTGGCATAGGCTATTTCATTTATAAATCGGTGTAATTAATTATTCATTAGAGATATCCACAACAGCTATTAGCTGATAAATTCCCAGGTGAAATCAACTCTTATTAAATCTTGCTAGTTACGTGAGTTAAAATGAATGATTTCTCTGCAATTTTATATTTGCATCCATTGATTTTCCAGTTTTAAAACACTTTGAAACCACTGATGTCACTACCTGCACAAAAAATAGAATGATTTGGAATCGGTGATGTCTCTACATGTACACAAGATGTTACAAATGATTTTCCTGTTGCAATGACACCGATAATATCCCTGCCTTATAATGAACATTGATATATACCCCTGACAATCTGACACCAAAGATTTCCCTGCATGATGATGATTTCCATATAAATAGGACACAGATGATTTCCTTGCTGATTTGAGACCAACAATTTCTCTATGTTGACATGTTCAGTGATTTTCCTGTGTAATGACAATGATTTCGCTGCCAAGTTTACATCAAAGATACCTGTGCCAGGTTGAAATAAATGAAATCCCTGCCTCAAGAGAATGATTTCCTTGCCTTGTGGAAAGTAATGATTTTTCTGCCACGATGACACCAGCTAGTACTTTCTCTGTGGATTTCCTTGTAACCTGTAATTTCCCTGCTGAGTGGATGTCATTGATTTCCCTGGTGCTTGATGAGAATAATTTCCATGTTAAGTTGACAGCAATCATATTTCTGCCAGATTGATACAAAAACTTTTTCTGCCATGTTGATTTGAGTGAATTCCCTGTGTAATGACAATGATTTACATGCCAAGTTGACACAAATGATTTCCCTGCCATATTGACACCAATTGCTTTGTCTGTGGAGTTGGCACCAATAATTTCCCTGCTGAGTTTACACCAGTGATTTCTGCAATCAAATGGAAGCATTTATTTCCCTGCAAAGGTGACACACCAATTATTTCCTGGTCAAGATGACACCAGTGATTTCCATGTCAAGATGGTGTCAATGGTTACCCTGCAAAGATATCCTGTCAAGATGACATCAGTGGTTTTCTTGCCAACGTGGCATCTATGATTTCCCTGCAAAGATGACACCAATTTTCCTGCTGACTTGACACCAATGACTTCCCTGCTTAGATGACACCATTGATTTTCTTGCAAAGATGGTTCCAATGATTAAGCAATAAAAATGACATCTGCGATATCCTGCCAAGTTAAAACCAAACATTTTCCTGTCAAGATGACACCAGTGCTTTCCCGGCCGAGCTGACACCAATGACTGCCATGTAGTTGAAGCCTATGATATTCCTGCCAAGATGATCCTATTATTCCCTTGCTAATGTAACACCAATGGTTTCGCTACCAAGTTGACGCCAATGATTTATCTGCCAGCTTGGAACAAATTAATCTCTTGCCAAATGAGTTCAAAAGCATTTTTCCTGTGGAGATGACACAAATGATTCAATGGAAAAGTCTCCTGTAAAGTGAGTAATCTGATAAAAAAAGCAAAAACACCAACTGGTCAATCACACAACCACCAGTAGGTCAACATAGTGGAGTATTTTGTTTAGTTGCTGCTAGAATAAATTTCTAATCTTGACTTTAGGACTGCAGGCAAAAATGCCTTGAAGGTGTTCCCCATGCAACTGTTACTATACACTATTATATGCTTAATCCTTTACCACAAAACCTGTAAAAAACATTTTAGGAAAAGGGAAAAAAAATCCTGGCAACCAGCATTTTCTCCTTTTCCCCTTTTCCAACAATGTTTAGAACCTGTTCAGAGAATTCCACTATTTGACCGACATACAATTTGTAGTCTGCAAATTAGCTTTCAATTTTGACAAGGCTTAAATTTTGTTGTTTAAAGTTAAGAGTTAACTGTTTACTATAAGATCCCGACCTTTAGTGACCCTGAGGAAGAAGGCTTTTGAAAACATTTTTGGAAAAGGCATTTTCTCCTATTCCCACAATGTTTTCTACCCTATCAAGGACAAACTTCGTCATTTTGGCCACCCATAATTTATCATCTCAAAACGCTTTCAACTTGGACCAGTCTAAAATTTGTGGTTTGGTAAAGAGTTAAACACTTTACCTACCATACCACCAAGACAACTTCCTGTCACTTACTATTTGAAAATACTTTGAAAAAATGAGGGTAATTATTTCATAATAATTAATAATTCTCCCATTTTGTCATTATGTTTACATGTTTAATGATGCACATTTTCTATACAAAGAAATAATTTATTTCAATGTATGATCTCTATATTATATCCAATAATTGAATAATATGACATTTAAGGGTAAGAATCTTTCCCTCTAATAGTATGTTATTTTCCTTTTGCATACAAATGGGGTGGTTAAACCTTTGGGAAATTACATAGATGATATAAGCAATAAGGGTTCTTCTGTTACGATTGTTCTTGGCTACTATGGCCAAAGGCCGATGATCTAATGTCTCTGAGCTACATGTATGTTGGTTTACCTTTATGAGCTTATTCCATGGCTTATAGGCTTTTGTCATTGCCTGTGCCAAGACAATGCTTACCTCATGGCTTATGGGAATATACCATGGCATATGTGTGTATGCTGTATGAGTTAAAGCTGTAATGCTTATTACAGTATACCTTAAT